>CM076451.1:14348685-16831185 GCA_038419695.1 Scomberomorus guttatus
AAACTCCTCTGCGTGAGAAGAAATGAGAAGAGTAGAATAAAAGGGAATAGCAGCATGAGGCGGGGCTGAGTTTGTGTTTGGAGCTTTTGGAGGGGATGTGGGATAAGAACACAATTAGAGGAGCTTAAAGGAGAGCAGCGGGGAGGAGGGGGGGGGGGGGCAGAGCGGTGGGGAGGGAAGGGGATGAGGGTGAGCTGCACACTCACCTGCACGAGCGGTCCGACCAAAGCACAGGTGTTGCACACCTGGGCCTTTGGGTGTCCCCATTAGCCATAGATTAACCTGCCTCACTGAGGTCAATGACCCTCTCTCCTGTTACAAATAGAGAGGGGATTTTGTGAGGTGGAATTAGGACACATTAACAGGTTCAAGCTTTTGACAGCGTCTCCTTTTAACACAGTTACTACAACAAGGGCTGGAGCTTAACTTTTTTTTTTTTTTTTTTTTTTGGATTAATCTGACAATAACTTTTTCAGTTAATCAATTAATCATTAATCAAAAATCTCAGGTTGACGTCTTCAGATTGCCTGTTTTATACCTACAGTCCAAAACCCAAACGTATTCATTTTACAGTGATATAAAACAGAGGAAAGCAGTGAATCTTCACATTTTAGACGCTGGGATCAGCATATGTTTTACATTCTGGATTGCTAAATAACCAAATTAATTGATTAGCAAAAAACATTCATTTTCCATCCATTGACTAATCGATCAAGACTAGACTTTTCAGCACGGATGATATTGCATTTGACTTTGCATGTTTGTGTGTCACTGGTCCAGAATTATAGTGGAAAGAGTCAGAAACTGAACCGAGAACATTTCTCTGGTGAGTAATTCCAGTGAAATTATTCCAACTTTCTGAGACACAAAGAGGATGTGCGCTGACATCTCTTGATTTGTGGACACACGGGTGTTATGGTCAGTGATGTCATCCATCACGGCCCCTGACATCATCCTTAGGGGGCGACTGTTTTCTCTCACTTGACACATTGCTGCAGGGCCTGCCAAGGGCATGCATGAACTTGCGTGAGCACACAAATGAACTCCATGGCTTGGAGAGGGGCTCCTGTTCGAATACTCACGTTTGGTTTTCATTACAGATAAGTTCCACTGACCTAGATTGTGGCTGTTATCCTGGGATTTATTATTTTTCTATCAACTTCAGTTTGGGATTTGTTTTAGAAACGGGCCTTCATTTCCTACCTCAGTGAATACCTGTTAAAGAATTCACTACATAATTATCCCTCCGGGCAGGACTTTGTGTAACATTTGCATTTACATCTTACATATAAAAAGGAATCATATAGAGTAAAAATACACACGTTTTCTTTACATAACAAAGTGAGAGAATCGAATAATTATGGGATTATATTGTACGAAAAGGATACATTTTCAGGCTTTCTGACAGGTGTGAGAGGAAGGAAACGGCTATAGAGAGGTGTTGGGTATATATGTGTGCCTGGGGGAGGTATATGAGCTCGCCGTGACTGTGAGAATGTGAGAGTTAACCTTGGAGATAGGAGAGTTAGTGGCAAAAAAAAAGCAATTCAGGGAAGGAAAAGATAACATCAAAGACAGATTGAGTGACTAATAATTACTGTGATGTGTTTAAGTTTGTTTTTGCTATACATACATACTATATTCAGGAGTCAGAGAAGATAGGCAATGAGGATTTGTGGGCAGCAGGGATTTCCTCCCTCCTCTGCACACACACAAATACGTACAATGTAAAGGAAAGAGCCTTTTCTTCCCAGCAAGCGTTAACCTTTGTGTACGTGCAGTCTGGCATGTTCTTGAAAGGCTTGATGTTTTCTGGAGGGGTCTTTTCAGTTAAGTGTGTGCTGAAAGATGAACTGACAATCACATTTGCAGAATACCCCCGCATGAAGAAATATGAGTTTCTGTTATTTGCTGTGCCAGAGTGGGAGAGAGAACAAGCACTGACAGTCAGCTACAGAAAAGGGGAGATGTGGCGCCTTTGGCTACCCTTTCACTTTTTATCCCTGGGGACCTGCAAGATGATCTTCACAGCAGTATGAATTCCACACACTGTGAATGAGATCATGCAAAGATTCCTCAACAAGTTACATCCAGCAGGCATACCCTCGGATCAGGATGATAAGACCTTCCATATGTCAATATGTGTCATAACATGAGGAATAATACTGTGATTGATTATTTGAATGGGGCCAAGAGAAGACAGGAGCAGATTAGGGCATGTTGTTAATTGAAATATCATGTGGCAATGTTTATTTCCTGTACGCAGATGTACGCTGCTATTCATTTTCCTCAACGACTTCTACGGTGCTCTTTTTTTTACTTTCAGCTCTTTTTTTGACATGTAAACATGAATTTTCTCCAGATACAGAGTGAAAAGTTAGCAAACCTCACACTACTGCTGTCAGGCTGTAGGTACAGGACTCTAAAACGGACAAGAGCTTGCAGAAGTTAGCCTGAACATATCCAGACTCATCTGTGAGTGTGTGTGCAGGTACATGTGTATGTGTTGGGACACAGGCTGGGGAATGAATGTTATGTATATGGGTATGTTACAGTGTGACTATCTGTATGTTTCTGTGTGGAATATATACAGGCTGTGACAAATAAATTCTAAATAAAAGGATAAGAAATATTGAAGAGTAAATAAAAAAAGATGCATATACATCTATAGACATATATTAACAGAACATTATAGCCAGTTTTCCGGACAATGATTAAGTCTAGTTTTAAACAGCAGACATTTTGACTTGTCTGGAAGAACACAGGCATTACTAATAACATTAACGATGGCTTCTGTTCAAGTGTCCCAGTAAGTCATGACAGTGTGACAGTGAACCTGTATGCACAATAACAGCTAAATGGTATACAACCATCATTAGTTTTATTATTTACACCTGTGTTTCTCCTACAATGTCATATTAAAAAACGTCTTCTTCTAAAAAGGCCTATTGTTTTAGGCTTAATCCCTGTTTGGAAAACTGGCATCATGTGTTTACACCCACAACCAGATGCAGAAATGTTGGCTGTTGGTCGATTTGAATAGGTTTCTTTTACCCATTTTACTTGGCAGTGAAAAAAAACTAATCATGTTGTAGCTCAAAAACAAAAGCACTGTGAAACCTTCTTGCCTGCTCATAGCACCGGACCACAAGCAGCATTTGGCTGCCCTCCCTGCCTCCAGGCTGTGGCCTGACAGTGTGAAAAGCGGAAAGAGACCAGAGTTAGTGCTGTGGAGGTGAGGAGAGGTGAGTTTGTGTACTGATAGCAGAAGATGATTAAGTGTGGAGAGTATGGTTGATGCTGCTGGGCTTTAGATAGCGATCTGCCTCTGGAGAGGTCAGCAGGATTCTTTCCACTAACACAGCTGGTCCCGTCCATGCTCTTAACCCTTGACCTCCTCCAACAACATCTCTACTTTAACCAACCTAACTCTTTATCACAAAAAACATATTTAGTCTGCCCTTGATATACATAGATAGCCCTTCATAGACAAAATATAACTCACACCTCTCAATATAAAGCCTCCAAAATGGCTATAAAGTTGAATCAACACTTCTTTAAAACAATTTCATCAAAAACTGAACATTAGTTCCTCTGTACTTTGATCATTTTCTCATTTTACACTATATACATATATATCTGACATGTATGTGTGTGACACTTCTACATTGATCTTGTTTTGTTACTGTTTTGCTTTTTATATATTTGGAAAAATAATATAGATATAATAGAAAAAACTGAACATTTTAACCTTTTTTAATATGCAATTTGTTGCAGGGCTGTTGCATTAGACTGCATTATTTTCAGTTAGGTGTACCTAATAAACTGGCAACTAGCTGTACTTCAAAAAGACATTTATGAATTTATTGTTTTGCAGCAAAATCCTCTTAACTCTGTAATTTGCTGCAATGTTCCTTCGTGCTTTTCATTTAAGTTGTTAAAGTTTTATCATTTTGGCTTCACTGTCACTTTGTCAGGGCAACACCTTGGTGTGGCCCTGTAGTAAATGTGGAAAAACTCTATTTGACTCTGACTAAATGGGTCATAAATCCTTAGTTCATTCAGGCAACTCATGTGGAATGGATTTATTATGTGAATACTACAGACGGCTGACAGATTAAAGGAAAAACCGGTACAGGTCTGAATGCTTGACCCTTACAGTGAGGGGATCTGGTGGCTCTGTTATGCTGTGGGGGGCATTCTGCTGGCATGGTTTGGGTCCACTTGTCCCCTTAGAGGGAAGGGTCACTGCTAATCAATACAAAGTTGTTCTGAGTGATCACCTTTATGCTGTGATGAAACATTTCTATCCTGATGGGAGTGGTCTCTTCCAGGATGACAATGCATCCCCATCCATAGGGCACAAGGGGTCACTGGATGGTTTGGTGAGTATGAAAATGATGTGAATCATATGCTACGGCCTTCACAGTCACTAGATCTCAACCAAATTGAACACCTATGGGAGATTTTGGACCGACGTGTTAGACAGCACACAATTTGTCACCTGTCTGTAAGTACATAGTTGATATTTGGTGTCTAGGCTCTGACCTTGTCACTTCCTGCAAGCATACAACAAGCTCAGCATAGAGGAGATGAAGGGGGGGGGGGGCGTTGATAATTAGTGAAATCACCAAGCACGCAAAATATCAACTCAGCAGAGCTAAGACATCTACATCACACTGACAGAAAACTGCTTTCAGCTTGAATTGCAGCAATTATTCCCCCTAAACACTGAGCTAAAGTGATATGGTCAACCCCTTAGCATGGCAATGGAAGCAGTGGTGATAGAGATGCCTGCATTGTTGCTGTTTTTGGTTTGCTTAGACCCTTGAACTCATTAACATTCTTCTGTTTCTTTGGAACTTGGTTTCACCTAAATCCTCATGTCTCCTATAGGGACTAATAAGCATACAATAAATATCTTAATGCTGCAGCTCAATCTGTAGTTGAAATCTACACTAACAATGTTGTCACAAATGTTGTAATGTCAATTATCTGACACACAGTAGACGTGTGCTGTGTTCAGTATTTAAGAGATCTGAAAGATGTGAATTCATGTTGTTCAGTGTGTAACTGAGAAATTCTAAATGACATTTGCAGTAACTGTATTCTTGTTTGTAAAAGCACAAGACGCATGTCTTTCCCTGCCTGGTGTAAACCAATAGGTCTGTAGGTCTCTGGCTCTGTTCTATTTTGGACCTGTCTGCCGTGGCCTTAAAATAAGTTATTTTTTTAGTATGTAACCTTCACGTCAGAAAGGCTTCTTATGAGAACGGTTAGACGTCTGTGACCACATGCTAGCCTTCCACCCTAAACCAAACTGAAACAAACATGTCTAGACTTGTCTGTCAAAAAGAAATTGTTTCATGTCCCTTTTTGCCCTCTTTTAGCAGTGTCAGAACAGACAGGTGTTTAATCTGTTCAGAACAATATAAAGAAAGTGAGTTGAACAGCAGTCACACAAAATATGCAAAATAAAAACCTGACACAATAAAACTATATTGTGAGTATGATACGGACATGATAAGATCCATTTTATGGGCTTCTTTTCATAGATAAAAAATGATTGTACGGTAGGCTGTTGTCTATTTATAGCTGACTGTAGGGCATCCACAGCATTACATCTCAGTGATAAAAATGAAAGAGAACTGAACTATAAATAACTAAAAGGAACCTGATATGCCAGACCTTTCTTTTTTTTTATGTGTGACCTTCGGTATTCCTTTAAAAGATGCTCTCTAATTATTCTCCCTCATTTCTTGATATCAAAGACTGCAGTCCTCCTTTGTTGATGTGTGGCTCCCACTCTTTTACTTATAGTAAATCAAATAGCCTGGGGTGTCTGTGCTAATGTGTAGCACTCTACTAGGGGTTTACTGATATGAGTAGTGCAGGGTGCAGTTCAGTAAGGTGGGGTAGAATCTGAAGTGGATGCCCTGGCTTGCAAACAAACAGTTGCACAAGAGCTACTGTGTAAAGTATGCACATAAATACACCCCCTCAGTCTGAATCAGAGCTGTACTGTTTGGTCTCGATTCCAACACACATGCAAGTCTGTCTGAGCGCCCCAGTCAGTTTTTAACAGTAGGTTTTGAGATTTTTCAGTTTTTCTGTTTCTGCAGTCACAGCGCCTCTGTAGTTGATGCCTGTTAGCTCTAATAAAAATCTTCAGCCAAAAAGCCTTTACAGAATTCAGCTCATTAATGCATTCACACCTCATGCCTGTGTTTACAGCGCTGTGTGTCCTAATAGCCCTTACTTCATAGAATCCCTTTGTTTCTGTATATAAAACAGCAGGCCATCACAAATCCCTCTGTTTTACTATGTGGCCAATGAGTCATGATGTGACAAACACCTTTATGTTTATAGTGATGCCAGCCAACTGCAGAGCTCACCTGTCTCAAGACGTGAACCACTCAAATTATCATCTGGAAAATGACTCATGTTGCCATGTTTGTTGTAAACATTGGGAATGTCACTGGGTTTCTGTGGGGCTTCCCTTATACGATCATCATTAACACATTTCTTTTGATCTTGGTTTGAAACTGTCTGCTCGGGACATTAAAAGGGTCTGATTTCCCCCTCCTCCCTTCACATGTATTTGTCTCCTGACATGTCTCTCTGAAGGTATGCGTGAGTCCAGCAGGTCTCGCTGTTAGAGACACAATAGTCCAAGGTCAAAATCCCCAAAAAACCCACACACAAGCCCGAACAAATATCTGCTCTGATGATGACACCTGCAACGGACAAGAGGACAAGAAAGAGAAGAGAAACAATAAGCAATGAGACACCCACAAAGGCAAGCAGTGCAACTAACGGAAGCAAAAGCCTCCCTCTTTTCTTTCTACCTGCCGCACACCTTTGAGGTCATCCTTTCTTGCAGCCCACCTTAGGAAAACATCCGTGCCCCCACACGACGCTGAGCCTTGTGTTTCCTTCTGTCTTTAATCTCAGTGAAAAGAGCTTTTAACAAGGCTGGGGAGGATGAGGGGATCTGCCAAAGCAGAACAAAGGCAGGGAGGAACTAGGAGAGATAGTAGAAGAGTGGAAGAGCTCTGTAATTTATCACCTGTTGCCCCTGGGCGGCCCTGCACTCCACGCCCTGGGCTCTGTGCGAGTGTCAGGCGAGTGTGTGTATGTGTATGCAGGTATGAAAACGTGATGAATGAATAAGCAAAGAACAAGAAAACAGACATTCCTCATTCCACTAAAACCTCAAAAGATGTTGCTTTGAGCAATTATCTTCAGGGAAAAGTAGTCATCTGCTTGCCAAAGATACCACATTTATGCATAACTCTCTCTGCCACAGATTTTGGCAGTACACATTTATGTTCTGATTACGTTACATTTCAAAGAGAATATTTGATTTATTTCTCCAAAATATGGAGCAGTACAAGCAGTGTGGCCAATATATCAGTTTCCACAGCACATATCTTGAGTATAACAGTGCAAGATAGAAAAGGAAAAGAAATAAAATGATAAATAGAAATGAATCAAAAATGTTTATCATGTTATGTCATGTCAAGTTGAGGCTTCAGGACTTGTAGACTGCATAACTAGGTTAAACTACAACTTGCAGTCTCTAGAAAATTCAGCCCTCATGTCACTTTATCTTTGTCTGCCACCTTGTGGCATGCTGTTGCACATACACTACAGACATGTGATACTGTATCAGTAAAGTTTAATTTTAGACTAATTCATTATATTAATAATATTAATAACAGAATCAAATCATTCTCACTAGACTAACCTTGTGTTTTCTGAATAAAAACTGCTTTAATTGAGAATGAGAAATGCCGGTAATTAGACATGAGTGGTAATGGTGCTTTCAAAGTGGAGACTTTCTTTTCAATACTAAAAACGATTTTTCGTTAATTTAAATTAATTAACGATAAAACAAAATGGAAACTGTGGTAAAATAGTTTTTTGTCATATTTGCCTTGTTTAAAATCCACGGGAAAACACTTTTGATAGATAGAAGGAAACAAATGCTCATTTAATGAGAAATTGGCCAATTCTATTTAACTTTCTGGTTGATCTACGGGTATTAATGAGGTATACGACATAAACATACGACAATATGAGATGTGTACAAACCATCGCTCATCAAATGACTGTTATTCCAAAGAGACCCCTACTTGTTTTTGACCATTTTGTCCGGTTTATGACGTCCGTTAATTTAAAAAATCCAACATGGCCAACGACACATGAAGGCAACACTAGATGACGAATGACGTAGCACGCAACCGCTGTGTTTGGTTGTGGTCGGAGCGAAGGTAGCTAGGAAGGGATCAAGGAAACCTCTAGCATCGTAGATAAACACACTAAAGAGGTGTGAACCCAGCGAACACAGCTGTTAAAACACCGAGAAAACAGTAAAAAAAGGTCCGACCGAGTCCTCAATACAGCGAGGGTCAACATGTCTGAGACATACGGTATGTTTGTGCGGGGCGGTAGACTGATTTCATGCTTGCTAGCTGTTACATACACTCAGCTCTGTGGTCTGATATGACAGTAAGCTACATGAGTAGCTTAGGTTAGCTGCTGGCTAACCTGCCACCTCATCATGTCTGATGGTTTTAATAGTGATAACTGCGGTTTTCTACTGGCATTTCATTTAAAGAAACTGCTATAATTGATGTGCTTCGTGTGTATTAATTGGCACCTCTTATATTACGATGGCAGAGTGCATTGCTTCCTTAAACGGTCAGTAACATGAGCAAACAGATGGTGATTCATTTCCAGGTAAAAAAAGAAAAAAAGAAAAAGAAGTTAGGACAAACTTAAGACATAGAGCTGCAGTAACATGTCGGTACATGAAGGACGTGTACACAGACGCTGAGGTAACCCGAGCTTGCTGAAAGTGAAGCAGATTGGGTGACCTTGCAAGCTGCAATAATGTATGCAATCCTAGGTTCTGTGTATTTTGATAGAGGTAACGTTAGCTATTTAGCTGCAAGGCCTAAATGAGGAAGTTGGATAGCTGTGACTGATCCTCCCTCAGTTACCTGTCGAGCAGTAACTGAAAGGCCTGTCAGTGGTCTTCACCACATCCTTAATCCTTGTAGCTTCACTTCTGTACTGCGGACAGTCTAAACTAATGCTGACAGAAGACATAGTTGCACCTGTCTGTGAGCATTGGCATTATATGAGAAACTAGTACTACTGGTACTAGACACTGGTGTGTCCAAAGGTATTTCTGTTCAGTATAAATTAATTTAAAACGACTCTGCTTGATAGTAGGAGTACCACAATAGGCCAGACACCGTAGACTGAGTTGTTTTGAAATGGCACACCATCAGTCTCTCCTGCACACGCGCACACACACACACACACACACACACACACACACACACACACACACACACTCCATCTGTTTCTACTTGTTCCCTGTCTCCCTCATTCCTTGTATGAAACTTTATCCCAGTGGGCAGTATTTATGTAAAAGTGCCAGCGCTAATGGTAGCTGTAATAGCCTTTTATTGATTTCTCTCTCAGTCTCCTGTGCTGTCTCCTCTCCTGGAGGGCCAGTAGTGGAACTGGCAAAAAAAAAAAAAAAAAAACATTACAATAAGTACATGACCAGGATAAATTATCCCAGAAATTCATTACATTTTTCATTCTTTAGGTTTTTGTTCGGTATTGCCTTTTTTTCAGTAGTTTATCATATAGTTACAGAATGTTTTTCTAAAATACTAATATTATCTGATATATTTTACCCACTAACGTACTGGGAGTCATTTTACAGAGTGATTCTGAAGTAAAGCCCTACACGGACACTACTTTGATAAAACAAAGTATATTTGAGCGTTTGTTTGGTGTTATTGTTTAGTCTATAAAATGCCAGAAAATGGTGGAAAATGTCCATCACAAGTTCGCAGAGAAGTTAATGTTGTGTTGACCAACAGCCCAAAACTGTGAATATTCAATTGTTATATTTAAAAAAAGCTCTCTATTTCAGCTCTATTAACATCACGTAACATCATCTTGCATATGAAAAAATAGACAGTTGTTTTGCTTTGCATTGACTTTAGCCGTTGGTACATATGACATTTTATTACTAGTGAAATTAAATCTGATATCTCCAATTTCTGTCTTGTGCTGTATTCATGGATAAAACAAATGCATATGTAGTCAAGTGCCCTGTGCACCAGGCATAACCCTTAGGTAGATCTGGGCCTGATTGTGTTAAATGTTGTCACAGTGTAAGTGAATGTACATAACACTGATAGTCTGTCTCCCTCAGGGGTTATTTAATATTGATGTGTAAAGAACACAATAGCCTGAAAGGCTGCTGTTGAGGAGGGCAGCTCTGCACTCTTCTCTCCATATTGCTTTGACATATTGACAGCTTGATTGTTGTATGCAGATCTCATGGGGGAATGTGCGATGCCTGGGAAGACGCTGAAAAGCTGAGGCAAGCTTTTAAAACAGAGCTGTTAGCTTTTGATCCTGTCAGTTTTGCTGTCACGGCCATTGACAACGCATTGGTTGAGATGTTACGCTGACTGCTGTTGCAGAAGAAAACTCCAAGTGCGTGCTGGCACCTTCGATTTGCTGCAGCCGCTCTGTTACCATGTTTTTGACCTCTAGCTCGTGTTGCTTGAGAAAACACCCGCTTCAACAAACAAAGGTGCACCATAAACTGAGGTGTGTGTGTGTGTGTGTGTGTGTGTGTGTGTGTGTGTGTGTGTGTGTGTGTGTGTGTGTGTGTGTGTGTGTGTGTGTGTGTGTGTGTGTGTGTGTGTGTGTGTGTGTGTGTGTGTGTGTGTGTGTGTGTGTGTGTGTGTGTGTGTGTGTGTGTGTGTGTGTGTGTGTGTGTGTGTGTGTGTGTGTGTGTGTGTGTGTGAGAGATAGCAGATGAAGGTGGCCTCAAGAGCACTAGCATAATAAGTTTAAATGTCATACAGGAACAAAAGATCAATCTCATCTGTGCTCCCTTTTTTTTCCTGAACAACTGCTGCTTCTGTTGACCTTGCGTGGAGCTGAATATTCACAGGATGTTCATCTGGCTGCTAATCTCAACAGTAGTCACTAATCATTTGCTAGGCAAGCACCTCTGCCTGCAGAGCCAGCGCTTAAGCTTAAACCAAAAGTTGCTTACTGTCCTTAAATCCCAACTGAAGCAGGCTCTCCAGAGGAAAGGTGTAGTTTCCAATCAGTACTTTCTCAAACATACTATGACTCTCGGATTTCCTGTTATTCTTTTACTACCTCTCTGTGCATTACTCACCAGCACAGATTCACTTACGAGTCTCACACCCATACTTTTCATCTCCTCAATCATTACATTGTTTAATATCTCACGGATCTAGTCGGAAGTGCGGCATAGCCTACATATGTAAATGCCTCTTTCCCTATCTTTAGTCACAGCACACAAAGACCGTCTTTACTGTGGATGGCCTTGCATGTCAGGGGCCTGAGTCATTTGGGCTCTGGATCATCTGTGTGGGATGGGTTGTACTCTCTGGAGCAAGGGCCCCCTCTCCACAACAACAACAACATCTGTAAAACCAGCTGGCTGTGGTCATTGAATCCCTGTGCAAGTCAGTTCCCCCTAAGCCATGTTTAATAACTCTAATACCTTGGCTTTGCTCTAATGACATGTGTTATTAAGTGCTTCTTCACGGCTTCAAACGCAGTCATTCTCCACCTCAGACAAACAAGCAATTAAATTAGAATCATAAGCAGCATGTTATACCGATTACATGCGAGGCCCGGTGATTAGTAGGCTAATTTGGGGTTGTTGGACACTGTGAAAGTAGTAGCTCAATGGGATTAAAAGGATTGTCTCTGAGGATGGAAGAGCACAGAGCAGCAGGTTCAGATTCCCTCCTGACGTCGGTGTTGCATTGATCGCTACCTCTTCTCTCTTCTGCTTTCAGACTTCCTGTTTAAGTTTCTGGTGATTGGCAGTGCTGGGACGGGGAAATCCTGCCTCCTCCACCAGTTCATTGAGAACAAGTGTAAGTTTACCCTCATTAAAGCCTATTAGTCACACCAGGGGTAAATTGTAGTAAATATATAATTGTATTGTTACACAGACACGGAAAATTGACACAGCTATGTAATTAGTGCTGTTGATTTCATGAGTCATACAGTCAGGAGGTGTAAGACAAGTCACAAAACAGTCGCCCGCTCTCTCTGCTGTGCGGTGGCACTCACAGTTCCTCCTGAGAAAGTCATTCATTGACGAAGAGACAGAACAGGTTTCTGTCTGTCCAGATTCTTAACGTTAACAAATATAAGGCCTGACACCATGTTTTACCGGTTCAGACTGTTCCGGACAAGCAAGACCTAAAAATAAAACACTTCTCAGGATGTAGAGTTGAAAATTTATCAAGCTCCACAGATGCACCTCTATGGTGGTTTGTATTTTCCGTCCACACCCATTTACATACACAGCTTTCAGTGTGAGCAATGAAGCGGATCAGTACAAGCCGACAACACCATCACTTGCATTGAGTGAAATCAACACCTCTTTAAAACAGTGTCAACACGCATTGTAAATGTCATAGAGGTAGGATTTGTAGCAGAGCTGTCATACTGGATTGTGTGAAATTCTACACAAAACCATTGAAACTCGAAAGATAGATTTGTGGGTGGCTTATAACTACAACTTTTCATTTCATACCTGCAGGTAGTCTAAATAAATGATCAGTGTGATATATGCAAGTAGTGGTCTAAAACTCCACTAAAAACACATAAAAACTCAGACATACACACACCCACTCACACATGCTTAGATTAATTTAATTAAAGACGTGTTAGGTCCCTGTGCTGTCAGCAGAGAGAGAAAGGGAGGGCAGGTTGACAGTGTTAATCTCCTGGATTCCCTCTAGTCCTCTGATGTGGATATGAGCTGTTTGAAGATAACAGCTCATGTCTATTCAACAACCACAACACACCAACATATTATAGATCTAAACTGAGATTCTTGGAGCACAGTTGAATGTGTCATCTTCATTATACCAGTGCACACATGTTGGTTAAATGGAAAGACTTTACTTTTAGCTGCACTTTTGTTCAGAGTTTTGCGAAGAAAGAATACATAACTGCATTATTACAAGAACAGCGCCAAAGTTACTGTTCTGCTCTGCTACTAGTTCACTTTTTCTGCATTTTCACTCTCTTCTCGCTCTTGCTGCAGTCAAACAGGACTCCAACCACACCATAGGAGTGGAGTTTGGCTCCAGAGTGGTCAATGTTGGTGGAAAGACGGTCAAACTGCAGATCTGGGACACTGCTGGGCAGGAGCGATTCCGGTAACGTCCTCCAATATTTCCTGCTTAGAGGCAAAACCTTTTGAAAATACAAGGTTACTGTGAATTACTGAACACACATGCTTCACAGCGCAACCACAACTTATACCACTGAGCAGCTCCACTGGAGTAGATAAGTGCTGAACTATAGGGCACCTTGGTGATAATAGTTAGTAATTGTGAAGTCAATATTTTAACAAAGATGTCCCTCCACAGTTCTGTGACACGGAGCTACTACAGAGGAGCTGCAGGAGCGCTCCTTGTCTATGATATTACCAGGTAAAACAATCATTTCTCTAATTTTATCCTTTTATAATTCTATTTTATGTACTCCATATTGTGGGATCCACATTTTCTGCCAGTGTAGGAAAGGTTTCAATGTTCTATAGATGCCTCATTTACTGGTAAATCCCAGTACATCCCAGTGTCTCCTTCTTTACTGTTAAGTCCATTCTCGGTGTATGTGCACTGGAGGTTTCAAGTTTCCACATCACACTTGGGAAAGTTGCCTCTTTGACCAGGATTGGCTTCCAAACTAGTTGCGATGTCACAAATCATGCTCGTTGGTACACGGCTTAAACTCCCGATTTAAGGGGAGCTCAGAGAAACTTTCCTTCTTCAGCAGATGAATGTGAAAACAGCCTTCTAGTGTCAAACTTTGCACATACATCATTCTGCACAGTGAAGCTCAAACATCCAACTGAAGGTACAAGAAGAAAAACAAATTTTTGACTGGAGGGGGGGGCTTTAACTTTTCCACGGGCACCTCGGGACAGCTGCTATTTACCAAAGATAGCATCCAAAACAACTTCACATTTAAGCCTTGTGCTTCACAATGCTGAAACAACAGCAGCAACCCGGCTCTGGCGGGAGAAAAGCGTCTAACGGCACCATGCGCCCCGCCGGTGTGTCTTCCTTTCTAGGTAATAGATCGGCCAAGATCAGCCCCAATGTCACCGATACCTGATCCAGCTATTTGAGTCAGTATCAGACCCGATATCCGAGATTAGTATCGGATTGGTGCGTCCCTGCCAGAAACACAGAAAACAAGGAGCTGTGGCAAATCTGGTACCTGCCTAAGTAGTAAGCACACTGAGTAAACTTAGTGGCCTCAACAAAATGTAGCTTTACACTCTTTATTTTTATGAGTGGTGTAAAAAAAAAAAAAAAAATTGAAATTGTGTCCATACCACCTCCAGAAATTGTGCAATTTAACGACTATGTACCAGGACCTATACGGTGATATGATAACCAGAACCCACTCACAGGCTTGTACAGGCATAAGCTATGAGTTACAATAGAGAGGTTGTGAAATCAAGATGGAGTGAATGCAGTAATGCAGAGTGACAGCGATGTAATACAGTTTGTGTTTGTGAGGATGTATGGGTTTTTGTGGAGCAGGGAAGTGGAGCGCAGACTGGCAGGAGCTGTAATATAGTGGCATCCTCTGGCAGGCAGCAGTCTGGGGAAAGCAAAAGTCCATCACAGAAAGTGTCACTTTAGGAAAAACCATGGAGAGTGAAGAGAAAAAACTGCAGGGGGAGGGACCATGAGGAGGAGGAGGAGGAGGAGGAGGAGGAGGAGGAGGAGGAGGAGGAGGAGGAGGAGGAGGAGGAGGAGGAGGAGGAGGAGGAGGAGGAGGAGGAGGAGGAGGAGGAGGAGGAGGAGGAGGAGGAGGAGGAGGAGGAGGAGGAGGAGGAGGAGGAGGAGGAGGAGATGGAAAACAAGGCAGTGAGTGGTGAGATAGAGATATTTTATCACTTCTTACAGGTGAAAAGGTTAGCAGGAAGCTGCACAGGAAAGTAGACGAAGGAGTGAAAGAGTATCTGATTTAGATGGTGACTGGACAGCCCGGTCCCATCAGCATGTGAATAAGGGATGATGTCATCCTTTAGCTGTTTGTGAATACAGCTGTTAAACATAATTTTCTGCTGACCCGCACCCACACCCTCATGCTACCATGGACACCAGGGTCCTGTCTCCATGGTGACCGGTGGCTTCAACCCAAAGAAGGTTCCATAAAAGTTCCCTCTATGACTCAATCTTTATCTGTCTAAAGACGGATCCAGAGTTTTAAACTTTAGACCCGCTGGGTAAAATAAAGTTGAATAAAGTTGGGTTGAGTTACAGTTTCAAAACACATACTTTTGATTGCTGCAAAACTGTTGCTTGGTATTTACAAAAGTGCTCTAAATCCATCATTCAAACACATTACAGTACTTACAAGTTACCCGCCAACCAAACGGAAAACAATGACATGCACAAAGACAATTTATATTATTAGCCCACCAGGGATAGGCTATAAAGTTTCAAAATTTTATTTGATTGGGTAATTCAAGTTAGATTTATATTCTTTATTTTGGAGATAAAAAGTCTTAACGCCCTAAGTGACACTGACAGATCCCACTTTATAGTCAGAATATAGTAACCCCTTGAAGACACAGTAATTATGATACATCTGAAACACTTCTGATCTCACACTCTTGCAGATAGTGTTTTTTCCTTGGATGGTAATAACCTCTAGCTAGTAAGCTTTCAAGTGTTTATATTAAGGTGTTTCAGGTGTTCATGTGAAGGAGGAGGCCATGACTTGAGGAAGAAAAATAAAATTAATAAATGTATATTAAAGGATATTAAAATTACATCTCATGTAATCATGATTTGTGATGTCACAGATCGTGCTCGTAGGTACACGCCTTAAACTCAGATTATCGGTGAGCACAGAGAAACAGCATATGTGCATGCGGTTCCGTTTATACTTCTTTTGGTGTCTGATTAGACAGGCGGACATGTTTACAGGTGTAGTCAATGTGAACCAATGTCATGTGAACCCTGACGACTATGTGGACACGATTAACATTTGAACTTAACATGCTTTACCCCAACTATACAACACATTTGAATGTGTTCTCTCATCCCACAACGTGTCCATCTGTCCCGTCCTGTCTTACAGCCGGGAGACATATAATGCCCTGACCAACTGGCTGACAGATGCACGAACACTGGCGAGCCCAAACATTGTTATCATCCTGTGTGGCAACAAGAAGGACCTGGACGCAGACAGAGAGGTGACCTTCCTGGAGGCCTCGCGCTTCGCTCAGGAGAACGGTAAGTGATGTGCATTATCTCACATGTCAAGTCTGCATCTCTACTTCCTATTTCCTCCACTTGCTTGTCATTATTTGCACTTCCCTAACTTATCGTTTGTTTCTCTTTTTTACTCTTGGTTTTTTTTTTTGTTTTGTTTTTTTTTTTCTGCATATGCAGAGCTGATGTTCCTGGAGACCAGTGCTCTGACAGGGGAGAATGTCGAGGAGGGTTTCCTGAAGTGCGCTCGCACCATCCTCAACAAGATCGATTCAGGTACACTTACTCATTTGTTTGTTGAAGACGTGTGTCTGACTTGGGTGTTTCTGTGAGAGTAAGCACACGTTTGCTTGTTTTTATTCCTGATCTCTGTGCATGAAGCCCTGTGGATCTTCCTGTGCGGCTGCGTGACAGCGTGTAGTGTATTTGTCTTCATCTGTGACATTCGTCATTTTGGTTCATTTTAAAGGAGAGTTAGACCCGGAGAGGATGGGCTCAGGTATCCAGTATGGAGATGCTTCGTTGAGGCAGCTGCGACAGCCGAGAGGCAACACCACACAGAATAAGCAGCAGTGTAATTGCTAGGGATCGGGGCCCCACCCTCACCTCAGCTTACAGGCCCACACAGAGAGGACGTCCCCTACAGGTCAGTGGCATGGTATCAACTCGTCTTTATCTGGAATCTCCCTATATATATTTTTTTTTTAATTTACTTGTTATAATACTTCTCCTTCTCGTCTCCTTCCACATCTCAGCTCCAGGTGTTTTTTGGTGTGTGGTTTCCCTTCTCTCTGCAGTCTCACACACCTTGGATCACCTGGATCACGGAGATCACTGCAACCCCTGACCCCTGACCTCTGGCAAGAGTCTCTACTTCTTGCCTGAGGAGGTCAACTTTGCCCCCTGCGTCTGGACAGGGAAACCCCTCAGTGTGATCACGCTGGGATCACAAAGAAGCTGAAAAAACGGTTTCTCAGTTGCTTACCAGACAAGGACAAGTCAAGGGTTGTGTGTATGGGCTGCCCCACTGTTGTTTTTATCTCTGTGCTTTTCATTATGGTTTTAGTAACATGCTTTCTACGTTTGCACATCTTTGATTGTAAATTATTATTGTTAAACTGTTTTGCATATATTCATAATTCAGCCTATCCAGATATGATTCATGATTAGCTTGATCAGCTTTTTTTGAGTTGAAACATTGATATTTTGCTTTTTATTAACCATTATTTGAGTCCTTATTTGCACTCAGTTTTATTTACTCTTTATAACTTCAGCCCGTCATTGATAGTGACTAAGTGATAAACCATCTAAATGTGTCCTCTGATGAGTAAAGTGAAGTCAACATGCACAGATTTTGGTTTATAATTACTGTATATAAACATAAACCAGATACAATGCAAATCTTTTAAAGGGTTTCTGCATTTCTTGTCCAGTAATTTTTCTCAGAACCCTAAATTGAAGCAGCTAACTGGTGACATAAAGTGTATTTTTGAAGTAATACAGATCCAAATGTAGAGCAAAAGGCTTTTACTAACTCTGAAGTGCGTGTTACATTGAGTCTGTTGAATTTTTGCTTTGCATTTAAATGCATTATTATGCTGTAGAGTATTGGCCTACTCGATATTGTGGATTTTTAGTAATTCCGTCACCGTGTCTCCAAGGGGAATGGTCCAGTGACTCCGCTTTCCACATAGACGAGCTTGGGGTTAGGTTAAAAGCACAAAAAAAGAGAGATTTTCCTCTTTATTTTACTCCAATGGTCCCAATGTCTGTCGATTTCCGTGATCAGATTTAGACCTTGTTGAAATCGCTGTGTCTCTGGTCGCATTACAGTAGAAGGTTAAGAAAGGGTCATCAATTCTTTGCAAAACTAACAATGTTTGACTCCTCCTGCTGGGCTTTTTTTTTTTCCATTTTCTTGACCTCTCTTTATTTCATGCTGGTCCTCATGCACATACTGTACAAGGGACGTCACAGGAAACCACAGTTGGTTTTGCCTCAGTGCCATGTTTGGGGAAAAGTTCCTGCCGCCCACCCAGTTCCCTCATAGAGGCTTGACACAGTTGAATCACGCAAGGTTATACGCGAGCCTTGATTAAAGTCAGGATTCTGTTTTTAACCTTGCAAGTAGTTTTTACATCCCCTTGTCGAGCACAGAAGCAGCTGTTTGCTCTGCTACATAGTGAGTTTGCAGAACTGACCCAGATGTTTTCTCCTTAGTACAGACCCTGCGTTGCCCCAGAGAGTAGGGAATTTCCACTGAAACATGCTTTCCTCTTACCACGTAACACTTGACAGTAAGGTTTGCGGTGCTGCTGGAAGACGAATGCGAGTTAATAGCTTAAAAACATCCCAGCCTCTCGCCCTACTGTTGAGTCAAACGCACTGCTTCTGTCTGAACCACTGAGAGCAGGTCATACTGACCCAGCCAAGAGGAGATCAAAAAACAAACTGCCTACAAAAACCTATTTCTCATGTGTTCTCCTCAAGTGTTAGCATATGTCCTCCCAGACAAACCATATGCGTTTAAGCTCAAGTGAGCCAGCACACTTACAGGAAGAAGAGGGTGAATTGTGCAAACAAGATATCAAGAGACAGATGGTCAAAAAATGTTCACAAAATCTTGGCATTGTGTGATAGTTTGTCTCCTTCTGCAAGTGCACTTTTACTTTTTTTTTTTTTTGTTCTGTTTATATGCTGTAACTATAGAATTGTACATTTTATTTTACTTGAACTGTATACTGTAATAAAGATTTTAATTGTAGATGTTATCATCGTTTCTTACTAAATAACAACTGAGACCTTAATTTGATTATCTTGTTTGTGCTGTGATGAGGCATGACTTGTTCTAGTGGTGAGAATTCCTGCTGTCAGGTTTAATTTGTTTATTGCACGCTGCTGACGTGGAGGTAATGATGAAAGGATGTTGACTTCCTGTAGCTGTAGGAGGCCGTCAGCAGCAACTCTGATCACTCATATTCACAAGTTGTTGCAGACACAGCACAGCCTCTATCTTTACTGCTGATCTGTATGTATTTATTGTACAGTTCATTATAGGAACTCATTAAAATGGCCATTTGATAAGCATTATTTTCTGACTTCAGCCCGTCTGGATTCAGTCATGTCATGAATGCAGTCCAACTCAGTTGTTTCTTAGTAACTAATGTTATATAATCAATCTAAATACTACTGTACATCTCAAGTAACCTATGCTGTAAATAAGATTTGTCTATTGTCCATTGAGGGTGAGTGTCGCTCATTGATTGTAATGATTATGCAATTCCCAGTAAACTTGCTTGTTTTTTCAGTTAAAATCTTTCTCCTGTCTCCTGGATGTTAATGAATCTGTCAAAAGTGCTCATGTTGTAGCCTGCGAGAGTCTTGAATATTAGTGAATGGTACTGTTAACTGCCTCTGCGGTGTTCACAAAAGCGAGCAACGAGTTAGTACACATTCAGTTGATAACCAGCGGAATAGGCAAGCCCTGAAATTTAACGATAGAATCCATGTTCGTGATTCATTTGGCTCATCCGCCGTTCTTCAGTCGAATCATTTCTCTGAGGCAGTCAGGGTGAGGTTAGGATATCAGAGGACTCCAGAGTAAATGCCCTCTGTGTCCAATTGTCTGGATTTATGCTCCTGGGTCGATGGAGCAGCGGCTAGAGTGGTTTAATGTAGCTGATGTGGATATATTGACTGATTTATTGATCCTAGACAGGCTGTCAGTATGACCTCATAACCAAATGGCATAATTTACTGTGGAGAAACTGATATGACCTGCCACTAGATGGTGCTAATTCATTGGATTTAAAACATTAGGTTCTTGTGTTTAATGATTATTACTCTTACAGGTTAATTTATGAGGCCAATTTTAAATTTTAATGCAATTCCTTTTTCATATAATATTAGTCATCAATTAGAGGAAGAGACAAGTCGAAGTTCATGTATCATTTCATCTTTTATTTTATTTACATATAATGGGACACTGAAGTGGGTAGTTGAGTAATACATACAAACACACATCTTCCATCAACAAACTCACACAGGTGGACGAGAAGGGAAGCAGTACATATTTCACTATTGCCTAATCATTAAAAAAAATTTAAAAAGTTCAACAACAGTAACATTTGAAACCACCTTTGATACCTTTGTGACTGGATATGGTTAAAATTGGAGTATGACAGTCTCAACAACATAAAAGTTGATTTTTTTTTTGTCACAAGGCTTATTAGAGAAATTTAAAAGCCTGTTTATTTTATGTGACGCCAAAGGAATTTCATGGATTTCAAACAAATACTGTTCAGATCATACATATAGTGAGCAGGAATCACTCTTTCTGGAATGAATGTGGCAATTTCACAATATTCAACATACACAAGGTACACTGTATGTACAGACCATACGAAGCAAACTTCACAGTACTGCTTTATGTAAAATATACTTTGTATTTCCAGGTTGTTTTCCGTCTGAGTGTGTTTTAAGTGTTTTAAGTGTGACCAACAAGCACCATTTAATGTAGAGTTGCATCTCATTACTTGAGATGCCAGCGTAATGATTACGACATCCAGAGTGCAGCCGTCTAAAATAACATAATCTACACTGTTTATCATCATCAGCCGTGAGGATGTCTGATACAGCACAGGTTGCCATAACACACCGTCAAAATGGCACTCATCCTAAGTACTCCATTTAATTATGAACTTGCCGTAGTGGGTCAATTGCTCTAAAGGGCTTTCTAGTTGTAGTTTGCTTTGCACTGTGATCCAGATATGAAATGCACAGTTGCCGTAACGAGTCTAAGATGACATCACTGGCAAGGTCTTGTCTTTCCACGGATTTATACAGGCGGCTGGCTGCGAGATTGCTGTAAGTCAAAGTGCTGGATGCACATGGATCATTATAGGCGGTTTCTCTTTATACATGGTGCTTGTTAGTTACAGTAGTGCCATTAAATGAATGTTGAGGTTAATGAAGGGTGGAGAGGAGGAGGGCAGTGTCACACTGGTGGATCTATATCAGTGTTTCCACACTGCGCAGCAATAAATGCAAACAGGTTACTGTATGAAATAACTAATTCCTGCAGCCCCCAGCTTTGGGAAAAGTGAACAAAAGATATAAAGTTAATTGTAACTTGGAGCGGTATATGAAATGTCAAAAGGTCATATCTGCAACATGTTGAAACTGTTGTACTGCCTTTATACGAGGCGACTTCATTAGCCGTACAGATACAGAATATCGCAACACATTGACTGCTATGACAAACAGGTTATTTTAACTCCCATATTACATATATCCATTTGTAAACAATATTATGCATTTCTATTTCTAAACATTCCCCTCCTGAAGTTCTGTAAGGGGTGGCGTCTGCTCTGTAGAGGCAGGAAAATGATAAGGGGGGGGGGGTTCCTTTCCAGAGTGACAGGAATAAAGGGTGGGGTTAGTTTAGGTGCCAGGGCAGCAGATTAATGGGCAGGTAGAAAGGATGGTTGTCTGTTTTCTACTCAAGCGACTGGAGCATGAGGAGCTGCTTGAGGACCTTAGTCTGACTGGTCTCCCTGATTTCTCCTGCTAGGAACATCTCATCCACCACCGTGTACACCTGGAAGCAAAGACAGGCCGTGCATTAGAGGACAGAAGTGCTCCATTGTTGTGACGAGAGGAACAGAAAGACTAAAATAAAGTATGAATATGACAAACCACATGTCACATAGCTGTGACTAAACGTCACAGCTATGTGACATCACCTTCTTCCCTACACTTGAAAAGTTTGGTTTTCCTGGAAAATTGTCCTATACAATGCTAAGTCATCATCTAGCCTGTTGTCATCATTGCTCAATTTCACCTCTGTCATCAAAACATGAAAATAACCAGTGGATGACTAAACACACTGTGTGGCTAACATTAGCACAGATGAATAAACATGGAGAATATGAAATCACACACTTGAAAGGAGTGGGTGACTAAGATTGTGAAATAGTTTGGGCCTAGGAGCAGCGGTAGATCAGTTACATTGTCCAGAAATGTTCTCTTTTTTTCTGGTTGTAAGACGTCAAACAGCGCTGTGACAAACGTGGGTGGTCCCTTGCTGAAGTCAAGCATGTGGGCGGATGTTCAGACACCTTAGGTAATTAGCAAGAAAACTAGCAGCAGGTGGGGGTTGCTCAGATGTGTTTGTTGCTTAGCATTATATATATATATATATATATATATATATATATATATATATATATATAAAAATTGTGTTTATAAAGTAATGTAAAAATCTCATATAGCAAAAATAATCTCTTGATGTCCTTACCTTGTAGAAGTTGAACACAAGGTCCAATTCACACACGTTGTGAAAATATTCATTCAGCACCTGGCAGGAAAGAGAGGAACAGTTTAATTTAATCAGATTACAGCCAGCAGATAACCAAATAGTCTGCTTTGAGAAGGCATAAAGATATACAGTAATTAGTTGAATGTGATGCATTAGCGCAGAAATACAATGACACTGTAGTGGCAGCAGAATCCACTTAACAACCATGTAATAAACTGATTTCCACTACAAGGACATCCATCTAAAATATGCCAAATTAAAATTAATGTCCTTCTCATCTCATCTTGTTTCCACAAGAGATTATTTTTAAACTGATATAGTGTCATTTACAATGGCTCAATAACTGACCCCTTGTTAAGAATTTGCTAATGTGAGTAGTATTGAAGTACCATGACGCCCTGCTGTGAACTGTTGTGCAGTTCAACTCCGTTTATCTTAAACTGATATCTTAACAGTTTTCAAATCACTGTATTGATTTTCAGATGGCTATTTGTCTCTGAATCTGTGGAAATATCAGTGAGCTTTAAAAGTAAGTAAGACTGTAGAACACACTTAACATGCATTCCTTCATAGTCAAACATTACATCAAATGACCTTCACTCCTGGACTCTGGATAGAAAACAGTCTGTTTGTTTTAGCCAAAAACAAACAGCAGATCGTACTTCAAGCACACAATTTCAGTCAGTACTAATAAAAAATACAATTTTATTTGGAAAAACAAGTAGCTGTTAAACAGTTCACCAAGTGACAGAACAAGATGCAAATGAGCTGCCTAATGCCACCTTATAATAATCAAGATTTATAATAAACATAGCTAGTTATCAAACAAAATAATACATTAAATACCAAATTAAAGAGTTTTATTCCAAATGTATGAGATATCCACCATTCAAGAAAATGACACCAACTATCCCATATGGACCATTAACATGAAGGTCTCCAAGGCAGAATAATTTGTGTTACGTCATTTATGCTACACTGGCTGACAAAGTGAATAAATCTGAAATGTAGATTCTGCATTTCTATGATGAAATCCTTCAGACATTTCTGTGTCAATATAACATTTCTTCAAGCAACACATGGCTGGTATACAAATTTGTCAAATTATCATACATGTTGTGTAAGTTTCTATGGGGTTAGGCTGTTTGAAAAACTGCAATACAGACACAATTGCCAAAATGATGACATCATGTATATACTGTGGTGGAAGGTAATAATACACAGCAGTTACATTGAAGGATGAATTATGAAAAGAGCAAAGAGCAATGCAGACTCTTGTGCCGGAAACAGGTCACACAGGTCCTGAATGGAGTCTTCCATTAAAATACATTGTCCTAGGTCTTGGGCCATGATGTCCCTACTGATCTTCATCAAACATATTTAGGTCCTCTGACTTAGTTCACTGAGGATATCATGTAAAAAAAAATGTCATGGGTTCACTTAAGGGGCCATGACATTTGTCACATGTCATCTAACTTTTATTTATTTGCTTGTTATAAATGTGTAAGTCAAGAAAACAATTTACAAAACCACTTTTCTCCTAATATACTTGTGAAAGTAGCATGACTTGTACATCCACACACACTCTCCTTTAAGCAGGCTACTGTTTGAAGAAAGCATTTAATCTATGAATAGAAATGATTATGTGTATAACCATACACTGATGAACAGTTTTGGAAAACTGTATTTGTGATGCAACATCTACCAATTATAAAACAGAATAAAAAGAACCACCCAGAATCAGATTATATTATTGGGTTAATCGCTATCAAGGAACATCTGATATGATGCGTAGGAAAAATACTGAAATGCTTTCAGTGTATATATTTTTTCTATATTTATCTGTCTGGGTGTGGTGGTATTAGTCATTTCAGTGTCTGTACAGTCAGTTGCTGTTTGTAATTGGTGATCAATTTGCTATTTTATTGCTGAAGGCTTATTTCCAGCATCACTTGACCTAGCATTATCTAACACTGATTCCAGTTAATGACACACCCTGAACATAAAAAGGAATTTGTTTGTCCTTGCAACAATCTGATAATTTGTATTCTGTTGAAGACAAAATGTTGGATATTTATCATAGTGATTTAGACACCATTGTGTAGTTAGTGTAGAGACGCCTTGTATGATGCTTAATGTGAGGCATATCATCCATAAACTTGAATACTGAATAAAATTTCCTCAGCTACATGTCATTTGACTCTAGTTCGCAGTGTAATTCCCACAAGAATGCAGGTCTGATATTAGGAAGCTGCAAGACAGTAGAGATGGGGACATTTTGAAGGAAATCATTAACAGACATTCCTGAAAACAATCAGACCGTGAAAACTAAATCATCATAGTTCGCTTACTGAGTAGCTCTATGTATCATGTGTTGTGTGTGTCAGTTACCTCTACAAAGTTGTGGATTCCCTCGAGGTATGCCAGGTTATTATCAGTCACGTCCACACAAATGCAGAAGTACAGACCAGCATAACGCCGGTAAATGATCTTGAAGTTCCTGAACTGTGAAAACATCACAAATAAAGCCTCTTTAACAACTTTGTCTCTCATGTTACAACAATGGCAGCTTCACTTGAGCTTAAGTTTCCCAGCTTTGAGGGGAAACACAATCAGTATATTTCTAATAACCTTGAAAGAACTTTCATAATAAAAGTGATTGATAGACCAAGTTTTTGTTTCTTTGGATGCTATACTGCCAAAATGCTACACACTGGCTTCATGGACTTTTCCAAATTGTTTTTTTAAGTGGCTGGTGGAGCAATACTTGTAATGCAGGACACACATGAGTCAACCAATTATTCCACTGAGAACTTGCCACAACAGAGTTTGCATGGTTTCCATCATTATACTGTGGTCCTTGATAGGATTTAGAAAAAAAAAAATCTGGTCCAACTGATCAAAGTAACGAATTGAGGCATGTCAAAAACCAAACATGCATACACACAATATGATACTGACTATTTACATACCTCCACAAAGTTGGTGTGCTTGGCATCCCTGACAGTTACCACAGCATGCACTTCCTCTATCAACTTCTGTTTCTCATCATCATCAAACTGCATATACCATTTGGCCAGTCGTGTCTTTCCAGCTCGGTTCTGGATCAGGATGAAGCGGATCTAAAGTAATGCAATAACATATTTTACAAAACAAGAGAGACAAAAAAAGAGATTACAGCAGGAATAGTGTAAATGTTTGTCCTAACCGTCTAGGTCAAGTGATTTTGGTATACAGAGGATTCATAAGTCATGACAAGATTATCTAACGTTACCTTGTTGGCTCCTAACTGTCACTCGTTTTATAATTTAAAGTTAGATGTGTTTAATATGTAGAAAACTAATAGAGGGGCGTCTAAGAAGCAGTTATTTAGATACTAGTAGTATTAGCTGGACCACACCCTTTAATTTTGACAACATGTTTGCACAAGTCTTTTGACCAAAGTAAAAACTACTGTCTTGCGATTTATTTGCAATAATTAGTGGGTAGTTTCTGTGGTAAAAACATCGTGACATCAAATATGTGGTCTTAGCATGCTAACGAATGAAGAGGTTATCTAGCTAAATGCTAGCGAGCTAGCGGTTATAGGCTACTATGAGAAGAAAATAGTGCTGTGTTCATATTTACCATTTTCGTATCCTAAATATGGGCCTTATATACTCCAGAATAGCACGTTCCTGAGCAATTATGCTACACTTTTACATAAATACATCAGTAATTTTTTTCGACCGCTTCTCCGCTATCTTCCCCCGGCTAACAGGAAGTGCAAATGTACGCTAAACGACGTTGCATGATGGGGAATGTAGTGTTTGTCGCCCCATTTAGAACACATGGAATGTGACACGCTACTACAAGTACCAGCATCCATCTGCGGTTGTATCACGATTTGGATCACATGAGAAGCAAAAGGGCCGTTACCATTATTCTCTCTGTTTCTTCATGAATTCACATATATTTTGAACTCTCTAAAATCTCTTCAAAACCAAAAGAGTATATGTACAATCAATTATTATAATTACATTTGTGAAAACATATAGAATTGTCTTTATTTTATTTTTATATAACTATTTACTGTACTTTTATTATTATTATTTTTGTTTTATTTTCATTAATCTATTTTGTATTTCATGTTACAAGACTCGATTATAATTCCAATTCACAATAGTTAACATTTGAACTGTGATGAAATGGAATGTGTTATGATAAATGATAAATATGATAAATAAAGTTTTAATTTTAAAAAAGGGCTGTTTTCTGTAGCAGAAACATTTTGATGTATAGTTACTAAATACTTATTAAAACAAACTGTGAAGATCGATAAAGATGACAAACATTAAAAACATTTTCATGTGACACTTAACGTCATTCAATCAGACTTAAACTGCAATTAAATTGAGTATACTACAAGATTGTCCTGCTCAGGATCATCAATATTTTTTATATGAAACAAACTATTTATTAAAACTAGTATTTCCAACAAATCAAATATAAAAAAATCTTTTTTTGATCATTTTTGAAAATTAGTAGTATTTAAGCCACTTCTTAATAGGCCTAATTGTGTTTTAGTGTTTCTGTGTGTGTTTATTTGTAGTCTACCACATTTGTGCCAAAAAATAGCAATATATATATATATATATATATATTCCACCCTCTTGAGGTTACATCAGAATTGTGGCTGTTTTCTGCAAAGTCAGTGCTCGGAGTTTGTTTACTGGTCTGGTTGGGCAGCCTATTCACCGCAGAACATTGCCCAGACAGCTTGGACAGCTTGCCTCTCTGAGCGTTCTGGGCATTTAGGGAGTCAGAGGGGGATGGGGGAACTGTGATTGTCAGGGATTGCACAACTGTGAGTGAAGGAATGTGCTTGCCCTTGGGACCCAGAAATATTTCAGCTGCAAATACAGAGAGGGTTGAGGTAGGATTGGGAAAAAAAATAAAATGAAAGGGAAAACTAACCAGTGGGTAAATGAAAAGCATAGAGTTTTTCTCCCAAGTAATGTTTGCAGCTTTACTTTATTCATTTATTTATCAAGGACAACATACATTAATTAACACCAATATGATGTAAATGTTTTAGATTTAGCCAAAAGGTTAATGTTCATCTGCAGTCCCTGGGCATGTTGATGTTATACATTAAAAGAAACATGCCAAAAGCGGACAACATCAAAGCACATATAAAAGGATAAAGCATGAATTAATGAAAAAAACAACATTACAGGATACATACAAGCACATAAAACAAATCAGAGGCTTGCAACAGACAAGGACAAACATCACAAAGAACCATAAAACTACAATCTTGTAAACAAATGCAAAGCACACACACACACACACAAATTGTGTTTTGATGTCATTGTAAATCCAGGGTAATAAAAGCGCTGCAAGTGTGCTAATGTTTAGATAGGAATTAAAGAGTGCAAATAGCCTTGTGTGTCATAATTTAATAGTTAAATGAAAAAGATTTCTATGATAGGGCCCTGCCCACATTTAAACAACTGAGGTAGGAGAAAGGGATGTAAAACAGAGGCAGATTATTCAACAGAAACTTTGACCCCTGCTAATCTTGCTCTGTGTGATTGAGGTCGTGCAAATATTGCTGAGAACACAGTGACTAATGTGATTGGACAGAAGCTTGTGGACTTATTCAAACGGAGGGCAGTGCACCCAGAAACCTGCCTGGCTGTGTATTTAATGAAGGGTCACTTTTCAAACTGTCAGAGCACACAAAGTGTTTACTTTATACTTCAGTTTTACAAATCTTGCGGGGAAAATAGAACTTACAAGTGATTATTTCTTATATGGATTTTTATGCAATTGTTTTTTTTTTTATCTTGACTGTAACTTAACATGCTTTTTACAAGATGTCTGCAGTGCTTCGATGATGCAGCATCTCAGTTTTGAATATCCCCTAAAGTGTCATATTTAATTTCAAAATCAATCAAGTGGGTTTTACAACCCTATGAAGTATTTGTTTTCATATCACACAGAGTTTAGATTACCACATTGGAATTGCATGTTCAGGAAGTTCAAGGAAGGACTAACAGAGGCAGAGAAACAAGAATTCTAGGAGAAAGTCCCAATGCAAGACACTAAACATCTGTTGGAGCTGTTAGCACAGGCGCACCATTGCAGACACATCGTCAAGTATGTTGACTGAAAGCCTGAAATCTTCCTCAGAATGTTATTTTTATTATTTAGTGTGTCATGCGTGTTCATCTGACAAAAATGTCAAAACATGGCCTCCCTGTCTGTGATACATTAAGTTTCTGAAACAATCAAAGCAGAGACAAATTCACAACTGTTTTACCGAGTGGAATGACTCAGTACACAACACATATAATTGGGAGTAACCTTTGAGATTATTGATTTTCTCAGGAAAGGTTATTAAATATTTTCCCACTGTGCTGCTTGATAAGGTTTTAGGTAGGCGTCCTCTGGTGAACACACAACAAATCTATTACATGTGATGAAGCCATGGAAGATAAAAATCTGTTACGGGATGACATGAGTTTGTACAGAGAAATGGGGATCAGTTGTGAAAGGAAATGGTGTGTGAGACATGGGGCCAAGAGGGCAAGTGGACCAAAAATAAAGTCAATTAATTACAACCATGATGACATGAACACATTCCTGTTTTTTTTTTGTCTGTAGCTCAGAAACAGTGTTGCAATAGAGCTGACTGGATTACAGTAATAATCTGACATCAGTGATGAAAAACAGTCCCTACTTTTCAATGAGTGTGATAAACAATGTTGTTTATGTTGATTATTTATTAAGAGACCTAATAAAATTTAAATATCAGAAAATGCGTCATATATTATGAGCTGATCATGTGCTGTGTGTGTAAAATGATCTTTTTAAGTGACTAAAGTTGTCAAAAGTGCAATAAAAAAAATAAAAAGAACACAACACAATAAAGAAAAGTGCGATACAATTAGGTGCCTTTAATTGATTACTTCATTATCTTGTACTGCACGGCAAATTGGTTTCTCTCAATTAATTTACTAAGCACTGTCCTGCCGACAAGATTGTTGATTATTGCAACTGTTCTGATAACCATTGTTTCTCTCTAAACTTCTGTTTGTTTATTCCACAAGTACACGAGTGTCCGAGCTGTGTGCCCCCCTCTCTCTTCTCTCCCTATTTTCTCCTCCTGTCCTCTCTTGTCTCTCAGGCATCTCTTGCTGGACCAGCATCCATCTTGGAACCGCTTTGCTTCCCTGGCTGTCTTATCCTTTTCTCTGTCCTGTGTGAGTAATGTCTGTGAATGTGAATGTGAGCGGTGTGATGTGAGTCTCCCCGGTGTGCGTGTGTAGGCTGTCCTCCTCCCAAGTCTCCGTGGTGATGGAGGTCAAGTGGTTCAGGTCCTATTCTCTTCTGGTGGCACCTGGAAGCTGCTTGGCGTCCTCTTCATCACATTCTTCATATATATTATAAATCCATTATAATTTTGTTGCTTTCTTGTTCTATTCTGTACACACAACATTTATTGGACATCTGTCCGTCCTAAGAGAGGGACCCCTCCTCTGTTGCTCTTCCTGAGGTTTCTTCCATTTTTTCCCCTGTTAAAGTTTTTTTTAGGGAGTCTTTCCTTATTTGAATCAAGGGTCTAAGGTCAGAGGATGTTGTTGCTGTACAGACTGAGGCAAATTTTTGATATTGGGCTATACAAATAAAATTGACTTGACTTGACTTGACAATATGTCCCTAAATGTAGTGGAGTAAAAGTATAAAGTAGCATCAAAGTACCTAAAAATCACTGGGTTAAGATTTTACCCAGTTTGGTTTACCCAGTTATAGCACCAACACTATACTGGGTTAATGTTACCCAGTAAGCCACTCAAGACAAAAAGTTGCTTTGACCCAGTTTTAGTGTTATGTTTTATTTTACTGTTGGGTTATTTACCAGAACTAAAGCTTGTTATAATCTACTCTACTCTTTTTAAACTTACATGTCACGGCTTGTTATTGATTGATGTAGAAGGTCTTTTCACATAGAATATATTTTCACTATATTTTCTAGACCTATAATTTATTTTTTAATTAGAAATTGTATCTATATATTTACACCTGTATATTGTGGTAGTTGTATTTTCTCTTACTTTGTATAGATACTTGTGTAGGTACCTTCTATTTTTTGATTGTTGTACACAACAACGTCAAGGCAAATCCCTTGTAAGTGCAAACCTACTTGGCAATAAACCGATTTCTAATTCTGAAGCTATACAGTTTATAGCTAAAGCTTGTTGTGTTTAAAAGTGGGTCAAAATAGTAGAGTGCTACTGGGTAAAGTTAACCCAATGTTGTATTGGTGCTATATTGACCCAAACTGGATAAAATTTTAACCCAGTGATTTTAGTGAGTACTTGAAGTAATATCTGTAAAATGGTTTTCATATATGTTACATATATTCTCGTGTGTGTGTGTTTATTGTGGTTATTTGTTGAGTGGAAATTTTTAAGCAACTCGTTTATTGTGTTGCTGCATCATATTTTATAAGCTGATCATGTGCTTTGTGTGTTTATAGTGACAACAGCTGTCAACTGTACAGTACAACAAAGACAACAAAAAGGACACACAACAATAAATAGAAGTGCAATATGTCTCTGAATGTCGCGGCGTATAAGTATACAGTAGCATCAAATGGAAATACTCAAGTAAAATATAGGCTTAGTACTTGAAGTAATTTACTCTAGAAAATTATTCTTATAAATGGTTCATATATTCTTTTGTGTGTAATCTTGAGTGTGTGTGTGTGTGTTTCAGGTATTCCTCATGTTGTGGGGACTCGCCTCCCTTATGGGGACAAAAAGCAAGTCCCTTTAACGTAAATCATTAATTTTAGGGTGAAGCCTTGGTTTAAAGTTCAGGTTAGTTTAGGGTTATGTTAAGGTTAGGCATGTGGTGGTTATGGTAAAAGTTAGGCTAAGTCTCTAGGAAATGAATGTCCTCTGTTTGTGTGTGTGTGTGTGTGTGGTCTGTCATAGGCTACTTTTGGGGACATATTTCAGACTTAGGACCAGTTAAATGTGGACGGCTTGTCCAACTGGGGACAAAATCTGTGTCCTCAGTTGGGAAAAAGCTGATTTTTGGGTCAGTGATTAAGGTTAGGGTTAGATTAAGTCTCCAGGAAGTCTATGTAATGTCCCCAAAAGTGACCATGATCTGATATATATGTGTGTGTGTTATGTTTTGTGTGGGCATTTAAGTAATTCACGTATTTTTTAGTTTTCTTTCCTATATATAGTCTACATTTTCAATCTTTTTATTGCCAATATGCACACAAAAACAAAAAGCCTGCACGGTTGTATGAATGCATACATGAAACTACTCACTAACTAAACAGAATAAAATTGCTTTATCATTTTGGCCTAGTGCAAAATTTTATGATGCATTCGCTTTGTAATGTCCAGGACAGGCTGTTGAAAATAAAATATATTTGATAGGCGATTATTTAAGAGTGCACGACCGTTTACATACAAGACTAAGCAGTCATATAAACAGTGCGTGTGTGTTGTAATTGTGTCCATGAACCGCTGGGCGAGACTCTCTCTCTTTCTCTCTCTCTCTCTCTCTCTCTGTTCTCTGTGAATAGGAGGGGAGATGCTGGATTCAGGAGAAGGTCCGCCATTATTGGGAAGCTGAAAAAAAAAATAGACTTAAACACACCGTCACACATTTAGCCTGTACGGGGCTTAACATTAGAAAGGAAAATACAACGCTTTCGCTCGAGCTGTTTGTGCACTGAAAACGGCGCTTTGGTGAATGAAGGTAGAGCTTTACGGTCGCGTTTGCTACGGACTCCTTTTTTTATTTTTGACACAACAAAGGAAATAATAATTGGTCAAAACAACGTGGTGGTGAACCAAGAAAGGAAAAACACACCGAAACAGAGCTTTCCAACGCCTCCCCCTTTTTTCTCCTCGCAAGACGTTTCCAGTCGTGGTGAGAAGAGAGTTTGGACAGCATTTTCTCCTTTCCTGAGGAGAATTTAGTTGGTTTTTTTTGCCCTTCTCAGACACACAGAGAAAGATATGGATCTCGTTTCTAAAAACTTCAGACTGATGAAAATCAGCAGTTAGCATGGGAAGCAATACAGATAGGTTGTTTGCTTAGACAAAAAGAGAGAAGCGGAAAATAGTCGATGTGAGTGCTCGCAGGGAGTGTTTTTTGTCTGTTTTTTAAAAAGTCTCACCGGCTGTGAGTCGCAGAGGACCAGAGATAGAAAGAAAGGAGTGGATCTGGAGACAGGGATAAATGCTATGGTATGTATACTCTTCCTTTGCACCAAATTATACATGTGAATTGGCCATTTTACAGACCTAAACAATGTTGGAAATCTATTTGGAGGCGTTTTTTCCCTCCTTCTCTTCTCCCTACATTGCAGCCTGGCTTGATTTCTTTTTTGGAAGTGAATTACAAGAAACTGGGAGTCAACCTAGTGTGTTTTGAAGCCCCTAATAGTAATTAGTATTAGTATTATTATTATAATGATGATGCTTGTGTATAAAATGTAGTGGGTTACAGTTTCCCCGTGCATGTTTAAATGGGAAGTTTACAGAGGAGAAAGGGGGGAGTCATAAAAACATGGATCTTGTCCAAACATTAACATTGTTTGTACAACAACACCTGGAATGCATTGGTCTTGTCAGGCCTGGAGAAACTCCCCAGTATACCTTGGAGCAATAAGGAGCAATAAGGACTTTAAATTGGGAGAAGGGAAATAGGATGTTTGGGTTGGACTGTCGAGCAACTACTTGATTCTTGTTTTAAAATTAAATGAGCCGAATTCTTAATGAGGTTTGGTTTAGTCTTAAGTTGTCTTAAAAGGGGGAATTATTGGGCCTGTTTTGCCTTTTTTGAAGCCACAAATCTTGATCTCTTGAGAGTTTTTTTTTTTTTTTGGTTATTTCTTTTTTTTTTTGTGGATATTTCTTTTATGAGTAATCATTTTCTCCCTTATTAAATGTCCCACTAACTATGCAAACATCAGACCTGCTCGTACTGTACTGGGCTGCTCTAATGTGTGTACGCCCTGCTCAGTTCCCTGTCCCATTTTACTGTACCTGTCACACAAGTGACTCAGATCTGTTTAGACAGGATGTAGCTCTACTTATTATTATTCCACCAGTTAAATACCTCAAGTGGGGATTTTTTACCTTGACTCACTGGATGCTGCATGTCGTGTCTACCCCTACATGTTTTAAGATGATGTACAGAGCGATTAGGGTGGTCTGATGATAACATTTATATTACCTCTGGCATTAAAATATTTTTGTATCAGAACGTGTCACCAATGTGTCACAGCTTAATCTCGCTTGCAAAGTGGTCATTGCCCTGCCAGCCACTCCCTTGTTGTCAGAGTCCTTCCACTGGACTTCAACACTTTGGTATTTTCATTTCAAGAGAGATCTCGCTCTTACCTGCGTGTGGAATATTGTTTTAAGGTGAAGGATTTTAAAGAGTGAGATAAGGGCGTGAATGTCACTTAGACTTTGTGATATGGCCTTATGGGCTCTGTACTGCTGTGTCACTGCCACATAGAAGGGGCGTTTGCAAAACAGGAACTTTGTCATTTGATAATGGATATTTGGTGTTGTGTTGTGCTTTTTACATCCTTTTCAAGCACATACCTTGACTCATAACCTTGTATTGCTCAGCGGCGCTTCGACTGAGTGCTTTTTGATGAGTTTCTCTCTCTTTGATCTTAATCAACCAAATTGGGAGGACAGCGCCAAGAAGGAAGTAAACACATACCCACACACATATATATATATATACACACACACACAGGTTCCTTGGTAAAAGACAGTATCTTTGCTCTCAGGTAAATGCATTAGCAGCTGTCAGCACTTCTGTTCTCTGCTTGATTGGGCCCTTTGCAGTGCAGTCACACCTCTCCAGGAAGCCTCTTCTTCCTCTAATAGCCGTGCCATTTGCCCAGGCAGCAGGCTAGCTACCGGCGTACCCACTCACCCCTGTCTGTCTGCCTCTGGGCTGCAGATCGCGTCGTGAGTCCCTGGACTAGAACATGTTCCTGGGATTAGAGGAGGGCAGGCTTTGCTCGTCAGGATGTAGGCCAGAGATGTGGATACATCCTTTGATTAGGACACTGGGAGTGAGATTCTGTCCCATATTGCATGGACAGATAAACACAGGGTTTGGCATGCTTGGTGACAGAAACAGTGGAGGGATATCTACTCTGCATATCACATCTAATTCTATGTCTTCACTTGACTTCCCAACGTTGGACCAGTAATCAAATGAGAAGGGTAATTGGGAAGTACTTGAGCATTTTAACGCTAAACATGCCCCAAATCAGTAGGACCAGATGTGTGTAGGTTATTTTAATAAGGAACGTTGTGTTTCTGGCTTGTGATACCACTCAATTTGAAAACGTGCCCCATACCATATTATTTCCACGTCAACCCGGGCTTTTATTTCCACAAAACGGCGGCCTCTCACCTGCTCATTTGCAAATTTCACAGCTAGCGTACCTGTCAACTGTACATGCCAAGGATGGTAAAATTCTCCCCGCTCATCTAAAATCATGCCTTTTTGCTAAAGTCTCTCTTTCTCTCTCTCTCTCTCGTATTACAGGATAGGTTTGCTTGTGAGTCAGTGTGAGCCTGTGTTTGATGGAGAAAGGAGCTAATTATAGCGGGCAGCTTTGGAGTTTGGTGGACCAGATTACAGTCACTCTCCTCTCAATGGCTGCCTTGTTCTGGTGGCCGATTATTAGGCAGGGAGAAGTGCATTCTGGGATGATTGTATCTGAATTTCCATTAGAAAGTGTGTCTGCCTCGGCTGAACTGAGGTTCTCTTCTCTCCCCACTGTTTCAGCTCCCTTGCTCATTACAGATTTGCAGATGGGGCAGTTTGATATAAAGGCCTCTGTAGTGTGCCCCTGTTCTGTTTCTGAGCCAGTTTAACTCTGTATCCTGAATGACCGAATTATGTACAAGGGAACTGACCCCAAATCAGCCATGCTGACATTGCCCAGTTTATCTTGTAGGGAACAAAATGATTAGAGAGATCGCCAGTATTCTTCCACACATACATAAACCTTTTTATAACAAATAGCTCACCTAAGAACTTAAAAATAATTCTCCATGAAATCAATCATTACCAAAGATTGCACTTTCCCTTTATATTCCAAGCCCACCTTATTATGGTAGTGCTTTTCCAATACAAATGCATTATTAATGGATAATTCTTGTGGAAAATAAGGGCTTTAGATATGATTAATGGTCTAAATGGTGGCTATAACGTTCTGTTGAAATAGTTTTAACTAGCTTCCATATTTCTTTGCGAAAAAAAGAAGAAAAAAAAAAGACAGCGACAGTGTTTGGAAGCACAGTGACCATGGAGATGAAGGACCAGGATGTAAGCCACAGAGGAATGGTGACCTCTGGACGTGAGCGACTCTGCTTCGCTATTCTAGATACAATTACACAACAAGGGGACAAGGGTAATGGGCTATGGTAATTTGGAAGAGCTGCACAGAGGGAACATGAGGGGAGAAACTAGGAACGGCGAGAGAGAGAGAGAGAGAGTGACACAACAAAGTAGGTAGTCAGTTGGAGGAAAAGAGCTGCAGGAAGGAGAGAGTAAAGTAAAAGCGCGAGCAAACTGTGCTGCCAGTTTCTGCTTCAGGCTGTGTTCCTGGTATGTGCCCTTTCAGCTTTGTGCTCAGGGATCAACCAATCAATGACAGCCATAAGTAACCCTGCTGCTTGGCTATTGGCCACAGCTGAATTCCATGACTCAGCATGTCCGTAGATAAGATGTTATGATTGAGTTGTTGCCAATGAAATGAGGCCACTGCCCGGAGTTCAGTAGGTTGAACTTTTGCTGCTGTAATCGCACAAAAGTTTGTACCACCTACAGAAAGTGCCAACACTGTTCTTAACCCTCCAAGTTTTTGGCCTTTGGAAGGGAGGTTTGTTATGTGTATATTAACATGCTAAGGGTATAATAGTCTGGGATTGTTTTTCAGTGAGTCAGTGTTTACTCTGAGTGTACTTGGGTGATTTTGAAAGGCTGTAGACGCTGGAAATCTCTTATTCTCAGAAACAAAGAGAGACTGCCCTGAAATCCACCTACACGCGTATTAAAGGATAACTTCGGGCATGTCTGTGGACACACGCTCACACATCTCCCACACTAACCCAACGCTTAGTTTTAATTTTTCTCTTAACCTGTCATGCTGACCTACCCTTCATCTCATTCGTGAAGTCCTCAGACTTCATTGCCCAAATTGGGCTGGAGTCAGGAGAAGTCCCTGTGTGTCATTGTTAGACTTTCTCTCTGGAGATTCTCCCACATGGCGCCCCTGGGTTTCCTGTAGGAAGTCCACCTACGATGCCTGGTTGTGTGTGTGTGGGGGCGTGGGGGGATGGGGGGATGGGAGGCCAGGAGAAGTGGATAGGGTGGAGGAGAAGAGGAGAGCTGAGGGTCAGAGGTGAGGGGAAGAACCTTTTTAACTCTACTAATAATCAGAAAAATAAGCCAAATCAGAAAAAAGCCTAACATAACCACCTTGATGAGGATAAACTAGCCAATTCTGATTAAAAACATTTCCTTTTTATACTTTGTCATGTAAATGCTGTTTCCAATTACTTGCTATTTTCAGATACTTTCTGCACATGCATGCCGCTTTGAATCATGGCAGGTGCCATGGGTGGCACAGCTTCTTCCGTTTATTAGCTGCGGGAGTAGTTCTGCTTATTCTGATATGGTTCAGTAGAGCAGTCAGGAAATAATAGTGCCAACCACTCAACACATGTCCATCATTTGCCATCCTTTTAAAAAGTAAAGAGCGGTGGAGTGCGGGATATAGTATATTGTGTGGGTGAGAACACCTCTCCAATTACCTACTGTGGTGCATGTCAACATGTCAAAACACCTTTTGCAGTCATCTTATTTAGTGCTGGAGTTATACCTCCTTGGGTAGCATCAGTTGGATTAATTTTATTCAGAAAAAGGGAAAAAAGAGGCTCCTGTAACATAAACTTGAGTGTGTATGTGTGTGTGTGAGAGAGACTTGAGGAGTGGGGGTGTTATCTATGAAGACTGGCAGTACATAAATAGCCCTTTTCCATACACACGTGCTGGCTTGGTTTGACTTGGTTTGACTCGGCGCATCAGCCCAGCGCAGCAGGGATTTGCATCTCCATTACAACAGGGTTACCCGCTTGAAGATGTCTTCAACCAATGACGCGCTTGTCTTGAATCGATGACATTTAAAAGCAGTGCCCTCTTTAGCGCTGTTACTCAAGCCCCCGGTAAGTGCGCAGGGCTGTGACTAGTGGTCAAAGGAGCGGCTGTATAACAGTAGATACATCTTTTTGAGCGCCACAGCCCCGACAAAATGACTCGTTTCACTATCAGAATTTGATCCATTTGGTCCAAGAACATTTGGAACGCCTAGAAGAGCTGCATGTTTGAATCATTTTTTCCCCATTGAAGTTAGCGGAGGGTTAAACTGGAAGTTAGCCGGCTCGTCCCTGAATGATGACGCAGCCCATCTAAGGCCCGACTTCAGAGATGGTCCATCTCGGGTGTGACTCGGCGCGTTTAAACTGGTAATGGAAACTCAGATCGATGCGGCATGGTTTACTCGGTGGGGCCAAAAGTGCCAATGGAAAAAGGCTAAAAAGCTGCTCCTGTTGGGTATAATATACAACTTTCTCACCCCAGCTCCTTGCCTCTACTTAAAGTGTTCTGTAGACATTGTAATTTGAAAGCTATTTTCTTCTTTCATCGCATTTTTACACATTAGTCACAATGAGATTAGGTGAATAGTTAAATATGGTATTGGCTTGTTTTTTAACAAGTAAGTTGTCTGTGTCTGTGGTTGGATTTGTCCCTTGTCAAAATATAACCACTTTAGGGATGTGTATGTGAATGCTTGTGGTTAATGCATATTGACACTGCTGGAACAAGACGTTTAGTTTGTGTGTAAACCCATCTGATAATCACAATGTCTGTTACATGCTGCTCCTGTCCAGTGTTCTGACAACTTTATTGTTGTGTTGTGTATTATTATGCCTGCGTACACCTGCAGCGCTCAGACAGAGAAGAGAGATGGAGAGAAGTACGCAGAGAGGTGGTTCTACTTCTAACATATTCTAATCAAAGCTGGCAGGTTTAATCACAGACTGATAAGCATCACAGAAGAAAGAGAGGGACGGAAGTAGGGAGGTGAGGGAAGGGGAAAAGGGGCCGGCGGTCACGGACAACCTTGACCCCAAATTTTTCTCACTTTTCTCAAACTCCCAGCTCTATTGATCGCTCTTGTCGCTTTTTTTTCTCTTTCTTCTCTTTCCCACGTTGTCACTGAATATTTATATATGTTTATTTCTGTTCCCAATGGCTCTCTGTTCATCCCTCAGTTTTGCTGTCCCTGGAGCGTGCTGCAGTGTTATTGTTAGCTGTGGTTAAAGGTATACTATGCAGGATTTTCCTAAACTGTATTTTCTAATTTTCTTATTATTTTGCTGTGTTTGGGACGCTTCTGGCCGTCAACCTTTGGGCAGTGGGTGTGTAGCCCCCAGCCAATAACAGCGTGCAGGGTGTGAGGTCGGGATTTGTAGCGTAGCGACCGGGTTACATCGCTGTTTCTGTCTCTCCTCTGCTCCGCTCTGCTCTCTGTCTCTGTGTCATGGGTGTATAAAGAGCTGCGGGTCTGTGTGTCTGCTTGGCCGAGGGCGGGGCTGAGCTGCACAAACGCAGAGCAGTGAGGCCACAGCGGACAGGATGAAGCTCTGCATTCACACGAAATCTGGCAATGCGGCACCTTCCCACAGGGTTGTGCGGGGGTTTGGGTGTGTTTATTTGCGCTTTAGAATGTGTTATTTACGTTTTATTCATCTGATTCATGGCTTTGTTCTCGCCAGCGCTTCTCGCTCTCTTCATTCACTCTGTAGCTCGCTCGACCACCGCTGCTCTCTCTCTCTCTCTCTCTCTCTCGCTTGCTAGTTGAGCCAGGAGGAGGGGCCAACTTTGAATGCTTTGTGTTTATAAACACCAACCGACAAATCCTGCATAGTATTAAGGACACAGGAAGGGTAGCACCTTGTCACTAGATGTTTGTCTCAGATGCCACTTCAGGGTGATCTGGCCACCACTGCAGTGGCCTTTGGCGTCTCCCTGGTGAAAGTGTGCTGACACCGTCTCTCTCCCACACATACAAGGACACACAAAAACCTTGATGTTTGGACAAAGATATTTTTTACAATGTTGTGATTAGGTATTCTTAACTTGGAGCATGCCCCAGGCGTTTAACATTTGCAAATCATTACCTGGCTGTTGTGTGTTTTTTTTTTTTTTTTTTTTTTTTTTTTTTTTTTTAATATTCATGGTTGATGCAACTCAACTATGAAACTTTGGCATTGTAAATGGAAAACTGTTGTTTTTAGTCAAAAGGGCATAAAAACGGCCTGCAAAATAAATACACTAGTCGACACACACATACACATAGACACAATGTGACCAGCAGGGGCTGACACCCTCTCACCCTCATAACATAACTGCCAGAGTGGTTCTGGCCGTTAGGCAGCTGTGTGACAGTGGACATCATATCCTCTTTAAGGTGAGAAGATAAGGTGGCTGTTCATAGCTATTTGTTATCACAGGCAGCGAGCCCCTGACACCTCCACATCCCTTATCTGGCCCAGTCCCAGTTTCTGGCCCTAGCCGAGGATCATGCAAGCCCTGGGCTGATGAGTAAGCACTGCTCAGCCTGCAGATGGCTGGGCCTAACATTATCGATTGCAGCGCCACCGCCTGTCATCCAGCCACCACTTAGCTAATGATGTCCATACTATTGTCTCACGGCTGGAAAACGGCCATAAAACAGAGAGCGGCAACTAACGTCTGAGGGAAAGATGGATTTTACCGATAGAGGAGGCACAACCATAGCAAGCCTGAGCCAAGTGGTTATACTATCTTAGGATAGTAGCACTGTAATACTTAATATTGCTTACACTCTCTCTGCCCCCCCCCCTTCTTTCTTTCTGTTGTTGGCTGCCTTCATTTGGTGCTGTTTGGTCCATCTGCATGGAAGAAAGACAGACTACAGTTTCTGACAGTCTGCCAGTCTCTGCGTTGGCCCGATTTTGACCTTGTTAACTGTGAACGTAACTGTTGTTGGGCAAACAGCACATTTGTTTGAGCCAAATAAATACTCGCAGTGATGAATCACCTTGAATGGCTCGAATCTAGAGGCAATTAGCAAAGGCTGCCATGAATGCTGTAAAGATATATATCCACTCTGCCATTTTAGAGGATTATAAATGGATTTTGCTCTGAGTTGGGTTTTCGCAGGGGTGCCATGGGTCGTTTCTTTTCTCAGTGCCATAATTTCCCAGGATGCAGTGGGGGCCCCGAGGTCCACAGCTCTTATGTCAAAGTTCATTTCCTGTTGCAGTGCTCCAGCAGCTCCTGAGGATCCACCATTTTGTAACATTGCTGATGAGGACTGGAGAAATGTTTCTCAATTCACCAGCCATCGCTTGCAAGCTGGAATTTAGTGGATTTTTCCCACTAATAATGTATTTCATAGTTTACAACTATTTAGGATCAACTGACTAATTAGTGATGTGCTGCCATACTGCAAAAGCTGCGGAGAATTTCTCACAAATAATTGAAAGATTTGAAAACTCATCATGTTACAGTCAGCTTTACAGTGAATAAACTGTAAGTGTAGCCGAGGTCACACTATGCCTAATATAGTAGAAGTGTGAAATTGTGCATCCAGAATAAGATTAGCATCTTCAAGTTACTCTAAAGGAGGCACAAAAGTTAGACAGTTAAATGTGATAGCATTTAGACAGTCTCACAACAGTTTTTGCTGATGTTTCTCTTTCTAATAATACTGCTAATGCATCATCATGGGTTTTAAATTTGCCACAAACCTGAGTCTGCACTCATCCTCCCTTTTCCTTTGTTGCTATGCTGACTTCCATGTGTGTCATAAGTTGCGGAGATAAAAGTAAGGGAAACATGAGTGAAGAATGTAAACATTTCTAGGAGTTGTTTTCGGTCCAAGGGTTTTTCAGGGAGAGGACAGCCTCGCCACACCACGGCTCGTATTAGGCACAGTTGTCGGAGAGAAGAGAATGCAGACCTTTTTGCCCAATGAGGGAAAAGGTCGATGAGAATGCAGTTTGTCAGGTCAGGACGAGCCGGGCCTGTTGTAGCTTAAATCCATGTGACTAGTATAAAGAAGACGAGACAGGGAGAGAGGTGAACTACAGCTGGGCTTATTTTGGGTGAAAAATGCATTGGCAGATCACTTGAGTGTGCAGTTTGTTTATTGATTGTTATCATCCTAGATATTGGTGCTGTGCGAGAAATGTGTTTGCAGGTAAATCTTGGTTTCAGTTACAGTTTTAAGTGTCAAGGTGGTCTTACATTCCCACAGAGATCCTCTCATTATTCTAGAGAGAGGATTGCTTTGGTGAGCATAGTGAGGAGGATGGGGTCTAAATTGCAAAAAGGGTAGGCGGCATTTCACTCTTTACATTTGGATTAACATTTGAATTTTGCTATTTATAGTCTGAAATGAAATGTGAAATGTCTTTATGATTTTCATTACTCTTAATGGGTGTATTCAACACTTCTTCAAATATATTTTTATTATTTGAATGATTATTGCTTAAATTGAAACTTAAAATGTACAGATTTCAACTGGGTTTGAACCTTTCCATTAATAAAAACACGTAGCATCAAGTAATCCTATGAAGGGCAGAGATGATTGTTCTGAAATTAATATTAATATCTGGTTCGTTGGCATTAAACATGGCCTCTTTATTCTCAACAGCGAGGAATACTCTGAACTAAGACTGGTCTGAAGTCGCTGCATGTGAGAAAGCCTGTCAGTGTTTGTTCACGGTAGGCTGTAATGTTTTCAGCCACGCAGTTACTCCGAAAACGCAAAGTAGTTAATCACTAATGACTCTGAATGACTAATGGGGTATTCATCCCACAGTGATTGTGGTAAATGCTGTTTGAGAATTTCTTTTGTTCTCAGTTGTTGATCATATCTGGTCAATGAGAAGAAATGAAATCATTAATATCTTTTGACAACCAAGAAAGACATTAAACAAGCTCAGAGACATCATGTTATTGTGATTGCAGTTTGTCCTTGCCAATATCCAGCTGATTTGAACCATATTTCTAATGGGTCATTTTCACTCTGACTGTGCCTACAGTATCATACATTTGGTCTGATTATGAAATGATTAGTGTTCCTGACATCAAATTTAAGGCACATCATTTAAAAGGAGTTTGTTAGTGATTGGATGTGCTTTTACACAAGTAATACATGAATCCTCAGCCTGGATTTGTCCTCATTCCTCACCAGCTATAGGTGCAGAAAGACTGAACAAAAAAAAGAGTTCATCCAAAATTTAAAAAACAACCAATTTTTGCTCCAATTAGAGACTATTGTGTTTCCAGTTAAACTGCCGCCTCCAAAGAATACCCATTTGAAGTTTCTTAAACACAGCCGCATCGAAAATGATTAGAAGAATAAGTGCTGGTAAGTAGAAATCCATTCTACTCTTCTACTGAAGTGCAGTGTGGGGGTACTGAATAGATGGTATTTATTTTAAGTAAGTATTGGATATGCTGCTTGTAGCCTTGTAACATCAGTGGTATATCACTTTGGAGACATGATTATTGTAAACAAACACGACCATTGTTTTTGCTTTCTAACAGATGCACAACTCCAGTCCTGTTCTGCTCTACCTGCATAGTTTCAGCTTACATTTTCTGAATGCATATTCATTGTAATTAAGGGCTCATTCCCCATGTTGCAATACACAACAAATACAGATAGTGATGAAAATGGGAAAACATTTTTGTGACAGAAAGCAACAGAATGTATGTGGAATATCTTAATTTAGTAAAACAGACAATGTAACAAGTAGCACCTTTTTGAAATAATGATTTTAAACAAACTCGGGCATGATTTCTGGTCATGTCTGGGACATGTAATTGGAATTATGTGCCATTGTAATCTTGGAAGACCCAGAATGAAAATTCAGAATCACTGTGATCGTAGTAATTGGCAATTACATTGCCTTTATGAGTTTCCTGTCAAACTTCTGCCAGAAATGACACATAATACTGTCATCATGGGGATGTTGACGTTTCCATTATTTCCACCTGCTGTGTGTGTGTGTATGTATATGTATGTATATATATATATGTGTGTGTGTGTGTTTGAGAGTGAGATCAAGAGTGAGAAAAAAGTGATTTAGAATAGTAAGACCTTATAAAAAAGAAGAATTGTAAGAGAAAAAAGATCTAAAAGCATATCAGCCGTCATTTCGGCGCTGACACAAACATGTCATATATTTGAGTCATGCTGTCATGATTGCAGGGCACTTCTTGTTTGTGTTTCTTTTTGGTTGAACGAACCAAACAAGTGCATGAGACTAGTTCAACCTGTCCTTGAACTGCAGCTCAAGGTATTACACATGAGCGCACTTACTGTCAGACCTTAAAGGTGACATATTATACTCTTTTTCAACAAGTTAATATAGGTCTCTGGGGTCCCCCAAACATGTCTTTTTGCTGAAAATACCACTGAGATTAGGCATTGTAGCATGCCTCTATGCTCCTCTGTTTCAGCCCTGTTCTGGATGGGCTGTTTCTGTGTCTATGTAAATGAGCTGCTGCTCCCCACGCCTCACTCCAGAACTGGTTGTGGCTTTCCGGCCGTGATACAATGCGAGATTATATGACCACAACAGGAGAGACTGAGGGCTGTTGACAGTATTCATATTAATACTGGAACTGCAACAGAGCTGCAGTAATGTCACTAATACTAGTATTACAGTAACACTAAGTGTATCTGTGGATCAGAATGGATGTATTAGCCTCGGCTTGACTTTACACACACTGCCACAGCAGGCCACTACAGCTTTATGGTCTGAGCAAGTTAGCTGCTGGGTGCTAATCAAAGCTACACAATGTTGCCAAGCAAAGGAATTCCTGCAGTTTGACCATGTCTTTTTGACACGTGTATCGTTACCTTCATGGCAAGTCTATCAAGTACATTTACATAACGTTACAGCAGCAACACACACACACTGGCGAGGATCACAGAGCAGAGCGGGCTAATGTGTGACAACAAAACTAGCTGAGCTAGCGCTGCTGATCAAAGTTCCACAAAAAGCAACATGAAAAAACAGTTGCCACCATCCAAACTACTACTGTCATTATTTAGTTGGCTTCAAATGAGGCTTAATGTTCACAAGGTTTCTCTTGGCTGTCCCTCAATATTACAACATATAGTCCAACATCGCTAGCCATATTAGCCACGCAACATGCTAATGCCAAGTTCAACAGGCTAACCTACTAAATAAACAGTGAAACAGCATTAAAACATGGCAAAACGTACAGCTTCCAAGTTTGAGGTTGGGTCACAGAGAGCCGATATCGACCCGTCACACACACACACACACACACACACACACACACACACACACACACACACAACAGCTTTCCAGTCATAGTGGGGACATTTCCATCAAAAATAAAGTGACTCCAAAGGGTCTTCACTTCCTCAGATGATTGGAGAACATAAAGACTGTTCTGTTGGTTCTTGCAGCAAACAACAGAACTTTGATTCAGTTTAAAATTTGATTCAGTAGGTTTCAGAGGGCAGGGACCGTCAGCCTGGGGGGGGGGGGGGGTCTATGTTCAACAGATCCCTTTATGACATCATACAAGGGGCCAAATTTAAACAGTGTTTTTACACACACATTTACTGAAAGATGGAGCAGGAGAAAAAGAGAGATGGTCTTTTCTCATAGTTTGGGGGTCTCTAGACACACCAGAGACACTTATTTATGTTGAAAAGAAAAAGTGGATTTTGCATAATATGTGACCTTTAAGCAAACTCTGTTTCAACATGCTGGTATATTACACAGACTCCCATCCACAATATTTCAGTTTTTGCTTCACGACTATGTAAATATATCCTCTCTCTGTCCCACAGTCTCTCTGTGTTTGGCCATAGCGGATCAGATTCTAGGAAATTGTGCAACTCTGAGAGTATTCACTTGCAGCTTTTAGACCACGGAGCAGAGCTTACATCAAGGGTTGTGCCTTTTCCTCTCCTCATTTCCCTTCGCCTGTTCCTCCAGAGGTCATAGTTGACAGGAGACATGGGTGGGTGATGTCAGCCCTCTCCTTAGGGATCAGGGGTGGTCCTTTGAGGTTGTCCACCAGCCCCAAAGGGAGGATGGGAAGCAGTGATGGCAGAGAGAGGGAAGGAACAGCTCGCTGTTGTTCTACTTTGTTTGTTTTTTCATGTCAGTGCTAAAGAGGCAGACACAGGATGTCGATGGTTAGGGCTTCATAGACAAGAACAGCTCATTCCTGATCAATATGCTAGAGAAGGCATTCGGTAAACCATAAGGTTGCCAGATGTGACTTTAAATTATGATTCAGCGTTAAATTTGTGTCATCTTTCTCTGGTATTTCCTTGTTTTTGCTGCATCGTCCAGGCTAGTAAAAAATTGTGTTTTGCACTGCAGGAGTTTGCCACTTTTCAAGTAAAGTTGTTTTTCATGCACACTGGGTCGTTGACTTGTTCAGAGGGTCTGTAATGTTCAACATCATGTGCTAAACACTTGTGCAACGGTTGTGAGAGCTCTGTGAGTGTGTTGGGGCGGTGCTCCTAGGGCTCCCTGATGATGTACCATGGTAAACAGCTCCAACTGCTTGCACAGCTGGGGCACACTTGATGGACCTCTGCAGTGCATGTACAGAGGGAGATGGATAGAGGGATGGGGAGGAGGCAGACACACATAGAGAGAGAGAGATAGAGAAGGAGAAGGGGAAAGTGACTGGACTGATAAAACACAGGAATGCTGTGAGGGCCTTTGGGGCGGGATGCAAACTGCAAAAAGGACAAGCGAATGCAGAGGAAACAAGAGCAGAGAACTGATTATAAATGACAAATCCCCAGCTCTCACAACCAAACAGTGTTAGCTGCTGTATCCTGAGGGTGGGAAAATGCAACCGTAATAGCTCAGACTCCAATCCAATCTCCTGTATGTATTCTGTGCATGTATGTGTGTGTGTGTGTATGTGTGTGATTGCGTTTGTGTATGTGGGCTCCCGAAATTCAGACAGACAGAGACAGGAAATTTTGCCCCTCTCCTCCTCTGTCCTCCCTTCATCATCTGCCCGTGTGCTCGCTGCCTGGCGCTGATTGGCTGGGGGGAAAGCGAGGGATGAGGTTTTGTCGTCTAATCTGCCAGCAGATCGCCACTGATGGGTCTCTGTAGAATGGCTTTGGTAAATTACTGTTCCAGGGAAGGGCAAATCCCTTCTATCAGATAGCAGCTCTCTCTTCATCTCTCCCTCCTTTCCAAGTCCCACACTCTTTCTCTTCACTACATCAGTCAGGCTTTGACTTTATCTCTTTATCGCTACCTTGCTTTTCTCTTCTCTGGTAGCTGTTGGCATCTACTTCTCTTTCTTTTTCTTTTTGTTCTTTCTTTTCTTTTTCATTATTTAAATGCCCTATTTGCTGTGCACCTATTTGTGTTTCTGCAGTAGAGTGAATGAGACGAGTTGGTGTCAGAAAGAGAGACTGTGTGAATTTTGCTCTAAGGCTACTCATTGACACCACTGCGTAACAGGCTGTGTGTGAACAGTTTCCCTTATCCCCTGCCGCATGTTAACAAGATGGACCAGTTTTGAGGGCGGCCATCTTGCCTTGCCCAGTCTGAAATCGCACAAGAGATAATACTGTACACCCTGCCTCAGTGTCTGGAGGAAGGTGTTTGTGGTTTAAAGGGAATTGTTGACTTGCATAGGGTTTTGCATATGCGTTACAAAAGATCAAACTTAACTGGGGCAGAAATAAAGACGGTTGGGGAGTGGGATGGATACTGACAGAGAAGGGAGTGTTTTTGTAAACCTGTAACTGACTGCCTGACGTGGGGAATGTTGCCTGGCATGGAAAGCCGAGCAGAGCTTCAAACTCCCAGTGACCTCCTGTGTTTTGTTGCAGCTACCTGTAACCCCTCCTCAACCACGTAAAACGGCCAACATGACCGCTCTGCGCTGACATACAGCAGCCTGCTCTGCCTGATGTCACACAACACGGATACTACACGAAACTCCAGGTCCTAACGGCGCGATAATTAACAGGCGGTGTATAGAAAGAGGTGCAGAGGCCACACACACACACACTTTTCATTTAAAGTGTGTTTTACTGGTGTGCTGTTTGCGATGGGGTGTTTCATCAAACAGCATTTACAGTAACCCAACCCAATAGAAATATGTGGTTTGGGTGGTTGCTGCTTCTGTAACAGTTTTATAATAAGTAACTCTTACTATATTGGTTTTGGTCTTTATCCTGTTTTTGATCAATTTGGGGACATGAAGTTTACAAGGAGAAACCTGGTTATTCATAACGCTGTATGTGACTTTAACACTATCCAGGTATCTACTGATGTGCAGCAGTGCAGATTTGTCTTTGACTCTATTATTTCTCAGCCATTTCTGTACCAACTGGGTCATCTCAGCTGTTGAGGATGAGCCCAGTTTGGTTTCAGGCTGTCATGAGACTGCTGCTACATTTAGGGATGCACTTATCCGACTTTTTCAGTTCCGATACCGATACCTGGGCTTTGGGTATTGGCCGTTACCGAGTACCGATGCGATGCCAGTGTTTAATTAATAAGCTGTATTCCTCACTGTGTGGAAGAGACTGGGATCATTCTTTTATATGTAAAGCAACATCAGGCTTGACTTAAACACGGCTTTCCTAACTTTGTAAAACAAAATGTAACAAATAAATACATAGATATAAATGTACTGAATTGTTATTTATTAAAATAATGGTATCTGATACCAGATTTGCCCATTGTCACCGATATGTGGTCCAGCTATATGAGTGAGTATTGGACAATATAGGCATCAATATCAGTATCGGTGCATCTCCAGCTATATTTACCACTCTGCAGCATCACCAGTTACATAGAAGATGAAAGCAACAATACAGTTTACCCTCCACACTACAGATGTCTGACTTTCATTCTATTGGAGTACGCCAGCTAGCAATCAAGGTTTCTCAAAACCAGTACAAGAGCTGGTTTCTGAAACCAAGATATGATGTTAACATGTAAAACATAACGGGGATCCTCCAAAACCCTGTTTGAAACCAGCATACTAATGCACATGTTAACCCACTTAATCACTGTATAGAACTGAATTTAACAGACTTATTTCAACTTCTACCCACTTCTTTGATTTAGTTTCTGTTTTCATCTGACTTTGCACTCCATTAAATAACTTCTCCTTTCATCCAGCCCCTCTGCTGCTGTTTTCTCTTTCTGCAAGAAAATCTTGCTGTGGAAATCAGGTTTCTTTAACTCCTCACCTCGATTTATAGGAACCACATTTCTTGTTTACATGCTGTTTTTAAGAAATCAGCTTATTGGAGAAAACCAACTGTAAGCTGGTTACTTAGGTGCATTTAAGCACACTGAATGTGTTGATACAGATTCTCATAATGATCAAACTGTATGGCCTAATTCTGGCTGGTGTACCGCCACTCATTAGAATAACAGGAGGACTCGTGTTTGGTGAGCCCCACCCTTCTTTATCGACTCTCTTTCCCTGCAGTCTGAAAGGAAGCATCTGCCTGCCCCTCTGCCTCCCCACCGCTCGCCACACATGCTCTCTCCCTCTCTCTTTCCACAGCCCACACTGCTATCGCCGCGGCTGTTAGCTATCCAGCTCGCGCCGATGTCAGAGCCTCTAATCTCTCTAGCATAAAGGCCATGCAAAGGGAATTTATGTTAGCCTGCCACGGGAAGAAAGGGAGAAGCGGAGAATCGTTTGAGCAGGTTGACAGATAAGGCTCTTGTGCTTTCTGTGTGGTGCTTTTTAAGCCATGTTAAGCTGCTTAATTAGACATAATCTACAGACCCCAGACTGAGGCGGAACTAATGAAGTTAAAAGACTCAAATCCCATCCTACCATCACACTCTCCTCTCCTCCACACCATCACTCGCGCCTCTCTGTCTTATAACTGCACTCCTCCTGTCTGCTGCCTACCATCACACTCTCCTGCTCACAGCACGCTTTGCCCGCTCTCCTTCTTCCTTACATCCCACTCTTTCCCTTCAACACCATGAAATGTCTTCCATCACACCCAGACGTTCTGTCCTGCCCCAAAACTATATTATCAGGAGCTGATAATTTCTACAATTCTGATATGTTTGATCCCTTGGACTAGTGAAACATTTTCTGATTAGCGACAGCATAGGTTGAACTCCAGAAGTAGACATAATCATACAGACTATGACTATTACAAACCAACATTTGACAAAAACATGCTGTACCAAACCCCTGCTTATCGTCTTTAGAGAGTGGATTGATCCTCTCGTTGGACTTTGGGCATCTGTATCAGCGCTGTGTGGCCTGATTTGTCCCTCTTTATGTAACTGTTAGCCCTCCTTTGATGTGCCTGTGTAGCAAAAGTTCCTGTTGGCAAAGAAAACTCGAGATGAAAAAAAAAAAAGTGAGTTTGTGAGTTTATTTAAACTGGAACTCTGAAGAGATTTTAGTTCTTCAGTGATGAATATGCATAAATATTGTAATACAGTACCCATGATATGGGTATGTGATATGCTCATCACACAAATGAATGATACATGCTGTATTTTGAACAAAGTTTAAGAAAACTTGAACACAGTGCTAGGTACCCAGTGTTATCTTGACAGAAAAGTAATCCTGCACACACAAAACAAAGAAAACAATATAATGAGGGCTTTCTGAGGTTAGGCACTAATGGTTGCAATGATCAAAATTCCAAAGGTTGAAGCCAGACTGAGAATCTGGGGGGAAGTGGTGAGTGTTATAACAACTTGGCAGACTTGGCCGGTCTTTTAGCACATTTCCATCTCTGCTGCAGTTCTGCTTCCACACTCTTCTCTGCCCTTGTTCTTAAGCCTTCCCTCTCCCTCCTGCAGTAAGAAACGGATGTGTTCCTCGTGTCGCTAACTTACTTCCCTTTCCCTAATCTCACCATGACGCAAATCTGCGCCCCGGCAAAATGTATGAATATTTATCTGTAGGTGAGCTTACAATACACCTTGTTCATACACCAGCTCTTGATGAGCACCCCTGTTGTTGCTTGTTTACATATCTTTCCTATCTCTGCATCTTGCAGGACCAGCTTCTTTGTTGTGTTTTGAGTTTTTCCCTGAAACCGAACAGCAGTTATTTTCCTCACAGAGGAGCGGCTGGCACGCTAGCTGTAAACGCTCGCCGTCTGACCAGGAGGAGATTGCAGCAGACCATTGTTGGGTTTCATCATAGCCGTGAATGCGCTGCCTCGCTGGTGATGGCCTGTCAGAGAGTTTTCTTCAACCCATTGTCTTTTTGCTTCTCCTTCATGTCCTCCTTTAGCCATCTTTCTCGTCTCCTGTAGTGGTTATGGCCTTTTGTAATGTCAGACTTATTCTCTCCACTAAGTCCTTCATGTGCTAGTGTGTATTTACATTCATTCAGATGAGCTAAATGTAAACACTGGCTGAACCTTCGGAGTCAAAATTGCCTTTACCTTATATCAGCTGCAAGAACTTTGCAGGTTATATTTTCCTGAGCGTATTTATTCTTCTCGGCCTCATTAAAATCTGCCTTCTCTGTCTCCTGTGGCCTCTACTCCTTATGTGACAAACCTCTCCCCTCCTTCCCCGCTGCCCGGGTCCCAGTGCTGCCTGGTATCATGGTGCTGTTGAGTGGATCTGAGGGCTGCTGCATTCTGGTCTTGCTTGATTAGCCAGCGTGTGATGCTGTAGGCAGCTTTGTTTTGTTGCTGAATGGGCTGTTCCACTGAGAGCATAGGAGACGACGAGGAGGGGATGGAGAAGAGAAGGGTGGAGTGGAAAAGGAAAAGCAGGAGAAAGCTGGGAAAAAAAGATAAAAGCTAAGGGGGGAAGGATATAAAAGGAGAGGTGGGGAGTAGATAAAAATGAGACGGGAGAAAAGGCTGGAGCAGAAAGGGGAAAGGCAGAAATGAAGAGAGGAGAGGACGGTGATGCAGAGGAGAAAGGGGGGGAAAAAAAGAAATTACCTCTCCTCCTGTGGAGAGGGAAGATAACTGAGTGTTTAGAAATGCTGAGGTGGACAGAAGCCGTATCTTCCACCAACACAGCACCTGCTAGTCTGCCTGCCCCCTCCCATTCATTGACCGACTTTCTATTGTGGATGTTTGTGAGCCAATGTGTGTCTTTCGGTGTGTATGTGTGGATACAGATTAATATGCGTACAGTGAGGATACCATTTTTGTTTCAGCCAATAAGATAGGTGATTTTGTGCTCAAAACATGTTAATACTCAGACACGACAAATCCCAGAGTCCCTGCACTGCAGCACTTTAATACATGCATGATGGGCTTTAATAGATCTTCTTGTAAAATATGGAAGGAGGTCTTTGCAGTAGTTTCTCCTTTTGGTGTCTTTACATAGATACACTATCAAATTAGTACATAAAATACAGCTTTTCTGTAAACCTGTGGGGCCAGGAACATTGAGTTCTTTTAGAAGTCAAATTGAATGCTCTGATAGTCACACTGCAGGTGCAGTTGGTTAAGGGCGTGGTCACTGAAGAGGCAGAATAACTGAGAGGAGGGACCATATTTTAGGGCGGAATAATTTGAGAGAAATATCTAAGTGCAATTTTTCTGACCAAAATCAACACGTGCAATTTTTAAAATTGTGATTATAATCTATAAATCAAACTACAGGTCTGTGTTTGTGGCTTACATATTATGTAGTATAGTTATACCTTACATTATCACAAACATCAAATCAAATAAATAAAATAAAATAATGCAGTTGGAATACTTGACATTACTCAGTAATATTCATATTTAATCGTGACTTTTAAAAGTGGCATTATATTTATGTTAAGGTAATGGTTATGGTATGGTAATGACAGACTGCTGGTATTAGACAGAGTACACTTACTGTTAATTGCTCTGCATTGTAGTTGCGCAAGCTAGCATTAGCTTCATAGACTGGCGGGACGGGCTGGTTCACAGCTTTGAATCCTGGAGAGCTTTTGTGGTGATTAGCTTATCAATCACCAAGATCATTTATAAAGAAAAAGACTCGTCACTCTGCTGGTCTTTTTATAAATTGCAAAAAAATGTGCCCAAACATCTAAATTATACAGAGGAGTGTTTCTTCTTTGACTGAACAACAGACAACAGCCTAATGTTTACTTTTTATAAGGTAAGATATACTTTATTGTCCCCTTAATAATTTTTTCTTGTTGTTTCACCAACTCACACAACTAACTGTATTAGCTACAGCTGAGTAAATTTGCTTGTGGCAATTGTCATTAAAGTTGCTACAGCTTGTTAAGACACTGTTAATTATGTTGGTTGTAATTAAAATTGTGGCACTTGATCTATATAAAAACCATTAATCATTCAGCTCTACCATATTGTCACTGTAGGTCTCTAGTTTCAACTTCAGGTGACAGGCTTCAGACCACCGCCTCATGCAGATACAAATACAGATTCTCGTAAGCGTGGACCCACAACGCTCTTCAGCATCATCATCCCTCAAATCCTCACCTGCTCTCCTAACCTAGCTCATCCCATCCTCTGTCTGCTGCCACTCCGATGACAAGACTCTGTGCTTATCTGGGCGTAGACAGATGGAGGATGATGAGAGAGTCCACAAAATTTGGGTTATGTTTTCATTTCGGCACGAAAAAGAATTGAGTTTTGTGCTGCCCAAGCCTTTCTTCCTGGGATGTTTTTTGTGTGAATTCTGTATGCCGGTGCCAACGTGTATGTTTGGTTTTGTGGAAGCAGACTGTGTTGTAGATGGAATAAAGCCCACTGTGAGTGTTGACAGCATTGGCTTGTTAGTGCTGATGGGGTGGATGAATGCTGAGCACTGTGGGCTAGAATGGAGAGGCAGATCCGCAGTGTTTTCTTGTATGCCTCTGTGTGTCTGCAAATCTCTCCTGATAAATTCAAGGTTGTACATTAAAATGAAAATATGACAATGATAAGCCCCCCTGAGCTCCTTCTTTGCCATTGCTGAGACTTGCTTCCTCTTTCATTGCCTTTCTGTTTTCACTTTCTCTTATTCCTCTGTCCAATAAGTGTTTCCTTTTTTCTGCCTCGTTTTTCCTCATCCTAAAAACCCCCTTGCTTCCTTTCTTGGTATCTCTATATGTTTCCACTCCTCCCTTTTTACAAATCGTCCGTTTAATAGGCGATTGGAAGAACACACACACACACACACACACACACACATACAACACACGTCCATTCACACACAAGCGAAAGACTGAAATAAAGAAGCCCTTATCTCTCCTAGCAGAGACACTTCGTTCATGTGCTCGCATGCAGATGAATAATATATGTGGACACAAGCGCGTACACACACACACACAACACACAAGTAACCCTATTCGATTGGTGTTGATGCTGACATGGACCGTTGTACTCGGGCGCTTTTTTGTAACACAACTACGTACGTGTGTGTGTGTGTGTGTGTGTGTGTGTGTGTGTGTGTGTGCTCTGCTGACTGCTGTCACTGTGAAGGGATGTGGAGTCTCCAGGGGCATGGTGATGAATGGGAGTGTTGTCACTAGTCAGGTCCAGCTGCCTTTGTGCTGTCTTTATGCTGCATGTTCTCCTATTATACCGCGAGTGTTGCACGTTTGGTGTGTCTGTGTGATGCATGGAGAGCAAGTGTGGGTGGGTTTTGTGTTAATGTGGCTTGAACGAAACAGTTCCTACGTGAGATGGTGTTAAGGTGTTCATGTGCCTTACGTGTGTGAACAAGCTGTTAACATGTGAAAAAGAAGCCTCCTCATCTTTGTCTGCAACATGTAGACATGCACCTGTGTGTGTGTGTGTGTGTGTGTGTGTGTGGACGTCTGATTGCACTCATCTCCTACATCAGATGAAATAGCTGCGCTCTGTTCATTTGCATGGATAATTGTGCAAGCGTGTGTGTGTGTGTGTTTGCCGTGCAGTCGGAAAGAGGGGGTGTCTCCTGCGCCAGCGTCTAGATGTCAGTGTTTGAGCAGTGGGCTCTGAAAAAAAAAAAATGCTGTCAAAGCAGAAGCTGAATAATTTGCCTACAGACACATTCATGATACGGTGACGTGTGTGCATAAATTTGTCTTCCAGTAGACCGGCTGTATGGTGTGATATCAGAAAACCCATAGTGCTGTGTGGTGGTATTGCCTCCTGCGGTTCTATACCGTACATGGATATTGGTCCCACTGGGATCTCTCTTAGAAGACAAGGACAGTATGCACACTACAGATACCATATTACACACTTTTAAATGAAGAGTTGTATAGAATTTATGCCTTTTTCTGTGCTGTGTGTACTAGAGATCAATAAAGTTGAGATTTGTGTTCACTTTTTCACACTTTAGATGTATTAAATCTAACATTTAAGTCCGTTACACATACTTCAGATGTTCTTACAAAAAAACACGGATACTTAATACAGGCCAAATGTAAATTTTAGTCCTTGACTATGCAACATGTCAATATGTGATGTCCGAGCTGAAAAGAAAGTCTGATCATGTTTTATTTCGTTTTAAAGCTGTGGATCCCAAAACTGCAAAACAGCTTCCACCTATTGCTGATAATTACGGAGGCATTCAGAGCTGGAAAAGTCGGACTTAAAACCCATGGCTAACAGACATAGAAATGGTGGTTGGGTTTTCATAGCGGGGCTTCATCCTTCTGTACGCACATCTGGCTATAAGAGGTTTGATTGATCAGTTTTATTAGCAGCAGTTTGGACCAGATAAATGTAGAATAGCATCATCTTGGCTAATCATGTTTTCTCTGTCTCAGCAATAAGGTGTTGTGGTCTGTTTCATTCTGCATTTGTTTCCAGTTTCCAAACATGATTTAACATTGTTTTTTTTTTAATGTATTTATTTATTTATTGTAACCATGACCACAATTGTCCCCTAACCACTTGGCTATTATTATAGCCATGAAAACAACCCAGATCGGAAAACGCTTACATGCGTCGCCCGGAGTGCATGGACCAGCAATTATATGTTGTCGTTTAATTTGCAGGACTTGCTGGATAATGTGCTCTGGTTCTAAAAGAGTCAATGAGATTATCGCATGACTCTGCATAAATAGGCAGCATTGTGATTGGAAGCATCATTCTGACTGTCTGGGAGCAATGGTGGACAGTTTTGAACGTTACTGAGAAGTGTCATCCAGTTCAGTGAGACTCACTGCTCATAACTGTAGATTGATGCCTTATAAAGGCCTTAGAGAATTTACAAGCCACATTCTATAAAACATCCGCTTTCTGACCTGTTGTGATGGAGATGTGAGTATAGAAAGTCATCTTTGCCTGGTCTGAGTCCAAACTGTCTTCTAGAAATCTAGCTGGTGTTAAGCTTGTATCTGTTTTTTCTCTGCAGCTTTACCTTGCTTGTTGCAGAGCAAAGATACTGTAAGCCTATCAAGCACGACTAAAGAGGCACCAGAGAGGACTTGCTGGCTTTACAGTGCACCACTGCCTTCCTACAATACCAAATCCCAAAATCTGGTGCACTCATAATGCCTTAACATCTTCACCAACATCATCGTCAACGTTAATGTCCTTGGAACTGAATATACTGAATATACTGGAGCAGGTAGAGGATTGCTTGATACACATTGAGCGTGCTGATTTGCATGTTATCCAGAGGTTTTGCCTTTGGTTTGAATGTAGCCTACCTGACACATTAAAACACAGGATACTTGTCATCTTACTCGGCTAAACCTCATGTCATTTGTGTTACCTTGTTAGTTTAAACCTCTTTTATTTATGAGGAAGACAGGAGTCAGACTAAACTAACTTATTCCGTTGTTGATTTTGAAAAGCATTTAGCGACACAGGTGATAATAACAAAATTACAGCAGGGCTCTATGTTATTTTTGGACACACATAACATGCTCTCACCTCCGTCTGCTTCTTCAGGGATCTAAATGGGAATCTGACTGGAGGTAAACACGTCATTGTGTAGAGCAGCCCAGCAAACAGACAGCCTGACAGGCCAGTTAATGGGAAGATGAAGGGATAGGGTTTAATAGGCAGCAGAGAAAGAATAGTAGATTTATTTAAACGGGGCAATATTTACCAGTCTGGACAATGTCAGATTGTGTTTAAATTGGCATCGCTGTCCCTCGCTGTGTTGTTTGTCTTTAAATTCTTCTTATTTAATTCCACTCATTCATTATCATACTCCCCCTGATTGTGCCAAGAGTTTGATTTAGCTTCTATCATAGGTTGTTTCTACTGAGGCAAGAGCCTCACTTTAAAACCTAAACATCAGAGTGGCTTGTGGGATGGGAGCCAGGAGCAGTCTGCTGCTACCGGCGTGCGCCACAGCCACTGAAGGATATTAGAGGTTATTGGACACTAGTAAGTAATATTGTAGGCAGTGTCCTAAATTTACTTTTTGACTCATCTGCCAAGGGGACTGGTACATGAAATCCACCGGCTAAGCATATATTTTACCAGCCAAAATAACGAATCGCTTTTTTGCGTCACATATACATTTGTTTCAGTACATTTCATTGAGATAAAAGTATTGTCAAGCACCAAATGCAGGTAGATTGGTGGAAAAATAGGAGCGCTTGAGACGGTCTATGGCTGGCTGTTCTTCGCCTCAGACCATCTCGAGCGCTCCTACAGTTTTGCGGCACTGTTTAGACGCGCATAAAAAACAGTGTGTCTACACTGTAAAGAGACAAGCATGACTAATTTCGTCCGAGCCATCATGACAGATATTTTATTACATGACTATTTTGGTACAAACATTTAAAAGCCTTCCAAGATTTACTTGCCAAATGGAAAATCTACCCACACTTGGCACTTGGCGGGTGTTAATTTCAGACCCTGATTGTAGGTCCGTTGTTTTATATCTGTGTAGTTGATAAAATAAGGAAATTCTTCTAGCTGCTGAATAGACTCATCTACATGAATCTTTTATCTGTGATTTAAGTTGTGAATAGCTGTAGTAACAGGTTTCAGTTTGTGACTCAGCTCACCACTTTCCCTTCCTTTCACTTCCAAGGGCCCTCTATAGCTCTCTTTCCCTACTTCTCCTCTCTGCTGCCATGGCAGAAAGTCTCCAGAGTGCAATAGGAACAAGGCTTTATCTGGCTTAATTCGTTTATTCCTTTCTTTCCGGTGCCCCCCCCCCTCCCCTTTCCAGTAGATCTTATCTCATTTGAATGTTTGGTTGTGCCCCCCCCCCCCCCCCCCCTTTGCTATGTTGATTGACTTTATGAATGAGTCCACTCAAGGTCATTTGGTCACTGTGCCTGTTGAGGCTTTGCACACACAGCTCACACATATTTCCTTTATATATATATATATATATATATATATATATATATGTATGTATATATAAAGAAAAACCCTGAAACTTGTTGACTGGCTCACACCTCCTCCCCTCCTCCCCTTCCTCTCTCTCTGCTCAAATCCCCATGGAGACAGGGGAGGAAAGAAAAAGAAGCAAAGTGGGCTGTAGAGACTGAGAAAGAGAGAGATAAAGAGAAAAGAGAGAAACCCTGATGTGTGTTGAGTGGACGCTGGCAAAATAAGCCCACTTTACCTTCACACGACAATCACAGTAATGACCTTAGCCTTAGCGCTCATCAATACACAGACTTGCATCTTCGGGGGGGGGGGGTGTATGAGACACTGTGTGTGTGTGAGTGGCCCCCTCCTTTGTCTGAGATCAAGGATTAGAGAGGCTTAAGGATGGTACGCCTAGCCGGCTGTGTGCATTTCTGTGTCTTTGTGAGGTGAGCGTTATCTACGATGACGTCAGCACTGAAAGGGAATGGTGTTGCATTTGAAGTACTCGAGTGCAGACGCTGCAGTAATAACTGCCCCGGTAATGTTGTGAATGGGATGTTTTACAGACAGGGATATTCTTTTGGTTTCGTTTTTGCAAGTCATGACAGACTGTGATGTCATTATAACTTTTAAAACAGGATCATTTTTGTCCCTATTCTAATTGAAAAGTACCAAATTGGCAGAGCTGCTGGTGATAGAAGTCATTGTAGCATGTCTAGTGATGATGGGCGGGTCAGGATTTTTTTAATACCCGCACCCACCCGACCTGTTATGAGAGCCAATCCATACCACCTGACCTGCCCAAATATGCGTCACTCAACCACCCAAACCCGTCCCGACCCGCAAACTGTAATTCAGAGATAAAACAACTAACACTGTCTCTTACCGTTCATCCGGTGCCACAGCGGAGCAACGGCTGAATAAATGTCAGGAACAAACATACTGAAGGCCAGCAGATGAATATCAGCTCGAACAAAGAAAAGTCTTGTGAGTCATCGCAAACATAACAAGACACGAATATCACATATTTTGGCTAAAGGTTTCAGCGATGCTATAAACTTTGAATCACTGCTTCTGCAGTCTTCACTTTCTGCGGAGTCAACGAGCGGAAATATGAACAGAACCCTGTGGCAAGGTGCTGCATTGCCGGATTTGGTGTGAATGCAGCCTAAGGCAGGGATCCTTGTTTTTCCTTCCTCAGGCCTGTGATGTCAGCGAGAATTACGGAACTGTTACAGCTACCAGCGTGACCGGCCAGTTTGCTCATACGAGAACCCTGGGATATGAGGTAGTGGGGCGCAACAGTGCCAATCGGAGGGAGGGGGGGCATCATCACTAACTACAGGAATTTAATTGTGTGTGTTTTCATGGAGTGGGAGGTACTGTATGGGTAGGAGAGCTGCTGTAAAATCCAACCTGGTTCCTTTCCTGTTTCAGCAGAGTGGTCTAATTTTCACCCCCTGCCTTTTTCCTGAGACATTCCTCCTCTGGGCCTGGAGAAAGGAACAGGGCAGGCATAGAAACTAGTTTGAAGAATAAATAATATAGGACACATGTAACTTTCAGAAGTGAGGGGGAGGATGAGGTCAACAAAGGTCCATATCGATTTTTTTTTTTTTCCTATATGGCTGCGTCTGTGCTGGTGTCTGCTATTATGTTTTACCACATTGAACGCATTGTACTTCATTGAAAGAGAATAGTTTTGACTTCTCTTCTAGTCTGCAGCCTCTGCAGCACTAATCTGATCCACAGCCTGTCTTGACAGATCCGGGCTTCTATTTCAGATTACTGTTGTCACCGCTGGTGGCCTCCAGCTGCCACGGGGGAAAGGGTTTTAAAGGGGACAAGACCCGCTCTAGCCTATATATATTTATTATGAATGAGTTTCTGCATTCCAATAATTAGTTAGCAAAATACTGTACGTAGGCTTGATGTGCTGTACCGCTATATCTCGTAAATATATCTCACACATGTTGTTCTTATTCAAATTTGGCTGACTTTAAAGCGAAAAAGATCACATAAAGAACACAAAGATCATACACTTTCACAAAACAAGATTTATTTATTTAAAAAAGTACTGATGTCTCAATACAATGTCCAGTCTCCATTTCCTCAGTATTGCTGTCTTCCACTCCCCTCATGGCCACATAATGTTACTGCAATAAAAGACAATTGTTGCAATAACATAAATCAAAGTGTTTATAACCAAAGTTTTATTGACTTGTGTCTCCCCACTTCTATTTCCCATAACACCAAAACTAACTAATAGCCGCTACAGTGATGAGGATATTAAATAAGAGCCCAAGACAGAAATTAAAGAAGCCTATTTATGGTTGTACATGCACAAGGACACACTTACAAAATATCCGGCATACTGCATAGTTTTATCTCAGTGTGGTAAAAGCTAACCCTGAAAGGCTGCATTCCTCAGACTGTGATGTAGACAGGACCGACTGGGCAGTGGACAAGCTAAGTGAACCTCGGCAGGAAGAGCTCGGCCTTGGGCCCTAATACTGCTGAAGCTGCAGGCAGATCAGAGCAGTCTTGAGCTGTAATGGCGCTCCAGTGTCTGTCTAGAGACTCATTTAAAATGGATGACCAAGCAATAACCCCTGTAACCTCTGGACTATCTGCCCCGGAGCCTGTCAGCTTCCTCCACTCAGACTGCAGAAGGACCTCAGAGGTGACAGTCCCGCATGTACACACACATGCGCTGCTTTAAGTGTTCAAAGGTGATGTGTTACATATGCATAGTCTGTTGGAGCTTGTAAGATTCATTACACTGCAGTAGATATACTGTAGAAAGGTCTATTCACCACTTTTCATTCTCATTCATTTATCTCTGCACCTGAATTTGGTTAATTTCTTGTCGATGAAGAGACAAGGCAGAGGCTGTTTTGGTTAGGGGTCATTAATGGAAATGTTTCATTTGTTTGGCTTTCTGTTGCCCCTGCATGAATTGCACTTTGGTGCAGCTCGCAGGAGGGCAGAAAGAGAGAGTGAAGCTCTTGGAAAAAAAAAAAGAAAGCGATAGAGGAAGAAGGGAGGGAGGGAGGGAGGGGAGGAACGCTAAGGGGGAAAAAGCCTCTGCAGCCATCTGCCTTTGTGCCAACAGTTGGTTACTGTGGCAACCAGTAAAAAGTCATTATCTTTAATTGACACTGTGGCAGGTTCAGGTGTTTTCAATTGTATCATTAGCTTTTTTTTCTCTTTGCAGTGACTCACCCGTCTTTGGCAGCGTCCTCCACTTCATTATGGGGCTTTATTTTTTTCCCCCGTGTCATCCTTTCCTTTAGTCTGCTGTGTGCTTTTCTTTTAGCCGCTTCAGTGAGTGATTTAAGGTGTGTGTGTGTGTTCGTGTGTGTGTGTATATCTCAAGCACTTGTCTCCCTCTGTAAGGTTATCCCGTTCCTGGGTCATGCAGTATGATGCTACTGTGCTATTTTAGACGGTGAGAAGTATTGATGGATGACACAATGACAGATAGAGCAAAAAGTGATGAGAGAACAATTTTAAAAAATGAACTGAAAGAAAAAAGACAGGAACATAAAAATTGAATGGGAGCAGAGATGACAGTCAGGTAGGTGGAGGGCAAAGAAGTGGAGAAAGTAGTCCATCCTTTTTTAGCAGGGTGTTTCTTTCATGTTCAGGCTTATCAGGACAGCGGCAGCAAGAAGTGGAGATGAGCGATCGTAAAGTAGCCCAGCCTGTGTACCATTAGCCAACCGCAAGTGCTAAGCACTTACCAGAAGCTGCTTGTGTTAACCTCCTCCTCTCCTCCCCCAGCGCTACACCACATTACATGGCCAACTCTCTCTTACTCTCCTCTCCGTCTCACCTCACTCTGCGCGAAACTCTTCTTTCGCTCATCATATTTTTCATTGCCTCTTTTATGATCTCAGACCATCGTCTGCCCTTTGCAATACATCCACATCTAACAAACTCTCATTATTTTGCTTTTGCTCATTTCATTTTTCTTCTTGTGTAGTGTGACACACCCAGGCTCTTGAAAGGGTGAAAATAATTCTGTTTCCTCGCAACTTTGAGTCGCTCAGAATGAGAAATACAATTGTGCTCTGGTGTCGACAAACAATACAAGCATTCAAAAACTATCTGTAGTTTTCAAATCCATTTTGTTATAATGAGCCATTTCTCACCGCCGGCACTAGCTCGGTCGATCAGTTTGTGGGTACAAAACGTGTCCAATTAAATGAAAAAATAATTACACACACAAAGCAGTATTGGGATGCTCTGTCTACAACTATTGTTTGAATCTGGGTTGCGCCTTCAACTGTCGGAGAGCCTGTCAAAACCAGTTGGCATTGCAGTGTCCAGGCGTACCTTTTTATTACTGCTGGCTGCTTTATTAGCTTTCCGCAGAGCAGGGAAGGATTGAGAGGATTGACTGGAGATGCGAGTGGAAGTGGCACCTATTGACTAGTTTGTCTCCTTGTGCTACTGGCAGGGTGCAATGATGCTATAAGGATACTGCTGCCCAGGCCAGCCCATTAGCACTCAGGCTCCGCACATGAGAACATGACAAGAACAGACCACATGCAGTGTGGCATTCACAGCCTCGCAGTGATGCACCATAGCTGCTGGCATACGCCGTTTCACAGCCAACACTTCATGTTTCTGAACTTACACTTTTCCTGCATTCCGTCGAAATTGGTTTATATTATCTTTCATTTCCCTCTTGGCCCATCCTTGTTCCTTCATTTCTGTCATTTTCAGATTTAATTGGCCTCAAGATTCAGCAGCGCGTGAACATTTCTCTTGGTGGAGAAGAGAGCAAAAAAAAAAAAACCCTACAATTTATTTAAACTTGCTATTTAAGCAGAGAGTAGGCAAGTTGAAGGCAAGTTGAAGGGCATGTGTATGTGCGAAATGTGAACGTGCGCTGTCTACGTCGGAGCATATGGTGTAGGTGTAGGGTGGCTCTTTTTGTGTGTGTGTGTGTGTGTGTGTGTGAAGACCATCTGTCACCTAGTAACAGTTTGGGTGATCTCTGGTTGATGTAAGATCTTCCTGTAGGGATCATAACACCTGATTATATACAAAGCCTGCAGGTTCCACGTCCAGATGGAACGACTTTAGCAGCATTATACTTATATTCTGAGAGCTGATCAGAAGGAAAATAATTGGGTTGAGAAAAATGTTCAAATGTGAAACTTGCCAGCAATGTTTTTACTGAATCCTGTTTTTGTATTTCTGGGGATGAGCACCATTTTAGCTGATTTTCAGCAGGTGCAGCAGTTTATTATTGACTGTCTATTTGATATATAATGATATAATGACTTGACTAGTTAATGGTGCACCATCATATCCAAATAAAAGTAAATGAAATATGGTTCTGTATAATTTTAGCAAGTGCTTTTTGAAGTTAGATCTCCCAGCAGCAGCCATTTTGCGCTCCCCATCCCTCCACAGCCTGTCCATAGCAGGGTGCAGGAGACGCAGGTGAATGCGGCCCCATATGCTGCACTATGAAAACTACCATAACATCATGGTAAGGCAAAACAATGGAAGCTGTGTGGCTGCAATCAAGTAATTGTTGCAATCAAGATTGTACTGTGTGTTTAGTCTGGCCGTCACAATCTTCGCAGCAGTAGATAAAGTGATAAAAATTAAACTCCGGTGGCAGCAGCATCGCTCTGCGAGTGTGCACAGCTTTCCCGTCTCGTTCACCATCTGGAAAACACACCCAGCACATCTATTAGGTGCCCGCTCCAGCTAAGGATGAGCGCTCCACTGAAAATGGGTTAATAATGACAATTAAATTGAAGGTAATGTCAGCAGCTGATCTGTCGCTCACAAATCATAGTATTTTATGTGGATGGTTTTCTCTTCCCGAGGGTGGAATTGTGGTTTTGAATAAGTGGGAGTCACTGAGTCGAGTCATTGAAAATCTTAGAAATGTAAATTCGTGTTTGTTTTATCAAGACATCCTCTTACTACATGATGCCCTTCCACTCCAGGTGCAGAGTCGGCTAAGGTAGTTATTTGGGAGATAAAGAGGATGAAGTTCTGTTCAGCTGCTGTTCAGTTATTCTATTCTTTCAACGGTATGAGAAACTCCTTTTCTGGTTTATGGACTCTTTTTATTGAGGAAATCTATTATGCACGGTCTAATTTTATTTGTAAACAGAGAGGATGAGTGTGCTGGAAGCAATTTTCAGTAATGCACTAATGCACCAAGACATATACATATATATTAACACGGAGAGATGCAGAATTTTTTTTTTTCCATGCTGTGTTTAGGTATGAAAATCTTCTCCAAATGATATCCAGCCCAGGTATTGAAAGATGAAGGCCATTCCCAGTACAATGAGACATATATAGTACACAGAACATTGCTGTCAAACCAATTACACCAGCAGTTAGAAATGGAGGCTCTTCAGGTGGAAGATTAGCAGCTGGCTTTGAAGACCCACCGCCCAATCCCCCTCTACAAAGAAGTGCTGTCATATTAGACCACAAGTCCGGTGTGTGTGTTTGTGTGTGTGCGGGATACAAGCATTGCCCCATGTCTGCATTTAACAACCCCTCCTATTCGGTCTGTTTAACATATTTGTGTACAGTCTATATCTGTCTGTGTTGTAACTGTTTGTGCTGTTGCATCGAGTTTGGCTGGGAGGACAGGACAGCTGTATTGGGTGTCTGGATGTGTGTGTGTGTGTATACAGTTGTGCTGATTCTGACAAGCCTTCTAGCAGGGGAGCAGGGATCAGATGTATGCTAATATTACCAGCAGACAGTCTGCCGGTCTGACAGGGGCTGGGCCGCCAGGTTACTGCTGCAGAGGAAGACATAGCTGAGAAAGAGAGAAGGAAGGAACACAGCAGATTAAGACAGAAAGAGAAAGATAGAGAGGGGGGGGGGGTGGCTGGGCAAATATAGAGAGAATGAAACAACGTCAAGGGGGAGTAAGTCAGTTCATGCCTGGCAGAGGGAAATAAGAGGGCGGGAGGAGAGGCCCACAGATGAGTCTTTGTGCCAAAGGAAAACACAGGCTTATCTGTCTTTCTGACCTTGCATGTAAAGCAACAGTTGTTGTTTATGTTGTATAACCTGTTGAACAGAGAATTTCTGGAGCAGATATTTCCATGTACCACAGTGCACAACTTTCAATACCAGTCCCTTAAACTACTTTTCATAGGTTTTAGTTGTAGATCTACACGCTCTGATCTTCATCACTGACTAATACTTTTTCTATTAACTGTGAAAATAACAGTGAAAATCTCGATCATAAGTTCCTAGATTCCAAAGCGACACCTGTGAGTGACAGATACTCAGTTTACAATCATATGAAACAGACAAAAGGAAGAACGTTTTCACATTTAAGAAACCACAGAATATTTGGTTGAATTTAACAGTTATTAAATTAATTTTCTGCTGTTGATTAATTGTCAATTGACAGAGAAAAATGAAAACAATCAATTTTTTTTCAGAACACTAAATGGTAAATGACTTGTAAAAGAACATTTTAGAGAGTAAAATTAAAGCTGGTGTTGAAGTTGACTAAGCGGTGGCGGAGAAACACTGTAGCCTCTCACTTTTCACTTGCTTGCTGTCAGCGTGGAGAGAAATGACCTTATCATTGAAGAAGATACCGTGATAGTGAGCACTTGTGCATGTATGTCTGTGTGTGTGTGCGTTTTTGTAAGAGTGGATTTATGCGGTGGTAGTTCGAATTTATAACTGTCATTGTCCATGTTTCTGGCACATTATATTTAGCTGTGCTATCAGTGGGGCCTTCTGGTGCAGTTGAAGAGGTTAAACCGCAGCGACACACTCCTTCTCGCTCTCATCCTTCCACTCTCTAAATAGGCTCTCTTCTGTCAAGATCCTTTCTTTATCTGACTTAAACCTTGCTCTTTCCTTTGTCTTCACTCCTTCAACTGTTCAGTTACAGTGTTGAATTTCAGATTAGGCCGTGAATATGGTCTTCTTTGCCCTCTTCCTTCTGTCTTATTCCTGGTATTCTCAATTGTTAAGTGTGTTTGTTTATGGTCTTTGTCCCTCTTATCCTTTTTTCTGCCCTTAGCCTGCATCCTTCCTCCCTCTGTCTGTCTGTCTACCTCTCTCCTCAGGGGGTCTATCAGTAGCTGGCCCTCTGTCTCTACAGTGCCAGGCGGAGGGAGGAAGTGGAAGTGAACTTATAGCTGAGAGCTTGGTGAGACCGGCTACATGGCAGTTTCACTTTATTTTTTTACTGAAGACTATAATTCACAGATAACCAAGGACATGAGAGATCGGTGTGGAATGAACAACATATCCTACTGTGTATCTAAAATGGTGCAGAATTAGAAGATATAGAATTGAATCGTTTACTTTTTTCTATTCCTGTGTGTCTGTGCGCGTGCAAATGTGCAGTGTGATAGTGCAGCCGAAGGGGGGATTTGTTATCTATGTCTCCGGCCTTTTTTTTTTTTTTCCATGTGGTTATATCACCATGCCATCGGATCATGCTAATGCACAGGCAGTGCCACTTGTGATCCTGCAAATGGAAAGATGCAAATAGCCGTAGCTAATCCACAGAGTGTCCATAATCCCAGTCACAACTGACCAGCTCTGCTGGGTCAGGATGTGATGGCTGTTTGGGTGCTGCATTCAAATTTCTGTGTATGCATTTTGTATGTTATAAAGATAATATTTTTAACATTTTTCTATACAGGAGATATAGATCGATTAAGTGCAACTGTTTTCTTCTTATCTGAATAATTTATTACTTCTGGATTTGCTCGTGTGGTTTGGTTTAGTGTGTCTGCACACATGTGAAATGCATTAGCGGCAGTACAATTTGCAGTGTTTATGTTTTTTGTCGGTGTGTGTGCTCATACAGTAGATGGAAAGAGTGAGGAAATTTGTGTTTCCTGTTTTTATGAGTGATGGATGGATGTGCCACATTTGTGGAATAGACAAATAACTTCTGTTTTAGTGATGGATACGCTGAATACTCAGAGAAGCTCATGCTAAGTGCAATGAAGGTGATGTGCCGAGGCAAAGTTTGTTGAGTAATTGTTAATACACGTGTGTGTGGAGCATTTATATCATATTTATAATCCTCCACAACATTGTGTGCATATACCCGTGTCAAGTGAGAGCGCAGCATGAGCAGGAAGTGGTATCAGTGTAAGGAGGACTGCTCCCACCCAACCCACCCACAGCCCCAAACCCCTGCCCTCGACCCCAGCTTCTACTAATGGACAACAAGTCTCCAGAGAGGGGGAGAAGAAGGGGGGAGGAAGAGTGTAGGAGTGAGTGATGGAGAGAGAGAGAGGAGTCGGGATGAAAAAAAATCTTGACAGTTAGGGACGGGAAATCCATATGATGAAGATAATGTTGTGGGTGAGAGGCAGAAAAATAATAAGGGAGAGGCGAGCGGAAGTACAACTGGATGCAGACTTGCATCACGCAGAAGGAGTAAAAAAGAGAGGGAAAATATTTTTTGGCTGGGAGAGCTGGCCAGCCGTGTATCTCAGAGAATAAGGGAGTGTAAGAGTTTTTCCCTGCTGCCTCTCTGTCATAATCATCACCATCACACTGCTTCATGACTATTTCATGACCTTTGTTTCTGTCAACTCCCTGCCTTCCTGAGTGTATAATACTGTACAACCAGAGGGCTGGCTGGGAGACCATGCAAGCAGGATCCCTCGTTTATCCTCGTTTAGAAGTTTTCAGTATAAACTGTGTTGATAGTTTTGTCGCTGTAGTAAAGAATACCATTAGGAACATCCCTGGAATGTCTCTGAAGTATATTAGAATTATATTAGTTTCCTCATTTGTATAAAGATTAGAAAAGCTTTTCCTTAATATTGGCAGCACATAATATTCATATCATCTACTAAATACTTCATTTTTAGGCATATTACACTATAGCGTTCTACTTTCACATAACATTTATTAGTTCCCTCACATCTATTCTTCTTGATTTTCCTCAAATCTACCCATGTAGTTCACTCTCAACATGTCAAAGTGAGTTCTTTGTTATATCAAAACAGGCCTGACTGATCAAGATTCCCTTCAAACTCCTTGCTAACTCTTCTTCTTAGCTCTGTAATGAGAGGAATGCAGCCATCCCATGAAGGCTGCGTGGTCCCTCCTCATGGGCAGTGAACACAGCCTCTTCCCTGCTGCCCTTTGTAGCACGTGTTTTCATGAACTTCACGCCTTGCTGCCCCAGCATTAGCTCAGGCTACACTCCAGTACCCTACAGATGCATCCTATCTTTCCCGGCTTCTCTCGTCCTTGAGACAGTCGGTGACCTAGAAGGGGCTAGTTCAGTCGAGGCGAGATTGCTGCCATGAGTGTGCTTCGACCATTTTAAACCAATAGGTTAGTAAATACTAGAGAAAGGTAGGAGGGAAAAGTAAAAGGCAAATAGAGATGTGGTATTTGGGTAGACCCTGGTTGTAACGCTGTTTGTGATCAGGCAGGGAGAGAGTGATGTGACAGGTCAGACCCTGACCCTTAACTCATCCAGGCCTTGCCACACCCTGCCCCTCTTCCCTGAGGGGATTCCAATGTGCAGCTCACATGACCCAGGCCACTGACCTCTCTCCCCTTCCCCTCTTACCCATTCTTCTCCATGTGCACTAACTTCCCACCCTCTGTCCCCTCCCCCATTGCCTTCCACTCCTTCCTGCACCTCTTCCACCTCCTCTTACTGTCTTTCCCTCGCCTTTTTCTGCTTACCCTCCTGTTTCAGGGTCAGAGGCAGATGCAACACAGGCCCTAACCTATCTCTGCCTCAACTTTAAACAGCCCTGGGCCTCGAGACAGTGGTATGTGGCCAGACATGCGCACCAGACACCAGGCCTCAGGCCTCAGGGTGAACTGGGAGACTGGCTGCCTGACTGCTCTACAACTGGACTGCTGCACTAAAGCTAGTTGAGCTCAGGCAGTGGTGTCTTTATAGGTCTGCAGAAAGAGGAAATGTATTCCCTAAATGACTAGATCTATTGTGTATGAAATGCTGCACTTAGTCTGACAGTAGACGGGCTACTGAAACAAGCTGAATTGTGCAGTTGTAATGTCATATATATTCTATGTTTCTGTCAGTCTCATGAGGCATTTTATTTCCCTCCATTATCTGCTGCTGCTGTGTTCTAAACGATTGCATCCTCACATGACTTAAGACTGAATTCTGAGCTGTCTGTTTGCTTCTCTCAGCGACATGTCACTCGGACAGACCAGCCAACAAAGAAAACTGCATTAGGTCTCTTTTGTTTGCCATTCCTTTTGAGGTTATTGACACAGCTCTTTGTCACATGCACGCACCTAACTTGCGTTCAAAGCACCCCACTGCAGTTGTCACAAAATGTGTATGAACTTGCAGATTCGCATTCACAGAGCGCACATGCGAACATTCTCAGAAAAAGATAGGTGGGGTCAGTGAAGCAGATGTTAGCTATGCATCTGTGAGAATGTTGACAAGCCCCCAGGTCCACAGGAACTTTAGGAGTGCTTGACTTAATTTAATCCAGACACTCACACAACTGGTCATAAACATAACCTATTTCACACATGACACAATGATCACCACCAGCATGTTACATGGGATGAGATCTGAGTTGTCTGTGTGTGTGTGTGTTTGTGTGCACATGAATGTGTGCATGTTTATGTGTAAACTCATATAGGTCACTTGTGCTAAAGTGGGTCTGCACTAAGGCTATCTGTTAATGTAACACCCTCTGTCAGCTCAGTAGGCGGCTATGTCAAGCATGTCATAACAGTTCAGTCTGTGTAGAGATGCAGTTCACAGCAATGTCTGCAGTAGCAGAGCAAACAAACCTACCTGAAGTCCCTTTTGGTTGAGCTCCAAAATGGATATCTACAATTTAAAATACAGTAAATTCTTGACAAAAATAAAACCTTTACAGAGTGGATCTTCTACATGTCAAATATTTATTGATTGATTCCACATACAACCTTTCATTTTTATGTCCGTGAACCCCAACAGGAGGGGATCATGTAGATACAGTATATGAAATATGATGATTAGCAGACTAGTTACATGTTCTGTTTAGCCAGTAGACCATATCCAGGGGCAGTAGGTGATGTTTTTTGTGGCTGATTGTAGTCAAGACTGTCTGCTGTGTAATGTGAACACGACTAGGTCAGGACACAGGTGCACCTTTAACCTGCTGACCTCAATAGATACCACACCTGCAGTTCTTCTCATCTAGCCAAGGCTGTGTACACTGTACTGTTTTTTTTTTCCTAACTGGACATGTTGAGTGATCACAGACTTAACACAGATGTGAGTGCACACAACACAAATCATAGACTGTATAAAGTGGTGTGTGCGCACACGCATACGGATGACAGACAAGCAAATACACACATGTGCAGCATACATACTTACAAAGAGGGTGTGGAAAGAGAAGACCATGAATTAACCATAATTCCCAGGTCATATACCAATTCGTATGCATCGACTAGCAGGTCAGACTGAGCACAGCACACACCACACCTTATTATTATTATTATTATTATCATTATTATTATAGGGACTGGGTCTGTCTCAGGATGCCTTGATACATTTTTCATGTTTCCTCTACAGATATCAAAACACAAGACATTCTTTTTGATATTGGCTCCTTTTTCTTCTGACACTTGGTTATACACCTGGCAAAGCACTGGGGAGGTCTTGCCTCTGTAATGTTAATTCACAGCGTGATTGGAATCGGCTTTACAGAAACTCTGGCTTTCAAGGCTTTGCCCATAACTGTCAGCTTTCAACTTCGATTAGTGGCACTCAGCTTTTCAAATGAAACTCAGAAATATGGCGGTACATGCAGTAGTCGATACATGGCAGGTGTGAGGTTGTATTTTATCAGCAGTGTGTTCCACTGTAGTGAGCTTCTTACTCCTCCTACCTTTTCCTTCTCATTGCCTACACCTCTGGTATAGCAGTGCCGGACTTTGAAGTTCATCTTTGCACATCCACAGCTCTCTGTTGTCTGACAAACTCAATTCAGAAGCAATGAAGGCTTTGTCAGCTTTTGTGCTCTTCGTCAAAAGAGCTATTCATGATTAATAGTGGTTTTAATGTCTGTTTTACTACATTAGCTGCTCAGTTATGACATGGAGAGTGTGGTCTCATACTGCTAGTCTCTGTGTTGGCTGTCTTACAGCTTTGGAAGATTTTTGTTCCTTACAAATTGTGCTGTCAAAGAGGGCCATTCCATAAAGAGCATCCCCCATCCCTGGTACTCTCTTTCTCGTTAATTTATTTTTAGGTCTGATCTACTGATGACAGAATAAATTATATTGAGATTGGCCAGTCAACAAAGCCTCTAGGTGTATGTGCTATATATCTTGACAGCACAACACCAATTTGTTGCATCTACTGTAGAAAAATATGTTGAGACATTAGTGATGGCATATCAGCCAACTCTGATCTGTTTGCAGAATGCTGTTTGGTGAGAAAAATAGGAAAACATGTTTTTGATGGAGATGAGTCAGCCAACAGGCAATGCAGGCTTTTAAAATGCAGATGGCTTTCCCTAGTTGGCCAATTAGTAACTTTAGCTCTGGAACACTTATCTGCTTTCATCTTCTTGTGTGTGTCTTTCATTTGGGGTGCCTGTTTTCATAAGTGTGTGTGGTGTTGTATGTGTGTGTATGTCTTTGTGTGCACATTCATGTGTCTCTGTTCTGCAATAGTGAAAAGCCCATGTAACTTTATTCTACGGCTGCTGGCAGGGAGACTACCAACCATGCTGTTAGATAATATAATAAGCCAAAACACATATCAAGTCTCAACGAACACAGGAATGAAATGTGGAAGGCACCACTGTTAGCTGTGCTGTTCTGGCAGTATAAAACCTAAATGAGTTAAATGGGGAAAAATTGCCTTTTACTGAGCTACAGCTGGGTTAAGTAATGTGCAGCATTCCAACAGCTTTGCCACTGACCTCAATCTTTTCAGAAAACATTCAGTGGAGAAATAGGATCACAGATTAAACGTTATTAACAGCACATCGGCACACAGTAGGAATTTAGATGAGAGACACAATAGCTCTCTAATAATAAAGCATTGAAATGTTTTTTTTCTGTCTGTATTTCTCTAGATTAATTATATTTCCCCCTTTTCTCTCTCTCTCTATCATGCAGGGCCAGACCCCAGTCCAGTGAGCTCCTCTTGCATGGAAATCCTCCTTCCTTGGCAGCCTTCTCCTCTCCCTAGAGCTTGTGGCCAGCATGGCAGGATGAGCCTCTGCCAGCGATGATGATGGCCAAAAAGCAAGATGTCCGGGCACCCACCTACAACCTGGTCGTGGTTGGGCTGTCCGGCACGGAGAAGGAGAAGGGCCAGTGTGGTGTGGGCAAGTCCTGCTTGTGTAACCGCTTTGTCCGGCCAAGTGCAGATGACTTCTACCTAGACCACACCTCCGTTCTCAGCACCAGTGACTTTGGAGGCCGCGTGGTGAACAATGACCACTTCCTGTTCTGGGGAGAGGCTGGGCGGACGATGGAGGAGGGGCCAGAGTGCCGTATGAATGTGGTGGAGCAGACAGAATTCATTGATGACCAGACGTTCCAGCCACACCGAAGCACGGCACTACAGCCTTACATCAAGAGGGCAGCTTCCACCAAGCTGGCCTCGGCTGAGAAGTTGATGTACTTTTGCACAGATCAGTTGGGGCTGGAGCAGGACTTTGAGCAGAAACAGATGCCTGAGGGCAAGCTCATGGTGGATGGCTTCTTACTCTGTGTGGATGTTAGCAGGGGTATGAACCGTAGCTTTGAGGACCAGATGAAGTTTGTCACCAACCTGTACAACCAGCTAGCCAAAACGAAGAAACCTGTGGTACTGGTTCTCACCAAATGTGATGAAGGAGTTGAGCGCTATATTAAAGACTCACACACCTTTGCCCTAGCCAAGAAGAATCTACAGGTGGTTGAAACATCAGCACGCTCAAATGTCAATGTTGATCTAGCCTTTCTTACACTGGTTCAGCTAATAGACAAGGGTAGGGGAAAGCCCAAAATCATACCTTACTTTGAGGCACTGAAACAGCAGAGTCAACAGATTGCCTCAGCCAAAGACCGCTACGAGTGGCTGGTCAACCGAATTGTGAAGAACCACAATGAGACATGGCCCACTGTCAGTCGCCGCATGCAGTCAGCCCCTGAGTACAAGGACTATGTTTTCCTTGAGGGGACTCCTAAAGCCAAGAAGCTCTTCCAGCAGCATGTGCATAGACTTAAGCAAGAGCATATAGAGAAACGTAGGAAGGCCTATCTAAGTACTCTGCCACAGGCCCTGTCTGTGCTGTTACCAGAGTTGGATGAGATAGACCACCTGAGCTGGTCTGGAGTTCAGAAAGTCCTGGAGACAAAGAGAGATTTCTCCCAGTGGTTTGTAGTGTTAGATGACACCCCTTGGGAGACCACACCACACATTGATAACATGGAGGATGATCGAATCCCTCAAGACCTCCTGGAGACCCCCGCAGCTGAAGCTATCTATGAGACCCACCTGGAGCAGCTAAGGACTGAGCGCAAACGGGCTGAGATGAGATGGGAGTTCAAGGAGAAGCTAAGTGTCTCTCCATTCATCACACCAGGGAAACCCTGGGAGGAGGCCCGAAGCTTCATCATGAATGAAGACTTCTACCAGTGGCTGGATGAGTCTGAATATCTAGATATCTACAACAAACATCAGAAGGAAATCATTGACCGAGCCAAAGAGGACTTTCAGGAACTGCTTCTTGAATACTCTGAGCTCTTTTATGAGCTGGAAGTGGATGCAAAGCCAAGTAAAGAGAAAATGGGAGCCATTCAGGAGGTGTTGGGTGAGGAGCAAAGGTTTAAAGCCCTGCAGAAGCTGCAGGCAGAAAGGGATGCTCTGGTATTGAAACATATCCACTTTGTCTACCACCCTACAAAGGACACCTGTCCCAACAGCCCCCACTGTGTGGACAGTAAGATAGAGCAGATACTGGCTTCCAGATTCCCTACCCGCTACCCATCATCAGACAGTTCAAGACTGGATGGGGGGAGGGCTGAACGGATAAATCTTGTCATCTTAGGGAAAGATGGGTTAGCCAGAGAGATGGCAAATGAGATAAGGGCCTTGTGCAGCAGTGATGACCGGTACGTGTTAGATGGCAAGATGTATGAATTAGCCCTGCGTCCCATCGAGGGCAATGTACGTCTGCCAGTCAATTCCTTCCACACACCAACCTTTACACCTCATGGTTGCCTGTGTTTGTACAACTCAAAGGAATCCCTCTTCTATGTTGTTGAGAGCATAGAGAAGCTTAGGGAGTCAACCATAAGTAGAAGGGAAAGGGAAAACAGCTTAGCCCAACTCCCACTGTCCCTCCTTCTGGTCACCAAGCGGGGGGTCGGTTCCATAGGGGATATTGGGGGGGAGACAGCTCAGACTCTTATCCAACAAGGGCAGCAGGTGGCTGGAAAGCTGCAATGTGCCTACCTAGACCCTGCCTCCCCAGGTATGGGCTATGGGCGCAATGTCAATGAGAAGCAGATCAACCAGATGCTGAAGGGCCTCTTAGAATCAAGGAGAAGTATAGGGAGCAGCTCCCCTCCCTTACCCCCTCCATCCTCTACCTTCAGAGACTCTCAGTCACAGCCAATGCTAGAGGCAGACCTGAGGATAGTCATGTGCCTGATGTGTGGAGACACGTACGACCTAGACCAGCTCCTTGCTCCCTTCCTGTTTCCCCAGCATTGTCGTCCAGCCTCAAGCCTCAGCAGTGGTACCTCCGTTCTGCTGGATCTCAGTGTAGGAGGTCAGAGGCAGAATATTGAGTTGTCCTTGCTCTCATTCCATTCCTCATTCTCCCTCCGCAAGACCAGGCTGGTCCACGGCTACATTGCAGTTTACTCTGCTCGCCGCAAGGCTTCTATGGAGACATTATGTGCTTTCCTGTGTGAGGTCCAAGACATCATCCCAGTCCAGTTGCTAGCAGTAGGGGAGAGCCAGATGGAGCTGTCAGACTCTGAGTCAGCTAAGGAGCAGGTCAGTCAGGGAGAGGAACTGGCCCATGAAATAGAGGCCAGGTTTAACACAGTAATATGTGGACATGGTGGGGTAGTAGGGGGGCTTCATAAGATAGATCTTTTCCAACACTTTCTCAAAGAGGTTGTAGAGAAGCGTACTATTGTTGAGGCTACACACATGTATGACAATGTGGCTGAAGCGTGTACCAATGAGAGCATCAGCCCTCGCTGTGGCTCTCCCAGTCCAGTTAACATTCTTATGGACTCGGAGGATGATATTGACCCATCACCACCTTATCCAACCCTGAGGGAGGATGGTAGTCTCAGCTCCCACCTGGGAAGCTTAAAGCTGACAGATCTGGATTCAAGTGATACCTTCTCTGTCATTTCTGAGCTCAGCACTTTTGAGAGCAAGCTGAACAACAAGGTTCCTCCGCAAGTTAAGCCCAAGCCTGTCCGAAAGGTCAACCTTGGCCCCTACATGGACCAGCAGGGTGGCACCAACCGCCGCTCCTTGCCCCAAGCTGTCACCTGGGCTCCAGGTAGCGATGGTGGCTATGACCCCTCAGACTATGCGGAGCCCATGGACGCTGTGAGCAAACCTCGACCTACAGAAGAGGAGAATATTTACTCTGTCCCTCATGACAGTACACAGGGCAAGATCATCACCATCCGCAACGCCAACAAAAGTCACTCCAATGGGAGTGCTGGGGGGAATGGGTCAGACAGTGAGGCTGATAGCAGCTCACTGGAACGCAGGAGAAAGCTGTCAGCCATTGGGGTAAAGCCGAAGCTTTACAGAGACAGATCCAAACGGCTCGGCAAGTTCAGCAGTTTTAGGACAAGCTTCTCAATAGGCAGTGATGATGAGATGGGAGGTCCACCCAAGGCTAGCCAGGATGAGGGAGGAGCCCAAAAGGACAACTCCATTGAGGAGAGTGAGGACCCCAAAAGGAGAAATATCCTCAAGAGCCTGCGCAGAAATACAAAGGTCGGTGTTTGTGCATCCATCTGTATGAGTTTAATATCAGTGACATATGTGTGAAATATGTAATAGATGAATAGAATAAATGTAAAGTATATATGTAAAGTGAAAAAAGTGTTAAATCTTACATTGAGAGCATTTAAATTTAATTTGTCATTTGAACTATTCATGAACACAGCAGTTAACAAATGTTATTCCAAAATGTTGCATATTTATAAGAAAAACATCCATTGCCCAAGTACTAAGTACTTTTAAAATACTGAGTGTCTCAACCGAAGCTTAAAATAACCTCCTAACTGAAAAGTACAATTCCCTAGTAAGTTTTTTGGCAGGGAAAGTGTCACTTGTTTACATCATTTTTTTCAGCAAATCACTGACTGCAAATAGTATCTACTGACTAATTCAGCAATATGTAGGATAATAGGATGTTGTGCACTTGTATGTATGCACATATATTTATGGGTAGACAAAGGACAAAGTATAATTAGTTTTTGGCCGAGATTCAACACCTGTTTGTCTTGGTGGATAACTATGTTTATCACTAAAGAAAAACTAACTAATGAGTTCAGTATAATCTCTCTGCTCTCTGAAGCTTAGCTCAGTGAAAACATGGCATACTTTAGGAGTTCCTCTGAAAGCATGTCTGCCACATTTTTCCTTGACCACGCTGTGGGAGCCCTCCAAACAAGCTTGATCATCAGAGGAAAAAGACAAACTCCAGTCAGTAAAGTTCTATACCAGAAGGCAGAAACTCTTAATGAATAGGGACAGAGCCACAGTATACACTGTGCTGTTTTATTTTGTTTGTACACATGTGTATGTCTGCTTGGTTGCATCAGGTTTCCCATTATATGAAAGTTGGCATATTTATTTCAAACAGATTTTGAAAGCATCAACATCCATCTTACACATACTACATCAGTGCATGACGATGAATTAAAACTAATGTTAACTTTCAGGAAATTAGCTGTGATCATACCTTCTGCTCAGGAAATTATCATACTAACAAGCTAAAAAAATAGGGAGAATCTCAGCACAATAGTCTTTTGTCCAAAAATAATCGTAATTTACAAAACATGATACGACCTTGTTTGTAGCCTCACCTTTACTTGGCTCCTTATTGATAGCTTAATTACCAATGGGTGCAGTGCATGTGCCATTAGTGATCTTGTGATTGACGCTAGTGTCATCTAGTTAAGGCAGTGTGGTTTACTGTTGAGATACTGTATGTGCCAAGGCTGGTGAACATAATTCAGAAAATTTGTTCCCAAGTCTCCGATTCTTTCCTGTCAGCTTGACTTTCTTTGCTTCCTTCCTTTCATTCTCTCATATTCACAGTGTTTGTCTTCTCTTCTTGCTGATTCATACTGTCTGCTTCTCACATTCCTGTCACACACCTTCTCTCTCTCCCCCCATTATGTTCTCCTCATATCTATCTTTCCTCTCTATTTTCTGCTGGAGTTTTTTTTTTTTTTGCACACACAGGTATCTCCTTCTACTTGTTCCCTTGCTCTCTGTCTAGCCCTCTCCTTCTCATTTCAATGCTTGTCTCTCACACATGTTGCAGTGATACTTTTGACCTTACACTGTTTGGCTTATCAGCCCGGTATGCTGTTCATTCACACATGGCGTGGCACAGAAGTGCCAGCTGAATAAGAAGTACAGCTGTGTATGTTGTGCTTGTGCGTCTGTGATAATTACCATGGCTGTCAGTAGGGTGGAACAGGAGGCGGATGATTAATGTTTTCACACATTCAGCCGAGATGTCCAAGTACCTATGTGAGGGCTGTCTTCTCGCATGGCTATAAACTATGTTCTCTACTTGCACTGACTGATTTAACTCAAAGTGTACACAATGCCATTTGTCCTTTGTGGTATCTTCTGTAAAATGCATGCAAGGACAGCGGGGTAGTTTATTGGTTAAATACACTACCAGTGAAGTGGACAGCCCAGTTTAAGCCCCACACTAGCAAGCAACAAGCTCCAGTGGCTCTGACTTTTACCTGACCCTACCCTTTAAGGGGGGGACAAGTGGGAAGATGGATCAATAAAGTATCACATGACACATTTTATACCTACATATTTCAAAACAAATCCCCAAGAAAATTGAAGCCAGCAGAATTTCGATCATCATTACTCTAATTAGTGTCTCTGATTTGAGCCCTACAGCAGGTCTGGGGGTCTGGGTATCCACATTACAGGCCATTATGGCTTAATTGTGGCTGTAACAAAGTGATCAGGTTCCATCACCTGTTTCCTAAGCAGCTGTCTCAAAGATAAGACTCCATTTTCAATCTGCTGCAGCCTGAAATCCCCTCAGGATATGTTATTGAGTTATTTGGTCATCTCAGGGAGATGTATCGTAGCAGTGACCCGGGGTTGGAATAAAATGCCTTTCCTGTTAGTGGCTTGTCGGGGTTAACACAAAGTCTGATTTTCAGTTGGTTTTAGGGTGAAGGTTAGGGTTTATGCAGTGTAAACACTTTTCCTGGTCTGAGCCTTAGGGTACTTTCTACTCTGAGTCATGACGGGTAGGAACAAATAATTGAAACTAGACTCTGAGCCCATTTAAAAAAAACAAAAACAAAAACAAAAAAAAACCCTTTACCTCGGGCAATGACCAACTGTGTCTCCATCCCGCCCGCCCTCCCTCAGCAAGAGGCCGGAAATGTTTCCTCTCTCTCCTGCAGCTTTTTTCAAACCTCCTCAGCCAGCAAGTGGAATGTTTCAAATTCCTCAGTCACCTAGTTCCAGTCTAGTGTCCTCATGCATGAAACAGGAGGGAGGCAGACAATCAAAGAAAAGGAGGAAACACAAACCACTGAAAAAGAATAAAATGGAGCCAGACAGAAATAAGAGTCATGATAGAGTTGATTTTTTTTTTTTTTTTTTTCAGTGTTTCAGTGTCTTACGGCGTGTGGTGTATGTAAACGCTCAGCATGGTGTCTGTATGTTATTATTAAGGATGTGTTTTGTTTGTCTTTTGTGGTAGAGGTCTGTTTTGTCTTCTCAGTGCTGGCAACATATCCTGTCTCAGTCAGCAACTAAAAGGAGTGGCCAGAAGGCAGAACTGCAGGGGGAGAAGAGAGAGGAGAGGAGAGGGGAGGTGGGGGGGTGAGGGGGGGTGCAGTATACTCTGTATAGAGACAGTCTGCTAAACTGAGATAGGGCACAGATACAACACAGTCACTGTGATAGGACACAAATAAATTATGAGCTGCTATTTGGAGCTAAAAACCAAGCTGCCAGTGAGCAACACAGCTCTGCTACCACAAAAGTTGTTGCCTTGTAGCATCACGTCTATTATTACTTCCCCTTTAATTCCATTCAATCAAACAAGGTTTTTTGTACACATGTGAATGCATAAACACACGCTTTACATGTGTACAGATGTACAGCTAATAGCCACACGGGTAAGGAGTTCTGTATGTTGAGAAAGGGAGTGTCACAGAGGGGATCGGGCAGGGCAGCGGGGGAGGTAGCTGGAAATGATAAGTGAAGGAATTCCAGTCAGGACAGTTTGAATTTTAAGAGGATCTACTCATGTGCGGTTGTAACAGAAAGATGGGCAACAGTGACTGACTTCCTAGAAAAGTCTGCAATTATTTAACTTTCATGTTGCAACACAGGACCTTCACTCGCAATTGTTGAATGCCTCTTCCAGTAAGTCAGTCACTGATGCTGGGTTATCTGAGACATGTTGCAGATTATTATAGACACCCGAGGTAGAAGAGCCCGACTGATTATTGAATTTTTGAAGCTTTTACTGGAATAATAAAGAAAACAATAACAATAAATTGGCTGATATTCTACAACAATTTTGTGAAAGTTGATCAGCAGGCTGTATATTGAAAGATGACAGTAACTGTGAATATAATAGTACATTTAGAACAGTAAGCATTATTAAAATTGGAATTATTTGGTATATAACTACAAATAAAAACACCTAAAGCAACAACTGTTAGACTTACTTTGAGAAAAATGTGATATTGCTGCCAATAAAACAGACCTCTGACATCTCTTTTTGGTGTTTGCCAACATACGCCCTGATAATGAACCTCATATCCGCCAATAATATTGGCCTGGAGATGTTTTAGGTTGAAGCCTAATGAAAGACAATCGCTTTGAGCTAGTTGAAAGACAACATAGATAAACAAAATAATAAATTCACTAAATGTTCAAGCAGTGCAGAAAAATGCCCAGATGAGCCTTTGTTGATCTCCTCAGTCTTAATTAGTGTTTCCTTGCTTGTTTCCTCAAGTACTGCTGTAAGTGATTGTGTATATATGCGGTATCGAAAATGTTTGGTGGAGTGCAGTGAGGTCAGTATCTGGAGCAGAGGGCACGCCAGGCTCCTTCTCTCTAATGAGCACTCCTCTGCTCCTTTTCTGTGTCTGTCTGTCAGGCCTGCGCTGCTCCCACAGTCTATGTGCCCACCCAACCATACATCCCTGCCTCACCACCCAGCCTGCCAGGGCAGTGCCTCGGGGGGCTGACAGACTTACTAGAGATCCAGGCCTTAGGGGCCTTCAAAACATTCCCTATGAACACCATTAAAGCGCAGGACAATTACGGCTGATGCCTCAGCCATACGGAGGCAGGCAGAGAATGTTGAAGGAGTGTATTAGAGGTCTCTTAACAGGAGCTGGAAAGTAATTAAACAATGAATAAGAGAGTGATTATCTGAGAAATGTGGTGCAGTAGAGAGAGAGAAAGGCAAACAGTCAATGCCAATGGAAAGAGGGCAAGAAGAGACGAAGAGACTGGAGCGATGAAAGGACTGATGTATATCTTATGGATGCACAGAGCAGGGCTCAAGACAGGAATGTGTGATCACTTATCAGTTAAGGTTTGAAGGAATGTGCGGGATGTGTGTATGTGCATGTGTGCGTTAGCACAAGTAGATAGTAAGATAAAAAACAGTCACTTTTGAATAAGGTCATAGTGTTTTCCATCTAAATCAAGTCTTTTTAAGTACAATACCTCCTGGCTCAATGTTGGACGCACAAATCTGTTTTTTAAACCGTGCGTTTAAGCACAAATCCGGGATTCATCAATATGTTCTTACCTGAATTTGTTCTTACTCTATGAACAAATTTAGAACTGCCTTAGACCGTGCGTACGCACAAATCATATATATATATAATATATATAATATTGGAATGTGACACCGATTGATTTCCCTCATCAGATTTGGCTGATATATGCAGCTGGTTAATCAGCAGCCTGTTCAGTGTTCCTCACAGCCTGACAGCTCAGTAGCAGCACAGGGAGGGCGCTCTGCTTTCAGTACATCACAGCCTGTTGTGGACAGAGACGAAACACGATGCGCACCTGGTGCAGCAGTAGGGATTTATTTAGATTAATTACACACATTTATACACTATATTTTGTTACAGAAATACTGGGTGGTAGTGGTGCAACAGGTATGCAGGCCATATACAGGATTCACAATCGGGCTCCAATTGTGCCAAACGGTTGTGCCAATGACATGTTTACCAGCCAAATCTGCCTTTTCTGACTCTACCTCTGAAACTATTGTTTGCATTTCACCAGCAGTAAAGTTTTTCTACAGTTTTACCATCATGGTCCTCTTTGCAATGAGTGTCAGCAGGGGCGTGGTAGTATGCTAATTACCGGTAGCGGGCACGCACCTCTCAATTCAATCATGAATCCAATGGTAATTTGCGCAAAAGTAAGAACATTTTTATGCACATATTAGTGAATGAGGCCCAATGTCATTTTGAAAATGTGTGTCTGTGTTAAAGAGGCTGATTAATGAAATTATGTCATGAAAACAATCTGTTTTCTCTGATTCCTCCCACCAATCTTGTCTGTCTTCTGTTTTCTTTTTTCTTTTCAGAAACCGAGACCCAAACCCAGACATTCAATCTCAAAACCCATTGAGAGCAACTACTTTGGTATGCCGCTGGTCACCGTGGTCACTCCTGAGAGGCCAATCCCCGTCTTTATTGAGAAGTGCATCCGTTTCATTGAAACGACAGGTAAGAATCTACGTGACGGCAATGTTGACTTTGTAAGGACTGCGGATGTTTATTGTTATCCAGCAGGATGCAGTGCAGGCTGTTGTTTTGAGTCATTTAAATATTAATTGTATTGCAAAGGAATCATTCTGCCTCTGCTTGTTCTTTGCCTGCCTCTCTTGATTTATGCTTTTTCTTTTCTCTGCCTTTTTGTCTTATCTTAATCCTCCTCCCTGGTGGGATTGTTACCTACTCTGGTGTTCGCCGCTGAGAGTGTAATTCTGTAGTCCCGCTTTAAATCACACGCAGCCTTTGTATCTATGTGCACATGCATCTGTGCTTTGTGCAGGTTTGATAAAATTAGTGCTCGGCTGAGCTGTAGGCTTTGTAGATGGGCACCTCCGGGGATATGAGCCACGTTGGCATGTCAACTTACTTTTTCATAAACCCAACAGGTTCCTTATTAGCAAATGCATATTGCAGTGATATTTGTATATTTAAAGCCCCTGCGGTTTTTGTTGAAGGGATTGTGTGGCAACTCCCAAATTGTGATCATGGTGGCTTCTGTTTCCAGTGGTTACAGATCAGTGTGATGATGAAAAAAGCCAAGTGGGATCTTTTTAAGCAATAAAGTTTGTTAAGGAGTCTAATGTTAAAATAGTTCTGTTTATTTTAACTAAAATTCTCTCATCTTCTCAGATAAACATCGGTGTGGATCAGTGTGTGTGTGCACAATTGTGTTTAGTTAACAGGTTTTCAGTCTCCAACAGTCCTCCTCTCCTCTCCTCTCCGATCCGATCCGATCTGATCCAATCTGAGTAGTGGGAGCACAGATGCAGTTAGATAGCTTCTCTTAACCTTGTTGCCCAGATGCTAAAAACCCCTTGCCAGGCTGCTCTGGTGCCCCGCTGCCCTAGGACTGCCAGCTTGCCTCGCACTCAGCCACCAGCTGTTACACTAAATCAGAGGTGTCTCAGTGCAGGGTTGATGCGTTTCTATAAATATAGAAACATCACATCTTTCTATACTTAAATACAGTTCTGTGTTTTGTTTACAGCTAATTAAGATGTGGTTTGGAAAACTTTATTATACATCTTAGTAATGTTTAAAAAAATACTTAAACACTTAAAATTCTCTTTTTAGTTCCATGAAATGAGTTTGAGCAAGTGAGTTTGTCAAAACATTGCTGTTGCTTACTGACATGCCAGTGCATTCCACTGTAATCTCTGTCCTGATTAAAGACTGTATTTGTGGATTACTGAGGCCTTACAAAACATTGACCGTCTTCCTACGTGTTGGAGTGCAGGGGCACGGCTCTAGATAACAAGGCATCACGTTAGACTTTACCTCACCCTGTTCAGATGTTAACTGGAGCAGTTACAGTATTTAGTTCTGGATGAGGGAGATAAACTGATTCAATATGCGATTATGGACGTACACACGCTTGCGCACACATGAGGATAAATGCTCCTCCTGCAGAGGTGTTTTCCACCTCTTACCCTCGCCTTCAGTATTTCCACCCCTTTCTCTCCTCCTGTGTCCTTGTTTCTCTACTTTTTCTCCTGATTCATTCATCCTTCTCCCTCTCTTTCTTTGAGTACCTTCACCTGTCAGATTTGATTTCTTTCATCTTCTTCCTAACCCATATTTCTATCCCCCCCCCCGCCCTCGTCCTATCGTCACCTCTCTCAATTCACTGTATTTTTTCCTCCTCGTATCCCTCCATCCAGAGGGTTGCCAGGTAATGTTCTGCCCCATAGCTCCCTCTGTTCGATCAATATCACAAGGTAGGAAATTGGAGCATTGTTTGGGCTCAGCTCTTTTCTATGTGTGTATAGCTTGCTCTTATGTTATTTGCGTGTGCGTGAGGACTGCTGCCTCACAGATATCTGACAGTCAAATCCAATAACAGTACGTGCACAGAAATATTTTATTTACATACATAACACATGAATGGCACTCCCACACGCTGGGACGACTGGAAGGGGAAATGAATAACAATGTGTTATGAAATTCCGATTGTAGTTGCTGTAGGTCAGACTTTACTTCTCCTGTATCTGCGTCTGCAATCTGTGCGTATAATGGCACTTACAGGAAATTACCATATAGCGCTGACACTATGTTTGTCACTGCAGTGTCGCTGATAGTGAGTGATGTTGTGAAGCTGACCCTGAACCTGCAGCTTTGACCCGCGTCCTTCCCTTCTCCCTCTAACTCAAGCAAAAATACCTACAGCTAACCAAAACCCAATGTCCCTGCTTTTCTTCTTATCTTTTTAAATGCCATTGATAATCTCCCTACGGACTTGTGTTCATATATCTTAAAACCTCAACTTTCTTAAGAATGATGACATTTGTCGCTGTGATAAGAAATATTTTAGGGTTCCCTGTTTAAATACCGGTCATTAAATTTTGAATGTATGACTACAACAACCAAATGTTGTTATTTTATACATGTCGGAGTCATATGTTTGGCAGTTTGCATGATAGTACTCTTTTCTGGTTTCATATTTTCTATTCAGAAGTCCTATTTCTTTCTTGCCTTTCTTATTCGTACTTCATAGCTCACTCCCTTTGTCCTTGACAATAATGGGAGTGGATTTGGTATTTTGTGTTATTTTCATGCACACTGAGCTTCTAGAAAAGCAGCTATATAAAATCAATCCATAGTGACTGCTGTTATCTCTCCTCAGCTCTAGTTTCTCTCAGCGTGGCAGCCGCAGTGTGTTCTGCTCTTGGGTGCCGAGGTGATGAATGTGTGTTAGCGTGTGCGGGCATATCTGCTGGCCGTAGGAGCCTCCATAGCGACGTAAAGGGCAGCACCCAGCGACTGGCTGTCTCCATGGTGAACGATGAAATCAGCCTTTGGGCTGCTGAACCCAGAGAGACGCTGGCGTGTTGTCAGACAGTAACATGCTGCAGGAGCGCAGCCGCTAACTGCAGGAGCATTTATCGCGCTCTCAGAATTATGTGTGATTGCAGGTTCACACAGGTGTGTTTTTTGGCCACTTGAGTGCTGCTGGAAGCTGTGAAGTCACCATAGATGGGTGTATTTTTCAGTCTCTGTTCATGTGTGTAGTGCATGAGGATGTAGGCACCAACAGCTCAAAAAAGGGTTACAGCTAATATGGTATTTATTTGTCTTAATATGCACTGTAGTAAGGATTAATAAGTGCCTAAGAGAATCAAGAGTTATTGGTAGAAGTTAAAGGAAAGAAGGAAGTGCTCATATTTACGTTGACCCCAAGAAGTGAAGGAAAAAGGAATGCTGTCGTCTGTTTTGGGGAGCTTTAAAACTGTAAAAACTCTTTTATTCACCTTCTTTATCCACAGACTTTTCTTCTCTTCCCACTGCTTTGTTGCTTCGTTCCGTTCTTTTTTTATTCTCCTATAACCTCTGTCTTTTATGTGTTTTGCTGTTTAAAGCACGTTTCCTATCCTTCTTTATGTCCCTCCTTATCTTAATCCCTTTATTTTTTTCCTCATTCTCTCTTTCATCAGTCCAGTCTGACCCTCACTCCTATGCGTCCTCACACTTCCCCACTATATTTCTCATCCTCGGGTGCTTGTCCCATTTTGCCCCCCCCCTCCCCAACTGACTGCTGCATTACTCCCTTCTCCCTATCTCTCCTCCCATCCCTGTTTTCCTAGTGTCTGGCTAGAAAAGCTTTTGTGGATAATTGATTGGTAGAAGGAGGAGATCGATGCTGTATGCCTTGACTGAGAGTTCTCTCATTTCCTCCCTGCCTCTCTTTATCTCACCCTCTTTTTCTGCCACTCCCTATCTCTCTCACTCCCTCTGGACTGCTCTTTGTCTCCCTGAGTTGCCACCGAAGTGTGAATGTAGAACACATTTCAGGGTTGGGAGGTGGAACCTTATTTGTTTTTAAATTGGAAAAAAATACTAATGAACCAAAATGAAGTGAGCCTTCATTCACACCTACAATCTATGTGCCTTTTCATGCTGTCAGTGTGCTGCTTTGACTTGGTTGCTTGTGTTTTCTGAGAAGATGGCTGTCTTTCTGAAATACAAGGAGGATACAGGGGAAATTTACTAAGTCTACCGTAAATTAACATCAAGGGTGTAAAGTTTTGCATCACCCCGGTTTTTCAAATTGGGGGCTAAACTGCAGTTCATCTGATATGCTATATTAAATAAATACTGATGCTAGGCTGTCGAAGGCATGTTTGGTGCATATCTGGAAAGCTGCGGAACTAAAAACAAAGTGTTTTCTGCTGCTGAACTTGAAATATTTTGAAACTGCAACAGTACTTTTTTTTCCACAAGAGGAAAGTTATACAGCATGTGAGGAAATGTTATAACCTAGTTAGTATTTTACAATGATTTGTTCTTAAACTTTAAAACTTAAGAGTACATAAGATTATTACACTATTATACGGTAGATTATTGCTGTAAACAGGTAATAAAATCCAGCAGACCTCCCTAATAAGTATTTAATTGGCTGCTTCAATCATACCACAGTAGACCGCACCTGCTGTGAGCCATTAAAAGTCAGGAAACATACATATTCAAACAGAAGGCAAGGGAACCAGAGAGGTAAAATTAATTGGAAAATAAGTCTGTTGCACTGCTGGGCTTTAGTCTTGTGTTTTTGTGGTGCTGAACTGCTGTCAATATAAGGATTACTACGTCTCAAATATTACTGAATATGGACCCAAGTTGTCTTATCACTCATCATTCCTCTCTCTCTGGTATTACACCTGGTATTCCCATTGGTCAGTGGGCACCTGGAATGCCTTAAAACACACATTATATGAGCTCAAACATGCACATTTTAGCAGAGCTGCGTTTCCTTCATTTTCCAGCACATCTGTCTGCAACCTTTTAGTAAATATGAACACAATTTATGTTTGGCGTCTAAAAATGGGCTGCAAATCCTTCGTGAACAGCCCCCTGAGAATGACTTTGAGAGGGAAAAGCACATGGCATGCACAGTTCCTTAAGTCATTTTAATGTGTGTGTGGCACTAAGGTAGCCTCAGCTCGTCACCGTGCACCAGCGGGCTCTTAGCAGGCCTGCAGGAGTGCTTTATGGGTTTAATAAATAGTGCTAATAGTGTGTTTAGATGGAAGGGAACATAGGGAAAGGCCATTAGAGCAGCCTGGAGTAACTACTTTTTCAGCCCTTCAGAGTGCATCTACACACCACATAATGATATATCAAAGGGTTCTTGGAGGTGAATGACCAGCTATTATAAATACTTGTTGCAAATTAAACGCGTGAAAAAGAACACTGTGCTAATAACGTTGCTTTCTCTCCCTCTCCACCAGGTTTGAGCACAGAGGGCATCTACAGGGTCAGCGGGAACAAGGCAGAGATGGAGAGCATGCAGCGGCAATTTGACCAAGGTGTGTTACTATTCATATACAGTACTCACATGTTCTTGCTCCAGCTGTACTTGGTGTGAAGAAAAAGGCCAGGAAGATGTGTGTGGGTGTGTCTGACTCTGTCTATAACATGCCTGGATTCCCTTAATTAACCAGGAAGCACTAATTCTACCGAGGGAATTGGCCTTTGCTTCCTTTTAGACTGTAGAACTGCCTCCTCAATCTTCTACCTGCTATTGTGTGCGTGCACATGTTCACACATGTGCATGTACAAATGCTCTCACTGTGTGTGCCCATGCGTATGTCTATCAGGTGTGGGCAGTTAATTACCTCCAGATTGGTTTGGTTAATGAAGCATGTCACTGGTGAGATAGATGGCAGAGCAAGGTGGCCTGCGAATGCGCGCATGTGTCCACGCCTGGTTGAGGTTAAATCAAACTCAGGTAATCAGAGTCGAAGCCCCGCGTTGAATCATTCTGAGCCATGGCCCAATGGGACTAGACAGTCACAGGTGAAACTACAGCGCAGGTGTCTCATAGCCACACTGAAGATGGCACTTCATTGGCTCCCAGAAGATTCCAGTAACTCATTACAGGAGAAAGCGGATTCAGAAGCACCGCGCTCTCAAAACGGGAGCACGCCTCAGACTGTTCAAGAACTCTGAACAGTCTGAGGAGTATCTGTGGTCCTTTTTTTGCCTCTCTTCTTCCCGCACATACTACCTTTTGTAAAGTTGTCAAGTAAAAAGTTATCAGAAAATGGCTTTTTAATTAAGTCTCTAGCTCTATCTGCTAGAGTGGTGCTCTAGTGGCTCTGCTGTCTGGACTGTCTCTCCGCTCATATCAACTTAATAATAGTCTGTGGTTCATTCTACTTTTATGTATTAAGTATAGTATGTTATTCAAAGTGCTAAGATGGTGCATCATCAAAGATGCTATTCATTTTCTTTATAAGTGGAGTTAAGTCAGATTTATTTATATACCCCAAAATCAAAAATCAGACAAGGCTTTACAAAATCTGCACAGCATATGACTCCTTCTGTCCTTAAACCTCCAGTTTGGATATAAAACTCCCCCAAAAAACCTATAACTGGGGTCAAAAAAGGGAGACACATCAGGAAGGGCAACAAAGAAGAGATCCTTCTTTCAGGACAGACATGCAATAGATTTCATATGTGCAGAAATAACAAGAGTAATAATTCATAGTCTAGTTATAGTTTGTACTTATTAAATGATTTTTTAGCTAATCCAGAAAACTGAGTACTTTACAATTCAATGTACATCGCATTGATGAAAAAATCATGTAAAAGTCCAATATTGCCTTTAATTTGCGGCATTGCCCACAATGATCTGATATAACCAGAGATATTAAAGAGATAGCTACAGGACCTTGGTAGAAAATGTGCAACAAAATCAACATTATGAGCTTCACAAAGGTAGTGTGCAGTATGTAATTGCTTTGGAGTGCATGAGATTGTCAGGTGTTTCTGTTATATATGTACATGGTCTTTGAAGCTAATGTATTTTTCCCTCTCCATCTTTTTCACCAGATCACAACCTGGACCTGGTGGAGAAAGACTTCACCATTAACACAGTAGCAGGAGCGATGAAGGCCTTCTTCTCTGAGCTACCTGAGCCTTTGGTACCCTACAGCATGCAGGGAGAGCTGGTGGAGGCCTTCAGTAAGTCCTGGGGCTCTGGTAGGAGAGGACGAGGGGGCTAAGGGAGGCGGGGAGGGGTTCACTAAAACCCGAGGTGTATTGGATTTTGCCTGAAATCCTTTTCCTCCTTCGTCGTAACTTTTCTTCAACTAACAAGCAAAACTCTTGCAATCCAAATCCATCCATGGGGAGAATTGGATTTGTCACTCGGTGAGGAGCTGGGGAACTGAAGAAAAAGGGATGGAGGAGAAAATATTTCGGGAAGGGGAATGTGGTGATGATTGCGCATGATGGAGGGTTGCAGGAGCACTGTGGATAGCAGGATCTGGATGAAGTATGAGAAAACAGTCATATGTTAGAGAAACGAGGGTGCTCTTCCGCTCTCTACTGCCTCTCTTTTTCTCGTTGTGTCCTGTAATCTGTCGGAATGGAGATTTAAGGCATAGCTTAGTCTTGCACCGCGCCAGAGAGATTTACCCGCGGGCCGCAAGGCTGCTGTCACTCACCGAGCTCTGCATGTGTGTATTGTGTGTGTGTGTGTGTGTGTGTGTGTTTTTTTAACGACCCCAGCGAGACCCTTCAGCTGTGACAGAGACCTGATAAAGCTCCTGCAGTCTGTGCCACAATAGAGGGAAATAAGAGAGCGTGAAAGAGAAAAATGAGGTTGAGTTAGAGACAAGGGGTAGGCAGTTTGAAAGGAAAAAAAAAATAGCAAAGACAAAGAAGTGGAGGAAGAGGGAGATTTAGGAAAAGCTGGGCGAATGGATCTTAGTGACGTTACTTGAAATAAGATGTAGGAAGTTAAGTTTTGATCACTGATGATGGATGTACAGCAGGAGGAACTGGGACTGTGTAAAGTGATTCCGCTTCAAATCTGTTTTTGATCCGCACTGACCTCATTGTGGGAATACATGCTCAAATTCTCTGATTGTAAATCATGTTTGTGATGTGGAGGAGAACATCTGCTGCTCTCACTGCTGCTCTCTGCCTCGCTCACACACACACACACACACTGGACGGACTGTGTTAGCTGGTGACGTCAGCTTTTCTGACTCACTCCTCGCTGCCATCAGGCTTAACACACCCTGTGTGTGTGTTTATGTGTGTGTAACTGGGAGTTCGTGTAATCTGCAGGACACTGTGATGGGTGTATGCGTGGTATGTTTCTCCTCTGGAATGTGTGTGGTCTTTGTCTGATTTGTTTTTTTTCTTCTGAGAATTGTAATTTGGCATCCTTGTGAATTGTGTGTGTGTGTGTGTGTTTTCGTCAGTCACTGGGATGTATGAAACTCGTGCTGTTGTAGGATGAAATCACTGTGTCCTGCACAGATTTCTTTTGAGAGCTGAATCCAATTGCTTTCACTATGCTCTTCAACCCCCCCCCCCCCATCCTTCCCCTTCTCCTTTTACTCCCTGCTCTCATTCTCCTGACATCTTTTCTTTCAGCCACTTTCCTCTAATCTCTTGTCTCTCTCTGCCTCCATACAGAGATCAACGATAGGGAGCAGCGCTTCCAGACGATGAAGGACATTCTGCGCCGCTTCCCCAAGGAGAATTATGAGGTTTTCAAATATGTCATCAGCCACTTGAACAAGTGAGTGAGTGACGGGGTCAGAGACGGCCTCTGACAGCTGTGCTGACTACACCGCCGGTCACCCAGTCAAGTGACCCAGCGGTGACATCACCGAAACCAGCTCACTGACAGAAATAGGGGTTTTACTAGGGTTGAGTCATGATCTGTGTTAATGCAGTGGCCATTTTAATCTCTATTTGTATGTTGATGCCTTCGACAGTTGATGGTGATAATAGATTTTTTTATGAGTAGCTCTACATCATTCCAGGTATTAAGGTATTTGCTGTGCTGTTTGTTGTTACTATGACAGCTGAAAATATAAGAATTAAGGAACACTTGACAAGTATGACAAATTGACTACTATGCTACAAAAAGGCAGGAAAACTGAATAGTCTATGTTCAAGCTATTGCATAGCTAGGAGTCCAGTTTGAAATTCACCCATTACTAGGGCTGGGCAATATGGACAAAATCAAATATATCACAATGTTTTTGACCAAATACCTCTATTAGTATTGCATCTATATTGTAGGGATGATTATTGGTGCTTTCACAAAATATTTACACAATGAGATTTTTGATAAATAATCATCAGTAATGTGAATATAATGACTAAGTGGGTAAAGGCAAATAATAGAACAGCTGGAACAGTCTGGTAAGCTCAGAAAATGGCACCACTTTACTGTAATGCAGCCTTTAAAACCAGGAAAAGACAACACTTATGCCATATCATGATATTATGATATACGAAATCTAAGACTGTAACAACGAACTTTATGTTTTAGCCTATAACCTTTGAACCGTAAGTCTGAGAAACAAAATCCATCTATCCATATTACCAACGCCCATTCATGCCTAGATAGATTTTTTGCTATTTTGAATTTTGTCCAAATCAGTTTTTTCGTTACTCCTCCTACAAATTTTGAGCAATTGGCATCAAGTTCAATTTTACATAAACGCTCATAAATCAAAATTGGCTTAAGCTATTGTAACCAAACTTGGTTTACGTGTTTGGATGCTAGGTCCGAGGTTCGCTGTGCAGTCCTGCGATATTCTGCCACCAAACTGCGCCACAAATAAGATAAAGTTTATATTTCATAAGTAGCTGTGTGGATTTGAGTGAAAATCTTTCCTCATGTTCTACAGTCATGTCCAATTGATTGTATAACCTTTGGTCATGATGGTCATGGCAAAAAAGAGGAGTGTTTTATAAGCATTTTCATCAGTATTGCAGTTAAAATTTCCAAAAATCATTTAAATTTCATCGTAGGTCCTAGAGACCTGAACTTTTTTCAGCACATCCACTGAATTGTGACAAAAGTTTGCCTCACTGCAACTTATGGTTAATTCAGAAGTCCATCACTCCATATTTTTCAAAATATGCAAAATCAATTAACATCTATATCTCCTCAAGTCTTCATTCAAATGCTATCAAAATTGAAACAGACATTCTCTAGATAAAAGGTATCAAGTGTTTTAAATGGTGTTCAGATTGGTCAAACAGTGAGTCCACAGTGACATTCAATATCTTGCTGTAATTTGTACTGTACGCACAACATTATGTTTTTGCTCAGTGTTGGATCAAACGTCACCAAAATATTTGACAATACACCTGAGGGCAGCAGAATTATGTGTGATTTTTTTCAGAATTTTCTCACCAACATTTTGACCGTTTTAAGTTTAAACAGACAAAAATAGCCCAGTCTGGCATTGCCTCAAGTTGTAAGAAGGTGTGTGTCTCCCCAGTGATGCAGTCAGTAAGTCACCTTCTCTGGGGATACAAAGGTCCCTGGTTTGAGTCCCAGGGTATCCAATTCAAACTTGCAAACCATGTGGCAATTTATGCATGTGGCATGTTTTCAAATTGCAGTTCACTGCACTGAATATCAGTTACAATATTTTATGTGATTTTGCATACATTTACCATATCCAATTTACATATTTCTGTCTAAAGAACTAATTTTTTCTTTAATATTGTGATATTGATTTCAACCATATTGTTCAGCCCCAATTTTCAAGTCAAAAACATGAAAAGGATATGCACAGACAAGAATGGTAAAATAGCACTTAATGTCTGGAAGCCAACAATGTGTTAGCCTCTCTCTCAGTACTTTCCTACCCTGCATCCCGATCTTGTCTGTGGCACTCAGCCCCATTCGTTCATTATAAAATCTCTAAAAACTGGTCACAAATATATCGTTTAATTTTTAAAGAAATCTAAGTTGTTTCCTCAAACTGCTGGACACTGTAATTTTTATCAAACATTACTCATACAGGAGTAATTTGTGCATTTGTTGGGGACTTTTTTCAGTCACAAGTTAATACTCATTTGGTTCTGGTGAGTATTTGCAGCAGCTGGACAGGGTATGTGAGAATGACTCAAAATAAACTACCGTGCCAAAATTCATCTTAATGATGGTGTGGCTCAATTATGTGTTTTTAATAGTAAACTACTACACAGATGAATGAGCTACAGCACATTGGGCATTTTTGACTATGTGAAAAATCACTGGATTATTTAAGAAAAGAGATCTGTGATGTTTTGATGGACTGTGTTAAGAGCAAGAACCTTTTGCTAATGTATTAGCTTGAGCTTATGTGATCAGGAGATTTATAGGAGACCATCAGATTTTAATCAGTGGCAGATTATTTGGAGTTATCTGTTGTTGATTTGTGTCTCATTTTGGTTTCTCTGTGTTACCCTACTTGCCCAGGGTGAGCCAGAACAACAAGCTAAACCTGATGACCAGCGAGAATCTGTCCATCTGTTTCTGGCCCACACTGATGAGACCAGACTTCACCACCATGGATGCCCTGACTGCTACCCGCACCTACCAGACAATCATCGAGAGCTTCATCCACCAGTGCGCGTACTTCTTCTACAATCAGCCACTGGCTGACGGCCTCCCCGGCTCCCCCACCTCCACGCTCTCCTCTGGAGGAGGAACCTCGGCCTACTCCTGCATGGCTGGAGGCTACTCATCCTCTCCGACTCCGTCCCCCGCTCCCTACGTCCTCCCCGCCACCCCTCCTGTTATTCCGCACTATGGCCCTCCTATCCACCACCATCACCACCACCATCACCATCAACATCAGTCCCCACCCCACTCCCCACCTCCTACTCCCCAGTCACCAATCCCTGCCCTGCTGCCGCCCTCCCTGCACCCCCATCACCCTCCCACGGAACAACACACGCTGTGAACCAGGGATCAAGGGAAAGAGAAGGAAAAAAAAAAAACAAACAAAGAAGACGGATAACAAGATTCAGAGAGATTTAAGGGGTTCAGAAAAAGAGATTTTGTAGTTTGGGAAGGAACTGAAGAAGATAAATTGAAACGAGAACCGGAGGTAGGAAGAGAAGTTGGGAGAGATTGAGTGAGATGCAGTATGTACAGGGAGAAACCTACATATTTGGGAGAAGGGGGGCACGTTGAACACACAAGGCAGAAAAGGGGAACACTGAAGAGCCTTTCAACTGGCAGTATGATCTTTCTCCCTCCTCGCCACTTTATCCCATTGTCTCTCAGTCTCACTTCATCTAGACCTGCCCTCCTTGCCTTATAGAGAACCTACACACACAAACACACAAATGAAGAGTGAAATGTTGCCAGTAACTGTTAAAGGGACTCAGGGAGGGACTCAGAAGTGAAGTGCAGAGGGAACACACAAACAGACACACACTTGACACAAACACCCAGTGGCCAGTGTGCCTCCGACAACCATTCTCCTCAATCCCTCAGCCTCTCTAACTGTGCTGGGAATTTTGGTGGGGTGGCGCACGTTTTTCGCAAAAACCAACCTACCTAACTGTACCTACCTGGAGGCTGGAGCTGAGGCAAAGTGGAGCAGAGTCCTGGACACGTTTGTTTATTTCGCCACCATACCAGAGGACTTCAGCAAGAAACACGTGTTACTACTCACCTGACAGGATGTTGTGTCCTCCCCGACTCACACATTCCTGTCTATCAACCCCTCATGCAGCTACACACGCACGTAGACACAAACAGTTTCAGTTGAAGCAGTATGCCAAGCACAGGAAGAAAAAAAAAAACAAAAAAAAAAACCCAACCGACTGGATCTGCTGGGCAGCAGATTGGGGCAAAGGATTATGGGTGCTCACACACCCTTGGCATTCTGGGAAGGCACATCCCAGTCTCCTGTCGGCTCTCTCTCGCTCCCTCTCGGTATGAACTTCAACCTCATGCCCTGTCCATGTAAACACATGAAGAAACTGCTTAAAAAAGAGGATTTTTAAATCTTGATTCTACACTCAGATCTTCAGTTTCACTTTCCCACTATTTTTTCTTTCTGTCATCCTCTTATGCACAGAGAAACCCAGGCCTGTCAGTCAGTGAGTGGCCTCGTGTGTAAGTGTTTGTGTGGCTGGCTATCTTGTCTGTGTGCGCATGTATCCATGCCGTTTTGTTTTACCTGAATTTCCCTGTATTAGGCAGATAGTGGAATAATTCCAGTGTTGGACCTTCACCTGTCATGTTGCTTCTTTCACGCTGTGGTGGTTTTACAAGCGAGTCGGCGCTACAGTTTTCATAGTAAGGACCTTGTTCATAAAGCACTTTTCTGAGCACTTTGAAGGCACATTTTAAATTGGAGCTGCCATGACGTGACAGCCACCATTCACTTTATTGTCAGTCCACCCTACTCTCTCTCTCTCTGGGAGCACACCACTGACATCTAGAGGAAGTAGTGGGTATGACAGCCATAACCCTGCTTCAACCACTGCATGGGCGTAGCACCATTTTCCTACTGTGGTTTTTGTAGCGTCAGCTTCTCTTATAGGTGCAATTGTCAAGATTTATCTTCATTGTATGTCTGGTAAAATTATCATGAGAGATCATGAAGTGTACATAAAACAGCAGCGCACAGTTTTTAAATTTGGTACAAATCAATTGAGATTACATACAGTGCTAGTCAAAAGTTTGGATACACCTTCCCATTCAGTTGAATCAGAAAGTGTGTCCAAACTATTGACTGGTACTGTAGATCCAGGCTCTGTTGCCTCAAAGCATGTGGCCACATTGCAGTTGATTAGACATGCAGTGAATGAAATTGCTTTTCTGTTTTCTACTGTTAGATTCCACTTCCCTGTGGACACCGAGGCACTCAGCCCTTTTTAAAGGCGTGCATACCACTTCCCATATTTGAGTGAAAGGAAATGAAGACTTAGGATAGATTGGTACAATGTAGCATTACAGGCCAGAAAGTAAGAGCGTTGACAGGTGGGAGGCTTTTTTATCACCTGAAATAATTGGTAACCACTGCTCCTGACCTCAGCACGCTGCCCTCTTAGGACACGGCGTTATGCCTCTGGAAGGAAGACTCAAAACCTGCTCTTGGTGGACTCAGAATATAATTTGCAAGAGTGTAACCACTACACCAGACTGCCCCCGCTGGCACTGTTACGCCACCACATCCCCTTGTCATTCCCTGTCCAAGAGAGACAGTTGGGTCTGGGAGAGACAGCAGACAGAACAGACAGGCCATTCATCCGACTGCATGACTGGAATGGAGCATCACAAAATTCCTGGGCCCAGCCTGCTGTTACCGTAGAAACCAGCGAGATGGGGCTTGAGGAGAATTGCTGAGCCCCGATCGAAGCAGCTTTTGAAATGTGCGTGTGTCTGTGTGTGTGTGTGTGTGTACATTTCTGTATTTGTGTGAGCTCGAGAAAGAGTGTGCATGTGAACTTATGCGTGTTAATGTTAAGCAGATGCTCACCAAGGTCACTTATTCTGTTTGACACTGAATTGCATCTCTGCATGTCTCCCCAGACTGTCCTCTCTGCCCAAAAGGAAAAAAAAAACCTTTTAACCAATCACTGAACTCTTAAAGGAGCTTTTATCAGTCTACACTACCTATTTACCTTGTGCGTGGGTGTTGTGTGTGTATGTGTGTGTGTGTGAGATGGTAGATGAGGAGGAATTAAATATGGGTTTGAGCTAACATGCTAGCATGCTGTGCTTGGCAGATGGCCAGACACCAGCGTGATCCAAACAAACGTGAAGGAGAGGAATGCAGTTCTCCTCGCGGTCATTACCCCGCTGTGTAACCCTGTTAGCTCGTCCAGATTACACACACTGATCCTCAGAAAGTGTGAGAGAGATGAGGGAGCGATGGGGGAGAGAGGGAGAAGGGGGAAGACGGACAGCGAGCGGGTGAATGGGATCATTATTTGGGAGATGGAGGGAGGAAGGAGGGGGTGACCACTGGTACTTGTGTGTGAACGCCGGCCAGTGGCGTTCCCTGTGTATATCAATGTGTTAATACTGAACTGACTGTGAGGCAGCCAAAGACTGTGGAAAAAAGGGTCGAGGGAGAGATGGGAAGCAAAGTGACAGTTTAGAAGAACAATTGAATTTAAAAATGTGACTTTGGTTCAGCGATAATATGTGGCTGCATTGCTTTTCTTTTTTTTTTCTTTTTTTTGCAACAATGGTGACAGATGTCTGTTAAGTTAAAATGAGAAACAAGCAAAACTATATTCAAATGGTTGTTTATTTGTATGTTAGGGGCTCTAACACTTTGCCCTTTAGTCAGTGGTGATAGAAAAAAAAAAGTTTCTTTTTATGTTTTATTTTAATAATTAAAAAAATACAAAGCTTTTTTTTTTTTTAACAATTTCTTTGTGAACGATTGAGAGACCAGCCCAGTATAGTGCATGATTACTTCCCGACCAAGGAAGAGGGCTCCACCACTCTCACTATTTAAGAGATGATAAAAAAAAAAAGAAATAATGGAGGGCGGGGATAATAAAAAAAAATAATGAAGTACTGTAAACTGAAAAGATAACATCAAACAAAAAAACTGTCATTATTTGCTGAGTATGGTAATTTGTCTCAATGGGAATGGTGTATACAGCAAGGCCTTATGTGATCTGTATCATAGTTAATAAATCAAATCTTGTAAAACTCCTGCTTCTTGTCTCTTTGTTACACGATGACCTGCTGACACGTGGTGCAGACGAGAAAGGTGAATGTACCAGAACATATTTCGCAGTTAAATCCTTTAAAACTGACAAAAACATCAACATAAAACACTTTAAACCTCATCAAAGCTTTGGAAAAAGCTAGTATGTGGACCTCGAGTTAAGAGGTCAAACTACTGTTTCCAAGGTCAAAAATGAACCTCTAACTTGCTATTTATAAACAGCATGTAGGAGCACTGAAACGCACTGAAAATTGCAGAAAAGCATAATTACAGAAAACCGTATAAGCAGTATAGATGAGAAGAGTTATTTTGAGTTTGCAAACGAACTAGTTTAACTTAGAATTCTGACCCTGAACACAGCAGACAAGTAAGAGGCCGCAGGCTGGCTTTTCACATTGTAATATGCAACAGTGCAACTTGATACGAGGAACAACAGTAAAACCATCAAATATTTACCTAAACTTCTTGCTGGGTCACCTATTGCAATACGTTACAGTAATTTGGCAGATGCTTTTGTCCAAACTAGCTACACTGCATTTTACATTTACATTTTGCCACTTGGCAGATGCTTTTATCCAAAGTGACTTACAAGTGAGGCAAGACAATCAAGCGTTAGAGGACAGAGACTCAGAAAGAGCCGTGGTACAAATTCTCAAGTTCTGTAGCCGACCAGGTACAAGTGCAATGAGAAAGAGTGCTTTATTAATAATTATTAAAGTAAGAAACAATTGGAAGTAGACACGTCCATAAGAAATACCATAAACAGTTCTTAAAATAAATGTGAGGTTCGGTGTCTTGCTCAAGCAACACTTCAACACTCCACTGGAGAAAACGAACCCTGTCATTAATGACCAACATGCTTTACCAACAGAGCTTTAGTCACCCCAGATACAGTAGAGGAGCTAAATACACAAAGACAGGCCCTACTGACACAGACATCAACACATGTTGACACAAGAAAAGTATGTAAAGAGCAAACCCCATAATTACTTGTTGCCTTAATCTATCACACACAATGCTGAAACTGGAGCTTCGCAGTACAGTTTGTGTAACACTGTTGTTAAAGTGTATTAATAAAGGTAATTACAGCAGGGCTGCAACTAATAATTTTCATTATCGATTAATCTGTTTATTGTTTTCTCGATTAATCGATTAGTTGTTTCGTCTATAACATGTCAGAAAATGGTGAAAAATGTTGATCTGTTTCCCAAAGATATTCAGTTTACTATCATTAAGGACTAAAGAAACTAGAAAATAGAAGAGAGAGAGTTCTAACAGCTCTTTAAAAAATGACTCAAAACGATTCATTGATTACCAAAGTAGTTGGCGATTAATTGTCTGTTGATTGTTGCAGCGTTAAATTACAGTCATAGGAAGATGCGCGTGACTTTTTCTGCACTGTGGTTCCATTTTCAAAGTTTTCTTTCATACAATATGTCATAGTTTATTCTCATTGGACCACAGTTTGTTGCAATGTTCTGCACACTGTTTGTTAAGGGACAGTAACGCCACAGGGAGGGAGGGGGGAGGGTAGACCAGACGAGGTCACGGCAGCCCACGGGACCCTCCTGGTTCCTGAGAGAGCGGGCCCAGTGAAGGGCTCAGTCTGTGCCATTTCAGGGTGATGTAAGGACTCTGGTCCCTGTGAGGGCGATGTGAAGGCCTCACTGCCATTTCATGATGCCCTCATCTGACCTTTTCATTGAGTCAAACCAAAGGAAATCCATGTCCATGACCTTTGTGGTGCATCTCTCTTCATTCTGGCACAGGCAAAAAAAAAAGAAAAAAAAAGAAAAAAAAAAAAAAAGAGCAGCTGATTGGGAATGAAAAGGGCAGGCCCGTGTGCACACAGGACACACGACCCTTGAACTCTAACCTTTAAGAAGTGTCATGAGGGAGAGGGCAGCGTGGGATTTGATTGGAAGTCAAATATGGGGATCGTCAACTTTGCTTGACTGGCCACAGTGGGGGTGAAAGCAGTTACAGAAATGCATGTATGAGGTGAATTTGTTCATCTGCAGTTAAGTCGTTTCATTAAATCTCAATCATCTAACCTTTCATTTTTTTGATTTATTATAATGCTCGTTTCTGCACAGGCATGCTGCTGTTTTGCCTTGTGCGTACACGCTTCAGCCGCTAGGAGGCTCACTTGTCCCGCACTACCCGGCACACCCTGCCGTGCTGTGTCTGAGTGAAGGAGGCAAACGCAGAGCTTGGACCTAATTGATTGGGTCAAGATTTGGATGTCAGGAGTGAGACGACGTTTTAATCCTGCGCTCACAGTGAGCTGAATGCGAGAATCTTTCTCATTGATGTCGAGCTCCCACTTCCCCCCTCTTACAGTTTGAAGTTGACGGGGGGGAAATAGGTTTGACTAAACTCCAGAGATAGTGAGGAGTGGGGAGGAAGAGGAGGAGGAGGAGGAAGAGGAGGGGGTGCTCGGCTAAGTAAGCCTCAGAATAAAGACACCGAAGTTAATTTGAAGTCATTGTTGCTCAGCTTTAGAGGCGTGATGTGCTTTCTTAGTGCAAGCATGCCCCCAAAAAAGTTCTGAGGTAGACACAGAGGAGGAGGGAGACATATACGGAGAAAAAGAGACTGGTCTTATGATGAGTCGAGGCACGTATCTCCGCTCAACCGTGTCTTTCTGGGCTTCGAGCTCGCAGCTGCGGCGGCGGGTATTGAATTCAGATGCGGCCTGTCTCTCCGCTCCGGCCGCTACAGGTGGAAATGCTCTTATCAATACGGACTGTCCGAGTCTGACTGCCGGCCGATCAGTCTCATTGATGATTTCAGGTGCCCCTGCCCTCCCTCTCCTCCCCGAGGAACCCATTGATTAATGTCTGGGTCACAGTGGTATTTCCATATTGATACCTCGATTGATGACGGCACTCCAGCAACAAGCCATATTGACCAGCTGGAAAGTGATACGTTTCAAACTGTTTGGTTGATGTATTTATGCATAATGATCATAATGGGGGGTTAGATAGCCTACATTTGGTTGGAGGCGCAGGAGATCAGAAATCCAGCAATGAAAATGATCAAATCAATATTTCTACAATAACAACAACAACAACTGATCTGTTATACTACTACAACCACCCCTGCTAATTGGATAATATTAATAGCATATAGCCTGGGCAACATACAGTGTGACTGCACTGGATGAGAGATAACATTTCCTACATTATTGCCATAAGGTAGAATAAACCTTTATTAATCCTCAAGACAGTGCCACAAAAATAGCTGAGGAAGGTGGAAACAGGGTACAGAGAAGTATTATTTACATAAAAGTAAATATTAATAAATCAAAGTTATAATATACAGCGCATTACTCACCATTAGGGCTGCAACTAAATTATTTTTATTACTGATTCGTCTGTCAACTATTTTCTTGATTAATCGATTAGTTGTTTGGTCCATAAAATGTCAGAAAAGAGTGAAAAATGTTGATCACTGTTTCCCAAAACCCGAGGTGATGTCTTCAAATGTCTTGTTTTGTCCCGACCAACAGTCCACAACCCAAAGATATTCAGTTTACTGTCACAGAAGACTAAAGAAGCCAGAAAGTATTCACATTTGAGAAGCTGGAATTAGAGAATTTGGACATTTTTCTTTTAAAAACTGACTCAAAATGATTAATTAAATAGTTGGTGATTAATATAATCGTTGGTATCTAATAGATGAATTGACTAAACATTGCAGCTCTACACACCATCGTGTATAAATGTAATGTATTGTATGTGCAATGTACGATGTAGATTATCTCTAAGTGTAAACATGAGGGTTGTGAGATTATTCAAAAATAGTAAAGAAGTAGATGTAACACAAAATTATGCTTATTTTTTCTCAAATCTTTGCTTTTTTTATTCATACTAGAGAGTTTTACATCTCCAGGATGCCAAAACCTTTTAAAAGGAATCAAATCCGAAAAGGAAACCTCACTCTTCGGTTGAAAGTCTCACAGCTGATAGACATCTGCAACCTGAGATGAGAGGTTGCTAGTGGGCACTGCTTGGCTTTAAAGGATCACAAGCCAAAAATGTTGGGAACCAGTGCTAATTGGCTAAAAGATATTAATAGTCTGATATTATTGCTACAAGATAGAATAAAGTTTAATTGATCCTTAAGACAGAGCCACAAAAAAGATCAGTGAGAACGGTAGAAACAAGATACAGATTAGTATAATATAAAGTATTATTTGTATAAAATATATACAAAATAATTACTCTAGACCAGTGTGCATAAATGTAATGTACTGTATGTGCAATGGACAAAACTACAGAATAGAAATGACTCATGTAAAAAGAGTTTAAGTTAGTGTTTTCTCATATTGTTGTTTTTTTTAAATGTATACTGGAGAGTTGTTTAACATCTTCACAACTCCAAAAGCTATTATAAGGAATCAAATCAGCAAAGGAAACCTCACCACCTTTGGTTGAACTTCTCAAAGCTGATAGCCATCTGCAACCTGTGATAAGAGGTTGCTTGGAAGGTTGGGAACCACTGCTTTAAGTTGCAAAATTGGGGTCACAACTATGTTTCCTAAACGTAGTTGCTCTGCACAGAAGAACTAACCACTTTTCATAGATAACATATCACAGCAAAATGACTACAAGGAAGGCAGAATCACATAGAAACACCTCATGAAAAAGGACTTTGAAGTCACTAAATCATCATTAAACACTCAAAACTACAAATATCAGGTCATATTAGGCTGCATGCAAATTAGCACCATTTGTCAGCTACAAAAGAGGCCTGGCAATCAGTACTATGATAAATGAGTTTTTAAAGCGACGTGAGACAGCTAACGGAGCTTCAAATAAGCCAAATCATCTGTGCTCAAACTGCAGATGTATCGTTAAAGAAAGCAGCTGTCACAAGAGTACAGTATGATGGACATACAGTAGTGTGCATGGGTTTGACAAGTGCTGCTAATTGGCATGTAACCTAATGTGACCTTTGCTGCCGTGTTTGCAGTGGTGATTTAGTTTTTTTCCTGAAGTGTTTATGTGGTTTTGTCAGCCCCTTTACTGCTATGTGATCATATTGCTGTGATGTATCTGCGGTATCTTTCTAAAAGTGGCTAGTTTTTCTTCATCGGGTCAAGTGCACACAATGCATAATGCAGAACAACTCCACAGAGAGCCCAGAGTTGTGAACCCAATTTTGCAGACATCCTAATTTAAAGGACAGGGAGACAACAACATGATTCTGTGGGACTTGTTCTGCTTGTTGTGGAGATTACTTTGGAGGCAGAGGGCATTGTGGGATAGTCAGCGAGAGAAAAAATAAAGCGTTGAGCAGAACTGATCCCACTTTACGCTTTTAGGGTCAGTGGTCGAAGTGGGCGCTCGGCCTCCAGGTCCCTGTGACACGGATCAGGGGCCCCGATGTATATATCTGCTGATTACATCTCCTGAAGTGGAAAAAATGCAAATAATAAATGTATGAGCAACGTGCTTGTTTTTTTGCTTGATTAATTATGCCGTTTAATTCCAGATCCACCACGCCGCTCCACCGTATAATTTCCCAGTGGTCTTGGCTGTTTCTTCTCTCACATGCGCTCTCTCCTTTTTTTTCCTCATTGCAAAATGAATCATGGATCCAACCGTCTGCACCCGGGGGAGAGCAGCGAGCTGGCGAATGGGCTGACCAATCATGAGCATCAGAGGCAGACACACAGACGGAGGGAGCCTTTTGTTGTGCGCCGCGCTCATCAAGTTAGAAGACAACTACCGATTTGGCCCGAAGAAAATGAAAAGATAGAGTGTAAGGAGACAAAATAACCAACTTCATTTGCTTTTGTCGGCCTGTTTTACAATAAATGTCCTCTTCCCTCCTCCTTGCTCCGCAGCTTATCCAATCAGACTGGCTGGTGTGTGTTTATCTGAGTGGGTGGCAGAGTTTCAGTGCCATTCACGATGTCAACTGGGACCCTGACCGCTCTTCTATTCCCAGCCTGGCCTGCCCTCTCTCAGCCTCCTGACAGTTCCAGGTTAGCCCTCACTCCTCTCTCTCCCCTGGCCGTCCTCTTCTCTCCCCCTCAGCTTTCCTCTCCAGCTCTCCCAGGGGCCCCACTGAGAATACTGCTCAGATCCAGGCCTCTGAGCCCCAAAGCCAGCCCTAATCCTCTGCATCGATCGCCCTGAGAATTTCCTCCCCAGCACAGCAGGCCCCGCTCCCCGGCACTCACACTCCTCGACCCTGAACAGCCAGCACTTCTCAGTCCAGGCACATTACCTGTGTCTTCTCAGCAATGTGTGTTATTAGGTGGTCATACGGTAGCAGGCTGCCCGTTGCTCCTGAGAGTGCTGGCGCTGTTGTTTCTTCACTTCAGTTAGACTTGGCTGTGATTGGCTGTGATTGGCTGAGATTAGCTCGATGAACATCTCTCAATTTTTCAAACTGAGCTATCTATACGCTTTTTCTAACACAAGTTGCAGTCGGAACTTGCCATCAAATTCCTGCTGAGCGTAGGGCGCTGGGTGTGTTGTAAATATACAGTTCCTTGTAAGAAACTGAGAAATTTCAAGCGCAGATCTCTTGGCATAAGGATAGAATGTATTTCCATCCGTCATGCTGATGAAGATGGAGTAATGGATGGTGGTATACGTTATAAAACTCTGCTGGAAAGATGAGAAAGCATCATTACTGGAGTCCTCGTGGGAAGGCTCCCAACCAACAGTCAATCCCGTGAAACATACTTGTTCATAATTTATTTACAAGGCAAGCTTCCCCTGGACTCTGCTGTGTGTGTTTTACTGCAAATGTGGAGGTATTCGAGAGGTGTTTTCCTCTTTATCTGTCTGCTTGTGAACGAGAGCAGCAAGGCTGTACATTCAGTAAAATAGTGTATGATTAAACCTCATACTTTATTAACACATTCGCTGTGTGGTGGGCATGCTAAGTCGCTCTCAGAGTTAATCCCCGATCATGAATGAGAGGGGAAAATCTGGAACATTTGGCCCTGTCAAAATGTTGCTCTGTGGACCAGTTAGAGCGTCTCTGTCTATACTGGCATTTAAGAGCCAGTACAGATGGTAATGTATCAATACTCTGTTTAAACAGGGCTTGGAGCCACATTTCTAAATCAGCCCCAGAGATATTTTTGGCGAAATCTGTTTCCAGTCATTCTTGGGTAAATTTACCAATTTCGTTTTGGCTCGCGGTTCGGTGCGTCAACCCAATATACTGCAGATGCATCTTTTATCTGCATTATAAATTCAGTCCTGTATCCTTAACTCTGTCATCCTCGACCTCTTTGTGCTTCTCATTTATTCGCTTTTTTCTACCTGAGCTGACCACACACCCTCAGCCTTTACACACACACACTCTATTTTAGCAGCTTCTCCCTCCATCTCCTCTCTCCCAGCCCTCTATACTTCAGTGCGTCACTATTTCCTCTCGCACCTCGCCTTCCCTGCCCTTTCCTCACGCCTGCTTCCTCTCTCCCCCGCTTCCTTCCTCCCCTCACTCTCTTCCCATTTTACCCTTGCTCTCCCTGCTCTCCTCTTGTCCGCTCCCTCCCCTCCTTCCCCTCCTTCTCTCCTCTCTCCCGCTTTCTCTTTATTAATTTATTGGGTTGTTATTCTCCTTGCCTGGCTCTGCTAATGAAGGCAGGATGCAGATGAGGGCGAAGGTCGTCTCCGTAGCGATCGACCCCACCGCCCCGCAGCATGGCACTCTGACTGGCACAGGTCAGTGGCAGCTGTCAATCAAAGCACACACACTCACACAGATGTGCACGTGCACGCATGCACACACACACCACCACTAAAATAATTTCATTCATAAAGATAACAGACACGTTTTGTGACAATTACCAATTTATAATTAGCCGTACAAATTCAGATGCTTTGGAGCATATAATGATGACAGTCTTTTGCTGCAGTGCTTCCCACCTTTTTGGTTTATGACCCTTTAAAAAAAAGCAATGTCCAAGTCAGTGAGCAGTGAGCTGATCAACTATAGTTGATAGTTTCTCATTAATAAATTTTAGAGGCCTGAGGATGTAAAACTATCCAGCATTTCACAAGAAAAAAGCAAAGTCTGAAAAATAAACAGAATTTTGAGTAGCAGAAATACACTCAGTTGCCAATTTATTAAGTAAGTACACCTCGCTACCCTCTGTTAGTTTTACATTAGAAACACACAAATTTCTATTTTTTTGTAGGACTGTTGAATTTGACTGCACTAGTTTAAAAGTGTCAACTACATTTATGTTTTATGTCCAGACTGAAATATCTCATCAACTATTGGATGGATTGCCATGAAATTTTGTACAAACATTCATGTTCCTCAGAGGATGAATCCTACTGACTATGGTGGTCCCCTGAAGTTGCCTCAAGCACCACCATGAGGTTGACATATGTGATTTTTATTGAAACTGCTGGATGGATTGCCATGAAATTTGGTACAGATAGTGCCCAGAAGATTAACCCTAATGACTGATCCCCTGACTTTTAATCTAGTGCTACTAGCAGGTCAAAATTTATCTATGGCTGCAACTGATTATTTTCATTATCGTTTAATTTGTTGATTATTTTCTCAATTAATCGATTAGTCGTTTGGTCTATATAATGTCAAAAAATTCCCAAAGCCCAAGGTGACATCCTCAAACGTCTTGTTTTGTCCTAACCAACAGTCCACAGCCCAAAGGTGTTCAGTTTACCATCAAAGAAGACTAAAGAAACCAGAAAAGATTCATATTTGGGAAGCTAGAACCAGAGAATTTAGAAAAATAGAACCAATTTTTCTTAAAAATGACAAAAACTATCAAAATAATTAGCTTATCTTCTCTGTGTACCATGTTCACCATCTTAGTTTAGCATGTTAGAATGCTAACATTCGCTAATTAGCACTAAACACAAAGTACAGCTGAGGCTGACGGGACTGTCATTAGTAATGTATTGTAATGTAAAGTATTGGGAAAATTCAAATTTTGACCTGTCGGTAGACAAAAAGTGAGGGGATCATCAAGGTTATTAAAATTCATCCTGAGGGGGACATGAATGTCCAATAGTTGTTGAGACATTTCACTCAAAACCACAAATTTCCACCTGCTAGTGGCACTCAAAAGTCAAGAGGATCACCAAAGTCAGGTAGGATACATCATCCGGGAACCGTGAATGTTTTTACAAACTATGTGGCAATCCATCTGGTAGACACAGAGATATTTCACTGGATAAGATTATACCTGCTAAACATCAGCATGTTAGCATTGTCATTGTGAGCATGTTAGCATGCTGTCATTAGCATTTAGCTCAAAGCTCTGTTGTTCCCTAGTACAGCCTCACAGAGCCGCTAGTGTGCCTGAAGACTTGTTTCTTCTTATTTATCTTCTTAATCATCTTGTGACCCCTTTGAGGGTCCTGACCCTCAGGCTGGGAACCGCTGCCTCATACTACATCCCATGTATCCAAAGGGCAACATATATGCATACAAATATACTCACAGACAATTCTTCATTTAGCACATTAGCACATACGTGTGCATGTCTGAGTATTACAGCAAAGTGTTTCACCCCTGTCCTGCCATTCATTGGCCTCTACTCTACACGGTGAAGACCTCTGAGATATGCTCCTCCCTGCGTCCTCTATCTCCACACTTGTAGCATTTACAACCTCTGCTCTTCATCACAGCACATCAAGATATTGTGTGTGCGTGTGTGCGTATGTCTGTGTGTGTGCGTGTGTGTGTGTGCGTGTGTGTGTGTTTGTAGATACACTGCGCTCAGACATCTTGTATGCATGTCGATTTTTGTTCATGGTTATTGTTGTGGGTTTATTTGTGTGCTCAGCCATGTTCATGAGTCTGTTCACCTGCATCTGGGTGTCTGTGAATGTGCATGAGCGCACGGCAACCACACACACACACACACACACACACACACACACACATATCTCTATTAGCAGTATAGTAGTGTTAACAGTGTTATGCCATGCGTGAACCTCCCCACCTTTCCCTCATATCTATGCAAAGCTGAGGTCCTGTCAATCAGTCACCTTGGTGACATAGAGCCCCACCTCCCCAATTAGAGCTGACAGGGCAGGATTAGGAGGGGGGCGGGCCCCCGCCGACCTGCCTACGTGTCAATCACGCGCCGGGCATCCACACGCCTGTTTACTGTCAGATCCCATCTCCGTCTGTCAGATTGCGCGGCAACCGTCGCCCAGGGAGGAGAGGAGGAGGGTTGGGGGAGGCGGAGAGGGGGGAGGAGGAGATCTGATCGGAATTAACTATGCTTCTCCCCACAGACCGGCCGTGCTTTTAATTCATGAAAGGGATGAGAGGAAAGTGGGAAGAGAGAGGGAGTGATAGAGGGAGGAGAGCATTTAAAACCCAGAGCAGGGCCTTCTTTAGAAGTTTTCAGAGTGATGTTTCTTCTTTCCCTGACAATCACTTTTCTTCTCTCGCTAACTCTCCCTCCTGTCTTTCTCTCTCACTTAGACTTCTTTCGAAGGTGTGCTTCCTGCTGCTTTAGAGCTGCTAAGATTTATCAGCAGCCTCCCTCTGAAGTTGTTATTTGACCCTGGTTTTTAAAGTTGCACAGATATGTATTAGTATTTTTTTGAGTCACAGAGTTAAGGTCAATTTGTTTAGTTCTGCACATGCTCATGCAAATTTGTCTCTGTTTCAGTGCGTGTCTGGGGATGAGGGTCCTACCTACACACCTACAGTATGTGAATGCATAATATTGTTATGCTCCTCAGACTGTGTGCTTTAAAGCAGTGTCATCTGTGCAGAGCTCACACAATGCTAATGTGTGTGTGTACCGTTGGCTCTGTGGTCCCCAGTGTGTGTATGCGTTTCTTCTTTTTTAGGGTCTCTGGTGGTGGCTTCACTTTGACCCTGGTGCCCCCGCTCTAATCCTTTAGCAAATGAGGACTGTGTGGGGCTGAAGGGGGTGTTTGGGGGTATGGACCAAGTCACAGTTTTGGGATTAGAGGACCAGAGTGAAGGTCTCGGGGTTATAAGGGATGAAGAGGAGGGAAACAATAGATTGTACTGGAGGAAAGGGAAGGATATTGTCAGCATTGTGTTGGCCGCCAGTGGTCATATGGTATGTCTCATTACGTCTGCCAAGGAGGTCGTATTTTTTGGTCCCCTTATGTTTGTTTGTTTTTTAGTTGGCAGGATCAAAATCTACTTAAAAGATTTCAGTGACATTTAGTAGAAAGTTAGAATGTAATCCAAAAAAGGTTTTATAATTTTTTGCTATAGATAGTAAAAAATATTCCCATAAATATATTTTTCCACTTTAACTTCTCACTCATAACTACACAACTATGTGGTGAACAAGCAAAATACCTATAGATTCCTGGGTTCAAGACATTTCAGTTTATGCCTTTCTGCCTGAGTAGAAGATACATTTCATCCAATCTTTACCAAGCTGACACTCAAAACATTTACTGAATTGCTAAATCGTTGCCAAATTGTAGACGTTGCCTACCTGCACATTACCTAAACTGCTGTAACACTGTGCAATTGCAACCACATTTAGGTAACACATGAACATGAACAAGTAATCCTGAATTTGATAGCATATCACCTATAGGTGGCGCTACAGAAAATGCCACATTTACATGGCTATAACTCACCTGTCATGAGTCAGACATGGCAGAATTCATCCTTGTGCAATTAAGCCCTAATATTTCCATACATAATTTAGGCAATGTCCACAAATTAACATGATTTAAAGAAAAAATATATATCAGCTTTTTTTTCAGTTTAGATCCACATAGAAACTAAAATGTCTTAACATTTTCTGTTAAAATGAAATATTTAGAGCATTGTGCAGCCTTGGCAGAGATATCTCTATTTGTTGCTTCCACACTGCCTCTTTAATATATGTTTTGCATTTCGTCTGTATGATTGTCAGGATGAATTAATAAATGTCAGTTTATTTTAAATAAACTGTTTGTCAGCTATCATGCAGTAGGCTATACTGCTGGTGGGTATACATGTGCCATGTCATGTCTGCTGATAGCTGTACTGTATGTTCTCAGTATTTGTTGGTACCAGGCATATGTGAGTTGAACATGTTTGTCTGTGTGTGTGTGTGTGTGTTTGCATTAGCGATGCGTTCCGGGGTTGTGTCTGAGACGCAGCTCAGGTGTCTGTTGGTGTCTGTTGAACGACCTCGCTGCAGGGAACAGGCTATCAGGCTGAGAGGGAGGCTATCATGTTAATTACTTTACACACACCCCGCCAGCCAAGCGTGCAACACAACTGCTGAGCTCACACACACACACACACACACACACACCTTAGCACATACACACAAAATCACCCGTCTTTCTTTCATTTTGTCGTTTTTCTGTCTTCCCACTCTCGCTGTTGGAAGGCCTTGGACGTCAATTCCCTTTTGCTTTCAAGAAAGATTGTTTTATATTCTAATCAATTCAACTCCGTCCTGTGAAATTAATTGACATTCATTCAATGATTTTAAATTCCTCCGAGGCTGTTCTTTTGTTTCAGCCTGTCAGTGAGCTGCAAGTAAGATCGGGCTAAATGTTTTGTCATCTCACACTCCAGGGTAAGCCCGCTCCAAAGCATGAGCCTGAGGTCAGCTTAACCTCCTCGCAAATTCCGTCTTTACCGCTCGTGAAAAGGAGGGGGGGGGCAAACAATACCGATTCTTGATCAGAAACTTGGATGAAGCTCATTCTTCTGTGGCAGCCTTCATATGTCTCCTCAGGAGGATTTTTTTTTCCAGAATCATGTCAGGGGTTTGAAAGGCGGAGTCCGGCGCTCTCAGGCCGGGGAAAGAGAATAGTGGTATTGGCTGGGGCAGGTTGATGCCTTTAGTTAAATGATGCTGGCACACAGAGGGATTGCTTTGGGAAGTTGTCATCCATCATGATTTTAGAATGACTCAAAGCAGCACTCTGCTTTTGGGGTTATGGTCTGGGATCAATGATTGATGTGAAGTGGATGTGTGTGTGTGTTGGAGGGAGGGGTGAGAAAGAGACTGCGTATGTATTTTGAGTGTATGTGTGTGTCAAAGATACGTAAAGATAAAGATAGTTAAGCTGTTCCTCTGGAGAAGTTTGTTTAATTTTCCCTCTTTGTTTAATTTTAAAGTTACTCTAAATCAGATGATAAAGATCAATTTAACAGTTTGTGAATTCTACTATGTGGCAAAATGTCTGTCGATTTCTCTTGATCTCCTCCAAATTTTGTGCGTGATCGTCCATGCATGGGAATGTCGAGCAATGTGCCTGGATGCACCCTTGCGTGTACGTTATCGTATCTCTTTAAGCTGAAGCGTTTTGTCCGTCTTTGCCTTTCTCTCGCTTTTCTTTCTCCAGGTCCGAGTCTCACCTAAGTTAATTCTTCAATTAGTGTGATCCCGATATTCAGGAGAGATCATGGAGAGGGCCCCGCCAATCGATGTCCAATTAGCGAGGCTCCCTGGCCCAGAGGAAAGGGGGACGGCCGCTGTGGTCATTTTAACGAACAGGAGGTTGGGGTGGGGTCCGGAGTTGAAGGTAGAGGGAATAAAAGAAGGAAGGGAGTTAGGAGAGGAGGCATGAAAGAGAGATGAAAAGAGGGTGAGAAGAAAACATCCGAGGTCTGCAAGTGGGTGGAGGTGAGGAGGGAGCATCAGGGTCTGAGGAGGTGGGGTGTAGATGTTAGATGCTCAATCAAGCCGTGTGAGGACAGTGTAATTAATCCATTGAAGATGTCTGATTGCAGATGACTTTGGGAATACCAGAGTGGTGGCTGGGCCTAAGGGAAGAGGGGGGGTGGAGGGTGGGGCAGGGAACAAGATGGATGCAGGGATGCAGAGAGAGGAAAAGCGGAAGGGCAAACAGAGGGAGAGAGTGAGATTAATTGAGACAAGGGAGATACAGTACTTTTTAAATGAGAAGGATGAGTTTCAGTGACAATGTAGAAAGAAGAAAGAAACGGAGAAAAAAAAAAAGAAAAAATTGATCATGTCAGGGTCAGGTCGAACCATCACTCACAGCGGCGCAGGGATAAAGACCTCCACCAGATGTCACGTGTATGTAAAGAAAGTAAGAAAGAAACACTAGGCTGCTAACTCATCCCCAAGCTTCTCGCTGCTAAAACGCTTTCTTATGAGACAAATGAGTGTCTATCCTGTTCTAATGCTAATATGCTTTTAAGGCACTATTAGCTGGCAGAGTTTTGCTTTTATTTAATGGACTATTAATTTGTTTGAATGCATTTTGTCTCGGTGCCTACAGTACAGAAAAGACTCGGCTTTAGCTCAGCTCCTGAGCAGCATGTGATTTACTTACCCACAGCTATTTCCAAGCTAAGCCCTCATAATCTAATTAAATTTGATAAAGCAGAGTAATCATGAGAGTATTATGGCGAGTACTCATCATACTGATATGGTGATTTGTTTCTGTCGTGATTGAATGTTTTCATTAAGGTTTTTTTTTTTTGTATTCCTGTTTGAACATGTTTTGCTATGTGGCAGTGTGCAGTGGATGGTAAACCAAATGTGCATTGTTGTCAGGAAGAGAAATCCAGACTGTGCTGGATTTCACAAGGCATCAACTCTCGTGTACACAGGCAGAAAATGCTGACAAAAGTTGGATTCTCTAAATGTTTGATTTCTTTCATGGCAGAGAAGACAGACAAGTGGATTTTGACAAGTTGAAAAGTACTCATGGCTTTTTTTTTTTTTTGTTTTTTTGGGGGGGGAAATTCAAGTCAAATGGGTGCACACACCTGTACAAACAGTACAGTCTGTAAGTAGTGGGACTCTGACACATTTCTGATGTTTTGACTTTTTTATTTATTTTCTTCATTGGTATCCGAATTCTGTGTCTGTTGCTGTGTCTTTTATTGCAAAGCACCTTGTGGCGTCTGTTTTAGAAAGATGCTGTGTTAAACTTACTTATAATTGAGCAAATTGGATTTGAAATGAAACAATCGCTGTCAATTTGTAACCGATCTGCTTTCAACTTTAAGTGTTTACATTTATATCAGTGAACAGTGTAACAACTGTACGTAATTGCACAAGTTTAAAAAAATCAACAATCAAATAATCATATTCATTATAGAATCATCATATCATAATAGCTGGTGTGTAAACTGTCTGAAGTCAACAACCCACAGGCATCAGCTCCGCCTAGCTTATACACTACTGCAGCCATCTTCACTTCTTGCTAGTTTCAGTGGTTTTCTGCTTTCAATCTGGTCTTCAGCAAGTGAAACAAGTGCACATACTTGGGTTAAAGTCAGGTGACTGACCTGACAGATAAGAAATATTCCACCCCACCACAAAAAAGATCCATTTCCTCTATTTTCCACTGTATAGAATTATGAATATTCTTAGCTAGCTAAACGCTAGAAAGCTAAAAGCTAAAGGTCATGCACTCATTTCATAACCAGTGTGCTTCTAATTATAGACTTCACAGTAGGCCTACATTTGCCCACTTGCTGTCATGTTTTAATAATGATAAGCATGTGAATGAGCGACATATTTTTCCTCAGACCATCGTACGGTTTAATGTTTTGGTTTGGCTGCGCTCATCCATTTTCCTTCTTATTTACAGCAGGAATTACATTGAATAATTCATGCAAAAATAACCTCTAATACATTCAACGAATAATTGAAAATGAACATGATACTCAATGGATTACCTTTTTATGTATCTGCATGCGTGGAATGGTCAAGGCTTGTGTTTATTAAAATCGCCATGGCAACAAACGGGGAGTTTGCCATCCCGCGACTCTGACCTGAACGACTGTGTTTACACCCGTCTGACTCGACAGCATTGGCGTAGAATTTAAATATAAATTCAAATAAATCCTCAGATTTTGTCTTTAACAAATTTTCCATTTTAATCAAATTATCAATAAACGAAACAAAATGATTAAGCAGAGTCAGTGTGTATGAGTGAAAAGAGACAGTAGTAAAGGAACTGCACAAAATGCTATGTTTTGGAAGTATGAGTATCTATTTAATTCCTGTATGATCTGTTAAAAACTTCTAAGCTTCAAGCACACACACCTGCCAACATCACGGTACACTACGCAGCTTCACGACTCACTGCTGGCCCTCCTGGCTCGAGCAGTTGGGTTTTCTCAGTAGTGAAAAGAATAATTTCTAGGGGGGGAGTGAGGGGCACACGAGGTCCTGAATGAGAAAAAAGAGGTGAAGAGAAAAGGGGCAAAATAGAAATTAGTGGCGAGAAAGATGACAGTGTGAGACAGAGTGATAGGGAGATACAAGAAGACTGCAGAGGAAAACTGTCCAGAGTGGAGAAAAACAGTGACAGGCAGTGGCAGAGTAGAGGCAGAAATGTAACAGACAGACTCCGGGAGAGCGAGGGAGAGAGAGACAGGCAGAGACAGACAGAGCGAGAGATAGACAGTGACAGAAGGAGAGATAGACGAGCTGTGTGAGGATGCAGAGAGTGTCCCCCACTCTCGGCTGCTGCCAGAGGCAAACAGACAGCCTCTCTGCTGGTGGAATGCTAATGCAACAAGCTGCTCCTCTCTTGTCTTCCCTCCCTTCTTTACCTTTCTTCTTCTTTAACTCTCCTCTGTGCAGAAAGTTTAGAGACTAGACACAAGAATAGACTTTGATAGTGGATAGACCCCGGCGCTTTTCATATTATCGTGTTGGTCCTGAAAATCATTTTTACACGTGGCGTCTTCTCATCTCAAAATAATTATTTTAATGGGAAGTTAGTTGTGTGTGAATATGTGCGCGTGTTGAGTTATTATTTGACCTTTCTGCTGCACCTCGTCCCCCTGTAAGTCCTATACTGACATCATGTTTGTCTGCAGCTCAGTAGCCATGGATACTGAGGGGAGGGGGGGCGAGGGGGGGGGGGGGTCGCCATGTCAGGGGCCAATCGCAGGTCAGTTAGTAGACCTTTCTCTGTCTGTGTCACAGTCGGCTGACCTCTGACCCCCAACTCTGAGCCTCAACGCGACAGAGAGACACAAAGCAGTTGTTCAGGGACGATAAATGTCTCCCAGCTTTATCGTCCAGTCAGGTTGTTAACTTCCATCATTCACGTCACATCACACAGAGAAATGCCCGCAAGTAAAGACGATGGTTTATTTTTCCCCTGAACTCCGGCTCATTTTCCTGCTGTGGCGACAGTCATCAGTTCTCAACTTCAGGCAGGACATAACCTTGAGTGGAGCAAGCCGGTTGAGCCTGTCTCCCCCCCCTACAAAAACCCCCACCCACCCCACCCCACCCCGCCTGCCCGTCTGCCTGTCTGTCTGTCTGCGCGTCTGTCCGCACGGAGATGGCAGCTTCTGAGAAATGGTGGCACACTCTGAAGTGTGATCCATTTAGATAGCGGCGAGGTTCTCTCCCTGCGCACACACGCTCACATGCATGCACACTTAACACTAAACACATACCACACAACAAACACAGGCGCCAGCTTGGGCTTGCCGGCGAACACACAGACCTGCGTGCACACGGACACAAAGAAACAAGAAACAGATCTCTCTTCTCTCCACATACACACACACACGCGCGCGCGCGGCAGTCTCTTGACATGCACTTGCTTGGTTGACAAGTCATCTCAGATAAGCTTGAGTGACAGGTAGGGAGTGTTGACTAGTGTGTGTAGAACGCTCTGCTAGATATCGTCACCTTATGATTATTGTGTAGTATTCATTTAATCAGTTTTGTATTGTTTACTTCTAAAATAACATGAATCCATTCCTATTAGATAATGTACAGGGCAGATTCATTTTTTCCATTTTGCTCTTTCCGTAGAGTTCATCTTGTATCAGCACTGTTTTTTTTTTTTTTTAAGTCGTTGCTTCTCTCTGTTTCATTTTGGTTGTTAATTTCCCTGCCACCTTTTTCTATCTCCGTTCAAACATATTGCACTGCCTCTGTCATCTAGAGAGAATCTTGTCAGTTTTTTGGCAGCAGATGTATGTTCAGGCTATATTTTGAGGATTCAGGCCTTGTATACCCGCTCGCTTACACTACTCCCCCTCCACTCCCTCTTTCCCCAGGCCTCTCCGTACTCCATTCCTCTATTTTCTTATCTACTTTCTTCTCCTACTTGCTCCTCTATGTCATTGCCAAATCTCTCCTGTCTGCTCTCTCCTCCTCTCTTTCTGTCTTCTCCTCTCCCTCCCACCTCTCTCTGTTTCTTTTACACACCCTCTTCTCTCTCTATCAGTCTCTCTATTCTCTGACTGCTCTGGCTGGTCCCCCTGTGGCACACCGTGTCGTGTCCCTAATTTATTTATAATTAGTGCTCTTTGTCGGGATGCGCAGGGAATGTTAAAGTACACGCTACCTCGCTCTGGGTACAAATGGGGCTGGTGTTCCTCCATCCTTTCCGCCCACCCCAACTGCCCAGCCGACATGGCCACTGGGATGGACAGAGCTTACATCCCAAACCCAGACACAGACTCTTAAAATTATAACGACTCCACAGAGAAACAGGCTACACACTGCAAAAAAAAAAAAAAAAATCTCCGTCTTATCAAGTTTTTTCTGTCTTTCAACTGAGTTCTAAAACCCTCGTTTTGTTGGTCAAGTGAGAATATTTTAATCTGTTTCAAATACAAATCATTTTGTTTTAATAATTTTCTAGAAGAGAGAGTCTGCATCTTGAAACAAGAAAGAAGAAGTCAGGTTGTGGCACGAGAATCAAAGTAAAATCCAAACTTGATTGTAGAAAGTTCTTGAAACAAGTTGACATAATTTTACTGCACCAGCAGATTTATTCATTTCTTTAAAGAAAATAAGACTTTAAGACAAAAATGACTTAATAAGAAGAAGAGTTTCCGCCCTGAGTGACACCTGCTGAGATACAGATACACACATTGGCAGTGCGCTCACCTGTGCAACGGCTGAATGCAAAACAGAATAACAAGATGGGACAACATGTAATCTGAAAGTGTAATTTATTAAACATCCTGTTGAATTTTAATGGCCATCAATTTTAAAGTTGAGTTGTTTTGGGCGTTCGGGTTGCAGTAAAAAAAAAAGAATTTTTTTTTTTATCGTGCCACATTAATGTCAACGCTCCCGTCACACATAACGTACATGACCAGGAATGACGGCGCTGACAGGGCCTCGCTGTGTGTGTGTGTGATCAGCCAGGAAGAGCTTTTGTCCTTGGGCTGAGAGGGCACCTGGCTCCTCTTCCCGTCCTTGTGATCTCTCTGTTCCCTCTCTCTCGTGCCGCTCTATCCCCACTCTATCTGTCTCTTCCTCTCTTCTCTCAGCTCGGATCCCTTCATCCCCCCCATCTCACGTTCTCCCTCTTCTCTGCCCAAGGCGATGCCGTCCTGCAGGCTTTGATCAGGGGGCCAGGGAGGAGAGAGGAAGTGGGTCAGAAAGTTGTGCTGGAGACTGCAGGCGAACAAGGCTGGAATATCGAGTAGGTGAGGCCGGGAGAGGGAGAGGGGAGCGAGAGATGGGGTAATCTAGTGAGAAAGTGATAGAGTGAGAAAGGGTGAGATAGCGGGGAATAAGAAGAGGGAGGGAGTGGGTAAAGAGGAAGGAGGAGGGGGGTGAAATGGGGCAACCGTGAGAGGTAGAGGGAGCGGGAAAGAGTGAGGAGGGGCTGCCTGAACTAAACGAGTAGAAGAAGATAAAAAGAAAATGAAGACAGCAACAGGAGGAGATAGAGGAGAAGGACGTGGGAAAGGAGAGGTGTCTTCATTTACTGAGAGGAAAAAAAAGACAACACATTTGTCTTGAACGTGATGCTCAGCATTTAAACAGCAGGTTGGAGGATAAGGCCCTGTTTTAACTAATCTACACCGTGCAGGACAGATAGTTCAGCTCAGTGTGTGTGTGTGTGCAGGTTTGCATAGGCCTTTGTGTGTGTGTGTGTGTGTGTGTGTATCCCGGCAGTATAGCGTTTGACTGTGGCTCTTTGTTTTTTTTTTTAAAGATCATTAAGATGCATGGTTTATTAATATTCAGATCAAACCATTAATATTCGCAGAGTGTTTCTGCTCTCCTTGTGTCGTCAGCTCACCTGGGACTGGGGAGGGCAGAGGGGGAAGAATGGAGGAGTGAGGAAAGGGGGGGGGGGGGGTATGGGAGGAAGGGGGGAGCAAAAGGAGGAGTTTAAGGGGTAAATGAAGGAGGAGAAAGACAAGATGATGGTAGAAGAGGGACAAAGTGGGAACAATGGTGATGATTTAGTGGGATTGCTGGAGACGAGGGAAGCAGGAGGTACAGTGGAGGTGGTGGAGGTCCTGTGAGGGGTCGGGTGTATTGTGATGGACAATCTGGCCGTGCAAGGCGGGGCGGGGGGTGGAAGATTGGGGTGTTTGGGGGTCCACCACTGGGACTGTGAGGTGAGAGGGGTGAGGGATTTTCGGGGTAAACAGGGAAGCAGAGGGGGTTTGGTTCTGGAGTAATTGGGCCAATGGGAGGAAAACCGTAAACACACACACACACGTATTAAAAAATACAAAAAACACACATGTGCACACATTAAATACACACATATTCACATTTCTATGTACATAGTTGCACAAATATTTGTAATACGTACAAAAAGGATTTATAGTAGAAACATTCATACACCTTTTTACACACACATGCAAGTAAATACATTTTTTTATGTTTGTAAGTGAATAACACACTTATTTATACACACAAACATTAATATACATGTACACAAACAATAGTTTCATAGTACAAAACCTTCATATACTCACATTTAGGGTTGCAACTAATGATTATTTTCATTTTTGGTTCATCTGTCAATTAATTTTCCCAATTAATCTTTTATTATAACATTTTAACCAAGCTTTTGGTCTATAAAATCTCCAAAAATTGTGAAAAATGCTCATTATATCAAGGTGACGTCTTAAAAATTTTGTTTCACCAACAGTCCAAAACCCAAAAATATTCAATTCATAGTAATATAAAACAGATAAAAGCAGGAAATCCTCACATTTAGTAGCTGCAACCAGTTATTTTTTGTTATTAAATGACTTTAATGATTAATCAACTATGAAAATTGAAAAGTTCATGTCTATCAACTAATCACTGTTTCAGTTCTACTTACATTTATATGAATGCATGCACTTCATTGCCTCCTGTATGTAGTACATGTGATGTACCCACACACACACACACACACACACACACACACACACACACACACACACACACACACAGCAAGCACTCCAGTCAGTTACAGATACACTCAGGCATGCACAAAAGCGGACAGCAAATTAAAGTGGTAATTACTTTTAAGCTCAGAAAGGTGAAGGATTGTATGGCAGGGAGCAATGGGTCACTGTTGAATAGAGAATAGCGGAGCAGGCAGACTGTGTGAAAGGCAGATATGCATCTCAATGAAATATGGAGGAGCATACTCAACAAAAGGCGAAATGGCTCCTTAATGGCCACATGCCCTCAAAGAATTATTGTCTGATTGATTTGGAATATTATCTACTCTATGGCAGTTATCTTTAGACACCCTTTTATACTTATCATCTGTGTGAGCTGCTGTAGGGGAAGGTGAAGGAAATGTTGTGTTCTGCTGTGCTAAATTTGTATAGTCTTAAATACTACGCTGACAGCCACTGAATCTGCTAATGTATTTTATTTCCAGCCAGAAAGAGATGTCAGAGAAAAAAAAACCCACAAACTTTGCTGCAGGATTGCTGCATCTTATCATCATGTTTGCAAAATCACCGAACATGATCATAGACAGATTTGTATCAAGGTTTCCCTTTATTGTGATTAAAGGGGTGATTTAGTATTGCACTTCCATAAAACTTGGGGACTATGCAGAGATTAATGGAGAAAGGTTGCAAACAGAGGCTGACACATCCTAACTGAATTTCCCTAGTATAGGTCAAGCTAAAACAATGCTGGATCCTACACTTCCCACAATGCAACTTGGTAGCTTCCTTTCCAACAAGTACTTTCTGAGACATTTAGACTTAAACATTTAAATCTTGATGTGTAAAAATTGTAAAAATTCTTGACTCTTAAGAACAAAAATCTCCCAAATCTTCTAATTATTCAAGATTATTCAAAATTCTCATACTTTACTTAAACTTTAGTTTGAGTGATTGACAGTGACTGTTATCCAAAGAAGCATTATTATCCAAAAGAAGAGCTGAATATATGTTTATTTATTAATGTTGTGTGTGGTTTTCCATTGTGTAGTCTGTACATATATGTTAAAAAACAATTCAATATGTGTATTTTCTGATGTACCAGGTTTACAGTAGTTTGCAGATCATTCGATCAACGTCATTCTCATTCACTGCACAGACACACACACAGTTTTTAGCTATAAACTTGTCCTCACCGTGTTTACTTCCCAAAGAAATCTAAAGGCGTCTGCAGTAGTTCAAAAGACCCATTACTGTATAAATCTGATAAATCTTTAACATAAAACTTCCAGGGGTTGTCCCTCTATCATTTAGGATTACAGGCCTCAATTTAAAAAGAATCTTGAAGTTCTCCGTTTTTTATTTTAAATAAATAAACGCTCAATTCAACTCAAAATCCACTCACTGGAATTGGAATTAAGATTTTTTTGCATCAAAGCACGATTTCCAAATTACAGAGTGAACTTTCACTCAATTTCCATTCATGTCTTAAAGCTCATTCTTTGCTGACTTCAGAGGTGGAACTTAAGCACATTAGTAAGTACATACTTAAATACTGGTGACAGTTACTTCTACTTTACATCAGTATTTCTTTTAATATAAAATGATGATAATAATAATACAAAACTCTGAAAAAAGAAATTCTGCATAATGAGTACTTTTAGTTTTGATACTTATTGTAAACTTATGTATATATCTAGTTATATTTTGCTGAAAATACCTCTCTACCTCTACTTGAGTACAATTTTGAATGCAGTTTTGTTACTTACTTCTACACGTTACTGTATTGCTACTCTACTAACGTAAAGGATCTGAATACTTCTTCTATCACTGGCCTGTTTGAACTGCATGTCTGAAAAGGCGGCTGTCTGTCACTACACTGACCCGACCGCAGCTGATAGTATGTGTAGATAGGCCCATGGTCAGCATGGGTGTGGCTATTCCACATTCATGTGCGCGCACACACACACACACACACACACACAGACACAAGAACACACACTGACTAAGGATTTTTACTCTTATTTATCCACTCAATTAAATTACATTTCCCATTCATCAGGCCGAGTTAATTCTCCAGCCTAAGGTTGTGGTTTTTGTTACTTTCAGGAGCACCCTGATTTGTAAAGGGAACACCTGTAATTCTGCTCCGCGAGGCAAGCCTCCGGTACTAAACTAAGCCTGTGAGGGCTCAAACACACACACACACACACACACACTCACACACACAGTCAGATATTCCCTGCAAGTCTCCTTCAAGGACGCCTGGGGAAGACTTGGAGGACAAAATTACACACTCCCTCTCCCAGTGTCTCAGACACGCTGCACTTCTAATGCAGACAGAAAGCCTCCTCCAAAGACACTAGGCACACACTCTCTCCCACGCAGACACACACTTACGCTTACACACACTTAAACACACAAATAGGCCCTTCCACCTTCCCATCCATGAGAGAAAAGCAAAACATTTTCTGTCTGTGTTGTTTCTCTTATTGTAGCTCTACCCTGCTCTCAGCTGTTTCAAGCTGTTGAGTGTGTGTGTGTGTGTGTGTGTGTGTGTGTGTGTGTGTGTGTGTGTGTGAAGTGGAGGGGGCTCAGTGGGACTCTTTGACGACCTCATTCACTCCCTTCTTCTCCCCCTCGGCCGCGCCATAGCCGACATGCCCAACAATGAGGCGGGAGGGTGGGAGTCGGACAAAAACACTGAATGCGTCTTCATTTGCCTGAACTTTTCACACGTCTTTTCCCTTTTGTTGCCGGCCGCCCGTTCACTACAGTGCTGCGAGCCGCTCGGCCAGTTTCCGCTGGCAAGACAGCCAACCAAAGCAGCACTCCCCCCCCCCCTCCCCCCCCCCACCATCCTCCTCTGTCCCCCTCCTTCCCTCCTTCGCACAATGTTAAGCCCATTTTTGGCTTGACATAATCTGAAATGGTACTTAAGTGAATTTATGTCTACCTCAGTGCATTAACTTCTGCTATTTCCTCCTTTATGTTGCTTTTTTTTTGTAGCGGGTGCAGCGACGGAGGGAGCGTGAGGGAGGGAGAGATTTGAAACTCAGACCACGGAGTAGACAGCCTATCAGTATTCAGTAGAGAAAGTGAGTGATGGAGGGAGAGAGAGAGAGACGGAGAGAGAGAGAGAGAAAAAGGAGGAGGGGGTGATGTATCAATATTCTGAGTAGTGTTTGAGGGCAAGGGGAACGAACAGAGGAGAAGGGGGAGGAGGGAGGGAGATTGGTGGGAGAGAGAGTACTTGAGTGAGTCTCTGAGTGTGATTATTTGTTCACGTATACACATTCATGTGTGTGCGCGCGCGCCTTCAATCGTATGTGTTGTTTGTCTACGTGTATGCAGTTTTGTGTCAGTACATGGTTGTTCAGACAGTACATACAAAGCAAATTTACTCAAGCACTTACAGTTTTGAGGTACTTGTAATTTACTTGAGTATTTCCATTTTAGGCTACTTTATACGCTACTTCAGAGTGCGAAGGCTCAAAGCTCTGATGGTCTTACTAGTGAATTCTATAAAGCATTAAAATATTTATTAACAGAACTCACTACACACCCCACAACACATCTCACCACTGGAGACCAACATTTAGGGAGGCGCCTTTTATCTCTGTGAGATGAGTCTGTAGAAATGTTATCCAAAGTTCTGGCAACTCACCTGGAAAACCTTGTGGTTTATGTAATTGAAGAAGACCAAACAGGCTTTGTTAAAGGCCGCAGCTCATGTATTAATATCAGAAGATTACTAAATGTTTCAGATATGTCAGCGACAGGTCTGGCGGTCTCTGTAGACACCTTAGATCATGTCAAATGGCCTTATCCATTTTACATCTTGGAGAACTTTGGTTTAAACAATAATTTTATAAATGGTTGCAGGTCTTTTATAATTATCTGATGGCAGTGGTCACAATAATCAGTCATGTTGGTTGATTAATGTCCAGAAACATTTAGGTTTTGAGGGGCGTCAGGCAATGATGCACACTGTCTCTGTTCTTACTGGCAATAGAGCTGTTAGCTCAGGCAGTCTGGCATCATGCTAATTTATAAGGGAAATCTTGTAGTTTTTACTCCACTAAACATATTTTTTTTTAGCTATAGATACTTTGAAGTTACTGTGTTAAGTACTGTGTTAAGATTTTAGATACAAAGCATATCAACTTTTAAATGTTATAGATGAAACTACACAACAGTAGCTCCTCCTCAGCCAACATTAAAATGCTGCTTACACAGTAATGCTTTATATTGCACTAATAATAATCCAGTAAATAAAGTAAATAATACAATGTAGAACTATTATTTATAATAGAGTATTTGTTCACAGTTTTATTGCTACCTTTACTTAAGCTGAATACTTTGTCCTCTGACCACTGCTACAGTGTTGTTGTGTAGCTTACAGGTAGAGTGTGTGTGTCTGTCAGTGTGTGTCTGTCAGTATGTGTTCGGGTTCCCTCTCCTGTCCTGGCTGATGGTCTTGCAGCTGCTCATTTGTACAGTATGTGTGATGCGGGGCTGTTTGTAGAAGTGCACTTGTATTACTCACGTTTACACAGTCACGATATGGGGACTTACCTCCCATTTAGGGGAGAAAGTCGGCAGTCCTCACAAGAAGAATGACTGCAGTCTTTGTTTGTTCAAATGCATAAAATGTTCAAGTTTACCTGACAAGGACCTCTTGTGGCCATGGGAAGGATGTCTTAAATGTTTCAGAAGCAAAAAAAATAGGAAGAAGTGTGGCAGTATTATAGATTATAGATGACATGGTGAACAAGTTGTATGACACGACAGTCAACATTGGTCTTTTTTAACCTTGACTACAATCTTTTTCTAACCTTTACCAAGTAACTGTTGTGCCTAAATCTAAACCAAACCTTAACAATAGTGCTGTTGGATCATAAAAACATTTCATTAAATTTTTCAGTAATTCTTGTAAAGATTTTGGGCACACATTGACAAACAGTATCTGACTACTGGTAGAGGAGCATCAGAAAACACCCAGACGGGAGGTTTTGGAAAACATTGACAAATGTAATACTTTGTCATTTAGTTTAGAGGACTTGTTGGACAAAAATTCACAACATATGCCATAACATTTTAGGGGTAAAACTTGTTTTTTGGTTGCCGTTAGGTCTGGATAAGTCTTGAGGGATTAATGTAAGTCAAAGCAATGTCCTTATAAGTGACAAGAACAAGTTTGTGTGTGTAGGGGTGTGTGTTTGTACGGGACGGGAGTCACAGTTTACAATACATTTGGATGTGATGGAATCTCCCACTTGTTTCAGCCACCCTCTCTCTCTCTCTCTCTCTCTCTCTCTCTCTCTCTCTCTTTTACTCCGGCTGCTAATCAGCATTTGAAAGGCAGCTTTGACAGTGAGAAAGAAAGTGAAGGGGGGCACAGGGAGGTGGGGGTAAACGAAAGCATGAGACACAGTGAGTTAGGGAGGGAGAGCCAGAGAGAGACTGAGGCGAGGGGCTGTACAAGCATGCCTTTTATATTTACTAGTGACTGAGAGAGAGAGAGAGAGGGAGAGAGAGAGAGAGAGAGAGGGAGCAGCTGAAGGCAGAGACAACTGGTGTGCATGGCTTTCCCAAGAGGAAATGAAAAGAAAGAAGCTCAGCGAGGAGAGTGAATGAGTGAGCGGGAGAGAGGAAGGGTGGGAGGGAGCATGCCGGCTGGAGAGAGAGCTAGAGAGAGAGAGAGAGAGAGAGAGAGAGAGCGAGAAAGAGATTCTCACACTGGCTGTGTCCTAATCTGAGTCCATCTCCAAGAAGCAGCGGAGCAGAGTGTTAGTGAAGTGAGTCTGAGAGCCAAGGAGAGCTACAGCTAGCTCCACTGACACACACACACACACACACACGCTCTCTCTTTTTTCTCGCTCTCTCCCTTTCACACACACACACACACACACACACACAAACACACACTTGCAACGGGAGTCCACGATGTGTCCGGCTGCGCGGCCACGGCTTTTGTGAAAGTGAGGGGATTGATGCTGCCCCTGTCCCAGCCCCCTTGGCTCACACACACAGTGTTTGTTTGCTGTGTTTAAGATCGAGGTGGTGGTGGTGGTGGTGGTGGTGGTGGTGGTGGCGGCGGGGGGGGCACTGCCAGGGCAGAGCAGGGGCACCGGAGAGGAGAAGAAGAGGAGGAGGAAGAGGAGGAGAGAGACAAAGTGGATCAGATCAACAGCAGCAGACTGAACGCTGGAAATGCCCGTCAGGTGAGTAGATAATGGATCTAACAACTTATGCTCAGCACACACACACACACACACAGACACACACATACACACACACACGCATACACACACACACACACACACTTGGATGTACACACACTTTCTCACTCTCTTGGTTTGAATCTTTTCACCGGACACACACACTCATAAAGTTGTCGCCTTTTATCAGATTTGGGCTGTTGGATAAATTGAAGTCTGTTAATCTGTTGCCACGTCTTCTAAAAAAAAAAAAATCTTGATAAAGATTAAATCTTGTGAAAGACTATTTTATTGTTTCTTAAATCTACACCTGATGCAGTTTTTTTCCCTTTTCTCTGTGATAAAAAAATCAGCATGTATGAAGCTGTGATAACTTTTTGTCACGTCTCATTTAGGACAGAAGAGAAATGTTATGTTATTACTTTTATCTGACTAAATTGGCACAGCAGCAAATAGTGGAAAGTTTTTTCATTTTCTTACAGTAAATAAATGATGACGTGAGAATAAAATAATGCGAGTTCTATTTTAAAATTAAACTCTCCTCTACTTACTGGGGTCTCTTTTTACTGTGTGACAAAGTGTTACACATTTGATTAAGGGAAATACATTATTTTGCACAAAAGTACAGATTTATGAATGTTTCATGTAATCTGATAATTAATCTAAATGTTTGCTCGCCCTTGAAAGCACAATTCATCCACATGTGGCTTATTGCTTTTTTACACAAACTTTTGGGTGAATTTCATCCATTCAATTTTTGATTAACAATTTCGGTGCAAATATTCCAATCTTTGCTTTTCAGATAAGCCAAATAATTATGTGTATTTACGCTCGGTGCTAAATGACCTCAATAACAGTGGCCCACCACTTTCAGATAAATTGTGTGTGCATGTGTGTGTGTTTGCGTGTGTGTGTGCAGGAGTTTGAGATATTGAAGCAGAGAGTGAGCGGCTGCGTGTCCGTCTCCACCTGCAGAGGCAGAATTGGTCACAGTTTACTGGCTCAGTAACATTCGGTGCCTTCAGGGTGTTTGCAGCAGGTGGTCCAAATTGGCAGAATGACTGTGACAAACGCAGAGTGTTCACTGCTGCTGTAAAGTAAATAACATCAAACCATCACATAGTAATTTCAGGTTTTCGGGGATCTTTTTTTTCTTTTCTTTTTTTTTTTCATAATTCGTTGTTATTGTGTTTGGAGGCTTGTCACTCGAAGTAAAAGTCAGACAGTCAGAATAGTTTTTCAAAAAGGGGAAAAGTGTGAGCGTGTTCAGTATATTTGTTCATAGAGCTCTGTAAGATTTCCTGCACATCTGTCTCTATATAGATGTTTGTGTTAAGTGTTTGTGTGTGTTTCACATGCTCTCCCTGAATGCTTGTTTGCTGTAAATTGCGCTTGTGTTTTCTACGCCGCCAACAGCATCATTTGCACACACACCTGCAGAGATGTCAGGTGCTTCAGATAAATTCACGCCAAATAACTACCTGCAGTATGGAATAACTCTTTCAGGCATGTCAGGATGAGGTGTCAAAATGTTACCTTTAGTAAAAAAAGAGGTTTTTTTGCAGTTTTTTTAGCTCCAAAATTGAAAATTTTGACTTTAGTGTCGGCATTGAGAGTTTCAGTAAAGATTGAATAGCGATACTGACATGAAACAGACCTGTGTCATCGCATTTGTGCACGGTACAGTTTGTGCCCCGGCCCACTGAGCCACTAAGCCTCTCCATCCGTTTCAGTTCTCGCATGTGCAGGACGCTTTGGTCGTGACCTACCTTTAGGCCTTTTTTATTAGACCCAGATGAAGGCTTCTTCTTTGGCTGGGATTTAAGGAGCTGCGGTTCATGCCAGCAGGCAACTGTGTGACAGACCATGACTTGCATTGCTTTATGAAAGTGAAAATGTTGGCAACAAAATGTCCCGTTCAACGGCTGCAGACAGAACGAAACTGAAGGAAATTTAATGAACAGTAGTCTAGTCTATTTACTGTTGATGAGCATCACTTTTGCTTTTCTGCCCATCAAAAATCAGCGCTGGGGTGTGTTTCTGATGATGTTGTGAGGTCTAGTTTTCTTTGCCACCACTTTTTGCAAAATTAACTGATAGAAATCGTGAATTTGGGGATACAACAGGGAGCAACCATGAAAAAAAGGAAAAGCACATATTGCTTAATTTAGAAATTTTTCTTGCTTGGTAGACAGAAGCAGACAGCCATTTTTTTCCTTGACTCATTGACAAGTTTGCAAGTAGACAGACACCTCAACTCACTCTCTCTCCTCCTCTTTCTGTTTCTCTCGATATTTTTGTCTCTCTCTGTTGCTTTCTCGCACACACACACTAAGGTGGTCAGTGTCTGGTGTGTTGACAGACAGCCGCTCACACACTTCTTGCTCTCGCTTGTGCGTGCGTGCGTGCGTGTGTGTGTGTGAGGAGCGTTGACAGACAGTGTGTGAGTCTGTGACAGAGGGTGTCAGCGCGGTGTCAGGGAGATGTGTTTAGTGTCACACTCTGCTGACCTGATCTCCGGTCGGACTGTCCACTTCGGCCCCGCTGTGGCTCCTTACATAACCCCCGCTGTCATTCACGCACCGGCCTGAAGGGATCCACCAGCCTCTGCACACACGCACATATGCACTTACTTAGTGACGTGCACATGATGTATGTACGATGTATAGGCTTTCACCTTCTAAACTTGAGCTCAGATGATGCTCTTCCTTACTATCACTCTTTTATGTCTTTGTTCTTCTTCATATTTCCTCTCTCAGTATCTAATTTATACCATGACATGAAGCAGAAGTTACATAGATGAACGCTACAGTATATCTGGAAATATTCAAACATGGCGTTGAGCTTCAAGCAGTGTGTGGGAATATAGCATGAGGCCAGTGGATATCCTGGTTTCCCCAGAGTGCTGCAAGACACCTACACAACTTATGCAACTCTTATCAAGAGTTTGACACTGTTCTGAACTCTGACATGTGCACCATGCTAATTGATGTGTCTCTGCGCTTGTGTGCAGAATGAGAGAGTGCTTTCATGTCCTGTGTGTGTGTGTGTGTGTGTGTGTGTGTCGGAGAGAGTGAGTGACCCTGTGTGCTGTGCTTTGGCCTGTGGTTATTTGGAGGTCAGTGCTGATGTGGTCTCTGCCTGCGGGAGTGGATTTACCATCTTCAGCCTTATAGAGAGCTGCATCCACTTAGCTGACTCTTCTACAGTCAGAGGGAGAAGTTTCCGTCTCCCTTCTGCTTTTACTGTTTGTTCGCCAATAACTTTTTACAATTTTGGGGGAATAGTTGGAAATCAGAAACACTGTATATGAAAATTATTAGTGATCTCCTGACTCTATTGCTGTCTTTTTTGACTTTCTTCTTATTCCCTCGATAGTGGGTCAATGTATTTAACCCCAGAATAGATTGTGCCTTTTTCCAGCGACTTTTTTGACTTTTTTTTACCCAATTATTTTTGAATTTATACCTCTTAATTTCACTGGTGAACCATTTTAATGTTTAGCTCATCATTTGAAGTTGAAATTTACCCAATATCATGTTGTAACTTATCCTGATGATACTGTGTGTCTTTATGCCAAGTGTAGTTTTCTTAGCGGGAGAAACTAACCACAGAGTTTTGCGTTACTTCTGATATTGGCTTGACAGATTTTAATTTTTAGTAAATGCACATGTCTACTCTGTTTGGACGGGTTTGTATATCCAGTTTCTCCGGAAAAGATAAATAAGATGTTACCATGTTAGTCCGTAAAGCTGTGAAGTCGGCACGTTGTTGCAGCTTATGGAATAAAGTCTGCATCCTTCTTCAAGTTATTAAACTTGTCGTGCAGCTTAAATGTTTTTCATCACTTTCAATATTGAGCGCAGAATGACATCCAGTTTATTTGAGAAAAATCACTGGAGAGAATAGTTAAATTTTCAGGTAAATACAGCATGTATATTATAGAATCCTGTGCGCTGATCATTTCAACTCGATATTTAATGCTGTGCAGGTGAAGTGGAGCATTTCTTTTGTGTGTATATATACAGGCAGAGGTAGACGGTAATTATGACAGGCATGGATTGGATTCTGCGTAGCTCCACGCCCGTGAGGAGTGGACATCAAAGCACGGCTCACCAAAGCCCTCTGTAATAAAAGAGGAGGAGGAGGAGAAAGATATTGATTACCAAGGGTGAACATTAGCAAATCTCTTTCTCTCTCCTTTTTTCATCTATGTCTTCATCCGTCCATCATTTCTCTCCCCCCTCTCTCTCTTTCGTACTGCCTGATTTGCCTCTATCTTCCTCTACTTATGCTCTCTCCATCCCCCATCTCCTCTCCAGCTTCTGCCCCCCCCACTCCACCCCACACACACACTCCCCCTCTCTAATCATTTATTTATCGCTGATCTCTTTATTCTGTATTCTTCCAGTTTAGGGACGGTCCACACTGTGACTGTACGGTTGTACGGCTGTTATCATCATTCCTTTACACCCTTCTTGAACCCTCCTCTTCCTCCTGATCACCGCAGAGATACCTGGGGGCGGGCGGGGTCACGCTGGTCCAATCTAACGTCGTATTGATTCCATTAGATAATTAATGACCCAGGCTGGGGCCAGGGAGGAGCAAAGAGGGGGTGGGAGGAGAGGGGGGGTGGGTGAGGAAGATGGGAGAGGTGAAGGGGGTGGAGGAGGGAGAGAAGAGGAGGGGGACGCCAAGGCCCTTGAGAGTTGGAGAGAACCTTGGGTTGGGAATGATCCAGAGTCGTCAAGGTCAACCGCACCCGGCGCTCCGATACGGAAACGGAATGCCGAGCAAGTCGGAATATGGAGTACTGAGAGAGAGAGGGGGAGAGATCTTCATGTCCAGCAGCTGTCGATTGATCAGAGGCTGAAAAATTGTACATTAAAAAGTCTTTTGACTTCCAAATCCTGAGGTCCAACCAGGGCCGTAATGCATGATAAGTAGTTTTCAGCCCTCCAACCAGAATACCAAACTTCATCTCCCCAGACGCTCCAGACACTCATTTACAACTACTCAACAACATGAAAGGCAAGATAGAAAACTAGCTACATCAAATATTCTGTTCATGTTATTTCCAACCATGTTTTCTACATCTTCTATGATATTGAATGTTCTCTATTTGATAAAATATTATTCACAAGAATATCTTACATCGCTGTTGTATGTGCGCTCTAGTTTTACCTTAAGTTGAATTAAAGCAGAGTGGGGGTTGGAGAAAGAGAGAAGAGCTGTCTAAAAAAACTGTTCTCAGTAAACATTTATTTGAGCAAGCACTGCAAAATGATCAGAGTGAGTGCTATACACATTTTTGTGTTCAGGGGAAAACCTTTTATTTGCAAAATGTCAACTTCTTTAAGTATGTTCTGCCTTTATTCGACAGTGGACAATTGGGAGGTGACAGGAAACAAGGGGAGAGAAAACATAACAAAGGTTCCCGATCAGAAATGAGTGGGGGATGTTTTGGATCAGAGTATATGGTACACATCTTAACCACTAGACCACCAAAATGTCAGCTTTTAAGCAAGATAACAGCCTCATTCACTGTATTTTTTTCCAGTGAAAAGGAAAGCTCAAGCTCATAGATCTTTCTAATTCTTCAGAAGATGTCAAAAATAATAAAAATCTTCAGATCTGGTGCTATTCTATTATTCTTTTTGTTATAAACCTGTACAAGTCTTGGTCCTGCTCTTTACCTTTGCATGATCGCAGCATGCATGTCGTGTCCAGTGGGCTATGAGAGCTCCTCTGCCACATTGACAGTCTTGGCCAGGCTCTGTATTGGGCCCCAGGGGTTGGGGAGATGAGGCATAAAACAACCATGTCTCTACCTAGGGGAGCTGGTGGCATGGCAGTGGGGCTATTGTCTGTCTGCGTGCTGTTTGACTTAAATGTGTTCATTTGCCTGATGCCTCTGACTCCCTACGGGGAGGGACGGCTCGGGGAGAGGAGGGGCACGCTAACGAACCTCTGACAGCTGGAGGCCCTAATTAAACGTCCCTGCTGAAAATAAACAGAGCGGGAGCCAAGTGAGCAGCCAGAGAAAACGCACGGCAAACAGCGGCTGTGAGCGCTCGCCGCAGTGCCCTCCTCTCTGTTGCTGTTGAGACCGTGCCAAGAGAGCATGGCTCTATAGGGTAGGGGTCTCAAACACACACTCGTACATATACACACGCATATACCACACTTATGAATATTTAGCACTGCAGCAACACATTGTGAACACCTGCGGTCACACTTGATACAGGTTGATCTCTACAGCTGTGGGCGCAGTATATTCTTACTCTGAGTGCTCGCTGAAGTCACACTTTCCTTTTCCACATATTTCCCAATGTGCCATTACAGAATAAGCCGACTCACTTCTATTGAGCGGATTGTTCCACGCTTACTGTCTGAGATGACACGTCTGACATTCAGCCTGTTGTGCTGCTAGCTAGCCGGAGCATTAGCAGTCAAAGTGGCAGGGTCCATTTGGGTGAGTGCATTAATGGGCCGCCCAACCTGCGACAAGGTTATGAGGCTGATTGAATAATTACTGTGGAGGCCCCTGTCCATTATGCCCCTGTGTCTGCCCAGATAGAGGGAGACGCAGAGAGAGATGGAGAGATTGTTCGAGACAGAAAGATGGAGGGAAAGATTAGATAAGCACAGATAGGGTCAATGGAGAGATAAACATACAGGTAAGGGATGGATAAAGTGTGTGTATGTGTGTGTGTGTTTGTGAGGCAGTGAAAATTTGAGAGTAAATTGTTTCCTGTCTGTGTCTCCTTTTGATCTCCCTGTCCTACTGTACGCAGCCTACAGTAATTTGGCATGTAGGGCATTTATCCAAGTGAGATAGAGAAGGTGAGAAAGGTGAGGTTGTTAGACAGAGGTGCACTGCCCTCTGCTTGACCCTGTCTTCCCTTCACAAGACTCTCTGAAAACGAGGACTGTCAATGTTGCAGGCTGGAAGCTTGAAGGAAAAAGATCGGTTTCCTATAGTCAAATGATGACAAAATATTCTGCCAATTTAAATGTCCTGGGAAGAGGTTAAGTCTACGTCTGGAATATTAACTAGATTTATTAAATTACCAACTTTATCAGTCTCTTACCGACTTGAATACGGAGATATGGCGATCAACTTAAAGCAACATTTCTGAATCCCATATAACTTCATGGTAAAGAGCTGCAATAAGTGCAGGTTACATGTTCATGTAGTGCACCCACCTTTTAGCCATGCTAGCAGCATGGTTTAGGAATGAAAGTCGGTCAGTCCACCGCTTTGTTCAAGACGGAAATATCTCAACTTATTCGATGGAGTTCCATGAAACTTTCAGACATTCATGGTCCCCAGAGGATGAAGCCTGCTAACTTCGGTGATCCCGACTTCATCTAGCCCCGTCATCAGTTTGTGTGGGGTTTGTTTATGCCCGGATACTTGTAAAAACTAATGACATTCCCACCAACGTCAGCTGTGCTTTGTGTTTAGAGCTGATTAGCAAATGTTAACATCCTAACATGCTAAACTAAGATGGCGAACATGGTAAACATTACCTGCTTAACATCAGCTTGTTAGCATTGTCATTGTGAGCCTGTTAGCACGCTGACATTAACATTTAGCTCAAAGCACTATTGTGTCCAAGCCTTACAGGGCTGCTAGCATGAACATACACATATACATATTCATAGTATACCCACTTCTTCAGTTTCCATTGAGGCCAATCTTTCTATTGCTGACTAAGAGCATGCTAGCAATAAAAAGCATACATTTTTTGCTTCACTGCCTAAATACAGAATAAAACTACTAAAGGTGCGTGAATAACTCGATCTCTCCTTTCAACAATAAATCCTCCCAGTGTCAAGTCCTGCATTGACTCTGCTGCCTTTGAAATTGGTCCAAGAAGTTTTCATGCATACATTTTATGTTGGGCTGTTTTAACTCTAGATTTGTGAAATGATATCTGCCAAACCTGCCTGGCTTCTGCTGACCCCTCTTAGCCAAGGTCAGCATAGCCATGCTCAAACTCGAGACATAATCCATTTTCTACTGCCCCGGCAAAGCTCTTCTGACTTGATTGTGCTGACCCAGCCAGGCCAAAGAAAGAGAGAGTTAGAGAGCGAGAGGCAGAAAGACAGAGAGAGAGAGGGCATCTCAGGCCCAAGGGCATGACACCACGGTGCTCGGGGCCACACTAGCCCTTTAAATGTCAACACAGCACAGAGGGGAGGGAGATGGGTGAGGAGCGGAGATCTGTTTGAGGATGAGGAAGAATATTGGCAACTTCCACTACAGGAGGTATAGTGTTGGTAGACTGGCAGAAGGCAACAATAGATGTGGGAGAATAGGCAGCGGACTGCATGTGTCTTTTCTTTGGAGATGTTTGCTTCAAACTTCAGTCGCAGCCAAGTCTGATTATTCTCTCAGGGATGAGGGCAGACATTTGGAGATCTGTGATTTTCAGTTTAATTGTGACTTCAAAGGAGGCTCAGTGTTTTGTCTCATGTCTATTACCTTGGGAACAGCCCCTGACCTTTAAGTGAGGAGGTACATACAGTACCTAATTGCTCTCTCTCAAGCTTTTTTTCTTACTTTCTTTCTTTCTTTCTTTCTTTCCTTCTGTCTTTCTTTCTTTCTTTTTTTCTCCCCACACTCTCTCGTTGCAGAATTAGGTCCTCCAACCTCGACAAGCTTTTTCAGAAATGCAATTTTTCAGATAGATGAAGTAAGAAATCATAAGATGAGTTTTCATCCAAGCATTTTAATGCAAATTATACTCTATCAAATTAAAAAGGCTGAATGGAAACTGCAAATAGAGATAAAATGTCATCATTTTTCTTTTACTGGAAAAAAAAAACTTCCCGGCCACTCCAGGCTTAGTATAAAAAGTATACTTTGTTGAAAAATAAATGTGATAGAAAACATGTTTGTTGATTAAAAAAATGAAACGCTCCCTAAAATGTTCATGATATTTTATAGCTATTACATGTATTCGTGAATGAGAATATTTTATGTGCATTACAAGGACACCTTACTTAATTCACCGACTCTCTTTTCCTCTTTCTCTTTCTCTCCAGGTCTGAGTCTGTCACATCCTCAGCCAATCAGAGCCTTCGTTAACAGCGGCGTCGGCACGTGATTGGGAGAAGGATGGCAACCATGCCGTTTGTCAGTGAGGGGAAGTGTGTGAGTGTGGAGTGGGATTTCTTGCAAGGACTGCTGGCAAAGCCTCCCACCCTGCCCTGGTGAGACACGACACACGCACACACACACACCCAGAGTCTGATACTGTATAAGCTTGTGTGCATGCTCATGAATTAATCTGAGCAAGGTGAAATCCATACATTAACACCCTTGTACACACTGACAGCCTGAAGAAGAATTTCCTATCAATGAAACACAATCCAGAAGACATAAGTCTGTTCTCCTTGGTGCCACACATAACCTGTATTGTTGCCCACCTGCCAATCCTGTCAGACCCGTGAACCCCCCCCTCCCCTTAGTGGGAGATTAAGTAAATTTGGCTGGAATTATTAATGGGCAGTCATTTACAGGCGGATATAAAAACTAAGCAGAATCAATGTGTGTGTATTGATTGTTCTCGGTGGCTGGGGTCGAGGCAGTATAATAATGAGATGTTACAGAGGCTGGCAGCATGAGTCCACAACACACACACACACAGAAAAACACACTGTTTACACTTATTAGAGAATAGCAAGGAGAAATACAACAGCTGTGTCAGCTGATAAAGATGTAAACATATGTACAGACGGTATGTGCATGCTTTTTTCTTTGTTCTTTTATGTCTCTCTCTCTCTCTCTCTCTCTCACATACACACACACACACATACTGGTGGTCTATCTTAGGATGAGAATCAACAACACAGACACGAGGGTGAAATGATGCTTCAATCCCACACACACACACACGCACACACACACACACACTTTATTCTTCCGCAGCACCGACACAAATTGTGAAGTGGCTGTGACAACATAATTCCACCACTCAGGCCCCATTGAGGGGAGTCAATACCCAATCAGAGAGACAGGCTACCTGAGCCCCGGCCCCCCTCTGTCACTCTGCCCCTCCCTCTCCTATTGATCCCTCAATCACAGCTTCAGCTCACCAGCCCGGGACCAGATGAGAGAGAGAGGGAGGGAGAGGGAGAGAGACGGAGGGAGGGAAAGTGAGAGATAGGCAGAGAGATTGTGTGTATGTGTGTGTATGTCTGAATGTTCACGTATGGATTTTGGAGCAAATGGCATTATTAGGACTCTGCTCAGCCAGATAGAAGAAGGGAGTTTGTCTGTAATTACCAGGCCAATCTGCAAGTGATGGGTCAGAATGGAGATTGTTTCACTTGAATTGCAGGAGCCATTACCATTATATGTATTTATGAAATGAGTTTTTTGAGATTGATGCTTGGGTCATTTATACAGAGCATGGATCAATCAACAGGTAGTCTAAATGGCTATTATGTGATATCCTCACCAGTTTCTTCTTACACAGTGCTGATTCATACTGTTTTCTGCCCTTTCTTTCTTTCTCCTCCTTGCTTTAATCTATTTTATCTCTTTCTTCCATTCTCCCTGAAACACCTTTCCCCCCTTTGTCTTTTCCACTCGTAACACACCCTCCCTCTTCACCTCTCAGTCTTCAGAACCTGCGTAAAGAGAAGTCTCGCAATGCCGCTCGTTCGCGGCGGGGGAAGGAGAATTTCGAGTTCTTTGAGCTGGCCAAGATGCTGCCTCTGCCCGGGGCCATCACCAGCCAGCTGGACAAAGCCTCGGTCATCCGGCTGACCATCAGCTACCTGCACATGCGCATCTTTGCCAGCCAGGGGGACCCGCCCTGGAGCCCTCTGCTGGAGGGAGACAGCAACTGCAGCAAAGGTGAGCGAAAGAGACACACCCAAAAGGAAAGATTAAAAATTACAAACTGCATTGGTTCACCTAAATTCACTGTAGATGAAAAAGAAATCGCTTTTTTTACAAAACAAGCAGAGAATGCACTCTGTCTCATGACCACAGTAATTTTAAAAATGCTGGCCACTGTGCAAGTATGCAGAGTTAAATGAAACATGGTTGCGATGGATCATTTCTCTGCTGATGATTCATGCAATTCAGCCTATAGGAAAATTATACAGCAGAGATGAATATGTTGATGTGTGTTGCCAATGAACACAAACCGCTGAAAACCTCATATTTCAACTCACATCTCTCCTTCAATCAGAAGCAATCCTCAGCTGTCTGATCTGCCCACTTATACTCCCGCCCACAGAGACACCCAACACCACAAAAATTCAGTTTGGCCCAGGACAATTATCCAGTCCTCTATTAGCGACCGTAATTACTTGTGTATGTCAGCACGTGCTCAACCACCAGCCTGTAAACATACATGCATGGGCGCCTAGTTATGTTTTAAAATGGGGGAGCAAACTTGGAAATATACATAATTGGTGTGGAGGATCTGGGGGTCCCCCCCAAAAAAAATTGTAACTTAAAACAAATTTCCTGCACTTCTACACCACCGAACCTCTTGGATTAAGTCAAGAAAGAGCCACCTGCACTATGGGTGCTATGAAAACCAAGAATGCATCAAGAACAGTATATAATTGGGTGGATCAGGACAGGAAATGGCTATTTCATATGTACGGCACGAGAGGGGAGGAGAGACAGCAGAGTTGTGCTGCTGGCTGAAGAGCCTCTGACTGAGATTACTCTGCATGCACGGGATTAAATTACAATAAAATAGATTTTTGTATATTTCTTGCTTTCCCCTTGATGGTCTAAATAACTCGCTGCCATACAGTGTTGCTGTTGTGCTGCGCTGCTCTGTCTTTTCTGTCTGTGCGCTGTCAGTGTCCTCTTTTCGCGCTGCAACATTATCAGTTATGAATTTGTTTTTCACTGCGTGAGAAAATGGTCGTGTGACATGAGTGTGTGAAAAGAGTCAACTGAGAGAGTTGGCAGCCCTGTTAATAGCCACGTTACACTTAAAAGAGCCGACTGATTTGGCTCCTTCTTGAACGTCCCATCTCCACAGCTGAATCCTGTCCGATCAGCGAGCTAACGTTAGGTGGGCGGACTGGAAAAGTTAGCTAACATTGACTCGCAAATTGGTTTGACATTTCGGCAAGAGTACAATCTTTTAGCTAATTTAAAGTTTGGCTGGAGTGAGTGGGCTATGCAGGTTCATTCAACATACGCTAGCCTATCCTTTCCTATGTTCTATTTTCAAATGATCACAGTTAAGCTAAATGGCATGTTTCTCAACTTTGTAAACAGACTCCTGTGTGGATTGACAGACTATGACTGACAGCCAAAGCATGCTGTGGCAAACGATTAGCAACGGGTTCGACTGAACCAACTTAAAGGTTAAAAATGTGTGATTTTTGTATTACTTGTTTTAGTCAGTTGCTGAAAATAGTAGAATGATCATTGGTATAGGCTGCTTAAATATAATCACCTGATTGCGGGGACTGTATGATGATAAGTTTATTTTTAAAAAGACAAAAAGTGGGGTAGCAAAAGCATAACTTTGCTCCCCCTAACTGAATGTATGTGTTGTGCTGCTTTATAATGTGTTATGAGTGCTTATAACTATAATTATACAGCGCTATAAGCAGATTATAATGCATTATAAGTATGTTTATAATGCATTATAGACATGGGCATCATAGAAAGTTTTTCTCTGCTGGGATGAAGCGCTTGTGCAGTGAGACAAAAAACGTTGTGCGTGGGTTTTGTTTCTAAGACAACAATATATTGACAATTTCAATGACAATATATCACCACTCTAACCGCCGTTGTATGATAGACTAGCATCGCCATGAGCACCAACTGGAGGATGCTTGCCCTCATACTTTGTATGGATGATCTTAATAATAGTGATGTCCCTGCTGTCATCGCTCAATCTGACAGCCGTAGAGCAAGGAGGATGTGGGTGCATGACACGATCCGATTGGTTGCCTGAAAAGGGGGGTGACAGTGACGACACAAGCGCCTTTCTGAAAAGTTCTGAGATTTTCAACTAGAAATCAGAAATCATGATTTTGTTGAAGGTTAAATTTTTTCAGTGATAATTTGGGGAAGCTAAGCTTCCCCTAGCCTCTTAATAGCACCGCCTATGATCCATTCTCTGCTCTGTAGGACTAGTATTTATTTGTGTGTGTGTATGTGTGTGTGTGTGTGTGTGTGTGTGAGCCAGAGAAAGCGAGAGAAATAGATGATACACAAAGAGGGAGGAAACTATTGGTGCGATTTGTAATTACAGAAATTAACTATATAATGAGGACAGTGTAATTATACAGCCTGTCTAATTGCTACTATTACTGAGGGGAAACGATGCAGCTACAGTACAATTAGAGGTGTGTGTTTGCGTGTCTCTGTGAGTGTGTGCCTGTTCTTGTCTAATTGGAGGAAATGTGAGCAAAAAACAGTTGTGTTAATGGCATGTTTGTGTGTGACTGCGTGTGGCTCAGCCTACCACAATGTGTACTGCACAGTCCAGATAAGACATAATGGTTTAAATGGTATAATAAGTTGGGCTGGGTATAGATAGTGGTGCCAATATACCCAAATTTCGGCACTTTTCTCAAAATCCATAAAGGGCCACTCAACTGTTTTTACACATAAAGGTTAGTAAATAATGTCTTCTGTTTGGCTTGGAGATTACACATGTTTATAAGAGCAAGTCTGAGTTACAAACTGGGAGTGTGGAGTTTGGAAGATGTGGTATTTACCAGACAGGGATTCTCTGATGAAAAGACACTATTGATTGCGTTATGGGAAATGTAGGATCCAGAGCTTAACCTATACTAGAGACAAAAAGTCATGAGACCTCGGCCTCTGCTGCATAGATTTTGACCATTCCTTTAAAAATCTGTTTTTTGTGAGTCCCCCAAATTAATGGAAGAGCAAAATTATATAACTGGAATACCCCTTTAATATGAGGAACATGCAGTTTTGAGTATGTAGCGTGTTCACATTGGAAAAGTGATGAAATTATGTAAACTCAAAAAAGTTATCTAACAATCACCTGATCACAGTGGATAAGCTACAAAAACTTAAGCAAAATTATGGATCGTGGCAAGACAGAAAGAGCTAGGTGCAAAAAACTTTTCTTTGACCAAAAAAGAAAAAAAAAAACTTAAATCAAGCTAGCTTTTTCTGAAGTTTTCAACAGCATCTCACTGTTTGCTTAGTTGTTGTAGAGATGGCTCCATTGTTATCATGTGAAAGATGGTCTTTGGTGTTGGATGTGCATGAGCTCCTCTGATTTCTTGGCCGATGACTTTGATACTTTCCCAAACGATGCTGTGACCAGTTTTGGTCTGGTTTTCACGGACAGCTGATGGTGTCTGTTGCTGGTGTTCAGGTCTCTTCTCATCCACTGATGATGAACATTAGATGTGACAGAATTTCTGGAAATGCCAAGTTGGTCGATCTTGAGTTACAAGTTTCAGACTCACAGTTTGATATCCACCTCCACATACTTTTGTTATTTGTAGGTTTTTAATGCCACGGTCACATTTTCTGTATTTAAAAAACGTTGAGTTTTGAATATCCAGTGCTATGAATTGGTGTCTGACCATTTTCTATCAGCAGTAGCTCGCTGTAAAACAAAAGTATCCCACTCAATGTGCTCATATTCTATAAAACATATATCGTGAGCCATAATATAAAGTAAAAGTGTCAGAAAATATATATTCTTAAGGATGAATCATTGGGATCCTTTGATATCATATCAGTCATGCAGCGCTGCCCAATCTGAATCTGTGAGTGATATCCATACAGTATCATACTTATACACAGCCATGGCCTTGAGTGTGCTGTACACATAGTGAATTGTTTTGCCTCTGAGTACCAAGCTTTTCTTGGCCTTGATAGAAAATACCCGTTGTTTGAAAAGTAGGTGTGCAGGTACAGTAGCTGTGCTGTCCTGTGCATTAACTGGAAGTGCAGTGGAAAGACAAATGCGAGGTATGCTGCTTACACCACAATGAGAAGCGCGTCTTGTACAAATGTGAACCGTAGCAGTAAATATATAGAAGCCTGCAGCGGCTACGTGAAGGTCATGTGAAATTGTGAGGCACTTGACAAACACAGTGAATTGCAACATGCATCAGGCGCAAACTGCAGAGGGTACTACGGTCCGAGTAGTACCTCGAGCATTTCTTCCATCAGATTAGGCTCTAATATCCGGAGTATTTTATTAAATGTTTGGAGATTTTTACAAGCAGGTCACACAGTCTCAGCGGGTCCAAGGGTGAAAATGCTAGGCTAATTTGGACATCAGTTTGGACAAGTCTAGTACCCACAATGCATTGGCAGGGTTTTAAGTGTGATGCATGACTTTAATTCCGTTAGTGGAATGTGGTCAGAGATCCAGCTGAAAGGGGATAGGATGGAGAGGAGGGGAGACCAAAGAGGGGAAAGGGACAAATGTTGAAGGAATAAAAAGAGAAAGAGGGGAGGAAGGAGAAGAGTGTGAGGAAAGAGAGAGGAGGGGGGGTTGCATTCCTCCACACTCCCTCTTGTCCGAGGGTTTTTGGACAGGGCGAGGGGCAGCAGAGAGGGAAGGAGGAAGGTGGAGGGTGGAGGAGAGGAGAGGGATGGAGCCAAGGGGAGGGGCCAATGTGGCTTTTGTCTGCTTCCCACGTTTCAAAGCCAGTCTTGAAAAATGAATAGACAGAGGAAAATCAATTGCATGACCTTCACAGAGAGAAAGAGAGAGAGATTGAGAGAGCAGGAGAGGGGGGGAGAGAAGGAGGAGAGAGACAGATTATGGAAGGAAGGCGCAAACGAAAAGGAAAGGCTGAAGGGGGGAAAGTAAAATGACCCATGATGTTCATTCCCATTCGGTGTGTGTCTGTGTTTGTGTGTGCGCCTATTTGCTCAGCACATTCAAGGACTAAACCCTTTTATTTTAAATAATTTATATTTCAAAACCTCTCTGTATTGAGTAAATTTTTCTTGGGGGACAATTTTGTTTTTTCTATATTTTCCTACCTTTTTAAATGTCCCGTTAAAGGATAGTTCCAGTTTATGTCAGCTGCAGCCTTATTTTTGTTACCTTTTTGTGTCAATCATTTCTATTACTTATGATAACATTTTAATCGCTACTTACACTGGGAACACAGCAACAATGCTAAAAAGCAGCCTGACAGGATAAGAAACACAAGTGGTCAGATGATCAGATAAGTTTTAAACAGGCTAACAGTTTCACCAGATTAACTAAATCGCTGTATGTGGGGGTCAAACTGAAAGTGAGGGCAACGACAATGTCAGAAATCACCCCTCACTGCACAGGAAAACTGTGTGCACACAGTTTTGGTAAGTACAGTATATCAAACATGAATAAAGCCTCTTTCACACATAGTTCCTGGTAAATTACTGGGATAACCTTTCAGGCACCGCTAGTGATTTTCACTCTTCACACATGCAGCTACATTTCTGTCTTGCGCCTTTTCACACATGCCATGGCAGTACCTGGGAATAGATGGGGGAGGGACAGTCCAGCAGATGGTGGTAATGCAACACTTGTGGATGCCAACTGCCATTAAACTCAACAGAAGAAGAAGAAGAAGAAGAAGATGGGGGGGGGGGGGGGCAAGGCCGCATGTACGTGTAAGTGGCGGGAGACGTCTCTTATTATTTTCAGGAGGATCTGGGGCGAGGATCTATTTTTTTCCAGTGCCTATGTTCTTATAATGTATTTAATATTCAACAAGTTTGCAAGACAAATCACCCACGAAAGCATTAGCAAGGCAACCGTAAACAAGTCACGGATTCACGTACGTCATCAGCGGAGTCTTGTGATTGGTTCGCTCGCTCCACCCTTTATGTGTTTGTCCTTGCAATGTTACTGCTTTCATTCACAACACAGCCGTACTGGCATTTTCCCTGAAATGTTACTAGGTCTTGAAGTGGGAAATTGGCGGTCCAGATTTACCTGAATCTCAGTAAGCTGTGATTGATGTTAATGACTTTCAGTTCGCTGCCCTCTCTGGTTTAAAGTTTCAAGTATTTTGCACATCTGACCATGATGCTGGGCGTGGTTGTGTGTAGTCAGATGTATGCTCTCTTGCACCTGTAGCCACGCCCGACAGTGATGTCACTGTGTACTGACACATCCTGGAGTACACGTCTACATCACTGCAGCAGAGTGAGAAGTGAAAACAGTGGAGGTCAGCAAAAACAGGATTTTTAGCTGCTTTTAGGTTGCTCATTAAAAGCTGTGATGACTGCTCTGCTCTGACTGCTCTTTTTTTGTAGAGCCTGGCTGCTACAGGATTTTTTAGGCCAATTCTAATATTGATATTTGAGAGTAAAAAATCCAGTAATGACATATTGGTTGATTTTAAGCTTAACATTTTTGACAAGGATCTTTTTAAATGTACTGAAAAATAAACTTGTCAAGTTCTGTAATGTAATGGAGACACTATTTCTAAGTCACCTCAAACATATCTTTGTCATTTTACTGCAATTTCTTGTCACTTATCATCCAGCGTGTATGCTGGTGCTGAGATATCTAGCTATGTGCTAGAACTGATAGCCAATCTATAAAAAAAAGTTGTAATAAACTGGAATTACTGGAATTAAAGCTTCCATTGTTTGTGAATTTGAAATTAAGCAGTCCAGCTGATTCATTTAAGTTAATTTTTTGAAAGGATAAATTCTCTCTTCCTGTAAATGTGGAGCAACTGAGCCTTTAACAGGTACAATATGGCAGCTGGAGAACCCCACAGTCTTTTACAAGGTACAGTACAATGACAACTCACCGCCAGCAACAGGGCCAGCTGAAGTGTTTTACTGTCTCTGTTAGTGAGGTCAAACACACCTCTCTCCTCCCCAGCGCTGGTGACATTGACTTTCATTCCGCCTCCGCTCACTCCCTCTCTCCCTCTCTCCCTCTCTCTCTCCCTTCTCTTTTCTTTCATTGCCACTGTCGTCCTCACCTCCCTTCAGTCTCCCCCCCACTTCTTCACGTGTCTCCCTGTGTCTGCCTCCCCTCTAATTCACAGCGTTTAAAGCAGCCGGGGCTTTTAAGGGAAGTTAATTGCACTCAAATTATGTTCGACCGCAAAAGGAGCGGGGGAGCGACGGAGGAGAGACGGAGAGATAGAGGAGAGATAGAGGGAAGGAGGGAGGGATGGATGTCAGAGTGAGAAGATAATTGCGCCAGAGAAGGACGCTGCGATTAGGGTCACTCTTTCACTCTCAGCCAAAACGTCACATTTGGATGATAGTAAACAACTTGGCAGGTGATCAGGCTCCTGGTTTGAAAGGGTGAAACTATGGCGGCTGAGCCAAACTTGAGAGACAAAGACGGATAAGAAGACAGCGAGAGAGGAAGCTTGAGAAAAAGAGAGAGGGGGCCTCTGTGTCTGTTATCTGTTTGGTTCCCATGGTAACATCCTAACCTGGTTAAAAAGGTTGACAGTGTGGGGGAGGAAAAGAAGACGGTGTGTGTGTGTGTCTATGTGCATGTAGGTAGGGGTATATTTGGGTGTGTGCTCATGTGTGTGCGTGGCCATTACTCATGGACTTAACTGGGACTAAATTATGTATTAGACAGAGGTATAATGAATATCATTCAAATGAAATTTCTATCTTTTCTTCTCATGGAGCGCTGGGGAGACCCCGAGAATTGACCTGCAAGTCAGACTATAATTAACGTGTCCGATCGCGCCCTGTCCCATTCTGTCTCCTTTTCCCACAATGAAATTAAACCTCGCAGCAGAGTCCTGGGAAGCCAATGAAATGGGAGTGTGACAGAAAGGAATGATCAAAGATCTCAGGTGCACACACACACACGCACACGCACCTATTGCATGCGTGTTACACACTGCAAGTACAAGGGCAAAATATGTCGGAATGTTCACAGGGACCATTTTAAAGGATTATTAAAACTTGGGTCGTATTTTCTTGGTTTGGCAAGATGACATTGCACTCTGTAATTGCTGCGATTTGGAAACATGGCGACAAGAGCAAAGTCAGATGAGGCAAGAAATGAGTCATCAGATGATGAGAAAGGTTGTAAACAAGCCAACAGTTTAGCCACATTATCTAAACCACTTGAGCTCACGTTGACTCACAAAATGTTGGTAATAATCCCTTCAATTAGGCCAGCGCTCACAGGTACAGCGTACTGGCAAACTAGATTCATGTCAAGATTAAAACTATAGCTAATTTCTCAATACTGCCACTTTTTAATTACCTTGTGAGGCAGCTGGATTCGCAAGATCACGAGAATCCATCTTGTCAAACTTAAAGTTACACACTTGGGGGAGTGGTTCGGACCAATCAGTATCCTAGAACTACTGGCAGCTACGGGACGTGGTTTAGGTGTGAGGACAATAAGAAGCGACAGCCCGTTATAGACGGTGATAGACAGATGGTCCATCCAATCACCTGCCAAGTGTTTTTTAAAAGTGCTTGCCCTTTTCCATAAAGTTTCTAAGGACGACTTCTCAGATGGTTCTGTGTAACAAACCATCTGGCGCGTCCAGTTAACTTTTTAATGAATGAAGGGACTCGTGGTGCATTTACTATAAGTGTTGGTCAAAATATGGCTTGAAAAGCTGTGTGTTGTAGTTTCGGTATGAAAGCTGCTGGAAAAGAGTTTAGAATTCTACTAGCGCCTCCAAAATCCTCAGTATATGAATGGTGTATTATGTATATATAACCCACATCGCAATTTTTACCCTTAAATTAAAGTTACCCTGTGGAGTTTTCTTCACTAGTATGGAGCAATGTTTTTATGAGTGGGTTGCGCTCATGGACGCATGGTAGCACGCGATGATGCGATACACGTTGCTGCCGCCAGTTTCATAGTTTTTATTCATAAAATCTGCTCTGCAAATGTTTTATGAGGCAGGAAATGCATTCAACACTCAAGGATACACACAATACGTTTGGTGAGATTCATGACGCCATTTTTATTACAATTCATGTAATAAAAATTGTGTGCATGGTCAACTTATTGCAAATAAAAACTGTGTGCACGAGCAACTACGGCAAGTGCGATAGATCAAATTTAAACCAGGAATTTAGTCTGTAAACTGTGGTGGATGTTTACCAAGGACAGTTTGGGTGATAATGTTTTCTCTTCCAAATAACTGTGGCTCACCTGGGTTTGTTTAAAACTTGTATGATCATCTAACTTCTTGTGTTTCTTGCCCCATCGGACTTCTTTTTAGTGATATTGCTGCATCCCCATTTTATTATTCCTGATAGGAACTACAAAATAAAGTATACAGTTTGCCTGTGCAATGAGAAACTAACCTTTCAGGTTCCGTCACTTTTGGTTTTGATCCAAAATAAGTGCTTTAGGTAATCTGGTTTAAAGGTTGTTTAGAAACTGTTACTTGCCCTGACATTGGTTGTAGTCATATTGATGAGTTCCCAGATCTCTTAAGTAGAATGAGGCCAAAACTACAAAAATGAGAGAAATAAGAATCAAATTGTAATGAGCTGGAATTATTTTTAAATGCTTAATTTTAAACCACTAAATTAGTTTATAACTTGCCAAGATTTTGTAGAAGTGATAATATGTAAAGATACAAATGGAATCATACTCACACAGACACACACAGACACACACAGACACATACATAGAAGTAGGGGTTCACAGCACCACTACAGAGGGATCTTTGTTCTTGGGGTGAGATACCAACACCGCTGTGAGACTCTCTCTCTTCACATGTGCACATGATTGTGCATGCGTCCACACACACACACACACGCACACACACACCAGGTCCAGTGTTTTGGTTTCCTGGCCGCCCTATTGTACCCTGGCAGTCTTTTAATAAATGGTCCTCTGTGTATTTGTGTGAGTGTGTGTTTAGACTCATCCGTCAGCCCCCCTGGCCTCATGTCACATCCAGCATTTCCTTCGCCCCGCTGACACCACTCAGCACTACTGATCACCCACCATCACCTCCTCCTGGGATCTGTGGCATGAAGCTCAGGACACACACACACACACACACACACACACACACACACATAGTCCATGTATTTCTTTTCATTCTTGCAGCATGCGCAAACTAACATCCCAGTGTATGTGTGTCTTTTTTTATTCTTTCTCATATGGTCATGATGGGGGTCGCTTCCTCCAGACTCCCCAGCGCTGCAGCTCCATCGTAGCCCCACAAGGGAGCCTGACAGGCAGGCAGAGAGCGAGATGGGCTCCCCATCCCCCTCCAGGCAGTGACTGGCTAGGCTGAAGGGTCCCAGCACCAGACCCCCTTTCATAGCCTTGAATGGACTTGCCTTATTTATATTCACACTCTGTCACACAGGGGGACCCCAATCTCACAATGCCACTGTGGCTTTGTCCGGCAACTCTGTATTTATGTGTGTGTGTGTGTGTGTGTGTGTGTGTGTGTGTGTGTGTGTGTGTGTGTGTGTGTGTGTGTGTGAGTTTGTGTGTGTGCGCGGGTATTTGTGTTGTTTAATCGGAGGGCATGTTACCGCTGTGTAGTCGGTGCATGAGAATTCATTGCTGTGTGTATTCCTGAAGTGTGTGTATGTGTGTGTGTCTATAGCTCTAATGGAATGCCTCCCTCTTCTATTCACCGAACCCACATCACAAGCAGGCAGCTGGGGCGACATATATATGTGTGTGATTGTATACGTATGTGTGCATGTGTGTGCGTGTGTGTGTGTGTGTGTGTGTTCCGACCCTCCCTCTGCGTTCAGTTGTAACCCAGAGCAGCGCTTTCATTTCATCATAACGTGTATTGATTTCCCTCAGCCTTGCAGCGACACACACACACACACACACACACACACACAAGCAGATATCCGATGATCCCTAAAGTCACGCACATAGACTCTCACACATGTACACATTCATATGCTCTTGTACACACACACACACACACACACAAACACACATAGTTTGTCTTTGCTGGATAGGGAACATGGTGTTCAAAAGCAGCCCTGTTGGAGTGAGATTAGTTCTCACATATGGTCCCCACTTTTGCAATCACACGCTCGCAGGTGCGCGCACACGCCGTCACATACTCTTTCTGACATAAAACAGTAAATACGGCTGATTGCTAAATTAATCTTCCACGTCACTGCAGCCCCTTGTGCCCGCGTTTGCTTGGGAGAAAGTGATCACTCTCGCCTTCCTTAGTGTTTTCTCATTTTCCCTGCCGTACCCTTTCTGCTTTTCTCATACCTATCTTCACCCCCCCCCCCCCCCCCTCCTCCCCTACCTAACCACCTCCAACTCTATTTGTATTGTAATTGCCTTGGTAAACAGCACCACTTTGGCACTGAAGCAGCTCTGATAGCTTGTGTTTGGGATGCATTAAGAGTGGCGATGCAGACACCATGAGTGTGTGTGTGTTTGTTTGCGTGTCTGGGGGAGATTGAGTGGTGTGCGTCACGTAGCACCTCCTTAAGCTCTGTTTTTTTTTTTTTTTTTTTTAGACAGAGCAACCATTTTAGTCGATTTTTCTGTTTATCGGCTATGATTGGTTCATTTTCTATTTCAGTGCAGACTTAAATACATCACAGAGATGCAACATTTTATCAAAACCCCACTGCTGAACAAGTATTTACAAATCATTGTGTATAATTATTAATATCTCATAGCTGTATTAGTCCGAAAGTCGAGGAACTGCTGAGTTTTCATAATATTGCTCTCTTGATCCTTATAGGTCCACAAAATAAAGATACACAGCTTTTCTTGGAGTTTTTCACCTCTTATATTCATTTTTTTGTCCAAAAAAGTGAGCTTAAGTGTGTAAGAAAACAAGACCTGTCTTTTCATGCTGGGATTTTTCATACACTACAACAAAGCAGATCTTTGAAAAAGTGTTTCATTAAACAACAAAGCTACTATATTTCCCTTAGATATTTAGATATTGTTTGATTTAACTCCAAGGAAATCTGTTGTCTCTGCAGTATGTACTAGTTTGACAAATTTGTTCTTCACATGGTAAAACAAATTTTGTATTTGAGTGGCGAGAGTGACCAGGAATCTTCAGTCCTTTCATTGAAGGCAAAGCTTTTGAACATGGAGGTTTGTCTTCATTGTTGATGATTAAAATCAGCTTTATAGTCACAATATGATGATGTGTGTTGTTTCTCTTCGCAGTAAGACGATCATCTCACTCTCTGGCCACTGACATGTTTGAACAGCACCTGGGGGCGCACCTCCTGCAGGTAACAAGCAAAGCTCACACACCCCTTTTCTGTCTTTTTCATGATTATACTGATAATAAGTAATTTCACATAATGTTCTCTTTCTAGTGGGGTTGTCAGAGTTCATTTTGAATGCTTAACATTTTCATGGCAAGTGGATCAACTATTTATTGAGCTCATCAGTGACTGACACACGCTGCAATTAGGGAATCACAGTTTGCTCCAGCCGAACTCGTCCTCCCTCAGTCTCTCAAACTTACATTTCCAAGCAAACGTCTAACACATGCACACATGTGGACACACACACACACACACACACACACATCTCATGAACCTCAGATGCTCGGATGATATCGTTGGCTGCCAAAACGTGCCTCCCTTTTGCACTGACAGACGAACAGAGCCTGAGGGGGATTCTGGGGCAGGAGGGCTGCAGGGATGACGAAATGCAGGATGTAGAGACAAAGACTCAGAGGAAGTGCGAGGAAGGTAACACTGCAGATTGTACTTGTGGAGGGGACTGAAGGGGACAAGCTGGTTGGGAGAGCAACCAGAGCAGAGAGGGATAAGGAGAAACTGCAGGGATTAAGGAGAAAACAAGTAAGAGTGGGAACAGGTGGAGAGAGAGAAAAAAAAAAGAGGCAATAAAGGTGGAGAATTTAGAAGTGAGAAGGTTGTGGTAAAACAAAGAGACGTTACATATGTCTGCTCTCCTCCAGCCTTTTAAAGAGGAAGGGCGGCTTAGGGAAACAGCGCTGATAGAAATCAAATTAACGCTCCAGAAAAACTGTATGATTCTTTCCTCCCAGCCGTCCTCCCGCCGTAATAGCCTGATAATTGCACTTTAGTTCTCCGACATTCAGGCGGCTGGTTTCTCCTCGCCGCGACACACGACGCCCCACACCCCGGCCACACATTTGCATAGTGGATGTGTCAGTTGCATAAATTACCACTGCCACTTTAAGCACTGGGCCGCCAAAATAGCAATCATTCTTCTAGAGCAAAGTGGCCCTGGTCTCTGTGTATATGTGTGTGTGGATGTGTGTGTGTGTGTGTTTATGTGCGAGGCTGACGCTGTGTCGGCTCACTCCTGGATGCTTGTTATGACGATTAATATTATTCTCTGAAGCAGTCCTCTCTAATGGGCTGGCTGTATACCTTTCACTTCTCATTAGAATCACTGCAGGCTGTAATGACTCTGGTTCTGTCTGTGTCCGTACTGGTGTCTTGGTGTGTGTTGGTGTGTGTTTGTGTGGTCGAAGATACAGGACGAAGCTTTGGTTCTGAGTTCATTACAGCTGATTGAAACAGCTCTGGTCTATAAGCTCGGTTTCTCATTTCTCTTTGTTTATGTATGTTTGTGCGTGTGCGTACGTCTAAATACCTAACTGTGTGTTTGCGTGTACATGTGGTATTTTTTCTGTCTGGGTTTGCTCTCTGTGTGTTCAGTAATGCAGGTCTTGTTGACAGCTGTTGTGTGTAGCTGCAGCCTGCATCTATGGGAGTTGTTTCATGTCTGTTCACATTTATGCAAGTATGTGTGTGTGTGTGTGTGTGTGTGTGTATGTGTGAGTGCACTTGTGATTTGAGAGAAGGCCGAGGGGTGACGGGTTGTTTGTTCTCTTGCTCATTGTAATTTGTTCGATACACGCTAATTGCTCTAATTTGTCTGTCTTGTTTCTGTTTGCCTTTATGTGTGTGTGTGTGTGTGTGTGTTTGGGTGCGTGTCTGTGTTTTTATGTGTGCACAGTCTCTGGATGGCTTTGTGTTCGTGGTCAGTCAGGAGGGACGGTTTCTCTACATTTCAGAGACAGTTTCTATCTACCTGGGACTCTCACAGGTAAGACAAACTCATCACACACACACACACACACACACACACATACACACACTAGAATAATCCTTTGTATACAAATGCATTTCCACACGTGTGCCTGTCGTCTGCTTTCATGTGTCTGCGTGTGCGTGTTTGTGTGTGTGTGCGCGTGTGTGTGTGGGAGTGTGAATATCTTTGACTTGCACTCTTTGCGCTCATCTCTGGAGTGCAACTCTCACGGGGGCAACACTACTCTCTCTCTACCTCTCTCCACCGCACTCTCTCCCTCTCCAGGTGCTCACCTCTGTTGATTGCCTGTGGCCTCTTGTACTGTGAATGTTAAGTCCTGCCATTTTGCCCAGATGCATAAATAATAACAGTAATTACTGGCCCAGCAATCAAAGTGTCGCCCCAGCGCGCTGGGCCTGTCTAGGGGAACAAATCGATAGGCATCTTAAAAGCCACATTGATTGTAGGGAGGGGGAAAAACACCAAGGGGGATGGGAAGATAGATAGAGACAGCCGGAGAGAGAAAGAGAGGGGGAGGGAAGGAGGAGAGGTGTGATAAGAGAGGGATGTTTTGAAGTAAGAAGAAACAGTACAGCATGAGAAGGAGAGAAGTTAGTGCTACAATAACAGAAGTAATTGAGTGTTTTTTTTTTTAAATGTGGAAATTTGCAACATTAAAGGATGAGTCCAGATTTTTTTCTAGTCTATCTTAGTACAATACTCACATGCCATTTGTAGGCTAAAAGAGTCATCAGTCACTGTAATCATTCCACTTGTCTATACTGGCTTCAAAGTGGCAACAGCCTGCGACTACAATATAAGATCGTTTGTTTGGTGCAAAAGTGCGTTCTAAAGTTTAGACAAAGCTAATATGAGGCAGTCTGAATTAGACAAAAAGTGGGTATTTTCCTACAGTCTTCTTAAGAAGTTCATTCTTTGTGTTTCCATGGACAGTGTTTGCTTGCTGAGCCATGGCAGAAGGATACTTCCTGGTAGCTGCATGTGGGTTTGTTTCCAGACACAGACAATAGACTTACGTCACTACAAGAACTACAAGTGAACACCCACTCGATTTGTCTAACTCAGATTGTCTCATATGAAGCCTCATGTTATTTTTGGCTGAATGTTAGTGAAGTTGATTTTGTTTCCTATTTCTTGGGGATGCAAGGGCTGTCGTGCTGTAGACAGTTACTGTGGAGGTTCTGATTTATAGTTCAGCGTCACGCATTTCACCCGATGATGGCACCACCGCAACACCAGATGGACGTATTCTACAGGATCGGGGGCGTATCTTTCTTTAAATTATATTCCCCACAGTAACTGTGGGTTGTGTGTTTGCATTCTTTCATCAGATTTATGATATAAAACAACAACGGGAAGGTTAACATTGCTGAGTAAGAGACTCCTTCAAGTGCTGCAGTACAACGTGCAATAACCGTTTTTTGCAATCTCTCATTATAGTAGAGATGTCTTTGTCAGATTTGTTTAACTGAAAAGCAGCAGATTATTGAACATTTTTTCAACTTGCTGCATTTTGTCTTCTATCTCCACCGGCTTCGGAAATTTGTAGGAGAAAACACAAGCAGCCTAACCTGACCAATCACAGTTCTTGCGATTTTCTACCTGGTATCTTCAAAGCTGGTGTGGACCTTGCGGAGATGCACATCAGCTGTAGCCTATGGCGGCTATGTGGCACAACCGCTTAACCCCTTAACATGCAACTATGAATGCATTGTCAATATTGTCTATATTGTCATGTAGGAAGGGAACTCTTCACAGCCAGTGTGAAGAGGAGGAACGAGTACAGCTGTCAATAACTCTTTTAATGTATGTATGGGCATGTGAGTATGGTATTACATAAGAGAGACTTGGAAAAAAAAATACAAACCTATCCTGTAAGCAGACCTAATGTTGAGTGCTGAGGATTCAGTATGTGTCTGTGTATGTAAGAGCTGTTTGGGGTTTCCTTCAGTCTTCACCCACACACATGCACACTCACATCTACAGACTAAAAATGCAAGAGCCCACAAAGTTAAGACAACCAACCAAAACAATAAGATAGAGTGGTGAAAGCTGGAAGACAACAACAAGGTAGCAACAGAGGGAAACAGACAGACAATTATGAGAGAGAAGGGGAAAATAGAGAGAAAGAGACAGTGGCACAGAAGAGAGAAAGAGAGAGTCTGAGTGTGTAAATAGAGTTTAAATGTGCAGTAGGAATGAAATTCTCCTTGGGATTGCCTAGGTAAACAAGACAGACGAGGCTTTGGTGGAGATGCTAATAAAACAGAGCTGTTCTTATCAGCTGAGCAGATGGCCTAACCCATCACATCTACTCAAACAGGGCCTAAGCCATCAGCATTCTAATAAAATTATTTATGATCGAAGATTACGCTCAAAACCTTGAACATACAACGCCACGTTTACCTTCCCGAAAAGATGAGAGCGGGCGGGGACGAAGGGGGTTTATGATGAGAAAGAGAGACAGCCAGAAAGGGCAGATAGAGTGAGTTAGGGGATATATGAGAGGGGAGAGTATATAGTGTGTTTATTGACACAAACGATGAGAAAGAAAAACATAGAAAACGAGAGAAAGGTAAGAGGACAAAAACACTTGGATGTACTTTGTTGGCGAGTGGAGGCGGACACTGGGGAGAGAGGAAGGACAGACAAACAAACGATGTTCTGAGTGGAAAAGTGTAACTGGTGGTTTGTTTTAGAGGGCATGTTGCCCCTGTGGGCCGCCCCTGCCGTCTCCTGTCCCCCCCTGTCTGACCCCTCTGCCCTGGCTTACACCCTGGGCCTCTCCCCTGACAGGGGGGTTGCTTAGCCGGCTTAGCCCAGGTCAGGCACCTTGACCAAGGGCACAGCCTGCCGCCCACTCCCCTGGCGCCTGCAGGTATCATTTTTCTTCTCACCGGGGGTCTCCAGGCCGGAAGCACGGGAGTTAAACTTGGGAATGTCGCACAGCAGATGAGAAGGGAAGCAGAGGAAGCAAGAGAAGGGTGGATAGAGGAAGAGGAGATGAAAGTGGCAGAAGATGAAGAATCGGAGGGAGGAGAGACGGAAAAGATGGAGAAGTAAGAGTAGCACAGAAGGGGCTGGGAGGAGAAAGAAAAGGGATAAATGGGGTAAAGAGAAGGGAGGAAGGATGGTAGATTGAGGGAGGAGAGAATTGATCTGGGAATGGTTAGTATGCAGCCCCCGCTCCCCCTCCCTCCTCCCCCCTCTCCCCTCTCCCCCCTTCCTCCCTCTCTCCTCTCCCATCAGTCAGTGAGGGCTGAGGGCTGAGAGTGTGTTGTGGACCACTGCCCGGATGCCTCATACATATTAAAGCCCCCTGCTATTATTTATATCATGTCTCTCCTTCCCCTGCTCGCTGCCCTCCCCCTCCTCCCCCTCATCCCGCACCACACCGCCATACATACATGCACGTGCATGTCTGCACACACACACACACACACACACACACATTCACGCCGATGCACTGACAGACAACTACTCACACAAACAATGACACACAATGACACAAAAACAGACAGTCTAGTCACATACACAGAGAAACACAGAGGCGCGTCGTGCTCTTGCATATACGCACAAACACACACACACACACATACACAAACACACACATACACAAACATACACACACAGATTTGAATGATCTCGGTCTCTCCTCACGTCTCCCTTCGCGTCACATTCTATACCTGTTTTTACGTCTGAGCCTGACTCATCCTCTCAATCGCGCCGTCTCTTTCTCATCTTTTCATTTTTTGTCTGATCTTTTTTCAATCCCTCCCTCCTGCCTGTGATGGAGTGATACTATTCGGATAGGTCTTAAGCCCGGTAAAGCCCATAAGGACCTGTTTGTCTCTCTACCTTGTTTTCCAATACCATAGGGCCAGGGGATTGTGTCTCTTTCAGATGGCTGGCCCAGTGTTCTGAGCAGAGGTAAATTCATTCCTTGTTTAAAATGACAAGAAGTCCCTTTGCAGAAGAATTGCTATTCATAAAATACCGGCTTCTTGAACCCAGATAGATAGATAGATGGAAAGACAGACAGATCTATCTTGATTTACAGTAATCAGTAATAAAATATGCCTAAAGCAAGGTTCAGAAACCAAACCCAGTCCATTTTCCAAACACCCTGCCTCTTAATGCATAGATATAAACTCTTAATTTTAAACTTTAATGAATAAGTCAGTTTTGATGTCAGAATCAAAAGGAATGCGGCAGAAAAATCCAGCACCTAGTAATTACACTGCTGACGTTATATCTGCATGGTTGTGAGAAGTGCACGGGATAAAAAAAAAAAAAAAATCTGTAGATTCAGGATATTATGAAGCTTTTTTTTAATGTAACCCCTTCAATACTCAAGACGTTTTTTGGACCTTAAGCATAATGGATTGTTACATTTAAAGGGTGTTATATGAAATTAATTTTAAAAAAATGCAGATATACTTTTTTCTTTGAGTTACAGTACTGTTCTTCTCCTTTTTCTGTTATTGCAACCATCAACTAAGTTAATGGTGCTCTGGTTAATAACTGCTAAAACACTTTAAAGTCACAATGAAATGAAGTTAGAGTATCTTTATATTCTGTAATGTGATGTAGTTCCTAGTGAAACTGAAAATGTGTGCAGGGTATAATTGCGAGAGGGGTTTAAATCAGATCCCTCGGATTTGATTGGATCAATCAAACACGGGCGTGGCTTTGCGAAGATAGTGAGATATGGAGCTGTAGAGTTGGACTCCACCTGGCCACACCGCCCTCACCTGCGTTATTAGATCAGGCGGAGGAGAATGACGGACAAATGAAAAAAATAGAGCAACTGTGCAAAGTTTTTGCCAGCTGAGACCCAAATACATATGTCCAACTGTGATGTTACTCCGGTAGCTGCTACAACCTACGAGCTAACGATGTGATGTTTCATGTGATGGGTGGGGTTAGCTGTTTGCCCCAAATCTCAAATGACTGGATACATTTGTGTATATATGCCCCTGAGATCAAGATGAGTCATATTTCCGTTGTATTTCAAAGCTTTACAGGGAAGCGAAAAGAGGGGCTTTAATATAAAAATACTCAAAAGTGGCTTGTTTAAACATATATTTATCATATAACAAGATAACTGAACAATTAACACAGGGATAAGGGATTACAAGTTCGATTTTTTATTTTTATTTCACTATCTTCAAAGTGGTATTTGTTCACCCATTTCATATGGTCTCTGTTCAGTGTTTGAAATGATGACACCTTTATAACTCGTATATATTGAGGCATCCAGTGGCCTAGTATACAGTAAGATGCATACAATATGACTAACAATCTGTTGCAATTTTGGCCAGGGACATATTTTGCATATACACCTCTCTCTCCCTGTATTTTTTTGTCTGTATCTAAACTGTCAGTATCAAATAAAAGCAGAAATACCAAAATAAATGAGTGAATAAATGAAAATCAGTCAGTATGTAGCCATTTTGACATATTTTGGAAGTCTGGTAGTAGCACATTTTTTTCAGAATGTAAGAAAAGTGGCAAATTTCCAGGGCGACCCACAAGAAATTAAAACCTGTATGTCTGAGACTAAGAACCTCTATCCCTTCACTTATCCTCCTTCACTCAGTGGGGGTTTCCTCCATCTTTACCCCTCATTGTCCATCGCTCTCATTCCTCCACTCCCGCCTTTCCCCGTTTCCTTCGCTCGCTCCCCGGCTGTGATGTCCTTGAGGGCCTGCTGAAGCTCCCATAAAGCCTGCAGTAAATGGCTCTAATCCGGTAATAAATGGCTGTGTCCTACAGACAAGGGTGTGAGGCTGCTGCAGCCACGGCTTTATCAGATGGAATGGTATTGGCACACACCCGCACACACACACACACATTCACAGATGTAATAGAAGCTGCATACATGTGTGTAGGCATGCATGCTCTCTCAACCCGCAATCCCCCCCCCCCCGGCCCTTTTTTTGCTTTTCACACACACACACCCATACAGTTGCACACACACACTCATTTATACAGCTTCAGATGGAATCACACCTGCTCCAATTGTGCTGCTTTTATGGATGCCATGCAAGAGCAGTGCCATTATTACCTTTAAATGATTAGAGATGTGACTATGATGCATTATGATGATAGGATCATATAGAGCTGTATGAGCTGTTGCACTGCTCTTTATGTCTGCTGGGATAGACTGCTGGCTGTAACTGAATGAAGTAGCAGGAAGGGACACGGGAAATAAGAAGAATAGTAATGTGACCTTTGGAGATACTTGGAGTTCACCTGTTTTTAATCAGCAAATACAATTGATTTTTATCTTCCCTGGTTTTATTTGTGTAATACTGTAGTCACTTGGTCCTCTGAGACTGGACTTGAATGTATGTATGTGTGTGCGTGTGTGTGTGTGTGTGTTGGGGGGGCGGGTGGGGGGGTGTAGGGGATGTCTTACAACCTCCACCCTCCTTGTTGAGTTGTAACCCAGAGCAACATTTTCATTTTCCTGTCATAACGTATATTGATTTTTATTGTGTGTGGGCGCACGTGTGTGTTCTTGCTCATGTGTAGGTAGTTGTGCTCCCAGCTTCTTGTTTTTGATCAGTGCATGCGCCACTCTTCAGGTGGAGCTGACCGGCAGCAGTGTGTTTGATTACATCCACCCAGCGGACCACGTTGAGATGGCAGAGAGGCTGGGAATCAGGCCGCACCTGAGGGCCGAGGCTGGCTGCCACACGGCCCCCGAGAGCGCTTCCAGCTCTGCGTCCACCTCCTCCCTAGCAGGCACCCCTGAACCCGGTACTGATTATGCAGTCAGTTTATAGAAAGAAAACGAAAGAAAGAAAAAAGAAGACTTCAGTTACTAACTTGAATTTGCATTGTCAAAATTTTAAAAAAAGACAGTTCAATTTCTGATTAATTATTTGCCTCTGACATGCATATGGTTGCTCTGTCATCCTCAGCTCCATCTAGTCCTCATTCTCCTGCTGATGAGCCTCCCGACCGCGGTTTCTTTATCCGCATGAAGTCCACTCTCACCAAAAGAGGCCTGCACGTCAAGTCTTCTGGATACAAGGTACAAACGCCTGAGGAAAAAATAATCAGAATTTCAAACCATTTCTTGTATTAATTCATATTTCCTTGTTTACCTGCTTGTTCTTGGCACGCTGAATAACAAGCAGACCCTTGTCACTTTGTTTTGCACCACTGGTGTTTCATAGCACTGTCAAGTTGGTCGTTTTCAGTGTTTTATGGCTGTGACCTTATTTCACACTGGACTGCTGCACACAACAGTTTACTGCACTCGATGCTGTAAAGCCAGTGCTGCTGCATTCTTTGAATTTAAATTTGTATTGTGTTTATGTTAAATATGTATGGATGAATGTTTCTATTAGGTTCCTCTTAATGTCCTCTGCACTCGCTGCACTTTGTTACTGTTGTAATTCATTAGGAAATAATGCAAAAATAACCTTATGTGTCAGCTTAGGAATACATATTGTTGCATTCTTCTGTTTCTCAGGTGATCCATGTGACGGGACGGATCCGCTGCCGCCCTGCGCTCGTTCCAGGCTCCGCACGTTCAGTGCGCCGACCTTTGGGTTTGGTTGCGTTGGCACACACACTTCCGCCTTCCACGCTTAATGAAGTCCGCATGGAGAGCCAGATGTTTGTCTTCCGAGTGAACATGGACCTACAGGTCACATATTGTGAGAACAGGTAAAGGGTTTTTATTTTGTGTTTGGTAAATGATTTTGGAGCGCTCTTACTTTAATGTTTTTTCATGAGGAGTTGACAGAGGACTCAGCCAGTTTGTGGTGTGAGAAGACATATCTGCTCCTGATTAGTGCACAAATGTCTTATTTCTTTTTGTTGCATTTCTTTACAGGATCTCAGAGTATATGGATCTGACCCCAGCAGAGGTGGTGGGACATACCTGTTACCACTTCATCCATGTAGAAGATCTGGAGAATCTCCGGCAGAGCCATGAAGACTGTGAGTCACATCCACTCCTGCACACATTGTCTGAACTTGAAGGCTTGATGAATCTAGGAGCGCCTGTTGAGATCATATTCTGTCCTGTTGTGATAGGCGCCCTCTGCTGCCATCATCATGAACTGCCAAACTCATTATGGACTTCTTTTCTTCCCTCCTCTCCTCTTTCTTTTCCTTCTATACATCCTTTTCTTTCCATCTTCCTCTCCAGTGCTGAGGAAAGGCCAAGTGGTGACTGGTTACTACCGTTGGCTCCAGAGGAGAGGAGGCTACCTGTGGATTCAGTCCACAGCCACCGTCTCAATCAACCACAAAGCCCCGCATGAACGCAACGTCATCTGGGTCAACTACGTTCTGAGGTCAGCTCAGCTGCAGCAGGACTGCTGATGTGAAAGGAGTTTATACATGCATGCACCATACTGTGCGCAGAGATTCTCTGATGGGATAGATGATGAAATGGAGCGAGGTTATTGGAAGAGTTTTACTCACTGCAACATACGAGAAAACTGATGAGGATACTTACAAAATTGTGACATCAAAGCAAAGCACATTACCAGTGCCCATTAAAGTTAATACTTATTACATTTTATATGAATATTAAAGATAATTATAATGTTGATGAAAATTTTAAGATGACTCATAACCCAGAGCTTTACAGTGGATAATGTTATGATGGGCAGTCCACTTTAATTATTTTTAAATGAGTCTCTTTCCTTATTGGTCAGTCTTTTTTAAAAATGTATAAAATGAATTATTTATCAAACCTGAGTTTTTGGGGTTTTACAGCTCCTGCAAATTTAAGACTATGCTCTATTGGTTTGTGTGTAAGTTGAAAAATTACTCTTCAAACGCCTTATTACGTTTGTCTAAGGCTTTGTTTATTTACTACACAGACACAACAACTGCAAAAACCTCGACAATAACCCTTATTTCTCTCTTGTATGCACATATTCACCCAGATACTGATGCAAATATACTCAGAAGAAGCCACATGCGCGCGCACACACACACAAACACACACATCCACAAACACAGTACATAACAAAAACGCGTGCACGGCGACAGAGCAGTCAGACAAAAACAAGAGTAGGCTGAATTTCAATGCTAATTGGACTGAAGCTATATAATTACAACAAATGGATGTCAGAATTTTGGGGCTGAATGGTGTTTTAGTTAATTAGTGCTGTAATTACAAGAGCTCATTAACTTCTCCAACAGCCTCCTCCTTGTCTGAGCTTAACTGTGTATAGGTGGGCTGCTGAGTGGGGCATAGTGTGTGTGCGTGCGTGTGTGTGTGTGTGTGTCTTGAGGGCGGGGTCTGAGTATCTCTCTGTTTGCGTGTGTCAGTGCTTGTGTATGTGTGATAAGCGCTGTTGTTTGGAGATTTGGGTGTGTGTTAGGTGGAGGTTACAAAGGTGTGAGGCAGTTTGGCTATTGGAGGTTGTTATTAGGCTGATTATATGTTATTTCCATCTCTAAGTATTCACTCAAATCAGTGCAGCACTAGTTTTTTTTTTTTTAAAGCTGTAAGTGGCTTTAAGTGGTAGATGTTCATTTGTGTATACGTCCACCTATTCTCCCTCCCTTTCTCCTTTTTTTCATTTTATTCTCCATTAATCCATCCATCCAGTCGAACAGAGTTGCCTGACACACCCCTGGATGTACTGCAGCTACCAGAGAGCATAAGAGCAGAGCGACTTCGAGTCAGCTCCTCTCCCACTGACAGCTCCCCACAGGCCCGAGGTAGGAAACTACACACACATTACTACCTTCCCATGATGCCCACTGACACACAGAAACACCTGCCAACACGTCTTCTTATCATATAAATCTTCCTTCCTCCTCAGGCTCGCAGTCAGTGAAGAACTCAGTGGGGAAGAGTGACCCTGACACTAAAGGCAGAGAGAAATTCACCGCTGCTGCCATCCAATCAGAGGACAGGAGGAAGCGCCTGCTGAGGTCCGACCCCGAGGGCGCTCCACCTGAAACCCGTCGCAGGCTGGAAGAGCTCCGTCACACCGAGGAGAGCGTGTCAGCCTCCTCGGACCTGGCGAGTGAAAGCGAGGGGGAGGAGGAGGAAGAGACAGAGTGGGACCAGGGGGGAGACAGCGACAGATTGAAACAAGAAGACGGCGGGGGAGGAGGTAAACACAGTAGGGGAGGAGAGACCCCGACTAGAGGGGAGAGGGGGGGCAGGGTGCACAACGGCCGGGCTGTGATCCAGCAGCTGAAGAGTGTAGTGACCCCATCTCCCCTGCCTGGCAGCCCCAGCATCAAGACTGAACACGAAGCCCTGACCACTGGGGGGCGCTGGGGGTCTCACATACAGACCTCCACCTCGCACACACACTCCACCCAGCCCCAACCCTCACATGCACACACACCCTCCAGCAGCCTCAACGGCGACAGCCCCACCACCCCGATACCCGACTCCTCATCCAGCAGTGAAGCCCCCCCAAAAGGGTTGTTCACTCCCCCGTCTCCAGCTCTGTCCCCCGCCATGTCCGTGTCCTCCCCGCTGCCCCGTGAAGAGAGGGTCGTGTCGGGGGTGGTCAGTCGGTGCAGTGGGGGTAGCAGCGGTGCAGGTCCTGACTTTGAGCTGCTACAGAGACTGGCTGCAGGCGGCGCAGCAGGGCGGGTCCTCTTCCACCCCCTTGCCCTCGGCCCGCAGGGCCCTCAGAGCCTCTACGCCCCCAGCACTATCCGCTACGCTCCACCTGAGCTGCCTCCCTCCCACCACCACAGCACAGGACACAACGATGGCCTGCAGCTACGCTCGGACCACCACAAGGGACCCCCGTCAGCCTTCTTCCCCCACCTACAGCGGCTAGCCGGCTTGCCACCCTTCAGTGGTTTCTCCCCGTCTGACAGCCCTTTCTCCTCTGGCCTGCCCTTCTGTATGAATGGACTGAGGGGGGCTGCAGGCTCCGAGGAGGACTGAGACTGAGAGGGGAGGAGATGACAGGAGAAGGAAATAAAAATGAAGGACAGAGCAGATTGACAGAGCAGAGAGAGACATTGAAAAGGGCAGGAGGGACTGAAGTGGCAGGACATTAAGCCTCTAAGGACGTTACTGATTGGACAATGAGTTGAATAACTGCGATTTAAAGTATGTGACAAGCCTCTGCCGTAGGGAATTATTGTGTCTGCTTATTGTGGACAAGTGACAGTGACTCTCAGAGAAAACGGGACATTGAAACCTTTGATTGGTTGTCCCTCAAGACTTTCCGTCTCTACAACAATAATGAACTCTGTGTCTTTCTCTAGATAACTGTGTTGATTTCTGTGTCTCTTCCACTCAGAGAAGCCATATTGTATATAGAGACAAAACCATAAAGACCCTCAGCTCACATCCTCCTCACCGTCACCCCAATTAACCCAATTAACCATAAAGCCAGTAGAAAGAGACGGACACTTGTCTGTAGGAACGAAAATGACTTTGGAATATAAATTTTTATTATTGCAGTATTATATAATTCATCTCTTATACTGGGATCGAGGTGAGAATTTGATTATAGGGTTTCCCTTAAAATAGATGGAGGCAGCCCTCGCCAGGTGTTTTTGTATTGAGATTCAAAATTATTAAATAAAAAAAAAAAAGTATTCATCAGTCCGCCATACTTAAAGCACACTGTTGGGGACAAAAATATGAATTAAGTCGTCCCAGACATTCCATAATCTATAAGGGAAGAAAATGCAATGCAGACAGGAGATGTTATTTCTGTTGTTTGATTATAGGAAGGTCATTTGTTTAACTGAGTGAGAATTAATTACAGTATATTCTGTCTGATGCTGCGGTTGTGTTTGTGTATGAAAGCCATATTCTTGTTTTTTTACAATTTTTTTTAAAAGGTTTTTATTGATTTTTGATTTCAGATAAAACAGATGGAAGGATGGTGTGAAAAACGTGTCGAGTTAGGCAAAATAACGTTGTTTTATTGAATGCACAATATCATTCAAATACCTTTTTTTTTAATTATTCTTCAAAAAAAAGAGATATTTCTGAAAATGTTTAAAAATTATCATTTAAAACCTCTGTGTTTTTCTGAGCACTTATTGAAATGTGTTCCAGTGTGAACTCAAAGCACTTCATCACTTAACACTCTCTGTGTGATCCTGTTAAAACAGAAAACAATGCAAGAGTGGTCACTAATATGATAGCCTGACCACGGTGGAGTAGAGGGAATAAATGGTCATTTACAAAGGCAGGTGTGTGATAAATTAACAGACCTCATGTGGTCGTAAAAAGCCGACCATTAGAGGTCAATAAAAATGAACTCTGACCAGAATTATGCTCATATTGGTTTCAGTTTAATTCAGTCAACTGTGGAATAAAGCTCTGAATTAAAAAGTGGAAATGTAAAAAAAAAACTGGTTGGAATTCCTCTCAGGATTGAAAAAACAAACACAAAATACTTTTTATATGAGAAAAATGTAATAATTTTTTTTTTCAAATTACTGCTCAGAATATTTAATCTCCTATTTGAACTGAAGTGAGTCACAAACAATTAATTTTTTGTCTAAAAGACACTCAAAACAACTCTGGAATTTCACTCCAAAATGTGACATTTAACATTTTGAAAATATTTGCTATCAATACAGCCAACATCTTATTAAACATCTGGAGGTGATTTGCAATTTTTAACCTTTGAATGCAAAATGGTGACATTAACAACAATAATAATCCACAATATAAATACTCAGAAACGAACATCACTTAATTCTTTAGCACTTTGGAATGAAACCCTTAAAATGGAGCTGCCAAGATACACCTAAATTCATATTATCTGTTAAAAAAAACAAGTCATCAAAATGAGTCATGCCATACACTTTATGTAACTTTTTTTTTTCTTCCAAATTGAGATTATGGTCGACCGTCTGATCCGAGGACTTTTTGTGGGAATGTCTGATGTTCTAATGTCTGACAGAAAAAAAAAAAAAAAAACATTTCTAATTGTTCGGATCCAATGTGCACTACACACCCATACTGTAGCTGTCACATACAAATATGTGTGAGCGCACATATTCCCGGGTGTTTAATGGTATAATGTGTGTGTTTGCGTGCCTGCGTGTGTGTATGTTGTGTGTGTATTTTATTTTTATTTTTTTTGTTGTTGAATTAAATAGCTAACCCTTTGCCCATCACTGTGAATCTAACGTTATCCTCCCATCTTTGTGAATACTCCACCCGCTCATCAAATAAAATGAACAAATGTAAAAAGAAAAACAGTGATACAGATGACGATAACAATAAAAATATTCCAGTAGAGGAGCACAGCTTAGGGTTTCCTTGTTTCTTTTCTTGCTTCTGTGCATAATTTCAACACACACCCGACAATGAAAAACTCATTTAAGATGCAGGATTAATTTTATTGTGATTCAAACAGATCAGTTGGGTCAGTTAAGTTTGTGCTGAACTCACATTTGCATAGCATATATTAGATTTGTCTTAATATTAACATGCAACTCCTTCACAATATTTCAGGCATTTAACAAGCATTTCCACACAGCCTTTTCACCATATCTATGTGACTAACATAAATTCAAACAACACACAGCCAAGAGTAATAAACACATGGGACAAATCAGTGGTAGAATAAATATAAAAGATGTCTGTGTCACAGAAAATAGTTCTGTGTTATAAACAAAGCAGGAGGGCGAACGCTGCGGTTGTCGTCTCGCATGTCCCTGGAGTAGACAAGACACAATAAAACACACAATAAAACATAACACTATTGATCCTTAATAAAAAAGTGAAGTGTGGAGCAGGTGAGATCGACCCTGACATGAAGTGATGCAGCAGGACATTATTCGAGTGTGTTAGATCCAACAAAGGCCGTAAATGTGTTTTGAAAAAGAAGACAAAAGCACAGCGTGTGCGTGTATATGAGTACATTGTGAGAGTCTCACTTATGAGAGACCATATGCAGGCGTGCATTACCGTGTGTGTGTGTGTGGACATTCGATGGTTTGCTTGCACGCGCGTGTGTGTGTGTGTGCATCTCCATGAATTCGCGTGTGTGTGTGTGTGTGTGTTGTCTGAAGCAGCCCCAGGGAGGGGCTCTGACATTGAAGACGGGTTAAATCCTGTTTTACATTCAAGTGGCAGGCCCTAGTTCATTAGAGTGAGGATCATTCCTCCTCAAGACCAAAGGAAGCGCATACTAAACAAGAGCAGTTGTTGGGGAGAAAATGCCATTGTACGTGCAAAAGTGTATGTAGGCTACTGTATAAGTGTGTGTGTGTGTGTGTGCGGTGTGCGCGCACGCTGGTGTGCTGCGAAGGAAGCTGCAAAATAACCTCTGGTTTTCTTCTTTATCTCTATCTTTTCCTGTGGAGTACAGTCTTTACATAGCAAAGTAAAGGTGTGGCTTGTACAGTGGAAATCAGCGTGCACTGTTTGTGTACGTGTGTGTGTGTGTGTGTGTGTGTGTCTGTGTGTGTGCACAAGTCATGGCAGCTCTCCTGACTGGCTGTCTTCTACTCAGCCTGTCATTGAGTCACCCATACGCCCTCTCTGTCAGTGACTTTGATGGCTTATCTTACCCCCTGAATTGGAGTCGCGCTCCCGGGGGAAATACCTTAGCACATGTAAATGCATTTGAAAGAGTAAAAATATGGGTAGGAATAATAGAGTGAGGGATGGAGGGAGACACCCAGACAGCTTCCACCTTACATGGGCTTACTACACCTCCACAGCTCTCTCTTCCTTCCATTCCTCCTCTGCTACTATTTTCATCTTTGTCATTGTTTCCCAACAATCTTCTTTCTCCCCTCAGCCAGGAGAAGGCCAATCCATCCTTAATGCACTTCTCAAGGCAGATCCTTTGATCCATACGCGTGGCATTTAACACCTGAGAGCAGATGAGCAATCTGCTCTCAAAATGAGCAGAGGTTATGGCTCTTACTTTCGGAGCTGAGAGTGCAGATGTGAAGCTACAGGTTTGGAGATGCACAAGGCCAGACGTGGCCTTGGAGATGGGTTCTGTGGCTGGTGTTTTGGTTTCTGTAGCTGCTCAGGGTCTGGGGTAGATGGTGTTTGTCAGTGAGGGCGCGTCTCCTGCCTCTGGGCGCCCTGCCCTTTAGACGCGCCAGGCCTCAGGAGCCTCCTGCATGCCAAACAGACCTGTGCAGTCAGATGCAGCCGCGGAGGAGAAGAGAGGAGAGGGAGGAGGTGCGAACGTGAGGAGGAGTCCAGAAAGAAAAAGGACTCGAGGGCGAAAGGGTAGGAGAGGATCTGAGGGAGAGAGAGAGCAGAGGGAGGGAGGAGAGGGGCTCGCGGGGAGGAGGTGGGGTGCTGGTCACACTGCAGCAGCCATCCAGACACACCCTGCATGTGAAACACAACTGCACTGAAACGCCATGGGAATCAGAGAGGGAGAGGTGGGTGGAGAGGAGAGTGAGAGCGAAGGACAGAGGAGGAGAGAGGAAGAGAGGGTGACTCTGAGGTGAGTCTCAACAGCAACACTGTGTGTCGATGGCTGGGAGATATCACAGACCTTCGCCCTAACCCAGTCAGAGATAGTTATCACAGACAAAGCCCCCCCATCACCTACACCCCCCCCCCCCCCACACACACACACACACATACACACACAGCCACATGCTGCTAAGTCCAGTGCATATATTCATACATGCTCTCAGATGAGCACCTCATTATAGAAATGATGCGTGTACAGCATGTGTGTGTGCACAGTTTATACATCTTTTGACTCCTACTGTAGGGTGATGAACTACTGGCTCGGACAGAATTTACACATTATACACACAACACACAACAAGGGTTCTGACTTCTTTATGTTGGTAATTTGCCACAACTTAATTTTTTTTTTTGGGTTTCTTGTTTTTGGCTCTAGGGCAGAAATGTTTGCAGGTTTTTTTTCTACATTTTTTATGAGAATGTTTGTGGAGTGTTTATTCTCTGTAGAAGTGCTTTCATATCTACTTTATGTCCCCACCCGGGCCGCAGCTACCACTGAAAACATGTCCTCTGTAATTTCAGGTGAATTTCTGGGTTTTATTTACCTTGGGGGAGCTGACATTCTACAGTTTAAAATGTACATGTGGTGTTTTATAGGCTGATTCCAGGATTTTTTTACACTCAATATGGACAACCTTTAGGCCGAAAACAAAGAGAAAGAAAAGATTTTGTCAACTATTTTCATTCCTTAATGTGAAGAAGGCTTTGAAACAGTATTTACACCTTCATGCTGGATAAATGCTCCACAACATATAATTGGACAGTTAACTTGACAAAGTATAAAAATCAATGATTGAACAATTTTAAGAAGTTGTTGAGGTTTCTGCACAAAATTGTCAGAAAAGAAATTTCTTATAAAATATTATGTAACTTTTTGCTGTGAACTGTAATTTAGAGTTAATTTCAGTAGTATCCAGCCTTTTTGCCCAAAGACCCCTTAAAATGAAAAGTCAAGTGTCAGATTTGAATCATTTTTGAAGGACTCGAGGTTTTTTAGTTATCTCATAACCCTTTAGATTTATCTTGTGACCTTTTGTTAGGGTCCAGATTCTTGATCCCCAGGCTGAGAATCACTGTTCTTTTTTTAAACGTGAAACCAAAGAAAGCACACTCTCGCTTTTTGACTGTTGCTGTGACTTTATTACTGTATGTACAGTAAGGTGCATTGGAAATGGCGCAAACGCAGAGAAAAAGAAACAATAGTGAACCCCGCTCCCACATACAAACTGACTATTACCGACTTTTCTTTAGCTATTCTTTACAACCATTAAAACGGCAAATATATTGATCACCAGACAGTGTGAAATTCAGTCAAAAGGTAAAATAGTTCATGGTTACATTTAGGTGCTATACATGTATTTCAACAATACAACACAAAAAGTATAACCACAGAATAAGCTGTGAAAAATACTCTTTGTTTCCAAAAGTCTAGACCTACTGTAATGAAAAACAAAAACTGACAAAAGTGCTATTGCCCTTATCAAAATAAAAATAAAAAGTTGACTTTACAGGGTCAATTAAAACCTCTGTGAAAATAAACTCTTAGCCCTCATTGAGTTGCAATTTAAAACAAAGAACAGACACAGAACCTGAACCATGCACAAAGTATGTCCATTCTTTCAAGATCTCACAGCATATAACCACCAGCTAGTTTTATCTCGAGACTTTTACGAAAACTTCAAGTAGTCAATCACAGTTAATTATGTTGAAGATGATAAGACAACACCGGCCAACGACGACAGTTGGCTGAGAAAAGCCTAATAAATGGCCTGAAAATGATTGCATACAGTGCTGTGAAAAAGTAAACTTTAACAAATATACGACGTTCTCCGTGAGGCTTCGCAGTGTGTCTGTGAATGTAAAAAATAAAACAATAAAAACACACATTTCAGACATATTGATAATGTAAGTGAAGCAGTGTTGAATATATCTGATTATAAGAAATCTTACAAAAAAGCTGATTTATTCACCTCGAGTGAATGTAGTCAAACTACCAAATTATTAACAATTGTCTGCATTTTCTCTGACCAGTTTTCCAAAAGGTCTAAAAGTCTTTTTTTCATCTTTACATCATTATATTAATGAATAATAGGTTTGTATCTATAGACTCACATACCGCCTACATATAAACATGCAGGCTTGCTTGCGCGCACACACACACACACATACAAACAAGGGGAAACCCTACTTGAAAGCAACACACGCTCCTTCACACTCTACTTGTTCGACCCCTTGCTGTCACTGTCCTCAGTGTCTTGGTGTCTGCTGTCGTGGGAGCCGCGGTAACCTCTGTGTTCACGCCTCTCGCGGCACTCCCGGCACTCTTCCTCGTCCTCCTCCTCGTCCTCGTGGATGATCTCCACCTCCAGCCGGCCGATGTAGAGAGATACCGCACACAGCCAGAAGAGGGCGACACTTCCCACCACGGCGCTTTGGAGCAGAAACGCTGGCACAGACAGCAGCATCATCCTCCGCAAGGCAAAAAGGCTGCCAATGTACGAGGCGCCGCCGAACGACACACACACACCTCCCAGGATAAAAAAGGCTGTGGAAAAATTGACATGGTATTACTGCAGACATCCAATTCATTTTCTCACAGTAATTAAATAATGTTAACCTCATAACTTAAGTAAGTTTTGTTCTCAGGGTTTCCACACTCACATGTGGATCACATTTGATGACTATTTGATGATTTAATGAAGGTCTTGCCTAATAAAATTTTAACACAAATGCCACGTTTTGGCTTGTAAAACTGTCTGAAACAAGACAAGAAGTCATTGGCTTCAACTACACATTGGTAACAGACAGACATCAAGGATCTCGGCTCCTTTTTTTTAACACATCACCATTTTAGTCAATTGCAAAAATCCTTGTGAAATTATTTATTTCAAAACTGCTGCTGAATCAAAGCAAATATCCATTACAAGGTTCTCTTAGAAATGGATTGATTTTAGGACAAAGAGCGGTCCAAAGAGCTGAAGCGTATTGATGTATTTAGGTGCTATAATAAAAAAAAGATTCCACTTATTTCATGGACATTCAATGATTTTCAAAAGCATGCACAAGCTTATTTTATTCCTTTTAAATCTAGTTAAAAAATGTACAGCCTGCAGCAAACCTTTGTAAATAAACTGTATCATCATGCGTTGTTATTGTATTAGAAGCTGAGCTGCAGCTCTACTGTACATAAATTGCGAGCTACCATATGCTGCTTCTCGTCCCACTTCGCTCTGGACAAATGCGATGACTCCGACCCCTGTTGCCAGCAGGCCGTTCCTGAACCACGAGAGGAATCCTGCAAAACAGTCAAAGACCAGAATCAACAGCAGCCACGTTACAACCTGGCTGTCTGCACAGGGAGCCAGAATCAATGACGCTGTTTACATGCATACAACAACCCAATTACTGTCCTTACTCTAAACATGTAAACAGCTGGATGTGTTTATTATGTTCTGTTAATGTTCATTTGCATGGAAATTTGATGACTTTTCCTTAAGTGAACCAGAATATACAAAAACAACTTTTTGTGCAGCTGATACATATTTTACACATAGAGAGTGTTCTGGGTTAAATTTGACCCGTATTTATTCAAAAATGCTGCTGCATTCTTCACATTCAATAAGATTTAACAAACTCATGATGGCTCTTATGTTTTAGGTAACACAGGACCATAATATAGTGTGATTGTGAGTGTTTTTTTTTCCATTAACAACTAAAGAATGCACTCTCTCTGCTCTCTGAACAATTAATTAAGGATTAATCACCCATTTATTAACGACTGATGAGATATTTATGAATGAAATATAGACTTGTGGTTCAGAAATTTGGTAAAGAGACTAATTATGAGGGGAACCTGTGAAGGCTTAGAATATGAACAATATGTAAGGGTTAATAATGATATAATCATTGGATTATATTAGTTGTCTTTATTTGATTTCTTGTTATTATATATTTAGACAAACGTGGGGTCATTAAAGCAAAGATTAGGATATATATATCTTTCCTCTCTCCTTTTTCTGACTTCAAATCTGATATTTCTGATACTTATTCTGGCTGATTAGACCTCTGGTCAGGTTGAAGATGGTTATACAACCTCTGGGTTGGGCAATAATTCAATATTATCGCTAATCAACATCAGTGCAATAGTATGGTTAAAGAGTTAATTTTGCAAATATCTGTCTTCTTTATAAGCTAAAAGGGAATCATTGAAAACCTGTGAGATTATCTCAAAAAGCTGTTTTTCTGAGCCCACGACAAGCTGATGTTTTGGATGTATGCACAGTTTTCAGGGGACAGGGATGATATGTTAAAAGGGAAGTCTTATGTAATGCATCAACAACAAAGCAGTGAAATAAACACAAATGTAATAAATTCTATATGTTATATATTAAATTTACATAGAGGGGATTGTACACCATCATTGCAAACTTAAACCTCTGCTTTAAATGTTCCCTAAACATAAAGGACACAGTATGACACTTCAGCTGCCATTTTAGAAACCACTGACGCACCATCATTATGTTTTGTTTAATAATATTTTGGCCACTGATGAACCCATATCAGCCGCTGCAAGGACGTGAAACCTTCAAGTCATGCTCAATCTCTGGCTGCAGCCAAGTGATGTCAAAAGCTGTCTTTTCCTATCAGCTGTCAGAGGCAAAACACCTGCTGTACTGTCATAAACTGGGGTGTCACCCAATAGACATTTGCTGCTCTGTCACTGTTGCAAGTGTGCAACACCTACAAGGTAAATGCTAGAAAAATATCATATCAAGAAGGACTCTGGTGTGTGAAGTTAAAGGCTTAATCCACACAAAAGTTAAATTCCCAGATGAAATTTAGTTAAATTACCTGTTTCGTGAGACTTCCTCAGCATCTGCAAGTGTAAAGAAGAAAACAATCAAGATCAACCTCTAATTAAATGAGTATCTTTGAGTTTTCTGACGAATATTTGTCATGATTAAGACCAAATATTAATGCAAAATGCACAGCAGTGAAAGTACAATATAATAGAAAATGAAGGCAAAACAAGCTGTGACATTTAAAAGCTGCTTTTGAGGAGGAACCTTTCATGGTGTGATTATATTTTCCTCCGGGACTGAACCTACCATCGCGTCCGCTTTGTCGAGGTCTGTCAGCTGCAGCTGCTGCTGCTGCTCCGGCCCCCGGCTCTTCCCCCACGGTCCCTTCTCCATGCTCCGCAGCCGGGCCGAGCCGTGCAGCCTCCGCAGCGGGGCTCCGGCGCTGGGAGGCCGAACCAGCTTCACGACCCGGGCGAAGTGGGACACGGCCGGCGGCAACTGCCGTCTCATGAACAAACTGAGGAAAGCCATCACATCACTGGTCACTGCTAGCTAAAGGCTAAAAGCTAAAAGCAAAAGCACAACACGACCTCTGCATGCCCTGTGAACTCTCACATGGTCAACAACAACCCGGAAGAGTCTCCGGTGAGTCTTTATTTTTCCTAGGACGCCAAAGTCATGACCTGCCCTACTCTGCCTCTGATTGGCTAGTACTCGTTGCCTTCGTTGGTTGGGTTGGTTAGGTTTAGGCACGAGGAGAGGGATTGGTTAGGGTTAGGGTAAGAATGTCAGGGTAAGCCAATCAGAGGCAGAGAAGGACGGGTCATGACTTCGCCATCCTAGGAAAAAAAAATTCGCCTCCCGCGAAGCATGATGCTGGAAAAAGGTGAGCAGAATCATTACAGCGCCATCGTGCGACCAAATTAGAGGTAGTGGAATCAGTGAATAGTCAAATTAAATTTTCTTTATAAACTACAGTTGATTTTTCTTTTTCAGTTTTTGGTAGCCTGTTAGATATATAGTACAGTAGTTAGTAGTTATAGTAGTAGTTATACAGTATATATCGACATTCTCCAAATCAAATAAAACAATCTGCAATTCCGTGTTAAAGCCACACGAGGGCGCCTGAGCACCAGACTATGACTTTTAACATGTTCACATTTATTTATTTATTTTACTACAATTATCAGTGTTCAAATTGTTTAATCAGGGCGAGGAACAACAAAAGAGCCTGATAAACAAAATACGTCCAACCTTCAAATATACACGTAAGTAAATGAATAATAGCATAATCATAAAAAGGAGCATATTAATTAAAACAGACTAACTTCACTTTAAGACTTTTTTTAAGAAAAAAAAAACACTTTACAAAAGACAGATTGGGAGATTATCTAACCATAACCAAAATTAGGTTATGTGCTTTGTTTGTTTCTTCCAGACTCAGATAATACAAACCATTATTCTAAGTGATTTTTGGAAAGCTACCAAGCTACAAAGAGATCAAGCTGTGAATGTAAAACCAGTTTGTTTGTTTTTTTCTCCATCGGAGCGCAAAAAGAATTTGAGTGGTTTCAACACTTTCCTGCATAAAATCATTCACAGATATATACAGTTTTTATCTGTCATGAGTTTTGTGTCTTCTTCACTTTTGAACTACTGAGCATCTAGATAAAAAGAAAATGCTTTAGCCCACATCACCAACAATATAACCTGGAGAACATAAATAAGAACCAACATTTAAATGCTGTTTTAATTATAAGTAATTATTATATTATTATATTATTATTATAATTATTAATTATGATAATAAAGGTATCTGAGGTTGACACACTTACTCTCCTCCTCCCTTTGCAAATCATGTTAAATACACAGACACACAGGATGAGACTGTATAACCTGTTTATACCCAGTGAAGCTGTGTGGCTATATGAGCGTGTGTGTGTGTGTGTGTGTGTGTGTGAGAGAGAGAGAGAGAGAGAGAGAGATCTGTGCTCCCGCGTGTCCTCAGTGAGGATGAGTGGACGGCCTCTTCCTGAGGGTCTTTTGTCTTCTTTGGCCCGCCGGGACCCAGAAAGACCACACCTGTCATACCTGATTGTTTAGTGTGAGGAGCATGGAAAACTGCACAAGGGTCTCAGATGGGAGTTTGTATTTGTGTGTGTGTGCACGTGCAAGTGTGTGTGTGTGTTTGCGTGTGTTTGTGTGTGTGTGTATGTGTTGACAGTGGGGTCTTTTACAAGCGGCCAAATCTTTGATGTGATGCACAGCTGACCCTCTGGTCGCTCTCACGCTACTGTCCCCAACACAATGGGAGACTGATGTTTGTATACACACACACACACACACACACACTTACACATTTTCAGATTTTCAGCTCATAATAGTCAGATTTTTTTTTCAATAACCTTATTTTCCTGAAAAGGAGATTTAAAATCAACATATTGGCATTCATTTAGTACTATATCCATGTTATTAATACACATTTTTATACAAATTACTGCTATTTTTCATATATTGTAAAATGTATTACTACATATTTACCATACAAATCTAAATATAATGCCAGTAGGTGATCATTATATTGTGTATGATCTTCTGGAGGAATAATGTAAATATACAGTACAGTACTAGCATGTTTTGCAAAATACCTGCAAAAGTCCCTCCATATATTCAAACATGCTATATTTTTTTAAACTGTCAATATACAGTATGTTCCATGTACTATAAGATTTGATTTACTTTTCCTCCAAATTCTGTCAAATGTGAGGTTAAACAAAGTATTTATTAGATGTTTCAAACTTTATAGTTACTGTTATAGTGTTTCTTATCATTATCTACAAAACCATTATCAGACTTATAGCTCTCACTTTCCGTGTGCATTAGTTCATAGCATGTGCATAGGTTCACTGGGCGTGGTCCAGGGTTCTGTATCTGTGAAGGAAGGAGGACAATGATAAGAGGAGGCACGTGGCAGTGTAGGTTTACTCTGGGTGCTGAACACACAAGCATGTTATTCTGCATATTCAAGCACACGTGGGAGAGTGTCAGACATTAATAAAGCAGAAAGATATAAACATTCAGAATACATATAAACAGTGTAATTTTCTTTACTTTGTTCCACATGTTAAAATATCTGTATGTCAGTATCACTACAAACTAATTGGGTCTTTCAAAAAATATATAATCTGAATACAAAGTGTGCAACGGCTGGTGTGTCATCAGTGTGGCAGATTATCAGTCTTGAATTCAAGATTCAGTGATGTTGGTAAACTCGCAATTTCAAAAATCTCAAAATCCAGATGAGAAGTTTTGTCTTTTTCTTCTTTGGGTTTGACTATGTGTTTGTAAAATGGGTGCAGCAACATAGTAATTAGATGAATCATTGCTGAACCGTCAGCTTCAGATGGATAATAGATGAGAGAATAGATACTAAATGGATAGATGGACTCCCCTACTAATCTCCCTCTTGCACAGTCACTCAGTTTTTGAGTTGCTAGGAGTTTTCTTTTGTCTTTGTGGTGTAGGTTTTGCCATAATACTGGCTGGATTTCTACTGCAGATACAGATGTTTTTGTACTGCAATCAACTGAAACCCATTGACTACCCACAAGTAATCTCCATTTAACAAATGATGTGACTTCTAAAACCAACCTTGGTTGCACCAGTGATGATTTAGGTTTGCCCTAATAAAGTGAGTAAACACTCATGCAAATACATCATTTTGTACTTTACATTTGTGATTAATTTAGATCACACTGTAGAGATCTGTTTCCACAATAAAGGGTCTTTTTCTGTTAATCACTTTTTTAAAATACCAGATCAGATCTACTTTGATTCAATGTTGTAAAACAACAAAACATAAAAACTTCCAAGGAATACATTTTTATAGGCCCTGTAAAAGAATAGATCATGAAACTTTTTTTGTTCACCATGTGTACCAGTTTTAAAAAAGATGTAATGTCAGATGAAGCATGTTGCAAACATGAGACTTAAACCATCACATTCTGAATTCTTGAGTTTTATAGCAGATCCTGCTGATGCGTGTGATGAGTGGTATTTTTCTGTTGTTTCAGGGACAGCGCAGCGTGAACAGAACAGTTAAGACATTTTGTCTGAAGACAGAAGATTCCTTCATATTTCTGTATGAGCTATTTTAAGGAAGGCTAGCGGCACAGTTGATCCTCAAATTCCCCTGCCTGACCACTTCACTAACCCGTATCACTCTCTGTCCACGCCGCGATCATTCACTGTCTTTTCTCTTTGTTCTCATTACCTCACTTTTACTCAACAAATCCTCCTCCTCCTCCTCCCTTTCTCTCTTTATTATTCTGCATTGTGCAGGTCAGGACGATCAGGCTTTGTCTCATGATGTTTTGAATGTCTGATTTCATTCCCTTCGTTGATTTTTTTTTTTCTCATAAAAGAGGGCATGATGATGTATTCTGGATTGAAACTGTTTTGCAGAGCTTTCATAATTCATTCCTGATGCTTAAGCTACCCTCCTTTCTTTTCTCTTTGCTTTCACGCACTTTCCAAACACACTGCAGCCCTCCCCATCCCTGTGTCTCTGCATTTTTCAGGATCTGTCTTCCAGACTCTTTTAGCCTCATCCCTGTTCTCCGCACTTCTTAAAAAAAAACAAAATGTCCATGACACCGAAGTGCTGCTGCCTATTTTTAACGTGGTCATCTGACTGGCATGACCTTTGTCATTTGCGTTGTCATGCGTCCAGCAGCAACAGCAGGTCTTTCATTCTCAAATCTGCCAGCACAAGTAAAATGTTCAAAATTGTACCATTGTAATGCTCTTAACAGACGCTGAACGTGTAGGCTTGACAGACACATTGAATAACACCATAAAACAGCATAAGCACATACAATTTAAGCCAGAAAATATTTTGTGTAAAATAATAGTTTCCTGAGGCAACTTTTAAAAAAAGTAGAAGACACAGTGTAAGCAAAAGTAAGCCAACCTACTTATAGGCCTCAGCCCTCTGTTAACTCTTTATTGTCCTCTCAGCATGATTCCTGTGGTGTCAACAGAAAAGAGGGAAGAGAGAGTCACAGATAGAGAGAGGGACAGAAAGGAGGAGGAGATGTATACGTGCAGAGCTGCACTAGTCTGTGTTACTTGGTCTGGGGGATTCCAGCCAGCTGCGTTGGGAGCACTGACCTTGGCAATGAGCACACTGTTTTTCAGTCCTTGGAACAAACAAGTGTTAGATACAAGTGTCAACTAGTCAGCACACAAGTGATTTATTGATATTGATAAAAGGAGAGAATTTACTGACAAGAACATAAAGACAAAACAAGACATGAAAGATATGAAATAAAAACTTTTGATGAATATACAGGTGTGCTGTTTTATCTAAATTATATAATTCTGTTGTATTTTCATTATGTAAACTGCACATTGTAAGTTATTTTGAGGGGAAAATAGCATAACGTGCAGGATACAGGACGGGAAGCTGTCGGGGGTTATTTAATGTTGCAGGTGTGTGAATGTGTGTGTTTCCAAGCTTGTTTTTTCCTTTAATTATGGTACTGCTTTCCTTTTGATCTCCTGGTACATGGGAGCCCAGATTTATTTTGTTTTCTCTGACCATAACTCTCATGTCAGTGGCATTGTTGGAGCCAACATCATGGGTTAATAGTTCACATGCGTGTACCTATGTGTGTGTTATATCACCTCCTATGTCTGCTGTAATCAAGTCAACTTTAAGCTCTATTCCAGATATTTAATATTTTGTGGGCTTTTTAAACACTACTTTGGGCAACTTGGATTGTGTGGTTCATATTCTCCCACATAATCAACGCCAAATAATGAATCACCATTCATCTTGCATTGCTATAAAAACAATTGTGTCATTCTTACAGTAACTGACTGCTCTGGTCACTTGGCAGAGGCAAACCTTGGAAGGATTGTGTTATGTTTTGTCAACTTTACTCACTGTTTAGGCTGTATGACGTGAAAATTAACTAATATTGGCAAAATTGGAGGTAAAAGTTTCCCTTGTGCCTGTAATTATTTTTTTTTTTGTTTTGTTGGTAGAGCGTGTGTGCTCTAAATGGCGGAAAAGCTGCCTGAGAGACCTTAAGCTTCCTGGTCACATCTTGCTTTTCCAAATCAACACCAGTATGTCACAATGTGTCACATCTCCATATCAGCAACAATAAAACATACGCTACACGCTGTGCATCCTTGAAACAAATAGACTTTGACCTATACACAGGCAGCTTTTATACCATGAGCGCAGTCTTCTTTAAGGTTACCTGTTGTAATCATGGGGCAGCTGTGCGGAGATGATTAACAGAAACATGATTCACAAACCACAGGAGAAACATTTCACCAACAAGTTCCCTTTTCCTTGAAACCAAACAATGTGTTATTCTTCATGTTGGCCCGAAAATATCTGTTCCTTTTGTGCTGCACGCACCCACGGACCACAAACCCAATTAAATACATAAGTGACTCATGAGTCACTGCTAGTTTCTTCTGTGATTTCTTGAGCAATTTCTTTGCAACATATAAAATACAAATAACCATTAAATTATTCTTCGCTACATGCTGATTTTACATTGTTATGTGTGAGATGTACATTTATTGTGTTGTAATCTAGATTTATTTTTGATCTCCGACTGCAAATTGTTCTTTGCTTAGTTGAGTTCAATGACTCGACAAGCATGCGGTCAGAGACAATCGATCCCAAGCCGGATGGGTCTGTGAACCTCAACGTATCGAACCCCATCCTCTCTTCAGCTCCTCTGCTGCTCCTGACTTTTATACCCCTCTCCATCAACGCTGAATAGTGCTAAAGTTTGTCTGGGTTAGTTTTTGTATTATTTGTAATTGGATTCATTGCCTTGAATCATAGAATTCAAGTTCAAGCTTATCATCATTCAAACTATATATTTACATATATAGCAGAATGAAAAGACGTTTCTCTGGGGCCAAAGTACTAGACAATAAATAATAGTGCAAGATAGAGAATAGAAAGAATAGAGAATAAATACCAAGACAAAAACCCTGAGAGCTTAAAAACTGTATTTAAAACAGTATATTAAGTCACTACTATTGAGTGACCTGGGCAAGTACATGGTCTGTGTGTGCATAGTATGTCTAGGTTTGCTTACTTCCTATTATTATATAAAGAAAGATATTTAATAATACCTTTACATAACATGTCAGACGAACATAAAACATGAATACACTCACGTCAGACAAAAATGCATGCTTAATCTTATAAGTAATGTTGCATTCCTTCATCTTGCAATCACACACACGTGCACTTATAACCTCTACCGCCACCCTCAATGTGCCTATATATACATACTGTACAGTGTTAAGCATCTATAGGTATGCTTGTATTTGTTGCATTACTATAACAACACAACATACCTGCAAATGAAAGTGTTATTTCCTGGGCTAACAATGACCTAGCTGTTTATAGTGAGTTTGTGTGCTTTATAAGTCTCCTTGTGGGTGACTTACTGAATCACTGGGTGACTTACTGAATCACTGTCTTCCAGTGATGTGTGTCTACATGTTTGTGACACAGGCAGGAAGGGCGGCTGTTTGTCTTCACTTTTATTGTCTGTGTGAATCTTTCACACAACCTGGTACGTGACCTCTCACTCATTTTTTTAATCTGCGTGCCGTGGATGTGTTTATATGTGCATTTACATACATAACATTCTTGTATGGATGCCCGCTGAGGAGTGAGAGCCCCCCCCCCAGCTGATAACAGTCACTACACATGGCTGCTCTCCAGGTCCATAGGCTAAGTGAGGGCAGCACTGAAAAGCGACTGATGTATGTGGCGTGCCAGTGTTGTGTCAATACACTCTGTCCCTAATCCCTCGGGGTGAGGCGCTAATCTAGCATCCTAACCTCAGTCCTGGCTTTATAACAGCACATTACATCACTTCCTCCTACTACACAAATATATAGGTGGACTATAATGTGTCAAATGTAAGCAGAGTTAAACAAGCCTGGGATTAAAGGCAGACATCATGAAAACAAACAGATTGAATCTCATTTGCTCCTGATTCTGATTTAAATGGCACCAAAGTATACAGCAAACAACTTCAAATGCTCAGTGAAACTTGACATTTTGAAAGGACACTAGGGCTAAAAAATATATGAGAATATATATATTGTGTGACAAAGGAGATTTGTCAACTAGTATAGATTTTGTACTGTTTCTAGGGTAGCTCTCCTTTTAATATCTCTGGTTGGATTAGGCCATGGACAGTCTTGAAAATCAATGAGCTTCATTTGCTTCAACGGATAAGACAGATTCAGGATGAAAAACAACAACAATACAGATAAAACAGACTGTGTGCATGAGTATATACAGTATGTGTATGTGTGTGTGTGTGTTTGTGTGTGAGTGTAAGTGTATGTCGGTGTAGCCTACATGACTGGAAGATCCATTCAAAAGCAATTCATATTTCACATGACTGCTGCTGTTTAAGCCATTGTTTCACTTTAAATTCTTTGATAGATTTTGTCCCCATCACACAGTATAGATACTGTGCTGCGCTGCCATTCCAGCAAAATTAAAGATATATATATTAACAAAAAATGCACATTTTGAGTTTTAAAACAATAGAATTTATTGTAGGGGACTGTTTTGGATTGTAAGGTTGCATACGTTTGACTTTTATTACATTTATCTTTGTGTTTTATTGGAAACGTTTAATAACTGTTAAGGTTTAAAAATGTGAGCGATGAATTCAACAACCCATCTATAATAATACTGAGAGTAATATGACTGATAGATGCCATAAATCATGTCGGGTAAAGGTTTGTTTAAATTAATGTCACGCGCGGTTTGTGTCAGTGCAGCTGAGGTCGTAGTAGCAGAGTGGTCACATGGCATGTATGCATGTAAATGACACGAGGGAGTGGAGAGAAAGAAAGAGAGAGAGAGAGAGAGAAAGCTGAGAAAGCGGGCTGTGGGTGGGAGGAGAGGGAGGAGGGGAGGCAGACAGAAACTGGGGGCACTCGCCGGCACAACGAAAGAGCACTTTTTGTGGTGATTGAGGGGACCTTGTGCGGCTCCGAGCATCTCCCTCCGTCCCCCTGTTTGGTTTAATGTGTCAGGCCGGCGCTGGTTACCGTCATCTCCCGGATATTATTTATAACCGACTAGAAAATTGGATGGGACGCACACACGGGCAAGACAATCCCGGAAATAACATGCGTACTCTCAGCCTGTCACGTACGCTCACTGTGGATTTGCATTGCTGTGGGCTGCCGTAGGTAAGCGGGATAAGAGGGATTTTTTTTTACTTGCTTTTAAACGTTGTTAGCTGCACTGATTTATTTCACAGCCTGAAACGTGTGTTTCAACTGAATGAATAGATTTTGCTAATAGGCTATTGCACGCTATGACCTGTTTACAAGTTGGTAATCAATAGCTGATAAAGACCAAAATAAGTCGGTTCCATTACAGTCTTATATGAATTCTAATTGTAATTTACTTAAAACACAAAGATTATACTTAAAGGCGGTGTCTAATTTCTGGAAATATAAAAACTGTCAGTAAAAGTGAGTTTTTATTGGCTTTCATCTTTCCGTTCTTTTAAGCATTGAACTCGGCTACAAAATAGCCTAATAAAAACTTAATGAAAACTTGATTAATGGCAGTCTAGTCTAATGATGATTCAACTGTATATCTACCATATAAATACTGTGGGTTTATTTACTTCAGCTCACTGTCAAGTGGCCTGCACTGTGCTATTAATAGGTCTAAAGTGTATCATTTTACTCTCCACAGATAATCTCCACAGCCTCAAAATGTTTATAAATCGGATGCAAACAGATTGAGACTATTAAATGAGATAAATGAGTGAAATAAAAGCAAGAGGAACAAGACTTGGACATGAAACTTCTTGCGGCTGTGACAGAGCTCCTCTCCGTCAGAGAAAACAGCAGCTCAGCTAGAAAATGAAGCGAGGACGTGAGCTACGTGCGCATCCAGCAGATGACGAGGTGAAATGGAGAGCTTGGGACACACGGACCTTTTAAACCCAAGCTCTTCCCGCGGATGCGTCGCTGTTTCAGCCTCGCAAGAGAGAAGGACAAGCGGCCAGCAGCACGTCTGCGGACCGGCGGAGATTCACCACACGTACCAAGCGGACATGGGGCTTAACGGCTTCTGCGCGGCGCCCGTCGGGAGCCCAACAGCCGCGGAGTTGCTCGCGGGTCTGGCCTCTCAGACCGACTCCCCTGGAATCACAACCCTGACGAAGCAGTCCAAAACCGGCGTGCCGCTCTACAACGGCGGGGTGGTGTCTCCATCTGCCACCGTGGAGGGAAGCCACACAGGCGCTTTGGCTCACACACCAAACGGTTACCCTGCACAAATGAAGGGGATGGTGGGGGGCCCTATGTACCCTCTCACCAGCAGAGCCTGTTTGGTGGAGAACGGGGACCGCACAGCTCACGAGAAGTGCCCTTTAGTGATGAGGAGGCTCAATGGTGACCTGAAAGCCAGACAGGTGCAACAACAGAAACGGAGGGGTGGGGAGAACCGGGACTTGGGGTCAGAGACTCCTAATGGGCTCACAAGTGGGTCACCAGGGTTGGGAAGTTCTGTGGACTCGGTTTTTGCTTCGGGAGACTCAGACTTCAAGAGGAGAAGGTTGGCAGACGTAAGTGTGGCTCACAAATCTTCAGAGGCCTCCAGGGTGACCCGCTCAGTGGCCCCACTCACAGTCACAGTCAACTGCAGCAACAGTTCCCATAGCAACCAAATGACTATCAATAATGTGCACTGTGTCACTCCCCAATCTCCCTTCACCCCTCCTGCCCCCCACACTAACCAGCACAACGGACATAATGTGGCATCCCCAGGCCCACCAGCTGCACCCAGCCAGACCTCCCCCGTGGAGGCTAATGGCATCCCAACCCCTCCACCTTCTGCAGGCGCCGGCTGGTCAGCAGAGTGCATAGCTCAGCAGTACATCATCCCCTGCATGAAGTACTACGGCATCTGTGTGAAGGACAACTTCCTGGGCCCTCAGCTGGGCGACAGGGTCCTGGAGGAGGTGGAGGTCTTAAACCGCAGTGGGAAATTTCGGGGCGGGCAGCTGGTGAGCCAGAAGAGCATTCCCTCTCGGAGCATCCGGGGCGACCAGATCGCCTGGGTGGAGGGGCGCGAGCCCGGGTGCGAGAGCATCGGGGCGCTGATGGCTCACATTGATGAGGCCGTCATGTACAGCGCTGCCAATGGACAGCTGGGGGACTGTGTCATCAATGGCCGCACTAAGGTGAGAGGTGGCACGTGATGGAAACAGGTTAGGGGTGAGAGCAGGGTATGTTTTCGAGCTACGTGCAAAAGGGAGAAAATAGAGGCTACAAAAAAAAAAAAAGTCTGATGACATCATTACATTTTGAGCAAGAGGTTGATTGTGTCATGTCTGCTCTAATGCTGAAGCGTAGGCAGGCAAACACACACACTAACACCACAGTGGGATAGCAAACAGAATGTCAGGTAGGATGTCAGGATGAGCCCTGCTGTGTTTTTTGGCACATGTTAGCCTGATAAGGAGGGGCTGCGGGCTGAGCTTTCCTCCCAACCTGGCCGTGTGCCTGAGTTTAGGCCTGGCCTTGTCCCTGCCCTCATTCCACTGGTACCCAGAAGAAGAAAAAATGCATCTGGAGCTGTATCTCCTTGGCCATCACTGTATCTCTAGCTTTGAAGATGACTTTTTCTATCCTTACTTTCACCCATGCAAACATGGCATCGGCTTGGTAGGAGAGTGTTTTGTTCCTTTTACTCATATCTCATGCCGCGTGAACCACAGGTTTTGTCTTTAGTGTGCCGCAACTAAACAACACGCCTCCGTTTTTTTGTTTTCTTTTGGTATTTTTCAAATGCCTGTCACAATTACCGCAGCACACCACCTAACAGAGTGCGATAAACACTAAAAATTAACAGCCGATGACTATAATTCCTCCTCGTCATAGTCCACAGATGGCCCAGCAGGCTTTTTGTCCTGCACCCAGCTGTGGACATTGTGTGCAGGACAGTGAGCCCCCACCCTCCTCCCTGCAGTGACGCAGTCCTGGGTTATCTGAGCAGGTAATGTCAGTGACCCGTTCTGACTTAAGTCTCCATCCTTAATCTATCTGTACTCCCCTCTCTTCGCTACTGTTTTCCTCTGTGACATGGAAAAACAGTGCAGCGAAGTGAAAAACATTAAGATTAAGTACACGTTCCACGTGTCCCTCTTTGCATTAGCAGCTCTTTACTCAGTAACTATGATTGTGTTTTTTCAGGATGTGGTGTCATGGTCTGTTTCCCTATCAGCTGTGAGTTAACCATTACATGCCAGTCTAGACTGTTACTCAACATGTTCATAGTGTTGCTCCTATGTGTAGTCAAGATTTGCGAAATAACAGATCCAGGCAATACAGATTGATGTGGTTTAAAGCATTCATTTGTTTAAATTGCTTATTTCTAAATGAAGAATAATAAAAAAAAGTGATAGATAATGAAATAGTGTGACTGAAATAAATACTAATATTGTAATTCCTTACTTTCTGTAAGAGATCAGTTTGATAGGTGTTCACAGATTTGACTGTGTCAAATTGTTGTTATGCCTCCCTGTGGGGTAAAAATATTCCAGGAAGCATTTTGATGAACACCGTGTCTGATCTGATCTGAAAAATAGTCAAGCTGGCAGCCCAATATAGAGGAAAATGTTTCGAAATATACATAATGCATTTTCGTAGCCAAGTGGAAATTCTTCATATTAACCGTTTCCTATCTCGTGTTGGTTGTGTCTTTCTGTCTACCCTTCACCATGTTCAATGTCATCATCTACACATGATTTTTTTTTCCCCCTCTCTTCCCAAAGTATTAGCGCCACAACCTTGTTCACCCCATCTGTGTAACACTGGACATAGCACCCTGCCCTGCATGTTTAGTCATTTACATAAGATTGAGGCAGTGTTTAAACAGGGTCTGGTGGGGTCACATCAGCAGCCTTTGCTCCTTTAGACCCAGGGCTGACTGTGCTGCTCTCAGGTCAAAGTCATGCAAGTCTTTGTTGTGACAAAATGACAGCAAAATGGGACTAAAAGCTAGTGGTTTGAGGCAAACGTACATCTACATTTTCCAGTTCTTTTTAGCTCTGCTGCAGTGCTGGAGTGCAAAATACTACTTCTGCTCACTGTTGAGAGTTGCACTCTACTGCGCACTAACACCGTCTCACTCATGAAAAGATATAAAAACGGCTGTTATCCCTTGACACTTTGAGCTGCAGCTTCCTTTCATGGCTGAAGTGGATTTAATCGGTAAAATCAATAACACATCAAAGCTGTCGCCTCAATTCATCTGCCTGTTTTTGTAGAGGAAATAGATTCATCTCACAGAAAAAAAACACTTAAGCATTGTAACTTTATTTGATTGTGGGTATACTATTCATCATTGCAGACCTTAATGAAGTGGATGTAAAATGTATCCAAGTTTTTTTTTTTTTTTTTTTTTTTTTTTTTTTAGATAGATGCTTGTATGAGGACTGAAAACAGTCGGGAGAAGTGCAAAAATAGTTTCCTGGGGAGGAGCATGGTTTTAAAATAAGGAGTTTATTCTAGGGTTACCAGTTTTATAGTGATGGATGCCAGTTGTTTAGATTTTCTGTGTCACTCTATACCTGCCAGAAGCTCATTTAGATGTAATGTGTTTACTGATTGGTCACTAAGTTATTCATTTTCTCTCACTGTCATGGTGTGATTACCAGGTACATTTGTTGGATTGCCAAACACCAGCTGTTCCCATGCCAGCTCTCTCCATTTGCCCTTGGTGTGTTGAAAAAGTTCAGTACTGTAGAGTACAAAATGTTCCTGTGGAAGAGTGCAGGAGACTGCGTAGCAATAGATACAATGATGGAGTGCGCATGAGAGAGAGAGGGGAAGTGATAGGAAATGAAGAGAGGAGGATCAGGGAGAAGTATAACCAGTCACTCTGTCCCCCAAACCTTAATTTTTTCACTTTCTCCTTACCTTTTATTCTAACCGCCTTTTCTTTTCTGCTGTCCTGTACTTCACTCCCTTTCTCCTTCATCTTATCAGCCCCTTGTTTGCTCCTTGGACAAAATATTTCCCAGCCGTTACCTTGGTAACAGGCCCATACAGAGTAGAGCTCCGCATTGTGTCTGAAAGCGATGAGAGAAAAGGAGAGGGACTGGCAATGCCCAAAATAATACCCTGTATGTACCAAAATGCCCCCGAAAATGCATCCTGACTCCCGTTAGTCAGCAGGAGCCAGGTTTTGCTGCCTGTGAGATGCTCGGTAGGCTGGATTATAGTGTTGACAAAGGAAATAGTAATTCAGTTAATACCGTGCAAGGTAGTGTGTTATGGGAAAGTGAGAAACAACTCGGCGAAGGCAGTGAGATACATGAAGGGGGAGGAGATAGACTGGTAGTGAGACTGAAAGTGAGAAAGGGGGTTAGGGAGCAAGGAGTGGGAGGATGGTGGTGTTGAGTGAGTGAGAAGGGGCGATGCAGCAGAAGCTCCGGCATAATGAGAATGTCTGCTGCAGCAGCGTGTCCTTAGATGCCCCTCCTAGAGCTCAGCAGTGCCATCACACTAACACACACAATGCATTACAGTACACACCTCCTAGCTAGCTTGATCAAATGGATGATGGATGGACAAATTTGCCATTTTGGGATTAATTTAGTCTCCATTCAGACGGGTAAACAACTGACTAGCTAATATTTGCCTCCAAAATGGTATTCTGGACGGCAGTGTGTGTTTATTTGGATATCCCCCCCGATGCAACCTGTGATATTTTAATCTTTAATTTTTTTTGTGCAAAAAATTGGGTGAATTAAGTATTCCAGTTGATGTTTTTAAGTATACTTAATTTTTTTGTTTTTTCCAGTCTGAATGTATGCATTTTATACTCAAACGGGGTTGGGATTAGTATAAGGTATGGAACTGGGACACAGCTGCTGTTGAGTCCTTGTTAACTTCATATTCATTTTAATTTCAAATTTATTCCCATTTTTTTGTGTTGTTGTATCCCGACAACATAAATAAACATAAACATTGTAAGTACTTTACCCCTTTTTATCACGTATTGCTGCAAACCCTGCACTACCAGCCTACCAGCAGTCTGAGGCTGACACTTTGTAACCATAGTGATGAAATCCTCTTATTGTAAAAAGCACAACTACCCTCAAAAGTTTAAACCAGTACAACATTGTTTTTGTTGTTGTTTATGTTGCAGTACATCCATAAATCTATTAAAAGATCTGAAGTGTGAGAGTGGCGTGCGCACGCACACACACACACACACACACACACACACACGCACGCACACACACACGCTCTTTAGCTTGCAAGTGATATCTTGCACCTAGAAAACCAATAATCTGGCCCATAGAGGCAGTGGCATAGAGGTGAATCCAGCTGAATAATGGGCTATGATATGAACCTGCAGGAAAGACAGCGGAGATATAAGCCAGTGATAAAGAGTTCATCATCATTCAGTTTAATTCGCACAGACTTTTATCTTTTTCACATCTCTCAAATTCAATCTGGTAGAAATTATTAATAATGGCTGAATTTTATATCACATCTTGTGTCATCTAGGCTGCTTGTAACTAATCCCCAGTGGGAATTTAGTAAGACGGCAGTGCAGCCTGACAGATGGTTTCAACCCCAGAGATGGCAAACGTGTATTGTGCTGAAGGTTCCTTGAGCACGACCCTGGTCCAATCCCAGCGTCGACCTTTGAGGACTCCGTGATTTTGATCCATATTCTTCCGATAACCCACAAGGGCTCAGGGCTGTCCCGCTGTGAAACTGGGAAGATCTTTAGAGCTCCCTCGCTGACTTTTTGAGCCTTTTTCTGCACATTTTTCATACTTCTGCAACAGAAAATCACCACCGGGTCTAAATCTTTACTATGGCATCATCATGTTAATTTGTTTTCATCTGGTTTGATCAAACAGTGAAAAGAGAAGCGAACCCTCAATTTTATAAGACTTCTCAAGCTTCACACTTAATTAAAATGAGTCAGGTTTCTGTGCTGAGGCCTTAATGTGAACACTGGGACTAAGCCAGTGAATGTCTACCAGCTCTGGAGCTGACCCTGAACTCAAGCCTGCAGTATTAAAATAGTATATCCATAAGGATCATGAGTAACCATATGGTCTGATCTGCAGAGGCTCGAGTCTTCCCTCCTCCCTCCTCATTCTTTCTATATTTACATTTCAAGAATTACTGACAAGTCTCTTGTCTGTTTACGGCACATGCAAGAGAAACGTTATCTTTATCTTTGTCTGACCCTTGATCCAGTCTGTCAGCTACACGAATCAAACAGTAGGAGTACATCTTTAGTATTTTACCATATGTATTGTATGTTCTTTTCAAGGCTGAGCACTATAGTATATACTGCGCTGTAGCAGAGGGGAACTTGGCCCACACTGTTGTTGTTTTCAACCGCCTTCACATCTTCACATGTCTGTCATATAATATAAAGATTCAAATAAGAGACATCTGTAAACCGCAACATCCACAGGTAGTCAAACCAGCCACAGTTGCTTACAAAACCCTCATCGACAAAAATAAATAAATAAAAGAAACAGTGTTAACCATCATCACAGTGTACCAACAACGTCCTCCTCTCTGTTTTAACCCCTCCTACCCCCTTACACACACACAGACACACACGTTCTCTTTCGTTCTTTCTCCTTGGCAAGCAGTAATGCCTCTATTTGTTGAGCCTTATCTAGCCCCCTCTGCCCTCCTCACCCCTCTCTCCACCATCATGCCTCTTATCAGAATATGCGTGCAGCATTGGAGTTTATTTTTGTTCTTATCCAGAACAGCCTGTCCTGCCTACCCGGGCATCGGCTTGGCAGCCCGGGTATCTACTGTACCAAGCGCTGCCATTAGGCATTAATGCTGGTGCCTGGCATGCAGGTGGTTGGTGCCAATTAGACTTGAACTTACTGTGGGCACAGATCTCAGCAGAGATGAAGGAGCAAGGAGGGCAGAAATGACAGATAGGATCGCGACGTGCTGTGTCACGCTGTGTGATTAAATGTTTTGTACGTGTGTGTGTGTGTGTGTGTGTAAGCTACTGTCAGAAACAGTGTGGATGTGTGTGAAACTGGTTTGAATGGTAGCGATGTCTGAAGAATTTAAATCTATTTTTTTTTAATGCCTTGGGTGGGTTTAGCGAAAACATCAGCACCCTCCTCCTAAATGATATGCCTGTCTTGTGTAAGCTTTGATATAGATATTGTGTATGTTTATGTGTGTGTGTGTGAGTGTGTGTGTGTGTGTGTGATGTGTTTATGCTGCAGGCGAGGGCCGAGCTGTCTGGTGTGGCATAGTACATGTTAATTGTGGTTCATTACGGTTGTTAAGACTGTTACCAGCTTGAAAAAAACACTGTTTGCTAGAAATTTCCTTGAATACGTGCACACCAAAAAAAAAAAAAAAAAAATCACCCTCCACCATCCTTAAATCCATCCTTAGACACATTAAATTCTATATAAATTTATGGAGTTATTATTTGATTTTTTAACCCTTAGTATTGACATTTTGTAATGTATATACAGTACATATATAAGAACTTATTTCCATGACAGCAGTCATTGTAACAGAGTCGATATTTCTCCATCAGGTGTTTTGGAACCAAAAACCGTCTCCTAATGCAACTCTTGAATATTGAGAATGAACAGCTACATCTGTTTTTCTGAGACAGAAATTGTCTAAACAAGTTTCTGTCCGCACAAAAGAGCATTTATCCCTACAAAACAGAGCAGCAGCTGTTTTCAGTTTGATACAAGATCAGCAACAGCGGGACATATCTGAAATTGGCGCTGACAGCAGGTAGGCTATGCTAAAAGCAGACTCCTCTCTGCAGGACTTTTTCCTGCCACCACTTGTGATGATGTTGCAGGGTTAGCCAGAAGGGACACCTCGGGATATCTCTCCTCTTTGCTCTTCATCTTCTCAGCTCTGTTCAACAGTTGAAACTCAGAAACCTCTTAACTGTAGCTGTAAAAATGAAATACAAGCCACAATACATGCATAAAAACACACACAAAGAGAACAAATGTCACAGTTTTCCACTTACAGTTTTAATTATCCCAAACTTGACAAAGCAGGTTTTAATTCTTTGAAACTGTCACAATGTAATCAGCTCCCGTGACAAATACTAATGACTCTTAATCATATTTGGATTACAGTAATGTTTCTAATGATAAATCTGTGAATGCACATGGTTTTCTTTTTTTTCCTTTGTGTACATTTGATATGTTTGTTTTGATGTAGCCAGTCTGGTTCTCATTTGGAGCCTGGAGCAAAAGGTCCAGGGGTTAATGAGCTCTGACTGCGAGTGTTAGTCAGTAATGAGGGCTGACAATGGTGGCTGAGCAGAGTCAAACGCAACACAACCAAACTTGGCTGTGAATGAGGACGGAAACACCAGAGGACACAAAACGTGCTGTCATTTTTATTTGAGTTTCACAAACGGGGACAGGTGCGTTTGTCTCGGGAGTCTGTGTGAGCGCTGTCTGATCTCCTCGGGGTTAAGACTCCGACGCTGTAGTACTAAAGCTTCAATGATAGTCGAGTAAGTTAAATCGATATTGCAGCAGTGTGGAACCTGTTAGTCATGAATGATAGTGTCCTAGAGCTGACCTGAAGTGATGCGGTGACTCCAATATTGTAACTTTTGTTTCCCATGCGGAACAAGACAGTGACAGTATCTTCCTAGAGAAGTTATTACTCTACACACTGCCTCAGCTGTGGACTCTGCTGAGACATAAAGGGTCTGACTGGAAGTCGGCTGATATGTCATACTGACATGGGCTCAGCTCCTTTTGACCCTGGTACAGTTTTGTACCAGAATGGAATGTGCATCCAGAGCTCTTACGCAGGTCTCGATTCCCTTGGACTTCCCAAAGAAAGCAGCGCTCTCCTGCTTCACGGCCTTGAACGCAGAGACGTCAAGCAGGGGAAATACCAGCGCAAGACCATTGTTTTGAACATGGATACTCTATCTGCAGATCGTAGCTGGGAACAACAGCTGAACTCTGACATATTTCTCTGCTCTTTCTCCCTCTCGTGAGTATGTGTATGTGTGTGTGTGTGTCACAAGTCTTTCCAGCTGGGAAAGAGTTTATTTTGGAGTGGTGTGAAAGCTAAATGAGTGGCACCCAAGGTTTCTGTTGCAGCTTCTGTACCCTGAAATAATAATAATGAGAGAGGCGTTTAAATATCCTGTCCCAGAGTTTTGCCTCTAAAGGGCAGGCCCGAAATAGATGGTATAAAGAAGCAGGTTCAATCTTACATCTAATACAGGTGGGATCAAAATTGGCTGCAGTATGACTTGCTTTGGACCAATGAACATGATAGAGCATTTTAAACTGTATTAAATGATGTCTGGCATTAAAAGATGATGAAAATACCCAATCCAGTGCACCATCCCAGGTACGAACATCTGATTCGTCGCCTATATCCACGCTCCAAGCACCTCTCGTTCGTAACATCGATGGGGTCTAGAGACCAGTAAGATCTTCGAAATCACTCCTCAGATCTCAGTCTATTGAAAGATGGAGTCAATTATGGTGGGCGATGGTTTGGGATGGAAGTTAGGAGTGTTTGAATAAAATTTCTGACTTGGAGGTATCTTAAGTGATGTTTAACTGGAAGGTGACATTTGCTTTGTAGCTGTGCAAATGAAGCAAAATGGTTGCTAACACACAGTTGTGATAGCGAGCAGAGGCTCAAAGCGCGCCAGGCAGCAGGATTACTTGTCATACTGTTGTTTTCAAGTGCTTATTGTCTAAGGCGGAGGCAAATGCACAACTAATGACCCCATTTCTTTTGTTTTTAGGCCATGGTCGCCTGTTACCCAGGTAACGGGGCAGGGTATGTCCGCCATGTTGACAACCCCAACGGCGACGGACGCTGCATCACATGTATCTACTATCTTAACAAGAACTGGGATGTCAAGGTACATTTATAAGATAAATATTACTTTATTTAAAATGTTTTATTACTCTTGAAAATATACATAAATCTTTATTTAAATGAGGAGCAAAATGATTACACAAAAATGATTTATTATCAGTTTTACATTAAGAAAGTAACCTAACACATAGAATTTTTAGTGTCCGACAGAGAAAACTTTTACCTCCAACCTCAGGGAATTACAACCCTTGCAAAATTCCACATTTCCAGAAATTGCTGGCATGTACGTTGCAACTAAGAGACTGTGTTGTGTGTGTTTTCTGTGTGTACGTGTGTTTTTCAGAAACAAGGAGGGTTGCTGCAGATCTACCCTGAAGGCAAAAATGTGGTAGCCAACATTGAACCTATGTTTGACCGGCTGCTCATCTTCTGGTCTGACCGCAGGAACCCACATGAAGTCAAGCCAGCCTACGCCACTCGGTTAGTAACTCGCTAACAACTTGCTGGGGTCTTGTGTATGCAGTACACACACACACACACACACACACACACACACACACACACTAACAAACTAATGTAAAAGTGTGCCATGATTTTAAATTGTATAAAAAAAGACAGGGCATACTGCCAATACTGCCAGTTATGTATATCTAGTTATATTTTAATTGGTCCCTGCTGTATAATTAAGACCGTGCACATGCACAATTGAAAAAATATCTTTGTTTTTAATATTACAATCAATTACTATAAATTGTCAAAGACTTTTTGAATTATTGATCATGGTTAGATTTATTATAAATACTTAATTGACAGGCTTTACTCAGCAGTTTTAGTAGTGCAAAGATGAACATGCACACACACTCTCCAGTCAACAACTTTGTCAGTGTGGTTTTCCATCAATTTAAACCACGTAGTTAAAAAGCGAAGGAATTAAAATTGTATTGACTCCAGACAACTGTAAAAAAAAAACCAGGATCCACATTTACAAGTCCTAAAGTTTCCTAGATGCTCAAATGCAACAGACTCCTCCTCTCCTCTCATCTCCTCCTCTCCTCTCCATCTGACTGCTGGGGGGCGAGGCGGGGCCCGAGGCAGGAAGTATGTGTTTCCTGAGTGGGTAGGTGGGAGGGAGAGGGGAGGAAGGTTCGATTGCAGGACTCGTGCTGGAGAGGCACAGACATGAGAGACAGGAATAAACAACACAGCCCCACAGGAGGGACAAGAAACTGTTGAGATTAACCCTCTGCTGCCCAGAGCATCAGCTTGCCTGGACAGTCTACTGTTCGCTTCAGAGGACCTGTTGTCTCTAGCTGGGTCAGAAATTACATTTCAAGAGAACAATTTCTGCCCTCCTGATCATGATGATTTTTAAATCAAACTATAAAATCCAACAGTTGCATTTTGGCACATAAACCTTAATTACCTCATTACCTTAATAGAATAAGCCACATAAACAAGTGAAATGTTAGTATTTTGTCGTCCTTGACTAGGAAATATGAGATACTTTTTTCATATTTTTGGAACATTAAAAGATACTTTGTTTATATGTTAATATTACCATTGTCACAACCATAAATGGACTTTTATCAGAAATGTTGCCTCAAACAAGCACCTAGTTCATTTCTTACACTAGAGAGTTATATTCTGTACCCACAAAAGAGAAACAGCTCTTGTCTTATTAGTATCTCTTTCTCCTTCTTGTGTCTTACAGCTATGCCATCACAGTCTGGTACTTTGATGCCAAAGAGAGAGCGGAGGCTAAAGAGAAATACAGATTGGGTGAGCTTCTTTACAGTCTGTATTTTGTAATTACTTTTCTTCCCTGGCTTGTTTGTGCAGTGCAACTTAATTTTGTACATGACTAATATACTCTTTCTCTATTTCCTGTGTCCATAGCAACAGGACAGAAAGGTGTTCAAGTGCCTGTCACTCAAAACAGCAGGACATAAGTCTCATCTAATCACTGGAGAGCACTCTAAAAGTATTATGTGCCTTTCTGAACTGCTAATGGACGCCATGATCATAAAAGGGAGACACCGTTAAACTGTCAGTCACGTCCCGCAGCTCCGCGCCGCTGTTTCAGCGTCAGCTGTCAGATTCACATCATGGGCTGTGATGTAATATTTTCCTGCCGTGTGATTGGCCTGCTGATCAAAGATGTGGCAGATATCGAGCACAACAGACCAGATTGTGTGGCGGAGGTGGGGTCAGAATACTCTGCATGGCAAAAGAAGAAGACAACCAAGAAGAAGTATTTCTCTTCTTTAGACATCTCACTGAATCATCTATGAAGAAACTGAAAAAAAAAAAAAAAAGTTTTCTTTTGTTGCCATTTTGCCTGTTCAGTTATCAGTGATGTTGTGACGTATTGAGAAATCATTGTTTTACTCTGATCTGGTGTAATTTTCAATTCAAACACAATGAGCATATAGTGTATGATGAATCTGTTGTGAAGTGGTCCCCTTGTCTCATGATGTGGGCGAGCGTGTACGTGGGGTCAGTGTAAAGACAGAGGCACAGAAAGGATGACGCATACATCAATACATCAAACGACTGTTGGTCATGATACAGTGGAAAGTCGCCATATGGTACCCTAAGCGCTAACCCTAAACATTACAGGGATGCACACTATATAGAGTTCACAAAGTATTCCTGGATGGTATTGCAATATCTGGCTATCTTTTGCAACAGCCTCAAAATGTTAGCGCAATAAAAAACACTGAGTAATCCAGCATGGACGTTTCATTTATTTTATTAGTAGTAATGTATGTATGTAACAGATTTTCAAGCACACAAAACTTTTCTACGTACCTGTTGTGTTGTGCTCTCTGTATGACTGAATGCACGGCTCACACTTGAGACAAGAGGCGAGCAGTCCAGTGAAAAGGGTCAAAGCAGGGTTTGATGAAAATGAGTGTGTTTTCTGTGTTGGCGTGTTTTCCTTGTTGGCGTGTGTGTGCGTGCGTGCGTGCGTGTGTGTGTGTGTGTGTGTTTGCGTATGCTCATATACCTGTATGCAGATTCAGCTTGACTCGTACCTGTTCTAACCAAGATGAAAACAGACAAACCCTTCTGCCCAAACAAACACACACACACACAGAAAATATGAATAACAACAGCTAATTTTTTAAAAAAGAATAAAAAGGACAAAGTTATACTAAAAAGTACTTTTCAGACCATTTACAGTATAAAGCACAGAGTAAAGCATACACTGTATGTGAACTGCAGGGTCAAACTACTGCCTGCTCGTGTGGTGGTGGACTGAGTATGTTTGTGTGTAAATGTGTATTTGCACATGTATGTGACAAATTCTGTCTTTAAGAGGGTCACAGGTATTGTCTCAGTGTATGTTGGGTTGGTTAAAGAGAAGGTTTTTTTTTTTTTTGAAAAAAAAAAGCACTTTATTGTTTGAAATGCCATGTGTGAATGATAGAAAAAAATATATATAACAAAAAAATGTAGTTTAATGCCTTTATGATGTGGATAATATGGTCATTCAGATGCAATAGAAACTAAAACAATGAGAACAAATGGAAATTGTTTGCCTAATTTTTTTTTTTTTAATTTTTGAGTATTTAATTAAAACCTGTTTGTTTTTGTACACAAAGCATTTGTAATTGATTTACTAAGAAACATTTGCGCTGCATTTCGGTTTTATTCGGCTGTTCTTTCAAAATCCAAAAGCAGCACAAAGACAAATGGTGCAAAACACAGTCTCAGTCATACATGAGGGGTAGACAACAGCATGTGTGACTATAGTCTGTCTGTGCACAAGTGGCCTAATTTCCTGGTTAGAAAACACAGCAACTTCTCTCATTCAGATGAAGTATTTATTTCCAAACAGGCATTTATTTCCAAGCATGAGGGGGTTGGCAATCGTAGCGGGTATGTTTTTTTTCCAGAAAAATAGTATAATTACCACGTTAAAATCCTTAAAAAGGCCTCTACTCCTTCTCCCTCATTAGAATCTATGAATATATAAATATATTCTATTTCATTAGTTTAACTGCTGGACACAAAATGTCTCCTACCTCACTGTAAAGTCCATTCTCAGTGTTTGTGCACTGGACCAGGATTGGCTTCAAAACTAGTTCTGATGTCACAAATCATGCTTGTAGGCCCGCCCCTTAAAATTGGATTTTCAATGAGCACACAGAAACTTTCCACTTCAGCAGCTGAATGTGAAAACAGCCTTCTAGTGTCAAACTCAGCACATACGTCATTCTGCACAGTGAAGCTCAAACATCCAACCGTAGGAACAAGAAGAAAAACATATTTTTGAGTAGAGTTTCAATCATTATCTAGTCAGTACTGTGAAGGAGAGTACAATTAAGCCTTTGTGTATTTAAGTTCTACTTTGAGAGACAGTGCAAAAACTAAGTCAGTTTTTGATGCCAATTATTACACAGATGCTGAACTGATGTATGTTAGTGAGCAGCAAGGCCAGGACAGTCAATTTGAGCACATGTAGCGCAGTAAATATGGTTATTAATAAACCTTTGGGTACTCTGTGACACACGTCCTGGGCTCAGAGATGCTCAGCAGGTGGCATGTTAAATATCATAATAATTAAATACGGGCACACAAGATCATTTCTTTATAGTGTAAATGTATTGACATGAATTGATCCCCAAATATTTTAAAATGTAAATACATCTTTTTACAGTGCATATTTATTGCTTTATTTTCAAGAGTATAAACAACTTTTATGAACATTCAGGAGCAGCCTGCATTGTCTCAAGATACTGATACAGTAGTTTAGTAGTGTTTGAAGGCAAAATCAGCAAACAGATACGTTAAATCTAGCAACTAATTTTGCCTTGACTCATAATTTATACAGTAACTAGAGTGCACCTCAAGATGGGTTTATAAAAAGTTTACAAATGATGTGCTGTTGTTGTTTGGTTTTTACTAATCAGTGTTTGCTTCAGTGTCATATGAACCACTGTATTAGGAGGCTTAGGAAGGACCTATGAACACAAGGCACAATGCTTTTAAATTTCCACTGCAGGGTTTAATTTTTGCTTCCATTTCTCTGCTTTTGAGTCATCTAGTCTGATTGGTAAGTTGATACAATGACATCCAACTACAAAAATGTTTTGGGTTTCTCACCAACCACAGATTCCAGTATTTGGGCCAGTGTGGAATAATGGACCAAAAACCTAAAATTACTAAGGGTTGAGTGGCAGAGCATTTTCCAAATCCATGGGACTTTGTTGGATTCAAGGTCAGTTTGAAATGATAATTGAAGAACCAGGGCTTTTGATGTGGACCAGCAGGAGGGGGATCGAAACATTTGCGGTACATGTTTTGAATGCTCTGCTATATAGGGTGATCGTTCAGAAGCTCTTCAACACAGGATTACAAAGGAAAAGAAAAAAAATCCAAGAACTAGATCTTTCAAATACAGTGGACAATAACTGGGCTTTTACACATTGCAAGTTTCCATTCAGTATTTAGACCGTCTTGAATAATGCAGAAATTTATGTTTGATATTTGTGTGAGTTCCAAATTATTAGTTATTATTATGACCTGAAACAGGACTGAGGAGAGCAGCAGACTGAACACAAGTAAATTTGCAGACTGTAAAGGTGAAACAATGAGGAATTTTGATATAAAAATACTCAATATTGATTATTTTGGACACATATTCAGCATGTAAACAAGAGATACATGAATAATTAATACAGAGACACAAGATTAGAGCTTTGAAAATGTTTTCATTTCACCATTTCTAAGATGCTAAAACATGTAAGAGATGCAAATTAGGTGACATTTCTCTGTGTGTTTGTCACATATACTGTGTGTATTTATGATTCATTACCACAAGTACGTCATATCTCTCTCCTTACTCATTAGTGCTGAAACAGTTATTCAATAAACTGGTTAGTCAGTCAACACGAAATGAATCAACAATTTTGATAATTAATTTGAGTTTATGAGAATTTGTCACTTCTCTGTTTTATCATTTTAAATTTAATTTCTTTTTGACTGTTTGTCAGACAAAACAATCAATTTGAAGTTGACGCCATTTTTCACTACTTTCTAGTATTTTACTCATGTTTACTAACTGAAAGATTATTCAATAATGGAAATAATTGTCCGTTTCAGTCATGTCACTTAATTTTCATGTTAATATGAAACATGTTTCAGTTTTGAAGAGTGTGTGAGATTAAGACGACATATATTAAGAGCAACGTTGACACACAAACAGTGGAAAGATTTGACATGTGATTTTGCATGTCACCCTGACCCTTTTAGCCGTCACCCTGATGACGGTGCAGTGGTGGCCAAAAGATTAGAGAAGCGAGTTTGTGACAGGAAGGTCGTCGGTTCAATCCCTGGACCGGCAGGACAAATCTGGGGGGGGGGTGGCTGAGGGGGTAATGAGGGTGGGTGGGGCCCCTCCCTCATTACCCCCTCAGCAAGGCCCTTAACCCAAAATCTGCTCCAGCGGATGAGACTGTGGTTGTACTGGGCAGCTTCCAGGTGTGAATGCGTATAACTGTGTGAATGTGATCAGGGCGTTCCTGGCTTCCTCTCAGTTAACCTTCCCTGAATAAATAAAGGTTAAAAATAAGGTTAAAAAAAAGATATCATCACAGCGGTGTGCCAAAATAAACTGTTCCTTCAAAACACACTGATACTTGTACAGAAACACAAATTGTGTTCACTAGTGTATTCACACGCATGCTACACACATAATCAAACTATCTTAATGAAGTAAATTCCCTCTGCAGACTATAACACAGTCCCACACTTAACACAAACTTGCATGTGCACACTCACAAGCCAAACAAGTGAAAATTGGAAATATAAACATCCGGATCAGACAAACACACACTAAAACAATGCTCCTTGTAACTCTGGCTGCTGGTTAGGAGCGCTCCTTTAACTTCCTCCTCTACTTTGCACACTCCTGGATCCCAACCGGACCTATAAACCATAAAACCACACTTTGTCACAGTCCGAGGGGAATTCAAATGTCACCTAGGAGACCAATATGCTGCCTATATGCTGCTAGGTTTTAGGTTGTTTGGCCCTTTGTTGTTTGTCCAAATACAGTATATTCAGTATTAAAACATATATAATCTTTCTTTGAAATTAAAATGTGTCAGATGAACACTGGAGAAAACTCTTGGACACCTTGGCACTACACCTTGAAAAGTGTTGTTGATCAGCCTCATGGTTACGTCCCTGCCATCTTAGAATATGAACGCCTCTCTGCTTTGTGTTTCATATAAACAGTGTTGTCAGCATTAGTTTGAAACGCCGGCTTCTGTTCTGCCACTGCCAAGACTCTCTAGTAATAAGAAGGGAGATGTCACATAAGGAGCCTTTGCTCATAAATCTGCTGCTGAGACTGACACACACAGAGTTGTGTCTTTTCTGCGAGTTTCCAGATTAATTTAGTTCCTCCTCTGGAGCATTAACAACATAACACCTTTCATCAATGAGGTGCTGTTTTTCTCAAAGACACACAGAACTGGGGCTGCAAGTAACGATTCTTTTTATTATTGATTAATCTGTTAATTATTTGCTCGATTAATCAATTAGTTGTTTTGTCCAGACAATGGTGAGAAATGTTGATCACTGTTTCCCAAAGCCCAAGATGACATCCTCAAATGTCTTGTTTTATCCCAAACAGTCCACCACCCAAAGATACTCAGTTTACTGTCACAGATTAAAGAAAGCAGAAAATGTTCACATTTGAGAAGCTGGAATGAGAGAATTTATACCTTTTTTCTTAAAAAATGGCTCAAAACAATTAATCAATAATCAAAATAACTAATTAACTAGATTAATCAACTAATCTTTGCAGCTCTACACAGAACACAGCGATGGTTGTTAGTCACCTTTCTGCATGTGGCAGCAAAGGTTAAGACACAACTACAGTATATTATGTTGCTGTCATCTCACCCCACCTTGTGGCGTATTACCTCCCTTGCAGGTTAACACTAATTCTTCCTGTAATGTCATGTCTGACCACCAGAGGTCAACTACTGTATGTGGAATAGTAATGGCATGTAAGTGAAGTTTGAGTTCATGCAAACCTTACTAGCAGTTCCTCCCTCTCCATTTTCTGCGTGCCAGTATGGATTGTGATGGAACACACACACACACACACACACACAAGCACAGTATTGAAAACACACCCAGCACATGAGTTGTTAGCAGGTGCATTTAAAAACACTCACATGATGGAAACACAGTCTGTAACTGCTTGGTGCCCCAAACTGCATAACATGAAATGTTTAACATCCTGCTCCCTCTGTAAACAAGCATGAGGTCATGGAGGTCATTATTTTTCTTCATGGGGGGTCTTCGCTGAGGTCTTAGATGTTATTTCTTACTCGTGTCACAATGATGCAATCCTTCCAAATGATTACACCTTCTATAAATGGTTATACTATTCTGTGACTGGGTGTGCAAATAATGACTGCTAGTTCAGTGTATGTACCTGGTGCTCTCACCTTGTTCTCAGCTACACGTTTTGCATTCTTCATGCATTCCTTCAGGCATCATTTTTTCCCACAGGCCTATTTTTTTTTTTCCTTTCTCTTTGGTGAGTTTTAAAATCTCATGAGCGTTTTCTTGAAATATGGTTGTTTCAAACAGTCAGTTCAAACTCTCACACCATAAATAATTTGTCCTTCCTTTTTGTTAAGTTCATTATGTTGTCTTTTGGCTCCACGTTTCCCAATCATTAGGCCATTTTCTAAACTGTTTCATCTAAAATAGAAGTAGCTTTTGATTTCAGTCATCGCCTCTCTGACTCCAAATTTTAGAAAGAGCATGGTCGTGACTACAATTATATTTCCAAATCCTGTTTCACGTGAGCTGTCTTAGTAAAGGCTAACTTGCCTTATCAATAACAAAATGATATGACATATTTTAAGTTGAATACAACAATCCCTCTAGCACCACAGCCAGGCCAAATATTAACTCACATTTTGGTCTGAACCCCTTCAAGTATAAACAAACATTTTTCATACCAGGGTTGTTTATCGATTGAATTTTAATACTTGCTGTGTCATGAAATAACTTTGGTGGTGACAACACAACAGGAACTCCCATTCATGATCAATATTCTGTAGCAGATACCCAAATATGCAAAGCAAGCAAAGTTAGTAGATGTTTCTCACTGATTTCCAGAGGTCAGTAATGGTGCCAGTAAATATAGTTGTGTAAATGTTTGCCATTGACCAACATTTGGTTTTTGTGTTGGAAGAAAAGAAGTTTAATCTATAAGGCTAGTCCAGCCTTCACTATGTAAAAACCCTTTCAAGATGATTGCAAACTCCAACCTATTAAACTATGACATTATTAACTTTAGTTATATGATATTGATCATGTTGAAAATTTGAAGATGGCAACAAATGAGTTTTCCACTGAGCAATAACAACAAAAAACTGCAAAAAAAAGAAATGTAAGACATAATTTATATTTATATATAAGTCCCTTTTAGTCTGTTTTTATCAACCACATTACATCATTCAAAACCAACATATAACTCATGCTGTGAAATCTAAAGCACCAGGACTTGCATTCATGTATGCTGCTACTGTAGAATGATTGACACGGCTTTTGAGTTATAATGCAAGTCAGTTTAAAAGACACGTTTCTCCCAGTAGTGAGTAAACAGTCAAAACTGAAGGTTGCTCTGACAAAGCTTTCAGTGAAAACACAAACAGGAAGTTGGCAAATTCCCTGCCATGCTCAGTGGGTAAACAATTAAATTATCATTGCACCTGCCCTGCATGTATACAGTGTTGTATTTGCTTGATCTTTGTACCTTTGCTTGGCTTATAAAAGTGCCGTTTGGATCCTCTCATCCGGTGTGATACCTAGATGCTTTACTGCCTTTGCAACAAACCACTCTGGACTGCAGTGATAGGTTAGAGACTGATTATGTGCATAGATTGAATCATTGGACTCTCGCTCAAGACTGTGGAGATAAGAGTGGACTTTAGGAGACACCCCTCAGCACTGCTCCCCCTCACAATATCCAACAGCCCTGTGTCAACCGTGGAGACCTTCAAGTTTTCTGGCAACTACCATTTCTCAAGACCTGAAGTGGGAGACCAACATCAACTCCATCCTCAAAAAGGCCCAGCAGAGGATTTACTTTCTGCAGCAACTGAGGAAATATGGTCTGCCACAGGAACTGTTGAGCCAGTTCTACACCGCAGTCATTGCACAGTCTATCCTGTGCACATCCATCATAGTCTGGTTCAGCGCAGCCACAAAACAGGATAGGCTACAGCGAACAGTAAGGACAGCAGGAAAAAAAATCATTAGTGCTCCCCTGCCCACCCTCCAAGACTTGTACTCTTCAAGAACCGGGAAACAGGCTGAGAAAATCATTACAAATTCTTCACTCTCAGGACACAACCTTTCTCAACTCCTCCTCTCTGGCAGACGCTACAGAACCCTGTATACCAAAACTACCAGACAAGAGCAGTTTCTTTCCTTATTACATCACCCTCATAAATAGCTGACCAGTATCATCTGCTATGCTTTAGCTACTCTTGTTTTTTTCTTCAGAGAGTTGTTACACCATGCTTCACATCTACATATACTGTATACTACAAATACCTATACGTCGCAATTTCATTCCCATACTTGATGCACATTATTTGTGGTTTTTCAAAGCTTTTTTGTCAAACTACTTTGAAGCATCCAGGCTCCACCTTTTACAGGGAAAATACGGTTTGACTGGACAAAACATGTCATATTGTTATTCTATTAGCAAGAGAACCCGGTGTTCTTTGGCACAAATGTCAGGCCTCTGGGGTTTGGCATCACCTGCCACTGATTCACTTTAAGACATCAACAACAACCCCACACACACTTGCACTTTATGTATATTGTTTGTCCTTTATATAATCTCTATATTGCTTGTACATTGTGCATTGTCTGTAAATAATATGTGCATTGTCTGTGTTGTCTGTATTGCTTGAGAGACGCCAACGACTGGAACCAAATTCCTTGCCAAACATACTCGGCCAATAAATCTGATTCTGAGTTGTAATTGTAAAGATTTAGTTTTACTGTATGTTAGGTTGTCCCTGTCTCCTGGTCTTACACCAGATTTTTTTTTTAAGGCTTGTGTGTGTTTGTGTCTGTGATTGAGTCTAAACAATGAGTTTGCATTCTTGTCCTTATTGAGGAAGTAGCTTCTGTATTAAAACATCAAAGCAAAAACAGGAGGAATGGTATTCGACAACAGTGAAGACGCCTTCTGTGTGTCCAGGTGTGGATGTCAAGCTGTGGCTCAGACATCGATTTATGTCTTGTGCAGTAAAGGAATAATTTTGTTCTCTCTCGCAGTCTCCTTTCTTTTCCCCTCCCTCCTCTGACCTTAAAATTTAGTGCAGGTGGATAAACATGAAAAACAACAAAATGTAAAACTTGATGGGATTTATAGAAATTTAGGATTATTTTTGATTTGGAAAAAGTAACAAGTGAAACTCCACCTACTAACAGAGGTAAATTAAACCAGTTATTGACAGTTTTTGGTGGCCTAATTGTCAAAGAAACTCTCAATCAAAGTCTACAGTAACATGAATTGAAAGGCTTGTTAACAGTTTAAAGAAATTGTTCATAGTGGTTTGCTAATTCCATATTAGCTTAAGTTAGGGGTCAGCGCCTTCATTTTTATATTATATACCTCCAAACTAAGGAAATTTGACTTTTACCATCAACTACCAAACCAATGAGAAAAAAGAAGATGCGCACCATTAGGCTGCACCAGCAGTTTTTAATGAGAGGGCCCCGCAGTGACGGTTATTATTGGGAATAGGCGTTGCACTGTCACATTTCCTGTTCTCTTTGTGTCAGAGTTTTAACTGTGGGTTACCAGAAGTTCTCATAAGTTGACACTGCTTACACACGTACAAACACACACACACGCCATATTGAAAGCAGCCATTTGTTCAGTAAATTTGATGTATGGCTTCAACTTCACTTTCATGATTTTGGTGTATGAGTGTGTGCCTCAGCTGGTGTGCCTCAGTCCATCTTTATCTGAAGAGAAGCTACAATTCTGATCACATGATCACACCTTCAGTTGAAACAACATTGCTATTGCTAGTGCATGAGTGCGGCTATTCTTCACCTTTCTTTCTCATTCTAATTTGTTTCTATGTGTCTTGATACACTCTGCCACCGATGTGACATTAAGTTTCACTTTAAGACATCAGTGATGTCTTAAAGTTTCACTTTAAGACATCAGTGATGTCTTAAGACATCACTTTAAGACATCAATGATGTCTTAAAGTGAAACTTAATGTCACATCGGTTTTAAAGTTTCACTTTAAGACATCAGTGATGTCTTAAGACATCACTTTAAGACATCAATGATGTCTTAAAGTGAAACTTAATGTCACATCGGTGGCAGGTGATGCCAAACCCCAGAGGCCTGACATTTGTATCAAGGAACATTTGGTTTTCTTGGTTATAGAATAACAATATGACACGTTCTGTCCAGTCAAACTGTATTTCTCCTGTAAAAGGTGGCGCCTGGATGCTTCAAAGTAGTTTGAAAAAAGCTTTGAAAAAAGTCATGCTTATTCAGGAGCAGAACCTCTCAAATATGTGTAAAAAACATGTAAAAAGAGATTGTCCTGGCTGAAATGTTGAATACAGTATAGTACAGTATATTGTGTTCTCTCCATGTATGCAATAAACCTATTTTCAAGTTTATGAAGTATGATATTTTACTCTACTCCCTTTAATTTGCCCTCTCCTCTCAGGTCTTTTCTGCGATTGCCAGAATAGCGCTGTAGGCGTTGTGCTCAAGTTAGTTCATGCAGTTCTTTGGAACTAATTATCAGGCTTAAAGATCACAGTGAGGTTTTTTTTAGTTGCAAACTTCGGAAACAGAACATTTGCTGATGCGTCGAAGCTCAGGGTTATTAGGGTGTGATTGAAGGATATTATTAGACATCTACTGTTTTAAATGATTCCTGTGCAGAAGAGAAACTTTGTTGATCATAAAGTTGAACAGAGAGGTGAATCTGTGCTGTATGTTTGCAGCATTGCAATGAAAGCAAAGATCGTGTCTGTATATAAAGTGTCCAATAAGGAGCATTTGCCAGTATTTTACCACTTTAAGGAGGGTCGTTTTTTACTATGATGCAGCTTTAACCTCCATGTGTTTTCCATGGCAAATATTACCATCTCCGGCGAAGTGTGTAACTGTTATCAGTGAAATGAATGTCTCCTTGTCAGCCTATTGCATATTCTGTGATTGTATTTGTGTATATGTTTATTTGCATTTATGTTATTTTTCTATGTTTTGACAGAAACACGTGAGGACATGATCTGACAAGATTTTCGTTTTCAGTCAAAGGATGTGTCCATGTGTAATAATATCAGATTTTCTGTTATCTCAGCTGTTTTCCCTTCAATTAAAGCATTTTATTTTCAGTATTCATGGTTTCACTCTGACAGATCAGTGTCAATTGACATTAAAAACAGAAATAACAGAAAATAATGAGATTTTCTGTTATTTCAGCTGTTTTCGCTTCCATGATATTGTTTTATTTTTAGTATTCATGGTTTCATTTTGAGACATCAGTGTCAATTTTTTGTTCCCAAGGAACACTGTGTCCTTTCGGCAACAGAACATGTAAAAACATGTATAAAGACTCTCGTTTCTCTTCCCAGCCATACAATATTGTAATCATACCTCCCTGTAGAGAAAATAGAGAGATAAACAAATCAGCTGTAAATTAAAGGACAAAAAATGATATAGTGTTTATTCCTTTCATGCTCATGCAGATATAGCAATTTTTTGTGTGTTCAGTATACACAGTAGTGCCTTTCATATGTCCTCTACTCCAAGGTCACATCTGTAGTTTCCATGGTGATGAATCTCATGCTCAGCATACCTCAGATTAAGAAAAGACGAGTACTGTATTTCTGATGGTCGGCTCCAACCCTCTTGGGGTGTGTATCTGTTATAGTCAAATCAATAGACTGCCTTCTCACATATCCGCATGTGTGGAGCACACACACACTACGTCTGCTTGCATTGATTGTATTTGCATGTGCATTTGCATATGTTGTTGTGCATATGTATAGATGTTTTTAACCTACATTCACAGTATGACACTCTTTGTATATAATTTCCATGTTTGTGTCTGCTTATGTGCATGTAGGAGGACATCTTCAAATATAACACTTGTGGAAGCATATCTGTGCAGATATCTGTATGTGTCTGTGTGTGCATGTACGTGTAGAAAAACTGCTATTGTTAAGGATGTTTGGCTAGGCAGACTTTATACATCAGTGTGCATCTCTGTGTCCCAGGGGAGCTGTGCAGTGTGACTGTTCTCACGGGATGGGGTGTGTCTGAGCACCTATCCCAGGGGCATCTCCAACACAGGGGGAGGCTTAGACGGTCTGACCCCTCTGTCTGACCTCTGCACCGTCCTCCGCTGGGCCCCACAAGCTCTGCCTTTGCTGGCGTCTGTCTGTGTGAGCCCCCTCGGCAAAGATTCTTTTGGGTCTGGTATATAAAAAAGCAATGGGAGATAGTAATGTCACATTCTGAAAGAGTGCAATATCAGCCGGGCAGTACAGTAAAGCCACCAGGATACTCCGAACTAAATCAAAATGGGTGTGTTCCCAGACAGCTGTTGAATGCGGCGTAGCAAGCAAATACCTGTAAACTCATTATGACCTCACGTTTGTCCGATTAGTGTTGTCCACATCAGATAGAGGAAGTCAAAAGAAGAAGAAAGTTTGGTTTGCCATCTTGTTTACACTGCAAAAATTTAAGCCAAATGTAGCCATACCAAATTCACTTGGAGTGGGCCTAAGTGTGATTAATAGTTACAGTTCTCTTAAATTGCTTTTGCATCTATAAAAGTTGTTGTAGGTTGTGCCACTGTTTCCTGGCGAGTAGAAAGGCTGAATGGAGAGACTACTGCACAAAAAAAAACAAAAAAACACCCAAATTCATGACATGTAGCTGCGTAAGTGTTGGTTCCTTCGGTTTATGGTTCCTCCTAAGCCAAGCTAGTGTCTAATTTGGGCGGTGGCAGCCAGGCCTAGACCAAAGAGGAGGATTAGGGCAGTAAGAAACTGGGGCAGAGGAAGAGGATAATGCAGACACAGTAGCTACCTGCACAGTGGCTATTAAACCCAAAGGCTAGCACAGTCGAGAGCAGCATTTTCATATGACCTTTTCAGGTCAAGCAGAGACACGTTTGTCAGGTGACAGCAGGAAACTGTGTCAGTAGGAGCAGGAGTGGTTTATCTAACCAACATGGCAGCAGCACACTACCTCCAATCTGCTTTTGCAGCTACCAGCCAGGGCCAACAGGAATTATCGGCTACAGTAAGGGGATTAGACTGCCATGTGCACTGTGAGAGGAAGGGAGGGGAGAAAGGAAGGGAAATGTTGTGGTGAATCTGGAGATAGAGGGAGTGGAGATTAAGAGATTTTTTTTTCATTTTAAATGCTGGCTGTACTCTCCAGAACACCAAAGTCCCAGTGAAAACAAGCACGAGCCAATATCAGCTTTCATTTTAATACTGAGAAACTGATAGCTAGTGTTGGTGTAGCATGTCAAAGATCCCTGAGTGTGTTTTCTTTATAGAGCAGAATCCTTTAATAGCACCGACGACTGAAATTATATTAAACTGACTCAGCAGTCGCCAACATGAGTTTACAGCCTTCCATGCTCAATATTGGTGGACTAAAACGGTGGCGGTATCTATGAGAAAAGTATCTGTGGATGTACTGGAGGATTATGAGTGGAATGAGCAAATATGTGAAAAATATTCCAGTTTTCAGAGATTCAGGGGGAGAAGGAGAAGAGGTGAAACAATGCAGTCAACAAGCCAATGAAATCTGTGGTTGTTATAGCAACATGGAGCCTCTTCCCTGCGGCAGCAGCCCTCCCACAAGGTGTTGATGACATCATCATTGCCATGGAAGCACTTACATTTTTACCTCAGTCCATCTCTTCTATGAAGGGGAAGTAGGTAATAGTTTTACTTTACATAAGAGGTTCTTTGCCTCTGAGTAACTTTCTTGTTAGTCATCATTGATTAAACTGGTTTTTAAAATCGTTGTCATTCCATTCGACAAATTTAATTTGGCTTACTTTGTTACAGCTTTCTTTATTAGTCCTCCACTCCCAGTCCTCCACTCTGGCTCCTATACTGTCGGTATTTACTGGACTGGCTGGCACCCTTTTGGTGTTTCCATTTGAGTGTTGGGACAATACTTTTGTCAAGGCCATGTGAAGGACATCAGCCCAGCCAAACACAGCAGCATGTGAGAAGAACAGTAAACAAGGCGGCCACACCTCAAAACTCTCTTTCATACCTTGTGTAAACACATACACCTGAGTGACCTCTACTCTGGAGTGGATCAGTCTCAGTCAGCCACTTGTGATGTACACAGGACTATGAAAATACACATTACATACTCATGTGCATGTTTATCCACGGATATGTAAAGATATAGGACACATACATGATCAGGCACACACACAAACAAATACATGTACACACAATTTGCCTTGTGATGTGAGGAGATATGTCTCTTTTTTCATTTTTTTTCATAAAACCATAACCACATTGTTATCAATTATATTCCTAAAATATATGGAACTATTTTCTTTTGATTGAGTTAAGCCTGTTTATTGATTAATGTAACTTCTATATAAGAAGTTACATGAGGAGTCGTGAATATTAATTTTCAAATATGTTCATAAAGGTGACCTCTGGCTTTTAGTAAACTGCACTCAATGAACCTGCAGCTGGTTTCACCTCACTCCTCCTGGGATGTTTTTTCTAGCAGCTGTATCACATATCATATCATATCATATCATATCATATCATATCAGGAAATGACAGTTGGCAGGAGAACTGAATAACTGAAAATAGTGATTATGCATTGTTCTCGTAGGTAAACCTATTTAATTGTAAACTGTGTGTACTGAATGCATTTTTTGATGCATGATAATAATATAATTTTGTCATGGCTACTGTATATGTTATAGTTTAATTTAAGTCAATACAAACATTAAAGCAACTACAACAGTAACATCTTCAAACCAGCCACCAATGGAGGTACTTTCAGTTGTTTTGTCTCAAATGGGTAAACCACTGAGATTGTGATATTGTGACTTGATCAGGTGGAGGCAACGTCTTATCCAACCAGGCCCAAATATTTTAGTTGCCCTCTAGTAGCCCCCACATTTATGGTTAAACTGCAGCAGGGGCTGCAGGGAACTGAATTCTGTGTTCCATTTATGCTCTTCATGACATGCCAGAGCATGTGCACGCTGTATGTGAAGAGAGCAATGAAATACTGGTTGCCGCTGGAATTTTTGAGATATTTCAGTATTTTAATGCAGTTTGCAACACTAGCAAAGGTTGTAACTGTTGCATGTTTCATCACGTATGACAAATACATGCTCAGAGTTTGGACTTTCTCAGAACAGACTGCCTTGACATGTCAGACTTTTAAAAAAAAGTGGCATGAGAAACAGAACAATCACGTCTTTTCCCTCAGTTCTTTTTTTCGTTCTTTGAGCCCAGTCACAAAGAAAGCCAGTGAACAAGAACGGAGTAGGAGGCAGAAAATGAGAGGCCGACAGAGTGAGGGTGGGTTGGTGAAAAGAGAAGATTCTGAGCTCCTCCATGCTGTACATATCGTGTGACTCCAGAGCTGAAGTGTGGGTAAAGGAGCCTAGGAAAGGGGGGAGGGGAGTGTGTGGTGAGAAGGGCGTGTTGATCTCAGCAAATCAGAGCACTGGCTCAGTCTGTTTTGCACAGCCTAGGCCTAAATGTTCCCTGCAAATGTCCTGTGGAAGATTGTGTTCTGCATGTGTTTTTTCAGTCTACAGGTTGCCTGCCTTCCCCACCCTCACATCTCACTCACATTTGTCTGTCTGCTCTCTGACATTACCTCAGCCCCCGGTGAATTGGCCATTCTGGCCAATGGTTAGTTGTACTCTGGCAGCTAAATGTGTTATTGCAGAGGTAAGCTATCTACATTTTAGTGCTTAAAGACACAACAGAACTATCCTAGCCCTAAGACATAAACAAAAACATGTTTAAAATGATTTAGAGTTGTCACAATACTCGACTGTAACTGGCTGCCAAGACCAGCTTCACTAAATCAAATGAATGTGCAAAGCCTGCAGTGTTGCAGGGTGTGACAGTACTAATGCAAACTTGCCTGACTGGATGGATATATGTAGTGAGTGAATTGTTTCTTGACAGAAACAATGTATGAACTCTCTGTGTGTCACTGGTACTGACGACCCAAGCTGGGACTGATGCAATGTCGGCATCCTTGAGTCTGATACATGTGAGGAATGTTAAAGATCTATTTTGCTTCTTTGCCCTTTAGAGTGACCAAGGGGAGACTCACTGGGCGGGAGAAGAGCAGGAGTGAATCATTAGATTTTCCATTTGAATACATCAAAATTATCACCCCTTGAGTTGGCTGAATTATAGCAAGAATGAAAACTAAAAACAGTTAAGTATTTTTATAAGACTCTCTGTCCATGCAGTAAAGCAAAGAGCCCACACTGAACAGGAAAACAAGACAAGACAGATTGCTCTCCTCTCTGTGTTATTGATTGACCTCAGGCTAATGCAGGTCATTTATCCAGCTACACAACTACACACAGTGACACAAACACAGTCATGTACACGTTTACACAATGCGGTAATGACATGCGTGCACATGGACCCGCTTGTATTGTTTATTGTCCTCTTCTTCTGACAGTGGCACAGAGGAAAGGCTGATAGGCTTCTGTGTTTAGAGGCAGTGACAGGATGTGTTTTGACCAGCCTGGACTGAACAGACAGCTATAGTATGACCTCTACTAGGTAGCTCAGTCTACCTATTACAGATAGAGAGTGTATGCAGGGAGATCAAATGACTAACTGTGAAAAGAAGAAGCAGACAGGAAGAATAATTTCCCTTTGCAGTCAGTGCTCCTTTATTTGTATTAAATGAAGAAAGCATCTGAGACTAAAGACTGTGAGCATACTGTATATATAGAGTGTTGGCAGGCAAAATCTACTAAATTTAACGGACAACTGATATTAACCAAAACTGGCAGACACACTTAAAATACATCACCTACAAGTCCAAAACATGTTGTCAGCATTTCACAGTGTACACGTTCCTTGAACTGAACCTTGGAGCAAAAACAAGCCAGAGGGTTAAACATTTAAAGCTAAAACATGTGGGACACAAAAAAAAACTGCTGGTGCAGTATAAACAAGTTTTCTTAAATATATTATTATTATTATTATTATTATTATTATTATTATTATTATTATATATTATTATTCTATAAATATATATTCACTGAAGACGCAGGATTGTGTGTGTGTTTGAATGGGGGAGGGTCGTGTGAGAGAGAGAATATGTTGAGGGGCGCGGGGAGGATAAAAAAAGATGTGAAGCTATATGAAGCTTTGCAAATAACTGAGCTATAAGGGGTGAACAGATGCTTTGAAAATGTGACAGCATAATACTGTTGCAGATTACATATTTAAGCATTTGTGCTCTGTAAGATAGACATAACTGTAAAAGTGCTTGCAGACAGTAGACAGTTACCATAATAGTAATTATTCGTCCCTTAAAGAGACTTGAAATCCCAGCTGTAGACCGGATGCTCCTGTTCAGGAGACAGAAGGCTCAGGAAGGTTTAAGGCGAACTGGCTAATGGGCAATGGTTGTAGACTAAAAAGCTTTTTAAATGAAGGTCTAATGACTGAAACATAGTTCAGATAAGGTGAGTGATTCAACAGTATGTGGTAAGTCTTATTCTTTAAGTCTGTTATTCTTTCCCTACACATAAGTCACTAAGACATTGTAGAAATGCGTCTTGCATCATACAACATAAAAAACATTTGACATTACCCAACAGTATAACACCATAATTATCTAAAATTACACAAATTATATATATATTAACCAATAGTGTCATTATAGAGATATTTCTGTGTCTATAATCTTGAATACATAAGTTAGCTACACTTCTACTGTATACTACAGTAGAAACACATGAGAATAAACACTTAGGAATTGTAGAGATTGTAAGTAATAGAAATAATAAAGAATTAGCTTTGTCCAAATGACTAGCTCATCTGAACATGTAGTCAGTCTGGTAATTAAAGGCAGCAAACACACGAGCATGCTTGTAGGCAGAGCATGTGAGCCTGATTACACAGTGTAAATGCGTAAATCATTTTTGGAGGCCCCTCCAGGTCGCATAAGGCTCTGTGAGATCAGACAGGATTTAGGGGGCATCCCATCACTTCTGTGCTACAGGGGGAAAACTGTGGCTCTCAGTCCCAACGTGCTGTAGGAAACACAAGAATAGAAAAAGTAACAAATAAAAGAGCAAACATTTGCGTGTGAATTTAAAGTCAATACGTTAATTATATTAACATATAATAGAAAAATAAACTTAAGTTATTTCTTGCCAATTACAGTTTAACATGCTGAATTAAACATGCTAGTTGAAAACATTATGGTGACGAATGATCTGCATCTGCTTTAGAGTGAATTATGCACACTTGTGACACAATGACACAGTCATTCCTAAACCTAGAAAAAAAAATCTCTTCAAATATGTGATTTATTAAATTTGCCTCTAAGGATCTCAGCAAAAGCTAAATAAATAAATATATAGTTTCAAAATATTCCTCCCCTCTTCTCTACAGTCCTCCAAGATTAATATTTGGTCATGACTTATCATCATGACTCAGCACCTTCCCTTACCAACCACACAGTTTTTTGGAGAAAACATTCTTATGATTTCATCTTCTGTGGAATTCTTCTGAAACTAATTGTCCCTCATGAGCAAAAATGCAACATGCAGTCAGTGAAAGCCTTTTTGTACCTTGATCTTGCTGCATAGCGAGAGTACAAACAGAATCAAAGGGCAGGGAGTTGTTGAATTGGCACGTTAAGATGTGGTATTAAGTTTCCTTTCTGTCGCCACCTTTCCAATTCCTTTATTATCAGCCTCCCTGTCTCTCATCTGTTGTTCTCACGATACCTGAGACAGCTGCGTTTTTGTTGTCTGACAACGCTTTTTTCCACGTCCCAATTTCGGCGGTCACGTGATGGACCTATCTCCTTCCCTGCTCGAGCTACGTGTCTTTGTTCAGGTGCATCCTCAAGCAGTAACCTCACCTAAAAACGCTTCACTGTTCAACTATAGCAAGCTGTAGTTTTAGAAAAAAGGGCTTTTTCCATTTTAACCCTGTTTACTTACTTTTGCATTGTTATAAGCTTGTTTGATATACATTTATACATATATATCCCTGTTTTGCTTTGCAGAACAACCTTTATTTTTATTTCATGAGCCGAACTGGTTTCTATCTTGGTGCATAAACTAAACCTGAATTCATCTGACGTTATTTATGTCAAAAACACGGATAAAAATCAGAGAAAAAGTAAAATCAACACAGCTCTGACACAATCTCAACAGAAGGTAAGCATTACAGACCTCACAAAGGTAATAATTATTGCAGGGATATAGTATTAAATTGCATTACATAGGTGTTTTTCTTATTGTGTCCTTATTTTGTGCTCAATTTGAAAGAGGCACAATGTTCATGGTATGTATATAGGCTGTTACCATGGCAACTGGTGCTGGTATACCACATGCTTCAGGTTGTCATTGTCACTGATTGAAGATTCCTCTATGTGCTGTTTTCCTCTTGTTGTATGAGATCTGCATTACAAAAAACCTGACAAAATTTAATGTGTTAAATAACTAATCTTCACAGTATGTGTAGTGTGTGTGTGTGTGTGTGTCTGTAGCATGTGCGCAGTGTGTGTGTGTGTGTGTGTGTTTTCATAGATGGGGCCTACTCTAGAAAAACTCTCGGCTCTCATATGCCCGCGGGTTTAGCCATTGAAGTTGTCGTTTCTCACAGAGCGATGCACTGCTTCACAGAATCACAGCGATTCCTCCAATCATTCACACAGTGAGAGGGAACAAAGAACAAGCCTGAGATAACAAGCGGAGCACTGAGAGGACAGCTTCCTTCTAGCCTGAGTTCTGGTCCTGTGGGCATTCTTTGGTGTTAAAGGTACTTTTCCCACAAGTTTCTACCAGAGGGGACTCTGTTTAAGAAGAGCCTGGATTGTTGTTTGAGTGTAAGCTAACCCCAGCCTTTCTTGGACCCCTACGCACAAATTTTAAGCTATCAGACTGTAGGCCTCAGTATCCAAGACAATGAGAGTCTGTCTCTTGTTAAAGATTGACACACACCTTGCCAAAGGCCACAGGGCCATGGCCAAGAAACCGACATTTATAGAAAATTGGATTCCACTTCTTGACTGTTCCCATCTCAAACTTTCACTCTTACTCATTACTTTCATTCTTACTCTTTTTTTTTTGGCATCACTCCCACTTGAACAAATATAATGAAAAGAGAAAAACGCTTGTCACGCTTCCCTTTCATTCTCTCATCATCGCAATGATTGGGTAAGACATATGCAAAGGAAAGCCCTACTCCTCAGTGATCATTCTTCTGTCATTTTAACAAGCCAGATGTTAGATTAATGTTATTGCTATGCTTGTGGTTCCACATGCATTTATCCTTTGATGTTATAACTATAACAGTAATGGTATTCTTTGTTGAACTGGTACTTCGGAAGAGAACAAATAAACACGCAGAGGAGGGAGGTCCTATCAAAGTCCCGTGGCAGTCTCTGCAGCTGTTCCAGGCAAAGCCTCGACCTCTGCTCCTCTGCTAATGCTCTGAGAAGAGTTAAGTGTCTGCAGATATTTCTGTACAACTGTGTAATTTTGAATATGCCAACCCCCAGCGTTGCATTTAAATTAGTGGATCTGCTCAATAATATTGTTCAAATGTAATTTGCAAGTGAAATATGAAATTAAACGAAACTCATGAAACTGAATTTGTTTCAGTTTTTAAAAGATTTTAAAAGATCATTTCCTTTAATTTAAGAAAACAATCTCAATTAGCTTCCTGATTTGCACATCTATGCTCAAGGGAATTTTGATGCAGGTGTGTTTCTCATGGTATGGTGCAATAGTTTCACATCGGTGCTCATCAAGCAAAAAAGGAACTGCTGTCTACACACACACGGGGCACGTGGCATTGTGACTAATATACTCAATGCAGAGTTGACTGTGTAGAATTAACAGAAAAAGGAGGACATGTGGTTTACAGGCAGTGCTGATAGATGGTTCTAATGGTTAGAATGATGTTTTTATCCAGCCCTCCTTGGATAAGCATAACAGCCACAGAGAATATAAAAGTATGAAGCATGAATGTGAATTTATAAAACTGCATTTGATTTGAAGAAAGAAAACAAAAACTGAAATCATGGCCAATAGTTAAAATTCCGTGATAATAATTTCCACAACCACCAAGTTTCAAAATGTTGCCACCACTAGTGTGCAGCAGGCCAGTGGTTGTTTTCATGTGAAGCCCACGTGGACTTTCAGAAGCCAAAATAGCTGCAGCGGTGAAACAACTTTTGTCTGTATGTTCTCACATGATGTAACATCACACACGAATTACTCTGCCTCCTGTCCTAAGCGTTACAAATAACATCTGCCACAAAAAAAACAAAAAACGTTTCCTTCTCTAACTGAATGTTTTCATAATCATCCAACGAGATGTTAGTGCACATGCGCACATAGAGATCTTTCAATTTTGGTTAATTTCTTCTACACGTACTTTTTTTTTTTAATGAGACAATAGTTTAAGTCTGTACCAAACATCAGCAGATAATCGTGTTTCAGTTGAATACAATGAGCATGACATTTTCAAATGAATGAAACATAGTAGTTACAAGGAACGGGCCTCATTATATTATTATAGTTTTCGACTAGGAGTACATAAAGTTCATGAGTTTTTCTTTCTTTTTTTTTTTACTTTAAAGTTTTTGCATTTTTTATTAATGAGTGTAATCGTACGTAAACACGCCCCTACGTATGGGACGTCACAGAACTTCCACACATAAGCATCGGAAGCACGCTGGGGCAGAGTCACACGTTAGCGTGGAGGGAAGGTGGCGGTTTTGCCGGGTATTACTTAAAAAAAAAAACACTCCCACTACAGTATCGCTAGTTGTTGAGGCAGATATTTGTGCTTTTAGAGCAACCTTCAACACACACAATGGCTGAGAAGATAGACATGGAAGGGAAGGCATGGAACGGCGAAACGCACCTCGACGAGCCGCTGGCCAACGGACTGACCGTCAGCAAGAAGAGCAGCCCGGAGCCGCTGTCCGAGCGGGTGAAGAGGATACTCAAGGCCAACCTGCTGGTGATCCTCACCGTGGCGGGGGTCATCATCGGTGTTTTAATCGGGCTTGGTATGCGCAACGTGGCGCTGACCAGAATCCAGATGATCTACATCGGTTTCCCCGGTGAACTGCTCATCCGGCTGCTGAAGATGATCATCATCCCCTTGGTGGTGTGCAGTCTGGTCTCCGGGGCGGCCAGCATCGACCCCAAAGCCCTGGGCAAACTTGGCGGCTGGGCTATGCTCTTCTTTCTGGTCACCACCTTGATTGCCTCGGCCATCGGTGTTGTAATGGCTTTCATCCTAACCCCGGGGTCGGGGTCTATATCCAAGCCGAAGTTGGACGGCTTGGATGGCGACGTACCTCCATCTAAAGAAGTGATAGACTCCTTCTTAGATTTGGTCAGGTGAGTGAAACTCCCACTTCTAATTACCTGAAAGTGCGTCTGGCGTCAAACTTAGATTTCTGTTAGAGGGACCCTTTTTTCTTTCTGTCCAGTCTCAGGTTTCAATTCATTTCACCTCGTCTCTAACATGTGCTGTCCTGTAATGACAACTAGCAGTTGCATCAGCTCAGCTACTTCTCACACAGTGATTAACTACCTCTGACTGGTCTGACTATGACCGGTCGCCTGCTTGAACAGCCTGTGTTCATTTCAGAATCACTAAATCACTTTTCTTTTTAATAAATAGGTTTCGTGACACATTTTGTCTCTATAACACACACACACCCTGGTTTCGGGGTAATACGTATAGGAATCCGGTCCCACGAGTTGAACGCTGCGGTGTAACTTCCTGTAAGGACAGCCCCGAGATTAAGAAGAAAAAGAGCGGTTTTTTTGATTTGGCAGGATTTCCGTTTCCTTTACAACACTTGACTCATGATTTAGGCTGTAGTTTTTTTTATTAACACTTTTTTTTGTAAAAAAACAAGGCTAAAAAGCTGTGTAACACCAGATGTCTGTGCTCAGAAAGCTGGCTGAGTGCCTTTGCCTTGCAGCCTTTAAACTTGTTGACCTTTTTTTGCCCTTTGATATCCCAGTGTATCTGTTCTACACTCCTCCAGATTTGTCTGGTGGGAAATCAGTAGCCTACAGTATGTCTTTTTTTTTTTTTTTTTATCAGCGTCACATTCATGAGGCATGTGTCACCCTCATCTAACTAAATAAAGAGAAGCAACAGGCCCAGAAGGCTGAAACAGTGATGTCAAAATCTTCCGACACATGATCACACATTATTTTCAGTTATTTTAAGTAACACGTCTTACACAACAGGTTCCACGATGTATATGTTTTTAAGGCTGAAATGATTGATTCTCTGGTTCCAGTTTCTCAGGATTTGCAGCTTTTTGTCTGTATTATATCAGAAGACATCACCTTGGGGTCTAGGAAATCCTAATTTATTTGAAAGTTAAAGACTAAAGGAGTAAAACAACCAGCACGACAACCATTAATGAAAATAAATGTTAGTTGCAGCTCTACAGGTTTTTCACCTGCCCTGTTTTACCACAAAAGGGGCGATGGATCCCAGTTAGTCTTGCTTATCTCAGTAAACAGCTTTTCAGTAAGTTAGTGTATGAAAAAGTTCAACTGTATTGAACCACTTCCTTTTGTAAACAACCACACAGTAGAGCCGATGTCTGAGCGGAGCATGTTTTCCCTCGCAAAGTCAAGAAACTGGACTCTGTTTAGTATAAACATGGTGCTCCTTGAGTTCGCTGTGAATATTTGAATCCATCATATTTGGCTGCTTCCAAAAGTTGACTTACTGGAAGAAATAATGTGCTTCGCATCTGTTTTTATCCTCATGATTAGCGCACAGATGTGTTTGTATTTATCCACATTACACGGACCAACGCTGAGAGATATGTGTTTTTTTTTTTAAACCAACATTCATGTTTCACATTAACATAAAACCTCTGCTCGCATGCAGTCCTGCCAACACGTGCGACTCCGTTGCATAATTTTGGCTGGTTAGTTTGAACATTCTTTGGAGCGTTTAGCGTTCCATGAATTATGGAATTGTGTACTACTAAAAGCCAGATTTTTTTCCACCCTCCGTTCCCCCCCTTCCCCTCCTCTAGCACTGTGACCTAGCCCTGGCAACACCTCCTAAAACATTTCATGCTGTTCAGAGCCTGATTACACGTACAAGTAACAGGGCAGAACTTATCCAATTGCTGATTAACATTGTTTTCCTGATTTTTTTTTTTTTTTTTTTTTTTTTTTTTTTTTAATCAGCAGCCCTTACATAACAGAACCTACAAGTTGCAACACAGTGGTCTGGTTTACACAGCTCAGATGTGGCATTTAGTGTTTTGTCTGACTCTGTTTATGTTTAATTCCTGGAATTAAACAGGGTTTTACACAGATTTTCATCAAAGAGCAGGTTTACTGTTAACTGATGTTCCTGAATGCAACATCTCAGCACCCATGTCCAGATTTATCTACTGTAGCTGGCTGCTGTTTGGGGTTTAAAAAAAAAAAAAAAGAAAAAAAAAAAAGGAAAGTAATGTTTGTCCCGTGCAGGACACATGCCGCCAACGCACATACACGCACGCACACACTCATTTACACATTATGTTAATAGGACAGCAGGAGAAACCCTGTGCCTCTTATTAGAGCGAGCCCTCTCAGTTGGTGTCCTGGTTAGTTTTGACAACAAAGACAATGTAGGACGACTGGAGAGCTGTTCATCAAGGCGTAAAACATGGCCTGGCCTTTGGCCACAGACACACACCCTCGATTTAATGGTTATCTGTCATTGTCCCCACACACACACACACACACACACACTCTTAGTGGGGCCACTCCTACACATCCTTGTTGACATTTTGTATCTCCTGCCTTCTGTTTGTTTTCCCACTCTAAAACATACAGTATCATTCAGTGCTAGTGTCAATTTATTGACCGTGTACACTATTTGCCTTGATAACCGGATAAAAAAGTATTTTGAAGAACAGGTTCACATGTTGCCTGATTTTTATCCCATGTCTGATTGGATAGCTGCAGTTTGTCTTCTGTTTTTATTGATCTTATCCTTATTTTTTAGTATTTTTATCATCCTGTATATTCCCAGCACAGCTACAATCAAATTTGATTCTTTCTCAGCTATCTAAAACATCAGCAGTAAATATGCTGCCCCCTTAGAACCAAAAACCATTTATTAAATCGTACATTTAACAGTGTTGGAGTATCTTAGGGTGGATTATTTTTCTTTAATTTCAGGCTTATTAATTTTTTTTAGATTTGAAAGAAGATCTTATTTGTGTTTCTGACAACAACAATGTTTTTCCAGCAGTTTAACAGGTAACTAAACACAAATGAAAGAGAGGTTTAAGGTATTTTAATGCTGTGTAATGTTGCTCCCATACTCCATCACCTAAAACCTGCTAACATCATTAGTGGCCCACTGTGAACAGAGTGGGAGCAAGTTTTTAAGTCCATCATACATCCGTTCATCTGTCCCATCAAGCACCTTCACTTGTGTTTCTTGGCTAAACATTTGCGAGTCACTGTAGACTTGCTGACTGATCTAGGAGGTATGTTAATATGCCGGGAAGAAAACGTCAGAGCAGTTTACCTCAAACAATCGAACGGAAAACACACCCACAAAACGGCGTTTGACACTACCATGTGTGCTGGTAGTTGTCATACCTTTTTATTTATTGTTGCTGCTTGCGCAATAGCCAACAGTCAGGTAAAGTTTATTTACATAGTCATAGTCCTCTCAGAGGTCTTGACGTCTCCCTCTATCAAGACTCTCAATTAGGGTAAAGGGTAAAATATAACCGTACAAATTACTCAGCATACCATATTTTTAGTATAGAATGTGTAATTAATTAAATCACCCCTGATTAGTGACTAATTTAAGGTGTGTTTGAGGAGGTGATGCGCAGGTGCCAGAATAGTTTGTTTGTTTGTCATAACAATTTGGTTTTGTATCTGTGTCAGGAAAGAAGTAGCTACAACAAAAAAAAAACAAAGAGGAAGTGGGTGCTTTCAGGTTGCAGCTTCAGCTTCATGCATAATTCAGAGTGAAATGAAATGCACACCACAATGATGTGCATCAAGACCTTTATAGACACTGAAATAATCCTAGAGAGTACTTATTTGATTAGTGATTATTTGAGTAACCTGAATATATTTGAATATCCAAATAATAAATCCTAACATTTGCTTGACAGCCTGCAGCCTTTTTTTTTGTCTTTTGTCGTGGCCCTGGGCAGCACAGCCAGTCATTGAATCTAGTTGCATGCTGCCCTGTCACAGTCACATGATGTTTAATCCTGATGCTCTATAGTTTCCAATGAAAGGGAATGAATGGCTAGAAAGAGCTCGTGAAGTTAATGCCTTATTACTCTAAATCCATTACAGCAGAGCACAGGGGTATCGGGGACACATGGGTTTCATGAGTTCCTGGGAGATTTATTATGCAGTTGGACCTATGTACCAGTGTGTGTGTGTGTGTGTGTGTGTGTGTGTACTTGTTGAATGAATAACAAAACACCAATGGGGGCAGAGTAGGGAAAAAAAGGGGATTAATAGTTAAATTCTCTTAGCTATTTCCACATGATCAACCTTGTGATTCTGTCTGTTTGAACTATCATTAATGTCCAAAGAGCAAAGCGGCTGTTTCTGTAACACCGCCGGCGACAGAAACTGTGTGTAGTTAAATTCTCTGCCACAGTCCAGACTTCCTCAGAAACATTTACGATCCAGTTTATGGCTGACACGACAACGTGTTTTGTTTTGTAAAAAATATTTCCTTTCTCTTGAGTGTCCATCCAAATAAGTGGTTGCTTTTTATGTTGCTGTGTGTGTGCAGAGAAACCAGAGGGTTCATCTTTAAGCACTTGTATTGTGTTCTCTTCATGTGTCCTCAAACATGTCATTTCTTGCCCTCCAATTGCAGCCGCAACTTTTTAATTGGATTTTCCGAAGGCATCTGGCACACATGGAGCACATGAACTGAACGTATTATTGAACTTTTTTCTTTTTTTTTTTCTCTCTCCACAGAAACATCTTTCCCTCCAACCTGGTATCTGCCGCCTTTCAATCGGTTAGTTTTGCAACTTGATTCTATATTTGTTCCATAATTATGATTTTACATTGTATAAAGGAAATATTTGGATACAACGACTGACTTTCTTTTTTATTGCAGTATGCAACCAGCTACAAGTTGGTCACCAAGAACGGCACAGATGGAAACCCCAACATCACAGTGGAGAAGGTGAAAGAAAGACTTTGTTGTCCACATAAATTAGACTATAAATGCACCACATAACATGACACACTATGTGGTTGCGTTTCTCTGCGTGTCCTGACTGTTTTTCATGCGTTTCTGTGCGTGTGTCTAGGTGCCGTTTGGAGTAGACCAGGACGGCATGAATATTCTTGGTCTGGTAGTGTTTGCCATTGTGTTTGGCGTGGCTTTGAGGAAGCTGGGAGAAGAAGGAGAGATCCTGATCAAGTTCTTCAACTCCTTCAATGAGGCCACCATGGTGCTGGTCTCCTGGATCATGTGGTAAGAAAAGACCTGCATTTTTCTGGATAGGTTTGATAGGCTTTGTTATATGTTCCACAACCATAATCATCTACAGCGTTGTACCTTTTCTTTCTCCTTCCTGCACTTCCTGTCTCTCTACAGGTATGCCCCTCTTGGTATCATGTTCCTTGTAGCTGGTAAGATCGTTGAGATGGAGGACGTTGGCACGCTGTTTGCCAGCCTGGGGAAATACATAGCCTGCTGTATGATTGGACATGCCATTCATGGCTTTATTGTGATGCCCGCCATCTACTTCATCATTACAAGAAAGAACCCATACACCTTCCTCTGGGGGATATTCACAGCTCTGGCAACAGCCTTTGGAACAAGCTCCAGGTAATGAACCTTTTCTCGGAGTCTCCCGCACACCCGCACTTGTTTGCCTTCCCTGGTTGTTAAATATCAAACACTGAAGATCCCCTGTTCTGAAACACACTTACGTTCCTCTCTCTACAAACACAGATGCTCACACCTTTCGCCACCCATACACTCACAACCCCTGTTCACTTCCTTCTCAGCTCTGCCACCCTGCCCCTGATGATGAAGTGCGTGGAGGAGAACAACGGCGTATCCAAGCACATCAGCCGCTTTATCCTGCCCATCGGAGCGACGGTCAACATGGACGGAGCTGCTCTCTTTCAGTGTGTGGCTGCTGTTTTCATCGCTCAGCTGAACAACACCTCTCTCAACTTTATTCAAGTCATTACCATCCTGTAAGTCTGCAGTTACACAACTGGATTAAAGCCTGTGTCTGACTAAACAGACTATCTTTGTATTCAAATAGGTGATAAGGTGGGTTAATGTCAAATAATCTTCCATTTTTGTACATTTACTGTATGTAAACATGCTGTGCATATTCATTATTTGCTCTGTCGGTATCTAATTGTGTCATCTTCCCTTTGAATGTGTTAGTGTGACAGCTACAGCATCCAGTGTTGGAGCAGCAGGTATACCTGCTGGTGGTGTGTTGACTCTAGCTATCATTCTGGAGGCAATCGGATTGCCCACCAATGACCTCTCTCTCATCCTGGCTGTTGACTGGCTTGTGTGAGTACACAAACTTTCTATTTTATGTGGAAATAAATAGGACATCCATATGCAACATACCCCACATAATTCAATTCAGACTCACTCTCTCAATTGCGGTCCATTCTGTTCTTCTTTAGCGACCGTACTTGCACAGTGCTGAATGTGGAGGGTGATGCCTTTGGAGCTGGGCTCTTGCAGTTCTTTGTGGACCGCACATCCAAGCAAGAGGAAGGAGCAGAGCTGAACGAAGTCAGGCTGGAAGACCAGTCAGCCATGGCGCCCGAACACTCGCCGCTCATCGAGAAACGAGGCTGGAGCGACAACACGGAAGGTGCTAATGCAGTGATCTCCAGTGAAAAAGAGTCTGCTATGTAATCCATCTGCTGACATCACCAGTGACACCCTCATATATCTGACACTCCCCTGAGGTTCTGGCCCCCTTTTCCCCCTTTTTTTTTTTTTTTCTGCCTTGAAGAAAAGAGTGTGTGGAGAGAGGATCGACATGCACACTACAATGCAAAGATAAGCTCCCTGACCCTATCAATGTCTGTCTGGGCGAAAAGCAAAAACATCATGGCAGAAATTCAAAATCCATTTTAAACACATTTACTTTTTTTTTCTTTTTTAGGGGCAGTATTGTCCATTAGTCTGGCTACTGTGTAGACATTTGATATTTTGGAACAGTCCTCATGCATTTTAAAGTCAGAATTGTATCATCTGACCAAGTTGTATATACCAGTTATTCATCAGTCACTAGTAGGATTATCACATGACCAATATAAAGTTCTGCCACAGTCACAGGGTCACAGGTTATGGCAGATATAATGTTACAAATAGTAGAAATGTTACATTCATTAATGACGAAGAAATACAAATATTTAGCCATTGGTCCACTGTTTTGTATCATCTCATTTACTCATTTACTTAGAGCATGCATGAGTAAACCACTGGTATTTATTACTTGGTCGGCTTTTTTTCCACTTCCCAGTGGAAAATTTCGACTTTAAAAGTTGATGAGGCCAAATGTACAGTAAAGCTTGCAGCACCCAGTTGGTGTTAGCCTGCAAAAAATCTTTATAGTCTTCATCTGGAATCCATTACATTCAAAATGTTTTTTGTTACCGTCACCTTTTTTTTTTTTTTTCTTTTATGTTCAATTTTGTCACATTTCAAACTTCCAGAATAGGAAAATAATCAAGAAGGATCATATATGTTGTAAGATCATTTGAACATGCACTATTTGTGTATTTTATCATACATGGTTACAGGCACCTTCATAAAGATCCAATGTTTTATTTAAATTATATGTATATGAACACTAGTTCAGCTACATTACATAAAATCTGCATGAAAATCACTGACGATGTGTGACAAAATACACAAACATGTTCTTTTTATAGTTTTTTTTGTAGGGGGCTGAACGCTTTTATTAGTCTGTTATTGTGTCTGTGGTTATTTCATGCCAATGGTTCTTTTAAATACAACGCCTTTCTCATAATGAGAAAGAGCAAGACACCTTTTCTGAACATTATATTTATACTCCGAAAGCACACAGAATTAAATTATCTTCTCATTGATGTCCCAAAGCTGAATGAAGAAAGATTTTACTCAAGGACTCGTCGTACGTCAACATGCACGGACACACACTCTTCAGATGGACCTCAGTGCTATGGCAGGCAACATAACCTCAGGTTTAACTAATGCTTGAAGACTGTCCTTCAACGGCTCTATAATACTCTGAGACCAAAAAATTCACATCGACTCAGCAAACAGGAAGGAGAACTCCTAATGACATTTCCAGGGAGATGTGTGTTGTTTTTTTTTTTTATTATAGCCCACATTTAGCTAATGCTGTTCTGTGTAGATTCCAACACCTCAGAAAGCCTGAGTACAGTCTGTGACAAGAAGGACAATTTGTTTGATGTTGTAAAGTGTGGTGTGTGTGTGTGCGAGTACAAGGATGCCTCTATGTTGTCAAACGTTCATTTTGACTGTTGTTGCATAAGTCAACCTTAAACCTATTTATGTTTTGGCTATAATGGTCACAAACATTAAATACTTGTTATATTTTCTTTGGCCCTCCTTAAATGTCATTGTTACTGCCTCAGATAATTACTTGTTTAATATTTATTTCTCTAATCAAAATCCAAAGAATTTGTTAGCCAATGTTTTACCATTTTAGTGACTCCAAATTTTTTTTGCCATCTTCAAGTCCTCTTGGTTTGGTGGTTGCTTTTTTTTTTTTTTTTTTTATCATATTCACTTTTCTTGGTCTTATTTCCAACTTGTGGGTAAAAGTCTAGTCTGTGTGTATACAAGGTGCTTCCATTTGGTGATTTTTCTCATGCAGTTTTGGCAGTGGGCATTTTGGAAGCTTCAATACTTGAGACTTTGGAAAATGTGTGTGGTGTAGTGGTGATTTATTGGCTGTACAAGAGAGAGATACTGCTTTTTTATTATATATATATATATATATATATATATATATATATATATATATATAATTATAAAATCAATCTCTTTAACATTGCACTATTGAATGTATATCTCTTCCTCCCATATCGTCTTTAACTGTTTAAAGCTACCAAATTACTGGAGTATGTGCTACTTATGTTATACAAAATTTATCAAGACAACCTTTTTACTAAATTCAAGTCAACATCCTTTTTTAGCTTCCTAGTTTTGCTGTATTTTCTATGGTCATCTATGAAATCATCATTTTTCTACAGTCTTATATAACACTAGAGAGCTAAAGCATTCATCATTGCCTCTACAACAGCTATTTTGATTAATGCTTTTTATTTTTGATGCAAGGTTGTAAAGATGTTATCATTCCTTTGAGATCTTTCACCATATGGATGTCTGTCTGGTTCAATTATTGTATTTGTGTTGTGTGTGTGTGTGTGTGTGTATGTGCACGTGGCAGTCGTAATGATTTTATCGCAGTGGCGCAATGTGTCAAAGAAATTTCCTGGTTACAGTCTAAATGTTGTCTTTAGGTTTTAAACAATAAATGCCTTTTTTTATTATTTGGCTGTGTGTCTCAGCTCCTTCCCTGTGATTATGAACCATACTTAGTGCACTGCAGTCATTGTGGATGAATGAGAACTCCATAGCTACCGTATATCATGTTACACCTCCAGATGCCCATGCTATATAGAACCATGCCAGAGGGGAGACATATTTAAAATGCATTGAGCTCCTTTATGTTTTTCTGTCCAAAAATAACCACACATAGCTCCTCAGTGGTGTGTATCATTATCTGAATACCAGGCCATATATGAACAATGCTGTTTATCTATTGGTAAATGAAAAAGGAATGCAAACATACCTCAAGGAATACAATACAGCATGTGCAGTTTTGACAGGTGCAGGGCGGCAGATTGTTAAATACAGACTCATTTCTGCTTGAGTAGAATTAGGAAGATTACGTCACTGGACGTGTCAAACAAGTGAGCTGCATTCCTTTCATGTTACATTCCTGTTTGTCCTGTCATAAAATCCACCTCCAGCGCTCCGGCCATATGGCCAGAGAACCCCCATACATCTTGACCAGAGGCTTAGGTCAGAGTTACAAAGGCCTTATAATAGGTGTGTTGTGCCACCTAGTGTTCAAGAAGAATTGCAACCACTAATTGTAGATTTTTAGAAACAAATTCATAAAATGAAGACACGAAACTGTTACAAGTCCTTTATTTTACCAGTTCATGAAATGGCGTGACATCTTGACACATCACACATAAGTAACAACACTACAGGAAACATGTCGTACCCAGAGGAGCTGGTGTTTTTGTTGTTTTTTTGTTTTTTTTAAAATTTGTAACATCTCTTTTAAAAAGTTTTCTTTGAATCATTTCTATTGAAATTTCTGTTTCAGTCAATACATGATGGGTGCTCAGTAGTAACACACATAATTGAGCTGAAGGTTAATATTCATTTACAAATTCAGGGAACGTTTTAGTTGAGCACTAAGGCCTTATATAGCAACTTTTCCTCCTCCTCCAACAGCCAACAATAACAGCATCGATGACAATGTGTTTCTCATTTCACCACATGAGAATGTACTCACCACACTACAGCTGTCGGGTACCAAATGGCACTGATATACAGTAACATTCATTCATAAACTGTGCAAATCTGGAAATTCAAATTATTAGTGCAAAACAAGGCAACAGAGTCAAAGAAATCCACAAAAAAAACCTGTGAGGGCAAAACCACTTATTTAACATGTATAATTTGGTACAATATCTTAAATCCTGCTTAAGATAATGTACACTGTAGCTTTCAACAAGAAACCAATATAAATACGATTTAAAAGTATCATCTTTACAGCAGTCATATTTATACTGTATTGTACAACACATACAGATTTAGTACACCGCGTAGTAAATCCAAGAAGTATGCCTGATGTCACAGCACTAGTTCTTTGATTTAAGGTTATTTTAATGCTCAGTACAAATAAAATCTCACCACTGTAAGAATTAGTAGCAAGTCAGTCCGGTGTTAGACCCAAATATTGATAATAGAGAAAAGTGCAACCAGGCATGTAATTACACAGCTGTCTACTCACATAGTTGTTGTAAGTCTAACAGCAAATGCAGTCATTTTGGCACCATATCAGTTTCCAGGTGTCATCTTTTCAGCCGTTTTAAAAGATTTTCTAAATTGTTCAGTGAACAAATACAATTCAACAAAAAAAATGGTTGAGAGTCTTTCTTTATCCTTTTATAATTTGCTTCTGTCCAGTCTTTTCTTGGCAGGGTTGGGGTATTGGGGGTTCTCAATGACCCCCTCTCCAAACTTGAGCTCCAGGAAGGCGCGGTGGTTATTGGGGCCGTAGGCGGTGATGCCGGCAAAGGGCATGGGCACAAGTGGCTGTAGGAAGTGTTCTGGGAACTCCACATCTTGTTTGTGCTCTGTCCATGTGTCCTTGGTCATGATGCCGTTGCGTGGGTAGAACGGCCACAGGTCAACGTGCAGGTGGTTGGCCTCGCTGTACTGGACTCTGTAGAAGTCTCCTTCCACTGCACGCTCCCAGACATAGCCATTAGCATCCACCAGAGAGCCTGAGTCCAGGTTCTTCAGGTGATCACAGTTAGGTACATCCTCCAGGTAGATACCCAGGTCCACATCATAGTCCCATGGGATGATGTCCTGATGGCGGACAGCACCCAGAAGAGTTCCCCCCTCTAGCCAGTAGCGCACACCAGAGCTTTCCAGGATATTGATGACATACTTGGTAGTTTCTCTGAGCGCTCGCAGACAACAGGGTGGTGTCCAGCGATCCAGATAGAGGTAGTCTGGGGTGTCATCCTGCACAGTGCCAAAGCAGCGAGGTGTCTCCTTACTGCAGCCATACCACTGCTCCTTCCCTTCAGGAAGCAGAAGACGCTTCAGGCCAAAGCTCCTCATGAGCTTCCCAGTGGCCTCCTTCAGTCGAGTGTCAGCTTTCCACTGGTTGTGAGCTGAGCTGAAGAGGGGCCGGTGGTTTGCGGAGAAACAGGGGCTCTCCAGCAACTTGACCTTCCAGCCTCTCAGGGCAGTCTGGACGAAGAGTGAGGAGAAAAGGGGTCGGCCCAGAGGTACAGAGAGGTTAAAAAGATCCTCTGTGCGTATGAGGACTACTGCATCTCCTTGTAAAGCCGTGCACACACTCCCGCTGCTCCCAGATGCAGCCGGCGAGTAAGTAGCTGTCCACTCTCTGAGGTTCACCCGCAGGTGGAGACACTGCACAGCAGACCGAGCCAGCACGGGTGCAGCTACTAGCCTTACAGGCCCCCCACCCTCACCTTCCAGCTCCCTGATCAGCCTCTCAATAGCCCGGGGTTGCTCCAACTCCACTCCATCGGGCACCAGCAGGACAAACTCTGTCTGGACGTGAAACTCCGGCCTGTGAGCTTGTGGCGGCTGGTCCGGGCTGGGGGAGAGCACCAAAAGCCGAGCCCCATCTGGAAGCACCAGAGGCGGGTAGGGAGACGTGTCAGCCACAGCCAGGAAAGGAAGCTCAGGTCTCTGTCTGAGGAAGGAATTAGCCACATCTCCAACATAATTCTCAAAGTTTTCAAACTCCCTGAGAAGCACGGTCACACGTGGGCCACGACTGTGTCCCTCCACCCCGACCACTCCAGGCTCGCCTCCAGGCCCTATGAGTCCCCCTAGGCCTCCCCCAAGACCAGAGGCTGGTAAGGAAGCCCTCCTGGTGCCCCTGCCAAGTTCCTTCCTCTTCTCCATCATCTGCTGCTGGGCCCGGGACACATAGTAGAGAATGAGGAGGTTGAGGATGATGGCTCCGGTTAACAAACCTTGGCAAAAACTGATACGCATGGCAACCAGTGTTTACTTTCCAGTTTGTCTCAGCAAGAGAATATAAATTTCAGCTCAGTGGTTTTTAGGTCCCCATTGGTGTAGTATTCAAGGAATGAGAGTTCAGTCCAAGCTGTAAAAGACAGGGGAATAAATACCATGAGCAAAACGAAATTTCCAATGCAGCAATTGTATTTTTGTGCACACAGACAGCATCATTAAGGTCAAGCTTCCTTATTAAACACACTGCCACGCTATTTGAGAATGACATTTGAAATAACTTAGTTGTGGAATTAATTAATCTATCCTCACCATTGCAACTTAGTTAAAATGTAAAATGAGGTTAGTTTTAGCTCCACTGCAAGATATCCATTTATTATTCGCCCATAACATTAGTGTTTAATCATGTCAAAAAATGCACATGTTCATTCATGTTCTGTACGTTACTCTGTAGATTTGCTGCATTACCAATCGTTAAAAACTTGACGTTACTCACCTTCATTTGGATGTAGCTTTTTTTCTTTACAAGATAATTTTTTGCAGAAAGCATCCCATCACATCATGCATCAGCACCTAAATGTTATCCAAAGCGTCAGCAACGTTAAGCCCATTAACCTTCACTATATCTGGTTTTCTTGGTGCTCCATGTCAGCCAGCTATTGCAGCAGTGGAGCAAACCTGGCTGAACCGAGGGCAGAAAACACCGACATGAATCTGCACTGTAAGCTAATATTAGTGCGGGTGTGGTTGAAATCGAGTCTCCGACATTTTTAAGAGGAAATCCAGAACTAAATGTGCACAAATCGCATCACAATGTTATATGAATATGTAGATTAGCACAAGCTCAACCATAAAGCCCCACTGCACTGATTTACCGCTGAGCTAACACGCTGGTTGTTGCTAACACCTTGTTGCCATCAGCAACAACGAAAACGCTTCCTGTCGGAGTGCTTCACAATAAAAGCGCCAGCTCCGAAATTAAAGGACGAGTTCTCATTTTTTCAAGTGTGTCTTAAAATAACAGTCACGTGCCCAAATAAACATAGAAATAGGTTTTTCTTGCCATAATTATTCCTCCTGTTCATAGTGATCATTACAAGATCCCTTCATAATGCACTTACAATGTAAGTGATGGGGGGCAAAATCCACAGTCCTCCTTCTGTACAAAAATGTATTTAAAAGTTTATCTGAAGCTAATATGAAGCTTCAGCCATCCATATTAGTCAAATCAAGTAGATAATTTTCAATGTGATAGTCTTTTTAGTGTCAAAGTTCCTCTTTTTGTTACTATACTTCCACCGCAGCTCAACAGGGAAACACTGATTTTGATGCTTGAAAGACTGTAAATGTGGCAGATATCTACTTGATATGACTAACTCAGACTGCTGAAGCCTCATATAAATGTCAGATAAACTTTTAAATGCATTTTTGCACATAATGACTGTGTGGACACACTGTGGATTTTGGCCCCCATCACTTACAATGAAAGCACATTTGAAGGGGATCTTCTAATTGTCAGGATGAACAGGAGGAATGATTACAGTGAGAAAAACCTCTTTCGCTGTTCATTTGGGCATCTGACTGTTGTCTAACACAGACTTGAAAAATTGTGAACTTATCTTTTAATGTCCAATCTCTCTGTTATTGTAAATTAGATGGGACATTTTTTCTAAACCAAACGATCACAAATATGACTAAAAGACTTAAACACACACTTGTACACACAGTAAATAACAAAGAGGATGAAGTGTATGTAAGTGACCTATTTTATCTCAGGAAAACTACTAGTGCCTCACTTGTGTTTCAGCTTATGGTGAACATAAAAAAGCTGATATCTTCAACCAGCAACTGTCCAGCTGATATTCTACCACTTCTTTGCAATATTTAATTTCTTTTTGTATATATTATATTTTTATGTACAGTATAAATTTAATAGCCCTAATACATCCAACCCTTTCTCAGTCCAATTAAACCATCTGTTAAAAAAGAAAATAAACATGATTATATCACAGGTCTATATGTTACAAAAATAACGTGGTGTTGCAGATTTCTACTTTCCAAAGTTCATTTTCCTGTTCTTTCTTCCAGCTTATCTCATTAGTGGTATAATGTGAAAGATGAAGAATAGGTCAGATGGTTTGTTATTTTTTAAATCGATTCCCTCACTTCAGTAGGTCAGTTGATATTAGTGTCAGTGCCAATAAATGTGCTTTGGTTAATTAAAGTTGGCCAAGTTTATTTTATTCAAGTCTAACTGATTATTTGCCTCCAATAAAACTATGATTTTGTCATGCTGAGGGGCCTGATCTGAATCAGAAGCGACTCCATTTGCAGACTGTAAACATACAAGGAATTTGACTCTAGCTTAATAAACATATGAAATTCCCACAAGCAGGTGAACCCCCTCAAGGACCCCACTTTGAGAACCACTGCTGGAGAGTACATAACAAATACTGGTAATTGTCCTTGACCTGTCCTGTGAATATTTTTCAATGAAAATTAAAACCGGAAACAATGTTACTGATAATTATATCTAACTTCATGGATCTCTAAAAAAAAAAAAAAATCCCTGCTCACAAAATGGCAGGAAATGGACTCCACTAACGACATGTTCATTGTGTATTACAGAAAACATGGCTCTTTATTTGTCACCCACATTGGGCATTTCCTTCAGCAAACACAGGGGGGAGGAAACAGATCTGGGATATACAAAATAAGAGTCGCATCCTTTTATGTTAACTGGTTTTGTGCAGAAGTACTCAGATCCTTTACTTAAGTAAAAGTAGTAATACTTTAATGCAAAAATAGTCCATCACAAGTAAAAGTTCTGCATTTAAACCCTACTTAAGTAAAAGTACAGAAGTATTATAAGCTACATTTACTTTAAGTATTAAAAGGTAAAAGTACTCATTTTGCAGAAACACATCCCCTGTGACTGATATATTAAATACATTTAATAAAGCACAATATTAATACTGAAGCATCAGTGGTTTCCAACCTAGGCTCCTCCAAAGGGTCACCAGATAAATCTGAGAGGTTGTGAGATAATTAATGGGAGAGGAAAGAAGAAAAAACAAAGTTCTGATACACAAATCTGTTTTCAGTTTTTGGACTGTTTTTCTAATCTTTGATTTTTGATGAAATATTGGATCATTTGAACATTTACTGAAATGAAACCATGTGAGGACAAAATGTTTGGGGAGCTGCTGGTTTAATGTTTTAAATATTTCTTCTGAAAAGTAACTAAAGCTGTCAAATAAATGTAGTGGAGTAGAAAGTACAATATTTCCCTCTGAAATGTAGTGGAGTGGAAGTATAAAGTAGCATAAAACTGAAATACTCAAGTGAAGTACAAGTACCTCGGAGTTGTATTTAAGTAAAGTACTTGATTAAATGTATTTAGTTACTTTCCACCACTGCTTTTGTGTGATAGCTATTTAATAGCCATGTTTTTGTGTTACTTTATTGATGGCGTTTTGTCTTGAAGGTTTGAAAACGGAAGTGTAGTATTTTACCAACTGAATAGTAATTTTGCTCTGTGCGCGTGAGAAAAGGAAGAAAGGAGGGTAGCTTCTGGTGAAGTGCTGCTGGGTTGGAAGAAGGGTACGGGGTACTTTTTTTTTTATTATTATTATTGTTCGTACACTCTGCCCGTTTCCACCTTCTTATCCTGGCGAAAGGTTGAACGGTTAAAATGGAGGCGGACAGATCCGGCGGAGGACCAAACCCGAACTCCGGAGGCGGCAGCAGCGGAGCGGGGCGCAACCCAAACGGGCCCAAAGCAGCACCGGGCCAGGCGATATCAGCTGCGGCGACCGGGCCGATGGCAGCAGCGGCGGCGGCAGCAGCAGCCGGGGCCATGCCTGGATCGTCGCAGTCTCGGGAGCTACAGGACGGGGACTCGGGTATGACGCTTCCTGGGATCCTGCACTTCATCCAGTACGAGTGGGGACGTTTCCAGGCCGAGAAATACCGCTGGGAGGCTGAGAGAGACGAACTCAGGGTAAATGTTTTTATTATTTAGCCTGCGTGTGCAACGCTAACGCCGGATAAAGGCCAGAACGGGCATTGTAGTAGCTTCTTTAGTGTTGCTTTGTGACAGTGCCCTACAGTCTATCAGATTCAGGATGACAAAATGCTAACGGGCTAACGTTACACCACATCATATTATATTGACCAGGGTTTATTATCACCAGACAGTCAATTAAAATATAGGGGCTGTATGTCCAGGTAGTGATCACCAAAAGCCAAACAACCACCAGTAGCCTATAAACATAAAATAAACAGTATTTTCAGTAAGCATTAATGTATGCCTTCTGGTCTGGAAATACCCATATAATCAGTTAGTGTCCACTCAGTGAGATACACACCATGAAATTAGATGATAAAGGTTAATGATACCCTGTAAAAACATAACTTGCAAATAAAAAAGGTGGGTAAACAGAGTTGAGGTGTGGCTACCTTGCAGTGTCTGTCTGATATCAATGAAGGTACACATCAAAGACATGCCTGAACCAGATTCCTTTCAAGGTGGACTGCATTTATGGCTTACGTGGAAACATAGTTTGTTAGTAGACAATTAGCCGGTTTTCATACCCCACAGAGACAAAATCATAAGTGATCTGTGGCCGTGCTGTCGTGGCTAGAAGATGATGACAGTGTCACACACAGCTGTGAGTTCCCTTTTGAAATCACTACATGTGAGAAATGGTAGCAATTGGTGCCTCAGTTGTCAAAAGTAGGTTTGCTCACTTGAGGAGATTCCACACTAAAATGAAGATTAGTTTGATGTTACTGTTATTTTATTCACAAAGCAATTGACACAATGAGAGAGCGTGATCAGGGTGACCTTTGAAGGTAAGCTGCACTCTCTTCATGCCCACCGCAGACAGATAGCAGTTTTTTGCACTAAATCACATCACATTACAGCTAAAATCCCTTCCAATGGAGTTCATTAGGACGTAGTCTTAACAGATAGTGGTCTGTGTTTGTCAGGAAATCAAAACGTTTGGCGTTTGGAATGAGGGCTTGTCACACAGATGGATTAGTCAGTGGTGTGGTAGATTAACATGACTGATGATATGTTATGAAGTTGTATTTTTAAGCATCATTCATACTTTTTTTGACTGTTTGGACCGTTATCAGAATCTGCGAAATAGCAAGAAAACCCTTTTGTGAACGTGTGTGTAACTGCCACAGAAAAGTCCTTGAGCAAGGCACGAGTCCCCTAATAGCGCCAGTTATTCAGCAGAAGACAGAGGTAGGACTGTGCAACTCTCCTGCGTGCATGTGTGTAACTGTGTGAGGCAGAGCATTGCTAGACAGGATTGTGCTTACTCATCAGATTGTTCCAGGATTAAGAAAGGTTAGGAAAACATACACACAAACAAAGATGTTTTTCGCTCTGCGTTTGTTGGAAGTATGGTTCATCTCTTCATTCCTAAATCCATATGCGATCTTCCTCCTGTGACCGCAGTTTGCTTGTAATTAAGCTGACCTATCTTATGGAGTTCACGAGCTTGACAAAACCACCGAAGAAACATATCATTGCCTCTCTTCTGTCACTCGGCCTCTCACTTTCCCCTCAACTCAAACCTATGCAGTTATAAATAGGAGCGTCATAAAATATGGATGAACAATAACAAAGTGGCTGTGCTCGCTGCTTTTATGGGCACACGTATGGAAGGAGCGGGAACGGAAGTCAGAAACAGGCCATCGCTATGTCCAACACGCCATTGGAGCTTGGTGTGGAACTTTGTTATGCGTGTGCGTATTTGTTGCACATGGTCTGGTTTCACGGGTACAAATTAGCACCACGTCCTGTGCTGAGTGAAAGAGAGGATCATTGGAGTGCAGGGCTGAAAAAAAAATGACCTAGCTTACATTTAAACACCCACAGGCCACAGCCCTCTGGCTTTTGTTGCCAGCATGCTCGCAGAGCTCTCAACATGCCGCTTAGCGTGGCCCCCAGCCATGTCCTGTACAGTTAACAGCATACTGTACATGTGTCTGCTCACATGTCAACTACACATGACATTTAAAGCATCTGTGTGACTTTTAAAAGCTAGTAAAGACAGCTACAAAATCTTAGACTTCATTGGCACCAATATCTGACAGGGAGCTAACACTGTCTTCATACGACTGTGTGACTTTTCGTGGGGATGTCCATGTTTGTGGCCTAGCATGTCTTTTGAGACTGTCACACATGTGCTGGCTGGTGAGTGTGTTTTTTGGTGTGAAAGGCCACCTGTGGTGCTGTGTCTCCAGTGACAGGCCAGGAATGAAAACCCTCCCCGCTCAGGGTCAGGTGGGACGTCCCAGCATGACCACTGGGCAGCAGCACAGGGGACAGGTGGCAGTGGCCTTGTCCTTCTCTCCTTCAGACACACAAGAAGCTTTTCCCTTTTGTATTTCATCAACTCGCACTGGTGCTGTGCTGTTTTTCATCAGGCCCTGTTGTCATTAGCTTGTTTTTGCCTGATCCTCATTAGAATTTAATGAACGAAGAGACCCAAGTCACCATACGTACTCCACAGGGAGCAGGGCAGACCTCTACCTGCCCCTCTTTGTGTTATTTTCACTTTAAGCTATTTAATTTTATTAACAGTGTCAGTAGTTGTGTAAAACAGATTACTGGTGACCCAGATGACATCACTTCCTGTGGCCCAGGGGGCCCCTGGGTACACATCTCTAATTAATAGCTCTGCGCTCTCAGCCATGACACACATATGACATCCATATGTACTGCATTATTACAGTGCGTGCCTCCCACCCACACAGACTAACAGCGCTCCTGGTATTAGGTGTTTAAGTATTTTATCTCCTTCTTTCTACTTTTCTATAGACAATTCTCTTTTTATTGTTGTGTTTCTCAGTTTCATTCCTCTGAATCTTGAAAAGCTCACAATCAGTTTTCCTCTTTTATTTAAAAACATTCATTACATACAGTACTTTTTGCTTCCTCGTGCTTATCAAGCATCTTCTATTCAAACTTAGGCAGTAAGCCCAACTCTTTGGGATGCCATTCTCTAACTAAACACTACACACACGAACACACACGCACACACACTCAAACACACTCCCTCAAAGCACACTGTCCCAGAAAAGTTCATTGCTCTACTTGTTGGTTCATGGATTCTGTCTCGGGTATGAAGGGATGAGGAGATGGAGGGTGGCCAGCGGAGGAGGAAAGCTGCCCTTGACCCTGTTCTGCAGCTAGTAGAGAGAGACTGGAAGAGAAGGCTAAATGTGTCAGCTCTCCATGCTACAACAAACTCTGGAAAGGTCAGCAGTGGTAGGCCACATGGAGGGAAATCCACCCACAGGAAGGAGAGATCAGATGGCACGACAGGTTTGCTTGCGACAAGGTTTCTTTGTTCTTTAGGCTTTATTAGTTTACCAACATAATACAAAGAACATAGCTGCAGTGTCGGTGTTAGCAGGGCTGTATCAAGTGACACCCAAAGATCAACATAATTCCCTTTGTCACTCCTCAGCATCAGCTGGTTTTAAATGAGTGATATTTCACTGAAGTGTAATTTCCTAGTGATGTATTTTGGCAACTGTTAGAGGCGTCTCATCTATTGTGGCCAAGTATCAGTCTCTCAATAAGAACACCTTCTCTCTTTTAGCTGATGAATGGACTGCCCAGTCTCACTTCTGCCAGCTCGGATCCCACATAGGAGTAAAAACAAGCACGTCCCAATCTGAACCAGGGAATGGGCAGAATAACAAAGACCAATAAAAAGCTGAAAACAGTACAGTGTGACATCTCATTTCATTGCTATAGTCTGATGAAACGAAGTGTGCTCAGAAATGTCCAGGGTCGGACGGGGACAAAAAAAACAGCCCTGGACTCTTTTACACACAGACCCTAGAGGGGGGGGGGGGGGCGCATTCTCGCTCTTGGGGACGCATCTCTCTCGCTCTTGTCTTTGTATAATGGGCTGCTGAAGCGGCCCACATAGTGCTCAAACGGCCCACGTAATAACCGGCCCACCAGGATTTCTCCCGGTGCTCCTGATGGCAAGTCCGACTCTCTTATAAATGTGTACACCTTTCGTAGGAGCTTTTAGTGTTAAGACATTATTTTTCCCACCAGCTGATATATATACAGAGCTACATTTGTTCTTGCTCCGAAGAAAGCCATGCTGTGCCTTGGTTAATTAATCTACTCTTACATCATATTTTACCAATTTAACCCCTTACCCTACCACTTTCAAAGAGAAACAGTGTAGAAAGGAGGAAGAAGTAAAACAAGGTTAGAGCCAAAGAAAGGGTAAATATCTGACCTACAGCAACAAACCTTTTGACACACTAATCCCTCTGTTTTGACTATATTTATATATCTGCCTCAGTGTGTTCCCATTGTCATGTGGATATTTGTGTGTGTGTGTGTGTGTGTGTGTGTGTGTGTGTGTGTGTGTGTGTGTGTGTGTGTGTGTGTGTGTATGCATGCAGCCTTGCTTCTCTCTTGGCTGACATAGCTGTGTCAGAAATTTGAGGTTGTAGGCGCCAGTGGGAACCTGTCCTTCTGACAACACTGCAAGACACTGGCGCACAGGGGTGTGATGGTTATCTGTGTATGTGAGCAGGTTGTAGCTCGTCTGTGGGTGAGTAGGAGTAGAAACGCGTGCCCTGCCCCTTAAAGGGTGAAGTTAGTAGACACATTCCACTTGGAGATGGAAATTACGAAGCATTTGTCTGGGTCAAATGAATGTGTTTGGTTCAGTAAAGATTTGTAGTCACTGGCTGCTGAGTTTACTTGGCTTTCTTAGCTTAAGCTAAGAGTCCACGTCACTATTCATAATGCTGTGACATTACAGATGCTAATTCGGTCAGTACGTTGTGTTTGATTTGTTTGATCATGTGCAGAAGACCACATATTCCACTCTGCCCCCTCTTGAGTATGACTGGTTTTACCCAAGTTTATGACCTCTTCTTGACCCACAGCAGACCGTATCAGACTTGTTTAAAGGGACATTTTATCATCATTATTGTGGATGCTAAGTCAAGCTTGAATGTTACACTTATTGATAGAGGAAAATATAGCTATTTAGCTCTGAAAATTAGTTTTTTTTTCATCGTTATCTGTGTTCCATCTGTTTTTCAACCTTTCATATAACCTAGTATATGATGTACATGCTGTTTTCTGATGTCTGAACCCACACTGTGACACTGCTGTGCTCGTATTTTAGCATGTTATGTCTGATTATGTCAGACTGGAACAAGTGTTTCAGCTTGTTTGAAATGTACAAACACAGTATTGTGTCCGCCATTACAAAACCAAGCTACAACTTCACAATTGCTACTTGTGTGCAGCTGGAGATGCTTAGCTTAGCTTAGCAGCGGTTGCAGCTAACTTTATGCTAGCTGCTTTAATCAACCACACCAAATTATATATTGTTGCATTGTTTGTTCAAGGGCAAGCAGATTTTCTGTTTCACTAGTCTTCCTAACTTGTTAAATGAATTCACTACTCATCCTTTCAGTGCTCCTTACACATAAACTCAATTATTTAGTTATTTTACTCATATCATTTGCAAGAACTAAACTGCTCCTCATAGGCTATGCCAACTATAAACTACATAAAGTTATCTGTATTTTATAACCCTACATCATGCCTGCAGTGTTGACACGCTAGCTTGAACAATTAGCTCCAAAATTCTCAGATAAGTGCATGAATTCACATTGCATTAATCAGGATTACTCAGCAGCAGCAGTAAGGTTTGCTTGGCAGATTATCCACCAGCCCTCCTAGCTGGTTACATGACTTTGTCTGTGTGTGCGCACTTTCCTTGGTGATTGACTACCCTCTCAAGTAGACCGAGTGCCTGCCCCATGAGATAGTGTTTTTAGACTGTTCTAGTTTTACAGAACTGCGTATGCGTGTGGGGGCAGACTCGTGGACACAGACAGGGTGTGCAGAGGAGAAATGGACTGTAAAACAAGCGGTATTAATGCTCCAGCTCCACTTGGCACAGATAGAGAAAGAGAGGGAGAGAGTGAAAATACAGAACTGTTGTACCCACAATCACCTGCATGCCAATCACAAGAGTTGCTTAAACAGGGTTAGGCCTCTTTATTTTACTTCAAACTTGAATGAATGTTTTTTATTATTCTTTTTTTTTACTGGGGCATTTTTTTCTTCTATCCAGTAGAGGGCAGGTTTCTTGCCATGTGTGGACCATTGTTTTGCTCCAAAATTGCCCACTGTGAAGCATCATCTTGTGTAAAACACAGCATGCTTTAAACCTTTGTTGTAAATCTGAGTGCTGTAAATTTTTCATATAGTCCCATAGCCTTTTCATGTCTTTGTCAAGACAAGTCTTACCATATGATGGCTTACCCAGGGGAAGACCTTGCCTAAAGATAGTCCTCATCAAAACCTGACAGCGTCGTCACTCTGCGCTCTCTCATTATCACTTTTTTTTTTCTTCCTACAAAACCCTTTTAATTGTTTGACAAATCAATGAAGGGGCAGTTCTTTCTCAAGGTAAAAAAAATCAGTTCAGTGAGGAAGGAAACGGGCGGAAAATGAGACAGGAAGCACATAAAGGAAGGATGTGTCTTAAATGTAGGTATTTGAATTTGGCCCGTCCATGTCTTGTTTTTCCTCTTCTGCAGATGCGCAGTGAGGCCTTGGTTAGGAGAAGTTAAAAATAAGAGCCCTGTTCCACAACCCTCTACTTACATGTATTCCTCTGGGTTCTTGGTTCGTGTTTGTTATGCTCGTCACATCAAACTTTTCTCCTTTTTTGTTCATGGTCTCTGCTTGCTTGATGTCTGTTGACATTAAATGCTTTTACTCACTTGCCTTAATTGAAACAGACTCAGACACACTTTTTAAAATCCATTTCACTGGAGTTATGGTGTCATTGTAAATTGATTTGGCGATCGCATGTGGCTGTGAGTGGTTCTGGTATGCCTTTCTGAAAGTACTTTTCTCTCCTTTTTCTCTCCTTTTTGTATGTGTGTGTTTTCAGGCTCAGGTGGCGTTCCTACAGGGTGAGAGGAAAGGGCAGGAAAATATGAAACAGGACCTGGTAAGGCGGATCAAAATGCTGGAGTACGCCCTCAAACAAGAGAGGTAAGACAAAATGCCAGGAAATTACCTCCTTCCGTCTCCTTACGTCTGTTATCCATTCAGCCTAATGTTTTACATGCTTTAGGAATAGTGATTTGATAGTCAAAGATTTTTCTTGTATTGGCTTGTAATGGTGCCCTCATGTGGTCTGTTGTGGGGTTGCAGGTCTAAGCACCAAAAGCTGAAGACAGGAAATGACCAGAGTCCTGGAGACAAGAAACCAGAGACAGAGGCAGAGCAACGTATGTTCACCCAAGCCCCTTATATTCCCTGCTATTTGGAAATAATATAGAATTACTGCTGTTGCATCTTTTCCTGCGGCTGCACTTTTAGAGCAAGTTTTTTACCTTTTCTGTATTTTTTTTGTAGTTCCCAATGGGCCAGCTGAGTCAGACTCTGAGCCAGCCAATCAGATGTCCTGGAAGGAGGGACGTCAGCTACTACGCAAGTAAGCCTCCTCTGTTATCAGCTCCTTTCATCTCAGTGCCATACTAATATGCTCCATCAGCACTAAAATTGTTTATCATTGGTATTAAAAATGAAATCAACTAGAAGGAGTCATTTATATGCGTGCATATTTATTTATGTGTGTGTGTGTTTTTTTTTCCTGTGAATGTAGATATCTTGAGGAAGTGGGCTATTCAGACACCATCCTGGACATGCGTTCAAAGCGGGTGCGCTCCCTGCTCGGGCGGAGCAGCCCCGAGTCCAACGGTCCTCCACCATCTGAAGCCTCCCCCGAGCCTGAGCCCCGGGCAGGTGGAGAGTCCTTGTTGGTCAGACAGATAGAGGAACAGATCAAGAGGTGAGACTGCGCAAGCAGATGTTCTCTCTCTCTGAGACACACACACACACACACACACATACTATTACTTCACAGAGAAGAATAGTGATGACACAGCCAACACCCACATTGTGCCACACAAGAAAAAACATTTTCACTGTATGTGAGAGAACCAAAACATTGACGTACCATGATCTTATCAACACTATTTTGTGGGGAATATGAAAATAACACATTAGAGGTTATAAACAATAATACACCAGTAGAATTTTGCGCTAAGGTTTAGATTTACCAGTCAGGTTTTGATCATTAGTAACATCATTGCTGAACATTCTCGGCTGAGGCTGCTTTGTGAGTAGCACCCATGTGCATTTATCTGTACAAGCAGAAATGTGAAGACAGTGAAACAATAGCACATCCTAATCTCAAAAGCCAACAGAACAAGATGCAGAAAAGATGTGTAAAACGGAGGGCATCCTCCATCATGTCGACATGGTAAGATTACAAAAGTAGAAGAAATCTATTATCTGGAAGCATGTTTGCGTGCCTGAAATTGCCAACATACATTATATTGCCACCCGAAGATGAAACCTGAGAGTAGAAATATAGTAATCGTAGTTTTATCAAAATTATATGTGTATTCACTGTAGAAAAGTCATAAAGCTGAATAATGAAACCTTCTGTTAGATTCACAAGTTGTTAAAGTTAGCTAATTTTTTCATAGAGTTCTTGTACTTGTAAAACTTTATTCCGGTAACATTGCCAAAACCATGGCTATACTGTAATGTAGACTTTTATGGCCAAATTTTTTAAAAATATAGCAACAAACAGTGTAACTCAGGTCATGCTGTCTCACACTATAATGTGTCCTGAATAAACTTTTTGTCCTTATAATTTAATGTGGACTGAAGAGGCTAAAGTATGTGTCTATTTGTAGGAACGCGGGCAAGGAAAGCTCTAAGGAACGTCTGGGTGGCTCAGTGCTCGATAAGATCCCCTTCCTGCACGGCTGTGAGGATGATGACGAAGACGACAGCGACGAGGAAGATGACTTCCAAGGCATGGCCACCGACTGCATCGATGGACCTCGAAAGAACAAGAAGTCTCGCGTAAAGGTACGATGAATGATTTGACACGGAAATCAGGTAGAGAGTGAAGACTGACTGATAAAACTTATGACTTATGAAAGTAACTCTGCTTTTCTCTGCGTCTGTGCTTCTCTCTGTCACTCTTATGTCCAGATGGGTTCAGAGCCTATGACCACAGACCTGGACCCCGAGGACGAGGAGGATGAAGACGACTCGGAAGATGCCCTCAGTGAATTTGACTTCCTGGGCTCGGGGGAGGATGGGGAGGGGGCGGGAGAGGCCCGGATCTCTGGGGACGGACGGGAGTTAGGTACGCTGTTGCCATAGCAACACCATCAGCACCAGCACTGCCAGAATCACTGCCACCAGTGTATCTGTCCTTTCCTGCCCCCCTTTTGCTCACCTTTTTATCTTTTACTTCTCATTGTGTCTTGGCATCTCTTCTTGTCAATAAAACCAACCTCTTTTCCCAACCACCTGTCTCTCTGTCCTGTTTCACGAGCTTGTCAGTCTGTGACTCTTTAGCGTTGTGTAGCTGTCATCTCTGTCTGTAGACATATCCTCTGTGGTCCGGGGTCATTTCAAAGGTTATCACGCATGCTGCCTTCTCTTTTTATATGTCCACATTTCATTCTTTGAGTCACATTTACATTATAGGCCTGCGCTTTAATTGATTTCATCCTCTCACAAAAAGAGTCTTTAAAGTTCTGTGTATCATGTATTAAGAGTGAAGTCTATCTTTTTGCCTCTGTCTACATTCGTCTGTCTCTTCTGTCCATCTGTTGGCCTCTCCGTCCTTCCTCCACCTCTCTGCATGACTGGATGTGTTGTGTCTCTTTCCTCTTGCCGGGTTCAGAGAACCGCAGGAACAAGTTACAAGGCATGATGTCGGACTTCCCCCCTAAACCTACCCCGCCCCCCTCTGTATCGGGACAGGCTCGCTCCGGGGAAGGTAAGACCTCCCCATCAAATATGCCCCATAGAAAACCAGACTATGTGCTGTCTCCCCTAAATCCCACACGCATGATTGTAGCTTAGACATTAAATTTCAAATTTAGATGCTGTCTCGTCTAAAAGCTGCGTGGGGGTAAACAACTATAAACATTTCCCCTGGTACACAGTGTGGGAGTAAGGAAACAGGATGCATGGACTTTTGCCACGGAGATCTAAGAATCATTGCTATATATTTTACTGTTATCTCAGCTTGTATTTATAGGAGCTGTGACGTTGCTGTCAAGTTGCAGAAGTGACTCTTGTGCTTTTCCGCCTCCAAACCTGCAGGTGGCGCCCTGGGTTTCTCCTCTGATGTCTTCATTATGGATGCCGTTGGAGGAGGAGACATGAACCTGGGTGAATTGGCTGATCTCACTGTCGCAAACGACAACGATCTCTCCATGGATGTAATTACACTTTTTGTTCAGTTCAGTACACAGGATGTAACTCAACCGTCACGAGCACACTCAGAATATGTGTGATCTTTGTAAATGTGTGTGCTGTCAGATGCAGGATAACAGAGAGGAGTTTAAGAAGACATGGAACCCTCGTTTCACACTACGCAGCCACTTTGACGCCATCCGCGCATTGACCTTTCACCCCAGCCAAGCGGTGCTGCTCACAGCCTCGGAGGATGGAACGCTAAAACTGTGGAACCTCAACAAGGCCATGCACTCCAAAAAGTAAGAATCACCTGGAAGGAAATGGAAAAACAAGGACTTAATTTATTGTATATGTATAGCATGCCACTCCAAACGCTTTACAAGCATCAGTAGCACAGATGCGAACGTGCGAACGAAGCAAAGAAGTAAAGCTAAGCAGCAAATTTAAAAGATTGTGTTCCTCCACAGGAACGCAGCGTTAGATGTTGAGCCCATCTACACATTTAGAGCGCACAGGTGAGTTGAGTCTGAGGCATACACACACAAACATGCACAAACCTGTCACTGACATACACGGATACAGTGGAATGTCTGAGTGCATTTGTCTTCTTGTGTAGTGGTGCTGTTCTGTCACTGACCATGGGCGAGGATGGAGAATCCTGCTACAGCGGAGGTCTGGATGGAACTGTCAGGTGTTGGAAGATGCCAGACCTCAACGTGGATCCTTACGACAACTATGGTCAGTCTGAACTGTATTATTTTGTTGTCAGCGAGTAATAATGATATTCTATTTTCCAATTGTCCTCATCTCTGTTTTTGATGTGTGTGTGTGTCTTCGTCTAGATCCCGGCATTGAGAGCAGTGTGCTGGCAGGCCACGAGGACAGCGTGTGGGGTCTGACTTACTCTGCGGTCCACCATCGTCTTGCCTCATGCTCAGCTGATGGCACCATCCGCCTCTGGGACCCCCAGAACTCGTCTCCCTGCCTGTCTGTCTTCAATAAGGAGAGAGGTAGCCACACGTGTTGAGTGTGTACATTTGCTTTCAGGCTCTGTAACAGTATACACATTGCACATCTTTACCTTGTCTTGTTTCCTCCCAGAGCACGGCACGCCCACCTCAGTGGCCTTTGTGGCCTCTGACCCCAACCAGGTGGTGGTGTCATTTGATGGTGGTGAGACGCTGCTCTACGACCTCAACACAGAGCAGAGCATCACAGCACTAGAGACACAGACCAAGGACGGTATGTAGTAGTAGGCTGGAGTAATATCACCTAAGAGGTTGAGATAATGAGACGATAGATAAATTAAACATGTGGCATTAAAATAAGTTGTTTTTCTACCTTTGCAGGCAGCGAACTAATTAACCGCGTGGTCAGTCACCCATCTGAGCCCGTCTCCATCACTGCACATGAGAACCGCACCATCCGCTTCATAGACAACAAGACAGGTATCTGCAGGAGGGGGTTTATATTTACTAGTTTCTCTACTTTTTTGGAACATGAAGGCATCAAAATAAGCTTGTTTTGTGTGTCTTTACAGGTAAAGTCGTCCACTCAATGGTGGCCCACCTGGATGCGGTCACCTGTCTTACTACAGACCCTAAAGGCACTTACCTCATCTCTGGCAGTGAGTACCACCCAGCTTTGTCTCTCTTAATTAAATAATAGAGAAAAAGCTTGTTTATCTGAACTTCTTAGAATTTGGCTTCTCCTAGGACAAGGAGAATGTTGATTGAATTCAAAATACCACACACTCACTCCTCCTGACCTGCAACTCATAACAGTGCTGTTTTTTTGTTTTTTTTGTTTGTTTGTTTGTTTTTTTTGCCCCCCTGCAGGCCACGACTGCTCAGTGCGCCTGTGGATGCTCGACAACAGGACGTGCGTGCAGGAGATCACGGCCCACAGGAAGAAGCACGACGAGGCCATTCATGACGTGGCCTTCCACTCTTCCCAGCCCTTCATCGCCAGCGCTGGCGCAGATGCACTTGCCAAGATCTTTGTCTGACAGCACTGCCGTCATTCTGGTGAGATGGGAGCGGGGGGGGGGGGGGGGGGTGCTGCGAGGAGGTGGAGTTTACAGTTACTTTGAAATTTGGCAATGCACACAATGAGGTGCAAGTGAGTGTGAGCTTTGATACAAGGCCATCACCAGTGAACAAGCTGCACAACTCTCTTCCAATATACCTTAAAAAAAAAAAAAAACACTAAATACAGTATTAAATCTTTTGTTGAATAAAAAGGCTGGCTCTCCATTTTATGTATAAAATAAACAATTTTCAGCCTCATATTTTAAAACGCAGTATATCCAAATCTGTATATAATTTCTTAGTAAATCTACAGTTGACCTCAACACATTCCTCCTTTAACTGAATATCATATTATTCCCAAAAAAAAGTCTTTTAAAGATTGACAAATGTAATTCATTGAACTTTGCTTTACTTTAGTTTGCTATATTGGAGAAAGAAGCCTTGTTTTATCTCATTGCAGTTTATGATTAGAACAAGGATTTGTTTATTTTTAAATCCCCACGTTAGGCATATTTTTAATTTCATTTATACACAATGTCTTTTGCCTTTACATTAGCGAAAATAGCAATTCCATGCAGGTGTTTATCTAATGTTGTTTGTCTTTTTCTGCCTTTTAGAGTCCCACAACCACAACCGGGCCAAAAGAGACTGAAGACTACAGTGGACAAATTTCACCTGCTCTCTCACACATATACATACACACGCACACACACACACACACACACCCCCACACACACACACACACTCTTGTCCTGCACCCCACTGGCTGGGTCATTGCCACAGGACATCACCTCCCCTCAATTCCTCACTGTTTTATGATGCCTCAGTGACTTCTTGTAATACTAATCACACCGCTTTTTTATAACTTCCTAGCTGCTCTGTTTTCAAATAATCATGTTTGGAGTAACACTTTTTCTACACTACAGTATTCTGTTCTGCGTTTTTTTTTTTTTTTTTTTTCAGTCTGCCAATGATTATTACAAAGCACTGTGTGTGTGTGTGTGTGTGTGTGTGTGTGTGTGTTTGTGTGCTTGAACTGCTGACACACTACTCACGCAATTTGTGTTGTAAGGAGAACCACCAAGGAAACACTCACTCTGCACAGCACACGCAACGCACAAATGCACCGCCGCGTTTCATTTGAGATCTTTTTTTTTTTTTTTTAAATGGTTAACAAATGTTAAAATTGCTTGTGGCTAACATACGTATGTAGGCATGACTTAAAACAGTAAGCGTTCCCAGTGTCAGCAGACAACACCTGACCGACCTCTGTATCGGGAAATCAATGTATTACATTCCAAAGACTCCAGGGAGAGTGTGTGTGTGTGGTGTCGTATTTGGAGGTTGGAGAATGTTAAACTTACCTGTGTGTGAGGAGGCACTAGATAGATGCTAACCAGTGTTGAACAAATAGCTTTAATTTCAACTTTTATCGCCAAGTCTCAATGTACGTCTGAGTATTTTTCGTGTCCCCATGATTCTGCCTCTATTTGTGTGTGTGCGTGACATTAAATGTCACTCTGCTGTACAAGATAAACATATTCCCACAAATGGAGGGAATATTATCATCATCATCATCATGTTCCATTTCTACAGATGTACAGTTTGAACATGATTCTGCAGGCTGATGCTCTCACACCACATGAACTAGCTAAAGATAGATATCATGAGAGCACAGTTACTGTCTGTAGACCAGAGGGGGTGTGAGGCCAGGTCTGTATGCTCTCAGCAAATGATGCTTGACAATTGTGTCATTTGCTGCTTTTTACTGTACAGAAAGTGTGCGTGTGTGTGTGTGTGTGTTTGTATATGCACTAGTTAAATCACGGTGCTATGAAAGACCTTGTTAGTCTTGAGTCAGAATCAGGGACCTGTTTTGTGTGGGTGTATGTGCGAGTGTGAGGAAGAGGAAGTGAATCAACTTTTTAAATGACATTTCATCGTTGAATCATTTCATTAACTTGTACTGAGATACTGTGTGGTCACATTTCAGAATTATCGCTCACTGTTGTATGTTTCTCATCAGAGGGATGTGAATAATGTCGGCCTTTATCGTTTCAAGCTTGAGGAGTGTACAGAGCTGATCTTAGTTATATTACAGCGAGGGCCTGCCTGGGCTGAGATAGCTTCCTCAGAAGAGAGCTGCTTTTTCATTTCACCTTCAAGCCAGCGCTGGTTTGTAGGCGGTGCTCGGTTCTGGCTCGTCGTTATTTATTCACCTTCACTCGTGTGTCGAGGTGAGGTTCCCTCTTGTTACATGACGTGCATCAGTTGCACAGTAGCACGTTACCCGGAGAGCTGACGGTGTGAAGCTGGCATCGTGTGTCCAAAGAGGCACGCTGGGAGAAGTGGCTCCAGGGGAAGAAGGAAAAAAAGAAAGAAAAAAAGAAAAAAGTTCTTTTTAATTTCAGTCACTTTTGTCATTTCAGATAGGAAAAAAAAAAGAATCTATTGATCTAAGATGTGTGGGGATCAGATGTGACTCAGCAACTGCTTTTCTGAACGTAATCCAGAAATTGGATAGTTGTAGTGGTAACATGGTTCCTTTAGAGAAAAGAGTGGCAAGTCATGGACTACAGCAGTGCAGGAGTATATTTATAATTTTTTAAACGCCTCGCACCCATCTCTCTTTGTGTGCTGCATTGTGAAAACTGTAGGACACATGTTTATTGTCGTCCCCTAACAGCTGACCTGACTTCCAATTACTTGACAGGTAATTTTATCTTATTACCTCGAGAAGACTGATACAATCTGGTGTCAAATCAGTTGGTTAAGGGGCACCCTCCACCTCTTCAAGATTACAGGGTCACACAAGGAGTCAGAGGTCAGATTGAAGTCTTCGAAGTAGCCTAGAGGTAAACACTCCTCTCCTAATCACTGGGGACACTTAGCATTCAGAGTTTTTTTTTTTTTTTCTCATACAAGGTGGAGGATTGTTCTCTGTCTGGAATTAGACTAGATGATATCCTGCTTTGACATGAATCTGCCAAAAGAGAGCAACCAGGTAGAAACACATTATTGTACTGCTGCTGGGCATAACGTCCTGTTGTTGCATTTAACTACTATTTGGCTCTACGACATCTAATATTGGATGCACTGGTTACAGACATGGTGCAGAAATAGTATTTTGCAGGTATTTCTTATTTAATCTGGAGGAACTGTAAGTGTGGGACATGCTGTGGCCCGTAGTTATTTGCTGGTGAGAGTTACTGATGGCCAACTGATGCTTTCTTTTCACTCTGAGCTATTACGTCCCCACTCTGAGAGTATAGACAAATCAGTATGACACATCAAAAAAAAAAAAAGAAAGAAATCAAAACAGAGGTTGTACATGATGACTAGAGATGCCATTACGTGCTGTAAATGTCCATCATTTCCTTGTTTTTTCTTGCATTTCTTTTCATTGTTTGATTATGAATATGATTATTAAGATGTAAGAATACTGTAGTATAAGTGAATCATTCTTCCTTGCTAGGCATAGAATTTGCTTGTGATTGATAATGGCAATGTATAACTTGTAAAAAAGCAAAACGATTAAAAAACCTGAAAAATGAAGAAAACAAAAAAAAAAAAAAAAAAATTCTGTTACCAGTCAGAGGCCAAGGTAAAGGACTCATTTTTTGTGTTTTTATTTTTTTATTAGCAATTTATCACTGTGTGATATTTTGTACATCATATTAAGCTGTATTCAAACAATTTCCTCTAACTACAAGGGATAAGAGACCTGCTTTTTATTAATTTTGTTTTATTATATATTTTTGAACTGCATTCTAGCTTGTATCAAATGACTCTCCTTTTGTTTTACGGGTCCCCTGTTGTATGTCATTAAGGAAGAAAAAACAAAAAAATGAAGATTTTGTACAGTGAATTGAGAGTTGTGTTTTGTGTTGTATTTCTTGCCTTTTGGTCTGGGATAAAAAAAAAAAAAGCCAAAACAACAGAACACATGAAAATATAAGTTCCCAGATGAATACTTTTAAAGGGGCACTCCAGCAAATTTAGTATTTCACTTTCATAAAGCTGGGAGACTTGCAAGAGATATATTATTATTAGTTAAGTTCCCAAAAAAAGCACATTTACCATGATGCAACTCAGTGGCATCTTTTGTTAAAACCTCACTGTCAGCTAAGCGACAGTCTTTCATAATTTAGTGTCAAACCAAAGCCGGAATAATCAGGGTTATTTTCTTAACTTGACAGAGCTCCTCCAGAGCTAAAGAAGACATCATAAAGCTGTTCAAAACAAAACAAAACAGCTTTCAACAATATCTCACCTTCCTTAGCAGATGGAGTTTGGTCAGTTGACATTAATTATTTAAGTTATTTTTGTGAAACTGCTCTTTTTAAGGTCAGGAATGAACCTTTATGCTCAATATCATACAACATACTTGCCATGATGTCCCCCCCCCCCCCCCTTCCCCTTTTTTAATGCCATTCAAAATCACATTTAATAACTGAAACTAGTAAATAAGAAAATGAAAGTCTGACTGAATCAAGCATTAATTTACCCAACCTACCAGCTTCAGCCATGCTGCCCTGTGGCTGACTCTGCACTACAGTAAAGTAAGTTATCTATATTTTAGAGGGTTTTCCCCCACAAAAATAACCACTACACCATGCAATGTTCACATTATGAATAATGTATCATTTCAGCACATGGATACCAAGTAAGTATTTTTTGACCATTTATCTTAGGATCCAGGTTTTGGTTATTTCAAAGGTACATCTTGATAGTTTCTTTCCAGCTTAATGGAGCATTGATATAATCTCACTACACCTGACTGTTACATTCATATTTAACTGTATATAATCTTTTTGTAATAAGAGAGCAATCTTGGTAAAATTGCAACAAAGCAGCCAAAACATTATTTAATGTCCAACTATAAGACTTAACGTTGCCCTCTTGTGGTGACAAGTAGAATCAAAGCAAACATTATTTGTAGTTGCTGAGCAAACGTTGGTAGTGAGTTTTAGTATTACCATCAAGGGAGGTTATCCTGATTAAAGACAGTAGTTATAGAAATACACTGAAAATAAGACATTAAGAAGACATTAAAATTGCATTTAAAAAAACAAAAAGCAGAAACAAGCAAATAGTTAAAGATCAAAAAGTGTATGTATGTAATTTATTAGAAAGCCTCGGCAAATAATCATGTTTTAAACCCTGATTTAAATGAAGTGACAGTTTTAGCAGACGTCAGGTATTCAGCATAGAAGCTAAAAGCTGCTTTGCCTTGCTTGGTTTTGATCCTGGGAACACCGAGTAAACCAGTCCCAGATGACCTGAGGGGTCTGGATGCTTCGTAAATCTTAGATGTATTCAGGCCCGAGACCATTTAGTAATTTATAGACAAGTAATAGGATTTCAAAATCAATCCTTCGACACACAGGAAGTCAGTGGTGTAATGTGCTCTGTTTTCTTGGTGTTAGAGAGGACTGTGAAGACCTGTGAAGACACCATTACAGTAGTCTAGCCTGCTGAAAATGAAGCCATGAACCTGTTTTTCTGTCTTGTTTAGACAGAAATGATGACAAATGATTTTATAACTGTCTTTATGTGGCTGTTAAAATTTAGTTCAGAGTCCATTACTACACTAAAATTTCTGGCTTTATTTGTAGGTTTTAATGTCATTGAGTCAAGTTGAGCGCTGACTTTTAATCTTTCCTCTTTGGGGCTAAAAACAATTATTTCATTTTTTTTCTGTGTTCAGTTGTAAACAATTCTGGCACACAAAAGTAAAGTAAAAGTAAAAAGTCACTATTTTCATCGTCCTTGTTGTGGGGAGGCTGCTTGTTTTCTGTATGTAAAATGAGATTACTGGTGATTCACTGTCATGCTGATGATTGTGGTAGCCAAGCCTAATTTTAAGCATGCATGCCGGTGTGTGTGTGAACACAGGAGTCCCACCCCTCCTTCCTTGCAAGCCTCGAAAGTCTTTCCATTTTACTGAAACCTGCAGGCAACTTTGCATGAGAACAACTCTACAGTAGGTGTGATCTTTTTGCAGTTTGGGAGAGGTGTGTCGGAAAAAGCAGAGAGAAAAGGTGTTGCAGAGGAGAAACAAGGCAGGAAATACAGCTTCACAGAGGGACAGAAAGAGGCTAATGCTCACTGCAGGGAGATGAGGAAGAAATGGGAGGGCTTTTGAGCGTGGAGCTGCCCCCTCAGGCAGTGTAAGAGGATCTTTGGCCACAACTCAGGGAGGGAGCAAACAAGACCAATAACCCCAAACCAAGGCAGGGAGAGAGCAAGAGGAAAGGGAGGAGGGAGAAGCCTGGGAGTAGGGAGACAAACGGCTTTTGACATCACCAAGCTGTTTGAGAGTCTATTGGCTTTGAACCGTGTCAATCATTTCACTTCCTCCTTGGCAGTGGCGAGATCATAGAAGAGAGGGCAGCAGGGAGGGGGAGAGGGAGGTACCCTCAGACAGCTCTCTGTGTCTCTGTTTTTTTTTTTTTCACAAAAAACACTGAACTGGGGCTGAAACTGAAACAGGGCAAGACTCGTAAAAAGAGTGCAGTCTCTTGCTCTCCTTCATTCTCACAGTTTCCTGTTGAAGGGGGCCATTTTGTAACTCAGCCTGGAGGAGAGCACAACAAACTTTGGCATTGTTTTTGTTTCTTCTCTCCCACGGCCCAGGAGTTTCACAATCAAGTTTGGACTTTCTCCCCTGCAGAACAACTTCTTTGGAACGAGAGAGAGGTGAACGAGGGAAGAAAGTGGAGGAGGAAAAGCAGCAGGAGTGTGTCTTTCTTTTATGGGTCCTCTCACACACATTGTTCATGCTTGTCATGCCTGGACAATAAAAGAAGTCTGACGACGAGAAAGCGCAAAAGTAAGGCTGAAAGGAGGAAAAGCCACCGCTTCCTGGATAAGGATTTCTTCCTTGATCCTCTGGGAGGGGGTGGACACAGAACACAGAGGAACCGGGACTCTGCTCAGTGTGTGTGTGTGTGTGTGTGTGTGTGTGTGTGTCTATGTTTCAGTGTGTGTACCCCTCTCTCCTCCCCTGAGACAGTTTGAATGAGTGTTGGTTTTCTGAGACTGCACCTGGGCGTGTGTTTGTGAGAGTGTATGTTGAGAGCTTCAGGCAGCCAACAGCCAGGACATCTGAATGGCGAACGCTAGCCCCTGTATGCCCTCAGGGGCCATGGCCCAGGTCTTCTTTCCTCCGGTGGGATCCTCGCTGCCAGGCTCAGCTGTGATGCAGCAGGGGACCTGTACCACTGTACCCTCTATGCCCGTTCAGGGTGGTTTTCCTGTGATGGACCTGACACCAGTGCAGGCTCCTGGTGGGGTTGTGATGCCCTCAGTGCCTCCTTCTCCAGCGGGGGTGTCCTTCATCATCCAGATTGGCCTGACAAGAGAATCTGTCTTCATGCCTCAGACTGCTGACCTGGCTTATGTGAAACAAATTGCCTGCTCCATTGTTGACACCAAGGTAGGAAGTGTGTGTGTGCTTGTGTGTGTGTGTGTGTGCGTGCGTGCAAACTGGGGAGGGTGGCATGTCAGGTAAACTGGGTGTGTGCTCTCTCCAGGTGGAAAACTGTTTATGTGCAAGGTCCTTGTACGGCACTCGCATATCTCTGTGTCAGATGACCAGTTTGGGTTGTAAGCTTCTCTATTTTTGTGCCCCCCCCCCCCCCCCCCCCCCCCCCAAAAAAAAAACCTTTGTTTACACTATTCTCAAATGAAAGGGTTTAAACATACAAACAGACAAAGTGTTTCAATAGACAGCTGTGACAGACTCTGATGAAAAGTACAAAATGTCACAATTTTGCTCCACTCTAATTACAGCAATTAGCCTTTTTCCCCTCACACAGTTGGAAGAGAACACTGTGTTCAATTAGGCTTTGTTATGCCACATCCAGCACAACAGACTTGGAGTGGGATGTTTGATCGACAGATTGTTTGAATCCAGAACACAGTTTCATCTAGCTGTTAACTCACGACGCTGCATGTGTGCTGTACATGAAACAGTGTAAACATAGGAAATGCAGGTCAATAATTGTAGTATTTTACATGATATTTTTACTTTATTGCATTTCACCTTATTAGTAAAAAAAAAACAAACAAACATGTCTCAACATGCAGTTTAATAAAAGAAAAAAAAACCAAACTTTTTTGTGACGCCAGTTAGTGAACAGGCGTGAGCAAACTTGGATTTCAGATCTAGTGTGATCAGCATTAATATAATCTCAGCATACTTCTATCTGTAGATGGCAAAGTTCTCCGTGCCCATGACCTTTCTTTGCCATGGCAAAAGGCCCCTTTCACTTCTCCTCTCTGCAACATCTGAGGTTTTGCATTTCATGCATAAGAGCAGCAAACCTCTTGCTGATTGCTTATGATTTCGTTTTTTCTTTTAGCCGTCACTGATCATTCTTTAATGAGGCCTTCTTCAAGACATTGAAATAATCATCACTTTTTACTGCTTGGCTTTAGATTTTTAATACATTCACAATGTTTTTAATGTTTTTGTTAATTGAGATTTGTGTCCACAGCAGCAACATCACATTTAGAACTTGTCCACAAGACACAACTGTATTTAAAAGAGTTAAAATTTGGCATTCAGCATTTTAACTTTATTAAGTAATGATCACAATTGATCTTGAAACTCTTGTCTAATCTGAGGCTTTGCAGCCTCTCCACTGTTTCACATTGTGTGCTGTTGGTTCACATTACAAAACAAACAAAAAAAGTAGAGGAGGAGTAAAAGAGGGAATAATCACTTCTTATCTTTTGTATGAAACCGCAAGAGAAAATGTCAAAACAAAGGGTTGGGGAGGGGGTAGAAGTAGTGACATCCTCTTTGCAACAGGAAGTAGTGAGTGTTATGGGAAATATGGTCTTTGAGAACCACCAGCAATAATACATTTAATTATATAGGGTTAGGAAATTTTCATAATGACCATTTTAGACTATATAAATACAGTAGAAAACATTACACTGAGGAGGTAGTTTGAGCCAGTCATGTGCCAATTAGGCTGGCAGGTGATTAGATTAGCAGATTTTCCACAGCCTGCTCACAGCAGCTTTGTAAAACTCTCAACAATCGCGAATCTTCCAGGAAATACTGGTCGCTCTCTCAAGCCAGTTTACCCACTCTGCTAATCTGTTTTTGTGCACAGCAATATTTGTTCTCTCCCCTCATATAAGTGGTTCTGTGTGTACTTGGGTAAACCGAATGAGAAAGACTAATTCAGCTGTGCTGTGCATCTGATGCTGGATGCTAACAACACGCTTTACTGCTCTGCAGAACTGAGACAGAGGGGATCTGTAACTGTAGCTTGACATATATGGTTTGAACAAGTTAAAGGTGTCAGAATCTAAACAGCCAGTCCTCATCCTCTTTTCTTCCTATTTTTGTGTTTTCTCTTTGTGTTGCAGGGGAGGTTGTTGCCTGGAGTTTTGATATTCTTGTGTTTAAATCTTGTTTGTATTCATAAAAAGTGGGACCTTCACTGGTTTCTTGTCTGGTCCCCTTTGTAATGCTCTTAAAAAAAAAGCAGCATGTCGTGTCCAGAAATGCATTTAGACCAACCAGTTACCTCTCTGACTCAACACTTTCTGTGGCTGCTTCTCAGTGAAAACCTTTCAGCTCAGAGGACATAATCACTTTTCTTGCTAAAAACTAAAGCAAGTGCATAGATTCACAATTTGTAGTACATTAAAATCACATTGGACCAAAACCGTTAATTATCTAATAAAAGACAAGGACGCACTATTGCTGGAAGGCCTATAATTGATTTGGTCGATCAGTTTGAAAACTCGCAAGATGAATAGACCTAATTGCACTAAGTACAAAGAATAGCAGCGAAGCTCCTATCTTTTAGATGACTAATGAGGACAGCAACTCCTGTGTGTCACAACACATGCTTGTACCAATCTGCTGACCATGACCATGTTTAGATGAGGGTGTGACTGCTGTAGCTTGTATAATGAAGCTTGAGATGGACGGCTTAAGCATCAAGTATTTTTGAGTGAGTTAATTGGTGCTTTTTAGTCAGTATCACTAAAGGTGGACTGGCAATTTGGAGCCCTGGGAAAACCCCAGCAGAAGTAAAAACTTTCTCTATTGTGGGGTCATTCCTCTGTGTGTGTGTGTGTGTGTGTGTGTGTGTGTGTGTGTGTGTGTGTGTGTGTGTGTGTGTGTGTGTGTGTGTGTGTGTGCGTGCATGGACATGCTGCTGTCAGGAAAGGACTCAGATGCAAGGCAGGAAGTGGGTAAGCAGGAGTGAAGAAAATAATGGCCAGTCTGACACTGCAGTAAGGTCGCACTAAGGATAATTAATAAACAGCCATAGGATATTACAAGAGGGTATTGTGGCCACAATCCCACAGAGCTTCTTACATAACACCCATCTAGACATAACTTTTTCTGTATTTTAGACAATGAAAGGAATGTTGATTGTACAGCAGAATTCTAAATATACGTACTGTATGGTACCCGTTTGTGTTTCCTGCTCCACAGCATCCAATTAAGTAAAACCTTGTCAGCAAAAGAAAATAGATTAGCTTTTTTTATGTTTTGCGCCTCCTTCAGTGTAACAACCTCTTATTTGAACAGAGGTTGGTTTAACCGCAGGTGTATTTAAGCATAATTTATGGTAGTTTAAAGGATAGGTTCACAATTTTTCAAGTGTGTCTTTAAAACAATATTCAGGTGCCCATATGAACACTGAAACTGATTTGCTTGCTGTAATCATTCCTCCTGTTCATAGTGACCATTAGAAGATCCCTCCCTTTCAATGTAACTGATGGGGGACAAAATCCACAACCTTCCCTCCATGCAAAAATATATTAAGTTTATTTCAAACTAATATGAGGCTTAGGCCATCCAAATGAGTCAACTATCTATCAAATTTGCAGTCGTTTTAGTAACAGTTTCTGTCTTTTGTTACTTTACTTCCACCGCAGCTCAATAGGGAAACACTTAACACTTAACCCCGCCCTTTCAAGGGTGTAGGAGAACCTACGGCGGCTGCGAAACTCGTGAAAAACACGAAAGGCTCTCTCTAGAGCCAGTGTTTAGTTTGTCTGTTCTGGGCTACTGTAGAAACATGCAACATGGCGGCCTGTGTGGAAGAGGACCCTATGTAGATATAAAGGGCTCATTCTAAGGTAACAAAAACACAATGATACTTTTTTTTTCGTGGGATTATACACTAATTAAAACATACTTCTGAATATTATATTCCATTTCTGCCAATAGATCCCCCTAAATCTTACACACTGGTCCTAAAATCAAGGAAGAGAACAAAACAGAAAAAGTACCTTCATTCACAAACAATAAGACACTCAGAGCCTGATCCCTTGTTAGACCAGTCACACGCACACACACACACACACACACACACAAACACACACACAGCAATCCCAAAATCCCCTAAATACAAAACTCCTGCCCTGCTAGGAGCTATGCGGCTTTAGGTGGGAGATTTGGACAATAGACAGCTTGTCCTGGTCCAGCCAACTGAGTGCGGCACATGAGTTGGACTGTGTGTGCATGCATGAATGCCCACATTGGTGTGTTTTTGAGGGGTAGTGAACGCAGTTTTGTACCCCACACCCCCGCCCACGGTCATCTCTCCCATCCCAGAAAGGGTGAGTCACTGGCTCTGTTTATTCACAGGCTCCCTCCTTGTGTTCCATTGACACGTTTTTCCATTCACTTCTAGATGGAGGAGCACACTCTTCCCTGGCTTCAACTTCCCACACCAACCCTGAATTAATGGCTCTTGTCTACCAATCTGACCCTAACCTCTCAGACCAACACTCTGTCCCTCTTTGATTACATATTTACTCTCCAAACTTACCACACCTTATCTCAGACTACAGGAGTTTTGGGCTAATTTATCCACAGTTCACCCCTTGTGATAATCGGAGGATAAATCTGGTCTGGGACCTTTGTCGGTACTGATGTTCGGCCCAGATTATCTGGTAATGTAAAGGGTTAAAATCTGGATGATAACTGTATATCACTACTTTCCGAGCAGGACCACAATAGCCAATGAGAGAGTGAAGTCGGTGTTGCCTATCAATGTCAAACATTCTAGCCCTTAGCACACTACTGTTGACAGATATTAAAACTGACAAAGCATTACTAAAGCCAGTTGTTGCACCATGTCGGTCTCCATTTTGCTTCATCTGCTTCACCATTGGATCATGTGAGATCACGTGAGGTGGTGCATTGCTCCCTCTGGCATGATATGATATAATGTGTCATTATTTCCAAATCTTGTAGTGTGTGCATGTTTGAGATTAGAGAGAACAACATCTGTGAAGTTTCTCCTTATGTGCATGATGCAACCCGATTTCAAAATCGGTTAGGATGTTTAAACTCCTGTAGTCTGAGCCCGGTTTTACTCAAACCATAGTTGACTCTTTACCTGGCAATAGTGCTTGCCACTTTCATTTAGCTGGCTTACCTCCAGCTGCCCCAACCCCCTTTTCCTGATGGAACAAGAACTAATAGTGTGGCCTGGAAACCAGAGGTCTGTCTCCATTCAACCGTGATACAGCTCTGATGTATTCGCTCTTTTGTTGGACAGACCTCACGGCCCCCCTTCTTTCCTTTCCTTTCCCCCTGTCTACTGTATTAATAAACAATTAATACAGTAGATACCTTTGTTTCCTGGGATAAAAAGGTAATGACGTCTGTTTCCTCTGACTATCTTTCGGGGGAAACTACCTCCTACTCTTCCTCCTCCCGTGCCTTTCCCTCTCTTCCTCCTCTTTGTACTTCCTCTCCTTATCCGCTCATCTCTTTCTCTGGTCCCTTTTGCCCTCCTTATCGCCAACTTCCTCTCACGCTCTGCCTCCTCTTCCTCTTCGCATCCCTGCTCATCAACTTTGCTCCCACTGCATTCATCTGCCTACTACCCCCCCAACCCCCCCAACCCCCCAGTCAGCTCTTGAACACCCTTCAGGTGGAGAAACATCAGGAAATTCACACTCTTGCCTTGTCCATTGTAGAAGCCAGGAAAATACAGATTTTGAGGACGTAGACTTTTTAGGAAGTGATGAGTCAAAAATCCTATAATCCAGCTTGTCAAGTGGTGACCTCAGCTCATGTTTTCCAGAGGATATTACACATTTGTGACAGGTTAAGTCGAGCTTTAAGATAAGGAAAAACCCACAGTCAGCTCCAGAACAGCAATGTTAACATATTGTCTTCACAGTTTTGGTTGTGTGTTCCCCCTTGGCCTAGCTTGCCAAAAAGGTGTGTCTCCTCAACGGTTATATTTCATCATTACTGAGATGCACGCTGATTTGTGTTGACGTCACTGGGTGTGTTACATTGTTTGTGTGTGTGTGAGTAAGTCAGCACGTGGGCACAAGTGAGAACCTGTTGAGTCCTGTCAGCGTCGGCTGTGGTCACATTACTGGATTGTCGAACATGTCTGTAGTCTAATCTGTGATGAGTTATGACACGTTTAACAGCCAGTGAGCTGTGTCAAATCCAGCAGTGGATACATGGGAAGCCAGCTGCTATTAACATATCATTTATATTGCAGAAATTGTATTGAATATTTAGTATTTCACAGTTTAACTTGCTGGAGGATGCCAGTAAGTGCTGTAACAAGAAACTCTCTGACTAGACTCTGTAGATGTAAATAAAGAGACATTTTTCGTTTATATTCTTAGTTGGATGGTTAAAAACAATATCACAAACCACACACACACACACACACACACACACACACACACAGCTGCGATAGAGAGCCCCTGCCCTGGCCATTGTTTCCACCTCCGTTTTGGAAGGGCTGTGTCTTTATCTCTCTCCCTGGAGAAGCTGTTTGGCCCTGGGAATGGGATCATACACACCACCTCCTGTTTACCTCACCCTCTTGCACATGTAATCTACACATACACGTACATTGTAAAGTAATGTAACAGTTGGCCCTGATTTTTCCAGATAAAGGCCCAGTGTGACTGACAAGGTCATAATGTTTGTTGGAAAACAGCAAAGTTCCGCTGTAGGTGAGCGGGCTGACTTAATTTGGTCTGAATTACAAATCTACAGCTACACTTTCATCCACTGAACTGATCTAATGTCATGGGGGGTTTTGTCTTGCTGCGTGGAGAATTAAAAAGCATCCTGTACGTATCAGAGCCACTGGGCAAATACGCTCTGCTTATCAGCCCAAACGTTTGTTGGTCACTGAATAAATGCCAGTCAATTAGCAAGACACTGGCAGGTGGACATGCACACGAAAGAAGAAACCACGCCTTTATCAGGCCGCATGCCATTTACGACCGAGTGATGATAACGCAGCCGCTGCTTTAGCCAAATACTGAATCTCACAGCGTCTATAATAACATTATATACTAAAACCTTACTGCTCTAAAGGAAATGGTGTCTATTTTCAAAGTGACATGTATCAGTTCTGCTTACCCAAACCCCTCTCTCTCTCTCTCACTGTGTGTGTGTGTGTGTGTGTCTCTTTCTCTTGATTTGCATGGTAGCGGAACAGTTTTGCATGACTGACCGTGTGTGCTGCAGGAGGAAGCTTAGTCCATACAAGGACATTTGACTATTCAAAGCACACACGGCTGCCCCCCGGAGCCCAGTGACAGGGATGTGTATCAGTAGGTGAGAAAGAGGTGCGGGATGATGGGTGGAGATTTGAAGTTGAAGTTTGCAGCTGAGATTGGGATCCTGAAAAAGCATTTTGTGAGATATAATGCAGAAAAAGATCAAATCCGTAGCACTGCCCAGTGTATTAAAGGATAATTCTGGTTTATTACAACCTGAATTCTATATGGTCAATGTTTAACAAACTAATTTGGAAGAAAAAGAAGGTGAATGGTCATTATTACCCAAACTAAACATCCATCACAGTCCTCTTCCTGGTTCAACTTGGACCTATTGTAGTTGCTGTAGTTTTGGGCACACCACACAGACAAGTCAACAGTTTAGCCAACTTGTCTGTTTCTTGCCCCATTGGACGTCATTGTAGCCCCATTCTATAACCAAAACTACCAAAATGAGACCCAAGTTGTAATAAAGTGTAATTATCCTTTAAAGCCTACCTGAATTTTGTCATTCATGTGTTCTTAGTACCCGTTCGGCCTCCCACACCTCCCTACATTCCTTCTCTTGTTCTGAGCAAAGGAGACCTTATGATACTAATCCAGCGATTAGCATCCGTAAAAACGGTTTTGTGCCGTAATCCAATTTAGAGCCGCAGAGCAGAGCTGAGCGGCATTTGGTGGCATGTAACCGTGTGGAGAGTTCGTACAGGCTGGTTATGAGAAAGAGAATTTCTTCTCATGTCAGAGATACAGCACAACACAAGACTCTTTCACAGAGGGGAGAGAACTGCAGGTCAAGAGTAGATAAACACAAACACATTTTCATAACACAGAGAGAGAAAGAGAAGTGGCCTGTCCGCCACAGATAGAAAATGCCTGATCTCATAGAGAAACACAAGCAGAGCTACGTCGCTACAGGGCATGAAACTATTTGCTGTTCTAACGCCTGGTGCGTTAAGTGTGTGAGTGTGAGAGAGTGTTCTTGGGAAGGCAGCAGACAATGGGGTCAGTGTGAGGGTTGATGGGGTGGGTTGGGGGTGTGTGTGTGTGTGTGTGTGTGTCTCAGACACGTTGCAAAATGCCGATATGTATCTGAATGCATGGGAAATGAGGGGAAATAGACAAAACCACAGTCTTTCCTGAGTAGAGTAACACTTGAGGAAGATCTAGGATATTCACCAAGATAATAATATTTAGCATCTAATGATCACTATTCCATCACATACAATATAAGAGTGATTATTCAAAACACAGCTTACACTCTCACCCCTGTTTCATGCCTTAATGCTAATTCAAAGGCCTTTCTTTAATTCGTGCAGGGTGAATGAACACATATCTAATTTGCCGTCTTTTATTCTGAATATCACATACCCAATGAAATATGTAAATGAATCGCTCACACATTAATCATAAGTTATTGAATTTAATGATCATGTAGACGTGTCGTGGGCATGTATAATTTAGGTTGCAGTGATGCAGAATACTGAGAAGAGGTGTATGCACGTGTATGTGCACGCAATATTTCTGCAGAGAAAAACAGAGAAAAGCAGCGCAGTTTCGTGGGTGCTTTTTTGTTTTCTTTCTTTTTAATTAAATAGTGTTACAATGTAGTTAGCTAAGGCAACAACTCCATAAATGTAACCACACATTGGTCATATGACTGGGGTTAGTGTATAGCCTCCGGCATTTTCTCTCTCCCTTTCTTTCAATTAGGATCTAAAGCCATGCCACAGGGAAAGAATACAACAGCATGTGGAGAGGAGGGGGAACAAGCATAAAGGAAGAGGGGATGACTCAGAGTGCAGCAATGTGGCCTATTGTGGCCCTCAGCGTGCAGCTTGATGTGTTTGTGTGTCTATGGCACTCTTGGCACATGGGAAAACACTCTCATGGCCTTGTGTATGTGTGTGGGCGTGTGTGTGTGTGTGTGTGTGTTTACTTTAGGGTCACTCTGGAGCACGCCTAGGTAGAAGGTAGATTGATAAATCTGGCAAGGACATAGTAGATGATTTGAGAGAGAAACAGTGGGGTGTCCGCTGGTGTGCAAAAAATTCACCCATCTCAATTCCATTAATGTCTAGAATAAAGTTTCTTTATTTTTAAATGAAAAGAAGATGTAACCTCACTACATGCTTCTGAAGTACCTGTGTTCATTGCAGTAGTTTCTGTCATTATTACTCATTTGATTGTTATTTTTGGCCTTCCGTTACATCTGAAGGAATCATCCATATAGGGACTTTTTCTGATGTTAATACAGAGGCAGCCAGCAACGAGATTGTCACAGCGTAATTCATGAGCAGTCATGCATAGAAAAAATAATGCCCAGCTTGACTCATATGGCATGATTGTCACAGCAAATGAATTGTCATTATTGGCTTTTTGGCTTTTTAGAAAGATTTGTACAATATTTGGATATAATATATGTCCTAATATCACCACACAATCGGGGATCAGCACTTATTGATCAGCAACCAGAATTTAAATATTACCAGATGTATTTACTACTACTTAAAGAGACCAAATGAACATGATGGATAGTTTGAATGGACAGTGTTGAAACACAAAGAAGTCTGTTAAAAAGTAGTTTAAGCGTCAGCACTCTTGTTTTATTGCTCATTTTGCTTCCATCCATCTTTAATTTCTTCTTTACTCGTCACTCTTCTCATATGAAGGCCTGCTCTCTTTCTCTCCTTCATGTTCAGTGAAGGAACATGAAGAGTTGTTCGTTGCACACAGAGTGGATTGAATCCAGGGTTCCTATCGGCTTACCTGCCCAGAATCAAGCCAAGGAGGGAGAGAGAGAAAGAGATGAGGATGAGGATGAGGATGAGGGGAGGGGAGTTGATGGTAGCAGGAGCTGCTTGCAACAAAGGCTGTTTCAGAACAGCAGTGCGTGTCTCTTTTATCCGCGGACCCCTCTCTCTTGCCTGGTCACGGCTCTCATGTTACCTCTCCGTCCTGCTTGATGCTCGGAGCAGAATGAGATGCTTTGTCCCTGTGCTGCTGCTCGAGACTAAGCCTAAGACACACACATACACACACACACACACACACACACACACACACACACACACACACACACACACACACACACACACACACACACACACACGCATGCACGCACGTTGAACAAGGCACAGGAGTGTATAATGCATGCAACAGGGTCAGGCTTTCATTAAACATTTTTGCACTTTTCTTCTCCTTCCAAAGTGTACAGCTAACTTCTGCTGTGGACCATTTCTGTGTGCTGTGTGTTTGGTTTCTCTGTGTCTTGTTGCTGTCACGTGTGTCTCGATATATTTGTCTTCACTCGACCTCCGTGGTCTCAGTCCTGAAAGATTATTTTTATTTGTGTAAGAGTAAATCTTGGATTTGTTTTTATGTGAACCTGTGACCACCCATTTTTATGCATGCTGGGCTCATGTCCAAATTTACCATGTTTGTTTTAATATAGCGTGTGCATGTCTAAACCCAGGCTGTTTGTGTGTCTTCGTGTCATGTGTCATGTGTCATGTGTTTCTTTTTCCACTGAAAAAAATCATTCGGTATGCATGTTTGTGTGTTGTGTTTTTGTGCAGGAATCCATGTTGTCCATGTCCATGAATCCATGTCCAATGTGTATGCATGTCTACATTGGCACTGTTGCATTTTGTGTTTGTGTGTTCTGCCCTGCATGATTGTATGTGTGTGTGTGTGTGTGTGTGTGTGTGCGCGTGGGGACAAAAAACAAGTCCTCTTAACGAATCATTCATTATAGGGTGAAGACATGGTTTAAAGTTAAGGTAAGTTTAGGGTTAGGTTAATGTTATGCTAAGGTTAGGGTAAGAGTTAGGCATGTGGTGGTTATGGTTAAGGTTAGGATAAGTCTCCAGGACACGAACGTAAGTCAGTGTGTGTGTGCGTGTGTGTGTGTGTGTGCGTGTGAAACCAGGATCCCCCCCCCCCCCTCTCCCGCCCACACACACACACACACACACACAGTGTCTCGGGTTTACACAGTTATCTTTGGTATGTAGAAACTAGCAGGTCAGGAATGTAAACCTGATTATGTCTTTGGTCTGCATGATGAGACACACACAGTCACACGCACACACAAAACCTGAGTCAGGGGAAAACATAAAGGCAGAGTATATAGTACAGTGCAGCATTCCTTATTATCATTAAGAATATAAAGAGCTGCAATGTGCACAAACGACACTCGGTGCTTGTGAAAGACTAGCAGTCTGATGTCTAATCTAAATGTTTTAGTAATCAGCATTTTCACCTCATCATTCACCTCATTGTGCACCAATAAGTATAAAGTAAAGCTGAAATAAGTAATATTGGATCATTTAGGGGAAGAAAGATTCCAAAACAAATTCGCAGCTACAGAGCCTGAAATTGTAGCAAACAACTGTCTATTTAAACAGCACAAAACAGAGCAATATGTGCATCCCATAAGAGTCATTTTTTTCTTATTTGTCAAAATCAAGTCCAAGCCGGCCCGGGTATCATGTTTCAGCAGGAAACACATCAACTCAAGGAAGAAAGACTCTTTTGCGTTTGGCCTTTAATGTCTCTAAATGAGATATGATCACAATGAATGCATTTTTGTCATAACCACTGATAAAATGTATCCCGCTGTACGAGCTCTCGACTCCCTTTGAACCTCTGACCACACGTGTTTGTTGTCACACGGGTACTTTCTCTCTCTATGTGTGTGTTGTGTGCATGTATGTATGCGTTTATGTATGCGGGCTGAGTATTTAGCAGCAACAGCCACCGCTGATTGCTGGTGTATTTGTGTTGCTGCTTGTGAAAAGTCCAACAAAGAGACACACCTGATTCAAGTGCTTGAATAAAATGTGGATTGTGACGTCCTGTAACGTGGTAAACTTCACTACGTCACCTAACTCGTGTTGGTTTTCACTTGTCCATCCTTGTGTACACACACACTGATTCATTGACATTTTTTTTTTTTTGCTTTCTTTGTGCCTGCCAAGCCCAGCGATTAGCTGACGTCATGGGTATTACTTCTGGTACAGAGCTGTCACTCACGCCTGTGATTTAATGCGTGCGTTTTAAAGACAACAATTCGTGTTCTCTCTTTGTCTTTGTAAAACCAGCATGGTCTGCAGTAAAGACTCTACAGGTGACTGAGGGCACAGGGAGGGCAGGGATTGCTGGCATTTTTGTCGTCTGCTCCATTTCTCCGTCAGCATGTGACCTCACTGGGGTTAAAAATAGCATGCCCAGGCCAGTAATACGTTTGTTCCATCACTAACGCTGTCAGCACAGAAGGAAAAATTCCTGCGTTGCAGCAAGTTGTTGTCGGGAGCTAATGAGGGCAGATCGTTGACGTCTTTACATGCCCGTTGCCACGGAAACCCCTCATTAAAGACCTCATCACTTTCAGAAAGGTGGGGAGGTTCTTTCTGAGTCCCGTGCCTGACATGTTAACAAGGACAGAGGCAGTTTAGTCCAACAATTAGTCCGTTGTGTCTAATGAAGAAGTATGAAGATAGCGTGAATGCATGAACTCACACAAACACAGTAAAGTGCAGGTGCATGACAACCCATCATCATGGTCCTCAAGAATGTGTGCACATGAAGACCCACACACGTGCTGCGGGAGGGTGTATGATTTGTTCCCCAGTAAGACGTGGATGTTTAAACAATGTCTGTTGTTTGAAGGGATGCAGCGTGTTTCCTCTGGACTATAAAATGGCTGGATCAGGTTCCTGTTGTGATAACTAGCTTCTGTTGCAGAAACACATCGGCGTGGAGGACCATGTAGGGCTATAGAGGTCACAGTGTTTACAGAGCTCAGCGTGCACTGTCATACACAGCCCGTCTTGCATTTCATCCACAGCAATTCTCAGCTGTTCATCAAGTGTTGTCATCTTTGGAGTTTGGCCCAATTGATTCTGCAGAAGTGCAGTGTTTCTTTTACATTCTGCGCTGTGTAAACACAAATCCAGCTTCTGTCTTTCTGTAACGACCCCCCCCCCCCCCCCCCCACCAGTTGTTCTTCTGAGCGCTATTAAAAAAACAACGCAACAACTTCATAGAACTCTCAAGAGTGGTTGGAGTATCAGTTTCATTTCGTTTCAGTGTGAACTTCTGCTTGGCCCAGGGACATAACACTAACAACTCAGTCAGTTTTCACAGAATGTGGTGGTGATCGCCATTTTAAAATGATTGCACTGTTACCTGTTACCAAGATGCGATAACTTAAATTCAGATCAGAAAATCAGTGTTTGCCAAATCATGGGAGGTCTACATTAAACATGTTGGATCTTAACATATCTAAGGGGATGTCATGATTGACATGACATCACATGACAGCATCTTCCTGTGTGGTACCTGCATCATATTTAACACACCGGTACTCTTCCTCTACAGACCCACAATATACTATACTACAACTTTTGAAGAGTTATAACCCACATGCTTAAGGTTGCAGTAACAAATAATAATTATATAATTATAATACTGCTAATAATAATCAACAACTGCTACTACTATAAAAATACCATTAAAATACCATCATATACCATTAATGAGATAGAACATAAACAATATAACCTATAAAGCAGACAGAAAAAGTGCGTTCAGTGTTCATGGACCTTGCGGTTTCCTTTTATGGGGGGAAAGATGTGACAACATGTTGATGTCAAAGAAACCAACAGCAAGAACCATTTATAGATGACAAAGCGGTTGGTAGAAAATAAGTGACTTGCTTTCTATGTGAATTCACAACTTTACAAGTGCAAGTGCTGAGAGCTCCCATTAAGGCGAATGACATCCATGAGGTTGCATAAATCCTCTTTTATGATGGTATTAACAAAATACAGGCTTCATCTTGACTCTTTTTTTTTTTTTGTTGACCTATTTGCTGCATGTCTATAAAGTGCAGAGTTATGGTTATATGGGCACTGAGGCTGTTGCATTAATCTAATAGTGTGTCAATGTGTAAGCCTGATTGTGCGTGTTTGCGTGTTTGTGTGGCTCGGTGGTCGAAGGTGGCTCATGCTGAGCTGTTGGAGGGGAAGTGATGGGGAGGATGAAAAGCAGAAGCAAGCGGCTTTCTCAGCAGGACATAAAAGTCTTTTTGTTCGTCACACAAGCAGCATCTTTATATACAGAAAAGAGGGTCTATATTTAGAACCAGTGCTCTACAGCCATTTGACGAGCCCCCCAGGTGGAAATGAAACCAGTTTTGGCGCTTGTGCGTAAGCATCGCTGCTTTGATGAGGGGAGGCTAACCTGTTGCTGAAGTTTTGAGGGAAAAAAAGCTTGTTTTGCAGTTGAATTTCCCGCCTACTGTGTTGATCGTATTCACATAAATAAAACAGTCAATCATTCATTCATTTCTCAGAACATGTCAGAAGTTAATATATTTCTGCTATAATGTGCATGTAGGCGCATGAACAAAAAGTTACCTGGAAGAGGAAGGAGGAATTAGGTCATCGTTTCATATTCGGCAGGTTCCAGTTTTTCTGCACTTTCTGCACACAAGAGACCTTGATCACTAACGCTGTACATGTGAGCTTCATCATATGACCAGTGGTTGAGGTGGTCGACGAGGAGATAAACAAACTAATAGAATAAGAGCACAGGGGAGAGGAAATGGCAGCCGGCGCTGTGGCATCAAGTGTGTGTGTGTGTGTGTGTGTGTGTGTTTGAGCTCAAGAACAGTGTATTCAAATTTCGCTCTCAAAAGCCTTGTTCCATTATAACACGCCGATATGATGAGAGCGATATTTCTGTGTGTGGTGTACACACACAATGATATCACTTGTTTTGTTTATTTTTGAGTGTTTAGACCTTTTTGTGTGAGTGTGTGTTTTTAATAATGACTGACTGAGCCACCTGGATGACGCTACTTGCCCTTACTGACTTTATTGACAGTAGCAACAGCACACTGAGACCCACAGCAACAAAAAGTGACACTTGTCAGTGCTGTGGCTGGTGCTGATGAGGGCTGCATTAGCGCTGAATTGTTCACTTTTGCCTTCCAACTTCCTGTTAATCCCACCTGTGCCAGCATTGTTTAAGGGGGGGATTCCACATGAACTGATTTATGTATCTTGCAATCAGTCAATATCTCTGGTCCTTCCGAGCAAAATTTGGTGTTCATTTTGGTTGTTCAGGCAACATGTGTGGTCATTAAAGGGTTTGGGACGGAAAGGATTCAGGAGGACAAAGACACAGACAAAGACTCTTGAAAAGTTTTCTTTCACTCATTCTACCGCGTAGATTTCGAGTTCCACTTCTTCTATGCTCATTTTAACACTTCCACAGAAAAACATTTAACACAGAACACAGCATCCGACCTTTGAAGAAAGTAGGTTAGTCAAGTCATTAGCGAGGACGAGTGCTGCTGGCTGGCTTTCGCATTACATCAGCTTGCAAGAGGGGGAGTGGACCACATTGAGCACAATGTTAGTGGCTGGTTAAGCTCCGAAAAGATGACAGAATACTTCTGTTTTTGCATCTTTCTCTACTCTTATTTACTGGTATTAGTACTGTTCAGAGTGGCTCAAAAAAACATTATAGAAAAAAAAAACTGTAGAAAGAAAGCGGAGTGAAAAAGAAGATGGGGCAATAAGGAAAGGTTAACAGCCCCAAAGTAAGGAGAGGTTGATGAACAAGGCAATGAAGAGGAAAATAGGAGTAATGGGAAACAAAGGGAGGGGGCTGAGGAAAAGAAAGTCTAGTCCATAATTCATTTCACTCATAATGGCTTCATTGGCCCGAAGAGCTGCAGGAATAGTGCAGGCAACGCAGGGCAACCTGATCCCTGGTAACCCAAAGAAACTGACTGGAGACACAGCCCTGTCTCCAGGCAAACCACACTATACTACAGTACATGTGATAATAGAGCCAACTCTTTGTCTACAGACTGTATACACACACACACACACACACACACGCACACGCACGCGCACGCGCACAGTCTCTTTCAACAATACCATTAACCTTTACCTTCACAGCCAAACATAGTGTACACACAAACATATTGAGATGGTTATATAATTACAAGACAAATAACGTCATTTTTCACCATGTTGACATACAGACAAAGGTAATGTGTGGCTTTTGTGCTCTTTCTACCCTGTATTTTCACTGAAAACTGGAACAGGCGGAGAAGAAAAAAAGAAAAACGGTCATTTTCCCAGAGGAGACTGTGGTTTTGGGAGTAGGGATATTGTGCTCCTCAGAAGAGCTGCAAAGACTTGTGGTCTGCAAAGACGTGGCAACTGCAGTTGCGGTCGGCACATTGTGTATGCTTTGGACGGCAGGCGCAGGATAATATGACTAGCCTTGTTTCTTGAGTTGCTCAGGGAAAGAGGCGAGCAGTAACGGTAACAGTGTGGGGTTAATAGCATAGAGTCTGGCATCAAACGGCGCTGTTGGGCTTACAAATGACTTAGGCTGAGGGTTGTCTGTGGATTTGGGCAAAGCCGGGACTCTCCTCTGATCTGGGCACTGTGGGTGTTTGTAATTACATGTGGCAGCAGTTGGTCTTATTTGTGGCAATCCCAGGTACTGATGCATGGAGTTTTTACATGACTCACTCCTATCAGAGAACAGTTTTGGAGCCTGGAGGTGGGGAAGTTTGGAGTCTCTTCTTATTAGGATTTGTATCGCCTAACTGAACCATAGCCAGCGTCGGTTCACCCAAATTGCAAAAAAACATATTTTCTCACTTACCACTTGTGGTATCCGGCCATGCAGATAGTTTTGGTTTTATCTGGCCTGGTTTTGTGATATGCATTGCTGAGATTTCTGCCTCCACCCCCGTACAAAGAAGAAGATTTTATGTGTGTTGCTCAGAGCATTAAAAGATTGCAAAAATTCAAAAGCAGCTTCTTTTTCTTTGAATAGTTTAACCTGGATCTACTTCCTACATTAGAAACAGTCCCTATGAAAACTGTTGACAGTGTGTTCTGTGGATTCTGATTCTGGAAAGACATGATGCAGTTGTCGAAATGCTATTAACCAAGCCATGTTCAAACCACACAGGTGCGACCATTATGCTCCTCTGAGCGACTGGCTGCCCCATCGCTCAGAGGACCCTGACACTGATCATCTCAGCCAAGGCTCCTCTCTGTTCTGTCCTCACAGCTGAGTCTCTTCTGATCTTCTGGCAGACTGAAAACACACCTTTTCACACTTCACACACTTAACACCTCAATCTCATTTCTAAAATATAAAAACCCTATAAGCACTTGTACTGTAGCAATAAATGTACTTTTAGTTGTTTGTTTGGGAGGGATGCACCTCCAATTTTAACACATAGTGCTTGTTCCAATAGGGTTTGGAGACACTTGTTTTGAATGAATGTATTATGCATATAATAAGCTGCATTGCACATGGGTGTCAGCACAAAACGCAGGTATATAAAACCAAAACTATGCACTGTACATGGATGGATATCACTAGTGTAATTTGGATGAACCAGACCTTTAAATTAATTGTTTTAATGTCCACTAAGCAGCTTCAGCATTAGCACTGACGTCTGGCAAAACTAACAGTAATGTACAAATGAATTTATTCCTATTTTTGTGTTCGTTCAACTTTTAGGTCAACCTCCCTGTCAACCTCCCCCACCTTAACTTGATTCTGTCCTCTTCTATTGTGCTTCTGCTTTTTCATTGTCAAGTTTGTGAATCAACTTCACATAATAGGTTATTATTTCAATGGTTGCACTATTAATTTCCTCATACTTCTTTCACACCTCTTTACAACTACCAGGGTTTGTTACACACGTTCTTATTATCTGTAACCTGTTGTCTGTGATTTTCTTTATGGATGTAAGCATTGTTAAATAGGTTAAGGATGTTCTGTGCATTTTGAAAAAAAAAAAAGGCCACTGTGTGCTTTTTGTGTCTCATTGTTGACTGTGTGGTCAGAAGCAGTAGCCCACTGCTGGGGCGTGGTGGACTCACTGTGTAGCTTGGCAGCCGTACAAGCCAGGCCTGGATTTCAGATGTGGTGATGTGGAGTGCCTGTTGGGAAACTGAGAGGGAGTCTGTGTGTGTGTGTGTGTGTGTGTGTGTTTAGGAGAAAAGAAGGGAAATGGGGGGAAAGAGTGGGTGTTTGTTGCTGTTTGTAAGAAGGGTGTGTCTGTTGGTAAGTGAGGAGGAGGTGTATGTATGTCATTGTGTCGGTCCAAGGTGGAGACCAGGGTTCCCCTTCCTGTAAGTTGTTAGAGCTGGGCCAGGTGGTGAATCTTGACTCCACCATGGGAAAACAACAACAAGAGAAACAGGGAGGATTATGTATGTCTGTGTGTGTGTGTGTGTGTGAGAGAGAGAGAAGGAGAAAGAGAAGGAGGGAATCTTAAGCTGTTTTCTCTCTTCTTATTTCTCCTGGTCTCTCTCTCTCTCTCTCTCTCTGTGCGTGTGTGTGTGTGTGTGTGTGTTTGTGTGTGTACCTGTGGTGTCCTGTGTGGTGTGGCCACTGAAGTGAACCAGGCAGTATTAACTATTCAGGAGAGCAGGGTTTCCCTATGACAGCCTCCTTCGCTCTGCTGACTCCTGACTGACTCTCTCATATCTCATATCTCTGGAAGGCCTTCATGGAAACACCTGGTGTGTGTGTGTGTGTGTGTTTGTGTGTGTGTGTATACTTGTATATTTGACTGATAGTAGGATAGGATAAAGTTTCTTCTTTGTCTTCCTTCCTTTCCACATTGGCTAAGATGCTTGATTTGTGGAAGTCAGCCAGTGTTTCTTGTTTGTGGATATCAGTGGTTACACTTGCATATTGGTTGCTATATATTCCATTCAGGCATGATAGAATTAGTTAAGGACATACAGTAAAGTCATATGATTGATTTTCCATGTGCCAACATTCCTGTTGTGTCCCATGTACCATCTTCATTTCACTTAATGTGATGTTTCTTTTAGAAGATGTTGTTGGTCGGGCTGCAACTAGCAATTGTTTGAATAATCTGTTGATTCATTTCTTGATTCATCAATCAATTAGTTTGGTCTACAAAATGTCACCATTTTTAAAGCTCTAGGTGATGTCATGATCGCTTGTTCAATTCAACCAACTGTCCAAAACTGATTCTGCCCGCTGACTGTTCCTCTTTCTTTCTTAGTGTGTATGTTTTTATCATGTATGTCCAATTTTGTGCACACACTGTAAACCAATTTCCCTCTGTGTTAATAATAAAGTGAATCTTATTCTAATCTCATGTCATAACTATTCGTTTACAATCACATAAGACAAAGAAAGTTAGCAAATGCTCACAAACAACTGAGATGCAGGAACTAGGGAATGTTCAGCATTTTTGCTTGAATAATGATTTCTTCTGTCGATGGACTAATCGATTAATTGACAAATTGTTTCAGTGTTTTAGATATAAATCATGTTCCTGCAAGCTACTTCAACAGAGAAACATGTTAAAGCTTTTTGATAGCTTCATTTTTTTAAATCACCCTATGAAACATATGTAAAAATGATATTTGGTAGCTGCCTTTGACAAGGCCTTCTGCGCATTGTCGGCCACTTATTTCGTTCTTCAAGAAAAAAAATGCTAACATACATTCACAAACAAACAGAACAAACATGCTAAAAGAAATATTCTCCAGTTTGACAATTTAGCAATGATGCAAGAAAACGAGTTATTGAATTTGTTTTTAATCACGTCTATTGTGACGAGAAAAAAAAAAAATCCCCACTGTGGGTGTACGTGTTTGTCCGTTCCATTTCATCAGATGGCTTGTTTTCTGTCATTACAGCTGGCTGCTTCTAATTATGTATTCACTTTTGGTTTTTATTTGAACTGAAGCATTTTCTGTCGCTAACTGGGGCTCAGTGAGCTGTTGATTTGGCTGGAACACCTGACAGGCAACACACATACAGTCAATCACCATTCAGAATACTGAATTTCAAGCTTTTATTGCTGATAGCCTACTGTATATACTGTAAAGCCCTTTATTTAAACAGGTGGCAACAGCCAGCCTATCAACAAATAGTCTATGATGGAAATCACTATGTCAATAAAATCCCTGCCTTGCTACACTTGATCATCTTAACATGTATCTGTGCAATGCTCTCTTTGTATTTTCCAGTTCCCAGAGTGCGGCTTCTATGGCATTTATGACAAGATTTTGCTGTTCAAGCATGACACAACCACCAACAACATCCTGCAGCTCGTTAAAGCCGCATGTGACATTCAGGAGGGAGATCTGGTGGAGGTGGTGCTCTCTGGTAAGTAAAATGAGTCCTTATCTGCTTATTTTACTACAGGTAATATCTCACACTAGCTTTGTTTTTTTTTGTTTCAAACTGTAATGTTACCCTGTCTGGAAAAAAAAAAACATCTATTTTTTTCCATCCTGTTTGCATCTTATCCATCTAATCAGTTTTTATTCTGCCCATGTAGAGTAGCATAATTGTATCACACCTTCTTCTTCTAGCGGCAGCCACATTTGAAGATTTCCAGATTCGTCCCCATGCTCTAAATGTGCACTCGTACCGGGCCCCGGCCTTCTGCGATCACTGTGGAGAGATGCTGTTCGGATTGGTCAGACAAGGGCTCAAGTGTGACGGTGAGAGAAATGGGGAGACAAAGTGTTAATGAGCAGGGACAATCTGATGTATTCCACACATTTCTCCCAATTAACGCTCACTGAATATGCTCCTCTCTCTCTCTCTCTCTCTCTCTCTCTCTCTCTCTCTCTCTCTCTCTCTCTCTCTCTCTCTCTCTCTCTCTCTGTCTCTCTGTTGATCTCTTGCTCCTTGGTTCCTGGATCAATGCTGCCCCCTGCAGGATGTGGCCTGAACTACCACAAGCGCTGCGCATTCAGCATCCCAAACAACTGTAGTGGAGCCCGAAAACGACGTCTGTCCACCACCTCCCTGAGCAGCACTCAGTCCCTGCGTCTCTCCACCACTGAGTCAGTGTACAGTGTCGGGACGGTCTCCACCTGCACAGAGGACGCCAGCCTCATCCGCTCACACACACAAATGGTACAAGTGTATTTATGTAAACAATACTCTGGTCAGTTTAGACTATTAAAGTTAAGGAGGCTGGTCAAAGGTTCAAAACTTGAGATAAACGTAAAAATGCTCCCTGCAAGTCAAAAGCCAGGGCTTCAGCCTGCTTTTAATGCTTCATTTGCAATGTCACCTCTACTTCCACCTTGTGATGACATCAGATTGTTTGCACTTGTCCATAAATGGCAGTCTGTTTGATAGCTTTTGTTGCTAAGGTTGTTCCACGGGTTGTTTACGTTGTCCACTCGCATATTTTACATCAAATTTGGGCTCGAACATGTACGGATGTATTTAAGAAGTTTCCATTTTGAGTAAAGAACAAGAAAAAGATGTGAAATCTTACTTCTACTGTTTACGTAGCCTCTGGAGCCACCGGAACACTGCAGAGGGGCATCTTAAATAGACAAGAGGTAAAACAGCCTGTTTCAGACAGAGGCTGAACTGAGGGGCTGCATTAAAAGTCAGTATAAGATAAATAAGGAGTTTTTTTGAACTGTACATCATGCAAAGATAATCCAACAGAGCCTCAGAATACAAATATAGACCTGAAAATGTGCATGATATGTCCCCTTTAAAGGGTTAGTATACCTAATTATAAAAATGCACATGACCCATGCAGATAATTCCAAATTTATATGCCAATATAATAATAACTTGTGCTGCCACCCCATACAGAAATTAATTAGTGATGCTTAAATCAGCTAAAATACCATTTGAAAAACTATTTCCAGAAAAAAATCTATTAACCTATTAAATCTACAGAGAGACAATTTAATTAGAGAGCTAACATAAATTTGGGATTGGAATTGGCTTTATTTATTGTCAAGTTAATCACTATTTTTGCACATTCAGATTTTGTCACAGTACGTGCTATGTAAGTGATATATCAACTAAAACTTAAAGGGAAGTAACAGCTTTCTTACTGTTTTATTTACCTAACAAGTAATCAGTTTCATCTTTGTTTCCTCTCTGTCTTGCAAGCCACGGACCCCTAGTGACGCCCGGCGCTTCTACACGGGCCGACCCGTTCATCTGGATAAGATCTTGATGAGCAAGGTAAAGGTGCCCCACACGTTCGCGGTCCACTCCTACACACGGCCGACAGTGTGTCAGTACTGCAAGAGGCTTCTTCGAGGGCTGTTCAGGCAGGGCCTACAGTGTAAAGGTGAGGAGACAGACAGAGTGAGACTAATTTCTGGATTTCCAAGATACAATATGCAGAAAATATGTTAAATGAATCAGATTACATATCATCTGATCTGAATGAATTGTGTTCTATTCCTCTCAGACTGCAAGTTTAACTGCCATAAACGCTGTGCGTACAAGGTTCCTAATGACTGCCTTGGGGAGACCATTGGAGGTAGGAGAAAACAAAATATGAATCTGTTTTTTTCATTGTGTTCAGAACTCTGTTAACCCTGCATGAATTTTGTAAAAGTATTAATTTCTCATCTGCATGTTTCCATTATCAGACGGAGGTAATTATTCATAAGTACACATACTGTAATATAACCCATAATCTAACAAAACTGGAACTCACTGGCACTAATTTCTTTATTTTCTCAGACAACAGAAGTAACTGCGGTAAGTATTATCAGTACTTGGTCATTGATGCATGTAAACCAGTACTCTTGTGGTCTTTCTTTTGAGCTTTCTAATAGTAGTCTTCATATTAGTAGCAGTATTAAGTAGTAAAAAAAAAAAACATTTCACAGCAATTGTAAACACATACTGGAAATCAAGTTGCACTCAACCCTTTCTGTCTTTTTTGCCCCAGACATGTTGAGTCCCAGTGCGGACCCTGAGGTGCCCATGGACTACAGCAGTGAATACGATGCCTCGGACAAATCTTCAATAGATGACTCAGACGAGGCCTGCAGTATCCCTGGGTCCTTCTCTCCTGACAACAACCAGGACGGAGCCAGCGGAGACCAGAGGTATGAGGAAAACATTTGGAGCCACACTACAAACAAGTCTCTGAATGAATGTTATTGGAATACCACTTAGAAAATAACGCTGCACATGGAAACTCAAAGAACCACGTGAATTCTGTCCTCCTCCTTCCAGTGTTTACATCCCGTTAATGAGGGTGGTACAGTCAGTGAGACAGACAACCCGTCGATCCAGCACAGCTATCAAGGAGGGATGGATGGTTCACTACAGTAATAAGGACACACTGGTAAAAACATTACCCATAATTCCTGTGCTTTCTGCTGCATGTATGCAGTGTAGTTTTGTGTTCTTCTTCACTGCATTTTTCTTTTCTATGATTTACTGCTGCAAGTTTGTTTTGTTTACTTCCCACTCAGAGACATAAAGCACAGTCTGCTCATTAGTTAGTCTATTTTTTCTGTCCTCCAGCTCTTCTCTACATCGTTTTTTGTCCCAACAGTTTCAACCTTGATCATTTGATTGCTGCTTTCATGCACTTCATGCCTTCCTTTTTCTATTATTTGTCTGCGTGTATGGAAACGTATGCGTGTGTGTGTGTGTGTAATAGCTGAAGATTGATAATGAGACTGACTCTCCCTGAAAACATAACAGCTTTCAAGAGATGTGCGGTTAATTCAAGCTAAAAGCCCACTCAGAATTTTCTTTCTCCTAACATAATTTCTATATTTGACCTCAAAGAAGCTTTTCAGTCTCTCTGCTCTTGTTTCTTGCTTGTTTTTCCTCTCTGACTGCACTAACACTTCTCTTTCTTTCTTTCTTTCTTTCTTTCCTTCACTTTTGTCTCTTTCCTTCCTCTTTTTGTTTCCACCCTCTCTTTATTTCTCATCTTGCAGCTGCTCAGCCTTCTTCTCATCTGGCCACTCCCTCTCTTCCTCTGGACGTCAACTCCGAATCTGAAAAGCATCAATGTTGACCTCTGAACTTCACCCCCGATCCTCTCTCCATTCCTCACCCTCTGTCCTCTCCCCCTCAACGTCCCACCCTACTTCAATCCCCAACAGAGAAAGAGGCACTACTGGCGTCTGGACTGTAAGTGCATCATCCTTTTCCAGAACAACACCTCCAACAAATACTACAAGGTAAACTTAGCTACAAACATTACACACTATGATTTCATGTCATTTCTTTTTAAGTGTGCAGCTGTTTTTATTGATCCATCATCGGTCCATCTTCTTGCAGGAGATTCCTCTGTCTGAAATTTTGGAGCTGCGACCTGCTAGCAACTTCACTCTTGTCCCCCCTGGCACAAATCCCCACTGCTTTGAGCTCATCACAGGCACTATGTGCTACTTTGTAGGGGAGGACCCCAACACCCTTCCCTCTCTGTCCTCCAGCAACCCCCAGACTCTCCCCCAGACCCCTCCCTCCCCCAGCCAAGTGGCGCCCAACAGCGGCATCGGCCGCGAGGTGGCCAAAGCATGGGAGAGCGCCATTCGTCAGGCCCTCATGCCAGTCATTTTCCAGGATGCACCACCAGCTGAGGGGAACACAACTCACAGTGAGTTGAGAAACACGTTAGTTAAATAAAGAGCAGACCCCTCCAGTAATCTAGTGTTTATAGTCAATTTCAGCATTAAGTATTCAGTAGAAAATTTCAAAAAATTGATATTCAGTTGCTGATTTAATTGAATTTATTATGGCAATGATTTGCTTACATATAAAGCTCCCATTTTTTAGTGCTAGAGAAAACACCACACAGTACATGTGAGATATTAGTTGTGTTTATTAACTGATAGACTTACTATAATACTGTATAACCTGCATATTGTAACTGGTGCTCAATTTTCAGGGCAAGCCTCTGTCAGCATTTCTGTGTCCAACAGTCAAATCCAAGAGAATGTGGTATGTTTTTTTTTGTCAATTTTTTATTTAATGTATAATAAAATATTGAAGGCGGCACTGAAGATGATGCTGATTATTCATTTTACTGCTTTCCTACAGGACATTGGTACAGTGTACCAGATTTTTGCTGATGAAGTTCTGGGATCTGGGCAATTTGGAGTAGTGTATGGAGGTATGAAGATCTACACACAGTGATACTGTTTGAGCCTCAGTCAAAGTCTTTTATACTGTACGAAACAATGATGTCAAAAGCTGATGAAGAGCAAGCTTAAAAAAGACAAGACAAGTACATCACAAATCCCTGAAAGTATCAACTACACTTATGCAGACTGTAGATGTGTCTTCACAAACTTTTGATACCAGGGCCTAACATATGTCCACCTGTATGTGAGGGAAAGTTCACAACCACATTTGTTATTAACGCTCCACTTCTTCATCAGGAAAGCACCGGAAGACAGGGAGGGACGTAGCTGTGAAAGTAATCGACAAGCTTCGTTTTCCAACCAAGCAGGAGAGCCAGCTGAGGAACGAGGTTGCCATACTGCAGGTAAACACACACTTACAGTTTATTTCGCTGCAGGTGAAACAGGTTTCATTTGTCCATATATAATGATGCTGACAAAGAAAGGGTTACCTTGCTATATACTGATCTATTGTGTGAATTGACACATGCATGAGAAAATTCTGACAATCATTTGAATTTTCCCGTCAATAGTGACATTGAGAAAATTCTAAGAGGAAGTGCTTGACGGTAGTTCCTTCTAACTTCTCACGAACCAGTGATTCAGTGTCTGGCCAAAACAATCTTTGGTTTGTTGGCCATTTTTGAATCAATGGAAAAACCCAAACTCATACTAGATAGATATGAGTGTTCTTCTAGGACAATAGTATCAAAGCACTGGGACAAACAGTAGCCTGTGCTGTGTTGTTTAACAAGAGACAGTCATTTGTGGCATATGATACAGCATATTGTCCTCGTCCTGTAAAAACAATATTTAAAAATGACAACTACTCATGAGCTAAGAAAAACAGCAGGTTTCACAATGCATTTTTTAAACTATCCAGGGTTTCTTTTGAGAGTTTCTCTCAACCCATAAAGTATAACTTAATCCTTAAGTTTGCCTGAAAAAATCAGAATCACCAAGTTTGGATTTATAGTTTTCTTTACGCAGTGACACTATGATATTCTACTTAAAACTACTTGTCAATCTCAACCCAGTTATCACAGCATTTACAGTCCATCACAGCATGGTTTGAAAACTCATGTCTCACACTCAACATAAAGAAAACTGTGGCAGTTTTCTTTTCTTCCAGGGCTCGGCCCTCGTCAGTGTATTTAACAGGTTTCAGAAGTAAAATATCTCTGCCTGATGTTAGATTCCCACTTAAAAGTTGAGAAGCATGTTAAAATGGTGAGCAAGGTTGCAAAAGCAAACTTACACACATTCAGACTCATTAGAGACTGTCTATCATATCACGCTGCAAATAGTTTTATGCACTCCATGATCTTTTCACATTTAAATTATCGTGTTACTTCTTGGTCACAAGCAGCATCTGCAACAATCAAGCCTCTTATGATAATTGTAATCGAGCAATTAAAATTCTGTACAGGAAACCAATAAGATCATTTTAGTTTTGATCATTTTATTAAATTTGCTAAGCTTAAACTCATCTATTAATGCCTAAATAACCAGGCTGCTCAGGTGCTCAGTGATTTTACCTCTCAGGGCCTCTGGCTCAGTAACACGAGGCACGTCTGCTGGGAATTGTAAGGAGCCCTTTCATAAATCCTCACTTGGACAGATGGCTTCTTCTGTTCGCTGGATCAACATGTGGAACTCTTTACCCACAGAACTCAAAATGGATCATGACTGGGAACATTTTTAAACTCAAACTGAAACAGCTTTTAAAGAGGGATCAGTCATGTAGTCATGAGTGATCTGGTGCTTGTTGTTTTATGAAACTTTTATGTTTGTGTTTTGTGCTGCTTTGTATGTACTTTGTTGACGGGTTTCGTGTTGTAATGTATGTATATGTATTGTTGAGTCTTGTGCAGTTTCATGTGTATTTTACTGTTGAGTTTTAGGTATTTTAAAAGCCCATCTAGGGAAGGGAATTACAAGCTAGTTTAGGCTATAAATGCTGTGGTATGTGGCATTAGTTCATGCTCTATGCTTGTCCCTATACAAATAAACATTCAAATAAAAATTAAAAAAATGGGGTGAACTTATGAAACAGGGGCTAAAAACATCAAGTTTGAAACATTATCATCTATGAACAAATATAAAAATATATGATGAAAATAGCATTTTGGCATTAGTATGGTGAGGATTTTACTGTCTTTACTGATAATTTAATGCCAAATAAGTCATATATTGTTTCTTTTTATGATTATTTACAGATCGAAGACATTTCAATTTCTATTTCTTGCACTGCCAGCCTTTTCTGGTTAAGGCTCAATATACAGTAACATTTTCACCAGCAGATGGAGACAAGGGTATAGTCTGTCTATTGTCTGTCTAAACTTGTTAACGAGCCACCACAAGAGCCAACTTCCCCTTTAGCTCAATAGTTACTCACTTGACTCAAAGGGCTCTGGAACAGATTTCAAGTGAAATACATTTAAAAGAACAATGCTCCTCTGAATCATACACATACGAGAAGTGAAAGTTCCTTCTAGAGAGTAGGTTTTTCAGCATGACTATTTTTCTTTTTGGCTTTTTGATCCATACACATGAACAAGATGTTTCTGTGTATGGCTGCCTTACTAAATGGCAAAATTAAAAGAAACAAAGCAAATAATAATTTAAAAAAAACTGAACAGAAATTAAGCAATATAATGGAATGATAATGGAACCTCAGATTTACTCGTCACGGTGGCTAGAAACGTAGAGAAACTGTCATGAAAAACAAAAATGCCCACCATATAACCACATGAAATTATTCAAAAACCCAGGAACATTTTTAAAAAGCCCCTAGCTGTACTCTCATCTCCACCGCAAGTTTAGTTTTTAGTTTTTAGCAACCAAAAAGTCCCTCCTCCTGAGTACTACTATCTATTACCACTTCCTCTGAGCCATTGCCATTGTTAGCAGTGGCATGTACTACATGTACTACATGTACTACCCCACCACCACCTATCCTAAAATATCATTTCCATATAACCCACCTCTTTGCCCATATTTCCTCTTCCTCTCTAATCCCTCTCTCAGAGTTTACGTCACCTAGGCATCGTGAACCTGGAGTGTATGTTTGAGACCCCAGAGAAAGTGTTTGTGGTGATGGAGAAGCTCCATGGTGACATGCTGGAGATGATCCTCTCCAGTGAGAAAGGCAGACTGCCTGAGAGGCTCACCAAGTTCCTCATCACTCAGGTGTGTATGCGCCCCAGCAAAGAAGGGATTTGTTGTGTGTCTACATATAAGCTACCACATGGTACCTCCTCTTGTGTGTGTGTGTCAGTCATTACTGACAATGATGTCTTGCCTTAGAATAATGATGCACGTGTAATGCATCATTACTTGTTTTTGAAAGTGCGTGTTGGTATGTGGTTTTGTAGGTACTTTAGACTAATCCATATCCTGTTGTTGTGGTTGTGCGTATGCATGTGCATACGTCTGTGTGTGTGTGTATTTACGTAGATTCTTGCAGCTCTGAGACATCTGCACTTTAAGAACATCGTTCACTGTGATCTGAAACCTGAGAATGTGCTGCTTGCCTCCGCTGATCCTTTCCCCCAGGTATACACATACAAACCCACACACACTTAAACCTGTTGGTATATGCAGCAGTTACAGTTTTCACACTCTGCAATGAGCACAACAAAGCACTCGAAGTGACATGTTTCATCACATCTATTTGCTATTCTCAAATCCATCTCAGTCATTTCTCCACTTCCCTCCTGTTTTTTTTTAAATCTCTGTCCCCAAATGCCTCCCGACTCCCTGTCTACTGTTCCTCACTGTCTTCTTCTCTCAGGTGAAGTTGTGTGACTTTGGCTTTGCCCGTATCATCGGTGAGAAGTCTTTCCGTCGCTCCGTGGTCGGCACCCCAGCCTACCTGGCCCCGGAGGTTCTGCTGAACCAGGGCTACAATCGCTCGCTGGACATGTGGTCTGTCGGCGTCATAATGTATGTCAGCCTTAGTGGGACTTTCCCATTTAATGAGGATGAAGATATCAATGACCAAATCCACAACGCAGCCTTCATGTACCCTCCCAACCCATGGAAACAAATCTCCGGTGATGGTAAACACAAAAGAGTTTTATTATTAGAAAGACGTAGAAATTAAAAGGTAACATAAACTGATAAAGCAGGACAAGGCATCACAAACTGAAAGTTTTATATTTTACGATAGATGTTGTAACAGTCCTCATAAACACAGTTCCTGTTCATTGCTTAATAATTAGCCAGAAGTAGAGAAGAATAGAATGATCTGTACTTTTGTGTTTCCAGCTATTGACTTGATCAACAACCTGCTGCAAGTTAAAATGAGGAAACGTTTCAGCGTGGACAAGAGTCTCAGTCACTCATACTTACAGGTAGCATGTATAAACTACTTGTATGCACACACAAACACTCACACTGTTCAATACTCATTTATTAGAAATTAACATAAATAAATACATGGTTTGAAATCTTGGGTATTTTATCACACTTCCACTACAACCATTAAGCCCTAATTAAAAGTACAGGGAGTGGACATGATGATTGCCAATAACTGCCACCTTTCTTTTTGACTTCTGAAAACCTCTCAATAAAATTTATGTCCATTACAGAGAAAAGGCAAATATAAACACAAGCAGAGGCTGATATTTTGGAACTTTATTGAGATGTAAGAGGACAGATCAGCTGTAAAAATGCTGTTTTTATTGACTGTACAGTTCTTAAGTGTGTCCATCAAAACAAAATGGTTTGCAGTGGAAAAGCAGGCCAGCTTTCTCCGAAAGTTTAAACTAGTTCATAGTTGTTGCTGTTGTTGTTTTAGTTGCGAGGACGTCCATGCATTAATAGCTCTTCACATCATCAGATCAGTTTAAGGTCATACACACACACACACACACACACATAGGACCTAAAGTGATTACTGGATGATGCACTATAAACACATAAAAGCCCTTTTAACTTCGATCTAATTTCAAGCCATCTGAAAGCTGAAATTTCATCCCCATGTTTATTCCTGTTTCTCTTCTCTCAGGACTATCAGACATGGCTGGACCTGCGAGAGCTGGAGACTAAACTCGGCGAGCGTTACATAACCCACGAGAGTGACGACACCCGCTGGCAAATGTTTGCCCGTGAACATACTCTGGCTTACCCTGCTCACCTTGTACCGCCTCCTCCTGCACCAGGCTCTGACGATGAGGAGGGCGGAGAGGACGCAGATGTACAAGGCCTCACTGAGAGGGTCAGCATCCTCTGACCACAGAGATGAGGGACTCAAGCTGATTTAGGAAGGAGGAAAGGAATAGGGAGAGGGAGGATGGGATGGTCGACCTAGGACCTGAAAGAGACATAAAGTTGCAAAGAGTCATGTGGTTTTAATAAGAATAGTGTCCAGCTGTTTAGACTTTCACAGGAAACTTCTGCTGTGCAGTTTTACAGCAATCTACATCTAATTACATCTAATTTCTCTCCTCTAGCCTGAGGTCATCAAAACTTGCTTGTAATCATTTACTTCAGCTGTTATTGGTCCTCTTTTATCTTTTGAATTGTTAAACTCTTCATGATGAAGACTGCTCGATTCTATTTCACATCCTCTGTTCGGCTAACCTGGGCAGGCTTTGAGGATGAAATTGGAGTCAAACTTTAAATCAGAATTAGTCACATTAATAAAAAACAGTATGTTCACCACAAAGTGCTTGAAAGTGAAGCAGAAAATACCATTTGCCCAGAATCGATCCAGATAAGAATTTGGTGTAGGTGTATTTATCAGGGTATTTTTGCTAAACAAATAGCAGTTAAAAGATCAAATGAAATTTAAGAAGAATAAACGTTTGTTTTTAGTATCATTTTATTCAACTGACTGGAATCGCAGTTCCTCTGTTTCCCTGTCTGTTCCACTAAAGACCAATTTAATCTCCTTTCAGTGATGGAGCGCTTTAAAAGTGACAAAAGACTTCCTCTCTGGTGGTAATTACTAATGTGCAGGCTTGAGTCAAACCCATCTGTATTCACAACTGCATTTCCACAAACTCATTTCCTGTGGCGAAAACTAGAAGTATTGATCCGGCGACAGCAAAACCTCCAGTAATTACCACTGGTTTTGAGCCACAATAGACTCAATAGAAAGTACATGTGGCTAAAGATGTCACTGCGGCTTTTAATGAACTCTAAGCATCGGGCTGTTTATTATCTGCAACCTGAGAGATTATACCACATTGCGCACAATGGCTGTTGTTGAATGGTGAAAAGTGCTTCTGTCGCGCTCAGTCGGCCACTCTCACTCATGATACCAGCTGTGTATTTAAATTGTGAATAACATATCTTCAGAGTTGCCCGTATATATATAAGATTTACATACTGTTAATAAGGGTAGCAGTTTTACACCTGAGCAGGTAAACAGACGCCTCTTTTATCAAGAGCGGACCTCTCCCTATGATGTAAATGTGTGGATGGACAGCTTGGGTTACTTAGGGTGAAACTAGATTTTTGGGGGGAGTGTATGTAGTAAGTTTGATTATTGACTACCTGTCATGTCAATATGTTGCATGTTTCTGTGAAGTAGAGTTATCTAGATACATTATAAAACATACTGTAGTTATAATAGTCTATTATACACATGTGTAACCTGAAATTTATGTACTGTAGTGTCAAATATGTGTAGGCCGTGTACAACATGTTTGAAGGATGATCCTAGCCTTTGTAACAGACAATACAAACCTTGAACAATATCCTTTTTTTGTCTCAGATGTTTTATTTATCATTCATCTGTAGCAGTCACGGACGTGTGATGATGATTCACAGTCATATACAAACACTTTGCTATTTCTAAACGCTATATTTAAGAAGCAAGGGCCATTACTGTCACTCGGGTTTTCTATAGCAGAAGACTTTGAATAACGTGAGAAAAGAGGGACCATTTGCACTGCAGCGTTAATTTTCTACTCACAGTTTGAGTAGTAGTTGTCACCCTCTGGAGAACGGGAGATTATTCCAGCTATACCGACTGTAGTTTCTGTTTAAATGTAATCACAGTGGGACCAATGCAAATTTTCAAGAAAGATCTCATATGGATGCATGCAGCACAGACTTTAAGCACACACACACACAAAACTACTCACAGCTGTCAGTGGACAAGGAGATTTTTTACACATATTACACCTCACAGACTGAGTGGCACTCAAGAGGATCCTGTGACTATAGAGGCAAAAAGAGTGAATTGTTTTCTATTCTGTGATGAGTGTACTTCAGCAAGCTACTCCGGTGAAAGTGCACCCTTGTTCCTCCTACACTACATCCATCATCATTGGCAAATGATGCCAAATGATACACTCCTCCTCTCTTTCTTTCTCCTTTTGTTTCTTTCAACTGTCACTATCCCGTCAGCTACACTTTTTCAGGAAGACTTAGTTTGGTTTCATCCAATTTAGTGAAAAGCAACATTCATCTAATTTGTCAGAAGAGGATGATAACTTGTCAAATCTGAGTTCCCTTCTGAAAGCAGCCATGTGATCAGTCTGGTTTGAGTGATGACCTCAAAAGATGAAAGACATACAGTGTGCTCTCAACTGCCATAGCAACTGGTTGAATGTTTACTACTACTACTGTCACTATGGATGGCTGCATCTTCATATGCATGCCAAAAGAGTACACACAACAAATGAGGACAGTTTTGTTCAGTCGTAGCCTGATAATCACACTGAACTGTCATCTTGTTTCACACCAATCGCTCATTTATTCTATTTAAATTGCTGAACGAACGTCAGCCCACTGGTTTCAATACTGAAGATTTAAATCTTTAAAAAAGGGCACACAAAATATACAGTTTCATTTTATTTAAAAGAATTAAAGTAATTTCCTAAAACAGCTGGGTACTGTAGTTTTCAGCACACATTACTCAAACAGGAGTAAATAATATATTTGTCTGGGACTATTTTCAGCAGTGGATTGGTGCTCTCATGAGTATTTACAGCAGCAGGATGGTGTACATTCATTAATGTGTTTTCAATAGTTTTTGGACAACAATGGAAGTCAATGGTACAGAATTATAACCTATGGTATATCAGGCTTTGGAAATACATTAGGATCAATTCATCATTAGTTTTGGTCATTTCATAGATTTTTGACAGAAATAAAAATATAGAATATCACCAGAATTATCCTTTAAAAGCGAGAAGTGAAGCATTACTGTTGAAGTTTTATTGAATTAGCGTGGCTACCAGTCTGAAAGAGCCATAGTCAACTTTGTTTTGTTATCCAGACCTCTGAGGCCTCCCAGTACCTCTTTCTTGTCGGCTTTAGTGGAGTCTAGTCTTTAGTTCTGTAGCTCTGCCTAAGAAGACACACACACACACGCTAAGCCAATTGATTATAGCCAGCAGGAGCAATTCGATTTTGTTTTGAGCTTGTTGAAAAGTTATCTGTATTAATAAAGTCGTCATTAGTCTTTCATTATAATTGAACTGGCTGTGTGCTCAAGAGGTTATCAGTCAAGTCTTCTTATCATATAGTTCAGTAAAGAGCAGGCTGCATGTTACCTGCAATACAACAATACAACAATACAACAGCTGATCTACAATGCTCATTAAATTCATTTATTGAATTGTGTATTTTAGTAGTTTTTGTAAAAACATTTTGTTTTGTTGCAGGGGAAATTACAGGGGAAGCAGATTAATGATGTTTGCTGATGACAGTGCCAAAAAAGAGTCAGGACCTCCCAAATGTGGAATGTGGTCTGATGAAAAAAGAGTTTTTCAGGGTTTTTACTCACCAACTCAGCACACATCCTGCTTCCTGACAAACTGATTACCATCAACGGAAACTCTGTCAACAAACTCACAAAACAGAAACATGGTTAGCTCCGTAAATTTTTTTCTTCAGTAATTGTATGATGTGATTACATGTACTCCTACATGCAGTTTGACCATCAAGTATATTGAAAGGGCTACACTAGCTCCTCCTTCCACTCAGGCATAATGCATTTTGTAAGGGAATAACTCAACAGCGCAAAACAATTTGCAAAATTACAGAAAATTTCAGGGCAATTCCGGTTGTTAGACAGATGCAAAACCAAAAGGTACACCAGAAATCATTGTATGAAGTTTATACTTATATATTTAATATGTTATAGGATGATACTATTATGGTCAATTATACAAATATACAAATTTCACAACATAAAGGAATAGATCAAGTAGTTACTTAAAATCATTTCATGAGACGTTAATTTAATTTTCATTGAAAGACACAATTAACTGTTAATTACTGAAAAGTTAATGTGTCATTTAACAATTCAATTATATTCATTATATCTGTCTTTGTAGTGATTAATAGTTTTCTCAATTGATAAATGGATTTAAAAAATGATATTTGCAAAAGTAGTGACATTTACTATTTTTAAAATTGAGCCTGTTATTAATTTTCTTTCTTATTTAAAGTGATTTATCTATTGCTGAGAACACGAGAGGTCACTGGTCAGGACAGCAGGTACGTAGTTGTTTTAAGTGTTTCAGCAAATTATCAGTGTTGTCATTAAACTGGTGACAACAATCCTCATGTAGCAGTAGAAAGTGTATACTGCCTTCAAATGAAACTTTTGACACAGGTTGCAATGTGAGAGGTCACGTGCAGTACAAATGGACTATTGTGTACTGTGGTTTACCTGAGAATACTGTTGGAACAGAACAAGTTGTGCTTTTAAAATGTCAACTCCTGGCATGTGAAAACTTTAACATGCAGGCGTGTGATACTACAGACCACAACTGACTGCAGTCTTGCTATAAATTTGTGTTTATTTAAAAGCAATGTAGTCAGACGTTTGTGGTGTATCAAATTAGCAAGCAGACAACATGACTTAGGTAAGACATTGCCAATAAGATGATGCTTTTATGGCAATATAATACTACTTTTGGATAACAATGCTAACATAAAGGGGTTTTACACTATAGTTTTATTGTACAATATAACAAGTATAATAACGTGTAGAAAGCAGGAGCACTTTAGAATGATAGATATGCAGCACAGACATTATTCCATATAGTATAACCTCTGCAACATGCAGTAAATCCATCATCTTAAAGTGCTTCTGCTTCCTGTCCAAGTCATCCTTAGAAAGCCCTGTGCAGTAGAGCATGCCTCTCTTTAGGCTTGAGCCTGTAAGTTACACAGAGTATCTTTGCAGTAATGAAAGTAAAAACATCAAGATAGAAAGGCACAGAGCTGCACATAAACCAGTAGTAACAGATTTTTTGACTACTTGCGGCAGAAACAGTAAAGTTGCGTCCAGAAAATCAAAAAAGTGAGCTTATAGACGCTATTAGGCTCCATAGAACTGAGGGGACCTGCAGAGTCAGGTGATAACACTCTGTGGTTTCATCAGATCAACCCTTTTCACACACAAGTAGTTGTGTCCAATCCATTGTTAATATAAAAATACTGATTATAGCTGCTTTAAAATTAATAAATTGCCTTTGGAAAATTTAGGACAAATCACAGGGTAAAGTGAAAGATAGACTTAGCTTCACATAGGTGGAAACCCTCATTGCACAAGTTTGCACAAGTTGCTCCAGGGTTGTGTGCTCACCTATTAGTATGTTCCCAGGAAAATCCACTTTGATTCATGCTGTTTCCTGAAAGCATGAATAGATTTAAGGGATAGGCTCACAATGTTTCAAGTCTGTCTTAAAACAATAGTAACATTGAAACAAGTTTTGCTTGCTGTAATCATTCCTCCTGTTTACACTGTCCATTAGATCCCCTGCAAATGAGCTTACAATGTAAGTGATGGACGACAAAATCCACAGTCCTTGTTATGAGCAAAAATGTAAGTATGTATGTAAAGTGGATATCTTCCACCGTTCATTCTTTTTAGTAAAAAAAAATCCCTCTTTGTGTCTCGTCTGTCTCAGCTGCAGTGGAAGTATAGTAACAAAAAGAGGGAATTTGACACTAAAAAGACTGTAACGTCGAAAGATTTGACTAATTTGGATGGCTGAAGCTTCATATTAGCTTCAAATAAACTTTCAGATACATTTTTGTATGGAAGGCAGACTGTGGATTTTCTTCCCCATCACTTACATTGACAGCGCATGATGAAAGGATCTCTTAACGGCCAGTATAAACAGGAGAAAAACATGTCAATGTTCATATGGACATCTGACTATTGTTTTAGGACAGACTTAAAAAATGTGGTGAACCTATCCTTTAAGTAATATGTACATTTCATATGGCATAAAGTTTTAAGGAGAACACTATCGGCTACTGGAGCTCTTGATAAATATGCTGTGGCAACAGAACTTCCTTCTATTTCTAATGTAAGCTAAACTTTTTTGCTATTTCATTTCCTACCCACAAACACATTTTGTAAGCACTCTTCTTTTATATTGTTATCAATTCAAAAACCAGACTCTAAACACTCAGAAACAGAGAAAAAAGGTGTTGGATGAGGGGTGGTGAGGCTAGAAATTTCCTTTTGTATTATTTTAGGACTCAATGGCAAACATTATTGAGCATTTCCTCTTTTTATTCTTCCTCTTTCCCACTCTAAGCTATATCTGTAGTTGAAAGATATCAAGCCTCAGGTATGAATTTGTGCTCATAGGAAACATTCACAACTGGCGTAAATATTTACTCAACGCGTGAACAGATCGACTGCAGGCTTTCGTCACAGACTGGTTTCATAAACATAAAAAGAGCCTCAGATACTAACCGCCACAGTGCAGTTATGAGTAACTGTAACTGATAACCCCATGGATTACACTGCTGCCTGGTACAAAGCACACTTGTAAATCAGTCTCAGCTTACTAACAGCTATATTGTACGTGATCTGCGTCAAATTATTTTAGACAGAGGGAGAGAGAGGATGAAGAGAAAGTTTTTACAAAGAAGTGAAAAAGCTCCATTTTGATGTACATTTACACTATGAAAGGACATGTATCAATGTGAAAGTAAAATTAGGAAATGAAGGTTGAGGTACGTGACATGTTTTATGGCTGTCTGTCTCCCCACAAAGTTTCGACATCCTTCCATAGTATATTCAAGTTATTTCAGCATTTCAGCAGTATAAACACTTCATATTTTCCCCATCACAGTGGTTTCTCTCCACCCCCTGAAGTCTACTTCCCCCATGCACGTGTGCAGAACCAAATCTCCCTCCTCCTACTCTGTCTACTTTGTCTCATCCTCGTCATTACTTGCTGACATTTCAACTGTGTCTGTTAACGGCAAATCTCAGCTAGAAAAAACATCAGACAGTGCACAGAGAAGAAAGAAAAAGCAAACTTTCTTGCATTGGCTGATAACTATCTTGTGTAGTAATCATTTGAGAGCACCGTTTGGGACTGTAGCGGCTTGGCTTTATGTCAGCAGCTGTGAGACGCTCGTCCTTTGACCCTCCTGGATTGGACTCTGGAATGTGACTGAAACTCTTCACGTACTGGACAGATATCTTTTACAAGCAAGACACACTAACCAGAAACAACAGGTGAGGTTACTGATTACAGTTCTGATTGTAAGATATAATTGAAATTATACTAGACTTAAGAAAAAACAGCTCAAAAAAGTAACAATGAAAAGGTTAAACGTGTGAGGTATGTTTTCATGTTTTTTCAAGCAGGGTGTTAAAAGTATTCATTTATTCTGAAACCTCACTTTCTTTGCTAGTTTTCTTTTCGTCTTCAGTGGACTGCTGACAGAGAAAGACAGCTTGCTTGAGGCTGTGTGAGTCAGTGTTGCAAAAATAATTAGGCTAGAAATGATGATTCTCTGCAGGGTCGAATGTTTTTCTGTGGCTCTCCCAGCGGTGGTAAACCACAACAGGCTGTAGAGTACAACAGAGAACTGCTTGACAAGAAAAACGAGGGGAAATTCACAAGAATGTACAGGTGGACTATGACTATCTCTGAAGCATAGCTTTGGTATTAGGGAGGCAAGCTATGAAAGATAAAATATAACTTTTTTTATTCATTTGGAAAAAATTAGATTAGGGATGCAGCACATTCCCCCTCTTGACAGAAACATTGATGTTTTGCTCTTTTAAAGCCTCAAGGCTGCGTAATAACAGCCTGGCTTAGTTCACCTTATAATATTAACAAACGCATAGTTGGCTCAGATGGATGAAATAAGTAACTGAAGGTTGGGTCAGCTGTGTAAAGTAGGCCTGCATTGGGATTATGTGATGAAAATAAATGTAAATATTGTTTAACGTGAAAAATAGACAATGATTGCCTGTAGGCTAGAGGAAAGAGGAGATAATCCATACTGATTGTAAAAAGCAGACATAAAAGCATATGGCATGAACAAAACTCTTCACAGTTATAGGCCCATTATTAGTAAGAGGGGAAGACCACTCAACAGTCAGACTGATGACTAACCAACAGACTATGAATAATTTTTCCGTTACTACGATCACTCCAATTCCCCTATATCCATTATTTGAAAGTGTTATGAATAATCCATTAGATCAAATCCTTATCCACAAGCCTGCACACACACACACACACACACAGCCACACATTATCATTCATTAAAACTGGACTGACTCTAAATGGCTTCTCCATTATTGAGTTTGGATGGGACAGCCTATCTGTGTCCAGACGGTAATGGCATTAGATGCTTCCTGAGCCTATAAACACACGATGGCCAAGCCAAAGCGATAGAACAAAACATTGAGAGGAAAAAAATATCAAAGAATGCCCCTGAAATACAGAGAAATAGCCACATATACACAGAACGCAGGTTTAATTTCCTAATGCTTAAATCTCAGGGAGAGACAGGAAATTGACAGAATAACGTGCATATAAAGACTTTTTCTTAAAGGGATGCTGTCATAAAAAATAGCATGTGTTGTTTTTGTAGGAAATAACTCAAGGGATCTACATTAACATGAACATGGTGACTTTATTATTGCCCATTTTCTGATGACATTTAGCTGCGCAGGCAGCCGTTTTTGTCCTTTCTGTGCCGTTTTTGTGTCCAGAACATTTTGAACAGGAAGCAACACAGACTAATATCTGGGATGTGCCTGTTTAACAGGCAGGAATCACACCCACAGCTTTCTGATGGAGCAGGTCTGACCATGCATCTGCTGAGTAAATCAAGAGCGGCTTTAATTGATTATTCCATACAGTGCATGAAGTTCACATTACTCATTCTTCAATTCACAGTAAATATTTAACTACCTCTTGTCTGGGAGAGTTGCCCAAGTCACCCACTTCTGTTGGTGGTTGTTACATCAGTCAGTCTCTGTGAGGATCAGAACATTTAAATTAGCATTAACTGGTTGAGTCAGACTGTGGGTTGTTTTTCCCCCACAGAGTCACAAATTCTTATTGCGCAGATAAATTAAAGTTATATTAAGCACTGATTACAATAAAATGCAAATGCCCACTTTGCGAGTTCAGTCTATGCTGCCCCTGTCTGCCATTCAGATTTAGATCATGGAGTGCAACAATTTCTAGACAATTTAGCAAAAAGCAGCATTAACATAGAATAATGTGATCGGCCAAGAGGTGGTTGGGGAGCAGAGGTTTCTACATCTAATTCATCTGATACAAGGCATTAGTTTCTCAATGCTCTCAGTTTCAGATTTAGAATGAAAAAGTGCCTGACATGTTTTCTCCATACAGAGCTGTTAAGGCCAAAAAGGTGGGCGGAGGGGGGGGGGGGGGGGGGGTTGTTATACTGTGGGTGTAAACTGTTATCATCAGCAAGCTTGACTAAGCCTGTATCTTCTCATGTTCTCTAGAGGTGGGAAACTTAAACTTTCCACCACAACACCATACTGTAGAGAGGACAACAAAATGGTTTTATCTCATGAGCTCATTGAACCACGAAATAGGATGGGGGATACAAAATGTCCAAGCTGTACTATAAATTTTAAGGTATTCTAGGAGTAAGTTCATGTCACCTCTGTCACTTGTTCTCAAACTGACAAACTGTTCCTATAGAACTATATATATATTTTTTTTTTTTACACTTGCAGGTGAATTTCTAATCAGAAAAGTGACAGAAAACTGAAGCAACAATGAACACCACAGCCACACCACCAAACTCAACTTCAGCTGCGTGTGTTGATATTGGTAAAAGCGCCATTAGTGACCTCCTGATGGCTCTTTACATCGTGGCTTTTATCTTGGGTTTGATCTTCAATGTGCTGACCCTGGGTCCCATTTGGCAACAAGTGCAGAGGCAAAATGTTCTGGGCATCTTCCTGCTAAACCTGTCCCTCTCAGACTTGCTTTTCCTCTTCACCATACCCCTTTGGATCAATTATTACCACCAGGACCATCACTGGCAGCTAGGTGTTATGAGCTGCAGTGTAGCCGGCTTCTTCTACTACTCCAACATGTACATCAGTATCTACCTGCTCTGCTGTATCTCTGTGGACCGCTGCCTGGTGGTCACGTTCCCGCTTCGCTCCAAGACCCACCGTACATCACGCTATGCCTGGGTACAGTGCGCCACTGTTTATGTTGTAGTGGTGTTGCTGCATATCATGGTGCTGATACATGACAATCTCAAAGACGCCCATGATGACAAAAACAACAATGACCGTTGTTATGAGACCTACCCCTTGGAGGGGCCTGTCGCCTTGTTCAACCTGCTCCGAGTGGGCATTGGCTTCCTGCTGCCCCTGCTGGTGTTGGCTGTCAGCTACTGGAGGGTGCTAGCCACTGTAGGCCAAAGTCCTGGCCTGAGTGCCCAGGCTAAGAGGAAGGTCCGCATGCTGTCTTTTGGGGTAATCGGCATCTTCTCAATTTGCTTCGCTCCATACCACATTAACCTGCTCATACGCTCACTAGTCTTCTACTGGAGTGACAATGACCTTCCTGGTGGAAGCTACTGCGAGTTTGAACAGAAACTGCATTTCTACTTCTCATGCACGCTGGCACTGTCCAGTCTGAACTGTGTGGTGGACCCTGTGTTGTATATGTTGGTCAGTAACGGAGTCCAAGAGGAGGTGAAACTGTGCTGGAGGAGGTATACTAGGACACAGACAGAGGAATGTGCTCTTACTGCACATAGCAGAGGAAAGCCTAACAGCAATTTAATATGAAAAGTAAGTTGTATGTGTGATATGTGAGTAGAAAAATCCACCTGTGCACTTGCATGCGTGTGTGTGTGTGTGTGTGTGTGTGTGTGTGGATATGCATACATGTGATGTGATTATGCATAATACTGTTGCCGTACTCATGTCTTCATCTCCAGTGTTGAGTGTGTAGCAGGATTATTTGCATCGCATCAACCCTTCTCATACAGACAATCAGAAACCACATGGCTGCATTTGTCTGTTTTTATCTTCCCTCATATCCTGCACATAGAAGAGGGGGTGGAATAAGTATCTCAGAGCTCGGTAATTGGATTGTAGTCCCAGGTTCCGCTCTCCCAAGAGTTCTCCAGTGGCAGCCACTTCTGGTTTGTGGATGGACACTGCTGGAGTTGAAGAGCCCTTGTGTTTTCCCTCCAATCTATACAAGGATATTGTGACTGTTATTGTGTAGCCCTGGTATGGCTGAAGGTGCATGAACTCTAAAGCATGACAAAAAATGTATTTATTAGCATGACCGTGTGTCCTCAGTGTCTGACCCTCAGTGAAGCATGTTGAATGTAAATCTAAATAAGCCAGTGGTTTGAACAGGTGCTCAGGTTTTAGGCTGTTTAGTTTATGCAGAAAATATGTGATGATCAATTTTGCATTTAGCATTTTAAACAATTCTACAGGGAGGGAAGAGGCTTAGCAAATGATAAGCCCATACATCCAAGCACTTAGCCATTAGTGTGTGCTACACGTGTCATGTGGGTACAGGCTGCAATCAAGAACCCTGTGTGTGTGTGTATGTGTGTTTTTTGAAGTGATGCTAAAAATGTTTTCGTACAGTGTTATATTCATCTGAAAAGATGAGGAAAAGGGAATAGTACTATATATTTGTTCTATGTTATACACAGTAAAACAGACAGGCATGTGAAGAAAGAAAGAAAGAAAGAGAGAAAGGAGAGAGGGAGGGAAGGAGAAAATGAATCGACCACATCAAGGCCGTTATTGCTTTGTTTCATATTTTGTCTATTTTTCATATAGTGGCTCTCTAATGCATCAATACAGCTCTTTGTGGTGCACATCGATACATCACCAGCTGAGTGCCTGGCATATAACCAGTATGAAACCTGAGGCTTGTACAACCTCTTCTCTTCCATTAGAAATCTATAATGCTGACTTCTTGATCTGTGTATTGCACATAGCATATTGCACATCATATAATTGTTTGTATATGTTTGACCTAATGTTGCTTTGGTGGAAATGTTATTGCTGCCTGGATTATGTTTACTGGCCATTTTTTGTTTTTCTGGTCCATGAAAAGTGGATATTGTAGAAAACAATTTATAAAAATGTTGCCAATGAACAATTTGCCAATATGCTTAGAACATTTTGCAGATACATTCATTAAAAATGTTCCCTCATTATGTTCATAAGAACATAATCCCGGCAGCATTTCTTCTTTTTTCTTTTGCAAACTGGTTGTATATGAATGTAATCTTTAGAAGACAGGGTTGCACACAAGCCCACTGTTGCTCACTGTTAAATGCTTAAAGAATGAAGCTGTTGCTATTCTACATTCAACAGATATTCTATACTTATTGGCAACAAATTCCATAAAAAGACAATGCACTAACCCCACAAACAAGTATTGCATGTGTGTAGCCAAAGCCTGATGTAGCTCATCTGTCAACACTGTTGTACAAAAGCTAATAAAAACATAAATGAATCATATTGTTGCACTGGGTGTTCTCTCTCATTACTATGAACACAATTTCTCTAATTTGCATCAATTTGAAAATCTGAAAATAGTTCCTATAACAAATGCTGCAGACTTTTGGAAAATGCTGAGAATTTTTTAAAAAACATCATGCAGATTTATGTCTTCAATAAGAACAAATGGGCTACAGACACTTTAGGGAAGCCAGAAAGAACTAACACATTGTCTTACCAGGGTGCCTGGTAAGAGCCTTTAACCTCTTACCAGGCACCCTATTTTGTGCACAAGCCCGAAAATAATGTACCCAAAATAAGAAGGTTACTGTTCTTCAACCCTTTTGATTACAGTCATAACCCTGGTCTCATTTTAAAGGGTAAATCTTTAAATTTTACAACCAAAAAGTCAGAAAGCGTATAAGTGATCCTGAAAACCGTGCCACCAAGGCTAAAGTGTCCCACGGGTGAGACAGTGTCGCTTAACAGGTTAAAGGCAAGCAATGACTGGTGAAGATTTATCTGCCCCATCAGATTCTGGCTCAGATATAGCGCGCTTTAGGAGGGAGACAGATGGATAAAAACCCAATTTATATGAATTATTGAAAGGTACCCAAAAGATGACCTTCTCTCAATCTATTATTTCACCTTAAAATACTCAATTTGAAGAAGCACCTCTTGAAAAAGGCGATTTGACTCAATACTTGCAAATGTTAAAATGCAGTCAAGTATAAAGAAATGACCCATAGCTGCTGTCCATCATCCTGCTGCATAAGGCCCAAGATATTACAGATCCATTTTATCCAGAGTCAGCTCTTAATGAGCCAACTCAGGCTGCTGCCAGACTCCTTGGGAAATCAATATGGTTTCATTGATTAGCTGCTCTGGCTCATAATGCAGCATTGGTCTAAATGAATTATATAGACAAGCTATTCCGAGAACTGTATTATTTTAGCATTGAGTGTGTTTATTTTAGCATCTGAGTATTGTAAAACATACAAAATAGCACTGAAGAGAAATTAATTTTTCATTTCCTCCACCATAATGAGCAATCACTGCTAATCAGTTCATGTTTCTATTGAACTGCTGCTCTCCTGCTGCTCTATGCGTTATTAAGTGTGTTTTTAATGAAACAGCAAGTCTCAACAATCAAACTCAATTTGTCCGAGAACTAATGTGTTTCTGAACCACAAACCCAAAGTGGTTTATTATTAGATTTGACATTTCATTAGCAACACAATAAGCAGGATAATTATTTTTCATTATGTTCTGTAACTACTGACATACATGCTGCTACAGTTAAATGAAATCAGCTTCTTTAGATTTCAATTAAAAGTGTTTTTAACATATAGTATTTATAGGGGCTATACTGTAAATGCTATACATATTGTACTTGCCCTCATAGAAAATTATATTTGTAATGTTTTTGTATTATTACTTCTTTCTTCATCAAATGTTTACTTGGAATTATAGTCAAGGCAGATCAAGTAAAATTTCTTTGCAAAGCCCAAAGTCACAAATTTTCCTCAGAGGGCTTTATAATCTGTACTCCCTCTATCCTTAAACCCTCAATTTGGATATGGAAAAACTCAAAAAAACAAAACATCAGGAGCAACAGTGGAGGGATCCCTCTTTCAATACAGACAGACATGCAATAAAGGCTGTATGTACAGGCAAAACACAGTAGAAGAACTAGCATGGAGAAATAAAATGACAATATTAAGTCCATATAATAAGTACATTTGAAGGCAAATATGTTTAAGAGTTCCAGGCAGAATGTCAAAGAGTTTTAGAGAGACTGTGTGGATCAAAGGTACCAGGCTCCACCGGTACTAGAAACCTCCTACATAAAGACGTGGAGAGAGACTGAACACACACACACAAGAAGCAGGGAGACAAAAAAAAGAGATGGAGAGAAGGAGAGAGGATCCATGATGGCTGATGGTTATGTACAACTGACATAACCACAATATTCTTTCTTGTTTATTTTTTTTAATAACTAAAACATGTAAAAACACAGTGAAAGTAAACAGCACAGTTTATTAATGTCAGTTATTTAGCCGAATACCATAACCCACTTATATCTATCAAAACTCAGCAATACTAATTACAGGTAAATACTGTTTAAATTATATTTATTTTTGTTTATTTGAATAAAAAGAAAGCATATTTGTGATTTGGTGCTTCATGATATCTGAACTATAGATTTACACTGTCGCAGCAATACCCAATTTCCAGTCATGGTGGTAATTTTATGGTTCTGGTTATTCAAAATAATTGCCTGCAGTATACTGTGAATATTCGTTTTGTTTCATTATAACACCTTTTCAATCCATTAACTTCACTATGACAACTTGCCACAGCTCATATAACAGCCCCGGGGGACAAACAAGTCTAAATCCTCATTGTAAAGAGCTTAGTTTTTATGAACAGGTCAGAACTTTGTTAGAAGCCGCTCACCCTTGTCTCATTTGAAAGTTTGTATATCCATTTATTGCAATATAAAGCAAATGAACTAGAAAAGCTCTCAGCCTGAAGTGGCTGTGAAAATCTTCAGAGCTCTCATCTTTAGTCTTCTAAATAAGGCAAAATTCTGCATTCTCTATTTACCATTTTTTATGTCGTTTAAGTGCACTCTGACTGCTTCTTACTAATGATGTGAGAGACAGAAGAATAAGACTGTAATAATGGACTTTAACTCCAACAGTGTGATAATTTGGCTTTGATTATACTGCACAAGATGTTTATTCTTCGGTCTTTCTGCCTTTCATGAGCTCTGACCACTTCCCTTTTTTTAGATAAATGAAAAGCTACAGCAGCTTACTCACTTTAATGACGTTATTTCATTATTCCATGACCCATTTCTTTATTAAAGGTATGTAAGAATCAGAAATTACTTCTCATTAATGACACCGGTGGCCAGCATCCTGTTGCTCACGCTCACACAAGTGCTTGCACTCCGTCAGCACGAGCGAGCAGCGGCACTAACATTATCCAGCAAAAACCACAATATCACAATATATTTCACATGCTTTCCAGTAAAGTTAGCTTAACTGTCCAATAGGAAGAAAGCCAGCTCAGGGTAGGACGTTAGCGGACTCCATTTCTAAGCTAACGTTAGCTAGTGATGCACCCTGTTGGCGCTGTAGGGGGACGGGAGAGAGGCAAGGCACTCGGGAGCAAAACAAAACATCACATCCTTTGGATTTTCCTGGCAAAACCGCCCAGAGTCCTTTAACATAGAAATCAGTCCACAGGCTGTTATAGGCATCCATTTCTTCACATTCTTCTGATACTTTTAGTTAATTTTTGAACGTTTTAAACTAAAAATCTTACATAATTCTTACATATTGCATCTTTAACAGAGATAGGCCATTACAATGAAATCACCGGTTGATGCCCAACTTATTAAAAACAGCACAATTTATGTTTGTTTGCATTCCAGTACATGATAATCTCACTTTAACTCTTTCAGGCCCTGAAAGCCAATTCTTGATCAGCATTTTACTCAGAGCGATTTGATCCCGAACACACAATTTTCTGCCAGAGTTTTAAGGCTTTTGGTTATTTCACTTGATACATTTATGTATTTCTGTTTTTGTCTGTGCTCCTCTTACTAGTTTTCAGTGTGGGAGTATCACACAAGTCCAGGCAACATGCAGGAAATAGCAATGTTTGAATCAAAATGTGATGACAGCAGTGGGGTTGTTTGCTTATGTTATCAGCATTGTCAATCAAATCTGATCAGCTCATATCCACAAAGTCCTGATGACCTTAATTGCTAAAATTCACCAAAACTTTGATTGCTGCTTATTCAGTCATTAATATTTATGGGAGAAGAATTATATGCCATTTTAAGGATTTTAACGCCATAATTCTACTTTTTTTTGTGGAAAGAACCATATCAGACACACATTATTGTTCAAAGTACTTTATATGTCTCAAAACACACAAACTAAACTCCTTTCTAAAGAAAAAAAAACTGTCTTGCAAACTCTTTCAGAGGGACAAAGCATCTAATTTAATATAGCTGAATGCAGTCTCAGGGTTCACTTAAAGAGAAAAGGCAGTGCAACCCAGCTGCCGAGCAACAGACAGCAAAGTAATCAGATTGATCATTGGCTTGGGAGCTTGTACCAAAGCTACACTGAGTATTTTTGTTCCTGCCAGTAGCCTGATGGAACAAATGGTGTTTTGGCATTTTTGAATGGGCTGATTGGCTTTATTGATGGACAATCTACCCTGCATTATGATACTGTTATTATGTTATGTACAAATGTAATGCTTTCGCTTAACAGTAGAAAATAATGATGAAAACTTTCAATAACAAAGTGAACAGAATGAATGTTGCTTAAATGTAATTTAGATCACATTAGCCAGTTCTGGGTTGAGTCTCTTAACAGAAGGAAGGTTGACTTGATATCCAGGCTCTGACAAATAAAGAAAGCATTAATCATACTTGATGTAAACTCAACAGGGGTGGTGGCAGCACAGCAATGCTTATGGGTGACTTTATTGTTCATGCTCGGAATAGTATTCAGCCTGTCCTCACAAGAAATATCACAGTATAGGTCTAAAATTTAGCCGGCAAAATCGATATAGTTATGTTTACATAATCTAGTGGCTGTAGTAATTATGACCTGGGGAAGTGATGCAGTTCAGATACGGTCTATATAAGGTGACTTCCTGTGAGGTGAGGAGGCGGGTTGGTGGGGTGGCTAGATAGGTAATTCGCTTCCCGTTTCCAACCGTGAGTGTCATGTTTCCAACCACGAGTCAGGACATGTTTTCAAAAATCGTAACAATGTTATGGTTTTGTTTACTGTTGCAATGATGACAAAGGTTTGTAACTTTAAGGAAGTAAGAACTATGTTTCAAGAGATAATTTTAACCCAATCCTTGATCTTTCCCTAACACTAACCAAGTAGTTTATGTGCCTAAACCTAACCAGACCTTAACCGCAGCGTTGTCACACCATAAAATCAAATAATATTTTAACAGTGATTTGTAACACTTTTGGAAAGCAGTATTTTATGCTCCTATTTTGGAAAGTGGCATATTACGCTACTATGGGTTGTTCTGAAGTGCAGGTACAATCGACCGATGTGGTTGTTTAATTTTGAAGATGTGTTGGGAATATTAAGTTGATCATTGTGACAATGTCGTTTTCCAGACAGAGCCAAAGCACTGGGACTCTGCTCATCAGGTAACACCTTTATGAATTTGGTACAGATTTAACTTTTACAAACAGGGGTTTTAAAGTCACATATTTCATCTCCCACTGCTGTACATCTTCATCTTTTCCACCCAGGTCCACACAAACAGTGCACACAGAATTGTGTGTGCACTAACACAAACATATTCATCCATGTACATATATGACATACAAAGAGCCAAATCATAGAAAATATATACTACATAATAACACTGAAAATAGCAGGCAAGATGTATCTTTCAAATTGCGTGCAGTGCATGTGCCAAAGTCCAATTTTGCGTGCCGATGATATGCCAATCCTTTCCAGGGAAGTGACATCAATATATAATGCGACTTTCTTCTCTTTCATAAGGTGATTTTTGGCTTATTATGAGAAAAGTGGGTTGGGTGGGTGGATGGCTAGATAATTTGTTGGCAAAAAGCAGCAGGAGAGCACTGTTCGAGACCACTAACCAGACATCCTCAACCTCACGTCAGGCATTTTAACCAGAGATTTTTAGCGTCAAGTCGAGACATTTTTACCGCATTTTACTATTTTAACCCAAAAATAAACCTAACCAACGGTGTTAAATGAGATGCAAAAAGGTTAAAAATGCGACATTAAATTGGCCGTCACCTGCACACAATTTGAAAGTGTGAGACCGGGTTAGATACTAAGAATAATATGTTGAAGCACAGACATTCAGAACAAGGGACAACATAAAATAGAACACTGTGTCTTTTGCACGTCTTCTTCTTTCTGTCTGTAATCCATGTGCGGGAAGAAGAGTTCATTGTTCGGTCGGCTCCCTGAAGTCAAATGTTTACTGTTTTGGAGTAACCAACCCCTGTATCCAGTGTAAGAACCCCTGGTTGCCTCCAGCATCAGTCACCTACAGTGCAGAGCCTCCTCAGCCTGAGGTTCTGTTTATGTCCCTGCTGGCCTTTTTAAAGCTGCAGGATCTGCTTTGTGTCTATGCCAGCAGCTCGGCCGTCCAAGAAAAACACAGTGCTGCCAGAAAACCACTACATCTTCTTCATCATGATGCTTAGCTACAGTCTTGTTTGGATCCGCTTCTTTGCTTGTTGATCATAAGTGGCCTTTTTTTAACACTGCCTCTGGTGACTCTGTACAAGAGAGGGCCAAATGTCTTGAAGTCACAAAATGCTGGAAAAATGGACAAAGCTGGCTTAAATGAGTGTTGAGCGGTTGCCTTGTTTTCTCCTGGACACATCAGACATTATCATCAGTGTTAGGGGTGCAGGTGTCAGCTTGTGGGTAGGTACAGGACTCTGCATGTCATGAGTTGCTAAATAAGTTGTATCACAGTCGGAAATCAGCTCCTGGACATCGATCTCTCCACCATCCCCCTCTGTCGACAAGGACAGAGGTAGCCTTTCAGGTGCATGCGCACCTTGCTGTGGAGTGAGGCGTATATGAAGGGGTTGTAACATGCAGAGCTCATGGCCACTAAATGACAGCAGACTTGTAAGACGTTTATGTAGCGCTTCCCTATGATGTGGAAGTCTGGGTCCAGGTCTAGCAACAGGTTCAGCACCTAAACAACAACAATGGGAACACTTGAAATGGCATTGAATCTGTATTGAATTCTTTGAAATTCACCCAACTTAAAGAAACTCTGTGTAGGAGTAGAAAATGCTTTTTGCAGTTGGGTAACAATACATGCAGCAAATGCATTTCAGAAATTGCATTTTTTCTGGTGTGATTACAGTGAGGTTACCAAAATACTACATATGATTACTTGTCAACACTTTATTTTACCATTAGTTTTATACAAATTTTCTGGAAATTTTCTGAGTAATTTGCAGGTATTTAACAATAATAAAAATTAAGAACTACATATGAAAAATATATTGAGTGGGTACTGACTAAACCAACCTAACACAACTTGCCTGCAATACCTGCAAATTTCTCCAAAAATTTCCAGGAAATTAGCATAAAATTAAGAGACCTGTAAAATAAAGCATTACCGATAACTTTAGAATTTAAGAATCCTAATCTGTTAGGATTGCCTCGGCCTTGCCTTTTTGCATGGTTCATTGTAGACATAATGTTGGTTTTGTTGCCACTGTTACCTGATGATGAGCTTCTCTGCTTAATGAGGTGTAAAATTTAAGCATCTAATGGGTAGCTAAACCTGCAGTGCGGAACTTTTACATATAAATGAATGTCCGTTACGTTCAAGCCCTTGCCAAATGAGTTCACACAACGCTGATTAAGCCTATCACCGCCAGATAAATCTCTCTGTATTTCACAGTATAACCAGAGTTTTTAATCTGGTGTCGGGTTTGATATTCCTGCACTGGCCGGATGAATGCATGAATGCAGACTTCCGCAGGCTGAGCCGGCTAACTTCCAGTTAGCTCTCTGCTAACTTGAAGGGGGATAAAATAATTTCATCGCATGTCTCTTCTAGACTAAATGTTATCGGACCAAATGGATCAAATCCTGATAGTGAAATGAATCATTTTGCGGGGGTTGTGTGATGCTCAAAACAAGGCTTCACTCTATTTATCCCTGCTGTTGCGTTTATGATTTTCTAGGACATACTGTACCAATAGGAAGATGTAACTTCATCACCATACCTTCTATAAAAAGATCCTCAAATTTCACTGAAGGGGTTAGATAAAGAGTAGAAGTGTGGCTTTAGTTTTGTATCTGATATAAGACTCACCTGCAGAGGCAGCCAGCACAGGGCAAAGGCAAGCACTGAGGCCACTAGCAGTGAGAAGGTCTTCTTCCTCCTTTGGTTCCAGCACTGCTGACTGTTGGATGGCTCCCCGGGTATTGAATAGCGTTTTAGGCTGATGGTAATGGCACAGTAGGATACGCTGACAGACAGCAGCGGGATCATATAGGAGGCAATGAGAATGAAGCAGGAGTAGAGCAGCCGCAGATTGCCGCTATTTGGCCAGAATTCCTCACACACTACCAGGTCAATGCCACTGGTTCGCAGGTCCAGGTAGCGTGTGTAGAGTGATGGAGGAGCAGCCAGGGCCAGAGATAAAAGCCAGATGCCCAGAGTCACTGCACCACAACCCCACACAGAGATCCTCCTTCGTACTGGGTGAGCTGAGATGGAAAGGAAAAATAAATGCAGACATAGCAAATACAGAAGTACCAAAGCACTTTATTTCACATATTAAAGCCACTATGTGCAGACTTTAAACTTATTGGCTTCTCATGAGTATAAAAATGACCCATAATTAGTAACAATAATGTCTGTCTGTGTTCTGCACTTACCTACAACAATATAGCGGTCCACAGCGATGGCAGTGAGAGAAAGCACTGATGCAAACACTGTAGCACATTGCAGCAAAGGGACCAAGTGGCAGAGGGGTCTCCCAAAAGCCCAGCCTTGGCTGTCGAAGGCGTAAGACGCCGTCAGAGGAACACAGCTCAAACACATCAGCAGGTCTCCAGCTGCTAAGTTCCCGATGAAAAAGTTGGTGGCATTGTGGAGTTTCTTGTCAGCCAAGATGCAAGCCAACAGGAAGGAGTTCCCAACACCGGCCACGACCACAACGATGCAGTAGAGGGGCAGGAAGAGAGGCTTGAAACGTAGGAGAAGCTCCATGCCTATAAACATGTCTAAAGGATCGCTGTGGTTGAGTCCTTGACTTGTGCTGTCTTCGAGTCTTTCCCGTCCCGCTTCATGGCTGGTGTTACCAGTCACAGTGAAATCCTCATCCATAAAGATATCCATCTCTCTGGAGGCAAATCTAAAAAAAAAGAATCAAAGTGTCACTGACATTGGTTTAGATTTCAGTCAGGCCAGTGACACTTTGATATGTCACTTCTTATATTCCAGTTGATATTAAAAAAATAAAATAAAATAACATATACATGTTCACTACAGCAGTTTATTTAGAGAGTATTTCTGCAGTGGAAAGCAGTTCCTACAGTATGAAAAAGTTCTGGAAAGACAAGTTAAATGTAAGTTTGGCGGTGGCAGAAATCTATGAACCTCTCCAACTCAAAATAAAACTAAAGGTAAGTGAGAAAATATACTTCTTTTAAAGTGGTTAAACGGTCCCTTCAAGGAGTTTCACTCTGGAAGTTAGAGAGTAATGGATAACGTTAGACCTGAACAAGTAGTTAAGAAGAGCAGGGGAGCTCTTTCTAACAAATATCAGCATATTTCCCTAAAGAGTCTATCTATTTGTTGTGTGGCACTGACCTCCTCATACTGATCTTCATTCAATATGAAAAGTGATAAACACCAACAGCAAAAAAAAAGAGCTTTCCAGAGGAAACAGCACTGTAAACAAACTAAAAATGGCAGAGATCTTTCTAACATCTTTATACTGCATGATGTTTGGCCCAAAGTTGATTGTTTGTCTCACTTTAATGCAAGGTTTCCCATAACACTTTAATGCAAGGTTTCCCATAACACTGCTCTGACAGCGACTGATTTTGACCTTACAGGAAACTTCTGCTTTCAGTTCCAAATACCACAAAGGCGCTTGGTCATACAACAAAGAATCTTAAGAATTTCCTGGAGTCAAATTATATGATCATTACAGGAGGGCAGTGATCTGGCTTATTCTGTCTTGTTTCTCAACTGTACATCATTTATGAAACTGTACTGTGAAGAGAAACTGTAGAACATACTTAAAGGCAGCTATTTGTGTGAAGAAAAATGAGTTGACTTTGAGAATAAATTACTTCTTATGAGAAATGTTATAATGTTTTACTACATTGCCCAGAGAGCCATCAAAGATGATGGATATTTTATTGCACGCAGTGCCTTGTGATGTATCATGCAGTGGAGCGTTATGCACCCTGGTGCCTTTTCCTTTTAAATAGCTGATAAATCCCATTTCTGGTCCCATCAGTGCAGCCTGTGGATACAAAGTAGGAATCCACAGCCATAAGTCATCATGAGGAAGGAAAATCGCTGTGAACTCTGTGTTATTAGGCAGAATATAAAATGTTAGTGCTTTTTTTTTTTTTTTTTACAACTTCTATGGTCTATATAATTACTGTGAATGATAATGTCTGTATTAAGTCATCACGATCAATTTACAGCACAAAAAAGTATGACATGTCCAGACACCTCAAGCCAGAACTGGACATTTGAGAGATGTTTCAGGATGCTTTGAGGATAATTCAGTAAGATTAGCACTTTTAGCATTAGACACTTAGAGAGTCTTAGTGATTTAAAAAAATAAAACATTTCTGGCTCTGTGGTTTGATGTTAAGCAGCATGCAGAACAAAATGTGATTTTTAGGTTATATAAGAATGTAAATCTCTGACAGGGTTCATTGTGTCAGCAGTCTACATTTTGATTTAACTGCCAGAATCAGTAATCTAATATTTTCACTCTATGCCTGTTGACTTAAAAACTCAGATTACATACAGTTAATGTCTTCAGTTTCCATTTTCTCTTCCTTTCTCTTGCCTCCAGATGGCACATTAACACCCAATCAAAACAGAAACTGGGAGCAGTAACTTCCTGGAGTCTCCACTGGTTTCCTGGTAACAATTGTTATAATTGTTGTTTTTACACTTCGGTTTTTGTATGGATTCAACAAACGAGATGCAACCTGTTAGCAAGCTTTAGGGATGCTAGTAGGTGAATTCTGTGACTTTTTGACAGAGCCAGGCTAGCTGTTCCCACCGTTTCCAGTCTTTGTGCTAAGCTAAGCTAACCGGCTGCTGGCTGTAGCAGTTAGCTTTATTTTTAAACAACAAATACAAGTTGGGTATCGATCTTCTTGTATAACTCTCTGCCAGAAAGTGTGTTTTCCAAAATGGTAAACGTAAATTTTGCCGGCCAAAAACAGAAGTAAATTATAGGGATATACTTCAGCTTTCCAGAGAGACGGTTAAAACCCAAATGAGAAAACCCATAAAGTTATGAAAGCTAGTGGAACAGAGGCTAGCCTAAAAGAGGATGGGACGTTGGCTCCCAATGACTAGATGATTTGTTTTTTCAGACAGCTTTTCCTCAAGTCTGATAGTTTCATGCATCTAAATGAGTTAACTTTCCTATGCATACTTGGCTGGTGCGGTTGGGTCTAACTTTTCTTCTCATTTTATTAGTTCTGTCTGTCTGTGTTACAGAGTGGGATTGTCTGTACTCCACCACCTGCAAACCACAGACTACTGGATTAGATAGAGCTGTCCTCCATCACTGTGTGGCCTTTTAGCTTCGGCAGTAAATACTGAAAATGCCACCACCTGCACTTCAAATGACTTTCTGATGTCAATCTTTTTGTTAATGTCAACTTTTCTTTCTTTTGAAAAAATGATCTTGACCTTTATCCACAGATCAGTGTTTCCTATATATAGAATTTATTCTGGCCACCAAGTAGATTTGCTCTCACCTAAAGGATTTCTTTGTGGGGATATTTTGTAAAGTCTGTATGGAAATACTGTTGAAATTGCATATTTATTGAAAAGTCGATCGAGGTAGTGCAATCAGGGGCAGTTGTATAGATTGGGAAATGACTTTGCTATTCAGAAGTAAGCCTATGAATGCAGTGCTGCTTTGCAGCCAACTCTCAAATGTCAGATGTTGCTTTTCACCCGCACATGGACAACCTGCAATCCCTAACCACTGGGTCAACAACCGCACTTAATCTGTCAGATTGTTTCCAGGTGTCTCTAAACAGATTTATGATGCGGAGGTCATGCTGTACTGTATGTTGTATTTCTGAGTGGGGAGTAAATGTGGCACACTTGGCTGATCATTTTCTGAAAGTGTATTATAATTTTTGACAAGCTTAAAACAAAAAAAGCCCCATGCTCCACTTCTGATCTTTCATTCCCTTGTTAGGGGAGGCTGAACCATGAGCTGTACATAATTCATCTGCCTATTGTTACAGAATACAGATTAAAAATCACAGAAACCGGCTTTATAATTTGCAGATGATGCAGAGTACAGTCTTCCAGGGGCCATTCCAGGCAGGGAATGGCTTTTATACCACAACAATAAGACAGCGGCAGCCTCCCTCTGTGTTTTAAATGAGGAAATATCCAGAGGGGCTTAGCATGATTTGTTTAATTTTGTTTCTCTCAGTGACATTCAGCAACAACACCCTGAATATCTATGAGTCATGAATATTGCTGGTTACTCAGGAAAGCGACCGTATCAACTTGTTTTTGTGAACATCTGGTAGCAGATTGCAGCATTGCTTGATACTGTATTCTTAAATGTTTCTAAATGTCATGTGTAGAGTATAGACTACTACATCTGAGTAGCATGACATTTTATTCTTGCAAATATCCATTGCTTCTAATTGGGATTATAAACTATTTTACTACATTACAGATATAAGATGATGCCTATGGAATATCTGACACAGCACATATTCAGCTATAAAGTGCCTAACTGGTGTCCAGTCACAACCAGTGGAAAGAAGTGTAATTTAGTTAATGACTTTTCGACCAAGGATGGACTGAAACAGTCTTGTTTTGATTATTATCCATAGCACCACCTAAAAGCTTTCAAATTTGAGAAACATCAATTCACTTAAACACTTAAACACATTCCAATGAGGCAAGTTTCAAAACATTGTTCAAAAAAATGGCACTCAATGACAGCTCCAACTTGGAGCTCTGTGGTAAACAGCTGGCCTTACAGCTGCCAAGTGGCTAATAGCCTGGAGATGAAAAACTCCCCATTCTGTCAATATACAAAGATGGGTTCTTAACTTCATAGACATAGAAAGCATGGAACACTGGGCTGCTAACATGCACCAGGCAAAAACTTTGAAAATGTTTCATACTGGAAACAAGCGATTACTGTTATAAAATCCTTAATATAGTTGATCTGCTTGTCCATAAGGTCCAGGGTGAGTGGGGTGGGGGGAGCCAAATGGAGAGATATAGGGGGTGGGGGTGGTGGGGTGGTGGGGTTGCAAAACATATGCTCTTATTTAAAATTTTTTGTGTGCTTGTCAGTCTTACTTTGGTTAATGCGTGGACATTTGTGGTCTATCAAACTTGTAACCCCAGCCTTATATATTATGTTTCAAATACCAATAAAAATTGATCACAAAAAAACCCAACAATTGTACCAACTTTATATATTTTGTGCAGTTTCCTGTTTCTACTGTAGATATAAGTAACAACACAAAGAGTCTACAGCGCTGCTAGCTGCTTTGTGAGGCTGTACTTAACCACAGCTGTACTTTGTGCTAAATGTTGGTTTCAGTATGCAAAAATGCTCAAATGATAATGCAAACATGCTCATGTCTAGGTATTATGTTCACCATCTTAGTTTATGTTAGCATGCCGACATTTGCTTATTAGCTCTTATTATTGAAGTTTGTACTCGATGATGATGCTACGTTAAAGGTCAGGGGTTCAAAGTTTTTACAATTCATCCTCTGGGAGCCACAAATGTCTGTACAAAATTTCATGGCAATCCATCCGATGGTTGTCTGGACCAAAGTGGTGGACTGACCGACAGACAAACATTGCGATCCACAGAGCCATGCTGCTAGTGTGGTTTTAAAAAAATCACCAACACAGCTAAAAGACAGCATGATTTGTTCTTTTTATCAGTGGAATGGAGTCATGTATGACAATCCTGCGAGCTTTATTTTTTCCAAAAGCGGGGTTATGATCCCAATTAGACTGTATTTAAGCCCGCTGAGAAGCTGCCACAGAATGCTAAATTTCTCAATACTGAAACGAACACTGAGGTTGTTTTATGCTCAAATTAAATCACAAGAAAGAATCTCTTCAGATATCATCTGTGTTGAGAAAGATGGTGGCAGTACAGCAGAAATTTTCCATCCCATCAACACGTGGATAAATGATTCAGATAGTTGATAAAAAAACTTTAGTAGATGGATCCACTCCAGTGATTCAGTATGTGTAGTACATCAGTGCAATCAGTTTGAAATGTTAGAAAATTGTCCATGCTCAATTCAAAACCTGTTAGTAACCTGTAAGAAACCCACCCTTGCCTAGTAACACTGTTGCCATGGCCTTTGTGGAAGCCATCCAGACCCTGCAGCTAATTTGTGAGGCGTGATGAGAATTGAGGACCCTCAAAATGCAAAAAAGGAAGGATGACTCTCTACAACTCTCTCTCTCCCTATTTTGTTTGCTCTCTTTTCCTACATTACATCCAATCCACTCTTTCTTCTCTCTCTGACATTTCCTAATCTGAGTGCATTTCATCAATCATGCATCACCAATATTTTCAGCTGGAGGCAGAGGCTGGACACAAATACAAGTGAGGTCAAAGTTGATAATGTGCAATTCTGATGAGGTGACTTAACGGCGTATGACATTGATTGAATTTGGTATGTAGGAGGCCTGTTCTCATCTTTGACTCATTGTGAATAGCACAATGGTGTCCTTTTTCATTTTGGAACACGTGTGTCACCTCAACAGCACCAGCTCCGAAACTGAGATGGTTTGTAAAGCCACTGGGTGCTTTTTAGGGGTTTTAAAGTCAGTACACAGAAATTTCACGCTGCAGTGAGAATGTCTAACCTAATCTGCAGGGCTAATGATCAGTTTCTGGCCAAATGTTATTATCTCCTGCTGACCCTTTCATTAAGAGAGGTCGAAGCCTCTCTAATAGCATCAGCTCTGCCAAGGAACAACCCAACCCGATTTAAAATGTGCCAACACACACATATACATTTTAACAAGTGCAAGGAATAGAAAAATAAACACATAGGATTTCCCACTGGTCAAGAACTTTTTTTTCTTGTGGTTGTTGATGCTGTATGGTAGTGTGGAGGAAGTGTGTGTTACCTTACAGATTGGAAAAAAATACTTCCCTCCTTGACATACTTGTTTTCATAACCATATTGATGTAAGGAGCTTCAGTGGTTTTATCCTTTTCCTGATGTCTGTGTGATTTTCTAACAGCAGGGCTTCTAAATGCTGTGTTCAGCTTTCAACTCCAGCATATTGCACCCTCCCCTCTGATCTCTTCTCTATGGTGACGGGATGCACACAGATGCTTAGTGCCCAAGATGTCAGAAGACCAGAAAAATTGTCCGTTTCGCTTCTTGATTCTGTACTGAAATCACACCCCTTGTAGGCTGCAAAAATGTGCATTAAAAATCTCGATAACTTTGTATTCGTGCTTTTGGCAGGGTGCACACATTATACATTGACACAAATGCAGCAACAAAATGTTATTTTATTACTTTAAAACAACTTAAAACACAAGAGGAATGAGCTTACAAATGATTGTTTCATATTCTGGTGGGGGTGGGTGTAAATTTTTGTGGGTGGACTGCTCAAATATATTCTGGGACACACTGTGCAATATTTGTTCTATCCATGTGGGTTAGTTTCAATGTGTGACTGCTGTTTGTCACTGTCAGTTTTGTTTTTTCTATATTTTGCACAATGTTCTGTCAGTCTTTCCCATAAAAAAAATAACATAAGATATTCATTAAAAATTCTACATGTTGTAAAACATACAGTTTTATGCCTACATGAATATATGTTTTATCGCTCTTGATTAATAATTATTAATTATAATAGTACCATACGATACATGTCTAATACATGTATGTAAATACTGTATGTGCTTGTTACATATACAATGACATAAACATATGATACATATGAAATAATTTAAAGAATACAAGAAAGATTGTAATTTTAATCATACAACGTAAGACAAAATACATAACTGTACAGTATTTTCTTATGAAAAACATATTATTGCACATTTTCCAACATATGCACTTCTTATATATGCTATTTTATTGACGGGTTTCAGAACTGACAAGACGAAAGATAAGTCTGACCAGCAGGAAAACTGATAAGACAGCTGCAGTTGGGTCACAGATGCTTTTGCCTCTTTAGAGCACTGCTGTCTGTCTTTGAAAAGTCACATATCAAAGTGTTGATTGCCAGACCTCCTTTAAAGCTGATAAATGCTGCTGATTGGCATTCATCCTATTTTGGTCCACTTTATGGATGTTTTTATAATTGTGATTATGTTATTTCAGCATTAAAGTCCTTTGCCATCAGGCGTTACATGATTTTGTCAAACCCCTGTTCATTATAACATGTTCCTTGTAGAGTATTGTACGTGTGAATCAATAACGTAAAATGGCAATTTTATGCAAATAAAACATTCATTTAGACAATTATGCAAATTGTGTCCCAAATTAAATTGCATTTCTTAATTATAAGAAGAAGAAAAACACAAATATAGCTCAAACGTTTGTGAGGAAAATGTTGGTGGTAGATGTGTGTATATGTGTGTGTGTGTGTGTGTGTGTGTGTGTGTGTGTGTGTGAGTGCATATCTGTAAATGTCAATGAATGCAGTGAATCAGCAGATAGAGATTGAGTGTCTTACCTGTGCAGATGTTCAAAATTGGATATTCTGAGAAAATCCCTGTGTGGTGGCTCTTCAGTTCAGCAAATGAGCTTATTTTCTTCTCCTGTCTGTCACCTTTCTTTTCGTCACTCCTTTTCTTTCTAGCTGCAGGTCTTAAATCTCTCTCTTTTTCCTGCAGCTTATATAGTAGCCCACAGTGATATGGAGGAAGGAAGACGGTGTCTCACTCAGTACTGGGGGAGAGTGACAGAGGGAGGGAGAACGAAAAGGGACCCACATAACCTCTCTCCCTCAAATCCTCATATTTGTGCCCCCTCCCACCTACACGCCTCTATTTTGTCATCCACACACTCATTCACATTTCACATGTATACACATACACGCACATTTTTGAATGCAGCCCGTACAACATGCTGTGGAGACCTGTACGGGAGCCTATTATATGCCCTCAGGGGAGAGGGCAACCTATTATTTTGCTTTATTTGCTGCATGAAAGCTTTGCTTGCCTGCAGATTCTCTCATACCTGGGAGAGAAATGAGGGAGAAGATTAGCAACTGTCTGAAAAAAGGACAGAATCTTATCGATGGTTGTCTCCAGGGTGAGGAGGAAGACAAAAAAATGACCAGGTATTGCACCATCAAAGAAAAAAAAATTGCAGATGCATAACCAAATGAGGTAGGTACGGACAATTGAAGAAGAAGTAAGCTCAAAAACCCATTCGGCTCCTGCGTCAATTACCACTTTCCACTTACTTTGTGTCAGATAAGCCCACAAGCACAGTTCACAGTTTCTGTCTATACCAGGCAGCACTTATAATGCCATGTACTGTCACTCCTCTGCCAATCTATATTATCAATCTATTAATCTATCTGTATTGCCCTTTGTAAAGTAATGCTCTCTCAGTGGAATTCCTGCTGACACATCGACAGCAGCTACAATGAAAGCGGCATCAAGTAACAGACTGTATTTCTCCTCTCAGCTATTCCTTCGTCTCTCTCTCCCCCTTTGACTCTGGTAAAAGGCTGCTCCTTACGACTATTGTTGGACGTGCGATGAGGATCTGATATTTGAGCTCAGAAATCTGCTCCACAGGTCCAACCATTTCACACAACTTCAATCGGAGGACCAATTCAATGCAAGACTAACCGCTTAATAGAGCACATTATTCCGGTAAACCCATGAAAGCTCTGAGCAAAAGATTAAAAAAACAAAACACAGAGTAAAAAGACGCAGATAGGGGGAAAGCAGTAGATATGGATTGCTATATTTCAGAGAATTTCTGTGTGTCCTTTTTTTCCGAGACTGAAAGAAAACTGAATGCTTGTTTTCTTTGCCGCTGCAAAGATAAGTAGACTGAAAAGGCTGAGGTATTCAGGAGTTTTTCAGCTGCAGGTCTTAAAGATGAATGGTAAAAAATAAATGCATAACATCCAATGTATATAAAAGAATATAAATATTTATGTGACAAGCATCAAATGTCAACATTTTTCACTTCAACAAAATAACATACTGTGTTTGATATATGTATTTATGAATTATGTAAAGTAGTTCATTGCCCCTTGGGCTGAATAATAATTATGGCTACTTCTGTTGTCTGCTGCAGTATAAGTAAGCTTTTAGCATTCAGGTATTGAGGCATAAGTCGGAATGTATTTAACCTTTTTATTGGAGTGTCACAGCTATCTGTGTAACTGACTGATTGACTGTCTGTGAAATTACTGCAAGACTTTTCTGTAGAAGTATATAAATTTTTTATGAGACTTTGCGAGTGTGTGTGCATGTAAGTGTCTGAATGTGTGTATCAAGTGATCTTTACAAATGTATGTAATGATTTTGGCTTTTGGACATTCAGACATATCTAATCATGAAAATATGTGGTTGCGACTTCCCAGCTCTGTAGAAAAAATGTCTGAGATGGCGTTGCAGCTAAAAGTAGATAACAAAATTGCAGAGCACACACACGCACACACACACACACACACAGCAGCTATTAATCACTCGCTGCACCAATCATACATCTTTTCAAATTCATTCAGACCTACAGTGGTGGAGGAAGTATTCAGATAATATAAACTTCAGCAAAAGTACAGAAATATTATCAACTAAATTTAATTAAAGCACTAGTCCTGCAGAAAAAAATGTAACTGCAATATTAATATATATTATACCATTAGATTAAGTGCATCAATCAAACAGCCACACTCAAAAAAAAGCCGAAGTGAAAAAGCCGACCATCATGAGAGTGGGAAGATGCAATATCTTTTAACAATGGGGATAACGGCTTATAGACTGTTTCAGACTGTTTCTCCTGGTAGGCTTTAACAGTGTTACACTCGGTTGTTGACATGAAAAGTGACAGAAATTGTTGTATAAAGAGCATAGACTGTATATAAAGATGGACACAGCGAGGTGTGAAGTTGCCCATTGGTTTGCATTGGAGCCTGCTTATGGTCGGCGCCATGTTTTACATCTGGCGCCAGGACCTTCCAAATAAGGTGTGCGTGATGTTGCCTTTCATGCTCTGGAAACACGCCCCGCTACCTCGGACTGAAGCGAACGCTAGGTTACTGGGAACACTGAGCGGTGCACACTTGGGCTAACGTTAAATTGGGTTGACGCTTTTTGAATGGGAGTCAAATGAAGCCTGGGATTTTTTGGATCCAGCATCAAGCAGCTGTTGCTGGCATTGAACTTTAAAGGACTTCCGCATTGGCTCCAGCCTCAAGCTGTGGTAGTTGCCATTTGGTAACAAGTGAAAAAACAGAACTAGAGGGAGAAGTTCAAACCCTGGCTCCCTTTTCACCTGTCTAATCATGTTAATACGTGGGTGTTGATGTTGGATTGTTGGTTTCAGAGAGTTACAGGAATTGTCAGACTTACACACACAAATACAGCATTAGAAAAGTGTAGAGGAGGAGATTTGTGAAGCTTTTGGACTGTCCGACAAGCAGTTCTGATGGGGTATATGCTAGCCTTAAGGGTCACAAGATATGTCTGAGGGGTTGTGATATGATTAATGGGGTTTTTCTTTAATCTTAACAATGCATTCAAACAAAAATAAATTAAACTGTATTGTAAATCAATCAATCATCTGAAGGGGAATTTGTGGTGAAATGTCTCTTTGGTGAAAGTGCTAACAATTCATAGACATCTGAAATGTGACAAAAGCCAAAAAAATTACAAATGTAATACAGTAAAACTAAAATGTAGTATAAGTTGGAAATAAAAACTCAAATAAAGTACAAGTACCTCAAAATTGTACCTAAGTGCAGTACTTGAGTAGATGACTTTAGCTACTTTCCACCACTGCAGACCTACTGTGAGACAGTGCAATTGCCGTTTTAGCACTAGCAAAACAGAAGCTGATTTTTTCTATTTTCTACATGCAGTTATATAACAAAATAAGGTTTTTCACAGTATGTTGAAGACTTGATTTTGATCACCACTGAACTCTGATGTTTTGAGGGTGTAGCAGCACAGCACGTCTGTCTCACTAAATGTCACAGTCTAATTATGATTCAGTGACCCTTAAGGACACTTTTGGTAACAAACAGTCATGGCAGATTAACTTAGCTTACATCCCATCTTTGCTTTGACCTCCGTATGACTGTTTGTACACGAACCACCCTCCAGGAAGGGAGCGTTGTAGAGATGGAAGCAGGGAGGGAGACGAGGCCGAGGCAGAGCTGAGGTGACCATGTTAAGAGGATTAGTGGTTGAAGTGAAAGCAGAGGGATAGTGCTTTTAGTGTGTAGTGTGGAAGCAGAGGATAACAATATTGATTTTAGCAAAAAGCACGAATCAAAAAGATGCAGCGCTTTAAATGATAATAAGACAGGATAAAGAGACTTGATTGGAAATAATAAGACAAAATGGACATACAAGCCTGACAAATACAAGTGTGTGAGAGTGTGTTTGTAAAGACGCTGAGGAGAGAGAAAACAGCAAATAGAGGAATATTTAAAAAATGTTACAACTTATGCTACAAGTGAACTTATTCTATAGCAATATTCTGTGACAAAGTACTGTATCTTGATTTCATGCTTGGATGCCTCCCTCATCATTAAAGCAAACCACTGATGTGAAAATCCATAGCTTGCCTGTCCTCACTTGCCCTCACTTGCCCTCTCAAAGACATTTTCACATATCTGTTTCTCATATCTGTTTTTAAACGTTTTTTCCCCAGGAACTGGAGAATGATGACTCAAAATGACTGATTTATTCACAGTGTTCTTCGGTGCCTGTGGTGAGCATGACACTGGATTTGCAGCAGCGCAGTACAAGTATAGACCTATACTAATTGAAAGAAAAAAAAAGAAAAGCTTTCTACTGTAGCTCTATTCAATATGAATTTAATTTTCAATCTAGATAGCAGGTCCACTTCCAGTAGATCTCCTTTCAGTAGGTGAAATCCTGGTAAATATTTCCAAAGGAGCAGATGCAGCAGAACACACACGTGTTTCACCTAAAATTCATTTTAAATACTTATTTCATGACCCATCACCAATTTTGTATGATGGGGCATTGGAACTGCATTGTAATTGCATGTGCCTCGTGCCCATGCATTTTCCTGCCTGTGACTAAAAATAACATTCTTTGTGTATAATTAGCAGCGGAGAGAGATAACCTCTCATGTGCCCCAGTGTTTGACTGTACCAAATAGGAATGTTTGCCCATCTGCTGATCGCTTATCAGCTATAAATGACTGCCGCTGCCTGCTTCTCATTTTTGCCCAATAAGTCAGTGCTGGAGCCAGCTAGGGACAGAATGAGCAGTGACCTGCCAGATAAAATGACCAGTACATAGTTAGATTGTGTTTGAGAACTATTGTGGTTTCAAATGCTTCTGTTAGCTCAGGCCCTAGTCGCTGCTGTTTGTTGTCAGGCATTGCAGCAGCTGACTTGGAGATCTGTGATTTACAGCCGCAGCTGACTTGTGTATGACTAAAGTAAAGTGTCATCATATCACTAATGTTGAAAGCAGATGTTCTATCTCACACAGGCTCCACCCTCTACTGGACTCTACGGGTAATACTGTCCTCCAATCCCACGCACAAAATCGGCCACTGCATGTACATAGCCGACCAATCAGGATGCGCCTACCGATTACGTGTGTCTCAAACACTATATAAGCTGTCGTTCACCATCCTCACTTCAGTGATGGTGAATGTGCTCACTGTGCTAGGTTGTACATGTTATGGTCAACGTGATGCTGTCAGAAAGCGCACCTCACCTGATGTAACAGGACTGAATAACACGCTTGCCTTCCGTTGTGGCCGCTGTTACCGCCTTGCCACGGAGCGGCGTGTATAACGTGTCTCTCTGGCTGAGTGTGTGGTGTCAGGTTGCATTACTTCTCCGTCAGGGAGTAACACACCTAACACACGCTTATCCCAGAGTGAGGGGAGTACGTGCGTGTCGTGTTCTTCTTCATCGAGCTCCATGAGAGACAAGGAGGACTGAACACAATGACACGAATGTTGCTGCTGCTACGTTTACAGGGTGGCCAGTGGTGGTGAGTTCATGGACTTCACCTCTGCCCTTTCTGTACCCGCCCCCATGGGACAAACTCCTGTTTATGGAGGGTTTGGTGGCGAAGAGTGCTGAAGCTAGATATCACAGCTTCCTGACTGCCATTACGCAGCTGGTCACTCACCCCCTGATGCAAGTTTGCGAGATGTGGCGAGTGTGTATTGATGGAGTGGATGCCATCAACCTGAAAGATGCATATTTTCATATCGAGGTGGCGCAGAAGCACAGGAAGTTCCTGCATTTTGCCTTTCAGGGGATAGCCTATGAGTACACAGGCTACCGTTTGGCTACTCCCTGGCTCCCTGCACATCCAGCAAGTGTGTGGATGCGGCGATGCAACTGCTGCACGACCAGGGCATTAGGGTCTCCTTCTTCTTAGACGACTTCATTGTCACGGCCAGGACCAAGGAATGGGTCATTTTCCACACAGCCAAGTTGATGCTACACCTAACCTGCTTAGGTTTCGCTGTCAACTAGAAGAAGAGCGTTCCCCAGCCATGCCAGACTCAGACTGCAGCGGGGAGCAGCAGTGACAGCTTTGACTGTCATGCAGGTGTTGGGGCTCATGGCAGCGGGCCATCCCAAGAAGCACAAACACTGTATGGTGAACGTTCCCCCTATCAGTGCAGGAGGACCTGCATTGCTCCCCACAGCATCTGCAATGGGAAAACACTGGGTCAAGAGTACTCCTCCATAGCGGTGTTCACAGATGCGTCCCTGACAGGTAAGGGGGCACCTGCCTGGGGAGAGCGATTGGTGGTGTGTGGCCTTTTCCTCTGAAGGCGTCGTGGTACGCAGAGATGACCCAGATGTAGGTGGCCAAGTGGTGAGAACAGGATCCACCATTGCTTGCTACAAAGCAAAGTGGATGGGATTCCAACACTGGTGCAAGGAAAGGAGACTGGACCCCCTGTCATGTGCAGTGGGAGAGGTTCTCTCCTTTCTACAGTATCTGGTGGAAAAGGGGCTGTCTCATGCCACTATTAAGGTGTATGCAGCATCTGTTTCCTCCTGTCATGAGGGCTTTGGCGACAGAACTGTCTTCACCCCCCCCTCTACCTATAGACCCTGCTTCTCCTAAATTTCAGTGGGCGATTTTGTGTGTGTGATCGGAGGAGAGTATTACCCTTAGAGTCCAGTAGACAGCTCCACCTGTGCTTGTAGAACTAGGGTTACAATATCGTAACCTTTGTTACTACCTTGTGAAACACTTTTTACTGTCGTTTTCCAATTTAAAATCTTTTGACACTGCACATATTTTAGCCATATTTAACCTTTTAAACATTTGCCTTACTGCTAGAAAAATGTGGAAAAAGTCCATTTATGACTCAAAGACTATATGACAGCTGGGGTACATGCAGCTCTGTAGTGTTTTTTTAAAATCTATTTCAAAAAGACTATTCCCTCACCAGTATTCCCTATAGACTGGTGACTCATACTGCCAAAAGCTGAGATGTCAGACTGTCTGTGAATTTGTTTCTTATTACAGTTGCATTTTATCATGTTACGTGTTTTTGCATATGTTACCGATTCACTATATAAACTGTATACTTTACATTGCTGCTGACAATTTCCCAGGGCAATATGTTTTTGAATGACTTTTTTTAAGCTTTTGGGCTACTTTAGTTTTGCATTAATTTCAGTTTGGTATGGAAAGCAACTGGCAGGTGCTATTCTCAGGTTGTTAGACACTGTTGTGTAATCAGTCTGTTCACTCCCACTCGCCAGACTAAAAAGGTTAAAGCCTTGTATCACAGACAGCATGTGGTAACAGTAACTTGTTGGCTGGCTATTTGCGACAGAGTCAGGGGTGAAAATCTGTCAGAGCTTCAAAATAACTTTAAAAGAAATTGGACCTGATATTGATGCTGTGTTTGAACCAATTTAAGGTGTCAAAGTGACAGAATACAGTACTTATTTTTGAAGTACTGACAAATAGGGCCAGACTGTGTGTGTTGATTCAGCACAGAGGAAAAAGTGATACTGTATTTCCACCCATGAACTAGTTTAAAAAGCACTAATATACTGTAAAGCTCCTTGTTGTTAGATTTAAACCAGATGAGACAGTTTAGATGTACAGCTTTTCTACTTTCTACTAGCTATTTAGCAAACTGTTCAGTGTCTAAAGGTGCTAAAATCATAAATGCAAATAGCATCTCTATGAAAACCTTTTTTTCTTCATTGACTTCACACTTGAAGTGATTCACTCTCAGTGAACACTGAATGACTGAAATACTGAGAGAAACGATTACTTGATAGAAGACGTGTGCTTGTATGTCATGGTGATGATTCAGCCTCACCCACCTGTGGACATTTGTGGCTGAAAAACATTGCAACGATCTCCCATTTGAAATAAAAAAACAAACCAACAAACAACAACAACAACAACAACAAAAAAAAACAGCCGTGCGCTACAAAGCTCAGCCACTTTGACTTCTGTCACTGCTTATGACTGGAAAGTAGAACTCTGTGCTGTTTTTTCTTTCTTCTTTTTTGCTTCTTCGCTTTGCAGCAACGTAGCAAGCCAATCCCACACACAAAACCCAGAAACAAAACAGAGAGCTGCGTTTGAAATTCAAGTGAACTTTAGTGACTGTTAAACGCTTTGATCTCTCATCTGCAAATATCTGCACATGCAGTAGGCTGAGTTTCTCTATCTCTTGTTTCTGTAATGATTTATAAACAGGATTTATTCTAATTTAATATTTTGTGTTTGCTAGATTATGTGGTAATATTTTCTAACTTTGTTTTTCACTAAGTTTCTAAATTTGACGTGACATCTTTAAATCCATGATGTGCAGACCAGTGCAAGTTTTAGTGCAAGTCCATCAAAATCGAAATCAAAAACAAGACATTTTTGTCATGTCTTATCTTGCCTAATATATAATATTTTTAGTGGAACAATAATTCCTCTTAAAAAACACAATTCCAACTATAGTGAATTATTATGATCTGTTTTTCAGCATATCCTCTTTTGGGAGTGTACGGCCATCTCTATAGCGCTGACATGAGGTTATTACTGCGTGCAGTTGGCAGGGAAGGAAAAGATGCTGCATGCAGCCTTTTTGGTGTGTGGTTTAAACCACTAAGGCATTGCTCTTGGGTGTTTAGTTGGGATATCTAGGGGTATGTAATGCATTCAATGCTCCACCTATTTAATGCACTGTTGTCTGAAAAAAAAACCTCAACTCATCCAGAATGCTGCTGCTAGAGTCTGAACATAGACCAAGAAAACTGAACATATCACACCAGGTCTCAGGTGTCTGCACTACTTCCAGTCAGAGAACAGAGTTTAAAGTGTTGCTGCTTGTCCATAACTCTTACAATGGCTTAGGACCAAAATAGAAGAAATGATTGCAGCTAAAAGAATTTCCAATGACATCATTGTAAAAACAGCATTTCAAAGTATTTAGCAACACCACATGTGTGATAGTGCATATTGGGTTCGGAGAAGGGGCTCTTTTCAGCATACAACAGTATGAAACCATTCACAGACACACATGGACACACATCTTAAAAACCCCCAGGTCCCTGCAGATTTGAGAATTCCCAGTAAATGTAAATACTGATATCATTTGTCATATTCACCTCTTGTGTATACGAAGGCAGTTGTTATTCTTGGCCAGATCATTTATGTTTCCATGCTGCTATATATTCTCTAACTATTCTCACCTGCCTGAGCCTGTTGCCAGTTGTCTGCCTGTGTTTGACCTGTTTCCTGCCCTCCTTTTCAGCCCCCATTAATCTGCCTGTATACTTTACTGACTATTAAAACTGCTTTTTACTCTGTTACCTGAACCATGACACTGTTGCTAAAAGCAGGTAAAAGCACACACTGAGTGTGTTTTAGCCTATATTTGTGAATTCTGAATGATGGTACATTTGTGAATCCTGCCAGAGAGCTCTCTTAGTTGCCCCTTTTGCCAAAAGGACATCGCCAACAAATGCATACCTCTCAGCTGAATACTATAGTTATGCATTAGTTCCTCCATCCCTGTGGACCTTAATAGATATGACATACTGTATTTATTAGGGAACTAGGTGCGGTGGAATAAATTTATCCTCATGCTGGTGTGTGTAAAGCTTTGTTTTCTCCATCTGGCTGCAGGGACAATTGGCACATGGGAACAATAAATCTAAAACCATAATAGAAGTTGGATGTTTAAATTATTTTGCTAAATAATTTCCATGACAAAAAAAGGCTTGATTGTGTAGATTGTGAGTAAGAGTTAAAATTAGCAATCCCCGATGCTAACCCCTGTGGCCCTGACTTTATCTTCTCCTAACGTACTGTATGTGATCCTTTTAGAGTTGGGGGAATTCTTTGTTGATTTTATTAAACTTAAGATTGGATTGTGTGTGTGGGTATAACAGTGCACTAGTTGTTATGTGTGTAACAGACCTCTAATGCTTTTCAGTATATACTGTACAAAATGTGCTAGTCATGTTATTCAGGAAATTGACAGAATGTAAGTCTACCTGTCTCCAACAAATAGGAAAAAAGAAGAATTTATGGGTTTAAATAAGATTGATTAAAGGAAAATGTTATTACTGATAGGTTGGTGGAATCGTATAACTCATAAACACATGATAAAGTTATTTTAGCAGAAAAGAAATAGGAGGAGAACATAGATGGCACTTTCAAAAGTGACAGCTCAAAATGTATGTGACTTGTATCATGTCCAAGTAAGAAACAAGTGGCATAAAGACAAAATGGCATAAAGACATTTTGATCTTTTGCGTGAGATACAGTGCCCCTTATAAAGTGCTGAGGAGATGTGAAAGAGGACATGTTACGTTACTAATGAAACTGAAACCTGTTGCAGATTGATCAAATCTCTGCTGCCAGGCCTTAAACCTACATACAACCACATTTGGCACATTTAGAATACATTTGACGTATTTTAAAGCACTACATGGCCTGGCTCCTTGCATAGCTGTTACTATTGAGCTTTTAAACCCTTACACACCTTCACATACAGTACAGTGCAGCCTGAGATCCTTATGGTCACATGGTTGTACAGAATCCAAATCTACTGTAAGAGGTGACCTTTGCTGTCAGGCAGGGACCTGTCTGAAGAGATCTGTCCACTGTACTGTAAGTTACTGTAAGTGACATTTTTGCTGTTGCACATGATACTGAATCAGTAACTATTTAATGTTTGTTAATGATACAGTATACAGTATATAGCATTATAGATACTGCATAGCATAGCATACGACATATAGTATACATGAAATTATGATGATGATGAAATGATCTAATCGTAAATCAAGAGATCAAAGCAAAACATCACATGTTTAGTGAATGAATCGTGACTGTATAGGCTGAAGCCACAGCTGTGAAAGCAATAAAACATTGTATAAACAAGCTGGATAGATGGATATATAAACAGGTGGATGGATGGATGGTCAAATAAATTGATTGATAGAGTAGATGTAAGGTATAGCAGAGCAGGTCAGGTATACAGATATATAAAACCAATGAACTCTGTTCTTACAATTCAGCATTGAGCTATGAGGGATTCTTCCATCCTGCAATGCCCTCTTGTGGATTTTACAGTAAAATAAGAGAGGGTTTGTTCAGATTGACAAGTACATACAAATCTCAATGCATAACTCAACAGGGGAAAGTAGTCATAGTTGATTGAGCACATTAGAGGACTCTGTCTTTGCTCATAGCAAAATCTATATATTTTTTTTACAATGTATAGCCTCATGGAAACACACGCAGAACATATATTTGTTAAATTTTGAATTATTCTTACCCGAAGTCTGATGGTGGTGTAGAGTCCACTTTACCCCTACATACCTTTAAGATGTCATGCAATTTTATCTCATCTTTGTTATCAAGTAAAGAATAATTACATAAAAATTTAAGATTCAAAATGAAAATCTTGAGAACACCCAAACCCAATCAAACCCTGATATGCATATGTGGAGAAACTTTCAGCAGCATCATTTCAAAAACAGAAGAAGTGAAGTTGACATAAATGACTGCTGGATAAAAGGTGGGACAAAATGAGACAAGATAGTTGATATACTGATTCTGAAGTATTTTATATTTCTGCTCTTCTTTGAATGTCAGTACATTCACATACCCTTTTAAATGACAGAGGTAATCTTTTTATTCTGTTTCCACAGGTATGATCATTGTGTTGGTTTTGATGCATGAATACATACTGAAATAATGTTCTTTTGCTGCAAAACATCCATAATGTTTGATCAGGTCGAGAAACAGAGGAGGAAAGTCAGATAAAAAAGTCAACACTTACAGTATTTTAAAAGCATATTTAACAGAAAATCTTATTAATTAAGTAAAATGGTAAAAGGAAAGGGAAAATAAAAAAAAACAGATATCAGTATTGGTTTTCTGTCCATCATCATCATCATCATCATCATCATCATCAATGTCGACATTAATTGTAAAAAGACTTCTAAATCAAAATAAAACCTGAACTTGATCAATAAAATGTCACATGTAGAAAAGTACAATTGTACAGAGCAGTCCTTACATCAGCACTGTCAAGTGAGGAAGACCTCTTTCAGACTGTCGAAGGCCTCCTCCTGAGTAATCCTCTTCCACTCTTCAGGAATCTTTGCTGGCTCCTGCTCAAATTCCTTTGCAAATCTCTCATTGAACCGCGCCAACACATACCTGTAAATTAAATAAAATTTAGCTCATTTTATACAGGAACATTTGAATACAAAAATATATATACTGGTATGTAGCATCCAAATTAAGTGAGAGAAACTTAGCCATTTAGCATGATGATATTTAAATCTAAACAAAACACACTTTACCTCCAGTAAGCATTGGGTGTCTGGCTGCTTGGGTCCTCAGGGGAGATGCTCCAGTCTGGGTCGAGGGCATGGAGGTTCCTGCATGCCACAGATATATGCTGTGTGTCCATGTTCTGGGGCAGATTGTCCTGGGTCATGCTTTCAGGGCAGCTGCTACAGGACAGAGAGGAGGATTCACAAGGAAACATACCCTTGGGCCGGTGGAGCAAGACCCTGTGAACCTCATGCTCCGTCTCTTCCACCTCACAGGGGGCTTTGCAAAAAGGACATTGCTTGTCACATCCTCTCACTCTGTTGAAAATGGAGTCTCGGGGTTGAATGGGAAAGCACTGAAGGAGTTGGTTAATATCCCTATTTTGGGAGAACTCCTGGGCTAGGTCTAACCGCATTGTAGCCAATAACTCCATTAAACATGTGATGAAGCGATCCCATTCTGTGGTGATACTGAAGAATGGTCCATTCAGAGGGGCCCTGGAGACATCTACGTCTCCATCTCTCTCCAGAGTGAGGCACACTCTCTCCAGCAGGGGCTTTGTATCACTCAATACACCATTGGTGCCTTTTGTCGTTTGGCTCACTGCTGCTGCAATTTTTCCTACAATTTCTCCAAGTCTGTGTTGCCTCCATTTATCCAAGTTGGTTGATTCAGACAGATGAGCCACCACTGTCTCCTGTATCTTCCTCAGTCTGAAGTCGTCATAGGAAAGCAGGTACTCCATGAAGCTTTCAAACCTGTCTTCCTTTACGAGCTCCTCCAGCAAGCTTTTGTGGAAGGCCCGTTGGGACAGATACTGCGGGGCTTTACCTTGTATCTCTTCCACAATATGCGTCCCCAGTGGTCGATAGATGTAGTCTAGCACTGTAGGTTTGATGACCATGGAAATGAATGCCTGGGCCACCCTCTGGCACTGGTCTCTCTTCCTCAACTGGTAAATAAACTCTGCCAAGTATTTACCCTTGGCTGTATTGATACATGTCAAAAGCTCTCTGTCTTTGGCATAGCGGTCATGCGGTTTTTGGAAGTCTCGGCATGCAGCGCTACAGAGATAAACTTTCAGATCCACTTCAAAAGCTGATCTGATTTCCATAGATTTTTCCTTTAAAGCTTTCTCAACATTTTCTAGCATTTCTGTAATGTAGGTGTCAGAGAAATCTGCTGGTGAACTTGATTTATCTGCTACAAACTGATTGTACTCATCTATGATATTGCATGCTAGTTGTTGAGCTTCTATCCTCTGTAGTCTGTTGTTGTCTTCAAACATGTGCTTTAACCTGCTGCGGTATCCAAAGTGCTCATCATAAACTTGGAAGCTAGTGGGCTGATTTTGGCCAGTGACTTCAAGCTTCTTCATGTGTTTCTGGAGACCACGACTGATGAGATTCTGTCTCAGAATATCTGTCACCCTTGCAGTAATGTCATCTGTTTCTGAAGGCCTGAAGTCAAAGTTGGACAGTGTGTTACTCCACACGTCCTCAAATTCCTCTTCCAATTCTGTATCTTGAAGGAGAAGTTTGGTTGACTTGCTGTTCTCTATTAGTGCATGTAGCTTGGACTCCTGCACCTGTACCAGTAAGGCCTCAAATTTTTTCAGCTGTGTGGAAGAACAGTGGCTCTCCTTGACTGTCTCTAACCTTTGTATTGTCTCTTCAATTACTCGCCCCTGGAGGTCATCCATATTGCTCGTTAGGATTGGTTTGAATGTTTCGATGTACATTTTGAGATGATCATCTTTCATCAAATTTGCCTCTACTTTTGACCTCAGTTTATCCACCTCTGTTTTGACCTCTTCTCTGGCTTCAGCCTTCAGCTCACTCAGAAGATTATGTTCGATCATAGTGTCTAAAGCTTTTGCCTTTGTGTCAAAGATTCTCTTTGTTGCCCCCATAAGCCAGCTTTCCATGTGTTCCAGGAATTTATCCTCCCACTGGGAAAGCTCTGTGCACAATATGGAGAATGCTAAAGCTATGTCAGGATTTTGCAGACCAACAGAGAATGATTTTGCTTTCACTGCATCCCAAACAGCACACAGACGGCCCACAAATTCAGGCAGACCTGAGGCTTCAGACTTTGCTGCACACTTCTTCACTGCCCCAAACAAATTTTGCTTAAGCTTCAACACAGCCTTACTATACTGTGCATCAACTGGTTCAGTGAGAGGCATATTGGACCAAGGCCCTTTGACAGTGGTGATACAGCTTGTGGTCTTTGCATAACAGTTATCAGCATTGCTAATTCCTCTGTCCCCAGTCTCAGTCTGAAGCATGTCAGATACACGCCTTAACTGTGAAGCTTGTAAAATGCTGTTTATTCCTTCATCCTGGACCAAAACTTGGCAAGTGGGCATGGAGCCACATTCTTTGATGCACAGTAGAGCATTGACTATGACAGTGAAGTTAGTCTCAAACTCAGAACCTGCATGTGAACAGATGTTTTGCATTAAAACATCACTAAGTCCTGCTGCTACAGTGGCCATCTCATTGTCACAGATTTGGGTATTTCTTTTGTTGTCTAGAGGCATTGAGCAGAGACCTTCTACATCAATTAACAACAGAAAATCACACTCCATGTCCTTTCTGAGGTTATCAGGTAGGCAGAGGGCAACCATGTACACCCCTCTGGTGGATTTTCTCACTCCTTCAGGAAATTTCACCCCAAATAATGCAGAAAGAACCTCAGCATTCCTTGCCTGATGCCCTCCAAGGTTTGTCAGTGTGCGGGTCCTGAACTGTTCTTGAGGAAGGCGGCGTTTGAGCTCTGCAAAGACACAGCTCAGCCAGCAGACGGGGATGTTAGAGGCATCTCCATCCATTAGTTCAAGTGGAATCCCATAGAGAATCAGGTCTGCAGCCAAACTGGGGAGACGCAGGACATTGTGGCTCCCACTACTGGGGGTGATGTGTGTGAGCTCAAAAATGAGCCCCATCTCACGTAAAAAATGCTCAAGCCCCAGCAAGGATGAATCAAGTTCAAACGGCTCTGAACACGAGGCTACCTGATCTTCAAAGGAAGCATCTAGGCTCATATGTTGCTTGGCAGAAGAAGCCACATGTGACATATCTAGTGTTAGCTCTGGTTCATCTAGCTGTTTCCCTTGAGAGCTCAAGGTTCCATTTTCTCCAGGCTCCAAACGAAGGTTTTGGTCATCAGAGACTGGATCTGAAATTTGTTCTCTGTTGTTTTCAAGAAACTCTTCACCCTGAATCTCTTTCTCATCAGATAACTGCTGTTCAATGACTGCATCATGTGTGGACTCGAGATGCTCTTTTTGTTGTGACTCTGGTTCTGCGGTCTCTTCTGTAGACATCTGCAAAATTTGCGTCAACTCTTGCTCCATCTCAGACTGTTGCTCAGAAAGTTGTAGTTCAGCATTTACAGGTTGGCCTTCGATGTCTTCAAATGATGTATCTGTGCAGAAACTATCACTGTACTCTGTGTCGTCATTGACTCCATTTTCAAGCTCATCTGACTGTTCAGGCATGCCATTATTCAATTTGGTCTGCTGATTTGTAAATAGATCTTGTGGACTGTTTTGTTTTCCCATTTGCAACATCCGAAGCCTTAGTTTCATCCAGCTAAGGAAATAAGTCCTCTCCACTACATCTGTTGTGAAAAGGGCATCTGTGAAAATCTTCATTGCTGGGGTCATTTTGTAGCTGCTCAACTCGACCAAGATGTCTTTCTTTTCTTTTTGCAGTTGGGGGTTGATTTCTTTTCCTTCTTTTTTCTGTTTACTCTCCTCTTTCTCTATTTCTGCCAGTTTGCTCCATAAAGCCCCCTGCAAAGGCAGCTGTTTCTGCCTAAACTGAGCAGATCCCACGTCTAAACCTTTCAACACTTCCTCCACTGTGGCCATTGCCTTTTTACAGACCACATCTTCATCTACATTAAGCCCTAGCTCCACTGCTAATTTTGCTGCAGCTTCAAGTGTAACATGGTTCAGTTTGTCTGGTAACAAATATTTTAGGGTGTCACACAGCCTATCAGCCAGTTCCTCTTCATTCAGATCTCCTCCTGGTAGGACTGATCCTTCTGGAAGCCCGATGTCCTCTTCAAGGTTCTGACCAACAAACCCCACAACTCTGTTCTCATTTTTCTCCGTGTCAGAGACGTCAATCAATATTACCTTGCTTGCCATATCTTTGCAGGAAGTAAGAAGTTGTTTTTCTTTCTCCCTAAGATTTCCACAGAAAATAACCACAGCTGAAGATGCCTGACATAGAAAACTGAGGCATTTCTCATGCACACTGGCATCTCCACGTAGGTTACAGATGGCCACAGGGACAGGGAATATATCTTTGTTGGTGTCTCCAGTGGGGAGATACCATCCAATTTCTACCAGGCCATTGGAGAGTCTCCGGGTCAGTTGTCCTCCATCCACCCCTCTGTGGAGAAATGTTTCACTATGAGATCTGAGTCCACTTATAACTTTGTTTAGAACCTGTGACTTGGAGACGCCACAGTGACCAAGCTTCACACAAGAAACCACTGGCATGCATGTGCTTGCCAAAACCCCCTCTTGGACCTTCCCGTTTGTACCCGGAAAGTGAGACGTCCACTGGCTCACAACGCCTCTCAAAGGCCAAAGGAGGAAGCGGCTGGGTTTTTCTGGATCTATGTTTGGAAGTACCAGGGGCACAGCAAACTGGCACTGCAGCATGCGCACTGTCATCTCCTGTTGAAGGAAGGTGTTGGAAGACATAAAGACAGCCGTAACTAGATCAAGGGGGTTGATGGCACACTGGCTTTCTCCTCCAAAACCATTGATCATCTCCTCGGCTGATTTGTTGGCACTGTCCAGAGGCTCAGATGGAAGTTTGCAGCAAGGACTCCGAGCATCTGGGCTAAGCAGCCAAAGGCGTTTTAGGAAAGCATTGGGTAGATCCTTGGGTTCAAGAGGAGCTTGGTCCTCCAGAGTCCAGGTGCTGATGTCCAACATAGATGCTGGGTCCAGCGGTGTAGTCCAGAAGGCCTCCAGACCCAGTTTAAATAGAACCTCTGATTGGGCATTGTCCTTTGGAGGTTCTGGTTTGAAAAAACACAAACGCCATCATTTAGGCTGTGGATTAGCTACATTTTTTAATCTTACATGATAATACAGTTTTGTCCTATTAAGCATAAAACTATATTTTTTATGATCATAAATCATTGCTTTAATTTGGCTTAAAGTGATGAATTGAGCAGAGTTGTTTTTGCGTTTGTTGATAATGAGAAAAAAATTAAACTTGACTTGCATAGCACATTGTGTGTATTGCATCTCTGTGAATATAAACTTGCATTGAGTTCTCATCAATCTTTAAATTGAACTCCATGTAGTTTTCAGTGTGGCTTTGTTTTTGAAAAAAATAGTATAAAATGAATACTACTGATAATTTTCTAATTACTTTTGCTTATGTTACATATAAAATGTTGTATATAACAGAGAACGTTCGAACATTAATAAGTATTGTTATTAGGCTTTTAGAAAACAGAAAAGGCACATTGTCTCCTCTGCTAACTAGTCATTGCATTTGAGCTCAGGGTGTCAGCTACACCTGTACGCAAAACTGCAGTGTTTCCCTTAGACAGACCAGCCTGTAGTGCCATTAACATCAGAATTTACATTTGCTGCCCTCAACCCAATTATTATTAATGAGTAAACACATTCAGTAATGTTGTCATTTTATCCAAGCATATCCCTCCTGCCCTGCAGGATTTATCTAATTTCGTTTCCGACAACAGAGCAGTCACAAGGACCTCTGTAGTGGTCAGCCATTTAGTTTCTGCCTTGCTTATTGATATGATCGGGGGGAAAAAACAACAGTAATAACAACAACAAAATAAAACTTGACACATTCCCACATTATTTGGTATCATGGTGGCTATGCACATATTTTGTTTCATTTGCCAAGCAATTCACTTTTTAATGAAATGTAAACCTATATCTGGATCAGATGAGGTTTAGGCGAAACATTTTTAGGGCTATACAGCTTACGTTGGCTTGGGTTGGAGAGTCACTGTTTTGTCTGAGGACTACCCACCTCATAATCAAAACAACAGGGCAAAAACAGATGCATTAATTGTCACCTAGGTAGTTATTCTTCTCTTCTATGCAAAGTCAGATTCCCCACACCATTTTTAGTTTGTTAGTTAGTTTAGGTGTCCAAATGGTACACTACTGCCACAGCTGTAAGAATGAATGTACTTTTTTGCCATGTGTTCCTGCAAGAAGGCTTTTCTTCAAAATTGTTTTTATTTTTGAATGTTTTTCTTTGTTTTGCAGAAATCATCACAATTAATTTATACCATGCATCCTTTGGATCAAGTGTAATATATTAAATGCAATATAATATTGATAAATTACAAGAACAAATCTTTGTGTAGAGCTTTAAGACTTCTGCAATTTCTTCCCTCACTCACTTTCATAATATCAATATAATATTGATAGCATATTCACCCTAAGTTGAAAAAAAATATTTCAAAATGAAACACATTTCACTGATGCCATAAACCCTGAAAAACAAAACAAAAAAGAGACATACTTTTCTTTTTGCTGCTCAGTCTCTTTGAAAGCTTGACTGACATGTTGAAGCCCGCTGAGTGTCTCTCTTCTCCGTTTTTAAATGACTTTATCTCCTCTGATAAGCCACATCACTAATAGAGTGGAGAGTTGACTGGAAACCTGTGATTAAAACACACCCATAACACAAACATTACTGGCATACAAAAGGCAGCATAGCACAGTCAAAAGTCTACAACATATTCAGGTGAGTTAAAACACTTTTCAAACTTAAACATGTCTACACTATCAAGTTAACATGTCATGTGAATGATCTGCAAGTTTCTTTGACCTAATGCCAAAAGTATCTGCAAATGTAAAAAAAAACCTATTGTCCTACTTACAATAGATGAGAATATGTTGTAGCCTGCTGTCTCAGGAAACTGCTAATTGTGGAAAGTACAGAAGAGGCCGGTTTATCCTGGCTTTCATTTTACTGAAATGCTTCACTGAAGCAAGACTCATTTTGCTTTTCACTACAATAAAACCTGATCCAGGACATGCTGAACATGATATGCTGATATAATAGCCTCTCCTCAGATCAGGAGACTGTCAGAAAGATAAAGTACACTATTGAGGTGACTACCTCCTGGTTTTACTACTTCACAGCTTAGAGCGCACCCTCTTTAGATTTTGCTTAGTTTGGCTACTTTCGAATTGTGAGCAGCAGCCATCACCTTATTGTTGAAAAGTTGGAATATTATTATTAAGCTGTTACAAATGACTTTGATCACAGCAAGGATGAACTCATGTTTGTGAATGACAGACCTAACAGTAACAGTATTGCTCGCCACAAAATACTTCAGTTTACTTGTTGTACAATTTACTCCTTCCTTGTAACATTTTTTTCTTATTGTGCACCTTATTGTAAATTATTATTTACATAAATCACATGTTAAATAAATATTTCTTCCACAAAAGAGAAAAAAATAAGATGATATTTAATAAATTCAAGAACTGTAATCTTTGTATACTCTCTGCTTTTTGCTTTACTGAGTCTGCTATCCTCAACCTGGATTAAATATAGGGTTGCACACAACCACCCTTCTGCACAATAAACTTCCTCATGAAAGTATGCTCTTTCATGCATTATTTTTCAAACAAGAAAAATGTATATAGGCTATTAATACAAATATTCAATGGTAGAATTTGTAAAATCATAATGTTCTTACCTATTTCTCCTCATACAGTTTCTTGGTAAAATATAACTGCTTGGTGAAAAGAAAATGAGTATCCTTCACATTTTATGTGTAACCAGGTGGCTGAGTCGTTCTGTCTGTCAGGAGAACTCTTATACCTATCTGTTTAGTGATAAGACACATTCCTGCACTTCTATCTAACCCCATAAGTACAAAATGAACATCAGTCATACGCACACAGACTCACAGCCAGAGCAAACAAGTGACATTAGTGATTATGTAAAAATTCTTTACATGACAGGTCTGATAGTCAAACTTGATAACAGCAGGCGGTGTCAGTCTTGCACATTGCAGAGGCTACTGTTGAAATGTATTCACAGACAACCTGCCCAGAGGATTATCATTGGTCTGCAGGGGTCAGAGGCGAGGCTCCAGACAATGACGCACACAAACCCTTAGTCATGTGTGATCTCTCAGATGTACATCTATCTGATTACTAATAATACATAGCTGGCATACTGACATTCCTCTTTTCATAGAAAGCCTTCTCTTCCTGATAAGTTGCTTCTGCCACCAATGCTTTTCCTAGAAACCTATGTGACATAAGTGTTTTACTCTAAGAGCAGGTTCAGGAGCAGGTTCACATTGACCTTAAGATGGAAGTTGACTTTGGTTCCAGAGAGAGAAACTCAAGTGAATCTGAGGACTCGGTAAAATGTCCTGAACTTCAAGTTCAAGTTGAATTTTTATATTATCCCAAAGGCAGTTTGGTTTGCAGCCAGGCAGTAAACACATACAGTAAATCACATGAATACACTGACAACAATAAATAGCAACAAAAGCAATCAAAGAATGCAACTATATCCTTATCCTAGAAAATTCTGAAAACTGGATTTGTCCAAAGATCTCTCTCTAGTTTGAAACACCTGCAGACACCTTTGTTGTAAAAAGCTGTTTTTTTATTTGTAATGGCAGGTGGACTCAAAGTTGCTGCAATCATCTGTTTTTCTCAGATTTTCTTCTCAATTAGTGTCCCTCTTCTTCTGCTTCTTATAAAGACTATTACTCAGCGCCAGGGGTAAATGACCGACCTAAAAACATATAGACCATGTGCTCATGAAATCCAGATTACAAGATCTCAGAGGACAGCAAGCACGTTCACTTTTTACCATTCCGCTGAGTTAAATCTATTAATTGTGATTGATTTGACATGGATTGGCTCTCAATGGCCCGGTTCCTCATGCTTTAAACATCATCAGTTGATCTTTGAAAGATCACATCAGTTATTTTTCTACACTATTCTAATTGTATATGGCATAGTGTCAACCTGCTTGGGAAATCCTTCCTGATTCATGCCAGTGTGTAACACTGGCAAATTGTTTGGACAAGAAGGAAAATAGAAATACATGCAAAGCAAGTAATCAATAATCCTACATGTCTGAATACTGCCTGCTCTTCCTCAGCTGCTGGAGAGGTGCTAGCACACCTGAGGGATAAGTGTTGTGCAGAGGAAAAGATTACTGCTTCTCTATTTTTGTCCTGCAAAGCTCTTTAGCAGTCTTACCCTCATGTGTCAGAGACTATGAGAATGAAGTGTGCGTGTGTGTGCGCGTGTGTACCTAGGAAACATGTGTGAGTGGACATACTCAACACTGTGTGTTCAATTATTGTCCTTCCCCTGAGCAGCCCTTCATTGCATTCCTGATTACTCGGATCAGTTCCTGGATGCACTTACCTTTCCTTCAGCAGGACTGAGGAAAGCAATCAAAAACTGAAGACGACATTAAGGATTAATAGAGACACTAAAGGAATAGTGGTCAAGATGTTGATCACCATGCTAACAGCCATGTACATGATGGTCAGAGTCGTAGAATCGGTAAGATGAGTACAATGATAGATGGAATAGAAATAGGAATAGAAATAGGTATTTCATTGGTTATTCTTTTGGGAAATTAGGATGTAAAATGTCATGATTATAAAGTGTGCTAAGCTTCCCTTTGTAAAGCATTTTTTAGTAATATTGGAATATTTTTAATAAGTTTGGGGTGTTTAGAGGATGATGACATTCTAATGTAATGTGTTCAGTTTTTGCTGAAACTTACTACATGTTTTTCTCACTCAGCAGACTGTCAGTATATAAATCAGGTTTATATGGACAGCATCAAAATGTGATTAGGGTGATGTTAAAACAGGCTGTCAGTGTCAAATACAAACCAGGTTTTTATTGACAGCATGCAAATCTGATTAATGTGATGTTAAAACAAACTTTTACTGTGCAACATGCATCTCTCCTTGCTTTTAATTATATACCATGTAATGCTCAAGTTTCTCTAAAACTGTTTGGATGCTTCTTTTTTCAGAACCAGAGCAGCAGTGAAAAATCAAGTAGCACCAAAAACCTTCAACACTGCAAACTCTACTGAAAACTGAATGATTTTTAGATTTAGCCGAGACATGTGGGAGAGATATTCAATTTAGAAGTAAAGTAAGTCTCACACATTGACACCTTGTGACCTAAACTCCATTTCATTTTCAGGTAACAATGCGGTTTGCACGGCAACAGGACCCTTTGCCTTACATGGTGTCCCAGCCTTTGCCTTGGCAGATTCATTCAGTGTCACACAGTCGGAGGAGCAGCAAAGCAGATGAGGTTAGTGGTAATCAAATCTGTACATCAGTGTACTTTCTGTTACAATGCTAATGTGCCAAGACAACTGATTCTGAGCTAATACAACCTTTATTCATTCTTTACGTGACTGAGTTATCTACTATAACCACATCCTCTCTTCTGAACACTGAGTAGCTCCACTGAGGTTTTCTTGGGGTTGCTTTTTTATAAGAAAAATAAATTCATGGTAGTTTTTTTATTTTAAGAAAAATAAACAAGTAAGCTTGTTTCCTCTGCCAAGGTAGCTGGGATTTTTACTGATAAATCGGCTTTTCTAATCTTCTATCTATAGGTGAGACTGAGCATGTGGAACGTTCAACAGTCAACCTTGACTCAGCATGTGAGCATGTACTTTAAGCTCAGTCTCAATCTGCATTTGCTTTTAGTGCCTTAAGAGAGGACTACAGCAGCAAGAAGAATATGATATACAATACTTTTGGTGCCCCTGCACCCAAGCAGTACCAGCCAATAATGAAATAAAATAGAATAAAGTTGAGTTTTGTATCAGACCCAGTTAAACAATACCCTTCTGGTCATCAGTGAATCAGTTCATTCTTGTGAAGAGATCAAGAATGTACAGAACTTCACAGTTACTTGTCTTATTCTTAAAGAAGCACATTTCACCAGTGCAAAATGCACTCCTCCTACGCAATAAAATCGTAGCTCACCTGTCTGTGGATTTTTTTTAAATTTTAATAACATTCTAAGGGTAACTGGTTGAAAGTTACTTCTGACCCAGACCTTTATACATAAACAGCTGGCAAATAAAGAGACATACAGAGGCAAAGGCCTTGACTATAGCAAGAAGAGAAACTTTCATGGTTAACCAGGGGCGCAGGTACTAAGATGAGAGGGTGAGACATCAGCTCACTGAAGCAAGCAGGGAGATAACCAAACAGATAAAAAGGCAAAGGTGAAGAAAGACTTCTTTTTTTCTTATACCAGCCAGAGTTTAAATTCACCTTCACTTCTCTGGTGAAACGACAGAGTAGACCTCATCGATGAGTTCATGGAGCTGCTGTGTGGGACTGAATGCAGGCACACAGCCAAACTGACGGGTAAGCAGGCTAAGTCGGTCTAGTCCTCAGCCTCTGGCTTCCCTGCCGCTGCTCTGCTTGAGCTGTAATCCCAATCAAGGGGATTTGTGTTTGAGGTCATTATTCTAACTGTAGATAGAAAAGACACACACAGGTGCAGCCACACATGTACACACACAGTCATACTTAAGGCGGCGACATTTTGTACACTTGTAGAGAAGAATTTCACAGAAGTACCTGTGTGACTATCTGTTCGCATGTGTCTGAGTCTCAGTGGTATGTGAGCAATGTTGTAGTTAGGTTCCAGATGAGATTGTAACATTGATAATTATCATACCTGACCGCTATCTGATGTATCTTGTTTGCACAACTGATTCTTCCCTTTTCTTTGTCTTTGTGCGTCAGTGTGTGTATCACTATGAGTATGAACTTTTTTTTTTCTTTTGCAGTTTGATGGCTACAGGAGGAACAGCATAGGCGTGTACAGAAAGAGTAAGTAGTACTGTTAATTCATTTAAATGCAGGCTATTTTCCTGCCATCTAACAGTTAACACTTGGGTTTGATACAAATTAAGTGTCAAATCCAACTGAATAAAAGGTTAATCAGAAAAATAGCCTGCTCCAATCAAGGCTAATATATAAACCATGTGTTTGAACTTAATTATTGCTACAGACTATGTCTCCATGGCTATTGCCTCAGCCTCTCTGGCTATCCCCTGTGTCCTGTCGTGCTCAGACTCCAATGCCAGCAATGGGACATGCACTGCACCCGCTGCACCCCCACTCAGCCCTGTTGAAGTTGAAAAGGCCGCCACTACCATCCAGACCCATTTCAGGAAGTTCCAACAGAAGAAACACAAGAATGGCAAGTAGACGGACAGAGGGACGGGAAGAGGGCGAACGGTGGTACTGGTGTAGCAAGCCTGAGGGACAACAGGAAGTAGGTGGGACACATTTGGATTCACAGAAGAATGGGTGGACTCTGTGATGACATACATACATGCATGCCTATGTGCACCCATATGTAAATACATACATTCAAAGTGTGTTATAAAGACTTACAGTAGTAGAGCTCCAGGATTAATAACACAGTATAAATAATTATATACAGTAAAACATCCCAAACAGCTGCTTATAATGTGCTATGTGAAATGTGAATATTACATGTGACTAAACTGTACATCTGAATGAATGGTAGCATTGATGTACAGTGATGACAGAGTGACTGTGAGTGTGTGACTGACTGTGAATATGCTGTAATTTATATTTGACCAGTGTCTTGAGTATATAAATATGAAAAAAAAAATCTAATAATTTGTTAACATTGTGGATCTTTCAAAAACACACATTTTAAAACATTCCCAACCTATTTCAATAAACTGCTCTGTCAGCCTGTGTTGTGTTTCATTGCAGCATGTTGCCCTCTAGTGTTTTGATCAGGGTTTTAATCACATTATGTATGGACAACATTTTCAGATTGTTCATACATAATGCAAGAGCACCCTTAAAAGCTCCTATGCAAGAATACATTATTAATAAATAAAGAGGTTAAATAACCGTATGAATAAATTCAGACACAATAATTAACATCAAAAAAAAGTTCTGTCCTGTATTGATTTACAGACAGGAACTCTGTGATGAAAAGTAGCATTAAGAAATAAAATGGTCATTGGGAAAAATTGTGAGGTAAAAACTGCCAGAATGAGATAAAAACAACCTGCAATAAACCTATTATCTTACTGAGAAAAGATGCAGGATGGAAAAAACTTTTCATACTAATGAGCTGAGTTAATTATTATTGTTTTTTTGATTATTTCACAATTCCATGATTTTATATTTCGTCTGTATTTATTCACGTAATCCTTTCATAACATTTATTTTCTCGTTTCATTGTAAACACTTATTGCTCCACAGGGGGCTGAAAACTTGGAAGTCAAATTAAAGATGACAGTTCACACTAATTTTACACACATTAACTGTTGATACAATCCTACAAATAGCTACTAAAATTGTTGAATTCTGTTATATTACTATCAAACAGGCACTATGGAGGCCTGAATTGAAGGTAAACTGGAGGTGAACATTACAGACATGATGTTCATGTTCCCAAATTTCAACAAAACATTTACCCTTCCTAAATACTATACTTTTTTTGTTTAATTTGCCAGGTTTTGAGATATCCTTCTACATACCAAAACAATGGAGTTGAAAAGGGAAAGTGTCTTTCATTGAGACTACTTGCTAGTAAAGAAACAGTCCAGTGTGAGGTGCCAAACTCACTAAAGTCAGTCTTCTCATTATGTTTTAACACTGGGTAATACAGAAAAACCTCAAAATGAATCTACAATGCTACATGTTTCTGAAAGAATGAACAATATCATCACAGTTCATAAAAAGATAGCTTTATTGCACAAGGTGTTGAGTACTCTTTTTTGTTTTTGTTTGTTTTCATAGAAAAGAAAATGTAGAGTTAAACACAAGCAATTGCAAATTGAAGCAACGTTTCCCCATAAAAGTTTAAGGAACAACCTTCATTTTTAAAATGTTTTAATTAACCCCCTTTTTTAATTGTTCGATTCACCATTTCCCTTTATCTTTTATAACCAGCAAAATTTTCGGAACATGCAATGCTGCTGTCCTCCCCCCAAAAAGTGGAATAATTTTAAAAAAAAGGCAAACTCTAAAACAAGCAACCAGTGACAAAGTAAAAAAAAGAAAAGAAACAAAAATAAAAATAAAATTAAAAAGGAGACAATGCAACCAAATGTCCTGTAAAAGAAGAAATCAATATTGTTAACTATGCATGGTCCACTCTGACATGTTCCACTGGTCCATAAATCAAGATAAAGCAGTGTCTGTATAATTCTATAGTTTTTCATTAAGTCCTCTTCTGTTTCATTACAATAACTTCAGTTCAAAGTTTACATTGTGCCCTGGTTTCTAGTGAAGATGTCGAAAATAGTACTCATTTATACAAAACACTTTCCTATGTACACAAGTCTTCTATTATGGAGTAGAAATTATGTTGTATAAGAGGGCGGGGGGTACAGTGAGAGGGGGAGTTCTGATTGGTTGAGCAGATGCGGAAAAGGTCAGGGAAAGTAGCACATGTGAAGTTAGCCTTACGGACACAGACTGAGTCAGTTTGAAAGTATGTACTTGTATTTTAAGGAAAAATCCACCCTAAATCAGTTAAACATTGTAAATAACTTTAAAATTGCACATTTTCAAATGATAGACAAACGACATGATATTTGCAGCATTGCTACGACAGAGTTTAATGAGGAAAAAAATTTATTCTTTTGTTTTCTGGACTGTTTTTTTTAATCAATGGCAGAACATTTATGGCACTTTTAATCATTTTTAAAAATTTTATGTTCTTAAAATAGTGTAGAAATGCAAATAAGAATTACATAATGTTAAGTTATTACATATTTGATGCATTAACACTGCATTAATACTTGCATTCCTCACAAAGACAATAAATACCTGAACTTCACTATGGTTTGCAATTTGCCCTGAAAGCAGCTAGTTAATTTTAGTTTTTAATACAGTATATTGTATTTTTACATTAGACTAAAAAGGGTCCATATCTGGACTTAGTTATTTGGGCCAAAAATATGCCTAAAAAGACAAGTCCATGATTCAGGACAGGACAAAGGCCTGAATTACTCAGCAAACTACTTCTGTAGTACTGTGTGTACTTCACACAAGTTGGGCTGTGTGGTATTGAATACAACAAAATATATATTACACTTAAATAAAATAAATAACTCCTAGAATACAATGAACAACACAGACTGATGATTTACGCAGTGTAAAAGTATTGGAGGGTGGAATTTTCCTTAAAGGTGCACATTACATTTCCTTTGTGCAAACTGACAATAGATCAGTGTCTTACAGTAGAAGCAACTTCAGTGAAGAACTGGGGAAAGCAGGTTGGGCAGGAGTTTATTTCATCACTCCATCCAATATCCATACAACTGGAGTAAGGAAGCCCCTGTTTTTGGTTGCTAAAACAGGCCTGCCCCATTCCCAAACTGTTTTTTCTTTTTCCTGAAAACAAGTATATGCATAACTTGAAACATAAAGGCCGAAATGAAAGGCATCGAAACCATTAACAATGAAAAGAAGAAGAAATTCGTTTCCTTCTACCAACAATCCTGTCTAGTTTGAAATAAAAAGGGAGCATGAATACAATTATGAACATTTTCTCTATGTGGTATGTTAATTGGCCTTCACTCCTGGAGTTTGGGGAGGACTTGCTATGACACAGATAAGAAACAGAAATACTTGTCGGTCTGTTTGTCTTCATTAACTATAGTCAGGTAATGGCATTGAGTTTGTGAACACACCTTTGGAAGGTACAATACAACATATTACAATAGGCTCACTTACTGTATAGGCTGTCCTTGTTTTACTGTTTTCTTTTTCAACACCACACTTTCTGCACTGAGCCATAGACCACAGTTAACCAGCGACACAATCTCACACTATAATTTGACTTTTACTGTGCTTGTCCTTTCAGCTGCTACCTGCTGCACAGGCTTTGCAGCTGGAACATTTACAAAATCACAAGGGGTCATGGTATCATTCCTCAGTTTCACCACTTAAATTTTCTTTCACACCACTTCCTTTCTCTCTCCAAGATCTCCCGTCCATGGTTGTGCTACCCGTTTAAGTCATGAGCTTCCCTCTTCGTTTTCTTCCTTCCTTCTTGCAGTTTTTCACTCTGAGCGATTGTCTTGTGATCTTTTATATATATTTTCAATTAGAACTGCTTTTATATTTCTCTGCTTTTTTCAATATTCATATATTTGCTATATATTTGAATAGAAATATATATGTACATACTTTTGAAAACAAACATATATCATATCTTTTTCTTTTTTCTATTGCGAGAGCCCTGATGTTACGTTTTACCATTGCAAAACATTTGGAGCAACTCTTTTTTTTTGGAACGATCTTTGTCATGGGATTCAGCTTTGGGAGAAGAAATGGGAAAACAAAATAAACGTAAAAGTTAACAGGTACAGTACCATGCATAAAGCTAAAATCAATTTCAGCGAGGCGGAGGGACTTGAAAACACATCTTTTTGTTTTAAAGACCACTTATTTCTGACGAAAAATGGTATCTCTCTCCTGTGTAAACCCCTCCCCGTTCCCTAACGCAACTGCAAATACTATTAACACTTGATCTCTCTGTCTATAATCTCAAAGTCATTTTCCTTCATAAATTCAATTCAAAGATCACTTCATACAAATATGATTTTTCTTGTATACATCTCTATAAATTTGCTGTATGTTTGCAACGTGTCTGTCCAGTTGTCATTGAACGTCAAATAGCATTTCTGCCTGTCTGTGCATATTAGACCTCATCTCTCAGTCTTGTCTGTCTTTTTAACTAGCCCACTATGCTAGCAGCAGGTCACAGTGACACTGTATGGATATGATGGGGGACTGGGTGGGTAGAGGTGAAGGTAGGGAAGGATAGAAAGGGATAAAGTGGGTACAGCTAAAATGAGTTAAACAAGGAATAATGGTATTGTGGCACCATGATGAATAATTAAAAGGGTCTCTTCCTTCTTAGTCGTGAGGGAGTGAAAAAGAGAAAGAGAGAAAGAAAGGAACCTCTTTCTTATCATCTGTAATTTATCTCTTTTTAACCCTCTTAAATATTTCTCATTTCTGAAGCAATGCTGTCAGTCACACTTAACAAAACAAAGATCAAAATGCTGGACCAAATTAGGATCATAGTGTTACATCGTCATCATCATTACTGCCCCCGTATCCCCTTTCACAGGTACAAAATGAACAGTGGTGGTGGGGGGCGGGGGGTTCAGTTTTGACACAGACGTCTGCCCGAGAGGTCAGCATACAGACTGATTTTAAAAAGGTCCACTGTTGGTGTGTGCCTGCCACATGTATACATATATATATTTACACATATACACCCACACGCACACACACGCAGGCTTGTGAAGGTTTCTGTTACTTGGATCCATTCTAACCTTTTCTTAGTGCACATGAGATTATATTTCCATCATCAGGAAAACTGAAAACTTATGAAAAAAAAAAAGGTTTGGATTCACCTTTCACTTGATGATGCTTGACATTTTTTTTATCTTTTCTGCTGTTTATAAAAGCATTGATTAAGACCACTATACTGTGTCATCCATTGCATGTATAAGAACATTCTCCACGTCTCAAAACTGGCATTGAGACGACGACGTCCTTCCACTGCCTCTAATGTATGAATCCATGATGGAGTAGCTTCTCAGAGCCAGTGTAACACCAAGGCTGGTGGTTTATGCATACAATAAAAGCATCCTGCCATGGCACAATGCTGTGATATGAGCTCTTCTTCCATCAGAGACCAGAAAAGTAACACATTTAAAAACTTAAAAACCTCAACACCTGTGTGAAACTCAAGCAACCTGGTTCACTCTTCTACTGTCTTGATCCCAGAAAACAAGACAGTGCACATGGAAAGCATTTTGTGCATAAGTACTGTGTCTTTACCAGAAAATGAAAATATGAAGTGAACAGATAAATCATTTATGTTTTGGCAAGTGATTTCCAGGGTGGTGAAATAAGAGATAGAGAAAGATGACACAACAGTAATAGAAAGCAATCAGGCAGAAAGAAAGGCAAACCCCTGTGCTGTGGAGACCCAACTCTGACCCCTTCATACAGCAGTGTCAATGGGAACCCAACCAGCCCCCTGCAGCCTGGCACAGCGCAGGCACTGACGGGTCAGCTGGGCATGTGTATGTTCCTCACCCCACTTTTCAATAGAGGCTCCAGGAAAGCGCTGGCTTGACCAGTATTCTATTAAGAGTTACAGTGACAGGCCGCAGTGATGGCAGGCTACACCAGTGTGTAGGACTTGGAGTAGGCTCCTGCCCCTCCATCCCTCTGCTTCTGTAGTCTGCCTAAGCCCGAGGAGCTGCTCTCAAGGAGAGAGTCTCTGGATCCTCCCATCTTGGAGGAGGATGAGGAGGCACCTCCAGGGGTCCCTCCTGTGGCCCCTACTGCCCCACATCCACCAGAGGATGATGATGCCCCAGCAGCTGCAGCAGCAGTAGCAGCGGCAGCTGCCGCTGCACTTTGGGCCACTGAGGCAGAGGAGCCAGGCATGGTGAGAGTCCTCTGGGGAAGTGTGGAGCTGCTAGAGCTAACAGACGCCCCTCCACTCCCACTACCTCCACCACAGCCTCCTGTTGCTCCTCCAGAGGAAGCCCCAGAGGAAGTGAGGTTGGACAGGCCAGAGTGGCCCATGGTTAGGGCCTGCTGCTTTGCAGAGTCCATAGTCACATGACGGCCCTGGGTGTGGTATGCCCGCTGGGCCAGGCCACGAATAGAGGCTTCACGTGGTGGAACCACTGGACATGGGTCATGATGCTCCGACTGCTTTCGGAAGAAGGGATCTGACTTCATGTAGAGGGGTAGGTTACAGTAGTCACCTGGAGGGGAAAAGTCAAATTGAAGATGACTGCAAAAAGCTTGCAAAAGCCAAAGCCTGTAGATATTCTAACACAATTTGAACTTGTAACTGTATTTGGTTCATATTTAAAGCCATTTTAAATTCAAAAAGCCCACTGAAAAGTAAAAAAAAAAAATGTTTTGGTGGAACTACTTACTCTTGGCGCGGTGTGGAATGGGCACAGCTACATTCTTGCCACGATCATAGTCCTGGGGTTTGGGTGGCGAGGCAGTGAAACGGCAGATACCGGGCTCTGACGGTGTGCTCATGGACGTCATGCTGTCTGCATTGTCATTGGTACCTGTGGTCATCTGGTCAGATGAGCTGTCAGAGATAAAGCACTCTGTAATCTCAAACTTGGCATGCTGCAGGTGTTCCTCCAGCTTGGCATGCTCATATGCTCTTGCCAACTCCTCGTAGGTGGAGGAGGCGCTCTCTGTCGACACCATGCTGTTGCGACCCTTATCTAGAGAGAGAAAGGAAAGGAAATAAAAGAAAGCACATTCTCTCCAGTTTTACGAATGCTTTTTGAGGTGCAGCTTACTGCCAGCACACATTCTCCCTCACATTCGAAAAATAGCCTTACTTATATGTGCATGTTAATGGCTGTAAGTGTCATTTCACCCATGTGCCAACCTGTGTCCTGTGAGAGGCTGGCGCTGTAGCTGTCACTCTCTGTGACAGTGATGCCATGCTGAGAGCCAACTGTGCGCCAGTCTGAGGTGAGAGTGCGGGCTGGCGTGGAGGCCTGACACTTGGTCAGAGTCCACTGACTGGAGTAGCGGTTCCTGATGCTGTGGGCTGATTTGACACTCTTCCTTGACACTGGGTCTGGTGGTAAATGGACGAAGAAGTAAGAAGGATGTGCATATGTACAGAGGCTCTTTAGAGCCAGGAAAATGAACAAGCATTTGCAAAAAACAGGCTCATTTTCCCATCCTGATCCATGGTGGATTTCAACAGACCAGGAAAAAATGCAGGTCATATGTGAAGACACGATTCATTCATGATTACTGATGTCATTTACAGTACATGGTCAAAAAACCAGAGCAAATAATCAAGCAGAACTTTACAGTTTATGGAAGGTTTATGCTTACACCAGAGACTTATTGTACCTTATGAGAAATTTACATCAGCAATCGCTACCATACTGCTTCAGTTAGTTTAAGCTTTCGCTGATAAAATAGACAGCAAAGGACAGAGAGCACTTACTGGTTCCTGGCCTGATGTCTGACATGTCAATCAAAGGACCGGTGTTCTGGATGAGAGCGGGGTGATGGACAGACACGCCTGTGCAGAAGCTCTGAGGGTTCCCAGTTTGATTGAACTCTGTGTCTGTCACAGGGATGGTGGCTTTGTCCTCACCTATTAGAGACAGAATGAATGTTTCAGAAAAGCGGCTACTGCAGGTTAAAAACAGAACTGACAACTATAAGTCTGACGCCTTCCAATGTTCATTACACATTTGACATACAAATAATTTGCTCCAACACTGATACACAGACGCGTGAACACACACGCACACACGGACACAAGCACAAGAACTCGCTCTGTCTCTCTCTCTCTCTCTCTCTATTCCTCTCACCGATTTGCTTGATGCCCTCTTTGTCTTCAATTAGCAGCTGCACCCTGGGGATGTCAATGTGTAACCGTGGGCCCTGAGGAGGTCCCTTCACTGGGGTGTCAAAGCTGCGGTTGTTTTTACTACTCCAGATATGGACACACACAGACAAACATTCATTGTTTTGAGAAATTGTTAAAATAGGGATTCGTGAAGTGGATTTTGAGTTACACTAAATAACACTGCAGACTGATTTTGTGAGAAGGACTAGGGAATAGCAGTCTTACCTGATCAGCATCTCTGCCAGGCTTTTGGCATCTAGAGAGGGCAGAGAACATGAGGGATTATTTATTTTCCTGACACCCATATAAATATTTTAAAATAAATGCAACTCTGGAGACTTCATTCAGGAATCTCTCTGAAGTCTGTGTCTCCTTCAGGAATCTCTGAAGACTGCTTTGTTCTTATTGCCAATTCATTCCTACCACTTTTCTCTTCTCCTTTCCTTTTACTTATTATCTCACCTCTTAGTCTTTTTAGCCTCTTTTCTTTGCGTTTCTTGCGAATGATGAAGAGGAGTGCAACACCCAGAGTGACCAAAATCACAGGACAGCCAATTGAAAACAGCTTCTTGACATCGTCATTCTTTTCCAGGGGAGATTTGATTGGTGGGATTGTACCTGCACATAGGAAGAGAAGAGTTTAGTAACTGCAATTTCATGATGAAGTTGCACAGTTTAATGTTTTCTTTGTCAAAGACAATAACATTGATTTAAATGGAATGGCAAACAAAGAGAGTCCTCTACTTACTGCCATCATAATCCAGTGTTGCAAATTGGGAGCTCTGGTTGCCACAGCCAGCACTGTTACAGGCTTTCATCTTCAGTTCATACCAGGTGGCCTCACGCAGCTCTGCCAGGAACACATCTGTGGTGGCATTGGTACGCACACTCTGCCATGTCCATGTACCTGCAACAGACACAAAAACCACTGATGAGTCTAATTTTTTAGCTTTCCAACAAAGACACAATAACAAAATGTATTTGTTTTGCATTCTTTATCAAACTAAGTGTTTGTTTTTTTGTGCAATATCTCCAAATATTAACAACAGCAAACTGGAAAAGCAGTGACAAACCCTTTGGTCTAAACTCTAGCGTGACAGCGCTGATCGGACAACCTCCACTGGCCCAACCCTGCAGGTTTAGGCGGGCGTGGCTGGAGTTAATGTGGGTGAAGACCGGCTGATCCTTGTTGAACTGGGGCTCTGTAAAAGAAGCGACATCATGACATGTTCCCCAGTGTGTGTTTAGATTACTAGAGAACTGCAAGTGTTGTAGCATCTACTGTAGCAGGTGTTACCAGTTTTATGGAGAGACTGGGAAACATAAAACAACTTAAGCAGACCTATAGTATGTGATTCAGCAATAGCAGCGTCTTGCTTTGTAACTGAACAGTGTGTATGTATTACTGCTAGGAAAGAAAATGTTGCAACTTCGCTTTACAACTAAGATACATAAAAGGATTGAAATTAAGAAACAAATTCAAGGTGGGTTATTTTTTCTCATTCCAATGATGATTCTGTAAAGAAACTGAATGTGTTCTTAAATAACGAATGACTATACTTATAAGCATGACCCACAAGAGGGTGAAATTTGATGCTTTAGGTAAAGACAGCAGCCATTTGTATCCGTATTGTTCTCTGTTGATATGAAGCTTTATGTGTTCTGATGTTTTTAATAATGTTGGACGATTTAGAGCTTCACTGTTGACTGTATCACACAGATCTCTCACATATGGCCTTTTTTCTGATTAGTTTTAGTCCATCGAGATTGCCATTTGAGACTTCTCACCTCGCCCGTGAGTCTTTGCCTCAATGATCTCGCTGATGCGTCCGGCTCCGACACTGTTCTTGGCAGCCAGCTTGACTTTATACCAGGTGCCACAGCGCAGGTTATCCAGTTTAAAGGAGCGCTCGCTAGAACTGATGAACACATCTTTCCACTCCTCTGTGTTGTCAACAGAGTACTGCAGCACAAAACCTGCACACACAGACATGCAGACAGAACAATCATTTTCTTGCATATTAAATAATTCTCTCTTTTTTTTTTACCATAAAGATGAATAACTCTTCTTATACTAACCCTACTAAGCTTCATGGAACCAGTATCTCTACTGGCCACTAGATGGCAGTGTCAGGCTGTATTTCTCTTGCCCAGCCAGGCTCAGATTGGAGGACGGTCTAGCTATTCTCTTTCTACGCCGCCATTAGTTACCTACAAACCCCAAGACTGGGATGGCGCTGACTGAGCATCTATGCAAATGAGGGTATGCAATATGGTGACTGTTTTTATAATCAGCTGCCTTGGAGAGCCAACTCCCTCCTGCTCTGAGACACTTTCCATCTAATCCTCCATCTCTGCCTGTCTTTCCTTCTGTCTGTCTATGTAATTATGTATATATGAATGTCTCCCTATCTTTGTTTCTTTGTACTCTACGTATCATCTCTCTTTTTTCTTCCTCTCTCTCTAGCAGATGGTACGATAAAGTCCAAAACATTAGAAGGGTTAACATGTGCAGATCCTGCAGTGTTTGTTTATAAGTTTTATAGTCACCCTCTGTCTGTCACAGAACAGAAGAGAACACAGAAGAACAGAACAGCGAGAACAGTACAGAACAGCACAAAAACAGAACAGATCAGAACATAACATAAAATCTTACTAGCCCACAGGATTTGATTATTTCCTCTTTTTTTTTAATTACAGAAGCTGTAAAAACGCCTTAAAATCAGCTGAGTTTTTTTAATTTTTTTTTTTACATGCCGTTGTTTTTTATCTGAAAAGGAATAGGCTGCAGATGCCACTGCAGTAGTAATGCAAAATAGAGGTTGATGGGGAACTTCAGCTGTGCCTACTGCTGACACTGTACAGATGGCTTCACTGACAGACAAGCACTTTGGTATGCATACAAGATATACAGATAAGCTTCATGGATGTATTAGACACTGGATGATTTATCCAAATACTGTGAGTGGTGGCAATTCATGTCAATGAAAGCTTCTCATCTAAGTTTTTACTGCTTCCTACTTCCGTGCTTGTAATGCATGCAAATTCATGTCCTCCTGGCAGTAGGCTGACCCACAAGAAAATCACAAAAATACTACATTGGTACAGCTTTAAATGATATTGGACCTAATGGTTCAAAGAGTTGTTTTTGATTGTGCTGATGAAAACTTAGTTTTACAGCATTTTCTACTGTGATTGACATATATTGACAAAACAAGTCTTTCTGGGCCCAGTTCTTTCTTCACTGCTTTGCCTTGTGCTCGATAGTCTCACGCAGGTATTAAGAGCAACAAAGAGACAGGATATGGTTTAAACAGACAATCCTGCAACACCCTCATGCTGACAAACAGCCTGAACAAAGAAAAGGGATTGAAATCGCATTTGCATGCACACCCATTGAGGCGCACCCACCATGCCAATCTTCACACAGAAATCACCAACAATCAGATAATCAAACAGACACATAGTTAACAGGGAAACATAAAATCAGGACGCCAATCAATAAACTAATAGATCAGTATGAACACGATCAATGTGCCAGGTAAAAGAGAAAGAAAAGGGGGCATCTTGGAGCAGGGTGAGGAAATTTTGTCACAGCCACGTTATGTAACAGCAACTGCTTTTAGTTACAACAAATACTGATGTGATACGCAAACAGGGAAGATTCCATACGGTGTCATCTTTAGACACATTAGCTGGCAGACAGTAGATACTGCAGATAGAAGGACAAGAAGACAGAGATGTGGATATACAGAAAGAAAACACTGTTGTGCAGGGCCAAGTACCTCTGATAGAGCTGCCTCCGTTGTCTCCTGGTATCCAGGCTAGAGTGATGGAGGAAGTGGAGGTGGTGGATACAGTTAGACGCGGCTGGTCTGGAGGGACTGAGAAACAGACACACAGAGTTAACCACTCAGTATTACTTGTAGGTATAATATATATTTTTTAAAAGTTCATTTTTGGAGAAGTAATAGTAAGAAGTATCCTGTGTATCTCATTTTTTCCTACCTTGTACCAAAAGGTTGACTATGATAGTGTCAAAGCCCAGCGTGTTGGTGGCCGTGCAGGTGTAGTAACCAGAGTCTTCAGCTTTGACAGAGCGCAGCACCAGCGTGCCATTGGTCAGAATGAGACGCTGTCCGTCAAGAGACACTGGAATGGCTGTGTCCTCACTAACAGAGACAGAGAGAATCATAATTTCATAAGACTTCTTCTACTGTAAATTATGAGATATTAATGATTATTATTATTCAGCAACAGACTGCAAAATTGTCCAAAGGCATGAGGTTAACATTAAGGTGGACATTTTGTGTTGTTCCTGTTAAAGTTTGGGTTCAGAGCTGCATAATTACATGACATTAATCCAATGTAGCAACACACTAAACTTATTACTAAACTAAAATTATTTGAGGAAAATTTACATTATAGTAAACTAATTGAAATCCACTCTTAATATTACAGTAGGACAGATACAGCTTTACATAATATTATTACTTGATTCAATTCACAGAGGATTCTCACCTGTCTTTGGTCCATTTTATGGTAGGTGTTGGTTCTCCCACTGAGCTACAGGGCAGTCGCACCTCCTTCATCCAAGGAGTAGTCACTGTACCCCCAAATGACAGGATCTTAGCTGGGGCTGATGGAAGATAGACAGAGGAATGTAAAAATGACAGGTGTATGGAGACAGAGAAATTGAATAAAAATCCATTAGAGCTATTAGAATTAACACTCAAACAAACACAGGAGGCCTAATTAATATCCACCAATCAGGTAAAGGGGACCTATTATGCTCATTTCTAGCTCTTTATTTTTATTCTGGGACTCCATTAGAGTAGCTGTGCATGATTCACAGTTCAAAAAAACCCTTATTTATCTTTTACTGGCCCCTTATGCAGCCCCTCAGTTCAGCCTCTGTCTCAAAGAGGCAGTTTTAGCTCCTGTCTCTTTAAGGCTCCCCTCTCCATTCTGCTCTGACTGGCCAGCTTTCCGGAAACCTGCCGAGGGGCAGCATGTTTCAGACCCAAACCCAACATTTCCTGCTTTACTGCTTCAAATTAAAAGCTTTTAAATGACTAAATAACAGGAGACTTTTATTGTGGAGAATTCACAGGAAATTAAACGTGTTCCTCACCAAATTAGCAAAGGGTTTGTTAAAACCAGTCGACACAACAAGATATGGAGATATTTGGAGTTATTCGTTCAGCGGATCAGTTAGAAATAATGCAGGGAGGAATAGTACAAGCAGAAACACACCTCCAACAGGTAAACAACTTATTTTACTTTGCCGTGCTGTGTAGTGGAAAATCACTCACAGCGTGCCAGCTCGAGTTATGGCTCAGCTTGACTACCCCTAAAACAATGTAAAAACGCCATAATGTTAGCGGAGCAGAGCAGTGAACTTGCACGTTGTGCTTGGAGCAGATGTAGTAACCAGAGTCCATATAAAGAAGTCCGTCACGAGCCGACGTTGACTCAGGCTGAAGGTTAAAAAAAAAAACGTTGGAAACCGAGCATTCAGAGCAGTCTGAAGCCGATGTTTGTTTTTTCCTCAGAGGGATTACTTCTACATACATTTATGTCATTATTTGACACTTTGGCCACGTTTAATATGAACATCCGGCATTATACATATGACTGAAAATAAGGAAAGCATAATAGGTCCCCTTTAATCTTGCCATTGTCAAATAAACAATTTTCAAACCCAATAAACAAATGCTGTGGAGGTTTGAGAATGCCTTGAATCAATACAGAAATGTGATGGCTGATATGCAATGCATACAGTGATTTGCTTTCCATTTGGGATTCTTTCAATAAACAGGATTTACTAGAAGGAAATGTGCAATTTATTTTCTGTGATTCACAGCTAGTGGAGAAGAAATCTGTGTTAAATGTGACGTGATGTGAAGTATTGAGTGGGCAAGCCTGGAGGACACTGCCTTTTACAGCACCCAGCCATGCAAACCCACACACACACACACACACACACACACAAACACACACACAATCACTGGCAAACCTTTGCACCCAGCAGTCAAAGGAATGAATAGATAAAGAAAAGGATAACACAGCGGAAAGTGCACTCTATTCATTCTTACTCCCTTATTCTTCCTGTCTTTTAATCCAGAGCCTATTGATTTAACTGCCCTCTTCATTTTCTTAAACACTCTGCCTCTCTATTGTCTTGTGTATTAGTTAAGTCTGCTCCTGTCGTATCATTTTCCCTACTCCTTTTTTCCTCCCTCTTGCTCCCCCGCTTATCATTTCCCTGCTTCAGGGCAGTTTATCTGGTGCCCTTTGAACTCTGAAATCAATTGCGCACCTTGCTCTGTTGTGCAGAATCAAAACAGGCAGTAACACAGAAAAAGAGGGAAGGTTGGAAAAATATGCAGAGATGGGAAATATAGAGTAAATGACAGAGACAGAGGGAGATCATTCACATGGTTCACAGAGTCATGAGGGATGTAGCAACACAATCGGCAGAATAAGATGTTGGCGTTGTACGTTTCTGCAAACCACGGATACGTTGAATCTACGTTTCAATCTCTACGTTTCAGTGTTGATCGCATTTTACGCTTTCCGCGCGTCATTTAACGCTGCATTAAATGGCCGTTATCAGTTCAATAATTATGTTTTATGGTGTGACAACGCTGTTAGGCTGGTTAGGTTTAGGCACAAAAAACACTTGGTTAGGGTTAGGAAAAGATCATGGTTTGGGTTAAAATACCCGGTTTTGCTCATATAGATGTCATCTGAATTACATCACTTTCCCTATGATACGTATTGTCGAAATGTTGATATGCTATGTATTAAGCATATTGAAACACAGACATTAAACATATCTGTGGTTTGCAGAAACATACAATGCCAACATTTTATTCTGGCAATTGGGCTGGATGTAGAGCAAAACATCCTTTAAAAATATTGATTTTTAGTCACACAGTACTCTGTCAGTATCAGTGTCATAAAAGTTTCAAATAGAGAAAGAGATGGCAAAAGCAAAGAGAGACAGAACAAGCAAATCATCAGAAAACAGTTACTATACTATAGGATCTAAACCACCCAGTGAGCCTTGATTTAGAGAGTGGTAGTTCTCAAGATTTTTAGGTGTCTATGTTAAATCTGATTAAATTTAGTTGGAAAGTGCTTTTTTTTTACATAACTACTGCATTTCAATGGCAATATTTCAATGTGTAGCAGATTGTAACTACAGGTTGAAATGCTGTTGAAACAATGATTATAGGTACCCTAGATGTCTGGAAAAAATTCACTTTTCAACCAAGTTTGTCCCAGTTTTAACCTAGATGTCTTTTGACCTGCAAACTGCCAAACCCCCCCCCCAGCATCCAACCTCTCTACTGTACAGTATGTCTCTCTCTCTTATTATGAACCTCTGTTTCATACTGTGGGACTCACCCTTTGCTGCTGGCTCCACAGTGACCTTGTCGCTGAAGTTACCCCGGCCTGCAGTGGTGACGGCTGCAGCCCAGATCAGGTACTGCTGCCGGTGGTTGAGGTGGGTGATTCGGTAGAACAGTAGCTCAGGATTGGCTTCATACTCGCTGGGCAACTGAGGAGAGCCAAACGTGGACAGGAAGTTGTTAATTTGGAAAGAACTACAGTGAGAATGTGTCATGCCATAAATATTATAGAAATTTTATAGAATTATATTATATTATAGATTTCTGGAGTAGTTTTCTTTGGAAACAGGCGGAATTTTGTAACACAATAAATAAATTATTTCTATAACTCACACGTACAAATGTATACATAAAAAACACAATAAAGTACAGACATTTTGCGTACACTACTGGACACATATTTTCTACATTTCCACAAAAGAATTAAAAGAATATACATCGAAGAATTTCCATCTTGTGCCATGGTAACAAATGATATCTCAGAAAATGTGCATTTTACTGTATGTGCTGAGCATCACAAAGTACAATCTGGGTGATGCCAAACACAAGATCATTTTGTCACTTCACTGGAGAGGCGGACGTAATGTGAAGGACTGAGTGAACATCATTCTAATGTGAACCAAGCCCTGTATTCTCTCCTCAAATCAGCGCCAGGAAAGGAGAGGAGGATGGGGTGGGAGGTACAGAGGTTCTGGGGAAGATTATGATAAAGCAAAACTGTGTGGAAGGATGAAGCTGGAGGGGTGAGAGGATGGGAGGGTTGGATTGGGGGGAAGTAAAGCCCGCTCCCTCTCCTCCTCTGTTCTCCTCAGGGAGGGCAAACAGAGATATTAGACAGAGGAAGACAATGGGGGACAGACAAATGAGTCAGTCAGAGATATCATGAACAGTCATACACTAATGAGGCCTATCTACTGCGGGCATTAGAATGACAGCGAGGAGAGGAGAGAAGGAGAGGAGAGAAGAGGAGAGGAGAGGAGACACACACAAGCAAACGCAAATGCACAAATACACTGACTGATACAGAAAACACATACACATACTGGCACACACATACAGTGGCATACATGACCTGGAGGTGGATGTGTAATTGCAGTGTGTTTAACCCAGCCATGTGTCTGCTGTCTAGACATATACGCATCACTGTCCCTTCAACACACACACTCACACACAAACTCTTTTTTTTTACTGCCTGCCAGTCACTATTCACCTACCCACCAATTATGCCCTTACTCCCTCAACTCCTACTCTTCATCTACTCCTCAGGTATCCCGACACCCAGGTACACACACACACACACACACACAAATCTACACAGATCTACACATGCCCCCTCAGCAGTTCTGTCGGTTACTGTGCTGCTGGTCTCAATAGAAGAATTTGAGAAGAGAAAACACAATCACAAATTTAACACACGCGCGCACCTAACATTCACTGTCGCCCTCTAAATCACGTTTTACTGCACCCACCAGTTTGACACTAACTTACATTCCTGACAGACAGGCGCTCATGCACAGATGAAATGAAGACTGCAATACAAGTGTCAAATAGTTGGAAGAGCCAGTAAATGCAGCAGACCAGTAAAACCTTGCAAAGACAATGCAGTGTTGCTGAGCTCTGTCCTAGCCTGCTGGGTTGTCTGCAGAATGGTTTATTCTGGGCAAATAGATTCCAGTATTCATGTTGTTTTTCACATTTATGAGCAGCCCGTCATGGAAGAATCCACTAGGCTTTTTATTACTTTCCTGTGTTCCCTGTTCATCATCCATTCTTCTTGTCTCCAGCCTCTCTGTATTTTCCTCTCTGCCTATCCTTTACCCCACTGCGCCATCCTTCCCTTCCTCTCCTGCCATCACTCTTCATCCTTCTCTCTTCATTTCCCTGTCCCCGTCTCCCTATTCCTCTCCACATATCCCTGTCATCTCCGGGCCCATTCCTGGTTTTCCTTCCATCTATCCACCAATACCCCCCTCAGTTTTACATCCTCTATACGCATTTCTCTCCCTGAATCACATGTATATCAATGTCTTCTTCTTCTCCTCGCTCCTCTCTGTACATTTGTCTCTATACTCACCACTGCAGGCAGAGGCATGGACAGATGGATGGATGGATGGTTGGATGGATGAATGGATGGATGGATGGAGGGATGGGTGGGTGGGTGGGTGGGTTTTGGATGGATGGAGTGGATGGATGGGTGGATGGGCGGGTGGGTAGATGTTGGGAGAAAGGGAGGGGGGAGTGACAGAGTGTGTGTTGCTGTAACGGATATTAAAATATTCCTTCGGCGTGGAGATAGCGGTGATCCGGGGAACGATAGAGCGAGATAATGAAAAGAGGAACAAAAGTACTCCCCGTGCGGTGTGTCTGACCCCCCCATCCCTCCTTCCTTCTCTCCAGTCGCACTCATTTACATAGTAATCATCCCAAACTCTGCATGGGGGCTTCAGAGAGAGAAAGAGAGACTGATGGAGAGAGAGAGAGAGAGAGAGAGAAAGAGAGATAGATAGATAGATAGATAGATGGAGAGAGAGAGAGATTGATTTGTGAATGAGGGAGACTAAAGACAACAATGTATGTATATTTCTAGATAGGTGCATTTATATAGCAATGCACACGTGTGTGTGTGTGTGTGTGTGTGTGTGTGTGCACGCAGCATGTATTTCTCACTTTTGAATTCACACTGTCATAAAAACATGAGTTGCATAAATGCATGCAACCCTATATGCATGGTGTGATACATTTATGAGTGTGTGTACATCCGTGTGTGTGTGTCTGTGTCTGTATGTAAGTGTGACTGTGTGTTTGCTGTCGGCTTGTTTTCTGCCCCCGTTGATGAACAGATGAGGTTGTCCTGGCAACGTGATGAGACGCAGATATGCAAATAAGGCTGGAGGGTGAGCTTGCACGCACACACACTGCGGTATGAGGAGAGCTCATTTCACACACACCTCTTGCTGAGACTGCAGCACTAGACCACACACACAGATACACACACACACACACACACACACACACACGCACAAACACAAATGCTAGAACATCATAATCAAATCACTTTATTTTTATCTTAGTGTCACATAAAATGTATAACACAAGGTATGTTCTGCATTTAAAAAGGATCGTGTCCCCTTTCAAAACCAGCCATGTTTGGATGGTCTTCTCCCCCCTTTTTCCTCTTGCATTCACTTCCAAACAACTCTCTGCACCCCTCTTGTAACTCACCGGTTGGCCTGACCCGGGGCTGGAGCAGTAGATGGTGTACTTGCGGATGATTCCATTTGGCTTGTGAGGGGGTAACCAGGACACCACAACACTACTGGCGGAGGAGGGCACAGCTTTGATGCCAGCTGGGGGTCCGGGGTCTGAATCATAAATGGGAGGAAAGAGAGGAATAGAGGGGCACATTAAAAAATGAATCAGTTATATTTCTCTGTATGTTCAGTAAACCAGACTAATAGGGTGCTTTAAGGGTGCACACCAATTCTCAGAGAGACTTGACCATTTGTTAGTAGCGTTACCTGAAAAAACATCCAAAAACATCTGTGTGCATCCATTAGGCTGCTGGTTCAAATGTTGTTACTCTATACTTGAGCCTACTGTATTTGATTTACTGTAATGTAAATTTGGAAAATTACTATTATTTTTATCAGATTTTCAAGACAAATGTTTAGTTAAACAAAAAACATGAGACAACAAAACAATAAGAGAATAAAAGATGTGAGTATGACGTAACTTTAGTAATTGCAATAGATGCTTTGTTCATGTCATATGACTTCATATGATCCAGTATATTGAGCAGGTTCTCAATATGATCCTCATCTTGTTTCCATTATCGTGTTTTAAGAATTTCTCGTCTTTAAAATGTTGATGCTGGTATTCTTAGTCTTCTATAATTTATTTTTTTGTCTTCATACAATATCCTCTTTATTGTTTGTTTTTTTTTATATTGCAATACAAGTGACCAACATGAAGACACATATGACACAGCACAAGAGGGAGGGCTAGACTCAAACAAACTGAAACAAAAGAAAAAAAAAAGCAAAACAGCAGCAATAATAACAACAAGAACAACCAAAAAAAAACATAATGTTTGGCTTAGATTTTCTTATTGTAGTAGGGTTCTCTGTGTGAAAGATATAGAGAGGAGAGAGAGAGCAAAAGGGGGAGACAGTATTAACCAAAAGGAGAAAGAAAGAGAAAAAGAAAAAAAAATAACTATAGCTACAATGCTCTTGGAGGGCATCTCTGGTCGTGCTCTAAGGACAAAGAGGTGCCAGGGTGGATCTGGGGCGGGTCAGGGCAGGACAGCTGAGTCAAGGCAAAATTTTATGTATTTATTTATTTTTATTTATTTTCCTTACTCTTCTATGGTAGTAAATTGAAAATATTTGGGTTTTAAACTGTTAGGTTGACAGAAAAAAGTCATGTGAATGGGTCAGATTGGGCTTTGGGAAATTGTAAGGGCAATATCCACTATTTTCTGACATTTTATAGACCAAACAATTAATGAGTAAGTGATTGGCAGATTAATTGCTAATGGAAATATTCTTTAGTTGCAGCTCATTTCCTTTGTTTGCTGCTTTTCTCCAGCACCTGTACCAACTAGGGTCTCTCTCATTTAATTTTCCCATATGGACAACACATCGTGCATTATTGCCGACTTGATCTGCAACTTCTTTGTGTAAAAAACATTTATTCTCTACACTGCATTTAACTCATACTATATGTATGCTTACTTAAACCAAGAGGGTTGTATATACAATTCATATAGTATGCTAAAGTGCTGCACCTAATGATCTACCACTGAATCATGTTTTTTTTATCTATGTGTTCTTATCAGGGATAATAATAATCAATACTTTAGGATCAACAACAAAAGTCAAACATGTTTGTGTTTGTTTCTTGGTTTAACATTGATGATTATGAAGAACTAGAAGGTTACAATATCCTGAGAGAATCAGACAACACGCAGTAATTTAAAGTAAACATACTGTGATAAACACAAAAAACACAAAGTACTGTAACACATGTGCAGTCACCTAAACACACACATATGCACATATTCAAAGGGACCAAATGCATTAGTCTAAGGGTGTGGGGTCATTGGGAAGGGACTGAAAAAGAACTGAATAATGAATCTCTGTCTTCCTCGCTTTTATCCTACTGTCTACTGTCTTTGTGATTCTAAGAGACAGAGGCAGAGAAAGCCAGGCTGAGAACTGGATGTTTGCGCAATTCCACTGCAAACACTATTCCATATGCTGCAGACAGAACTGGGCAAAAGGAAGGGTGAAACCGAGAGAGGCAGACAACGTTGAACGTATGTGAAGAGGTTGCCCCTGGACACAGTGTCAACCCGCATCAGGGAGAAAGAGACACTCAGCTTGCCCCTGATAAACGCACACACACACACACACACACGCACACACACAAACTCAAAGACTAACACAATACACATATTTGAAGAGCTATTGCAGTGAGGCCAGCACATAAAATGGAGATATATAGCGAGGAAGAGAGAATAAAGGCCTTTTCAAAAATGACACTTTTTAGAATCTCTGTGCCCCTCTCTCTTTTGCTCTCCCTCTTTCCCTTATTTCCCTTATTTTTTTCTCCATCTCCAGACGCCTGCCTCTTCTGCCTGGCCCCAGGGAGGGAGAGGAGAGGCGGATACGGATGTAATCCACAGCCCGCCAGTGTAAGCACAAAATTAATTCTCTCTAAGCCACAAAGAATTAATCCCTCTCCTTGTGCCGGGTGCTGTGCTAGACTCGCACACAAACAATAGCGCATGTACACACACATGCACCCGTACGCGCACACCAACGCCCACATGTACACATGCAAACACACACTCAACCCCCCCATGCCCCCCCCAACACATCCACATATTCACACGCACAGATCCACACCCTTAGGCTCCTTAACCACACACACTTTTTGGCTTCTTAATTCTCATTAGCACTGGTAATGGCACATCAGAGCACAAAGAGGTTTTAATCAGCAACCTCAGCCTTACAAAGACCCCCCCCCCCCCCCCCGGCACTATGCCTCCCACACTGCAGCCTAAACCGAGAACAAAAACCCTTAGACCTGCCCTAAAGATGTGGTCAAATCAAATCACACATTATTATAGGTCAGTACATCATTTTGTTTATCTGTGTGGAAAGATCTTATAAAATACGCAAATGTGGCCTCACAGTCTTCGCGGGTCTGGATATACAGGACGTTGCTCCGGACTCCGTCACCAGCCTGGGTGTAGGCCAGCACCTGGATGCTGTAGTTGGTGAACTTCTCCAGGCCTCTGAGCTCCACCTGCTCCTTGGTGGTGGTGATATTTTGCATTTCACCCCACTCTGAGAAACAAAAAGACAGAGAGATCTTCAGACCAAGCACCGAGTAGTCACAGTACACCGGTCGCAATTCAAATTGAGGGCTGGGATGACAGAAACACTCAACACACCTCCGTCCGGGAAGACAGCCCAAAACACGACACGGTATCCCTTCAAGACGCCATGCAGTGTCATTCTGGGAGGTTCAGCCCATGTGATGACCGCCTCGTCAGATGTTACAGAAATGGCTCGCACATTCTGAGGAGGCTGGCTGGGCACTGGAGACGGTGGAAAAAGAAAAGGTCAGATAAGTTATCTAAACCATGTATCTCCACTTATCCAACCGTATGCATTTCACAGTTTAATTTAATAGAAAAGGGCTGTTCATTGAAGGGTGAAAAACAATCCCAGCCTTTTGAAGACTGAGCTAAATAGATAAACGAGAAAGAAAATCAGTCATTTCTTTAACCCCGCAACAACCAATTTTCTTTATTTTCCCCTTCAAATACTGTTTTAAGGTTGGAAAAATCATCTTCAATGCCTGACAATATCATATGTATTCTGTGTCAGCTTGTTCCAAACCTTCATTGTAGTTATATGACAGAAATATTCAAACCCAAGACTCTACTATGGTTTTTCTGCTGCACCATTCTCACCATTCACCATCATTTTATACACATTTCCCCCAAATTTATCCTGACATATTTAGCGTCTATAAAAATTTTGGGATCTCCATAAAAAATTGAATAACTTTTGTGGGTTTGAAAAAAGTTTAGCTGCACAGCATGAGTGTGTAATGACTGGTTCATCACCGGGTCAGTTTGGTGTAATAAGTTAATAACAGTAAAATATGTAGATTTTCATGTCAATGCAAAGGCTGCAAATGTCTACTAAAAATGAGCACTGCCTTGGCCAGTTAATTAACTAAATAGATAAATAAACCCTCTCTGAAACCCTAAATGGCATTTCCATATCAAACCTGTTGTGACTAAACAGGCTAGCGATAGATAAAAAGCCCATGACGTGTGTCCAGCCTGATGTATAGGACCATCTCTACAACCACCTTCTCTCTCTCTCTCTTGTACAAGCCTCCCTCTGTTCTCACCAGCCCAGGTGTCTCTTCTATTGGCTACCACTGACCATTAGTCTTTCAGGCTTTGAATAACGCACACTGTTGATGATGAACAGAAGTCAACTTGTGCAAGAGGGAGGGGCAGGAAGAGAGGAAGAGAGCTGACTGAAAGACAGAGAGCAATGAAAGAGAGAGATTGGGCCAAGTCCACCAGGGAATTTCTCTGCAGCTGGTGAAGGGAGAGGAGGTGGGGAGGAGGATGGAGGAAGGGAGGGAAGGAGAAAGGCGGATTAGAAAAAGTGAAACAGGGTTTTGCATGAATAAACCTTTGGGCTCTGAGTCTAAATAATTAGAAGGCAACAAAACATAGCACAGTTCCTCTATTCCCAGTCACACCTTTTTGACAAGAGCATAGTTGAAAGAGAATATGAACAGTATGTTTGTAACAGGAGAAAAGGTGCAAGTGCCTCCAAATTGTTGGCATTGGGGGCTACGTGAGGCTGAATAGATTAAGGCAGGGGGTAAATATGAAAGTTAAAGACAAGAGTAAAATAAATCAGTGCTAAGGTTGCTGATGTGTTTAAGAACCTAACATAAATAAGTCCAGGAGTTTACAGGAAAAAAAAAAAAAGATGGTGAATACAGGAACATAATGAAAGGCAGTTTTGGACTGGGGCTACAGGGAGGAGGAGATGGGGGTGAGGGGCAGAGGAAGAAGGGAGGAAGGGAGGAAGAGAGTTAAAAGCAAGGGGAGCAAGGGAAGGGCAGAAAAAAAGATGAAAAGAGGGAGCAGAGAGACAATGCGCTCAGCTGTGGATAATTACAGCAGGAAGCTAGCAGAGGGAGAGAGAGAGAGACAGACAGAGAGACAAGCTAATTATAATTATTTTTAGTATGCTTGTTGTTATCACTATTATCATAATGGCCATCAATATCACTGTCGCCACGGTGACAGCCACAGGGAAGAGCTGGAGGGCTCTGTCTACTCTGGACCAATGGGGCTCAGCCAACTGTTCACTGGGTGGACAAGTATGTATGTGACGTGTGTGTGTGTGCGTGTGTGTGTGTGTGTGTGTGTTTGTATTTGTTTGTATGAGGATAAAACAGTCAGGCAATGATGACATATGAGAGAGATTGTGTTTTTCCATGTACAGTGGATAATAGGTTTTTATACTGCAGCCCAATACCAAACAATAGAGAGAATCTAAAAGGAGAGAAGTTAAAGATGTAAAATATTAAGAGAGAAGTTAAAGATGATTTGGTTTTCTTCAGTCGCTTAGTTGCCCAAGTCCAGGGGTCCTGCTCCATTGTCCAATAGCTTAACAGAATTATTGGATATTTTGGCTTCACTTATGTTAACATCTCTTTTCTGCTGTGCAAAATATGGATCCAGAAAGCGACTCCTTTCAATACTTTCACCAGGGAATTGGTGGATGTTTTTGACCTCATTCAATCAAAACTAACTTGTTGTGGAAAGTAATAGGAAAAAATAATAAATGAGTTTTTGCTTTGGATAGAGGTGCATATCTAATATATCTTTTAAGGGATTTGTTAACAGATGTCACTGCACAGGGATCCCTCTAGGGTTGCAACTTCATTAACGATTAATCTACTGATGATTTTTTCGATTAATTGATTAATTGTTTGATTATAAAACACCAAAAGACTGTGAAAAATGCCCCTAGCAGTTTCCTACAGTCTAAGTCATGTCATTACAGTTTTTCTCAGTTGCTTTGGCTCAATTCTGAAATGACAGTTGAAGTCATCAAAACATTTACTGGCATATTTACAATAGTTTACTTGAGCACAACAAAAAGAGCATTTCTCATTCTTTGTTACCATTTGCAAATGTTTTGGCACATTTAGGCAAATGACTACAATTTAAACAATTATTGGTTGTATACGTCTTTGTGATCAAAATTCTTCTCAGTTGAATAGTCCAATTTATTGTCAAAATCTGCTGAGCCCATGTTTCATGAATTGCATTGATATGGTCGTAAAGTCGTAAATTGATACACTTGTTGTCAGGTGAAACTTCACATCTTACATCAACCAATGGCACGTGCTGTCTAGTTAGCTTACAGGTGTAAGTCATGAGTGTAAAACACATTTACAGAGCTTGAGGGCAACAATTTGTGAACATGGAGGAGCGTGCTCAGATGAACATTGGACAGGGGGCAACGGAGGTGTAAAGCGGAGCTGTATAAGTATATGATCATCAACCACAAAATCAAATGTCTTTGCTTGCTGCAATGGATGCTGCTTGTGATGACATAACAGCAGAAGTGTGCAGAGGATGGCCCCCCTGTTGCATTGCAAGGGAGAGCATTACTGTAGGTGTGAGGTCGATGAGAATCTGTGGCCAAACAGACACGAGCCACAGGATGTCCCATGATTCCCAGCACCGTAACTTTATTTTCTTACTATACTACTGCATATAGTAGACCTACGTTTTGTTTCAATTTTCATTATACTGTGTTGCGACTATTGCAGGGAAATAAAATTGTTTTTCTCTTGAAATCAGCGTCTGGAGAGTATTCACTTTCATACACAATAGCAGTCAGTTACCTTCAGAAGAAATAACAGTCCAGTCCAAGTACAGTAGGTATTCAGTGTCAGTGAAAACAGAGTCCACTGTTACTCTGACAAAACATCTAAACATTTTTACACAGTGTCAAAGGAACGTGTAATTTTGGTGATGACTTACTGACTTATTCATTGAGACAATAACTTAATTTTGAAACACGAATTAAAAGTTTTGAGTGAGTTACAGCCTTTTGAAGGTTAACTATAGTGTTTTGCTGCATGTATAAGCTGTTTTGTAAAATGCATCTTGTGTGCTGAGAACTTTAAAAATGTTTTGAATGTGCCAAAGCAATTGAGAAAAACTGTTTTGTTTGACCAACATTGCAAAATCCAAAGAGAATCTATTCACTATAATACGGGACACTGAAAAGAAGCACATTCGCACATTTGAAACCATCAAATGTTTGCCATTTTTGCTTGAAAGGATTCTGTTGGGCTAATCATTTAATCGACTGATCTTTGCAGCTCTATATCACTCACTCCTTTCAAGTCAAGTCATTTTTTTTTATTTATATAGCCCAATATCACAAATCAAATCCTTTGTGCAGTGCTGCTGAACTGTGTACAGAGTCTATGAGACTATGTGTGTCCTTGTTATTTGTAAAAAGCTTCGGATTCCAGCAGCCAACATTCATTCACGTTGAGAGAAAAGAGAGAATGTGGTGATTTTAGGTTACAAAGCATGGTATGATTTGACACAGTTCAGACAGTGAGAAAGCAACACAGAAAGTGTAGTAACTGCAAATCAAAGCCAAGCCAGACAGAGGGTGATATTTCATATAACTGACAGTTTACTCCTCCACTGTATATAAGGCTGCTTATTGCTGCTGGTCAGTAAAGTAGTCCACATTTAAGCTCATGAACAAAATCATTTTTCATACATGCTGAGGCATACTGTCCTGTATGTGTGTTGATTATTGTGATCCTTACCATCTTCTAGTGTTGTAGCATTGATCTCTGAGCTCGAGGGCCCTGTGCCGGCTCTGTTGAAGGCCTGGACAACCACACCATACTGGGCAAACTTCTTCAGGTTGTCAAGTGTGTACACCTCACTGTCTCCTGTGGCCTTCATCTCCACAATGCTGTACTGGCCGTTACTGCCCGGGCCGTTCTCTCTGTAACCGATCTGGTAACCCCGGATCACACCATTTTGCAACTCCTTCCTGGGAGCCTGGGGGATGAAATGAGAGAAGACAATGTCGGAATCTGAAAGAGCTATTCATATTTGTAGAATGCAGAATTATTCAGGCACCTCCATAAACCTAAGAAACAAAAAAACAAAAAAAAAAACGAATAACTTTTGAAGAAGTAGCTGTACAGACAGCAGACAGATTTTACACTTTACCTTCCAGGTGACTCTGATACTCTGAGAGGTCACCGGCTGCAGGATCACATCCATGGGAGGACCATCAGGCTCTGCAGAGAGACACAGAGGTTGAGAAGGAGGCATTTTGCTAAAAACATTCTGTGGCTTTCATGTTCCCAGAGAGTGTCATGACCCTAAAACATTCTAGTCTAAAACTCTTAAAGGTATTTTTCTCAGTTTCATTAAAGGTAGGCTTTTCGGCAGTCCAAATTGCTTATTCAAGGACAGGTGTTAGTGTCAACACAGATGCAGTGCCTAAGAGCCAATGCAACAAGGAATAGTAAAATATTTGCACACATTTGAATTAGTGAAAAGCAGTGGTGTCAAGATACTTACGCGCTTCCTCAGTGCTAATGGTGAGTTCCTTACTGGCCTCGCTCTTGCCTATAGCGTTGTAGGAGTACATGCGGATGCTGTAGACAGAGGCAGGGTGAAGGTCCACTATGTTGGCCTGATTGTTGGTGGGGGAAATATTACGAGTGGCGTGCTTCAGCTCCCACGAATCTGACAAAAAAGAAGACAAATAATAGTGCAGAGAAAATTTTTCATTTTGAGTTATACAGTCTGTCATCATTTTTCAGAAACACTTCTGATTTATTAGGTATTTGCTCACTCTTGGATTTGTGAAAGACTTCTAATATCAAGTCTTTTTTACCCTTAATCCAAAAAAAAAAGTTCAGTAAAATTCTTGAATAATGTAGCATTGACATTAATCAATTTCAACCGATTCCAAAGTGTTTCAAATAAAGAAATGAAACACCAGAATCTTCTTTATTCCACTGTAATGTTCACTTTTCTATTTTCTATAAAATGAAGAATATAATCTTTTTACTTACCTGTCTTGTTCTTATACTCTATATCGTAGGAGGTAATGACGCTATTTCCATCAAACCTCTGTGTCCACCGGAGGTTCATACTACGATCTTTCACTTCTCGCACCTCCAACTCTGGGGGGTCTGGAGGCTCTGAGGGTTAAAATGAGAGAGTGAAGAAGAGGAAGGAGGCAGAGTAGTGGAGGTAGCATCAAAAAGAAGACAACTGTGGATGGAGAGAGGGAAGTGTACATATATTTTATCAATGTGAAGAGGAGATGGTATAGTACATTTGTAGAAGAATGGTTACCCTGCACAGTGAGCTGTATGAGGCCTCGTCCTTCTCCGTAAGAGTTGATAGCATGACAGGAGAAGAAGACTGAATCCTCACGCTCTGCTGGCTTTAGCTGTAGGGAGAAAGGTAGAGACAGAAATGTGAGAAAGACAAACAGTTCTATCTTTGTGCAGGCAAAGTGTGTAAAGCTCAACTTTGTGATGGAGAACTTTCCAGAGGCCTTGTGAGTTTTTTTTTTCTTCTCCCATGCCTGTTTGGCATTTTTGTGACTCACTATGCACTGCATTTGGAGAAGAGGTGCAACAGAGGGAGCCTCACTAACAAATCTAGTGGTACACTGCAGTTTTTGGTGTCAAGATTGACTGTTCTGTGCCTTCCTCTTGACATCATCAAGCTCCTTCAGGACCACGTATTACCAGTGACCCTCGCTTAGTATCATCATCCAAAAACACTGCATTACCAGACTGCAACAACTGCGTGCATCATCTCCAACTTTCCAACGGTTCTGGCAAGTGTAGCACCTGAAGCATCTCATTTTTAAATGCAGTGGAGGTAGACTTGTGGCTGCCATGACCAACATGATGTGTTGAGCAGACTGTCAATATCTCCAGAAATGTTAAATTTATCTTAAAAAAAGACATAGTCTTTGCTTGGCATCGTATTTTATGCTGCTGCATATTCACATTTGCACACAACTTTGGATGTTCCAGAGATAAATATTAGTTTCCTCTGAGGAGATGCTGGAGTCCATTACCAAACTTAGTGAAGCCAAGGTGACTGCCCATGATTTTTACCAGCCTTTAACAAACACACTGACCAATATGATGATAAAATTTTCCTAATCTCAGGCAACAAAAATACAAAAGTGTCTGTGGTTGCACTAGAATGTACTTTGCAATCTGCACTGTGACTCATAAAAGCAGGGAGCAAAACAACAGAATAAAAAGTGAAAAATAAAAATATTGAAGGCTATCTACTTGTCAGCTCTGCGAGAGTCATAAAGACATTGCTGTCTGATCTCATAAACAGGATGCTCTACAATATATAAGTGTTTCTTACCTTGAGTGTCGACAGCACCTCGTCGGTCTTCTCATTGGGACTGGTGGTAATGGAGTACCGAGGGTTGCGGTCAGGGTCAATGACAGTGTCGCCTCTCTCCCAGCGGATGATGATGGGCCATTCTCCCCTGGCTGTGCAGTTCAGCTCCTTCACATGACCCTTCTTAGCCATGGTAGTGTTGGGGTGACTGGTGATCATTGCCGGGACTGGAAGGAGAGGGGAAATGGAGTGTGAGATGAAGATAAGGTGAGAACAAATGGGGAGCGAGCAGGGAGAAATGGTGACAGTAAACAGATTGATGCAAGGGATATTAGATGACAGAGGTAGATAAAAGTAGGAGAAGGGGGGGCGGAAGGAAAATAAAGAGTAAGTGGATAATAAGCAGGGTTTAAGTGGAAAGGGAGAAAGAAGTGAAAGAGCAGAGAAGGGAATGGTAGGACAGCTGGCAGTTAAAAAGGTGGAGTTCAGAGTAGCCAAGTTCCATCGCAGTAGAGTAATGAAGAGCTATGGTCAATGAGGTAAAGTCAATAAACCTCCTCTCTCATTCTCCAATAGTTAACATTGGGGTCTAGGTGAATGAAGAGGCAAAAACGATACACTCCACCTTTCTCTATACACAAAATCACTCTCACACTCGATCTTCTTTGGCTAACACACACGCACACACACACGCACACACTCAAGCACACACACGATATCGATCTGAGGAGGGTTCTGCTGTTTTGTTTTCATCACTTATTCATCTCACCCTCCCTCTTTTCCTTTTTTCCTCCCTCTCCACTGAGCGAAACAGACAGAATTGAGGGAGGCAGAGGAGAGGAACGGTTCAATCAATAACACTAACACCAGAAGGAGGGGGGGGGGGGGGCGTTGATAGCAGAACATGGTGAAACAAGTAGATGCATTTATGTGCAGCTAGTTATATGTGTCTGTGTCAAAAGGTGCCAGAAGTTACACATTAGCATCTCTTTTGTGAGTACAGCTTTGTATATTTCATGGTACTGCACGCTACAAAGTATAGTAAGTGTGTGTGTGTGTGTGTGTGTGTGTGTTCTTGTACATTTTCTCTATGCATTTTCACATTGCATTACAGAGGGTGTTACTGACAGCGAGGGCAGGCTGAAGAGATTGATTGCAGATAATGATTAAGCTCAAAGTGTTTTTGATTGTCTGTAGACAGATCCCAAGAGTCAAAAGATCAATCGCTCAGTTGCTTGCTTTCTCACTACCTATCACACACACACACACACACACACACACACACACACACACACACACACCCTTCTCTCCCTCTCTCTCTCTTGCTTGCTGTTCTTTATTGTTTTGCTCTTGGGTCCATGGTCACCTTTGCTCCCCCAATTTATCAGCGTGCATGCATGTGTGTGTATGCTCATGCCCACAGAGCACAGGGAGAGTCGTGCGAGACGGCTCATTGGTTTGCCACAGTTAGCAAGTCATAGTGTGCTTGAAGACTGATAAAGCAGGAGCACTGGAGCGTCCTTGATGGCCTCACTGCAGTCATGTATGCCATGAAAAAACTCATACTCTGCTACATTAGCCTGAGTGAGTTTGTATACTCACTCTTAACGGTGAGGACCATGCTCTTGCTGATGTCTGAGCCCACCCCGTTGGAGGCCTGACAGAGGTAGAAGCCACGGTCCTCTTCCAGGACATGTCTGATGAGTAGAGAGCCGTTACTCATGATCTGGATACGGCCCGTCAGAGGCACAGGGTGGTACTGCTGTGGGTTCCCAATACCCGCTGGAGAGAACGCGAGAGAGATAGCAACAGAGGCAGATGGTTAGGGTGCAGGACTGTAACTGGCAACACCTGCACTGTAATGGGATTTATTTTGGATACTATGGATGAATGAACATGACAATGGACAGAAACAAGCAGACAGAGACACAGTACAGTACAAAGATAAGGAATGAAAGATGGGTCATGTACCTAGTGTACCTTTGGCATGCTTCCACATGACCTTGGGAGGAGGGTATCCATCTACTGAACAGTTTAGGATCCCTGCCTTCCCATAGATCCCATCCTGGTTGTTGGGCTGCACCACAAACCGAGGAGGCACTAGAGAAGCAAATTAGTAAAACAGAAGTTCATTTTCAGTTCTTCCCCACTTTTTATAGTTCATGTTTCCTTTGAGGTCAGTGCACAATATTTCTTTTCATCTGCTATATTGATTATAATGAAATGTAATGCATTTAGCATCTAGTTAAAGGGACACTCCACTTATTTTACATGTCAATGTACTAGTCACGGGCAGTATCACTCAGCTCGTGTATAATGTCGTTTTGCAAGACAATTATTGGAGTCACTCAGCTTGGGCTTGTTAAATACAAAGAAAGCCTGCATTATAAAATGGGGTGTGGGGTTTGAAAAATGTGGGTATTTACCAGGCAGGAAGGGCCAAACTAAAAGATGCAATTGAGTTGCATGATTGGAAGTGTAGGATCCAATTGTTTTTATGCCTGAATCATACTAGGGTCTAAAAGTTGGGATATTTCGGCTTCTGCTGCATCAATTTTGACCGTTATTTTCTAATCTTACAAGCCTCCTATCTTTATAGAAGTCCAATACTAAATTGCTGAAGTGCTTTTTTTAAAAATCCTTACCTGTTACTGTGAGCTGCCTCTCAGTGCTCACAGTGGCAGCATCATTGCTGGCAATACAGGTGTAGTTGCCGTTGTGTTTGAGCGACACCTTGGATATCTGGAGGGAGCTCATGAACTCCTTTGTGTCGATGGTGATGCCCGAGGAAGGCACAATCTCCTGGCCATCCTTGCGCCACGTGATGCGGATGGGCATGTCTCCAGATGACACCACGCAAGCGATGTACATCAATTTACCGATGGAAGTCGGTGGAAAGTCAAATGGCTGGATCAGTGGGGGAACTGAGAGAGGTAGAGAAGGGGGGAGATGCAGATGAAAGAATAAGCAAGGAAGATGAAGGAAGGAGAGTAACAGAGTGTAAGATGTGTAGACAAAAAGGAAGGAGGGAGTAAATATGTGTGTAGTAGAGACAAAGTGATAGAAAAGGAAAATAGTGATGTGAGATAAAAGAAAATAAGTAAAAGAGATAGAACAGGCAGATCAAGTCGAGGAAATATATGATGAAAAGCAGAGCAGGAGAGCGGGGGAGAGAAAAGGCAAGGACAGGCAACAGGGTGAAATAAAGGGTAGATAGAGAGAAGACAGAATAAGGCAAAGAGGGAATGGAAATAAAGAAAAAAAGATAAATGAAAACAGTTAGAGGGTTGTTTAAATGAGCGGGGTGAGTAAGAGGTGAAGACAGAGATATGAGGCAGATATGAATAAGTGAAGGATAGAGTAAAGTGAGAAAGTCAGATGTGAAGACACAGGGAGAATATGGGCAGACACACAGATTTGAAGATTCGGGGGCATTGAAAGGACATGGGGTGGGAGAGTGAGGAGTGATGTAGAGGGAGAAGAGGTGGAGTGAGAAAGAAGCAGAGAGGGGAGACAGAACGGCAGAGTTATATTTTGTGAGAGGGCATGTTTCACAATCTGTCATTTTCACCTGACAAGCTGATTGGTAAACTACTAGTCCATCTATCTGTTTGACTGTGGATGATCAGAAATCTCATTGCTTGAGTCTGTCATCTAAGCCCGGACCCCCAAAGCTTCCAAACCGTTGCAGTCTGGCCTACTAGCCCACTGCCCACTCTGCAGCCGCCAGTGCCCCCTACCAACCCCACCACTCCACCCCGCCCTGCCCTGCTAAAGCCAGCCCATAATAGCTGCTCTAATTAGAGCCCCATCCGCAGGGGGAAGAACGGTGTTGCCATGGAGACCGGTGGAGGTGATGGCGGTGGTTTGGAGTTGGGGATGAGGGGAGGGTGGTGTCGGTGGTGGTGGTGGGGGGGGTTACAGCTGAGACATCTGGGGGATTTAATCTGGGCCTCATTAAAATTCATCTAATTAAATCAGAGACATGACGAGCACACATTCATACAAGCACATACCTACACCCACACGCAGCAAATGCACGTACACACACGCATGGGCACGCATGTGCACATACGCGTGCGAACACTGCGAAGACCACCGAGCACCGCAAATTTCACACATCTGCTAATGTCAAGCCGAAACACACACAACCTGCACTCGCACTCGACAACTTCCTAAAACAAACATGTCATGCTATTGCCGCAGAGAGCAGAGCGAAATAACACACAAGGTGACATGCAGAATACATACAGCATACAAACACACACACACACACTTTGTCATTCACGCACATATATGCGTGTGCATGGCGTGCGCACACACAAATCTTATACAATAGCACTCCTGCTCTATGTAATTGCTGAGTGGTTGAGAGAGCACACTAGGCCACTCCGCCCCTTAATCAGGGGTTATTAGAGGCAATGCATACAGCTTTCTTGTTTCCTCTCCCTCTGTTTCACCCACACCCTCCTGCTCCAAACCAGTCTTACTCGCCATCCCTCTTACAATCCCTCTCTTCTACATTCATAATTTTTTTTTCATTGCGTTTTCAAAGTTATGAGCCAGTAAGACACAGACTCATATAAATCACAATTCTGTATTATTGCACTTACAGTATATCCACCTCATTGGGCAAACCCCAGACAAAGTATATACCATTTACACTACATAACACAAGATTATGTGTGCTATCTATGTTTTTAGAAACATCTATGTGACTGTCCGTGGTGGGAAAATAACAACCTGTGAGACTGACTGACTGTCAAAATGCTGAAACCTATAACTGACCTTTGACAGTGACATAAACTGTCTGCGTGATGAACAGCTGCGGTTGGATGAGTACGCTGCAGACATAGGCCCCCTCGTCCATCCCCTTCTGAACATCGCTGAGCTTCAGAGTCCCGTTCTCATACACCACCTGGACAGACATCAGCAGTGTTACATTCAGAGATGCCAAATGTGAATTTAAATGAGAGGATGCTAAGATCAAAACATGGCAGACACCCATGCAAATAGAAGTCCCCCTGATTTGCTTTGTGCCTTCATTTATATCCGTTCGGGGGGTTCAATCCAGTAAAAATCCTTTCAGCAAAACTGATAAATCAAATCACTGCAAAACGTAGAGGAGATAACGCAATATCAGTGGCTCACGGGGACTATTGACCTTAGCATCATTGGTCATTACCACCATTTATCTGACAGTGAAACTCTCTTTTTTCAGTCAAATGCTTGCCTAAGCTTCCGTTGCACAGACACAGGAGCATAGATTTCTCAGCCTATTTCATGTTAATTCTCACATTTTGAAATGTTTTACATGTGATTAAATCAAATGTAAAATTTCTGCATCCCTTTAAAAGGCGCAGCCTGTGATACAATTTACAATATTTGCAAATAAAGCTGTAAAATAGGTCTGATGATCATTTGAAAAACAGGTGTTTATATGCTCAAAGAATTTCTACATTAGCCTTTAAACAATACTGTATGCACAAGATGTACAGTATGTTTAAAATAGGAATTAAGAATCAACATCTATTCATGTATATTCATGTAGCATTGTACATCATGATATACCATATTGGTCCAAATATGAGACGACCCTGATTACAAGATGATCCCCCCCTTTTCCAACACCTGTTTTTGGAAAAAAAACTTGTCCAGTTGGAAAAGTTTCCCTCAGATAATAATAATACAAAGAGAATTGAGTCCTTATCATTGAAGCCTCTTCTAAAAGTGAAATACAGTATTTATACTGTCTTTGAGCAGAAATTAAGCAAACTCCACCTGGCGATGGTTGTCAGGCAGCAGGAGTCCCTCCTTGTACCAGTTGATTGAATAATAAGGGTACCCAATCACACGGCAATTTATGAAAGTGTTTCTTCCTGCCACTGCAGTGATGTTCTTCATCGGCCGAATCCTCGGTGGACCTGATGGAGAGAGAGAAAAAGAGAGAGACAGGGGGAGAGAGAGATGGGCAGAGGGACCATGAGGGACAGAAAGAAGAGATGGGTTGACCAGAGGAAGAAAAGAGGGAAAGAGTAGGAAGAAAAGAAGATCATTAGTTCATGGTGTCAGAAGCAGGTCATGGAATTTTAGGAATAAAGGGAAGGGGTGATAGGGAAGGGAGTTGGGGAGAGGGGAAGGGACAGAAGAGGAAAAAAAGCATGTAGAGGTGTAGTGAGAGAGAGAAGGTAGAATGTCCTGCCTCAATGTTAAAAAGCAGCTTTATTTCTGGGGTATATAATGTAAAATAGAAGTCTTTACAGGACTGTTTTTCCCCACAGAGATGCGCCATCCCACTCCTGATCTGTTTACCCAAACAAATACATGTACAGTACCAGCCAAAAGTTTGGACACATTTCTCATTCAAGTGAATGGGAAGGTGTGTCCAAGACTTATACTGTAGGTCTTATGGTCTTTAACTCTACAGAAAATACAGTTATTCAGCTAATTATTAAGCTACTTTTTTAGATGAAGAGGAGAAGAATGGAACAAAAATTGCCCTATTAAACAACTTTCACTTTTAGGCGGCAATAAAAAGTGGATGAAAATGTTATAGATGGAGCCCATTTCTCTGATAGTTTACGTCATTTCCCCATGTGAAAGACAAATGCGAGAATACAGGAATGCCAGACTTCAGAGCAGCAGTGATGGTGTTACTGTTTACAGGTCAGATTGGATAAGCGATAGCAATTTCATTTAATGTTACTGACATTTCAAACAAACTTCAAGTAACCGACTACACAACTAGTCTAAAAAGAGAGTAACACAGAGAGGGAAAGTGAGTGGGCGAATTGAGACGAGACGAACTAAACTTTATTTTGTACTTTATTTAGGGGCTTTCTGTTTACTGGAAGGCAGTGCATTTATTTGCATGGGTAAGTCCAATACTAACAGTGGCATATTTTCATATATTCATTTTTATTCCTGCTGACCAACTGCTTCTGCCTCCATTAGGGTAAATGTGTCCTGCACCAGCAGCATTAGTGTTTGGTGCAGAATCCTAATCTTGTCCTCTAATGCAAAAGTCGTCAGCTTTAACAACCTAATCATTAATTGTTTGTGGTAATGTTTATGTGTGCTACATGTATGCACTTTTAATTCACTGTGGGGCTTGGACAGAGTGTATATGCCATGGTTGCATAGTGTATTGTTTTCTTTGTGTTATATGTGCTCTGACTGGAAAACAAAATCAATGTGAATAATGTTCTAAAAATACAGAAATATAGCAAAAATAAAGCTTGACATCCTCAATATGCTGGTCATGTGCCATTGCCAAAAGACAATGGGCAGAGACCGGAGGCTGAGGGCACGCAGGCAGACAGACAGTCAGACAGACAGAAAATGTGTTTAGCATTAATGGAAGACACTGGCAGCTATCACTCAATCATCCGTCACTGCTTCTCTGACCTTCTCACCATTGTTCGTCTTGTATCTTTGTTTTTGTCTCTCCTTCCAGCCCTCCTACCCCCACTTCTCTCTCTCTCTCTCTTTCTCTCTCCTCCCTTTCTCAGCATGTGCTGAGCTTTGAAGTCACAGCTCTGACGAGTCAAAGATGTATTATTCAGCAGCACTGTTTCACAGACACACACACACACACACACACACACACAAACAGATACAGTATATACACACGTTCATGTGTGTTCAACTATGTCTGTGTGGCTGTTGGCCCCCTAACTGAATGGGATAAGTTGAGTGTATCCCATTTCAATGAGTGGATAAGCATACTAGCGTGTTTCTGCTTTTTCATGTGTGGCTATGCATATATGTGTGAATATGTGTGTGTGTGTGTGTGTGTGTGTATTTTTGTCAGGTTGTGTTACAATGGGCCTCATTCTCACTCCAGTGATCATTCTGGCATGTCTCCTTAAAGCAGACTCACATGTCACAACTACACATCTCACCAAAGGACAGAGAAGAGAGAGAGAGAGAGAGAGAGAGGGAAGGGAAGAGAGAGACATGGAGACAGCAATACAGCCCTGTCCATCGGTGTCACTCCTTATCCTTGTCGTCTCAGACGACAGTGACATCACCAGTCCTGTCACCAGATTTCACCATCACTCCTCTGACAGACACTGGCACTCTTCCACTCCGCTCTTCTCCATTCCTCTTCTATCATTTCATCTGCACTACATCTATGGCCATCTGTTTCTTTCTCTTCTAAAGTTTCCTCCTCCGTTTGTCTCACATTCCCTTGATCTCACTTCCTCTCCCTCAGCCATGCTTTCTCTCCATATGTTAAGCCACTATCACTCTATCTTAAAATATTGCCTGCCTGCATACATGTCTACCTGTGTGTGTGTTTGCGTGTGTGTATACAGGTACTGTAGGTAGGTGGATGAGCGGGTGTTTTCTTTGTGTGATCACATGTATGTGTGTGTTCACGCAGCAGCGCTACAGTAACTGAGACAACAGGACAGTAAGCTTGAAAAGACGGACTGAAAGAAAGAAAGAATGACCAAAAGAGACAAAACACTGACTGCTGCAGATTATTAAAATGTATGTGTAAAGATTGACGGACAGAACAAATAAGAAAAAATAAAATAAGAGAGAAACTAAAAATATACATATGAGAAACACATACAGAGATAGAGGTAGAGATATAGAAGGGTACAGGATAGGATATGGGTCAGGGTAGGGGTAGGGGTCAGGCTATGAGAAGCCTCTGTATGACTGATATTGAAAAGTAGACAGGCACCTCTTACGTTTATGCGCGCTTGGTACTCGGCGCTACCAGCCGAGTTTCGTGCGGCGCACCGATACACTCCTCCGTCGCGAATCTGTGGGCTGCTGACGTTGACGTGGCTCACTGTGCTGCCGTCAGAGAGTGTGTACTGGCTGGCTCGGACACGCGACAGGTCCCGGGCCACCGGCTCGTCGTCCAGGGTCCAGGTGATGGTCGGAGGGGGCGCTCCTTTGGCGGCGCACATCAGGGAAAATGGTTCACCTGGGACCACCACCCTCTCACTGAAGGAGGCAACGATACGGGGTGTACCATCTGAGAGAGAGTATCAGGAGGAAAGAAACGAGGTGTGAGTTTAGAAACAAAGAGTAATGACTGACTGTGATGCCTCACACTGATTTCAAACCAGTATAATGGTGAGTGAGAACCTTATTTGACAAGAGATTATATCTGTAAACCTCACCTTCCAGCAGTATGATGGAGAAGTCCTGGGCAGTCTGGCCCTTGCGCGTGGCAAAGCACTGGTAAGCTCCAGAGTGTCTCTTTTGGGCAGCAGAAATGAACAATGTCTCATTGTGAGCCCCCTGGATGGAGAAGTGCTGGTCAGGCAGGACGGGTTCTGTGTTACGGTACCAAGACACAGTAAAATGGGGGGAACCCTGGACAGCACAAGACAGGATGACTGTACTGCTGATCCCCGTCTTCAGGTTCTTAGGGGACAACGTGACTCGCAATGGCTCTAAAGACAGAAGAAACAAGTGAAAGTTATTCATAACTTTTCATTTACAGCTTACTATCTAAATATTGGAGGTACAGTATCTGTAGTATCTTATTTGCATTGCTGAATGAAAGCAATTTGAACTGAGCTACACTATGCAGGCCGGGCAATGTAAATCATGTTTTGGTGTGGTGGAAGATTTTTCTGCCATTGCCGTTGTGTATGTAAGTGTGTGTGTGCTCTAAGCAGCGAGGAAAACCGAGACAGAAAGACAGAAAGGGGAGAAAATGTCAGTGAGCAATAAAGCAGCTGGTGTTAAGTGCTGGAGGCTGCTGATTGTGTGTGTGCATGTGTGTCTGTGTGTGTGTGTGTGTGTGTGTGTGTGTGTGTGTGTGTGCACATGTGTAAGACTCTCTTCATGGGCTATAAGTGCATTTCCATGCCCTGTCATAGGAGGTTTGCGGGTTGTGCAGTGATGTGCCCTGTGGCCAGTCTGCCCAGTGTCCACTAACTTCACCCTTTTTCCTCCCACCCACCATTTCCATCTCCTCTCCTCCACTGCCCTCCTCTTTCTCTCCACAAGTGTGCCATCTCTTTCATTCATGCACACAACATTATGAAATACTCTTTCCTCCCTCTCTCACGTCTTCGGTAAACAGAGCAACAGGCCTGCGCGACCGCTGTTCTGCTCTGTCACTGTAGCGACGCCTCAGTGGGGTTTGAGAGCACAGCGGGGGGAACAAGCCGTCCTCAGAGATCAAGCTCACGCTCGGCCCAGACGAGAGTGGGTTTGGGGGGGGGGGGGCATGTACGCGACACGGGGGCCAGAGCAAAGCCAACAGAGCTTGAATGATGTCTCCTTCCCTCCTATCCATGAACTGACATCACATTCATTACTTCTGTCCATTTCATTCTTTCACTCCATCTATACTGTTGTCAGTGTAGAACAGTGGAAGTCAAGAAAGGTAGAAAAAGTAGTGTGCTAAGGGGGGGGGGTCTATGATCTCAGCAGCTGAGTTTTTTTTTTCTACCTCTCCTCTCCTCTCATTACCCACCTATGACGTTGAGGTGACCTGTCACCTCTTTGGAGCCAAAGCTGTTGGTGACCTCACAGATGTAGTTGCCGCTGTCCTCGAGCCGCAGGTCGGAAATGGTGAGGCCGGTGATGCGCCGGGTCCAGCGGGAGTCTGCCGGTAATGGCCGTCCATCCTTTAGCCATCGGATGGTGGGGTTGGGATATCCGGATGCGATGCAGGGTAGTTCCACACTGTGCCCCACCTGCACCTCACCGGACTGGAAACTGTCCAGCACTGACGGGGTGGACTCCGTAGGGTCTGCATGTGAAGCAGGTCATAGACAATATTTATTGATTTAGTATCTTTGGCTGATTTTAGACAAAACTTTAAAGCTTAAAAGCTTTAAACTCCTAAGTCCATTACAAAAAATAACTGTACAACCTCATGATTTTATTTTTATTCAGTAATTTTGTATATAACTAAAAGTTGAAGTGGTAACATGTTGCCTACCCATAACAGAGAGCCTGGCTCCATTGCTCTGGCGAGTCTCTCCACTGTACTTGTGCTTTGTGATGCAGCGGTAGGTGGACAGAGCATCTTCCTTCTGCACTTCTGAGATATACAGAGCGCCAAATGAGGTCAGGAAGAAACGGTTACCTGTGGAGGACAGCAGAGAGGGAGCAGGTAGAAGAAGAGAAAAGGACACGTTAGTCGACGTATTTGGGTAACAAATGCGTCTTTTCAACAAAAGCATATATTTGCATGTAAGGTACCGCGTCTACACAGATATATTTGCACTGGGCTGGGTTCTTGTCTGTTTGAGAGTGTCACTTTTGTGCACTGAAAATCTAAAAACTCCTACTCTGTAAAGGGTTAAGGTTATCTAATCACATTTTCTAGCTAATAATCACATTTGGACGATTGTTATTTTGATCTTTGCTTACATTCTTGCCTTTTCTTTGGCTAAATAGCATTACATCGATTCTTTACATTTAAAAACTGTAAAGGCTTTTGATATTTTCCAGTGTTTTAAAATATGTTGTGCAGAAAGAAAATTACTTGAACACAGAATATTTTATGTGCACCTTCTGAAAAGTACATAACACTGAAGCAAATTACATTTTTGCTCCACAAGTAGTACACAAACCTACACAGATAGGAGTAGCTATAATAGCAGGCATCAAATGTATTTTCAAGTTTTATTCACTGCTGTAAATGTTGTAAGAAATTTCTATTTCCATCTTGATCCTTGAGATCTTCTGTATTGAATCTATTCATCATTTATACACTATAAGTATATGTATGTACTATTGCGATTACAGAAAGTATCCAAAGGAAATTGAAAAAATGTATTGAGTGAAATTAAGGTCATGTAAGATATTTGCTGCTTTTGAAGTATTCCAGATGTCGACCTCTCCCTCATAAGACCCTCTCGGCAAAACTTCAGCACATTTTATGGAGAAACGCTGATTTCAAAAAGGAAAAAGCAGGACTAGAATATACATGTCATCAAAAGTCCCAACCACAGCACTTAGGTGAGCACATGGGAGCTTTTAACATACTCTGTCCCATCCATCCAGCAAGATATACACAATAGAGAGAGACAGATAAGAAGAAAAAGAAAGAGAGAAGAGAGAGGGGAGTTATTGTAGGTGTTAATAATTGATGTGTCTGTGTGTGTTATGGTAACAACAGATTAGCGTCATTTTCATTTCACATCAGTGACTACTTGGTCTGCCTCTGATTTATCTACATGTCAATAGAAGGAGTATGTGCATGTGTGCGTTCGGAGAGAGAAGAAGAGAAAGAGAGGGAGCAATGGAGGGAAAAGAGACGAGGAGAGTGTATTTCAGTGTTTGATTCTTTACGCTTCTCTGAGTCTTTTTGTATTCTCTTTCCCCAAAGGGTTATTTTAGACCGTGTGCACTTCAGAGTTTGTAGTAGATTGTTTGGTTATGTGAATACTATTGCAGTGTGTGTGTGTGTGTGTACGTGTATATGTGAACATGTTGGCTGTTATTTGCTGTACATGATGTTTCAATGTCTCTTTGCAGTGTTGACAAGAAAGGGCTTGAGTAAAACACAGGTGCATTGAATAGCTGAATACTGGAAACTATGTTCCGCACAGAAAAACACCCTCGCTCACATACACACACAGCTCCAATCAATAGGTCATCACCTCACAGAAGAGCAAATTTATTCTGAAACACTTAGGGTGCTAGCTGTTACATGTGTTTAACTGTTGATGAAAAGAGGCTGCTGTAGTGTGAAAACCAGAGTACTTCAGCCTCAGTTTTGGATGCTTTTCATTTTGTTCTTAGTCACTTCTTGTTCCTACATTGTTACTGAGAAATATGCATCTGCATGTAGGCATGTAAAAATGTCAACACACGATTTCCTGTGTGTGTGAGTATCAATGAACATATGTAGATCTGAATGTGTAGGTAAGTATCAATAACCGAGCTAGTACGTGTGTGTGTGTGTGTGTGTGTGTGCGTCTCCTGCTACAATGTGAGCAACGACAATCGATGCATTTTATGGCTGCACAGCTCTATCCAAAGGAGATTTATTAAAACAGAGAGGACTGGCCTGGCTCCCTGCCACACACACACACACACACACACACACACACACACACACACACACACAGAAACACACCTTCTATCACTCCAACAAGACTGAGATGTGAAGGAGACTGAAGGCTTTACTTCTTGTGTCAAAGCCGACAAGTTTTCACTGACTAAACAAAATGTGCATTACTCCACATTCAGTCTTTTCATTAGGCATTCATTTCACTCATTATTAATCAATTATTAATCTGTTCATTCATTCATTTTCCAGATTAATCAATTAGTCTATAAAAAGTCAGAAAACTGTAAAAACAAACAAAAGAAAAAAACGATACAATGATATGAAAGAGGAAAAAGCAGCATTAAATGTTCACTTTTGAGTAGCTGGAACTAGTAGATATTTTGATATAATTGCCTTAAAAGCTTAAATGATAATCAAAATAGTTGATTAATTTTCTGTCGATCGATTAATCAGTTAATCGAGAAATTATTTCAGGACCTACAGTGCTGTTGACCAGCTTTTAGAGCTTTAGAGTCAACAGCATCTACAGCATTTTGTATCAGTTATCAGATCAGTGTCTGACTGATATTTTTCTGCATTTTGGTGTGTGTGTGTGTGTGTGTGCCTGGGTTTTGAGTTTTCCAAATATTTTTACACACGCATTTGAGTGTCAGCCTGTGCATCTGCACGCATTTGTGAAAGTTCACACACACATGTTTTCATGTGAGTCAGACTGTTGTGCTGAGTGCTAAGCGACGTAAGCTGTAATTTCCAAAGCCTGCCCTTTTGTTCCAACCTGGGTATTAAGCCTTACAGGATAATATGCACTTGGCGAGTAGAACCCTGTATAACACACTGCTACACCCTGTCACAACATGCCTGGAGAGAGAAAGACAGACCAGAAGGGGGTGGAGCGGGAAGAGGGTAGGGTGTAGAGTAAGAAATTCAGAGATGGTTAAGAATGGAGAGAAAGAAAGTGGTGCAGGGGACATTCATGAGAAGGAGCTTGTCACTGCTGGTTGTAGACGAACTTACTCTCATTCATTCCTCATTCATTCATTCCTTCCTATTTTTCTCTTTTGCTCTCACATTTTGTATTTTTCTCCCTCTTATTCAGAGGGCTGCAACTGTTCTCCATCAATTAATCTGCTGATTGTTTTTTTCTAAATAATAATTGTTTAGTCCATAAAACTGCCAGAAAACAGTGTCCATCACAATTTCTCAAAGCCCAAGGTAACATCCTCACATGGCTTGTCTTGCATCTTTCAAAGCATGATGGGAAGTGTAGTAACAAAATCAAAACATATATAGCTGTAACTACAAGTAACAGTCTCAAACACATATAGTACCACTCACATGTCAAACGATGGCATGAAACAACAATATATGACGTGCAGCTATGATTAATTTTTCTGATTGACTGATCAATGAATCGTTTCAGCAGTAGAGTGCTAAACCAGATTAGATGTCCTGAAATAATCATTAATATAATCCCTCTGTTGTGTCTTCGGCGTTCTACTCCCCCTCACTTCCTCTCTCCTCTTTTTCACCGCGGCTCTTTCTACCTGATATTTAATTTCTAGTCACTGCCTGTTCTCCTGCTGTCTGTGGAGATGTGACACACCTGAAACAGCAGAGAAGGTGCCGGCAGCGATAGACAGAGGCAGTGGAGGAGAGGAAGGGGCTGACACTACAGGGAGGAGGACGGCAGATGGAGATTGATGGAGGGAGAGATAGGGAGATAAAGAGAAACATGCCGTTGGGAGTGACAGAGGAGGGAGTGAGAGTGAGTGAGAGGGATGGGGGGCCTGCAGGCCTGAGAACCACACAATTCCTCTACGTCTTTCTCGAGCTCTCTCTCTCTCCCTCGCTCTTTCTCCCCTTGCAAGCCTCTCCTTGTGGGAGAGGAGATCAATTCTCGTCTAGTCTGCCTACGCCTCCAGGAGTTTGTTGTTGTTGTTGAGTGTGTGTATGTATGTGCTTCTGTGTCTGCTTTTTTTTTTTTTTTTTTTTTTTGCTGTGGGAGGCAGGATGAGATTTTTTGAGGTCTATCCCACACCCAAGGGAGGCGCAAAATCCCCTCACTTCCTCCTTGTTTCCCGACCCCCTTCCTCTGCTCCCTTTTTTTTTCTATCTGCATGACACATCTTTTCTCCATTCCTGCTCTCTCTTCCTCCAGTCTCCCTTCTGCCCTCTACCTCCTTCTAGCGCTGCCTTTTTTTTTTTCCTCCTAGTCTGTGCTCCTCTTCCCTCTCTTTCAGGGGGGTCTGTAAGTAATGGAATCAGTTCAGCTGATCATCCTGAGGCAGGAAGTCAAGCCAAGTGCAGAGTGAAGTGTGTGTGTGTGTGTGTGTGTGCGCGTGTGCGTGCACGTACGCCAGAAATTCCACAGATACACTTACACATACACGCACACACACATGCAAATAGCGAGACAGAGAGACAGGGAGGGAGAGAGACACACATTGAAAAGAGGATTAGCGAGCCCTGGAGCATCACTTGTCTTCCCCAAAGTTCCTCCAGAGAGAGGACACCCCTCTTCTTTGAGATAGGTGGGGGATAGACGGAGGGGAAGGGGGAGGAAAGATGGAGGCAGAAGATGAAGGGATGCAGGAAAGGTGCAGCTAAATATATCCCAGTGTAGTATATCTCTGCCAGTTTCAACAAATTATCGTCAAATGGGGGGGAAGGGGGGCAACATGAGCGATAATAAAGAATAAAGATGATCATGTTAATGTAGAAATGCTGTAGCCACCAGGGAGGCTGGGAGGAGAAGAGGACAAGATCAGACAGGAAAGAAAGGAAAAGAAAGTAACTAAGAAAAGATATATACATATTCTGAGATGCTGACTAGACCACGGAGAAAAGACAGAGATGGAAATAGATAAAACAGTGAGTGAAAGCAAGAAAGAAAGTGATTCAGAGAGAAAAAGAGCCAGAGAGGAAATGGCGTAAGTAAGGGGGTTTGTTCTTGGTGCTGCCATGCAAATGAAGGCGGCGCTGCAGCAATGCTAACTAACAGCAATTCACACTGTTGGACTCATCACTTATTAATGCTCTACGGCTCCCCCTCCCATCTCTTTCTCTCTCCCTCTCTTTACCCATTCCCCTCTCCCCTGCTCTCGCCAGGATCTCTCTTTTTTGTTCGCTCTCTCACTCGCTGTTGCTAGGGCCCGTGCACTCACGTGACAACAGCTGGGTAGGGGGCGCTGCGGTGGCACACAGCGACATGTGCAAGTGTGCGTTTCATGTGTGTGTGTTTTTTTTTTTTTTCGTGTATGTGTGCAAGCTTTGTGTGCGTGTGTGCGACGGAGTACCCTTCATTAGAGGTAAAAATGGAATCAGCCATTTAAATGATGGCGACGGAGATCAGAAGAGAGGAGAGAAACTGCTGAATGGATGTGTAATTGATTCACAGGCCTAAGCTATAGGTCACAGAGGAGCTCAACAAATCTCTCTGTGCAGCATGTCACTTTATTTTTTACTCTCTGCTTTTTAACAAAAACAGATGCTGAAGACTGTCACGACTGTTCTGTCAAGATTTGCTCTGATCAGATTGTAAGGCTAAATGGGCCACCGGCTCTGCACAATACACGCTAGTAGCTGCACAAATGGACTCCTTGCAAATGCATGAAACACACACTCGCGCATACACTCACAGGCGGTCTCCTGATTTCTCACAATCTATACATTCTTACTCCCACTGTCTCACAATCCACGCCTGCAGAGTGCACTCAACAAATTTGTGAGTGTGTGTGTGTGTGTGTTTGTGCAGAACTTCCTCACTACAGGATGGCGCAACAATGAGCAGACAGTGGAGTACACCTACACATTCCATATTTATTCTCCTTCTAATTCAACTTTTCATCTCTGCCTTTCTTCTCTTTCCCACTTTTTCTTTTCTTCTCACTTTGTCTACATCTGTCCCCTCACCATTAATCATAATATTCATTTTACTAGCTCTGTCTCACATTCTGCAGTGGACCTATACATGAGTCCACATCTGAGTATGTATGAGGCATTGAAAGTGTGTGTTTCAGAATGTTTTAGAATGACAGTGAGGGACTGTGTGTATACGCCTGTTTGTACCACAAACTATGAGCTGCTGCGACAGAAACACAACTATTGAGCCAAAACACTGTTGTAATAGACAACTCAGTATCAATGTGCTGAGACAGAGTGCAAGAAAGGATGAAACCTCAGTGAAATCTATTCTACACTATAGACACACTCTGGTTGGTTGGAAAGGCTGACAAGATTTTGTCACAAGCTAGTAAACATTATGAAACTCTGTAAAAATTCCCTAAATCTATGCACAAATAATTACATGAGAAATGGTGGAAGTGCCATTCAGCACCATGGAGAGCTACATTACAAAATATTAAGGAATACTAGCTGAGGTAGCACCACGGACAGCTCTGCTGCTGTGGCCAAAAACAGCAAAGGCCTCAACATTCGCGGTCTCAGTGGTGCAACATTTGGCACAAGTAAACTGTGTGTGTGTTTCTTAGGGTAATGTTAGCTACAGTGGATACTGTAGCAGAGTAATAAAATAATAATGGGGCATATGGCCCGGTGCTACAGCCCAGCCTATCAGCAGTCAGTCAATTCCCTACCAGAGACGTACAGTAACAGAGCATCCAATACTGGTAAACAAGGTGGGATGTATCTGTGGTGTTACAAATACAGAATGTAACAAAATGGCGTCAATCATAGTGAATCAAAGGGCTCAACAAACACATTAGATAAATGACTAACAACACAGGTTTAAGGAAAGCAGCTGCTAACCTGAAGTTACAGAACAAGGAAGCCATATAACTAAAGGAAATATGAGAGGATTAGTTCAGTTAATTGCACAAAGCTACAGCAACAGAGCATAAAACACATACATGGAAACAGAGTGATGCATTTGTTTGCATCCAAACAGCCATCCAGTAGTGTAGTTACCATAAATGTGACACCCCAATGGGACACAAGTAAGCATGGGCTGACATAAAAAGAGTAAATCAACACCTATCTTTATTTGCCATCATGTTTTGATGCTGCAAGATGCATGGATGTAAGCTTTCAGTATACATAAACTGTGTCCACTGCACTTTGGCATTGCCATTCCTCTACCTATCTGAGAGTGAAATCATAGAAATCCAAAGATATCTACGTGCCCGTGAACACCATTGCACAGAAATATACGTCAGTACACTATAAAACCAACACCAGTTTGTCAAACAGCTGCAGGTGATCATGCCAAAAACTATATGAAGCATTTGCTCTTTTTAAAATAGTGAACAGGCAAAGTTTCACTCTGTTTTTCAGAGTGAAAAAGAATGAAAGGAGTCAGTCTGGATCTCTCCCTCCTCCCACTCCACTCCTTCTCCTGGTTAATTTATTTGATAATTACCAAGGGCCCATTATGGCTGATTTCAAGGAGGCACTGGGAAGGCCTACTAAAAGCTATTTCATTTGAGCTGCTCATTTTTAAGTACCTTCCCTGCGTCATATATGCACACACACACACACACACACACACACGCATGCATGCACTTTATAAAACATGACTTGAACAACTGTGAGTCCAGGCCCAACATGTAATTAACACCCTCACCCAACCTTCATTCACATCTCGTAGTGTGAGTGTGCACGCGTGTGTTTGTGTGTATTTAAAGCATAGACACATGAGTGCACGCATGCATGTGCACCAGTGCATGCCTGCCTGCATGTGTGTGTGTAAGGGCTAAAAGGTGGGTAGGGGTGAAAGATAATAAAGATTGGATTCTAATAAAATGTTCTCATCCTCTTAAATCCCCCTCCTGCCCTCTCCCCCACCTGCCATATTAACACCCCCATTACAAGGGCAGATGAATGAAAATGAACAGAACTGTGGTGTGATTCCCCGAGTGTCAAATCAATACCGCTCCCCTCCTCCCCTCCTCCTCTCCCTCCTTCCAACCCGCCCTCTCTCCCTTCATCCTTTTCTCTGCTACTATCATTTTCCTATTCTCCTCTCCTCTGTTGGGCCTGAAGAATTGGCATGTGTTTGACAAAGGGAAATCTACACCTAGCGACAATAGACTCTCTCCCTATCTGAGCCCCCCTCTCTCTCGCTCTCTCTCTCCCTCTCTCTAGTATGAAATGAATGACGCTTGCTCCTATCTCCTCTCTATTCACATTCAAAGTAGTCTATAATAGTTAAGTGCTACTGAGAACAAGCCAGACATAGAAAGAGCCACAAGGGCTGCGTATTACTGCCACTTTCTTTGACTCAATCAGAGACAAAAGCTTGCGTAAGGACTGGGAAGAGGTTATGTCAAAATAACAGAAGAAGGTTAATAAAGAAGAGTTGTGTGAATTTCACAGGCTCTGTCTCTTTCGCTCTATGAGTGCAAGACACACGCGGTTACCAGAGGCAGAATAATTGAAGAGGAAACACACAGATACACACTCGATCTATTCTTATCTCTCTACAAGTGTTCCGGTTTTTCAGCCCCAACCCTTGACCTTCTCATCCTCCTCTCCTCCCTTGTTCCGTCTGTTTTTCAGGTTCAGTGTGATGCAGTGATCTGAGGATAGGTATGAAGAGGACTAATGCACTAATTAAAAAGGCATGCTTCACCGTCAAATGCCAGCTGCCGCTCCCCCCCCATCAACCACCAACCACCACCACCACCATGTCTCCTGTTTTCTTTGTCTTTCCCTCTCTCAATATCTATCTATTTCCTTGGTTTCTCTGTTCTCTACCTCTATCTCTCTTCCCACTGCTGTCTCTTTATTCCTCTTTCTATATCTGTTGCTAGAAGGTGACACCCCGTACACCCACACACCCCTCACCCTCTCTGAACGACTCATGCTTGAGACTAGAGAGAGAGAGACAGAGAGAGAAATAAAGAGTAAGAAGAAAAACAAATAAAGAAAATGGAAAAATGCACTCATCCAAACCAAAAGAAATAGCAAGAATGAGAAATCTGATAATCTGTCTGCTTTTATCATCAGCCCAACCCCACTTCTGTTCATCTCAGTCTTTCCCTCTGTAATGGTTAAAGGCCTCTACCATACTTAAGCAACCTTAATTGGTATATCCATAAATATTCAAGTAGCAAGATGGAGGCAGGGTTGGATGTCTGGATGGAGAGATGTAGAGAAATGGTTGAGAATTTGTTGGACAGTGTGAAAAAGAAAAGAAGGGCAGCAGGAGTTACACAAAAACGATCCTCTTTCTTTTCGATCCTCTTGTCCTGGAGATGTTTACATGTTTTTCTATCCTGTTAAAAGCCTGTTCTGTACATCACAGCGCGCACACACACACAACCAAAAAATACCTCCAACTACATCTATCTGTGTTTCCATTTGCTCGCTGACAACGACACACTCACAAACATACACTCCAGACTTGTCAACATGTGGTGCATTGTGTCGCTTTTGTCTTTAATTATTTAGTCTCATAGATAATAGATTAAGACATGCTCGCCAGTCATGAGAAGGCTAACGGGACATATCTAATGCATTACACACACACACACACACACACACACACACACACACACACACCACAATGCGCACAAACACACAGAGCCAACTCTACTAAAGTGTGACCTTATTTCTGCTGTGGAAAACACAAAAACAACGGTGTGTGAACAGTCCAATTTCACACACAGGTCTGTTTTGTGTGATTGTCATCCATTATGAAGAGGAGGACACAGTAAACAGGGAAAAGACTGATCATGGATCTTCTGAAGGCAGCACTTTGACTTCCTGTTTAGCTTTTGAACTTGATTCCATGGTCTACTTGTGTAATTTTAAGCATGGCTGCTGGTTCTACATACAAGCATCTGTGTGTATGAGAAGGAGAGCAACAAGGAGAGCGCCGGCACACATGAGATAAAAACTCTCACACAAATCAATAAAGCCTTGCCCTTTGTAAAGCCGTGTTGTCCTCGGTCGGAGTACTACAGTGCCACAGCATGTAAGCAGCACCACGGTGACACATACTGAATCTCAGGGAGCAGGGGGTCACCGGGGAGCAAGGCCTGTGCGCGGATGAGTGCACCTTGCATGGCAGGCGGATGTGAGGAGGGAGGGGAAGGAGGGAGGCAGGGAGGGAGAAGGCCTGCCATTCTCCTACGCATTCCTCCCCCGGCTCCCCTCGTTCGCCCGCGCCACCGTAATGATGCGCCCTCACCGCTGTTGCTGGGCATCTTGGCGACAGAGACCCAAAAGAGGATGAAGAGGAGGAGAAGGAGGAGGAGTCAAAGTAGGAGAAGAAACGAGGGATGATGGGAAGCAAAAGAGCTGCAGAGACAGATGTTGCAGATTGGAGTGGAGTAGTGGTGACATGCTAAAAGCGGGTCCCCCAGACGTCATGGGGAGGCCTGAGGGCCAGGAGTGCCCGAGGTACGTGCTTGGAGGAGGTGGGGTGGGGGGGGGGGCGACACAGCAGTTCACCCTCCCTTCCTGCCTGACTGTCTCTCTGTCTCTTCTGCCTCACTGCCCCCCTACACTCTGTCCCACTTTAGCCCAATGTCACTGCCACAGCAAGGGGGAGGGGACATAAAAAGAGACAAACAGAGAGGAGAGGGAAAGAGGGTAAAAGGGAGGAAAGTAAAGAGGAACTAAGTGGGAGATAAAGAGGAAAGACAGATAGAGGGAAAAAAAGGAAAGAAAGATCCCAAAGAAGATGATGATGATGAGGATACTGGTAGAAGAGAGTGCAGGGAGTCCAACTAAGATGCCATTACACGCTTTCATGTATACAGATTTTCCCTCTCCCTCTCATACAATCCCTTGCCTGGGAATTCTTTTGTCTCCTTGTCACACAAACATACCAGACTCAGCATATGTGGAGTTACACATGCAGTCAAGCACAAACTCCCCATTGCAAATACACGTATGTGCAGGCATGCACATGCCCGCATACACACACACACACACAGAGTGGCCAGTCAGGCGTGCTTTGTGGTCTTGTCAGCTCATCCAGCGTCCCATGGCATAAAGATGTGTGATTCTTGGAGATAAGCACGCTTAACAGGACAACAGTACAACAATCCAAAGCCACAGTGAGCAAACAGTTCAATAAACACCATGTTTCTTTCACTTTGCTGGGCTTTGATACTGTTAAATTTATTAACTGTCCAACATCCCATTTACCATTACAGATAGCTGCAGCCCACTGGACACACACAATTTAGCACTGGCCTTTACACTATACTGTAGCAATAGCTATAATAAAGATAGTAAGTGTGAGGGTGAGAGGAAGTGGGAAACTAAATAAATCAAAGATATTAAGAGATGAAAGAAGGCCGGATACAGAGGACGCTGTCACTGTTAGAAGGGACGATTATGTATGATGGAAATGAAGGCTGGAGGTGTGTTTAATGGATGAGCATTGCACCACTGAGCCTAGTGACATCTGCTGTAGCACTGCTATTAACCCTCCTCAATATACAACTGTCCAACAAGTAGGAGAGAGACAGGGGGGGAGAAAGCGAGTACATATTCAGAAGCACCCGATGCCATCATAAGAATCAAATTCCTGCTCTGTGAAGACGACAGCACAACCTACACTTACTCAGGTCTGTGGGTTGAGGTGTTACTGAGAGTAATAAATTTGTCACAGTCAATGTATCTCACTGTATCTCTCATCTTTGTCATGTTGGACATAAGTCACAACCATATGCTAACTCAACAATTTCATTATATTTTGATTGGTTCAAACATCGTATGAATTAAATGACTTATACTGTAAGCTGTGGTAGCCTGTGCTACTGTACACTGCTACTTGCCCGTAAGCAAGCCAAAGTTTTAATAAAAATTAAAATTAAAATAAAATAGCTGTCAAATTTCATGTTAGAATAGACTACATGAGCAACCTTGAGTAAATTAAGGTGCATACAAGCACTCTGGTCACAGAGCACAGAGACAGAGGTGACCTTGGATGAAGTTCTGGTTGTACTCTGCAAAATAATTTAGATCTATTGCGGTAAAAATCAGGACAACATGAAATTTTATCCATGCAGTAAATGAACAGGTTGAAAGAACATACAGGATTTATTAAATTAATAAGTCTAAAGATAATTTGGCACAGAATGTTACAATCATTTTCATTTAATCTATTTATAGAAATAAACTGCTTGGTCCAATTATACAGTAAATCAAGAACGTTTGACAAACACCTTGCAGAGTTTTTGATTTTTTACATGTTCAGAGTCATATCGATGTAGGGTAGAATTAAGCTGTTACACATCAGAATATAGGAAAACGTGATCAAACAGTCACAGTCTACCAAATTACAACAAAACATACAGAAGGACCTACTGGGAAAAAATGTAAAAAGTGCAGTTAAATCTGGTGCAGAAGTACACAGTATCATGTGAGAGTATGTGTAAGTTAAAGCAAGAAGACTATTATCATTCTAATTTCCTCACCCCACCATGTCTCCACATCTCAGGCATTATCAGATGAACTCACTATGTTTGACCTCCATATCTGTGACATCTCCTTACTTTCATTGTATTGGATACCTCTTTGCTCCTAAACGCACCCACCACCACCTCTGTCAATTCTCCGCTTCCCAGGCAGGGACTCTGAATTCAAATCATAGGGGTTTAACCCTTTAAATGCTATCAAAATATATCATTGCAACCCAATGGATCCATTAAATCTATGGAGTGAACGCCAAAATATCTTTAAAATGCAAAAACAAGATTACTAATCTTTGCCCACATGTGACAAAAATGGAAGAGCAGAGGAAAATGTATTACTGCATGCCACAACCATCACACATAACTAAGAGATGTGTAGTCTACTTTAGTATTTTTTTTTTACCCCACCCCACCTCACCTCATACCTCCCTCCACACCTACTCCCAGTTGAGACCACTTTAACAGCATGAAATTCACCTACATCAGCACTTCTTCTTAATCCAACTCAGAGAGTAATGACACAAACACACTCACAATATGTGTTGACATGACTTTCCTGCGTTATGATCTCAATCACATGACAATCGCATGTTGTGTTTGAGCATTTGCACCCTCTTCATCATAGCTGTGGAACGGCAGGTGACGCCCCTGTCTCCTTAATGATATTGTAAACACGCCGGTGGATTCGCATACATATGGATCCAGCCATGTAGAGCAGAGCAGGATAGCATGAAAGAGCCTTGGCAATCTCCTGTGCCCCCACATCTAGGTTTTACAACAGAAACCCCTCTTCCGCCCCCTCTGTCCACTGTCCAATCCCTGTACAGCCCTCAGCATCCCTCCCTTAAGAGTGGGAGGTCTCATCAAGGGCTGGCATGAGATATGGCAGCTTGGCTAGAGGTGGCATTTGCCAAGGTCATTCAGCATGTCTGTGTGTGTGCCACCATCCCTGTTGCATGAGAGAATTCCAACGTATTGTATTTGGATACAAGAACAGTGACATGGGCCATTTTTTGTGTTTCAGTGTATAATGCAGTATGCAGAGTAGAGGCCATCTTATAAGGCTGCTTTGCTGTCTGCCTGCAGAATAAGGAAATGCTAGGCTCGCTGCTGCTGCTTGGTTTTAATGGGCCAGCAACTGAAGCTGAACCTCAAATCATCATAATGAGAGAGAATGAGATCCACACACGCAAAGGAAGGAGGGAGGAAGGGAAGGTAGATAGGGAAATCGGGTAAAGAGAGCGAAAAAAGAAGGGGGGAGCCTCAGAAACAGAAAGAGGAGGTGGTGAGAAAGGGAGAGAGAGATTCCTCTGCATCTCTGATTTGCTTGGGTGATATTCATCTGAGCGACAGAGCGTAGGGGAGGAATAGATGGAGGGAGGCAGCAGCAAGGGAGGAGGGAAAAAAGAGAAAGAAAGCAGAAGTATTTTTTATTTCTATAAGCCATTTGTTTTTATTAAGCTTCCCTGTCCTTGTAGCTGTTCTCTGTGCTCTTCACTGGCTATTTGTTTATGTTCAGTTACAGGGGCATGTCCATTGTGGTATTTACAAGCATAAAGCAAAGTGTTGCATTCAAAATGTTGGGATTGTATTCATTTGTTGTGGTTTGACTACAGGAAAGAGTAAAAAGGAGAGGATACACTACAGGAATCACACCCAATTTCTACTATATTCTGTTTATTTTAATAGGCTTTGAAGGATGGAGGCTGGCGATGATCTATATTTTTCTTAGTGTCAATAAAAACTTTGAAAAGACCATAGCCAACAATGAATTGATCCTAAATCCTCAGTGCCACAGACCTCCATTGTTGCCCAAAAACTATTAAGAACACATCAATAAGCCGTCCTGTTGTACTGGATGAAATGTTCCTTCGTTATAATGAACTGCAATTTATTTTGCACCAATCTTTCACCATCCTGCTGCTGTGATTTCTCATTAATGCACCAAAAGTGTTTTAATTTGCAACTGAAAATAGTCCCCAGCAAATGCACTGTTTACTCCTGTTTGAGCAATGTTTGTTTAAAACCAAAGTGCCCAGGTGTTTATAGCCGTTTAAAAAAAAATGAAACTATGGTAGTGCAATGAAAGGGCTCGAGGCTGAGGGCCACAGACTGGGTTAGGAAGTCATAAAGTACTGAAAGACTGAACACATTTTTTTTTTTTTGCCTTTTCACTGGATTCACAGGAGTTACACCAATCTTATTCCTGAAAGTAAAATTACACTATTTACATTACTGCTATTGTAATGGAGCGGTCATTTGGAATAACAAGAACACATATAAGTAATATGGAAGTTGAAGGTGATTATAAAAGCCATGGCCTAAAAAGCTACACGCTGTGCGGAAAAAACAAAGCTGAAAAATATTAAGAGATGGGTGCAGTACAGTGTGGGAGAAGAAGCTGGAAGAGAATGAGGGATGCAGAGAGGGAAGGAGAGCGGGAGAGGGGGAGGGAGGCAGAAGAGAGGGAATGTGACAGAGTGGTGACAGAGGGAGAGAGCGGAGCGCTGTGTGTGTCAGGACTGTGTGTGTCTCTGTGCTCGTGTCCCCAGGCGCAGGCAAACATTAGCTGCATTAAGTGAGCTGACAGGTCCCTCCCCATTACCACTACTGGTGGCCCAGGGAGGGAGGAAGAGAGAGAATGAGAGAGAGAGACAGAGAGAGAGAGAGAGAGACAGAGAGAGAGAGAAAGGGGGGAGAAATGGAAGACACTGTGGTCTGTACAATCCAAAACACATGATGTGCATCTCCTTCTGCGCACATCCACACACATATATTATCCTGACATATCTGCATAGATACAGTGGCTACACAAAACAACTTTTCATATATTTTTTGCATGGTGGCCACATAAATAGAAAACAACCCAGAAAATCCAAAGTAACAAAAAAATACTTGCAAAAAACACACACACACACAAAAACAGTCTTTACTTTAAACTCCTGTACACACAGTACGAATTCCCTTGGTGTGCAGAAAAACACACTCCATATATCATGCACACTGACAGCCATGTCTCTCAGAAGAATGTGTTACTGTGTTTATATACAATACACACGTGTCTGTACTGTGTGTGTGTGTGTGTGTGTGTGTGTATGCATATGTAGTGTATCATGCCTTCTCTGCTTAAATATTGATTGTTGTCTTGTCTGGGGTTCAGGGTTAAAGACCATCTGCTGCCTCCACCCTTCAATTATTCAGTCACACCACCAGCAACCCCCCTCTACCCCGACACACACTCAGAAACACACATATACACACACAAATTAGTCCCTGGGGGGTGTATTTCCATTTTCAGTGCGTCATAATAGCGTAATATTATTGCATACGGCACTGTACTATGCATCACTTCATCTGTTACAGTGCAATGGAGTCTCCTTCGTCACCTTGTTTCACGACAACGTAAGCACTCGCACACACAGAGCACAAATACACGCCGCCCATTACATGAGTTCAGCTGCTCGCACTGGAGTGGTACAGTAGGAGGTCAACCCCTGCTTTCTGAGTGCTCTGTGGGGAGGTTCGGAGTTAACATCACACTGTGTTAAGGCCAACTCCTCTGACCTGAGCAAGAGCACTGAGGACAGTAATAGGATGAAGGAGGAGGAGAGGAAGAGTAAATGAGGGGGGACACAAGGACAGAAAAAGTAGCGCAAAAGAGTTAAACAATCGTAGAGAGCGAGTGTGTGGGAGAAAAGAAGCAACACAGTGAAAGAAGGCGAAGGCAAGAGAGGTTCTTGACCTCTGGCTATGGAGCTATGGGGGGAGGGTGTGGGGGGGGTATGTTTGTTAGTGAAGATGTTTTTCCTCAAATGCAATGTCTCCGCGCTGCAGCCTGTGAGTGTGCATGTATGTGTGTGAGTGTGTGTTTGTGTGTAATCTCCCCGGGCAAATCCCTCTTTAGCCAAAGCAGGGAAGAATAGAGAAGAAAAGGAAAAGCCATCTTTATCCAAATCCAATTGCAGCTGGAAGGAGAGAGTAGAGCGAGGGAGGTGGAGGAGGAGAAAGGAGGAGGAGGAGAAGACGTTGTAATTTGTCTGAGGGATTACAAGGAGTGCTGGCAGAACATGACTGCTGACTGCGTGTGTGCGCGCATTTGTGTGTGTGTGTGTGTGTGTGTGTATGCGTACCATGGCTTAACCCCATGAATTCAAAGCGTAACAACATCAGAGACAGTATTTTTGTAACTGAACTAGAGCAGAAAATAAAGAATATTTCTCTACAGCCCTGCTCACTCCAGGTAAACATCAAATCCTCCGTGTGACTCAGTCCATAATAACAACCAGGAGGCTGACTCCAAGGGCAGATGACTGGACCTCTTTTTAGCCCAAAGTCATTATTACTTATAATCAGCTCTCAATTTCATGACATTACCGCAAAAACAAAATTATTCACATCACAACTAAAGCAAGCTAGGCACAAGACTGTGACCCACAAACCTCTGCGGAGGTTCACAAGCTTGTGCTGCCACAAGGCCAGAAACATGGCAGCAATACAGCAGCTGTTAGATCTGCGGTAATATCAAGCTTGTGCTTGAACACAGCCACTGTGTGGACTAAATACTGCATATGCTGCACACAAGGGTTAGCCGGTTCCAGCATGGATCTGGTTGTTAAAATACTTGGATTCATTAAGCTCTGGGCGTCTTTCTGAATCTTCTGAATCATCTTTTTTTATTAGCAAAGAACAATGTGTAAAACTGATTAAACTTGTAGGTCAACATAGACGATAGGCCCTAAAGTTGCTCATCATACAAAGTTTGAACATCCATAGTTTCATGACAACTGAGCAAACTCAATTCGCTGATGAGGACTGTTTGATATTGTTGAAATCTCAAGAACAGCAGGTGAGATTGTTTTGTCAGCTGCTGTTTTCCAAAATCAAGAATGAACTTTGTACCTCAGTGTATGTATAAAACTTTAAGATACTCATTCATCTAAATAGCAAATACAGAATCTGTCTGGAAAACTTGAGGTTTAGCTCTGTAATCATTAATCTTTGATATTTAGCTCTTAAATATATTATACAGATTTAATAAATTCTATCAAACCCCCCCAAAAAAACACACACAAAAGCTAAATGTGAGCCGCCACACAACAGATAGGAGCAAAGCCACTCCTGTCCACTCGTCCACCCTTCAAATTTAAAGAGGTATCTAGACTGCTGGAGAAGAGAAAGAAAAGGAAGAGAAGAAATGGAGTGAGGGATCTGGAAAACGATCGTAGAAGAGAGGAATGGGCTTTAGGCCAGCGTTTGGGTGCCATGGTTTGATGTGATGTGACTGTACAACACACAAGACCGCATATATCCGCCTGGAGCATGGGAAGGAGTTTAGGACAGTGAAGTCAGATAAGTGTCAGCGTGAAACAACATCAGTGTCTTTCTCCGTCTCTGTGAGTGACAGTGATACAAGGCAGTCTGCCCCTTACACGTATACACACACATGCAACAACACAAACACATACACACACAGGTGCCCAACGGCTCTATGCAGGAACAGCTGTTTTGCTGTGACACACAGCATACCCTGCACATCACATCAGATACACAGCAGCTCCTTACCCAGAAACTTGTGGACCACAGTGACACACAGATACCGTCGCCTGCTTCACCAAATGCTGACACACTCTTCTAGGCATTTTATACTGTCAGGTTACATTTACCAGATACACACTCACACACATAGTCATGTACAGTATTGTCCTGCAGTATTCTGAGAGCATATACAGTAAAATGGAGGTACTTTCTACAGTAAAGACTCAGAAATGGAGGTACAGTAGAAGAAGGGTTGGGCGAAATGACAATGTATGTAATGAGATAATAGAAATTTTGCTATACCGTTTAAGGTTATACCCGTGGTTGTATTGTTTTATAACAATATTGGTTTTATTTATTTTTGCATCAATTTGATATCGTACATTGATTTATGGAAATGCCATAAACAGACATTCCTATCGGATTATTTTGTCAATCTATGAACAACTATCATAGAATTTTCAGAAAATGTTCAATATCACTTTATATCACCATATAAATTTACACAGACCACAACAAATATTTTCCTCACACTGGCCCCTCCTAAGAAGGATTGAGTTCTGTTTACTGTTTCGATTGTGGATCCTATTTTGGAAACACCCCAATTCACTAAGCTCGAATGGTTACGAATCTTTTATCAAACCCTTTATCTCTCCTTCCTCTTTTTTATTGGATTTTATTGGATTCAGAATTGACAAAATGCTATTGTACCCCAACCCCAGATTTGGATACCTTTTGATCCCCTTTAAAGTCACAAAGTAGATTAGGGTATACGTTCTTACCACCTTGAACTAACAGTTACTAAAGTCAGTTAAGGCAGCACGACGCAGTGGAAAAGCACTCATCAGGGTTCAGTTCCCAGCTTCTTCTGGTTTGGCAGCACTGAACAGACTAGACAGTGCTTATGGGCGGTAAGCTGTTGAGGGATCATATTTTTGTTGTGGCACTACCGACTTCTTCAGGTTGGTCTGGCTGTACTGTTTCCATCTGTGTAAAGCCTCAACAGTCAAAGAGTGGAAATTTGAAGCAACAAGGATTGCAGGGGGACAATGGGTTTATGAAAGAGGAAGAAAAGGGGGAAAGAATCCATTATTGAGTGTTCTGATTTGCTCAGTATTCTATGATTATTACATTTTTTTCTCACTTGGGGAACATAATTTTCATAAGGTACAAAAGGCAGGAATAGAAAAATCAACTGAAAAAAGGATACCTTACTGAACTTGTATTGCACAGGATAATGCTCAAACGACAAGCTTTTGTTCTGCAAAAGATACAATTCTGCTCTCTCCTCTTCTGAGAGAGTGGCAGACTCACACACATGAACACACAAGCACATAATACATTTGCACATGCACACAAGCGTATAAACATATACGCATTCAACGAGGCACATTATACAGATGTGTCATTGTAACGCTGCAGTGCCAAGGTGATTCCTTTATGCTGCAAACGCCTTCACTTTCTGTGCTCCTCCTTTTCTTTTGATTCTGCCTTTAGTCCAACAGTCTAATAAAGGGAATGTTTTAAAATGTACAAGTACAATCACTGTTAAGGCATGCAGACGATGTTCTCACCCAGTGACTTGCACAACACTTGTATAAGCTTCAATACTGGGCTCAGTATGATAAAAAAAAAGCAGCTGTAACAATACTCTTGTGATCATAGAGCAACTAGAGAAAAATGGGAAGGAAATATACAGTATAAATAAAGAGCAAAAAAGTTTTTTTAAAGCAGTCAAGGATGAGAAGGTGAAGCAGTTCACAGATTTTTTTCTCAGCAAATTATTTTGGGTGCTGAATGGGTGCTTCTTTCATCCCCGTAGTGTTACAACATTGCAAACATCCAATGATATCTTAGAGACATTGGTGGACTTGAAAAACAATCCACCAGCCACCAGAGAATCAATGTACTGTAAGATGTGCAGTCCAGACGGCCAGGCCAATGGCAGAATCCTCCATTCATGCAGTTTCTGCTTTTAATGTCAGTTGTCAGGTTGAGATAATAGAATGGCAAATGGTAAGACCGGGGCAGGAGGGTCAGCATCACAGGCTTCATATTCTAAAGATAAAATGAGGATATCGTTGGCTGCAGGTAATCATGTGTTTCTCTCTCAGTGGCTGAAAGAATGTGGATGCTAAATACGGTGAAACATCCATACAATTATTACTGTGGGGGATTCATGAGCCTGTCCTGATTTGTCAGACTTGTACATGCAAATTTGCGAGCTGTTCTGCAGCAGGGACTCGGAATCTCCGTTAAAGGACTGTTGTAAATAGATCAGCATATCTGAGCAATAATGTTACTATCAATGTAATGCTTGTTACACTGTTAACTCTAAGTACAAATTATACGATACAAAATCAGAGAAAAAGTAGTTTTAAATAAAGGTTTATGTACACAGTGCAAAACATTGAAAAAATACCAAATTACTTTGTGTAAATGTACATAGTACATTTTGTCTGTTATAATAAAAGTGCCAAGGAACAATGGTAGGAGCATTACATGTACAGCACAGAGAAATTGTGAAGGCCATGTGTGTAATGCATTCAAGCTTTCAAGCAACATAAAAACAAACTTATATCATTGTGGTTGCTACAGTGGAAACAGACAGTGGAAATGGTTAGTTACAGCCATGGCTGCAGTAGCACAAATGAACTGAACTGTTTTTCAAGTTTCCAAATGGTTTATTTTCCTGCAGACCTGATGCTAATCTTACTAGTCAACATGCTCTATACATGAATAACAATTTTGTTTGACTCTAAAAAAGATCCCCAAAACTGAACACCTGTCATCATCTGTTATATTCTCTATCTTCTTCTTTCGCTCCTGTTGCTCAGGTAAACCCATGTCACTCTCTCATAAAGCCACAGGTAGGCTCTGAGAGACTGGAGGAGATTCTGAGTGCTTTTCTATGTTTCCCCAGCTCTGCCTCTACTCCTTTATCAGACAGAGGGATAGAGGTGAGGAAAGAATTGAGAGAAGGAACAACAGAGGGGAAAGACAAAGAATGTAAGCCCCCACAGCAGCACTTAAAGTAAGTCTGCATTATTGATGAGGAGACAAAGCGAAACATTTATATATCATCGAGGATGTGTAGAAGCTAAGCCGATCCCTGCAGAGCTGAGAGAGAAAGAGAGATGGCGAGAGAGAGAGAGAGAGAGAGAGAGAGAGTGTGTAAGTGAGGGTCAAGAGAGAGAGAGAGGCCATGTTGAAAGAGGGATGTCTAAGGAGATTTGAGCGTGTTTTGTGTGTGGGTTTACAGTAGAAGGTCAAGTGTAAGATGTGTCCTGTGTATTTTCTCTGGTCAGCTGTGGGATTTCCTCAGGGCTGAGGGATCAAGACCAGGCCAGAGAATTATTATGAGTCCTAAACAGGCCTTCATACTACACTGTGTGCTTAACCTCTCACTACACTAACTTTGATGTCCCGAGCTCCCCTGGACTATTGCTGAATGTCACCCTCCTCTCTGTAAAGCTCACCTTTATTGATTTTGAAAAAGGCTAAATATTACATAAAAGTATACAGAAGGTTTTCATACTCCTAAGCACAGACTGGGTAGAAAAACTAAATACTGTATGTATAATGTTCAATTTTTTTTTAATTATTATTTGATTAGGGTTTTTTAATGTCAAACCATCCAAAATCCAAACATATTCCAACAATGATATGAAACAGATTAAAGCAGCAACCCCTAAATGTGTATTCAGACTCTATTCATACAAAGCCAATTTTTAGTGGTGGCAGGTTTGCATACAAAATCATTTCAACTTGAGCGAAACATTTACACGTATCCCAAGGCTGGTGGAGCCCACTTAAAAAATGGACAGGCAAAAAAAAACTTAAACCTAAGAAAAAGTAGAGAGGGTTAGCCTAACGCTAACCCATGCATGCAGTCAGTGAGTATGCAGGGAGATAGCTACAGCTAAGTCTGTACAGTTGGTAAATTGAGTTCGATTTGAGAAGTTAGAAACAGCAAATGTTTGCTTGATGCATGACATAAACATTTAATTGATTAATAAAATTGTTGCTGGTAAATGTTCTTTTAAAGGACTAATTTGCTTATTGACTATCCATGTGCACATATATTGTCAACAGGGACACTGACAAACTTTGTTTTTGTCACTTAGGAGGACATTGCATTGACTTATAGGGACTTACCCTAACCTTAACCACAGCCACTGCATACCCACATACCACAATCCTAACTCTAACCATAACCAAAAGCCAAAAATCTCAGCTTATTTTGTGGTGACCAGCTTTGAGTCCCCATAATAATAATATGTGATTTATGTCCCCAGATGTGATTAATACAAGAACACAAACACACATTTTCAGAGATGTTCTCCGCAAACAGTAGGGATTTCAGATCGCCTGTATAATATGTAACAGGAGAACAGCTGATGAATGAGCAAAGCTTGTATGGCTTGTAGTTAAGACAACTCTAATATTAACGCTAGTTACCATAGTGATTGGGCTTTGTATTAGGAGATCAAATTGTCACCTGTCGCAACCACTGGGAAACCTTCACTGCATGTCAGATTGGGCATAATGTTTGGTTTAAATAATGCACATTGTTCAGCTGTGACTGATGGATTTGTGAGGAACTGACGTGTGAAAGTGGCTGAGCATGAATGTATGAATAGTGCAATTTTATGGACATGGCTATACATTGTATGTGTGTGTGTGTGTGTGCGTGTGTGTGTGTGTGTGTGTGTAGGGGAGGCCGTTAGGGGATAAGCACTCAATAACAGCTGACACTGAGCTGCCCTCTGCTCTCGCTCACACAAAGGACTATGATTATATTACTGTTTGACTGCCTGTCCCTCCCTCCCTCCATCCCCCCATCATACCCTATACTGCCAAGCCCTCTGTGCACTCAACGGCTAAGATAATTACCACTATTGTGTGTCACACACATACACACACTCCCATGCAAAGTGTGCCACGTGCTTGCCAGCTCCCCCATCTGTCCTCTTCTCTCTCCCCCCTTTTCTCTCTCTATTCCCTCTCTCCATTTCTGTCTGTTTTTGTTTCTGCACCCTTTGACATTCACTATTTGGCAGCAAAGGGGAAATCCACTACAGAGGGGGGAAAGATTGGTGGAATAAAGACTCATAATTTTTACTACTTGTATTTAGTAGGCTGATTATTTATTTTTTACAGTGACAAAACACATTGATACAGTTGTTGTCAATTGGTCAACCTATTCAGTGGTGTGAAATTTGCGTTAGAATGATGCGTCAGTAGTGTGAAAGACTTATTACTGAATATCAATATTTTTCCAATACATAATTATTTCCTACTCCACTAATCCAATTTCTCTTTTCCTCTCCTCTCCTCTCCTCTCCTCTCCTCTCCTCTCCTTTCCACTCCATCAGCCTTGCATGTCCCTTGCATCCTTTAACCTTTCCATTTAGCCAGGAAGAAAAGAAAACAACACAGAATTGAGAGAGCATTGGAGAGGGGGGCTTGCGCATGCGACAGTACGCTGACATCCCTTTCTTTCATTCTTTCTTCATTTCTCTACTCCTCCAGTTAAACTTTAATGTGTTTTCCCACTCAAGTACTTAGGGAAACTCCTCAGAAATGGCTGTGGTTGCAGAAACACCAGAGTGGTTGTAGTGTGCCTCCTGTGTGTGTGGTGGTATTGTAAGATAAGGAGATTTAAGTGGTTAGTGGCTGTGTATGTGTGTGTGTGTGGTGGTGGTGGGGGGGGGGGGTCATAATATGATGTCGGAGTGGTGTTTACACGAGCGGGCGAAGCCACAGACAAATGTAGCCGTTAATACAAAACCCCTTTCCACCATTTCTCCATCTGCTTTTTCTCATCCCTCCATCCGGTCTCCTCTACCTGCAGGAGCAAACACATACCTGGAAACACACACACACACACACACACACTCTCCCTCTCTGTCTCTCTGTGTTGAAGGTTGAGGTGACCACCTTGAGAGTGTGTAATTGTTTAATAGCCTGAGAGCTCCCATGTCTACCTCCGAGGCCTTTGCTCACTGAAGATCGATCAAATACTCCTGCTGCCGGTGACAACTTTGAAGACGCACGCACACACACACACACACACACACACACACACAAAGGAGCTACACTAACAATGAGTGCTGCTGGAGAGATGGACAGAGACAGTTAAAGGAAAAGAGAAAGAGAGAGTGAGAGGAAAGAGGAGTACCTCCCTTAGCTGCTGCCATGTGGCTTTAGCCATCTGTTGGCAGAGTCTAAATTAATTAGCTCCACTCATTACTAGTTTGCAAGAGGCCTGCAGTCTAAACCAGACACCAGCTCTCTAACTTCTCTTTCTGATAATCTCTCCTTATTTCTTCCTCTCTTGGTAGCAGAAAACCTTCCTAGCAAAGCTGTAGACTCTGAAACCCCAAAATGTTGTGTGTTATAATCTATTCTGACACTTAACTCCTATTCAGACAAAGCAAAAAATCTGTGTTGACATTGTGTTATACGTCTATCTATCCATCCAGGGGTCTCCAACTCAAATGATCTGGAGGCCACTGACCAGGTGTCTCTCTCAGGGGGAGACACCTAAATACTTTGTGAAGAAAAGAACTTCAGTATTCCTTTTTCAATTATATATATTTCAACTATACACACCATGAGAACGGGAACTTTCTCCTTGCAGACGGGACAGGGAGCAGTAGCAATAAACTTTACCAAAAATAACAATTGTCCACTTCTCTTGACCCTCTCTCTTCATCTGTGCTCTAGATCTACCTTTCTTTTAGGCTTAGAAATAGATGTTGCAGTAAATCAGAGTGCTCTTGGTCGTCGCTAAATGTTTAACGTTGGCAAGTCAAGGCAGAGCTTGACGAAAAAACGATTATCCTAAAATAAAAGACCGGGGAAAAACAAAATAGGAACATTTAAAGAAATAATTTCTGCAACAATAAATTCTAAACATGAAATCACGAAATTGTCTCATGGATATGGCATTTTGAGACCCTGAAAACTCAGCATTTGCTGTTGTAATCTATTGTGATACACAATTTAAAAAGGCGCAAAATTAAATCTCACAAGCAGTCAGAAACAAACCCACAACCATAAAAATCTCAGTGTTGACACTACGAGGGAGACATGCTTATGTTATCCATCTAGACACACCTTCCCTCACCCCTCTCTCTCTCTCTCTCTCTCCTTTTCTCTCTCTCTCTGCCCTCTTATCCCACTTTTCCCTCTCATCCTTGGGGAGTGCTCTGTGCCACCGCAGAGACGACAGATGGGGCTCAACATCATCCAGAGAGTGAGAGAGAGAGAGAGGGAGAGAGAGAATAGAGGGAGGTTGCATTCATTATTTACATCACTTGGTATTGGAATATTAATGCTAAAAGCAATCGGGCAACCCTTCATTAAATTAACTGGAGATGTAGGGAAAGAGAGGAGAGGGTGAGATGGAAGGATGGGGAGCGAGGGAGGCAGAGACAGTGGGAGAGAGGAGAGAGGAGCACATTCTGTTAAATGGGCCCTAAAATTAGTGAAGCAAAAACACCTCCATTAAGAAAGCCTGCATCTCTCTTTTCCCTCCCTCCCTCCACTCTCAGTCCTCTCCCCTCTTTTCTGCTCTCTCTCCCTTCTTTTAAACGCCTCTTTTTCTCTTTTATACGCACAAAAATCACTGCTCTACCCACGAGTGCCTGTTCTGAGCCTCTTTGAGAAATATGCATTTCTGTGCTGTCCCTCTTAAGTGCCTGTTCAAAATTTAAACATGCTTATGGTGGCAGAATGTGTCTTTGGTCCCCATGTGTATCTCTCTGGAGAGTACTCCTCTGTCTTTCACTCTCTCTATCACTCCTTCCTCGGCAACTGCTCTTTTTTTCTTTATGCTGTATCTCCCCCTCATCACTTCATCTTCCTCTTCTTCTTTCCGATCTCTCTATTTCTCTTACAGTCTGTCTCTCACTCTCATCTTCTACCTGTCAGCTAAGCCCAGTGTTATGGTCACACATAATGTGTACACACTGGATGTGCAAGCACGCATGAACAAACACACACATGCATATATATATACCCAGATACACAACCATGCATATGCACACATAAAATGTACAAACTCATGCACACACACACAGTAGCTATAAGGACACACACACACGCAGACCCTGAGAGTGGCAGAATGGTTCTCTCCTGCACAGCAACACATTGCGTATATGCAGAGCCACTCTCCCTATTAGTGGAACGCTGCTACGCGCTGTTGACTTCTGGAGAGAAAAACATACAGTCCTGTCCACTGCTTATCAACTGATGCCACAATTACCCACCCCTCCACCTGGCACTTGGCCCTCCACAGAGTGTGTGCACTGCGTGGAATAATAGGTAGGTGACTTCCGTATATGAAACTATAATGATCATAGTGGCGCCCAAGGAATTGATGTAATTGAAAAATTAGGTCACTTCCTATTGGTGGAGGAGGATCAAAAAAAAAGGAAACTGAAGCTTCCAGATGCAAATGAGGTCCCAGTGACTCTTGTGAGGTCTTAAATAGACAGAACTGAAAGCTTGTCCCTCGAAAAGATCCTCCCAGTTCCTGAAAGGATCTAATCTAATAGACATACAAGATCTGCTAGTTATACCACATACACTCATTTATCACACTACTATAATATACCAACTGTTCACCATAAAGTCTTCAATCTCTTTTTAAACACAACTGGTTTTATAAGAATTCCTCCACATCATCCAATCCAGCCATTCATTCAATCATTCAGCATCAATTCTCTACACCTACACCAGTTCAGGATCCAGACAGTCTGTGGGGTATTGCACCATGCACTGAGAAAATGCAGTATATGCGCACAAGGAAAGGAATTGAGTGAAAGGAGTAACGCATCAACCTTTTCTGACCTAAAGCGCAAGATTAAAAACTGCTAAGTAACATATCTGAGCATTCACATGTCAAAAAACTGACATCAGTAAGACGTTTAGTGATGGATGGACTGAAAGAGTGCATGAAAACGAGGAAACATGCATGAAAATATCACAACTGAGGGCCTCAAAAAGGTGAGACTGTAAGTAAAGTAGTTTAGAAACAAAGTCTGGCTGGACAAACCTTTTCCAAATGGGTTGTTGATATAGCAATCAAAACTGAAGATAAAAAAAGTTTCAGTAAAAATTCTTTCACAACATTAGGTGTATAAGGCTGAAGAAGTCAGTGTGCAGTCACAACCTGCAGCATCTGATTGTCTTGCACCCAGCGGTGGAAAGTCACTAAGAACATTTTCCCAAATATTGTACTTAAGTACAGTTTTGAGGTACTAATTTTGATGCTACTTTACACTTCTACTCCACAACATTTCAGAGGGAAATATACTTGTTACTTATTACTTTGCAAACAAAGATTTTACAGACAATAAATGATGACCTTATAAAATATGATGCATTGTCATTAATTAAACTACCCAGCAGTAGTACACAATAGGAACATGCAGTAATGCATCTGTAATAATAATCTAGTAATATAATAAATAATATTATGACACTGACAAAGTGCCATTCTGCTGCTTGGGTGCTTTTACTTTTGATGTTTTAAGCACATTTAGCTGATAATACCTCTGTACTTTTACTAAAGTAAGCTTCTGAATGCAGGAGTTTTGACAATCGACATATCTGGGGCAACATACACAGCCTACACTCTTTACTTTAAAGGTGGCCAAATGATGACCCTCTTGAGCTTGTGCATTGGTTTTGTGCCAGAGTGACCGCTTCCTGGTTGGTTAGTTTGTTGGTTCGGGGGCAGCGCTCTGTCAAAGCTCACTCATTGGCTAGTTTGAAGCTGAGCAGTGAGGTTAAGTTAATGCTATCACTGTTATAGCTGCTTAATGAACCACCTTTAGATGATATGAACTGAAAATAAACTTAATTAAATGCCTTTAAAGGTATAAAGAAACAGCTTCAGCTTGAGGCAATGGGAACTAAAAGTTCAAATCATACTGTTTCCATAGCAATAGATGCTGACCAGATGCTGGAACGTCAGACTTCACAGCAGCAGTAATGCTGTTTTTGTTTACGAATCACATTGGATTATGTGCAAGGGAGAGAGAATGGGAGTAGATATAGAGCAAGAGAGACAAATTACAATAAAACTAAACCTAACATTTCGTAAGGTAACCTAATAATAACATGAATTTAATTTTGAACTGTCTGGTACCGTTGCAGGCATGCTGTTTACTGGACAGCAACCTATTTTCATGCATGATTAAGCTCAATAATAACAGTCTCTCATTTTTTTTTATACACTGTATAAAATCCTGAATCTGCGTCATCCTGCAATAATGAACCTGATTAAATATATTGTGTGTCCCTCGAAATCCCACCTCAGAACCTGTGGGATGATGCCAAATCTGAAATCAGGTGACAAACACTTAGTAAGACAAAGAATGAGTAAATCACAGAGCACGAAGAAAGGTTTGGAGCCAGTGATGTAGCAGAGATCACTGAATCCACCATATTGGACACATATACATATGTTCTTCTTATTCCTCATAATGTCACATACTGATATAAAATCTATATAAAGGTGTCTCTGCATAGAGTTAGCCACATGGCAATATAAGCCTAAAGTAAACCCTTTGAAGGTAATTTATCCTCATCTGTCCTTACTCAAACAACCTCACCTGGATGAAATATTAGCTCAGTATGATGCTCTGCTACAGCTCTGTTTGTCTGAAGATGTCACAAAGAAAGGGGGTTTGCGAGTAAGAGCAAGAATTGGAGGTAGGGGAGCAATGGAATAAATACCCGTCTGTTTTCCCCTCAACAGAAATAAACAAGGCGTTCACTTGTCAGCCTGCAAGAGAAGGGCACACTGTTTATGCAGAGGAAAAGAGAGAGACACACACAGATGCACACACACACACACACACGAATGGCAAATCTGGAGATGGGTGCTGTTGGCGGGAGGGGGTGCTTAAAGAGGGAGACAAGTCAAAAATGAGTAAAAAAGAAATGTGCGTGCGTGTATTCTTGACACTGTCAGAGGCACCTGATGTGAAGCCCTTCCTTTGTGTGGCTGTGGGTCGAAATTACAGCAGCCTGCAAACATTATGAACGTTATCCTCCAACGTTACGAGCTAATATACTGTAAAAAGTTGAAAGTTCAAGGCCACTGCCCTGATGTTATTTCTGTGGTCATGTAAGAAACATATCAAATCGTATCATATCAAATTAGTGATACGTGTTTGAGTTTTCGAGACTGACCGACTTGACTTGGAAATCTAACACTGTAAAAAAAAAAAAACATCAGTATTCCTCTTAGGACACGGTGGTGGAGGATTGTATTTCCCAGGACGAAAGAAAAAAGAAGTTTGGAGGGAGAAAGAGCGCCAAGCCAAATCAGTTTAGTGCCTACAGTTTGTGTTTTCTTCCCGTTCTCTGTTGTATTTGGGCTATTTAAGTGTGCAAGAGACTGTAGCTATTACAATACATTTTATTTTGTGGAGAGGCTGCATCTGACATACATTGTATTTTCAACTTGGCAGCAGAGATGTAGTCAACAAGGATGAATGAGCTGTAGTGCGAGCACTCAACTGTCAATCTGTGCCCGTACACAAGAGCTTTGTCCATGAGAGTGGGTGGGGGGAGTGTGTGTGTCTGTGTGTGTGTGTTTGTGTGTGAGCCTGACTCCAGAGAGAATGTATCAAGGCTAGAATGACTTTCAACTGAAATGTATATGAGATTCAAATTACATTCTCTTTTTCCTCTATACTCTCTCTTCCCGCACTCCTCTCCCCCTTCCTTTGTCTTCTGGGAGCCTTAGTCAGCTAAGCTCAGATGTAAAAAGATTTTCTCCTCGCTCTGTCTCTCTCTCTCTCTCTTTCACACACACACACACACACACACACACACACACACACACACACACACACACACACAAAAACATAAACACACACGTATTCTTAGTCGAAGGGCAGTTGGAATGAATATGAATACTGGTGAAATAAAAAGTTAAGTCAGGTGTCTTTTGCCACTGGTGTTGTAGCTGATGTAGTTTTCTGTCAACCTTGACCCTGAGTATGGCACCCTGTTCCTTAGTTTTGCATGTTAGCATGCTAATATTTGCAAATTTGCATTAAACACAAAGTATAGCTGAGGCTGATGAGAGTGTCATTTATCCTCTGGGCACCATGAACATCTGTACAAAATGCCATGGCAATCCATCCAATAATTTTCAAGACACTTCACCAAAAGTGTCAACTTAATGATAGTGCTAAAGTAAAAAGTCATAGGATCACCAAAGTCAGTAGGATTCAACCTCTGGGCACCATGAATGTCTGTACCAAATTCCACGGCTATCCATCCAAAAGTTGTTGAGCTATTTCAAGCAGTGCCGACATGGTTGACCAAGCCATGCCACTAGCGCGGCTAAAAACTGTTGAAGACATATCAATGAGCCACGTCACTGTACCAACATTGTCCGTGCATAAACATGGGCACTATATTTTGTGTTGATTCCACATCCACAAGTGTACAAGTTTAGTACTTAAAACATGTCACAAAAGTAAAGCCCAGGAGGTGAGTAAGGAGTGAATCATTAGGGTTGAACAAGAAGGAGAGGAGAAAGGTAAAAAGGAAAAACATGGAGGATTCCTCCCAAGACATGTTTGAAACTCACATCCCTGTTTTCAAACAATGTCTCCAGTGAGACAGAGTGAGAGGAACAGAAAACCTGCATTGCCCTGGGCATTGTAAAACAATGGCTATGCACATGAACAAAACAGACCAAAAAAAAAAAAAACAGACTGCACTTTCAAAATACCAAGAGCTAAGGTACAGAAAGTGAGAGCGGAGTGGAGAAAATAAGTAGGTGAGGGAAAAATAGGAAGAGGGCAGGCACGCTGAAAATAGCAGAAAGGGAAAGAAAATAATGATGCAAAACAAGAGGCAGTCAGGTGGCGCTTGAGAGGAATAAATGTCAAGTCAAGTAGTAAGGGAGCCCTAGGATGTGGAGGTAAAAGAGAAGGTGAGAACGAGAATGAATTTATGACGCAAACAAACCAAATAAGGAAACATGAATGACAAATCTGAAACTGTCTATTAAGGATCAGAGCATTATTTTGTCACATTGGCTAAAGCTTACGTGAAGCTGTTCAAATATAAAAAAAAACATTCGTAATAAAAACTTAAGGAGCACTACTATGAAAATAATCTTTACATGTGTTATACGCCGCTGACTTCTCTGAACTATTGATGTGCCTGCGTCCGTGCGTGTGCTGATATGTCTTATGGGAGTCCTCGGGGCATCCTATACATCCCAGAGAGACCATTGATTAGCTATTAATAAAGCATAGAGATGCCATTGCTCACAGGGGAGGTCAGTGAGGGCTCACGCACGCGCACACACACACATCCACAGAAACACACACAGGCGGCTACGGAGTTTAAATTAACAGTTATCGCAGAGGTTAGGTTAGGTGGTGGCGAAGGAGGAGGCAAAAGTAGAAAATTTAAAAAAATGGAGTGTCAAAAATGAAAAAGAAAAAAAAAACAATTTCACCTGCCTTCTGCCTCCTCCCCTACAGAGTTATTCTTCCTCTCTGTCTCCCTGTCCTTCTTTCACTTTGACACTCTCTATCTTTCTCTCTCTGCCTCTGCCTGTGTCCATTGTGGGCTGCATGTCAGAGCTCTGTTGGCTGTCTCCATCCTGTCTTTGATTAGCTGTGATCTATGAAGCCCCGATGAAAGAAATGAATAAGGAAAAGTGAGTTAAAGCAGGAATGACGGAAGGGGGAGATGTAGGTAAGATGAGGAGCCCAGTTCCAGCTGATGGATATGACTGTGGTCAGGTCAGGACACATCCCAGCGAAAGAGAGAGACAGACTAACGTGTCAGGTAGGACACATTCGCATCTCTCATTCTGCTTTATTTGCTGCAGTTTTCATCCATTTTGTTCCTGGTTCCTCACCCCACTGCCTTCCACCTCCCTTTCTGTCCCTCCTCGGCTACCCGCCCTCCTCCCTCTCCCCTTCCCTAGCATGTACATCTTCAGGTCACGGGTCATTAAGTCAGCTCCAGAGGGGATGTGTTGGAACAGGATATCTCTCATATATTGCCCTGCCCCCACCTCGCTATTGAAACACAAATACGCACAAACACATGCACGACGATAACCACACATGCGCAGACAAACGCTCTATTCTTTTTCTTTCTCTCTGTTTATTGGTGTCTGTCTCTTTAAAAACACACACAGTGAAAGAGGAGACAAGTTTCTGGCCTGTTGGTCAACTTAACACTTAAACTCATAAAAGTCCTCAAATTCATAATTTGCTGGTTAAGAACTCATGTGGGGTTGTAAAAAAAACAAAAAAAATGTGTACCTTACTAAACAATATGGTGGCTATTTTATCTACTATATCACAATTTACATCCAACATGGCACATTACATTAACACAATTATTTGTATTATTACATTTGCTAATTACATGTACTGTTTATATTGTGAACTGTTGCACATTCCCACTCAATATCTTGTACAATATTTTTAAACTGTAAACTCTAACAACTCTTTTCACTTACAATATTTTGTTTTTTACTTTTTTTATTGTAACATTTTATTTATATTATTTATGATCTCTTATTTTTTGTGGTAGTTGTATTTCTCTTAATTTGTATAGGTACTTGTATTTTCTCTTACCTTGTGTTTATTGATTGTTATGCACCACAACTGCAAGGCAAATTCCTTGTATGTGCAGACCCACTTGGCAATAAACTTGTTTCTGATTTTTTTTTTTTTTTTTTTTAACAATTTCTATGCTACCCCAGGAGCTTCCTCTCATGCTGCTGAAATTAGAACACAAAACTATGCTATACTCACATTGTCACAATGCTATGACAACTTGACAACTCTGTAATTATTGAGACCTCGAGATTTTTGGTAGGTCATGGGCCAGAAATGGCTATGTATTTTATTGCTTGTAGATGAACAAATGATGAAAAATCCCTTGAAGTCAATAAAGCTGATACAGTCCGCTTTAATTTTAAACTATTTCAGGTAAGCAAGACATTTTGTCCACAGCACTGAGATGTTTATCTGTGAAGAGTCCCGTATTACATTTTCCAAATAATCTCCAACAAAATGTCATGTTAGGGTACTTACCATTTAAAGCTAATATATGATCTAATTTCCTTACTTTTTAGATAAATCTACCTTACCTAATATTAAACAAAACTGTAAGCATGGAGCATTAGATAATGTTGGCATGTATGTGTCTGCTTACACTGACCAACAGACACACCCGTCTTTAGAAAAGGTCACACAACCCAAACGCACATCTCAAATCCAAGCAGATGTGGCAAACACTGTCAGACTCCAGCAAACGCTTGCCGGCAAATTCACACACACACACACACACACAAACCCACGGACGCACATACAAATGAACATCCACACACACTTCCACCACGGTTGTTGTGCACTGTCAAACAACATTAGATTGTGAGGCGGTGTCAGTGGGATAATTAGAATAACACATCCACTGTATTCTTCATTATGTGTGTCATCTTCACTTACTGGCGAGGCTTCCTCACTGACACCACAACCCCTCCTCCAACCCCTGACACACACTCACCCCACCCTACAAGTGACGTGCTTTTTTAGGCAAGTCATGATCCCCATTAGTGGTGGCCTCAAGTATAGATCTGATTTTCTGAACCCCCATCATGTATTTTTTTTTTTTTTTTTCACTAATTAGTTCCTAGGGCTGGAAGAGGAGGAGGGGGAGTAATGCAGCAGTGATACACAAAGTTGAGGCACAGCATCACTGTTTGAGGAAGAGGGTGTTGGCGAGCAGATCTTGGTGGGTGATGAGTAATGCTCTGACGTCGGTTCTGCATTTGGCAAAATATCTGACAGCGATTCTGTCTGCTAGCATGTACTTACACTACTATTGTAGGTATATACGCAGGAGGATACGACGAGGCACGCTTCCATTCAGTCAGAGAGCTACAGATGTACCGCCGCACTGTAAACATAGCAAGTAATGATCTCATGCACAAACGACAAGGACTATACAGTATAAAATTAAAAGCATGCCGGGCCGGCGGGTCAGAAACAAACAGAAACGCACAAAACAAATTCACATGCATGCACTCGCGCACACCTTGGCTGTGTGCAGTTAATGAATAACTAACTAGCAGAGAGGAAAGGGAGCCATCTTCTCTGAGTAAGGCCAAATGAATTCGCCGAAGCGCTATGCAAATGTTCCCTGGGCTAACGAGACTGCCTGCATGATTGGAGTGCCATTGAAATTCTCCTCGTGCACAGCCCTCTCTCACTTTCTCCCTCCCTCCTTCAATCTCCCTCCATCTCTCCCGCCATTTCAATCTCTACACAGCACATCTATGTTCCTCTGCAGTGTTTATCTATCTATATCTGTGTCTGTCACTCTACAAAAAAAAAAAAAATAACTGGACGTTTATGTCTCAGTGGATCTTGAAAGCTACAAATCATTTCCTTTCAACACTCAAATCATGTCATCCACACAGATACACACTGCGGCCCTAACAGTGCCTGGACAGCAGTGAATGCCCCTGTGTGTGTGTGTGTGTGTGTGTGTGTGTGTGTGTGTGTGTGTGTGTCTCTCTCCCTCTCTCTCTCTGTCTGTCTGTCTCACTAACGCACACACACATACACACACACACACTCACACACGCGCAGTCCGCTCAAACAGAGCGCACTCAGAGTCGCTCTGCACCTGTTCTCTCTGTAAAACATCCAAACACGAGTGCTGAATAAATAACCCAACCTAAAACGCATCACTGCCAGGTTCATACACACACACACAGACACACACACACACACACACACACACACACCACAGCCCATAAACACACATCAATAAGTAAACACCAACCATTTCCCCTCCACAGAAACCCTGACTGCCCTCTTTCACCCACCCCCACACTAGGTACAAACTGCAAATATCCTAAAGACACATAGATGCGCATCATGTATGTAATGGTTAATGGTCAAGATACTAACAGTGATAAACAAAAAAAAGTCTAAAGGAGAAAGAGAGATGGAGGAGAGAGGGTGGGCTGGGGGTACATTAAGCACTTGTCAGATGCATCTTTAATGGCAGGACACAACGGCTTTAAAGCCCCTGGCCTCCTCTTCCTCCCTGGGGTGCTGGGGACACACACCTCTCTCTTAGTCCATCTGCCCTTCCTCTCGTCCTCATATACCTACCCAGCTCATTCCATCATCCATCCATCTTATGCCCACTTTTCCATCTGCATAATTTAGCATGTCATGCTTTTGTGCCACTTTGTCTTTCTTTTTCTGCCTATTCTGCCTTTTTTTTTTTTTTTGCCTATCTGTTGTTAACTTTCAGGTTTCGCAGAGTGGAAGGAAAAGACGATGCTTTGTCACTTCACCATCTCCTAATAAGTGCCTCTAGAAAGGAGGGGTGAGAGGGGGATAAAGTTAAGAAGAGTAGATAGAGAGAGTGTAGGGCCTCTGCAGAGTGGCCACACAAAATGGAGACTGGGACAGAAGCAGCAGCAGCTGTGGTGACGCTACACTTCACAAAGAGAGAGGGAGAGAGGCAGTGTGTGTGTGTGTGTGTGTGTGTGTGTGAAAGGGGATTAAACAACCTCAATCAATGAATGCAAAAACACAGACGTCACACTTTTCTACACTCTTCACCCTCCACTCTCTCTCTTCATTATATCAACCAATCAATACCTAAGTAGTATATAAATATAAAAGTAAAAGTATATATATTAATAAATCAATCTATCTATGTCACTCTGTGTCCTTCATTAGTGGTATTCTGTCATTCTTTCCATATATTATAGCAGAAGACTGGGAGTTCTGTACAATCTTAGCCATACTGTATGAATCCACAAGGAACTTTTGAACAAGCTACAAATAATATTCTTTTTTTTTTTCTTAAAATGAAAACAGCATGTTTTAAACATAACAGCTAATAACAGCGAAATCAGGTTGGTAAAGGCACCATTTTATATAATCAGACATGGTACATGTACGTATGTAATGTGAGTCACATACTATAAGAATGTTTGATGATGATGTTTGTGAATCTAATGTGACAGACAGACTTTCCATAATTAGCCCAATTTCTTCATTAATTTAACATTAGAAAAAACACATTCACAACACAAAAAGATACCCTGTATCATTTTTAGCATAGTGTTTGCCATGTTCTCCTTAACTCCCAAAAGACTGAAATAAGTACATACAGTAATATTAAGCACAGATTCATGAACAGGCCTGTGAATACTGTACTTCCACACAGTTTTGCCAGAAAAACATTTTTAGTAAACATTTTTATTACCGGTCTGTATGTACTGTAAAAACACAGAGTGTCACCCACAAACCACACACACACACACACACACACACACACACACACACACACACACACACAGCATCAAAAAACTGCAGTCAAAGACAGAAAGAAAGAAAGAAAAGGTTAAATGTCTTTATATACTCAACTCACCTACAAACAGGAAATTGGCATGAGAGTGATAATATGTATATCTATTATATCTATGCTACCTGTCACTGAAGTGTACATAAATATGCAGCTATGGCATCTGTGTGTGAGCCCTTGTGCCTGCCTGCCTGCGCGTGTGTGCACGAGTGTGGCGGAGCTGAGCCGCGGTGATGCACTAATAAAAATTAGGCAGCGATGCATCCTCACACCTTCCTTATTCCGCCCGCCGGTTCGCACCCGTTTCCATGGTGACCAGATAAAACTCACACTGTTTTAAGCTCCAACTGGAGGAGGAGTTGGATACTAACAAAGTGACACACATGCACACACACACACGGGCGAAGTTCCTTCATACACATCCGTCAACAGAGCATCCTCTTTCAGTTCCCTAACTGACAAGCAAACAAATGCTAATTTTCTAACCGACGGCAACACCAGCAAACCATCAATTAGAGGGAGAGACATGGCTAGATAGAGAGATAGCAGGAGAAGGGGAGGTATGACAAGGGAGTAAAAGCCAGGATAGCCAGTCAACACACAAAACCCTCCTCTGTTTGACTGTCTGCCTGTCTATCTGCCCCCCCCCCAACCTCCCCACCCCACACCCCCCTCATTGCTTCATGAACGGGCCTCAACGCAAACAGATTTGGCTGTCAAATAGTGACACGACACCCAGGCAGGGTCGTCTCGCAGTGAGGCCAGCTGTCAGCAAACACCCTCCTGCCTCTTCATCAAAGCCCATTCAAACTCAGCTTTATTGACCAACACAGCCGTCTGTGTGACATGTGTCATCCTGTCAAGCCAATACCTTGGCAAACGCTGTCCCTAGTAAATGGCAAACCACTAGAGCATCTCGAGTGCTATCGAAAGAGAGAAAGCTGTACATGTCACCGGGAGCTGATAGATGGAGTGGATGGATGGATGGATGAGGTGTGTGGTGGAGTGTAGCGGGCTGGGAGGGAGGCACACGTGCATTCTGTGTGTGAGGGCCACAATGCTGACACAGGCCACCAGCCTGTACCAGGGAGGGAAAGAGATGAGAGGAGGCTTAGAGCCAAAGATGGACGGGAAGAAGAAGAGGAGCACTGTGTTACTAATAAGACCTATTCATCAGGCGTGGAGAGAGAAAGAGAGAGGGAGAAAACATGGAAAACAAAAAAGCTCTCAAGCCTTTTCAAATGCAAATTCAGATGATGTGTCATATTCTTTAAAATAGACAGCGTATTACACTATATTTTTGTAAATTGATAATAAAGAAATTAATATCATCCATCATATTTTTTTTTATTCTTGAAGATTTGGACATGATCAAAATTCAAGAAGACTTTGGTTGGTCTTCCATGAAATTATTCACAATAATATTGTGTGAATATGCTGTAATGTATTATGTTCATATGCAAAATATATTACAGCTTTTTTTAAGAAAGCTTAGGGATGGCTTGTCCTGATCAGCTTACCTACAGAGAGCTGCTCAATCTGTATGTGTGTGTGTGTGTGTATGTGTTTGTGTGTGTGCATCTTCACACACATGCTCACACGCTTGTTCATATGTGCATGTTTTAGCGAATACGTCCATCAGTTGATCAATAACATACTCCCTCTGAGCTCTTACCACACAGCCATGATACAGTGGCTTTTACAAACACACACACACACACACACACACACACACACACACTCACACACACACACACAGAGCGATCAGTCAAACAGACTGGCCTGGTCTCACCACTCTCACACTGAGGGATCCGTGACAAGAGAGAGGGGAATCCAACAGCAAGCTTTATCGATCCAGACTGGAAACCCCCCTCAGGCCACACACACACACACACACACACACACACACTACAGCTGTGCTGGATCAATGAGTGCTCCCGTGTGAAGGACAGAGCCATACAAAGAGGCACACAAACACACCTCTATACGCACACGCTCGCACACACTATTGAGAGAGATGAAAGGGGTGCTCGGTATCAGAGAGCGAGATAAGGGGCAGAGGGAGCAATACGTATCCTCTGACCTAAACAGTCTCATCTGACACCCTGCAATTTGCCACTGCTCCATGGAGCAAATGTTAACACTGCACCACACACAAGCCTGCACACAGACACACACACGCACACACACAGCACACGTAAGCACCAATGCAAAGAAATACAGCCGTGTGTGGGAGGCTCACTTTCAAACTAATATTATTATTCCTCAGTCAACATCGAATGATTTAAATAGTGGATCAGATGAAACCTTGTGATACAGCAGAGAGAACAGCTTCAGACACAGCAGAGCCCTAGAGGTGTGGCTGCTCTCTTTTTGGTGACTGTGATGAGCAGCTAAACAGATCTATCACTCGTCAAATTAGATCCCCCCCCCCCCCCCCCCAGCCCACACACCCCTCTGTCCTTCACACACACACACACACACACACACACAGAGCACGTGTCTACTAATGCCTGATTTATCCCTGTAACACAGCTATTAACCACAGCGGTGTCAGTTAGTGAGTGAGGAGCCAGCGATGTGCCAGGCAAAGGCCATTTCATCAGACTTCTTTTTGAATGATTACACCATTTTTTAAAACCTTTCCTCCATCTTCTCTCACTGACAAAATAGGAGATGCCACTGACACATATAAATTGATTAGTATCAATTGCGGGGTGTCAGCGATCACAAACATGGCAAACGAGGAGGAAATCTTCAATAAAATGAGGTGATTTGACGGAAAATCCCGTTTTCAAATGCACTGACAAAACTCAGGATTTGTGGTTCTGGATTCATTCAGTCTAAAAATAACAGGAGAGATTTCTCATTTCTCTACGGATGACATTAGATCATTTGCTTTCCATTATTATTGACCAACTGATCAAACACAGCGAGCACGCACTCAGCCAAAGTTCAGCCGTGGCCATAAGAATGGACTATGCAGTGACAGTATATTTCAGCAGGAGAGGCAGTATTGCAAAAGGTGGATGTGGGGCTGGTTTTGTCTGCAGATTGTGCATTGAGAAACTAAGTTTGTGTATTTGTTCATTTGTAATGGGTCTCAAGAGGGCCATGGTTGCATTTCTTACCTGGGACGATGGAGACGGTGTCTTTCTCCCAGGACACGACGCTGACGTACTCCTGGACGGCTGAGGGGATGAGGCACTTGAACACGGCGACATTACCCCGCATGGAGCGCTGGTCGGCCACACGAACTGTGTAGGGCTCCCTGAACACTGGTGTGTAGAGAGAAAAGAGGTAAAGTTAGTCAATATTTGGTGGTAAAGGCGGCTATCTCAGAAAGGGAAAATAAGGCTTACCAAACTTAATCAACGTTATCTTGATCTTACCTTACTTACGTTTTGACGTATGACAATGTGACAAGTGAGATTTCTGAGAGACAATGTTGTTTTGTGATTAAAAGTAGGGCTGGAAGTGTTGATTAATCTGTCAATTACTTTTTTAAAATTAATTAGTTGTCAGAAAATGTCAGCGAATAGTTAAAAATGTCCATCACTGTTTCCCAGAGGCCAAGATGACATCGTCAAATCCCTTTTTTTTATCCAACCAATAGTTTGAAACCCAAAGCTATGCAGTTTATAATGATGTAACAGAAAGTAAACCTTCAAATCGTCACATTTGCAAAGCTTGAACCAGCAATTTTGGCATTTTGGACCTTAAGGTACCAAACCATTTGTGGATATTTGAGATATTACCATGCAATTATGCATTTCAGCAAAATAAATGCACAAGTTGACATCTTTATGTAGCTTGTTTTGTTGGACCAACTGTCTAAAGCCTAAAGATATTCAATTTGTCATGATATAAAAAAGAGAAAAGCATCAAATGGTCATAGTTGCCAGGTAGGAACCTGTGAATATTTGGCATTTTTGCTTAATAAATCACTTAAACAATAATTTATCTAAATAGTTGGCTACATTTTTACACAGTTGACACCTGTTTAACCCATAGGAAAAGCACGGGCAGGTCTAGTAAACAAACTTGTCTGGTGTTCTGTTCAACCACATTAGACCAATGTTTTTCTCTTTAGCGCTAGATTTGAAGTCACACTATGATTGTAAGGAGGGTTGACTTGGAGCTGCGTTGAGGGGGATACACAGTGAGTGACCCTTGGCCTTTTTAAGAACAACACCACAGATGTTATGAGACGGCGAGGAGTTGGAGGGTTGCTCACGGGCCCGACAGAACTGTCACATGCAGGCGCCAGACATCAAAAACACACCCCCCTGCACATGGTTTGCAAAAGCACTAGGCTGTGAATCTGTGCCAGTGTACAAAAAGGATGGTGGTGATTAAGACAGGCTTAATGATGAAAACAGTAGCCTGTAGCTAACCAAATTATCTCTCCAGTTAACTCTGTCACATTTAGATTAGTGAGGAATGTGAAATGCTGAATCAGAGCATACATTTTCATTAAATAAATTACGTAAAGTGAAATTAAATTAATGGATTATTTTGGTGAGGAGGAGAGACAGGTAGTTCAAGGGCACACTAGCTTGACCGAATGAACACTGAGCTCAACTGCGTGGGCTTACCCTCCATTCTGAGCTCATTTGTATAAAGGGGCATTGCCAAATTTTTCTCCAGTAACTTTGACACGAGGCAAAAATGAGGCTACCTGATATGCGTAAGATGAGGAAAACACAATTACAGGAATCAGATGGGGCTCCAGAAAGGCTGACGCTGGGGAGTGTTTCTGGCATCATAATCTAACACAATCTATCACTGCTATTCAACCAGGCTTCCCTTAGAAATGAGGACAGTAATGGCTTAACAATGTAAAACACACATACACACACACACAACACGGGGGGAGGCCCCGCCCTTCGGTGTGTTCGCTCTCTCCCCCAGCTCTCCAGTGATATAATTAACGCCTAGCCTGAAGGCCAGTTTCCTTGGTCATTAATAATGCTTTATGCCAGTCGCCACTGTCACTGGAACCCAGTGGAACCAAAGCCAATGTCCTTGTCTAAATGGCGGGGAGTCTTTCACCTTAAAGTCCGAGGTTTAATCTCCCAAGTCTTTGTCTGATTCCATCCATTGCTTTTACCCTGTTCTACTTTTTCATAATTGGCTGAACCTTGGACCCCTTTTTCCTTCTCTTCTAGCTTGTGAAGGAGCTAAGACTAGAGTATTTTGTCAAAATTCTTGAAATGTAACCTTGCACCATGCATGTGACCAAACAGACGAGGTGTTCTGGGCACTTGAATTACCAAACCATTAGTGGAGGGTTTGTGGCGCTACCATGCTACTTTGTGCTCTAGCGCAATTAATGGCAGCAGTAAGGCATCCTCTGGAGAGCAGATCACTTTCCACTTTGGTCACCTGACGCACAGGCCACTAATGTGAGCTGAAGCCTCATTTGTAAACAAATCAAAGCTAAAGGACAAATAATTCCAATCAAGTCTCCATTTCAATTCTTCATTTAAACAGCCCCTGCCTCTCAGTGATGCCATCTACCTGCAGATCAATAGCAAGGATCGACTGAGTAGGCTCGGCTGTTGTGGCCAAGCCAATTCTTTCAATCATTTATTTACTCTCTGATTGACCCTGCTGCCTCTCGTCAATAGCAGGGAAAATCCCCAGTGCCCACTGAGCCTCTCATAGAGTGTTTAAAATCTCCTTGACAGCTTGTAAATGTTTGGTGCAATGATGACCGTCACCACATGTCAATTCAGTGGGGGTTCAAATCCAGTCAAGGTCGCCCCAGGTTTGTACTCCCAGTGCTTTGACCCCACCTTGTCCTACACTAGCTAACATCTAAGAAATTGTTTTTCAGCAACTCCCCTCCCTATTAAAATCAGTCAAATAAGCCTTGTATGGCAACATGCCCTTGTACACGGCCATGTAACCAGCTCCAATAAGCAACTGTTGTGATAGCATTGTCATTTAACACACGTTCCTATTCCAAGATATGAAAGACACAGAGGAGAAAAAAAAAACATTACATATTCATTCTTTTAAGCTTTGTGACAAGATGCAAATGGTAGCCCAACTGATTTGTGTGTAAATTGCACTCCCCCTCATCGCATGCGCAGCAGAATCATTAGGATGTTACTGATGCCTGAATATATGCAGCCTGGTTGCCTAGGAACGAGCTAAAACATGGGTCTGGTGCACTGGGCGCACTGGGAGGCAAGTCCTGTATCACTGTCGCTTCAATAATTAACGACGGGGAAACCAAATACTGCATTTACTTATTCATAAAGCGAGCAGCAAAAACACAGAGAAGGAGAAAGATAGAGAAGGAGAAAAATAATTAAATACAGGAGAAATGAATGGATGCAGGTTTTGTTACTGAATGGATAGAATGAGAAAAGCAGTCCTTGTGTATCAGGTTCAAGGACCCTACTTACAGTATTACTGTAGTAAGGAAATGTCAGCCAGGGAAGAGATGAGGAGGGCAGATGGATCTAAACACCTGCTGTCTTGGCCCTGCCTGCACAGGTTTGTGTGTTTTAGTCGGGACAAAAGGGTGATGAGGTGCGTTCATTGAACAGGTGTACTCATTTCATTCTATTAAGTTTGTGTAAGGAGGTGTTGGGTGCACAAAACACGAAACCCAGATAATCCAACAGAATACTTTTCTAGCACAAAGCGACTGCAATGACTACCTGTACTTGCTAAAGGTGTGCCGCCATTCTTAGAGTAAAGTCACACATATGTCACTGGGTCCTTTAACTTGTTAAAAAGTGAAAATTAGTTGTGCAGCCTAAAGAAAGGGAAGTGAAGAAAAAGGAGAGGAGAGGAGAGAAGAGGAGAGGAGATCCTTAAAATACAGGAAGGCCATAGTCCCGAGGGTACAGACAGCTGCCAAACTGTTAGATATGTTACATACCCACAAAAAACTTTGCTTTAGGGATTGAGGTCCAATTCACAAAAATGGCTTAGTACTGAATCTTTTTGTCGATGTGAAATTGATTTTCTCTGCCTTCTATCTATGATAATAATGGCTTTGACAACTGACAGTCTTTTTAGGAAACTCAACTGATTTCTTTCCTTATCCTTCTGAGAGGGAGAATAGGTGGAAAGACGTGTTAAGTTAAACACAATTCAGTTTCAAAACTGAAAAATATATATGTCCCATTCTCCATGAAACAACACACTTAAGCTGTCTGTTAATTGTTTCTATTAACATTTGGTTTGAGGCTCCTGTAAGTCTACAGTATTTGAAAACCAGAGCTTCAGCGCCACTTGCCTAGAAGATCAAAGTTCAGCTAGCCAGGTAACTGGAACATTGAACAAGAACTACATGAGATGGGTGACTAATTAAAGGAAAAACCAGTCTGAATGTTTGACCCCTACAGTGAGGGGATCCAGTGGCTATGTTATGCTGTGGGGGACATTTTGCTGGCATGGTTTGGGTCCACTTGTCCCCTTAGAGGGAAGGATCACTGCAAATCAATACAAAGTTTTCCTGAGTGATCACCTTTATCCTATGATGAAACATTTCTATCCTGATGGGAGTGGTCTCTTCCAGGATGACAATGCCCCCATCCATAGGGCACGAGGGGTCACTGAATGGTTTGATGAGTGTGAAAGTGATGTGAATCATATGTTATGACCTTCACAGTCACCAGATCGCAACCCAATTGAACACCTATGGTAGATTTTGGACCGATGTGTTAGACAGCACTCTCCACCACCATCATCAGAACATCAAATGAGGGAATATCTTTTGGAAGAATGGTGTTGCCACGTGGTGACCCAACACCTTACTAAGACCTAATTTGTCATTGTATTTTTTCTTGGTTTGGGCCTTTTTTTTTTGAAGGCGAAATCATGTTTATTGTTGGACAAATAATTTGGTGTTGCATGGTAGATGTTATTTTTGTTCTGCAAATAAATTCACAGGAAATTGACATACTGTAAGGACTTTCTCTGCAGGACAGTTAGCCTGACATCTTCAGATAATGAGGGCAGAGAACTTTGAAAGGCTTTGAAAGAACTGATCAAAAATCAGTTTGAAAAAAAAAAACACAAAACAGCTTTAGTAGGAATTACTATTGGGAAAAAAAATCTACATATAAAATGAATGATACACAGCAAGAATCCATCCAACATGAATATATATGCTTCTGACTTCAGTTGTGCACGCTTTTGTTTTGTGAATATACTTGTTGTGAGGTAATGTGGTGCAGACTTTCAAACCAGTCTGGACTTAAACTGCATTACCATGTAACGATGTAACTCTGAGGAAAAATGAATGCAAACACGATGATGAATCATACTGTACAACACAAGCAAGTTTCAATAGTTTGCTAGTTCTTTGTATTACATGTAAATAAATAGAAAGCAATGGCTGCCTGAAAATGAAGAAATACATTTTTTTAGACTGAATTTCTACAACATATATTTGAAGATGGACAGTATATACTTTATATATAAAGTACATATGATAGTATAGTAAATAGATGTATAGTAAATGGGCTAAAACCAAAAAAAGACACTGGAACAGACTTTTAAGAACCTCCATCAGAGAATTGACCAGTCCAGGATAAAGACCAAATTGAAGATGCACCTGAAGTTGGGGTGCCTGCTTCTTTCTGTTTATAATTCCTAAAAAAATATATGATTACAATATTTTAATAGTTAACCGTCTGTGGAAATAGATTCTGAAATCTATCAAACCCTTTTTTGACATTTTTAACCAAAAAATGAATGTGTGCAATAGATGGGGGTTTAGAAAGCCAGTATGAGAAAAGCTAGAGTAAAAATGAATACAGAAAACTAGATTAGTGGCAATGACAGAGCCAAATAAAAACATATACAGGAAAACAAGCAGCCCACATAGTGACTTTCATAAATGTAGAGCTATCCAGACAGGTGCTCGTGCTATTATTGGACCACAATCAGCATGCATGGGAGAGGGTGAGAAAGAGGGGGAGGGATAGAGAGAGAGATGTGAAGATGTGAAGAGAAGGGAGAGAGAGAGACGGATGGCGAGGGGGAGTGGGGGTGGGGCAGATTTTTTGGGGGGGGTGTCACACTGCGAGCTGTCAGCTGTCATCATTCTCCTGCGCCACCTGAGACAGGGCGTGCCACACCCTAGCGCTCACGCCTCTGTCGCCCATGGCAACTGCAGGGTTGTGTGTGTGTGTGTGTGTGTGTGAGCTTGTAAGGGAGCGTGTGTGTGTGTGTGTTGTGTAGGACTCTGGAGGTAATGAGGTGCACACACATGCACGTGAGCCCTGGTTATGGAGCTGTGGAGTTGTGGTTGCCTCAGCATTTAATTGATTAATTGTTGTAATTATTTGGGAGGGAAGGTCATCCCAACACTGAGGCTGGCTAGAAGGTCACTCTCACGCTGGAGGGACTGTCCTCCTCCAGGGACCACACAGGCCATATGTGTTTATGTGAGTGTGTGCGTGGTGGTATGGAAGAGAATTCGGCAGCATTTTGGAGAATGATGTTGTTCGTATACATGAGTGTGACAGGGAACTGATGACTGTCGCTTCGTGCAGGATTGATCAACACAGTCAAAATGTCTGCCTGGCTATTACCATGACCTGAAAAACCAATTTTTTTCATGATTCTGTTCACATCTTTCCATGTCTGTGGCTGACTCTCCAAAATCTTTCCTGCCAAACACCCTGACAAAGAGCTGGCAACTAAACACCAAGAGCCAGCTTGACGAAAATGGCTCTGTGTGTGTGCATTTGTGTGTGTATGTATGTGTGCGCGTGTGTGTGTGTGTGTGTGTAGTTAGGGGACTTTCCAGTCCATGGACAGATGGAGAGACTGGGAGACAGGAGGCTTGCTGGCATGAGCTACACACAGGCTGGTGTGAATGCAAGTGTGTGTGTGTGCGTGTGTGTGTTGTTCATGTGTGTGAGAAAGAGCAGTAACACCTTCCCTCAGTGTGTTCAGCGCCACTCTCCAGCTTTGACCTTGGCATAGAGCGCGGACAGGTCACCAGACCAACTGTCCGTGTGGCTGTGTGTCTGTCTTCTGGAGGATTTTTAATACGCAGGGTCAAGACGCAGCATTTTGCGACACTTCACCCCCACCGAGAGAAGTTGTTGGTCTCAGATTGCCAATATGACTGCCGTTTGGGTGACCATATTTACAGATGCTGGGTTGTAGCTAGGTAATGCTGTTGCAACCATTCCAGTGGGCTCCCAGCAGGGTATTCTGAAGATATTTGGGAATGATTGGAAGGAGATGAATTGAGGCATAACATAATTTTTTTTGGTGTGCCACTCTAAGAATGTGTTCATAAGTTAGTAATTACACACCACATCATGTTTTTTGAGTGGTCAAAGGTACCTTGTGGAATTTTTGACCACTAGGAGTGCTATGGAGCAATGTTTCTATGAGTGCTGTAAGTCCCAGTTTTGTTCGCACAAACACAAGGAGGCACATGCACCTGCATGTGGGCGACATGATACACATCTGTGCTGATGGTTTCACTCAATTGACAGCCTCTGAGTAACAAATGGTGGCAGTAACATGCAAAGAAGAGTATCAATGCACCAACAAAGGCAGGGAAGACAAAGACTACAACCTGGTAAACGTGTAAACAATGTAGGATTTCAAATATTTTTTTAAAAATCTGCTTTCCAAAATTTTTATGAGAAAGGAAGTGCATCCAATACATTTGTTGGACCTCAAGGATACACATAATGCATTTTAGTAAAAAATACTGACTACAAACTTAGCTTTTGTTTGTTTACAGAGGTTACTTTTAACACATCACATTCATAAACACTTTATATGACAAATTGTCTCAATAGTATAAATGTTGTCAGCAATACAGATTAAAAATTCTAAATGCCATTTTGGTGTGTTTAAACTTAAATTAGTCGCTTTCTGATTTGAAATTTTACCTGCTGCTGACGCTGCCTCACTTGATAATATCATACCAAAGATTTGAAGATAGTCTGACCTAAATGTGCACAAAATGTTTATACACTAACTTGTGGAAGGTGAGATTGTCTCTCTAAGTCACTCTGTATAGTGTTAAAAAGCCAAGTGGGTGTGCTATTGCACTAGCCTAGTACAGGGTCACCCTCCTTCACAGACCTCCATCCCACTTTGGTTGATTTTAAAATATCTGTAGAAGGAGGGCACTGGCTGGGACGGCAGTGTTTCATCACTATTTCAAGGAATAGTTCAAATTTCATGTCTCTATGTGCAGTTCAACAGAACTTGTATTTGATTCAACAGACATTGAAAAACGGAGCTAAACTAGGGTAATTTTACCATTCAAAACACCTTGAAAATGCATGCAGAGACATAAAAAAGCACTGAAGAGTTTATGTTGTAACTAGAAAAAAATCTGTAAAGTTCCTCTGAAACTAAACTATCCCTTTGACTGTTGGCTTAGTTTGCATCTAGTGCGCCCACCCTCACCTGCTTTGATGTGGATGCTGGGGCTTCGGATCTTGCCTGCCTGGTTCTCAGCAGTGCAGAAGTACTCGTTGTCGTGGATAATGCTGTTATAGGCGGAGGGAGAGAATGGGTAGAGCTGGAGGGTGCCGTTGGCATGCACGTGGCGGATGTGGGGCACGTCGTAAATGTCGTCTCCGGCGGCCAGGTACCAGCGCAGGACGGCATGGGGGGCGCCGCCCGCAGGGCAGGGCAGGGACACCCCCACCGAGCTGGAGAAGGTCACCCGCTGCAGGGAGGCGTTCACAAAGTACAGCCGCGTAGAGACAACATCCTCACTGTTGACTGTTAGGATGAGAGAAAGGAACACACAGTTTGTTAGTCAGTTGGTATGTGTCAGACATACAGAAAAACATTCATGTCGGGTATGAAGAGAGGGAGCATATGCACAATCAAAGAGAATTGCTGAGCAATAACTGAATTGCTCATTCAAGATGTGCTTAAAATTGATATGGTTTGAAAGGTTATAAGATCATAATATCACTTGGTTTCTTCCGATTTGCCAACTGGTTGCCAAATAGTTTTATTGTTTTAAGTTTTTACTGACTTTATAACTGATTTTTTTGACATTGCAACATACAAAAAAATGACTTTCAATCTGAAAAAGTTTGATTAAAATAAAAAGTTTATTCAGAAATAATAAATAAATATCTTGATTATCATGGTACCATGGCACATGAAATCACAAGATTCTATAAAAAATATCACAGGTAATTGAAAAATTTTGAAGAAATGAAGAACAACATTCTACAATTACTCAATTTTCAATATTTGATTTGTCTGTGTTCCACAGATGCATTACTCACTTTACAATATTACTGAACACACTACCTGATCTAAGCCAAACTTACACAGACAGCCACATACACAAACTGGATCTCCAGGCATCCAGGTCACCTCAACAACTTCTTCCCTGTGTGCCACACTGCAGCTATTCATCTTATCCCATATGCATTATCCTAATATCTCTAATCTAATATATGTGTCCAGGGAGCCCTTTGGAAATCTGCCTCTCAATAGCAGGGAAAATCCCCCCACCCCCCACAACACCTTCATCTTTTCTGTTGATATCCTCAGTCATCCACAAAAACAAAGTATTCACACGGGCATGATAGCTAACTGCTACATGCTGTCATCTCTGGGAAGGCCTTTATCTGTAGCTATACAAGCCTGCGGAGCTGGAGTTGGCGAGATACCACAGATGTTTGCTATAAAATAACACAGTTGTGGCACAGATGAAGAGCTACCACCATATATTCTCTCACTCAAAACGCCCTCTTCCAGGCTAAAGTGGGGTAGCGAGGTGTCTTTTAAGATCTGTGTGTTTCTGTGTGTGTTTGCTGGGATCGAGAAGGGGGCGGGGGTGGGGGGGGGGGGGGGGGGGGGGGATTAAGCAGGGGATGGGGGTGTAGAGGAGTGCACAGAAGTGCTGAGCTCAGCTTGGCTGGAGGCCAGGGGAAGACGCTGTGCCCCGAGCAAGAGAATTTTCTTCTCAGACAATGATACTTAATTAATCCCTTTTCCTGGATTGTGTCAACAATGCCTGGATTAGCCCTATCTCTTTAATTCTCACTGCACTGGGAGAAAATAGGGTGTTGGCTAAGACACATCAATGGAGATATAAAGGCACTATCAGATGTCATTTAGACTAATTTCTACAGATCCTCTACATCAATGGATATCATTAGCAACCAGCTATAAAATGAAAGACAGAAGCCCACTGGCTGTCTTTTAAAGCTCTTAATACACAGCAAGAACATGGATGAATGGTTGATACAAAAGGCCATTTTTTATATCTATTCTGTCCAGTATATATAGTAACATGCAATGACATAATGCCATTAATAAAATGGCATGAATAGGATGAATCACATGAGGAAAGGCTCAAAAGTAAAATGCAGGGATTAGGGATAAAACTCAAATTGACATAAGGTGATTTTCACTCTGTCATCCATTGTCTGTTGTCTGCCACTTTGTGCACCTATCTCCATCCCTCTATCTTTTTATCTTTTCTCTTCTTTTTCTTTTTGCTTCGCATCTGACATTATTCTTTCACACTTCACAGATTCAAGACACACTACACACACACACACACACACACAAATCCACTTTCTCTCATCTTTTCCTGCCACACTATAGAGACGGGCAAAGTTATGTGATTGGAATTTGTATGCCAGACGCAGAGAGTTAAACCCACATAATCTCCTTTCACATTTAACACACACACAGTCTATCCACTCTGTAATCGCACTGCCGTGGGAGGCCAGTGTCCGACTTCCCTGGTTCTCATGCATGTGTGGGTTTGGAGCGGAAGGAGAGATCGGGGAGCCAAGCAGGAGTGCAATATTGTAGACAGGACACGGGTGGCTGGTTAGGGTAAGGTGCTCAGGTCCAAAGGTGTTTGGATGCAACTGAGTGAGCGTGTATATGTGTGTGGTAAGGTCAAAGGGATAAGGAGGTTAATGTTAAATGACTGCCTCAGTTCTTGATGTCAAACTCAGCCAACAGCAGAGGCTGAGGTGTACAGGATAAAAGCTGTGATCGCTGCTTGGGAGCATGTGCAGAGCATGAGACTGTAAGTGTGTGTATGAGCGTGGCACAGGGGAGATGCTGAGGAGGTAGAAAGTCATTGTTCTAAGCTAAAATTGGAGCAGATCCTCTGTGTTCAAAAATCCAAATTCAGGTCAAGTTCAATCCATCCTACCATTCGAATCCATGTCAATCACTCTCACAGGCTGCTAGGCTGACTGATCTGCACTTTCAGCACCACGGAGAGCACCACAATGTACTGCTGGGTGAGGAACACACGCGTTAGTGTTGGCACACTGAACAAATATGGAGGAAACTATTAGCAGATGATACCAGTGACAGTGACCTGCTTCTCTCTGATGGCAAATGCTATTTTTAGAGGCGGAATATATTCATGACAAAAACAATTTATTCTAGCTACGAAAGCCCACACAGAAGACACAACATCACCATGTTTGTGTTCAGAATATTATCTTTTCACATGGTAACAAAATAATGTAATACTTTAGACCGCTGGTTCCCAATCTTTTTGGCTTGTGCACTACCCTTTTAAAATGAAGCAACGTCTACTTGCGACCCCTTGTCTTCCATTTGTGACCCATTTGATAAAGAGTTGTTTTTTTTACTTGTTTTAGATGAATACTTTTAAAGGCCTAAAGAGGTCAAATTATCCTGTAATTCATTTTTTAAAGATTGGAATAAAGTCTGAATAAATAAACATAATTTTGTGCAGCAGAAATATGTCTTCATCTTCCTCAAGTTTTTTTCTGTGACCCCTTATGGGTTGGGTACCACTGCTAACACACAATATGCTCTAAAACTGTATAATCTGTTTGTAGAAGAAAAAACCATTAAACCATGTCATCAAAAATAGCCTAAAACTAATTCAAAATAGCTCCAACGACAACTCAAACCTCTGAAAAGCAACAGCTCATGAAGGCGATGGCTAATCGCTTTGTCCTACGGTATGAATTCAGGTCACTGAGTTCACATACACACACTCATGCACGCAAAGACACATGTGTACAAACAAACACAGGGAGGGCGAGCCCCGGTCTACACTGCATAGATTATGGCCTCCAGCAGATAAGGCCATTGTGACGATGCCGACCACGTGTCTCATCGCAGATGTTGGTTTAGAGTTTGACAAACATTCAAAAAAGAACGAGGAAAGAGAGTGAAAGACAGGTTAAGAAGGTGAAACGTTTGCCTAGAAACTTTCCAGGCTGCAGCTGTGGGTCATGTCTGATATGATGCAGATATAGGAGACTTGTAATGTGTTGTTGGGCAATAATGTAGTTCTTTTTTTTCCCTGGAGCCTCGACCTCTTTAAGACATCTGACAGTTGAGGTGCACAAATGGAACAGCAATCATGAGCATTATTTTCATCAGAAAATATTGTAAACTGCATGAAGTAGCAGGATTAAGGACACAAACAGTTTGCTGATGCCAAACCTTTCATGAAATTAGAGTAAAATTTATAAATGACCAAAGGGAAACTAAAGAAACAATGCTAACAGCAAAAATCATAATCCACTATAAACATTTCATGCACAGCAACATGGAGCACAATAACCTAGTTTGTCCTCTTTATTTTTATTTCGGCAACATCTAACCTTAGATGGTTATCAGAGTCCTTTCATAGCCCCGGGCTTCCATTTCACCCATTCCCCAGCAGAGAAAGAAGGAGCAAAGGAGCAGCACTCATCCGTTCATGAACTGTATTTTGATTGCCTTCTTCAAGCGCGGATGCATTGATTACAATAAAGAAGTTTAAAGTGATTTTGGGTGAAACATCATTCCTGTCGGTTGAACCCTTCGCAATCTCTTAAACTTCAGTTTTCTTTTTGCCTCTGTTTCCTTTCCTGTGTTCCTTTTGACTCAAATCTTTCTTTGCTGTACACTCAAATACATTTGCACTTTTTCTTCCTGTTTTTGCAGTGGATATGAAAATGGAGTATGAATATGTATGCTGGAGGAGCAAGGATATTGCCTATGGTGAACCGCTATGCATAATGCAGCTTTTTCTGTCTCATCTACATTCATTCAGACACACACACACACACACACACATACACACACTGAGATTCATACCATCACGTGCATAGAAAAACAGGGCTATAAATCCCTCTCCATCTCCCTCTCGCTCTCACTCTTTCTCTCCTTCAAACACACACACACACAAAGTCACATAAATACATTTCAGATTGCACAAATAGGTTCATAATAGCAAGTAGATTTCCTATGTGGTGAGCCATGTAGCACTACAGATAACAGCACACAAAACACATTCAGGCCAAATAACAGCTGAAGCACTGAAGTCTAAGGCAGTACAGTCTTTGCAGTGATGCTACAGAAAAATGGCAAAACATAAAAGGCAAAAGATATGATCATGTTTGATAGAGGTTACTGCTCATTTACTATACAATGACTCCAGATTGAGATATGCATTGGGGCTGCATGACAATGTGTCTCTCTGCTTTTGTGTGCAGTCGGAAAGGAAATAATTTCTAACACGGTGTCATTTCACTGCATGGCATGCTATTAGGGTCGGGAATACACTATCTATGCACACACACAGGCACACACATACAGGGGAGGGGGTTGGAGGGGTGGTAAACAACCCCTATACACATTTTATGCAGTGTCAGTAAAATATTAGGCAGCCATTTCAGCATTTGAAAATTCACATCTCCCACTTCAAAAGGATGATTTCCACTGTTGGAGTGAATGTCAGATTTGTAGAGATGTGTTTTTTTCCCCCCTACTCTCCCTCAGAGACAGGGCCATAAATTGTTTGATAGTAAGCAGAAAAGGAGAGAGAGAGAGAGAGAGAGAGAGAGAAAGAGGCGGAGTGAAAGGAAGAGTTGATTGTGAGATACTAAAGTTTTGAGGAGGGGTTGGCGTTGAAGATATACCCATCAATCTCTGTCCGTGCGTAACGGAGAGGACAGCTGGCTACCGGACACTACTGTTGTGCGTAAAACCTGTTGAGTGAGCGGTCAAAATCCCCTTCCCCGTGTGACAGATAAGTGCACTAAGGGTGTTGCTGTTTTTGAGAGATTTGCTTTAAGATTATCCCCCTTACCGAGTCCTTTCGTGCACTATTGTTCACTTGTAAAATCTAATTCTCCTCAAACAAAATCAGCCAAATCCATTTGTACAAAGACTTTCCCGATTTGATAAAAGTGCAGAGATCTGCCTCGATGCGTCTTCGGTGCACTGCAATGATCGTGTCATACCAATTGGCCGACGTGCTCATTTGTTTCAAGACAAACAAAATGTTCAGACTGAATATGAGCCCGAATGACTCGTTCAGATGGACGTGTTTGTGCTGCACCATTCAACTGCCAAACGCAGAGCGCCAACACTTGACAATGAAAACAGGCTTTGCTCGCCCGAGCACAACGAGGGAGGCAAGTTAACCTGAGAGTGACATGTAGCTATTATACTGTGGAGCTGTCTCTCTCCAAGAAAAGTGACAGGTTGTGCAGGCGCTGTGAGACTCAGAGCCGGAGAAATAAGACATATAGTGGCCTTTTGATGTTTTGATCTGATGTGACTGGATGAATTCCATCCAAAAGTATTAATCTCAGCTCTCAGCTTTGACTATGTGAAGTGATTAAAAACAAATCTGTATATATAGGTTGATGTTGATAGTGAGAAAACTAGAGACGTCGAGACCTTTTACTGTCCTTTAGTGGCACGATTTTTTAGTTAAATAACACCAAGGGGCTTTATTGAATACGTGGAATTAAAAAAAAAACACCTTCCACTGCACAAATATAAACAACTTCTTCCCACATCATTACATTATTTTTAAAGAGAGAAACAGAGTGAGAGAAGAACTCCGGAGTTACTGTCATACTACTTCAGCCAGTAGAAAGACCCCAGTTGTCCAATCCAGACGCAACATCTCTGAGTGCATCTTGCGGGTGTAGCCTAGTAGCCTCCAGAGTCTGACTCATACCGCAATTACTGGGCTCCCCCCCTCCGAGCACTTCTCCTCTAGTCGGTATCTGTTTTGATTCCAAATTTACACACAGCCCGTGGTCTGCAACACCGCAGATCAGGTCGGTCTGAAGAATACACAAGAGTCACTTGTAAAGGAATGAGAAAATACACTGAACTACGACACACAGGTGATCTTACAGCAGGTGTGATAACAACCAAACTGCCTTTCATACTACACAAATGTACCCATGTGTAACGAGTCGTGAAATGTTGTGTATTCTTCAGTAAAATCGGGGAATGAACGTGCATGCATTAAATGACATAATTTGATCTGATCTGGTCATAGACAGACACACATGCATTAGGTGTCTAAATAAATGAAATAAGGGGGGGAAACACGCTGCTTAGTCCACCAAATGCCCAAATAAAAATAAAATGCAATCACGAAGCAAAAGCCAAAGAGTTTTACATCCTTACAATACAATACAGTCAATATTCAGTTTAATGTCGAGTATGTTTTGCAGGAGGCCCTTTCGACCGAAACTGGATAAAACCGGAATCCCATTAATTGATGAAATAATTATAGCAAGAGCTCTCACTCCATCTCGATCGCTCCATGGCGTTTTTCTTTGACATTTGTACAATTACTGATTTAGTCTCCCCTAATTCCACACTAAAACGAACGTCCTTTCTCTAATTAAATTAAAAACACATTAATTGTAGTAATCATTTCAACCTTTTCCTATTTCTCAGGCCCTCTTTCTGGCCTATCAGGCCCAGACGCGGATTCCCACACAGTCCTCAGCTGAGTTTGTCTCAATTTTATTTCCATAAAATGACAAGCAGCCTCCCAAATCATGACAAAGAAGAATGAGTGTGTTCTTCCTCCCCCTCCTCTCCCTCTATCTATCCATCCCTCTCCTCTCCCCCTCCTCTCCGCACTCATGGGTGCAGGTGTGCTGATATGCAGCCAAACCAAAGCAACAAACGGTCAGCAATAACTACATGCATGTGGAATTAATGACTGAAAAAACATATTTTTAAAAAAACTAAATTCTCTTTAAAAAATGTACTCGTACAACCTGAAACATCATAATGATGAAAAAAAATAATAAGGAGAGACTTGTGTGCTATTCTAGGAGGCGCGGCCGAGCCAGGAAAATACGCAGTACTAATGCATATGCATGTATGATAATAGACCTACCTTTCCCCCTTGAAATAAAGTTTATTAAAAATGACACATATCTAAAAGACACAACAGCCACATAAAACAATACATCACAGTTGATTCGTGCAAAATGAGCGGAACATGGCGTTGAAAAGCAACGGAAAATGGAAGTTTGTTTTCCACTGCGTTATCTACATCTCTCCCATCTCAAGCACTCTTTCCGCTCCAGTGGTTATTTCTCCTCCCCTTCACCACACACACACGCGCGCGCACACACATACACACACACACACACACACACACACACACACACAAACACACACACGCACAGTACATCTCGTTCAGTCACGGGACAGGGCGATGTACAGTGTGTAGAATCGAAATAGACCCTGTAATCCAATTACAAACAACAAAAACAGCACAGAAGTCCTCGCCGCAGCTGCAGCCTGGCAGAGGGCACTGCCAAGGCCAACGATGGAGACCATGGACCATGAAACGCACATTCTACCCACAAGCATAAACAAATTGTCAAGATGATTTCAAATGTGTTATCTAATAAGGTTTTAAATCAGGCATCTTCAGCTACAGACCCGTGCGTAAAAATAAAAGTGAAGTATAAAATCTTGGATCTTTTATTCATTGTGTGCTTGTTACGAAGTAATAGAAATTCACACCTAACAAGACATGTTATATTTAAAGGCAAACTGAGTCAGTCTCTCCCATCTGCAGTATTTAGAGCAAAGCCAATCAGTAGAATCTGGGAGCCACAGAAAATGGTGGATGAATAATTAGACCAGGGTAGATAACAACTGAGTCTGCACACACTGACACTCCTACATTTTATCAAAGAAAATAAACAGTTATGTACGGCCTCGTCTTTTAAACATACAACTGGGGCACATTATCTGCAAATTAAAGGCCAGCGCTCAATATTCCCAGCATCAGTTTACATGTCTCTCGTAAAATGTATTGCCACACAGCTGCACACACTCTCCAACACACACGCACACACACAAACTGGCGTTTATGCGCTATTTTAGTGTTCCTTCCCCCCAAAAAATAACTGATAAAAAGGATGCTTTAACCCCTAGGGACCTCCCTCTCTCCTTCCCTCTCTCTCTCTTTTTCTCTCTCTCTCTCACACACACACACTATTAGCATCTTATTTGTGTTGGGACAGGGCAGAAAAGTCAGCAAATACATTAAAGTCCGTTGCCCCCTTGGACTTTTGCGAGTAAACACCCTACAGCTGTGGCCAGCAGCGCTCGAGGTCGCCCGTCTATCCGTGCGCGCGCCTGCAGATCCTTATCAGCCTCTCCTCCTATTCAACAGCCTCCATATTCACGACACCTCCACATATTCATCATGCAAAATGCAAATGCCGTTGTCTTTTTTCGTCTTAACGAACACAGGGTGCACTTTGGAGATCTTTGTGGGTTTTCTCAGTGGTCATCCAAACGGAGTGCATACTGATTTCATGCTCATAATTAGCTCCCCTGATCATTTAAAATCGTATCATCAGCTGATCATTATGATACACTGAGAACGTAAGATGAATCCGAGCACCCATCCAGGAGGAAAATGAAGGCTAATCTGGAAAGCATCCTCTCAAAAACATCAAAAAAAGTTATCAGTCTTCCTCTAAAGACGATTTAGAGTTTATTTGGACACATCTGCTCCTCTTTTGTCAACTGTATCAATTCAATCCAACAACATTTATCAAACTGACAAGCTAATAAACACGCACAACCAACTTCAGCATTGCACTGGAGAGGGGGCAGCATGCAGATAAGCAACACTTGAAGAGACACATTTCCAACCTACCTTCTTGCAAAGAATACAGCAGAAGTAAAGTTACAAGCCACATGCCATTAAAAGCAGTTATATTTCACAGGAATGTTGTGCAGTCCCCAAGAAGAGTGCACGGCGCAGCGGTCGGCCAGGCGAGGCTCCGTGCTGGACTGGTTCTGCTGATGCTCCCCGGCGGTCTCTCCAGCCCTGGTCCCACACTCTCCAGCGCCGAGAAACGATCCGCGGAGAAAGTACCGCCTCTGTTCCCTGTTCTCTCCTCCCCTTACCGGGACAGGCTGCTGTCGCCCCACCCCCGGTATCCTAATGATGCGCCGTGATGGAGAGGTGAGCTATACGCACTAACGGGACGAAACAGAAACCACTGGGAGCCCTGTATTACGCGCGCTGGATAGATGCTTTAATCCGGCAGACTGACGGAGTTCCAACGGCAAAGTTGACAATTCCGTTTCATAAAAGTCGTTTTGATCTTGTTTTTATTCAAGGAAGTTCAGAAAACGGACGTTGGAGGGAAACACATGCGCGTATTTTCCCGTGTAAATCAACATACAAATGTCCATAAACCAGTTGTCATTTTGTTTGCAGTTGTGCACACGGAGAGTTAAAGTAAAATGTGCACACCACCAGAATGTGCCAAGTTATAAATGACCATGGGAATTTTGCGAAGAAGCTGCAGTCTCCGTTCAATTCAGTGGTAAAGTGGAGATGTGCTCTGCGCTCCGCGCTCTGCGCACCTGCGTGACACTACCAACACTCATGGCCTTCAAATCGTCTCACTTTCAATAAATTAATCAATACATTTTATTCGATCTGTGAATCTCGCCCTTTGACTCTCACTCTCTCTCTCTCTCTCTCTCTCACTCTCTCTCTCTGTCTCTCTCTCTCACACACACACACACACACACATACACACACACACACACTCAGAAAGTGTGCGCTCAAAGACGCACAGTCCATCTTTGAGTTGCGCAACAGAAAATACTGACACGAGAAACGTTTGTCACAATGGTCTCTGAACATAACTTCCATCTATCCCAACTGTTAATTAAATATAACTAAAAACATTCACATACACATGGCCGCAGAACTTGAAAATGTGTAAGTTGACTTTGGGTGACACAGACTCCAAACTTTCTTTCAACAAGAGAGAAACAGGAAGTTTTCCAAACGACCTGCGAGTTCTGCAATCACACAAACCTGCACAGACACTCAGGACACAACTGAAACATTCAACGTCAGCACACTCTGTTAAGTAGTGTATCTTCTGTGCTGTGTAAATTCAAAATGATCTGGATCTATGAATATTAGCATCAGCAGCCCCAGTGGGAGTAGGTGCCTGACCTGATGCTGTGTCATCACCTTCATGCACAAAGAATACTTGTGAGTTGTGTTTATGTTTTGGACTGTGCTTTCATCTTACAGACTACACACTTTATTATGAAGTACTGAACCATGTGGACCCTGGCAGCTGCCCCCGCTGATGCCCCCCCAGGGACAAAAAAATACTGTTAAAGTGCCCTCTAAGGTGCCCCCACAGTAACAATCTGAAATGACATGCCCTCATGGGTGCCCTTACAGTGGAAGAAAGTGTGGTGGTGCCCTGTAAAGTGCCCCCACAAGATGTAATGCAGTGCTCTGTGAGTTGCCATTGTAATGGGGTGAGCTGGAGGTTTTGTATAGGTGCCCTTCTAGTGAAAAAAAGTAAAGAAGTACCATTTGGGGTCCCCCAGAGTGCAGAATTGGGTGGTCTTTCAATTAAAGAAAAAACATGGTGGTATGGTATTGGGAGAAAACCATTGTGAAGTGTCCTTCCAGTGAAGGACATGAGATACTTTGTCCTATAAGATGAACTTATGATGGTGTAAACTGGCAATTATGGTAGAAATTAATGTATCCTTTATATAGGCAGACCATTAGTAAAATAAAGCAGCATTAAAAACATGGTGTAGTTGTTGTAGCTGACATTATTCCATTCAGTTGATTTTGGTACAATACTACTCAAGAGTTTGCTCAGTCACACCCTCCTTAGATTGTTTGGGTCAGTCCAGTCTAAGCTGTAACCATTACCCTACTACAATTTGTGAGGTAGGTCGCATAGCAAAGCATTTTCCAATTAAAACAAGTGTATGGATTCAATTTTATTAAGGATGCATTACTGGTGTATGTAGACTGTATTTTCTAAGTTGTTTTTTTTTTTATGTAGGCCTGTCCAAAGCTCTATAACCTGCTAAACAATGTGCTAGATGAATAGTAGCTAGCTAGCTAGATACATACTTAGTCATCTCTATACTAAATACTTGCAAATTGGAAATCAACCTTGTGGTGTAGTAAAATCCTTAAGGAAATCAGAGTATTCTTTATTCAAAGTGCATTTACAACCCTTTAGCTTGGATTAACTTGCACTTGTAGAGAAGGAGATTAGCATTGGGTTACCCTGTGATTACAGACTGCCAAGAAGAGAGAAAACTGAAGACAATACAAAGGGATCTGCAAAATGCAGCTAGAGGCAGCAAGGGAGGAGATGAGAGATAAAGTTTCGTTAACGTTTGCATTAGTCATTAACAATTAGATGGGATGCCCAGCAGAAGTTAAACCTGTGCCTAGGTATGTTAAAAAGTTTTTTTTAATTATCCTGTCATGAAATCTGGGAAAGAACCTTTTGAGTAGCCCTGCTAACAGACAAAACTCCTCAAAATTTACGCTTCATTGCCAACGATGATCGGTGATCTAGACCCAGCTTAGAAACAGATGTGGAGAAGTTGTCCATTTTAGATGTTGTCCATTGAGAGGGACATCCCAACTGACCCTAACAAGGTCATTAACATTTACAAATTCATGGCCAAAAGATTTCTCCTTTGATTTCACCAAGCTTCTCACTTCCCTGACAAGACTGCTCAACAGCTAACAGCTAATTCTCAAAATGTTAATAGTTCCATGTTTTTACTAAAGATGTGTCTGAGAAATAAACATTTAAAACATTATCCATTCCCTGTATTTTATTAAAATAAATGTTAAAAAGTAAATCCTTTTTAATACAGAAGTTTCCCTTTTTTCCTTTTATTCTGAGTCAGTCTATAAAATGTTCATCTTAATTGGGGATGTAGCCTTTTTACCAACCATGCATCGTTGTTCTCTGATGGGGGCCCACTGAATGTATGAGGTGCCCTTTATATTTTTTCGCCCCTGACCCTCAGATAGCCTGAGTCCTCCACTGCATGTGCAGATTTCAGCACTGCATGTGTCCAAAACCTGTCTCATTCAATCCTCTCCTCTTCCCTGCCATTTACTTCATGAACTCACAATAAAATAAACACCAAAGCATCGCTGATTGTTTTTGATCCATTTCAGACCGACCACACTCTACTCATTGTCCATTCAGTCACAATATTTATCGGACATCAAACACCTACTTGACACGAACCCCCTTCTAACCTCCACTATCACTTCCTCTGTGTATCTCTCAGTGATAAAATGTTTGAGTGTTGAAACCGAAAGTAGTCCTGGTTGTGGAATAGAGCTGAGGCAAGCTGTGGCCTCTCTCACTCCCACTGAAGAGCCGCTGTAGTGTGGCAGGAAAGGCAGCACACTCTGCCTCCACTCTCTATTATGTAACAGGTGGAAACACACACACCCACGCACCCTCTCTGTCTCTCTCTCTCTCAAACAGACCCGCAAAACACCACACAACGATGGGGACACATATAGAGCGTGCACAGGAGCACTTTTATAATACTTTATGTACATCTAGATATGTGCTTTAAAATTCTTTTTATAGATGAACACATGTTCAGCTTGGTGCCACGACTCTTCCACAGTTCTGAAATGCGGTAACAGCTTTTAAAAAGTGCACCTGCAGTGCATGGTGAGTGAGATGGGCACTCTTGTTTAGAAATCTGACAGCCCTGAGGGAACATAATCTGTCTCAGCATCATGTATTCTGCACCTCACTACTCCTTTGTCTCCTCCCAATGACAACAGGACCCAACACCTGCACACTCAAGCCAAGTTCCTCACAGACCGAAGCTCCACCCAGCAGCCCTGTACGCTAACACATGAAGTCTCTGTCAGGACTGCAAAAGGCAGCGTGGCAAGCTAGTTAAGGGGCTGATGTGAGTCGGCCTGACAGCACCAAGCAGGTTGTACTGTATGTCAGCCAGTGATCATCATAGGGGCTGACAGGCTGAGCTGGGCCAGCCAGGCCAGAGAAAAGGCAAGCAGCTCCCAGACAGCTCCAGTGACTGTCACCGAGGACAGGACCCAGGACATGCTGCCACCACGCCACTAAAAACCATAGCACCATGTGACTCATCTCCATCACTCTGCACATCACTCTTCGCCGTCGTTGCCTGGAGATAGGGAAGGAGATAGGAAGCGAGGGGAGGAGGAGAGTGAGTGGAGGCGAGTTTGTTGACTGAGGAAGAAAACGGGCGAGCATGGGCAGGAGAGAATCAGAGAAAGCAGAGGGAGGGGTGAGGGGCAGACAGAGAGAGTGATGAGGCGGATAAGTTAATGTGGATGTTAATGTTAATGCTCAGACAATCAGAGCTCCCCTCAGGCCCTGACTACATGCTAGGATCATATTAGCGTTAATGTATCCAGTATTAATGCGCAGCCCCCAGCCCACTGAAACCCCAACAAGGTCAGAATTAGGAGACGGAGAGGGCACTACTGCTTAGCTGCGTGCAAGGTCACAGGGATGGTAATGAGAATGGGGAGAGAGCTGCAGGAATAGGGGTGATGGTGGTGGATTGCGGTTGGAGGAGATGGAGGGTCACGGGAAAGAGGCAAATCACTTGATAACGGGTCAAACGGAGGCGTTATGATCCTTTAAAACCACATCATGGCACTTCACAAGCCCATAAACTGTAGTTTGTGTTCACTGTCAGTCCTAAACATGGTCAAAGCCAAGCAAGGTGCTGCAGAACCTCTTTTCCTCTGCGAGGCCGCCTAGCTAGCTCTGCATGCTGCTGTGTATGAACGAGTCTCTGCATTAGGCTAATATGAATCATACACCATGGTGCTGCAGTACATTAACAAGCAGGCGCCAACCAGTGGAGTGTGTTTGCCTTTAACCAAGCATGCGTGATTGTTGTGGCAGATGTGTGAGAGTGTATCAGCACATCAGAGGATGTGTGCATGTATGAGCATGCGCCTACATGGCAGCGGAGCGCAGGACATATATTTCTGGCTGCTCTGGCTCCCTACAGCCGGGTGTGCATGTGCACACGCACGCACATACATGAGTGTGCACGTGCTTGCGTATGTGTCTTTGCGTACACGTGCACACAAGACATCAAGGGGTGTTAATTTATTCAAATGAGCTGGGGAAGATAACGAGAGGAAGGGGTGAGGGGCGGAGGAGGTGTGTGTAGGGGGGCACCTTCTTCGGCTGGAGGTTCATCTCTCCATTTCTCCCTCCCCCCCCCCCCCCCACTTGTTTTCTCACATTTGCAAATTAGACTATTTACATGGCTGAGATGGAGTGAGGCATGGGAGATGGGGGGGGGGGGGGAAAGACGATGAGATTGAAAAAGGAAAAGGTAAAAACTGGAGATGGGGAACAATGTGAATCTGAGGCAGACAGAATGCCGGCAGACAAAAACATACCGTGCCAGGGTGATACCACCACTTCCAAGATGGCTGCCGCTGGAGGCATCCTCTGTGGCACCAACCTAGAGACCCGCTGCTCTCACTCCATAGTGGGTGACACACAAACACACTTTCTGACTTCAACTGTGTCCCTCAAGCATGAGGAGAATGAAATTTGAACAGCTCAGTAAAGGATTAACATTTATCCTTTGAATTTGAATATATTAAAAGAGTGAGTCAGAAGAATATGGTTGTGGCTTGTACAGAGATATTGATCAGAGATATCTAGTGACACCCAGTGGTCACAATTAAAGATGTTATCATTAGAAGATCATATACTGCTGTATGACCTGTACGGGCTGATCTCTGCTAAGTTTTCAGTGGGGCAAACTAGTTGGTGATTTAGATTCAAGGTTGTGATTAATAATGCTCCAAGTCTGGCCTTCTGCTCAAATCTTCTTCTCTTTGAAGAAATTTAATTATCCAAATTGTTCAAAACATTGCATAATGTAAAACTTCTGGTATTTGTATAATATTCTATCGAAATAAATGAACCAAAAGAGTCAAAAGAAGGACAAAACTATCTCATGATCAGACATACTTTTAACCACTGTGACTGTAAAAAAAATATATTAAAATAATCATAAGATCAGTGCCTCAGGAGTGTTCTTGACTAGTGAACTTTAGTCATCTGACCCCATATGCAAACGTGTTATAGCTATATCGAAACCTACTCCACCTATTAACTGAATTGGGTCATTTTTTTAAAAGTCAAAGGTCAAAATCAAAGTAAGCATAACCTAATTAACAGACTTCTTAAATCAACTGTCTTTAAATTACCATGACATCAACGGGCGTGTTCACTCTATACACAGCAGAAAGGTAATGAGAGTGTGAACTTGTTGCAAAGTTTTGTTGTGACACAAAACAGTGGCTAATGGTAGTTGATTAACAAGAAAATTGACTTAAGTCTTCCATTTTCCTTATTATTTGATCCCTGCGCCAAATATTTGGAAATTTTGGATATTAATCTGGTTATCAAACTAATAAAACGTACTAATACTTACAAAAACTGGATGACCTTTAACCTTTAGTCATTCAAAGTAACTCACATGTCATACATCAAACTGTAAGCATCTCCATGGCATTTAACAGAATAACATGTATAAAACTGAAATAAACCACTGTTTACACTCAAATCTGTACAGTTCTGGTCTGTTACATGATATAAAGTCAACAATAATAGAGAGAGAGACAGAGCGGGAGAGAGATGGCAGGTGTGAGAGGACGTTGTAGAGCTTAGCTGAGGGCAGACTTTCCATCTTGACCCCCTGTGCTTTGATCTTATCACTTTCCCACGCTTTAACACTCCTCTGTCTCGCTGGATAACCTGTCCCACACTCACACACACACACACACAAACACACACGCGCATAAAATGCACTCTAACAACAAATTTAATGACCATGATGACAAAGGGAAAAATGTTTTTGCTGCACAACAGAGTAAAGATTATTTATGCCTCAGACTCCCCTATTTCTACAACTACAAAAATGTCAAGCTGAACTCAGGAGATGCACAAACCGTGTGATTTATCGTTCTGACTTTGACAACTGATTTATTAAACTTAGAAGGGGCCACTCACTTTCATTTAAAGGACAAGTCTAGTCGCAATGATTTGTTCATACAAACAAGCATTGTCTGTATAGTCAAAGCCTGACATAGATCATTCCTCTGTGTCATAGAGCTAACACTGCAATTTTTATTATTAATTAATCTGACAATTATCCCCTTGATTAATCGATTAATCATTTTGTCAATAAAATGTCATAAAGTAGTTTAAAATGCTCATTATAACTTATTAAGGCCCAAGATGATGTCTTCAAATGTCTTGTTTTGTCTGAGCAACAGTTAAAATCTAAAGATATTAAATTTACTATCATGTATGACAGAAAAGTTTCAAATCTGAGAAACTGCAACCAGTGAATATTTGATTTTTTGTACATAGAAAATGACTAATACAACTGTCCAATTATCAAAATTGTTGTTGATTAATTTTCTGTTGATCGACTCATTATTGCAGCTCTTCATTGTTGTCCAAAAACACGTCGTTGAGCCACACCGTTTTCCTTCATGACAATGAAGTTTGAGGCAATCCCACATACACAGTCTGCAGCTGTAAACAGTCCCCAACAAATGCATGACTTTATCCTGTTTGACTAATGTTTGCTAAAAACTGCAGTGGCCAGTTTTTTTTTAAGCAATCGTGCAACTTTTTAAAATATGAAGCTACATATTCCTGACCCATTTAAATAAAGATTATATTTAGGTCTTTTCATGAGATTTGTTGACACTAACAAAAATGTAGAATATCGCCAGCCTTGTCCTATAACTAAAAACTTGACCCTACAAACAGGTTGAAGGTCAGTTAGCAGCATTTTGTCAGCAATAAAACAGGTCTGTTTGTCAGCACTTTGTGAGGTTTCACGAGGCGACATGAGATGACTTCAGAGAAGTGCAGCTCAACCCAAAATACAGGTGCGTTTTTAAAATAGCGAAATCTCTTGCAGCCAACTAGAGGAGCAGCAGTCACAAGTTTGTACCAGCCAGCATAGAAAACTTTACTTTGTCCACACTTTGCCCTTACAAACGCTGTGTCAAAACCATCCAAAACACATTTCATCCAATCTCCACCCACTTGTGTCCCTTAGTCACCCTGATGCTTTTTGCTGCAGCAGCTGCCAGTAATGCCATCCTAAACGCTGATGGGAAGAGTAACTGATCGGCAGTCTCACACCTGTCCAGCATAGTGTGCTTCATTTTTCAATGTGTGTGTGTGTGTGTGTGTGTTCTCCAAACCTCCTCCTGGAGCTGTGATGTTATCAGCTCTAGTGAACTGTGTGATAAATGGCTTCTCATGCTTACCTCAACTGAAGCCCTTATGGAAAGCAGCTGATCTGAGCCCTGAGGGAGCACAACCGGTAAAACCGCCTGCTTCACCGCTCGGCAGTAGACTGTGTTAACTTTTACAGCTCAGTCCTTCATTTTTCCACAGATTCAAGAGGCTGAATGGAAAGAAAAGGAAGAAAGAGAGAGGAGAGAGAGAGATAGATAGAGAGAGAGAGAGAGAGAGAGAGAGAGCAGGGGGTCCTTGGGACTCACCCAGTTGACAGCTCCTGTCTCTCCCTGTAACGACTTATTTATTCAGGGATAATTAATCAGGCGCAGTTTTCTGGCGGTATGATTAATGCGCTTTGTCATCTGTGCCGCAGCGCTGAAAATACAGTAGCCTGTGATGCCACTGCTCGGCTTTAGCTGGCTATGGTGTAACAGCAAAACAGGACGTCCTGTGGTAAAATAGTGACGGGAAGTGAAAGTAACTAATGATGCATGATGGAACCAAAAAACAGCAACTATGCCTATGTGTGCCCTGCTGATAAGTTTACTATTTTTCTCATTTCTGTCCTGATGCAATTTATATTTATATTGTCTCTATTTCTACGAAAGTATTAACATTTCTCAGACTAATTGTCTGATTCATAGTTCGTGATAGTATCTGTAACTATCCTTCAAAACATTTGCTGCATGTTTAATGAAGCTATTTTTGCACCTACTTGTTCTTTCCCCACCGTGTTTGGGCTCATTTGTTTTTCCTCTCTTCACTCAGCAGGATTGTAGTAGGAAGTTGTGGCCGCTCTTCCTGCAGTCACCCTGGTCCTGTGATGCCACCCTGTGATCGTTTTTGTTACCGCACATCCGAGGAACATGTTCTCAGTTATATTGTTTTTTTGGAAAGTGTGTATTTGTGTTTGTTTTGTTGTTGCTTTTTTATGCTCATAAGAAAAACTTTACTGGAACAGACTACAGCAATGTATGAAAGTAAGTCAATAAATATGCTATCTAATAGATGAGAAATATTGTATATGGTACCAGACAATAATTTACATTTAAGCTAATATCCACACAGACAGAGAAAACAGAGTAAGAGAGAAGTACATGAAGTTTACATTATCCCACACTTACACATTTATTCTTATGACTTACTATACTTTTACTATACAACTCACTGTATTGCCTAATGCAGTATTTTTATATATTCTGATAATTATACCTAATGGTATTACCTTATTCTTAATCAATGGCTATCTGTATTGTTAAATTTGTTATTGTACATTGTATATTTGAATCATTTCTATTGTTATTATATGTTATATATTTTGGTATTTTTATACTATTTCATATTGTACCTTTGGTTATGTTATGTTATGTTATGTTATGTTATGTTATGTTATGTTATGTTATGTTATGTTATGTTAAAGCTCTCCTCAACCTTGAAGGTCACAGAAAAAAAACATTTCAGGTTTTTATTTAGTACTACAGAAAAGGGCCTACAGAGCTAATTTCTTTATTTATTTACTGTATATTAATTTGCGGACGGTGCAGGTGAGGCGGTCCAGAGCAGCAGCAGTGACGTCAAAATTACAACATAAACACAGCAAGGTTACGTATACTTTATTAATACAAAAGCCTTACATTCTCACACACATAACAGTCGACAGCATTGTGGCACATTGTTGCACTTTGGGTTCCTGCTGGTTCTGCTCAGTTTAGTCCTCCTCTACATCTCTTGGCTGTAGACATTAAAACAGAGAGCAGTTGTCATTTTCATCAGAGAATCATACCTGCTAATAAAACTTCATCTCATTTTAACATCAGCTGTTAAAAAAAAAACAGCCTGTCACATCTGAAGTTAAAACTTTGACCTTTTTGAGCTTTTAAAGTCTTTGTAGTGTCTCATAATGACCAATAGATGTCACTATAAAGCCACATTTTTATTATATTTTCTGCTAAGTGACAAAAGATCTCTTACCTTGGATTTGCCACAGTTGCGGATCTTGTTGCCTTTAGAGAAAAATGAGATTAGTTCCTCTCAAAATGCAGAACTATTGTACTTTCTTTCAATAAAGCTGCTGACACTGATAAAAACAATCAAGCTGTAAGCTGGGAGGAGGAGATACATTTCAGCCCTACATTATGTTTTCATCATGCAAATATTTTTATCATTACTTTTAATATTCAGAGGTGCTTTTGTTTGTCTTTCCAGCAACATATTGTATGACAGAAGCTCAGCCACACTCACAAACATCAGACAACCATCACACCTTAGCAGCTCTGCTTCTCACTGTCTTTTTCTCTATTTTCACTCCCTGTATCAGACTCTTTTTTTTTTCTATCTTCAGCTGAATCACATATGCCGACCAGTACACACACACACACACACACACACACACACACACACAATGTAGCTGTTGAGTTACCTGCCAACAGAAAGAAGGAAAGGAACACAATGACCCCAGCGAAGACCAGACCTCCAACACGTAGTGTTTCGTAGTCTGCAAATTCACAAAGGACATTGTCACCACACCATAACTGTCATCCATGGCAGCTGTTACTGTAGCCCCCATCTCTCATTCATTTTACCCCCATCTTTCTCTTTCTACTTCACTTTCCTTCACACCTTTTCACCCTCTGTCCCTCTGACTTTCTCTCTTTCTGTCTTAAATTCACAATCTGGCTTCTTTTAGTCTTTAATTCTGCTGTCTGAAACTCTCTTTATCTTGTGCGTGCTTTCTACATTCTCTGTCTTTCTGAACATTGACAGAGGTTTAATATTTAAACTCTTCCTTCCAAGCAGTTATAGTTGCACTCACCATATACAAAGTCTGCATCAAGGTCAATTTCTGCACCTGGGAAGAGAAAAGGAATAGACAGCTTTAGAAATGTATTTCTACTGAGATATAACTGCTGTAGCCTGAAGCGGCATGCTTATGAGAAATATTTTTAAAATGTTTGTTTGACTTTTTATTGAATGCATTTAATTGGTCCCATTCATGAGTCAGACTTTATTGCAGGAATGTTGAAATAATATTCTACTGTGTACTGATTTAGACACTTATACTCATATTTATTGATTTATCAAGGGTTTTCAGATTCAGGGCCTTACTGACTGAAACACTCCCTGTGAAAATGAAGAAAATAGGTCATAGTCAGCATTAGTCCATTCCCTGAAGGTGTTTTTCACGCAGACAGCACACTATTTTTGGGAGAGTTTGGGATGGGTTGGGAGTCAGATTTAGAACTACAACTACCTATAAATTATGACACCAAAATATTGTGACTGTTGTTGTTTTGCTCCCGCTACAAGGGCACCTGTACCCAGTGTCTTCAATTTTCTGGTACAGTATAGTCTCCTAACTCACTATTTCATCCATATTACCAAACAGCTACATAATATATTGAACCCACCACTGCTGGCAGTACAGATTTGGTGATTTGCTGTGGCAAAAAGCTGAAAAATGAGAAGGTGAGGCTGCACTGCACAACTGCAGGACTCCCCTTGGTTTTTGGTTTTCGGTCAAGCTATTAGGCAACATAGTTCATGACCAATATTAAGCTTTATATTGTTTAATATACTTGTTTGCGTTACTCTAAATAAGCAGTTAATAAGTCAACCTTGTGTTACCGAGGTACACGATTTACACGTTGCTGTTAGTGGTTCTGACTCAGTAAACCAGAAAGCGAGAATTGCAGCGCCCTTGAAAATATTATGACACTCAAATTGTCATGTTACAGCACATAGCATACACTCCCTTATTTGGATAATCAGCAGTTCACCTGCTGCGTAGCTTACCTTTAGGAGAAGACATGTTGCCTCGTCTGTTTGTGTGTTCAGTTGACAAGACTGGAGGGACATAATACAAATAATGAACAAAAGGCCCGGCGATAACAGCAGACGCCAGCTGGTGAGCCATCTATGTCTGCTGTTTTAAATAACTTAATCTGACATTCTTTTAACGTGAAACATCATATTTATGTTTGCCGGGTAAAAGATTTGTGCGGATTTGGTTTCAATAGTCTCTCCATTTTAATAAAGTTGGAGACCTGTAGAGGCTTGTTTGAATCGGCTTACCCAGTTTAGATGAGAGTTAGTTGAAAGGCTCAGAAACTCTATATGTCCTGACAAATAGCCTCTCTGAGTCTTAATAGCAAAGTGATTGCCTTGATCTTCACTGAGAACTTTAAGAAGCTAATTATATTGATATTGATCCTCTTTCCCCCCACCCTTCTCTCTCCATCCTTTACACACACACACGCGCGCACAGACACACACACACATACACAAGATTCTCGTTTGATCTCCTGACCTGTAATCATTAACTTGTACAGATTAACAGACTAAAAATTTCCCTTGCTTTTTCCATTTTGTTCAAGCATGCCACTGTGAGTTGTGGAGTTCATTGCTTTCGTTCATTATACGTCTTTGCCTTTTCAATGCACCACTGAGCTTAAGGGCAAAGCAGACAGTTACTCATTAATATCTTACAGCTCCAATATTCATTAACCTTGAACCTTGCACAATCTGATAGAGGTTATAGATGGAGCAAAGAGCTGTGGTTGACGCCGGCCTAATAATGTAGAATTGATACCCAATGATTTTGTCGAACACCCCTGAAGTGCAGTAATGCATCACTGCTATTAGATTTCTTCAATAGCGGGCAATTAACATGAACACTGACAACATAGTCTGTCCTCTAAACCGTCTTTTACATCGCATATTAATTGGACCATGTGTACTTTTATATTTTGCCTCATTAAATAGTGGAGCAAGGAAAACTTTTAACTTCTCTTTTACACAGAAGGGCACTTTCTAGACATTAATTAAAAGAATTATTCATAACAAGCAACCCGTCTCTAACATCCCTCAGTTAGAGTTTATGCCAACTTTTAAGCATCTCAAGGGCACACAACAAAATTGATTTTTATGACCGACCTGTATTTTTTTATAAACATTGGTTTAGGAAAGCAAGCTGTTACTCACCTGAGCCGCTGGAGACCCTGTATCACCTCTGTCCAGGTGTGTGTGTGCGTGTTTGTGTGTGGCCCTGTCTGCGTCAGGGGCAGATCCACCCTCTAACACAGCCCACACATAACCACTTTCTCCACGCCTACAGCCGTATTTCAGTCCAGCCGCTCAGTTACATATTTACAGTCTCATAAAGTTTTGTACTCTGATGCCAATAAACAGTCAATCTGCCAACCTTTGGAATCATAGCAGAAAGAGCAGCATATTATTAGCTCTGCTGGTGAGGAACCCATTTTCTGACTTAGTTTTATAGCCCCAAGTAGCAGCATATAACCTTGATTGACATTCATAGGAACTTTGAATGATTTCATTTGCTATTGGAGGGTTGCTTGTGAAATCTGATTTACTTGGCTAACATTTTTAAGCATTAAGACCCCGACGAGAATTCTAGAAAACCCTGCATGAGATACGCACCACAAATATGGTATTAACTTAAATGAACACAAAAACACGCATCATTTTTAGTTTGTAGACGTTAGTTTTCAGCCATACTTTTATTTATTTATGCCAAAAGCACAACAGGTTGCTACACGACAAGGCCTCATGCGCAGAATGAACATAGCATTTACTTGTACAGCGGTCGTATTTAAAACAGATACTCACACTTCAGATTGGTGAAAGCCTGACCTGACTCACAACAAGGACTGTTCATCTGTTCCCTTGCTATGCTTTGGCTTACATTAGGCTACTATTAATGTAGTCTGGCACATAAATATCAATTTTAGGTTTCACTTCTCTCAAACTCAGCACCCAAACTCTTCTCTCTTCATCAGAAATGTACTACATGTGTGGTCATTCAAAGCAACATGACATTAGAGAGACTAAGTGAGCGACTGGCTTCTTTAATAAATGAAGAAGAAAAGAGAAAAGACCAGGACTTCGCAGATTTGCTGCACTATAGCGAATGTCTATGGAAAAAAAACTAATTATAGTCTGCTGGAGACTAGTTAATCCCAGCGGAGCCGGTGACGGAGCAGTGGAGCGGAGGTGTGGAGAAGAAGGCAGTGAGACAGCTGATGCAGGAGCTCCCTCCACTAAAGCTGTTAAAGTACTGCGGTGGAGGAGCTCATGCAGATACCTGCAAACCATCCGTGTGCTCAGTCAGAGAGCTGTGGCAGTTCAGATTGTCTTATATAAGGCTCATCACATTTACATGTAGAGAGACGCACGCACACGTGATGGTACACTCATTCATACATGTCCTCACATTCATCTATTCATATGTGCAAACCATTCAGACATACAGTAGACCTAAATGAAGTATATTTAACTGTATGTATTATCTTTAACTATCTGTACTTTTATATATATTATATGTATATGTGTTATAATCCAAATTGTGACAAACATTTTCAAGAACAACTGACAAAATTAACAACAAATAGACAAATCCTAAAACCTAAAGGCCATATATAGTTATAAGTACAAAACAAAGTACAGCAGACCACACAACATTAAAAAGTCTTCTAGGGCTCTAAAGACAGTTTTGTGCCGAAGGTGCTACTGGCTAAAACAAAGAACTGTAGTAAGAGACTGTCACAGAAAGGCACAGGAACAGACGAGAGCACTGAGGGACTGGCACAACAGCACAACAGGCTAAAGGTTATGTACATATTACACCTCTAAACGTATACCTCCCCTCTTATATCCTGTCATATAACCAGTTATAATAATCAGCCGTTACTTCACTGTTATAGTGGATCAATATCAAATAAAACTGATCATCATTTCAGAAGGCAGTCCGGTCCAGTGGAGTTGCCTCAGTTCTCTGCTGGAGTCTCTTTGGCGGCTGCTGCAGCTGAAAGAGGTCGAAGACGAGTGATTTAGTTGAAGCTATTTATTATTTTCACCCTTCCAAGCAATGTGTTTAAGCACAGATGAGAGGTGCTTGTACTTAACTTGAGTTTTTCCATTTCATGCTCATCCACTACATCTCCACTGCTGCCATTTAACAGCCACAGATAATAATTGCTTTGCAGATTTCAAATTTACTTGCAAAACATTTATGATCTTTTTTTAAATGATGCATTGTTATAGAATAAACCTTCCAACAGCTGCACCACAATTTAACATGTTTTCTAACAAATAGGCTTTTACTTAAATGTGCATTTTGCTGATAATACATTTTTTACTTTTGCATAAGTGACATTTTTACTCGTAGCAGAGTATTTTTACACTGTGGTACTGCTACTTTTATGTAAGTAAAGGGTCTGAATACATCCTCCATCACTGCCTTCACTGCATTATGAAGACCACGTTATCAAAATCAACTTGCAGGGACTTGAAACTTTGTTGAGACTCTCAACATTTCATCAGCTTTATGTTAATGTAGTTACAAGAAGGCTCTCTCTTTGGTAGTGGTTCAAGGATGTCACAGCATCCTTGGACTGATTTGAAAGCACCGTATGAATGAGCACTGTTGCCAATGTAATTGCTTCACCGACTTTTCAAATCTTGTTGGGGACTGTTAAAAAAAAACATTTTGATCAGGCATCAGCCTTCCAGCCAGTTATATCAGATGACATAACTGGATATACCCGCCCCCAATCCCCCTACCCCCCTACCCCCACCCACGCTACGGGCACTCCGCAAGGGAAACTCAATTATGGATGTATGTCAGGGGTGAGCCAGAAGTGAGAGGGGCTGACAGAGAGTTAAAATGTGCATCTTACCCTTGGAGACAATCAGGTTCTCCTCCTGTGCCTCCTCGTCTCCGGGGGCCCTGAAGAGAGGATCCACAGGTTGTCATAGTAACCAAATCATGTAGTATGACAAAAAAAAAGCCTTAATACAAACCAGCCTTTTTTTTCCCAATCAGAGGGGGACACTGACATACCTGGGCTTCTGGCTGATACTGCAACGGCATCGCCGACCTGGTAACATAAGAAATCATTAGTTGTGTTGACAAGAGCTCTGTGTTATCACTAATAATAGTGATTCATTGTTAATTGATAACAAAGATATGATTAAGAAAAATAAAGTGTGACAACAAGATGGTGTACTAACATGGTGTGGTAATTCAATAACGATTCACTGAATTGTTATTGATTATTTTTAATTTGATTGTAACAGTTGATTCAATTTCATGCATGTACACATAATATAATAATGAACAAGCACACACACACACACACACACACACACAGACACACAGAGGTTAACTTACTGAGGATGAGAAGAATGCCCAGTGTGAACAGCACCACAGCAAATGCCAATCCACAAATCCTCAGGCTCTCATAGTCTTCAGAACAAGTTATTGATGACAGAAGGCCAGAGAGGAGACACAAAGGACAGTTTTAGTTTCTGTGTGTGGAGACAGCGTCTCAATGTTCTGACAATGTGTTCTTTACAGAAAATGAGATTTTTACACTTACCGTAGACAAATGGATTTTCAACTTTCTCCTTGTCATCTATAAAAATATAATAGAAAGTACAAATTTAAAACCATGTTTCTATTTTATCTGTTCTGTTTAAAACATAATTAAAATCACTATGTGTGGAACAGCAGCATGTATTACTGTTATTTTTTTTTTCCAATTGGGGGCCCCAAAGTCAGAAATTGTCAAATTCTTTAAATAGTGGCATTGAGACACTAACCAAACCCAAGCACATCATGTTTAATGTCCATGCCAACGTTCAGTGAAAAGGTAAAGTGCACAATATGTAGGAAAATAAGCGTGTGGAGGTTGGGGTGGTGGACGCAGAGGTAGGATGTCAGACTTTCATGCAGGACCGGTTTTTCCTACCATCACAGAAGTGACCTGTGTGCTTTTATTAACTGTAACCACCAATATTTCCTTAACCATAACCAAGTGTTTATGAATATTTAATATGTGGCTGTGTCATATCATCCCACTCTTGACATTTTACATTTTTATGTAACTTTATTTTATCACCCAGTGCTTTATGATCTCTGTGCTTGTTTTCATTTGCTGTTTAAGTTTTTTTTTCTTTTGCCTATCCTTAGCCATACCTTCTCATATTTCCCTAATCTTCACTATACTGTAGTTGCCAAGCACATATTGTAGAAGGCGAGAATTTGAAAAAAAAAAAACGTTGGCATTGGACGTAATCCAGGGTTTTGCAGAATTATTATTTTTATTTTTTATTTTATTAATTATTTCATTTGTTCTTGTTTGCTGTCAGTATTTCATACAATTTGTTTTCCATTCATACAGACACAATATATTCTTTCTTCCCTACCAAACAACTGCTTTCACTCTATACAAATCTAATTTCAATCAAGTCACACTTCTGGTCTGGTAATTCCTGGACTTAATCCATACATCTGTCACTGTTTACTTAAGTGAGGCAATCCATAAGCATCTGATCTGATCTGGAAACCAATACACAAATCTATTTGGCTCTTTGAAACGAGGCGTGACCCCCACCTTACATCAAGTATACTCACCCTGTGCACCGGGGTCTGATACAGCTGAGAGACAGCGAAGAGGGGTCGTGATTCAGATCAGTCAGAAGTGAAAGGAAAAGAAGAGAGGTGAAACACAGGAAATCACATCAACAGTATCTGTTTTCCCCAACACAAGCTCCAAGTGTGACAAAAAACAAACACTTCACAGCACAGCACCGTGCACATCATCTATTTGTGGTGTGTGACTGTGCGAGCATGTGTTTTTGTGTCTTACATTTAATCATACACCATAAACAGACCTCACACACTCCGTCAGTCTGTGTGAAACCCACACATAAATCTCTCAAGAGGTAATTGATGTTTAGCTGTGAGCCCACACCCACTGAGTGCCTTTTCATGTAACGTCACTACCTGCCCCTACACTGCCTCCCCACGGGCAATCAGTGTGTGTGCATTCATGTGTGTTTTGCAAGTAGGGGGGCACTTACCAGCCACACACACCAGGAGTGAAGAGAGGAAGAGCAAAATAGTTTCCATGGCAACTGTTGACATAGAGTAATAAAGAGGGAGGGTGAGAGGGAATGAAAGAAAAACAGGAAAAAAAAAACAGTGAGAGAGGTCTGATTCAGTAAAGCTACACTACTCCTGCACATATACGTACACCCCTACAATTTAGGACATAAACAATGTGTTTGGCAATGAATACACACACCTACACAGTACATGTATACACACACCATGAATACATAAGCACACATACAGTAAGTGGTGTGTCACAATAGCACCGGTTCTATACAGATCCCTGGAGTTTAACAGTTGTAAAAGGCCTGAGGATTTCGTTTTTTATCTTGCATAACGATCCATGTCGGGAGCCTGCAAACACGTTCTCTTTTCCTGGCAGAGATTACTCCTTCCTCCCCATGGACATCACACAACCTTGGCCTATTTTCATGTAGGCTATATGCACACACACCAATTGTGTCTCCTATGAAATAGTCTACTAATTTGTATTAATACTGATACATTTTGGAGGAAACATAATGTGTTTCTTTTGCAGAAACCAAGATGACAGAAAATTATAGATCAAACCAATGTACAATATGTTCCCAGCCAAAGCAAAATGTTAAATTTTGCATGAATTTTTCCCCTACAATATCTGCTCCTACAGTGTGATTAAAGGGGAAATATGATATTTTTTCTAGTTTTCTGTTATTCGTAGACTGTTATGATGTTGGATATCCATGTTAAACATCCAAAGCTCTGAAACTTGAGGTTAATGTATGCAGAAATGTTCCCTGCAAGTTAAAAGCCCAGGCTTGTGAAATCCTATAGTTTGTTTCATGGCTTGTTGCTAATAACTAATAGTGATGTGTCGGTCACAAACGAGTCAGCTCTATGAGCCGACTCTTTTAAGTTAGTGATGGGAGCCTGCTCCCGTCTGAGAGACGATTTCTTTTTTTCTCTTTTTTCTTTTTGTAAATTAATGCAAGACAGAATAATAGGATGATCTTTTCGCCACACGCACTCCATACACTGATCATACCATCAGGTTAAAAGCAGGCGGGGGGGGCTGACGATCTACAGTTCTGAGGGACTGTTGCTTCTCTGTGTTGTTTTTTCTCTTTGATTTAGACATTTCATTTAGCATTTTTAACACTGGCCTGACACTCCAGGTCAATCAGCTTGCCAGGCCACCAGGAATTCTCTTGGTGCTCATGATGGCCAGTCCAGGTCTGACATTAAGAGCCAAGCATAGTGAGACTTTGTATGTTGTGACAGTAACCCTCAAGTGCGCAAATGTGAATCTGATCCAAATCTTACCCTATCATGATTATTTCGCAGATAAACCTAGTAACCCCTGCCACCTAATAAAAAGAAAGAAGAACAATGAGCCGCTCTTTTGAACGGCTTTCGGAAAGGAATGGAGCTATAAGATCTGGCCCCCTTCAAAGAGCCATAATTCCCATCACTACTAACCAATCAGAACAGAGTGGGCTCATCAGGAGGGAGCTAAAACTGCCTGTTTCAGACAGAGGCTGAACCGAGGGGCTGCGTAAAGATAAATAAGGAGTTTTTTCAAACTGTAAATCATGCAAAGATATACCAGTAGAGCCCCAGATTAAAAATATAGACCTGGAAATGTGCATAATATGTCCCTTTTAAGGTTTTATAGTTATTTTGTCAAATGAAAGCACTTGAAAAATGACATGCACTTTGTACCAATTATGTTTGAAAAGCCATTTTAAAGGAACACTCTAATTGATTTAAGCTCTGCCATTCCTTCCTTTACTTTTATTCAGTGACATCTGAGCAGAAAAAAAAAACATATCGTACAGTAGGCAGAATGAGTAAATGTCCTCACATTTATAAAACTCCCACAAAGACAACTTTGAAAGGTCAGGAAATCTACTGCTTTCTCTTTCTGATATTTCAATAAAATAATGACCTGGGCACTTATGACTGTACAAATGCAGACCTAGTGGGAACAACTCATAAATCAATATCTATCTATATCAAACTCTCCGGTGCAGACAAAGTGTCTGGTATTATATTATACATCAAAGATCAGGCACCATCAAAGAAACTAACTGCGGGAGAATTGAGAGAAGTGGTTCAATGGTATAGACAAATAGAGCTGGGCTTCAGCTTCTTATCAGTCTGGATGCATTTTGAAGGAGGATGCTGTCTGGAGAGACAGGATTTAATGGCGATGTATTTGAGGAAGCGTGTCAAAGCTCCACACTGAAATAACATGCAGCAGTAACATGCACGCTCTCTCGTGCTCACAAATCATGAAATCTAAAGGTATCATACTGTATCACTCAGGCTTTACCTGTCTTGTTTTAAGTTTGGGAGTACTACCTGTCTGCCTACATGATTTAATCTGTCCATCCAAGTGACGCACTCGCCATTTATCTACCCATCTGGCATCCGGCTGTTTGTGTGTCCTTAACTGTATCAGCGGTACAAGACATAATGCACTTAAATGCACAGAGGCCATTATAGTCATTATAGCTTTCCTGCCCAGTTGCTATTTGTGCATTGGTGCTCATTTGATTTGTTAGCCCTAATACAGATCTGAGCAACACACCGCTAACTAGGACATTTCTGAAATAATTTGCCATAAGTTGACAACTGAATAACAGAGGCATCCATTATACTAAATGGTATCTCCACTTAAAAAGAAAATAAATCCTATGTGCCCTTGGATTAAAAAACAAACATTTCTTAGACTGTATTTTTCAAGAATAGTGCACTAGAATGTAAAATTTTAATGTGTATGTTTGTCTTGATGTATTTGAGTAAATGGATGTTTTCAATTAAAGGTCAATCGGGTTACAGATCTTTGTTGCTATTTGCTTTTCTACACTGACATTCTTTTGGGAGGCTGGTATACAGAACCATAAATTATTTGTGTAGTGGCACCGCAGTGCATCATACAGTTAACAGCACAGTCATTGAGAGTCACTGTTAATAAAGTAGTAGCCTTATCCATATGTACTGAAAGACTAAAGTCTAGACAAGAGAGAATTTCTTCTTCTAGGGAGGATTTTCATTTCAATTTGGACTATAAAGTCAAGACAGAAATGTTTGAATTCTTTCCTCAAGGTCTTTTTAACCATTGTGATGTACGTGTTAAAGTGAATATGGTGCATTCAGTGTTCACTTTTACAGTCCAGTTAAAGCCAAAAAAAAACGAGATGAATGATGAAATATGACAATATAATCTTTCAAGGCATGTCCATCACAGCTACACATCTTGAATGAGACATCTTTTTATTCACATCAGAGGTGAGGACTGATGGCTGGCCTCAAACTGTGCATCACTAACATTCAGTGCACACACATTAATAAACACTGATCCGACTCAAGCGCAGCAGCAGGCGGGCAAATAATTCAGATTAAGGCGGAGGTGTCCTTTCAAAATCTAAATCTACAGAACTACATTTTTCTCCTCAACACTTGATATCACTCATATACTGTTTTGAAAGTAGAAGAGATTTGAGCATTCAGTAGAGTACAGTATGAACAATCAGTCATCAAACAGGTTATCTATGTTTATTCTATCAATCAGTTTCCGTAATAGAATAAACAGATGACTCATTCTCACATGCTTTTAACAAGAATTTGTGCTGCACACACTTTAGAGTGTGGCGACAACATTTTCACTGATCATCTGATTCTGATGCTGTTGCTAATTTGACACTTAAGTCTTGACATAATTCCTCACAAAATTAGAGTCCTAACTGAGACATAGAACTTTAAATGGACATATTGTAGTTTATTGGTGGGCACTATGCTTTGTATAACAGTACTTTGCATCCACATCTGACATGTTTCACACACTCACTACTATTTTGCATACGCAAAATGTGCCTAAATAACATTCTCCAACACCCCTGGCACTATATTTAGCAAGGGTAATATGGAATAATGTGTATTCAGCTCTCCTGCACTGGCCATGGAGAGATACTGTAGGTCTGTCAAAGCGAGGCTAATGAAAGGGCAAAACGTTGGAAGGGAAGATGGAGCGTTAGCTGGTGGATGGAGGGAGGGAGGGAGGTGTAGTACACGAGGTCTGATGCCCTTGCATCTCTTCACACTGGAACACTTGTTAATGGCATAGATATGACAACAAGTGTGCAGGGTTAAGTGGCCTGTTGGACAACCTCCACTGATTCTGGAGGAACCAAACATAGTCTGGGGTTAAAGGTCAAGCAATCAGTCAGACTCTAAATATTGGTTGTCCATTTACACCACAGCACTTGTCCCTTGTTTTAGGCACAAGGGAAGAAGACCTTTATGTGGTACAAATCTCAATTTGAAAGAAGCTCTGCAATGATTATTATTTGTGTGTGTGTGTGTGTACGGTGTGTACCAATCTGGGTATTTTACAGTTGAAAGATAAAGTTGTCAGTGTTCTCTACTTGACACATTAAAGTATGTGATAAAGATACTGTTTCAAATGCCAGTAGACATATATTTGTTCATTCTGTACTGCAATTTCTTGACATATACACCTGTACGCCTGCCCACTCAATTTATTGGCCTAGCTCTATTTTATATCTGATGAAACAAACTTTTCTGACTGATATTTTTGACCCTGATATAAATAATGAAATGATGATGAGATCACAGCAACAAAACTTTTGTTAGGGTGCAATATGAATCTGATTATTGGAGCCTTTTTAACCATTAGTAGGTCAGTGTCACATTTGTCCCGTGAGAATCCTTTAGGGTGTTTGGCAGCATATCACTGCCCAATGTAATGTATCAAGCAGCTATTCAGTGCCAGCCTTTCTCTGCATGCTACATGGCATCTGAGCAGTTGCCGCTCTATTTTTCTTTAACCTCCCTTATCTCTGCTATTGTTTTGCTATATCAAGTTCTAGAGTCAGGCTCCCCTTTGTCTGAGAGGAGAGGGCAAGAAAAGGGCAGGCAGGGAGAGTGTATCTGTTTGTGGCGGACAAGGAAATGGTAGGCAAGGAGGTCGTTTTCTGTAATTTGGGGACAAGGAAAGGGCATGCAGGAAGGACCGTGAGAATGGGAGACAAGCAGACAAGGACATCGTCTGGTAGGAGAGTACAGGCGAAGGGCACGCAGAGGAGACGCTGTCTGAGGGGGGAGGACAGGGGAAGGGCGGTCTGTTGTATGATAGTGACATTTCCAGTATAAAATACACAGAGCATTAAAAAGAAAGGTCAGGAAATGTGGTGAGGCAAATGTGACCAGGGAAAGGAAGAAACGGGAGCACAATCAGAGAGACAACAATGAGTCAAAGTAATGGGAGCAGTAAGACGATAAAACAGACGAGGCAGCAGAGTGCCCAAAAGTCACTGATACATGAAAAAATAACAATCTAACCTTTGACATCATGTTATTTGGCAAATGTGCCAGCTTAAAAGAGGTACCAACTAACATCTAAAATTACTATGTAAGATTTTAACTGATGAATTATGGACAAGGCAGACAAGGTCATACATCAGAGACTGTATTCAGTGCCCATTGTATGTGTTTTTACACAAGACCACACCCCACCAACCGCTCTAACTGTGTCCCTAGTGTGTATTTCAGCATCCTATCTGTGCACAATGACACTGATTAAATGGTGTTTGAAATTATATAGTGTGATAGAGGGTCATTCTCCCCGCTGTGCCTACATGTTTCATTGTCTGATCACTATCACTCTAGGAGGCGCAACTTCATTCTGTGAGTGAATATGTACCTAAATGTCACTGTAGGATATTTGCGTGAATTTTGTGTTTTTCATCCTCCCCTTTTGTGGTTGTACAGGTGTCTTACCAATGACCAGGAGGCTTCTTGCTACTTAAACAAGCTAAATACAAAAGTTCCAGCACCAATTAAAATGATAGCGCCCACATTTCAACATCCATAACCACGTAGGGCTGTTAAGTAGGTCACACAACAGGTCTTCATAACCCTTCATAAAATAAAATAAAAAACAACCTGCCCCCCCCCCTATATCTGCCATCATAATGATGTTACATCGCCATGACAACAATGTGCGTCTTTCCATAGTGTCCAGTTATCTCCATGGTAACTGTCTCCAGCTGAAAACTCTGGCGCCGAACGAGAAATGGGTTACGATGACGGACTCATATGAAAACACAAGGACAACTCGAGTCCACTCATTAACAGAGGCAAGGGGTGTGGCACGCGGCTGTAAAGTCAGAATTACTCGGTTGGAATTCAGGCGGTTTCTGAGCCACGTCGTCACGCGTCCATTTATAAACAAATGCGTCAGCTTCAGGTGAAAACTGTCGATAATTCAGTGGCTTTTGTCACCTGTGTGTGTTGCGCCTCGACAACAAAGATCGACCTCACAAACGCACGAACCACCTCTCCATTATGATGTAGCCTAAACGCACAGCCTACATGGCAGCTCTCAACAACAGCCTCAGAATAAACGATTGGCACTATATAATTCAACATCCGATGTGTGACGTCTGCGCATTCATCCACTTTTTGCGTCTCTCAACCTGTGGATCATCAGACGGAGCAGAAAAGCGAGCCATCACCCGCCTTGTGATTTTTTTCCCTCTCAGTGAAGGCAAATAAGCATTTATAATAACAGCAGTGACATCATACACGACATATGATGTTTGATTTTCAACTTACTGTTACGGAGCTTATAATAACAGTCGTGTCAGAGAAAGTAAATTGGTCACGTTTCTTGAGGCTTAAGATCATTATTTGTGTTGTTTTTTTTTTCCAGTGAAGGTTATAGTGATCAGTGCTGGTAGACACACCCTCATGGTATATTAGACCACTGCTAAATACCAGATAGCGTTGTTAATGCTATTTCTACTGGTTAATAAGATGTAGCTAATATTAAAACTTTGGGTGATTGACTGACAATACTGCGAATTAAACGATTTATTAAAAAAAATATTTAGTAAAATAATATAAACAACCAAAAATAAATTATGAGAAAATCAGATTTCTATCCATCTTTTATGCACAGTAAGACCCCAAATTGACTCTCATTTTCTGACATAATAATAATAACATCTAATACATACAAAAATGCGCGCTTATCAACTTACCTCTTGTTCCTCCAGCTGACAGTTGGCCAACAAACTGATATCCACCCACAAAAAATCAATCAGCTTGTCTCACAAGGCTTTTGTTCCAAATATTCTCATCTGTCAATATGTGCACTGCTCACATCTATTTGTCCTGAAAAAAAAGAGATGTGATGGATAACAATGTGGCTCCTGGAGTGACTGCCTTATTCAGTGCGTTGAACCCTATCTGTCGCCCTCTCTCTCTTACACACACGCGCGCGCGCGCGCACACACACACACACACACACACAAACACACACCCATCATTGACCCTCCAGCGTTATGTGTGCCAGCATCATGTGTGATTGACACCTTGATGGTCTTGTGGTCAGGCTATCATATGTTTAATTCACTTCATAATGAGGGCGTGGACCAATTATTTTCCTTCATATTTATTGTACGTATTTGTTGATAATCCAGTGATTCCGACACATTAGACAAATAAAAAAAATCTGTTAGACAACATGACCATTGCACATAAATATGACCCAGAGAGAACACCATTGACATATAATGTAAGAAGAAAACATTCAGAAAAAAAATTCACAGTGTGAGTACAAGGAGAGGTTTAGGTGCACACATGGCTGGATTAACCTCCTTTGGGGCCCCGGGGCAAAAGTTGTTGTTGGGCCCCTATTGGCCCCCACCATACATGATGGTACTCTAGAGCTGAAATTATTAGATGATTTATCGATTAGTCCATTGACATAAAATTAATTGGCAACAATTTTGACAATTGATTAAGTAATAATAAGTCATTTGAATATGTTAACTTGCGTTTAAAGGAATAATGATGGGTATTTTCACTATTTTGAACAACCAAATGATTATTAAAGAGAATCATTGTCAGACCTATTAATAATGGAAATAACGGTTGCTTGCAGCCTTACAGTACTCTTATGATGGGATAATACTACTTTGCTCTAGATTTTCTGTGTGCAATTTGATACAACAAATGGAGCACAATATGAACTAAAACAATTAATGCCTTAAAACTAGATTTTGACACAGGGTCCCTCAAGACCAGGGCCACAGGATGGAGGATAGAGCACCTGTCATAGTTGATATTGTACCTCAGTGGTGCAAATTCCTTACAAACAGTTGGTAATCCTGCCTGGGGTGCAAATGCAGAGTGCCAGCTCAATCAGAGTGTCAGCGGTTACACTGCTAGTAAAGTGTCCTTTTTCTATTCTAATATGGTCAACATGGAAAAGCCTGAGATGTGTCCCTGAGAAAAAAAACACACCTCTACAATCATAGATCATCTTTAAAGAGCTTCACTCTCAAACCAATTCTATAAGAATATTAAGGAGATCACAGTAGAGTGGACTGCGCTGCATTTGCACAGAACACATGAGAGAAGGGCCAGCCATCTTTAAAGCTCACTTTACATGAAAGTAAACGTAAATATACTGTATTACTGAGACAACAAGCGACAGAAGAATAAAAATCAAGAATGCAAGACTGAAATCAGTGCATCAATTAGTGTGTATCAATAACCAGGTTCAGGTAAAAAAAAAAACATAACAGCCATGTGACAAAGGCTGCAAACATGGATGAGTGTAGATAATGTAGAAAACCAAGACAGAAATCATGTGTTATAATGTGTTGTTGTGATACTTCATCTCCAAGCCAGCATACAACCTTTTATCCTTCTGTTTTTCTGTCTACAGTATCTCCTCACTAATTCATTCTTCTACTGCATGTGTGAATCCATCCATCTCTCTAAGACGACTTCATAGTGCAGGGTTGATTGGGGAAGGGGGAAAGCAGACCACCAGCAGGAGACAAAGTGACATCATGGCCTCTCTTGCTGTAGGAGGCACAGGAGGAGTAAAAATGGTGAAAAGCTGTGGCCCAAATCTAAATGCATCCTAATACTGTAATTGCCCTCACCATAGATCCGTTCTTACCTGCATATTGCTATAGATCCAGGGCAGGACGCTACTGACTTTGGTGTAAACACCTGGCTTGTTTTTTACACCGCAGCCAGTTCCCCAGCTGGTGATCCCCGCCACGAACCAACGACTCCCTGCCTGACAAACCAAAGGTCCACCACTGTCGCCCTGGAAAACATAGTTTATACTTAGTTAACAGAAGTTTACCTCCAAAGTTCACTAAAGCACAAAGTGCATTCAAAAGCATGAAATCTGTGTGGTGAATGTAATCTGGTTACTGTGCAACTGCCCTAATATTGACCGCTCACCTGACAGGAGTCTTTGCCTCCATTCAGGTCCCCAGCACAGACCATGTTCTTGGTCACGAGGCCTCCATACACACGGGGGCTGTTACACACGTTTGTATCAATAATGTCCACAACCACCTCCATCAGATCCTTAGAGACAGTGCCTGCGTTGGAGAAACACAATAGGCTCATTTATTTTTCTAACAAAGAACTAAATTGTGATAAAATATTGCCTTGACAAAAATAAACTTTACACAGAGCTTAAAAATTAGATTATCTGATTGATTTATATATGCACTGCTATGGCAACAGCTGGTCCGCTGTAATTTCTCCCTTCTTTAATCTCTAATTCGTTTGATTAATCTTGGTGTTGTGCATTCTTCTTTCCCCTGCAGTTCAGGACCTGTCAACCAGGCATCACTAGTGAGTTACATGCATCTTCCTCATTCGCTATCAGTCTCAATATATAGAGGACAGGCATCAGTCAATGTCTGACATCATCCATGTTGCCTTGGCAGCAGGCATGTAGCTAGTTTCAAGCTAGTGTTTTATTCAATCAGGTTGCACCATTAAAACATAGGAAATGTATTAGCTTGAATGTATCAGTAAAGCTGTCCAATCAAAAGAGTCAACTGGGTAAACAGGAAGCCACTGGAGCATCACAAATACTTTTACTGTGTGTGTGTGTGTGTGTGTGTGTGTGTGTGTGTCATTCACTGTCCCTCAGGTTGTGGCATGTTAATACATATTGGGCAGCAAGATATGCCCTGTCTCCTTTTCCCAGGAGTATATTTTTAATTTTGAGAAGTCATTAAGCTCTTTGAACTCTGACATTTTAGAGTTGCGCTTGTTAAAGTAAATGTTCCTTATTTTATTGAATGTTTCACATTGTAGGAGGAAGTGCGTCTCTGTCTGGGCCTTACCCGTCCAACAGTGACCACATATTCTGTTTTCTTTTGGTTTTGCTATGATTTTTTGTGTCATCTTGGTTAGGATCTGTCTCTGCTTTCTATATCTGACAGTAGAAAGATATTCTGCCAATTCATAATCTCTTTTTAGGGCCAGATAACACTCTAATCTACTTTGGCTTCTTCTTTCCGATGTTCCAGATAAGTTTCTTTACATTGCATTATAATGTTGGTTTACTCTGCCTTTTGACCTCGTAAATGGCACTCTGATGCTGATCCCACCCATCCTCTCTCTATATGTACTGTGACACTCATAGTGTACTGGGTTGCTCCTCATTCAAGCTTACCTGATCCTGCCTCAGTGGTGCCAAAGCCTGAGGTCCAGCATTTGGTGCCATGGGAAAGTTGCTGGTCAAAAGCTGGCAGACAAGCTGGCTGAACTTTATCTGGATAACACACAAAGACATATAGACTTTTGCAAACACACCAACAATTTTATGTTCTCAAAGGGATGGTACTGTAAGCAGATGCACACACACACACACACACGGGGCTGGGCAAATCAGATTACGTGAATGACCGTAGAGTCAACACAGACTTTAAAAGCTCAGACTCCACAACAAGAATAAATATTACCATGACAGTCACTGTCCTGCTAGTATGCGTTTACTCTGTAAACACAATATTTTTTTTGTTTGTGTTTCATTAAAAAATCATACATGAATGCATAGACCGTCCCTATGTGATGACCGAATTCAGTTCTTAGATTCAGGTATTAAAAATGAATAACATTAACTTTGAGTCATGTAGATTAATATAAAAATAGATTAATAACAATAATAGAAGTGACTATTAATAGTAATGTAAAACCTTATTCATCGCCACAGGGCCATTATCTTTCTCTCTTCACCTCCTTTAGACTCAGCCGCAGAGCAAAGAAATTTCTAGGGGTTGTAGAAATTTTGCTCAATGATGTTTAAGCACTGCTGCTTATTGACACAGGCTCTTGAACCTGGAAGGACTGCCTTTCAAGGCATTCAGTCACCCACCTGGCCACTCTACTCGCCGCTTTGCTGCATCAGACTCTCTGTCTTATGATCTTTATCTTGCTGCATGGAGATCAGGTTTCCACCATGACAGCTAGCTACGAGCCTATGTGAGGACCAAATTCTGACTGCATCCTCTGTTATGAAAGTCGGATAAACATCAGCGTTATTTTAACAAAGTGAAGATGTGACCTACCATTAAAAAGAACGGGAGATGTAAGTTTGAGCAGAGCAACATCTTGGTCATTAGTCTTGCTGTTGTAGTTCTCGTTGAGTATGATCTTCTTAACCATGTAGGGCTGAGGTAGTCTGTCCAGAGACAACACTCCAGCATACACTTTCCAGTACTCTGTCGAGAAAGTTAAGGTGTTGCTTCTGCAACACAGAAAGAGGCTGCTCAGTGGAAAGCAATGGGCTCATATTGAATTTGCTTATATTTCCAGCACAGAAGACTTTCTTCGCATTGTAACTTTGAAACACATCAGTTCAGCATTGTAGAATGCAGTACAAGCTCAACAATGTGAATTTCTACAAATACAACGTGTGAATACTGCGCCACAAATGAACAAAAAACATCCTCAAGTGTGAAAAAGGTGCCAAGACAGATTTCCTCTGTTAGACATTCACCTTGGGAAGCAGTGGGCAGCAGTCAGCACAAAATCAGGAGAGATCAGGACTCCTCCGCAGACGTGGGATCCTTTGAAGTGGAGTGTCAACTGCCAAGGCCACTGACCCGACTTAGCTACGCTGCCCCCTATGATCCGGGACGTAGACTGCTGCCGACCACAGTCTGGGAGTGAGAGACATTGTGAGATACTGTGCAATACCAAAGAAACAGCATCAACATCTTTTGTACAGAGCAGGGTGAATATACAATATAATTGTTTATTGAGTTTCAGTGAAATCAGATGGTGTTAGCATCCAACAGGTGGATGCTCAGGGTTATGAGGAGCAGCCGCAGCAGCAGCAACATGTGGCAGCAGGCATGGCAGCCAAAGAGTGAGCAGAGCACTGACAGCTTAGGTAAACTACCAAGATTGAAAGGGTGCGTTGGATATATGTTGCGGTACCAGAAGTGTGCCATGTAAGTGTGGCAACAAACTCAAGCTGACTGAACTAGCTTGTTTGGCACATTGTGGTATAAACCATCGTTTGACAAATTCAACCACAATGAAGATTCAAAGAAGGTGCATAATGATTTCAGCAGATTTCAGTGATCAGCATCAAGTGACATGGTTCAAATACTCATGTTTTGTTGTGGTGGGTGTGCAGTTATGGGTATATGTGTTTGTGACATAGAGAGAGAAGGAAGAGAGAGCTCATATGTAACTGTGTGTGGCACACTGAGTATAGGAACAGATGGAGGCTACTTACCCACACACTGCAGGGAGACAGTCTTGTGGTCTGGACAGGAAGAACTACGTAATGCCACAATGAGAAAAACATGTCAGCCAACATGAGGAAATACAACAATGTGCACCTTGCCACTGTTTTTGTAGTATTTTTAGCACATAAGCGGAAGGAACAGTATTTCATGTTATGAGATATATTTTTCTAATGCACTGAGATCGTAGATTATGCGTGACTGAGCTCTGTATTACCAGGGGGGGAATAAAGGACTAAAATATTTACCTGACTTTGACCACACCCTGGATAGACGAAGATGGTCTGCTGATCAATGCTAGACCAATGGACTCCTGGGATTTAATCGCTTTGGTGACATAGGACCTAGAGATAGAGAGAAAGGCCGCTCAGGAAGCAGAAGAGATACACTTGCACATACAGAGGCCATCCTGTCAAAAAAACCATGCCTGATTGGGTCTGGAAATTCATTCTGGTTCTGTCACACTGAGACACCCGAGAGAGACCCGTGGAGAATCAATTCCACCTCTAACACACAGCAGCAGGTGAGGAGAAATTAGATGAATCTCAGTGGGTAAATTGCAGGTTGGAGACAGAAGCCCACATGTTTGCTAGCTGCTGTTGAAATTGGCTCTGGCAAAATGACTTGCTAAATCACTCCTTCATGAAGCCAGAGCTAGCAGGTAATAAATGTCTTCATGTTGGAGTGTTGATCCAAAAGGGTTTTCTGCTCTGACAGCATTTATGTCTGTTGTTAACTGAGTAAATAAAATAAAATAACTTAAGCTGGTGATTCTTTACCTTCTGAAACCTAGCTGTGCACAGGTCTGGTCGGCATAGCTCTGGTCCCAGCCCCTGTAGCACACTGGTAGAAACCGTCCATCTTCAGCTGTCCTGACTTGCAGACCGCCGTCACCATCGAACCTCACTGGGGAAGAGAGGGCGAGAGAAGAAGGCTTAGCTGGCATGTTTTTAGTAGGTTCAGTAAGGTATTTTCCATAATATGGTTGTCTTCCGCCTGTGTGCTGCTACAAACAATTACTGTAAACCAAAAATCAAACATTAAAAATAAATTAAAGCTTCACTTAGAAAGCAAATTTAAGCAATTTCTGTCTTGACATGTGCTGTCATGGAAGCACTTTGTGTTTTAAAATTACTACATAAATAAAATTATTGTTATTTTTACCAGCGGAATTAGTGGTGGAAGTTTTCTTGTTAGCCTACACTACATGTTATCCCCATTACTAAACCTTTGTATGATAACTCAGCCTGTTTTCTGTTGTGAGGGTCAATGGCTGTCAAGTGTCCACCCATCCTTTCACACCATCTGTCCTTCTGTTAGTCTGATTAAGGTTTGTGTGTGTGTGTGTGTGTGTGTGCCTGCATACATGTATGCGTGCATGCGTGCGTGCATGTGTGTGTATGACTTTCAAGGACACACACCAGACTTAAGACCAGTTAATTGGACACAGCTTGTGCAATTGGGGACAAAAGCCATGTCCCCAATTGGTAAAACGCTGATTTTTGGGTCAGTGGTTAACGTTAGGGTGTGTGTGTGTGTGTGTGTGTGTGTGTGTGTGTGTGTGCCTACTCACCGCAGTTTGTTTCGTCTGAGCCCAGTTGGCAGTCTCTTATCCCATCACATTGGATAGTGTTGTTGGGGCAGGTGTCATACTTTGGCAAAGGCTGATTTTCAGCTCTGTAATCGTCATCCTCACCATTATAGAGGTTCACTGCTGTTGTCACTGTGGTGCCATAACGCACTGCCGTTTGGGGTAGAGAGGGTAGTAATGAGGGTCAGAAATGATATAGCGAGCAATGGTTATTATAGTTAGACAAAGCTAAATCTAAACAATGAAATAAGAACAATAAAAACCTACTTGCATGAATACATCACCTCTTCCTCACTCACTTAATAAAAATCCACTACTTTAAAACATAGTTCAACAATTACAAACACTTTTAACCTATTCACATCCCAATGTGATCTGATTCCCATAAATTTTCTTTTCTATTTTAACTCTGAACATATGCAGCAGCCCAGATTAAATTAAACTGTAAGTAAAATTACTTACATTTACACATTACATGCACCATTTATACTGTTTATACAGTGAAAATATTATACATTTCTGAACAATATCTTGTACAATATTTTAAAACTCAACAGTAAAACTGTTTTACTATATTTTACTATATCTTATTTTAATTGTACATTTTATTTATATATTTACACCTGTCTTTTGTGGTAGTATTTTCTCCTACTTTGTATAGGTGCTTGTGTTTTTCACTTACCTTCTATTTTTCAAATGTTATGCACCACAACATCAAGGCAAACCTACTTGGCAATAAACATGTTTCTACCAAACCTACAGAAGGTCAAAAACTTTCCCCCATTTAGTTGTATATAAATAAATAATATAATAGTTGTAATCATATAGAACAATTTTAGTATTGAGTATTGAATATGATGTTTTTTATTTTGTATATTAATTACATTTACTATGTATAGTTATTACACTGATCAATTGAGTACTTTTTTAAAGTATATGTATTAATTAAGTTCGTTTTTATCTATAAATACAACAGCTTAAAAAGATAAAGCAAGGCTAAATGTGGAAGAGAATGCTAGAAGAGGGATGGCTGCCATTTCCCAAAATGTCAAATGTAGTTCTGAATTGCTTATTACTGCTCAAAAAAAACATAAAGTAATGATGTAATAAAGCTATTTGTTCCAACTTATAAGCCCTTTTTTAAGGTACGCCTAATTACAACATGCTACCAAAATACAAGCAAGCAAATCGACTATAGCTCATGAGAAGTACAGGGGCAAAAGAAACATTGTGACTAACATATGTTGCATGCACTTACAATAGTCTTGAATAAATTAGAGCAGCAAATGAATATTAACGACAATGTCCAGTAATCTGTATGATCTGTATACCTCCAAGCCAGATGGCCAGAGCCAGCAGACCGAGCACCAGTAAGATTCCCCCTGATCCCCCGTAACACTGTGCATTATTCTCACAGCAACTCTTCCTCTTGGGGGCTGTACAGAGACACAGGACACAAACACGTTACATATTCTTGAAGTGACTCCATTTGTTTTGCCTGTACACCTTGTATTCATTGTATTTTCGGGACAATATGGGATCCTGCTGCAGCTATACTCACGTATTGAGCGTGGGACTTGGGGAACTGCCACAGGTGGGGGATACTGAGGAATGTAATGCGGCTGCGTGGGGGGTGTCAGGCCTGGACCCACGCCATACACCACCTCCTCATAGGACTTGAGGGGGGGCAGTGTGTGCACGGCAACAGAGTAGTAAGGAGGAGGGGGCTCATTCTGGGAGGAAAAGGGAAAGAGGGAAAGTAAATAAGAGAGAGCAAGTGGTTAATAAATACACAGACATTTCTTGCTGTAATAATTCCTTGTCCTTTGTTTCATCAGTTACCCTTGGAAACAACACACCGTCCTATATTTAATAGGAGTAAAACAACTAGGTAGACAGACAATAGATAGGTAAATATCTTGCATGTTTGTGGTTGCCAAGTCAAAGCACGTAACCCATTGTCCTCCATGTGACCCTCACATTATTATCAAGTCTATCATTAAGTCCACACCCAGGTAATAACATTATGCACAAAGACACAAGTGATGTATCCTGGCAACTGTGTCTAAAAGATCAAGTTTTCTACTGTTCATTTCCTCATTTTTCTATTCAGGCTATCTCCTCTGCCCTTTTTGATTCACAGCTCCCAGTAGCCAGGATTTCAGACAAAGGACTTAATCAGTATTTGAATTTTTTGTGGATGGGTAGGTTAACATCTGCCAACAACTGAGAAGTAACAGGGAGAAGGAAGGTGACTGAAACAACGACATCCACTGGCTGAAGCTCTGTCATCGGCTTAATGTGGATGACTCATAATATACAGATACTGTAGGCCACATAGGTTAGTGAAACTCTTCATCTGATTAAACGAAAGTCTTCAAGATTTCCGGTAATTCATATGTATCTGTTCTATCACATCTCATGGTTTGGCAATGGCGAACCATGAAATATGGCAATGGCTTTCACTTCCTGCTTCCTGGAATGAGGTTTAAGTTTAGCTACTGTAAACTGTGATGTTGTCACAAACTAAATGAATAGGAAAGGTCAAGGAGAATCAGTGATTGTGTAAAATTGAGCTAACACATTTTCTACATTTTTATAGTGCTATGCAGCTGCTATGTGGGCTTTGTTAAGTGTTTTGATATTTGCAATGCAACTTGGGAAAATTAAAGCAGAGATATGAATGTTCCCAAACACAGAATGTTATCTGATTAAAATTGTTTGAGCTCAATGTGACCTGTTTGCAGTCTCACCTCTACATTTACAGAAAGTGATCCAAGCCCTGTTATAGTAGGGTCAGCTGCCGTTTCAGAGAGAGTTCAATTAGGCTTGATGAGCGTAGCCGTAACCAGTAACCTCACCCAATCTGTCTCTGGTGCAGAGAAAGCTAAGATATAGTTCCCAACAGCCAGTAACTATGGCTTCTCCATAGCTGTTGTGACCCTTCTTCATTCATCGCCGGGGTCACACCTTCATAAACGTGAGAAAAAAATCCTTTGCTGAGAAAAAAAAAAGGAATTAATCTGTGGTGGTGGCTCTAAGAGGGTTGCAGGGAGACTCGCTAACAAAAGTGTTTCATAAGACCAGTTCTATTGCATGCCGGTCACGTTTCAAAATACACCCATAGGCACCCCACTTAACTGAAGTGAAATGGCTGAGCCGAAATAGGTGGAGGAGTAGGTTCATCATATTTCCCAGCAGAGTACACATGGATCATCTTGCATAGTTTGCCTGTTGGCCATTATCATGGAAAAATACTGTAAAATTAAAAGATTAGGGGTCCGCATGACATTTGAAAGGTCAATTTTTCACTCAAACAATAACTATAATTATATGAAGTAACAAAGATGTGCGACATGAAACGTGAAAACAGAAGTGTTCTTTTATGTTTTGCCCAAACTGTCGGGCTGAAAATAAATCAAAGTAGACACAAGTTAGGCTACTGCATTTCTGCAGAACATGTAGTGATCTGAGCCCATTTGAACTCTTTTTATATTTGAGTATCAAATTATTTGTTGCATGTATGTTGCATATTTAATACATTATCTGCTTATCATTAGTCAGGTCAAGTTTTTTTTAATTTTTTTTATATAACCCAAAATCATAAGTTTGTCCGTTTTCAATCTGTACAATACCTTCTATCCTTATAATCTCACATGTATATGTTGCAATAGGTGCTATAAGTACAGAATAGATAGAAGCAACAGTGCTGATTTACAATTGTTGAGTAAGTGTTCCTTTATGTGTTCTCCTACTTCTTCAGCTAAATAAACAATTGAATAAACACTTTCAAAACTCATTGTATTGCCTGAAAAACGTATTGTCATAAAGTTAAAAACTGGGTTTTTTTGTAGAGGGATGTATACACTACTAAAAACAGACTAACGATATTTGATAAAGTGTGATAAAGAGTTTTAAGCAAAGTGTAAAAGTGTTGCCCTATAGAAAGTAATGACAGAAACCCTCCATAACAACAGTTTACTTAGGCAAAACCTATAGTCTAACTACCTTTTTACCTGCTGTTTGGCAGGTAAATCGAAACGTCTTATGTAAACCAATAATGGCCTGTAAGGAGCAGCATTCTTCAGCCCTCTGGATACGCAGGTTTTACAGATAACAAAACACGCCGAAACTCAAACAGGGTGCACTCAGGGAGCACACCAACTCCACAGGAACCATCATTCATAGTCAGAGTGACAGGTAAAGTTTTTTTTGGAGGAAAGAGGACAGTAGAAGCAGAGGACACAATTTTGCAACAAGAAGGAGTTTTAACCTATAAGGAAGTAGGAAAAAGATGAATGGAGAACTTACCGGGTCATACTTTGCCATCGTACTCAGGGCAGCACAGAGTGGATAGTGAAGGTGAGAGCAGGTGAATGAAGCTTTTTTCACATCCAGGTGTTTCCTCAGTCACACAGCAGCGGTTAGAACATGGTGGTGCCACATTAAACACCTCTCCTCTCCTCTCTCTTTTCTTTTCCTCTCCTTAAACTCTGCTGTGTGTTTGTTATTGACCTTCATTTGAGCATTCTCAGGTAGGTCTGCCTTCCTCCTCCCTCCCTAACACCTAACACCTCCCACCTCCGGCCTGCATCATTCTCTCAATCCTTTATTCTTCTCCTCACAGAGACGGGCGTGTCCAGTGCACCAGTTTCTCACCTGCCAGACCAGTTTCATGGAAGCCCGAGACGGTCAAAGCTTGTTTCACAAGATGAAGCTGCATTGTGGCTCAAATGACAGCAGCTGAGCTGTCAGGGCCCAGAACCAAAACGGCTTCCTCTCCACAGCTGCTGAGACTGAATGTTTTTCACACACAATGAAAAGCTTTACTTTAATGCAGGATGTTTTGTCTGTAAAAGTTGTATTATGCACACATAGGCTGGCAGGTCAAGGAAAAAAGAGCTCTGTAAGGTAATAAAGGTAATGATTAATGTGTATGTTCCTTATACGGGTGGTACTGTACATGAGTTTTCATTAAACCTCTCCAAAACTTTGAATTTCCTTTTTCCTTTCTACACAACATCTTTGACATTTTGAAAACTTTTGGAGCCACCTTTGGGCTCATATTTACATTCACTTTCCAAATTCTCTCTCCAGTTCCTCTTTTCATCTCCTTGTATCTTTCCACTTTTGCGTACTCCCTCTTTTTCATTTGCAAATATTACCACCGTTTGCTTTCTGCTCCCTCACCACTAACATAATGTGCAAATGATCTGTCTGCCTCTGTGGAATTCCCTCACGGTCTGTCCTTTGCTGTTTTTCCCTTTGCACACTTCCAACAGTTTAGTCTTGCTTCTTCTGTATGCTGTTCCTGTGTCTTTCACCCTGACTCACCGGACTGTCTCTGAGACATTTTACCTCTCTGGTGAAGTGTGATGAGATGGAGCCCTGCCCCTATAAACCTGGTGAAAATTTAAATGATCTTTGCCACTATGCCACTTCATCTTAAGGGGATTCCCAGCACCCTTCACCCCCTCTCTTCTAGCTGCTTTCTGTAGATTATTGGTGACAAGACTGACAATGAGTTACCCTGTGGTGAACCTGCTTATTTATTTATTTATTTATTGTACTGATTATTGTTTTTATTCATTGCTGCATTTATTATTACTGGCTGCTGTATGTAAGCCAAACTACCTTAAAGCTTTACTCTGATCATCTGGTTTTGAGTTTTAACAAATGCACAACACATAAGTATGAATATAGGGCATCACAGCGGTCTTGTGATCTAAGAAATACCACATACCACATAACCACCATGTCCCCAATTTGAAGCTGGCTAAAGTATGTCATCCCCTTATCTCTCTCTTCCCATCTTTCCTCTTTGATTCATCTTGTGTAATCACTGTATTAATATATCATTTCAGAGTGATGAATATCAGATTGCTGAAAATCAGGCCTGAAATAGAAGACCATTGATGTTCAGTCTTTGTATCAGTCTAAATCATATCAGTACTGGCACACTGAATGATGATGATGGGAAGCCCCAAAAGATATTTAATGTGAAGATCTGTGCACCTTCTAAGACCACTAGAGGGTGATATATATGATATATATGATATAATATATGCTTCTCATGTACCAGTGACTCATGTTAGAAGTCCCTCTTCTGAATAATAGCATGTGACCTGTGACATTTAAGTGGACCCCCACACATCTGATTTTCTCAGCAGTTCTCTGACCATCTGCAAGAAAAAAACCAAAAGGAACATTAACATATAGTTAGGTGGTTTAGTGTTGCATTTACCAGGAAGTAAAACTCGTGAAGTAAAAACACCGCAGGAGGTGAGAAACAATAGGGGAAACTAAGATGATATATTTGGCTACAATTAATGGCAAAGCGCTTTCTCAGAATCGAAAAACACACTATCTGACTATCTGATAAGAAAAAAAGAAAGAAAAAACATGCTCTCAAGAGCTTCTCTCCTTGAATAAATGGTCATCCTTATGCTTTCCTCTGGCTGGTGATAAACATTAAGTCACACTACAAACAGAAAGAGTGGATCCTTTCATGAGGAAACAAGTGTCCAGTGAAGGAAACAGTGTATTTAGTCACTAAACAAGGTTATGAGAAATGCCTGAGCAAAGGCTGGCACTGCTGTAATGTAAACAGAGGAGACAAGCAAGATAGTTTGATTAGTTGAACAGCAAACATCCCACTAATTTTAGAGCAGTTGTGCTATAAATCCATCCTGTCATTACACATTTATTTCCTAGTATCTAGAGGCAAAAGGAAAATCCAGACATGTAGGTAAAAGTTTTAGGCCTTGTTTGTACAAAAAACAGTTTTATGGAAATACTGACAACACAGATAATAATACAGATAATAATCTTTGTATACATGATTGTTTACTGGTGACCAGTAGGATACATTTCTTTGAGTAATTTGCCAACTTCTGGCTAATATGACAAAAAGAAACCCATAACTCACATATCCACCCACGCTAAACATTTATATCACAAATTTCCTCTCAAAATCTGCGGAAAAGTGATAACTGATGACATTTTGAAAAGTTTGTTTCGTGACTAAGATGAGATGTGGAGATATGGTCCCACGGTCACTGCGGTTTTCTTCGAGACTGTAGATTATAACAGACATTCCACTTTCTGGATTAGTATTTTATAAAAGTTACACAAATGTCACTTAAGAGTCATAAGCAATTATTCATTTCAGAACACTAATACATATTCCAAACCTGGCTACACATTTCATAAGAAAAATCTTAGTTCCAGCTTCATAACCTGCATAGTGCATAAAGTTCATGACTTATGTCTTACCAACAAAACAAGTGATATCGTACGTCTTAGTCGAGGTTGTTTTGCCTTTATTGCAATTAAGAAATAAACATGCATTCGAATTACGGCTAGTATGAGTATGTGCATTTTGAGTGCCTCCTATTCTCCTCACAGCTGTCTCTACCTGTGGTCTTTGTAAAATATGTTTGCACTGCAGCTAACCACAACTGAGGTTTTAGAAATTAGCACAGGAAAAGATCGAGTTGTTGTAATGAAACAAGGCATGCACATGCAAACTAAACACAGGCAAATTTAAACAGATGTGTTTGCCACTGGTTCAAACTGTATATTTTTCATTAGGGAAACTAAGATATCTGAAATATATCTGAAAGTATCAGAATCTATTTATAGCTACTGCATATGTCTTTTTTTTTTAAAGCAAAAGGGAAATTTCTAAACTCTTCCCTATTTCTTTTCTGTGAGCCTTTTTCTCAAAGCCCTCAATAGCAGTTTATTTGTACGTCACGAAACTCTTCACAGTAAAGAAAGAGGAAAAGAGAATGGGGAAGGAAAAAGTTTGCTAGGAGAGGAGAGATAGCAGCGTCACCGGAGTTATAACAGGAAGCGCATCATGTGAGTGGGAGGGGACTTAAGTAAGAGAGGAAGGTATTTTTTTTGGGGGGGGACCATGTAAATAATGTCATTAGGGAGAAAAATACTACCGCTTTTCGTTTCTTTCACAGATGAACAGTCGCCGCAGTATCAGTGAGAGAACAGCCGCGTCCCCTCCGTCAACCGTTATCAACAGTTATTCTGCACAGTTACATATAATTTTTCTGGATGACGCTTGTAATACGAGACTTTATTGGCGGTTACCGGAAGGATTATGACAATTTATGAGTAAAGGATGACATCTCTCCAAATACCGAAAATGGATATGAGCAACAAGATACCAACTCTTGTCTTCCTCATTATTTCTATAAACTGTGTGTCAGGTAATTAACAACTTTTTAATACACTGTATCTTAAGTCTGAATGTCTAATTAAATGTTGTCTTGTATTTAAATGAAACAAATATATTCTTACTATGGTTATCCTCACAATGATTTTTGTTTATCATTATGGGATTGTTCAATTCAATCAATTTATGTGAAATTCTGTATGTTAAATTAAAACATTCTGGACAATGTTAATCTTTTATGATAAAAGACATTTTTTAAATGGGGTTTTCTATCAGGAAAGTGTCAGGGGAGGGGGGGGGAATGCTCAGTTAGAGTGGAAATACACAAAACTCGGTTCCCTTTACACAATCTCATTATGATCAGAGACCTCTCACATGATTTGCCAGATTACTGCGTCTTTTTGGCAGCCAGACTTTCTTTTCTCGTCCTGACCACATCTTTCACACATTTGCTTGATACGTGATGATAGAGAATTGTACTTTATTTGTTGACACTTTTGTGAAAATTATCTTAATCTTCCTCTTTTTTCTGTGGCAGGACTGGACGTCCCTCAGCCTGATAAACTGGTGCTGAATATTACAGATGGGGAGGTGATAGTGCAATGGAACCGTCCAAAGGATGCCCCTTCAAACACCGTGTACAATGTACAAATGTCAAAGTATGTTTTACTTCACAGTACCAAAAATGACACTTTTACTTCAGTTACAGTTTCCTGTTATGCAATTTTCCACCACTCTCACCATTTTTTTCTTTTCCTCTGAGCAGCTAAGATTTGTTTTCCTCTTTGCTGTGTTTTGTCCACTGATTCATTAATGAAGAAGAAAGGCTAAATGTTAAAGATGACTTTTTTTTTAAAATGCTAGGTTTTATTTCACCGTGTATTATGGTGAAACTCTTTCCAGTTGGTGACTGGTGTGTTTTCTGTCCTCAGGTATACTGAAGATTGGATCATGGTGGACAGCTGTACAAGGATCACGAAGACCAACTGTAACCTTAGCGGCTTTATACGTGACTATAGGACTGCCTACAAGGTCGGAGTTCAGCTGGTGGCTGGAGATAATGAGTCTGCGTGGACACGCAAGAAATTTCTCCCAAATACAAGTAAGCATAGTTATATGTCAGTTTAGTGTAAAGTCAGGGTAGCATGATTAAAATATTGTGTATTTTAATTTAGGCACACAATAAGGTCATTATTTACAAGTTTTCTTACCTTTCTCTGTTCCTATAGGTGAACTGCGGCCTCCCACCTTCTCTTTGCGGGCTACGTCCAACACTCTAACAGTTGACATTCATGAAAAACCCATTCTCAAACAGCTCTTTCCCTTTGGGGTTATCTACACTGTCTACCTGGAGGAAAGAGGACAGGATAGTAAGGTGAGCCTAAGGTTAAGGTTTAAAGGCAAAACCTGCGAAAAACATTGAGACTTACTGAATCACTCTTCAACTGATTGACAGGTCTTTTAAAAATCAACCAACGAGCCAATAGCTAAATCTAAGTTGTTAATGTTTTCTTGTTAATGTGACAATGTCATTTATAGTTTTGGTTTGGTTAATGATCCACTAAAACACTCTGTAGCTAAAATGTTACTGTATTTCAATATTTAATAGCATAGCTAGCTGCCTGCATTGATATTCGGACCTTATTCATCTTAGGTTATGTTGTACAATATGGTCTGTAGACTGTACAGTGCATTGACCTGAGACGCATTTTGATTTTTACATTACAGAATACCACAGCATTCCTGAACGATAACACGGGAGAGGATCAGACCACCAAGACATTCAGTTCTCTCCATTGGGGGACAGAGTACTGTGTCAGTATGAAGGTAGAGGGCAGTGGAGCTCCCACCGTCAGCAATGTGTCCCGTAAAGAGTGTCTGAAGCTACCAATGCAAGGTGAGGAAAACATACTGAGGAAAAGATGACAACAATAAAAACTAGCACAACACACAGAAGAAAATGACCAATAATTACATGTGCCAACAATAAAATAAACATGAGATGAGGCACACGACTGTAAACAACATTTAAGATTTTGGAATATATGCTTATTTGACTTGCCAAATTACTTAGTTTACTTGCCAAGAATTTGATAAGAAGATTGATACCACGCTAAATATAAGGCTACAGTCGCTTAGCTTAGCTTAGCATAAAGACTGGAAACGGGGAAATCGCTAGACTGGCTCAAAGGTGACCAAATCTGCCTTTAGTTTAATCCATAAGAAAACCAAAGTGTAAAAACAACACGTGATTTTTCGGGGGATTATAGGTTGGACTATTTCTTAGTTGGTCCCCCTGTTTCTAATATTGTGCTAAGCTAAGCCAGCTGGCTTTTGGCGGTAGCTTCATATTTACCACATAGACACGGAGTGGCATCATATTCTTTTCAAACTCTTGTCAGGAAAGTGCATAAGTATTTTTCTTAAAATGACTATTCCTTAAAGTCTAAATTTAAAGTTTGTGAGAGGAAGATTGTTTTGTGACATGATACAGGTTCACTTCTAGAGCTGTAATTGCATTTACACCCAAAACACCTACTAAACTTTTTGTGTTTTTGCTCCCTCCAGAGTGGTTCATGATTGGTGTATCATTCTTGTCCATATTGGGTGTGTTCGCTATCATTGCTATTATGGCAACCATCCTACTGTGTTACCTGAGCCATCCAGAGAAAACACCTGCTGCATTGGTAAGTACACTGTAATTACAGAAAATTAGGACGAAACACAGTCATGCAGCCTTGTACTATTAACTATATAGAAAAGAGAACCAACATTTGTGAAGAAGAGGAAAAGCAAAAGGTCACAACTGGGGTCATAAAAAACCCCCTGACATAATCTTGATATTAGCCTTGGTCATAACTAATCTTGTTCCTAAAAGTGACATGTACATCCTTTTTCCTCTCACGCTAGAAATCGCCTGTAAGTGGCTGGCATCCACTCACTGTTGGAGATGGGACGATGGAAGTCGTGACAGACAAAGGCTGGTTCCTGTCCAGTTACAGAACAGAAGTGAAAAACTGTATTACCAAAAACCCAATGACACTTCATGTTACCATAACAGAGGACAATGGAGAAGAGAACAGGAGGACAAGCATGGACAGCGGGGTCAGCATGAAGTCCAACTCTGCTAACAACAGTGGAGGAAGTCCTCCAATGAGACAAGAGGACAGTGGCTGTGGGAGCATGGGAGGACCAGAGAGCTCTACTAGCAGTCAGACAGATTACCCCCTGCAGGATAAGAGGACTACTACTGACACAGTTAGGAAGAGGGAGGATAGTGGGGTGGGGCTGGGCTGCCAGCTTGATTCTTCGTCCATGAATCTGGATGCACTGGACAGCGAACCTCTGAGAGAGTTTGTTGCTGGTGGTAATTATCACAGCCAGAGCCACTCAGCTGTGCAGATTCTTGTCTGTGATGATGAGGAAGCACTTAAACAGACAATTCCTGATTCAGTTTTGGCCGAAGTGGTCACAGGTTACAGGGCTGGGCCTCAATCGTGTATCTGCTCAGGAGCAGGTCAGTGCACTTGGTGCCATAAACAAGGCCTCATTGAAACGGATATGATCAAACAATACAGAGCTTTGTGTATTGAAAATGGACTACTGAGCAGCAAAGGTAACATTATCGACTCTTACAAAGAGGAGCTCACATTTTCTAGTTATCCTAGAAAAACACAAATGGACACAGTCATGATGAGTGACTTTGAAAGAACTTTTATACATCCGGGGGAGACTTTCCCTCTGCTATCAGTTCTATCACCGCTGACCCTAGGAGAGGGAGGACAGGACTTCAATATGAACAATGTGTCCCTTTCTCTCTATGATGTACAGCTAACAACTGACTGATACACTGGAATGCAACAACGCTATTTATAAAAACATGCTTGTAGGAAGGAAATAGAGGTGACACCACACACCTTTTGGCTGTTGGTTGATGTCTCGGGAGATCATAGATCTGTAATGTCAAAGACGTTATTCTACCGGTCTCACTGGGTATATTTACAGCTGACTAGAGTGCTGTATATGTTAGTGAAACTGGCGTGGGGAGCAACACACAATGCAGAGCCACAGTTTGACAGTTACATGCTTTTGGACATTTTGCGAGTTTTCCCAACCTCCCACATCCATCAGCAATTGAATTCCCTGTCCCTGTTCCTATTCAATTATTAGATACATTACTTGAGACTCACTTTGAAATAGATTTCTATTCAGTCAGAAATATTGTTAGAGTAGTTTCTTAAAATATCACTCAACAAGCTTGTGCCATATAAAGTTGTGTCAAGCAAAAGGCAAAATTAAGGAGCAAACATTTCTGTCCTCATCTTGAATCGCACGCAGGACATTTTGGTACAGATTCTTCCTCTGATTCTCACTCTCCAGGTGAGTTTGATATGTCTAAGAACCTAAACTGCAGGCCATTCTTTTAGCTACATTCCTGTTTAAATTATTTATTATGTGTCATGAAAAAAGCTATTTATTTACTGTGTATTGTTGTAAATATGTGATACTGCTCTTCTACAAGGGATGAAAATAAACTGTCTCACTGGAATGGTCTGTAAATGTTGTACATCCATAAAAAATAAAAATAAAAAACAATAGTTAAACAACTGATTTGAATCAGAAACCATGACTCAACAAAACAAGCAAACGCAAGGAAAACCCTAAAACAACACCATGAGACCTACTGGAAATGAAACATTATATGTCACCTAGCCATACATGGGATCCCCATATGCAAATACAAGAACCAGGGCAGTGGTTTTGGAGCTTCTAAACTAAGACACTTCCTCTATGAGACTTCCACTCGGTTTTAAAAAAAAGCCCCACATTCCATTAACAGCAAAGAAAACAAATATGCCCAGGACTGGTACAGGTACTGGTACAGGTACTCAACATTTATCTCAGTCAAATAATATCCTCACATTATCTGTGGGTAGATGCAGCTCTTTATTGAGATAAACCAGCAGTGGTAAAAAAAAAAGTATAGGGAAGTGAGTCAACATCTGGTTGATCCTTAAAGGCTGAGAAAAAACAAATCTTCCTGAAACTATAAGCAGCATGTAACTAAAGTATTACTTGTTACTGGTTTTGCACTACATGTTTTCTGTGTATCCCCAAATGAAAAGCATCCTTTTTTTTACCACTACATGCATTGCTGGATTAACCTATGAGGAAGCCCTAAAAAAACTAGGTGACATGTTCCTTCGTCCCAAAGGCAATGACTTCTGTAGTCTGTTTAGAAACGGCTCCAAAGACTAATAAGAGCAATCACATTTTCTCAAGAGTCTCAGGAGAGAACTTCCTTGTACGGCAGACGCCACCGTGCATGTGCGGGAATAGGGTTCCATTTACAGAACTTTGCTAGCTTGTTGAGCTACATATCGCAACCTCTTGACTTTGTGCTACATTGTAAATGTCCAAAAGAACTTCAGTACAAAGTCAAGTGGTTGTGATGTGCAGCACAACAAAAGCTAGCAAAAGCACTGTAAATGTAAACTAACAAACTAATGTGACCGTAATCTTCGGATTGAAGGAACATGTCGCCCAGCGCAGCGGTGTGGCTCAGAGGTCTACAGCACATAGGAACATCATATATCAGGCTTTACTAGGCTTTACATTGCTATTTTTCACTATATTTATGTGCATTTGTTTAAAATTTGTCATTACCAAAAGCTAAAAAAAAGGGGTTATATAGGCTGCTGAAAATAATTGTAATTGAATAGCCCTGCAGCATGTGTTCTTGCAGATTCAGTCACATAACATGTTTGGAGGTGTGCAAAGCTGCAGCTAGTTAGCGGCTAGTAAAAACTGAAAATTGATTCATATCACATTGCTGATATGAAAATGGTAACATTAATCTATGTCAGACAGGGCTAGTCACTTGTTGACAAAATTAGTTTCTCCTGGATTAAAAGGTTGTGTTGGGTTGTGGAAGTTTTGTGCAGATTCACAACTGATCAACACTTACAGGCAGTGTTTATGGCACCCAGTTATGGAAAAGCATTGTTCCTTACCTTTGACTGACTGGCTTAAACAAATTGCGGTGGCATAAAAAGTCTACCTTTGATCTCAAATGTAATTACAAAGAAGAACTGCAGAGAAAAGTTGCCAACATTACAACACCATGATCATCTGCCATTTATGTTTCTGTTCTGTGAAATATGGTATCAAAACACAGAGAGGGGAGCCTGAACTCAGCTGAAGTTCAGTTACAGATGTGAAAAAATTCCCGTTTTTGTCTCGTGCATGTCTAGGTTCAGTTTGTTTTTGACTGAAAAGGAAAATTGACCTTAAGCTGACCTTATTTTAGGTAGCTCATACCAGGTAAACATCAGATTAAGAGAAGACTGTTTTAGTTTTGTGAAAGGAAAACCCATGAGGCAAGTTTCACCAACTGTAGAAACTATCAAAAAGGTAGTACATATGTGAATTTAGAGGGAAGTCACCCGCAGCTTACAAGAAAACTGATGGCCTGCCTTGTTGCTGTGGTTTAGTTGTTCATATTCTGCCTACGCCTCTCAGCAGCGTGTGCATGTGTGCATTCTGTTTCTGTGTGGTGTGTGCTTACTCAAATTTGTATCACGAGAAGCCACAACATGACAACCTGAGAACAGTTCTTCTGATCAAGTTAATTGCAAGGAAATGAATATTCTCCATTTCATTTCAAATAGATTTTTTAAAATTACATTCAAATTACAAAAAAAAAAACTACTTAAAAACAAAGTTGACCAAGAGATAGTGACATGGTTTGAAAGCATGACATCACACAAAAAGTCAAAAATAACCTAAAAATAATATGGTACATCTATTCTTAATATTCAGGTTAAAACATCAGTATCAATTAAGGAGCAAAATTCAAACAGGGACAAATGACATACATGTTGACAACATGGTTTATGGTGCATAGGAAAGTCTCAGATAAGAGGTGTTCCTTCCGTTATGGTGGTTGCCAAAATCAACTGTAACCAAGTTAGCTTTCATTTTAAGCTGCTGCTGATGGAGAAGGGTGGTGGAGACTTCTTTAAGCCGACTTTGCTGTAGAGAAAGAGAGAGATAAACACACCATTCTTACCCTTACAGCCATATAGCAATTGTATATGAGGAAATAAAGTTTTTGCATTCTAAAGGCATGTGCAGAAAAATCAACTTACGTGAGCACTTTGTCTTTCAGTGACGGCTCTACAGAAAAGGAGACAAAAAGTAAGAGAAGTAGAGGTAACTTTGCAAACAAAGCATTCAGAGCAGGCTGAAGCCCTGGATTTTGACTTTTAGAGAGCATTTTCATAAACGTTCACCTCAGGTTTTGGGCCTTTGACCATGTTTAACATAGGCATGAGAAATCATAATGGTATAAAAATAACAAAAAGTATGTTATGTCCCCTTTAAAAAGTTCAGTTCACCCAAATTAGCAATAAAAATTTTCTTAGTCATACTACATAGTTCTGGTTTTAATTTTTCTGGTTTTGAGACATCCGTCTCAGAGATGTATGCCTCCACCCCATGCAAGGGAATGGAAATTGTGGTGCACAACACTTTTTTTTTAGTTCATTAAGGTGACCTTTTACTCTGTGTAACTGAGACCTCACTGTCAAGAGTTTTTAAAGGTAACCTTTTGTCAGATTAATCAAGGTAGCTTGGTCATTGAAATGTTGCTGTTGGACTTTTTAAATGTAATTTCCTCTGCTGTGTCCACCACAAATCTATTCACCACTATTGTATTGCGGTAACAGCAGAGATACACATCTCAAAACCACAGGCTATATGGCTCAATACCACTAGAGGCAAGAGAGACTCACTCACCCTTTTTCTTGCAGCACTTTTTGCATTTGTACTTGCAGCAGAACTGCACAATGCCAATGGTGAAGAGGATCGCCAGAATGCCAAAACCAACAGCAACCCCAACTGCCGTAGAGTTTACCCTGCTCCCTGAAAATGCAAAGACAGAGAGGTAATTAGATCATAGCCGTAGATTTATACATTATCACTGATTGCCTTACTGACATTGGAAGACCAAAAAACAAGTCAATTAAATGACGAAAAGGTAATGTTTGTATATTTCAGGGCCAGACATAAATGATTATCAACTGAAATAGTTGTCGGTCTCGCTGTCTGAGCCTAATTGGATCAATATGTATCTGTTCAATATGAATGAATATTCCCTCTGATGAAATGAGATTGGAGAATCAATCTCCTTGGCTTCATTAGCAGTCTTTGGAGAGGCACTAGAATGAAGAGTGGAGAGGAAGTTTAAGAGACAAAAATGCAGCTGGCACATAACATGAACGAGTGAGATATTTATTATCTATGCTTATGCATCTTTTAACTGCATAAGCATCGTCAGCAGAACCAAAAGAACTCTATATTACTGGACTTTTTAAGCTTTATTCACAGTTTTCCCTTAGCACCTTCTAAGCAGCAGCTAAAGTATGCTGTATACTTCATCATATGCAGTAATGACAATCCAATATACTGGCCATGCAGATTCAAAAGACTTTAATATTAGAGAAGTTACCAGCCAAAGTCACTTTAACTAATTTACAGTTAAAAGAAACCAGCAGAGCTCAGTGACTTTGTCAAATGTACAATCAGGATGCAAACAAAATATAGAGATAATGGATCCAAAAAAAAGAAAAATAAATTTGTTTAAAATTTGTCAGGAACAGCTGTTGTAAAATTAAATTTAATGGAACAAGGAAAGTGAGTTTCAATCACTACGCAGAACAATTGTTTGGAAGTTGCATGTGTCACAAACACTGGAAAGAGAATTGAAATTAAGCTTCTCAGTTGACTCTTACCACCATTCCCCATTGCTGACTAGCCAGGTTTACCAACGTTATCCCTTGTCTGTCTTCTCCTCTCCTCCCTGTCCGTTTGGTGTTGAGCTCTGTCACTCACTTACTTGACTTTACAGTATATCAGTCTTTGTTAAATGATTTGTCTTGACTGTGGAGAACCAAAACAGAATACTCTCTCTTTGTCCTTCTTTGCCTACGTCTGCCTGTTCACGTCCCCATACCAGGCATTCTTTTAAACCGGTCCATCTTCTCTCTTTGCTCTGCCTATCTTCCACCCTCCTTTCATTAGCCAAAGTTAGAACAAAGTGGGTCTGACGAGCCATCGTTCTCACATGGGCAGTCATGTTTGCAGCCCTCACATTAAAATTCACTCTGAAGTACCTAGATACCGTGCAGTTAAAAAAAAGTTTCACACTTTGTGTGACTGTTTCACTTGACAGCAAACACAAAGAGAATTTCGGTCTTTTCTAGCCCCAGGACAACTATCTTAAAGCTACAACATGAAATGCCCTCCATTTGTCCCTCATATTCCCATCACAGCCTTTTTTTGGCATAACAAATCATTAACAGACAGCCAGGTATTAACACCTGATTCAAGTGGTACATGGGGACCCCTGTTGAATGACTATGGTATTACACTTCTACATCATCATAAATAATGGTGCACCAAAACCAACAACACCAAACCTAATTTAACTTGGGTTGGAAAACATCGGACTCAAAAAGTTTTGAAATTTTAAACTCATAAAACTCCACTGTAATGCGCACTGAAAATGTACTGACGGCAAAGGTTTTTGTATTTTTAGGGTTGCTGGGCTTTCTTCATGAGCGCCCATTCACACAGTTCTTGGAATTGCCAGAAATCAGTCATTATATTTTAGAATATAGAGTGGGACAGTACTCTAGTCACTTACTTACGGTAAATAAGGGTATCAATATATCACCGTGATTCCAGGACTGAATTAACTCCTGTATTCAGTTTTATACTTAAGTAGAGAAGTAGTTTCTCGAAAGTGAATGTTTTGAGATTCATTCTGAAACCTCTTTCACAGTTTGTTATGACTGCTGGATGAATATGTAATTAGTGTATTAAAATTGTAGTTGGTCTAATATATACTAATGGCCTTGTACTCTTAAAAAAAGAAAAAATACACGAGTAGACAGACAAGGTGCTTATCATCATAGTATATTAAAAGAAGTTTAGTACATGTATCATTTGCTGATGCAATCAGTCAAGCAATTATGAAACACTCATTACAAATTTACCACAGTTTGAAACTTTAATGTACAAAACTAATGTTTCTTAGTAAGTTGCACGACAGCTTGAAAAGCTGTAGGCCTGCAAATGTGTCACCACTCATCCACAAGATTTTATCAGTTCTGAGTGGTGGAGAGTTTCCTGTCATTTAAACTGTGTGGGTAATTCACACTTTGACATCACAAGTTCAACTGCAGAACAGGAGCCACAAATTGTGTTGACAACTACACGGCGAGTTCCCATTTACACATATATGTTGTGATCTAGGTGAGCGACTGCATTATCTTACACTGATGATGAGCTGACATGAGCTGAACTAAAATTCCCTCATCCATTTGTCATATTCATTCATGAATTTGTTCATTCATAAATCTACTGATAATCCAATACTGGGACTGGTTTTTCTAGATTCCAGATGTGGATTTGACCCTATCTCACCCTACTTGCTAAATGATATCCTGATGTTGGTATGGATACTAGAAGAAATCTTCCATGCCCCTGATAATATGAAGACTGGGCAAATGACTGCAGAGGAATTGGGAAGTCTTGTCAATTACTAGTTTAAACATTCTTATTTCCTCAGTCCTCTATTCTCTCTCTCTTAGTCGGCCATTTTTGAAGATGGCAACATTGGTCGGTCCACCACTTCGGTCCAGAATGAAATATCATAACAACTATCAGATGAATTGCCAAGAAATTTTGTTTGTTTGAACATTCATGGTTCCCAGAAGATGAAGCCTACTGACTTTGGCGATTCCCTTACTTGTATAGGGCCACCAGCAGGTTGACATTTTTGGTGTTTAGTAAAGTGTCTTGACAAGTATTGGATGGATTGTAATCATATTTAGCACAGATATCCATGGTGCCCGCTGAATCCTAATGACTTTGGTGATCCCCTGACTTTATATTTAGAGCCACCAGCAGATCAAAGTTTCCACTTATCCCGTTAAATATTTCAGAATCTACCAGATGGATTGGAAATTACAACATTTTGTACAGCTGTTCATGGTTCCCAGATGGTGTACCTTTGTATTTTTGGTGATCACCTGCCTTTTCCTCGAGCACTATGCTGTGGTTGACATTTGTGGCTTTGAGTGAAATGTTTTGATAACTATAGACTCAATTGCCATGAAATTTGGTTGAGACATTTATGTTCAACTGAGGATAAATTGTAATTTATCCTTGGTCAAAACTTTAATTTGCCCAGTACTTTAGTTTATGACCAAATAATTGTGAAACGAATGATATTCCCATCAACCTTTAGCTGTACTTTGTGTTTGGTGCTAATTAGTAAATGTTAGCATGCTAACACGCTAAACTAACATAGTGAACATGGTAAATATTAAGCTACCAAACATCAGCATTAACATTGTCATTGGCCGTATCTGTAATCCCTCCCTGTTTACTACATAGTGCACTGTATTTACCCTCTGAAATGTTATTTTGAGTGTCTGAATTCTGAGTGTGTGAATGTATGAAGAATGGAAAAAATGGCAAAAACAGTTTGGGTTTTTTGTCAATAACATGTTGTGATCTGCCTGTTCTGCAATAGAAATGGAAAGTCTTTTTTTTTTTTTTTTTTTTTTTTTGATCCACGATCATGTTTGGTTCATATAGGCTACACCAATATGTAATCCAAATTTGGTTCTGGATGACCCAATTTTGCCATGTAGTTGTTTGAATGTAAATTTTGCTTTTGAGACTTTGTGATGTTGGCAAAAGTTAACATTCTGCTCTGCAATGTAACATGGTTTGATTGTTATCAGTATGCAGATATAAAATTAAAAACATATACAGGTAATCTCGATAAAAACTGAAATGATGAAATACATAAATTATAAATAGTGGGTCAACATATCCCATTTCATACGGTAACATCTTGTTTGACCTTAAATATATGTCGTATTGTCTGTGTAGGTGGAACCTGTGAGCGGTGACCGTAAACAGAAAAACATATTTTCAGGAAATCTTTTGGGGATTTCTTTGTATTTTCCTGGCAGCAAACGGGGAAAAAAAACAATTTCATATTATCATCACATCACACAGAGAAGTGTCACGGATCCTCATTACAGCGGTGAAGGCAATAATACACTACCTACAAAGCCTATCTATGATGATCTTATCTACTGTATGACTGTTATGACATGGCATGGCATTGGATACACTGGCTACATGTAGCCTACCTAAGTTGCATAATGAGTATATTTGACATTTCTCAAGCACTTCCTTATACTGCAAATCCATTCTTTTATATATTGTTGGTTGGTGCAGTGGGCGGCAGCTGACACAAGAACACTTTTACGAAAGTGTTTTTGTTCCCACAGGAGAGTGATGCAAGACTAGGATCATTGGACTATTGATTGTTTCTGGAACATCCACATGATTTAACCTCATGATATAATCTGAATTCCCTGAAACACCTATTTTGTAATAAATATACGATTTTTGAACAAAAAACACTTGAATGTCTCTATTTTTTTAACTATTTTTTTTTACCTAAAATGACATAACTGACCTGAATAACATCAGCTTCAAAACTATTTGGCTTTTTGAGTCACTTTTCTATTAAATTTTAACAATTTTCCAAATTTCCATTTTCAAAAACCAAACTAATTTGCACGAAAACCTGCACTATATGGAACCGTATGGGCATACATTCATTAGAGTCCAGGGCACATGAAATGTGAAAGTGTTAATCATTTACCTGTTATTTTTCAAGCTTAACCTGAGCTGTACTTCCCTATACCGTTTCTCCAGCGAAGAGTCGGGTTTCACAAAACACACACCTGTATGGACAAAGGAGGGTGCCTGGAATGGTGGGGAGATGGTGGTGTAATGACTTTGGTGGTAGATTGAGGTAATGTTCGTTTGTGTTTGTGTGTATACGTATGTGTGTGTGTGTGTAAGAGAGAGAGAGAGAGAGAGAGAGAGGGAGAGAGAGATAAATTGTCTGCCATAGAAGTGGAAGGCAGAGAGGTGGGCTGAAGGAACTTTGAAAGGTGTCACCTGTTGAACCGATAAAGGAAGACTGAGAAACTCTTCAGAGGAAGATGCAGAATTTTCAGGCACCGTTTATTTTTCTCCACTAACTGACTCACCGAACTTCAGATGCTCTTCGGACAAGGAGTGACAGTGTGACAGCTACATTTCAGGTGAGGAAGAGTACATTGGTGTAAAGAATAATGTCTGCATGTGTGTACTACATCTGTTTTTTATTACTCCTGCTTTTTTTCAAACCCTTACTGTCATGGCACCTTGATGAATGTGTTTGTAACACTTTTTTCCAGTAACTAAATCTTTGTGTTACGAGCGGTAGATGATTTTTATATAAGGGATGGCTTTGCAAAGCCAGCCAACTCAGAAAAGAACTTTGATCCATCTCCAATCAAGTTTCCCAATAAACTTATAAAAGTTAACCTTCCTTATCAACATGTCTGATAAGGATGCATGAGGCTTACAGGAAAGTGCCTGATTTTAAATATAAGTTATCTCTCCCCCTTGACTGCACATTTCTTTAAAGTTGCGATGCCTTGTTCAGGGTGCCTTTGGGTCCTAAAATGTATTAAATGATATGATCGAGGCCCTCCAAAGTTCTGAAGTGCAACGAAATAAAGGTCTCAAATTCAGTTTTAGAAGTTAAATTGAGATAGATTAAACAAATTAAGCCAAACGTACTACCTGTTTTGAAAGTAGGAGATCAGATTCGTATTCTAATAGGACTACAGTTGTTTTCCATTTTCATGTTTATTTTGTTTTGCTCAAAATTGGTATTTTATTTAAATTTAGAAACATGACAAAATGCTTCAATGTGATTAAAAAACCACCATATAAGATAGGTTTTCACAAGTGGTTTGTTTCTCAGTTGTTACACTGTTTCCTGTGGTCAACAAGAGATAAACTGGTTACAACATTTCCCAAAGAAAATAAATGAAACAAATGTTTGAAAATGGCTCTAATTGGCTTAGTAGGTAACACAGTCTAAATTGCATTATGAATACAAAAATGAGAGCAATTGCTCTCAATTATTCTGTTAATATGTAACCCATTTGGACTACTGTATATGTTCTTCAGGAAGTTACCAGTGTGTTTGGCTGTCCTTGAACTCAGCACCCAGTTGTTGTTGTTTTTTAAAAAAAACATCCCTGTTTTTAGCAGCAACAGGCAGAATAACAAATAAATGCATTTCATTGCTCTGATACGGAGTGTGTGTTTGGCTGTCGTACTGTGATAGCTGATGGGTTACGAGAAAAATGAAGCAGTTTGACTCAGCAGAACAATAAAAGCTTACAGGGCTTACAATAGATTTATGACATCTCTGAATTGCTCTCATCTTCTCTTTTATAGAGTGTGCAAACATCTTGTCAGGCATTGTTCAACCATGTCAGACTGTCAGAGAGGATAAACATTGTGACTGCACATGTGATTTACAGTTTGATCTTTGTGGGAAGTGTGCTGCATTAGAGGGTATATAAAATGGGTGATTAAATCTACATACATATTTAATACACAATATAGATTTTGTAACCCATCACTATAGAAACTGGCATCTAAATGAACATATTGCCATTCTTCGCACTGTGACTAAGCTCTGTCAGGCAAACGCGCAAAACAAGGTCACGCACCATATTTCATGCTAGGGTGTAGCCACTAAATGTCTCGGCAACCTGGATTTCAACAAGGTTAACAGAGGTTATTAGTTCAAAGCTTTGTTTGGAAAATGTCCAGAGATCTATCTACCTACCTACCTACCTACATTTATACATCTATTTCCCATCTACTTTATACTCTGAGACAATTTCTGAGTCCATTAACCAAGTTTTAAAAGTGAGGAAAGGTTGGCAGTGAGTATTGAGGTTCATTGCATTTAATAGTCCAGGTCAAGCAACACAATCAGCTGCTGTTTATAACAATGGCTCTCTCTCTTCAGCCAGCCTTATCAGTCTTTTTCTCACACTCCCAATCAAGCCTTTTTCTATGCTCAGTGTCCCGTAACATCCACAGTGGCTTAATTCCTAGACGCACTGACCTGGTGACCAGAGTGGTCATTGAATGCATCCCTAAGGAGTAATTTAACACTTGAATCACATATAGGACAGACATGTGCAGCAGTATTGGTCTCTATGGGTTGATACATTCATGTATGTTGCACTTCGGGCCACAATCCAAGCAGTTTTTTAATTAGAGCCAGTGACATCACCGACTTACAGTAGGTGTGCCTGCAACTGTGACATGCTGTGTTTTAACACAAAGAAAGTCTTCTCACCTGTGTAATTCCGTTAACAATTAACAGAGTTAACATTTAATTCTGCATAGAACTCAAATATTATTTTTTTCAGTATATGTTCCATAAGGCCAGCTATCACATTCTTGTTATGGTTTTGCCATGAGATGTGGCATGCCATGAGTCACAATTTGATGTCAGACAGGAACTCCTGACTGATACCAACTGACTGTCAAAAACAACAAACGAGAAATCACACCTCAGCCTCAGGCAAAGTGTCTGCACACACACCACTGTTAACTTTATGTTTTGTGTGTGTGTGTGTGTGTGTATGTGTGTGTGTGTGTGTGTGTGGTTTTTTTTTTTGTTTTTTTTAATGTGTGCGCTGTGTCACGTCTGCATTTGTGCATTTGTGCGCTTGGCTGTGTGGGTGTATGTTTGGGTAAAATTTGAGTAGCAAAGAGGCTAAGGAGTGAAGGAAACAAAAAGGGACAAAAAGAGCAATGGTGTGCTTATGTCCAGAGGGTTTTACAAGTTTGGAGTGGGAGGACATGTGGGAGGAGGGACAAAACTGAGGAAGGCACACAGGTAGGGGAAGACAGAGAGTGAGAGAGGAGGGTTGAAGTGTCAGGTTACCTGGAATAGTTTTGTTTTGTTTTGTTTTGTCAGTAGGGCTTGGTCATTCAAAAACAGCTCCCTCTGAATCTGCGGAGTGTCGAACCACAACGCTACACTAGCACTCTTTACTAGAGCCTTGGGGTTTCAAAGAGGGGCAAGTCAGGCGCCCTTCAAGCCGGATTCAGTTACACTGCCGTAGAAAGAAAAGGTGAGGGAGGGACAAAGGAAGAGGGGGAGAGAGGAACAAAATCGAACCCAAGTTTTGTAGTTTAAGCCAGTGGAGCAGGAGGGTGAGAGGAAGAGGACAAAGGACGTACAGGGGATAGCGAGTTTTCGGGAAGTTCCACCTCCAGAGAGGGAGAGAGGAACAACTGCATGATGTGGGTGAGTGAAACTGGAAGTGTTAATAGTGGTTTGCATTGGAGGGACCATTTCAAAAACACATTTTCGAGTGACCATTTCGCTCACACTCGTGCATAAAGACACATCATCATAGTTAGTCTGAGTAGTGCTCAACTCATAACAGCGACAGACTCATAAGAGTGGCTGCGTTTTGCATGTTGGAAACACTATCTGCAACTAAATGGGAGCACATACAGTAGTCTGTAGTTGATATGTTTTAGCACATTACTTCACATATGGGTTTGTGAAGACTTCTTGTGCACAAAGGAATATTTTAGGTTCATATTTCTGTCGATACTCACGAGTTTTATTTGGTTAGTGTGGAAATAACAGATTTGAGTTTATCTTACCTGTAGGTCAAATTAGATGATGCTGTTGTAACATTTGGTCAGCATGTATGTGTGTACCTCCTATTTCATTATATGAATGAGCGTATGTGTGTGCACCTGCTCGTGTTTGAGTGCAGCCCACAGTAACTCAACACTATCTTAAGTGGGCAATTCTGCCCATATAAATGTATATGTACTTGTTTGTGCCTCTAAATATCTGAACATGTGCAGACTGCAATGGCCTGGATCTCTGCCTTTGATTAAAGCTCGCCCAACATGTCAGCGTAGTTTCTCAAAAGGCCTTTTGCAAGTGTTTCAGTTAAGAGGAACAACAACAATCCAACAAAGCTGAGAAGCAGCAAGGGGAACACCTCGCTTGAACAAAAGGTTTACCGTGTCAAGGCTTTTATCTGTTGATACAGTCTCTAGCTGACCCAGTTATGCTTTTTTCGCTGGAGCTGTTCCCAGTAAAACTGGGTTGACTGGCTGGGGTCCGCCATATGGTTCAGTCTGACTCAAAAAGAAACACAATCTCTTATGTTTTAAAGCTGTTACTGTAGAACCAAGACATGAAATAGTCACACTTGACTAATGCTACCTCTTTGTTTTTGGTCTAGCTTATAACATTTTTTGTATTAGTCACGGCACCAATGACGTTTCATTTTTCCAGTAGTGTCACCTTGTTGTCAAGTTATTTCAAAACAGAACTTTTGTCCACTTTCGGCAACATGACTTTCCATAGCCATCTTTCTGGTTTCCCAGGTTGCTTGGACCTCCCACTGTTTCTGTGCTGTGTCATCCTGCCTTTAGTCCTCTCTCGCTTATCCAACTCATATACCGTCAGGTGACGATGACCTAGTTTTTTTTTTTTCGACCAAGATTTTTGCCATTTGGTTTCAGAGATGAGCGTGTTTGATTCTCTTGAAGATGTGTACACATAGGACTATGTTAAAATCTAATCATTAGTTTATATAATCTTTTTTTTTTTTTTTACCTTCTCCTTGGCTCCCTATGCTGTACGTCATGAGAGATTAAAATGCTGCATTTGACGTACAACAAATATCTAATGTCAAGTACGCTTTCAATCCTTTTTGAAAATGGATAGGGTGTCTCAGAATCAACTTACATCCTGTCACATAAAGGGAAAAGTATATGGCTATAAACTGATTATATGAATCAACTCTCATGTTACATACAAGTGCTGCAAGGCTTACTGAACACAAGTGAAGCAGTCTGTGACAGAGATTTGATGACACAACATACAAAATGAAGAACAAGCTGTCATATGCACGCAGTCTTTTATGCTTAAAGTTGAACATGGCCATTTGAAACACTGTCTTATATAAGGAAGTTACCCAGCAAAACAGTGTCAGCTGATTCATAGCAGCATTAGCTCCCTTCCAAAAAAAAACAAGAAAAAAAGAAAAAAACCTGCCCAACAACATTCTTTGCGCCTCTCTCTTTATGGAGGGTATACACTTTACTTTATCCTTGCGTTTGACTGACAAGAGCAAACTGTAGACATGAAACAGCTGCATGAGCTGAGCTTTCATATCTCCCTTACTTCAAAGTTGATTTGAACACTTCCTTTAATCAAAGTAACAGCAGCAGCATTAACCTGCTGGTACAGAAACATGCAAATGAAGGGGAATTTATCTAACACAAAAGCAGAAGTGAAAATTAGAGAATAGTATGTAACAGTGTACATACACAGTGTTCCCAGCTGGCTGCTTTATGCAGCTATGGTTCTGGCAATTCCTTGTTTAGTCATAAAAACTATACTGTATATACCTGCACATTTTTTTGCCTAACAAAGTATCAACTAGTGTATATACTGTAAATATGTTTGTAGTTCAAACAGTGAATGAAAAGCTGTGAGGACGAGACAAAGGAAGAACAGCAGATAGACGCTCTTCACACTGTCAGTCTGTAACTATATACCATCTGCTGAAATCCTCCAAATAGGTCACTGAAGACCTCTGTTTGTGCCCGAGAAAATTGGTTTAGATTAGAGTAAGTTCAGTACTGAGATACTGGTGACTCATAATTCGAAGTTAGTTTTTGAAAAAAGTATTGTATTTCTAGAAACTGTCTAGAAACTGTAGACATTTGAGTCATCAATTTATTGTCTTAGTAATAGTTATAGTTTGACATTACAGTAAGTAATGTTTTCCACAAAGATTGTTTTAAAGGAATAGTTCAATGACATGGAAAATACACTTAAGCACAAAGAGTGGAGGTTGTATTTACCATTGTATTTACCAGGTGTCTGTGCTCAGGTGGGCATTAGCAAATGTTAAATATATGCCTTTAACTAGACAATGAAAAGGCCAGCGCCCTGCTGTTTAGCATTAACTGTCAACACAGGTGAAAATTCACAGCTTATACTGTACAACTCAAATAACCTGCCAGGGTTACCACTGGTGTTGTGTTTCCATGTACACTTACACTTTGCAGGCAACTTTCTATGTGAGACTAGACCGTTTCATCTGGGAAGTAGGTAACTTACTTCAGAGCATTGGTACCCAACCTGAGAAACCACCATCAGGCCATAAGAGAAATATGAGGGGTTGCAGGATGATTAACAAAAGAAAAGTTTTACCTCTTTAGACCTTCAATTTTTCAAATAAAAAAGAATCTGAGAATGGAGAATCACTCCACTGCTCACAGATATGCACAACCTTTGTACACTGCTTCAACTGAAGGGGTCAAAACAAAAAAGTTTTGGGAACCACCGCTTCAGGAGATCCTGTGTTTTTGGGACACAACTGCTGTGACTCATTCTGTAATTCTTCTACTACATACACAATACAGACTGAAATGTACTGTACTGAAAGGGCGGTCACCCCTCTCACTATACCACCCCATATGTTCTGTCTCCACAATATCAGTTGCACTTGAATGGGAGATTCGCCAGGTCCCAAAAGACCCTGCCACAATACACCCCACTCTACTGTATATTCAGAGTCTATCACTATGGCAGGGTAAGAGATAAGACATGGTGATAACAGCATATGGGAACTGCCTGCAGCATGTGGAGGGACTGACATATCCATATAACGTGACAATTCAAAGCCGCACACTATGTTCCATGTGTGCATAATTGATAATCCTTTGTGGCTCCACCCCTGGATATGCATTGTATTAGGCATCTGTTTTACATATGGCTCAAGTATTGTAGTTTTTGTGGCATTTTTGGAATTAAAGATGCCATTTATTGTAATATACAGTATATTCAAACAATCACCTAAACAGAGAAATCAGCTCAGATAATTACATGCATATAGAAAAATCACAGCCTGACACAACTACACCTCTGCACACACGGTTCCTGTATATTTTCTCTCAAGCCACGCAACGTACACTGTTGTTTCGACACTTGTGTTCACCTCGTCTTATGTTTCTTTGTTATTCTTTCCTCAGATCGCCCAGCTGCCGGAGGAAAGCACCAGACCATTGAATCCTAGGCAGGCAGGTAGGCTGTGTTTTGTGTTGATTTTGCAATATTTTAATGTTGCTGCGCTGACGCAATTATTACCACTGTACTGAGAACTTGCAGGACACTTAGTGCGCACTTCTCTTTTCCCCTTGACTTCTCTACCCTCAAACAACCATCCTTTTTCTCTCTCCATTTGCTTTATGATTTCTACTCTCTCATCTTCCTTTCCATTATTATTTTATTTTGTTATTTATTATTATTTCCTCCCTAAATTATTATTATTTTCTCCCTCCCTTCTTTCGGTCTGGTAGTGGTTCCACAGCCAGGCCGCCACAGAAGGCCCATGACGGCTCCAAAGACTCAAAAAGACAAGGCGTCTAAGAGGAAGAGAGTGTTGCTGACTGTCCTAGCAGTCGTGGTGTTGTTGGGTATACTGGCCACAGCAGGATACTTCAGTGAGTCACAAATCCATTAGTTTTTTCTACCAAGAACACACATTTATCACACACACACCACAGAAACAAATTTTGTGGTGTAAAATTCATGGCGGGATTCGGTGTCATTCACTGCATATCAGATCATTCATGCAAAATGTTATTCTAACATGACTCTGTGCTCTGCCCTTCTCTTTCAATGTGCCATTCTTTTGCCCTCCAGTTAAGCGGCTGATTGACAGCAAATACTTCTTCTGCAAGCGTTCAGTGAAGTTCATCCCAATAGACAACGCCTGTGATGGGAAAAATGATTGTGCTGGAGGAGAAGATGAAATTACTTGTGTGTCGAGCTTTAAAGTCAACACAACCTTTCCTGGTAAAACAAACAACCTGACTCTATCTCACTTTGTGTCGTCACAGACACAAAAACAAACCTTGACAAATGACTCCTCTTTTCTTTCCCTCGTCACCATTCTATCCATCCAGTGCGTCTCATGTCAGCTCAGAGTGTCCTGCAGGTGTACAGTCCCGGCTCAGGATGGCGGAGTGTGTGTAGTGACGACTGGACAGAGCAGCACACACAGACAGCATGTAAACAACTGGGATACACATAGTGAGTTAGTGCCCTCCAGGGTTGAGTCCATCACATAGATTCTGTTGCCAATTTAACAACTGGACTGTAAAATATGTTTTTCAAGTGTGAGACAAATGACCTGAAACATTGCCCCCCCCTTTCTGTCTTAACAGTAAACCTTACAGCACCAGTGTCCCAGTGGACACTCTAAAATTTCCCATGAAAAAAGGACCATTCACAGCTGTCAGGCCTGCAACTACAACTACACCCATACATCAGGCTACTATTGACCGGTGAGAAAGGCAACACATCTGTCTCTAAATGGGAAAATCCAATGCTCTTACCTCACCATTCGTGACTGCGTTATTTGTCACAGCTATATGGAAAGTTGTTCAATCTAATTCAATCTTAAGTGATCTGAAAAATGACTGCTGTTTAGTGTTTTAACATTACCTTTATGTCAGATTTGCTGTGTGACTATGGTATACTACAGAATGAGTCGTTTCTTTGTAAACGAGGCATACGTTAATACTCACACCAAACCAGTAATTGGTATGGGAAACTACCTAGAAATACAATTGAATGACACTTATTAACTCTATATTGCATTTAATAGCAATACTGAACACGACAATGTTAGTGAAAAGGCTTTAAACTCAGGGGTAACGTTAGCTGGTTAGCTAACCGACACTGTTAAGTAAGAAAGAAAGCTCACATGTAGCTACTGTTTTTACTTACTCTATTTAACTCTCCTTAATCTCCTCATGTCCACCCTCTGTTTTGTAGGATGCATTTCAATGCTGTTTTGACAAAAACAATAATTAGTAATAGCAAAGGACAACAAGATAACACTAATGTTAATTACTTGTGGGTTATAGTTAAAGCTAAAATTGTGAAGCTCTAAGTAGTTTACAACTTTATGCTAAGTGCTGCTGTTTTCATGGTGTGAGCTGACATTGGTTATTCATACCTCAAACTGCAATTTGCAAGCTCCGCTGCTACAGTGTAGTGCTTTCTAGCTGGACGGGACTAAGTAGCCTTAACAGAGAGGACTGTGTGTAACAGGCATGAGTACACGCTTGAGCCGGCCCCCCTTCACTACTGTTGTGGCTGTAAAACAGCGCATAAATAGCATTGAGCGTCACAAAATGACTCATTTCACTATCAGATTAATCCGTTCAGTCCAATAACATTTGGAAAGTCTAGAAGAGCCGCACAGATTTAAAGTCAGAATTCTGACTTTAAACTCAGAACTCAAATACATTTTTCACAAGTGGCCCTAATCCTCTTCCATACAAATCTAGGTTTGTTGGTTAAATCTTCAATTCTATTCTCTCTTTCAACTTTTTACTTTTGCTTTCTGCTGGCTTCCCCCTCATGTGTCTCTAACACATATGAGACATACAGTCTGTTCTCACAGTTTCTGTTCCTAAAAAGCAAAAAAAAAAAAATCCACAGTTTTTGTTCCCCCTGTTTTATCTCCCATGAAAGTGAACAGAACTGATATGTATTAACAAAGCAGAACAGAAATAGGGATGAGTAAGTTCATCATGGGGGTGAGCTTAGGTGAAATTAGGTTATCCGACTGTGCGCAGTTTGACAAATTGTGTGGACATTCGTGGTTTACTTATAACAACAAATTACTGTAACAAAAAATATTTGATACATGTCTTTTTTTTTCTCCAATAGCAGTGTATGCAGATCTGGATCTGTGGTGTCTCTGTCCTGTTCAGGTGGGTTTTATCTTTAGAATAGCAGCCACTGTACCTTACTCATTATTTACATGCTTTTAACAAGGCGGGAAAACTTTTTTTTAGTAACATATGATGAAATAGTTTCCTTTATAAGAAATCAGAAAATAGCTTAGGGATGAAAAGAAACTGATCTAACCTGGCCTCTACTGTTTGTAAAGAGGGACCTACATCAACAAACACATACAAATGTTTCATTATAAAAATCAGTTTAAAAGAGGGAAGAAAATTATATCTGAAAATAACAGGATAACTTCTTTTTTTTTCTTGTCAGACTGTGGACAGGTGGGTTCTCAGGGCCGCATTGTTGGGGGTACAGATGCTTTCATTGAGGACTGGCCATGGCAGGTCAGCCTGCAGCAGGGAGGCCAGCATACATGTGGAGGCTCGCTGGTGTCACCGCGCTGGGTAGTGACTGCTGCCCACTGCTTCACTGGGTCAGTATAGTTTCCGTAAACATTTCCACTGAATTTGCTTTTTGACTGGTAATAAAGTCATAGTCATACTTCCTGCTCTCCTCATGGGCCTTGCAGCAGTAAAAAGGAGCTGAGTCGCTGGAGAGTGGTGTCAGGCCAGACGTACATGGCCTCGCTGGGAGGTTCCTATGTGGACAGGGTCATAGTGAATGGCGACTATGATCCAGCACGAAACGACTATGACATAGCTCTGATGAGACTCAGCAGCCCGATCAGAGTGGGAGGTTAGAGTTCAATTTATTACTCAATAAAATACATTCACAGAAAACACATTCACACCAACACTTAACCAGGTGACTTTATCAAATTCTTTGAGGGTTTTTTTTCAACAAAAAAAGGAGAAAGAAGTCAATAAATTGACCTTGAAGAATCAAGTTTCATCATAGGCCAGGATATTATAATCATAAAGGCTTTACTCTGCTGCCCTCTAGTGGTAAAGATATATCAAACAGCAAGCTCTTAACTGTAGGTCAGCCTGTGTAATCGCTTGGTAACTTTCACATGTGGCTTCAAACAGTCAAAGCTATCATAAAAACAAATAATATATAAGAATTATAAAGGCTAAATTTTCATAATGAATGCACTGTCCCTGTCCTCTAGTGACCCGAAAGCCGGTCTGTCTGCCCCCTAAAGCCTTTGGCCCTGCCGCTGATGCCTCGATGGTGGTGACTGGCTGGGGATACCTGAGCGAAAAAGGTGACAAACTAACACACTGCCTCTCATCATTATCAATTGCCACCTTGTGAACATGAAAAAATACTTCTCCTTGTCTTTGAGGTTGCTACCATCACTCAAATATTGTATCTCTGTTCTGCCTTCAGGAACGGTTTCCCCTTCACTTCAGAAGGCCAAGATCCCTCTGATCGAGCAGGGGAAGTGTTCCAGCCCCACAGTGTATGGTAGTGCCATAACCCAAAGGATGATCTGTGCTGGTTTCCTGGAGGGCAAAGTGGACGCCTGCCAGGTAATGAACCACTGATTCCACATAAAACCTACAGTATAAAAACTATAGTAAGACTACGAAAGAAACAGAGGAATATTTGATATTTAAATTAATTTTTCAACTGTACCTTTTTAATTTGGATCCATTGCAAGTGTAGTTTGTAGATTTATCCAATATTAATGGAAAACTCAGAATGTTCTTGTGCTGTTTTGACCCCAGGGGGACAGCGGGGGCCCGTTGGTGCACTTCACCTCCTCTCGTTGGCATCTGGTCGGAGTGGTGAGCTGGGGCGTTGGCTGTGCCAGGGAGAGAAGGCCGGGCGTCTACTGCAAAGTGGAAGAGATGGTCAACTGGATTAATACAGTCATTGAGGTAGAGTTTGAAGAAAATGATATGACTCCTGTATCTGATGAGGGTTAGGTCAGTTGGCTCTAGAAAACAGTTAAGGGTCTTTCATAAGACGATGGAGTTTGCTCAGTTGAATCGTATCTCAGTTTGCTGAACCGAGCAAACTTCATCTGCTGGGGAAGCCCCGGTAAAAGCCAGTAAGTGGAGTTTAAGTTAAACAAGACTGAATTAAAACTACAGTATAGCATGAGTTTTGGGAGGAAATTGTATCACAACACACTTATTTACACTTGAGGGCTGTGGTTCTACTTAAGAAAAAGAAAAAAGTGGACAACAGCTGCTCTGTACAATTGCTACTTGGAGTGTTTTATTTGGTGAAATACAATTATTTCAATGAGACAATGACAACAACTATGCATAAATACAGCCCTGATTTTTTTTTTTTTACTTTTATCCATGCAGAAAACCCCCTGAGGTCCTCCATCACGATGAGCAGCCACCACAAGACTCCTCGCAGAGACTGTGAAACTAAAAGGAAGCTTTTTGTGTCAGTGTGGTAGACTGAAGATTGGAGACAGAAGGAGTGAAAGGAGAAGTTGAAGATGCATCTGCAACAACATAGATGAACTGTTAAACACAGCCATAAACACTACACATATGCATACACACACACACACAAACACACATTTCATTCAAACTTTCAGGTGTTGTTTGTGCCATTTCAAGTTCTTATCTCAGGGGAAAAGTATATTCATGTTGTTATCTGTGGCTGGACAGTCTGGGATCTTCATGGCAGAATGCTGCTATATTTATAACTCAAAACAAGCTATTGACATTGTTTGAAATAACTAATTTCAGACTCAATTCACTATTTCACTACACTTTGAGAGTAATTTAAATATTTGCTCACTGCTGCTGACATGAGGACATAGCCACAACTATACAAACTATTTTTAATAAGAATAAAAAAACAATGACTGTCCAGCTTACTTATAATGAAAGTCCACGGTATGGGACTCTGATTATAAGTTAAAAATACTTTATTAAAACATGGATAAACCACTGCGTTTCAACTCTGAAACTATTTTTAATATTCTGTGAAGAAGTTGCGTCGTACCCGTCTGGCAGACATCAAACATAATTTACTTGATTACTATGTGCTATAATATATATTGTAGGTGTGCAATGTGTTATGAGGTTTCATATGGAAAACTGCTACGCAAAGAAAGGCGACGGACAGGGTAAACCTGTGCTATGCTAACGCCAGCAGGAGTCATTGTGAAGCCTCAGGTTAATAACACCAATACTGTAGAAGTCCAGAGGTTTAATGCATTTACGGTGCTGATTCAGTTGATCTGATGTATATCCTGATGTCCTGAAGGGCAAATGCACCTTTTTTACAGCACGTCTGATGTGCTTGTCTCCTACCACAGAATGATTTCCATGAGCACTTTAAGTGGAAAGTGAGAATGACTTGACCGTAATGTAGATGCAGATGATTCAAGTAGTTAGTCTTATAATGCACTGAAACTTTAATCCCTCTGTATGTGTTCGTGGTGCCTTCACACTGAGATATCCAATCAGGAATTCAGTGTGCCTTAAGAACACTTGCACCATGGCCAGGCTGTTTGTGGTGGTGTTTGTTTTCCTTCTCACCTCTAAAGGATATACCTGACAGGGAGTATATTTGTAGAAGTTGTGCACTCAGGCAAAGTGCTATCATTATTTCTTCACTTCACTTCTTCAATGTATTTAACACTAATATATTGTATATTATAATAGCTGGGTATAAATAACATTTCTGTTTAGGTTTACATACAGTATGGCGACTGCCAGGTGGCTGGTAACATCTGTCTGTATATATGGTATATTTTCTTAATGTTTTATATTTCTGTAAAAAGGCTGTAAATATAATAAAGGCATTGTTCTTTTGACTACAGAACAGAGGTTTTTAGGGGTTTTTGACAAAAAGTACTATAGAAAGCTTGCCAGACAACAGTAAAATGGTCATACAATTAACTTGATATAATATTCCAGTGTTTATATGTATTGGAAACTGGATCTTTCCTTGTTCCATTCAATGTCTTCCTTTTCCCAAGCACACACCCTCTGACCCAAAGTTGACAAAAGGAACAACGGGGGTTAGTAAATCATTATATCAGTTGTGGACAAAAGATGATTCAAATTACAATTATCAGCTCAAATTTCTTACTCATTAGAAACCTGGAACATAGAAAATGTCAAGACCTTGAGCAAGAAAGTTAAATGAAATCATCTGATGAATAAGAAATAACTTTAAAATTCTTTAAAAAGATCAGCAGAAAGGTTTGGACAAAAGTTAAATATCTGCTTTGCTATGCAGCATCTTGACAAGGTCCTAATTTTGATAACTGCAAAATACTTTTAAGTTTATTATGTAATTTTCTGTGTGAATCTTTTTCCACCTTTAACACCAACCTTCAAAAACCTTTCAAATTCCTACCTTGAAGGGTTTTTGCTGCAGGACCAGTTTGAGCAGCACCACAGTGTGAAAAATAACACTAGAAATACCGCCTCCGCCAACCAGTCAAGTTGCAGTTTACATCCATGTCTGTCCAGACTCATAACATTTGAAGTGACAACTATGAAGGAATTTAATAAAAGGTATTAAGTGTATTTTTTGGTGACATGGAGGTTATCACTATATTGACATGTAAGATTCCAGTAAATAATTTCCAGTGAGAAACACTTAACAAATCAGAGACTGAGAAACTTTGTCATAATTAGCATATGGAGTCTAGAGTTACGGCCAAAAATGTGTTTTTTGAGGTCACAGTGACCTTGACTTTTGACCACCAAAATCTTTAAGTCCAAGTGGATGTTTGTGCTAAATTTTAAGAAAAAATCCCTTAAGGCGTTCCTGAGATATCATGTTCACAAGAATGGGATAGTCGGACGGATAGACAGACAACCCAAAAACGTAACGCCTCCAGCCACAGCTGTTGCTGGTGCGGAGGCATAAAAAGTCAATCAACTCATAAAATGCTGTACAATTGCTATAACAGGCAAATTAGCTGTTCAGTGACTTATGTGATACACAAGGCTCTGACTTTGCAGAGGGGGAAACAGATCATAATTCATAGACAAAGACAGTTGCGTATATATATGAAAAAACATTTTTAATTCCAGTATCAACTAGCTGTGAAAATTCTAGACAACAAACAGTACAGTAAGTCCTGTCTGAAAGCAACGTCCACCTTGCCCCCACCCCCAATATCTTTTAGCCTTGCCCTTTCACAGAAACAGACTGATCCAACTGATTTTATCCAAAGCAACAGTAGCTGACCATTGTAAAGATTTAATGTCAACATTATGAAGGCTGAGTGCTGAGAAAATTCCTTCAGAACAACACCGCTGCAGCTCACTTGCTAAATAGCCTTTACAGTTATTTTTAGAAAATCAACACAATGAACAAGTATTACAGAAAGGGTGCAGTTATGGTTATCTCCGTGCACGATGGCTGAGGCCTTTAAATGGATTATCCTGGATCAAGGGAAAAAAAAGAGATGGAGATGGAAAAGGGGTTAAAACACTGACCATGAGAAAATAAGAAAAAATCAGATAGTAGTAGAGTGCAGCTCAGTTTAGTTCTGACAAAAATCAAATAGATTATGTGAAATTAGGTGTAGGGGTATACATTTCTGTTACAGATGTAATAGCTAAAATAGGCCAAGAATTCAGATGAGTTTGAATTCCTCAGAGAACCATATGGTTAAATAGTCCCACTAACAAATCAAGTAACTGGAAAATGGATTTAATTTTCTCTTATTTCTATTTACCTCATCATCATCATCATCACTGTCATCAAATGCAACTCCTTTGGATGACTGGCTCTGGTTCTGAGAGCTGTGCTTAGAGAAGGATGAAGACGATGACGCGGTTCTGAGGTAAGCAAGAGGAGGAGACAGGTTAAAGAACAGGGTAAAATAATACATTACAATTTTAAAACATGAAGCTGTGGACAGGGAGGGATGATGGCAGTATGCACATCTGTGTGTCTGTGTGCTCTCTTAAAAGGCTACACCGCCCAACAGTAGACATACCTTGGCGGGGCTCGAGTAGCTTTCATTACAGGTATATCTTCATCAGAGTCATCAATGGTTATCTGAAGATGGATGAAGATACAAAGCGAGATTGGAGGATGGTACAGTACAGTTTACATATAGATTAAAACAAAAGGGAAGTGTGTGTGGTCGCTTGCATTACATCATCTGCTGCGTAGGATGTGGTTGCTACAGTCCGAGAAGATCTCTGGGATGGCGCTTGAAATGCTGAAGAATGGGGATTTAAAGGATGTATAAAGGATGAGGGAGGTACGGGACACATTCATACACTGAGAAAACGCAATAAGATTTCTGTGTATTCTTTGTGATGCCTTTGTCTGCCATGTAAGCGCAGTGTGTGTCTCACACTCTCCTACCTTGCAGAATGCTCCTGCTTTGGGTTGTTGCTGAGGATTTCTGGGAGCGGCCCCGACCGGATGGCTTTGGTTCGGAGGCAGTTGCACCTGCACGGTGAACGGTGGATAACAGTTGAACAATAGTTGGACAACTTACAACAAAGATTTATGATGCAGCAAGAACAAACCAGCTTTATATACACACTCTCCTTGTTCTCCTGTATGTAATGTCAGCAATGTGAAAACACTCCAAAGCTCATTTTAATCTTATTAAAGACCATGCAAATTAACCATATGTGCAATATCATAATGAAAACACATCTAATTGGCATAATAACACAAAATCAGGCCAAACCCTACCAGACCTGGACATGGAAGATTATAAACCACTTCTAGTCTGATCAACTGCCCAACTAAATTAGCCAAAAACTGATAGCTAGACCTACTGCTGTCTATGCTGTTTTTAAGCCTTGGTTAGGTGTTTTGACAGTTTGAGGATCAAACAAACTGCAATAGGCAACTGCAAATCTTCCACCAAAAAAGACACAAAAAATGACAAAATATAGATTTAGCTTTGCTTAATAGTAAAATATTTCCTTTTTTAACACAAATAAGCCACAGATTAAACAAAGAGTGTGTAGCAAGGGCAGGTGTGTCATGACTGCCCTCTGCTGGAATTTAAGCAGAGTGTGACTGGACTGCATCGTGTCAAATTTATCACTATTGTTTGTAAATTCCACATTATAGTCTTACCGTGTTTGTTTTGTTAAATGTTACAGAACACCAATTCCTGTCAGAGATTTATTAGATGACCCATTAATTAACCTCGTATAGGCCTAGAACATCAACAGATAGATTAACAATTTTTCAAGTCTGTCTTAAAACAACAGTCAGGTGCCCATTTGAATTCCACTTTTGTGAAATATTAAATGATAACCCACCTCTCCCCCTTCCTCGGCCACCCCGCCCCCTGCCTCCTCGCCCTCTGCCTCTCGTGGGCGGAGCGAACGGTACTGAGCCTTCGTCAGAGTCCATAGCAACATCAGCAAGCTCATCGGATATGTTGTGGTCATCCCCGCGCTCCAGCCGATGAGCTTTGGCTCTGTTGATTGCCTGAGTGAGAGAGGAGGTGCGTACAGTCAGGCGCTACAACAGACAAAACATTTCTAGGCCTGTGTGCATCCATTTTACTTACTTCTTTGATATCATTCTCTTCCTCTGTTGTGTTCTTTTTGGAGTCTCTGAAAAGCCGCACCTGAAAATAATAAAACATGCACTCTTACATTGACATAGGACATCATCGTCATCTGCACCACTTCCCATGCACGCCCTATCCCCTCACCTCTGTATCTATATCTTGCTCTGTGGTCACTCCTCTGGCCTGGAGGTGACGCTGCGTCTTCTCTAGCTGATAAGTGATCAGCTCCTCAATGGCATCTTTCTCATCTTTGTCTACAAACTCCTGAATGGCCTTCCCCATGCCCTGCTCGGTCAGCAGGGACAGCTGCACCGTCTGTGAAGACATGCACGTGCATACACCCTTAATCAAATGAAAGAATAGCATAAAACAGTGGATGAAAACAAATGCCACGATATCCTGTAAGCATGCGAGTTTGTGTGTGTGCACAGCACCTTTTCGGCTGCCTCAAAGTACTGTTTAACCAAGTCCTCCACTCTCAGCCCCTCAACTGCGGTGGGTTTTAACAGCTTGCTGTAGTCAACGTTGACCTCATCTAAAAATTATAAATAAAAAAAAAGTGAAAATACAATTATTAATTGTTACAAGAAATTAGTAGGATGGTCTTTGGGTCCACAGCAGTGTATTTAGTCTGTGTCAGACCTTTGATGTCCTCCTTCTGCTCTCGGCGTCTGAGAAAGTGAATGATGTCTTTTGGGTTGGCCAAGCGGTCCACAAACTTCTGACTGAAGCGAGAAGTGTTGAATGCCTCAAAACCCCCACTGTAGTCCACCTGGGTAACGAAATGATGATTAATTTAAAATCTAGTGTGAAAATGTGTTTGTGCACATCCTGTGAGTGTCCATGTACCCTGAGGCGAATTAGAGGTTTCTCTGGGGTGAGCGGACAGCCCAGTCTTTCTCTCTCAGCTTCATCTAGCATCTCAGTGACCTACAGAGCAAGAGCGAGAGAAAGATTGCAGAAGCGTGAACATGAGTTCAAGAATTATAAAAACTAGATTGGCACTAGTCGTTTGTTGGTGATTTGGGGTGTACCTTGGCATAGCACAAATTCTCCACTTTCTTTGTGACCTGGGGTGTATCCGGTGTGAAGATGTCTTGATAGTCAGCTAGCACCACATCTTGGATGAAGAACTGACGCACCGTCTTTAGGGGGATCTTTTGTAGGTTCATCTTACGACCCTTCACCCTGAGCAGCCCTATGTGCCTAGATACACATAAAGAGAGTGGTTTGACTACTGTAGTCCTTCAAAACACAATCAGAATTTATAGTCCATTATCCATTGTGTGTATTTGTACTTCTTGGTAGCCTCTCCAGGGGACAGGGATGTGGCTACGGAGCTGCCCGGCTGTGTCACGTAGAAGAGCCGCTGTTCATTTCTGGCTGGTCCTATCAAACACTCGTGCTCGTGACCCCACACAACCAAGTCAAGAAATTCATCCAGGAACTGCTCAGGAATGTAGTTGGTAGGACCGTGCTTACTCCTGGAAAAAAAAAAAAACACAGACAGAAAACATAGAACAACAAAAAAATAGGATGTATTGTGACATTGGAAAAATATAGCTGTTTATATCCTAAAATCACTAACTGGGGCTGACTTTGTGAAGTAATACAGTAAAGGTTTACTAAACCAAATGTATGGAGAATATGTCAACCTATGAACAAGCATGACCTATTTATCTTAAAACACACTGCCACAATTTCACTGCCGTTACTTCCCTCACCACAGACATCCTGCATTCTGACTTTATTGGGGATACAGAGACATACAGTATGGATGCTTTGATATTTGTTATTATATGACTAAACTGTACATCTATTCCCTCCTAATGGATGAGAATATCCAAAAATATACACACGGATGGACACACCTGTTCTGGTGGATGGTGAAGAGGTTAAACCACTCATCTTGGTCTTCTTTGGGACGGAGCATGGTCACTTGGTTATTGACAAACATCCTGTACAGACGCTCATCTGGGATTGAACCTACACACACACACACCAGCACACATACTGTATAGCAAACCATAAACAATTCAGACTGAAAAACAAATGCCTATTTACCAGTTTCCCGTGTCACACAAAACACACACTTACCAAGACCATATAAGGCCAATTTAGTGTTGCCTTTCTGCATGAGGATGGGGCTAATCTCTATCCTTTCCACTGACTGGGAGTGACCAAAGTGATTGACAAGACCGGAGGCACTTAGCAGATCCAACGCACACAAACCTTCAGCCTTGAGGAAAAGAAAGTAACAATGACATAGAAACAAACAAACATGCAGGAATAACAAAACAGACACAAATGCACAGACTTGCATATTAAGATCTTGTGTCGTGATAATTCATTTTATTCAGGAAGGAACTCACCCCAGTTGGGTCGTCATGGTTACCATGAATGCTGAACACAGGAATAGAGATGTTCAGGTTTTCATCCTGATAGTTAACCCACGGGAACCTAAACACATCAACACATATATGACAACATTAGTTAAGCCTTCATTTAGCGACAGTGTTTGGAAAGAATGACCACATAGACACACAGGGACTGACTGGGTGGTGTTGAAGTTAACAGTCTGGTCACTGAGTATATTGAAGTGTATGGGCGTGTCTCCCATGCAGTATTTTCTTAGCATAGTGATGCAGTTGTGGAGGCATCGCCGTGTTGGCTTGTTCTCGTGGAACAAATCACCTCCCAGCAGGATGAAATCTACCTGCAAGCAGACAAATAAGCAAAAAGACAACGGAGGACATTTAAGACAGGTAGATGAGGTCAGATTTGATGTGGAGTCGTCCCTGTGACTCTCATCTCACATCTGTCAACTTGCGTGTACCTGATTCGTCTTGGCACATTTCAGGATCTCCTCCAGTGTGTTATAGGTGTCATTGCCGCGGATGGCATCCTTCTCGAGGTAACCCAAGTGAACATCTGTAGCAATCAGGATTTTAAAGGTATCCTCATCATCCCTAGAAGCAGAAACAGCACACACGACAGTCATAACAAATACAACTCATACATTAGATTATTCTGAACCTGGATATATCTGTACATGACCTATAGGCTATATCAACACTATTCATTATTCGTTGGGAAACTTCGAAAAGCTTTATTGTAACTAACCAGCACAATCACAAAATATTTGGCTTGAGATTTCTTTAGGAAGTCATGATTTAAACAGACTCACAAGGTGTTCTCCGAGGACATGATGGAGTGGGTAAATGAGAGATCAGTTGACACCTGACAAGTGGTCACCAAGAAGCCTCCGCTGCAGAAAGCACAATAAAGTTAACTTGAGGACATGACAAATGTCTCATTATTGAAGCATTACTGTAATTTTTAGAGTCTCTGACAGAGAGCTATGTTTATAATATCGAGGTCTCAGCACAATACGCTTCATGAAACGGTACAATTCATCGTGTTATATAGTGATAGCCAGCGTTAGCTAAGTAGTAATGCGTTCGTAAAGTAGTAGCTAACAGTAACATGTAAGTTAACTAATGGTGAATAAACTTACTGCGTAGATGGTGAGTTAACAGTTAGCTTTCATTTTACGTTATGCTAGAAACCCGTGAGTTATTCATGCAAGTTATTTATGCGCTAGCTAACCCGAACTAAATTATGTTTACGGATGAGTCTAATTCAATTAATACGTCTATTAAACGTTAGCTACATGTTTGTTGTGTATGCTAATATGTACAACAACACGAAAGAAACATTGCTTACGACGCACTTCTAAAGTCCAAGAACTGGCGTGTTTACCATAAAGATCCCGGCAAGTCTTGCAAACCCTCTCCACGCCCCTCACAGGTGCCTCAGAGTTATTGTAGTTGTATTCTGAATCATCGCCGTTCTACACTAAAGAATCTCCGCGGAGAAAGAACTACATTTCCGGTAAGCAAGTGTGGTGCGTTTGTTTTATTCATAGAGGGACACCGGTACTGCTAACGTCTACGTGCGCACACTGCGCCGCGGCTGACGGAACAAGCTGAGATAAATATCATTCCAACCGTGTAGAAACCCTGGATTGTGTGTTTTGTCAAGTGATGTTTTCTTTTCACAGTGGGAGCTGTAGAAACGGCGCGGAGCTAGCAAGCTGCCAGTCGTAAAAATAAGGGGCTTGGCTGTAGTTTTACTTTAAGCTAACATTAGCGCACTTTGCATATTTTAGTTCAGCACCGGCGACATAGACTGGATTGGCTGCATTTCAATGGAGAATCTGTCAAAAACATCTGCTGCTGATGCTGCGCGAGAGAAGGTAGCTGCAACTTACTAGATTTTTGCCAAATTTCAGTTGAAAGGAAGAATAAAAGCTGATAATATTGGCCAGGGAGGTTGCTAGACTACACAGAGAGCTACTTAGCAGCAGTTGCTAAAACTCAGAACAGCTGATGTTGCACAGATAGAAAGTTGTACTGAATTTTCACCTTAATATGTTATATTTGACAACTATTCATGCTGTTAGATTCAACTACAGAATTTAAGGTTTTATTTGACATTTATTCCACTCTGCACTACATTTGCTGGTTATTGCTCGTCATGAGGTGGCTCTCTATACTAAACCATCTCCAATACTGATATATTGTAGATATTTAGATGCCAATATTGCAGATATTGATGCCTACAATATCAGATATTGTGAGTGCTGTTCAACCTTTAACTGTGGTCCTCTGCAGGAGCTCCATCCACCGCCCAGTGGAGTTGTATCTGACAGCCTGTCATTGCCATCTTATAAGGAATATCCTGCACACCGTCCTCTCATCAACACACTTGTGCATCACACACCCCAAACTCGCACATATAACTCATGTCGCCCATCATCACCCAGCAAGGCCTTTCCAGAGACCAGCAGTGCAGGTAATTTTAATTTGTGCATCTCTATGTGTGTGTGTGTGTATGTGTGTGTATGTGTGTGTGTGTGTGTTTTCCATTCAGGTATTGTAGTGTTTCAGCGCTCCATGGTTACAGCATGTGCAACATGATGCCACACTACTTGAATGTCTCCGCTGTATCGACATCTAATCATTCTTTCACATTATTCTCTCTAAGCTCCCGTCCTACTGACTTCCATCCAAACCTTTAAATCATATCTTATTACAACGTGACTATAACCCTGCCCTAAATATGTTTGAAATCTATCAGTATCATATGCGTTGCATTGGTGTATCTAAGTTCTCACTCACAATGCTTGTGTGTGCATGTGTAGCAATCCTATCTGCTTTGAGGAACCTGCAGGAGAAGATCAGGAGGTTGGAGCTGGAGAAAGGACGTGAGGAGCTGAGTCTGCACATTATGGGAAAAGATGCATCATACGCACATTTACAGAGCGATAAAATGACACAGAGGCTCTTAAATAATCAGACAGACACAAGGAGAGAGGAGACAAATGACGGGTCCAACTGCAACCAAGGTGAGTATATGAATAGGATATATTGTTATTTTTTTCTCCGTATCTGTTTATACTATATCATGGTGTCCCTTTATTTTCCTCCACAGTGTTGATCACCCACCTTGCGGCTGCAGAGTCTCGCTGTGTGAAGCTGGAGCGACAGCTGGATCACATGAGGAGGATGTTGCGCAGTGCTAAGGCAGACAGGACGAGTCTGCTCAAACAGCAGGTTAACCCAGTGTTCTGTCGTGTCGTTGATGTTAATACACGCAACCAGCAAGTATTTGTCAGTTTTGCTTAAAAAAATGACTAAAACAATTATTTGATTATCAAAATAGTTGCCGAATCTTTTCTGACAATCGGCTAATCGATCAATCGACTAATTGTTGCAGCTCTAAGTGCGTGAGTACATTTGTATTAATTGTTCCCCACACTGTCAGGTTTCTATGGAGACAATCAGGTCAGCCGATCAACAACCTGGCACAGTGTCTGAGCATGCCCAGTTGGAGAAGCTGGAGCGGCTGGAGCAGGAGTATCTCAGGCTGACACGCACACAGAACCAAGCTGAGGTACACGTGAGGACACAGTCAAATATCATTTAGAGAAATAGGGTAAGATCCCATAATAACCTTAAACACTGAGCTGCGTCTGCCCCTGTCCTCTTCTCGCTGTCATAAGGTAGAGCATATTGTCCAAAGACAGCATACAGTCAGTCTCCATAGCTATGTCCATGACACACACACACACACACACACACACACACACACAGCCTGTCTGTCTTTTGTCCAAGAAACTAGGGCAGTGGTTTCCGCCCTTGGGGGTGGGACCCCCCATGGAGACCCATGATAAATCTGAGGGATCACAAGGTGACCAAAGGAATAAGAAACAAACATGTGTTTCTGATTTTCCTCATAATTGCTTTTTTCTTGTAAAATATAAAATACTTTTACCACTTCATGCCTCTACAAATCCTACCAATTAAACAGTTTGAGAAGAAAAAGTCACTCTTGGATTGAACTGCTCACAACCCATGTCTACACAAAGGCCGTAACTTGTGGACTCCGATTTAAACTAAACACATCAACAGAGCAACCAAAACATCATTCTATCATTTCAGAAATCTTGCCAGGCTATGGCTTTACTGATGCCACACAACTAATTCATGTTTTAATTTTAAGTATGCAGTGATGCATGAAAATTAAAAATATATACAGTAGGGTCCCATTCATACTGTGTGTATATATATAAAAAATACAAATGCATACTATTACTCTTTATAATAATGATGACTGTCTGTGTGTGAATGTGTCAGATGAAGATTCAGGAGCTAGAGATGAAACTACAGGAGGAGGAGCACCAGAGAAAGCTGGTCCAGGATAAGGCTAACCAGGTAAACAGACTTCTGTATTTAGTTTTTAGCTACCATTTTATACTTGTATTCACTGTTGGCAGCTTGCAATGTTGCTAACAGTGTTTAAAAGAAACCATAGTCTATTGTTTTACATGCTGTATGCTAAATGAATAAATGTAAATATCGAAACGTGTGTGCACTTACGCATAATTCTTTTCTGCGTTCTCTAGTTACAGACCGGTTTGGAGGCCAACCGGATCCTGCTGCAATCAGTGTCGCCCTGTCTGTCCAGCACACAGTCCAAAGACAAGAAGTGTAATTCAAAGGTAAAGACCTTCACGTGTTCGAGGTTTTACTTCTTTTTAAGCGCACCGGCAATGTTCCCTTCCCTCTTTATAAGTTAAAGTTCAAACACAAAATAGAAAATGGCCGGAATCGTGTGCTTTTGCACGGTGTTAGTACATCTGTGAATGTCATTGAATCAATCAGGGAGGAAGTTAAATGGATTCAACTAGAATGCAATTCTTAAATCATATACTGTCACTATACAGTCAATACTTTGGTTTTACAGCTGTTGCTCAGAACAAATAGTCAATTTGAATCCATCATTTTAAGCTTTGGCAACTTATAATTGGCATTTATCATAGTTTTTGACAGTTTATATTGCATTTTGTTGTGGAACTTGAGTGTTCATGTTGACCTTTCCAGAAATCTTCACCCCAGCAGTCGTCCTACACACAGCCACACTACAGACTGAGCCTCAGAGATGTACCTTTTGTCACCGGAACGGTAGTATGAACATACATGCGTTTGCAGGTTTATAATGTTTTGTGGTTTTTGCACTTTCCTCACACTGGCTGTCTTTTGGACTCTCTCTCTCTCTTTCCCTTCCTGACTTTCAGTCGGTAGGCTGCAGCCACTCGGTCAGAGCAAACGTCCAGTCAGTTCTGTCTCTCCTGAAGCGACACCAGCCGCACCTCTGCAACAACCGTGTCCTCTCTAACAACCCACACAGCTCTGAGACGGGCAGCCGCAGACATTCAGACAGTTCCTCTTCTTCTTCCTCCTCCACCAGTGGGGAGGAGCTATCAGACCTTCTGCAGGCGCTACAGGAGGAGCTCCGACTTATGAGCTTGTGAGTGCATTTACCATCTGAGCTGGATAAGGAGTGATTTGTTACAGATTTTACAAATGTGTGTGTGTGTGTGTGTGTTGCAGAGAGCAGGATGAGCTGATGAGGCAGGTGGAGTACAGTGTGTCTGAACAGGAAAGAAAAGAACTTCAGGGGGAGCAAGAGAGGCTGCTTCTGAAAATGGAGAGGAAAGGAGAGCAGATCAGTAAGCTCTACAAACACAAAACACAGGTGGGTGTTTTACACAAAAACAATTCAGTTCACACACAAAGCAAACAAAGTGGAAAAGGAAAGATGTTTTCTTTTCTTGACTCCTGTCCTTTACATTTTCCTGTCTCTCTTCTAGATAAAGAAGTTAAGGAAGGAAGCGAGTACGAGGCGGAGCAGTAGGAATGAAGTGAGAGTGACTACAACAGTGTCCACTAGAGGTCGCTCTGCTGGAGTGCTCAAACTTAAACCAGGAGAGAGAAGCCAGAGGAACCTGAGGCTGCTGAGGGACATGAAAGCACTGCAGACTTCATTACGGACCTGAAACTCACACAGCAAGTAACATTAATCTTGTTGGTGCTTACTACCTACCTAAGGCCATCATTTCAACATCAGCACAGCCACTGACTGATGAACACTGCAGGAACTTGGCAGACTTTGACTTTTGACACCTTGAGTTCCCTCAGTTTTTTTCACTGTATTAGGAACACTCCAAACTAAACAAAACCAACCAAAACTAATTTCCTCTTTACCAGTCACCTCAGTGCATTTTATCAAAACAAAGTAAACGATCTGATCTCTTTGCTCCCTTTCACCTTCATGTCAAATGAATATTCAGAATGGTTCAAAGAAAGAGGAGGCTTTATATACAAAAGTAACTACTTTTTGTTCATGGTGTGTGTGGTTTTTTTTTTTTTTTTTTTTTTTTTTTTTTTTTTACTGATGTTTACGTTTTCTACCAGCAGAGGGCATGAAAGTCCATCAGCCAACAGTTTAGCTCTCTGTGTAACTGAAGAGCACTGGGAAAGCCACATATTTTAGTTTTTCATGTAGTTTTCCAGGCATGGAAAGAAATTGTATTGGACAACCTGGACTAAGATAAGTACCAGAAAATTTAACAAAAATTGTGGTTTTCCTCAGGAGAAAAATAAATGAAAAGAAGCTAAAATTTCTTGTTGCTAAACCATAAATGGGTTCTCAAATTCTATAAGGCATTGTAGTGTAAAGGAAAATGGTGGTAATGAAATAGTTTGATACATATTTCTGCAGTTTAACCTAATGACATGCTGAAGGACCTAAAAAATATACATACTGTACTGCATTTGGATAAAACAACCGAATCCCCCTGATGTGTCATATTGCAGACTCTTAATATACGTGTGCACATGTGTGGTGTGTTATGATCATAATATTTTTAGAAGTTTACAATTATTTCTAGGAGGATTTTGTTACTTTTTGACAATCATGATATTTTTGAGTGTACTTTTCTCAGAAATAAAATATTTATGTTTGCATATCACTACAGTATTCCTGTGTTTCTGAATAAACGCACCATATATTACACTGGCCACCAGCCTTAGCACACAGTAGTGGCTTTCATTTTTGAAGATATTCCCATGATCCAATGTTCCCTTGTACTTGTACCCTGCTGGGTTGCGTTTGAGCTGCTCCTCTTTGTCACACTTGTCTTATCTACTTTTGATGCTGGTGCCACACACACCGCCGCCGTGACGTCAGCAGACATCAGACTTCAATAAGATCACAACGACCTTAAAATAAATTCTCAATAACTGTGTAACCACTCGAAACTTTAGGCTGTATTTGGCCTTATTGCATCATTTGAAACAAAAAAAATATTTACATGCATGTAAACAGTAATCTAAGTCACTACTTTGAGCCAAATCAAAGGAATAACTTTAACTGTTTACTCTGCTTTTAATCAGGTCTGATCTCTCTTGATTCCTCTGATATGCTACTTTTTTACTTGTTCTTATGGCATATTTGATAATTTATTATTAATGCAAAGTATACTATAGTTTTTCTTTGTTAAATGTTTAGTGTCAGATTTATCTTAATGATTTATCTATCTTAGTATTTATCCTACTGACTCATGTGATTTTGAACTTGGGATAAAAGCTGCAATTTGTATTAAAGAAAAGTATCTATTTTTCTTTCACACTAATAATACTAATACTAACTAATAATGTCTTAATTTAACATTTTGCTATGATGGTTGTTTCTTACAGTAGTTTATTCTTGGGGACACCAGTCGTAGTCCTTGTATGTTAAATATGTTGGTAGGATGAGGGTTAAAAACTCTGATTTCACATTGATAAAATATCCATAAACAAGACATTAATAAAACATTCCAGATAGGTAAGTAAAAATTAATATGATGCAAAAACAAAAAAACTATAGGCCCAACAGTCAAATAAAATTTTACTACGGAATAAGAAGTTCACAGTGACTTTTCTGTATATGACACTGTACTCAGGCCTGTCCTACAGCATCGTGAGCTGGAGAGGAACTGAACGCGTCTCCCGCCAACACTGCAGGAGCAAATCATTGATTTCAGCACCAGGCTGGACTGGACAGCTCCTTCAGCTCCGGACTGTCTGTCTCCATGTGTCCGAGACACCGTGACTGCTGCGTGAAGGACTCATACTTTTCTTACGGGGGTCAGCGGGGGTTTATGACTGGACGTGGCGTTTATTTGGTGCGCGGAAACAGCGATGTGACGGAGATACTCTGATGGGGGAAAAGTGTCTGGTGGAGAAACTGGGCTTTAGACTTGACAGAGATATGGTATGCTGCTTTTACAGAGTTTTCGTTTGTCTTATAAATGGCAATATTTCACCAGAATTCAACGGCACCCTGTTTGAAAGTTTCCCCTTTTCATGAATTCATTTGTTCCTGACAGTATGGATTTATTAACACCTGTCTGAAATCGCTGGTAGTTGAAAAGTTTGGCGAGGAGACGTGGCTCAAGCTCAGGTAAGAAATCCCTTTTTTTTACAGGCCTGATTTAAAAAAATCACTGCGGATTACTTTGCGTAAAAATTGGTAAATACTTAAACATCTAAATTAACAACGCAGCATTTCTGCTCTAGTTTTGCTTCTTTTCCCAAAATCACAATCATCATCATCACGTACAGGGATGAAGCTGGAGTCCAGGACACGTTCTTGACATATGAAAGCTATAAAGATGAAATCACCATGCAGTTAGTAACAGAAGCCTGCAAGCTGCTGGGTAAATCCTGCACTATTTGAGTATACTACTTCAAAATGTACTAATTAAAATTGGAAACCAATTAAAAATAACATTTTTCCAGATGAATTCATTACTGTATATACGGTGGTTACACTGGTTTTGTTTTGTTTTTTTGGCAGGAGTGACGCCAGAAGTTGTTTTGAGGCAGTTCGGAGAATATTTCTTTGAGTTTTGCAAACGCTCTGGCTATGACCTCATGCTCCGGACTTTAGGAGGGAATTTATTTGAATTCATTGAGAATTTGGATGCACTTCACAGCTACCTCACCCTCTCCTACAAGGTGCCTGCTCCCATTTTCTGTCTATATCTTATATTTGTTTCGCCTGTATTGTTGTTGCCAAACTCTGTATTGCTGATTGTTTGATTCCTGCAGGAAATGAATGCACCATCATTTCGGGTGGAGAGGAACCCTGATGGTACAATGTTACTCCACTATTACTCAGACCGCAGAGGGCTCTGCCACATTGTTCCTGGTAAACATCTAGTAAAACTGTTCTTGTACTATTGTCATAAACACGCCACCTGAGTCAAGTAACAACACTGTCTCCTGCAGGTATTATTGGAGCTGTTGCTAAAGACTTTTTCAACAGTGAGATATCAATGGAAATCGTTAACCAGCTGGAGGAGCTGGAAAGAACTGGGAAGAAAGAGCATGTGGTTTTCTTGGTAACACAGTGGCCAGCTACTGAAGCCATGTCCAGCAGTAAAACTGGGACCCAATCCATCCAAACTTTGGCTAACAGACGCAATGCTATGATCTGGATTAAAGAGGTTAGATTAATAATCAGTTTATTTAAAAAAGCAACCAGTATCTTGTAAAACTTCTCTCTAGAGGCTATGGGTGTACTTAATTGTAGTGTCTTCTTTCTCTGTGAGCAATCTGCGGGAAAAATAAACCATGCCAATGAACAAATTCTGACTCTCTCCCCTCTGTGTCCTCAGCCCCTCCATCAAAAGAGATCCGGTGTCAGTTTCTCCATGCGCAGGAGTCACTGGGAGACAATTAGAGGGCTGGTCCGCCTTGGGAAAGGTAGAGTTCAGACACACACACACACACACAACCCTTGGAGCAACAGGTTCAGCCCGTAGTCAGACGCTTCATGACACATCATAACTGGAAAGTTTAGTGCTTTGTACCCATGACAGCCAAAAACCAAAAAAAAAACCCTTTACATGTTTGTCTTTACACTGTTTGTTTCACCACCCAGGAAAACTGTTGAGGGGTTTTGAGCCAGTGTATCCTATGACCCTTTACATTGATCTGAAGACCTTCTGCCATGCTTTCCCATTCCACATAGTCTTCGATGAGCAGGTACAAAAGACCAAATTACAAATACAGTGTATTAGCGGAGATTTGCATGTCTGTGGAAAATAATTCAGTCAAATTAACTGGAGTGATCCTGGCGGTGTCTGAGGCAGCTGGTGGTGCACCAGGCCGGGGTAAATCTCCAGAGGATCGTCCCTGGGCTCCAGAATATGAGCATCCACCTGGACCAGTACTTCAGCATCCTGCATCCTGAGGTCACCTTCACCATCTCGAGCATCAGGAAGTTCATCAACAGCCACTTTGTCCTGCAGACACGCAGGGACATGATGCCTGAGGTGTGGCACGACAGACCCATGCTGCAGTTAAGAGGTAAACTCTGACTCTATATACTGTCGGCCTCAACCAGATGGATACACTATTCATGTTTCCTCCTCGTAGGCCAGATGATCTGGATGCCCTCTCTCGACTGTATGCTCTATCAAGCCTCTCCTCTGCTGAGAAGCCTCCAGGAGCTGGAGGAGCGAGACATGCACATTTCTGACATCGCCCCCCACGACGTCACCCGCGACCTCATCCTGCTCAATCAGCAGCGACTGGCCGAAATTGAGCTGTCCAATCAGTTGGAGAGGAAGAAGGAAGAGCTCCGCCTCCTGTCTCAGCACCTGGAGGAGGAGAGGAGAAAGACGGAGAACTTGCTGTACGCCATGTTGCCCAAGCATGTAGCCAACCAGCTGAAAGAGGGCAAGACAGTAGAAGCAGGTTAATGGGATGTAAAGGCTAAATATTGGATAATCCGAGTGTTTGTGGTTATAATTCTTTCTAATATGACTTCTGTGTGTCTATGTGTTTGTGTACCCTATAGGAGAATTCAAAGAGTGCACCATACTGTTCAGTGACGTGGTGACCTTCACTAATATCTGTTCCATGTGTGAACCCATCCAAATCGTCCTTATGCTTAACTCCATGTACCTCCGATTTGACCGACTCACGACTGTGCATAATGTTTACAAGGTACACACAACAGATTTGATATTTTTCATGTTAAGGGAACAAACATTTGTAAATCTCAGCTACAGGCGGAAGAAATGTATTTTTTGAATCATTTGATCTGACTAAACTTGGTAATCCCCTGTATAATTGGAAAAACCTCTATTGTATCTGTTTGGTGTTCCCAGGTTGAGACCATAGGGGATGCCTACATGGTGGTAGGTGGGGTTCCCATACCCGTCTCTAGCCATGCTGAGAGGGTCGCCAACTTTGCCCTCGGTATGATTTTGGCTGCCAGAGAGGTGATTAACCCTGTGACAGGAGGGCCCATTCAGGTACTGGAGTGCTTTCGCTACATTTCTGAAATATACACTACTGGTCAAAAGCTTTAAAACACCTCAATTTTTGAAATTTACGTAGTTTAATGTCTCAATATTGAAATTAAAGTATAGAACAAATAAACAATTGGAGATAAAAAGAAGAAGAAATCTTTTTGTTTAACAAAATTGAATCTAAATTTTTAACTCATCATGTAGCCACCTTTTGCAGATCAGAACAGCCAAACACACATTCTTTGTACAAATGAAGTCAAATATTGTTCAGAAAGTTCTTCCCAACACTGTTGCAGAGGTTCCCACAAATGTGTTGCACTTTTAGGTTGCTTTGTTTTCACCCATCTGTCCAAGTTCATCCCAAGTTGGTTCAAACACAGTCTGGAGGTATATTTTGGATCTTTATCTTGCTGTAGGATGAATCCCTGACCAACGAGGCATAGACCACAGGATATTGCATGGCTCTGTAAAACGCTGTGGAGTGTGCAAGTCGTCAACTCTGGATCCAGAAAAAGCCTTTTTTTAAACTCTGAAATTTAGATTATTTTTCAGTTTTTGCTAACCTAAACATTTTGGGGTTTTTTTTTTTATCTCTGGCAGTTTAGCTCTAACTTTTGTACCATTCAAGGTTATTCACTGGACTTTGGACCGGTAGTGTATGTGTTGATATTTTGCGGTCTAAAAGACTGAGGCAAATTTAATACATGCTTTCATAAGTTTATTTACATGGCATTTCTTTAGTTCTCTTCTGCTCTTACACAGTATCTGTTACATGGCCTGTTGTATTTAGATCCGTGTGGGTCTCCACAGTGGTCCCGTACTGGCAGGTGTTGTTGGGGAGAAGATGCCTCGCTACTGTCTGTTTGGAGACACCGTCAACACAGCCTCTCGCATGGAGAGTCACGGCCTCCCCGACAAGATCCATCTGAGCCCGACTGTCAACGAGTGAGGACAGACACATTTATGCATGAAAACAAATGAATTCACACACACATTCGGACATATCCCCCGAACCCTGTGATGTTGTCTTACTTGTTAACCCCTTTTATCTCCACATCCTCTCTTGTCAATGTTTCTCAGTGCTCTGAAGAATAAAGGCTTTGTCATCCAGAAGCGAGGCGAGATCGAGGTGAAGGGGAAGGGTAGGATGACCACTTACTTTCTTGAAAGGAACCTGGGAGTCAGCGAGCAGCAGATCATGGGTCTCTCAGACTTAGAGGCTGGAATCCAAAGACCAGGTCTGTTTACTGTCTGACAAATCCCTCCACTTTATTTCTAGTGACTTAATCTTTGTCCTTAAACTTGGGACACGGACTTTTAATTGGCAATGTGCAGTTTGTATCAGCTCTATATGATCGTTCTCTTCCCCTCTCTCACTCACTTGTTCCCTCTGACGTAGCTTTTCAGCGGCAGCACAGGGATGACCTTTGCTTGATCCCTATGAAATATGGAGACAGCCTGAGTGAACCCCCGCTGACATCACATATGCCTGAACCCCAGACCTGCCCAGCTATCAAGCCGCGGGACTCAGAAAGCTACGGAAGCCTGCACACAGACGATCAGTTAGAGGATGGAACTCTGGACCCGTTAAAAGATACCGATGAATTTGGCCAAACTGAGGTCAAAAACACAAAGAAAAACGTGGACGGATTAGACATCGACAGCCACGTGGACACTGAGGAACAACACTCGATTACTGCTGCTGTGGAAACCAACTGTCATAGCAGCAAACACACCCAAACCAGGTTCTGTATGGTCTTGTGAGCTTGGAATAGGATAGATAAATGATTTATCAGCTAAAGGTGCCATGTATCTAAGTGGCTTTGCTGCTGAACAACGCCCACTGAGAAAACTGTGTTAGATTAGCCAGCTGCATTCTCTGGATTGTGAGTGCAGCGCAGAGTGAATGTCTCCTTTGTGTTCATGTGTGATACGTTCAGTGTCGCAGATCAAATGTTATGTTATAAAGTTGACAGTATATGTTTTGCTTGTATCTGTCACTAAATAATAGATGTGTCAGTGATTTACTCCCAATAAATCCTATGAGTTTACTAACTGACAGTGTAATCTGACTCAGTTAAGAAGTGAAGGATCACCACGCTCACCCTTGTTCCATATAAACCTATAAAAAAATCTGCAACATCCAGTTAAAGGTAAACTGGTTTGCACTCAGGGTAAAAAGCAGTCTTTTGAAGTTCATTTGCTAGCATAAGCAACAATTTGGCTGATGTCTTCCTTGGTGTGCAGGCTAATACGAAAACACTGGGAAACGCATTAATGCAGCAAATGTGAACTTCAAAAGACTTTTTACCAGCTGGATATGTTTTCATGATGCATAAAAGCAGCTGTATTATCAACATTTAAATATACCACAGTGTTATTCTTGATTTTTTTATTATTATTATTTAGACCTCCCCACAATGAGGACAACTATACAATGTTAAAGGTGCCTTAGTTTAATTTTCACATTAGTACACCAAACACTGGTTTATTTATAAGGAGCCTCCAATACATGAAAGCAGATGATTCAGATTAAAAAAATACACTCTTTAGGAATACTGTCAAGAAACAGGTCATGTGTTTAAACACACATGCAGGCCACATTTCAGTTTACAAAGAGAAAATGAACACGGATGAATAAATAATGAGTCTGGTGTTGCTCACGAGGCCTGAGTCAGTGACCACAACGGTCTGTGAAAGGGTCGTCACCTGCAGGTGTGTGTCTCGCTCCAAAATGACACCCCGGGTTTGCGAGAGGAGTCCAGACATCTGATCCTCGCTGCAGAGGGGCCCGTGTCTCATCACTGTGGACCAGGGGCCTGGATTGCCATGGCTGGATGAAAACAACACCTGTAACCAGAGTCTTCTGTTTGTGTGGTCAGGTGTGATAAAATCGGTCTCCTGGCTCACTCAATAAGAGCCCCAATCTACACTGACCTAGATGAAGAGGCTAACCTGTTACAGGCCACGAGAGGCTCAGTTCGTGTCTACATTTTGTCCCGTGGCCACATCCAAAACCTTTAAAAGTCCTTCCTCTGCTTCTCTCAAGAATCAGTTTCAGTGATGGAAGCCAGCTCAGTGATTTTAGGCTCCTCCTGGGGCTTGGTGAGAACTGGCCGGTTGGTGTAAATGTCATCCACAGGGAGAAGGAATGTGACAGTTTTTACTTTGGCCCTGGAGGGTCAAAGAAATCAGAAGAGTGTTATAACCTCAAAGGTCAAGCTTAACATTAACAATGTTTATATATATCAAAAGTACACGATAGGCCTGTCTGTACCTGTTTTTGTGTACGTATTCCTGCAGGGAATGTCTAACCTTTCCCACTTCTCCTCTGCCGGAGTTAGCAAAGATGCCATTCCCATGCTGGATTTCTTCTTGTAGTCTTCCCCATCCAGAGTCACTCTGCCGCACCCTGTCAGTCATTCCCTCCCTCATGGTCACCCCGGACAGGTTGGAGCTTATAGAGTACCTTCGGACAGTCATGACGGTGTTCTCTGTGAAATGACAGTAACATGACACATTGGAATGGATTCTTCAATAGAAATAGAGAGAAAACTCAAAGGAGATTTTCTGACGTCTATTTTAAATCTGTCTGGACTTTTACTTTACATGTCAACTTCAATATATGCGTTGTCTTCTTGTCTTTTCTCACATTTTGTTGCTGTTTCTGTGAATAAGAAGTGAATTTCTATTAAAATACAACGTCAAAAGGATCGATTAAAGGGTCACTCCACCAATTTTACATATGGAGCTTAGTTTACTTTACCTGTGAAAACAGGCTTGAGACTTCAAATTTGTCGCAGAAAGCCTGCGTTACAAACTGGAGATGTTGAGGAAATTTAAAAGACTCAGGCATTCACCTGACAGGCAGGGTTCTAACAAAATAATCTATTGAGTTGCATTATGGGAAATGCAGAATCCATGCATGAGTTTGGTTAAATATGACCTTTTTTCTTTCTTTCTTTTTTTACAAGCATCAGCAGACATTATTTAAGAAATCTCTTTCTGGGATGCTGTAGACATGTGTCTTATAACTTTGGATGGGAAAACCACAGACTTGAACGCAACCCCCTTTTTCCTCTTACCCTTGTATTGTCCCTCCCGCTCCAGGACTGGCGCAGACGCGTTTCGTCTCAGGTTCACATAAGGGTTTTCCTCCATTCCCGCTCGCTGATCCGCTCCTGAAGACACCGTGCTTGCTTCCCCAAATGACCGCCTTCCGTAGTCTCCCCTCAGCTCGCGGTTCTCCGCCTCCAGCTTCTTGATCTCGTCGCGCATCTCCATGATGACCTGCGCCAGGCTGCGGGTGCTCTCCATGGTGCTGCTGCTGCGCTGCCAGTACCACGGCTTCCCGAAAACTGGCGGGGAGTCGTGCAGCAGGAGCTCACCGTGCTGCTGGGGTTTTAACATGTTGCCCCCGGGTCTTTTTGAGGTCCTCCTGCCGTGTGTGTCTACCTGTGTTGTTTGTGGCTCTCAATCTCAGTCCAGATCTTGTTCTGGGAAGATTATGTCGCCTTTCACCACTTATACAGCTGAAAGGGCTCCGGTGATCAGCCAGCAGCACACAAAGGATGTTTTATTAATCAGTCCCGGCGTCCAGTTTCAGGAAAACTAAGCAGGGGTCGGAAATGAAATGTGCACTGCACCTGAGCTTGAATGGCCAGAGACCTAATAAACCTGCATGATCACTGAAAATAGCCATGAGGTTTTGACAGCTTTCTAGCCCTACAACAAGTGTAACAACTTCATGCTTTAGCTCAAGAAAAGATGGGAGAGATCAGATTTGTTTTGGCACCTCGTGCTTCCTCTTGTAATGCACATGTCTCTGTTGGGATTACAATATCCTCGCTCTAAAATATTCATTCAATCTGTCAGCAAAGATAAATCTAGGAAGGAACCTGAAAAGGGCCACCTTTCAGTATTTATTTCTGTTCTGGATGTGATACAGAAGATCATTTTTATAAGGCAGATCATTAAAAAAAAGTAAAATTGTATAAATTGTCTTCATGTGGTTTAAATGTACGTGTGCACAGTGAGGTTTCATCCATTTCACTCAAAAGACGGAGATGGAGAGACATGTGGGTTGGTTGGCCTCTATTTTCAGCCTATTAAAGATCTGAATATGCATGTTGCTTCATCAAGAAAGAGGTCAGGAGGTCAGCCCAATGATGACAGACATCCTTGGGAAAAAAAAAACACATGAAAACAAAACAGGCGTTTGATAAATAATAAGAGAAGGAATCACTGCAACACACATCAAATGCAGGCGGGAGGCACACAAAGGAGAAAATTACAGATAATTACACTCAATGGGGCTTCCACAGCCGGGGCTGTATGGTCAGGTGCTGCGATGGAGCTCGTGCGGCCACAGGTTGTAACCCGTTATGAATAGACCAGACAATCATTGAGTGCACCTGTAGCTTAGCTGGCCTGACTCCAACATGAAGTGAGGTATAACACTGAACTCATCCTGTACACTAATATACAACAAAGTGATAAATATTGTACAATTGAGATACTGTAGCTACACCGTAACCAGGATTTGTCGTCTGTGACCTGGACTGAATGCTGCTGGCTCAAAGCAACCTGACCCTCCTAAAGTCTAGGCCACTGGGAGGGAGACAGGCGCACATAAGCCAATCTGTAGAAGAGAGAAACTCAATCAGCCCCCTCTTTCTGGTTCACAAAATAGGCTACAGGGAAGGAGGGAGGGGGGGGGGGCGGGGGAGGGGGGGGGGGGGCGGGGGAGGGGGGGTGGGGTGAGAGAGATGAGACTGACGTGGAGAGAAATACTGGTGGGCTGGAAGGAAAAGAGTTTGTTATGGAAGAGATAGGAGGTCAGTGAAAGTCAATCTGCGCCTCAGGTGTGCGACCACAGAGGGAGAGTGAAGAGACAGAGATATAAACGTGTCGAGCTGTCCTGTCAGGCAGAGATGAAGTCAGAGAGCCAGAGGACTGCATGCTGTCTTTTACCATCCGCTGTGTGTTCAGGGCCACTTAACCTGCTTTTATGTGCAGTGCTCCAACCTCAGGCTTAGCATCAATAAGTAAACAACCACTCTGTCGCTCGCTCTCTGCATGGCCAGTAATTATACTTAACTATTGGAAAATACTGACACCGGATCCCATGGAAAACTGCTGCATGCCAGAGCACATGCTACATTTTAATGTGTCATTTCACTTTCAGTTACTTAAGGCCTTCTCATTTTTTATTATGAATGTCTGTATGAATTATTTCATTTGCCATTGGTCATTATATGCACACTCTTTGAGTTTCTTTTCAGATAAAGGACACAGACCGGTAAGATGCCTCCATATTCAGTTTAGACATTTTTCATGCATTTCATATGGATATTTGAGCTTCACTGTGCAGAATGACTTACAGTATGTGCAGAGTTTGACACTAGGAGGATGTTTTCACATTCATCTGCTGAATGGGGAAAGTTTCTCTGAGTTCACCTTAAATCTGAGTTTACTGACTACTTGTTTGGAAGCCATTTGTGGTCCAATATGTGAATCATGCAAGTGTAATGGGAAGACTTAAAAATGTTCCTGTATCCAGCTGTTCAAATTTTGAAATGATTTGCATATTCATAGATTCAGAAGGCAAAGAGTAAGATTAAATTTTAAGAATTTCTAACAAGGGAATTTTGTGGAAAAAAAATAATAAACACAAATTATTACCCAAACCAAAGTCTTTTTATATGTATTTAAACATGTGTGGATCTTTAATAAACAGCAAATCAGTTTTTATTGAAATTTAAAAAGTACTTGATGCAAAAACTCATCCAATTGTCTTCCAGTTATCAATTAAAACAAATTATCCTCTTCACTAATTCCTATTTCAAGATAACATCTTAGATGCCTGCACACTAGCAAAATAGTGGAAGCTTCCATTGTCGTTATAGTGAAACACTGAGTCGAAATGAAAACACAGAGCACCAAAGACAACAGAGCTGCAGGGTAAACACAACAAATAATCAGAAACAGACAGACAGAGAAGTCAGCATAAGAGCCTCTGGGCTCCATCACATCTAAACAGAACGGCTCAGACCTAGATTCATTTGGCTACTGACTTTGTTCTAACTGCCCTGAATTTGAAAAAAGAAATCAATGATCCAAAACAAACCATTACTGCTTTCAGTCTGTCATTTCCAACAGTTATTCTGCCTGAGTTATAAAATGACTGAAAACATGTTGAAACCTGCAGTACTGTACAGTACATGTTTACATGTTTATGTCTGGCATTTGTTCACTATATTTAACATTAAAAAAAATCCAACCATCCAGAACTTTGCAAAATGTATATGTGACATTTATCTAACAAACAAAATTAAGATTTCAAGGTAGAAACATAGCAGCACTGAGCTTGTGACATACGGTGGAGGGAGATAACATGGCAGGTTGACCTACAGCCGGGCAGCTTTCTTCTGGTCAGAAACAGCCTTGACCTCTTTCATGTGGCTGCTTTGAAGTAACAGAGTCTTTTCATCTTTTGGACCGGCCTTTTTTTTAAGGAAAGTATCTCTGCATTTATAAATCGAGGGACATTTACTTGAAAATATGATAGCAGACGATGTAGAGCACAGCTGAGGAGTGAGGATTTACTTGCACTGCACTGGTACGGTCCCATACATGACAAATGGTGGTTTAATCTGTACTAGCCTTCTGTTGTATCACCGTTAAAGTCTTTAAAATGGTGTTAAGAAGGGAAACGATACAGTTTATATTAGAAGCTGATGAATTTAAAATTCACACAGCCATTTTACGTTATCTTCTGCACCATGAACCAAGGCAAAAAGTGATTTTCCTTTTCATTGTTTCAGTCTGAGCTTGCTCATTACACATTTCTATTTCACACATTTCCATCTATTGTGCGGGCGAAGGACCTCACAATTACCCATAATTAGCTGCTGCCTGGTCTCAAGCCTGGTCAATAGACAGGATATGAGGGCTGGAGAGCACAGCTGCAGCAAAGGCACAGTTTCATTTTAAAAAGCTATTTTACTCCTTCAACATGATTGGAAAGCTGAGCTAATACGATTAGCATTCTGACTGAGATGTAGAAAGGAAAGTGTCAATGTACATGTGTAGCCTCCTTATAGCTATAGTAAGAGGATATGTGATCTGAAGGTGAGGTGCAAAGTCCAACACTGATGTTGCAGGTGAAGAAATGTCGAGGTACAGCACAGAGGAAATTATTAATGAAATACAATTGTGAGTTTTGGACATTAACAAAATTTTATTTAAATGTTATACATAAAACTTTAGTTTTTGTTCTTTTTTTTAATTCAGCTAAACAAATATTTATATATTGTATATTTTATAAAAAGAAACATTTCAAACATTTTAAATATTAATATTTCTTATTTACAATTCAAAACAGTACAGGAAATAATAACAGTAACAATGCAATTTCAATCATAAAAATGTTACAAAACATATTTTTTTTTGTTTCCATTTGAAAATTGGCAAGCTGATATTTCCAGAATGTTAGCAAGGATACAAAGTAGCAATGTGGAGCTGCTCTACATTCAAACAGGAACTAGAGGTGCATTCAACTCTTCAGACGCTCGGTTCGTTAAGACCTGTAATCCAAATCTTTTTTTTTTTTTCTTTTCACATTAGTCAGCTTACAAGATCTCTTCGGATAGTTTGAAGTACAATGATATTTCCACAGAAAAAAAAAAAAGTTTAAAAATTGTCGTCAAAATGCACCAGAAAGAGACAGATATAGTATTACACGTAGAGCTGAACGCACCTCAAGCTCAGTAAGGTCACTGTTCTCTAAAGGGACAGGGTGGTGGAGAGAAGGCGCATGTTGTGTGTTTTGTGTGCTGGGGTGTATGAACATATGCACCGTATGTATTTGTTTGAGTGTGTGTGTCAGTATGTAAGCTGATGAATCAGTTGGCAGGGCGGGGGGGGAATCCATACTACACATGGATTAAGTCTCTAAAAACCAAAACAAACAGTAGCTAACAGTCCAGCAGCCTGGCCTCTACTGCAGATAGTCAACGTTCAACGACAGGACTACAGACTACCACGACCACAGTCTACACACTTCTTCCCTTGTTTTCTCTACACTTGCCATCAGTCACAGTTCCACTAGTCTGCTGCTCGCTGCAGCAGGAAGCAACTACAGTCAGACACAAGCAAAAGAGCCGCTTCGAGGCTCAAACTGGCACTCCAAAGCCATTTATTGGGGGGGAAAAATAAAAAGTCCTCCATGGCAACAAAGAATTTCCTGTGAGTCTACTGGCCATTCAGTAGGCGCTGTGCCGTTCCGTTCCTGGTTGTCTTGTGTGAGGAATCTGGACAAGAGCGAGAATAAAAAAAAAGCTGGCATTGGAATAGGAAAATTCAGATGCTGAATAGTATCAAGACTAGCAGTTTGGCTCTTGGATTGACTGGGATAGGCTTAGGCAGGAAGGTAAAGCAGGGAAAGCAGGCAGTAAGGTGACAGATAATGTCTTTCATGAGGGGATTTGATGACATGACATACCAGTTTTTTTAAGAGTGGATAGAGAGCTGCAATTAGAGGACAAGTTGGAAAAGAAGTGAAAAGATAAGAGAAGTGATAACAGAATCTGATACGCAAGAAAATGCTAAATGCACATGAGAAGATGATGCTTATTATGCCATGTAAAGAAAACAGTGAAGAATGGCAACAGTGTGGAAATAACATAGGGTCTGGACACTCATTGGTCATTGCTTAGTGAGACCTGTTCATTCATGATGCCAGACAACTCGGTCAGCATGTCCCGGTAGTGAGCTTTCATCTCCTCCTGGTACTCCAGCTGGTCCTCCTTGATCAGACGTTCATTGACATCCAGCGCCCGACCACAGGTTTCTGCAAACTGCCTGCATGGGGCAAATGAAGTTTGCTTGATTGATTATCAGCGCTGCGAATTACGCCTTTCAACTTGACCTTTATTCACTGGGGGTAATTAGGATTTTTTTCAACAGCTAATACTGTCAAAAACTATTACGCTCTATCAAATCTTGCCGGTGATTAAACATAAACATGTTTGCCTGTCACAGAGTTTACGCTTTGGAGAAGAATTTTGCATTTATAACCAAATACTAAGGAGAAAAAAGACCAAAAATCAAAATCACTTTATGAGGGTTAATACTAGGAATAAAAAGTTGCAACGCTTAAAAGTATAGTAAAATCCTACCTGAAGATCTCCTTGAGCTGTTTGACCTGGTTGTCTGGGTATTTCTTGGCGTTCTTCTCCTCTAAAAATGCCCTGGCATAAGCCATAGGCCCTGCATTCACCTGGAAGGGGGAAGATCAGGTGAGACCAAACAAAGCACCCAAATTCAAATACGTGTGTCTTCATGTAAAAGAGATCCGCACCTTGACGCTGACGCTGCCCTGCAGTTTCAGCTGCAGCCGGATCATGTCCACCTCCTCCATGTTGCAGAGCTGGTTGAGCTCAGAGACTTTACGTGTCATCTCGTCTATGGCTACCTCAATGGGGTTCATTTCTGTGCTCTGCTGCTCCACCACCTGGATGCGCTTCTTCAGGTAGGGGAAGCTGGAACTCGCTGAGAAGAGAGAAACGACAGTCTGCTGTATAAACTGAAATTGTATTAGCAGACGGTGTACATCTTTCATGTTTCCATACTGTGCATCAGGTACATACAGTATGCGATTTATTATCCGGGCACAGAAGCAAATAAACAAATACTCACTCGTCAATATGGTGCGTCTCTTGCACTGCTCCTCCACATCTCCGTGTTTCTTCCCTGACAGAGTGAACGGCGTCTCAAACACAAAGCGGTTGATGTTGTGATGTCTCTCAAAATCTGTCCTTTTTTCCTGTTGTTCTTTCTCGTCAAAGTAGGGCACCACGTACGTCACCTGAATGTAGGCAAACTTGGGGTCCAGGTCTTTGGGATTTACCTGGTGTCACAAAATGTTAAGCAAGGAATAATGAAGTTACAACAGTCAGACAAAGACTAAAACTCTTATAAACAAGACAGAATTCTCTAATATTAGTTACCTTATTGGAGTCCTGGATCATCTTGACGTTATCGGCTCCAAACTTGTCCGAGTAGAGTTTAAGTAACCTCTGGGAGATTTCCGACAGCCCCGTCAGCTTCGGCTCTTTATAGATGAACTCCTTGCTCTCCTCTTCCTCAAAGAAACCCTACCAGAACACACACACAAACACATACTAATTAGCAAATGCATAGGTAGATGTTTGTGTGCAAGCAATGCAGGTTTAATATTTAGGTGATGTTGCTTTTTCTGTCACAACGGGCTGAATGCATGTCATGTTGCCTCCTAGTGGTTTCTTGAGACACTGGTTGTACAACACACAGGCCACAAGACATTTTGCCATTTTGTTAGAGAAACTCAGCACTAACAGGGTGTCAGTGTTAAGTGCTGAATGGGATATATCAGAGGTCATTTTTCAAAGCACCATTGGAGTCAGAGGTCAAAGGGGAATGACGTTTATTAGGTAATATCTTCATGTCCGCTGCGGCTGTCTGACACTTCTTAATGTTTGAGGAGGAAACAACTTCATAGTTGGAGATTAAAGGAAGTCAAGACCACGGCAAGCTTGAGACAAACCTTTCAAAGGGTAAGAGTGTTAATAGTGGTAGAAGGAGAGGAGAGGTAAGAGTGGTTAGCACAGAGGAAAATGGAAAATCAAAGACACACAAAACTTACCGCAATCTTGAAATAGAATATAATAAAAAAAGGAAGAAAAGAGCAGACAGAGAAATTAAGGACACTGACTCAGTGAAAAAAAAAACCTGGTCTCATTATATTTCCATCTACATGCTTTACTAACATGAGGTTCTATCTTTTTCCTATTTTCGTCATTAGAGAACTTCATATTCTCATTATCGGCTTTTTAAGCTCTTTCTTCACTTCAGAGCTCTCTAATACCTGCATAGCAATATGATCTCCTCATTAACAAACTGGAAACTGTGTCAAGGATCCAGAGCAAGCCCAAACCACACAATGCTTCCTGATGGATAAAGATAGAGATTCAAAGATAAACCAGGACACAATCTACCTGTAATATGCAGCTGCAGCTATCTATCTGATAGTAACGATTGTGATGAAAGACATTTGATTTATGCCACTGAAAACATCAAAAATTACTATGTAAAAGCTAAACAGCAAAACTGTGTCCAGTTTTATCCAGACTGGGATGTTGTTTATGGATAGAAATGTTCCTGTTGATTTCGACTGTTGTTCTGATGTAGCATTAACAAGAGCATTAACCATAAATGTGTTTTTTACGTGTCTTAGAGGTGTGTATAAGTGTGTCCATGTAAACATGTACTTTCAACAATAACTACAGTAGTGTCCCTCACCTGTCCATAGAAAGCTACACGGTAGTAGCGACCGAAGAGACGCTTTTCTGAGTTCACCACCTCAGTCACCTTCAGATAGGAGCGATGGATGTCATAGTACAGCTCTGACAGCCTCTGTGGGTACAAACACAGAAGATTAAATTCAGCTCCTCATGCACATACAGCACACACACACACACACACACACACACACACACACACACACAGAAAAAAAAAGTGTAAGAGCAAAACATACCTTAAAATCTCGCCTCTTTTCAAAGACAACAATCACAGGTTTGTTGATGTCAGCGATGAGCTCGTGTCTCTCAGATTTCCACAGGTAGTCCACACACAGCTCCAGCTGCTCTACCAGGGTGTCCTACACAGCGCAGTGAGATCAGGAAGGATACAGAATTAAAGTAAATCCCATTTACTGCCATGCCACTATCACATCACACCAAATCCTCTCAAACTGCCAACAATAATTATGACAATAAAATGCTACTTCATAGAGCAAGATTCAAGATTAAAGGCTAACACTGACCTCAGTATAGGGTGTGTCTTGTGTGCCGGTGTCTTCCTTCATGGCACCTTCCTCCTTGACATTAGGACTGATGCACATGAACGCTGCCCAGCCCATAGAGAACGACGCTGGGGTTTCAGTGAAAGTGAAAGTGACATCAGGGCAAGTTAGCAAGTAATTCAAAAGATAACCCAGTCACACATTATTACTGTACTAGGGTGTTATGTTCAGCTTATAAACATACACAACACAAAGATTCTTGTATTAAAATACAAGAAATTTTACAGTTTTTCCCAGTCAAGCATTCATTGTAACCATTTTTGCAGACTCAAACTAAATTAAAAAACACCAAATGTGAGCGTGCTTCATATCAAGCCCCAGTGACACTGAACATCTTATCCAGTGAGACTCCAGTGAGTGAACAGTGGAGATCAACCAGTGAAAGTAATCAGTGATATCCTGATACAATCTCATATCATTAAGGCAAGAACAGTGGCCCTGAAAACATTACATAATACACAACGTAGAAAACATTACCCAACAATAGAGTGGTTAAGATTTGAACTGGCACCTGACATCCCGTTGTGTCCTCAATCCAAACCATGTCCGCCTCTCAATATCAACACCGTCCACCCAATTTCAAGAGGTTTTAACATGTCAGTACACACCCTTCTTCCTCCCACAGTCCCTTGTCTCTCCATCCCGATGTTACAAACTCCCAACCCCCACCAACCAGCAGGCCCCAGGCGCACACACTCACTGTCTTGATCTCGGGAGGTAGTTAGTAAGGAGCTACAGTTAAAGACGGGGCTTTCTTCAGGGGACACACTGGACATCCTGGCCTTGTCAGCTCTCCAGTAGCCTGTTTGGTAGGAGGGGAGGAGGAGGAGGAGGTTTACAAAGTTTACGACCACTTGCTTTTGCCTTTTATTCTCAAGGACAAGGCTGCTGAGAGACTCACCAAACAGCCAAGCAGCTGGCATGCTACGCTAGCTATCAGCACGCAGGCTCTAAGTGCGTATGTGCATGCAGAAAGATGTCAGGCACACATAGCAATAGATAGACACACGATGTGGTCTAAATGAGGAAGCATGCACACATAAGAGCACACAGATTTGTTGGTAGACATGCGGCACAGCAAAACGTGTGGAAGTCAGTAATAAATGGGAAAGGTATTTGGATGCAAAGACAGATCTATACTACTAGTTGGCAGATAGAGATTCAATCTTCTTCCCCATGGGTTTCTTCCTCATGTTCACCATTCAAGGACACACTCAAGTCACTTTCAAACATACAAATTAACCCCCATGATGATATGAGGGAATGATGCCCGAAAGTTGCAATGCCCATGTTAGCAGAGAGAGAAAGGTTGGTTAATTTATAAAAGATGGATGTGATTGGACTTTCTCGTTAGATGTTACTAAGTCTGCAAAGATGCACACACTACAGCACTGCATATGCACATGTATTTGTCCATATACACACACACACACACACACACACACACACACACACACACACCATGCTGCTATACAGCTTGCAAAGTGAAAGCAGCAGTACATGTGCACTAACCTCTCCTCTTCAGCGATTCAGCGATCAGGGCTGAGATGTGGATGTAGCACATGGCAGCCTGAGGGAAGGACACCATCAAATTAAATTAATGTTTCACTCTAAAAGCCATTTGTGACACTTTCTGACCCCCATTCCGAAAACCTACTGTAAGTGCACTCCAAAAAAAAAAAATGTAACAATTTTAACCTCAGAGAGATCGCCGTTGCGCACGTGGACCTTAGCCATGCTCTCCAGCCAGGTGCGGCGAAGCTCGGGGGTGCTGGCGTAGGAGTTGGCCAGACTGTACTGCAGATCCACCAGCATCTCTGGATCCTTCTCATGCTCCTTCATTTGGGCTGTGGCCATCAGGACCGTCCTGATCCGCTTGGTCAGGTCTTTCACCTCGGCTGGGAATGAAGTGTTCTGTGGAAAAGTATTACAAACGTTAATTTTGTAAGTGCCATGACAATGTGTATGCACATGTAGACAGCTGTAATATGACTCTAGCTTTGACCCGCTTTACCTTGAGTGGTGCATCTCCGTTGGCAAAGTTATTGATGATGGCCAGAGACTGCTGAAATCTCGAGCCTCCAATGCCAGCATCTGCTATCAACTGGCTCACTGCTTTGATAACCTGAGTGGAGAGAGGAGTAGGGGACGAGATAAATGTCGCTCTGAAAACACCATTCACAAAGCACACAATACAGAAATTATACAGTCGGTATACATTTGGTGTCACTGACCTGCAGATGTGAGCGGACTATAGACTTGCCCTTAGTAAACTCAAAGTTTTTTCTCATGAAAAAATACAGCAGGGCAGCAGCCTCCATCTGGGTGGAGCTTGATCGATGGTTACAGCACTTGAGGATCTCGTAGCACAGACAGCCACACAGGTCTGCCTTACCCTGGAAGAATGCACTGGGGAACTACAAAGAAAGAAAAAAGATGAAGCACACATAGGAGAAACTTAGATATTATTTGTTGCAAGTGTGTGTGTGTGTATTTGATGTGATGTGCACGCATATTGACCTTTTGTACAAAGAGCCTGAGCGCAGCAAAGACGTGCCGTAGAGTGGCGGTTGACTGGTTGATCTGAAAGAAGAGCAAGTAGGTGTCCAGCACCTTCTTCATCAATGCATTCTGTCCATCATCCAGCAACAGCTGCTTCTGCAGGCAGGGTGAAGAAAAACAGAACATATATTTAACTATAAAAGTTTTGACAGGCAACTTTTTTCCTAAGTGAAGTGAAGTGAAAAGGAAAGACTGCTTAAAATTCAATGGTTTTAAAAACAGAAATTCTTCCTGTCACCAGGTGGCAGTAGAGTATCATTGACTTAACGTGTATAATGAGATGTGTGAATGGTATACTTACATTTCATGCTGGAGCCACCACAACTAAACATTTCATTTGTACTAAAGCGATGTGTAGTACTGTAGAGTATATACTGTAAATATTTGGTCCGTGTACTTTATTGTTTTGTGTATTAAAATGATGGTAGTAGATATGAGAATAAACACTGTTTTTCTTTTTTTTGTTTTATCCAGAGGCTGGAATAATATGATATGATGAAATCTATGTTTTATATACAACACCAAAATGAAATTTTATTATTTGATTTTTAAAGGGTAAAGTATCTACCAGAAATATCTAGTAAAGCCAAAAAACCATGAAGAAAATACTTAAAGGCATTTATCATTCAAAAAAGGTGCAAAATCCAAAAAATTGCAAATACATTTAAATTGATTTGTTTGCATGTCATATCCAAAAAAAAAAAACTATTCGGAGGCTTTACATATTACAGGTGTACAGTTTGTACTGTATATACAGCACATAATATGAATAGAGATAGATTCCCCTTACAAAAGTACAGATGACACATACAGTACGTGTGTAGTGTCAGGTGGTAAACTTTAAAAGGACCACAGACCTTGTGATGGTGAACAAAGAGCTCTAGTACATCCAGCACAGTGAGGGAAACCTCAGTGGCCAAGTTCGCCTCGATATCTGTAGGACTCAGTGTGTCCCCATCCTGAATATTTCCATCTGGAAACAGAGTCAAATATTAATAACTCAATCCATCACATGAACTCTTTAGTCTCATTTAGAATGAATGTGTGTGTGTGTGTTACCCGTCTCCATCATCTGCAGCAGTTTGGGGTTGTTGAGAGCATTCTTGCCCCTGATGATGGGCATAGTTTGGGAGCGAGCATGTCGGTGACCTTCACCTCCAGATGATGCCATCCTGGTGGTAACAGCAGGGATCAGCAGCTAGTATCAACTCACACGTTTTTTTAAAAAAATACTTTAAATTAACCTGCAAATATACTATTAAATGCCTGGATTAATACGTTGAAACTAATTTTGTACATTTGAGTAGGCAGGTAAATATTAATAGCATCCATGTCCCAAGGATTTGCTGTTACTGGAAGTCTATGAACACATGGGAGTACAGAGACAACGACTGGCATAATCACACAAAACACTGCAGGTATGAGGAGGGACATGCTGAGAACACAGTTACAGTATATAACATGAAAACACACAGTGGTCACATCAATGATGGATATACACAGGACAAGTATGTATTTATCTTAAAATTGTTAACATTGCTCATTTAGGTTGTAGCTGTACTTCAGTAATCTGGAGTTTCTTGCACTAAATAAAAGATTTGCATTTTGAGTCTTTAGCTGTTAGGACGATTTCAGTAACCAGAGACTGAGGATCTATAAACAGCTTAACTCTGTCATCATGGCTGAGGTGTGGTCTGTTTTCCTGGAGGAGGGTGATTACCATTGTGGGAAGAGGCTTGAGGGTTGAGAGGACTGGGAGGGGTGGTTAGAGCCCTTCAGGGTGCCATTGGCCTGGGTAGCCTGGGCCAGCTTTAGTGCCGCTGCTAGTTTCCTGTTCACGAGCCAATCACATCAAAGCTAACGTTAGTTAGTTTTAGTTAAGACCATTGTTTTAGTGTTATTGTGTCCAACATCATTAGTCTGTTATATTTACTGTGTGTGGCCTGGCAGCATTTGCTTGAGCATGCCTGCAATCAATAACAACTGACACTTTAGTGTAAATGTAAACACTTTGCACTTTGCAATGCAGCAATTCTTTTTGTGACCTTGTTACATGTTTATAGCAACTAGGCCACATTGTATTCCAGTAAGGCTAAATATAATGATAAAAAAAGCGCACAGGAAAAGCCCAATTTGACCTTGGTGTGATGCTTGCGGACAGGGTCAGAAAGAAAGATCAAACGGCTCATATAGAAAGGCAATATGAGCTGACACGCAAACTCACAGCCAGATGGAAAGGTTAGTGACATAGCAGAGTTGATGGTTTTAGTTTGCCATTAGTATAATATTATGTAAAAGTCATATCAACTCTTGGTAGAGTGTTATTGATGGGTAGAGGCTTAAGGTCAGCATTAATGTACAACACTGAACAGCATGGAGATTAAGATGTATAGATGTGATGAAGCCAAATGACAGTTAAGCTGCAGCACAAATCAGCTTAGTAACTGGATCTCGACAAACAGATGTTTAAACATATCATCTTTTGATGCCTAAATGAAGCTAGATCAGAAACCGCTGCCATAAAGAAAACGGTGCCTTTGCCAGGCAAAAGAAAGAAGACAACTATTGTATAAGCCAATCAACACAACTGCCTCAAAGCCCGATTAAAGAAACGGAGTCAAGCCAAGCAGCAGGTGGAGTCCAGCCAGGCAGGCTGAGGCAGGATATGGAGACAGAGGGCTACAAGGTCCACATGCAACATCGATGAAGCAAACGTGGTAAAGGATGTCAAGAGCAAACAAAACTACCGTACAGTACCAGCATAAATGCCTGCTTATTTATCTTGTATGTCAATACAGAAAAGGTTACTTGATGCATCAGGACATCAATAAATGTGCAGTCACACTGACAATCCATTATCAGCAGCATGCACAGAGGGGGAGGGTACAGTATGAGGCATGCAGTGCAGTGGAGACTATAACAGCAAGGTCGAACATGGAGAAAACATTACAGTTTTGTGTTATTTGTCTGTTACCTCTACAGTATATTGTGCATGTGCCTATAGGTGTGTATATGTGATCTTGAGGGTAAAATATGGCAAAAGTTAAGGAAATGAGACTCCCTGAACTAACAGAAACAGGATATGTCAGAGGAATGTCTGGGATTAAACTGCAGTATCGCTGCCTAACTTAATGACTGATTTGTTGTCTGATAGGCTGTCTGTCTCCCTAGCTTGCTGGCTGGCTACACACTGCTAGTGTAATTCATCGCCCCCTGAACTTCAATGGGTGCCCACACTGATTCAGCCAGGCATCAAAGAGCTAACAGAGAGAGACACTGAGACAGACACAGGCGTAAGACTGTGAATCCCCCATGGCCTGGTATTACAGACGAATGTTAAGTAGCTAGCAGCCCCAGACAGGCTCAGCTACATCTGAGAGTGGAAGCTAGACTTCCAGCTATCTTTATTCTGTTAATGCTTCCACACACAGTAAAGCAGTGTGTTCTCCCAGCCTTTTGTTGGCTTACATCTCAGCATCTTATTGCTGAAAGGAAAAAGAGGGCTAATTTAATTAGCTGGGAGGAACCAGTAGATGGATGAGTCTAGCAGTGCCAATGGCTCAGCTCCAGTAAGAGCACAGGCGCGCGCGCGCACACATACACACACGATAGCAACCCCCATCCTGTGCTTGCCAACTACTACAGTACAATATCCAGCAGTGCTTTGCTCTCAACAGCAAGATCCAGGAGTTTCACCTCCCCCCTTTCTCCTTTTCTTCCCTCCTTTACCTCTTCTCCTCTTGAAGCTCATCCCTGGGTGTGCACACGCATACAGAACACATATTAGTATTTCTGCCTGACTGTGTCTCATTCGTTTGTTTGTGTGTGTTTGCACATGTGTGCGTGGCTTCATTTGCACACGTGTGCATTCATGTGTGCGCATGATTATATGAATTATGTATCAGTGGGTGGGGGTGTTACAACCTTTGGCTGTAGCATGTATGTCGAGTTAATAAGCTGTTTCCATATATACAGCATTATTACAAATGCATCTAAAACGAGGGCTGGTCCACCTCTATGTCGGAGAAGGCTATGTACAGCACACACTTACCTGGCTATGTGGCGTTTTCCCAGAAACCTGAAGTGCTGAAGACACAGCCTGAAGAAAAAGAAAATGCAAAAAATGCTTTTGTTTCTGCATGTTTTGTGAGTTAAAAACAGAGGATAAATGGAGCGCATGCGATAGAACTGAGTGGTAACAGTACACTCTAGATACTGACACAAACAGGAAACAGAAAGTTAATTTACTGCACTGTTCAGTGGATAGGGAGCTCTCGTTGGAATTATAGTCTGTTTTTCTTCTCTCTCTCTCTCTCTCGCTGTGTCATTACTTTCATCTGTTCCCTTTTGGCTACAGTCCCCTTTTTTCTCCTCTCATGCGCCTGTCCCCAACTCAGCCTGTCTCAGTGGTTGTTCCTCTGTGTAATACAATGAAGAAAGAAGAGCACTTACTCCAGGATGCTGAAGAAGTCTGAGATCTCCTGGTGAATGGCCCGGTGCCAGTAGGACACCAGCACATCTGGAAACAGACAGCAAAAGAAAACATGTTACAGCATAGAGCTTTTCATGGGATCAGCAGTTTTATACTAACCGAAAAAAGACAAACATTTACTAATAATTAGTGTTTTAAGCTGTGTAAAGGACACATGGACAAGAGTCACTTTATAAGTACAGTTCAGTCAATAACAGAAAGAAAATATCTACAATATAATAAGTATTATTTTCTATGTTCTTGCCCTCAGTTGATCTACTGTATGTAGGAAACCCAAACAAGTAGCAGAACAAATCCTAAAAAAAGCATCTCTTTGACAAGGGTCTGGACTGGATTGTGTAAATCCTGTGTATGAATGTTTGTCATGTAAATGTCATTTCTTACCCTCAGATATGGTTTTCATGATGTGCAGGAAGCACATGAGGAGGCTGCGGGTCTCTGCCTGGTCCAACTTGTCACAGCGAGAGCCGTAGCCTATCAGGGACTGGGGCCGAGCAAACTGAGGGCAAACATCCAAACAGAAATACAGTAAAACATATACAGTTGGTAACAGGGTGGAAGCCATTGAAGTCAGTGAGGTCATGTCCTCTGTATTTTTTTTATGTGAATTTGTGGGTTTAGCAACGTGGTTAACAATTAAAAAAAAACTTACAAATAATGGGTATTTTATGAGCGGATGCAGTATTTTTTTACACTAATTCTTTTTGAATTTGACTACTTTTAGGCCAACAAATAATAAATGAATAAAGGTTTCAGTAATTCGCCGCCAGAATTTTATTCCAGGCATCTGGAGAAGGTCTGGAAACAGCATTAGACATTCATGTTGGGAAATATTTACAGAAAATAGAACCGAATAGTTTACTGAATAAATAAAATATGAGAAATAAAATCAATAAAAAATTAATAAACCTTCTTTTTGGTGTCTAGTCAAAAATTATCGAAGGGTGATATTGGCGGCTGTCCTCTTGGTATTTTCTTTTTATCAAGTATTTTTGGCTGTTTTTTAGCCTTTACTACACAATAGACAATAGAAAGGTGACAGGAAATGAGGGGAGAGGTCCCCGGCCTGTCACGCACATGATTATATGAGCAGCATTTTAGATTTGTAGCCCACCAGGAGGCATACTCTTCTTCTAGAAATCCATATGTAATGTAGTAAGTAACAATGACTCAACAATGAAAAAGATAACATGAAATGTACACATCCAGTGTGTCTAAATGATTTAACTTCTTTTGACAGATGTGTTTGCTGCTCCTCTGCCACAGCCAGAAATAAAGAACCATATGGGACGTGTCATAATAACACACAAGGTGATGGCTGCTGTGTTTTTAACCCTTTGCTTTTCTCACCTTCTCACATCCGTCCATCTTCTCACTGTTCCTGTCACTGTTGCTAGGGTTGGAGTCCACGCTGATCAGAGAACCCCGAGAGTCAGCCTGGTTACCCGTAGCAACTGCCAAGGATGAGAAGGCTGGTGGAGGTGGGAGGGGGGCGGGGTGTCAGCATCAGTGTCCTCATTCACACCTTTTTGCATAGAAATAGACAGACAACTACATGCACGCTACTACCTGTGATGGAGTTGAGTACTTCTTTGGAAAAGGAGGCATCCACAGAGTTGCCATGGCGAGTGACGGGAATTACCGCTCCAGCCACTCCTCCTCCTACACTAAGGTCATCTCGAGAGCCCTGGTAGGAGAGCAGATGGGGGTGAATGTTATTTAAAGGTTTTTTTGTTCAGGCAATCACGCCTTTTAGCCATGAGAACATGTTACTCATGAGACAATTTTACAAGCATTCATTAGACAAAGAAGTTTAAGCAAAGTAAATGGTCTAATTGAGGAATGAAATTGTTTATTTGTTGGCTCATGCTGGTTAAAGTTGTGTTGAGCACAGTTCCCATATCTAAATTCAGTGCAGTGTAGTACTGTAGGTAAGTAACATGTTAACATAGCCAACAACAACAATAGCCAAGCCAATGAATAACCAAGGCTGAAAAGAAAAATTTCTTCATTGCAGGAATATTTAGGACGTTACACAGCCAATCAATCAATCATTCCATCTTTCAGCCTGACTCTTACTTGGTCACTGGAGGTGAAGTAGATGGGGAAGAGGTCCCTGAGGAAGAATCGAGGCATGTTGTCCAGGATCAGGCCATACAGAGGCAGGTAGAGAGATGCAATTTTTGCCTGCTTCTCCTGGAAAGACAGTCAATTAAAGGGGCGTCATATACAGTAAGTCTCATAAAAAGTCAGTGAGAAGTCTCAAATAAAAAGTTTGATTTGATTGTTCATATCTCTGTCGTCTTTTAAGAGTCGATAATAGAAAAATAGCAGTGCAATTACATAATATTTCATATATCCTGACAAGAAAATGTTGTGGTCTTTGACTAAACTGGATTTTCTCTCTTTTGGCTTCTATTTAGTCTCAGCACACATTTGGTTTTGACTCGGACTCGACTAGAGCCAGTCTTGGTCCTGACTACAGCCCTGTTGTTGTGTTGTGGTTGGCAGTATTTGGTACTGTTTAACAGAGGGCAGATTACTGACTAGAAGTGATCTGGACCCTTTCCAGCATTCATCAAGACGTCTTCTCTGCTGCCCGCAGCTGCTACAAACAATCACATGTCAGCCTGTATGTGTTTGTGTGAGTCACATTGGAAGAATTTCTACTGTGAGCTCATGACTCACTGTTCATGCTCTTTAGTTTCCCTCCCATGTAAACATGCGTTTTGTCTACCTTGGTGGCATAGCGTGCATCCAGAGAGTGTTTGGCCATTAAAGTCTTCAGTGTGGCCAAAGCTAGGTGTCTCAGGTCCTGCTCGTCCTGGAGTGCCAGACCGAGTTCCCGTAGTAACAGGCCGGTCAAGAAGTGCTTCCTGCAGAACTCTCCTGTCAGGTTGTACTCGGGCACTGGCGCTGAGGAGAAAAGAACAAAAGCAGTCCACATTTAAAATGGAAATTAACTGAACAGCATGTGATTCAAATAATGCTCATGCCAATATTTGCTTTCCATCAGGGAGTTAATTAATCCATTTCTAAATAAAAATGTGGTTACAGAGAGCAAATAATGTGACAGGCTAATTTTCCATGAATTTCATTATCATCATACCACTGTAGCACACACACTGTAGTAACAGTAAATACACATACAACATTACAAAGGAATGAGTGCACATATTTACCATGAGTGCTTTGTGGCTCTGGGGATGCATGGTCTGATATGGACAAATAAAGTGAGAAGAAATGACAGAAGAAGAAAGAGAGAGACAGAGTGTTAATAGACAAATGAGAGTGAGTGACGACTTGATGTATGATTGAGTGAACACATCAACACTACATGAGTGTCACTCCACTAAAGATGGATTGGTATGGGGCTTTTTTCCTATCTTTATTCAAGAGCGTGGTCTTTCAATTTGAGAGCATGATTTATTGATTTCACGATTTCACAATAGCCCAAAATTCCCCAACCAATAGAAGGCCAGGTGTGGTGTTCACCAATGAAATGATTGCTGCCTCTTCGCAGGCCTGTTCTCTTTACTTTTTAGAGCATCCTGTACGGGCAGTTATTCTTTAACCGGGTTCATCCACTCCCATCCTCCAGAGTTTTATTGAATGTGCTTCAGGACAGTTAATATAAATATATATACCAAGCTACATATAATAGCAGCTGTATAGCATATCGGTGTGCTATACAGCTGCTATTATATATAGCTATTATAATAAAAAGTACAGGCGCTGGTATATATATTAACTGTCCTTTTATTCCAAAAGTCGTAAAGAAAGCAAGAGGAAGTACATTTAATAAAGCCCTGGAGGGCAGGAGTGGATGAACCCCGCTTAAAGAGTAACCGCCCGTACAGGCGCTGTAAAGCAAGTAAAGCAAACATGCCCGCAAGGCGGCAGGGATCATTTCATTGGTCAACACTACACCTGGCATTCTATTGGCTGGGGAATTTTGACAGGGTTGTTGCACAAAAAAAAAAATCAAAGAGCAGACGTTTCACGAGAGCACAGCCTGACTGTAAGGGCTGCAGCTGGAGTGCGGGAAATCTGTGCAAGCAACAATACATCTGAGTGCAAGCATACAGTTTGAGAAGAAGTAGAGCAAATCTAAGGGCAAGCAGGAGCTATTTGAGTGTGAGGGCAGGTTTTTGAGGGAAAGCATTACAAAATCTGAACGTGAAATCAATAAATTATGCTCTCAAATTGAAAGAGTACGCTCTTGAATAAAGTTAGGAAAAAGATCCCACAGATTGGGCGCTTACCTGTGATGCGAGCGGAGGGCAACGGCAGGCTGAGAGGAATGTAGTGTTCGTGGTTACACACCTCTCTCAAGAACTCAAATTTCAGCTCACACAAGACCTATCAGACACAAGAAATATTAGGTGAATGACATTTCAATTAATTATAGGCTGTATATTTTTACTAAACAACACTGTTTCCCTGAAATCAATTCCAATGAAGTTTTTACCTTGCTGTCAGTAGCAGTGATCATGTTAATGTAGTTGCTGATCAGTTTGAAGGTGAAGCCTCTGTCCATTAAAGTAAAGCAACGCTGCAGACACACAAACACACACACAAAAGTAGGTATTGAGAAAGTGAGAGACAGATCATTTAACACAGATGGAGAAATCAATAGCTAAACAAGTAAATGGAAAGAACTATTATCTTTATCTGTTGGTATTGATCCATCTCAGAGCAATATAAGCTGCATGTACAGTACCATCACAATTTAAAGGCACCCGCAGCGACAAAAAACTCCCTTGTTACAGATGTTTCATTTAACTTTGAATGTATATCCATTCTCTCGTGCAGAAATAAAGAAACAAATCATAAACATTCTGCCCGCACCTTTACAAAAGCTGCCACAGCTAAGTTGGCACTGCGTGTCTCTTCTGTGAGGTCTTTGTTTTTCCAGAAGATGTGTTCGGACACCGTTTCCACCAGAGTCTCCACACGGCTCAGGTAGGATGAGGGGAAACGCTGGGGCCTGGGAAGCTGCAGTAAACGAACACAGAATTAGCAAAAGACAATCATACACCATGCCCGGAGTCATATTATACATATGCAAAGGATGTATAGTGACCCATTTATGTTTCCAGGTACAGCAGGTAGTAGAGTACGCCTCCTTACCTTTACTTTGTCGGAGTCGACCAAATGTTGGGCCATGGACTTGACAATCAGCTCAAAGAAGAACCAGGAGAACTGAAAGAGACAGGGTTCAAGGAAAGGTCATTCTCGCTCCAATATTTTCTTGTCTAATTTGCTCCAGCATGAGAACAGACAAGGCACACATGATTTTGTTTGAGAATTCTGCAGAACATCCCTTTGCTTTGGAAACTTAAGAGGCATGAACAACAACTATACATTTCAATTTGGGCAAAAATCTAATAAATGGATGAAAGAGAAGGTATGAGACTAACCTTCAGGACATTCCTGACTGCTGCCTGCTCATTGCTCTTCAGGTCAAAGGTCATACCCTTAGCCAACTCCTCGTGGACTGTCCTAAAACCGTGGGCCTCGGACTTGAACACATACTACACACACGCACACAAAAGGAAAAAAGGTGTCAACGGTATACAGTATATAATAATACACACAATGAAATCTCAAATACTATAAATGCATGTGAACAAATACTCTATCAAAATGAAATAAGACAAATCAAATGTTTTCCAAATGGATAACTGGATTAAAAAAAAAACAAAAGAAAACATGAGTATGGTTTGGCTGCCCACTGCTCAATTCGTGCTACAGTAAATTGAACCCCCTCTCCCCCCCCCCCACCCCTCTCCACTGAACACACATATGGGCACACACACACACACACACACACACACACACACACACACACACACACACACACACACAGAGCAGTTCAAATTGGGCACCACTAGCCCTGAACATCATGCCAATCTGTAACCATGGCAACACTATTTCCATTAGCTCTGCTGGTCCTCTTCTCTTACCTCCCACCATTTGTCTCTGCCACAACCTCTTCAAGCGCTGCAGTTTCCCTTCACTGTGGCCAACATCAAACAGGTCTTGTGGTTTCTCCTGCTCTCTTCTCTAATTCTCTCACTGATTTTCTCCCCCCTAAACAAACACGCCTTGTGTTTCTGATTGAGCAGGCTGAATGTCCTAGTTTGCCTCCTACTCAATCACCCTCTCTTCTTCTACTTCTTCTTCCCTCCCTCCATCTCTGTGTGTGTGTTTGCACAGTGTTCTGGGCACACGGCCCTAGCCACACTCCTGCTGGCCCCAAACACACACACACACACACACAAATATACTCGCATACAAACACATAAAGCCCCCTTTCTGTTTTTTTTTTTCCACAAATTAAATTGTCTGTGCAGTCATTCCACTGCTTCATGGAAAACAACAACCTTTATAATAATTATATGATCTTACTAAGCACACAAACAAATCATCTCATACTGTATGTTATCATACTTTGATATAGGAGTGCAGGTAGTGATCCAGGTTTTCTTCGTGGCACTTTGCAACAATGTGGACCAGCACTCTGCAAACACACAACAACAGCAACAAAGAGTTAATTTATTTCAGCATGGCTGCACCCTTTCACACTGACAGAAAACATCAGACAGACACTTTTTCTCTCAATTGTTTCGGGCAGATAATGGTTTAATAAAACTTTTTAAATAAACAATTAAAAAAGGGTAGAAGGTGTTTTAAACTGTATTTTTTTAAACACTATGTGCATTCCCCACTGCGTGCTGTACCACGTCCACTCAGCCATAAAACCCTGACGTCAACGTCACTGATATGAAACCTGTAGTGCCGCTACTTACCTGGTGGTGGCAGTCGTGACCTCATCGTTATCATTCTGAGTCAGAACCTTGAACAGCTGGTTGAAGAGCACTGGCAGGAATCGGATGATCACTGGGATTCTCTCCATACTGAGAAGACCCTGGAGGAGGGCGGAAAAGTGATGTAGGAGCAGGAGGTGGACAAGATGGAAAATGAGAGACACAGAAACCTTTTTTTTTTTTTCTTACCAGGTTTTACATAGTGCTGCACTGATTATACATGTAGCGGTTCATATTTTTCGAGTCTCTGATTTTTGTCTCAGTGACAATAAATTAGAGGGGATTAAAATGCCTTTTCTCTGACCTTCAGGCAGTTGAGGAAGTTGGAGGTAGGAGGTAGCGAGAGGTCCAGCTCTCTCTTCTGGCACTGCTGGAAGAATCGGTTCAGGTGGGGGTCCTGGCACAGAGAGGAGAGTGCATGGATATTAGATGTGAGAAGCTGGAATAATACTTAGTGGACTTTTTAAGTCATTCCTAAAATGAAAACTTCTCCATTTCACCACTATGTCAATCAAAGTTTTAGTCAGTTGTTCAGTCTCAGTGTTTATTTAACCATCAAGCTTATTGTAACAACTATTTCATTATTTCTGTTATTTTAGTTGAAATGGTCAGTTTTTGCAGCAGAAAGGCCAAGACAAGATATGAATATTCTCTGAACATGTTATTATGACTACATGGCTGGTCATTTACTGTTTTTATTTATCATTGGTTTTCTGTGCAATATGCCTATTGTATTTTTACATTTAGCTATTATTATTTTCTTTTATAGATCTGTTTGTATTTCTAACTTATCTGTAAAAGCAGTTTTTGTTTTTAAATGTCCTACATAAATATATTATTTTGACTAAACTTTTGTATAGTGCTGCAAATGAAAGTGAAACATACAGCAGGCTGATCTAAAGTGCAGCAAGGTGATCTAATTTGCAACTCACCAGCAAATCAAGAGATTGCTGTGCACCTCTCCAAACATCCTCTACCGGCAAACTCTACACAGACTCAGTGCATTTCCTTGTTTGGTGTGCCACACTATGTAAGAAGTTACCATTGTCTAGACAATCTAGACCCAGGCTGATTGTGCATTTTGGGTTCACATTGCATTTGCTTGGCTACAAAATAAAAACTAAATTTAGGTACATAATGGTCTATTTTAGAGTTCCTCACAGATATGCCCCATGAATTTTACTTTTGTTACAGAAAGCTCAGATAACGATAATGGCACAGCATTTTCATTTTGGGGTGAAGTGTTTCTTTAAAGCTAACCTAGACAGGGCATGTCCTCATTCTGGCTCATTTTCCAAGGATTCAGTGGCTGAAACAATATGTAGAAAGCCATCCATCCATTTACTAATCCACTTATCCTGGTCAGGGTCATTTGAGGCTGTAACTTATCCCATACAGTACCTTGGACACATCCCCAGTCCATCACAGGGTCAGTAAACCAGTAAAGGGAAACCCAGATGTTCTTACCTGAGTGTATACTGTGGAGACAACATTGGTGGACACTTTGAAGATGGCTTTTGCCCCATCGACCCATTTCACATCTGCTCCATTCTGTAAAGTAGAGGGGAGACATGAACACCAGACAGCACAGTAAGAAAGCCACCAGCCTATGTTCCATGTCCCATCTCTTCAAACAGTCAATTTATCACAGGATGTAAATGAAAGCTTTTATTATTTATCAGTATTTCAAATATTCATACACCCTGTGCCCACCCCCCCCCCTACCTTGGTGTTACTGGCTTCCTTGATGGCCAGGTATCCAGGCGGCAGGTTACAGGAGACAGAGATGTTGAACTCCTGAGATGACAGACGACCTTCTTTGAGAAGTGGCAGCCAAGCGTACCCCACTAGAAAACGGTGCAGACACATACAAAACAAAATAAAGGATACTGAGTAAAGGAAAAGATAAAAAAAAAAATAACATAACCTGCTACATAATAAATGTTTTACTAAATTATAGCTCCAGATCTACCACCAGCTCACCTGGGGTCTCCAGGGCTTCTTTCCTCTTAGCATTTGTCTTAGCATTGATGTCACAGGTAACATGGTAAAAGGAAAAAAGAAGATGGTGCTTTTCATGAAGCTGGGTAGGAAGCTCAATCTTCACCTGTGGACACAGCGGCATGTAATAGGTTATATTACACGCTGTAACGGATGCTACGGATTAGCTGTAAACATGTTCTTGCTAAAGTTAATCCACTTCCTGATACCCATCCTATCCTTTTCCGACTATTGTCCTCACCTCGTCGTAGAAGTCGGGGTTCTGAGAGTGATGCAGGACTGTTGAACAGGCTGCTGAGGTGAAGACTGGACCTCCCGGCTTGCCATAGATGCACTAGAAAAATAGCAATAGAAGAATTAGCAAAATAAAAAATCAAGTTCAGCCATTTACCCATAACACAAAGGGCCAAACTGGAGAAAACTGAGTCATATAAAAGCCATAAATGTCTCATCAGCATGTTTTTGGATAGCATGCTACCTTTAAAGGTTTGGCAACTTCTTCGTCTGAGCTGCGGAACTCCACATTGACTGCAAGGTTACGAGCCTGCAAACAAGAGGGCCATTGTAACATTAATAATTTGCCCACATAAGCAAAAACAGTGAGCAATAAAAATATAAAAAGTATTCAAAAAACAAGAGTTATGTTGTAACCTTGTTACAACATTAGCTCATGCTCCTCTTAAATGATACTTTCCTAGTAAAACTACTGTGCTATACCTTGGCGAAGCTCTTCTGGCTGTCATATTTGAGGTGTTTAGGGTAGACATAGATGTGGTTTCTGTAGACACGGTGCGGCTGGGTGAACTTGGTGGTGTCCTGAACAAACTCTTCCACCTCCACCGTAGGCTGGTGTTTGCTCAGCTCTTCAAAGGGCTTCACCGGTACGTAGGAGGATGTCACACAGTCTAAAAGCACAGAGAAGAAAGTGTTTCAAACACATGAGAAATAGAGGTAAAAGGGGAGGATGAGGCATAAACACAGACAGAGAGGAAGAGATCATACTAGGATGCTCCATTGGAATATAGTCGACTGAGACGTCCAGAGTCCCAGGAATAGTCTGCAGTTTGCTGGTCTTCTCAGCCCTGCATACACAAAAGTTAAAATAAACTGTTTTAAGAACTTTTTTATCCTATCTCAGAGAGGTCTACTGACCTACTTTACTGGTAAAGCCTACACAGCATCTTACCTTCTGTACTCAGTCACCAACTTAATCAGGTCATCTGTGGAAATCTTGTTGCTCTCCTGTTTGAAGAGGGGTGAGAAACGAGACTCTCGGTCCAGTGCCCCATGGTTGTCCTTAAACACTGACCTATAATAGATAGAGAGAGACATGAGCTGGTGTTGGTTATGCATTAAATTCCATGAGGATAACAGCATCAAGAAAGATGTAGAAACCGAAGCTTCTCATCGGTGGGACTGACCTGACGGACCAGGCAAACGGCATCCGGTACTTTCCCAGTTTACTACAGAACTGTTTGTTGGATTTCAAAATCTTCTGAACAGTCTGTACAAAACATAAACAGAGGACAATGTACAAAAGGAAATGTTAGCATATACCTACATTGATATTATTAAATTAAATGGGATGTGATGAGCCTTAAATTCTAGTTGACCTACACAGAGTGACTAAATCAGAGTTTGTTTAATACAGTAACAGCCAGCAGCAGGTTGGATGTCTGGTGATTCACTTAGTCATTTAAACAAGGACCACATGGAGAACAGCCAGTGGGGAAACCAGGAAATGTCTTGGATAGGATCTAGGAAAAACCCAACTGGCATTCAGTGATGAAGATAAACTCTGGCCTTACAGGAAAACCATTTCGTAAATGTCACGCATTAAACTGTTAGACTAGATTAAACTATTTCCTTTACAGTAAACGCCCAACAGTACGTCTTACAAGCCATTATTCCCAGCTTGCTCCAAGAAATAAGGCAATATACAGATTTAGCTCTGTTATTGGTTAATGACAAAAAAAAATCAAGACATTGTATCATACTAAGTAAATGTAAATGTTGATGCTAAACTGACAGTGAGAATGACAAAGCAATGAAAAAATGACTTTCTGACCTTGCTGGAGTCTGTGTTTTTGATATACGGTTCGGTCCCATAAGCAATGTTTCCCATCAGCACCTTTTCCACTCTGGCCACCATCACTATGTCTGTGTGGGGATTGGTCACTGAGAAAATGGCCTGCATGGATAGCATTGGAAAGTCATATTACAGTTATTCTATATCGTATTTTTTGCTTTGATCCAACACTGTGTTCAAATATCAACAAAATTATTGCACATCAAGAAAACATACTGTAGGAGTACCTGTTTAGGAAAGCATAGCCAGTGGTCCAGGTCCAGGCTGAGGTAACAATCTCCTGGCTTCTTCTCTGCAGGAGAGCACAGGCCATTCTCCTGACCTCCAACCCCCGTCCCTGGAACGCCTGTCCCGTTACCGCAGCCTCCGAGCATCTGATGCACTGCCTCGTGGTTGAGGTCTACATGGAAGTCTGCAGATACCTTTCTCCCCTCTCGTACATCCAGCAGAGCCAACGAGACGAAGAAGGGCTCAATCTGGTGGAACATATTAAACTCAGTGATTCTTTGTACATAAACAGTAACTCAAGAAGCAGTTCCTCAAACCACCACTCAGCAAAATAGCTCATTCGACATGCTTTCAGAACATTAAATTAGTTCCTTTCTCTCCTGCCTTTGATACATAACTACTGTAGAAGGCCTATTGTTATATTTCCCAGGGAAGTGACCCTAAGAAATACCACACTGGATGTGTAAAGAAAAAAAGGTTTTAGCAGCAAAAGATGTGTGTTGCAGATTTGAGAGTCATCACCACTTTTTTCCCCAGATACATTATACTTAAAAATAAATAAATAAATAAAAGTTAACATTGAAGCATGTTTGAATAACTGTCTAAAAGTGTAAAAAGGTATATGTCTTAGCAGGGTGTTTCTAATCCTCACATTAGTGACCGGTCCAGTTTCACTCTCGTTGATGCAGCCCTGCAGCATGAGGTTAAGGGAGCGGCAGGTTATCATAAACCTTCTGCCCAGCTTCTCCTCAAACGGACGCACTGGTGTGTTTTCAGTCGACGAATGTTCTGTCCGTGGGCTCCTCAGAACCTGCGGTTGGGTGAGACACAGTTTGTTACTTCAAGGGGTGGTTTGCTTTATTTTATTTAAGAATCTATTTTACTCATGAGATCTTCACAAGCTGAAGACTGCAAGTAAAACAATGCATGAAGTCCAAACATTATTCAAGTCACACAAAAGGTAAAACAAAGCAGAAAATCAGCCACACCCTTTATACTTACAGGAGTGTCGGGGTCGAGCGAGAACAGATTTAACCTCTCTTCTCTCCTGGCAGAGCGAATTCCCTCATCTGTCTCAGAGATATACTGTAGAAGGAGCGATGACACCAAAGATAGAAAGAAAAATAGCCTATTATAAATTATGATATCAGTAAAAACAGTAAGAACAGTTTCCAGTTTTGTTTTTCAGAATAGAGAATTTGAATAGTGACACGTTTGAGTTTTCAAATCAGTATATGTAAGTCTTAAACTGATGGCTTGGACTGTGTAGTTCTTTTGAAAACAAAGATAGTTCAATTAAACATTCTGTGTTTTTTCGCCAAAATGCATTGTGCATATTTTTGAGGCCTAACAAACATTCTGATGCATTTCCTTCTTCATAAAACATTTACAAAGCCGTTTTTGGGAATATTTTGAGTATTTTGCACTTTTTACAGCCATGTTTGCACCCAGCAGTCTTCTTCTTCCTCTATTTTCATTGACATATTGGCTATTTCACATTTTTTTGGCACATTACTGCCACCAACTTTTGATCCCTGAAAGCGTGAAGCCATTGTCAGGAATGTGCAACACCAGTGGCCAAAAACTCCACAGGGTACCTTTAAGTAGACACTGACAGTTGTGCTGCACATGCATGTACAGATAATTATGAAAATGCTAACTGCAGGGAGCAGCGGAAGAGTTATATTATTGTTTGAAAAAGAATAACTGCAAGTGTAACCGACCTTTGCTAACTCTGGATTGATGCCTTTCTCTGTTGTGTCTTCGTTCTCCTGCAAACAGCAGTCACTCAACGACAGGTCAAACACATCTGGAGGGAGAACAAACACATTCAGGACTCCAGAGAGTGACTTCTGCTTATGAGTGATGACTGCTATCACAGAGCGGATGGGAAAGTTTATCTATGCAGTCAATTTTCCCCATAAGTTAAAGGTCATATAACATTCTCTAAAATAGGTTCAGTAGTAAACTAGACACACACTAACTGGAGTCAGCGGACATATATCCATCGCAGAATAAAGTATGACTCCATCTGTGGTATTTATGGATAATAAGGCAGGCAAGCATCTGCAGAAATAAAACCTTCATGTGCCTGGAGCAATTCTTCCCAAAGGCCATGCTGAACAAAATGGCTCATTAATGGTAGGTCACCATTCACTCGCAGCCTGATTTAGAGGCATGCTAACAGACCACAGAGCCGTGACAGCTGAGGCTATTACATCATTCCATCACATTTCACTGGGGCCGGTTCTCAGAGCTCCGTCAGTGTGTGTTATGTTACAGGCTGTGGCTCTCACAGAGTATTATGGATTTTTTTTTCCATGTAAAGTTTTTTTTAATAACAAGGTATGATGTACTAAACTAAGGTGGAGTTCCTGGTTGGTGTCAGGTCTCATTTCCTGATGGTGATGTTATGGATCGAGCCCAACCCAGTAGAAAATGGCAAAATGGCAGAAATTATTTAGTTAAGTAGTTAAAGTTAGAAAGAGAAGAAACAGTTATAATTTTGCTGAAAATAGGCATGAAATGGTGATGATTTATCCATGTTTTTAATTTTCCCTTTCTCCTTTTTTTTTACCATTTATGCATCCATTCACTTTGCTCTTTCCAGCTATTTTTCAGTTTCCTCTCTTTATATCCATCAGCAACAGAACCATTCTCACCCTGGCGGTGGTCGGTGAGGTCCAGACTCTTGCGGTCCGGAGCAGGCCCGTCATGGGGACTGATCTGTAAGATGCGGTTTAGCGTGCTGATCCACTCCTCCATGTCCTGTTCGCTCTCCGCGGCCAGCACGAAGTACGTAACCTCGTTCATCTTCAGCTCAAAGGCATGCTTCCTTAGGCGGTTATTCTTTAAGGGGATGAATGGATGGATGGATGAGAAAATGTGGTTATACAACAAAACCAGAGCTTGGTTCGGTTTGTGGAAAATTGTACTATTTTCCCTTCTTATAAATGCAGTTTTTGAAAGTATACTGAAAAATAACCTTCGCTCAGTTTCGGGATGTTTATTGGATCAATTAAGCTCCTCTCAAAAACAGGAAAAAATACACATTTTATTTTATATAATCCTAACAATAATATTACAAAAATGGCTGTGGGTACTTGTAAACAGGAAGTTGTATGGAAGTTTGATATAATGTCGCTCCTTTTAAATTTAACTTTGTTTTTTAAATGTGACCTCCATGTTTGGAGGACTTTTAACCTTGAGTGCTCCCTGCTGTTCCTTTGAGAGGAGCCTAACTTGATCCCATATATATCCAGCAATTAAGTTAAGCCAGACAACTGTATCGTCAACAAATCTTCAAACTCCAAACACTGACAGAGAAGAAGTATGTCACTGGGTAACTTACATTTGCTCAAACCCAAACTACCCCTTAACGACGGGCATGTAGTGTCATCATGCAGTACGATTATATACTACAATATCTCCTTGTACAACATCAGAAATATTCAGTTACAGTGTAATTTTTCTTCATTTTACTTCACTGAGATGTGTTTATAAAGAGAGTCTGCTAACTTGGCTAACTTGGACCTTTGCATCTGTCTCCTAATATAGACATAAAATCTTTATCTGGTTAAAATGCAGTTAATATATATAGATTTTTTTCACACCAGGTCGTCTGTGGCAAAAAAAGGTTTGAAATTTGTGTGGTGTGTTTGTTTGCTCCCACTCATATAACTGCTTTAAAACCCACCTGCACCACACCAGTACATGAGTCAAGGAAGATGCATCCTTTGGGTTCCTTGGAAATCTTTTCATCTTTGTAGAAGTTCATGATGTAGGAGTTGTCTGTCAACTGAGTTAGCTGAAAGTATCTCCTCTTGAATGACTGTGCAGATAAGACACGGTTTAGAGACAAAGTCATAGGCGCCTAATTATTTTATTTTAAACTGATTCTTATAAAAACATAAAAAGTGATTGTTCTTCAAATATATCTGGAGTTTCCAGTAGTGTAATAGGAGAAACTAAGCCCATTCTGGGTAAAATACGGGAGTCGAAATTCAAGTTCAAACTACGTTCACAAGGTCAGAGAGCAAGGTAAAACATTTCAGGTGAGAACAGGGGAAGATCTCATTATAATGGTGGAGGGGCAAGACAGTGTGTGTGTGCATGAAGAGGGAGAGCATCAGACATTTCCTCACCCGAACAGTGATACTATTGTTGACGGTGCTGTTAAAGTTCCCTTTGTATAGCCAGCCTGACCGAAACACACCGATCCCTCCCCCTCCTCCTCCTCCTCCTCCACCACCCCCACCTCCTTTGGACGAGGACAGGGAGGTGGTGTCCTGTAAAACACAAATACGGTAAGTTAGAGATGCATTAGCTTGCCATTCAGCCCTCTGACACAGAGAAGCAGATGATCAATAGAGAAAAGGAGACTTTCTAGACTCGCTCTATCCAACAATGACCATTTGTCAGTTAAATTATGTTCATAAACAATGTCCCATTGACCTGTAATGAGCTAACTGCTCTTTCAGAGTATATTTTAACAGCTTTAAGGCTACCATAAACTAATTTAAACATGAGACCCAGGATGTGTCCAGTATGTAATGCATTCACTCTAAAAAGCATTTGTCAGAAGATGGTCATTACTGACCTCATCCTTGTCCATGTCCTCATAGTCGATCTCAAAAGAATGGGATGGCAGCTTCTCTGCTTTGTACAGTTTCCTGTAAAGAAATGGGGAAAGGAGAGGAAGATATTAAGAAAAATGTGGAACTCTTGAAATGAAATATACTTATGGAAAGAGAAAAGGATTTCAGGAATTTAATTAATCTACTCTATTGGAGTGATGCAAGTGATTGTGGGTGGCTGACTCTGCCTCATCGTTCTCTGTCAGGAGTCAACAATAGGTGGCCCTCGCTCAGTCTTGCTCCACTGATTTCACAGGCCGACCCGTCTTTGTGTGTGAGCCATGGGATAAAATGCCTTTGTGTGTGTGCTGCGAGCTGCAGACAACCAGGCTGCAGTCTGTGCAGGATAACACTGGAACCACCCTTTGCTAAAAGTCACACAGTCGTAAAAGCTGTCTGAAATAATCTCTTAAGGGGACTATGTTTAGAAAGATTTCTGGTGATTGTGGGCTGGCCACTGACACAGGAATGCTTATATTGGCCTGCACAGATGAAGATCGCTCCACTCGAATCGTAGCGGTAACAACAAGTCGCTGCAGAGTCCCATTGTTATATGGTTTAATTCACTTGAACATGTTCTAAAAATCTGTGAGCATACAGTTAATGTTTGGTTAGCTCGTTAGCTTAATAAACACGCGATGTAATGCTGAAAATGTCAGAGGATAAATTAACTTTATGGAATAATATCTTGGCATAATGCTCCAATAATAAGTGCTCCAATTTGTGTTTAAGGTCCATCTGCCATACTGTAAAGCACATCCTGGATGTCAGTTCATAGGTCATGTGAACTGACTGAAAGAATACAGTGGCAACCCATGGGACAGAAGAAGGACATTCCTGTGGTTGAGAGCAGTAACTGCAGGGCTGCTTTGGGTCAGTCTCACTGGGACTGACAAAACTCTGGTTGACTGACAGCCTGATGACTGAATGACTGAATGACTGACTGAACTGGTGTCTGATTAAATGACTGACATTTAAAAAGGGGATCAAAGGAGCTCTGAAAGTTGATATTTGTTGGAGTGGAATGTCCTCCTCCTTGTATTTCACTCAACACCCACCACCATCTTGTTCTTGTTAATGACCTCCCACCTCAGTGTAACGAATTGTGGTTACGCTTGATGTTAGCTGCTACTTCTGGGTCTGGTTGTTTGTGAAGAAAAAAAAAATCCAGCATGTCTTTGATCAAGTCAGAAAGTCACAATTTTTAAAATTTCCATTATCATCATACGCTGAAAAATAATGTAGAGAGTAATACATCTCTACATGGGTAAAACCATGCTTTAAGGCAGTAAGAAACACCTATAAGAGCTCATTTCAAAAAGGTACTTTTTCAATATCTTACAGTTAGAAGTAAAACATGTTTTTGGGGGACAAAAGAAGCCATAAACTAGTGAACATTTGAGGCCAACTTTTGTTTTTTAAAAGCTTTAGATAACCTATGACACATTTGAGCTGGTTCAGGTTAGATCCTATTTGACAACAGAGACTGTAGACAGGGTGATTGTCAAAAGTGTATTTACCTGGGCAGCAGGCGGTAGTCTCCAGCGTAGTCATCGTACTTGAACTCGACCACATTTAGTTCAGAGTTGTAATACTTGCAGGCCTGGAGGAGCAGGGGGGAGATTAAGATGAATATGATTAAATATTAAGTTTCCAAAATGATGTCCTCTGTGGGAAATCTTGACCTGAGGTAGCTGAAATATCTACAGTCACTGAAGCTATATCACAGAAGAAACAGGGAGTGTACAGCCAGGCATCAGATCCCCTCAGGCCTAGTTACTAATCTGCTGGCTGGGATTCATCATTAGATTATTTAAATTATGAAACGAACTGAATTACGAGTCTGTCCCAGAGGAATACGCAAAAAAAGATATATTTACGTCTTTATAGATGGAACCCATGAGATTTGTCTGTCTCATGAGTTGAAATAGTACTCTTATAGGACAAGGACTGTAAGTTTTCACTGTCTCTCCCTCTAACACACACACACACACACACACACACACACACACGCATATACACACGTACACAAGTCAGGAAAGGCAGTTTCACATCCTCTCCTCTGTCTGCTTCTTGAATGGCGTGTTGCAATTCTCTTTTATCCATTTGTTTAGAGAGATCTTCATCTTTTGTTAACAAAGTCACAAAGTATAAACAGACCAAACATATTATCAGCTACAATATCAACTTGAGACAGGCCAGCACTCACACATACCCAGAGTCAGACATTAACACTAGTCTTCAGTGAGCTGTGACAGTACTGTCTGGGGAGTTTCCGTCTACACGGATATTATTTCACTTATTCACTGAGCCTTTTGGGATTATGGCTGGTCGATCTGAAATGAGCCCTGATAGACGTAGCCTGCACACAAACACACATTTAAATATGCACGTGCATCTGGTTTATTTTAGAGGCATGATGGAGGCATGATGAAACCGCTCCACCGGTATCAGAATGTCCTATAGTAAGAACTGACTAAACTGACAAACCTAACCAACCGAAACCCTTTTCACTCCAAACCGCAGTGGTGTTAAGTCAAATTTAGCCCTGTGCACACTTTCATACACATGGGCACACGCACACACACACACACACACACACAGTACACCTCACCTGTCTGACCAGCAGACATTCAGCCTGTAGCTCTGCCCCCTCCGGAACAGTTGACTTGAGAGTTCGTCTCTCCTGAGGCACCGTGGACACCTGCGGGGATAAAAGGAATAGAGGAGAGGAGTTAACATGACAGCAGAAACACACACAGTGCTGGGCGGCTCACTAACACTGGTAACCACGGTATACACTAAGTGCAATGTTATACTCCAAGGTGTCCTGATATTGAGATTTTCAAGAGACGACTTAAAACTCACTTGTACTCGTTAGCCTTCAACTGTGTGTTTTTTTGTATCATATATTAGCTTATAGCATATATATATATATATATATACACATATGTGTTTATGTAAGCTAATGAATGTCAGGAAACTGAAGCACAGGAAGGCCAAAGACAAGTTTTTTAAGTGTCACCAAGTGTTAACCAGAGAGGTGTGACAACTTTATTTCCTGTCTACAACATTTATTGTTTGCAACTGTATACAAAATTTTAAAAAATGTAAGGGAACCTTATCAAAAATGTTTATTTACGTTACGATTTTTTAAACCCTCAAATAGCCCGGGTTCCAATATCAACACCTGAGCAATGATTTGGGAGGAAATACAAAAACTTATCCAGAATATGAATGTAATATTCATTAATTCCTTCTTCTCAAAGTTGTTTCTGGCCCACTATATTGCAGTGAAGATGAATAATTCAGGTCAAATCTTTTAATATGTGTTCCCTTCCTCAGTACTGATTAGACCTACAACTGAAACCTGAAGCTTTAATTATAGAGTATAATTCATGTTCCATGAAACAGAAAATAAACATATAATCTTTATGGAGGACATTCATAGATTCAGAAAGAAATACAGAACCATTTTCCAAGTGATTGTGCAAAAAGGGAATGAAAACAAGTCAGCACTAAAGATCTGTTTAAGTGTGAACAGTGACAGACTTTAACCAATCAGCAGGCGAGAACGCTGAGCTCACTAACCAACTGGCAAAGAAGCACATCTAGTAAATGCCTTTGGTGCATTAGCAGTACTCCGCCAAGCCACTTTCACTTACAATTATGGAAATTGACTGTACACTGCAGAGACACAGAAAATCAGAGGAGACTATGTTTTGTAGCCTGACAGAGCTTGAAACCAGCAGTCGTGCATTTAAGCTACAACAAAACAAACGATTCCCTTTACCACAAGCCGCCAATTAGGTCATCTTAACGTGCTGTGGATCTGCGTCTGCAGAAACACATTGGTAGAGTAATGAAGGTACTAATGAACAAAAAGCTACAGGCAACTGGAGAGAATAAATAGTTGACTGTAATGAAAAGACTGCAATGCTCAATGCATGATTAGTGTGAATAAGTGTATCATGGCGGAGAGGAGAGAAGGTGTCGTGCTGCATTGCAAATGTCAATATATTGTTCAATTAACAATTTACTACTTGCGATCATTACTGTAAGCAAATTACAAACGGTGCAAATGTTTGCACTTTGGCCCTGGTTGCAAATAAAGAAAAAAAGTGCAGTAGAGATGCACGTCTGCGTGTGTCTGTGTTTACAGTTTTTCCTGTGTTTGAATATTACTATTACATTTGCTGGAAAATTGAGATTTATAACAGTGTTAAATTCACTTTTTTTTTTTACTATTGCCAGAGCTTCAGTCCAACTAAGACCTGTGGACCCGGTAATCAAACATCTGTTTGATCACTTATGTCTCTCGTGAATAATGAAAACAGGACTTTGGAGAAACTTTTGGGGATTAAATAATACAGATGAATTAAGATAGTGATTGAATTAAAAATAATAAATAATATATTATTTGATACTAATGAAATTTTATTTTTCATCTGTTATTCATATGGTTAGTTTATTAGACATTATTTTAGCACTAGGCACTGTCCATAGTAAAACCTTCTAGTTTTGTACATTACAAACAAAGCACAGAACTGTTTGCCCTCCACACTGAAGTCATTTTATTAAGATATTACTATGTTTACAGAAGATGTGTCTGAAACATGCCTAAAATATTTAACAGAAATTTAATTGGGGGCCAAATCATTTTAATGGGCATGGACATGCCACTTTTATTATTAATGCTACAGCTTCTGAAAAATGAAGGCAACTTCCCATAAACTGCTGTGTTTCCTGTCACACTGAGAATCTTTCTTTCTTTAGTGACAGGTGTTCTCATTTGCTAAAAATGTTGGAGGTGATTTTTTTTTTCATTTCCCCCTTTTTTCCTCGAGTGGGGATTTTTCTGATTCTCCTGCACTGTAACTTCCACTGTTGGGAGGAGCCTCTCCAAGTTTACAAGAAGTAATCTGTATCTGTGCTGTAAAATAATCCTGCCATTTATGACTTTAACACGATATCAAACACATTGTAAAGGCAGACAGAGACTGCCAATCTGCAGCGGTCTTATTCCTATTTAGGGTCAAAGGGGCATGTCTGCATGAATGGCGTAAAAGTCAAGGCAACTGAAATGATCAGTTAGTTAATCGGGTAGTTGATCGACAGTCAATTAAATGCATTTATCATGTACAACTGCCAAACAATTGCTGTTTACAGCTTCATAAATGTGACAATTTGTTGTCTTTCTTTGTCACATGCTTGTAAATTGAATATCTTTGGATTATTTTTACTGTTGGTCAGGAAAAAAAATGGTATTTTAAGACATCACATCACAAGGTGTCCTGGTTTACTTGGCATTTAAGACACTGACAAATTGTAATGCTTTATATATTGCAGTATCTTTGCTGCGTGTCATCCTCACTCTCTCTTTCCCTCATTTTTGCTATCTAATTAAAGCAAAAATGGCTCATCAGGCTCAGACAACTTGATCTTGGGAATCTGCAGGAATGGGCGTTCAACAGACTTAATTATTAATCAATTAATCAAAATAAACTGATACATAATGAACATAATCGTTAGCTGCAGCTGTAGTCTACAGGGAATTTAGGGAAATTCCTCTGATCTGTGTGTGTAAGGGACAAAAACGTGAAACACATACACTCTATGGAGAGCACCTTCTTGTTCTGACTGCATTAACCACCATGAATCACCATGTCACCACCCACACCCACAGACACTTACCGAGAAATCATTGTCAGGGAATAGGAGTAGATCTCTGAGAGGGTCTTCCTTCAACTCGTCCCCCAGTTCAGAGATGACGGCCTCATAGTCAAGTGGATCAATCAGCTTAGGTTTCTCTTGCTGCAAATAGAAACACAAAGATAAATGATCAGTATTCACGCGTTTGGCTGTTTAACAATGCGATACGATACGATACGATACGATACGATACGATACGATACGATACGATACATAGAATATTAAAAAGTGTCAAGTATTGAAAGTTGGCTTCATGTTTGGTCAGATTTAAGATCAAATTTAGATTTATTTTATTCAGGCAAGCTCTTTATTATAACACAGACAGTGACAGAAAAGTGTCATATTTTGTTAAATTTGCTGAATAAAACATTGTCACATTCTCCAAATGAAAGTATCAAAAAAAAGCAGCATCTGCATCTACCTTCAGGAATCGTATTGGCACCAATATTAAAATTTTCATACGTGTGAAACATTTGAAAAAATGTAATTCAGAATGAAAAAGAGGAGGAATGGAGTGGTCTTTTATTTAAGTAGATTAATGCTATGACTTGCTGTCTCCATGGCAGATACTCCCCTACAAATGTGGGACTGAAAGATGGAAACGGTTACAGTAAATTAGTCATAGACAACACACAATCTCACCATTCTGGAAAAAAAAACATGGCAAAACACAGGAAATGTGTTTTGCCATGACATCATTAGGACCCTAAAAAAGCCATAGAGAAAGTAGCTGGACAGCAACAGCTACAACAGCTGTGACACAGCCCACAGGACAATACATCTGTGGACTTGTTTTAAATAAACGGAAATTAAAAAGCACTAAGTGACATGTTACAGACATAGTAAGACAGCTTCAGTGTCAAAATCTAAGGTCTGTCAGTGGCAAAAACAAGCACTTTTAGTGGACGTACATTGACGGGCTACATGGGTAACACTGGAGCCCGTTTTGCAGCTGCCAGCTGAAGCGCTCTCACTCAATACTGGACCAATTTCAAAAATTGTTGTCACCATTCACTTAGACACAAAAAGATGGGAAAATAGGGTCCAGTTTGAAAAATACAATTCAACTTGGGCTACAACCAGATATGGGTGGGATTTCCTTTCAGTACAAGAACGATTCACATACTGACACTCTACAACCACAAAAATGAGAACAGCACATACAAGACAGGCTATCCAACAGTCATTCTTATACCTTCCTGACCACTTTTTACATGCTCACTATATAAACCACTAAAGTAAAACGTGCAAAATGATAATGCACCTCTGACAAACCAATCCATTACAGCCTCTATTTCTCTTTCTCAAAGAGATTTAAAAACTATGATGAAGTATTATGCAAGTTAATCAATGAGTCACATAAAAAACATAACATTTTCAACATGTGCTCAACAGATCAGAGAATCAGAGAATAGCAGCAGCAACAGCAGCAAAATGAGAGCTGAAGCAGGCTGTGGTCAGGAAGACAGAGGAAGTAATGATCTCTGTTTTGGTTTACACACATACAGGTTTTTATCAGCTACCTTAACAGTCAGAACAGGCCTTGGCACACGAGCAAAAAAGAGCACTGTGGTCAGGAGGGCGGGAGGGGTGATGCAATGTTTTATATGACAGCCCTCTACTTCAGTACTGTCCATACCATCCATATATTGTTTACTGTTATATTTACTTTTATGCAGTTTTAAAAATAAGTACGCTGCTTTATACTCTGTGCAGACCTATAGTGTGTTTACCTAGATTTTTATTTTACAGATGTTTTTCCGTGTATTCATTCAGTCAAACTTGTATTAAAGTCTGTGTAAAGCAATAATAAATATGTGTTCTGAGTTTTTCACACCACAGAAAAATGTATTATTAACCACCCAGCCAAATTTGAATGATTAAAAAAATTGCCAAGTATATGAAATTAGGTTTCAAAATCGTGGAAAAGTAAGTTTTCTGAGCTCTGAAACACTGAGGGTGTGTCTGCTGAAGGGGCTGAAACCCCAACTGAACAGCCCCTGAGCCTCTGAACTAAACAACGCTCATACTGAATTCCCTTAAAAAATATACAATTTAAAATAGGCCTTGTTTGTAGGTGTAAGACAAGCAACATGGATAATATTTCAAAAATAAAGTAAGGCTAGGAGCCGCTGTTTAATTCGGCACCTATTTTGTAGGTAAATGTGGACTTATTTCAGTAAAAAGGTAACTTAAATGAGTAATTAACAAGCTATCCATCACCAATCATTGTTATGTTAAATTGACGTTTTTTCAATGAAATTCGGTGTCAACGTTGCTCACTTCTTACTGAAAAGCGCCAGTGAGGGGCTAGATGTAGCAGCCACAGGAGTACGTCTGTAGTGATGGTGAAAGCACCGGAGTAGCGTCCGCAACGCAGCCCGAGACAGAAAGGGTAAGGCTGGACAGAGTGCAGGCAGACACACAGGCGCGGCTCCTGCAGCAGTTGCACATGGATAATATCCTCTGGGTAGACTGGAGCTTTAACACCGACTCTACCTGTCAACGGACGCTTCAGCTGGGTTTGAAATAACTCCAACAAATGGCGCCATTCACCAGTAACAGCTAATACCATGACACCGGAGGGCTAAGGGCTAAGCTAAGGCTAACTCCTCATCGGATATCCCTACCCAGCATTTTCCTCGCCGATGTACGGTCTCTGGTGAACAATATGGATGAAATGCGACTGCGGATCACCACTCATAAAAAGATTATGGACTGCAACTTCATGATTTTTATGGAACATGGCTTAACAGCAGCGTCCCTGATAGCGCCATTGAGCTACCAGGGTGCTACATCCTCAGGGCAGCTAAGACCAGAGGTGGGGCGTGGGGGACTGTGCATTTATGTTAACAAAGCTTGGTGCATTATCGAGAGGCACTGCTCTGCTAACCTAGAATATCTCATAGTTAAGTGTAGACCTTTCTATCTGCCCAGAGAGTTTACATCAACTGTTGTGACTGTAGCATACATCAGGATGCTAATGCTAAGCTTGCAATGAAAGTATACGCTAGTCACTCCTCTACATCATGGATCTACCATTTCAGGCCCACCCAAAAAATCCTGAACGCAGAAATGGTGAAAAGCAGTTTAACGGTCAAACTCCACAATTCAGTACTACATAGTTCACAGTCTTTTCACATGTTTTCAGCAATTATTTTCTAACATGTATAATGTGTTTCAAAAGAAATCTCTGATTTTCCTTTACATGGACTTTGGGCGGCTGTGGCTCAGGAGGTAGAGCGGGTCGTCCACTAATCGGAAGATCGGTGGTTCAATTCCCAGCTCCTCTAGTCCACATGTCGAACTGTCCTTGGGCAAGATACTGAACCCCAAATTGCTTCCGATGGCTGTGCCGGCACCCTGCGTAGCAGCTTGCTGCCATTGGTGTGTGAGTGTGTGTGTGAATGGGTGAATGTTGCTTGTAGCGTAAAAGCGCTTTCAGTGGTCGGAAGTCTAGAAAAGCACTATATAAATGCAGTCCATTTACCATTTACTTTAAGTATTGCACACATACATACAGAATTCAATAATAAATACTGCTTTAACCATTAGTTGATTCATCAATTAGCCAAATGAATTGTCAACAATTAAAATAACTGAGTAATCTTTTGAATCAATTAAACTAATAAGACAAAAATAAAAAAACATGCTGCTTCAAGCTTCTCAAATATGAGGTTTTATATCACTGTGAATTAAATATATTTGTGTTTGGACTGTTGGGCAGACAAAACAAAGTTATTTGAAGACATCAACTTGGGCTCTGGTCAATTCTGACATCGTATAGACTAAACAATTAATTAATTGAAACAATACTCAACAGATGCATTGATAATGGAAATAATCTATAGATGTAATAGCCCTAATGATTAATGAGTAAATCTTTTTTTTTTTTAAATTGCTTCTCTAGAAAACAAACACAAGCATATAAATGACATAGAAAAGCGAAAGACAGATGAATAGATTAAACTTGAGGTTTTCATATGCGCGGAGTGACGTCACTGTTTCTAGGGAAAGTCTAGCTTTCCCTGGACAAGATGACATCTGTCAGAGACTGTAACATAAGTTCTGCGCGGTGCCTATCAATGATTACATACATCATTTAATTTGTCAACTTCAAAGTATCCTCCCCTAGCTGGCTCTTCCTGTCACAGAGCCTGGTTCAACGAACTGTAACAAACAAATCTTGAAGGGAAACGAAACAATAAGCATCATAAAACACTGATTAGAGGCTGAAGATCCTGACCATAGATAAAGGTGCATAAATCACACTTACAGCTATGGTTGACAGCAAGCAGACATATGTGAGGCACTGATAGTAAATGAAAGCCATGTGGTAGTCAGTAAATACTAGAACTGATGAGTGTAATGCAGCATAAAGGTGACAGTGACAACAACCAGGAAAGACAGAAAGAGACATACAAATACATACAATACTCAGCCGGTTGAAATCCGATCGCACTCGTTTGCCCTTTGTTTTCCTCCTGAAGGTGATTTTGCTCCTGAAGCTCATTGCCAACAGACTTAAATTAAGTTACAGTATTAAGTTACAGTTAAACAAAAATGCAGCTGACTTCCACTTACAAGAGAAAAGAAACGGTCACAACTACGTTCAAAGTGAACTAAACAAAACACACACACACACACACCACAGGCATGTGCTCTATCAGAAGCAGAACTAGCACTGAGTGGGGTTTGAGTTGTCTGTCAGCACACGTGGATGTTGAGGAAGTTGATGCTTGATGTCCAACATACACACGCAACCACATACACAAACGGAGAGAAAATCCCCAGCGAACGAGAAATCAACCAACCAGATGCTCCAGTTTCTGCACATCATATTCTATTTGACTCTCAGCGTCTTTCACTTTAAGACAATTGTTTGGGACAATTTTCTTACACTCTACACTACAAACAGACACAATAAGGGGCCACTTCCCTCTCTATTGTTAAACACTATCATGCAGTACACACACTCAGCATCTTACCTTCGTTTGTCTAAATTTATCAATAGCACACCCTCAGCCCACACATGCTCAGATAATTGCATGTAGCCAATGTGTAAACCATCAACTTCCTGTTCTAAAGTCAGTCTGTCCTCCTTGCTGTACATGAGTCTGTTTGCAGGCTCTGACTGACAACAAAAAAAAATAAAAGAGGATAAAAGAGAATTCTTCACTCGTGTTTGTTCTCGTTGTAATACATGAATATGTTTAATACACAAATGCAGAATAACATTAACATTTGCTTGCCTGCACACGCACAGACACTCACTTCCCCCAGATCAAACCTCATAGCAGAACAGAGATCTGCAGAAGAGGAAACAACTTCTGATACTGCCCCACCGTTTACCTGTTGTTGATACATTAGATAAAATGGCTCCAGCAGATTATTTTGGGAGAACTCGTGCATTAAAAGATGCAGCAATATGAGTGGTGTTCTTCATTTGAATGGGTCCTTTCACCAAATTAAAAAAAACATATTGTCTCACTCACCTCTAGTGGTAGCCATACCGAGAGGTTTTGTTTTTACTCGCCCATATTTTTAAATGAGATGTGCCCTCTTCACCTCAAATAAATGGAGGTGAATGTAATGTGTGCTGCTCACAGCATTGCAAAATTACATTTAAAAAATCCACCATTTCACTCTGGATAATCCACAGAACACTGTCAACAGTTTTCAAATAACACTATTTTGTTCCCATACTTTATAATATCTATAATAGCTGTTTACAGTGAGGTCTGTTGATTATCCACATACTGTACAGATTATGAGACACAGTTTCCGAAAAGAAACATTGCTGTTGATTTTTAAAAAAAAGTTTTTTCAATGCTGTGTTCACCACAAATTAAAGGTGCAGTGTGTAGAATTTAGTGGCATCTAGTGGTGAGGTTGCAGATTGCAACCAACTGAAAAACATGTCGGTGCAACAAGGTGGGCTCCATGGAAGAGGACCTGCTCCCTATGTAGATATAAAGGGCTCATTCTAAGGTAACAAAACACAACGATTCTTACTTTCAGGTGATTGTACACTAATTAAAACGTACTTATTAATATTATATTCCATTTCTGCCAAGTCCGTTCTGCTAGATGCCACTAAATTCTACATACTGCACCTTTAATTGTCATTGCATCAATATCTAAAAAACTGAACTGACCTTTTAAAGCACTGGTGATGAATTAGACATGGAAATGTAGAATTGTGCAGCGTGAACAATGATAATGTTTTCTCATTTCACATTTCGCTCTTCACACCATGCACTGCTAAATGTTGCAGTGCATGCTACATCAACATCATTTAATGGCAGTTGGTTTTGGTCAAGTAGTGTGACGTAATAACCAAGTCTGAGGTTAGAGTGCAAAAACTGTTTCACATGTGTGAAAAGGAAAGCAAAATGTAATAGAAATTCCATGTCAAATATAAAGTTGTGAAATACAAAGGTTCCTATTTCATTGTGTGCCAGCATGCTAGTTATTTATGAGATTGTACGATTCAACAAACATGAATGAGAAAGGATCTTCAGTCAGCGTTATGTCTCATGATTGTAACTGAGCAGAGTGAAACAACATGGCCCAAGTCTACCAGGAGAAGTAATGCATTAATCTTAATCTACTGTATGCTGTCCTAATTTAATAGCCGCTAATAAGTCTTTGATGTTTTGCATCTGAAACAGTGAATCATAATATCTCTCAGCACTGCGCTCCTTCAAGCCTAGTTAACGTCTGCAGCAATATGCAGCAGTTCAACCTCCTTTTCTTCCACTCTCTCCTCCCTCCATCCTTCCTTCTCTTCTGCACCAGCTGCCTCAGCTGGCTCCATCCCTCCATCTCTCCCCTCTCTTCCCCTCCTCTATCGCTTCCTCATCTCATCAAACATCCTCAGCGCACTCCTTTATTTCTTCTGCCTTTGATTCTCTATCCGTCTCTTCTCCGCTCCCTTGTTCTCACCCTATTAAACATCCCTTTTAACATCTCTCCTTCAGGCCCCCGCTCCTGTTTCTCGTTCCCTCCCTCTTAGCAGGGGTGAGGTAGAGTGGGTGTTGATGTTGGTAAACTACAGCTGTGAGGAGGGCACAAACAGAGCACCAGACTGGTGGCTCACAGCGTGGCTTTCCTCCAGAATAACTGTGAACAAGGGAGCGAGACAGAGGGAGAGGAGGGGGAGTACTCCGAATTAGTCAGGAGAAGTAAGAAAAGCAGAATAAATCTAAGCTGAGAAACAATTAAGGGCCAAAAAAAAGACGATGGAGAGAATTTACAGGGTTCACCTTTTCACACATCATGTGCACAAGCTGGCCCGCATCTTTCCCAAATGCAGATTTAAGGGCTTATCATCTCGTTAAGGGAAAGATGTGAGGAGAGTGTGACAAAAACAGAGGGACGGGGGAGTGTGAAAGATTGATAGGGAGTAAGAGAGAGACAGAAAGGGAGAGAGAGAGAGGGGGACAGAGACAGCTGAGACAGCAAAGAGGAGAAGAAACCAGACAGAAGCCATCTGCTTTACATCATTAGAGCAATACAGGGTCTGGAGAAAGACACTTTGGGATTCATACTTCTAAAAGAAGTCGCTCCACTGATGAAAAACACTTTTTTAGGCTTAATTTGATGTGTTGAGTTAGTGGTGTAAAGCCCATGAACCTTTTTCTAACTTTCTCGCCTTCTTCCAAAACACGCAGCTTTTTGGTAGCTGTACATCTATTTCAGTCTGTCCATTCAGCTGTGTGTCAGTCACTCTACAGGCCATATAAGCAGCCCTGGTTTCACAGTGCATGGACAAATGTTACACATCATGTCAACGACTAATTAACCAACCAGTAACATGTTATCGAATGTCACTCAAGAGCAGTCACGAGGTCAACACCAAAAGAGGAGTGACAGTGGTCAGGAAGCGACTGGAGGATTTGCATTCTTGCCCTGACCACAGTGTCAGTGACAGGGTGACAGAAGGGCAGAAAGACTGTACTTTCTGTCTGGCATACTGTACTTACAAGATGCCTGACAGCCAGTGATGAATCATGTGTTAGACCCTGGCCTGTCAAAGTGTACTGTGTTGGTTTATATCTTACTTAAAATTGCAGCACAGTCTGCAATTTTGTCCACAAACACTCCTGTATCCTAGCGAGTCCTTGATGGAAGGCATGATCACATCCAAATGTCTAAAAGAAGCCTTATGAGCCATTTATACCGTTAATAATTTATGAATTAACCACTAGTCAATGGTACCGGTCTCACACAGTTTATAACTTCAGTTTGAACCCCTTTTGATCATCTCTTTAAGGCTGCAACTAATGATTATTTTTATTATCAATTAATCTGCCGATTATTTTCTCAATTAAACGATTAATTGTTTAGTGATGTCTTCAAATGTCTTGTTTTGTCTGAGCCAAAAGTCCTGAACCCAAACATATTCCAGGTACAATTATATAAAACAGAAAAGCATAAAATCTATGCATATTAGAAGCTGGAACAAGCAAATCTTTGCTTAAAATAACACATTATTCAATTATCAATATAGTTGGCAATAAATTTTAAATTGATTAATCGACTAATTGTTGCAGCTCTACATCCCTTGATTAAACAACTACTGACTAATTTTTAAAAACATTTTAATTGACCATGGTTCTTGAAGAATGTAGCTTCTTATGACAACAGTTTTAAGGTTTTATGAACACAAATGAAATTTTGGGGAAATTCAAGTAGCTCTAAAAAGTTATTAATGGATATTTATAGTTGTTGTCCTTTGTTTAGTGCAAACTGCATTTAACCTTTGGAGTTTCCCAAGGCTACATACTTGGGACATTCCCTGTCTACAAGCTGCCACTTGGTGACATTTTAGGCAATTAAAAGTTTTTATGCAGATGACACACAGCTGTATTTTTCTCTTGACCTGCTTAATATCCAGCAGTGTGACTCCCAGCATGACAGTCTAAATGATGATACAATTGGATGTCAAAAATCTTTTGGAGATGAACACTGACAAATCTGGCCTTCACACTGATTAATTACATCTCGGATCATTGCCTCTTTTACTGAAACTGCTCTGCAGAAACCAGCTGTTATCAAAGATATGGCATTATGGCCTTTTTCTGACTTATTTTTATAGACACTGAGCCTATTTTAAACCTGCAGTGCAGAACTTTTACATATAAATGAACATCAGTTACATCAGAAGGGGGAGACAGAAGTCCCGCACTCAGTGCACAGTATATAGTGGTCTATGAACCGGTGTCTGATCATGAATGGGAAAAGGTTCAAACGTAGCTGGAGGTTGCTAGCTTGGCTTTAGCACAGATATGTTATATTCCTTTAGCTCAGTAACAGAAAGAAACAATGTTTTAAAACTTCATCCAAAGATTGCAGATGAAAAAGTTGAAAATCCTGCAGCATACTGAATCTCGTAAAGCAGACAGTCAGCTGTAAAATGTGCAGAAGACACAAACAACCACTTGCCGATAACGGAAGGAAGACTGTCTCCAAAAATGAATTTCAGCCATTCCTGACTTAAATTTCGATCCCATGGAAGGCTATGTAAAGACTTTTTAGCTGCTGAACAACCAGCAACACCAGTGTCCTGCTTTGCTCGTCATCTGGCTGAAATGCAAACTCCTACAGAAGTTTCAGCAGAGGTGGGCTCATGCTAAAGCTTTCTGCATATTTGGTTTGACTTCCTGGTGCAATGTAGTAATGGGTTCCACCGCAACACCGCTAGCTCTTGAGCCACAAATTTCAAATTTCAAATAACTTAAAAAGACAGGTGAGATAGAGTTGACTAATTTTACAGCACAGGAGGGCCCGCGCCATCACCCTACTCCATCCCAAAGCTCATTTTTCTTGTTTTCCATACATTGTATGCCTAAAACATTGAAATATTGTAGGCAGTTATGAATCTCTTATGGTGACATGAAAATATCTCATGCTAAAATGAGTTAGTGCACTACTTTGTAGCGCAGCCTGGTCTGAATAGACCCGCTCGTGCTCTTATACTTTCAGGAATCTGCAGGTTAACATGATTTTGCAGCGTAAACTATCATGACTCCAGTTTGCCATAGAGACCAGAAGAAGGGGCACCAGAAGAGACGAAAGGTTTATGGAGGGAAAGAAAGAAAGGGAGAAACAGAAGGACGACTGTAAAGATCACACCCTGCCAAAACTCTAACATTTTTTCCACTGGGCTTACAGAAACCAGGGTCTTTCTGGGAATTAAAAAAAAAAATCTGGCCAACACTAGTGGATACAGATACCAAACAGATGGCTGACACGCAGCATTGTGCTGAAAAGTCAGTAAGTCGAAAACACACATGCAGTTTTATGCAGTTCATTCATTGATTTCTTTATCCACTCATTCATTCTTTCATGTATTCATTCACTTTGCAAAACATTGCAAACCCACCATGTTATTCAAGGTTTTGTTTGAATAGCTATTTTTATCATCTTCTCTGAAGACCATGTGCAGAGAAAGCAGATTTTTCCCACAGAAACTAGATTCCTCATGTCTGACCCCACCATCCCCCTCTATTCTCCTCCCTCCGTTTCCGTCCTTCTGCCTCTCAGCTGTGAGGGGCAACAACCAGGCCTGGTCATACATCAACCTCAGCAACAGAGAGAAAAAAAGCGGCAGTAAGAAAGAGAACGTTTGACAAGGGATTGGCAGTAAAAAACAGAAACACAGAAAGCCGGAGGCAAGTTCATCTCTGTTTCGGTCTAGCAAAACTGAAACTGAAAACTAAAACAGAACTTTCATCTTGTGACTCCAGACACGTCTCCATCATTAACACACAATAATATACACACATGCACATCCAAACATGATGCACACCACTACTCCTCACCCACCCACTGTACTGTAGTCCCCTCTACCTGCCCACACATGCATTAGGTAGAAAAGCAGAGTTAATGGAGAGCAGTGCTGGTTACCATTACAATGATGGTCAGAGGTGAGGTGGTAGTGGTGTAACCCTCTAAGGTGGGCGTGGCAGCATCCAGTGACATTTGGTCCTGTCGTGAACACATGTGACGGCAGTCCGCCCCGCCCACTGAGCGTAGGAGCAGGACCACACTGGCCGAACAACCCATAGTCCTCTGCTGTTGAGTCCCAGTCCAGCCTGATCCCGTCCAGCAATATGTGAGGTTTATTGTCTATCCCAGCCGACCAATGACAAAGTTCAGTCCAATCCAGCGCCCTGGTCCAGCCAGCGGTGCTGTGCTCTGTTCAAGCCCTGTCGGATAACTGAGGCGCCATCCTACCCTCCCCTGCCCTACTTTACCTTCCCCTCCAGCTTCACTGCTACCAGTCCTGCTTTACAAGCTTTCTGTGTCTTTCCTGCGCTGCTCTGCTCCAGACTCCAGCTCCTAATGTTGCTGTTGCTCAGCATACACACTGGCAGCCTTACATGACTCTCTCTCTCTCTCTCTCTATTTCTCTTCCTCTAATACACACACACTGACTGCAGCTGTGCACGGTTCAGCCCAGCCCAGCTCACCAAGCAAATCACAGTCTGCAATAGCTGTCAGCTGACCAGAACCAGCTGCTGCACACACACACACACACACACACACACACACACACACACATAAAAAGCTACATAATTTTTCCTGATTTTCATTCTGCAGCACTCTCCTTCTCAATTTTTCTCCCAATCACACCAGTCCTTTCAAGTCTGAGTTCTGCTGGCTGTGTTTGTGCATCTGTGGTTTGTGCGCACACGCTATCCCACACTCAAGACTTGATTTGGTAAAATAAACTGTTGCATTTTTTTAAAGAGAGTATAGATATTGCAATGTGTGTTTTAGTATATGCATGAATTTGCTACATAAATTCAGCTTAATGTTCCAGAGTCGGGGCTGGCACAGTGTGTATGTGTGTGTGTGTGAGGCTCTGGAGAGAGCGTTTGGGAGTGGTGAGCGAGGCTATTGAACGGAAAGTGGATGGAAAGTGGGGAGTGGGTGGCTTTACAGATGAGGCGTGCATGTGGAGTTTTAGGACCGTAGAGCTGGCATGCGAAATTCCCCCCGAGTTTAGTTCAGCACACAGATGGGCAATAGGACACAGGATTGAATTACGTTAAGTATTCAGTTTGATGACATCACTTTTGATGTCCCCAAGTGACAACATCAGTTTTACCACTCTTAATTTTTCTCATGTCACTAACATCTGGTCTTGTTTTATTCTTCATGTTCCATTTTTCACTCTGTGTGGCCAAAGAGAAATAAAAATGAAAGTGCATTCTCCGAACAAAATGGTTTTCATATGTTTCAAGATCTTCGCATTATAAAATTCCTCTTATTTTTTCTATGCCAGTCATACGTGTTCAACCAAAAGTTGTCCAAGTCATAGATTGTAGAAAAATGTGGACATGACATGAGTTATGCCACCCAAAAAACTCATTAAGGGGAGTTTGCAGCCTGGATCCAGAAATGTTTTATTTGGTTGAGGGGGAGGAGGTGAAGTGAACAAGTGTAGCCGACTGAATGTGACAGAGGCGCCTGTCAATCAATCAAAGACTGCCCAAAACATCAAGTACCCCTCACTGCAAGTTGAGAGTCGGGATAGGACTACATGTCGTACAGATTGGAGCAGAGCTACGCGTTTTATAGCACCGCCCTCCATGCAAAAAAGTTAATAAATAGTCTCTCAGCTATGAAAAAACGGTTATAGGCACTAGATTCGTAATTTAATGTGTTTGCTGGCAATGTCTAATGTTGCTAGTCATAAGTTATTTAAATTAACATTATATTTACTTAAAGAATTTTTTACTCAACCGCAACTTAGTTTTATTGAGAACACATAAAATGTTAACTAAAGCTAGCCAGCAGTTAAGCAAGCTAGCCAGCAGCTAAGCAAGCTAGCCAGCAGCTAAGCAAGCTAGCCAGCAGCTAAGCAAGCTAGCGCTAGTTAGCTACAACAGATGTATGTAACAGATGATTTTTTTTTTTTAATTTTACATTTAAATGAAAAACAGATTTTAGATTTGGTCTACAAGAAGTCCAAAATCATTTCAAAGCTGTGATGGTGTGATACCACAGGGTGGCCAACACAGTAAGGTACTTAGAAATTATACTTACAGTGTGGTAATCCTTTATGGAAGGCAACTTTGACTTCCGGTCTTTTTCCTCACTTGTTCTCACTGTTGGCTAGCTTTAGTTAACATTTTATGTATTCTCAATAAAACTAAGTTGCTGACTGAGTAAAAACTGTTTAAATAAATATGATGACTGGCAAAATTACACACTGCGAGCAAACACATTAAGTTGTGTTAAGCTCTGCTACCATAAAGCTGTCTGCATCTTAGACAGTACTGCCGTTATTTATTTCATTGCTGAGAGACAATGTATAAACTTTGTGGGTGGTGGGCATGTGAACGATGTGTAGCCCCTCCCCGACTGTCAGCTTGCAGTGAGAGGCTTCTCCAAAACATACTTCCCCCTTAAGTCATATTTCCTCAGTGGAACAATGATTCACAAAATTACACAGTAGAGGAAGTGAAAGCTAAGTGGGAAGACTTTTCCATTGACTTCAATACAGTCTGATTTTTCATAGTCAGCATTCAGCAACTATTCGAGAAACTTCATAGTCCGCACATTTATCTTTGCAAGCGTTTTTTCTTTTTTTTTGCTAAAGTTGAATTTCTCATCTGGATAATAAAGTCAGTTTCAATGGAATAAGTGTGTGTTCCCAAAGTTAATTTGGAGAAAAGCAAATAAATAAATGAATATTCCATTACACAATATCACACTCGAACATGTAAATATAGCTCCCAATGCAGCCTAAGAAATGTGGAGACATACAACTAGTTACCCACGCTTGGGGGGATATTTTACATACAATCTATAATTTAGCTGTGTGTATGCACTGTTTTCAGAGGCCGACAGCAGATCTGTAATCAAGTGACACATAATGTATAGGTCCACACATTTGCTCACTGTGAGCTCCCTGCAGAGAGTAGGAGGTAACCATGGTGATGTTGTTAGGTCATGATTAAGGTCATTACAGTCCATGTTACTGTGACAGAAAATCCCACCCACCACCCACATAAATGCTCATTATTATAATGCTGTACATAGCTAAATATAAACAGCACAACACAAACACACAGAGACATACACAGAAGCTTGTGCACACATGCAGAATTGCAATTCCTCTCCCACACAGTGTACAAATATTAACGTGTCCCACTCAGTAAGAGATGACAGTGCATATGTCCAGTGCTCTGTACAAAGTCAAGAGAGAGAGCGACATTAACCTCGTCCCACTACTGCCGCCCCTGTTCCTAACGCCTCCCTGCTTCCAAAAACCACTGCCTCCTCTCACTAAAGGCTCTTCAGTGAAACATGCCTGCTAACAAAAGCTAAAACACACAGAAGCCACAGAGATGGCTTTTGTTTGGATGCCAGTCCTCCACAATGTTCTGGTCATACAAATATGCCCACACAAACATGCCCTCTGGTTGCCAGCAAAGTTCCCATGTTACACAGCTAGCTTGGTGTTGAGCTCTCATTCACTCCGCCTGTCGTCACACTACCCAAATGTTTTACATGTTAAACGAATCACTGCATGTTTCCAGTAAAACAATGCAAACATTCTCAAGAGAGGCTGACAAGATACACAATTAAAAGAGCACCAATAACTAAATTTAGATTTAAATTGTGCAATTTCACTGATACTGAGATCATGTTATTTTCTTACAGTCATATATCTGTGCAGACACATCATGGGGCATTTTCATGTGTCACCGTTTAAAATAGAGATGCACCGATACTGATGTTGGGTATCGGTCCGATACTGACTCAAATAGCTGGATCGGGTATCTGTGAGAATGGGCCGATCTGGTATCGGATACCATTATTTTAATAAATAACAATTCAGTAAATTTATATCTATGTATTTATTTGTTATATTTTGTTTTACAAAGTTAGGAAAACAATGTTTAAGTCAAGCCTGATGTTGCCTTACATATAAAAGAGTAATCCCTCCACACAGTGAAGCATACAGCTTATTAATTAAACACTGATACTGGATCTGTATTCGATATCAGCTGATACCAAAAGCTCAGATATCTGCATCGGTATTGGGACTGAAAAATTTGGATCGGTGCATCCCTGCTTTAAAGCCTTTATTTTGGATGGTTTTCTAGTGGTGTGCATGTAACAATTAGACCTGCAACAATTAGTTCATTAATCAATTAGTCAATGGACAGAAAATTTAACCAACTATTGTAATTGATTAATAGTTTTGAGTCATTTTTAAAGAAAAAAATATGAAAATTCTCTTGTTCCAGCTTCTTAAATGTAAATATTTTCTGGTTTCTTTAGTCACTGATAGAAAACAGAACATTTTGGGTTGTGGACTGTTGGTCAGAACAAAACAAGGTTGAGGTTGCACCTTGGGTTTTGGGAAACAGTGATCGACATTTTTCACCATTTTATCTGACATTTTATAGAACAAACGACTAATGGATAAAGTGAAAAATAATCAGCAGATGATAATAAAAATAATGGTTAGTTGCAGCCTTAGTAACAATGGGTGGTAATAATATCCTGATGCTGTGTCTACATTGTTGGAATTAAAACAAGAAGAGGAGGAAGTAGGAGCAAGCCTTGTGGCTTATATTCAAAAGTCTGTTTCAGCCTTTATTGCATATTCTCTTTATCAATATGCCAACTTTTCTGACTCAGCCAAGTGTTAACATTTAATGAACAAATGCAAAATGTGCATAAAATTAGTCAAATGGATACTTTCATTAATTAAACCAAAATGTTTTCCATAAGAAAAAGCTGCAGACTTAATGCAGAGCCAGAGCAGAGGGTAAATTGGGGAAAGCTACAATAGTGTCTTCACTGCATTTGGTTTGTTTTATCGGAGCCCTTTTTTCCAATTGTTTCACTTCACCTTCTTTTAAAGGAGAAGTTGAGGGGGAGAGAGATGAATTTAAAGCAAAACACCTGAGGCAATTTTCACTAAATGAGGTGGTGAGTGCTGAATTAGTGATGAGGAGCTCACACCTCCCTGGAAGGGAACGAGGAAACTGACACAGCCGCCGTGGTTGAAGATGCAGACATAGAGATGATACAGCAGTGCAGCTCCCAGCACACCTGTCCTTGAGTTACAGCTGGTTAGGAGGATAAATAAATTAGACAATGAAATGGGAGAACAAAACCATACGAGGATAATGTCACATCCCTGGACAAAACCACAAACCGCTGAACAACTATTTGTACAATAAGACTAAATAATCTGCTCTTTTAGTTCTTCATTCTGTCCCTCTCTCTTTTTGTTTCCTTTCCCACTGCCTATTTTTATCTGTATTCACTCACTCATCCAATTTCTGAACTCTTAAATGCACAAGCCACAATAGAAATGTCTTTGGTAATTCTTCACTTTAAGGATCCCTTAATTTTCCAAATAATTTCCTATAAAGTAACTGATATGTCATTGTTTTTTTTATTAGGAAGGTCCCTGGAAAGTACAATGTAGTTTGGGGATATTTATTTGAGACAAACATTAGAGGAAATGGAGAAAGAGCTCACTGGTATACTTGGTAAAGTACCTGCTACTTTTGACTGTGACATAAGGGGAAAGAATGAGGAAATTGAATAGTAGTTAAAAAGATAACAGAGGAGCACGGTTGAGTTTATAAATAGCTGCTAATGTCAACAGAAATTTCCTGGGGAAAAAAAAAGACCTTTCAATAATTTGCTAAATTATTACAATTGCAAAGATGCATTTTATAACATTATGTATGTTATTCAAGTTATAGTCCTGTTAGTTTTACTTTTAAAAAGTTCTTGTATATTAACATCTAAGCACCATTTAACTTTGTTGCTAGTCAAGGTGATGCTGATTTTTTTTTTACTGTTGGTAGTTTAATCTAGAACAATGCAATATATCTTATAAGCTAATAACTTACTTTGTGTGTAAAATGTAAAGTATAAAACATGAAGACAGACTATAGTTTTGCATGTTTAGCTGACCTGCTGAACTCTAAATAAAACATACAGTAAGTTGCCATTGTATGCTATTACTTTCTGTTTTACGTTTGTGAGTGTTTGTGTGTGCACGTGAACCTATTCGTGCAGCTGTTTGTACCTTTATCTGAGTACATATGTCCTTGCATATGCTCGCTTGTAGTTCCGTATGTGACCGGGGTGAAGCTGCATGCAAATCTGAACCTCTGTAAAGAATGACATCATTGGGGTGTATAGGGCAGTGTGTCGCCATCATTTGTGGAGTTAATGTTTTCCAGCTGTGCAGCCTGAGTCTCTGTAATCCCTCTGTTGCAGGCAGAACTGTTACTCTGCTGAACAATGCTGAAGACGACAAAGTGGTGGTTTACAGTTTGCAGGAGTTTGATGTGTGTGCGTGTGTGTGTGTACATGTTGCATATGCATGTAGGTTAACTATTTAAACAAAAGACAAACATAAGCCATTTTACTGACTTCAAATGCCTCAGCCAACTAGGCCAAGTAGGAAACCACAGTCCATTAAAACTCCTGCACACTGCCCTGTAAGCAGTTAGCTCTGCTATAGTTAGGTTCCCTGTTGAGCTGCAGGCTGACTCATGGCAGCAGTGTTTGATGTGGTGCATAGCTCCACAGAGTTTACTTGGGAAAACACTCTCCTGTTCCCATGGTGACCACAACAGGAAGGATGCTGTCACTCAAGGGTGCTGGGTTCGTAGCAAACTACGGCTTGGCCCCTGGCACTCACAGAGCAACAAGAGGGACACAGGGTCAACCCCTTTTTGGCTGCACTACCCCCTATTCTCACACAGCCCCCCCACACCCCCCTCACACCCCTCCGAAACACACACGGAGAGAGCACGCTGACTGTACTGAAGAAGAAAAAAAGGGATTCAAAGAACTGAGCATATCTGAGGGAAAATACAATTAGGAGGAGAACTCTGAAGTGCTACAAACTGTCAGATAACGTAAACCTGTGATCATTTTCATGACCAGTATGTTTCTGGTGGTCACAGCAGAGTGTACACCTCATGGAATAAAGTCCAGCAGGTTTACAGCTCAAGATGTCACTATGTCATTTTGGTGTTATTTGTAAACATTCAAAATGTTGCTAGTGATGTTAATTTCATCTTTCATTGCAAACTGCTTTTCTCAGTAAAACCTCAGCCTGCAGATACACCACCACAACACATGCTCTCTTGCACAAACAGGAAGACAGACAAGGTCTAAACACAGGTCATTTTTTTTTACCTCGTACACCCGAGGTTCTCTCCACTCTCTGCATGATTCAAGATAAAATAACAATTAAAGAGTTAAGATTTCACTATTCTTGGAGAAAACATTTTAGTAGTGGCACCTGTCAGGTATAGTGAAGCGCAGATGTTTTTGCGGTATGACCTTTTTTCCTCATCGTACTGTATTTTGTGATGGTGTTTCAGGTGGTTTTGCACATTTATGTTAAGACTTTCTACATTCAAGCACATTTTTGTTAGAACTCCAGGGACTTCCCTCGATTCTGACTCATTTTGGTCTTGAAACTGTTGTTCCTCCAGGGCTTTTTGCTGTGACTTTGTTACTCTTCTCTCTCTCTCCCTCTCACACATGTTAGATTTGTTTTTGTTTCCTGCCATGTGATGCACAGCAGTTCTGTCATTTGTTGAGACAACCTAACGGGGGGAATTAGGAGCACTTGGTTTACAGCAACAGATCACCCTACTGTTTTACAAATACTACAGAATGACTTGACAAAATCGTGATTTATGATATCAGTTATGTAGTATAGTCGTGGTATGGATCAGGTTGTACCTGGCTATGAGCTCTTTCCCCGAGGAGGTAACATGAGGAAGTGAGTTGAGAGCTACAGAACACTGCCAATGCCATCTAGTGCTGAGAACTCAACACAGCAGGCTGTGTGGACAATGAGAGAGTGCCTGACTCTGTGCCAGCCTCCACACACTTATGTCCAACAGTCGTTTGTTTTAAAAAATGGCCTCTAGGAGGCGCTCTGTGCCAGAGATACTATCTGCTCCTCTGGCTGCTGGTTTGTTTAGAAAAGGAAGCTATTAAAATGTCTTTAACTGAGAACTAAAGTCCTGAGGCAGGAGGGATGTTCGGGGGGAGGAAGCAAGAGAGGGGGGGATGAGGTGGAGAATACGGGAGAGGGGAAGTTGGTGAGGAGCGACTGCTGGGAAAAGGGGGGGTATTGTTAAAAATTTCCATTCTCCTTGCAATCACCTCCTTTAAATTCACCGGCCCACCCCCAACAACATGAGCCTCATCTTTTTTTCCCCTGTCCATCCATCACCCCTACCCTCTAAAGCACTGCTGAACACTTTTCTTTCTTTATAGTATTTCCACTTTTTCCGAGACAAACACAAAACACTGCTTGGTTCGTGGGAAAATTAAATCCGTGGGATTTGAAAGGACCGATTTTATAATAAGAGACAATCAGGCAGCATATTAGATCAAACAGAGTCTGACAGAGGAGCACCTTTAAAGGTAAGGAATCAATGGGAAAGTAACTGGAGATTTTACTTCATCTTCAACATGCGTAAATAAAGAGGTCAGCTGTATGCGGGGGTGGGGTGGGGGGTTCCTTTATTCTCTGTTTATCTCATAATTTAGTCATAAGAAATAACTGATACCAGAGATGGGTTTACATTCAACAACAAGGTTTCTTCCAAGAAATTGTTATGCTAAGGTTTTTATGTTAGTAGAGGTGGTCTTTGTTTCAGGCGGGGTGGTTCACCTCCATTATACAATACAGAGGAAAAGCTAACAAGCTAGCCTGAAACATTGTGATGTTTTAAGTACAATATTGTCCCTTGATCTGCTCTTTGGAGCAATTCTCATTTATTTGACTTAATGGACACGAACAGGGACAATAATAACACGACCCCTTACACTGACCTACCTGCCTGTTTCTGTCTAAAAGTCCCTCCCTGACTTACATAGACATAAACATTCATCATAAGAGGAAACATCTAGACTGTGAGATATGAAAAGCAGAAGCAGTAACCGTGTAGCAGCAAAAGCAGCAGAAAGACACACAGCTACTGTCACAGAGCTGGTGCCTCATTAATTCACTCTCCCACGTGGCATCTCTCCACATCTCCCTGCTGTTCTCCCCCCCACCCCCCGCCCCCCCTCCTGTCCCGTCCCAGGCCTCAGCAGTCATGCACAGACAGCTGAGGTCAACGGCATCTTATGTACTCCGCAATAAATATTTGCGATAATACTCAGATTTCTGCAAATGCATGAGGTAATAAAGCTTTTTTGTGGTAACTAGGGGTAAACTGTAAATCAGGGTTTTTTATGTTGCTATTGATGGTTTTTAAATGAGATAAAGTATCAGCTCGCACTACAGGGGAGGTATAAAGTAAAAGCAGTGAGCAGCTCCTTTTAATGGCGGTTTTCAATCCAAGAGAGAGAACAATAATTAGAAACAGAAAAGGGCATGAAGGTTCACTTCACCCTTCGCTGCCGAGAGAGGAGGTTTCGCCAATATTAATCTGTTCATCAAAACCTGATATTGCTGGAAAGACTGCTGCAGCAACATAATAATATCCCAGATATATCAGTATTGGTATATACTCACTGGCCACTTCATTAGGTACACCTGTGCAACCTAATGAAATCCAGCACAACAGCTTCTACTTTTACAAAGCTTATACATTTAAATTTTTTGTTGACAATGTCAGAAAGGTGTTAATTCTACTTTATGTTTATTATTGAGGTCATAGTGGGTGGTGGTGGTGTACTGGGGTGCATTATATTGAATGGTGTTCCTAATATTTTGCCCACTCCATTAACATACATTTTTTAACCCCCTAATATCGGTATCGGCCCCAAAAATCCAGTATCGGTCGGGCTCCAAATACCAGTCCAGTGCAGTAGCCATGATTCCCCTCTCAGCGCTGCCATCTAGCCATCGTTTCTCTGTGATCTTATCTGAGCCACCTACACAGCTGTTAGACCTCTCCTGTTTCCTGTCCAGGTGAAAAGGTCTCCAACCAATAAGACAGTTCACTGATTTCTTCACACTAGCCAAATCAAACTCTGAAATACCCAAACCTCTGCTCTACTTCCACTGCATGCCTGGGCCACTGACACTAGGAAACCATAGCTATTCCTTAAGCAATTATCCCTAATGATTTCTGTTTCCTGTAACTCTGTTAGCTTGAAATACGTGTCCTTGCTCTGAACCTGTGAAATTTATCCTAAATCAGAACCAAGCCAGTATTTACTTTTATGCAGTCATGCCAGAAACACATACCAGCACAATGGATACTATAGTTATGAGATATACGGTCATGAACATCAGTCTCATTCCAGCCAGATCAGTGAAAAATTATAACACTTTATGCCAACCCCCAATCTACACCCTCACAGCAAAGAAAAAGCCCACTAGAATGCCTCATTCGCAATAAATCATTCAGTCATGATGCCTACATATGACACCTACACAAAGCCTACATGTAACCTCTGTATAACCTCTACACCAGCACTAACTATCTACCAGACGCCCACTCAGCACTGCTCCTTCTCCCTGAGGTCCCAGTTTAGACGGAGGACGCAGCTGTTCTGAAGACTTTTCCTCCTGTGTTTTTATACATACTGTATTATCCTCCCTTACCTTTTCCCCTTCCCCCCATTACCTCCCCTCTTACGGACTTAAAATCCCTTCCCTGTCTCCCTCTCTGCCCCACGCTTTTTTCCTCCTTTATTTCTTTTGCAGATCACCTTTCAGCTCTCTGGCTGAACACAGTAAGGCATGCAAAACTGAGCATCTTTACGACTTTCAGCTATTGAGAGTATTTGGCTATGTTTCCTCTTGGACACGTATCATCAAGACACCTCTTTGTGTCAGGCAGAAGAAGCAGCGATGAATGGAATTTGTATCTTTGGATCAAATCTATTTCAACTGCCGAAGAACCATTTTCAAGAGTACTTATAATTCAGATAAAAATTAGTTAGAGCTGAACGATATGACCTAAAATTGATATTAAATACACCATCAACACTTTTTATACATCAGTGCATGTATTCTTTTCTCCTGTTGACTCACTTCTATATGTTTGTCTTGTTTAATTACAGTATGACCAGTTATAGATTGGTTGTTTGACCCTCTGGTTCGTTTCTGGTTGTTGTAGCTATTCTTGGTTTACAGAAACGATTAATTGATTATCTAAATAGTAGGTGATTCATTTTCTGTCAATCAACTTGCAGCTGTATAAATTTTAAGTAGGACAGAAAGTCATCGCATGTCACCAAATGAGTATGATGATAACAGCCATATCTTGAAACGGCTGCCTTTTTCTGGCCAGTTATCTAGTGCTATGGCAGCAAGTTATGACAGCTATGTCTTCTCGGACTCTGCTCCTGTCAGTAAAAAACCATCTGTTCTGCTTCAAACAGGAGCACAGGAACTGCAGACATAATAATCTGCGTGCATGCATTTGTGTGCTTTTATCCTTGTGTATGGGTGCTGGCGGTGAAACATTAATAATGGCTGCTTGTGTCCGTCTCTTTCCTTTTATACCTTCTGCCACCAGGGCCGAGAGGGCAGACACGGTCAGACGGGATTTTCGGGCGGGTCAGGCGGGCTGATCAAAGCCAACAGGGAGCAGTTAGACAGGCAGAGCAGGGAGGGACAAAAAGATCTTAGAGAGTGTTTAAGGATTTGACCAACAAAAACACGGTTTCTGTTTCGAGATTTATGGACAGCGCGGACGGCTTGTATCATCTGACACACACATTTTCTTTACATCCTGCCAATTTGTTGCCTATTAGATCACTCCTCTTTTTGTCTTGTCCTGTCAGCAACTGGATGTAGATAATGAGGGAAAGTCCACATCACGTATAACTGTCACACAATGTGTGTGAGTGTGTGTGTGTGTGTGTGTGTGTGTGTGTGTGTGGATACAACAGGGCGAGGGCAGCAGGGCACGGGGGTCGGACAGTAATGGCAGTAGCATATTCAGGCCTCCTACTCTGGAATGCAGAGTGAGGGAGAGACACAACACTGCAATTCACTCGCACAGAGTGAGTGAACTATTCTTAGTCCAGTATGTGAAGTGGACTACCCCCCCCCCCCCTCCTCCCCCTCCCCCCTTCTCCCTCTCCCCCCTCCCTGGGGGCCGTGAAAAGAGTCTAGATGGACGGGTGGACGGTGATGTCTATTAAGGTAGGGGCAGGATAGTGAGGCTGGATGGAGGAGAGCTTTAGAGAAAGAGAGGGAGAGAGAGGATAAAAGTTAAGCTCCAGTGAGGCAAAGCCTGGTCAGCTAAGTCTGAATGGAGCAGTTCACTGGCTGTGAAGCCTCTCCAAAGAGCCTATTGTAAACTTACGTTGGCACAATGCATGAAGCCCCGGGGACCTCTCTCTCTCTCTCTCTCTCTCTCTCTCTCCTCCTCCTCTCATGTGACCTCTCACAAACACTGACATACAGACGGACACATACTTCTCCTCGATCCAGTTTTCCTACCTAGACTAAACAGACTTTTTGTCTTCTTCTACAATTCAACAACAGGCGGTCTGACACTACAAGGCTATTGCAGGGGAGAAAAAAAAAAAAAAGAATTTCCTGCACTCGCACCCAGCTATGAAATTCACACATGCACGACTGAGATCACTGTGCAGCATCATGCAGAGTTCAAACAGTGGGGGAATTCAGCAGCAGACAGTGTCACCAGTGACAGTGACAGGCTCAAAACTTTTTTTTTTTCCCCCTCTGTTCCTCGCTTTGCTTTTATTTCTCTGTCCTCTCTGAATGAGTCATTGAGGAGATACACACCAAGGCCTGGCAGTGCACGGACCTACTGTTATCGGGCAAATGTGGCTGAGTCGTCTGCAGCTCAGTCATAACAAATGTCAAAGAGCTATTCATCTCCCCTAATCCCTTTCTCTATTCTCTTGTCTCTTGCATGCACACACACACACACACACACACACACACACACACACACACACACCGGTGACACTAGAAGCATTCACTCAAAGTAACAAGAGTGAGAGCCGAAGAAGCGAGTGAATGTAATCCAGTTTATTTTGAGAAAGAATGAAGAAGGGGAGGCAATTAGGGAATTCATGTAGAGATGGAAAAGGCAAAGTGAGAAAAAAAAAAAAAGGCAGAAAGGGAGCGGAGCAGGGGAGGTAAGAAGTGAAAATATAAGAGAAGGAAAGTCGCCGAGGTTACGTGCCACCCTGCTGAGGAAATCTCTAAAGTGATATGAACACACATTTAGGTTGCGCCAAACGACAAAGACGCCATGAAGAACTGCACAGCATGGCCTCTCAGAAGAGCCGCATGAGTCGAGTTGTTCAGAGACACAAAATGCAGGGTGTGAGAGAGCGAGACAGAGCGAGCATTACATCCTGTCCCGCACTGTCAGAGCGCGCGCACAAACACAATCTAGCAGGTGACGCTGGTTTGACACATATAGAGTGTAAGATATGACATACACAAAAACTGAGGCGGAGAGGTGTACAGACTGTGAGGCGCCTCTTTCATGATGAGTATGTCACTCATCACATGCATCAGCAAGAATGAAACTGTGGGCCCCGAGAGGTGACACAGACACGAAATAAATTATATACAATTTTAAAAAGGAAAATTCTGAATGTGTGCCACCCGGGCAGCATTGGTTCAATATTATCTTTTTCATGGTGTGTGTCTCCTACCCTTGACAAATGTCATATGGTGTCTATATTCAAGTATATGTTTTATGACATTAGCTGAGGCGGTGTTAATTCTATGTGAGGTCACATCCACCCACTTTAAAACACTGTGGGAAACTCTGATAATCATTCAAGTGCTACTTTAATAGTTCCAATGCAATGTTAAGGGTCAAATGCTCCTTTCTTGGTTGTTCTTGCTGGAAGTGTCTCTTCTCTCTCACAGTCTTATTTATATGGTCGTACAATCCAACTGCCGTATGTCTTCCAAAATCCCAATTTATGTAAGAGAATAACTGTATTGGCAAGGAAGGAAATGTCGCTGTTGATTTGTAAAGCAGCTTTATATCCGACTCTATGGGAATGAAGACAACAGCGCAGCATTTCTAATTTCTGTCCTGGAGTGGTGAGAAGTTTCTTCGAGAACTGGAGCACTTACATGAACGTCCGTGGGGACCTGAAAAGATGCTAGTGTGCAAACTTATATAGCACACTCAAACATGAGCCTGCTAACGCCAATGAGACACTCTGACGTGTGCAAATACTGGATATAAAAACATGCACAGATCAATAAAATTGGATACCAGCACACACACACACACACACACACACTCACACAAACACTAGACAGAGTGTTTACAAGAGGACAAATTATCTGCAGCAGGACCTCGGCACAAACTCCTCCGGGAGGGGTGGCAGATCTACTGAATCTCTCTCTTCTCTTTCTCACCCTTCCTCCCTAAATTTCTCTGTGGTTTTCCCCTCTTTATGGCCTGACTCTCTAAAATGATAAGCCGGTTGACGTCTGATCCAATTATAAGCTTGATTCTGGCTCCAGAGCCACCCTTGTCCTGTCCTACCTTGCCCTGTCCAGATGTAATAAGAGACATGTGACAGAAATGTCAGGATCAGTACAGATCTCTGTCAACAAATACAGCAAGTAACTGCCCTAACCTCAAGGAGAAAGAGGTAAAAGAAAGAAAAAATACGGGGTAATAAAAGATGGGGTGGCCGTCCAGGAAGTAGCTGGAGGAGGCTTTTCTCATAAGCAGCTACGCAAACCATCAAACTAATTTCTCAGACATCTTGCGAGATGTAGATGAGAGAGCATGTGAACAGAGGAGCGGCGACAGATGTGATGAAATAAGATATACTAGATGGGAAATATGCAAGGAGTGATAGGAGTGCTTCCTGTTAGAATTCCATCCTAATTGACCTTTCTCTGTTGCCGTGGTAACAGCGGCATGGCTGTGGGAGAGTAATTACTGGTAATCTAACTGGTTTCTGTCCTGTGGGACAATTGATTTTCAGCATTATCAGTTTGGCTAACTCGCATGAGACGAGTATATTAGTTGGTGGTGCGCGCTGCCGGCGACTGTTTAACGTGACACTGACAACTCTCTTTTTAAAATAGAGCATAAATGTATGCTACAACACTTTTAAGCAGTTGGGTTTTCAGAATAACCACAAGCACCACGCAGTTACAGACATACGTGCCACTATTGCATGTGTATGCTGGACAAACAGGCAGGTCAGCAGTCGTGCACAATGCACCCCAGGCAGTCGACATGATGTGTCATGAGGAGAGAGCAGAGTCAGACTGACAGCATGTCCTCCAACGACCACACACACCCGCAACATATCACTGAGGCACGTCTACCCAGAGTGCCCCCCCACCAACAAATGTCTGTTCCACGCTGTCTGACACACATTTTAGCTCCAGACAGACAAACATGCCCGGCAGTGGTATTTTAGAAAGAGGAGAGGAGAGGAGATCAAATCCTTAACAAATCTTCAAATTCTTCCCTCCGTTTCCTTCGCTTTCTTTCTCGGGGTATACAATGAGATGAGTTAATAGAGGAAGAAAGAAGTCGACTAGCTGAAAGGGAGGTCAATGAAATATGAACATTTTTTCAGTATCTAAGCACATCTACCGCTATGTTTTATGTCATATAAAAAGTGCAGGGTACAGGATTCTACTTTAACCAAAGTGTGACCATCTCTCTATACTTTCTGTTACTCTATTGCAGTGTGAGTGTGTAGGTGTGCCTCCGTCCTTTAGTCCTAAAGCCAAAGAACACATGCAGCTCTCCGGTGATTAGTTTAGGAGAACAGGAGCAGGCACATGAGAGGGCTGGTAAACCACATTGGTACTGTAGGACCATACCAATGGTTGTTGCATGTTTAAGCCCATTAACTACAAGTCACTTATATTTTACATCACTGTCAGACAGCTTCCAAAGTCTTAGGTTAACAGTCTTTAGTTTTTACTTTCCAGGCAGTTCTTATAGCGGGGAAAAATCACACTAACAGACTGATTATTTTATGATGCGTAGTTAAGAAAGGACTTTAGCTACATTCCTGGCAACCATTGGTGCCAGTATAGTGCTGAAATAATTAGTTGATTAATAATCATTTCTGTGGGACAGAAAATTAACCTACAACAATTTTTGTAAATCAAAATATAATTATTAGTCATTTATCAAGCAAAAGTGAAAGATTCACTGGTTCCTGCATCACAAATGTGAGGATTTGCTGCTTTTCAGGTTTTTATATCAACATAAATTGTGTCTGATATAGTTGTGAATTGCGTACTTTTGAGCAGTTGATCAGACTAAACAAGCAAATTCAAGATTTGTGATGGGTATTTTTCACTTTTTTTGGGGCATTTTTTTAGATTTTAATCAGATTAATATATAATGAAAATAATACATAGTTGCAGTCCTAGCCAGTATGATATGAAAATCCATTGCACAGATTGGAAACTTGCTTGAAATAGGTAATCAACTGCAGTAAACAATTAGTCGAGCAGCAGCAATGTAAAATGTATACAGTGATTGGTAGTTAAAGTCGAGATGAAATGAAAAATGCCTTTTTAACCCTTTTAGATCACATCCCCGGTCATATTGTGCACCTATTTAACAATATATGCCAAAAGAAATACAAAAAAAATCAATTTCTTTGTATCCCTTTATCAAAATCCAATCATTTTTTCTTCCTGTAAAAAATATGACGTGTGCTTACGTAGGCTTGAACCAACCAATTTCAACAAGTAATACCAAGACATCCACCCAACAATCGACCTTCAACTTTTCTCTTCAACAGAGCTAAGATTCATTATGACACGCCCACTTTTCAACGCTCAAATCAAAATCCTCCCAACGTTATGTCCCACCTGTTTATCCTGTTTCACTTGGAAATACGTCACGACTTTAATGAGCTAAATCAGGAAAAACACTGGTATAATATTCATAAGAGTTAAGTACCTTAAGAAGAGAATTACATGGTCATCTCTATGACTGCACAACAAATTGGAAAATTTCTAGAAAATACCTGGAGAGGGTATGAGACTGGGCACCAAAAATAGTCAATATGTGTTCAGGCATGAAGCTACACTAGTGGTACCATAAGGGTAGCGTGGATGCCAAGGGTAAGGAGTGGCATTATGTGATGCCAAAGGGAAGATATGACCACGGTGATTTAACACCAAACACTAGGATACCGTGTGGAAAGGCATGAGCTTGCATATGGCCCCAAAGCAACGAGCGATGGTGACTGCATACAAGCAACCCTGTTCTACTGGGCAAATAAACTCTGAGCTACAGCAGGATGCCAGGGTGGGCATGTTGGCCCCAATCTCTGGCTGTGTGGTTAGCGTGGTTGGCATCCTGGAGGCATGGTATGACATGTGGTTCATCCCAGCAGGCAGCCAGAGTCACAACAAGAATGACACTTGTGTCTACACACTACTATGCTGCTCACTTTTGCTGAGAGTCAGAATAAACACTCTCACTCAGTGTGCCAACAGACACCAGTAACGGGCCGAAAATATGGAAGATTTCTTTGTGCTTCGGGCATGTTTGATATAAAACATGCTTCATCACTATCATACATCTAATTTAATATTTTATTTCATTGTTATTTGGCGTATAGTAGCTCACCATCGGATTGAGGCCAGAAAAGATGTAATGGAAAAGATCACTGAAGCAAAATATTGTGTGTTTTTCTTTTAAAACCAATATCAAACCACCATGAAATGCTTCCGTCTTGTATCTATCTACCCGTCCATGCTCCCTTCATATTTGAGGATGGGTGGGCTGACCACTAAGAGAAACAGAGAAGTCAGTCAGAAAGCAGTGATCGTTTTCACAGAGCAGAAGAAAACTCAGCATGCACCGGGGGGGGATTTACCCTGTATCATGTATGCTATACTCTCACTAATACACACACGCAATCACACAGAAACTGATCTAACCTGAGTCGGGACCCACGCAGAGCAGTGGGACAGTGTGAGAAACACAGAGGAAAAACTCAAATATAGGAGAATCTGAAACAGTCAAGGCATGGAGAGAAGAGTCAGGGGATGGTGGGGGTGGGGGGCGGGGGCGAGGGGGGCTGGGGGGTGATATTAAGTGAATGAGGAAAACTGGCTACTATGAAAAAAGCGAGAGGGAGGTCAGCGAGAGAGAAAAAGAGGCTCACGCTTCATTGAATGTTATGCCATAGGGCCTGATTCTGCTGACCTGGTTTCTTTCACCAACAAAGGCCATGCATTAACACACTCACAAAAACGTCTGCACACATGTACACACACACACACACACACACACACACACACACAACGCCTATGGACATTTACACACCCACTTAACCTAAGCCTGTGCACACAAGCCTTATACCTACACATTTACACACATGCTTACTCTTACATGTACCGTAGCTTCCCCGTCTCCACATTTCTGCATCCTATATCTGTACACTGAATGACTTTAAGTAATTATTTGTGGATCTCTCCCCCCCCCCCCCCCCCCCCCCTCCTCTATATAGAGTTTGTCAGTTTAGAGCTGTGGCTGAGGTCAATGTTGGTGGGCAATGAACAGTGGCAGTGAACAACAGGCAGCCATTCAGAAACTTTTTCAAGCTTTAGGACAGAATTAAGACTAAGCAGCCCAGTCTCTTGCACTGAGAGATGACAGACAAAAAAAATTTAGCACAGGGTATCAGTTATGGTTTCCGTTTCAGTTCCCACCTTTCACAAGAAAAACAGTTTTTAAATGATTAGGTGTTCTCGTAAATTCTGTCACGTGTCAGATGTTTTGCAATGGTATCTATGCCTATCTCTGGGTGTATTTGACTATTGTGTGCAATGTTGCAAATCATATTTTTATATGATTCTTGCACCAAAGTGAGTACCTTGACTTGTCGGGTATTTAATTCACTGGATCAGCCAAAACAGACATTCCTGTATGTATTCCTCTATATATGCCAAGATAGAGGGTTTTATCCAGCCCCAATTTGTGTCTAATCTACTAAAAAGCTTGCATATTTAAATAAACTCTAGTCATGCTGAGCCATCCATGATCATCATTTTAAGGAAGCAAAACCCTTGAACACTTGTGCTCAAGAATAGGAACTGTGACTTGCTATCTACAACAAAACATCTGGTTATGTCTACAAAAGAATTTGTTTTTTAATGAAGATGTATATCAATACATTTGAAGTGACATGTTGTTTTCAGGAGTTGCAAGATAGTAGATTTTTTTTTCCTGGTTGAATGCATCTGAATACAGATGGTGTGCACTCTGTTACATGTGCCACAATGTGAAATGTGAACTGTTGTGACAGTTGTGCAGTAATGGACTGAGGCTTTAATGAAGAATACAAATATGTTGACATACATTTACTACTTAGTGACTCAATTCGCATAACTGTTCACGTACAGTACATTCTCACTCAGTCATCTCTATGCCCTGTACCTTCGCTTGAAAACCATAGACTCACCGTGTGGCTTCAGCCGCAGTGCCTTTAGGCAAGGCAGCGAAGTCCCACAGTGTGGTAACAACAATACTGCAATGCAATACTATGTTGTGTATCTGTGTCCCAAATGATACTAACACAAGGTGACTCCCCAGTCAATTTATACATCCAATAAGGGAATCAATAAACACAATTTACTCCATTTGGAGACACTTTGATAAATGCATACTGCAGGTAAACCTTGCAGCAGCTGTATTCTCTTCATTTTCAACTGACCCAGTGCAAAGAAACATCTGGCTGTGCAAAGAGATTGATCAATTTTCACTCAGTACACTGTGAAAGCCAGGTTTCATGTATTGTGATAATATTTCATTTGTTTCCATGTTAATCCCGTCTCCCGCCGTGCACCACATTTTAAAGATTTACTATTGCATTTTCCCTCTTCATTCAAATCAATTCTGCGCTCTGCTGTGTCCCACTGACACACTAACACCACAGTGAAGAGGATGAAGAGCAGCAGCAGAGAGGCTGGAGTGGAGTGACCTTTCTCTATGCTAATCTCTACAGAATGGACACACACACACACACACACACACACAAAACGTAAGGTAGAGGATTTGTCCTCCTCTGTCAGATGAATCAAAAGGACATCATCAAAACACAAATCCTCCTCCTTGTGTGTAGTGTGGCTGGGTTTTTTTCTCCCTGGATTACCCCTCCTCCCACTATCTTATGTGTCAATCAGAGCCTCCAGTTATAAGGCGTGACACACCCACTGGAGCGTACATTTCACATTTCGCCATATTAAAATAGCCTGATAATATAATTAGTCGTGAATCAAAGCCCAGTAGTCGCATTCATCTCCCTTCCCTGTCCCTCCCTCCACATTCCCTGGTGTTTCTGCGCACCGCTGGGCAGATGTAAACCACTGCCTGTGTCATGCCGCATCCCACTATCCTACTACCAAGCCGCTATTACTGCATTTCTCATTCACTTCAGCCAGCCACACTGAAATAAACTCCAACCCACGGGGGGATATGATAGGCTCGACGACTTTATAGCCACATTATCAGCCAATACGCGGCTTCTTTCCCAATAGTGGAAAGAAATGTGGCGATTCCTGCGCCTACTGAGCGTTAACCATTCAAAAAAAAAAGGTATTGAATTGTTCCCCCTGCAGGATCAATAGACAGAGGCTGAGCAGCATTGCTGCACTGTGCCGCTTCTGCACATCCACTGCATAGAAAGATGCAACATGAATGTCAATGCCACAGCCACGGTGCAGTGGTGCGGGTCTGTCAGAGGCTGGGGGACAGATGATGATGATGATGATGTCTACATTTAAATCCAGTTGTAAAGCTTTGGCTCGCAGCCGTCAAAGCCCGGAGCAGAAGAAAAAAAAAGAAAAGCTTTGGGCCCACAGGTGGTGATGCGTTTTTCACTACCACCATGTTTTTGCGATTCACCCGGGTCTACTCACCACCACTGCGGAGTGTCTGACTGCGTTGCACGCCGTCTGCCGTATCTCCGCCGCGCTCCCGGGTTTCAGCAGGTTCTTGGTGAATCTCCGGGTCGATTCGGCTGCCATCTCCTCATCTGAGCGGCCACCGAGCACAAGTCAACCTGGCGATATCTGCGGCAGTCAGAGCTGGCCCTCCGCGCTCCTACCATGAGCCGACTGAGCTGTGTTTACACACACACACACACACACACGCGCACACACACTTTCTTCAGTCACACTGTGCAGAGGATGCGTGCCTGCGCGCAGCTGAGATTGGAACCAAACTAGAGTCAGACAACACTTCCGGTTATGCCTTTCAAATTACACTTCCCAAACCCCAGTGCGATGAATGCTTGACTTAAAGTGCTGCATTTATTTTGAAGGCCCAAAGCATCAAATTCAGTGTAAATCTTGCAGCTTGTCTTTAATCAACTTGACGTAAAAGAAATGTTCACAGCACCTACTGCAGCTCAGTTTTACACGTAGCCGAATTAACATATAGGCTATTGTGATATGTTCAAGTAGGCTACAGAAATTCATTCAACAGCAGCCTAACAGCTTCTGCTTAACTTGATTAGAGCAGGGATTTACACTGTACACACCATGCATCTCAAGGGGAACTCTCAAATGTCAACTGCTCATCAGCAGTCCAGTCACGACCGAGGAAGCAACAGCATTTACAGTAGAGGTTAGAAGATGTGGCGGACACATGTGGCCAACAGCGACACATGGCGGAAGCAAATGGTTAATTCGTTCTCAAATGGCCAGAAATAGTTTCAGCGTCTCAGTTAGTTGTTACAGTAAGAGAGACAATGGAGACAGGGGCGAGGATAAAAGGCAGGTTTGGTGTGCAGCCTGTTGTTTAACTGCGCAAATGAGAGGCTATTAAAGAGTTATTTAAGAAAGATGCTGGTTTACAGTTGTTGCACGTAGGTCCTTCATTGAGAGCAACAAATATTAATAATGATATTAACTTTATCTAAGCCCCTGTCTTAACTCGCGCCATTTTTCAGCATTTATTACTCACGCAGCTTCTTTTTAACACAGCAGTATTCTGCCTCCCTCTTGTGTTTATAAGCAGTACTGTAGTGTTCATGAGAAGTCTGAGGCACTGTGGGTTTTCCCAAACATTTTCCCACTCAGTGGTGTCTATATGAAGATAGTTTTGGTTTTATTTGCAGAGGTTCTGCCGCTGAGACATTTGCCTTCACTGTGGATTATCTGAATCGTCCGCCTCCTGATATGAGAGCTGATCTCTGTAGGCATTTCTATGTCATGTCTTTCAAGAAACAACGTCTTGTATAACCAGTAGAACCAGCATAACCCATATACCTTACTGTGGACCATGGATGGATTATGAAATGGTAAGGCCCCCCATTATTTGGCCCCTCTACCCTAAATTGCAGTGGATTTTTTTTTACAGAACCAAGGCAAACCACGATTTTCTCACTATCACTATCATTTTAATTAAAAATATCTAATCATTTTGTTTGTCACATGACAGACACTTTCTTATTTAGTTGTCTTTGGCCATGTTTCCCCATCTTTTCATTGAGTTTCCTCAAATGGGTGAAACAGCGCCCCTCTGGTTTGTAACGGCTGCTGAGTGTCAGCCAGCCTGTGTGGTCAAAGTTGGCATTGCACTGAAACAGTCGAGGCAATGAATCATGTCGAGTTTATTAAGGGGAAGCCAGGAGAAGTGAATTTTTTTTTTTTTTTTAAAGTACTTGCAAACAAACAGTTTCGGCCATGACAAACAGATGCCTTTAGACATTGTGAAACTGTGTGAAATGACAGTTTTCTGTAAAATAATCAACTCTGAAGTGAACCGTGAAGCCAGTTAAACTCACAACAAACAAAAGAAGGTTAACATCTTGTTTCATTTAAGCTAAATGCAACAACCGACCAGGGAGAGTTAGCTAACGTTAGTTAGTGTTGCTAATGCTATCAGCTAGGCTAACATGCTACCACTGAATGTTAAAGAGAAGAAGAGTTTTGTCAACAAACCAAATCGACAACAAGTGCAGTGGGATATTTCATGACAAGGATACTTCTTCATGAAGGAAAAGAAAATGGACCTCAACAAATGTGAGTCACATAAATTACCTGTCTGTCTGTTTGTTTGCTTGTTTGCTTGCTGGTTTCTTTCTTAATTATTTAATGTCTCCGCGGTAAGCTAGGTTGTATTTGGTTAAAATATGCACGGTACCTTGTTTTATCTGGATAATGAAGTTGCTGTGGTGTAGCTTTTATCTACAATGACACAGATGCAGGAACAGAACCTGCTTTGACTCAATGGGAATTTCTCCAGTTTTGTATTTATTGGTTGTTTGGTCACCTGTTGACTGATTTCAGAATGAGTCTGTTTGTGCAGAAGGTCTGCTACCTGTAGTTGCTTTGGAGAATTTCTACATCCTTGTTTAGTTTTGAAGCTGTGCTGTTCTGCTTCAATAACTAACTACAATACTGGAGGCTTTTATAGGCTGTTTCTTTTGTATTTCAACATGTAAATAAGATTGTGTAAGTCGTGTGTTTGATACATGCATTCCAAAAAGGATTGCTGTGCAAATAAACTTTCAGTTTTTAGTGTTAAATTTCTTAAATATCAAACAATTTTCTGTACCTGTATCAGAGCTTTTGTAGGCCTATATATTTTTGTGTAAGTCATCTGTGCCAGTTGTTCCCAAACTTTTTCACATCAAGGACCTCATAAACTGACACAAATTAGACCACGGACCCCCATTTGATAAGATTTTTGCTTTTAGATGTTTTATTACAGAAAGTGTATGAAACCCATGAACCAAATAGTCATTTTGTCAATGTTTTACTTATGAATGGAATTATAGTGAAAGTGAATTATTCCCCTTTTTGCTGGCGGCCACCTAGAACTCCCTCAAGGACCCCTGGGGGTCCCCGGACCCCTCTTTGAGAACCACTGATCTATGATATGTGCATTGCTTCTTTTTAATTTAATTTTTAACAAAAATCAGTCTCAATATCATCCTAAGGTTTATAAATTGAATGCTATGTAGTTTGTTGTGTTACACCTCAGTGGAACAGTACAACTAAGCTGACTTTGTTGGTAAAAATGACTCGTTGTCGTAGCCTACCTTTTATACCATATTTCTTTATATTACCTGTCCGACTTGGTTTCTAATTCACTCCACTGCTAATATGAGCACTTAGTTTGAGAGGTGATTTAAGGGCCCATGTCTGGGCCAGAACCGCCATTGGATTGGCCCTTAAGTACAGATTCCCAACCACGCTCCCTTGTCCGACCTACCTAGCTTCCACCCAACCCCCCAAATCATGGTGGTGTCACGTTTCTTTTTTATGAAATCTTCAAGGATATTGACTGACCCCTTTGACTCTCCAAGAAATGTTAACAGTAGTAATGAACAGTCACTTTACAAAGACCCACTGGGCTGGTGTTTCTTATATTTTTCCTTTTTTTTCTGCTTTTGCTCCTTTGCATGATTTTTATATGATCAACCACATATTAATAGGAAGATTCATATGTGGTGTTGAGAGTATGATCGTGTATTGGATGACTTGAATGTGAGGTCAAAGTTACTGGGAAAGATGAATATGATGTACCAAATTTGATCTCCGGGTGGCAGTATCACATCATGCATTGCTCCAGATAAAGCTTGTTCACTTTAGAGCAGAACAAACCTTTAATGAGATGTTAGCACCAATGTAACGTTAGTGACCCATGAGTATATTCCACAACAACTTTCTCTTGTCATGTCATAGATAAAAAAATACATTCTGTGTCCATGAGTGAGTGACATACATAAACACACACTTACTAGCCACTTTAGGTAGACTTGTCTCATCTGTAATCTGACCTAAGTGACTGTAATTAATCACACTAGCTTGAGAGGTTCAGTTATTGTTTGACTTGAGGTTAACAAGGTAAAAGTGCTTAAGTGACTTATCATGGTTTACTGTAATCATTGGTGTATGATCACTGAGATGCTCGAGCACACAGACCAACTTTTCATACTGTACTTTAACAACATTTCCCATTTATGTTTGATTTAGATTTTGTGGCATATTTTGTGTTATCTGATGTTTGTCTCTATCTCGTTGTTGCTGCCAATTTTGGCTAGAATACTCTTGAAATATAGTTTTTTAATCTCAGTGAGACTTTCCTGGTTGAATAAAGGTTAAATAATATAAAATACAGTTTACTTTGCAGAGACTGCTGCAATAAACAGTTTTTTAACCATAAACAGATGATGGTATAGTGGGCACATAAGCACCAAAAAATGAGATTTATACTCTAGATATCCGAAGCAAGCCATGCATCGATCCTCAGTCGTCCAAGTAAGCACTGCTAATATCAGTCTATCATATCATTGTCATTTGGTTATGATATAAAAAAAGCCTCTTTGGTAGGGTACCAATTGAGCAGATTATCAGTCTAGCTCAGGTATCATTCCTTCATGCGCTCAGTTTACCCACCCAAGGAATCACATATAACCCTTCAAGATAGGTCCAGTAACATGATAACGACTGTAGCTTAATCTAATGACCTCATCTCCAAATCTTGCTCATAAATGGACCTCAAAAAATCTGCGGGAAGCTGTTATGGATCAAGTTCCTAGGAAACATTTTTTATCCTGTGTTAAATCTGTGCCTCAAAAAATACAGTCTCCTCCAGTGCTGGGCAGTGATGCAATGCCCCGAGGCGTTTTTCAGAAATGTGTTACTCAATAGTGTAAGAAATTTCAGAAGTGTAGCAAAGTATTACAATTTCTAATTCAGTATTAACATGACATTTACTAAACCCAGTGCTCACACACTTTAAGATGTGGACCCAGCCTTCGCCCTAACCCCAACCTGTCAGCTCTGCAATGTCTAACTACCCAACCTAAGCCCTAAGAACAAGGGGAAGAAGACTTTGACAAGACATCTTGTCATGGCTGAAAATCCTAATCAAGTAACAGAATCTGATGGGGCATAGGTTACGGTTTTACACCTGTTACATCAATGTTGTTTCTGTACATTAGCTGTAGCGTAGAGTCATACAGAAGGTGAGGATCCAACAGTAGGCTGGCTCCTCTCCTGTAAAAAAAACTGTAAAAATACAGAAAATGCACCATGTGCGTATGATGGCTTTGGAAGGCCTCTGATGGCACATGATTAGAAAATTAATGTGACATTGTTTTTCAATCAGTAAAACATAGTGAGCGAATGATCATATGTTCTAAGTTACTTGCCCATCATTGCAGCTCTGTGGGCAAATCAGTCCTCCATAGTGCAAGTATGTGAAACTAATAAAGTGGCCACAGAATGTGCCATTTGGACACATGACAGAATCTTGTGGGGTCTGAGAGACATCCAGGCTCACCTCAGAGCTACAGACAGAGGCAGCCAGATAGGGAGGGGTTGGATATAAAAGGGAATAGAGGCAAAAGAGCATAAATGAAGAAGACAAGTAGCTATGAAAGAAGTGCTGGTGTGCTGGTAAATGATAAATTAATCTCATAATGCATTAGCCAGACAGTTATGAATGCACTGTGAATTCTACCCTAATCCCCGTTCTGTATGGCTGACAGTAAAGGTTAATGTTGAGGTGAAAGTGAAATGCAGTATATGGAAAAAAGAAAATTGTGAAGCCAAGACAGAAAAATGGAGTGAAGAGGGTTGGTGAAATGCTGGATCTCTCCAGGCAGGGGTTGGACATAGTGCAGCTTTAGGCAGCCTATTTTTCTTGTCAAGTCCTCAGATTCAATAACAAGATAGCACTCTCCAGTATCCACAGGTTCCTCAGTTCAAGACTATCTTGAGGACAGAGGAACGTAGAAGGCCATTTGAAGCCTTTAGGGAGAGCAGCAGGATCACATTTCTGCAGGCCCGGCTCTGCCCCAGTGTCTAATTCTAATTTCCTCTTTCACAAGCTAACACAAAAGGAGTGTATGTCCATCTGCAACAGGGGTCCCCCGATGGGAGAGAAAGAGAAGAATGGTGTGCATATGAGTCCGGGTCTGATGCTTGCACGTGTGCTGAATGTGTGTGTGTGTGTGTGAGAGAGAGATGGTTTAAAAGATGTGGATACAATGTGTAGGAGAGTAAGTCACTGGACTTGTGTACGATTGAGAGAGTATGGGGAATAGGAGCTTTTGCCAGGAGAGGACAAGCTGATGGTGGATATACAGCCACAGAGAGAGACTTAGATGAAGGGAGAAATGCAGTGATATTTTTTTTTGAAAAGTAGGTGGAGAGGTAAAAATGGAAGAAAATGAAAACAGAACTCTAGCAAATAACATATGGAGAGCGGTGGTTTTCGAACATATGGGCCTCCAACTGTGGAGGACAAGTGAATGTCAAGGAGAAAATCCACCGTATAGCTGAAGTTGCGTTTTTTAAATATGTTATTATATACATATTAATGTATGTGATACATACAAATTACATATTAATCTGCCAATATTTTTTTATTAATCGTTTAGTCTTTGGAATGTAACAAAATACTGAAAAAATGCCCATCACAATTTCTTAGAGCCCACTTTGATGTCTTCAAATCACTTCTTTTGTCCAACTTAAAGTCCAAAACCCAAAGTTATTCAATTTACAAATATATATAGAAAAGAAAAGCAGTAAATCCATACATTTGGGAAGCTGGAAGTAGCTAATGTGAGTGAATCGATTATCAAAATAACTGTCGCTCCACTTATCTTTCAATCGACTAATTGTTAAACCTGAACAACCCCTTAGCAAAGACAAAAACCAGAGGACAAAAGCTGTAGACTAAAGCCTGGAGCAGCTTTACTGACATATTCAATGGTTTGTTAACCTCTTCCATCCAAATGAACTTTATTTCATTGTACTGCTCACATACACTACAGTATTCGTTGTGAACTGTTCCTTTATCTTTCGAGCCACTCTGAGTATCACGTTTGACCTCCCACTCTGATTCATTTGGGCAACTCCAGTATTTGTATTTTCATCAAGAAAACAATCTTGGTTCTTGAGGTATGAAGGAGTCTGATTCATGTCTGATTCAAACTGAGATAGTTTATCAGTATTTTTCAATATCCTCGCTTTGCAAAGTAGCCATCAAATGCAAATGCAGTAAACAGTAAGTTGATATGGTTGATGTGTTTGTAAGAGATGACTCAGCTCATAAAGAGACTGTTGTGGTGCTACGCAGCAGTGAAGGAGTTTCATGTTTGATAAATGATAGAGGCTAACAGAGGCAATCTGCATGTGTATTGCGTGCACACATGAAGTTGACCTCCAAGTGAGGAGGAAGGTCCAAATCTGGCCAGCTGAGGGATGCACATAATTGGAGATAAGAAGCAAGAAAGAGAGGTAAAGAAATACTAATCACTTTTTTGGTACCAACTGAAACATGTGCATAGCACTGAGTATTGAAACATTACAAATACTAACCTATAAGTTTTCACCAAACGCCTGGTCACATTCTAACTTTTCTTCGCTTATTTTTTAATCAGATAGTTCCTGATTTAAATCATAATTTTTCAGATTTTAGACTGTATTTATTAGTTAATGTTCTTGTATTTAGACATTTAATGTAACAAATTTGGCTTTATTTTGTAAAAGTATTTCTCAAAGCAAGATTTTAAAAAATATTTCTTTGATACCTGCACCAAAACTCAGGTTTTGTATTATTTTCCTTTTTGGGGCATTTTTATGATGATGGTAAATGAGGGAGAGAGAAATGCAAAAAGGACCAGGGACATTGCAGTTTATGGGGGCTAACGTTTATTTTCATTGTCGATTTATCTGCCGATTTTGTTCTCGATTAATTGATTATTGTTTGGTCTATAAAAATGTTAAACTGTTAAAAACGATTAACTATCACATAAGAACAAAAAAATTATTATTACTCTAAAATTATTTTTACACTGATCGTCTAATTGATTGATCAATCACCTCTATACTGTAATGCTAAATATCATATCAGACGACTGATGAATCCTGACACCAAAGGAATGTCATGTATATTGCCATTACATTGATCCTGTGGTATAAGTGTGTGCGCTTACCATACATACATTTATAAATATGCACATCTCGCTATGTTTACCTGAATGTGTAGCACATATACTGTTCACATACAGTATCTGCTTCTTCTTTTTCTTTCTTCACACCGGGGTTTTACAAAGTTCACCAAATATGTGAAATGTCACTCTGAGTCCAACATAGACTGAGAGATACTGGATGACACGCCCTCCTTTATTTGTTTTGTACTCTTTCGCTTTCTAGCTTTTCTTTGTGTTCTTTAATAACTGAATAGCGTTCATCCTCTCTCACCCCTCTCTCATTCGCTCACTGTGTGTGTGTGTGTGTGTGTGTGTGTGTGTGTGTGTGTGTGTGTTAGAGAAGAGTGTCTGGTGCCTGGGGTGAAATCAGGCAGATAAAAGGCAGTGATGAGGTCTGGATCCTCAGCATCCTGACAGCTGTAGATTAAATTAAAGAACTTCTGACAAATCAAACAGATTTCTCTCTCTCTCTCTCTCTCTCTCTCATTCCCTCTCTGTCCCTCCATCTCTCTCTCTCTCCCTTCTCACCCCTAGAGCCCTCATCAGGCGAGCTGGGTGCGGAACTTGAAACAAAATGGATTTCATCTTTAAGGGCTTGGGCAGGCTTTGAAACAGCACCAGCTGCCGGGCCTGCTTGTCTCTCTCGCTTTCTCTTTTGGACTTTTTTTTTTTCCAGATACTTCAACAAACTTGAGCCATATTGTGACAGATAAAGGTAGAACATCAGTACTTCAAACCTTGACAGTAATTGAGAGATGAAACGGACACATTTTCCAGGTTCTGAGAGGCCCGCTCCGATCGGCACATCAAACCCTCCCACTCGGGATTCCAGGGAATGGCAGAGAGCGGCGCTCCGCTCCCACTGGATCTAAATGCCGCAGTAATAAGATGTTAGTACTTTCTAATGTGGTCTATTGGCAGTTAAACCCACTCTGATATGAAAATACACGTCAAATAGGCCCACTGCTGATCCGAGTGAAGCACACACACACACAGACACCATGAAAAAGCTACTGCCATCATGAAAATGTGTCTGTCATTGAAATATTGCCCCCTAATGTTTTGCCCTCATGTGAATGCCAGTCTGACATTACACGGATTTATAATGGAAGTCTAATTCAGACACATGCTGCCTCACAAAGGGAGTAACTGACAACTGTGTCAAATTTTTTTCTTGATACTGCCTGAGCGCACTGTTATCAATCTTTCATATTAGGGCTGCAACTAACAATTATTTTCATCATCTATTAATCTCTCAATTGTTTTCTTGAAAAATCAATTACTAAGACTAAAGAAACCAGAAAATATTCACGTTGAAGAAGCTGGAACAAGAGATTAAAAAAACAAACAAACCTCAAAACGATCGATTATCAAAACAGTTGGTGATTCATTTTCTGTCAGTCGACTAATCGATTAATCAACTAATCGTTGCAGCTCTATTGTGTATCTACTGTAGCCTTTATGATTTTCCATGAACTTCCATTAGTTCGATGCAATTTAAAATGATGAATGATATGATCAGTTTGCACCAGTAATGATTATGGCAGATGTATTTTGTAAGTTTTCTCTTTGCTGTTTGTCTGATTATGGGCACAGAAAAAAGACTAAATTAGCCTATTAAAAAACTAACGTGGAAGAATAAAGGAGGTTCAGGGAATCATAACTTTAAATATTAAAACTACTCGTGAATTGTTTTGTAAGTTTTATGAATTCATAATCTACATCACTACATCGCTGCTCCCAGCAGACCCAAACAACTACAGACTGATCCACCGACTGTACAGCTCACATACACTTGTCACTTTAGTGTCATTGCTGCCTCTCTCCTACCACTGTCTGCACTTTATTCTTGCACATATAGCCTACCGCACACACACTTTCTATTTTATTTTGTTCGACGCATTATTATATTTTTTATTCTCATTCTATGTATATTTATTTATTCGGACTCTTGCTCAGCAACTGTAACACCTGAAATTAAATCAATAAAGTGTTATCTTATCATAATTGGTGCAGAATTGTAAAGCAGCAAAGAGAGTAATTTGTTTCCCTTCTTATTTTCCCCCAAGGAGACAGTGTGGAAGATTAAGGCCCAAAATTACTCTAGTACACATGAAATTAGACAAAAAATAGACCACAGAACATCCCCAAGAATCTTTCCAGTCACTAGAGAGCAGTATTGGGCAGCAATGAGAGTGGAGATGCCAATTGTGTGTGTTTGTGTGTGTTTGTGTGTGTGTGGGGGGGAGAGAGAGGGAAAGATAGAAAATGTAAAAGAGTGTGTGGACTCAAAAAGCCCAAGCTTCAGCAGCTGGCCAAACAGACTGAGCAGGGGTTCAGGCAGGGGCTGAGTGTGTATGTGAATGCAAGTGTGCGTGTGTGTGTGTGTGTGTGTGTGTGTGTGTGTGTGTGTGTGTGTGTGTGTGGGAGAGAGAAAGAGAGAGAAGGAGCGGTGCAGACTGCTGAAGAGAGGCCTTCTTCTCACCCGACTCCTCGGCCCTGCTGCTCAAACCAACAGAATTAATAGGCTCGTTTGCCAAGAAAAACACTCTAATCAGTGGGTTTCCTCTCATTAAAAGTTAATTAGTTTGACACGAGTTTCCTGCAGAAGAAAGTATTGGCCACTTAGAACTCATTAGAGCCAAAGGAAAACATCATACTGAGGAAAGCTGGAGGAGAGGAGAGAAAAGAGGAATGGCACACACACACACACACACACACATGCACTGTAACATACAGTACACACTGAAAGACTCATGCTAGCTGGCACATCCACGGATATGTGCATTACTTTGTTATTCCTAAATGTTGGTGACATATGTAAACATGCATGCCAGCTCACATATACATATAGACACGCATAAGCACTCGCACACACAAAGATATACAACACTGTAACCTTATTTAAAAACTGTCAGTGGTCCTAACTTTCATTCTGTGATGGCGTCAGTAATAGCAAGAAACAGTTACCCGGGGATTTATGCGTTTATACACAAAGTAGGTCTGTAATCTTTGTCCCGGTTCAAACTCCAATTGTATGAGACATCTTGCATTTGGAGTTTTTACATTTGAGTTTTTGTTGTTGATAACTAACCACTGGTCCTAAAATATATGAATATAATGTGTTTGTTTGGTTTTTTTTTCAATTGATTTGAAGTAGCTTATTAACATACAGTACAATGCATTAGTAACACCCCAGCTGCTGATATTAATTGTGCCAAACTCTTGCAGTCTATTGACAGTGAAATGATACGGAAATATCAATGGAGGCGTTTGGAGCTACAACTAACAATTATTTTTATTATCAATTAATCTGTCGATTATTTTCTCAATCTTTTAGTTGTTTGATCGATAGAATGTCAGAAAATGGTGAAAAATATCAGTCACTGTTTTCCAAAGTCCAAGATGCAACCTAAAATTATGTCCTGACCAATATTTACATATTAAGCAGAGAATTTTAGTATTTTTTTCTCAAAACAATTAATTTATTATTAAGAGAGAGATAAATTTTCTGTTGATCAACTCATTGATTAAGTAATCATTGCAGCTCTAGAGGCATTCAGGACAAATGATATGAAAATTAAAATGCAATTGATCTTAACTTATAACTTTATTCCAAGCCAAGTGTTGGGAACAACTGACAATGATGATGTAGGTAGTCAGGCAACCAAAGAGCCAGATATTCTCCTCTGAATGCTGCGGATTAAATATACTCACTTTTAGCAACCTTAGCAGGACTACATACAATTACCAGGTAGTCTGACTGATGACTTTCCATCACTGTAAGTCCACCAACTTAAAATACCATCAAGTCCTTTTAAGATGTATTCAGAAACAGAATTCAAGCAGGTTTTAAAGTAAATTCTTCAAAACACTAAATACAAGCTGAATCTATAGTATGAAATTATGACAAAGCATTTGCGTGTGGCAGTTAAAGGACAGGTGTGACAAATTTTCAAGTCTGTCTTTATAGTCAGGTGTCCAAATGACCACTGAAAGAGGATTTGCTCGCTTTAAATCATTCCTCCGGTTCATACTGGCCATTAGAAGATCCTCTCCAGATGCACTTACAATGAGAGTGATGGGGGGGGGGGGGGCATCCTCGTTTTGTGCAAAAATGTATTCAAAAGCTTATCTGACAGTTATATTATATGAGGCTTCAAGTCAAATAAGATGGATGTCTCCCAGAGTTACAGACTTTTTAGTATAAAGTTTCCTCTTCGTGTTTCCTCAGACAGTGTTTCCCTGTTGAGCTGTGGTGGAAGGATGGTAACAAAAAGAGGGAATTTGGCACTAAAGGACAGTAATTTTGAAATATATCCACTTGATTTGATTAATATGGCTTCATATTAGTTTCAGATAAACGTTTAAATACATTTTTGCATAGAAGGAGGACTGTAGCGCTCAAGAGCTAGCTTTGCTGAGTGGACCCTGTTACTACGTCACAGCAGAAAGTCAAATCAAATATGACACCTGCCATAACTTTTGTAGTCGGAGTTTGCATTTCAGCCGGATGACAAGCAAAGCAGGGCGCTGGAAGTGTTGCTGGTTGTTCAGCAGCTAAAAAGACTTTACAGCCTTCCAGAGGATGGAAATTTACATCAGGAATGGCTGAAATTCATTTTTGGAGACAATCTTGCCTCCATTATTGGCAAGCGGTTGTGTGTGTGTTCAGGTTCTTTCCTTTCCCATTCATGATCAGACTCATAGATCGCTATATACTTTCTTATGTCTCCAGCTGCAGTTATTACTCCAGGTAAAGATGCGGCATAAGGGAAGCATTACTCATTAGGTCGTTTTCGGATTAGCTACACCTCCAGCCAATCGGAGTAGGTGGTCATTAATAATGCTGATTTTATGTAAATAGCTTCCGAAACAACCTGCTGGAGAAAGAGAGAAATCTGGGGCTGCAAGGAAAGATGGATTTAGAGAAATCTAAACAACCTTTGGTGAATAAAATGTCACAGATATGTTTATAGACATAGATAGACTCAATATTCATAAAAATGAGTCATAAAAGGCCATAATACCAGATCTTTAAGACATACTTGAAAAAATGTGAACCTATCCTTTAAGCCAAATCTCAGCAAGGGTTGGAAATTTACTGTATAAACTAGAATTCCCTATTTTTTAACACGTACTATCATCATTTATTTTTTAATTAGATAGAGTACTTTGCACACAATTTAGACAAAAACCACAAATAAATGCATTTTAATGGGCCTTTGCAACACAATAGAATGTTTTGCCTCTGTGGCTTTTTTTAGGCGTACCATATCTGTTCTATACCAAAGCAGGTGTGGATAGTTTCTCAGCCTTCACTTCAATATTTCATTCAACACATTTGCTAGAGGAAATTACAAGACTCACACCGGAGACAGAGAGGACAGAAGTCATAACAGAGGTTAGATAGGGAGGAACAATGAAGATGCAAGAATGTCTGCTATCAAAAGTCAAAAAAAGAGTATTACATATTATACAAAACAAACCATCTACCACTTTAGTACAGGGAATCATTACCAACATTTCATCTGGTGGATCCCAGTCTCCCTGACTGAATTTCAGCTCTCTTTAAATAAAGTTAGACACACACATACACTCACAGAGACACATACAATCCCACACCCTCCCCCATTTCCTCCTTCGCTCCATCTCTCCACCACTCTCCAGCCTCACTGATCTGTCCAGCCTGCTCAGACTTCCTCTTCTTAATGAATCATGAAGTTTGACTACTCCTTAATAAGCAGTGTTTTGCAGAGAGCCAGTGGAAAGCACACAGTTTGTTTTCCTTTAATTAGCCCGGCAGGTTCCCTGGGCACGGGGCTGAGCGAGTGAAAAGACCTGAGCCCACCGAGCAGCATCAGACGAGGAAATGCTGAGAGGCAGACCGCATTGCCAGGTGGCCGTAAGACGAATGGGCGCGGGCACAGACTGAGACGGGGCAGGAAACATAGAGGCATGGTGCTGCAAACTGAAGAACAATGATAGGAAATGTCCTGGAGAAAACACACCAGCCAGTGGTGAGAGAAGGTTGGAAAGAAGGAGGGAGAGGAGGGAAAGAAAGACGAGGAGAAAGGAAAGGAGAGAAACGGCGAACAAAGACGAAAGAAGGAAGGAATGTTAGGATGTAGAAACATGCGTAGAATAAGGAACGATGAAAAGAAGAAAGGTAGGGGCACAGTATGAATGCAGGATAAGTACTAGACGGCAGTGGTAGAAGGTAATGAAGTAGCCACTGTTTGCTTGAGTACTGTACTTCAGTATAATTTTAAGGTACTTGTACTTTGTACTTCTACTACATTTCAATGGGGGAAATTGTACTTTTTACTCCACTTGATCTGACTCACAGCAGCATTCGAAACGGTGTTTAAAAACTTTTTGCGATGAGTTTAACCTTGGTGGACTTTGGCCCGTGACGCCTCTGTGACAGCGCTGACCTTTTGAGGGAGCATTGAGCCAGAGAATCCAAAATGGAGGAAGTTATGGTAGCTTATTAGCAATTTTGCACCATCTACTTTTATTTTACCTCCTTGGTCTAAAGTTGAAACCGCTTCATAAAAGAGTAATATTTTGTAGACAATTATGATTAAGGAGTCAATTGTACAAACACAACCTTTGAATAGAACTTATTGTTCCGTGTGCGACCAAGCTAACAAGGTTGCTAACTAACAGTTAGATTGTGAGAGTTTTTTTATTTTTTATTTATTTTTATTTTTTTAAGAGCTTTTTCCTCCTTCAATAACGCTATGAAAGAGTAATATGCCCAGTACAGAGAAAAGGAAACTCTGATATATATTTTGACTGACAAGTGCTAGCATGTTTCCAGTTGGCTAGCAAGTAAGCGGTTAGCTCACCAACTACAGTAGTTAACCAACTAATGTGAGTATTCATACGTCACCAAGTATGACGCCATGCCATGAAAATATAAATACAGGTTTTTCTTAAATAAAGTATTTTTATAGATTGGTATTCCTACTTTTACTTAAGTAAGTACTGAATACTTTTTCCACCACTGGACACTAGTCTTTTAAAGAAAGGTCAGCAGGATGAAGAATTTCAAATCTGGTATAATGACACAGCACAACAGACATGCTCCTACTCTATTGAACCACAGTAAGATGATAAGTGTCAGTCCACAGCGTAATGCTACAGTATGGTGTCAGGATGGATACAGAAGTTTCTAAAGTGTTTCTGACGGCAGGTTAAAGCATGAAATACTTTAAGCCAATTCATTGTTACAACTGAATACACACCAGAGGAAAATAATCTTTTGCTTACTCCAGGCCCTCAGGCTATTTATTATACTCAAGTATTGCTGTAATAAATTCAAAGTAATCCTCAGAGCAACATTATGATTTGAATTGCATGTCTCATTGTGTTTGTGTGTGTTTGTGTTTGTGCGTGTGTGTGCGTGTGTGTTTACAGCATAGAGGCTGTGGGTCCACAGGTATTAGACTCTCATACCTTTGTAGAGTCAATATCAGAGGCCTCACCTCAGAGCCTGACCTTTCCAGACTGTCCTCACTCTACAAGACCCTCGCACACCCTCCCGTGCACACACAATCATACACACACACACACACACACACACACATCGTACGCCCCCACGATCAATCTTCCCCGCGGTCACTACGACAGCAAAGCACAAAGCCAATCACATCAACACGGCTGGGATGCCACGCTCACCCTCTGACGAAATGTCACTGGAGAGGCTATGTCAGGAGACCTCGGGCCTGTTAAGCGTCTGCTGAGTGTGTGAGCATGTGCATGTGTGTATGTGTGTGATAGCAGCATAGCAGGAGAGCTAGAAGATTCTGGATGTAGTTGAAGAGAGAGTACACGTGTATTTATGTGTGTCTACGTGTGAGTACTTGCAGCAAGAAAGTTATGTTCTTTGATTCACTTACACTCTGACCCTTTTAACTAATTTAAAAACAGATGATGGACTAACCTTATTACCAGCTGGTATTTTAGCAAGTTTTGTATTATGAAGCAACAGAGTTGAGCTTTGTCTATTGAGATCACACCGGAGGCCATGAAGATAATGACGTCTTGTCATACTTCAATAAAAGGGCAGAAGTTGATAGGTTGGTTAAGAGACGGTCAACTAGCAGTAACAGAATACAATAAAGCTATAATATACTTTCAATAATTCATCAGAAAATCAATTTAGATCCTGCAGACTCGGGTCTTACCCTGAATGATAATGCGTCACATGCACTAATTAAACAATGAGTGATCAAGCTTTTTCCACTGTATATTACAAAAAAGGATTGCGGCCAATCACACACGCGATGGAGCCCAGCCAATGCTGTGTACTGTATATTATTGCCTTACCTGGGTTACATTGTGTTACTGTGTGAAGTGGGGTGCCAAGACGAGGCTTCAGAGCCCATCTGAGTCTCACGTCCTACAGACAGCCGCCTGCGTTCTCCTGCCAAGCTCACCTGGACTGCTTCACCTGTGCTCGTTACCCAGTGGTGGCAGCTCTGTATGTGTAGAGCTGTTGGCTGAATCAAAGAAAAGTGTGTGTGTAACACTGGTATGTAAGAAAAAGGTTAGCAAGGTGCAGGACATACACTCACACAATGAGGGATGATCAACTGTGCCAAATGGCGGTTCTTTGGCGAGCTTTTGGTGCGATACAGAACCTCTTTCTTGTAGTGACATATAGCATAATCATCACTACAGAGCATCATCACACATTAAAACGAGTCTTTGTTGTTAGTATCTGGAGAAATGAGTGACCCAACAGAAAACAGACACATTTCATGTTGTTGTTGATTTCATTGGTGATTTTTAGACCTTTTAAAATAGTAATCTGTAGTCTAAAGTAACACCAAAAAATATAAATACATTTTCTTTTTCTCTTTTTGATCATCTTCACTTCAGCTTTTTCTGATGTAAAGCAATTCTACTGCAAATTCAAGTGAGCATAGTTTCAATTTGTTTGGCTGCGTATTTGATTAGTATGAAGAGAATCAAACTAAAGTCATTGAGTTAAATAATCTTCACTCAATAAAACCATAAAATCATTTCAGCACAATGAAGAACTGTCTATAGATGTGCAATAGGACATTTTCTACTTCCCATAGTAGAAAAAGCACATGTTACCAATAACATTAACAATGGCTCTGTTATATTCAAGTCCCAGTAAGCCACGACAGTGTGACACACACCACCAGGACCCAGAATCTGAAGCAACTAAATAAAATTTAGCCATCATTAATTTTATTATTTACACCTTCGCTTTTCATGTCAAAATGTCCTTTGTGAAAAAGGCCTATTGAAGAACTTTTTTTTTTCTTTTCTGTGTAGAGCACTGATGATACATAGCAGTGGACAAATTGATGCTATTAATATGACGGCTATTAAACCGTATTGATTATAAAGTTAGCTTTTTTGAATGCAGTCAAAAGGTTCGAGCAGGTTCTGCACTTATATAGTTTATGCTATACTTTGCAAGTAATGTCTAATAGGACATTATAAAAGTCCATATTATATTAATTTGATGCATTTCTATTGCATTCAGTATTATTTTTTAATACATTTGTTTTGGGCCGCCAGATTGTAGAACAGGATTTATGTTATTAGAGCCTGACCTGTAACAATTAATAAGAATAATTGTAAAATAATTATATTTAAATTATATTTTCGCACCATACAATACTCAGAATCAGTCATATTGTTACATGAATTAAGAAACTATTGCATCATCCATCTCTAATTAAATCTCAGCGAGGGAAGCATAGTAAGGAAAATATTGTTAAAGTAATCTGTATAAAGAGAGCTCCACTCACAATTGGTTTGGTTGAAAATAGCTCTGAGGACTGTGAGATGGGATCAATGCTGGCTGGCAGCACCTACATTTCAGACATCAGAAACATTTGCATTGTTTGATTGTGGAAAAACCAAGTTTAGAGTATTAGCCCTAAGGTTTCGTCTTCTGCTTTATGTTTTTTAAATATATATTTATTTGTTTAGGGCAAAAAGTGGGGTTATATTTGGAGAGATTGATATTCTCTATTTACAGAATGAATTATATTAACCAAACATGAGGTCACCGGCTCTGGCTAGCATGTTGGGGCTAAGGGAATGTCTGGAGTTGAACAATATCAGCGTAACCTCTGCTTTAACCCCACATATGAGCACTATTGATTCATTCACTTTGAAGAGGTCCTTGAAATTGTTTTCGATGAGGAACTATCGTGGCAGTCTATTGGGGCATCCAAGGCACCGGTCCAAATGAGAATGTCTCCAAGCTGGAGACAGATAGACAAATAAAATCACAAAGGCTGTGAAAAAAGACAGTCAGACAGACGCAGACAAAAACTGGAAAAAAAAGGGAGAAAAAGAGTAAAAGAACTATAAAAAACAACAGAGAACTCCTTGTTTCAGAAACAATGACTTTCCTGCCGATAGAAAGCGATGTCTGAGCTGTTGCAATATCCATGTCTCTGACAGAACTCAGGGCGTATCAGGCTTATTGCATTACCTGGAAAAAAAAAGGGAAAGGGTAGAAATAATCAAAAATGCATCAGAAATAATGCACTTTTCAGACTCTATCCATCATTGTTTCGGCACCCTCGATCCTTTACGAGAAGTGAGTGAGTGGAGGGAGGGGGGCGAGGCGCTTGCTCCCGCTCCCACAGCCAAAGAGGAGGATGGGTAATTAAATTGTGTGTCGCTCTCTAAGAACTAAAATGAATGAAATAGATGAATGCTATTGCATTATGCCACAATCGTGACCTGCAGAAAACTAATAGCGGAATAATAGTTTTAGGTACTGGCTCTATTTCTCTTATGCAGACAGCCACTTGAGTGAATATGCAACCGTTCTTGCAACGTCAAAATGGTTTGTCCCCCACCTTGACTATGTAATGCTCTATCTGTCTTTCTGTCTGCAGTGTCGGCCTCTCATAGATAGTCAGTCTGTTGGCCAATTTGTCTGCGTTCTCACTTCTCTTACAGCTGCCTCTCCACCCCATCCATCCACACACCTTCCCCTCCCAAGCTGTCACGCTCACATCAACCTATTTACCAGGCCAACATGGAGTCCAAAGTGGCTGAAACGATGTAGTTTTTTGTTTCTGAAGCGAGCAGCTAAACCGGTCTTTTTCTCTATTCAACATGCCTCCCAGAGACAGGGGCCCTGCTTTGTAGTTTGTTGACTGAAGAGCTGGGAAAATTGTCCTGAAATCCTGAGCAAAAAGGAGTGTAAATAAAAGATCAAACCAGGCCTGTGAGCAGAACCAGCGGCCTGGTACTCAGTGCAATAACTCACCACGTGTCACCACGTATTAGCTTGACGCGTTCAGCCGGGGTGGAGAGAGGTAGCCAGGAGCTTTTTTTCCAGCTGCTCTGTAGTCCTGTACAATCACCTGAGGAGATACAGCATATTCCACTGTAAAGAAATACAGCTTATTGAAGCTTTTGAAGTTTTCTAAGTCGCTCACCGTGGATCGCCTGTTACACAGAGATTAAAGAATCTGCTCAAGTTTTGGAGGTGTTTTCTGTTTGAAGCAGGAAGGGAGAGAAGTCTTTAAACATGATTTTAAGCTGCAACAAATATGAGGTTTGATGAATGATGTTATGTGGCTGAAAGGTCTGCAGAATCTACTTCATTGGTGTATGATTGTTAAAACAGCCAAATACCTATGGAGTTTAAAAAAAAAAAAAAAACAGGATACTCTCTGCCTTGCCAGAGGATCTTGCCCTCCTCGTGTGGCGCCTGGCCAGAAGATGGCAGCACCCAGCTATGCTTTGGCCTCCTCTGATCTCCATTGTGTCCACCTTTCTATTCATGGATATGCTGCATCCAATGATGGATAGAGATGTTTTGTGGCTGTGCTCGCTAACACAGTGTAGGTCACTGGGCTGATTGGGGGCCTGGTCCTCACCGCTGCTCTCTACATTTAAACACGCTGAACCAGTTAACCGCAGCATTCCTGGATCGGCCCACGAATCAACAGCTGATCAACAGAATCACTCGTGACACGTCCTGGCACTGAATACTAAACATAACTTAACAAATAGCCGTCTGGGGAAATGAAAGAGAAGATGCCAGCCGTCTCGGAATACACAAGTAGACAAATATACACAAACATTTAAATGACTGCTCAAACTTTGCAATAGCCTTGAAGTAAAAGTTGTTGTCCTATTGTTAGATATAGACAGCCGAGGTTTATTTCTGTTTGTATATGCTGGAGGGGGTTGTAGCTCTGCTCCTGTTGGCCCTGTTATTTGATTTCCTCTTTTACAAAGGCCACAGTCAGAGCTCATGTCAAAAGAATGCATGCAATAACAAAACAAGCTTGACTGATAAACACCCTGTGTTCACTCTGTGTGTGTGTGTGTGTGTATTTAAATGTGTGTGTGTGTGTGTCTTCAGGGTTGTGCTGTGAGTGATCTTCCTAGAGTGCGTCTGACAGAAACAGTCTTACACACAAAACCAAAGCAGCTTGAGACTCTTCCAACCCTCTAATGATGTTTAATGATACCTATCAGTGATGGAATACACACACACACACACACACACACAGTGTCTCACACCCTTCAAACCCCTCCAGGAGTAGCAGCACCTTGCCGACTGTGGAATTACAGACAGGCGATAATCAGGTCAGCCCACAGGTCCTCGGGGATTGGAGGTGTTCATAAACATTCCTGCTGTTCTTTTGTGTTACTTCCTGCGGTAAAACAGCAAGGCGCTCCAGTCGAGCCGACACAGGCTAGCTAGTGCGTCGGCTCGCCCCTGGGTGCACCATCCCCGTCTCTATGTGGAGGTAGATGTGCACACACACCTTCTCTGGGATATTAAAACACACTCAGGCTTCATGTAGACATATCATCAGAATATTAACCATCTTGTTAGCATAAAGAACCCTCCTAGTCATCTACATCTGATTTGACATTTGGCATTGAAATCAGTACCTCGTCTTAAAATAATATCTAACAGCGTTATATATTTCTTTTAAAGACTGGAAAAATGTGTGTGCGTGCATGTGTGTGTGTGTGATATTACTTGAGGTTGATACTCAGCGCCAACTACCTCCTCCTCCGTGTACGAACCTTCTACAAACAAAGACCAAAAGAATACAAAGGCGTGGGTTCAGCGCATGATTTTTTATTTATTTATTTTTTTAAGGATGTCAGCCTCTGCTTTTCAAAGATTTGACTCTTGCTCTGCAGTCAAACATAAACCTTTTGGTAAATTGATTAGGCACTCCAAACTTTTCAGGTTTTTGATGCAACTGATGTGAAAAGTTCAATACTGCACTCGCTCGCGCTGGAAAAAAAATTCACAAACATGTCTTTTTGTCTCTCTTTTTTCCCGTCAGTGACCCGGGGCCTTCTGCTATAGAGCAGGTGCAGAGGGGGCTGTTGACTTTCTCTAACAGGGTCTTTTACTGTTGAGGAAAATAGGAGATGCTTGTGTGACAGCCCCAGCTATATATTCTTTATCAGGAATTTAACTTTTTGAAACTTTTTGTACATTTAGCATCATTTTTATTTTCTGGCAAGTGAGGTAACTGTTGCAGAAATTATTCCCGCAAGTAAGATCAGGGAAAGTGAGATGATCTTCCCTGGTTTGGACTGTCCATTTCAGTCCGGCTCTTCTCCCCCATATTTTACTTACATTAACTCTTTTGTTGTATCCACTGTCAGGCCGAAATGATTTGAAAACAAGGAAGAATGAGCTTTGGATGTAAGTAGAGAGGGCCAAAACAATGTAAATTTTAGCTAGTGACTTCATTTTTGGGTTGAGAAAATGTGTGGCATTCTAGTCTATTGAGGGCACTGTCAGTCAAGACTGTCCTGACACCAAAATGTTTGTTTTAGCATGATTAAACTTGTTTCTAGACTATACCAAACTGCAAAATTGGCCAAGAAATACAAAGCTAGTAGCTGCTATTAACAGTATTGAAGTTATATATAATATTTTCAATTTTTCTCTAATTTCTTTATTCTTCCTGTCCTCTGCCCAACCTGGTTTTTACCCCTTTTCTTTGCCCTTGTTGACCTGTCCTTCCCAACTAAGATCCAAATACTGTCCAGACGTTGAGAGCAGCCTCGCTCTTCATCTCAGCCCTCCTCATTGTCAACATGTCTCCAGCAGAGCTATGTAAACAGCTCAGCCACAGCACAGGGCCCACTGTCAGAGCCTGATTACCCCAAAAACAGCCCCCAATCAAATGTAAATATGAAATAAATCACAAGTGACTAGCTCTGCTTCGAGGGTTGGCATGGGTATGCTGTTGTGGCCAAATCTGAGGGTCAGGTTTAATGCATCAAAATAAACAAGTCAGACCAGCTTTGTTTGTTGTGCGCACCAGACTATACAAGAACTATTTCGCTTTTTCTTTTTGTTTTGATGATGAATCAGAGAGAAGAGATACAGTATGTCGAGTCTGGGTGATGAAGAGGCTGTAGAGGAACAAATACTAAGTTACTTTCATGACATCAAAGTAGCACAGTGTAAAAATACTCTGTTACAAGTAAAAGTCCTGTAAGTAAAAGTATCAAAAGTAAAACTTCTTATTTTACAGGCAGAATGGAGCCTGTCAGTGTTATATTGGATTATTGGATTGTTATTACTAGTTAGGGCTGTCAAAGTTTTTTTTTGAATACGTTAACGCAGGTTCTGTTATGGGGATTAGGATTGTAAGTCTATTGTCTGATCCACACCCCGGAGCAGAAGGTGGCAGTAATGCACCAATAAGCTGGATGCCGACCACCATAAAACAAGAAGAAGAAGAAGAAGAAGGTTCTGTTATGATGACCTGTTGCCTCACCTGTAGTTTAGCCCTCTAGCATTAAGCCAGATGGCAACTAGCAAGGAACAATGGATAAGGAAAAAGGTATTTTGAATGGCAAATTCAGCTTCAAAGCCCTGTCAGATGGGTCTGTCAACAAGGCCAAGGTTATTTGTAGTTACTGTCGATGTGAACTGAGTTACCGCCAGAGTACATGTAGTCTTAAAGGACCAGTATGTAGGATTTAGTGGCATCTAGTGGTGAGGTTGCAGATTGCAACCAACTGAATACCACTCCCCTCAACCCCTCCCCTTACAAGCATGTAGGAGAACCCATGGTGGCCACGAAACTCGCAAAAAACACGTAAGGCCCTCTCTAGAACCAGTGTTTGGTTTGTTAGCCCGTTCTGGGCTACATAGTGGTGCAACATGGCGGGCTCCGAAGAGGACCCACTCCCCGTGTAGATATAAAGGGCTCATTCTAAGGTAAGGAAAACACAACGATTTTTATTTTCAGGTGATTATACACTAATTAAAACAGATACATACTTATGAATATTATATTCCATTTCTGCCAATAGATCCCCCTAAATCCTACACACTGGTCCTTTACTTGAATTGAGAGCCACCAGTGTATCAAAGATATTCAACCTGTATGATGACCAAAGAGCGAAAGTAATTTTCTTTCTTGTACTCCCTTTCCACTGTTTCCTGCTCACTTTATTGTTTGTTTTATTTTGTATTATTCTGTTTTTGTCCCGTAGCACAAGGGGATGTTTTTATGAGCCTTTATTATTCCCATGTGAGGTTGGACACTATTACATTGTGTGATTTGCTTTTGAAGTGAGGGATCCACGGAGTGATCTTTAATCAGTAAGTTACTGAAGTAATGGAAAATTTAGTGGGCCAATGTGCCCATCTGTTGCCTGTTGAGCTTGTGTTTGCCGTAAGTTATGATTTGAGCATATTTTTTATATTGATCCATGTTGATAATGCTCAATTTCCAGTTTTAAGAGTATTCTCCTTAGGACATTATGGTTTACAATAGAGCTGGGCGATGTGGCAAAAAATATGATCACGATAATTTTTTCCATGTTGATCAATATCGATATTTATCATGATATATAAATTGATAATGCTGCCAGTTTGAAGAGTATCCTGATAATCAGTGAAGCCTGAAGAAAAAAGAAGGTCATTAGTTAAACTTTAGAATATAGTTTATTAACATAAAAAATATAATAACATAAGTAAATATTTAACTGTGCAAACATGGCTTGGTTTGGATTATATTTGGTGATAAAAGAATATATTGAATAACATCTTAATGTAAACATTTAACTTTGCAAACATGCTTTATCTGCCTTAACAAAAATATACAAGTTAGTTTGCCTTGTAACTTATTAAAATAATTTAAATAAAACTAAAAGCTGTGACTACTTTCACATCAATTTCCTTTGGCAGGGCAGCAAACATCTCAAATTCAAGATATTAATTATGTACTGGTTTTACACTCTCAAGTGTTTCAGAGGTAGAGTAGGTAGTAGGTAAAAAGTGTACAATTGTAATCCAGTCATTATGCTACATCTTTTATATATATACAATATATATTATGCTGTAAGCTCTTGATTTATCTTACTTAGTTCATATGTCACTAGATTCACTAATTTTCTTTATGAAACGACACTAGTGTTAGCGGGTGACTAGCTTTTTGTTGCTACTCTGTTTACTTAGCTTCAAGCTTAGACTAGTTTAACAGTTAGCTTTGTGCATTCGCAGTCAAAGCAGCCTCGTCTCTACTGGAGAAACGTGTCCGTGAGTTAGAGCAGCTTTTTCCGGCTAACATTACTTAGATGTGATGGGCACTCCAGATAGTTGTAGCCCTGCTAATGATAGCACTAGCATAGCCTTGTCGGGTGCGATAGGAAATGGGCGTGTACTTTGACGTACAAGCCAAAAACTGCAGAGTGACTGGCTGTTGTCACATTTATTTCTGCTGTGCGATAGGCTGTTAGATCTGTCCATATCGAGTAAAAAATGTCCAAAGTTTATCATCATTATCTACATAATCCCGATTGTTTTATCGCCCAGCCGTAATTTACAATATACAATTATTTATTATCAGAACAAATAGGTGACAAACATTTAACAGAACCAACAAGACTTTACGTTAAACACTGAATAAATACAATAAAATAATATATATGTAAACTGCTGTGATTCCCATCACATCAAATGCCTTGTTTCAAACATCTCAAACATATTAGAGGTAGTATACAGAACATTGATTAAAGAAAGTAAAGTAAAAGCTTAAATGTTGAAGATGATTATGCTACTGTAAATTATTTGAATATTGCACATTCTTTGCAACTTCACTATAAGTTTCTTAGTAGTAGTACAAGTAGTGCAGAGCATGTTTTAAGCCAAGGTTGTAGAGGGCCCTCATTACCTCTTCAGTACAATTCATTCGTCTTTGGGGCCGGAAACATGCGTCAACCACATGCGTTTGTTTCTCTGCTGTACGATCGGCTGTTAGTATATTGTTTTTGTAGGTAGGAGAAAACGGATTCAAAAATAACTGTATCCAAAACAAATCTCAGAAATGTATCATCGTTATCATGGAAGATTTTATCGGGAAAATTATCAAGATCGTTTTATCGCCCAGCCTGACCTGTGAGGATTTCTGACAATATTTGTCATTGTTTCGTGTTGTTAATTGATGTCCAACAATAAATGCATACATTTGCATAAGACAAGCATATCTTGTCTACTCCAAAGAGTATTAACACTTGAAAAATGTCAGTTTATGGTAAATTTTGAAGAGATAAAAAAATGTGTGATTAATTAGCAATTAATGTATTTTATATGCTTATTAAAGGTTTAAAAATCATAATCTGTCATATAATTAGCAACTATAACTGTCAAATAAATATAGTCACCAAAGAAGTACAATAGTAGAAAAATAGAGATATAAAAATATTTGAGTGAACTACCTCAGGATCGTACTTGCCTACAGTGTTTGAACTTTCCAAGTCACTTTCAACCACTGAAGCGTTTAAAAATAAGAAAGAAATAAGGAAAAGGAAGGAAGAAAGTCTATGTGAAAGTAGGAAACAAAGGGCCAAATAAGTAGGATTAGGGCCTAAATCTGATATAGCCTACTGTCTGTGTGGGACCGAGGCAGTGGTTGTGGTGTTAACATGATGCTGTAAGTGTGATAGCCCTGTAATAGCATGTCATTAAACTGTTATGGTTACACAGCTCAGTGGAACAGAATAGTGGGTGTATAACCTTGAACAAGGCAAGGCTCTTCAAGCTTCAGCCCAGCAACGATCTATAGGGCAGAGGGGAATGTGCAAAAGTGTGTGCGCACGCGTGTGTGTGTGTGCCTCATCACAGCGCCCCGTCTGATTTGTGTATTCAACATTACAGTTAAAATAAGCACAGAGTCCTTGTGCCACTTTTCAAGCATTTGATCAAAATCCAATATATCTAAGTTAAGCAGGGCTATGTCCTGCTACCCAAAGAAAATACACTGACAAACTGTGTTTCAGCTTCAAGACTTTACACAGAAGTTAAAAAATGAGAGAGAGGAAAAGAGATGTTGGCGATTGTTAAAAAAAAGGGGGGAATTTCTGATTTGCCTCTGCACAGTTGTTTTTGTGGGTTATATTTTCTTGCTGTAGCTGAATGTTTACTGTCATGACTCAAACCGCTTTTATTATTTTACCTCAAATGACCACTGAAAACATGAAGACATGCACAAATGGTTGACTGAGCCTAGTACGTATAACAAATGTCTAGCATCCTGATTTGAAGAGTGTTTATATAGCATGACCTTGCAGGCCCCGTTCTCATCTCAGTCCAAATGTGGTTACACCTCTCTCCTCGGTGCCAGCATCTGTCTCTTTTCTGACTGTTTCTCCCTTCGCCACAGCTGGGTTTGTTTGTTAAAAAAAACATCTAAATTAAAAATCTCTGTCCTGACCGATGTTATTACAATCTTTAACATGCCAGTAAACATTGATGAAGGCGAGCAGTAATGTGACCTGCATGTGGATTTATGCAGCCCTGTGAAGGCTGGCTAGCTGCTGGGTGGGTCGGTGGGATGGTGCGGGGAGACTGGGCTGTTGTCAGCCTCAACACTGGCCCTCTGATCTTTGTCTTTCTCTGCCCTCTCTCTCCCTTGCTAACAAGCCCTTTCATTTCCTTTCTGGAAAATCTGTTCTTCATAATATCACACACACACACACAGAGCTGGAGTGGGAAAGTAGGAAGACGCCAAGGAGAGGCAGAGGGAGTAAAATTCAGGAAAATTTCCAGAGAGAAAGACTTGATTCCTACCATATTTCCATTCCATGTGGATGTGGCTGGGTTCCAGTGATGAGGACTGGCTGTGTGTGTTGGTCAAAGATATAATTGAAGGTTCACTCACTGCCTGCTGATGAAGCGATGCTAAACAGTACAGACAAAGATGGGATTATAGATACAGAAGCTGCAGGATATGAATGAGCTTTGTGCCGCACCACCAGAACCATGAAACATACACCAAAGAGGAATCCATGCCTGAGACATCATGATCTCAAATTTAAAGACCTCACTCGCTCATGTTTGACATGTTGAAACTTAAAATACCATCCATTACCATCACAGTACTGTGCTAGTTTATCTAAAGGTGGGTCTCAAAATTCTTTCCCAGCACAGCTAAAAGGTTAAAGCCAGCAATGATTTCGACTGCTGTTGTGTAAGTGAATACATTTTAATTGCAATAAGTCCACATATACCTAAATAACAAAATGTTGTTTATGAGTGTCAACAAAAGTCCTCCAAATTAAACGGCCAAATACGTTGTTTGATAATGCACTCCAGAATGACACATATGAGCGTTTTCTAATCTGGCGCCCCTATTAGCAGCGACCGGCAGGACAACATCATTTGTCTGTGAAAAATCAAAAATAATGATGTTTTATGATGTGACAGCACTATGGTTAATGTCTGGTTAGGTTTAGGCACAAAAACCACTTGGGTAGGTTTAGGGAAAGATCATGGTTTGGGATAAAAAATTATTTGTTTAAGGTTAGAGAAACATGGTGTGGGTTACTACTACCTTAAAGTTAGGCGACCTTAGTCGTCCTGGCAATAATAACCACAGAGTTAAGTAAGTAATTAAGTAAAAATAATAAACATACAGCATAAACATACATACAGATATAAAACGCAATAAAAACAATTAAATAGAAAAATTACATAAAGGCAAGTTTAAACAAATGGGTCTTGAGCTGCTTTTTGAATGCATCCACAGAGTCCAAAGGGAGAGAATTCCAAAGTGTAGCCACCTCAAAAGCACAGTCTCCTTTAGTTTTAAGCATAGATCAAGGAAGAGACCTTTTGGAGGACCTGGTCAAGAGTTTAGCAGCAGCATTTTGGACCACTTGTAAACGATCCAGGGATGTTTTGCTGATGCAAGTGAAAATGGAGTTGCAGTAGTCAAGACGGAACGATATAAAAGCATGAATTAACATCTCTGATTGAGACACAATGGGTCTGAGCTTTGCAATGTTTCTCAGCTGGAAAAAAAACAAGAGTGAATCAGACACTTGTCATGTTGATCCAGAGTCAGAACCTGGTCCATAGTGACACCTAGATTTCTTATGGAGGATTTAACCAACAAGGTAAGAGACCTAAGACCACCCCTTATCTTAGGGACAAGACTGGGAAGGGCAGCGATAAGGATTGTCTGCATTTAGCTGTAAGAAATTATCTGCCATCCAGTTTTTTTATAGCATTTAGGCATTTAAAACTGGCAATTTAGCTATGTTTTGAGATTTAAATTAGACGTATAATTGAATATCATCTGCGTAGCAGTGATAGGGGATACCTTTTAAAGTGCTTTATTATCTGTCCAAGGGGAATCATATACAAGGCAAATAGAATAGTACCAAGGACTGAACCTTGATACTATTCACACACCACAATACAAAGTTTCAGATGAGGAGGCGAAGCTGCCAACAGAAACTGCAAAACTCCTATCACAGAGGTAGGAGGAGAACCACTGCAGGGCTGACCCAGAGATACCCACCCACTGCTCAGGTCTCTCAACCAAGATACGGTGGTCCACCGTATCAAAAGCTGCACTGAGATCCAACAGCACCAACACTGAACAATCTCGTGCGTCACCATGCATCAAGATATCATTTGAGACTCTGAGAAGAGCTGTCTCTGTTGAGTGCAACCGGTGGAAGCCAGATTGAAACTTATCAAAGATATTGTGCTCATCTATTGCAGTTGTGAGCTGCTTAGCAACCACTTTTTCTAACATTTTGGCTACAAAAGGCAACTTGAAGATGGGCCTGTAATTTTGGTGTATAAAAGGATGAAGTTTGATTTTTTTTTTCAGAACTGGCTTGTTTGAATAGAGCAGGGGCACAGCCAGATAACAGAGAGTTGTTACATATACTTGAAAAAATCAGAACAGCAGGTGATGCAGGAGTAACAATATTACTAATAGTGTCAATCAAAATTTTGGGACTGCGCCGATTGTTAGACACAAGATTAGAGAAGTAGGTAGCTCTGGCATCCTTCCTCACATTATCGAAAGATGTTAAAAGGGTAGTCTCCTGTGGGTCCAATGTCCAGTGTTGGGTTATAGCCTCCCACCACCCCTCCTCCTCCGAATGAGGAAAATTGTCAACTTTTATAACTGAACTGCTGCTCTGGGTCATAATTACTATGGCCACTAGATGGCAGCTGTCACTCAAACGTAACTATATGTCACTTTTGGACAACTGACATTATGACCTATTGTGTTGTTTTTTTCTTGGGAGGACAGACTCCTTCCACAACAATACATGAGACTGTTCCAAAAACGAGCATTTTTTTTGGTTAAAGTTTGGTTGTTGAGTCAACTAAAACTACCTGGTAAGTGAGGAGAGAAGTGTGGTCTGGTTAAAAGCAACCAACATTGACAGTTGGAAGGAGTGAGGATGCAAACTTTGGCCTCTGGTGACAACATCACATGCATTGTTGACCCAACTTTCCACCCACACCTCCCCACCGACAGGGTTTATAGTGATAAAACAAAATCACACTTCTTCCGCCCTCGCTTCTGAGAGAGGACATTCACACAACCACAAGATGTCACTTGCCATTAAAACATAATCATAGGTTGTTTTAAAACGGTAAATGATTCTTTTGGCTACTTGGGGGCGGCAAAACAAGTACAAGTAAGCACAGCACTGACATATGATCATCTTATACCTCTCTGTTGGTTCTTTACTACAATACAATTTCCATTGTACATAGTCATTTGATGCATTGTTCATATATATATGTATAGATTAATTCAGCTTTAAGCATTTGAACAAATTACTATTACAAATTTTTCTGGTGAGGACAATCTTGTGTTTGAACAAATTGTTGGTCTGCATGTCTGACTTTGGGGGAAAACAAACACTGTAAGAATGTATCGGCTGAAAGAAGAAGGCCAGATTAACGATAAGATGAATGACAAGCTTTGTGATGGCAGGAGGCAGCAGTAACTCAGTGTAGAGACCAGCATTCAGTCTGACCCTCACTGATCTCTGCTGTCTATAGCGCTCAGAGCCAAAGAAAGCTGATTCACTTTCAAAAAACACATCACTTGTCAAAAGGAGCTGTCAGACACTAAGGTAGGAAGGCACTTCAATTATAAGATACAAAAGTAAGCCCCGTATCCTGGATGTGACGTTTCTGTTGATCTGGCATTTTTCTCTGAAAAGAACAGAGAGAGAGAGAGAGAGACGAGAGAAAAGAAAACAGAGAGGGGAAAAAGAGATAAAGACAGGAGCTGAGGAGATGAGTTAAAATACCGTACAAGACTTTTTTTTGCGTGTTTAAACTCATGTTTTGACCTATTACTGCAGCATGTATTTTCATACAATTTACAAAGCCAACCCAATTAACTTGAAATTGATTTCCTACCTTGCACTCAACCTGAAGACCTGAAATGCACTTAAGATAGGTAATCCATTATAATGAATATACAGAACTGCCATTTATTGTTTGTCAAAGTTACATCACCATCACATGGTAATGCAAGATTCAGTGTTGCTGCAGGAAAGCAATGCATTCATAAAATACAGTAATGTTTTGGAAAACCTTAAATGTGCACATAGTGAAATAAAATGATTGTCTCTTCATTTGACTCTCAAATCTCTGAAGTTGGAGTTTCAAGACGCTCCCTGCTATCATAACTTTGACCAAAAGAAGTTGTTGTGTGTACATTGCGAATGATTCAAGCTATTTTCTAGTCTGCAAGTCGATTTTTGCCTGACTGAATTAAATGGAAACCAATAGCTCAGGAAATCAATGTAAAAGCATGACATGTTTTTGGACAATGGTCATCAGTAATGTATATGTAATTTGCAAATTTGGCTAAAACAAGCAAATCCAGTGGTATCCATTAGTTGTTTAAGCATAAGAAGGAAGAAGGAAAAGGAGAAGGGCAAACCATGCAATGTAAGAGAAAAATTTAGAAATTCATTATATTGTTTATGCACGTTCTTTCATCCCCACTTCTTCCTATGCATCGTATCTATCGTATCTCTCCCCTCACGCTTGTTTTGATCGCTCTCCTCTCCTCTCCTCTCCTCTCCTCTCCTCTCCTCTCCTCTCCTCTCCTCTCCTCTCCTCTCCTCTCCTCTCCTCTCCTCTCCCTTGAGTTCTGCGTTGAGAGCACAACAGTAGAATTTGTTTTGCTGCCTCTCATCAGATTAGTGTTGATTTTTCTGCCGCCAAGCCGCAGTTCAGCAGAGTGGATGAACTTCTTTAACTGTTTATCAGAGGCGCGTTTACACTGCACCGCTCAGCAGCCCCGCGGTTTGTTACTTGCCATTTACTATGAAATAAAAATCGATGGATGCTGAAATGCGATTTTATGGCCCACCGTTATTGAGACCAATGATGATTTCCTGCTTAACAGGATATAGAATGTCAGTCCCACTGGTGTGCTGTTTTAACAGCGGAAAGAGGTCTGCTAATGTACTTGTGTAGTAACAGTAGTTTTCAACGTTTGTTGGGATAATTCTGCTTGACATTTGTATTCAAGAAAATCTTCAAGAGCGCGAAAGTTTTTGGGTCTCCAGATAGTTGCCCAGATCGATAGGCAGCAGGTCAAAGTTCAGTATCAAATCATTCTGTTGTTGCAGCTTGAATCAAACATCTTGTGGTGACTGTGCTGCACTCATAACTCCCCTCACACTCTGTCATTTACCAAACTACAAGGGATTCTGGGCTGCCCACAATAAAAACAGTAGTTAACTTGAAGCCTCTTCACTCGAGTAGAGTTGTGCGCCAGACAATGATGACACAGTGTCCTGTCAGAGCAGTAATGACTGAGATTTACACTCTATTATTAGAGCTGGGCCCCTGTGAGCTGCCCTCGGAGACCCCATCCTCCCTCATCCAGATCCAGCAAGAGAGAGGACAGAGACAGAGCGCAGATCACAGCTTATGCACTGAATCACCGACCACAGGATAACATGCTGATAAGAGGTAAAATTAAAGCGTTTGCATAAGTGTGTATGTGTGTGTCCCCGTCCCTCCTGTACTTTTAAGAAGCACAAAGTAAAACGGCAGATTACAACATGTGATTTTTTTTAATCATTTCTGCAAGAGACCGAGTGTGAGCGTGCACAAATAGCCGCAGACAAGATGACCCAGTCTGCATGTTGACCCCGTAAACTGCCGCGAACCACTCATAAAAACACACCTAGCAGCTGAGTAGTAGGACAAGAGGAAGAGAGCAAAGAGGAGTGAGGAAACAGGATTTAGTCAGCACAATGTTCCAGCACTGTCATTTATATTGCTCCTTCTCATTACCCATCTGTGTCTGTGCTCAACATGAAGATACTTGCCAGGTTAGCATCTGATGCCGCTATTCGTAAACCTAAAATAATACTGGCAGGCAATAAGACACTTGATGAAGTCTGGAACTTGAGGTCCTTGCTCAGTCTTTGCTGTTTTTTTTTTGCTAAAAATAATAGTGTTCTCTTTTTTTCCCCCGTATACCCCCCACAACGTTGTACACAGCAGGTCTCCTATTCAGACTGCTGTGGTTGTTATTGTTGAACTTGTTTCCTGGTAATTACACATGCCACCACAGAGATGATAAGCATCAGGGGTACCGGGACCGGGTTATGCAGCTGTTGGGCCACTTGGTTTGTCAAACTCGAAGCACAGAATCTGTTTGCCTTCTCACTAGAAGTTGTCATTTCTGTTGGTTTTTATTTGATCTTCATGGGATTGTCTTTTCCAGTAGATAAAGCGTAGATAAAAATCTCTTTTGCCACCTCCGGATCCTCACTAATGAGGTCATATGCTACCTGAAACACAGATAAACAACTCACACGAAACACAAACAATTTCTTCCTTCTGTTCCCCCTTCTTTGGTGGCAATAAGCAACACATTACACATACAGACTGGCAAATAGACACATAGGCAAGCAGACACGCTGAGCAAGAGAATTCCCGTCTTTCATGCATAAAAGTGCGTGTTTGCACACACACACACATTCATGCACACACCCTCAAACAGCTGTAAGCTGCGGGGAGGTGGGCTGCTGCCAAAGGAGGAGCAAACGGGAGGCAAAGAGATGGACAAAGAGGAAGGCAGAGGGAAGAGCAGGGTGAGAGGAGGAGAGGAAAAGGGTCCACTATCTCGGCAGGCGGTTCAGAGGTGCCCGGCAATGTCACCATGTCATCGCCATGGGAACACAGAGCCTGCAGACTCTTTTGGACTAATAGGCAGTTGTCAAGGCAATGATAAGATAAATGCTGTGTTTGATGGAAACATAGAGTGATGGGCTTGATAGGCACCAAGAAGCCCAAACAATCAGCAGAGAGCTGCCGAGAGGGGAGAACCAGAGGGGTGGGTGTGGAGGAGGTGGAGGAGGGTGGCGTGCAAGGCAGGGGGTAGAGAGCGAGGGAGACAGAGGGGGGGAGAGAAAGGGTGAGGGAAGAAACAGAGGATGGACTCCCGCAGGACAGGCAACGTCAAACCTCTTTCTCTCCCTCTGTCTCCACCAGGGTCTCTCTTTGTGTGCCGGGCCTGTTGGCTGTTTTCTCTTGATTTCTGCCTCATTCCCCATCTTGCTATGTGACCTGCACACCAACACTTGACTGTAGAAACAATCTAAACCTGCTATGTGTGTGATATGTTCATAGACACACACATACACACACACACACATACACACACACACACACACACACGTGTAGAGGGGAGGGGTATGTGCTTATCTAATGTTGAGGATTGAATTCAGTTAGCCCCAGTGGGATTGGGTTAGGAGATGTCAGAAAGATAGATGGGCATCATGCTGCGACACCCCAGCCCCCCTACACCCCTCAAATTGTTTTGCATGTGTGTGTGTGTTTATCATACGTGTGTGTGCTCACATAATCCATCCGCCCTACACCAAAACATTTTATCGGTCAAATTTGTTTTAAACACTGCACTTACAGAGATAGGTGTATTATGACTGTGTTGTCACTATATGCTGTAAAGAATATCATATCTTTTGCATGTAAAATGTGGAATTACATTACAAATTAGTATCTGTACTTTTCATACACATGTAATGCAAGATTCATTCTTGTCACACCAATTGCATCTACCAAGATTGCATGTAACAATACAGAGGACGGTGACTTTCTCTCCCAGGCCAGCCTAGATGATTGATGCATCCTGGGACTCTTGTTGCTGTCGAGCGCCGTCTCACTGATCTTTGTCCTGGAGGAGAGTCTGTCCGTCTGCCCCGAGGATCTCCGCTCCTGACGAAAACTAAAGGCACATCCATCTGTAATCTAATATTTGATCAAATCTAGAATCTAAAATCTAGAAGAGAATAGAGGAAGAAACACAACAATGCAGCAACACAGTTTACTGTAGCTCTCAGTGTAAACGTGTGTGTATGTAAGTGTCGGAGCCGTTCCTCCAGCCTTTGGCCTCTGATTGGGTTTTCCTGTCAGTGTTGTGGTCATGTATTGATTTGCCGACAGTTGTACAACAACACAGTCTGACTTCTCTTTCTCGGTTTTCTTTCTGCTTGTGTTTTTCGTATGCTTGCATACATACACACGCGGCAGAGTTATCTGATCCGGATCAAACAAGTCATTTTAACTCCGAATAAGATCACAGTCCAAGTTCAAAATGCTCCAGATCTTATACACTTTACAGTGTAGACACCAATTTCTTGTCTGTCTTCTGTCGCACAAATGCATGCACACACCCAAATAGACACACACTACCTATATGGGTGTGTACGGTCCGTATGATCTTTTCTCCAGAGAGTCTGATGGAGTCTGATGCCCTGCAGTAATGACTAGCCATACCTGGCCATTGCTCCCTTCTCTTGGCCTCAGGCAACTGCTTAGCAATTCCACTCTGAATACAATGGGCTGCAGGCTTGCACACACACACACACACACACACACACACATAAATACACACACACAGAAACCCATACACATCCAACAGACCTCTTTCAAAGCTCCTGTCCAGTAATGAATTTCCAGACCTTGGTAAGCTCCTTCTGATACACTTCAAACAGGTACTAACAAAAAAAGACCGACTACTCCTTCATCTTGCTCTACCTCCACCGTCTGCGTCTGTATCGCCTCATGAAACCCAGACAAAGTGCATTTATGGCTCAAGACCACCAAAACCAATGGCGTGTACCTAAATGTATCCTTTTATATCAATTTTAGAGACATGAATGTGAAACATGAACCCTGTTCCTTTATGATTTAGTGTCTGCCTATTCTGCCTCTTTAGTCCCTCTCTCCCTGTCTCACACTGTGGGATGGATTTATTTTTACTTATTTGTTGTTTGACACCGGCTAGTCGTACAAAGGAGCAAGTCGCGGGAAGAGCAGGATCCACATATGAAATCATGCCAATCACAGGCTTGGAGAAGAGAGAGGATGAGAGCGGTGCTACGGCAGCCTCTCCAACCAGCGTTTTGAAAAGAGAATACATTTCTGTCACACTCACTTCTCGTCTGCCGGATCAGCCGGTTTGAGTCGGGGATAGGAGACACAAACACAGACACTTGGATACACAGACAAGGCATCTCATGAAGATGGTGGGCCCATTTCCCTGCTGTGAAATGACACATTAGGGTTTGGGTGATTTCTTACCACACAAGACTGTACTGGTATGGAGAGTTGAATATTGGTAACAGGGGTGTGTGTGTGTGTGTGTGTGTGCCTTTTTCTGTGTATGCGAGGGCAGGGTGATGTAGAGTAGTGTAAATATAAAACCCCGACTTCCTGCTGTCTCCTCCATTATGGCAGCCACAGAAACTTAATCTGCCTGAGCACTACAGCTGCCTGCCAGCCTACCTCACTACTGTCTCCCTCTGCTCCCCGTCGCTTCTTTCCTGCTGTCCTTCCAGCAGTTTCCTCTCTCTTTCAGCATATCCCTTCACTTACACTCCCTCATTCCTCACTAGTTTTTCTGTCATATCATACACCGTATGATCCCTTCTCGAAATGTACACCTAACCTAGCCTGCTAAAGTTTCCTGTCGGACTCTCTTACGCTCCCTGTTGGGCGAAAATAAAAGGATGGCAGACTGAGGGAGAGGGGAGGAGATAGGGGGACATGAGTGAAGGACAGGACAGGGAGGGTAAGACGTCAGTGCTATGGGGTGCAGTGGGTGGCGGCCATATTTATTTTCAGTTGTAGGTGTGGTGGCCCTATATGCGGTTATCTAAGTTCCTCTTTTTTTTTTTTTTTTTACCTTGACCTTGTGCGTGGAGGGTATTTTCCAGTCAGCAGAACGCTTTATCTCTGAGAGCAACAATCAATAAGGATAATTAATGATGCCCGCCGCAATGATAGCCTCAGCAGTCATTACCAGGCATTAATCCATGCAGTCAGAGGAGGGTCAAGGCCGGCCGCATCGCTCACCTAGGGGCGGGGCGCAAATTAAAATAATCTACACACTGGCCGCTCTGTCAGGCCTTTTCTGATGCATTCACCTCCATCGGACCATAATTAAAGATGGCCCATTGCGAGGTGGTGGGGCTCCAGGGTGACAATCCACTGCGATGTCTCTTTAATATACAACACTTAGCCCGGAGGATGACACTAACAGCAATCTGCAGGAACTCATCTCACCTGCAAGCGTGGGAGGGTGGGTGTTTTTTTTTTTTTTTTTCCTTCTTCTTCTTCTAGACATGCTGGGACATAAATCAAACGCACAACATGCAATTTTCTAATAACGCGGCGCCATCAGAAATGTGATTTAGCAGTAAATATAATTTGGTCTGGGTGTGAGACATATCAAGTAGATGTATTATCTTTGCAGTAACGCTGTGCTTAGAGAATGAAATATCACAAAGGCGTGTTTTAACAGGTGATCTTGGGATAACTCTGAACACTGAAGACTCTTATAATGTCTTAATATAAGATATAAGATGCTGTGATAAATGATGGTGAACAGCATCTAATGTTATATCTTATATGCAAGAGATTAAACAGTTTGTCCTGAAATTACAGTATATGTTAAACAATAAATTTAAGGAGAAATACAAATCATATGTAAAATGTAGCCGATAATGATTACTGCATATCACTCTCATCTAATCTTTTTTCATTTTTCAAGCGGAGAAACACAGCCACAGCAAAATGGTATCATCCACTCGTCTTCTTTATCTGCTTCTGATTGGCTGTAGCACCGCATCGGGGGGGGAGGGAGCCTCCAAGTACCCACCTTGTTGTCAAGGACGTTTACATTTACAGTTTAAAGTTTGGAGGAGAAATTCAGCTTGATTCCATAATTCATGGGTGACATTTTCATTGTACTTAAACTTCAGGGTAAAAATTGGAAATGTGAGATTTAATTTCCTGTAATGTTTAAATTACTTTTTTGCTTGGCCGGCGTCCAAAACGCGGGGAAGCGCCGAGGGGCAGAGAAGAGATGTTTAAGCAGAGGTTGCTCTCACTGCCAGCGGAGAAGTGGAGAGAATCTATAATAATGAAAAATGCATTTATCCTCAGCTGCCATTCCTCCTTTTCTACCCTCTGAAAAACATTGCAGTGAAAATGTGTGCGCGTTAGCGAGACAGAGTAAGGTACAGACGGGTGACAAATAAAGGAAAAACCTAGGCTACATAAAGTGTCTTTGTAAGGTGTTGGGGACCACCAACAGAACAGCATTAAGGCGCCTTAGCATTGATTCTACAAGTCTCTGAACTCTGCTGGAGGGATGAACACCGTTCTTCCAAAAGATATTCCCTTATTTGATGTTTTGATGATGGTGGTGGAGAGCGCTGTCTAACACGTCAGTCCAATATCACCCATAGGTGTTCAATTGGGTTGAGAGCTGGTGGTCGCGAAACCCATAGCATATGATTCACATCATTTTCATACTCTCCAAAACCATTCAGTGACCCCTCATGCCCTATGAACCACTCCCATCAGGATAGAAATGTTTCATCATAGGATAAAGGTGATCACTCAGAACAACTTTGTATTGATTAGCAGTGACCCTTCCCTCTATCGGGACAAGTGGACCCAAACCATGCCAACAAAATGCCCCCGACAGCATAACAGAGTCACCGGATCTCACTGTAGGGGTCAAACATTCAGGCCTGTACCGTTCTCTTGGTGTACGCCACACATGCACTCGCCCATTTCTCAAGAATATGGTGAAGGATGACTCATCTGACCATATCGCTTTTTTCCACATCGCTGTAGACCAGTGCCTATGTTTTTTTGCACCACTGTACTCTCAAATATGCATTCATCTTTGTAATGAGAGGTTTATACATTGCAACCCTACTATAATATTCCTCTCTATGTAATTGTCGACAGACTGTTCTTGCTGACACACTCTGATCACGTCCTGCATTGACATTCTCAGTCACCTGAGGAAGAGTTGCTCTTCTGTTTTTCCTTACATATCGAATAAATGCACGAGCATCGCGGTCATCAACTGTGCGCTGTCGACCACAATTTCCGACCCTATTTACTGACGTCTTTCCCATAGATCTAAATGCAGATGTCACTTTAGTCACTGTTCCTATTGAAACACAAGCCAGTTGAGCAGCCTTTGTGACTGAAGCTCCTGCCATCTGTGCCCCCAACAATGAACCCTCTTTCAGAGTCTCTTAGATCTTTTCCTCTTGCCATCTTGCTACAAAATCAGAATAAACTGGGCCTGCTAGGCATTTTTATACATGCCACAGAGCATGATTGGATGTTAATTGCTTGATTGTACCATGCAGTGCACCTGTGTGGAAGCATCTGCATTCGTTATGTTTCTCCACTCATTTTTCCTTTAATTTGTCACAGTCTGTATGTGTCACATTCGACATGCACACGCAAAGTGGAAAAATAGCTACATCAAAATCTAAAAGCCTCAAACGTGTCAAGTTGGAGCTCTACGTATCCTGAATGATGAGGAAAGTCAAACTGCTCAAGAAGGTGCGCTTGATGATGATTGACAAGCATTGGTTATATCTCACTCCCACGCATGATTACGCTATCGTCATCTATCCTCCAGTAGCTCTCTCACCTTCAGCTCTGTTTGGTTAAAGTGAAGAGGCGTGCAGGCGCAGCGCAAGACGCTTATGCGATTTCTATCAAGTCATTCTCAAGTTAACTCTTTTTCCGCTTTAAATTTTCATCTGTTAAACTTATTACTGGTCAGGAAACAGAAGTTGCCTAGAGGGTAAGGTGTTAATTCCCTTAGCAGCAAATCAGACATGCACTCATATACTGTACTTTACATGCACATACACACGTGCTTTAGTAATGAGAATGTAAAACATATCTGTGGAAGTGGGGCTGAATTTAAGAGAAATCCTGAAATATTCCCTTTCAGTAAATGATGTGCTCACAGTATACTGAGTCTCCTCTGTAAGTATTTCTCCTGATTAATTTCAGTGAAAGCAGTGGCGGAGATAAATGTTTTATATGCCTATGTGGAGTAAACACTGCCAGCAGACTTCAGGAATATGGCAGTCATGTTGAACATTTCCCAGCAGGCACTCTGGTCACTGTGACATTTATTTTTTAGCTTACTTTCACATCACATCACTGGTGATTTAGACCAGCAAATTAAACACAAGAAGAGGCATAAATCTCCTCCTTGCTGGCCAATATACGCCTTCTCCAACAGTTTTTATAGTCTTCATTTCTCCCAGTATTGTAACTGTATACACTCCCTAAATCCCCTCCCTAGATCCATAAACACACATCAGTTTTAATGTATAACTGGTCGGTGAATTCTACACACTACACATGACAAAATGTAGTTTGTTTCTCAGTTGATTGTTCAGGTGAAAGCAGTGCCCCCCCCACCCCCCCACCCCCCAATAAGGTAATGGAGAATTACAGAGATTAGTGATATGCATATAAAGGGCTGTCAATCATTTAAAATTAATTCTGTAAAGCGTTGGATGATGTAATTGTTAGATTGCTGCTCTTCAGACATGAGCCGTCATTAGGCAACAGAGATGTTTTGAGAATGGCTTCTTTATGCTTGTGTCCCATTCCTTCCTCCGGTCTTATTTGGAAATTGACTGGCAATGATTAAGAATATAATTGGTGCAAGAAACCATCTTCCTGTGCAGAATGTCTTGGTCTTGAGGGGGAATAATCTGAGCACATTTGTAACATTTTTTTACTGCAAATACATTGCAAGGTCGTAGGTTTGAAATAATTTTCAATGGGTTTGATTTAGCAGCTATACTGAGAGTTAGAGATAATAATTTGTGTGGGCTTGTGTTTATGCCTGCAGTTGTATATGTGTGTGTATTATCCTGCATGTACTGTACCTAGGCGTGCGCTTGTTTGCACCCGTGTGTGCACCCTGGTCTTGTCATCAGGTTAGCCAGTACGATTCCTGATATCGCTGAAACCTGCCAGCCGGTTAATTAGAGCAGGCATCCAGCCGCCCTGGCTTCATTTGACTATCAGCCACCAAGCCACTTACTCCATAATTTCCTGCCTGAATTGGAGGGCTTTACTATCGCTCACCCAGGCAGATTGGAAGTTTCCCTTTATCTCCTACATAAAGCCAGCATGCTGCAGCCAAACTAAGCAGGCCCGGCAGCAGAATGCATATACTGTACATTATGATTACAAGCTGGGGGTGTAAAGTTGAGACACAGGCGAGCTTCAAACCCACAGCAAACAAAAGATAGGATTGTTTTGCTGTCTGTGTGTGTGTTGCGGAGAAAAGAGAGCTTTTAAGTCTCAAGTTTGCTTTTTCAAGCCAAAACTGTGCATGTCGGTGTGTTTATTTCATATTGGTGATTACAAATTGTGTGTGTGTGTGTGTGTGTGTGTGTGTGTGTGTGTCCTTGTCTGAGTGTGTGTACAGTTTGTACACACTGTCGTCCACTGTGTCACACTGCCTTTTAACTTTTTATGGTTTTCTCTTCATTAATTGAAAACATGACGGGGTGCTCTCGGGGCCTGATGGATGGAGCAGGAGAATTGAGAAAGCCATTAGCTTTACTGGAATCACAGCCTGTCAAGCAGTCAATACACACTGCTTTATGTGTCTGCAAGCAAAGATGGAACAATTATCCCTTTTATTAGGCAGCCACGGCACGCACAGACACACACGCGCGTGTGTGCGCGTGCACACAGTGTGTAGCAGGCAAGAGGAGGGCAGCAATAACGATCAGCTAAAATCAGTCATTCATTACTGTCAAGTACACCTGACTCTCAGCTTATTAAAAACAGGCATAATAGGAGGAGGAAGATCGAAAAACTTAATTAGTAAACAATTGTGATTAGTAACCTGGAATTTGACTTTTAGAACTGTGTTATCTTATGTTAAATTAAATTATAACAGACACAGTTTGCATTTAATTTGTGTATGTTTCTATATATACAGACTAACTGTTGTGAAATCTGTGTCTATAAAACACTCCATATGAATTTCTCTTTGCTGCAAGCTCAATAAGAATCCAGATTAGTTTCAATCAAATAACTGTTTTCAATTATTATTGTGTTTTTAATGAGTCTTAATGCGTGATAAGCTCATGCAAATACACCGTGATCGGGGGAAGGTATGAATACCACAAACAGCTACCCAGAGTGTCCCTTGCCTCCCAGCCCCTTGTGGGGGTCATGTCCCTCTCTGAGCGGTGCTGAGCAGCAGGAGGTCACAGGTTCACGACCCAGGGGTTGGTTTAGTAATAGCAGGACACTGCGGGCTGTCTGTGAGGGGATGGCTGCGGCTGCGATCAATACAACAGGTATAGGAGCAGCGGTGAAAGAAGCAGAGAGAAGAGGTCTCTGAGGAGATGAGCGTTAGCAGAACCTGCACACCGCGGAGAACGAGTTCACTTGTGCAAAGAAACACACAACAACTTCAGTGGAATCTCTCATATATGAACCCAGTGGTTGCAGTGTAACCGTCAAGATCGTTGACTAACATTACAAATAAGAACCCGAGCTCAATGAGAAAAAGCTAATTTTGTAATTTGAAGATTTTGAAGAACTTGGACCTCATGTTTGTGTGAGTTTCCAAGGGAGCGACTGAGAAGAAAGACAAAGAACAATCAGAAAATGAAAGAGAGAAATAGAGAGAGAGTAAAAATAAAGGAGTGTCTTTTTTTTCGTCTTCCTCTCTGCCATTGCTATATAAGCGGTGGAGCACTTTACATAAGATTTATTACATCCAAGCAGAAATATTATCTTCTGCGAGTGCCATTCATCACCCGGGCTGTGAGACGCTGTGAGTGATACCACCAAATTATGTAGATCAGCCATGTCTGAGGGGACGATTCAATTTGGTAACCTTGGTAACCCCAGGTACTCCAAACACCCCGGATCCCCAACGCATAGCCATTTTGGCACATCACTTAGCAAGTTCAAATAGAAATGCACTCACAAACAAAAACTGTATCAGACACTTAAAGCATTTTGTACAGACATTAACGCAGTCTGTGCACACAATGCAAACACACAAAGACAAACACATATAACACGTGATGGATGGATGTGAGAAGAATATGCAGGCAGGACAGAGGTTAACAGGAAAAGGATTCAGTAGCCAGATGAACATCTGTTATTGACCCTTGGCTACAGATTAGCTTCAGATGGTCATTTGTGGTTTTCTGTGATTTGGTCGAGGACACTTGTTTGATTGTTGTTGACCAACACAAACAATTCCAATTCAGTGACTTCCCCAGGTGTAGTTGGAAGGCACTGAGTCTTGAAATGTGATTTGTCAACCATTGTACCAACCCATTACAAGATTTGGCTGGTGATTGTATATTTTTATTGCCGACAAATCACATGAAAACTCCAAAACCAACAATGAATTGATCCTACTAACAAGTCAGTGTGGCCAAGCCAGATATAGTTTATCCCTCTGAGCCATAGACCTCCATTGTTGCTCAAAATGCACCGTGTATCATTTGACAGCTGAAAATAGTCCCCTTCAAATGTACTATTTACCACAGAAATGGTAGGGAAGTTTTTAAAGGGGATTTGTTGATTAAAAACAAAAACCTTAAAGATGTTGGGTGTTGAACAGCTCAGCTAAAAAACTTTTTTTATCCCCCTTTACTGTTGTTTAATTGTATTTAATATACTGTGTGAGACTCCAGTCTGAAAGATATGAAAATAGGAAAAAAAACTGACATAAATAAATTTGTATCGTAAGTTTTTACATATTCCAAAATAATATCTCAATGGTTGCAACTTTCTTGGTCCTGAATATCCAGGAGAATCACTAGTTTTACAAAGGAATATGTCCTCTTTAATAGAAAGAATAGCTTTAGTGTGTGACAGTGGTTGATATTATATTTCATTCTTTATACTGTAGATATTTCATGGTTTGTTATATGGTTAATCTTTAAAAGTCAATTGAGTCCTTGCAGAAACTTTATCCAGTATGTAATCATTTATTCCTGGATTAAAATTTCTTTGCAAAAACCTGGGTATAGACCATTTCTGAAACAATCACATTGTATTTGCATTATAGTTAACTTGCTGCTCTCCTGTAGTCAGCTGTGGTCCTCTGTAGAGTCCTGTAGAGACGTCCTCATCCATGATCAAAAACTGCCCACACAGTGAAACAACGGCAACCTCCAAGTCACAACCCCCTCTGGATACAAATCAGCTGATATACATATATTTAATTGTTTTTACCCAGATATTATAGGGCAGTTTCCTCTGCTGTTGTTCAAAGCACCCATAAATGTTGTGTATAAAAATACTACAACTCGCTCTGAGCCCAGGTAGGTGTATCGTAATTACCAATCATCTCTGAGCGCTTCCAGAAACAGGCGTCTTTTCCCCCCACTCACTGCCGTTTACTCCAGCGCTGAGCTGACTCAATTATGATGCAAAAGGGTGTTTTTGAAAAGCCTGGCTCATTTCTAATTAAGCCACACACTCATACCTATTTGTAGCTCATGTCCTGACATAATGCAAATGCTATGTAAATTAACTGCACTGATCTCCCGCTAGCTCCGCACTCAGAGCTCCTCGGAGACTAGCAGGGCATTTAGTCATACTTTATACTAGTTTGGTTTCTCATTGGCTGAAACACAGGCAGAGGCAGATATACTGATGGTTCAGCGAGAAAACAGACAGCACAGTAGCCTGCAAATAATTCTTTTAATTGTTTTCCATCTCCTCCCTTTCTCTCTGCTTGTCAACATATTGATCACTAACGATTATAGTTGCTTGAGTCATCCCTTCTGTCTCTTCTTCCTGTGGTCTTCAGATGCCTTTACAGGCTACAGTCTGCCACACCTCCAGCCTGCAGAGGAACCAGAGAGCTGTATAGCCCCCCTCTCTCCCCTCCCTTTACCGCGGCCCCCAGCTGAGCCTGTTTAGACAGCCCATTAACACGCTCAGTCTGCCGTCACTAAACAACCACACAACGGCTGGTTAGGCAGCTGACTGACCGTATCTGAATGCTGTGGAGAGGTTATGGCCCTAACCAGGGCTCTGCTATTGGCAGTGACATAAGGCTGCAACACTTAATATACTTCCCAGAAGGATTACAGACTCATTTCTCAGGCTTTGGTGACGCTGCCTGGATAGCCTACCAAATAGCATTTAATATTATCTTGTGCTGTACTGAAATACACAAATTTTGGAAAGAATAAACAAGTCAAAGTGGACTTTTTCCTTACTCTAGGATAGAGGGTGTTGCATATTGTACATATTGTGAAGTCCTCTGAGACAAATTCATGATTTGGGCTATCTAAATCCACAAAGTGTAAAGGATATAAAGCCACTATAGGAATAATCAGTCAATGGCACTTTGATGTCATGCTATTATTCTCTGTATGATGGCAGACATTTAAATTAAAGAGAATCATGAGGTTCAATCTTGTCCTTCAAAATTGGTTATGTCACATGGTCTTCATCTTCATTGCCAGTTTTGATAGGATTGTAATTTAGTTGGTGATGAGGATCATTTGATAGGATCGAAAGCGCCAGAACAGCTACTAAATTTACCTTGTGGTGTGATTCTTTTCTCAACTAGAGAGTCATGTTTCACATACTACCGGTAACAATAATGTGAGTTCTATAGTGCACAATGTGGGAAATCATATGTTAGTGTAATTACTGGGAAATGGACACATATCAAGTATAAAAATCACCCAACAATGTTCTCTGATATATATTAATAGTAAGACAAAGACAGATTTGTTCATGTTTGCTTCGTGTTCACTGAGCTACAGGCATAAATGTTTTTCAACCAAACATTATGAAAAAAGCGTGATCAAATTTCCCAAAAGAAGTTGCCATTACTTCTTCTCAGGCAAACAATTTTTTTTTTCATATGAATCAATGAATGTAGTTATTCTGGTTGCAAGCCACACACAGTATTACTCTGTGCCAGATCTTAGACAAACATCACTCAAGTATTTTAGGAAATTTTAAATATTTAAACAGCCAAATCCTGTATTTCCAAAGTAGAAAAAAAGAAATAGAAACATAATAATAGAAATCATTACAGTTAATCTGTCCAGGTCTAGACTTTGCTCTCTTGACTCATCTGTGCCACCAGTCATTTCTTTGTATCTTTGTCTCTTTTTTGTTCTCTTTCTCCATATCTCTGTGTCTATGCTCAGCCCATTAATTGTGCCCGAACAGTGCCACATGCCTCAATGAAAATAAATTGCTTTTAATTTGGGCTTCCCTTTTTGCCACGGCCGGCATCACTTAATTTCATTAGCTCTGAACCTGTAGAGCGCTTTTTCAAAAGCGTCATCTCATGGACGCACTTGAAAATGAAAAGAAGCTCCTCTTTTTTTTTTTTCTCCCCTCGCTCCCTCTCTCCTCTCTCTGCGCTCCTCAATTAACAGAATCGTTTCCTTTCAACTAAAATGAATGTTATTGAAACCAATTAGCATGGACTGGAAAATCTCTCGTTAATGAGGGGAGTGTGGGTGAGTAAACAGGAATGAAAAGATGAAATTAGAGAAGAGGCTCTTCTTGTTGGCCTGGAATAATGACATGCTTAGTCGCCTAATTGTCTGGTGAAAAGCACCGCTGCGATAGTAACAGATTGCGGTGTTCATTAGGCAGCAATGGGCCACCTGCTGCTGGGGCGGCGAGCCCGCAGTCCCCGTACACGTGTTTATCCCAGGGGGCACTTTTTTTTGGACACAACGCTCACTATGAAAAGCAAATGAGCTTGCCAATATGCTGCAATGTTGTGTCCTTATTGCCAAGGCACAGAAGCATGATATGTCAAATCAAATGAAATGAATGAAACCCAATAGTGTGAAGCTGGAGGGTTTCCTCTTTTTTTTTTTTTTTTTTTTTTTTTTTTTTTTTTTTTGATGATGTTGAGGGAGAAATGACCTATAAAAATACACGGGTTAGCAAAACTATGTAATTTCATTATAGATCCTAAAGATAAGTGTTCTATTCATCATTTCTGTTATCATAGCTCATCACAGGGCTCTTTATTGCTGCTTTTGAGGCCCAGTTTGTACAGAGTGTGAGGGTTGAGAGAGGGATAATGGGCCTCTAATTGCAGTGTGGATCATGTTGGGAGGGGGTGGCATTCTCCCAGCATTTATCCCCCTCCATGAAATATTTAATGGCTCGCCGGGAGAAACAAACTCTACACACATTCCCTAATTCATAACCTGGAGATAGTCTTAGACATGAGAACACAATGCATCCGTATCTCGATCCCTTCTCTTTGTCTCTCTCAAGCTCTCTCGCCCCCATTATTCCTGACTACACAGAAAGAGAGAGGAGAAAAAAAAAGAGAGAGATTTAAAAGTAGCCGCTCCTAAGTGTAATGTTAATTAATTCATAATTAATTCTCACATTAGGACTAAAACGGGGAGCACATATTCTTAAGCGCAGTGGGTTGCGCTGTTGCTTTGAGGCAGAATGGAGAGTGTGGATTTTAAAGAGCTATGACCCCTCGATGTAACAAAAAAATAACAAAAAGTCATCAGCTGCAGCCTCTTTTCAACCGTTTCTCTCTCTCAAAGCAGCATGAATGTACAAATATGCTTGTCGTTGGTGTATGAGTGATTCCACCGACTGTGTATAAAGTGTGTACATATTTGTGTATGTGCGTGCACATACCACATATCGACATTGTTTAAGCGTCATTCATGTAGTCCGGCACTCCCTGACAGACTTCCACCAGAATGCTAATAGGACCCATTGTTGCATGTTGCACCGTCTACAGCTGTTGGCCATAATTATCTTGCAGATAACTTAAAGGGTGTCAATTAAAACGCTGCTCTTTTTCACTGCCCTTATCTATCGCCTGTGCCCCCCCTCCTGCAACCCGCTGCCTCTCAGGAAGTTATGGTGAAGGTTCAGGGTGAGGATGGAGGTGAGAGAGGGGAGGGTGAGGGGGTGAACCGCTTTAGGATGTTTCTGTAAAGCTGAATTGTTGTGAGTAATTTGCGTTAGATATAAAGATTCAATCAGAATCCGGTCTGGCTATAAACAGTGCACTGATTTATTTTATGCAGTCACTCTGCTCACAGGGTGAACACATACGCTTTGACATTCATTCAATTTCTAATAAAAAAAGGGGGTGAGACTGTCCCTTGGGGCCCTGCTCTTAGGGGCAGGGTTTGGGTCTTCCTCTTGAAGAGGCTAAGCGTACCCTAGATGCTCACCCCACCCTGTTCACACCACATGCACCGCCCAAACCCCTCCCCGCTCCCCTCAGGGACAGAACAACCTTTGAACGCCAGAGTTTGGCTTCACAACCTCTGCACAACACAGCAGTGGTTTCACTGAAATATTTGTCTTTGTTTACGGTTGTTTACACTAATTGAAGATGCACGTTAGTAACCCAAAATGCAACCTGGGACAGTGTTTTTTTTTTTTTTTTTATTCCTATCTTTAGCATTATTGTCTGATTCAAACACCTGAGGTACCAGGAGACTGGATCAGACTATATGGTTCATTATGACCTAATTTCATTAAAGATGGAGCTGATTAAGCAACATTGGTTTGATGCTCAGCTATAAGATACAACAGGAGAAATATAATCAGAGTTAGTAATAGATACATTTGTGAAGTATTTATTGGGTTCAACAGCTGCGACCAGACTGGCTGCTACAGTATGGTTATGGGCTTTCTAATGGAAACACAGATTACATTTTGAGTTATATTGTGTATTTCAAGGGTCTCTGGGGGGAGTTTGAGACAGGAAACATCACCTCTATTTTCCTTTCTCTCTCCCTGGAGATTCCCACTGCTTAATTGATTTACTTTGTGCACAGTGACACGCCCATTCACACGTCCATCTGATCTCCAAGTGTCAGTGGCACGTGCTGGGATCCCTCTCCCACACACAAACACAGATGCGTCATCAGCCGTGACATGACAGCATAGGTGGCGCTAATAAGAGGCTAAGGAGGCTAAACCTCCGCGAAATGATCATGGAAATATTGTGCTGAAGCTTTTTGTGAATTGCTTGACTCTCTGGTGTTATTTGGATGCAATGGCTAACAGTTTATTTTGGTGAGAGAAAGCGAGCAAGTGAGAGAGACAGCTGAGAGACCAAGTGGGAGAGACAGAAGCCTCTAGTTACCGATTATAACGACAAGCACAAGCAGCGCTCCGACCGTTTCCTGAATTTGTTTTGCCTGTCTCTGTATTTTGGTGCCAAGTGTAGCATGCATGGTGCACAGGTAGGAGGAGAGGAACAAACAGGCGGGGGGGGTTTATTCAGGTGAAGCAGTGCAAAGCGAGTTGTTGGTGTTGCTGTGCTGAGAATAGATGTCTCAGAGCCATGTCTGTTTCTGAAGCAATGTCACTCAGCTGGCACTTTAGTGATTTTATCAACAAGAGCAAACTAACTTCTTTCAGCAAATGCACAGAAATAACAGAATGATGCTTAAAATACATTTCCCATTGACTTCCCAGCCAATAGATGCATTTAAATCGGCATAAAAATATAAAGTTAAATGTGGTTAAAGGTGCAGTGTGTAGTATTTAGTGGCATCTAGCAGAACGGACTTGGCAGAAATGGAATATAATATTCAAAAGTATGTTTTAATTGGTGTATAATCACCTGAAACTAAGAATCGTTGCGTTTTTTTCCTTACCTTAGAATGAGCCCTTCATATCTAGACGGGGAGCCGCTCCTCTTCCATGGAGACCACCATGTTGCACTGCCATGTTTCTACAGTAGCCCAGAACGGACAAACTAAACACTGGCTCTAGAGTGGGCCTTTCATGTTTTCAGGAGTTTCGCGGCCACATAGGTTTCTCCTACATGCTTGAAAGGGAGGGTGAGGGGGAGGGGTATTCAGTTTGTTGCAATCTGCAACCTCACCACTAGATGCCACTAAATCCTACACACTGGTCCTTTAAAGCAGTAGAGTGGTCTGCATTTATTTATAAATTAATATGATTCTGACAGTATCTGTTGTCCACAGCTGCTTTATACTATATGAAAAGCTTCTCAGGTCATTAATACCTGCAGCCATGTTAATTAATCTGTAGCCTCTGTACACTTAAGACTGGTCAGTAAGAACTTAACATTCTGCCTGTTATGCGGGATACATCAGATTACCCAGGCTCTTTAATCCTGTGCATCATGAAACATCTTTCCAACTTTGCAGTTTTTCAGGTGTTTTATTCTTGAAATGCCTTACAATGCTAATACTGTTGCATTAGATTTTGCGATCTGATGTGACAATTTGCAACATGAGATGGAGTAGAATTAAGACTGAAAAAACATTAGATCGATGTGATCATATAAACGACTTCATCAAAGTATTTTTGTCGTTATTTCTTTAATATTGTTTTTAAAAAAAAAACAGCCCCCACCCCTTTCCATTGCTGACCTTTAGCCTTTCCAAGCATGATGTCATAGTGCCACCTGTGCATGACAGGATCTGCACTGGGACATATCAGCTATAACACTCACCCTTCATATCTCTTTACCAGTGCAGAAAATGACAAAAAACACAAAATATGAAATCATTGCTCTGAACTGTGCACTTTGCTAATTTGCAAAACGTACCCTGTTATGGGAGCCATTCAGCTCAAACTTGCTAAGTACATCTTGTAGTTGGGTCAGATGGAGGTCAGATCACGTTCCCACCGCAAACAAACTGCTACGGAAGTTATTTGTGACTGAACCAAGACTATTTCCTCTAAGCGGTCTCGGTGCGATTGTTTTGGTCTGCGTCTGAGTACAATTGCTGTGCTGTTGTGTTCAGATCTGCCCAAACGAATTGTACCAAGGGGGTAAAATGAAACCAGTGTCCGATTCAACCGGATTAAACAATGTAGGTTTGAAATCGCCCTTGGTCTTGTTTAAAAATTGGAGGCAAAGGGAGGGCACTTGGGAAGCAGGGACAAGCATGTGACAGGTGGGGCACATGGGGACCACGAAAGGCCTATAGGTATTGATGAATGAATGAATAAGGAGTTATTGAGGAGCCCATTGATTGTAAGCCAATTCAGGATTAATGGATGCCAATAGGTTGTCTTGGTTCTTGAATAGTGGATTAGGGTCACAGGAGATGGTTACACTGAAGCAGTCCTCCTCTTCTTTCCTGCACTTCATTCACATCTTCCTCTTAATAATGCCTTTGTCTATTTATAGGAGCGGCACAGCTAAAAACAGGCCAAATGTTGACAAGCTCTATTGTGTATCATTATTGAAAAGTCCCTTTTTGTCTCCGGCATTTGTTTTGGCGAGTGCATGTTGTTTGTTGGTTTGTTCTGCCTGCAGATGTCAACTCTACACAGTCCGACTGAGAGAAGGTCTTTCAATTGTCATAAAAAAAGGTGGTGAGAGATGGTTGAAAATTAATGGATGCATGTATGAATAGGTGGATGGGTAGGCTACACATTTTTAAGAAGCCCAAGCAGTTGGGTGTGCAGGACTACAGTTTTGGAATATCTCATAATTTTTAAACTTTCTCTTGCAGTGTGATTTGATAATCTAACTTTTACTTTCTGGTTTTATAATCTGACATTTCCTGTTTAGCTCTGTATTTCCTCCTTCTGGGGTATACAGAGGCAAGAGGAGGAAACTGGAGAACTGTTGTACTGGATTTGATTAGAAGGAAGTGTTTCTCTATACACTCTCTCTTTGACCTGAGGAAAACAATTATTGTCTCCCCCTAGCCCTCAGCCCCCTGTCAGCTTCCTCAGCTCATTCAATATTGTAGCTGTTGCCTTTTTAGCCACGCTAGCAGCATGGCGCTATGGATGGCGATGTGGGTCTTCCAGTTTCGTCCAGACTGAAATATCTATTTGATGGATTGCTGAGAAATTTTGTACATTCATGGTCCCCAGAAGATGAAGCCTTCTGACTTTGGTGATCTCCTGACTTTTCCTCCAGCATCACCATGAGGCTCGCATTTTTGTTTTGAGTGAAATGTCTCAACAACTACTATTGGATGGATTACAATTAAATTTGGTGCAAACATTCATGGTCCCCTCGGTATGAATTGTTGTCATTATACCTGCTAACATGAGCACGTTAGCATTATTATCACTGCGAGCGTGTTTGCATGTTGACGTTAGCATTTAGCTCAAAGCACCACTGTGCCTAAGTACAGCCTCACAGATCCAGTAGCATGGCTGCAGATTCTTCTTGTTCTTGGACATCTTTATGTATATTTACATACATGGTCTCAAAACAGTTCAGTTAGTTTGGTCAGAGTGGTTTAGATATTTCATTACTTAATTCTGTCCTGAATTACAATGAATTTTGTCTCATCTGGTGTTTGCTTTTATAATTCCATATTTAAACTATAACAATATGAATCTGAAAACATATTATTGAGTTATGCTGCTCCAAAAATGTTTTTTTTACTTATCTGATAACATACAGGCCTAATGTATCATGGTACATTGCTGTTTATCTGAGAACTTTTACATCTGGTAGCTGAGCCATTATCCACTCCAAATACACTTTGACTCTGTTTTAACCACAAATAGGATTTGGAAAAATAACATTGTGATTAATGCATGCTAACTACATAATAGAACTTAGAAATGTAATTAACAGTAACTTCCTGCGCCTAATTGGTATAGCTCTGTTATTCATTAGATTCCACTGAGGACAAAATATGGGATATTATATGCATATTAGAGACATTACTTTTTGATGTTAGGAACACAGCTTAAAGAGCACCATTTATTATTTATTGTCTCTTTTGTTTTCACTCGGGATTGCAGCGGTGAATACAGCAGTAAGTGTTAGCTCTACCATAAGCTTCTAAAATGGCAAAGCTCTGATTGGAGGCTGTTGGTCATTATAAGATGGTGCAGCTGAAAAAAAGCTGAAAAACTGACTGATGCAGAGACATTCAGTTTGTCGGAAACAAACTCATTGATACATAAACAAATTGTATCTTTCACTCATACATTCTCTTTCTTTCTCCTGCTCAAAAACACATACAGAACGTTAAATATACATACAGAACTGCTTTAAATATTTAAATGACTTCTTAAGGTCAATTCTTATTGACCACATACAATTTGATAGTGTGTATTTAAAATTTCTTTTTATTCGCTGAATTAGAGACTGCATTCATTTAATTTAGTGCGTTAATGTGTTTTTTTTTCTCTCTCAGACGTTCTCATTTGTGTTCCATTAGGTCTGGATCACTGCTCTCTCTTTGTAAACTATCTGACACCTGAGTGTCTCTGTTACTGCAGAGGCTTAAGCAGAGGAGGCGGTAGGTCTTGTAATATTGCACCGCAAGTGTGTGTGTGTTAGGGTCATGAAGACAGATTGACCACATACTAGGGGAAGAAACAAGAAAAACAAGAAGAAAAACCTAAACATACTGTACGTGACAGAAGGACTGCAGCTTTCGGGTCACTACGGTCAGTCAAGAAACCCTGCTCACGATGCTCTTCTTCTATTGTTTAATTCAGTCACCACCTACTAATATTACAATACAAATTCCCTATAAGGCGGCCCTATATTGTGAGGAAAACATCTGACCACCTGTTACCTAGACTGTCTGACTTAAAAGGGTTAGCGGGATGTAATATACAGGAGTGTACAATGTGTAAACTTTTCCCGAGCACATTTTCTTCTGGGGGAACTTGCATTGAATTACAAAGTGAAACAATAAGTTGGTTTAGAAACAGCCCTGAATAGTTTTGTTTTCTGTCCTTGCGGTGACACTGTGTGACCAAAAAAAAACACACACATAATGGTAAGAATTTTAGGTGGGCAAGAAAATGCCAAATGGTACTCATTTACATTTTTGAAACAAGCAGGCTCCTCCCTGATGGCACAAGTTCATAACACACACGCTGTCTCACTTCCTTACAATCTTTTATCACCTGCTGCAACAAATGTCCGATGCAGGACAGTGGCCTGATGGGAAAATGGGAAATGGGCTATCATCAGGCTAACAGGGCACCACAGTTCACTAATCAGATCAGGAAGCTGGGTGTGTGTGTCTCAGAGAGCGAAAACGTGCGTGTGTGAGTGTGTGTGTGTGAGGTGGGGCTGGCCTGTAAACTCAGCGGAGCACTAATGGCAGTCATGTTTCAGGAGGAGGCGGACTGCAGAGTTTTAGGCATCACTTGGACCCGGCGAGGGGCCTTTCCGGGTCCGTGTGTGCAGTTGACTGAGCGTGAGTCAGCTGGCCGTAGAGGAGAGTAAATATTTATGTTCAGGAAAGGAAACAAGTATTTCCCCTCCCTAGCTGGAGAACAATAATTCCCTCCTTCTCCTGCTCTCTGTGTCTGCTTCTCAGAATAGCAGTAATTATCACACTTCCCTGCATTCATTTGAGGACCTCATTGTCCCGGGCAGCTAACCGGCAGGCCGGCCGCAAAAGAAAAAAACTGTACGGTTACGTACTCTTGTCAGTTAAGTCATTTAATGTATAATGTGTATGTTTTATGTATATATAAAATATCACATCTTTAGATTTATTATTTTTGTACATATTGTAATGCTTCGCTGGGACCATGCTCAGAGTGATAGTTCACCCAAAACCTTCTGTATATTTTTATAAAAGCAGCTCCAGTTGTTCTGAATTCACGTTGGAAAACTGAACCTAAAATTGTAATCCCTTACATTGCTTATTTATTAAGTAATCACAATAATGGAATGCATCATTAAGAGTCAATTCAAGTCTATTTTATTTATATAGCCTAAAATGAAAAATCACAAATTTGTCTCAGAGGGTTTTGCAATCTGTACTCTCTGTACTTAGACCCTCAATTTGGATGAGGAAAAAAAATGTTACTGGGGAAAAAGGGGGAGAACCTTGGAAAGAGCAACATTGGGTTAGGGGGGGGTGGTGGTGGTCCCTCTTGCAGAACGGGAGGACATGCAACAGTATATACAGAGAAACCCTTCAATTGGTGAGGTTTGACAGATTTCTCAAACCCTTCAATTTAATAATAAATCTTAAAAATCACAAGAAGTTTTTATACAACATCAATATCAAAAACTCACAGTTTGTTACAGTCCATGTCGGTAATTTGTCCTTCATGAAGAACAGCAGTTGTGGTCAGCTGGAATTCATGTGGATCCAGAGTGGATCCTAATGCTTATATCCAAAATATGCATTTTTACTAACAAAGACTTGAAAGTTTAAATGTTGGCAGGATTGTCCTTCTATAGAAAGCAGCTGCAGTCATAATAACTTGAAATTGTAATCCATACGTGACTCATCACTGAAAAAAAGTAATCAGATTATCTTAATATCCTTTAATGCATTATTGAGAAAGAACAAGAAGCGGAATAGAAACCCTTCAGTTAGTAAGGTCATGACAAAACTGGTCAAAGCCTACAGGACCATGCAACCCTCCAATGTGTAAGAAAGCCACAAAATCATCAAAATTCAATCACACAACAGTGAAATCACAAACCTACTGTTGTTAAAGCGTGAAAGTAGTTTAACAAAATAATCTTAACTAAAGATCCAATTCACTGATGAAGACTGGGAGATGCAGATGAAAGCTCCGGGAAAAAAATGTAACTGCACTTTGAGTAAAGATAACTTTGTCAAGGCTCAGTTCTGTTGGTAACATTTTTAGTTTGTTCTGTCCTCCATAGAGAATATCGGCTGTGAATTCATGTCGGCCACAAAGGTTTTTAGTGATGACAAGTTTTCATGAAATACTGAATTTGAAATTGTAATCCCTCGAACTATTTAGTAAAATAATCACTTTACTGTAATGCATTACGGAAGAGAGACACAGAGAGAGAAAGAGCAGGACTAAGAGACGTGTTGTTCAAGTTCAAGCTTTGCCATCTGTACATCCTGCTCTCTCTCTCTTTTCCAACAGTTGGTTACAAAACAATATTTCCTTAATAATTTCCGAATCATAGCTTCACATAAATACACAGTGGCACACAAACCACAAGAGATAATGCAGTCAAAGTGCGGAGTCTCACTTCTGTTGATATTATTATTTCTACTTAAACCACTGATTGTTTGTGAAAGGAATACAAAATCAATACTATGTGCCGTCAGAGGAGGTTGTAAAGACAGAAAAAGCATTTTGCTTTGAATAAATAGCCCTCCCTTTCATAACAATCAGCACATTGATTGGAAAGCCAATACCACTCAGCCGACCGGCTAACCAGAGAGATGAGGGAGCGGCCAATAAATGATCAGAATTAAGGCTGGTTTGAGGTGACTGAACCAATCAACGCAAGCCCATGGGAAGCCAGGACAGATTGTGGGACGGTGACAGGATCAGATCAAGTGCACAAGACGTGCGTATGAGGTGCTGTCACTCAAGAACACACACACACACACACAGACACACACACACATACACACAGACACATAAGCATTAGTGTCTAAAAGATACTTGATTCTGACAAGCTGATAAATCAACATTATAAAGCTATCCTGTCTCTGTGTGCAAATACACACACACACACACACACACACACACACACACAGTCCACAGGAAAATATCATCTTATTTACAATAACCTGACACTCCACTGTGGTGAAAATGGTATTAGATTCTTGATGACAAATAAAGAGAGTGAGGGAGAGAGGTAGAGAATGACGGGAATGTCGGGATGGGGGTTTTCTTGGGAAGCTGCATTTTTTAGTATGCATGTTGATTCTGTTAGGCTGAAATGCAATAACAGATTCGTAGGTCCGCTCCACAGGAGGAAAGACCCTCCCAACTCTCTCCGACTACCTTCTATTTATCATCCGCACATTGACTGTCGCTGGAAAGAATATATTGCTTTAAAAAGTCGCTGCCGTAATAGCATTTATCTAATTTCCATAAATTTTCATCGGGAATTTGATATTTTCTTCATCGGTGAACAACATAAACTATTTAAAGAGGATGCTGGTGTGGCAAACTTTTCCTCCCGTCCTTAAATTTGCTTTTGGATCTTTCCTTTTGATGGATTCATGGGAGTCAGCGTAGGAGGGATTCACATACTGGGCAGTTTGAGTGGCACACACACACACACACACACACACACACACACACACACACACTCATCACAATGTTCACAACCCTGGATGTTCCATACATAAATCATTTACTTTCATTGTCACATCTAACTCCTTTCCAAGACTAACAACCTATTTATTAAATGGTACTAATAAATCTCTAGTTTGTTTCTCAAGTGTCATCTGTTTGACCTACTTAACCTGTTGTTTTGTTATATTTCACAGTAGATGACCATAACATGAGATTCTAATTGATGAGACTGATGTTAACACATACAGCTTATCTGTTTTACAACAAGCTCTCACACCTAAATGACAAAACGGGTCTGAGCATTTTATGATCTGCCACTTCTATGGTTGAGGTTTGGTTAAGTTTAGGCAACAAAAACTACTTGGCTAAGGATACTAAAAAATAGTAGTCATTTCTAAAAGAATCTGAACAGTGGTCTTGAGTATGAAAGACATCTACTTCCTCAGAGGTTTTGTGGCGCAATAAGGCCACGTTCAGACAGGCAACAGCATTGCATGCCAAATACAGCCCCCTCATTCATTCCAATGTGACCACTTGGATGGTACAACCACTTGGAGTCATCTGGCAAAAACAATTAATCTGGCTCAAATTTTGCCTCAAATTTTGCCCATGGGACCTCATCTGCCAATGTGTTGTGTTGACCAATCAAATACATCCAAGCCCTTTTTCATGGTACATTACTTTGCAACGTGAACGCTGTTTTTCTACTATTTACTTGGCAATAGTTGCAATGGAGGATAAAATGTCTGCCGCTGTAATAACTTTTTTTTTTTGTTTAAATCTTTTTCTATTGAGGAAGAAGTCGTGGAATACATTCAGTATTACAAATTTGTCCTCGCTTTACAGTTGGAGACAGACAAACAAAAAGAAAAAAGAAGAGAAAAAAGAATAAAAAAACAAAAGACATGTATTACAACTATACCCTTATCCCACCCCCCTCCCCCTTCCCCCTGACATTTATTTAGCAGGGAAAACGGAGACTCCAAGCTCCACCAGAAGTGGGTCAGATTCTCTTACTGTATGCGACATCTCGGATCAAATTTGGAATACGTTAGTCCAAAATAGAGTTAACTTAGGCCGGAGAACGTAACTTTGGAGAAGAGTGACTTCTTTTGTATGGCATTTGTCACACATTGGGCGTACATCTGGAAAGAGTTTGTGTAACTTTGTTTTAGTGTGATGAAGTCTGTGGATGATCTTAAATTGACTAAGACAGTACCTAGAGTTGGCGGAGCATTTGTGTATGTTCTCCAGAGCTTTATCGCAAAGATCACCATCTATCTCTGTACCCATCTCCTGTTTCCAGCGTGTTTTTAATACCTTGCACAGAAGGTGAGGTTCTGAATAATGAGTTATAGAGTAAAGATAATAGATGTCATTCCCTGCCTCCCATCTTATAACCTGATGCACCAGATGGTTTGTTACACAGAACCATCTGAGAAATCATCTATGGGAACTGTTTGGAAAAGGGCAAGCACTTTCAAAAAATACTTGGCAGGTGATTGGATGAACCATCTGTCTATCACTGTCTCACCTTGCGAGGCAGATGGATTTGCGACACTGATTGGTCCGAACCACCGGTAGTTCAGACAAAAGCGCATAACTTGAAGCCTGACAAGATGGAGTGAGTACATATTTTTTAACATAATCCTTGATCTGCAAGTATCTAAAGAAGTTGTTCCTGTGGAGACCATATTGGACCTGAAGATGATTGAAGGAGGCAAAACTCCCATCTACAAACAGGTCTCCCAACAGTCTGGGTACCCAAATCTTTCCATTGTGTAAAACCTGAAAAGAGGGATTCCCTGCTATTGGTAGGAATGTGGATATGGACTCGATTTCGAAATGAGATTCAATCTATTTTCAAGTGTGTATAATTCTATGAATTATGTTATTATTGTTATTATAGGTTGATTTATTTATTTTTTTATCTGTGATAAGATCAGTGCACCAGTCTTGTAAGGAGTACATTCCTCTCCTTCCATTTTGATCCAGGTAGGGTGTGTAAAAGTATGATCTAGCCACATTATAATAGTGTGACATGCACAGAAGTTTGGAAGGGCCATTCCCCCATCTAATTTTGATATACAGAGGTGAAACTTACTAATTCTGAGCCTTATAGGCCCATAAAAATGGAACAATGAAGGAGTCAAGTTTCTTAAAGAACTTCTTAGGTAAGAAAATTGGAATATTTTGAAATAGGTAAAGAATTTGGGGGAGAAAAATCATTTTGACTCTTCCCACCAGGGAAATAGGAAGAGACCTCCAAAACTGAATGCCAACTTTGCCACTAGAGGGGGAAGTTGGCTTTTTAAAGTTACTGGAAATCTTTAGCAACTTCTATTCCTAAGTGAATTTGTCGTGCGTAATCTTGAAGGGCAAGTTTTGCAGTACAGAGAGGTCACAGAGTTTGATTGGCATTAGTTCACTCTTAGACCAATTGGTGAACTAATTGGTGTCTAAGATGGCCCAGGAGATGGTGTCTAAGATGGCCCAGGATAGTACATTGAGGTTTGGTTATGTACAACAGGATATCATCTGCGTATAGCGAGATTTTTCTTAATGTATCTTTAGTACCGTATTCATGTAGTGATAACTTTTTGAGAGTTGTGAAATCCTGTCTCATAGTATTATTAAATGCTGTATGGTGTTGTGGTGTCTAAAAAGCCTTCAAACTCATGGAAATGTTACTCAAACTGGACTTCCTGCATCACATTTCATTGTCTCACATTTTACCAGATCACATCACAACCTCACTAATGTACCTCTTTTTTTTCCTTTAAAGCAAGGCTGTTTTTGGTCTGAATACCTGCATCATGGCACAAGTAGTACTAGAGAAATAATCTATTGTAGCTAACAGGCCGCAACATGCAGTATACTGAGTGCCTTAGGTTGCCGATGCCAGAGAAAGGATATGGGCCTTAACACTATGAACTGCCTTCCAGGAGAGACTGTCTAAAGATATGTGCTGTTATCCATGCATTTAAATGATATCATATCTCCCCCTTCTCTATGATGGCCAGCTTTTCCAGCTTTTCATAAATCGGCCCTTATGTGAAACCCCTGAGTCCAACTTGTCTTCCATAGTTCCCTCAAGATCGGTGGTGGGATGTTCTCTTGTGGTTCACTAACCGAGCACTGACTGCCCACAGCTTGCCATTGGTTTCAGTTAATTTAGTTTAACATACAGTATAAACAGACAGAAACAAAACAAAAATACTTCAGGCACAAAGGTTATCGTTCATTGTCAATCATAGTCTCAGGAAAGTGGTTATTCACTTTTCTGCAGCATGCCAACGTTCTTACATTTGTTTTTCCTTCCTTTTCCTGGCATTCTGCCTCTTACCGGCTCATATTAGATAAGACCTTCCTTCTTCACATTCACAACCAGTCAATAGCACAATGACAACCATGTGACCGTGATACCTGGTAACAATGGCACACCTGTCTTCTGAGAGTTGACAGTCATTATTTGCACAACCACAAGCACAACCGCTTAAAAAAAAACAAAAAACATTGTTTTAAGCATTTCTGGTGAGGACAGTCTCCTGTTTTATGTTTACCCTGTTTGCAGTGTCTGCATGTAATGCACATCATTTCTCTATGTTGTGTGTGATGAGTGATGATTGGGCATAGTAAGCATAAACCTTGTGATTACAATTAGATCTATGTAGCAGCACGTTAGATTGATGTTCTTAAATGATAGCTGCATTAAGCATGACTGGTTAGATGTTGACATTAAAAGCTAGCAGCCCAGCACTATATGAAGCAGGCGGAGAACAGTGCAGCAGGACTGTATTATATCTTCATCAAAGACCCCAGTCCCAGAGAATGTCATTATATTTCCCTACAAGCATCTATGTCCAGATGGCCCCCCAACCTGCTGCTACCACCATCAATAACAGGCTCTGTTTGTGGTGCTGCTCACATTGTATGGGCTTGTGTATGCATTACAGTTCAGTAAACAAATCCACTAGTATTTTTCCCACCTTAGAATGAATAAATGAGAAAATTAGATTGTCTTTCAGTGATACAGAGAAGCTAGCAAGCCGTGGCATGTTTCCAGACAGTATGAGATGCTGCAGAAGGCTTTGACCAGGGCTAAGAGAAGGTGAAAGGACCACATTGCACCCAGTTTGGCATCTTCACACTTGGTTGTCAGGTTGGAAATTGATTTTAGGATTTGAATGCAAACTTTCAAGGGTCATCAAGACCCTGCTCCTGGCTACCTCTCTGACATTTTAACCCCTTTCAGTGAGCCAGAGCTCAGCTATAGATCCTCAGGCAGGGCTCTCTTGACTGCTCCCAATTCTAGGCTAAGGGCAAAAGGTGAGAGAGGTTTCACTGTCAGGCCCTTTAAACTCTGGAAAGTCTGCCAACTTTAGGCTGGTTAAATCAGATTTGTATATTGCATCACTTCTTACAGTCCATTTTAAAAAAGACTAGAGATTTGACTTGGACTTACCCCACAAGAATTAAAAACAGCTCTGATAAGATGATAGGTGAGAAAGAGGTTTTTGATATATACACAGGACAAGGCAGAGGCAGTAGATGATGTATGAGACACTGGGTGACACAAAAGGTGACTTAGGTGGAGTTTTGTGGTTCACATGAAGGCGAAATATTAGAAGTAAGGGGTGAGGAAGTAGGCATAGAGAAGACTGACTGAAACAAGGTGGGGAGGGGGGTGATTCAGGCAGCAGGTGAGCGCGTGCCACTAGGGGGATTCATCTGTCCTGGGTTCAGACAGGGCCTCATTAGTGAGCAGTGAATTACACTCCAGACACGTCTTTATGTAGACTAATCATATTACAGCTAGCGCGCTCAGCTTCACCCCAAGGGAAGACAGGGGGAAGGGGGGGGTTGGGGGGGGGGGGGGGGGGGGGGGGGGGAGTGGCGGTGGCGGAGGTTGGAGAACTTTACAATCTGATTTGTCCGGGAGAACTCAATGTAATCTAGCACCTCTGACTGACACCGTTTTATCTATCTGTCCATCTATCTGGCTGCGTGCGTCACATGACTCCTCCCCTGCTCACCGGCTCGCTCTGCCTCCTTCTCTACCTCCTCAGCGCACATCCACCCTGCATACTCTTCCTCATCCCTTCCTCTCGCTTGTTTTCTCTACTCCCCCCCCCCCCCGCCTCCACCACCACCCTACACCTCTATCTTTCTCCCACCTCTGTCACCCACCCACACGCTCCCTCCAAGCCAGTGCATCGCTGCCCCCACGTTGTCAGTTCTGACAAGCTGCTTTAATGGGCGATGTGGCGCGTGCCTCTGACCACTGAGCACAGTCATTAACCTTCACTGGCATAATTGAATTCAAGGTTGATTGCTCGTGACCCTCCCCCCTGCCGAGGTCCCTCTCAATGTACATATTCATTACAGGGCCCCGGCTCTAAATGGATTGCACAGGGAAAGCTGTAGCAATCATCCAGGCCGCTCGGCGGGGGCAGCGGCACGCTGCTCAGGGGCCGCGAGGGGACCGAGGACGGAGGGATGGGAGGAGGGGGAAAAAGAGGAGGGGCACTAATTGCATGCTAGAGGAAGAGGATCAGATTATGAAAAGAGTGAGAGAATGAAGATGGATCCCCGTGACACTGTCAAATTAAGGGCAAGCCTTGTAACGCGGCGAGACACTGAAATGTACAGTGGCACACCACTACACCGGAGGAACGGGAGATTGGGGGAGGAGACGGAGACGGTGGGAGGGAAGGACGGAAAGAAAGGGAGCGAGAAATGGATGGGGGAAAGAGATGAGAGAGAGGCCATTGAGGCTAAGAGAGAATTGAATGTAGGAGAATGAAGTAATATAGACACACACTCACACACACGCATACACACACACACACACACACACACATACACAAGTGTGGACGCACACACACACACACACACATACACACACTCAGGCTGGTTTCAGTGTGAAGGGGAGCATATATATCACATCACCCCAACACTCCCCCCACCCAAACAGCACCAGCACCACCCGCCACCCCAAGCCAGCAGGTCTCTAACTCTCCCCTCTCTAATAGCTGTCAGATTACTATCAGCCAAACAAGACATCCAGCCTCGCCTCCTCCCCCCTCCTCTCATCCTTCTCTCACCCCCACCCACTCCGCTGCCATCTTCCACATTACCCTCCAGTCCTCCTTTTTTTTTTCCACTGTTGCCTACTACCTCTCTCTTTCCATCCATCCCTCTCCTGTGTTCCTCCACCCTCTGGTACCTCCTCCTGCTGAGCTACACCTCCACTCTCTTCCCCAAAAGGAGGTCTACCTCAGCTGTGAGAGGGCTAAAGCAGCTTTAAAGAGGGTAAAAGAGGAATGTAAATACACAAATCAATGAGTAGAACGAACAATATAATCATTCCATTCGATGTTCCCACATTGACTCTTTCCACAACAAGATCCACCTCCTGACGTATGTTTGATCTTCTTATTTGTGCCCCATTGCAAACTAATTTTTTGAGTTATTTGATCCTCTAGTTTCATATTTCTTTAAGTAAATAAATACTTTGAACAACTTTTAGGTTGCCAGTTTGTGAACAATCAGCATGACTTGCTTTGTCTTTTGAGCTAGCTATTTTAAGGTATAGTTTATCTTTTTTTTTTGGAAGTACACTTATTTGCTTTGTTTCCTTGAGTTAGATGAAAAGATCAATACCACTCTCATGTCTATCTGTTACATATGGAGCTGGATCCTGAAGATGATAAGCTTAGCATAAAGACTAGAAGTGGGGAAATTGGTAGCCTGGCTCTGTCCAAGGGTAAGAAAAAGCCTCTAAAGCTCAGTTGTTAATGTGTAATTTGTTTGACTGACTGATTGATGAATTAGAACAAACTGTGAAAACAACTTTGAGGACTAAATTTGTGGAAATCATTACTGCATGTAACTCCCCATAAAACCACAAACTGTTGTTTTTACATGTGAATTAGTGAGCTTTAGAAGTCCCAGTAAGCAGACTTTTTAACTTTGGAGAAAGCCAATATGTTTCCTGTCTTTATGCTAAGCTAAGCTAACTGTCTCCTGGCTCCAGCTTTATACTTAACACAGACGTGAGAGCGATATCGATCTTCTCATCTATCTCTTTGAAAGAACCCAAATAAACGTATTTCCCAAAATGTTCCCAAAAGTATTCCTTTAATGGCTTATTAGAAAGTAGGTAAGAATATTATATTGGTTAGACATTGAGGTTGTAAGTCATTAAAGGGTCATGAATGAGTCTGTCTTATAAGCCATCATTCTACAGTTAAATGTTCATAAAGGCACACAGGTTTCTCGCTTTACAATAAGCCATCAGCAAAAGGTAGTAAGTCATCTGCAATCATAAATGTTAATACAGTGAGTCATTAATAAACGGTTCCTACAGTAATCCTTCAAGTCTAGAGTAGTAAATGTTAATAAATTGTTCATAAATGGATTTTGGACCAGATGAGCTGCAGGCAATTGTCAGGAGGCATACACTCATCCATAAATTCTTTGCAGGTGCTGCTAGGTAACAATTATCTGCACTAAAGATGAAAAAATACCAGCACACTGCTTATTTCCTTCAAGTTTATGAACATAACAATGTTTCGACCACAAATGGTCGATGAGCGAAATGACTATTTGTGGTTGAAACATTGTTATATCCAGATGGAATAAAGGAAGAACTGGAGCGAGACAGCAGTTTGTGGTTATTGTTTCATCCTTCAGCCCTTTTCCAGAAGGTAAGTGATGAAACGGTCCGTTGGAGTGGCCTTCCTGATGAACTAAAGATTTGAAAACATAAAGCAACTGTCATACAGGAGAAGAATAAACACCAGTAAAAGGGATTTTCCACAATCCCCCAAACAAAAAGTTGTTGCAACTGAGATATAAAGCATTTATAAATTATTCATCAGCCATTAATTACAACATATAAACCTTTTATTTAGGGTGCATTATTACAAAGTGGTACCATTCCTTTTGTGAACTAGTGACTTCTGGATTTGCCCTTTCGTTGGCCTTATGCACCGCTACTGTCGTCTGGCCGGAAACCTCTCCGCCCTTACAGACAGCCAGCGGTCCCCAGAGAGTCATCCAAATGTCAGTGCTCTGTACTGTTCCAGCTCTTGCGTATGTCTGCTGTGTACGAGCTGTGCGAGTGTGTGTGTGTGTGTACTCATACACGTGTGATCGTCTTTTATCCCCCCTCATCATCACTAACAGGGTTTCCCAGGCTCTGGCCAGGAGAGTGTGGGTCACAGGGCAGGAATCAAACAGCAGAACAATGGAGAGCTTCCTCCACTTAACCTCCTAATGGGCTCTCAATGGCTCCCCTGGCTCCCTCAAAACTATCAGCCACTGGATTCACTTACCTCACTATACCAACCGGGGTGTGTGTGGGGGGTCTGAGTGGTGTGGACGTGGCACACTGCAAAGAAAGCGTGCGTATGTGTGTGTGTGTGTGTGTGAACGAGTGAGTGTAGGTGTGAGACAGAAAGCCAGACCACAGACAGACAGACAGAAACACTGAGGAGGTCCAACTGTTTCTGATGAGCTGAGCTGTGTGTTTTTTTGTGTAATGGCATGCAGGCGGCGGATGGGAGAGCTGGAAATCTCACATTCTCACAACCACCTACTCATCGAGCTCACATGAAGCCGACGACCCGTGTTCGCCAGCGAAACACGTGTTTTCAGGTGTGAGCTTTTGCCGAAGCGTGTCTCCGCTGACCGCTGTAGATGTCAGCATACAGTATGTGAGTGCAGAAGACTTTGCGTCGAGGCACTCAGCTCCGCCAGTTACACTTCAATAATTACTTTCAGCGCGCGCTCTATCCCTGAGCACCTCGCAGCCCCCAAATCTGCAAAGACAAGTGGCCTCATTTATTTCCATGGAGGAAAATAATTTAGCAGTGTCGGGCGCTAACGAGCTAGAGCGGAGGGATTCCTAATTAGATTCACTTTGTTTGTGTCATTTTAATTACGTTGTGGTCCCCAGCAGTGGAGCCACCAGTGATCCTTCAGTCTCTTAGCTCTGCTGCCATGCATGCTACCGCACCGGGTCCCAGCAGAGCTTTACAAAAATCAACAAACTGAACTCTCCTTCCCGTCGACCAAAGCTATGACAGGCCCTGGGTTTATGTTAATTTGTTGATTCTGAGCATGTTTGACTGCTGTGTCGCTTTAATCTCCGAACAACACCACAAAGGTCACTGTCTTCTGATGCAAACAAATACACCCTCTCTAAACTTTTTTGGTGATGAATCATTATTTATTGCTGTAAATGAAAGGCATGGGGGACAGCTTTTCCTGCCTGTGTAGTCTTAAGCGGTGTGTTTATGTTCTGCTTTTGAAGGGAAAGCTTCACTAAACCGAACCACTTTGAGGTTCCTTTTGAAGTATTCCCCTAAGACACAGTTGCTAATTATTTGGTGTTTCATGATGAATTCAGCTCGGTTCATTAGACTGTTTTAACTGATGTTGCTGTCTTAGATCCTGTCTGCCTCAACGCACACACCGAACCATTTAGATAATTGAGTGATTAATTGATACCTAATGATCACCACAGACCTTATGTTCTACTTTCATTTCAAACTTGACAATTTATTACTGAGCTATTACCTGCAACTTGCGTGTGTTTGCAGCAGGAAGTGATGTGAACTACTCAAGTGAGTTTTCTGCAGCCATTAGATGTGCGGTGCGAGGTGTGTTGCCTTATATCTGTAAAGGCGTGAGGAAATACGATTAAAAAGAAAAGAGAGAATTTTTAAAAAGCCAAAGTGAGGAGGAAAAAAAAAAACACAGAATAGAGAGAGAAAGAAAGGAAACCCTTGAGATGTTGCGGCGTCCCATCAGTGATGTTGTTAGTGAGGCTTTCATCCCATCTGTCCCGTGTTGTGTGATAGTGATCAGTCTTCAGGGACCCACCTCCACAGATGAGGTCAGCCTCACCTGTCAATCACGCTGCTCCGGGCCAAGGCCTGGTCCGCGAGGGTCACCTCAAGTAGGGAATCCCAAACCCCCAGACCTTCAAATTGGAACGACTTTCAGACGAAGAGCACCATAAATAAGATTTTGGCTGGGCGCTGCATTGTGTCAACCTGGCTCAAGGGATCTCTAGAGCCCTGTGACGCGGTGACACACCATTGTTGCCGTACAATATTTGAAATCTGATCATATAATGAAAGCTATTAACACATCTTGCATCTCTGAAATGCAAAAGATTGTCATTTCAATTCTCTCCATTTTGATTCTCTCCGCAAAGATATGGCTGCTTAGAAAGCAAAGGTGTGTTTTTAAGTAGTATTTTTCGAATATGTCTCATTATGAAATTAACCCCAGACCTACTGTAAGTCATTTATAGTATACATAAAACAATATATAGTACATGATATGGTACTAGTACTATGATGGTGACTTCAGTGCTTTGCCTGTCAGTCTTTTTGACATGACCCACTGCTGCATGTGCGTGTGTGTGTGTACTAAAACTAACACAGCTGATGAGCTGTATAAACAAATGAGCTGATCCCAGATATCTTTCTGTCCAGGAACAACATTTGAGTCCGCAGGACAATGCCTGCACAGAGGCTACACAGCTGTGTGTACACACACACACCGAGGTCCATCACTGCAGGGTCATCATACTCCAAACACAGCTCACAGTGGCCAGAAACACTTTACAACAGGAAGACGGTAGCTCCACACCGGGGAAATGTTAATGCTCCTACTGTTTTTGGAGTGACATCTTTTCTCATCTTGTTCTGTACAAACTCAGCACATTCAGTAAATGAGTGCTGCCTTGTTTCCCTCTCGATGAGATACAAGGAGTACGTTGTAATGTGTGTATGTCAGCACTGATTGCTGTGCAGCATAATGCAGAATTGTGAATGTAAAGCAGCCCATCTGTGATTGTGAGTCAAGAATAAAGATGCAAACAGAGGGTTAGATGTACAAAGGCTGTATGCTTCTAATGTGTCTGTGTGGTGTGCAAAAAGGACACAACCAAACACACACACACACACACACACACATACTGCTGGGATGGGATGGCTGTTTCACAATGTGGGCTACTTGGATTTAGCAGAGGGAATTGTCTTTCCACTCACTGAGCAGATAAGACTATCTGTTGGGTCTGACCGAGTGGAGATAACTGTGAGCACTTCTTTAAAATCGTGACTGGCAAAACCTAATACGCATTATAACCTTTTCCTTCTTTTCTTCCTTTTTTTTCCTTTTGTGGTGAGGATTCTTTTACTTGTATTGGTTATATACTGTTATGAAAATTCATATGTATGTTTTCACTGCTATCATTTGTGACACAGCATTTATTCATTTCATTGAGTAATTACAGATGTAACGAGGGAGACTGATGTCGCTTTGCAAATGCTCACGTGTGTGATTGAAGCATGTGCTAATAGTTTTCACTTGTCTGTGTGTGTGTGTCTGTGTGTAATTGTTTGACCCTAAGGAATACACGTTGGTCTTGTTCATGTAGCCATTATAGTACAGGCTATAGTAGAGGCTTTTTAACTTTTGTATTTTAACAAAGCACTGTGTTTTTAGGGGAAAATACCTTACAATTCCTTAGGTTGTAGACAACAATATGCATTGTCTCAGAAATAATGCAAAAATAAAGTTGGAGAAATTCATTGAAAACATATAGTCACCCATAACCCTTCAAGTAGTGAGAAAACTCAGTAAATGAAATAAGCAAAGTTTGGGTTATGTGGTTTTCCCACAACAGCGGGACAATGGCTAAGTTTAAGTTGTGTTAAAATCTAAATTAAACAGCTAATGGCAACTAATTAGTAAGACAAAAGAACAGAAAAAAAATGGATCACCATCTTTTTACATTTCAAGCAATAGCAGTGTCACTAAAAAAAAACAAAAGCCCTTTAATTGAAATTGATTGTACAACTCCGGAAAGTTAATCCTGGCAGCAAGAATTTCCCATTCATTTCAACAACATGCTTCCCCTAAACCTGTGAAGGCTTATTTAAGCCCGATCTGCTACTGCACAAGACAAGCCTTTGTGTAATAATAAAGTTTATGTATATAACACTCATCAAAACCATAAAAAAAAGATACATTTACCTAAATTGTTAAAGATTTATGTCTAATTCAGCAAAATATAGAAAGCATCATGAGTAATTTAATTCCAAGAACACAATAACTTGCAGTTAAATTGATGCAGACTCATGTTTGAGGACACTATTGATTATTTTATAAGAGCCTGTGTAAGTGAGGGCTGGCTGAAGGCTTAATGATTCTTGTGAATAAATCACTCTGGGAAAAGGATGTTGGATAAGATCTGATTCAGGACAGTTTTCTCTGTGGATCACTGTGATATTATGAATGAAATACACAAATAAAACAATAACAGCATTTAAAAAAAAAAGATTCTGTTGACAAACAACAATACTCTGTGTGCAGTCTTGCTCTATTTTAATCAAAACTTCACTGAGGAGAATAGTGGCTGAAGAATCTAAATGTCTAAAAATCTGTCATTTTGACGAGTGTGATATTTGTATAATTAAAAAGGAGAGGGTATCGTCTACCCCATATATGATATGACTCCTGCATTGATGAAATTATCTATCTTGAAATAAATTAATATGTTTATCAGGTACAGAGGACAATTTAATAACTCACCTGTCAAAACTACCCGATTATGTCTGGGGAACTGGCAGCTGATAATTACCCACAATTCATGCCAGGGGTTTGAATCTTTGCAAAAGAAAATTGATGAAACACAATCTAAATTAGGTACAGTAATCCATTCCAAGTTATGATGGGAAAAGGCCTATGTAAGGTGGATAAATGAAAAAGATTCTTGGGTTAGATTTACATAACCATAAGAGCTCTTACAAGCTCAGTTTCATTCATTTAGCCGTCACTCTTAAATTACACAGCGACTCTCTTTATGTGATACATTAGGAACTGTTTTTCTCCACAGGGTGACCTCCCACACACACATTCATGCTCCAGTAGGACTTATAGGAGTCCGTCTCATGTTCAAACCACCTGGATGTGGATGTGCTGTCCGCTGTCCCTCTCAGGCCACATGCTAAGTGCAGTCTCAGGTCTGTATATCTTACTGTCATCTCACTATCAGGTTAACGCTGCCTTGTCCTAATAGATCTCACTTAATGCATCCTGTGGTCATTTAGAGAGAAATAAAGAGCAGCCCAAACCCACTCCTACTGTCTCACATATTCAAACATGAGCATGTAGTCTATACGCCGGGCGTGCGGTGACTCGATGTGGCATCACTCTTCTTCTGTAGCCAAATGCTGTTTGCTGCTTGGTTAAGTTTACAACTTAAAGCTAGACTTGACTAACTGTGAAATAACACAATGTTCCTCTTACATGTAGGAAGTTGAATTCATAAGCAATAGAAGCAGACTTGTTCTTGAGGCCTTGAAGCCTTTAAGTAGCTTAAAGTGTAATATGACTGACGGCCGCTAGATGCTGGCTCAAACAAATCTCTGGCTCCAACTGACTCCCTTTGAAAAAGCGTCAACTTCTCTCGTGAAATACTAAGTCAATATTTTTTTTTCAATGAGTCATTATGGCCTCAATCTCTAAATTCAGGCCCTTTTAATAAGTGTGCTGGTGGTTATTTTGGAAATTCCAAATGGAAAAGATGACACGGATCATTAGCAGCAACTCTGGGCTTCAAACCAGCTCCAATGCAAACCGTCGCTCCTCGCTACGTCCGTCTTTATATACAGTTTACTGTGCACAAAGGGGGTTCTTTTCATGTAACATATTTGTAGCGGTTAATTAAAAAGTTAAACCACATACAATCAAACAGTGTATGGTTCCCTTTAAACGAGCTGAATTTTTTTTAACGAGCTGAACTGATGGCATTATTGCTATTATTGGACTTAAACCCTTAGTCTATGCTAAGGGTTTATTTATATTCTTGTATTGAGCTATTTACTATTGTTTTGTTATTTGTTGTGTTTATTTTTCTATAGATATATATTTCTCTCCTCTAGTGTTGATATGTATATTTACTGTGTATTAACTGTTCCCGTACAATGCCTGCATAATCTGCTGCTGTAACACAAGAATTTCCCAATCCCCAATCTATCTATCTGACTGCCAGCGATGGTGTATTTGCAGACATTTTGCCGCCAGTTAAATGACGCTTCTAAAGTTCTTTCACCAAGTAGCTGACAGAAATATCGGACATGTCTGACTCTGAAATATAAGTGGACGGCTCTTAAATTGGTATTGCTGTGTACTGAATCGTTTCGCTGACCTTATGATTATTCTTCTGTTACCTACATTTTAGCATGTCACAGTTAAACATTTCAATGGTTTTATCACAAAGGTAAAACAAGAGGAGTTTTGTGTTGTGTCCTGCTTGTGGTGGCACAGCACTTGCTCTCAAACAGATCACCTAATGAAGATGTCATTAAAGCGACTGACTCCAGACAATTTGGGGAAATGACTCAGTATAAACTATAGTGCCCACATTCATCATTCAGTGCAGCAGTGTGGCTCATTGATGTGTTTTCAATAGTTAAAACATCAAACATCTATGGCACAAATGAAAAAGACATATCAGGATTTGAGACCGTAGTAGTCGGATCAATTTGTTGTTTCTTTTGCTCTTTCTCATTGGATTTTTTTTACATTAAATCTAAAATATCTAATCAGACTTGTCCTTTGATGTGCCAGTATCCTGTATTAGCCACTTGTGGCCACAGCGGCACTGTTCAACAAAGTTACATGGTCCCGCTTTTAAAGTTAATTCTCTCGAATGTATAACGTGAAATGCGAAAACCAAATTACCCCCATCTCATCATAAAACAGCCACTTTGCAGTGAAGTTTTCCGATGAGTGCCGGGACCGGCGTGTTCAGAGCTCTGCATATGGTGGACAGCTGGACCTTTAGCTAGAGACAAGCCAGCAGAGGAGAGGCATGGCAGGCGGCAGAGTTTTTAATCTGTCTGTCTGTGTCTCCTCTCTGTCATTAACCTCACGCCCTGACAGCCTGCTCCCTGTGACATTGACCTGCTTCACCTAATGAGCTACCAATTACTACAAATTAGGCGAGAGAGAGGCCACTGCTATCATCCACTCCATACACTCTTCTCAACCGTTCTGTGGGATTTGGATGTAGCAGGATGCTCGTGTAGAATAAATAACAAGGTACAAAAAAAAAAAAAAAAAAAAAAGAAAGTGACAGTGATGTGCATTTTGGATTTCTGGAGACGTAATGTTCAGAGAGGATGCTGTTAACACTGTGTATGTGTTGCTGTGCTGTGCACTGAGCGCTGTGCCTTGGTGCTTTAGCCTGGCACCTCTAGTGAGTTTCAAAGATCATTTGTATTTGCACCTGCTCCTGCTGTGCTGTGCTGTGTGTGTGTGTATGTGTGAGTGTGTACGCCCACATAGTTGGTCTTTAACCTTGCCCACCTGGCTACTGTGCGAGACCAGCTTCTCTCTGGCCCATCTCGATGTTTATTCATTTATTTATGGGAAGCCTGGAAATCATCGCCCTTGTCTTGGTCTCCTGTGGCAGCGAGAGAAGGCAGCCCAAATTTATGCATGGCAGCAGAAATTAATTAGGCATCAATTAACTCATGCTAATGTGTATGCATTGAATTTTTTTAAGAGCCCGCCTGTTAACTAATTTGTAAAAACTGTTCCACAGAAACGTCAGCAGTCGGGAACAGACAGTGTCTTGTAGGCTATTTTCTCATGCACAGAGAGAAATATGAAATCAGAGTGGAATAGAGAAAAGCCTTGAGCTGTTAATAAACAAAGCTGGAGGAGGGAGGAGAATGTGGCCTGCAGAGGTCACAGCGCTGGAGCCTGCTTCTCCTTCTTCATTTAACTGTGTCCCTGGCCTGGAGTGGCCTGCAAGCTACACATACACGCGCACACAAACACACACACACGCGCACGCACAAACATTCACAGGGAGACAGCAAGAGTGAGAAAGTGAGATGGAGGGAGAGGAAAGGGAAGTGAGGCATTTATTTGTTGCTTCGCTCTTAACAGGCTGCTGGTTCGGCAGGGAACCCTCTAAGGTAGAGTTCAGAGAAAGTGTGTGTGTGTGTGTGTGTGTGTGTGTGTGTGTGTGTGTGTGTGTTTTAAGCCCACTGTCTTGGCACTTTCTTTTGCCAGGAGGTTTCCAACAGCTCTTGTTTTAATAGTGGGCTAGCTACTTCAGCAGCAGAAAACACTGGTTGTTTGATTTATGGAGAAAGCTTAAGGGATCAACCTACAATAGATATACTGTATATACAGTATACATAGAGAGGAAGTAATGGCTGAAAGATTTGAAAAAGATTATATTGACCGCTTTATGAATGCTTTTCACATATTGCAAATAAACTAATATATTGTATATCAAATTTATACACTGCTTAGTGGCCCAAAGCCATATGTGACAGACCAACAGTCCACAACCCAAATATATTCAGTTTACTATCATAGAGGACTAAAGAAACCAGAAAATATTCACATTTGAGAAGCTTGAATCGAAGAATGTGGGAATTTTCTTCTTTAAAAACGACTTAAAACGATTAAAACGATGGCAACTAATGGTTTCAGCTCTATCATCGAAGCTAACACTAAAATACATAATTATGTCTTTCTTTGGCTCATTTGTTGTAGGAGGTAGACGTGTGCAGGCACCAACAGAATAGGACTGAAGAATAAAGACCAGCACAGGCCAGAGCAAAACGTGACATGAAATAAAATCCAACATCGAGCATCGAGTAACATGCCCTGTGTCATCTGACTGCTGATATATATGATGGTTATCTAGCTATCTTGCTGTGTTCTGTTAACCTTAGCCTGCTCACATTGAGGACTCTTAGCAGCATACAGACAGCTTGATCAATAGGTCAGCGTGCTGACAGCAGTCCTCAGGGTGCTGGGTAGAGGGAGACTGGGTGGGTTGGGGTTTAGGAAGGGGGGTAGTTAAGGGTGATCATGTATCCCGCAGACACCAGGAGCACCCTGCAGGATGAAGAAAACCCACGAAACACTCACTTAACAGATGACCCTAACCCCAACCACCTAAATACTCTGAACTTGGAGTCACTGCTCTCGTACTTTGACGCCAAACCCGAACAAACCATCGCGAGAAAACACGAGATTTTCTTGTTTTCGTGCCTGCACTGCAACTTCATTCTCATCAGCCATATCATTATTAAAGTATACAGTATATACGCTTGTTATGTGTATGTTCTAAAGCAAGCCTACATATTATAATCCCAGGCCATCGACAGTTTGATCCATCTGTGTAATTATTAGGCTACCTTAGAAATGAATCCGACTCATGTGTTATTACATGGCCTGAGCGTCCAACCTGTTCTCGTGCCTGTCTGCATGACACACAAAAAAATTCTGTGTTAGGCACATGGGAGATGCCGGGACAGATAACCCCACATTTACATTCAGACGGAGCTTTTGACAAAGCCTTAGCAACAGGCTCCTTAATCAGCAGGGCTGGCTGCGCAACCCCGGCCTGCCTTCTCCTCTCCTCTCCTTACAGCCATGATCTTGAGAAGGAGCTTTAAATTGGAAATTATTACACATTAAACCCTCTGCGCACAGGCCAGGCTCGAACTGGATCAATATCTTGCCCGGCACAATAAATCAGATGCTTTCTCTCCCCTTCTCTCTTTTCCCCTTTGCTTTTTCAAGTGGCTATAGGCCACTGTTCAACTGGAACATATTTAAATTTTCTTGTAACAAATTAATTCCAACATTTTCTCTTGATTGAATTAGGGCAAGTGCTGGTGCTGTCACAAGTGTTTGGGCTGCTCCTGGGGAGAGACAAATTGCCAGGCCTGGACACGGGTAACAAGCGGTGGTGTTGAGTCGCTGATAATCTCCCCACTAATTCTCCATTACAGCAAAATGAGGCCATAAATCTTCCTGACAGCTGATCGATGTAAACATTGTTTCCCCCATGATTGCCAGCTCTCCCAGCGGAGCTACTGTCCGCTCACAATCCGCTGAAATTACTCCCGCGCCAGCCCTCCCTCCCTTCTTCTGCTCCCTGGAACTAGTGTGTGTGTGTGTGTGTGTGTGTGTGTGTGTGTTGGACTGGCCTGGTGGGGAAACCAAAGTCACTGCTGTCCTGTCGAGGGAAGAGGTGGCCATCTAATTTTAGCTCAAAGCTTGCTAAACAAATGGAAAATATTAATCAAAACGTCTCCTGTTTAACCACTGGCACACACACTTTTTTTTTTTTATAGTAGAGTGATTGTTCTACTGCCATGCGGTTGCATGCTGTTGCAGATACTATTGAATGAAATAAAAAATGAAGGAAATAAGAATTTTGAAGGCATAACATGCAGTAAAACAAGGATTTCTTTTCTAAATGTAGCTACCACTCCTCCTTCTTACCGTGTGTGTAATGGCATTAGGCAGAGTAAACGGCAGTGAAAGATTGAGTTGTCAAACAGTCAAAGCACAAGGCTCGTTATCAGCGTGTTCACTGTCTGATAATATTCTACACCATTATTAAAATCCAATATGCATGCAATTACAGAGACAGGGGTGCCGTTAAAACGGGACGCCTGGCTGTAATCACAGACCGAAAAGGCCATTTTAAGACATGTCATTTTAAGAAATGTCTTAATATTATTTTATTAACACACAGCAATAAACAGATCAGGATTATAAAACTGAAATTGGTTTCAATTTAAAAGCAGATACAGTTTAGGCTGTTACTCTCTTTATTTTTCTTAATCTTATTATCTTCTTGATCTTTGTTAATTCTCAGTTATTCCTGCATGTCAGTATCTGTGCTGGTCTCTGAAATTTTGCTTCTGGCATGACTGTCTGTCTGCGTGTCTGCACTTAATTTGCTGGTTATTTACCACAAGTGCTGAGAGTTACCCTTCTCTTTTAAGAGTAAGAGAGCTGGTCAAGAAGGCTCTCAAAAGTTTGATATACAGAGAATAATCCGTCTCCTATTCTCATGTTTCTTTCCCTACGGCCTCTTAGCTCCTTTTTTTGTCACAATGTTTTGTGTTTTTTGGCATTTGGCCTTTATTTGATGGCCAGAATCTACCTGCCAGTTGCTATTGTAATGTGTAATTGTATGTGTCCCAACCACTAGGCTAACAAGACATCCCCTTGATTGTTGCTTCTACAGTATACTCCGTTTGTTAGGTACAGCTAGCCAAACCAATGTTGTCTAATCCAACAGCCCTGCAAGAAATCCTGCCTTCATGAGGGTTATAATGTTCTTTTTTTTTTGTTGAATTTGATGATTTGTTGATTCCACATTTTAGAGGCTGTAGTTTGTGTGGTGCTGCTGAATTGTATTGTGTTATACAGAGAAATTTAGTCTTATTTTCATTGATATATAAAAACTGGACAAAATATTAGAAACACATTCTATCACAGAATCACAAACTACAGCATCCAAAGAGACCATAAAGTTGAATCAACCCCTTTTTCCGAGACTGTTTTTACAAAAACGGAAGATTATAATTTTCATCAAGGTGGGATTTATCGCATTTATCACTGTTGTATCACAGTATACATATTAGCTAGGTGTACCTAATAAACTGGCAACTGAGTGCAGACTCTTCCTGCAGGTGCTTGGACCCGATCACTGCTAAAGTCTGGCTCAGCGTGGTTTCACTTGGAGTTACATCGATATACAAATCTGCACCTCACAATTTACAGTACCTCCAAAGCCACCGTGTCATTTAGTAGCTAGGTGGAAAGTAAGGACGTTTTTAAACCTGCTCGGCTAATCCGGTTGAATCGGACTCTGGTTCCCTTTGCCAGAGCAGATCTGAACACAGCTGCTGTAGAACAGAATTGTACTCAGGTGCAGACCAAAACAACTCTACCAAGACCCTTTGAGGATGTTGTCTCAGTCCGGTTTCCAAACAAACTCTGGAGCGGTTTGTTTGCGGTGTGATACAACCTCGATCCGACCCAACTGCAAGGAGCCGTGTGTTCCTGTGTTTACATTCTTGCTTCCACCCCAGACAAATCTGACCAATGAGCAGAGGGAACATTCTCACATGGCTTGTAATGATGCATTTTGGTTTGCTTGGATTTTTCCCTGTGTGAAAAGAAACTGAAGCAAGAGGAAAACGCACCAAGTTTGCCAACTCATCTACTGATTCGGACCATAGCAGACAAATTATAGGTTTGAAAACGCCCTAAGGCTGAAGAGGTCGGGGTGGTGGACGGGTGTGTATCAGACTTACCACATCCTGTTACAGACCTGAATTTGATATTTGCCTTTTTATTAACTGTAAATGTGATCCTCCCCTAACCTTAACCATACCGTAGTTGCAGCAAGAGCAAGACTTTTAGAAACAGTAGCACTGGATGTAAAAAAAAATGTACATTATACAAGATAATGCACAGCCTCTCTTCTCTCTATCCATTCTGCCCACTCTGGCTGCCTGAATGGGAGCATTTATGAGTCCTGTGACCACGAGGGACCCAGGGGGCTTGCACGACAGACCGAGAGACGTCCTGGACTGGCTCTAAAGGTTACTCAGGCCAGCACTCCATTGCAAATGGTCCCTGTCTGGCTCTGTCACTAGTATTATGACTTCATCACCCCCGAGAGGAGAGGAAGAGAGAGAAAGAAAAACAGTTTGCACTCATCCGTCAATGTCCATCTCAAATTACAGCTCAACCAATCACCGGCGAGGATCAATAGGGAGCGGCTGGGCAGGTCGGGGGAGGCGGGTGATGCGACAGAGGGATGAAGAGAGGAAGGGAGGGTCTGAAGATAGCCGCTGAAAGACAGAAGAATAACTGATCAATACAGAAGGATGGATTTTGTCATTTTGAACGGGGCTGTCAGAGGGATCGTTCACTCCCACCTGCTCGGAGCTATATCCTCCGACTCAAGCTGCGGATGACACATCAGTCCATCACAATGCTTCCTCGCCTCCGCCTCGTTCCCTGGCATCACACTGCTAGCATAAATCATAACTTTTAGAGATAAAGGCACTCACAGCGAGCAGATAATATTTTCATTGGCTATCAATTTGCATAGATCAATGGTACACCTTGAAAGGGCAATCTCAAACAATGATCCGTCTCCACACGTTTGTAATTGCAAAGCGGTTTCATTATATCGTTTCATCCTACGCCTCCTCCACATTCGAAGTCACAATGTGTGTTTCGCCTGACCCTTGCACTCCTCCACGCACGAGGAGAGGAGAATATTCACTGCCAGTGCCAGTCTGACGAGAGCATGTACGAGAGTGCGTGTACGCTGGGTGATTAACTCAATAAGAAACAAAGATCCTCCTTTATTGGGATGCTCTCTGCTGTAATGGTTGTTTGATTGGAAGCCAGTGGCTGTATTGACAGGTGAAGTGGACTGATTAATGGCGGCTTAAGCCAGTAAGGATAACAGTCCTTCACACGGCTTATTTAACTCTAAAAGAGTGACTGATGGTCCACTGCAGGGGTGTCTTCTAAATCACTCCCCATTGAAGCCTCTGAGCGCAGTAATGGAGCCATTTATGCTCATCCCTTCAGGAAACATTGATTTGCGGGATTTTAATACAATCCTTTGCTTACTTTCGCTCTCATCGTGTGAATGCTACTGCTCACACTTGAAGCTAATTATAACTAGATAATGAGAACCATGAAAATGTTAGATATTCAATCTTAAGGTCAGAAGAGTTCTTAATTCTAATGGCTTACATAATAAGGGGTATATTTTCCCAAAGGCACCAAGAAACTCAATACCAAAAGGAATATGCTTTCAACAAGAAGTAATTACTTTCTGGGTGGTAATTAATAACCTTAATGGTAACCCTGGGTCAAGGATGCATTGATACTTTTAATTTATACGTTAAAAGTTATTTAAAGTGTTAAGGCATTTCCACTATAGAAGCTCACACCACCGTACCTTATTGCCAGCAGCGGGCAAGCTGTCTATTACAGTCCTATGTACCCTCCCTTATGCTAATCATTTGACCTAAGGTGCAGAGTTTTAATGTAAGGCCAGAGCAGCAAAAGGAAAAGGGGTTTTAGTCAAAACAAAGTGTGCAGAGGAACTGAATGAATATAGAGTATCAGTATTATGTCTGTCATGAGGGTCAAAGGTGACTTGTTTGGGGCTCGGTTGAAGCTCTGGTTTCAATTCAGTGGATCAGAATATCTCAAATTGACACCAGGACCCATCTGCCCACTGAATTAATCCTCCACTCCCTTCCATTTGGCTGTTTTTTTGTTTTCTTTATCAGCTCCATCCATTTCTTTATTCATTCAGTTGACTTTTGAAAGGGGAGAGGTGACATGTCCTGGGGCGTTTATGTGTTTAAAAAAAAAAAAAAAAAAGAAAGAAAAGAAAAGAAATCCAGCGATTTCAAGTATAACATTTGCAGACTGCAGGGTCACTGGCAGTTATATTTTCCCTCTCCCTCCTCTCTTTCTCTCTCCCTGTGAAATCGATCGTTTGTTTGTAAGGAGCTCAAACGGAGCGGGAGAAGGATTCAGAGCTCTGCTGGCAACGCGAGCAGAGCAGAAATGCTGCTGGGGAAAGAGGCAGGCAAAAGGCAGAAAACCTTCCCACTCTCACCGTCAGTGCACATGACCTTGGGGCCAGAGCGAGCTAGCGAGCGAGCGGGCGGAGGAACCGCCCAGCAAGCGTCGATGCACATACAGAGGAATTTGGAAGGCAGAGTGGAGCGCGGGTCTGCGAGCCCTGGCCCTCTGCTTAAGTGAGTGCAAATTAACTGAAATAAAACTTTTAAAGGTCAATATAAATTTGATTTGTTCTCTGCATACTAAACCTTAATCACATTAGAACAAAGTTCCCCTGCTCCTTGAAAAGGCTGCTCTGTTATGCTAATCTATTTGGCTGTTCAACATGAAGGGCAAGCAACAGGTGAGGAGCCTTTATGTGTGTCTGTGGCCCTGCTAATAGAGACAGACCCTAGCAAAAAAAAAAAAAAAAACACAGACAGTAGCCGACAGTAGCTGACACTGGCTATCAAACAAACAGCACAGAAAAGATGTCTGCTAAGGCAACGGCCTCTGGTGAGAAACACAGAATGAAGGAGAAGGGGGGAGAATAGAGCGATAGCGAGAGAAGATGACAGAATGACACACAGGGGACAGGAACGTTTGTTTTAGCGCGAGCCCGCGTGTGTGCAGCGTACACGCGTGCCCCACCGTTTGTGTATACTCTCTTCCTCTCGCTCTGCCGTAGCCGTCTCAGTGGCGACTGAGGCGGTGGAGCCCCACGGGGGTCAGCCATGTAAGGAACATAAAAGGCCAATTTAATTTAGCACGTCCGCGGCTACAAAGTATTTTAATTCCGACAGCTGTGACTGAGGAGTTAATATTTGACTTGTCAGAAGTGGGGCCGGGGCCAGTGAATCATTGTAATTCTCATTAAGAGGCTCTCCCCCAGCAGCACCCTAATGCAGAATAATGAAAGTCAAGACGGAGTGAGCTTCTAATGCCAGTTGAGGCCTATCTTTTAATATTCCCCTCTTGATGGATTAGGGAAGCGGGAAATTCATCTTGGATCATAGGGCCTAATTTAATAAGGGATCATTCCAGGAGTATTGCATTTTATAATAATGTCATTTAAAGTGTCGTCTTCCATTTTTACTGTCCCATATGTATCTTATATAATGGTGCCGGAGGGATGTGTTTTTACAGTGCTCGGATCTCTTCTGTGTCCACACTCCCCCTCCAGACCACACTACACTGTCTCCCTGTGGTCTGCAGGCTCTCAGCTCAGGTTTTCATTTCATATTTTGGTCATAGAGCCAATTGAGTGAGCAGTTATGAGAAGTTCAGTTACTCCAGCATGTTGCCGTCTCCCCCAAATTATTTCTAATAGTATTTAGGGAAAATTGCTGTGATATGAGTGTTGGGATTGTAAATATCACCCAAAGGAAATATTATAAAGATACATTACATTTGCTGCATCACAAGCTTCTAACTCCTTTTTTTTTCAGAGAGGCAGTGCTATATTTATCCAGCCCACTCACAAAAGAGAAATGGCTTTTAAGGGAATAAAGTAAACAAATGTGACTAATATGAAGAAGTGTTGACGTTAGCAGCAGCAGCAGCACTGAGCTCACAATTACACCTTGTAAAGCCTCATGTGAGTGAAAAATGCTGGATGTTACTGAAAAAATCTTCTGTGAATGCATTCATGTTTTAATGTACACGCAAGGCAATATAATCTTTGTCATTCAGAATTTCCAATTCTGCATGTATAACATGTGTTACATGGTTTTATCTGCTGTAGTGCAGGTCTATGCTCTTTATAAGTCCCATGTTTCTTATGTTATTTCATATGAATTACCACCAGGTATGTCACAATAACATAATATTGTGTATTAACACCATCTTGACATTTAAGAGTTGCATCCATTCAAGAGACATAAACTATAAACAGGTCTATTCTCATAAAAAGATAACGATGGCTTTGAAACAAAACTTATTTGGGTTAGTGGGACGGAGGCCCTGCATGCAATAATCAATATCACTGAAAACCCTGTAGCAATAAATCTTAAATCTAGTTTTGTTTTCTTTTTACAGCTCAAAAATAGTATCAAATCACCCGTGCGGTTTTTACATCTTGGAGGGAAGCCTCCAGATGACTGCAATAAGATCATCTCATCTTGTCGTTTCAGTAATCTGAGTATAACTTCATTAAAACAAGACAACACTGGGGCGAAACACTCAAATTGGTTCAACTTAAAGAGGAAAAAAAAAAATCTCAGCCAAATAAAATTGTGTTATTTGTCTCGTTGTTGTTTCTTGTTAATGGAGGTATCACTCAAGACATAGCTGATGTTTGTTTCCCAACCAGCACCTCCCATTGAATGTATGTATTTACATGAGGGGGACAAACTACAGCACTGGGTAACTCTAATGCAATGAGCCAACATCTCTCTGACAGTCTCACCAACAGTTATATATTTTTAGTTTCCTTTGATATACTGCACTTACTACAGTTACACTGGTTACTGTGCTGTTAAAAAACACACAATTTAATGTAGCTTAGCCAGGCTAGTGAATGCTGTAGGCTTCTGTCGGGGTCATGAAGGACAGACGTTTTTGTCATGAACTCTATTACAGGTTATTTGCTGCGTATTTTCTAGCATTATTTTTTCTGAAACCAACTCCTGCCCCTGCAGCTTCTCTTAGGTGGTCCTACAAAAGCACTTCCATCCCACAATTTGCTACATGTGACCCTTTAAAAGGGTCCCTGTCATCATTAAGATAAGAGGCAGTCTCTCAAACATGCTGTAGCGCAACAAAGTGCTTCCTCTTTGACGCTCTCATATCTTTGGCACCTCCGTGTTCCTTCTCCGACATACTCTTCTCTCTATCTGCTCCGCTCGTATCGCTGCCCTTGTCATTCGAACTTTGCTTTCTCTTTCTGTGAGACTTTCTTTCCTCCACATTCCAGGCTCTTTACGTCCAAAATTAATGTCAGTCCGTCTGCCGAACAACTGGATTTCCCCAAAAAAGGATCGAGGTCACAATGGTTAAATCTAGTTAATGAATATCACTGGCGGTTGAGAGATATAGTTGTTTTCAATCAGCTTGCTTCCTTCCTCTCTATAACACAACCAGTTATCTGCCATAGCGAGTGGCAGCTATTTTGGGATGCATGCGATATTCATTCCCAATACATGTGGCACTTCCTTGAATTTTTTTTCCACTGCAAAACAAAAAAGAAGGAAAGGTTTTGTTCGCCGCACACTACAATCCAGGTTTTTGGGGTGTTAAACTTTTAAAGATTCACTCTCGGAAGCTGTTGAACGATGCATTCTTCCAGTGTCGGCTTTGCAAAATTCTAGATATCGAGGAAACCACTGAATAAACACCATTAAATTGTGTGTAATACCAACAACTGCGCTGACAAATTCTAACAGTTTCCTTGTTTAGTTTATATGAAATGACTAAGCAAGAGTGTGAGAAACTCAGAGGGACAGCGAGGGAGAGAGAGAGACTGTCACACACTGAGAAGTAGCGATATCGCAGGAGGGAGGGAGCGAGCATTAAGGGCTAACTTGCGAGATCTATTTTTACATCCCATTTCAGAATGAGATAGTGTCCTTCTCTCACACCCCCCGCTGTGGAGGAAGCTAATGCAGGCCTATTTAATTAGACTTTGGCAGATTGTTGAGCCAACACTGTAATCCAATAGAACGTCGCACCGCTATGGGGTCCTGCCTCCTCCGATGCCTCCTTGGCCCCATAATGCAGCGCAGTCAGCTCTTCGCGTTTTGTCTGCCCTTCTCTCAGCTTGTGACATCAATTTACATTAGCCTGCATTGAAACAAGATGCATTCTTCCCACCAGTGACTCACCCAAACACACACACACACACAGCCCACTCAACCTGCTGCTCCCAGTTGAACTTGACATGGTCCCCCACCATTATACATTACCTCTCATGCTCATCTTATTAGCCTATAATAAGGCACGTGTGCGTGTGTTTTGTGTGTGGTTCTCATATGTATTTATCTTCCAGCCCGGGGACAGCGACTTACATGCACTTGCCTAAGGAGTAAATTACCATAGCAATACAGCTGTCAATACTGCTGTATCAATGAGGGGACACAAGTGGCAGGATCAATGAAAACGTCTGAATAAGATGCCCTGGATGACAGGAAGTGTCCTGCTTTAAAATTCTATTACTTCTAAAGCACTTGACCTCTTGCTCCCATATTCCACTGCCCCAAAGACTTATTAATATACAGTAGGTTACTTAGGGCAGATAAACTTTGCAGATTAATTTTCACGCTTAATGCTTTAACAATGAATTACAGGATAAATACAGTAGGTGTTTGCATTACAACAATTAAAATAATGACTGCTGCAATCTCAAGTGACACTAAAAAATTCCAGTTAGAGTTTCTTGGGTGGAAAATAAATGATCTGTGGAAAATGGAATAGAGGATTTATCCAACTGTATTATGCTTTTGTTTTTTTAAGATTATTATAGTAGTATTATAGCATATAGTTGAGAAATGTGGGGTTAAACAGTAAATAGAATGACATATAAGTAAGATCCCAAACTGGACTCGAACCTGGAAAGTTGTCTTTTACATAGTAAACATCTTAGCCCCTTGGCCACTGTGACACCTCAGCATTATTATTATTTTGGTTATATAAAAATTCATAAATCATGGCAAATCAGCCATTTGCCAAAATCAAATAGGATCTTCCATTCATCTTTTTTTTTTCTTTTGTAAGTTAAAAAAAGTTTTCTCCCTTTATTTTGGCTGACAGCAGAAACCATGAAATGATGTGATTGAATGTTTGCGATTACATCGTCCATGAAATGTTTGGGTATTTTGCGTGATTAAATGACTGAAACGTTTACTTGATTATCAAATCTGTTGCAGAAACATTTTCCGTGGATTAGTTAATCGATTAATCGACTAATTGCTTCAGCTTTAATAAACCGTATACTTGAAGAAAAAATTCAATAACAGACTTCAGTTGTCTCATCTTAATAATAGTCTGCCTTATGTATCCCATATGAACTTGAACAGATGAGTAGTTCACATGAAATGTGCCCAAAATATTTCATCCAGTCCTTGAGGTTTCCTGACATAAATCACCAACCTTACATCATCATGATAAATTCAGTTTCATTGGATGCTCCCCATTAAAAAACGTTGCCAGTTGACACATATGCCAACAGTTCAGGGCAATTTCAAATATAACATATTGTTAATGTGTACCAACCCCTTAGGTCACATTCTGCTGCAACCACAATGCATTTCTCATAAAGTTATGATGTGTTTGTATGCAACTACGGCATGAAAAACTGTAAGTATATCCATCATAGAGTTGTATGTTTTCTAACATCAGTAAGACGTATTGATTTTTGTACTGCACATACTCAGATTTATGGCTATGTGAAAACAACTAACAGCTTTATGAGTATAACATTTACAGTACACAGGTGATTGATGCTCATACTGAAAACCGGGGGCTATTTTCCATCTCATCTAAACTTTGCCTTGACCACACGTGTCTGTCACCAGTTCAGAGAGCATTTGAATGCAGTTGACAGATATATAAATGGTCATAAATGGTTCCCTGGACAGAATGTTGAAAAAGCGTTTAACCCCAGAATGAATGATCCTGGACCTCCCCGGATTTGCCCACATTAAAAAGACACTTGAGCATCCTGATACAAATATTGGGTGATTTGTCTGGTTTTTTGTCATCTCATGACATTTTAAAATGACATTTTGTAAACTTCAGACAGCGTGAATACAATCAATACGAGATGAGTTAGGCCTGTGTTTCCAAAAGGCTTTTTGTAATATAAGAGTCTGTGTACAAACATCTGATGACTGAAAAGCAAGTACTCGATTATACTCACACACAGATGATTGGATCTTACCAGCTTGTAAATACAGAGCGGCGTGGGCCAAATGTTTAACATTTACTGTGTGCCCCTCATCACTCTCCCTCTTTCTCTCTCTCTCTCTCTCTGTCTCTCTTAGCATTTCATTTTGTTCTCACACTCTTTCTCTTTGTCTCATTCTGACTTATTCTCCCAGACCACAATGCACTCATAAACACATACACAGAAAAAAAAAAAAGGAGAAAAAAAATGCACTCGCACTCACCCGCCAGTGCATCCACAATACACCAAATGTCACCTTTTTTCAATGGAAACAATAAAATCCCCTCTGAGCAAGGCCCACAGGTCTCAACACATACTCTTGTTATGTCTTCTTCCGAGGGCAGGGAGTTATACATTATGTTATCTCCTTAATCTGCAAACCAGCTACAACTGGAAATGAATTAATAACAAATAAAATGCACCAGTACATAAAAATGTGTAGATTGCCTGGGGCACCTAAACAGGAAACAGTGAAACAATTAGACTTCTTGTTTTGTTCTGACCTCTGTTTTGTTTTGTTCTACTTAGCTGCTGAATAGAAGGGAGCTGGAGATAGAGACGGTTGTTTTTCTGTGTCTGTAATCACCATGGTTAAGCCTCCCTGGTCATAGCAGGGGTCAAATCTGTGTGAACACCCACTTTTCATCCTACAGTGAAATTAAATACAGTATTACGGTCGAGCTCTATGAACGCTGCAATTCTCCGCTGACTGCAACCCACACCGAGTGCTGCGGTTAGCCAGCCAGGCCTATACGGCGCGTGCATGTGATAACAGGTAGCGATATGGTCGTCCTAATTGCTGGCCTGAGTGCTATTGGAGGGAGTTTTCAGCAGGTTTCTTTTTCACTTTCACTCCATTTGATGTCTTTGAAGTTGGTCTTTTATCTGCCGTTGCTCCTGATGGCTGTTGTCTTTGGTGCAGTGCTGTGTGCGCCCTGCTCTTTGAGCACTCCTAACATGTAACAAAGGCGAGCCCTTAGAGAGAAAAGAAGAGAAAGGGAGCTCTCTCTCTCTCTCTCTCTCTCTCTCTCTCTCTCTCTCTCTCTCTCTCCCCCTTCATACTTTCTCACATAAATTCATACACACACGAGCATGGATAAATACAGCACTGTGTATACAATCACATCTTAGCCACAGCCATTCACATGCAAAAAAAAAAAAAAAAAAAAAAGAGAAAAGCCTCCACTGTCAGTAAAAACTGCTCTCTGTGATTGTTTAACGTGCCCTAATTTGATAAAGGGCCAAGTGCGGGAAATGAGAGAGTGGTGTATTTGTCTCAGGGGTTGTAGTGGGGTAAATATAGCAACAAGACAGCACCAGTTGATATGAAAGATTCCATGGTGTGGAGTGCTGTTGTGACTCACCGAGCTACGATGCCCTGTGTGTAGGAGTGTGTGTTTGCTCACATGCATTTGGATTTATACATGTCCCGTGTTGTTTTCATTCATTTGATGAACACTTGATTATAACTGGCCCGCTCTTGACTCCTCCAACTCCAGTGTACAGTGATCCATTACAATAGAGAGAGAGAGAGAGAGAAAGTGAGAGTGTGTATAAATTGAGGGAGGGAGGGAGGGAGGGGGAGGGAAAGCAGGGAGCGAGCGTGCGAGGGGAGAGACAGCGAGAAGAAGCCAGAGAGGGCCCGGGCTGGCTCCCGGCTGGCTGTGTGGGGGTGTGTGTCTTAAGAGTGTGTTGAGAGGAGAGTGAGAGCGCTGGTCGTCTCCATGTCTAATCAGGAGAACACTTGTGTGTCCCCGTCTCATTGTCTCCTGGGCCCCTCAGAGCGGAGGCCCTCCACTCCAGCACTACACCTCTGGACATGCTGATAGCTGCCCGGTGCACTCCACAGCGGCAGCCTCGCGCTTCACACAGGAATCAAGACTTTGGGGCTGTAGAGTTGCGGTGAAGAGGGAGGAAAATATTTAAGAATCTGTTGTGGAAACTGCAAAAACAGTGATGTTAGAGATGGTTTCAAATGCACGGATTCAACTCGGGTTGTCCTTCAGGTGATGATAAATAATATTGGAAATTAATTATCTCTTCATAAAATTAAACAGGAATGTCCTTGTGGAAACTTACTCAATAATGAGTATAGTGTCACATATCACTATATTATTTATTGCTTAGCATTTAAATCAGTTTTTTTATGCCAAAGGAAGATTTTTCAAGCCTTGAAACTAATTTTGATGCCTCAGGCCCAACTTTTTCTACATGAAATAACTGCATATGTATAGTAAATGATGTCTGAACATATGACATAAACGGCTTAACCACTGTGACCACCTCACTCTGTGGTCAGTGGGCTACAAGTAGAAACACAACCGGTCACACGGTACATGTACATTACAGCCTTCCTGAGCGGGACAGTGGCAGGACATGCGCGCGCCTCCGACCCCCTCCATGTTTCTCCATGGCAGGGCAGCGGTGCGCGTCCCCGATTCAGCAGTTTCCCAGTTCCGTCTCCTCCATTACTGGCGAGGCTCAGAATCAATAATTCAATAGTTTTGGCGTCTAAATCCTGCCCCAAACGGCAAGATACACAAACACTCCAGACTCTAGTGCAGACTCTGTAAGATCAGTATTAATTAATAGCTAAAGACATTGTGTTTTTTGTGTGGAAATATCGGAAGGGTAATGCGATCCGGATTCCTATAATTATAGGCTCCCGTGTCAGGTGTTTATTAAATGTTCAATACGAGGCGGTTAAGATGTCAGGAAATGAATCAGGCAAATTTGTAAGTCAAGTGAGGCAGGCGTTAATAAATCTTTTTACAAAGACCTTGGCTTTTGTTTTACTTTGTGACCTGCCTATGTATTTGCATGCATTATGCCAAACTTGAGGCACATAAACAGCAGCAGTCAGTGTGCAGATGGGCAGGAGGCCAGTTTCAAGGCAGGATGATTCACAACTGGCATTACAATAAAAAAACAACAACATATTAACCTATATTACTTCATGTAGAAATACTTGACAGTTATTTTAGCACGAAGCAGTATTTCAAATATTGTAATAAAATGCAGGTTTTGCAGTGTGTCAGATGCATTATCGATTTAAACTAAAAAAAAATGTATAAACTACAGGCTGTTAAGTTCAAGCTGCTGACATCGACAAACAAACAGACTAAATGAACATTTCAACTTTTTTTATACCGTTATTAGGCCGTTGGGGTTGGCAGGATTTAATTACTGCAACAATAAAATTGTCCAATCTAAATCCTACTGGGAGGGGGAAAAAAATCATATTATTGTGTGCTTTTCAAGTGATTCAGTGCTGCAAAACTTTATCTTTGAGCCACTGGACGGCCCCCGTCTCTTTATCCTTTATCTTCCTGTTTTTCTAGCTTGTACTGGAAATTACCAGTCCTCCTCTCCAAACGCTCCATAACCAAACTATGAATAATGCATCGGTTTGGCATGGGAGCAGCAACAGACTCCCATGTTCCTGACTAAACGGGCCTGTCACAACTGTGACGTTATCAAAAGACCTATAGCTACAGGCATGAATTATTAAAAATCTATCGCCCTCAAAGGTTTACCGGCAATAATAGTAATAAAAATAATAACAATTTGTTGCGTTAAAGGCCAATTGAGATTGTAAAAATAATGTCAACTCGTTAAAGAAACTTTAGTTAATTTATTATAGGAACGAAAAACATTTTGTTTAGGTGGATTCACGTTTCACATGTGATGGAAAAAAGTAAAACAATTTCATGAATATTCTTTCTTTTCTTTTTTTTTTTTAGAAACCCGTGCCTCAGGTAAGTTCACTTTCACTGTTATAAAAACATCAAAATTACATACAGAAAGCACATGATTTTTTTAATACACGGAAATAAAGTAGAATACAAAATGAACAAATTCCCCACAAGGCATTCATAAAGCCACTAAATAATAAAAATAATGCATGTTTCTTGTGTATAAACATATTTTACACGTGCCCGTACCGGTTTGCATACAGTCCTCGTGTTACTGTCATTTGTTCACTGTGGTTAAGATGGCATCGTATGTGACATAATGCTCTCCCTTAAAAGGGGACAGATCACCACCTCGCAAATACTAGATCGGGTTATCCTGAAAAAAGAGTTCAGCATACACATATATTATAATCTCACATTTCTGGTGTGTGTCGCCCGGTTTCACCTTCACCAGAGGAGGTCCAAACAAGGTCAAATAGGCCAAACATTCAAGTGAGAGTTGCCCTTCCTCAGAGAGGGGGAGGAAAGAGGGAGGAGAGGGGAGGGGGGGGGGAGTGGGAGAGATGGCTCACATCACGTCATCCGTGAAGACAAACTCATGCAAACACTGCTGAGGCATTTTGGGTTTTGGACAAGAAACAGAAAAAGGAGAAACACTTGGAATATTGTCCTTTTTTTTTTGTGTGTGTGTGTGTGTCTCTATTTTGTGAAAGAATTCCCGCTCTGTCCTTTTACAGAGAAAGTGTTTTTTTGAAATATAACGAGGCCAGCCTCTATATTGGTTCAAAATGAAATCATAACAATAATAATATAATATTAAAACAGAACAAAACAACTGCAGAATGGTTCGCCTTGTTTGACAAAGTATCGACCGTCCCAGCTGCATCCTCCTCCTCCTCTTCCTCCTCCTCCTCCTCAGCCATGTGGCTGCACTGGAGGATCCTGCGTAGCCTTGCTATCCATCCCAAACGCCTCTTTTTTTTTGGCGTCCATAGGCTATCACGTCACAGTCTTTTTTTTTTTCATTGTCTTTTCTTTATCTCATAAATAGCCTATATTTTATAGTTATACTCGTCGTCCTTCATTTAAAAAAGAAAACATAAATATCGTCCTTGGATAATTTTTTCTCACTTTGTCCTTGGGTTTTTTCACTTTGTAAGCGTTTATGTTCAGTGTCTCTCAGTCGCGACGGCGCGCCACATACTGCGCGCGCGCCTGGTGTCCACGTGTCTCCCTGGCGTCACAGTCCCAGCGCGGCCGTGTGCTTTTTGGCTTTCAGTCTCAGGTCGGCGATGCTGGAGTTCTTGCTGGTGTTCTTGGCGGCGGCGGCGGCGGCCACAACCGAGGCGGCGGAAGCAGACTCGGCCGCGAGCGTCGCCAGGGGCAACCCGAACGGCGGCGCGGGGAACATCATGTAGGGCGCGTGCGCCGCCAGGTGAGAGTGCAGGTGGTGCTGCGCGTGGGCCACGGCGCTGTCCAGCTGCAGTTGCGCCTGCACCTGAAAGGAGAAGGGCGGCACGTTGCAATGACTGTCCTACGGGACGGGACGCACGGATGGGGAGAAAAGGGGGAGAACATGCGTTAACTTTGTCTGAAGGGTAATTTCACTAGTGAGATTGTTGAAGATGAAGTGGTCCAACTATTAATTATACACTTCTATGAAGTGACAGGGTGGCCTGGTGGTTACAGAGGCCTTCCTACAGCCGAATTTCAGGGTTCAATCCCCCAGCTATCACTGGCTGCCGTCTAGTTTTAGGGTCACTGTTGGTTACTGCAAGTGTTGTGGATCAGAAGTCAAATTTGAGTTTTCATTTGGACATCAGTAGCATAAAATCTCAGTTCAAATTTCCATTGCCTTTGGGAGTCTTGGGCCTTTGCCTACAACATAATACAAAGCCAGACCAGGCCAGTTGTGCTCAAAGTGAGTGGACTTCACTCAAATTAAATGCAACATTATGCACATTAATTACTTTTCTATCCAGACTGTCACCACTGTACTGCCTCCCTCACATACAGGTGCCACCATCCCACCAACAACAAACTAATCTTATAATGAATGTTAGAAGATTTTACTGAATGTGAGTTTGATAGAGGCAAGAAAACGTCCATTAACTCCTGGTCCACTATCCACACCCATTAAAGCAGCAGGCCTACTAATATGCTTTGCTTGCTCCAGTGAAGAAGAAGAAGAAAAAAAAAAAAAAGCAAACGATCCATAGAACAATAGAGGGAATTTTCCAATTAGGCTCTACAGGCCTCGCTGTGTTGGCACAGTGTTTTTGTCAGTGTGGTAATAAGAGTTTAGTTACCCCCTACATTGGAACTGGAGTCTCTGCATAGCACTCGGGCAGAGCCTGTGCCAAGACAGCAGTCCGGGGATTGGGTCTGGTTTTAAGACTAGACGCTTCAAAGTAACTTGCCTGTTGGAATGGCATCCGTAAAGCCCCCACGTTGACATATGGCGCTACACGACAAGCTTCAAACTGATTCGCTGCTCCAATCAGGACTCCTGAAAAGAAGAAGAAGAGGAGAGAGAGAGAGAGAGAGAGAGAAACAGATGATAGCCTAATTGTGAGGAGAATGTTCAAAACCACAAAGAGTAAACTTGTAGGACTGAATAACGAGCAGTAAGCTGATTTGTCGGAGTAAACTTTAATAACGTCCAAGATAAACACTCACTAAAGAAATCACAGTGCTTTTGATGGCATAATTAACTGGAAATTAGACGACCTGAATTGTAAGTGTGTGTAAAGATGACGGAGGTTGCATGCACTTGAGCGTGCAGTTGCCTCAGAATAGAATAGAACAGAATAGAAATAAGCCTACAGTTTTGTTTTCGTGCTTGCACGCAGGATAAAAGCGTACCTTTATGTAACTGGTTCTCCTGCTTTCTGCACTTGGCTCTTCTATTCTGGAACCAAACCTGCAGGGACAGAAATTAATTAGAGACCTACTGATTGGCAGCTGCTTGTGAGGCCATGTGTAATTCCTCTCAAAGTGACAACAACCGCAGAAAAACAATATCCCCGAGGAGCACTGAAATATTAATGACACTGCTTAACCCCAGATTTTAATTATTACATTTAGTCTACAACAAGGGAGAGTGGGGAGGGTTGGAGCAGAGAGACATAGAGCAACAACAACAAAAAAAGATTAAAATCTTATTGGGAGAATAGAAACACCCTTGTTGGAAATTGTGCAGGACTATTGGACTATAATAAATAACCTTGTCAGCGTTGGTTTCATCTTTCTATAGATTAGTGTCCCCGAAGAGTTGAATGGACTCTCAGATATCGAATAGCAGCATTAGGGTTTTGGACATCAGAGCAAGGCGATCTGAGAGCATCTCCCTCTTTCTCTTTCCATCTCCCTCTCATTAAATGACCGCTGAAATTAATTACCCTTATCTGCAGAAAATCCATGTCAGTGAAAACGCTTAAATGCCTCGCAGTTTTTGTCTAATCACCGCCATAACACGCACTTGCACACAAAACGCCGCTTCAAAGACACGCTGCACTCTTCTTTTTCCTTCTGTTGAAATCGACAAGCGTCAATTTCAGAGAACCGCCTTGGAACACAGATTAAACGATTTATTCTACTATGATAATCTGCTTTGAATCTCCCAGACAAAGCTCGGGCTAAATTAGCCCACAATACAACACGTCAATCTGCAATCATCCCTTACATTAGGTCCATACATAGGCTGCACGTTGAAAGCACGATTGAAATATTATATTGATTTGGCTGTCAGCTGGCTTCATTTATTGACCACAGTATGTGACAATCGGAAATCCTTTTGTGCACGCTTCAGGTATAATTTATCGCGATGATAAAAGCAAATTGCTCTGCTGTTATTGATTGAGGCGGAATTAAAAACTAAAATAAATGTGTGGTCTTTGGATGCAACCGGTCAGATATAATGTTCTAACAGAGAGAGAGAGAGAGAGAGAGGGAAAGAGAGCTGTTCTTGATTTGGATTGAAAATAATACATAATTTATGCAAATCCCCGAGCTGTGCTCCTTGTTCGGGACACAATACGCCTTATTGGTGAGATTCCAGTTCAGGCCGGGAGAGCCCTGCAAAAAAGCTGGCTTTAACTTTTTTTTTTTTTCGGGGGGGCTAGAGGGTGAGTTTGGGATCTTTTGGGCCCCTTTTTATGATTTTTTTTTTCTTTCCAGAACGACCGCCATATTCAATATGGAGACACATGCTTCGTCCTCCCCTGAGCCGGGGCACACGGGATAAAAGAGTCTGGAATAAGATATTATAGGGTTTTGATAAATCAGATGAGAAGAGTTGTCTATATATGTTCATTGTCCCCTGCTCCCGTTACACAAGACATGCCTGAGCCCCCCCACCCCTCTCCTCCTCCCCATCCCACCCTCCCTGACTGACTGCGCAGATGGTCTTTACCCATGAAAAACGACAGCAGCACTGACAGACAGGGTAAGACTTGGTAACATACACCCAGGAACTGAAGGCAAATATTTGTATGCTTATTTGTTGCGGTGGATTTGGACAATAAAGTTTTAAAGGAGTCTCGTGACACAAACAAAACAGGGGCCTAATTGAAACCATTAACACGCATTAAATCATCAAAACATGCTGTGAAAAAAAATAAGAATAAAAATAACAGAAAACATAATTTGATGGTAAACTCTTCCTTCAATAAAATCGTTTTTTTTTTTTTTTTTAAGATGAATTAGAACTTTTTAAACACATCACAGCCACAGGGTTTCTCTGAACCTTTTCACACACATACACACACACACACACACATGGCCTGCTGTGGTCCAGCACAGGTAAGTGTTTATCTGCATGTACACCTTCATCTTCTATATGAAAACAACAAAATATGGTCATCTTCAAACAGTATTTGTGGGTAATATCGAGCTCAAAATAACAAAAATCAATTAAGATATTATGACTATTTCCTGTGCATTTCCTCTTATTCTATTATTATTATTATTATTATTATTATTATTATTATTATTATTAATATTATTATTATTATTATTTCAATTTTAGCATTTGGGTCACCCTCTCATCCACTGTTTTTGAGGACAGGACATAACAGGACGGTGGAATTATGATTATTATTTTTATGATAATGTTGTTGACTATAACAATAATTGATTATTATTAATTTTTCTATTTATTATTGTACATTTAGATTGAAGACAGGGTAACTTTGTATAACCGAATATGTCTTCTATGCTGCCCCACTTGCTATTATTATTATTATTATTATTATTGTTAGTAGTATGTTTTTTCCCTAATTCCGGTTTTGGATGTCCCCACCTGCACTCGGGCCTCCGACAGTCCCAGTCGCTGGCTCAGCTCCTCCCGCATGAAGGCGTCCGGGTAGTGGGTCTCGTCGAAGAGCCGCTCCAGCTCGTTGAGCTGCTCTAACGTGAAGTTAGTCCGACTTCTCCTCTGTTTGATTTTAGTCTGTGACTCGTCCTCGATAGGCTTCGAGTCCTCTTTCCTTTCTTTCACGTCCGTGTTGCCTGCGTTTCAGACGAGAAAAAACATCAACATCAGTGATGTGCTGTGACCTCCAGTCCATGATTATAAGTGCTGGCCTTCATCCTCACATATTTCAGTAAGCTTTCAATAGCTTTTTACCACTTAGGCTTAATTCTTAGAGCCTATATCTCGTATAACTTAAATTGTTTTTTTGTTTTTTTGATCGGTTCTTTCCATACAGTAAAAATAAACCAGGCAAAGTGTGCAAACTCTCTACCTCACATTAAATTCATGAGAAGAGCTGAAATAATGTGCACTCCAGCCATGACTATAGCTACTAAAAATACAAACGCACACACGCCTACACAAAAGAGGTAGAAATTAATATCGACCTCAACAAAATTGAAGCCTATCATTGAGTGATAGGAGAGAAACACATGCCCTTCCAACCCTCCACACAGCTATCAGACCTCGGATGTTTTGTAGAGCTACATAAAGCTCTTTAATTATTAACTGCTTATAAATATGCAACGCTTTGCCCACTGTTGGATGTCTGATACATGCTTGTCGCAGTTCCGTTTTGAACCACGCTGCCCATGACGACCAGATGTCATTTTTACAAGCCCACACAGGTTTAGGACGACCTGTCCTGTGTGTTGTCACATTTTTTTTTTTTTTTAAATAATGTTCAGGATGAAGCTAAACGTCCAGCTTCACTTTTCTTCAAATGTGACAAATAAAATTATTTGGAATGGGTATGTATGATAGCATCAAACAGAAAAAACTAATCTTGTCATTTAATTTAAAACGTCATGCTTAAAGTATTAATTCATGCTTCCCATGTCCCTTAATATTTTTTTTTTTGAATTGCTGTTAGTTTCGTCATTAAATTGAATTAAAAACGCCTGGATTAGAGGACAGCCAGGGAAAAACAGTCCTGCACTGCCTGTTAGGCATGTATAATATGTGCTCATCAGATTTGTATTCAGCCCATCCACTATTGCACCTGATGAAGAGCTTTCACACCTAAAAACAGACATCTATCCAGACCGAGGGGCTACAAAAAAAAATGTCAGGACCTGGTTTCCAGCTTTAATGTGCAGTGATCTGTCAGCTGTTTAATACGACTGCTTTTTGTTAAACATTATTATTTTTAAGAAAGATTGCTGAGTTGGCCAATAATAGCTTCTTGAATGAAAATAAGCTACAGCTGAATTTATTTAAGCTTCAAATCAAGCCTAATAACATTTTTTAAATTAAAACTTAAGGAAAATCAGACACAATGCTCCTACAACACTTTTATAAGTTTGCCATATTAAAAAAATCAAGCGATCGGACTAATCGATCCTATTATAGAATATATTGGTTTGCCACAGGAGGCCTTTTTGTTTATCATACTTCTGGGCTATGTAGGCCCTTTCTGATGCACTGGATCAATGAATTGAAACTTTTAAACTGTGCCACAGCACATTAGGCTGCACGCATCTATTAGAATAGGAAATGTTTCGAGCTGTATGATTTTGACCGTGCAAAAGACACAAACAAGTATCACAAGCAAAAATAACCGATACTTTTAGGAAGCATCAGCTGATGATTTACTCTCTTATAGAGCTTGATCCTCCTGTAACTCACATCTAGGTGGATACAAACGAGCTACTAAAATGCGGAGAAAGTCATAATCAGCCAAATTAAAGATGTTTTAACCCTGTTTCGCAAATTAAAGCGATCAGTGAATGAGGTTTGATTACTCTTGGACTCTATTGCTGCCCTTTTAGTCTATATATCTTCAAGACATGCCTGTTTATAGACTGCGTGTACAGTAGATCATGCACTCCTACCGTCAATGAGTTTGGGGCTCCCGGCGTCCCTGATTCTTTCCGGGCCGAGCATGTCCGTTTCCCTGCCCGGCGAGAGCGCAACGTTCCGGGTTGCGGCGGCCGCCTCTTCTCGGCTCCCGGGCTCCGTGGATAAAGCCTCCCTGCTCCCTGCTCGCGTCGACCCGGTCTCCAACACCTCCCTGTAGGTTATCACTTCCTTCTTCTCCTTCACTTTTTGATCGAAAGACTTAGACACGAAAGCGGTGAGCTCTTCCATCACTGCCTTCTCTCCTCTTAAAAAAAAAACACACACACACACACACACACACCTCTCACACACACTCTCTCCCTTTGCTCCACGACAGCTTAAGACATCAATGGTGTGGCTCGTTTTAAAGTCGACCCCTTGAAAATGATACGAGGGTGATGCTGCCAACTCTGGAAGAAGAAGGTAAAAAATATATAAAGATATATCTTCTCAGCCAATTCCTCCTCCTTTGGTAGCGGAGTTGGGAACCTGCTGGTGATCCTCTATTGAAGTCACAGTATTTATACTTTGCGGCGCCTTGCCCCCTTGATCCGTGCAAATTACCTCCCCTCAGGATGCCGGGATGAGCCCCCCCTTCCCCTTCACTGATATGGGAGAGAGAGAGAGAGAGAGGAGAGGAGTAAAAAAAACATTAAGCAGCGCCGCCGCTATTGGCCATTAATCCGAGATTGACAAGGAGGACTAATTAATTTAATTAAGCGCTCATTCGCTGCTATTGTCCTGAGTTAGTTTTTTAAACACCCGGGAGAATGTCATGGATCTCTCTCTCTCTCTCTCTCTCTCTCTCTCTCTCTCTCTCTCTCTCTCTCTCTCTCTCTCTCTCTCTCTCTCTCTCTCTCTCTCTCTCTCCCTCTCTCTCTCTCTGCAGGGGTGTGGCTTAAAAAAAAATCAGAAAATGACAAGAGAGAGGGAAGCACATGGATGAGGAGTCCTTCCTCAGTATATCTCTGTGATCTGGGGAGGAAATAAGACACAACGATGACACGGAGAAAAAGAGGTAAAAGCGGACCAGCTGGGATGCCGAGAGGAGCAAGCACTCATACAAGCAGCTTTAGAGGGAGGCTCAAGTCCACATATTTGGCTTCAACCCCAGTTGCATACAGTTGGCTTTAGGCCTGGTCAGCTTATACCGAAGTTTTCGGCGTGTTTCTGTGTGATATGACAGCAAAAATAATAATAATAAAAAAAATAACAATCATAATTTTTAAAAAGTGTCTATATGATGAAAAAAATTGAAGCAATTTGCAGCAGCCATAATTTTTCCTCCAATAATAATAAAATACATTATTATTATTGTTATTATTACTATTATTATTATGATGATTGATATTATTATTATTGTTATTATTGTTGCTATTATTATTCTCATTAGTAGTAGTAATAGTAGTAGTAGCAGCCTAGTATTAGTATTATAGCTGTTTTTGCACATGCATGACAATAGGATATTAAAATGAAATAAAATGTATGAATAGACATATGCCTGACATGAATGTTTTGGGAACCCTGCAGACAAATTATTCACTGCTTCCACGCTATCTAGCGTTGGTTTATGTTTCTAATCAGCAATTATGTATTTTAATATTGATTCTCAGTGGACTTTTTTTTTAAGCCATTAGGATGTTAAATAGCAGCTAAACGTTTAATTATAGTGCCTCTTGCGATGCGTTGCCATTGGGCTCACTAATTAACGTTTTCAACTCGCCTTTTTTTTCCCCCCCGCTGAAATAATCGCCTATATTTGCAAAAATAAATAAACAATGGTTCACTTGCGGTGAAGGTAAGTGAATACGGCGGAGAGAGAGCAATTAAGTGAGGACAGGAGGCAACATATATATATAGCCAGACAAGAAACTAGACACGGCGGGATTTTGAAAACGTCGGGATGAATTTGATGCAAAATTAAGCGTGTTTATTGATAATCTATATAAAGCCCCATTTCCACACAAGGGCTCTAACAATCCCCCTAATTAAATATTAACGGTGTTTCAGATTGAACCTTAGGCATTAATTACTATTATTTCTGCTGCATCTGAAAGCAGGATGAATTCCTAATCGCAGTGATATAGTAAGCATGCCTCAGTAAGCATTTATTTGTGGTGAAAACCCCATTTACTTGTTCCAGCCATTCCTGTGCACGTTATTGATTCATTCACGTTGTCAGACAAACAGTGGTCCTTTCACCTGTAGTCTGCTCGTATGTTTTTGAATTTCTTGTAGTAATTAATTATTCTACTTTGCTGAAAATTGTTTGGATGGTTCATCTGACCTCCACTGTTATACATTATCATCTGATAGGATGAGCTCATGCAAATCATCATTGACAGGCCTACAACTCTCACACGTATTTGCTTAAGTTGCGATTCTTGGTGTATGTGTGGGTATATTGTCAGATCCAAACGAAAAATGAGTAGCCCAGACTGTTGATATACCTGAATAAACGTTATGCTTATTCATTTGGAATATTTTCAATTAAGTGGAGACTGAAAAAGGCACACCCAACATAACTTTTAAAGATGACGGGTGAAGAAAACATGTCGTTGCTCCATTAATTGAGCTCCATGCTTGTGGATTTATGAAAGAGTGTCAAAAATGGCCACACTGGACGGAGCATAATCTTAAAATGTTCAATTTTGACAAAGCTTCTTCTTCTTAAACACATCTATTATGAGATAACACAAATATAATTCTTAAGTTTTAGACTCGTTTAATTAAGATGAAATCTTAGATCTTGCAGATCGTGTCCAAATACAATATATTTAAGGCTTAACTATATATTAATGTTGGTTTATCTTCATATTAATTGTTATATTAACTGTGTTAAAAACGTGGCAACAACTAAATGAGTTCTGCAGAATTTTTGGGTTGCACTAAACTAGGAGATATAATTTAGGATAAATCATTAAAAAATCCAAAAACAATAATATTACCGGATGAGAACAGTCACACTATCGATTGCTCTGTGTTTGATTCTGTTGTCTGGATTCGATCGATTCTTCCGGGTTCGATGAGTAGAGTCTTCCTGTACAGTGCATGGTTGTTGTGTGAAGCCCAACAACGATTTAAAGGTGAGGAGCGGGATTTTCCGTTTTAAGACAATATATGCTTTTCTTTCAGTGTTTTTGTCTTTTGTGTAACGTACACAGTCTACAGTGTGAGACATGTTTACTGTTAAACAGCTAAAAGGCTTCAGTCGAATAAAGAACTACAGCATAACGTTAGTTGAGTTAGCACAGCTAGCTTGCTAGTTAGCCTCCACAAAAACGCAATTTTTATTTATCTCTTTTATAATTGCGGCATGTGCAACAGCAGTGTTTTCACAGGTGTTATGGTGATTAAAATTACATAACTGACTTCCCTCCATGCAGTTGCGCAGCTAAGCTACATGGTGTATTAGCTGGCTGTTATGTCAAATCAATTTCCAGACTTCTGTGGTCAGAGAAGCTACATTTATATAACCATGTTTGTATGAAATATGTAGATAAATGTACTGTTGGCTTTCTTAACTTGTTTTCTATGTTCACGTCGATTCTCGAGGTTTAGCTGTGTGTCAAAATGTCGCTCAAAGTTGTCAAGAGAAACATTTGCTTATCAGTAACCACTCTTGTGTTTTCCCAGCTGACAGCCAGCCAGCATGGGTCGGCGCTCGTCTGACAGTGACGATGACAGTCGGAGCAGGAGGAAGAAAAAACAGCGTCGCCGTTCATCCTCCTCTTCCTCCTCTTCGTCCTCATCCTCCGGTAGCAGGGTGGCCAGCAGCCGGAGCCGCAGGTCCAGTCGCCGGAGCCGTTCACGATCCAGAGACAGGGACCGAGAGAGGGACAGGAGGTGAGGCTGCACAAGATGTGATAAGATAAGACTTTAATGATCCCCAGAGGGGAAATTCGCTTGTTACAGCAGAGCAGGAAACAAGGAAAACAGATAAGAACTAGGAGTAATAAACACAACAAAATAAAAAATCAAGTAAATGGAATTCGGTCTATATATATTATAAATATTATACACATTACAATACTTGTGGATTGTAAATTTAGAAAAGTTGTGCAAAATATGTGCAGAAGTAATGGTAGATGTAGCTACAGATATACAGTATATGTCTATGCTATATAGGTGAAGTAATGGATATAAAATGAATTAAATATCCATATCTATATGTATATAAATACATATTTACACACACATACTGTACATACATATACATAGGATGGAGGAGTGTGAGGGGTGAGATGGTGGTGGTGGACCTTCACAGCTGTTTAAAACCCATCCTTCCTAATAAGAGGTAGCAGGGTGAAGCAGTAGCTCTCTGTCCTACTGAAGTGTCCCTGAGTAAGACACCAAATGTTTTCACTGCTCTGGTTGTTGATGCTGCACCCTGACCTCCCTGTGGAGGAGGGAATGTGTGAGAATTGACTTTTCTATGGGAGCTCAGGTACTATCTTAAATGGCTCTCTGCAGTGGCAGAAGTGAAGCAGAGGTTGGAAATATTGTTTGTGCTTTCTTGTCTTCCCCTGCGGCCTTGTGATAGTACCTGTGGGTTGCTTCCTTTTTTAAAGCTTTGGAGGCTTAAATCTATGGCTTCTGTGTTTACGGAGATCTAACACCAACCATCTGACTTACCAGCTACGCCAATTTAACAATAGTTTTCATTCCAAGAGTGATTTCTCAGCAGACCTGTCATAGTAGGAAAAGCACAGGTGTTCCTTATAACATTAACAAAGGCTCTTATCCAAGTGTCCCAGTAAGCCATGATGATGTGACAGTGAGCCAGTATGCTCAGCCATTGTTAATTTAAATTTTTACACCGGTGCTTTTTACTACTGTGACATGTAAAAATGTGTTGTCTTTTTTTCATAAAGGCCTAATCCCAGCTATAGTTGAGTTTTCACCATGTCACTGGTTGTATCAGTCTAAACTGATACAGTTAACAGACCTGATTCTGATATCAGTTATCAGTATTGGTCAGTTGTTGAAGTAGCATGTATGAAATGCATTTGCATATTATGTAACCTAATATAAACATGCATATTAATCTTGGACAATGGGAAAATATTGGAGAGTGATTTTTGTTGACTTTGAAAACATAGTGCATCTCTTAGAGTAAAGTCATTCATCAGTGAAGAGGGAAATGCCACTGCTGAGCAATAACTTGAATACTCACTACTCAATACTATAGCTCAGTTGGTGTGCCACCTAAACCACCTCTACCTTTTGATTGAAAAATATTGCACTCTTTATTTTAAGATAACAGTTGTTAGTATTTCAGTATATTTCAGTTTTGATCGTGTAGTCCCAGTAAAAATGCTACACATTTTGGTGTTGAATGAGTATGGTCTCTGCTATAAGAGGTGACTTTAACATGTTTATTTTTTTTGATGAGGCTAGAGGTCATTTTAGAGATAAACAGCTGGTGCTTTTCATGAGTGCAGTTGTAGACAATGTGATAGGGTTCTTATTTAATAGATTTAATTAGTTTCTTAGCTCTTTTCAATGAAAATCCATAGAAATTTAGGATAGGCAAGGCAGTTTAGATGGCTCATTTTGTGTCTAGTCTGTTTCAGAAAATGAATAAAATAGGAGACAAAATATCACACTCTTATTTATCCACTGCTGATGAAGGAGGAGGTTCAGTAATAATCACATATCTTTACAAGTGGTTGGACCTGGCCTCTTCCATCCACCCTCCATCTATCCATCCATCTATCCATCCGTCCACAGCTGCCACTGGCTGTGTGTGGCTCTTCAGACAAGGCCAGTTGATGGTAATTATTTATGAGGCTTGGTCAAGGTCCATTACTGCTGATGGGAAGTCATTGCCTGTCTGTATAGGGTGGGGCTGGGTGGGCAGTGTAAACCCCGAGACCACAGTCCCTCATCTGTTAGCCAATACATTTTGATCAATTAACCAAGACCTTGTGTGTGTATGTGTGTGAAACTAGCTCCTTTTAATATGTGCACATGAAGCAGTGTACTCACTCTGTAGCATTTTCTACCTGGTAGCAAGACAGAGAATAAGTGTGTGTGTGAGGGAACAAGAGATAATACCTGTTATATGTTGTATTCATGTGAAAGGTTTCTGTATCAGTGTGCACTAACCAGCACTTCTATTCACATTTGTTTGAGCTTTTATGTTTTTTAGGGCTGTCGAGCAATTTTTAAAAATTTAATCGCAAATTAACTGCACATTTTTTATCTGTTCAAAATTTACTGTACAGGGGCATTTTTTAAAGTGTTAATACTCTTATCAACATGGGAGTGGACAATATATGCTTGCTTGATGCAAATGTATGCATTTATTGTTGGAAATCAGTTAACAACACAAAACAGTGACAAAGATTGTCAGAAACCCTCACAGGTAGAGCATTTAGCTTATAAAAAATATGCTCAAATCATAACTTATGGCAAACTCAAGCTCAACAGGCAACAGATGGGCACATCAGCCAGCCAAATTTTCCATTACTTGAGTAACTTACTGATTAAAGATCACTCCGTGGATCCCTCACTTCAAAAGCAAATCACACAATGTAATTCTGTCCAACCTCACATGGGAATAATAAAGGCTCATAAAAACATCCCCTTGTGCTTATCCTGTTTTTATGCGATAAAAACAGGATAATAGAAAAAAAACCAAACAATAAATAGTGAGCAGGAAACAGTGGAAAGAGAGTACAAGATAGAAAATTACTGTCGCTCTTTGGTCATCATATATGTTGTGTATCTTTTGATATGGTGTGGTGGCTCTCGATGGCAATTCAAGTGCAGTCGTTGGATGTGATCTGTATAATTTTGGCGCTGTCCCTCGTCCTCCACATTGTTAATTGGCCTGCAAGCTGTAACCACCCATTTAGCTATTGCTGTTGAAAGCTTGCTGCTTGTAGGTTTGTCCATGGGTTTAACTCGCACACAATCAAGCAGGGTTTGCTGCAAGCGGGATGGTTCGGGGCTAACGAGGCTGCCTGAATTAGCATTAATACTCCGGTGGTAACTCAGTTCACATCATCAGTAACTACAAATAACTTTGATCTTGACAGACCCATCTGACAGGGCTTTAAAGCTGAACTTGCCATTCAAAATACCTTTTTTTTTTATCCATTATTCCTTGCTAGTTGCCATCTGACTTAATGCTAGAGGGCTAAACTACAGGTCAGGCAAGGGGTCATCATAACAAAATCGTCTTCTTCTTCTTCTTCTTTTATGGCAGTTGGCATCCAGCTTATTGGTGCATTACCGCCACCTTCCACTCTGGAGTGTGCATCAGGCAATAGACTTATGATCTAAATCCTATGATCTAAATCTAAATAAAAGAACCTGCGTTAAAGGCGTCAGAAAAAATTAGTGGCCTTAACCCATTACTATCACGTTAACTTTGACAGCCCTAGTTTTTTTCATTTTACCTTCGCACAGACTGTGAAAATGTGTGAGTCAACACCACCTTCCAAGAAAACCAGCTCACAACTGTGTGTTTCTACTGTGTAATGTGTGAAGTGCTTGTACCAGGGCTGTCGAAGTTATTTCATAAGGCCCGCTCCTGGGATCCAGCCTTTAGAATACTAATGGATCTTTCCTGCGCTACTCTAAGTGGTACAAATCTGGTTTGATAGTTCAGCCTCTGTGTTATTTGTATAGCTTTTCCTTTTTCTTCTCTTCTCCTCTGTCTTGCAAGAGCTCCCATAGGACCGAGTATGTTTTTTTTGTGTGTGTGTGTGTGTGCTAAAAAGATTTGGGTATTTTTGGCTTTGGTGAAACAAAAGAAGAGATTTTAAATAATGAATAATGCTCAGACTGTTTGTGCAGTAGAAGAGGGGGTTTTCTGCATTTACATTCACCCCCATAAATGCCTCCTGCTACATGATATCAATAGGAACGCGGTGTGAGTGGTGTTTGGAAAATAGACGCTACACACACTGCTGTAGCCACATTAAAGAGCAGCGGAGCACCAAAGGGCCCCTGTGGAGGAACTGTAGGGCAGCCTGCATGGCTCTGCTGCTCTGGGCTGTAGAGGAGCATGTTCACTAATGCAAAGTAGCCGTTAGAGCTGATGATAGTAGGTGATGTTGTCTGGGACATTAGGACAAAATAAACAGCAAAAACTAGAAATACAGCATTGCAGGACAGGAGGAAAATTTCAGGTGATGGTGTTTGAGCTGCTGTGAACTAATGAGTGAACAGTTTGAGTTTGATTTTGGCTCTGTAGGTTTGTTTTATGGATAGTAAAAACTACAGAATGAAGCTGAGTGATTATGATTAATTGCTTAATTATTATGATTATATGCTTAATATTGTGATCACTATTACTAGAAACAAATATTTATTGTCAATGACTTTAAGAAAAGATTAGTCAAACTGGGCATTCAAAACAAATGACCATGTTTCACTGTTGCTGATTTGCCAAAATGATTAATTGTAGAAGCCATGACCCTGCTGCATGATTGATGTTTTGTTTCGAGGATCCTGCCAAAATTAGAATTGAAATTGTATGTTTCTGTCTGTGTGTTCCAGGCGAAGGAGACGTTCCAGCAGCAGTTCGTCCCGCAGTTCATCTCGCAGGAGGAGGAGTCGCAGTGCAGAGAGAGACAAAGGGAGGAGCCACCGCTCATACAAGTCACGCAGCCGGGACAGGAGGTAACACTAGCACCACACACACACACACACACACACACACATGCACATTCACGGCTCATTGTTAAATCTGCACATTTTTATTTTTTGTACTTGCTCATGGATTGAGTAACCATCAACATAAAGCTTTCTTAAGTAGTGAAGATTTGAAGCACCACAGGGCCGGTTTAAGTTGCATTTTTTTCCTAAGTGGTATAAACACTTTTGATCTTGACATAATTCATACTTGTCTGAACGATTTCTACACAGTTTTTGCCTCAGAATTGCATGTTTCTTACATTTTAATTGTAGTAATGAGAAAAATAAATTACCAAATATCTTTATGCACCCACAACGATCCTACAATGTCCAAAAAGTAATCTATTCTGAATACATTCATAATAAACAATGAACATTCAAAGGTAAGTGTGTTTAATGTGTGCTGGGGAAAAAATTAAGGGGAGGAAGTGATGAGAAGTAGCTACGTCATTTGCGAGTGACAAAAAAAAAAAGTTGAAACCTGTGTTAGGTGTGCGTTACAGATCAAAATGTGGGATGCACACGTTTCTGATTAAAGAAGCAATAAGACTTTTGGAAGTTTACTGCAGTGTAAACAAACACATCGTTTGGTATTTATGTGTTATGTCATCAGATGGAAACACATGGAAAACTCTATTTGGGGTCTGGATTAGCATTTTGCATGTGCATGTTCCTCTGTCTTAGTTTGCCCTGACTGGTTGACATGATGTCCATGTCAGTGTGCGAGTATTAATGAATCAGACCCGCAGAGACAGCAGGTCATATGCAACACCAGTCCAGTCCTTCCAAAATTTCTTCTGGCAGCAGCTCTGCTTTCACTCATTAATGCAATTATAACATCATTACCCACACATACTTTGTTGAATTATGATTATTATTGGTGTAGCTGACTCTTTTTTTTTTTTTTTTGCTAACTTATTCATGCAAGACTAATGTGTACACACCTGCACCACACTTCTCAGACACACACAGACACACACAGACACACACACACACACACACACACACACAGCCACAGTCAGTCGTGTATCCCTTTCAGAAACATAAAGGGAAACTCTCTGCGTGTGGTGGTCCATGTCATTAGCATAGCTAATCTGGTGCTAATGAACCAGTAAACTGTGCTGTTTTTAAATCCCTCGCATACACGCATGGACACACACACACATAGAAACATGCACAGATGCACAACTGAAGAAAAGGTTGTCATAATATATGCGCGAGCAAGGCCTTTTGTTTACTTGTGTATGGCTGCGGGGGAGAGCAGAGATCATTTTAATCACAAAGGAAAAAGTGTTAATATCTTCATTACAGAGGTGTCAGGATGAAGGGGTGATGCAGCCGAGACTTTTTGACATTGTTGATGATGCCATGAAACGAATCCGCACTCTCCAACCTAATGGTCACAGAACATTTTGTGGCTTTGGGACAAGCAACACATTCCAGTGTTGAGCTGTGCACTGAAACAATTTATTGAGAGAATTTGTTTGACTGTTTTCACACATTCTCTCCCTGCTCTCTGTGGTACGGTGGCAGTCACTCACAGCGGCACTGGTGATTAAAACATCAGTCGAAAATGGCATTACTGGTGTGGTGTGAGATGAAAGGTGGAGGGGATTTGGGAGATTTAGAACTACAGTCGATGACATCGGTGTTTACAAACGCTGCTCTGTGATTAGGAGGGTTGCGTTGTGTAATCGGCTTAGCGGTGAGCGAGGAGCAGGTGGGTTGGGCCGGTGGTGGTGGTGGTAGCGGTGGCGGCGGAGGGTTTGTGTGTGTGGTAGGGTGAAGGTGGAGGCGGTGATGGAGGTGGGGATGTGCAAAATGATGACATTGATGATAAATTTATGCAGTTGTGTGATGGCAGCCACAATCTGTGTCTACAAAACTTGTTGGCGGCCACATGCGGGCTCCTGTTTTAGCAGTAGAACAATTCAATGGAAATTGAATGGCATCTAATCATTGGACTAACTAAGACAAATCATATAATTATGCTGCCTTCAGTATTTTGAGTGTTTTCTGCAGGACTAGGGGTGATTGTAGTATTGTAATCTTGTACTTTGTGGTGGGATGCAACGATTATAGATTTTGATGGTATGATTATAGTCTGAGGAAAAATCAAGGTTTCACAAATATTATGCATTAATTTATTTCACAATACTACAGATAGATAAAATCACATGAGCATGTTTTGTTTTGAAGAGGGAGCATAAGACACACGTCACCAAGGATTCTGCAACAGTGTGTTGAACTGCAGCAGTACCAGAGGTCGTCTTAGGTTAAAAGTAAATTAAAAAAAATGAAAATAAAAAATCCTTGCCAAGATGAACTTCGATTAGACATTGCAGTAATGACTAGTTGATTTCTAGTATTTAAAATATAGTATTTTAATTATTATTATTCATTTAAAATTAAGGTTAACTTTATTGATCCCCTCGGGGGGAAATTGTTACTAATGTAGGTAATAAACTGTAGTGTTTTTATCATCAGCTGTCATCCAATGCGTATTTTTGATTTCTTTTAAATATTTTTTTAATAATCTATTTTAATAATTCATTTAATTTAAATGTGGCCTGAGAAAATCCGAATATTGTTTTTTGTTGTTGTTGGAGTTTTAGTAAAAATGAATGAAATAATTGAGAACATCTCTTATTCAGGTGTTACTAATCACTGAAATGCAATGAATTAAATCTCATGGTATAGTGATGGAAGTCTACAATATCATAATGTTAGGTTAGTCTTTTACACAAGGCATATACATATACCATACCTGCGTTTACTCAACACAGATGGGAGGAAGCAACTGAAGCCCTTGAGGGGATTGTGTGTGGGATTGCGTTTTGGTGAGCGTTAATTTATAAACGGTGCAATGCTCCTTTTCCTGCTTTGTTGCCATTGGTTTACATTGCACTGAAAGACCAACTCTTAACTCACTGCTTCATTGATTGTAAGTGACACTTTTATATTTAATTCCCTACCAACTCAGTTACTTAGCGTATCTTCACTTGAGCATGTATAGCTGGATGGTGATCTTGAGGATGTTGCAAGTTCGAGGTGTTGAATCCTTTAGCAGCGAGTTTTCTTTGGCAAGTTTTACAAATCAGAGGTCTGTCTTCTTGAACAACCCCCTGACCATTCTTTATGTATGCAAAATACTCCCACATTGACGATTTAAGGCGTTTTGGTGAATACAACGCTTCAATGTTGGGTCCCTCAGCCATTGTCAGAACACTTCTCATCTCCTTTAGCTAAAGTAGCCCCCCTCAAACATATATAAGGGGAGTTGCTCTCGTGACAGCATGTGTAACTTTGCGTACCTGAACTTGTTGCAGCACGGCATTTTAATCTCGTACACCAGGTTTGTTTTGGTTCCATAGCAGAACTTCTACCTGCAGTCTGCCGGTTGCGCCTATGGACATTTTTTTTTTTTAACACAATTGTCTAGTTTTGTTTAATTTTCCTCACAGTGGAACCATTGTTCATAGAAAAATAACGTACCATAATGTCCCTTTTTTTGAGAGTAAGAACAGAAACACTCGGTGTAGCTGAGCCTTTACATTCCTAGATACTGCACATTTTGCATCCACTGTGGCTGTGGAATGAAAGCGGGCTGGTGTGCACTGTGCACAGGTGCCCTGACTGCCATTAGTCAGTGGTGTGTGTGTCTGGATGAGGCTGGCTGAGAGCCTGGCTGATGGATCAGAGGAGGATTGAGTGGACAGGACCTCATGATTGATACGCAGATAGGATATGAGGTGCCGCCTGCCACCCCCACCCCGGCCACACCAACCTGGCACCACCACCAGAATATGAAAGAGAGGGGAGAGACCGAGTGCACCGACCACAGAGAAGAAAGAGAGAGGGGACGAGAAGTTCGAAGAGAATGGAAAAGTGTGGAGAGAATAGGTTGAGTTAGTGCAGGAGAGTGAGAGAGTGGAGAAGATCCTGAAGGCGGAAAATGAAGAGGAAAGACAAAAGCGAGCACCGGTAGAGAGAACAGATAGGCTTGAGAGCGGGATATTATTCAGAAGAAATGAGAATAATAACGTCTGCATCAGAATATTGCGGGGGGGGAGAATAGGACCATAGTGGGGACGTCGTGGGTTGAAGGGAGGGAATATTATTACCTTCTTTTCAATCTCTCATGTATAAATAAAAAATAAAGAGATACATGAAATAAGAATAATGCTCTATCGTGTGTTTACCATCTATTGTTGCTTCCTCCCTATCTCTCCTGTCTTTCTCTCTTTCTCCTTTTTTCCTGCCCTCAATCAGAGAAGGGCCAGGTCCCCCAGAGGCAGTCAATCTTGCCCTGAAATGTAAAACAGACAAGAGGAGCAGATTACCTATTTGCCATTAATGTTTATTCTCTTTGATGTGAGCAGGCATATCAGTGTGTGTGTGTGGGGGGGGGCGTGCGCGGGCCTGCCTGCCTGTGTGCACACCGGCAAGCGAGCATGTGTGAGGTTGATTGAGCGTATGCATGTATGTGCAGATTTGCGTGAATGCGTGTTCATTCATAGGGGGGGGGGGTGTCACGGCCTGGTCCACTGGGGGAGAGCAGAGCGGAGTACGGCAGCCGCAGCGTACAGTGATCTGATGTGTACCAGGTCCAACAAAGACAACACGGCTTCTCATCACAGTCGGATCACAGGCACGTCTTTAGGTGAGCTCAGCGGAGCGGTGTAGTGCTGGGCTTTTATGGGTGGCCACAGCAGGGGTTAAATGTGTGTGGCTCAGTCAGTCATTCTGTCAGTCCTCCATTTAGCTTTAGAGGCACACTGTTGGAAGACATGGAGGAGTGGCAGGTGTGACAAATCCTCCACTTGACCCATCAAAGAGAAGCTGAGCATTTTTGTTCACTGTCGAGTATTCACACGTGTGCACATGCACTCACATAGGTGAGCATATAGTGCAGAGCACACACAAACGCTTACATTTTCCTCATTAATATTTCAGAGGCATGTTGAGTTAGCAGGGCAGAGTGCTAGCGTCAGGGTTTAGCCCTGCTAACACTGAAGCGGCTTCATCACTGGGCTGCTGTCATGATTTTAAGGAGAGTGAGACCTCTAATTATCTGCCTTTCCCCCAGAGGAGATAGATAGCAAGCTAAACACACCACCCAGCATGTTAGGCTAGCCGATCAGAGTCAGGATTATCTCTGCCACCCTGGAGCCACAGCGGCCTAGATGAGTTCAGAACTGGTGTTTAGTTAGAGCTAGGGAACAGGGACTGCGGCTGGCACCTGACAGTTAGGCACCTCATTTTTAATGTTTGTTGTTGGGGGAAAAAAGCTTGAAGCACCTAAAGAAGTTTTCCTTTTTTTAAAAAAAAAAAAAAAAAAAAAAGATCAGTTTTTATTCATTTTTGTTTTTTTCAGAAAACACATTTATAGCTCTATACAATGCAATATTTAAGGTTTAGTGTAATTATGAAGTTCAAAGGACTTTTTTGGTAAGTTTTTATTAATAAGCTCCCAGGTTTACATGGTTGTTGTGGTGCTGCTAGAGCTTGGGTTTCGGCCCCCGGACTAGTCAGTCTCCTGCATTGACATGCAACATAGGATGTAATAATAATTTTGAGACACTTAGGGATTCACTCAGGGACATTCTATTGTCCTCCTTCAGAGAGGTCAGAGGTCAGGGCTAGTTAGTTTAAGAGCCTTGGTCAGGTCTTGGGACCACATTGGTTTGAATTAGAGCCTTATGTTTAAACTTCATCAGTTGGAACGTCAAGGGCTTAAACCACCATGTTAAGAGAATTTAGGTTCTGTTGCATCTTTGACAGACTGCTCCCGTACCCTGATCTGAGCACACATTCTCTGATACTCGGGGGTTACCTCAACTGCTGGTTAGACCCAGAGTTGGACCATTCCCCTTCTAAGCCAGCTGCTGTCCGTAAGTCAGCCAACTACATACAGTCCTTCCTCTCTGAATATGGCATTTCAGATGTGTGGTGCTTTTTACACCCCAGAGACAGAGAATACTCTTTCTTTTCGAGTGTCCATCACACCTACACTAGAAATCTTTTTTTTTTTTTATTGATAACAAGCTTATCTCTCAGGTTCACTCTTGTGAGTTTCAGAGCATTGTGATTTCTGATCACACCCCTCTAGTTCTGGACATCGGGGTTTTAACTCAACTTTACTATCTGATGAAGGCTTTGTGAAGTTTATAGCAGAACAAATAACTTTCTTCTTTGACAAAAACACCTCCTCAGAAGTCTACAGCTTCACTGTATGGGACACCCTGAAATTGTATTTGAACAAAATTAGTAACCTCCATAAGAAACAACTAGACCTATCAAATAAAATCAAATCAAATCAAATCCTCAAACTGATAAAAAGTATGCCCAGACCTCCACACCTGAATTATATAAAAAATGATTTGACCTCCACTCAACTTATCAGACTGAGAACCTACTGCATAGGACTAAGAGTGTGTTTTACGAACATGGTGAAAAGTCAGGAAAGCTATTAGCAAATTAACTCAGAGGTATGAAAGCTAAACAAGTCATCACAAAGATCCGTATGGACAATGGTGAGGGGATGTTAGATTTGGCCAAAATCAATGTTACATTTAAAGAATTCTTTTCCAGGTTATACACCTCCCAGTCTCTCTCTAACAACAGGGCCATGGAGGAATTTTTCAGTCGAGTAAACATCTCAACATTGCCTCAAGACTTAAAGAATAGACTAGAAGAGCCCATAACAACAGAGGAACTAACTAAAGCCATATCAGCTATGCAGTCAGGAAAGTCCCCTGGCCCGTCTGAATTCCACAAAAAATTCTCTCCACAACTCGCTCCGCACCTGACTTCTCCTGCCAACTTTCAACCAGGCCTGCATAACCCTCATAGCTAAAAAGGGATAGGACAGAATGACACAAAGTATTGCTCTATGCGGACGACCTGTTACTAAACGTTTCTGACCCAAGCGCCTCCCTGCCTGCTACACTCTCACTGCTTGACCAATTACGCCGAATCTCTGGGTAGATATTAAACTTACACAAGAGTGAACTATTTCCAATGAATGAAAACACGTTAGAACTGGACTATTCAGATATACTGCTTAAAATTGGAAAAAAGAGTGCTTCACTTACCTTGGGTTCTCTATCACAAGAAAATATAAACACATCTTCAAAGAAAACTTAAACAAGACATAACAAAATGGTCGCCCTTATCTCTGTCCCTAGTAGGGTGCATCAATTCTGTGAAAATGATGATACTACTACTAAGTTTCTAGTCATTTTTTAACTCTCTAGACTCAGTCATTTCATCGTATATATGGAAAAATAAGCAACCTAGACTTGGCAGGGCGTACCTCCAGAGACCTAGGAGTAGTGGAGGTATGGCACTCCCCAACTTCCGTTCTTACTACTGGGCAGCTAACATTCAAAGCTTTGCACTCTGGATGCACTTCCACCTTCAACTTAATCCCCCAGCATGGGCCTCCATGGAAGCTAACTCCTTCCAACACATATCCTTCCCCGCATTACTGGAGGCGGCGCTCCCTCTGCCTCGCAGGTCGGTTGGCAGCGTAGTTGTGCACAGCTCCTTGAGGGTGTGGGCCCAGTTCAGGAGAAGCTTTGGTTTATAGCTGCCCTCTCTTCTGAGCCCCATAGCTTCTAACCATCTTTTTCCCCCATTCATGCAGGATACAACATTCCAGGAATGGCACAGAAAAGGCACAAAATCCTTCAAAGACTTATTCATAGACAGTTGTTTTGCCTCATTTGATGAGTTGTCTAAGAGGTTTAACCTGCCACGACTCACTTTTTTAGATACCCTCTAGCGAGACATTATGTACGGTGCCAAATGCCTGCTCACAACAGTATTGATAGCTTCCTTTCACTTCAACCACTTGCAAAAGGGTCAATATCCACTATTTATAATCTTATATCAGGGCTGAAATGCACTCCTTTAAATAAGATCAAAATAGCCTGGGAACAGGACATAGACCAATCTCTATCTGATGACGTGTAGGATGTCCTCCTTAAACAGGTGCACTCCTCTTCTATGTGTGCTCGCCTCTCCTTGCTTCAATTCAAAGTTGTACATAGAGCCCATATGTCCAAAATGAAATGATCTAAAATACATCCAGAGCTTAGCCCTAACTGACAAATGCAAAAGCCCCAATGCCTCATTGATACATATGTTCTGGCTTTGTCCCAGTCTTGAAAAGTTTTGGAAAAATGTGTTTCAGATCCTCTCTCAGACTCTGGACTGTGTTATAGAACCTAACCACTCATAGTGCTGTTTGGTATTACTGAGCAGGAGGTATTACTGAAAGCCAAGCGTCATGCTCTGTCCTTTGCCTCCCTTCTGGCACACCAGGCAATCTTATGCCTTGATTCCACCGGGCACGGCTGCATCGCTTTCCGGCTGCGGTGCGGTTTTGTTCCGTCCTCCACGGCTTCATACGCCATCAGGAGCATTGCAGAAGCGGGCCACCCCTCTACCAGGAGAGGAAGCCAGGGACTGGGGCAGTCATGGCAGCAGGGATCTGTAATTCTGTTACTATTGTTATGAAACCACCTTACTCTGTTTAAGAATCTGCGCTGTATTTGTTTTAAAACCAATAAATAAAGAAAGAATTAGAGCCTTCTGGTTATGAGACAGTCCCCAGACCACTTGGTCACCCTGCCATGTCTTGCTGCCTGCTTGAACTGGGGAATCTGGATGGTGTAGTTCCATAACACGAGCACTGCTCTCTGCACAGCTCCAAGCATGTGTGTGTGCACGCATGTATGTGTGTGCAGGGGTGAGCGATGGCCTGGTATTTATTTCAAACAGCAATTTTCCCCTGTATGAGATGAGGTGTTGTACATCTGCTAGATAGCTTTTCCTACCTAGCCTCTGACATGGAGCGCGCGCAAGGTCATCCAGGCGGCTTGGGAACGGGGAGGGCTGAGGTGAGGTACTGAATGGAGGAGTGGAAAGGTCTTACAGGGGGAGGAAAGCAAGGTATGGCAGTTGAGTGCAAGAAGACAGAAGTGGGGTGAGGAAAATCAGCGGGTTTATTGTGGGCGAGCAGTGCGGCCTCACAGCCTTTCATTGCACCTGGATCAGCAATTCCCCTGTCAGGTGGCAGGGTGGGAATTTTTCTGCACATTTGTGTCCAACATATATTTATTCACACAGTTCAGTGTGTGTGTGTGTGTGTGTGTGTCTGATGTAGCAGGTGGTTTTGGGTGTTGCTGGCTTCATAAGGGAAATGTTCCTGAGTGTGTTTTGAGGACATGACAAGTGAAATCTGGTTCTCTCAACAAACTGCTGAGATCTTGCTATTATGAGAGAACCATAAGGCATGAATGGTGGTGTTGATGGATAGGAAGTAGATGAGGAAGAATGCGAACAACCCCCTTATTTCTTTTTCTTATATGAGGGGGAGTATCTCACTTAGTTTTCTCTCAGTTTTGTAGTGGTCTTAGGTTTGTCTGGAGTGTGCTACACTGGAATTTAAGAGCAGGCTACTCGCCATTCTTTTTCATCCATCTGTCTGTTATCCCATGGACTCTCAACATCTTATCTTCCTCCCCTTCCACAGGATGACATTTAGCCCTTTCTTCCTTCTTCCCCTATTACCGGACTTGCAAAGTGTTGATTTAAACTGAAAGATGACCTGGTTTACTTTGGCTGCGTCTTCTCTACTCCATAAAAATCAACATGCTTCCAGTCGTGAGATCTGAACGTGTTTGTTGTTGTGTTTCTGTCTCCCCCCCCCCACACCCTCCCTCTCTCTCTCTCTCTGTCTTACTCTCTTTCTCTGTGTTGTCTTTTTTATTTATCTGCTGTAAAGGCCAGTCAAGCGCTGCTCGGCTTTGTTGTCAGAAACCTTTATTTACCAAAGGGAGGAATAAGTGACTGACACAGACAGCCTCTTTCATCCTCGCCTCGCCGCAAGCAGTGTTCCCCTCTACCGCCAGAGGAAAATCCCCCCGCCCACCACCACCACCACCACCCCTCCACCCCTCACTTCTGCCAAGCCGTCCTCCCCTACCCCACTCCATCGCACCCCTCCATCCTGCGGGCTCACAACACACTAGCCTACTCCCCTGGGTAGCAACCTAGCTGTAGAGTCTGCACTGTGTAACACACACACACACACACAAAATTCACCTCACAAAAGGCATCACATCCATCCTCTCACATAGGCGATCAAATAAAGTTAGTCCAATGGTCCCAAACAAAGACTAGTTTAACATCAAAGAGTTGTCCCTTTTCTCTTTTTATCCATCTGTTGAACAAACTGGGAGTAATGTTCCTCCCTTCCTTCCTTCCTTCCTTGCTTGCTTGCTTCTTTGCTTGTTTGTATGTGTGAAGGAAGGGAAGGGAGGAATCTATCAGGCATCTCTGGTTTCCTTGGGTGACTGATCAGTGTGTCGAAAAAATGACTCAAGCACCCTGATTTGTGCTTAAATCAGAAAGTGATTTCAAAAATAGGAAAGGAAAATGACATTCATAATCAAGAGTTTGAGATGGGATAACACAGCATCATTTATAAGCTTGTTAAGAGAGCATTTCCCGTAATTCTCAAATTTTGTAATTTAGTCGAATTTGGTAATGTAGAGGAAAAACATAATACTTGGTACATGGACGTAGTATGTCACTCTATAATACTTTTTCTACAGAAATGAGGGTGCATGATGTCAACAGTACCTGTTCAGCTAGAACAAGTAGCTGGTAAATTGAGTATGTTGTTAAAGCATTACTGTAGCCCTTAATCACTTTCAAAACAGAAAGAATCTGAATAATGTTTAATAGGTAACAATATTTCTTTTTTAGTTATTTTTTTATTTTTTCTTGTTCTTGTTTTTGAGTGTAGATGTGGTAAGCTAAAACCATTTTTTTCTGTGAATAGGTCCTTTAACTGTGATCCCGTCAGCACTTGATATGTTGGTAAAAAACCACACATTAGAAGTAATTTTTTATTCTTCATAGCTTAGTTGTACACAACTTGTACACATTTGTTTATAGCATTTAATGTCATTTAAACCAAAAAATGATACTTAACAAAGAACATAAATAAAAGTTAATATACAGATGGTGAAATATAACATTAAAATAGTGAAATAGGCACTGTTTTCCAATTTATTTCAACTTTAAAAAAAAAATTCATAATGAGCATAATTATCAGCTAGAGCCAAAGCATATTTGAAGATGTATGCTTCTGTTTTCCCCTGATAACTGTATAAATAACCACTATTTTAATAAATTCTTATTACAGTATAAATTCTTCACATTTATATAGGATTCAAAATGTATCTCAGTTTTCCCTAAGTTGACTCAAAAAAGCATTATGTTTTTTTTAAGTTTACAACTCCAATCATTCAGTGCTGAGTAATTTGTCTTTCTGAAAGCCGTGTGAATGAATGCAAATCTTTGTGATTATTTTAAGTATCATAGAACCCAGACGAGTTATTTAGTTTATATCCGTATACCAAAGACAAAATTTGTCTGTTTGATGACTGAAACCCACTAGAAGTATGACACTCCCACTATTATTTCTGTAGTTGAGACACTGTTTTGCAAATAAAACCTTTATAATGCCAAATAATGCAATCAGCCTTCATTGTGTTCACTTCATGACAGTGAAAAGCCTCATCCGTCTGGCCAGACCAAGAGAAAGATGGAGGCAGAAACGCTTTTAGCTCTGGCATAGGAAAATGAACACCAAATGTCTCTCTCTCTCTTTCCTTCCTGCCTTCTCTCTGTCTCTCTCTCCTATTTAAGCTTCTTGAAGTTCTTCCAAATTGGGTTTTAAATGCCAATTAGGAGGTTGAATGTAGTAAAATAAAAGCAAATGCAGGCAGGATGGCCTCACCTTCTGGCTGGTTAGGCTTCAGAGAGAGCCGAGCCGGACCTTTGGCTCCCAGCGAGGCTTTGAGAGAAATATCCTGCCTAATGAACACATTAATTAGAACCATAACTATTTATAAGATGATAATTAGAAACGAAGGGAGGTAAACTGGGCTTTTCCTGCAATTAATGGAGGATTAATTACGGGAGCTAATGAAGTGGATTTTTGAAACGCGTGGAGGTGAAGTACAGAGATGTGCAGCTCGCTTTGTGATCACTGGCATAATTATTTTCTCCAGCGCCAAAGCGTTTGAGGCCCTGGTCCTCGCCGGCTCAGGCCGGCTAATAAGCATCATTGCATCGTTATATATGCACTTAAAAAGACTTGCCACTGAAATGACTGTCTAATTATTTCTAATTGGCAGGCCCTGTGTGTTGTCATTGAGCTGTTTGGAGCCGCAGCAGAGCCCTGGGTCTAATAACGCTCTGGGCGGAGAAGGAGGGGGAGAGAGAGATAGAGAGACAGTGAGAGAGAGAGAGAGTAAAGAGGGGTGGGGGGTTCTACCAGTTGCCTGCTGCTCATAGCCGGACCTCCACATGGCCCCCCTGTGCCACTCGCCCAGCAGGACAGCAGGTCCTAGAATGACGCCCGGTGCACTCAGAGGTCACCTTGCCAAGTAGCCGATTAGCAAAGTTATATTTTAACAGGGCTTATTTTTTCCCCTTTTAATTGGCTTCGGCTTCTGCTCTTAATTTATGCAGAGATAAACACACCGTCTGTCCATAGTTCTTGTTTTCACTCTTAAACATACGACACACACACACACAAGCGCAGGGAGGGAGGGAGGGAGGGAGGGAGGTATGTTTATGTGCTGTGTGTGATTCAGTGGCCAGGTTTTGAGCCAGTCCGTAGAGACCCGTGCTAAGAGAGCATGCATGGACAAACCTCAGTCAGGCGTGTTTACCTTGTACTCTAGTTATGCTCTGGCTCAAACCATATGGACACCAATATTCTCTGGGACTCGGAGGACGCGTGTGTAGACCTATATCTTTAAAATATGTTGGCACAGTCCCATTCAAAACAATACATAATGTTTTTTTTAGCACACATGTATCAATAGGGTTTTAAGCATAATATGCATAATAAGCATAATATATGTGCATGTTTACAATATATTTACATTTTCATTATGTGCTGTTTTGATCTCTGCTTTGACTGTGTAATATTCACATGTAAGACATTTCATGTTTGAGAGTCTTATGTGCTACAAGAGTGTTTGAATGATGGTCTAGGATTATGTGTGTGAGCACCTCACTTAACTCGTCCTAAGCAGAGCCATGTGCGTTGTCCTGCCAAAAAACCCTCTGTCATTCCTCCTCCCCCCCTGGACAACTTGAGAGCAAATTGCCAGCTAATGGAACCACTGCCTGCACTTGTCAGTTCACCGTGGACAAGCAAGGGAACCACACAAACACACACACTCACGCGCACGCATGTGGTTTCACTCACACGTTTAGTAATTTATTTGTGGAAAAAGAAGAGAAAAATGAGAGAGAATGGCAGAGAAATGAAACAAGGATCATGTGCGCCTTGACTGAAACCTTGACAATCTTTTTGAAAGTAATGAAACACTTTCTCAGCATGCGCATGAGGTTTTCTATTTGAAATTTGTCTTCCTTTTCTGTTCTGTCTATCCATTTTGGGTTTTGGCAGAGTCGAGGACATGAGGAGGAAGTGGAGATAGATGGATCGCCCAAAGGATACGTGGCCAACTGTCGTACGATTGGCTGAACAAAGAGCAGAACACTTCTGTGACTGGTTGAACAGAGAACTCGACGTCGTGATTTTGGCTTTAAATCAAAGCTGGAAAATGTAATTATTTTAAATGCAGTCAACAGTTTTGTTGCAACGGAAGTATGCCAGATTTCTCTGTAAACTCTGGGATATTGACACTCAGAAAAAGTGCGATAACAAAGTGTGCCCTGTGTCTCTCATGCGCTACTGCAGATGTGTAATGACTTAACGTTTATGCCATCACTTTAACATGTGGCATCGTTTGAATCCTGCTTTCAATCGTGCGTAGAAAATCAAATCAATCTTTTGACTCCTTCACTTAAATATTAATATTTATAGCAAGTTTTTGTAAAGATTAAAATGTAAATATATAAAATACATTCAAAATTGGTAAAACATATAAAATTATAGTGACCTTGGGTGCATCAGCAATAATGGTCTGTAGAGATTAAGGAAAAGAATTTGCGATACAGTGGAAACTGTAAATGCAGTAGTGTGTGCTGCTTCCAATGTATCGTCCCACATCTATGCAGAGTTCCTCCTGCCATTTCAACAGAGGATTGTGTTCCTTGAAATTGTACTAAAAAGGTCTTTATGTTGTCTGCGTTTCTTTTTTGCTCACTGTTTATGAAACAGAATCATTCTTGATTCTCACCAGCCTTACAGGTCTGTGTCACAGTATAAAAATCACCTTATCTACCAACTATGATTAGTAAAAGAAGGTAGAAGATGGGACATGCAGACTATGAGAAGCGACAGATGTATTGAAGAGGAGAGGCTTTTTTTTTTCTCAGAAGGTGGAGTGTTTCCTCTTTCTATTCATTTCTTGATCTCTCCTTCTGTGTTCATCTCTCTTTCTCCCCCCCCCCTTGTTCATCTTGACAGCAGTTCATAAAAATTGATTTTTTAGAAACTTCTTTATGAGACAAGCCTCTGTTCTGTCAGAAGACAACTTTATGTTATTCCACCGAAGAGGGGAAACTAATAGTGCTGTGTTTTTTACAGGGTGCTATTCCAGTTGTGTCTTGGGTGTTTAATTAAGTGTAGTTTCCCTTTAGTAGTGGAATGTGTGTCTGCTTTTTGTCGGCCCGTTCCCCGGTGCCTTTTACAGTCCACCCACATGGTTTGTCTCAGCGTTTATGATTTTTCTTATACCGGAGTTGTGAGGTTCCTAAATCACTTAAGCACACGGGGCCGAACAGTCCACATTTAAACAATAAAAGGCTGTTATGCTAAGGGCCCTCAGATCTCCTACCACTTCATAAATACATGCGTATAAAAGGCAGAAAAATACATCTTCCCTGACCAGAGAGAGAGGGAGAGCGAGCGTCTGAGAGCACACCTGCTAATTGGAGCCAGCTTGATGTGAAGCACGGCTGTCTGCTCTGTCTTCTCCATAAGTCCCATTCGTTTTTTCTTTTCTTTTTCTATCTTCCCTCTTTTCTTATTACTCTGGTTGTTCTTGACGCCCCCAACTTTTTATGACCTTTTTTTCTTTCTTTATCTAATTGATTCTCCTTCCTCCAGATGCCTCACTGCCTCCTTCTGTCCTTCACCTATTGTCTCCTCCTCTTCTGTCCCTCAACTTTTTCTCCCTCCCTGCTCTCCACCCTCTTACAGATGGAGGCAATGACAACCAAAACAACTCTCTCCTAACTCGGCGTAACTAATTGTCGAGGGCCGTGATGGATGGATGGAGGGGGGAAAAAGTGGGTTTGCGCGAGTGGCTGTGAGCGAGTTGGCAAGTTAGCACCTAGTCTAAGTGTGACCTCCACTTGACCTTGCGTCTGGGCTGAGTGGCTCAGCCAGGGCCCCCCTCAGCTCCAGCTGCTAATGGGTGTCATGTCGAGCTGCGGCTGCACAGAGGTCAAAGGTTGCGGGTGCTCACCAGACGGCCAAGTTTAGGATTGCGATGAGGAGGCTGAGTGACACTGGGCATATGCGGCAATGAAGACGCCGGGTAATCAACACATGTGCATGCAGTGGCGCACACACGCGACCATGCACATATACACACTTGCGTACACGCACGTGGAAAACCACATCATGCTGCAGAAAGTCATCTTTTCCCTCATCGTTGGCTGGCCGTTGTAGGTTCATATAGATCTGAGGGGTCTTTGAAGGCCTTTGAACTCTGCTAAATGACTTGACCTTGTGGCTTGTGGCTGTAACAGTGTGTTTGGGTGGGTATGGGGAGGTAGGCAGTGGGTGGCCTGCATGGGGTCTCATTTCTGCTTCACAGCATAGCAGGGCATTGCAGACGTTTGTGTTGACGACTGCTAAATTAAAAGCAAACTGAAGATTATGACAAATCTAAACATTGCTTTTATGAAGCAGAGGGGGACGGAGAAAAAACATTTCTGTGAATCTTTCATGCTCTGTCTTTGCTGTGTTAATTGTGCTCACAATCAGCTACTTTGCAGTGATTCCTTGTGTGTTATTTAGTGCGCGCATATGTGTGTGTGTATGTATATTTATGTTTCTGTGTGGGTGTGCGTGGTGGATGACTGAGTCTGTGTGTGTGTGTGTGTGTGTGTGTTAGCGTGTGTGTGCGTGCATGTACTGTGAACCGAGGGAACAGATAATGTGGCTCCTTGGAAGGAGGAAGCAGCTTGGGAAATGATTTCAACAGCTCTCGTAATTAGAGGAATATCATAAATTAAACTTGTGTCTGCCGTTGCGTTTGAAGAGCACTCAAAAGTAATAAATTCTGGATGGTTAACATATTTGCATTCCATTCAGCAGGCAGCGTCAGGCAGGAACAGCTGTTTTCCACGTCTTTTGGCAGCAGGAAATGCACATTTCTCACTCAAGGTGCTTTTAGACATATTGAAATGGCAGAAAAAAGAAAAGTGACTTTTAACTTGAACATGAAGCTGCTGCTGTGTGCTCTGTCACTGGAAATAACTCGGCGGGGAACAGCGCATTAATGAAGTTCTTCAAATATGGATCTTCTCACTTTCAATAGGCCTGTTTCTTTTTCAATCTGTCTGTTGCTTGGAAAAGTCGACTGGCAAGCTTTTTTGTAGTCTGGGCGTGCGTGTGTGTGTGTGGCTGGAGAGTACTCTTATCTGAGGAATTGATAGGTCTTTACCAGCAGGGTGGGTTGGTTAAGGCCGTCTAGTAAAATACATTGTAGATACAAAGAATAAATACTTAAGATTTGAAGCAATTTTTACGGTTGCCACCTTAGTAGTGACAAAAACACTTTATCTAGAACAAGTTGATCAGAACACTGTTATGATTTTGTATTGTATTTGTCTCAGCTCCCAATTTTTAACAGATTTTATATGGCACCGTTTCCTCCAGTCTGTCTAGCGTTCCACAAATAATTCCTGTTGGGAATTTAATCTGTGTGATTTTAGTTACAACTAATAGTTGTTGAATCACTCCTGCACCTCAATCCACTGGCTTTTTGTGCATTTTTTATATTTTTGCACAGAGGATTTCTTTCCCCCGATCTTTCTGAAATGCTAAAACATGATTCCAGGATATTCTGTACATATTTTAGGCTAAATGGGTATCTACTGCTGTCCCAGCCTGTGGAATTTGACTACCATGTGATTTTACAATGATTAAATAATCATAGGGATAGTGCACAACAGCTTAGACTCACAAAAGCTGTGGTTGTAAACAAAATAATTTTGGTATATCTTCGTTAAAATGACAAAGTGCTCATATTCTGCAAGGAGGCACAGTAGTAGGTAGCCCTTTAGCTTAAAATAGAAAATATACATCTGCTGCTCCAGAGTTATGTTTCAGCTTTTCATGAAGACTAATGAAAGAAAGACAAATACACTGTGTAGTAAAGGGTAGTAGCACAGAGGCCTGGAGGTGAGCTTAGCAGTGGGTGGGAGGTAAAAAAAACATTTAGCGTGTAGCTTCTGTACATGAACATAATCTAGATGATGGTGGGATGTAAAACTTTCAGGAAAACTATTACAATTTAAAATCCTTCTCAATTTATCAAGATTAATAATATTTATTCCTCATCTTCAAAACAATATCTACCCAGGTAATTGAGGTGGTAACTGTAGACATAATAATACAAATATATGTTTAGGTCCAGTGTGCGCTGTGCGCCATAACAAGTAATAATCACAAAATAACATTGGTGAAACGAGGTTTATAGTGAAGAGATTTGAACAGCGATTTGATCGTCCTCCCAAAGTCAGAGTGAAGCCACTAAGCAGCTGTAGGGATGAGTATTTTATCTTTATCTTATTCATACCCTTATCGGTCTGGTTCATACTCTTACTGCTTCTTTTCATTACTATGAATTTGTGTTTATTGAAATATTATTTTTGTTTAAAAATCAATTCAGAACAGGATTAGAATTAATTTATATTTTAAATATGACTAAATATTGTCTTCTAGAGCAGCAACAGTAAAGTTGAGAGAGAGAATGAACACAGGCATCGGTCAGTATCAGTCATTCCTCTTGTCTCAGCCAGCAGCTAAGTTTACAAGAATTTGCCAGATTTTAAGACTTGTGGCAAACTAAGCTAAACCGTTGTTCATAACAATTCACTGCAGACGGCAGCAGTTGAAAATATCACTTTTCTGCTTGTTGAACAGGTGTTTTGATAAATTAATCTTATTGGCTTTTTACTCGCAAAGCTTTTATTGCACTTTCAGTAACGAGCGTAGTTGTCGTCAACTTGACAACAACTCAACTTGACTTCACGTGGTTCACTGTCTCCACCACGGTGTGTGTGTCTGTGTGTCTGTGTCTGTCTGTGTCTGTCTGTGTCTGTCTGTGTGTGTCTGTGTGTGTCTGTGTGTGTCTGTGTGTGTGTGTGTGTGTGTGTGTGTGTGTGTGTGTGTGTGTGTGTTAGGGAAAACCTTTTTTTTGGGCAAATTTCACGATATTCCACATTTTACAGTTGATTCCATTATTTTATTATTTACTGTCAAATTCCGTGACCCCGTCCAAGCGTTCTGCAACGCGGAAATCATAGGGCCCTATTTTAGTGTATTGTTGGTAAGAAAGATGCTGGTCAGACAGGGGTCACTGTTACCAGCATCTACTGAAATATGATAGGTTTAAAGTTACATACACTGCTCAGACATACCGGCCTAATGGACTGTGTTCCTCAGCAGTTGTGTTTTCTGCCACAGGACAAATACAATATGGACGGGAACTTTGTTTCATCCTCTAAACAGAGAATAGTGGTCGGGGAAACGAGGAAACAATATGAATGTCCGTCACTGCTGCTCGAATAGAGGGAAGATAAGATTAAAGAAACAATGAGGATGATTGGTCTGTGTGTGTCTTTATTTTTGTGTGTGTGTTTTTGCGTGGCGCACAGAGGAGTTGCTCAGCCCCGTCCCTACACTGCGTAGTGTGAATAATGATTTAAACGGGGTCAGATTCCATTGGAGACGTTCACCTGTATCTGACACTAGTGGTATCGCGTAGCTGCCACTAATGTCCAATTTTCAATGAAAACAGAAATAGAATACAGACTGATAAGGGTAACACACCATCCAGCTTCACACCCGACCACATAATTACCCCAATGGGCTGTGGTGAGGTATCATATCCTGGCGCGCACTGGGGGGTCAGCGGCGATAAGCTTCAGCACAGCTCCCAACATGCAGCATAATTACTCTATTGATAATTCACCAGGAAAATGGTCCCAGCCAATTGCAGAGCTCCGATTTAATGGATTGGATGGTGAAACGAGGGAGGAATGGAGGAAGGAGGCTGTGAGGGGGCAGCGCATGTGTGTGTGGGGGGGGTTATACGTGGGGGCAACCAGCAAGGGCCTTTTATTAGAAACGAAAATATGTTTAGGCCATAGGGGGACCCATTTTCCCTGGAGATAATAAGGCCAATAAAATGTAAAGCAGGGGAAGGGCTTGGCATGGGGTCCAACTGTGGCTGTTTATCTGTGTGTGTCCTGCATTAGCCCATTTATCCCCAGCCTCAAATTAGCTAATCATTCTCCAAGGGGAAGGACTTGGTCAGGAAATTGACATTTAGCAGCATAGGCTCACTCTATTAACTACAGTAAATTTAATTTGCTGCACACCCCAGAAGTGGGCTGTTTTCTTTGCCATCAGAGGGAGAAAGGGAGAGGGAGACAGAGAAACAGGGGGAGAGAGAGAGAGAGAGAGAGAGAGAGATTGTGTTTATTGCATCTGCTGCTTCTGGCCACAATTTGCTTGGCTGTAAATATAAGACTTATACTTGGAACACTGCAACCCTGTTGTATTTCCCCTCATGTACCGTTGATTACAAACATATGCAGTCATTGTCAACACATAGATTCACTCATTCCAAGGCCTGTTTGGGCCATTGATGGATTATCTCGCCTGGAGACTCCAAACCCCAAAAATGCCAATGTTTTTCTTTTCCCTTTTTCCATTAGCTGTGATGCTCTGACTAGCCTAATCGTAGCTCCAGTTAACACTGTATTAAACATGCTAAATCAAATGTCCGATGACTGATGACTGCTTTCACCTCTAGCTCTGAATCAGACGTTTGATAATAATTATTTTTGATAATCACTCCAGGGTGTCTGCTTTAATGTCTGTTCTGCAGAATGCAACGACACTGGCTTTACTATAGGAAAAGTTAACAAATGCAGAAAAGGAAAGGAGGACTGCTGCAGCTGCTCAGATAACAGTAGTGTTATCGTAAGCAGAGCTGAAACAATTAATCAGTTGATCAACAGAAAATTAATCTGCAGCTATTTTGATAATTGATTAATCATTTGTTATGTTTTTAAGCAAAAATGCCAAAAATATAGAGCACCCCAGTTGCATGTTGGTTAAGGCGCATAACTGCAACATCTGCAGTTCAATTCTGGCCACAGACCTTTGTTACACGTCATCCTCCTCTCTCTACCCATGTTTCCTGTCTCTCTGCACTTTAGACTACTAAATAAAAATGCCAAAAAATAATTTAAAAAGAAAATTAAAAAAAAGTTCTTAACATGAAAAATTTCTGGTTTTCCCAGTTCTCTGAGAGACTTTCTGGGTTTTGGACTGTCGGACATGTAAATATGTCACCTTGGGCTGTGGGAAACTGAAATGGACATTTATTCGCTTTTTTTCTGCATTTTTGTAGCACGATTAATGGACACTGCAGATTTTACTTCTGTGTTTTTGAAAAACTGAACTTCAAGTAGTGTGTTTAGTTTTGTTTTGTTTTTTTTTTTCAGTGGGAGATTCTCTTTTGGAAAGACCTTGAAATAGCGCAGCTGCTCTCCAGTGATCAGGATAGCCCCAGTCTAATTGATTGCAACAGTTGTCAGAGTGTTGTCTGTTAGGATGGTGACAGGCGTCTGAAGAAAATGATTAGTTTTCTGTCGGGAGAGAGACAGCTCTGGATGTCCCAAACTGCAAACTAATAAAGGGGGGAAAGCAATAAAGCTCGTGGACAGCAGGTTTGACTGTTTTTATAGACAAATCAATAAAATGATAGATGATGGAAAATAACGGCATCTCAGCTGCCGATTTCTACTGGGGTTTCAAATCACGGTCCACACACACACACACTTCAGCAGAATATGTTGAAAGGTTTTGTCTGCCTTACTCGAGGCATGTGCAGTGACACATAAACAAATGCTTATGTTTTGGTCATTTGTGTCTTTGTGTGTATGGCACCTATTGAGGCTGCTGGTGTTAATCCTCTGTTTGTGTGCAACTTTGTGTGGTTATGTTTGTGTGTCATAACTAACAGAGTAAATCATCTGCTGTAAATCTTTTTGAGACCAGAGGGTCAGTGTCAGGATCAATACCGAGGACAGGCCTATCTCTGAGCCCGCCTCTAATTGGCTCCATCTCTGCAGTGTCTACGTATGTGTGGTTGTGCGTTATGTGTGTCACCGTGTTTGTGATTGTATGTAACTGTGTTATTAAGCTTCTAATGAAGTATGAATTTGTACACTTGAGGTTTTTTTTGTAAACTCAATTTTACATAAAGTCACTGTCTCCACAAAGACCTCTGCATATCAGGTTGGGTGTCATTTATAGTTTATATTGACTCTTTCTGCCTGTTAATTCTGCCCCCCCCCCCCCTAATATACATGTGTTATTATATTATGTGTGTATGAACAAAAATCTAAGTATGGTAAACAAAAAACCACTTATTTTCAGCAGATTTTGGCAGCCATTAAAAGGAAAAAGGGTAAAATAAATAAGCTGTTTTACTGAGCGTTTTGTTTAATTCTTTTTGAGTTGGATAGACTCACATGAGCTGATTCTTGTGTATTGTGACTTATTTACATAGGGAGAAATCTACTGTAGCAATGTACTGCAACCACAAGACATGCTGTTGTCTGTGGGAAAACATTCAGTAGCTCCTACTGTTCCTATTGCTGCTTTCTATTACACTTTCCACACACATGCACAACTGACAGGTGAGTAAAACAAGCTCAGCCACATTTGCGGGAAGTTATCAAAAGACATTGTGGAAAATGAAGATAATGATTAACTAAAGTAGAAGTAGACACTGCAAATTGGGTGAAAGGGGACATAAAAGAAAGGTTACTTATATTGCTTTTAAGAGATTGGTAATGTTTAACAGTGCGAAAAAGTACTTGAAGGTGCATTTGTGGAAAAGCAACCAGCATCTCACTCCTGAATCATGAGGGAAAAAAGAAAAGTTAGTTTGTTGTATAATCAGTGGTTTATCAACTGTAATCATAACTGTCTCGTCATCTTTCAGGTCTCATTCTCGCCACCGACGCTCTCGCAGCAGGAGCGGCAGTCGCACCCGACGAGAGAGCCGCAGCCACAAACAGAGTCGCAGCCACAGTCGCAGACGGAGCCGCAGCAACAGCAGAGAGCGGGACCGGAGCCGGCGCAAGGGCCGCGACCGGGACAGGGAGAAGGAGAAGGAGAGGGATAGAGGGAGAGACAGAGACAAGGACAAGAGTAAGGACAAGACAGAGAAAAAGGGGTAAGTGATGAATGACCCTTTACATGCGAGCAAACATGCAGGTAGACGTAAACATACCAAAACAAGTCTTGGGTCGGCCCAGCTCAATCCAAAGTGTGGACACCACAGGAGACCAGAATATTTTGGTCAGTATAATACAGACTTAAATATGGAGCTTAGTCTCAACTCCTCCATCCTTCCATCCATCACTCGATCCTTCCATCCATCAATCCATCAGTCCCTCTCTTCCCCAGTTTCCCTTAGCAATCAAGCATTGGACCACACCGGCCTTGTAATGTGATATAATTCCCTCTTGTAAGAAAAGATGTCATGGTGATATAAGAATAGATGATAGGTAGGAATGCTGCATAGGTTCAGTTTTTAGAGAATGTTTTGGTTACCAGATGAAGTCTGATGTCTTTGACCCTCTGGGCCCAGCTGCAATAAGTCTAGATGCATAACAAGATCATATGCACCTCCGATGTCTTTGGCGTTTATACCAAGAAAAAAAAAAACAATAAATGAGAACCTCTTTCTGAGGTGAGAAACACTGGCAAATAACATCTTCACTTGCAAGTTTATGTCCTCTAAAGGCTGTGTTTTAACAGTGGTACACTCCACTACAGGCCTAACTACCTTAGAGGCCCCTCTTTGCCTCTACCAGAATAGCACCCTTAATCTGTCCCCAGCGCGGCGTGCTCTAATGTGATTGGAGGCTACTGTAATATGACTGGTACCCTGTTGTTGTCTGTCATATTGAATGGCACAGATGTGCGTATCAAACTATGGATCCCATGAGTGACGCAGACCAGCTGCTGTGCTTCGCTTCAATTTCAGAGACATTATCTCCCCAGGTAAAATGAATGTGAACTAGGGCTGGGAAGTTAATGGAAAAGTTACCAAAACCGACATTATAACACTCTAACTGACAAAAATTAACTCCTTCATGCAGGCTGCCATTTACTCCTTCAAATACAGTAACAAATTTAACCCTGTTGGTCTGAATACACAACCAGCCTATGTGAAAACAATATTTGCTAACAGAAATATGCAGTAATAGCCAATTTATGATTTTACGACTGTTGGATCTGACTGAAAATGATCTCCATTCCTCAGATGTATTCTTGATGCAACAGTGCAATCAGATGATGAAACTCATCACTGTAGCAATGACTGTAAGAGATAAAATGCAATATATCTAAGAACATTTTTAACATTTTGCTTGTGCACCACTGTCAAACTGTCACAGCACTTATACAACTTCTTTCCAGAAAATCATGTGTGTGCTGCATCTAATTAAGTGAAATGAATGCTAATTATTGAAAAAAATATATCTTCTGAAATGAGGATTTCAGCAGAGAAATTCTTTTTAACAACTCTTTTATGTATTTAGAAAGAACTATACATAAATATAATGTAGGAGAACATGATTAGAAATGAAGGTTAAGCAGTCACGTAGTGTTCAAGCTATGCTTTCTTGTTTGTTTACACAATTACACAATGTACACAAAAACACGTAAATGTTCTTTCAAATGATGAATCATAGGTTTAGAGTGTTTGTTAGGAGAATAAATTCATTTTAGGTCTTTTCATAGGATTTGTTAATTATTATAAACAGACAGACTTTAGCAGATAGACAGTCTTCACCTTTAATGCAGACTCCATGTACTGCATTAAGTGCAGTGACATGCACGAGTTTTTTAATGTTAAAGTTCATCCATACTGAAGCTCCAAAGACTTTGGGGCTGATGATTTCTGTGTGTCAACAGAACATGGAGATCTGTTTTTAAAGGAAAAGTGCTCAATTTATTTGAAGCTATTACATATTGCCTTTTCTTAGATCGGTATCGGGAAAACAAATAAAGCTAACAGTGAAATGTAAGGCCAGCAGACTATATCTATTTTCTTATTAAGGCTTCAATATCCTTCAGCATCGATAGGAATCTCTACTTTTATCTCTGACCCCGCTTTAGCTTGTCTGTGCGCATGTGTGTGTGTGCTCATATACGCAGTAAGTTTGTGGCGGTGTGTGTGCATTTCCACCTGTGGCAGGCTTAATATATTTCAATATATTGGCGGTCCAATTTACTTAAACCTATGAAAGTATGATGTTGGAATTATTCTGACTAAACCATGTGATGCTGACCTGCCATCATAACCGTACAGTAGTGATTTTATAGACTCTTCTTTGGCTTCCTTAAATCTATTAAAGATGATTGGTTGACTGTGTAAAACACTTCTCTCTTTCTGATCAGCAGAACAAACAATTATCTTGCATGAAGAATGATTACATGCAGTTTTTTTTTGTCACTTCAAGTCACAATTAAATAGCCTTTTTAAGATTTTTGGTTTATGTAATCCAGGATATCAGTTGGAGGAAGAAAGACAGTGGGTGTGGGGGGTGGATTGTTCAAAAATGTATAATTTATTTGGTTGTTGAAATTTTAATATAAACCTGGTTAGAACACTATCAGCTAATCTGTAAAAATACTACTGAAAGTTATAAAAATGAATGAAATTAAAATTATTATAATTTTCTTTTTACTGTGACTATAATGGTCTCTTATCACCACACTTAAAATGACCAAACTTCAGCTGGTCTGTCTATGGACCTTGATATAATGTTATCAGCGTCCAAAGCCTGCCTGACATGGATGTTCCTCTTATTTCCCGGATGCTCCCACAGGAGTTTAGATGCCGAACAAGTGCTGCTTTAGCAGAAGAAAGACAGAAGCAGTGAGATGTTTCAGGAATATTTAAAACAAGACTTTCTACAGTACATCCTGTCTATGACAAGCCACCTTGTTTCTTCCATTCTTCTTCGCCTGCTCTTAATGGTGATGGGGGTAGGGTCTTTATGTAAGCCCCTGCTTCTCACCACCTACACACAAACACACACACACACACTCATGCACTATACCACTCCAACCTCATTTACATCCAGGTTTTCCTCGCTGGGTGGTAGGAAAGGAGCGAAGCAGCGCGATGTTGATGGCGGGGCGGGGTGGAGAAGAGGCTCAGGAGCTTTATAGTGTCTGTCAGGATGAAAGAGGGGCCCCTCAGAGCGGCACCCTGACACTGACTCTGTGTGTGCGCGCGCGTGTGTGGTGTTGTCGTCATTAAACATTTAACACTCCTCTAGTATGACAGCAGGCAACTTGGTGCTCCAGCGGCATGTTTTCATGCAAAATTTATTGAAAACGACGAGCTGTTGTTAAGAGATCTTGTTGCCTTTCACCAGTGGCAAAGGGTAAGTGGGTGATTGTAGGGTTCTGTGTGTGTGTGTGTGTGTGTGTGTGTGTGTGTGTGTGTCTGTGTGTGTGTGTGTGTGTGTGTGTGTGTGTTTACCCAGACTAGTGTACAGGTCAGCTTTGCTTGGTGTAATCCTCTGGCTTCGTGTTTGCTGAGATAACAAGAGCTTCCTCTAAGAATTTAACCAGCGCTTAAACTGTTTGTTTGTTTGTGTTTTTCTCTTCATTGATAGTTTTCTCAACAAGAACTCAGCATTGAGTAAAATACACAGTGGTTCCCAGCAGTTTTTGTCTGACTTACCCACACAGCCCTATCAGATATGTGAACTTTATCTACACCACCCGTCACGTTTCAAATGTGTTAATTAAACTGGATGTGATTTAACACTGTTAATTAAATAAAATGGAATATTTATTTTCATACAAGACATAGTAATCCTGCAATGTTGACGTTGACACTATTTATACTGTGTATATGTCTCTATTTTTCTTTTTTTGTCACATTTGCATTTGCACTTAGAGTGTCAGAAGTTGAACAATTTAACCACTCATTTAGTTTTTATGGATCTATTTTAACTTCTCTGCTTGCTGACAAGTTTTCACTCACTTTCAATTTTTTAGTAATATAACTGGTTGGAGGGAAACTGAGACAGGCTGGCAGTTAATTAGTTATTGTGACAATAAATATATATATAATATATAATATAATATTGTAATCATATCCGTGTGTTAATTTAAAACCAAATCATAATTTATATTCTTTTCTAATTAGCTGAACTACTCCACAATCTTTCCACATACTCCCTGGCGACTGCAGAAGTAATCCCCATATAGCATGGACACATTTTAAAGATGAGCAAAATACAGGGATTTTTTTGTCATTATGTGCTGGAAAAAAATATTTTCCGTTGTCCTCAAAAAAACATTATAATGAACAAACATACACACCTGAGCTTTGATTCTCAACCTGCATGCAAGTCGACCTGACCCGTTCAGGCTCTACTTTCTCTTAAGTCTCCTGCAGCTTGAGTTAGCTCAGGTTTCATTTTATTAATGCTATTTGTCAGTTTCTTCTGTTTCCCTGAATCAGAGCAGGAGAGACAAACGATGTTTTGTGTTAACAAGTGCGCATCTGCCCCCAGACAGAAGTATAATTTGAATGTAACAGCATTCTTCACCTGATGTTCCGACCCAGTTCCCAACTGTAATTAATGAGCAGAATTGTGGAATCTGTAGTTAACAGATGGCTGTTCCTCCACAGAAAATGACAGGTTTAAAAAATATATTTTGAAAATAACAAGTCAGTGTTTTAAAAGGTTTTGGCATCATTAAATGCTTCAGTGGTTCAGGCTTTGATCAGGTTTTAAGGAGTATGGTTGGGGTTTGGATGAAGTACAGTCAGAAACCCAGTTTTTTTTGTTGGGGCTCACATATATACACACACATGCAGACACTCAGAGATGTACCAGGTATGCATACTACCACCGCACTGTTCCACTCAACACTTTTCATCCTTTCCTTTTCTCTCTTTTACTCCTTTTTCTTTCCTCCCTGCGTCTGTCACCCTCCTCAAACCGGACTCCTTCGTCAAAGAATTTGTCCGCTTTCAAGAGAAGTCTTCACCCTTTCCTTTCAGCCGTGTGTCGACCTCTTTGCTTTCCTCTGTAACGGATTACCGAAGTAGTGGAAGAACGTGGGTTGGCTTCCTCGCTGCACATCCTCAATCAGAGAGGTCTGTCCAATTAGGCTGAACTCCTTGTCTGTGCCGGGTCATGAGAGGAGCGTCGGTCCATCTGACTCAATTTCATGTCATTTGAGTGAGAAATGGGCAGAGGCTGGGCAGCGGAGGCACACAGATCAGCGTGGAGACCTCTCATGGCAGCGGAGAGTCGTCTTTTCCCTATGCATGTAAAACTGGAGTTGGTATAATGAGCTTAGGGTTAAAGAAATGAATTGACAGCCTACCTTTCATTAAAGCCTTTTTTTGATGTCTTTGTCCATGAAAGAATCATATAGAGGAGTTTTTCTCCTTTGGAAGACGGGTGGAGTGCTAGCGAGGGGCAGTGCTTCAACTGCATCCATTGTTCGGACTTGTAGAATAGTTTATTTCACAAGGGTGGGGTACCTTTTTTAAGTCTTTAAAATGAAGCATGTTTTCCTGACATTTTTGCCCATTGAGCCGTCCCCAACAACCCGCCCGTTCCCATCTCTTTCTGTGAATTTGATTGTTTAGTAATTCCTCTCATTACTCTGTTTTCCCCTGACAAGCTAAACAGAACCCAGCCTCACCACAGGGGTCCCGGCAGGACCCGCAGGCCTCGGTTTGGCTAGCCGTGCTCCATCGCTCAGCCTTAACCTCTGGAAGCCTTGACGCTGTGAGGCAGAGAGAAAATAAAACAAGACCCTAGACACAAGCACACACACATTCACACTCACTACTGTTGATTTTCTCTCCCTCCTTTCTTCACTCTGAGGAAATGATTGTCTGCTTCTTTGCCTCTGTTGAACATCTATCAGCTCATTAGTGTTGGTAATACACAGAGAAAGTAAGTGTGTTTGTGTTAGCGTGTATGTAGCCCCTGCCTGCGGCGTCCTCTCAGCCTGTTGGGAGTGTGTGTATGGGTGGTGTGGATGGGACCGCTGCTGCTGCTGCGTGTGTGTGTGTGTGTGTGTGTGTGTGTGTGTGTGTGTGTGTGTGTGTGTGTGTTTGTCTGCACTCTTGCAGGACTGTAGGCTGTGTCTGGCTCTGGGAGCGGGTCTGGAGAGGTAAGAGAGACTTCAAACACCGTCCTCGGAAGGTTAGGATACACTCACATTGACTTAAATCAATGAGCTGTAAGTGTGTGTTTTATTTGTGTGTGCGTCAGGGGGGGTAGCCTAGTGGCCAGGAGCAAGGAGAGACATGGATGAAGCTGAAGAGGAGTTAGGTGTGTATGTGTGTGTGTTTCTGTAAATGTGTGTGTGTGGACTTTTGGTTGGGGGCTGGGTGGGTGAAATAGAAGTGATGCCTACATGCAAAGGGTGGACAGTGCGCACACACACACACACACACAAACACACACACGTACGTCCCCATAGAGAAACACATGCACACACAGAGCGGTGCAGCTGCAGTGTTTCTTGGCCCATGGCTGTATGTAGTCATTAGCTGCTTTTTTCCACAGATAATGAGCATAGATTGGATAGAAAACAGCCTGTCCATATACACTCGATCCTCACTCTGGATATTTATTTACACAAATACACACACACACACACACACACAAGACAGGCGCATACCCTGTGTAGACCAACACAGTGATACAGACTAAACTTACTTTTCTCATTGGTAAGAACGGTTTAATGTTGGTCATTTCACGTGGCCCCATGACCCCAAACCTGAATTAAGGGCAGGAAAAGTGTGAACACCAGTTTCTGATGTAACTTTAGGTTTATTATCGTTATGAAAATGAAGTTTGAGGGACCTAAAGGAGATTAACTAGAGTTTTCTCTCATTATACAATAAGCAACAGTAGTACGCAAGGGAATATCTGTCTTGTTTAGCCCTCTATTATTGAGATGTGCAAAAAAGGAAAAAAAAAAACAAATAAATTGAATAAAAGGTCAACTTTCAGTCGACAGTGACAGTACCTTTATGAAACCCCACATGATGAAAGGCTGGACAGAGTACCCAAGTCCAGGCACATAAATCTAGGGTATGAGCCATGTTGTTTAGGTTAAAGTAACCTGCTGAAATTAGAGAAGTAATGTAGGTTTATTGTGATCTGTGGAGACTGAGCAGTGATTCCAGGGAGTATTGTTACCCCAAAATGGTATTAGCATCATTCCAGGAGTTTGCAACAATCTAGTAGAAAATGAAAACAATGAGCAGAAAATTAGATGTAAATGTTTAAATTGGGGAAACAAATTAATATGGCATTTTTGCTTTTTTTTGGATGAACAATAGAGATAAAGTAAATGCAGGTAGAGAAAGATGGGGATGACACGCAACAAGGTCCCCGGTCAAAATCGAACCAGGGATGTTGCGCTTATATAGAATGCATCTTAAACACTTGGCCACTGGTTATTTTTGTTTGGTCTTATATTAGATTTCGATGTATCACGTGTTTTCAGCACAGAGAATAGATAAAATATACACTAATACACAACAGTTGAGAGAAATGGGTATCAGAAAAACTTGAAGAGTGATGGATGTACAGCTTTTTTGTTGTCAGTGAACAGTGATTTGCTGTAGGAAATGCTGTCAATGCCTGAGAATGACTTCTCTCTGCTCTATGTGCAAAATTGTGTGTGTGTGTGTAGAGAGAGAGGGAGAGAAATCTGGCCACTTTTAATCGCAGGAGAGACACCCCGAGTGAGCGATAGAGAGCTGTGACAATCCACTTAGTGCGCTCTGTAATCTGTTTAACCATTTAGCGAGTTGTTAAAGGAGTATGCAAACACTCACATAAAAAAAAAAAAAGGCGCCCTGCAGGCTTCAGGGGTGCACAGGACAATCCGCCTCCCGAACTGGATAGCGATTCAGTGCTGTAACACGTTTTAGAGTTGTGTGTGTGTTGATGTGTTTGAGACCTGCTGTAGGCACTGAGAGAAGCCAGGCCTGGAGCGTGATGACAGAGACCAGACCCGGCCAAATCGAAGATCCCCCAATCCAATTACCCTGTTCCTCTCTTTTATTCTCCTCCCCTCTCCTCTCCTCTCCTCTCCTCTCCTCTCCTCTCCTCCGCTCTCCTCTCCTCTCCTGTCTCCTCTCCTCTCCTCTCGTCTCATCTCCTCTCCTCTCCGCTCCTCTAAATCTCCTCTCATCTTCTCTCTTCTCCTCTGTTTTTACGGCCCTGTCTTAGCAGGAGCAGCAGCTACTGATGGCAGTCCTGGCTGCTGTTGAAGTGGCTGGCTGCTCTGCTTTATGGAACAGAAGAGGATGCAGGCAGGATTATAAGCAGCAGGTTATGAGCAGCAAACATGACAGACCAGCTCCGATTTAGGAAGGTTATGTAAATGTGCTTGTCGACAAAATATGTTTTTCTGCCCTCAGTATTTCTCTCTCTCTGGAAAAGCTGGGTAGTTTGGTTTGGAGGAGGCAGAAGGGTGGTGAAGGCAGGGAAGGGAGCTAAGGGAGAAGATTGTTATGGAGAATGATGTGTAAAAGAGACACACCGTTAATGTTTAATTTTCTCCAGACTCCAGCACTTATTCATCTGCACCAGGGGCAAGGAAAGGTGTTGACTGAAGTCTTTATGAGAAAGGCTCAGAGTTAGAATACATTATAGAGAGATATGTTCTTTTTAGTTGGAGAGAGCAGACAAAGCAAGGCAGAGAAGAGAGAAGGATAGACAGAAGGGGAGAATAGTTTTCAGTTAGCAGAGAGTACCTTTCGTCATGCATTTGACCTCTGCTGCTCTGAGACAGAAATACGGCTCTGCAGGTCTTGCCTAATGGCATTGATCATTACAAGAATACCTCCTTCAGACTGGGTAAACAGCGTTCCAGACATACAGTTAAGTACCATGGCTCAGTTGTGGAAGTAAATATCGCCTGAGAGGGAGCATACAGTGTAATAATCATTCTCAGTGGAGGTTTTTTAAAATCGGCAACCATTTTCAGAGTATTTCACACAGAAATGAGCTGAAACAAAAGAGTTATGCAGTTACTAATCACACAAGCGTGTGTATGCTTGATTGTGATGACTGAGAGATGGAAGTACTTATTTGTGTCACTGATGGAGTTGGGGGGTCTCACATGGCTACAACATTGAGTAGCCATGGGAAACTTATGAAGCTATGAAGCCTCCCTCCTTTCCTCCCCTCTCCCTCCCTCCCTCCCTCCCTCCCTCCGTTCCTGCCCATTTAGTCTGCCACTTTTTCAGCAGAAGTTTAGATCTCCGGGCCGATGTTTAATTCATTAATGTCTCCCTCACTCTTGCTCTCATTCACTCTCACGTGCTCTGTCTTGCTCTCTCGCCAACCTAGTCCCTGCGGTTCCCTAATAGAGTTATTTTACCTTGTGTCTCACTCATTCTCCCTGGCACACACACACACACACACACACACACACACACACACACACACACACACACACACACACACACACACACACACACACACACACACACACACACACACACACACACACACACACACTGCTGACTCTTTTCCACTGTCCATTGTGTGACAGTAGGGCATATGACATTTTGCTTCTGTATCATAGTAGAGCTCATCATGATGATGCCAGTATTTCCTCAGAACATGTTGTATGTTGCTCACTGCTGTGTTAACATTTTCAAGATTCACTCAGGCTGTTTTGGATCATTAGGTCAGGGAATTAGGCTCAATGTTTTTACTCTTTTCCTTTTTCTTTTTTTTTTTTGTATTCCTTTAAATCTTTTTTTTTTAAATTGGCTTAGGGCTGGGCGATGTGGCCAAAAAAACAATTCTTGCTCGGGGACAATTCACAATTGTAAATAAGTCTTTTCCCTGCAAAATGCAACAAGGCTAAAACATGATAGACATACAAGACTGTCATCTTTTACTCATTTACTCATTAAAAAAATATGGACGGTCAGTACAAGGTTCTTTAATTAAGTAGAGCATGGACATCCACTTTAATAATCAATTTCAGCACGTGGAGTGCAAAAGCTGAAGTTATCTGCTCTTTTTGTGTTTTTTAACATCAGACTGATACCTAAAGACGGCTAGGAAGCTAGCATTAGCTACCAGGTTACATGGCAGGGACAGACCAAACAAAGTAGAATCTGCACGTTGTTTGCTTGACTCTCGTGGCTTTACCTGTCTGAACCAGCGATGATACCTCAGTATCAAACACAAACTGAGAGCTCAGATCAGTGTGCAGAGTCCTTTTTCAGTCTCCTCAGATATGGAATTATTTGATGAGATATCCGGGGTCAGCAGGAGTCACGACAGTCTTGTAAACTGCAGCGGGTGTGCATATAGTTGCAGTTTAAGGGACTGTCATGACTCAAGACAGCTAATCTATGCTACCTTTTGACTGAAAATATTTTAAAAAATTACATTGTAATAACTCTGATTTCATAATGTAGATATTTTACACATCATGCAAAAACAAAATGTTGAATTAATCAAATTAATTTGGTATGTCGTTCCGCTCTATATTGACAATAAGCTAGAAACTTTGCTCTTTCCCTCTGTCCTAACGTACTTTTCTTCCTTTCAGTTGTTACTGTTGTTCAGCCTTTCTGTTGTTTCTTTTTCTCCTTTTTAATGTACTCCTGCCTCTGTGTTTCTGCCTCTTTCCATGCCCAGATCTGACGGCATGGAAAGTATGTACAGTTGTGTATAAATATCTTGGGCACTGCTGTCTAATCAACAGAGTGAAATAATTCACTTCTTATTCTCTACACACACACACACACACACACACACACACACACACACACGTCGATGTAGACCGACAGACATCTGTCAGTGCCGAGCTCTATGTGGAAAATGTTTTTAGGGAAAATGGTGGAGTATTTCAGTAGAAAACAGAGTAGCAAATCATTTTGTTAAAATTTTCAAACACATATTAATCAGAATGATTAACGCTGTGGAGGTTAATGTTATGGCACACGCACATTTATGCAGGTATACATACGCCACAATTATGTTGAGTGTGCCTTTTGTAAAGAGAAGTCTTTGTGGTTTCATGTTGCCATCTCTGATGTGTAGAGTGTGTATGAGTGCAGTTAGTATTAGGTAGGCTGGTTTGAAATGTTATGATTCCAGTGCTTGCTATTTCCAGACTTACTTTTTTTGTTTTTTTTACTTTCATGAGATATAAATATTATTCCACAAACCCTTTTTTTAAATTTAACAAAAGCCACATTTCTAAATTGTTCAACGTTGCCTGAACACACAAAGCTGTACAACAATCCTGCCTAAATAAAATAGTATCAGACTGGCAAAATGTTGATTTTAATCACGAGTTATCTGATCAAAGATTAAGTAAACAAGAGTATGAATCTGACAAGGCCTCAATTGCCAGTATACCATATTACTTACAGTACAAAAACAGTATTGACGTTTGATACCCAGTTCTTTTATTGAATTGAAAGGCAGAGTAAAATTCATGTTTTCAGAGTAAAATTTTGTTTGTAAAGTGTCAGCGTGTGAGCTGTAGCAACCACTCTGCGCTGTGTTCGTTTGTCTATTTGCATTACTGTGAGACTTGTGTTAACTTTTCTTTGTACCACTTTTCCTTGAAGTCTAGAGACACACATACACGCAAACACACACACACACAGACTCATACTCCTGACATCTCTCCCTGTAGGCCAGACTGCAGAGCGCTCGGGGCCATGTTGTTTTGTCTTCTGACGGACAGACAGAAAGAGAGAAAAAAAAAGAGAGACTTACCCTGGCCAGTGATTACGCCAGTTTGACACCACAGACATGGACGGGGGGGGAAAAAAAATCAGTGCATGAAGAGAAGTGAAAAAGGCACTGTAGAAAACGGTGTGTAGATGATATGAATAACAATGTATGCGGTGTGTCTCCCTGGACCCTGATAACCTGCAGACCAGAGCCCAGTCCCTGTGACAGGCTGGCCTTTGTGGCCACTTTATCCCGCCTGTACACTTGTAAGGTAGAGCCGGGATAATCGCACCTAATCTAATTAAGGCTAAAGAGGGCCATGACTGAGGCTGGCCAGAAAGCAGACTGGGCGCGCACACACACACACACACACAGACACACATACACACAATCAACAAACACAGCTCAGCAGCAAAATCCTGTTTGCATCAGAAAAATAAGGTTGTCATATTGATTATGCAAATGAGGGACTAACGGGGGCTAACTGCCTCTCGGCCAGCCGGTTACAGCTGACACAGGCTAAAGAGAGGGATACAGAGAGAGGAAGAAAGGATTAGAAAAGGTTTAGCTTGCTGTTTTTCTTTCTGCCATTTTCCATGTACCACTTTTAGGTTCACAGCAGCATTGTCCCCCTGATACTTTGGTGAAGTTGAGACTGACTGTGTTTATGGAGAGGAAAGATTCCTAATATTCAGTGAACTAGTTTAAATCAAAGAGGGTGACAGTAAACATGATCTGCCCTTAAAATGCAGATCAACTTTGTAACAGTGATTAAATTGCTATAAAAAAGTGCGTTATTTCATAATTGTTGTTTCATAAGCTCTGAGAGCTCACTGAGACATCTTTAAATGTCTTGTTTTGTCCGACCAACAGTCCAAAAAATCAAATACTATATTTACCGCTACAGAAAAGCGGTAAATCCTCATATTTGAGAAGCTGGAACAAGCAAATATTTGGTATTTTTGCCTGATAACGGTACAAATTTTCTGTCTAATGACTAATTGATGAATCAACTAATAGTTTCAGTTCTACTTATCTGGGTGCAGTTGCTTGTAAGGACATGTTGTGGGTACATGGCTATAAAGGGGTGTGCGTGCCTGTGTATGTGTACGCGCTTGTCTTCAGGTGTGTGTGTATTGTGTGTGCAGCCAGCCGGCAGCCAGATTGCTATTTCCCCCTTCTGCCCCTATAGAAAGGCCTGGGTATTCTCTGGATGAGGGTGTGATGTACAATTGAAGGGCAGGATTGAAACTGATTACCTTGTTAACTCCTGGCACCCACTGGCAGCTTGAAATAGACCTGAGCGCCAGGGCCTGATTTGCAAATGAATTACCTCTCGCCCGGCCCTCCCCTCCCCTCCCCTCCATTCCCCCGTCTTCCTCCCTCTCTCTCGTTCTTTTTCTTTTTTTTTTGTGTCCATTCGGTGCCAAGATCATCTTTTTATATTGTGCCATGACAGATGCTGTGCCGGGCTGCCATTGTTCCCCATCAGTTTTTCTGGGGCCGCGAGGAGAGCCAAAAGATTTCCACATGTGATTTTAACACAAGCGTCCCCCCTGCCATAGAGCCCAGTGCTTTATTCTTTGTGTACCAGTACTGCAATCTACAGAGTTTTGGAGCAGGCGGAAATGTTGGGGAGCGTCATTGTCTCCGTCTCAATAATGGAGAGGTATTTCTCTGATTAGGAAAGGTTCTAATTGGGAGGTATGAAAAGGACCGCTGGCTATTGAAGAAACCGCAGGGAAATTGATTGCTCTCCATGTCTCCCTTTTGCTTTTTCTCTCTCTGTCTTTGTCCCGCTCTCCCTCTATGTAACACACTAAAAAGAAGTCAATTTTCTTTAAAACTTGGCCCCAGCATTCAATTCCCTTTGGCACCGAGTTGGTGCGTATAAGGCTGAGAAGAGGGAGATATGGGCAGTCTGTAGGGAGACGCACTCTCTATGATGTTTTATGTGTGAGTGAATGTGTGTGTCTGTTCGGCTTTTCCTGGCTCAGAATGAGTTGAAGTTGCAACCTCAACCATGACCTACTGATGCTTGATTATTTTTTTAAATATTAAAATAAATGTTCTAGGTCCCAAGTACATGAGCACAAGGCCCCATCTGCCCACTACTGACTATAGGAAGCACTGTTTTTTTCATATTCAACAAAAGACTAAAAACATATATGTGTGTATAAGACTTAGACTTAAAAATACAATAATATGTCTTTCACAAGGGCGACTAAATGGTCCTTTCATGAGATGCGCTCCCCCCATTTGTGGAAATACATATTTTGCAAAGTTCAAGAAATTTGGTCCTTTAATTTCAGCTCCACAAGTGCTTCTAGCGCTGTCTTTCACATGTGTGTTCAGGTGCCAGATATGGACCACATATTAACAGGTGTGTGTGTGTGTGTGTGGTTTTTATCACAGAGTAGAAAAGGCCAACCATAAATCAACTTCTTCCTTTCATATTCTTTCTTTTCAGACTTTTTTATTGACTGCACTTAACCCTCCCTCAGAGAAACATAAAGTGCTGAATTTGTTAGCCCCATTTTAATGGACTGCTTTTCTCTACCATTTTGGGATTATGCTAAAGTACAACCCCCCCCCCCCTCCATTGGGAAGGGGGGCAGCTTGTGTACCCGTGAATGTATGCGTTTGTGTGTGTGTGTGTGTGTGTGTGTGTGTGTGTGTGTGTGTGTGTACACGCATGCCCGAATTACATAGAAAAGCATAGAAGCATAAGTCTGTGTTTTGTTCCCTCTTGTGTGTTCTGCATAGAAGAGTGACAGCCCCTGACGTACCCCTGCATTATCCCTCCTTGTGAGTGTGAGTTTGTGTGTGTGTGTGTGTGTGTGTGTGTGTGTGTGCGCGTGTGCATGTGTGTGTGTCTCCCCCCAACCCTCCTCTTAGCTGTATAAAACCCTGAGAGGTAGCTCTGATAGTAGACACACAAGAATACAATTTCAATTTCAATTGGCAGCCCTGTTAAAAAGGAGCTATGGAGATGGCAATCAAGCCGGGGGGAAAGCTGAGCTCCCTGTATTATTTTGTGTGTGTGTGTGTGTGTGTGTGTGTCTCTCGACTGCTTAATATCAGGCGTTTGCCTTCTATTAGTTAAACAGGCAGATGTCACTGATGTGGACTGTGTATTAGCGCATTGTGTGTTTTATTTGTGTGTGTATGTGTGTGTGTGGTTGCTCTGGTGTCCCCATCACATTGACTCTTTAATAAATATGCCTGCCATTCTATCAGCAGTCAAACAACATATGAATGCTCAATGACACGCTTGACAAGTCATGCAACTGTGGCAAATGGGGTGCACACACACACACGCATACACACACACACACACACACACACACACACACTCTTATGAATGATGTCTCTTTCATAGTGTTACAGTGTCCTGTCTTCCCTTTGCTGCTCTTTTCTGCTCCGCTCCTCACTATCTCTGACTGATATCAGGTTGAATGCTGAGAGGCTGCTGAAGGCCAAAATGTAATTTCTGCAGCTGAAGTACACCAAGAAAAAGAGAAGTGCACTTTAAGAAAGAAAGCTGAGTACTGCTGCTTACTTGTTGTCATATGTGACCCAACGCAACAAATTCTGGACTTTTTAAATTTAAGAAAATTCAACATTAAGGAGTTTAATAGAGTTTGCACATATACATCCAAGTAATGTTCAAGTTTAAGTGACAAATAATGATTATTGTGGGGAAAATGGGTCATTACAACAGCTGACAATATATAACTGTAGATGATAACAGTAATTACTACAGAGGAAATATGAAAAATTATATATGAACTTCAAGCAAAAATGCCTCAGATCCCCTTGTTCCAGCTGTTCTGTATGACAATGTGATAGTGGACTGAATATCTTTAGGTTTTGTACTGTTGGTCAGACAAAACAAGCAATTTGAAGACATCACCATGGGATTTTAGAAATTCTGATAGCCATATCTAACTATTTTCCATCTTCCATCTCCATTTAAATTTCCATTATATGGGTGTGAAAGCATGCAGTCCTTTTTAAATGTGCAAATATTTTTAGGGCAGATGCTTTGAACATTACTTCACAGATCAGCGCAACACTTTCTGGTTCAATAGTGTTTGATTATCCACTAATCCACAAATCTCACACATAGTAAACATAATGGAGCCATCACAGTCACAACCAACCATCGGCGTGTTGCTTTTCAACCATTTTTGTTAAGGTGGCAGATATTTTTCTACATTTACACAACACTTTAAAGCAAACAGGCCAGTTCCACATCCTCAAGACAAGTAAGCAAGATTAATATCTGTGCAGTCCACTGTTTGTCTTCCCTTACTCGTCCCGCACCATCGATGCTCAACAGTTCAGTGGTTGGAGTCACATTTAGTCGAAGGTTTAAAGGGTTAACATTGCTTGAAGAGGAGAGCCTGTTAAAGTATGCTTTATACTACATAGTAAACCTGGCCAGCAGTGGACAGTGAAAGGGTTAAAGCGTCCACACACAGGACAGCAGGCCTGAGAGGTAATGCATGGCTGATGAGTGCTGGGCTAATGGGCAGCTCTGTTAGCTGGAAATCAAATGACTGCCTCTGCATTTTAAGTCCCTCTGTCGCCTCCATTGACTGACTAAAGATATTCATCTCCGCCGTGTCAAGGGGTGGGGGGGTTCGGGTGGGGGGGCAGAGGGGGCTTCAAGTAAAAAGAGGAAGAGAAAGAAAAGGGGGGGGGGGGGTGAGGGAGAGAAGGGGAGGGCATCTTAGAAGAAGCTGAAGACCTAATGCAATTATTAGAAACTTGACCACAAATGACAACTCATCTGGTGCTGGCTCTGTAATTAATTGTCTGCTAGCAGGAGCGCAGGGGTTTGGGAGGGTGGTGGGGGTGGGTTGAGGGACAGAGAGGAGAGAAAGAGAGGCGGGCGAGCGAGCCAGGTGATTGGAAGAGGGCAAAATGACAGGTGAGGAGAGGCACGGGGAAAGGAGATGAGGTAAGATGAAGCAACAGCTTAAAGATCCTCGTTTGAGTGCAAGAGACAGAGAAGTGTTTTGGACACAGTGAAAGCGAACGTGTACTGTGAGTGATAGAGGCAGAATGAATGCACGGGTGAGACAAGGAGAGAAAATGTATGCGATTGAATAAAAGAAGGAGAGGCGAGGCAGGAAAGAAGAGCTGGGATGAGAAAGCAGAAAAGCACAGACAGTGTGATGGATCCAGCGACCATGTTAAATTGGTCAGTATTGACCTTGCCAGGGCTCAGTTTAACACTCACACTTGTTTGTCCAGTTTTACTTAATTGACCTCAGATAACTAATTGCCTTTTCCTGGAACAACAGTGCATTACTCTTTCTCCGTCACTGCCCCCCTCTCGCTTGCCATTTCTTTTTAGAATCTCTGTCTTTCTGGATTGTAGCTATTTAGAGAATAATGGTGATAGTCAGCACACTAAACATCACAAGCTCCCAAAAACCTAAGGATGGAACGTTACAACCTTCATGATCTTCATCGACAAGTGTCAGTGTTGACGTTTAAAGGTCGAAATATTAGTTTTTGGAAGATTACAATGTATACTGTGCGAACTACATCCCTTCCTCCTTTACAATACTGCTTTTTCCTGTATCTGTACCCAAGTGGGGTTGGATGTGCACATTATCACCCTTGCTGGTTTTGTAGTTAGTTTGAACCTGTTGTTTGGTTTATTTTTTATCATTGGAACAGGTGATATTGGATATAAATTCTGAATGCTGTTGTGTGTCTCAGATCATATGTAGTCTACTGCATCATTGCTGCAACTAATGATTATTTTCATTATCGATTAATCTGTTGATTATTTTCTCGATTAGTTGTTTGGTCTGTAAAATGTCAGAAAATGGTGAAAAATGTTGTTCAGGTTTCCCAAAGCCAGCAGTCCATAACCCAAAGATACTCAGTTTGTATCATAGAAGACTAAAGAAACCTTTGAGGATCATTTGAGAAGCTGAGAAATTTGGGTGTTTTTTTTTTCTTAAAAAATGACTCAAAACGATTATCAAAATAGTTGGCGATTAATTTCTTTCTATCAAGATTGAGTATAATAATTGTTGCAGCTACAGTAGATGCTCGTATTCTGAAACCTTATTCTAAACACGTGTGTCTGTGAGTGTTTATGTGTGTTTTAAGTCTGTCCTAGTGCTCACACAGAACATTCATTCTTTATCCCCAATCTACTCTATTTTCCCAACATTCTCCTTCCTCTATGACATGCATCACTTAATTTGTCTCACTTCTGTTGGATTCCCCCTTTATAACTTTGACCTGTATCTTTTGAACTTAGCTGGTCGGTATCAAAAATTTCAAGACTTGTTCAGGTACGTGCAAATTGCAGCATTTAAGGATCAGTGACTGTCCATTGGTTTCTCCTTTGTTAAGTTTAGCTGGGCTGGTAGAAAATGAATTTCCCTCTTCAAAGATCTCATATTAAAGATTAGTGTTCACCAGACTATATTTTTATTAAGATGTTTGTGAGTCAGAGCTGACATGCAGGACTTTTTGATGTATAAAGGCACAAATTGTCAATATTCGGTATTACTTGATTTATTTAGATTTTAATTCTCGAATTATTTTCAATCCATTGTAAAATGACTGGACTACCAGTGTCATACTAAAGGAATTGCAGTAGGCTTTTGCTCTGGGTTTAAAGGTAGAGTCAGTCATTCTGGAGAAAGATTGTTGATATTTGAACTAAACACTCAAACAAATGCACGCCCCCCTTCATGCTCCTTCAGAAGCTCCGCCCCCAAATTCACAGACGTGCAGTGCCATGGCAACGACCAAAAGAGAAATATGGCGGAATTCAGAGCGATGTGTCGGCTGTAGAGTCGTGTCCGGCCAAACTGCCTTCAACAGGCTGACTGACAGCAGAAGTTTATTGAACCAAAATAACTTGCATGTCGTCCCCACGGGAAGAAATCGACAGTGTTTGTATTTATTGATTCATTGAAACAGTTAATAAGTTGAAAACACATATACAGAAATATATTTGTGTGATATATATTTGTGTGATTTAAATAGCTTCCTGCTTAGATTACGCTTCACTAAACGCGACAGAAACAGACTCGGAGTGTAAATAAACACGGGGGGGAATCTGTGAGACTGTCTTGGATTCAGTGTGGGTTGATAGATTTAATAAAATGGAAGCGTATCTGTTCCGTGAGAAAACGCTTTCTATGTGAATTGGCCATGACGTCTCTCTCTCCAGTTCGCCAGCCTTCCCCCACCATTGAACGGGTGCTGGAGACAGGAGACTGTCATGTCCTCACACAGACAGCTGCTCTGATGATGCCCCCTGTCCTGTGCATGAGCACGAACGCCCCCTGTATGAACACCAGATTTTTTTTCAGCGCGCACACAGAACGGACAGCTAGCAGACTGTGAGGAGATATTCGCTGAATTTGACAAAAAGTGTATTGGATTAGAATCGCTGACTTGACCTTTAATTACCCACCCAATTAAACCCAGATTAAATCTTTCAGGAAAAGCATTTGAGAGACTGTCTGTTTTTGGCTAATTCATTCAATAAAATCTCCCAAAAATGAAGTTATTCCATCACATTGATGCATAAAAATCCAATGTTGGCAAAAAACAACGATTTGCAACATTGTCCACAATGGCCTAATACAACCAGAGATATTAAAGAGATATTCTAGCTACCCCTGTCATAACAGTTAAACAAAATATCTGACAGTTTTGAAATTCATATCATCTCAAGGTTTATATTGTCATTGCCCAACCCAACAATCAGTAGCTTTAAGTAAGATTTTTAATGTGCCGTAAGTTGATTTTCTTGTTTGAGACCACAGCCTTGAACTAAAACATGTGGCAGGACCGCCATGTCTTCTCAACATAGCAAGCCTGTCACAGTTTATCACGAATCACTGTCTGTCTGCTTCATTTCTGTCTTTCCACGCCTTCATCACTCCCCTCCCTCCTTCCCGCTGTGTGCCAGGACTGTAATGTGCTCCTATGGTTGTAGTAAGCAGGCCACAGTGTCTCTGAGGCCTTGTGCTACACCACCATTACTATCTGGCCTGCCTCCACTACAAATTGGATGAACAGGCACTGACACATTTTCAATATTATTACATTAAACCAAGTGGATTTTGATTGATAACCTAATATTGGCCTAATGCAAAACATCAATCATGGCAAGTATATTAATTATTTAATATTGTGGTGTAATTCAGAAATCGATGCTGCCTCTGCGTTGAAGGCACCGGGAACGGAGGAAGGGAGGGAGAGAGAGAAGAGAGAGAGAGATAAGGAGAAAAGGAAAGCTCGATCCCTGAAGACCTCAGCAGATTATATGATGTTTTGAAAAGAGAGATGAGGATGTAAAACGCTGTGTGTGTGTGTATGTGTGTGTGTGTGTGTCTGTGTCTAATGGATAGAGAGATCCCTTCGGCCCTGCTGCGGACAGCACTGGACAGCTTGCCCTTGATGAAGTCAGGACAACAGATGAATGAGTGGGGAGATTAAATGCAAGTGAAGAGCTTAATAAAGGTTGGATCATGAAAATAAAAGAGAGAGGGAAAAAAATGCGGTTATGAAAAAGAGCGCGAGGGAAGAGGGGGAAGAAAAAAGTGAGGGGAAATGAGTAGAGGAGGAGGGATCGAGCGCTGCGTCTCCCCTGTGTTAGATTGTTTCTCACTAATTGCGCTTCATTAGCGGATTACACACACTGTCACCACGGTAACAAATGTCTTGCTGTCTGGTTGCCGGGCGCCCGTCATGTATAATGAATGTGGCGGGGTGTTTGTCAGAATGTAATGTAATTACAGCTAGATGAAGTTTGCCTTAAGTGGTTGACTTGTCTGCATGTGCTCACTGACAGAGCACAGAATAAACAGGCAAACATCCTTTCATCATGACCTTTTTCTTCTCTAGTTTTGTTGTTTCTTACTTTTGTTAATATGTGTTTAGCATATCTGTCATTCCTCCATACCATTATTTAGAAATGTTAATGATGTGGGGATGGCTTAGGCTTGTGGTCACATGGATGGATGGATGGATGGATGGATGGATGGAGGAAGGGAGGGAGAGGGGTGGAAGGTGGGATGGATTAGACAGTATGTAATTTTAGAGATGGTTTAGATTTACACTCTGATGCTGCTGGCTGCATTAGCAACTGAAGCCTGTCGATAAGCATTCCCTCTCAGCACGCACGCACGCACGCACGCACGCACACTGAAACGCCACGGCCAGGGTGGAGTTGTCAGTAATGGGGTCCAGAGTTGGACGGGGGTTGCTGGGTTCGGGGACGGGGGTTGTTTGTGTTCTCTTGATCTTTTGATTTCCACTGCTGCAAATTTGAAATGTGCCAAAATTGCATCTATTATTTACTGCCAATTTGCTCTTTTTAAAACCGACTGCTCGTCCCCCCCTCCCCCCGGCTCGCCATTCTGCCGTTGCTACCCTGATAATCATACACACATTTTTTATTAATTCACAGATAATAAGCTCCCAGTTCTTTCTCTGTAGTTGGAAATTATTATTATGACTGCCAGCAGTATGGCGATAATATTAGTTAACCTCTGACTGGTATACACACACACAGACACACACATAGTAACAACACTTCAGTCTAAAAGGTTAACAATCAGGACAATTCTTAATTATGTGTTATTTTTTTCTTTTGATTAACCAAGACCTGAAACTGGAAGAGAAACACAATGTGATGATTATGACAATTTCTTCTTCTGCAATTCCAGTTAAAGCTGAAACGATTAGCCAAAATGATCGATTAGTCAAACAACAGAAAAATTAATACACCAGCTATTTTGATTATAAATTGATCATATAAGTAATTTTTCAAGCATTAATGGCAAAAATTCACTCGTTCTAGCTTCTCTAATGTGAATGTTGTCTGTTTTTTTAGTCTTTTATGAAAGAAAATGAGATATCTTTGGGTTTTGGGCTGCTGGTCAGAAAAAAAACAGGCATTTTAAGATGTCGCCTTAGACTCTGGGATCTCATGGTGGGCATTTTTTTTTCTTTCTACAGACCAAACTATAAATCAAGAAAGTAGTAGATAGGTAGATGAATCAAATGTGAAATTGATTGTTAATTGCAGCCCTAATTCAGTCAGAAATTGCCACAGTTAATGCTCCAGTTACATGTGTTAAAATATTCACAAATTAGTTGAGAAATGTTCATAAAGTGCACTTGAATAGAGTTTGTTTTCCTGTCCCTCATGTGTTTGTTGGTAGAGTGTGTGTGTGTGTGTGTGTCTGCCTCTGCAAAAATGCTCTTTTCATTAAATGATGTTTTGTGTCTGCACTTTATTTACAGTGGGGGAAATGTGTTGTTGTGTTGCAGGGATGCTGGGAACATCAAAGGAAGATTAGAACATCTGGTAAGTTCTATTCGACACTCTACCCCCCCCCCCCCCCCCCCTTTTTTTTTCTTACGCACACACACACACACACACACACTTTGATATCTGCATTCCTAATGAAACCTCCGGAATTGAAGCTGAATACCTGCAGCTAACAGGCAGAGAGAGAGAGACAGAGAAAACAGACAAAACAGGGATAGAGGGAGGGTACTGTCTCCCCTAGGGCCTGGTCCAGCTTTTATATTACCGTTTCATTTATCCCCAATTCTGCCCCAACACACACACACACACACACACACACACAAGGAATCCTCTCACTCTGTTCTCCCTCATTTTTGCTGCCAGTTGTGGCTATTTTCAAGATTTTTGCAAACCTGTTTGCACATGCATGCATGAAAGAAAAATGTTTTTTACTTTTCAGGCATAACTATTGGACCTACACAAACACACACACACACACAGACACACACACACTCATGCTCATGCTCCCTCCCTCCTCCTCATGTCAGCATGGGGCCTTTCCTCACTCTTATCCCATCCATGAATCGAGGGCCTGCTGGAAACGCTCTCCCGGGACAGCCTGAAAATTTAATGGCCAGCGTTTTCAGGGTTCCTCTTGCTACTTGCTTTAATACGGGGTCAGAGTGCCGTGCGACAAAGTGAAAAGGTTCTCTCTCCTCTTTTTGGGTGGGAAGGAACCAAGGTTTGATGTGCCCCATATTCCAGGGGATGAATTATAGACAGGGGTCAGCGAGGGTCCCGGCTCTCTGTGGATGTCACATGCCCTCCCTCCCTTGCCTCCCTGCATACTAAACTGCAGCTCCCAGCACCCTACGCAAATGACCCCCCGCCCCGCCATGCGCTACGCAAATGACCCTGAATATGCCACACAAATGACTGACCTCGAAATTCAAACAGTTCTCAGTAACTCTCTACTTCAGCGAGCGGCAGATAAGATAAATTGACCTCAGATTATATCCTTAAGATCAGTAGCAGAATTGTTCCTTAATGTTGAGTTATTTATTGACTGTAATCATAACTCTGTATCCTGTTTTGACCGGTTATGACAGGTAAGATCTGTTCTCTGGTCTAGTTTGGGTTCAGAGATGTGGATGGGAGGGTCTGTAGGTGTGATTGATGTAGTACTCCATAAAAGGTGCTGTGAATTATTCAAGAGAGGATTACGTGCATAAACAGCATTAATCAATATGTGTATTGGCACTTAGATCTTGGCAAACATTAGGGAGCCTGTGTCTCATGTTGAGCTGAGTCTTCCTCTTAAAGGCATGTGGAGGAATGTGAACTCATTTACATAAGGCATAAGTGATACTGGGCCAGTATACATTAGGGAAAGTATCTCTACAAGCGCTGTATGTCTGAGAAGAAACAAATGAGTGCACAGTTGTTTCAGGTTTTCACACTTTATGCACAGTTATCTGGCCAAAGTCACCTTGAATTAAATATCTTTGTATCATTTCATCATTTTTCACAATATCAGTTATACAGAAAAGCAGCGTTGTGGTTTACACGATCGTGTCCTCGCAGGGATTGCTGTTGTACACGAGTATGTTTGTGTTAATGTTCCTGGCAGAGGTTAGTGCGGGCAGTTTGCCTGTGTGTTTTGTATAGTTTTTGCACTAAGTGGACCTATAGGGACAGATTATATAATGTTTGCATTTGATTCTTAGTTACTGCTGTGTCTTTATACTCATCAGGATGGTTCAGGAGTTAAACATTACACATTTACACACAGAGAGAGACACACACACACACACATAAACACACATTTGTATGTTTACCATTGCATTTTTTGTATATACGTCTCAGGGAATTTGAATACCTGAATACTGAGTGTTTGAATTTATGGGTGTGTTTATGCTTATGGGGAGATTGCACCCCAGTAGTCAGCTGCCTGGGGAGTGCAAGACTCTGATTACGATTCGGGACAGAGAACTGTAAATAATGGAGCGCATCTCCCTCTGAGGTAGAGTTGCAGAGCTGTTCGAAATGTTGTTTCCCCTCAATCCCTCACATATACATCCCTGTAGATTTCTAAGCAGGCATTTATGACTCTCTGTTGATGTACTGCTCTTAAGATTAGTGCATCAACCATATTGACACTTATCATGGTGTCACTAAGCTCAAGCCATATTATTCTTTTAGCCAGCTACCTTGAACCGGGAATCACTTTTTATTTTTTTAAATAATAATTACTTCGGAGGACTATTTTAAATGCTGTTGTTTACCCATAACAAAAAACATTTTTGCAAAATATTCTGTGTGACAATCAAACCTCTGTTCAAATTATTCTGGCGCTTGATTTTTCTTGATGAATACTAAAGTTACCTCCTCCTTTTAAGTTAACTATGTGAGTGAATGACTGGTGCAGTAATTAGGTGGGCAATTAAGATTTATGTGGTATGAGGTTTGTTTTATTGTTCATGTTTGTCTTGTTTTTGTATTTTAGCAGATTGACTGAGCGCGATCAGTAGCAATGCAGAGAAAAAGACTGATGTTAATTGCTCCCAGTGCTCTGCATTAGTTTCTGCTTTTGTACACACACACACACATACACACACACACACACACACACATGCACAAGCACCTAAGTTTCAATCCAACGATTCCTTGCTCTGGGAGAAATGGAGCGATAGTGAAAAAGGTGGCCTACAGCAGCTAATCAGTCCAGATGCACAGCTTCTTAGAGTGAAGTAGAAGAAAGCCAGGAGCTCAATCAATACATGAAGAATCAGCCTCATCAGGATTACTCGCTCAATCAGCAGCTGTACCCACCGTACTACCACGCACACTGCCCAGGGATGGATAGAAAAAGAAGAGAGGGGTAGAGGGAGAAAAGGGGAGAGAGGCAGACGTCATTGGTGTGGGGATGGGAGGTTGAATAGGACATGATGTTGGAAGGGCTGTTCACAGGTCGGTCCAGGGTTGCAGGTTGAGTCGTAATTCAGAGCAAACTTTGTGAAAGAAATAATAGGCTCCTTTTAAAGTTCTCTACAGAAAAATTTTTTTTATTTCATCATTAATTACAGCCCCAATTAATCTCAGTCTACAGCTGGAAAAGTTGTGCAGTGATCCTGATTTTTCTTACCTACACATTTCCAGTTAGATGACAGAATATCCAGTTCACACAGTCAGCTGTTTTGCTGGCTCTGTTTTCAGTGAAATGTTTGATTTAATTTCTCTGTGTTGTGTAGCTGTCTCTTTACGAATGCTGTGAGCCTGTCAATAATTCAGACCATTGTTGCCCAAATGGCCTTTAAAACCTTCAGTAGTATTAGAAGAGGTTTCACTCTCAAGTACAGCAAAGTATGAAGAACTCTTTCCAAGTATCTCCTTATTGCTTTTAACGTCATGATGAGACAGAAATGCATACAAAATAAAAAGAATTGCAGACTTTTTGAATCTCAGATTTTTTAAATATAAGTTTTTATATTGAGATTTTTATTAGTTTTGCACAAACGTAACCAAGCAGGTTCAAACACAAAATATTGTGCAGCTTCGGCATTTTATTTTTGCATTACAAGGAAAGTGTCTCTGTCTCTCCCTGAAACGGTCACATAGGGACGATGGGCTTCCTTTGACAGTGCGTCATCAGACTGCTGCACACATGGCTTTCTTCATGGCATTCGGCTGATGTCTTCCCAGTGTCCCTTTGTGAGTTGAAGAGTTTACTGAGGCAAATAGCCTGGTTGGCCTACTGACAGATAGAAATCAGCAGCTGTGTGCAGGACAAACTCGCACCAAGAATGTGACAAACCTGGCATCACTGGATATGGCAGTGAGTTGACCCAGAGCAGTCTTAAGTGTCAAATACAAGAAGTTCAGGAGAGTTTGGAGCTTAGAACCATTATAATTTCTTTTCTTTACTCAGTTTATGTCCATTTTGTTAGCCCCTAATTGTCTCATCAAACACTTTGTCTTTATCTCTCTCTGTATCTCTTTCTCACTCTTTGTATTTTTTTGTCTCGGTCTGTCCTTCGTCCTCCCTAATATGATTGTATAGGATAAAGAGGTAAAAAACAGCTCAGAGAGATTCTGGACAGATAAAGGAGAGAAAAGGGTGGGGGGGGGTGTTGATAATCTGCAAACAGATTTCCATGCTTATTACACTAATGATTTCATGATATTTGATGTGATGGCGGGGGTTGGGAGGATGTGGAAGCATGGGTGGAGGCGGGAGGGGGGGGTCTCTTTCTCGCTCTCTCTCATCTCAACGGCGCAGCTAAATGATGGAGTAATTTGAGTGACCTCTGACTTGGGGCAGGCCCAGACATAATTGCATGTCATTCTGGCACGGAAGGAGAGGGAGGGTGGGGGTAGGGGGGCTTCACAAAATACAAAGTACCCCCCCCCCCCCTCGTCTTTCTCTCCTTTCTGGCGTCTCACTTGTTTTTCTGCGTCTCCTTTTCATGTGTGCCCGTCACTGTCTCGCCTCTCCATCTTGTACCCTGTCTCACCACGGCTCGCTCGTCGAGTGTTTCCAAAAAAGAAAAACACCCCCTAAACAAAAGAAAGATTGCATTAATTTTCAAATGATGATATTACAGTAAGCGCAGAGATCTCATATATCAAAACGTGAGAACTACTCCCTTACTGTATGTGCTTCATCTTAATGGTATCGCTGGATGTCAAGGGCATGGAGGAAATTAAATCGGAAAGTGCAGATAGACCAAAGAAGATATTATCTCTGGATGATTGCGGTTTTGATAGGTATTCCAGTGAATTTCATTTTCTCCGGATGGGGAGAAGATGAGTTAGCCTGCACATTTGCTCATTTTTCTTCTACATGATTTATGTGAGTTGAGTATAAAACTCTCTCCTTCTCCCCCCTCCATTCACCCCCCCCCCCCCCCCCTGTATCGGTAACACATACATGCATGCGCGCACACACGCACACGGTGTAGTAAATGAACGCCTTTGAGTTGTATCTTGGTCGGGGCAGTTTACGTGCGTGCATGTACTTTTTTTGCGTGGTTGTATGCGGGCAAACGGCAGTGCATGTTTTAGTGTGTGTGTGTGTGTGTGTGTGTGTTTGTACGTGTGTGTCTGTATGAATACGCGCGCCTGAGATAGCAGCAGAGCCATCAGCGGGAATGATTCCAGGGAGACGGGGGAGTGTCATTACTCAGACTTGTTTACATTCTAAATACGTAATGAAATCTTGTTGGTAATAATGACGGGAATAAAAGTTTGGGAAATTGTAAAAGTGGTGAAGTTTGAGAAATGAGCCCCGGCCTGTGAAATAGCATTTGGGGGCAGGAAACGACATTATTATGCAGTGCTCCTGCCTGCCTGAGACATGAAGATGAACTGCTGGCGGGCCATAAAATGCTGTTAGCCCCAGCCTGAAGTATGGCACATTGTAAAAGAGCCCTGATCCCATATTGCCATTATATATAAAAGTATAGCCATACACAACATTATTTTTCATATAAGATGAGCTCAGATACAGTGGCCCAGGCCCCCCAAATACATACACTGATAGGCAGATTTTTCCCCCTCCTTATAAAATATATAAATAAACATATTGCCATGGAACCCATCTCTGCCCTGATCTTATAGACCTCGATATTAAAAACAGAAATATTGCATTTTCTAGGGGCTCTGTTTTCCCCTGTCCTCTTTTGGGTATGGGATATAGTGAGTTTGTTTGGGGGTGGAGGAGGGCGGGGGTGAGGAAGGAAAAGAGACGCGGAGAAAACCCGAGCGGAATGCAACAAATGAAAGAAAATGGAAACAGATGAAGACTTTAAAAATATAATGAGATGAATATTGAGCATATCAACTCCAGCTTAAAGAGAGTTAGTTGAGGTGGGCCGCTGCGTTTGTGTATATTGAAACTGTTTATTGACAGAAAATAATGGCTACAGTGGTGCAATTAAGATTTATGTTACAGTAGATGGACTGGTGATGTCATTGATGTCGCATTTTTGCTCACGCTAGTTTTTTTTGAAGACATTTGAAACTGTCAGGTGAGTTAATGTAAACCCACATTTTATTCATTGATTCACTCAGATTCTTTACTTTTTAAGTAGGATATAGGAAGCAGGAGAGAGGGGATAACATGTGACAAATGCCCCTAACTCTGTTTGAAGAGTGTTGCTGGGTTTTACTAGATTTCTAGGACGACTTGCCAGACAACCAGCGCAGACTACTGGAAGTTACTGGTCCGGACCAAGAAATAGTTTGGCACATAATCCTCTGTAAAACTGTGAATTGTCATATTTACACTTAGGTTTTCATACAGATTAAACAAACGAGATACAACATGTTAATCAGTGAGCTTTAGAGGTGCTGATAGGTGGATTTTGTTATCTTTGGACAGAGCCAGACTAGCTGTTTTCCCCTGCTGGAGAGTGGTATCAATTTTCTCATTTAGTTATTGGCAAGTAATTGAATAAGCCGATTTCCGAAAATGTCTAACTTTTCCTTTAAAGAAATGCATCTGCAAGTGTTTGGGATACTTGATCTCTAGAAAATGTACTTGACAAAGATGAGATAGACTTAGAAAAAGTCTAAGAGGACATAGACAAAGTCACCTATGTGTCCTACTGGATTCTCTTTGTCCTTCATGCTAACAGGCATACACCATTTTGAGTTATTATATGTAACTTGGCTTATCTCGGCAATAACACAATGACAACTTAGCTTCAAAATAAATAATCTTTGATCATATATATCTAAGTATGTCCAAGATACAGAGATAAGTCTTAAAAAAGACACAAAATATGTTTTGTCTTTGATTAGCAGAGACCACATTTTCTATTTTAAGTGGAAATCAACCTCAAGGAAAATAAAGAACTGAAAAATGAAGTCACTGAACGGTGGATGAATATTATTGCTCACTTCATATAGCTTCAGAAGTAAATCAAGCTACACTTGCTATGTTTAATTAATCTTTTTTATAATTAGATAACAACTAATAATACTTTTCCTTTACCAAAAATCAATGTTTTTATCACTTACCAGTTTCATTATGGAGCCTTGCATGGATGATTTTTACTCTTATGTTCTCATTTTCAGCTGCAATTTTCCAAAAACTTTGATGTTAAACTTTTTAAAAACTTTTTTTAGGATTCCTGATTTTATTTGTTCATGGTGTCATATACTGTACATCTCATGTTCTGTTGACCAACACTACCTTGTAGACGTTAGTTTACTGTGTCTGCAGAATCCAGAGCTTAACTAATCATCAGGAGGACCAGCAGCCCCCCCCCCCTCCTCTCTCTCTCTGACCTACAGTATCTATCTACCCCTTCATTGCTTCATTGTTCTGCCCTCTCCCCTCAGTCTCTTCCTCACTTCCTCTGTTTCTGTTAATGTGTCACCTGAGCCAGTAGACTGACCAGAACCGGGTTAATGTAAATTGAGTAAATTATTATATAAATATTAATGATAGGCAGATAATGTAAGGGGAGGTTGTGTTCATGTGTTGGTGGTCTGCCTGCGTGTGCGCTGGTGTGTTTTGCTATTCAGCCTTGCTCTCGCACTTTTCTAAAGCAATATGAGTTTTTATTTTATTCTGTTTTTCTCCTTCTGTGCCATCAGATATATTAACTAACGATCGAGGGAGTAAATCATTTAGTAAGACAGCAGTCTGACCATCTGACCACCATCTGGCCAGAGATGGCCTATCTGACCGCTGCTCTGTTTCTCCATGTCCGGGCCTTTATCTGACCTACCATAGTTTGCTTTGTCTGGTCAGCTTCAGGCCCAATAATAATAATATTAATAGTCCCTTAGATCAGCTCACGGCATGACTAGAAGTGGATGAAATTTCCTGCATGCTGTACCTCATTATACACAGTGTAGCATTGTTTTTACCAAGCCGAGAGAGGGTTATTTATTTTTCTAATGGGATGTGTTTATTTTTGACTAATGGGACAGGCGCTGGGTACTTAGGTTCAGCAAAGCATGTTTCAGTGTGTCTGTCATCGCTGCGGTGAGGTAAACAAGCAAGCTGGAGTCCTCCTGTGAGCCTCCTGGACTTCCTCTCTCGTCCAGGGCAAGAGTTAGCCCTGAGTCAAGCGTAAATAATTTAAGTAGAGGGTGAGTGGTAATGTTGGCATTAATAGTTCAGCATACACTGCAAATCTGTTCATGGCAGATGCTTTTAAAGCAGGATGTTTGTAAAAGGTTGTTCTTTCACACCTATAGAGAGAGGAAAAGGCATTGTTGTTGCAAAATAATACCTCTACGTGTCACGTGTGATTAGATTTCATTAACATGTATACAAGCATTCAGAGAGGGCTCCTGCTCTTACCTAGTGTTTCAGCCAAAAGGCAGAAGAGACAGATATCTGAAAACCTGGGCACATAAAACCAAAATATTTATTGCTAGATATCCCAACAAGGGGTTATATTTAAGGCATTGATATGCTTCAACAGAAGTGCTTGTCGGATTGTTGAACAACGTCTGAAACCCCACCCCACACCTTTCCAGCATCGGAATTGGGGGGCTATGTCAAACCGACAATCTGGCCTTGATGCCCACTTCATGCACCAATTGGCCAAGTGTTTTGAGGTGAGAAAATAAACTTTTTAAATTCTTTACACAACAACTTTTCACTTTTCATGTGTAAAACTGAGTGCAACACCAAGAATGCCTTCCAGGAAAAAAATTCTGAAAGTTTTCGCTGTTGTCCCCATGTTTAAACAATTTAATTGTTTTAAAAAGTTTTATCTCTCTCATATTTCTCAGATCCTGATCAGTTGTGCTGGATGTGATTGTTGGAAATTAATATTTATGTAACTTTGTGACACCTATTGTACACTGCCATTTTGGCCAGCGAGGTCTCCCTTGCAAAAGAGATGATGTATCTCAAGAGACTTCCTGGTTAATTAAAGATTAATTTAAAACAGTAATTTTTTTTCGCAGATATGACGCAGGGCTTTTCAGCCCGACTTCGATTGTGGCTGTTCAGACCAGCTATAAACACTCCTCGTACAAACTAGTTATTTTTGAGTATACCTCCACCTTTAGGATGACCACAGCTCAGGTGATCTTTTAATCGAAGGGTTTGTGGCGGTCTGTCCACATGTTGTGACTGAACCTCAAACTGGCCGGCTTCTTGCACGGGAGCTCAGTTGGTCGGTTTGTGAATGTGTGTGTGTGTGGGTGAACGAGAGGCTTTGTTCTGCCCTCAGGTTAAAAGTGATACATATGTTCAGGCTCTGTAACACCTGTGCAATGTCATTTGAAAGTCGTCAAATGGTCGTTTCAAGTCTTTGCCTGGGCAAATCAAACCAAAATTAAATAATAAAAATCTCTACATTTCTTCTTGGTAAAACTTTTTTCCTCGCAACTTTGCAAAATGCTTTTCCTCATCTTCTATTTTCTTGCTCTTTAAATTTCTTTCTCACCTTCTTCTCTCCTCTTCACACTCTTCCTCTTTTGTCTGCTGCTCTGAGGAAAACAAAAACAACTTTCTGTCTGGTCTTTTGTCCCCCTCTGCCTGTTTCCCCCTTTACTCACAGTGTGATAATCTAAAGTCCCTGTAAGGAAAGCGCTGCTCATTTCCAAGCACTCCCACCCTCCACACACACACACACACACACACACACACACACACACACACAGTACTTCTCTCGGTGTCTCATGTTTGTTTGTGTGCGTTGGAAAGGCACGGTTCTAATTGAGGGGCAAAGGCACTTCAGATGCAGCGGGTGCCTCTCTCCCAGTGGGGGGAACACAGATCTGCCTCTGGGGAGCACAATTAACGCCTTTTTATTGTTTACTAATGAATTACACACAGAGGAAGCGGGCATGCATGTGTGAATTAGAGAGAAAAATAGAGAAGCGAAAACATGTAATGTCGTGTGTGTGTGTGTGTGTGGGTTCTGTATCATTATGTTTGCTTAGTTGTAAGCTGACTTTTGAGTACCTTTTTACATTAGTTGTGATGATAATTTGATATTAATTAGCCTGTTTCTGCCTCCATTTGGTACTGCAGACAGGAAGCCCACACTCTTGTCCTGATTTTTCTTTTTTTTCCTCTCTCTTCTCTGCATTTATTTAAAGGGTAATTCAACGCTGAATCACACGGGGCAATGAATTGCTGATACTCTGTTTAAACTTGAAAACATGTTGCACACCTCACAGTAATTGATTGTAAAGCATGTGTTTTTTCATTCGCAGGAGATAGGAAATAGTTGCTTTGACATCCCTGATTGTAGTGTTGCAATAAACGCAACTTGCTCGAACGTTTCAACCCGTTTCTGTTCTGTCTGATTCAGCGTTGTTACCCTTGAAGAGCTGGCAGGAGTGCGTGTTTATGTGTGCGCAAGCGTTGAGGATGCACAGACTTAAGGCCAATGTAAACAAATGCTAATGTAATTACTGAGGGGGCGTTGTAATAAACTGTAACTAAGATGATTGCACAGAGCACAATGATCAGGTTAGTTAAGCTGTGATGTCTCATTGCTTTAGATTACTGCTTGTACCAGGACTGATATCTGTGTCCAAGCTCAGCCCTCTACCATATAACTGATTTTTATTTTGTGGCATGTAATCCCTTTTTTTTGCTGTAAAACAGTTCCTGTAAATACAAAGATGCCAGAAAAAGAAGAAAAAAAAAAACGACTGAATTGTGCCCTCATCACTTCCTCATGCAGGGGATGGGAAGTGTGTGTGTGTATATACATATCTGTGTGTGGGTGAAGGCCTCAAGTGTTGTTCAGCTTCTCCAGCATAATAGTGATTGGTAATTTCAGCTGTCGAGCAGTGCCAGCCAGTGTGAGCGTGATCCACTATGTCACCTGCTACAGGGGATACACACACACGCGCGCACGCACACACACATCCATGTTGCATTAAGTGTGCGTCAGTCTGTGTCTGTGCAGTGCCTTGATGTGTGTTCCATCTAGGATATAGCACCCTGACATCGCTACATTAAAGAGGGTCATTATATTTCCCTGACTGCCACCGAAAAGTGACGTTTTTACAAAGTGACAAGTTTACAGTTTGATAAATCAGATTTTTTGCTGTGGGTGGGGAGCCGGGTGAGGGAACGGCAGGAGGAAGAGCTGGGTTGTCTGCGGAGGAGGAGGAGGGAGGAAGCGCTGCCTGTCAGCGACGCCCCGGCCCTGTCGTCTAAATGATGCTCCCAGGCAGCGGATTCAGATCCCATCCCCATTAGCATTTAATTTCTCTCTAATCCTACACACAGTCTCCGCCGCTGCATGGTAACGAGGGCCGCTGCGCCACGGCAGCGCCGAAAAACCTCCGAGAGCAATCTGCAGCGTGCTCGCCTTTTATAGCTCGGCGCCCTGTCGTAGCCATCATTCTTCCTTGACAATTAAGACCCTCAAATCTAATAGCAGTGATATTGGAATTACAGCAAGGCCCTTTTGAGGACATGTCAGGAAAAAGGGCTGCGCCTCCCAATACAGCTGTCAAAGCACAAGGCCCTCCCCCCCGTTCGTGCCCGCTAAGCGTTTCTGATGCGCACATACGCACACACACGCACACACGATAGGAAGGGGAATATGTTGAGGCTTTGGCTGTGATCTTTTTAAAATGTGCTCTCTGTGCCCTCTTATCCAACTCTCCAAAGACTTGTTACAGCAGCTTTTGTTTTCTCTCTTCTCCTCTCACTTCTCTCTCCCTCTCTCTCTCTCTCTCGCTCTCTCTTTGTCTCTAAATTTCTCTTCATCTCTTCCTCATGGATTCTCCCTGGTGTGTCAGAGATGTTGTTGCTTTCTGTTTTTCACTAGCAGGGTTTTTATAGACGACCAGACTAGTAGCACAGTGAAGTTGTCCCTCGGTACTCCACAAGGACAGTTTAAGGGAATATTCACTCTAATGGCAGTTAAAGATTATCGTGGGTAAAATATATTTTCGCCTGAGGGACACAGCATTTTTAGAGCTAGATTACATAGATAAAGTTGTGTCTGTCCTGTCATGAACTGTGCTTTGTGATATCTCAGGCAGCAGGGTGTTATAGTAAACAGGTAGATCATCCTTTAAGAAGACGCTTAAAGAAAGACTTTGTGTTAACACGTGTCTGTCCTGCTGTAAGTGCCTTGAGCTACACACTGTTCTCTATAGAGCTTCTGCTGTCTAGAATATGCTCCTTACAAACATATGACACATCAAAAGTAGATTCAAAAAGTCACTAATACTAAATGTGATGAATCCTACATAGATGTTACTTTTAGTTATTGCAGGTTTTGAACTTTTATTGTGATTGTTTTCTTTTCTTTTTGTTTCTATCTTGACAATTTAGTTTTTATTTTTATTGTTTGTATTGTCTACCTTTTCAGCCTTATTTCGCTCATTTTCTGATCTTTATATTCGGCTTGTTTTGCTTTTTCTTGTTTTATTGATCAGTGTGATTTTAAATTGCTTGTTTGTTTTGTTGTTGCTGTTGTTGTGTGGACCTCAGGAAGACTGCCACCACTAATTATCTGTTTTGTTGTTTCTCTCTGCCCGTCACTCTTCTGCAGACTCCAGCAGAACAGGCTAAAGTTCGAATGCATATGGTCCTGCAGGCTGCAGGTAGGCGGATGATCATTCTGTTTCTCCTACTTCTATCTTTTTGTCTCAGAGCTGGTGCCATGGCCTGAAACTTGCCATTTGTGATCTCTGACTCGTTCGGGGACGCTAAACTGAAGACGGTGTGTGAGAATACCTGTGTAGAGCTGCCTAGAGAGGGGACTTTCTGCCAGTGTTTTTAATAATGATTAAACAATATCATTTTTGCTACACACAGATGTCACATTTGTTCAACTACTTCTGCCACTATTCACAAACTTGTGAACACATAAGAATTTAATTAAGTTTTATACTGATTTATTTGGTTACTTTTATGCATGTAGATGACAGGAAGCTGGCCCAGTTTTGTACTGTGTAAGTATGAGTGGCAAAGTCATGAACTTAAAGGTGTTGACTTTGATCCCAAGCTTGACATCACCAAACAAGACACACTCTGCTCCTCAGCTGCATGTAAAGATTGTGTCCATGAAACAGGACAGCCCAGCACTAATGCACTACACAGTGTGCACTATGTTCGAGGATCTTTTTCGTACTTGTACGATTCTGATTGGGAAAATCCTTTTGTATAGCCATTTATATATACAGTATATTTCATTTTGGGGAGAAACAGTAAAAAAAATATCAAGGCCTTATATTCAGCCATTTTTCGCAGCCCTAACGCACAACTTGTGCTGTATCGAGCTGGGAATGAGCCACAGTCTCATATATGCAGACGCCACTTTAGACCTGGACGAGTTTCATGGTTGTTTTCCCATACGCAGACTCACAGCACACCTCCTGCACACACCACCACACACACACACACACACACACACACACACACACACACACAGACAAATGCATACACCCGTTCTCTGGCTCCCCACTCTGAGTGCTTCTGGGCCCATATTCACTGCAGCTTAATTTCAAACACTCCCTCCAGTACATAAGTCATAGATGTCACCATGCACGCGGTGTATATATTCCAGTGTGTATTCGAGGGGTAGAGTTGCGAGCCAGATGTGACAGGCAGAGATTGACTGTGGAGAAAGATGTCTTCATGTTTACAGTCATGCGCACACACATACACGGACTCGCACTTCAGAACAGGGCTCTAATTTCACCACAGGAAATATATGAAAGAACCAGGCGTCTATACATCATCCATAAAGCACCCAGCAGCCACACACTTACCTCACTTAAGACTTGTTCAGCCTCGGTGTAGGACAGGTCGCAGAACAACGCTACAGTTCCCTGCTGCGATTTCACCGACTCAAACATTCAGATACTCTTTTGCATGCTTAATATTTTGACTCATATTTGAATTTTGGAGTGGGGGGGGGCAATTTAACGTACAGCGGGTTTAGAAAAAGTTTTCCGTCGCTTCATTATGTTTGCAAACGTGTATCAGACACCCCACACTCCCTGCCACCTCAAGGCAGGGTTGCACTAATGGTGGCGAGGCATCATAAAATTGAGCATGTGGCTTTGAGTGCAGTGAGCCAGACTGGTGCAGACACAGGCCCAGGGCCAGACGCAGGACTAGAGGAGAGGCTTTAATGCACTGGACATGTCTCTGGTTTTCCTCTTTTTCCTGGAGGCTTCCAAAAGAACAGGTTTATGGCTCAGTCAAAGATTGTCTTCACCAGAGAGCCTGGGCTGGCCTGTGTCAGGCCTTCGGGTGCCCATAATCATATCACTCATAACGACCTACAGTAAAATACAAATGGCTGGCAGATTTAAGCTTGATAAGCCAGTTTATATTTGGTATTTGAATTGATTTTTCATTTCATTTCACCCTTGTTTTTTGCTGCCTTTTATGAGTGATTGCCCTCACTAATTTAATCATGTATTTGTGTAATTGCAACATTATTAATATTATCTTTTTTTTCCTATGACCTTGTGGCTGCTAAATCTTCTAAATGTATCAGTCTCGTATCTCTTGTGGTTCTCTTCTTTTTCTTTTATTTAGCATTTTCCCTTACCCTCCAAGAAACCCTCATGTCCCGCTCTGTCTCTCTGTCCTCCCACTCTCCATCTTACTGTCTTTGTTCCAGTGTTGTTAGCGGACAGAGGGAGATATGGATGGAAATAGGGAGGGATGGAGGGCGAGAAGGAGGCAGCAGATGTTGGGAGGTTGTGTGAATGTTAATGTCCTGACGTAGCTGTGGAGCTTAAGCCTCCTCCTCCTCCTCCTTCCCTCCATTCCTCTCTGAGCGCCCGCCAGGCTTTCTCTCTCGGGGTCTCCTGACATCCTTAAAGCCTGCGGCTCTCCTCTCCTCTCCTCTTCTCCGCTCTCTTCCACCTCTTTCTCTCCCGTCCCCTCCCTCCCTCCCTCCTTTTGTCCGTCTATGGACTCTCTCTAGTCAGTAGAGAGCAGATCATCCCATGGCTAAAGCGGCTCAGGCCTTTGTGTTGGGGGGCTCTGTGGACCTGTAATGAGCCCCCTTGGCTGGCCCGCTGGCCTGCTTAGCGCTCACTGGGGGCTTTGAGAGAGAGAGAGGGGGTGTATGTGTGTCTGTGCATGTGCATGTGCATGTGCATGTGCGTGTGTGTGGATGATGAGGAGGTGAGAGGAGGAGGGCAACACTGGCCCCCAATGAAAGAGCTGGATGGATATGTTTATGGGTCACTTCCTGCTTGGCCTACATATCAAACACACATTTGCGCGTGCACACACAAACAAACGGACACACACATTACACCCCATATTTTCAAAACATTTAATCAATAATGAGAATTTTCACAATTTCATTATTTGTAACTTTAAATTTAAAATTGTGTGTACATAATTTTATTAATAAAACAGACCTTATTATTTTCACAGTATGCATAAAATGCATCAAATTGAAATTAAAATATTTAATTTCTGCAATATTTGACTTTCAAAGATGGTCATTACTACAGTTGTAGATTATAACAATTATAAGAGAGAACAGTTTTGATTGATTGACATTTATTTATTCATTCTGTAATTTGTCATTTGATCATTTTCTTCTACTGCTTGTACCTGCTCAGGGTACTTTATTCCAGCATGCACTGGCCAGACTGCAGGAAAATCCTCCTGCACAGGTTTCCATGAAAGACGAAGTTCAGCTAGATTTAGTTGGACAGTATTAGTCTTTGTCATAGCAAAAAGCAGCAGTGTCCCTACTACAGGTATGTGGCACCCTCAGTGTGGTCTGCTCTCTTTCTCCTTTGTCTTGAGTGAGCGCCTCTCAACAGACTTCTGCTGTTTGTCGCTGTGTTTCTTGTTCGGATTTTCAGTGTCTGGATTTACCTGAACGTCTCTTGGCACACTCACCTACATTACAAATAAGACAGTTCTCCTACTTTCTAAACCAAAGCTCTCACAATGGAAAATACTTACATTCATACGCACTTGCACGTGCATAATACACACACACAGCGACCAGGACACCCTTACATATGTATTATACTCTTTTCTTTTCAGCCTCTTGCTCGGTTCTTGGCTCTTTTCAGTGCGGTGTCCATTTCCACTCAAATGAGCATGAGCACTGTGCGAGGCAGCGGGCCTCTCCTTATCCACATGTCAATAGGGAGTGTTTGCAGAACACCCACTAAGGACCTGAGGGCCAAGGGTCATCAAAACCTCCGTCTTCTCCCTATTTGAACCTTTGACAGAAGCAAAACAAACAATCCTTAAGATCTCATCAGAGGCTTGAACTTGGCAGGGGCTCACTGGTCTGAATTAACTTCCTCTATGGTTTGTCTACTTTTGACACTTGTCTGGAGTTGGTTGGGAGAAAGTTTCTAATTTGGACTATTTTGGATTATTATTTGCAATTTCCAGCAGTATTTTTTAGTTGTAAAGGTCTGAAATTGCTGCCAAAATTCATTGAGGTGCTTTCGAGCAAATTTGTCTCTTACTTGAACTGGAAAATTTGTGGCACATTTTTCTCTCCTAACTTAATTTCTGAACATATAAAAAGTGCTGCAAATAACAACGTTATAAACAGCAAAATATAAACAGTTCAATAAGCTAAATATCAAAATTACATATTTTTTGGAGCTGTTTTTTTCCAGTTGTAGGATATGACTTACTGTACATCTGTGCTGGTTTTTGTCAGCTGCCTCAGCAAATGTAGCCACCAATAATGTATTTTTATAAATAAAACCTACCACAAATATCAAAAATTGAGCTGAAAAATTGAAAAATAAAATTTTGTGTGAATATTATGGCAAACACATTTCTTTGCGACTGGTGGCTCCCGATCAACTTTCAAAGAGAAATTGAAGTAATCTTAATATTAGTAATTCCCTAATAACAAGCCTCTATATAATATTTGTGTTCTATATAATATTTGTATTAACTGCATTAATGCAGTTTAAAAACTAACTAACTTAAAAACTAGTATTCATGTGAAACCCAGCAATTTAAGTCAATCTTAAAGTTAAAAAAATTAAAAATCTGTGTCTGCGAGTATCTTCTTGAATCCTGTCTTATGCATGTTTTTCCGGGATTTCCTCTAAGATAGTTGGGAGGAGAAAACGTCAGGAGTCCTTCAGCCTGAATTGAGCGGGGCGTTGTTGCTGTCACATGGTGTGTATCTTAGACCGCTGACCCACCAAGACACCCAATTTAGCTCAATTTTTAAGGAATGTCTGACGTGTTTCTGCCTCTTCAGTAAGGCTGTGATTTTGCATGTTTATGAGCATGCAGGAGTGTGTCTCTGCTGTTTGCATCTATATGTTTTTCTGTCTGTTTATATTTGCTGTCTGATTGAGTGACGGACATAAAGATGCAAAGGGGGGGGGGGGCATGACCAGCCAAGCTTAGCAGCATCATGCGATAGGACTAATTCTTCCACAGTAAATACGGGGTATTAGGCTTCTCTGTCACAGCAGGGGTCCTGAAGACACACACACACACACACACCCTTTCTCTCAAGCTCTCCGCTTCTTCTTCTTCTAACTCTTCCCTGTGCTTCCAGTTCCCGCTGTCCCTCCCACTGCCTCAGCCCACCCCCTTAGGCCCTGACAGATGTGTGGTGAACAGACCACATACATGGAGGGTGTCACCTTACCCCCTCTGGAACTAAAGGGCTAATGCGCCACATTTAGGAGGCTGCCGCCCTTTGTTCTGCCAGTATAAGAGGTGACTGGGACGGGGAGACTCAGACAAGACCTTGCTCTTTTTATGTCTCATGTCTCCGTCTTTATTTCCTTGGCCTCTCTGCATGGTTTTTCTCTATAAACTTGTTTTCCTCCTTTTTCATTCTTCCAATATTCTTTCTACCTCCTCCTACCTTAATTGTCATCGTCCTTGAGATTTAGCAGTTATCACGGGAATGCAGCACAGCATTTATTTGTCAGTGAATTACAGTTGTCACACATTATCCATCTTAATTTTTTTGCCATCATGGCACCACTTTTCGTGTAACATGACTAAGTCGATTGCCATGAATACCAGCCAGTGTTGACCTTCATCTCAAAGGGGATTTTCTCTGTAGAAACATAAGGGAATTACCCAGTAATAACTCCTAACTACCTGTTCTCTTTGCTAAATGTGCGATTGTGACAACAGCAGCATTCCACTTTAGTGTTTGACTGAATTGAGGGCTTTGCTGAAATGAAGATGCAGGGTTTTCTAATGTTTTGTTACCTAACATTTGGAGCCAAGAGATGATAAACAAATAGATGACAGCTTCTTTAAAGAATGCGATTATTTTGTTGTGAGGTTCAAGGATTCTTGTTTTTTTTTTTTTTTTTGTTTTTTTTTACTGTACTGTTTTGTCTTGCCACATCAAGGCAGTTGAATTTGGATTTTCTGATATAACAGTAAAGGTTCAGTCAAAGATCAGAAAAAGCGGGAAAAACGGGCAGAGAATAAAACGGCTCATCATCACTCACGTAGTTTAATGATTTAAGCAGCAGGTCCATGGAGGAGATTTGCTAATGTTTACTCTGCAGGAGTTTTAAAAGCCTCAACTTAACAAATCAGCGAAGATGCTTTTAGGTTTCTTCACCTTTTTTTTTTTTGTTCTTCAGCTTTTAAAATTTAAAATATTAATTATTCACAACAATAAGCTAGAATTTTAACAATGTTGTTTTCACTTCCTCCATATTCAAATAAATGAAACAATTACACAACAGCTACAGAAATCCCCTTTGCATGTGTGCAGGAATGCGTCTCCTGTTGTCCTTTGGGAGGATAATGGCACAGGGGTGTCCTGTAATTTAGTCTCTGTAACCATTGATCAGCTGGATTTATGTGCCATTACCTCACTGTTCCAGTCAACAGTCGTAATTATGTCTCACAGAGAGAGAGAGCGTGGGGCTTCCAGTTACACAGGACCCAAATACCTGAATAAGCTTTTATCAAACAGCCCCTGCCGCTCACTTAGTAACAGATTGACACTGGTGGCAGACTGACTGACCTCCAGATGAGAGGGGTGGATGGATGGATGGAAGGGTTTGTCGAGCTCAGTTAGAGAGCCATACCTCATAGCAAGAGCCTTGTGCCTCAAGCTGTTCCTTCTGACCCTGTCAAAACAAGCCTGTTTATGCTTTAAAGGTGCTTGTGAGTTTAAGAAAGGATGTGTTTTGAAATGGATCTCTGTGGTCCTCCGCACCTACAAGTAGATTTTATTTATTTCAACAAGAAACCAGCCTTCCAGTTCAAAGGTGTCTGTCAATGGCAGGATGGACTGGGTGACCTACGGACTGCATGGATCAAAGGTTTATGTACAATTGATTTTTGGTTTGTTTTATGGGTATAATAAACACAGGACCTGCTACCCCCCTGGTTTTCTGTTTGCTGCAATAAGCTTGTGGTACCTCCGTGCCCAGCTCCTTTCAGTGCTTTAGCTTAAGGACATGTCATAGGGACAATGTCGTAACGTAACGTAAAAATTTGAGGTGAAATAATGAATCAACTATTTTCGATATTTTGATAATCAATGAATCATGTAAGTCATTCTTAAAAAGAAAATATACTGGTTTTGGCTTCTCTAACGTGAATACTGGCTTGTTTTCTTGGTCTTCTGTGGTATTAAGCTAAATATATCTGGGCTTTCGACTGGTTGGACAAAACAAGACATTCAAAGATGTCTACTTGCGCTATTTTCACTATTTTTAGGCATTTTATAGACCAAGCAGTTAATCGAGTAATTGAGAAAGTGGTTAGTTAGTTGCAGCCCTAGAATCAGTTTCAAGAGTTAGTATAGTTTTGGTTTTCATTTTATTGCTAGATCCCATGTTTTCACATTTTATGGTTAGTTATGCTTATTTCAGTAATTTGTTGTTATGAGATTGAAGGTCTTAGGTGTAAAAAGTACTCGTCAAATTAGTGTACAACTTTCCCTGCCTTGCTTTAGGGAACAGTCTATACTGCACTAAAGAGAGGATGTCAGCCACTTAGAGGAAATTCTCTGATTCGGTGTATGTGTATGTGTGTGAGAAAGAGAGGCAGAGTGAGAGATTGAGAAGGCTTTGTTTTTCTTCTGTGGGCAGATTTCAAACAGCATCTGGTGAGCTCTTGAAAAAGACCATTATGAGTATGTTCAAATCCAAACTGAATCATTTTTGCGCCCTCCTTCCTCCTCCCTCCTTTTTCTCTCCTCCTTGTTGTCGGTGTGTAGAGACACATGGTGATATCTTTCCCTCCCTCCCTCCCTCCCTCTCTCTGTTTCTGCCTCTCCTCTCAACATGTAGACATTTCCATAACAGAAAAAGAATATTTTTAATTTGCTGCTTTCCATAATTTTGCAACATATGGTATAAACGATTTTGATGCAAATGTATTTGCTAATTATTTGCAGACGAGCCTTAAACAGGCCAGCCATTGAAGTGGAATGAAAGCAAATTTGCAATCACCTTAAATTTTGCTAACCATTTACTGTTAAGTAAACTTTGCTAAGTAATTTAATTACCTTGGACCGCTGGCAGGCGCTCAGGGCTTTTTGGGAGGGGGTGGAGAGGGAGGCTGAATGCAAAGAATGCAGGCTGAGAGAGATGAGAAGGAAGGAGTAAAGACGGTGTATAATGCTAACAACAGTATTACTGAATTCTCACCATGTGGACGGAATTGCTGGAAAAGATTTTGTTGCTGGTGCATTTTTGTAAGAGAAAGGCAAAGCAGAGATTTGCATCTTTTAGTAAGCCGTCTTGTGACGTCATCAGTTTTTTAAATTCTTGTATTTGACCATCTCTTAAGTTTGTGTGTCTGTGTGTTTGTAAATGTTCCTACAGGGGTTTAATGGATGTAGCTCTCCTGAAGCAGACATAAATGGATTGCAGGAAAGTGGACCTGTGCATTCCCGCCTAAATGATTTATAATCATTTCTACCCTCTGACACTATATTACACATTAAGGCCAGGGCTGCACAATTAGGCCTAAACATGTTTTTATCACATTTTTGCTTAATTGTGGTCATGGTTGTTAATCATATTTGGTTTGAATTTAGGAACTAAATGGTGGCACAGTGTTTGTGACATTATGGCAAACAGGAACAAGGTCCTTTACCCTGCTTCTTTGTCTGTAGAGTTTACATGTTTTGTGACAGGACAGAATTTCTGTTTAAACATATTTAATTGATTTAAATCAGCCAAAAAAATAGTCACTGTAGTTAGTTCACTGTATCTGTGCTTCTCTGTGCTTTCCTCATCAGTGTGAATGTGTTTTTCGTGTGCTGTGACAGACTGGCAGCTTGTCCAGGATGTCTCCCTGCCTTATGCCCAGTGCATGCTGGGGAAAAGCTCCAGCCCCCCTCGTGACCCTGAATACAAATAAGCAGGTATAGAAAATGGATGGATGGATGTTCAACATTCCTGTTATAGATGGACCAGGATGGGTTGCTGCAACAACCTTGGCCTTCGTACACTCATCTCGCTGGATTCAGCTGATGGCTCTTTAGGTGATTGAATTGATTGGTTGTATTACTTTACAACAACAACTCCAAGGCTTGTTTGATGTCACTTAGTCTCCAACTGAAATCTTTCCAAATCATTGACACATGTTTGCTAAAATGATTGTTTGCTTTTCTATTTTTTTTTTTTTTTTTTTTTTTTTTAATCTTCACCCAACATTTGGACTGATGTAGTCCTTACTGTTTATTCTTTGACATTTACTTATTGTAGTACTGGGCTACGGATACTGTATCTCCTGATATACACACGAACATGCGCAGCTCAGCTGTTGTGCTGAGATGTAAATGCAGACAAATTGGATGAATGATGTTGCCCTGGCACTTGTGATTGCTTGCAGTGCTTCATGTGAGTAATGGAGGAAAGCTTGATTTAATAGTGGTGGGTGTAGGGACGACAGTGATATGTAATTGCAGGGTCGGTAGTTTGATTCCTAGCTCCTCCTGACAGCTTGTCAGCATCCTTTTGCAAACCACTGAACCCCAGCCTGCGTAGGAATGTTTGTTTGTGTGAGATATACTGTGATAAAAGAGATGAAGCCTTTATTTAGTTGTGCATATTAGCTTAAAAAGCTGACTGGTTTTCATTCATTCATTACTTTAAACCTTTATTTATACAGTGTAGGCCATTAAGAGCAAGCTCTAACAGTAATCAGCAAATATAAAAAGCAAATATGAACAGGTAAGCAATATAAAATATAAGAAACAATAAAAGCAATATATAAAAGCAATAAAACACATAATATGATATATAAAGGCAATAAAAGCAATATATGCACATAAAAATTAAAGCTCACTTAAAACACATTCACACAGCCCTGTGTCAGCTAAAAGGTATTTAAAATGATCAAAAGGGATTAGCTTGTCTAATTTTACTATCTTCTGCAAGTTGTACCACTTGTGTGGAGTGTAATATTTAACAGCCAGTTTCCCCAGTCTCTGTGCCAAAGCGTTGATTTTCAAGGACCAAATAGTCTTGGGACCTAGTGCAGTGTGAAATTGAACTATAGTTAATAAGACATGTAAGGTACCCAGGAAGTTTGCCAAAGGAGAGCTTTCTATATAAATAGAATGCAGTGTCGTTCTCTTCTCACTGCCAACGACTGCCACCCAACTTTCTCATAAAGAATACAACGATGAGTTCTAAAGCCATCCCCAGTTATAAACCTTAGGGCAGAATGATGGACTACATCAAAAGGTTTAAGAGTAGAAGCAGGAGAGTGCATATAAATTACATCACCATGAATAAAAAGGTTGACTGAACAATTTGCTTTCTATAATTCTTGGTAATACATGCCTTATTTAAAAGAATGCCAGTTTTGCTTTTAAAGGCGTAGTCATTTCATCAATATGTTTTTTCAAGTACAGCTTATCGCCTATCCAGAAACCAAGGTATTTATAAGAGAATACCATTTAGTGTAGTAATATTTACTTCCATGGTACTGTTAGCCAGTTTTCTAGAAAACAGCATACATTTTGTTTTATCTGAGTTTAACAGTAATTTAAGATTAATCAATGTTTGCTGTATAGCACAGAAATCAATATGCACTCAGCCTGGGTGACAGAGGGGCCTATTGTATAGATAATAACATTGTCCATGTACAGATGAATTGTGCTGTTTGTCACTTTTTCACCTAATTCATTTATGGAAATAGTGAATAAAACTGGGCCTAAAATGGAGCCCTGTGGCACACCTTTGTTAACACTCATAAAGCGTGACATATAGCCAACAGCCACAACAGCTTGAGTTAAAGATAGAGTTAGATAAATCAACAAAAAGGGCGACACGATCCTGCCTGTTATCTAAAGCATTAGCAACATCATCCAAGACTTTTGATGCTGCCATCACAGTACTATGCCCAGCTCTAAATCCTCATTATAGATAAGATTTTAAAATGGGAGTGTTGATCTAAGAATTTTCTCATCTGAATATTTGCCGGTTTCTCTAACATCTTAGCTAGAGATGATAGTTTAGAAATTGGTCTATAATTATATAACTCATTAGACATCCCCCTTTATGTAAAGGCTGAATGGGGGCTTTCTTCCATCAGGGATGCTTCCTGTTACCACAGTCAGATAAAAAATATAAGTTAAGCAATCAACTAATCAAATCTGAATTAAAAAAAAAAAAAATAATAATTCAAAAAAATCCAAATTGTTTAGTAATGAAAAGAACCTGTAACAGTATGTTCCGGACTGATAAGGGTATGGATAAGATGAAGATAAAATCCTAACGATACTCATCTCCACAGCTGGTTAGTGGCTCGCCCTGACTTTGGGAGGATGAGCAAATCGCTGTTCAAATCCCTTCACTATAAGCCTCATTGTTATTTTGTGATTATTATTTTTTATGGTGCAATCACTCACAAAAATGTGATTACTTCAGACCATAGCACTTACATATCAGTTTCACTTCTTCATGCTAATGTCTGAGTGAACTGTATTGAAGCACTTTCTTTGATTTAAAAAATAGTGCGATGTTGTGTTACGTCATTACAAATTCATTGATATATATTAATTTCATTCAATGTATGACTAAATTTTGAATACTTTCTTATTGAATTGCTGAAATTTTATTAATCCCCTAAATGATTAGACACTCTTCTTGGTGACAAAATGTGCTTAAATCGTAAAAAACACAGAATTCACACAAATTAAAACAGAAAACACAGAATTTGGGAAAAAATAAAACAGAATCTGGTAAAAAACTAAAAGGGATTTCATAGGGCCTTACATCAGATACAGACAATATTGCCTAAAAAACAACTATCAATATGGTGTCAAAATATGAACATGAAAATAAAAAAAGATGAAATAATGTCCATACTGATGATATCATCAAATCACATCATGCAGTCCCAAACTGCAGGTGGGCTTACACATGTGAAACTGATTGAGCACTTGCCCTCTGCATTCGTTTGCCCTCTGCAAAGGTTTATAAATTACTGAATGCAACAATCACGATATTGTAGAAATGTATATGACGTTATACCATTAAACATGTTTAATTTTACAGCTCTGTTTAAGGCAGTGTTGGATGTTGTTATGGCTAACAGTCAGTGGTGTGGAGAAAAAGACGGACACCCCGTGCAGTTTTATAGCCTGCTGGACTGCATCAACAAGCTGCAAACACTCTGGTTGGCTTCTTGAAGCTTTGCATGATCAAGAAAAATATCTGACTTTGCTGTCACTTGTTTTTTCATCTTTATCAGCTTCTGTGGTTTGTGTGTGTGTGTGTGTGTGTATGTGTGTATTTGTGCATGTAGGTAAATGTATATGTGTGTATCTATGTTAGTGTCACCCGTTTTGCTGCTTTTCTAACAAGCTCACCCACTGATATCAATTAGAAATGTAACTGTAACAGACAAGACTGTCTTTTGCTATCATATATAACCAACTGTCATTTCAAAGGAGTCAATACTTCACTCAAAGTTTCTATTTTTTCTTTCTTTTCTCTCATCAATCTGGCCTCCTCTAGTAGTAAAGTTAAAACAGCTTCTTCTCTCCTTTCACACTAGTGAGGCTCCGCAGACATACACAGGAAGGCAAGGGCTGGGATGGAATTGAAGTAATAAAAACCCCTTTGTTTTAGTTTGTATTGGACCATTCATCATCACTTTATTTAATACGAGGCTGTAATTGTGCCATCCCCAACCATCACTAATGGCTGTGTTCGTCTGTGTTTGCTTTGTTGATGGAAATGAATGAAATTAGGATAAACAACCGCAGAGTCGTGTGTAATCAAGCCCTGATTAATGTACCAGCGTTTCAGCGCCGTTTCTCATTCCACAACACCTGATATCTTTCCCATAAACAAATTGTGTTTGTCTAAATGAAGAAATTAAATGACGCATTTGATGAGTTTATGATTGACCCGGTCCGGCTCGTGGCTCATTACTCTCTGTCTGTTGAGGCCAAGAGGTATGTGACTAATGCTCTGTCACTTCCCACACGAGGAATTATCACCACCACTGATTAATGGCAGCCAAACAGCATTTTAATAATTTTATGATTGTGGTTTCTGGCAGTCACAGAGAGAGACTGAGGGAGAGAGAAAGGAAGATGGAGGGTGGCGGGAGTGAGGAAAGGGGTGGGGGGAGTTTAGAGGGAGAGGGTCCAAGGAGAGAGAGAAAGCGACAGAAAGTGTTCATCCCAGATTAAATGTTTTATGCCATTGCAGGCTGAGCAGACGGAGGCATGATTATGAGCCGTATGAACATCCCCATGAATCTTCCTCTCGCACTTGAAAAGTATTTCATTCATGTGTTTAATGAATTTCTACCCCCTCATTATTACATTTACTTTTTCCACTGGAAAGCAACAAATTGGCAACAAATCTGTGTAAAATACCTCAACAGTGAGCGATTGCTTCCCCCAGGGGGTGAAATGTGGAGGTTGGGTGGTTTGCAGGTTAGGAAAACGTAAGGGTTAAAATGTTGATGTGGCAGATGAAGGTTATTACGGAGCTCTGAGTTTATGGCACAGGCTGATATCTTACAGCAGATACTGATAAAATAACTCGACTTGATTGAACGGGGCTTGAGAAATGAGAAGATTGTCACTGCCGTAAATGTTCAAGTCCTAACTAAAGATATGTTTTTTGCATGCCAAGCTTTCTTTTCATTTATTTCCCCACGGTCTGCCGTTCACCCCTCCTGTTCACTGCACTGTTAGGGCTCCATTACATTGGTGTCACTGATCTCAGTAACTCTGTCAGTTACAGGCTAAAACACATAATTTTGGTTTTGGTTAAACCCACAAATGTGCCATTTACCATATGAAAATAACTGCTAAACAGAAATAAGGTGCAAAAATTCTTCTTATCTAAACCAAATGTTTTCCAGATGTAAAAGTTTTTCACATCATTGACATATTTGGTTTGCTTTCATTTTAGAGGGAAAAAATGCTCAAAATAATGCTAAATGACTTGGTTAGGTGACTATATTTCTAACAGAGGTTATGACTAATGTGTATTACTGTAGTTTTATTTTAAATACTGACTGTAATTTACTTTATTTTTATATTTAAATCAATCATGAACTGCTCTTTTTATCATTTAGCGGTTAAACTTTGATAAAAGGTGTCATCACCTACTGAGATGGTACAAGGGAATATATACTGTTTATTCATGTTTTTGACAGTACTGTATGTTTCTGTGCTTGTTCACTTTGCCGGAGGACTGCAAGAAAAATTAAGAGGTGTAAAAGTTAAAATCAGTCCACGGTTGCTGACTGCATGCACATTTATTAATATAGTCAGACACCTGAAGTGGCTGTGCTCTGCTTGTGATCTGCAGAAGCCTGTATGGGTCTGTGTCTTAAATGAGATTAGAAGAGAGAAGCTGCACACGTCAGGAGAAATGACAAGATCCACAGATGCCGACTATGTTAGTTATGTGGAGCTTGTGCCTGATTCCTGCCCACAGTATGTGATGCGCTCTTGCATGTCTCGGTTTTTACGCAAACAATGCTGTCTCTGTGCATCACTACAAAGACATTAAGGACAGAGAGGACACATTTGCACTTCATTTCGTTTTATTTTTCAAGCTCTTTGTATTATTTGTCTCGACTTAAGCTAATTTTATATACTATGAAAATGTCCCTTAAATAACAAAAATGTATAATTTACCCATACAAGACAGAACAATTGCTGTTTATTAAATTAAACAAATCTCTCTATCGAGACTGCAGACACAAAACTGTGCACAGTAGCATCCAAAGTCATTTAGTGTCAGGCATTCAGTCTTCAAACACCTGACACTGGTATACCAGTGTACCATCATGTTGGTTCTTTGATCATGTCATCAATTTACATTTGAACAGAAGAAGGTAGTTGTTTTAGTTTGTCTAGTAAATGGGAATTGCATACAAATTATTGGATTCATCAAGTTGAGCTAACCAGATTAAAGGGCTCAAGTATTAACTACAGTGAATTTGCAGCCTCTTCCTTCATCCTGGCTCTGGAAATACAGTTGAATGTTACAAGTGGCCAAAGGCCCTGGACTGGAATAACTTATCATACTTATTACTTACTCCAGATCTGTTAATAATTGATTATTTTAGTGGTAGTAACATGTTGTATCCCTCTTCACTAAGGCTTTGTGGATTGTGCGTACATGCACACGCTTACATTTTGTTTATTCTCACGGGGCTCAAGAGTTGAATTCTACATGCCAAGGCACATACTGTACTGCACTGACTGCAATGGTTTTGAACAGCATGTGTTTTATTCCTGCCACACCAGCAACCTTTCAAAGTGAATGTTAGTTTGAATTAGATTAGTGTGGGTCATTTTTCCTCCTAACTCAGAGACACAGGAATAAACCCAGCGCGGCTGATAAACATTTAGACACCTGTCGTCTCCAATCTCACGTTCCAGGCCTCAGAAACAGATGGAAGTCATGAGTAGTTTCAAACTTGTAATGGACTCCTAATTTTGTACAGATTGCGCAGTTACCCTGCCCCAACTAACACACACACACACACACGCACACACATACACTCAATGTATTATTTCTTTCCACTCTCTGCTGTTACATGCTTCTGTCTCCCCTATCTCCCTCTCTCAATCTCCTCCTGCTTCCTTTCTTAGTCTTTAGTCTTTAGACTCACAGTATATTGGCTGTGATTCCACACAATCACTTGTTTCCAGCACATACTGTATTCTCTGGGTCCTCTTTCTTCCTTTTTGTCCACCACTTCTTTCATCTACTTTATGATCCTCCCCCGTCTCTAAATGTCTACATCTCCTCTTCCCTTCTCCCTTCATCATTCCACCATGCCTTAGTCTTGCAGTCTTGCAGTCTTGGCGTTGCATGTGCTATCCACGCTCAGACATAACAACTTGAACAGCCCTCCTCTGTGTTGCACCGGGGGGGCTGATGACAGAGACATCCACCCACACTCATTTGTATGGGTGACACCGCCACATGGTTTACAGTAGGCCACACGCACGCACGCACGCACGCACGCACGCACGCACGCACGCACGCACGCACGCACGCACACACACACACACACACACACGTTCACACCCGTCTGAATTGTTCATTTGTCCAAGATGCCGCACCCAACACTTCCTCCTCTGTCTCTGCATCCCTCAGTCCAAACCTAGTGGTTGCAATAGAGGAGTGAAGAGAAATAAACAGTTGATTAATCCTCCATTGGCTCAATCTAGCATATTTCTGCCTAATTAGTAAATCAGGCAATAAGGGGCCCCTGGGTACCCAACCGGGGCCCCGTCTTCCAGAGCAGAACTCCAGCCGTGTGTTTAAGGAGAAATAAATATCAGAAAGTACATTGCTCCTCTTTCATCTCCTCGCACTGAGAAGAGGGAATTGCTGTGGGAGAATTAATGTTCATTTAATTTCCCTTCTTTCTTCTGCTCATATATTTGCATTCTTCAGGTATTTCTTGTCTCTCTCTCACTCTCATATACACACACACACAGAACAGGGCCTTTTTTCATAGCTACTACATCTGCAGGACACATGTTCAGTTTATGTACATTTGTGTGAGTGCCTGTGCACCATGAATTAGTGTGTGTAGCTTAAAAGAAAGATGTCCGGGCCTGTATCTACTGATGGTGAAAGTATGTTTTTCTGATGTCTTGAACATTATCCCTTGTTACCAAAGGCTAATCTGTCTTTCTCAGTTTGATTCATGACTTTTCAGAGCCAGTGGACAAAGCCAAAGCCAATCCAGGCAGCAGACTCCACTGCAGAGATTGATGCGATCAGCTCTGTTCATACTCAGAATAAACCTAACTGGATCTGCGGCTTTGTGGACACATTTTAGCTATCTTGAGGCCATATCCAGGCTCCACAAGTGGCCTAGTGGTTTTAGTGACAGTCACATACCTGAAAGGTCACTACAGCCAGGGAACCTCAACTTTTAGCTGAACCCCTATTAAGTTTCTAAAATGCAGAGCGAGGAAGCTCAACCCAAATCAAAGTAAAAAGCTTTTACACACAGCTGGTTTAATCATTTATTAGTGTTTCAGTCCAAATGGCCTTCTTCCTGTGATTTACCTTCATACATTTCACATGTATGAAATGACCTTGATAAGGTCTTCATCAGTTTTTTAATTGAATTCAGGTTGTGTTGTCCACCAGTGCACCATGTCACACCATACATTCAAGTGTGCTTTTCAAGAATGTGAAGCAAGGAAGTTGAATTTTTAAATTTTATTTTTTTCCTCAAATTTGTTTGATTTTCAACAACACACACATCAAAAAAAGTTACTTTTCAAGTCTCAATATTGTGTCAAGTATAACATACATCGAGAAAAATAGAATGTATGTAGAATACAGTACAAATACTTGAACAATGCAGTAGAAAAAGACACAACTAACATAACTACAGAACCTACATGTTGGTCAACAAATAAAAATTAAAGACAAATACACAAATCACATGATAAAGGAAAAAAAAACATTCCAAACCCACCAAAGTACATTAAAGTGGTTAAAACACTCTGTTTCTCAGGAATAGCATTAAACACCAACCCCTCAGCATGTGCAAGAAAACCATGTGAACCATTTCTAGTAGACCTAATTTTTTCTACTTTTTCTACCCTCTCATTCCTCATGATCCATAAGGTAACAAACAATAGAAAGTCTGCCTTATACTCTGGAAGCAGCAGAGTGGGAGGCAGAACCCCAAAAAATGCTGTGATTGCTGTTGGTTCAATCTGAAATAATACAATCTGAAATCGAGTTAAAGATTTCTAGCCAATAGGTGTGTAGGGAAGGGCATGACCAAAACATATGGATGTGTTCGAGCAGGGGCTTGGCGACATCTATCACATGTAGGGTCAACATCATTATAAATCCCGGAAAGCCTGACTTTAGAAGTGTGAACGGTGAAGGATATTGCATTGGGTCAGACCATGTATAGCACAAATAGATGAGGAGTGAACCCGACGCAGAATGACATCCCGCAACTCCTCTGGAATCTCCTCCCCCAGCTCCTCCTCCCATTGAGTTTTTATATTATGTAAAGAGGCTGGACGCAACGAGTGGGAGCTAAATTTTTGTTGCGAGGGTTTGATGGTATGTTTTAACTCCTCCCAAACTGAAGAAATTTCAGCCCGCAGGTCAGAGGACAACGAGTCGATTTTACTGCAAATCTCCCCTCTCATCAAGACTAGCGTAGCTTGTAGGCTTCCCAGATTGGAAGCGCTATCAGTGCCAGCATCCTCCCTCAGCGGCGAAACAGGATCAGCCAAGTGCGAGGCTTTCGTGCGGGCCCGTACACGCTGAGTCCGTTTTTGCACGAGGACGTCATTGTTGGTCGAAAAATAAGTACACTGAAGCAGCCCAAACACGACAAATGATCAAGCACCAGCCAAAAAATTATATTAAGAAAAAAAAAAGCTGTTAATAAAATTATCACAAACTCATGGAATAATGGAGAGACACGTCTTACATGCTCGATGCTCAACAGCAGCCCAAAACCTAAACCTAAATTGTTTTTACTTTTATACAGTTATTCAGTTAACATGTAGCACTCATTTATATCTCGTTACAGTAAAACTTAATACGATCATATCTCCAAACACAAGCAATCCTCCTCAAAAATGGCTTAAGTGAACACAATGCCTTTATTGTTTTGTTGACCTCTATTTGAAAGTTGAATCACAATAATCAGACTACTGGTGCTTGTGTGTCAGTAATGTATGTTGTTTCAGTCTCTTTTCTGCGCTGAAGCATTTAAATTAGGGAGGCAAAATGTTTGTTTTACCAACAAACTGACCAAAAAGCAGCGGTTAGATTGCATTATACATAAATATAGACCCAGTGCACTGACATCTGACCTTTAGTAACATATTCCAATATCTGATCAAATCTTTTGCCTGAGGCTGCTGCTCAGTGTCAGGGTCTTTTTTTGGGGGGGTGGGGGGGGCTTCTTAACCTTTAAGCACCCAGACAAATGCATTCTTATTGTAAGTTAAGCTACGTACTGTGAAAATGTTCCCTATGGAGACACACACACACCAATAGAGGATGAGTCTTGGAAAGCTAACAGATGTGGGCTCACCTCGGTGGCATCACCTGTCATTGTTGTCACTGGTAACCTGCACGCGTGTGTGATCTTTGTGCAATTAATCTATCTGAGATTAGTTGTGCTGCAGTAGTGAATCAGATGTGTAATCTTGTGACAAACCTTCAAATCCCCATTCTGCACTAAAACCAGACAAGGTTTTACAGAACCAAGTATGACCTTTGACCTTTTAGTTGATGGAGTTTATGTATCTACAGAAGCTCATGGGAGTCTTGATTACTCCTGACCGGGCTGGTTTAGATGAGTGGTGAAAGAGCTGGGTGGACACACAGTAACAAGAGGATCCTCAATTTTGACAAAATGTACTGTATGTTTGACAAGTGGGAGAGGTGAGGGGGAGAGTATGAGTGTGTGTGTGTGTGTGTGTTGGGTGTCTCCAGATCAGGGTTAATCGGTGGGATCAGCCGCAGTGAATAGGCTAGTCGTTATTCTGAATTGGCCAGGATATATGGTTATATGATAGAGAGCGAGGGTTTAAATCCCTCAGCCGGCATTGTTGGGCCTTCTATACAAGCTGGCTTTTCTCCTCACACACACACACACACACACATACACACACACACAGCTAAGATGAACATTGATGATAAATGTATAATCCCCACACACACACACACCATTAAACCCAATGGATTACAGTTTGGGGAATTACAGCAGGGATTTCTGTTGTCTCTCTTTCTGTCTTGCTCTTTCTCTCCCTCCTCCTCTGCTTTCACTGCCCTCGCTTGTCAACAGCCCCACTTGGCGCGGGCTGCCAATCCAAAGCTTTGATGAGGCAGTGTCAGCTATTTGTTTGGCCGAGCACAAATGGATCTCTGAATAGAAAGAGTGCGAGAGAGAGGGAGAGGGAGAGAGAGAGAGAGAAAGAGAGAGAGCGAGAAAAGCTGAAGAAGAGGGAGAACGGCCATCCTGGCATGTGATAATATTGAGAAATAATCTGCCACCTTCCTCCTCTCCTTCTTTCTGTTGTCTCATTCACAGGTCTCTCATTCTCTGCCTCTCTCTCTCTCCATTCTTAACTCCGTCTCTCGTCCTTTATCTCTTAAACACAGACTGTGCCAGTGTCGGCTTGCAGCTGATTACCGGTGTAATCACTCACATTTTAGATGATCTGATAGGAGAAAAGGCCTGCAAATCATCTTAACACCCCGCTGAATCCCCTGAACTCCCTCTCCTCAAGACGGTGGCCAACAACAACTACTTTATTTTTGTCCTCAATATTTTCTTTCTTAAACAGTAGGCCAGAAAATTCCCTCAGAAAAGCCCAGTTAGAACAATGCCGCGGTAAGCCCATTCTGCCAATATCCGCTGCTTATTTCAGTGTAATGTAAGCCCTGGATTTGCCACTGTAAGTAGATTGGGGCACAATGTAAGTACAAGTGGAGTTGATGTAGCTAACTTTGTACTAAGTGGCATCTTGCTGTGTGTGAGGGTTGCTCTCTCTGTCGAGTCTGACTTTTCAGAGTTTTCAGTAACAACTGGCTGCAACTGCGAGCATTACAGAACTTGTAGGTTTGTGTAGGTTTGTTATACTTTGGAAAGCAACAGTTGTGTCTTTTGATACTAATAGCAAACAGTTCTTATAGGTATAGGTATTTATATTTTGTGAAGTCATACAGATTCTTTTGGAAATTAATGCAGCCCTGTACAATTTTATTTATTGTCCTTAATACAATTTAAAAGTGCAACAATTCTAACTGGTGTTGCCAATCGACGCTAGATTTTATCCATATTTGTTGGGTTTTGATTTGCCTCACAAAGCGAGAATTCAGTTTTGACCATGATGTTTACTTGGGTTAAAATGGACTGAAAAAAAGAAAGGATCAATCTTCTTCCAGTCAGAGCCATGTCATGTAGTAATTGACTACATTTGAATTGACGGCAAAAATCTATTGAGCTTACTCTTTTAAAAAATATATTTCAGTTAAGCTGTTTACACAGCTTTTACTACAGCATTTAAGCTGCTCAGTGTCAGACAGTTGATGCACTAGGTCGCTCTGAGGTGTGAGTGCTCACTGAAGTGATCTTTGATAAATAATAAGTTATAAAATACTCAACAGAGAAGTTGCTTGAATAATGAGTGAAAATTTTCTTTCAATGTTAAATCACAGCGTCACTTTTTTCGGTATTCAAAGTCATAGTCATTCATAACACAAACACAGTAGTAGTTAGATTGAGGTGCATGCATGAATCATATCCTTTAATAATGTGGCTAAAATCAGAGCAATAGTGATGATCAGAAAAAGCTCGCTACATAGCAAATTTCCTTAATTGTCCTAATTGAGTTAATATTGGAAAATTGCACGCCATGTAAACATAATCAGCACTCTAAAAAGCGCCACATTTTTTCTTTTGTATGTTTGTGTGTGTGTGTTTCAGCTTGGAAACTGGTAATTACACATAAAGGGGTCCCCTAGCAGCAGGCCGGGAGCCCTAAGGGGCCGCTGGTGGGGCCGGTCGGACGGGGGGGGAAACAGATTACGGTGGTCTCGGGGCACCAATAGATGGCCAGATGAACCAGCAGGGGCCCCTTTCTTTTATTCATTCCCCCAGTGGACCCCTCCACAGGTCCTAGACATGAGGCCTGCTCACATTAGGCCAGGACTGCTTTATAAAAAGATGATTTTTGTGTAGAACATTTTGTTGAAATAATTGTTATAATGGAGCATGTAAAAGAAATGCTGCATTCGCATTCTTTCAAGTCTGTCAAACAATACTCACATGTTCATTTGTACATTGAAAGTTTAAATGAAGTTGATATGAGGCCGATATGGTCCTTCTCTGTTTTTGTCAAGTTCAGTTTTGTTGCAGCTGTACAACCGCAGCCTTGAAAAAAAAAACACGATGTATGTGAGCATCATAAGTAACATACTACTGTATCATTTTAATGAGGTGTGTGTGCGTGTATGTGTGTGTGTCCAGGGGTGATAATCCTGTCTCCCGTCTGCAGAGCCCCAGTGAAACCCCCGCTAAGCCACTTCATTCACTTTGATCCAGTTTTGGGGGATAGTTTAATTTCCCATAATGCTGTTGATCAATGATTTCCTTTCAGCGCTGATGTAATTAGTGGTTTTAAGCCAGTTTTGCGCCCCTACCTGACTGTGTTTTTAGGAGGGTGCTTGAATTTATTATTGAGGAGCTTTAAAGAAAGATCAATATCAGCTCACATAGAGGGTTACATGAACATGTGGAACACAAACAGTGATTTGCGTGTGTGTGTGTGTGTGTGTGCGTGTGTGTGCGCGTGCATTAGTTATAGGGAAATCCAATAACATTTACTCTGCCTTTCTCCGAACCTAGTTGGTGCTGTTTAGATAACTGTAAAAATAACAATCGCAACAATTAAAATCTTTCCCAAAACAATTACAGCTTTAATGCATAATTCATCAAATTCAAATATAAATCTAGTATTATCTTATTAGTAATGGGTTGTTTTATTAATTAACTTGATTAAGTGGTATGCTTAATCGCCGTGGCCTAATTGCAAACGGTCAACTGATTAATCTAAGCGATAGTTGGTGTCTGCTGTCCTCATGGTTGTTTTAGTGCTATTAGCTCCTCAGTACAAATGAGTCAAAACCTTAATTTCATAACCACATCACAGGCCTCTCAGACAGTGAGGAGAATTACAGCCAAGCCATATTGTGTGAAGCATCACTGTATCTCATTTAGTCTGTTGAACACATTGTAGTAGCACTGATATTGGCTGGTGTCAAAGGTTGAGTTAATTAACTTGGTCTGGACTGTGATGCAACAGGGGAAAACATGGCTCAAATGTACGAGTATAAATGTTAATGATTACTTTAAATTTAGCTGCTTCTTCTTAGCATTACATACAGGATATTTGCATTGTTATACAGCAAATATGCTGTATTCTGCCTTTGTGCTGTAGTTTGCTAAAATAAAGGAGGTGAATGCTTGCTGCTCACAGTCTGAACAGTTTCCACGTGCACTTTAAAGCCATTATGCACGCTTGTTCTTAAAAGTCTTGTCCAGCGTGAATTATAGAGCTGTCTACATCTTGAGACAACTCCCAGAGCCTCGCACCTGTCATTTGATGGGTGGGCAGGGTCAACCTTCTCTCATCTCTGGACCACTGACTAAATGCAGGCCTGTTGTGTTTCGGCACACGCAGGCTCAAATGGTGTTTGTAAACTTCATGACATAATTCCATTATGGCATTTAACTAAAAGCACAATGACCTAGGATTAAGTGAATTGCTTTAATGTGTGCTGGCAGCATTTGAGCAAATGACAAACATAATTAAATAAGCTCTTGATGATTTGAAAACTGTAGCGTGTGTAGCAAAATAAGACTGTTGTCCTCAGTGTTTTAGTCATGCTAGCAGCATGACTAAAACACTGAGGGATGTCACTGAGGTTTGCTTGACGGTCGGTCGTTCCACCACTTTGGTCCAGACTAAAATATCTTGACAATTACTGGATGGATTGCCATGCAATTTTTGTATACACATACACGCGTAGTCTAAAAGTGCCAATTTTATGTAATTTTGAGTCAGTCGTCATTCCCATTCTGCATGCAGTAGTCCTTGCATGAACCTCATGAGGGGTGTAGATTTACTTAAGACTTGAGGTAATAGTTCTCTGAATCATACAACACCTTAGATTAGACATTTATATCGCCTCTTGACACCTCCCTGTTAGTGACCTTGTGGGCAATACTGACCATTAGCCTTCTTTCTCATTTACCTGGCTTTCCTTTGAACTAAGCCCATCCTGCAGGGCTGACACGCTTGCGTGGAAGGCCAGAGCCTGAAATTACCACCAGACCCTCTGCCAAAGCCTGACTAGGTAGTCATTACCGAAAAAGCCTCCAAGTTCTTCACTCTTTTGAAGTGTGTCACTACTTAGTGAGATAACAATGCAAGTGCCCTTTAACCTTGTCAGGCTCTTCAGCTACGTGTGTGTGTGGGTATGTGTGTGTGGGTGTGTGCGTGGACTTCCCTGTTTCCATTTGGCTGACCGATCTTTAAAGTTGCTCACTGGTCTGGTCACAGCCAGGGGATGAGGCATGGCATTGAGTAGTTTCAAATGGAGCCAAACTAAGCCTATATGCAAACAAAACCCGGGGAATTAGGGAAACTAAGCTGGCCTGCTCACAGTAACTCCTCGGCCAATGCTGAACCACAGAAGAGGAGAGAGGGAAGAAGAGAAGGGAGGGAGGGAACGAGCAGGGCTCACTGAGTTCTCATGAAGGGCCTGTTCTTTTAATTGTGTTGAACAAAACAACAGGGGCTAAGTAATGGGGTTTTAAAGCGAAGCACATTTGGATAGATTGTGTAACGCCCTGTGTGGGTGTGAGGCGGGGAGAAGAGAGGAGAGAGAGGGAGAGCGACACCGAGGGCGAGTGGGCGGTATTGTGTGGCAAGAACAAAAGGCGAAAGTTGGCAAATGGAGGCACCCATCGAAAAGCCTGGAACCAAACTGGCCGGCTAATTACTGACATGCATTGTCAAGGAGGAGGAAACACAACAAAACCGGGATAAAGATTAATTTTATACCTCATCCTCCTCGCTGTCAGACACACAGAAACAAATCCTGTAAATTGAAAAAGAAAAAAACGAGGCAAGCAGATAGAGGTGGAAGGGATCAGAGGGATAAAGCTATGGGAGTGTTACAGTACAAAGCAATGCTAGTAAGGCTTCCTTTATTCTGCCAATCCCTCCTCTCAAACACATGCTATAGACTTGTCTTTACATTGCTCCTCTGTCCTTTCTCAAACTGTCCCTAAAAAAAAAAAACAAAAAGCAGAGTTTTCTAGCTGAATAGGCCTGGAGTGCACATTAAGTTGCTGCCACTGTTCATATTTTTAGGTCAGTTATGAAAGAAGCAGGAGTCTCATATAGTGCCAAAGGTTGCAGAGATCGCCAGAATATCAGAGGCTGCAGTTAGAAAACACAGAGGGCAAGATCTTGAGTGGGCTGTAATGCGGCGAGATCTTGTGGAATAATTGTACAAAGAGAGGAAAGGTGGGGACGAGTGCTCGGAGGATTATTAATATTGGTGTTTTCTGGAGAGAGTGTTAACATCTCCTGACATGTTTGCTCTGCAACCAGCTCTTTCGACTTTGGTCTGCCATTTTCTCATTCTTTGCTCCTTTTTTTATTTCTCTGTTCTATTTTGACAAGTGTTTTGAAAATCACTTGTCATCCACAAACTATGCCAGGCTGGTTTTCTTTTCGCCACCCCCCCCCCTTTTTTTTTTTATTACCATGGAGGTTTCACGAGCGTACGCCGGCGATTTGGAGATGAAAGGGATGGAATCATCCCGATTCCTGCCCTGCCACTGAGCCGCTCAAAGTCCTGACAAAGCTGTCAGACTCCATTTTGGCTCCAACTGCCAGAGTAAACTTGCTCTGCCATTTACAATCAACAAGAGGCAGCGCCAAGTCCCGCTCCAGCCCGTGTCAGAACCCTCCAACTGCTTCTCTTTTCAGAGGCATTAAAGTGCATTTTCCCTCTCTTTACAATATGTCTGTCTGCTTATATTTCTTGCTATTTTCTCTTTTCTTTCTCTCTCTCCGTCTCTGTTGTGTATCATGCTGTATTTACTCTGGTGGAAACACTGCTGAGTGTAGGTAGAGATGTTTATAGGCGTATGCATCAACAAACACGGATAGTCATGCACACACAGTTTTGATCTGAGTATTCTTTGTTTTGTCTTATTTTTGTGGTCTTTGTTTATGTTTAACAAATCAGCCAGTGTTTTTAACACGCTGTTAGCCTACAGACAAAAAATATACGTTGTGGTAATGCTGAAGATGCTTGTATGTTGACGCCTGATGCTTCAGAGATGTTCCCACAATGCCTGAAAGGCTGCTGCTGTTTGGGAAGATCTTCATTGTTGCAGCTTCAGTTATTAAAAGTTGTTTTCTGTCTGCTTCTCCACTATCGGCTCTCCATTAAAGGCAAAAAAAAAAGCCCAAAAACAAGGAAATTGTCTACAAATCGTGTGGTATTGAGGGCGTGTTACCTACTTCTACTTCTAATCACTCTATCATTTACTTTTGGAGGAGCAGTCTTCAACAACAGCACCCAAAAAAAACTGAAAACAACTTTTCAACACATTGACACTTACATGGCGGTAGTGTTTCTATGAATAAACTGTGAGTCACTGGAATGGTTCCTACAATAGTCCGTTTCATACTGCAGCTAACGTTGCTTGCACACTTTGTTGTTGCTGCTCTGTGTGTATTTTCTGACACACAATATTAGAAATACAAAAAATTGGATTTTCTGTCCTGCAGTGTGTTTTACATCCAAATCATATGAATGAATTGAATTCATATTTATGAATTTGATTCAGATTGTAGTTGTAATTGTATTCATGTGGGTATAACTGACAAATCTGTAATATTTTGGACTACTGTCATCAGGGATTCCCTGCCAGTGGTGTTTACATTATACAGTTTACATGTGGCCTGCATAAAATAAAACACTTTTAACTTGTAATCACTGTTAGAAGTTGAGCCTCCTACTAGTAAATGTGAATGGCGATCAGTTATGTGAATGATCTGCCAACAAACTCTCGGAAAGTAAAATGATCTAATACTGCAGCATAACGTCTCAGGCAGCTGCAAGTGTAGGAAGGTCTTATTATAGTGTGCATGTTATTATATTGTAAGGCTGTGTATAAATTGCATAAATTGTCATTATGCAAAAATCAGGAAAATAAGGGCCAAATTATTAATAAGCTGAATTATCTATTAAATTCTTAATGCTTCTCATTCAAATAAGGGGGGACACTTCAATGTCAAAGTAGCCATTAGGTTTCCATCCACCTGTTTTTATTCACATTTTCAATTTGGGCATAAAAAATCCTGCGTGGAAACACCCCCCCGACCCCCCAAAAAATCCAGAAATATCACAAAAAAAGTTTATACTCTTGGCTGAAGTGAAGAAATTGGTGTATTGATAAAAGCAAAATGCAACAAAGTGTGATGGAAACAGCCTTGGCGAACAAATCATGACATACATCAAGCTTCTGCTCCAGTGAAGAGATCAAAGATAGCAGTAGATGAAAACAACAGTCCTCAAATTAGTACATGAAACAAACATAAATACCATATTTTCATCGTGTTTTCTACATTGTTTTGCACCATTTGAGGTTTGACTGGCTCTCGCTTTTTTTTATTCCGTCATCCTGTTGCACTCTTCTTCTGCAATGGTTTAAATGTCCCCGACCAGAACATTTTCGGCAAATTTGTTTAAAATTTGCACTACATTTTGATGGAAACCTAGCTATTGACATTACTGTAGTCGCAAACAGAGCAGGTTGTTTTACGCCTGTTATGTTTAATATTTTAAAGCTTTGTGAACAGTATGTCTAATTACATGATTGTTGCACTTGTGAGTTTTTCTTTTCTATTTTTATTTGTCTGTGAGGTATGTCACAGTCACAAAAACATGAGCTGCTCCACTGAGTCTATGAGGAGACACTGGGAGGGCGAGGGACAGCACACATAGGCATGAGAGAGAGAGAGGGAGAGGGAGAGAGAGGGAGGATGCTTGGCTTCTCTCCAGCAGTGATGCTCCTGGTGTGAGAGAGGAACAGTCTCCATTCTTTGCCTGAGCTTTCATGTAGAGACACCCAGGAGAGAATGAAAGAAAGAGATACAGAGGTGAGAGGGTGCAATGAGATGTTTGCTGGAAATATTTTAGCTTTACTCCAGGTTCACCACCATTCTTTGAAAATGTATTTTATTGTTATACAGGCAAAGATGGGTATTACACCTTCTCAGATTAAGAAAAGCATTTGACTGCATTGATTATAAAATTATACATGAGATGATGATTCAATTGGTGTTGAAGACTTTAATCTGAAAAAGGTGTTGTCAAATATGGGAAATAACCTCAAAAGACATCTCTAAGAGTTGTTCGTCTACATCAACGCTGATGTGACCTGATCACAGATCTACTGGTGATGTCTGATGTGAATGTGTGCATGTATGCGTGATGGTTCAGGCATGTGCGTCTGCACCACGGTCACTTCCATTACTTTGAGATAAAAGACTTTTAATAACTTGATAATTTCCCCGTTAACCCACTGAGACAGACACTTGACCATTACAAAGAGCATATTCTGCACCTGCCCCGTTTATTCTGCCTCACCCAAGACCAGCCCGGACCAGCAGCGCGGCCGGTCTCAGCGTGGCCCAGCTCGGCTTGGAATGAAACGGCACGTCCATAATCTCTGTGCCGGCATGTTAATTTTCAAGTCAAAGGGACAGCTCCCTTTTCATCACGGCGGAGGCTGTGGAATATTCAGCACGCTGCAGATGTTCATGAATAATGTCTGTGGCCAAACCCCTGGCTGAGGCTGGGGGAGGAGGGATAGGGGGATGAGGGAGAGGGGAAGGGAAGGGGGTAGGGGAGGCAGTGAGGCCAGATGAATTACACGTAGGGGGGATCTGACAGGCGGCGTGGAGCTTTGTGATCATTCCAAAGTTCTAATAATCTCTCTCACCTTCTCCATCTCCCCAGTAATGAAAGAGAATAGGTGATTGCACCCCGGGCTATGTTCCCCGCGTAATGACTCCTCCAAAGGCACAGAGCCGCCAAGGAAAAATGAACTTTGAATGAGCAGCGAATTGGCTCTGACAGAGTGATAGACCGTGACACAGATTCTGTAGCAAAACAGACGTAGTGCTAATTGATTATCAATATTTTAAGCAAAGTGATGAAAATAAGCATTAAGAGATGAGAAAGAGGGAAGAGAGAAGGGAGTGCACAACACTACCTTGGAGGGGAGCTGTCATTTGTCCAATCTCCCTCGCTCTTTCTCTCCCATGTGTTTCTACTCCTCCTGCAGCCAGGCTGTCTCCCCCATCTCTCCCTCTCCCTCTCAGCCTTCCCTCTACCTCTCTCATACATACTGTCTTTTAGTTTTCCTTTATCACTTCTTATGAGCTGACATTGTATCATTAATTGCCAAATATGTCCCTGAACTTGTTTTAATTTTGTAAAACTCTGCTTTATTTATTTCTTCGCTTTCACCTTCGTTTTTGTCTGTGATGTTCTGCTGTTATCAGGCCAGTGTTAGTCACCTTGTCCCTGTGTAAGAGTGTGTAATTTAGGAGTTCAATCACTTATTCATTTTTTCTTTGAAAAAAAAAAAAAGAAAGAAAGAAATCAAACACTTTATTCAAATACATTGCAGGCAAAGCCAGGCTGTTATAAAAAGAAATTAAATTAATTAATAGTCTTTTTCAAAAGTATTACATACACACGTTAGGTCACTTTTAGATTTGCATTCATTTCCTGGAGACTTACCTTAACTCTAACACTAACCACTACTTGCCTAAACTTAACTGTTACCCTAACCCTAACCTAACCCTTAACCACTGACCCAACAATCAGCTTTTTCCCAATTGGGGACACGGCTTTTGTCCCCAATTGGACAAGCCATCCCCAATTAACTGGTCTTGGGTCTGAAATGTGTCCCCGAAAGTAGGCTAAGTCAGACCACACACACACACACACACTCAACCCACCATCCATGAAGTCCACACCAAAGAGCGAGCAGGGAGTAGCCGAGACCACCAAGTCTGTGTGCCTATTCTGCAGTGGGTGTTTGTTCCTATAATGTGGTCAGTTGTGCCGAGCCCTATTGACGCTGCCAGGGTCCCGGCTCTCCTGCCTTTCTTTTCTAAGTGGCCGCCCTTCTGAACCTCCTTGTGTCAGCACTGCGATTAGCGGCTCCAGTTTACCTTTCATGTGCGGGGGTCCTGATAGACTTAGTCCCATCTCCCCCACCACCACCACCACCACCACTACACACACATAAGACACACACTCAGTGGTGTGCCATCACAATGGCATCCAACAGGCTTTCAGCAGGGGAACCTGAGCCTATTCTCCACCATTCAACAACACGCTCAAGTGCATTCATGCCGGAATAAATGAACACACACACACATACTAGCATATTTTTACACTGAAATTGCAGTGCACATACTACTCTATCTATTCATGATCCACAGTTTGGTTGTTGTTAATGTGGCTTTTTTCAATTTTAATTCATGATGCAATTTGTGGCCTTTCTTGTAATTTGAAAAATTGGGGAAAAAAGTTTTGTTAGTTATAGTCAGCCAAATAAATATTTTAATAATTGACATTATGTTGTTTAAGTGTTTTTGTCATAGCAAACTAATAGAAGTGACTACCTGTCTGTAAAGGTTTGTGTTTGGGTGTTGCAGAAGCTACATGTGGGGCCTCCATACTTCCAGAGGTACTGCTGGTGGCGTGCACATACTCAGATCGGGGCTACAGTGATAGCATGTGGAGACCACAAGAATTGTGACTGGGCATTATTATAACGCGTGTTTTCTCCTACCTCTACATGTAAAATCTGTGATCTAACAAAGTCATTTCAAGTCTAATCGTTCTGCAATTGTCGCTCTCTATCTCAGAGTGTGAGTATCATTACTTTGGGTATATAATGAATGCACAACATGGCCTGATAATGTACATCCATGTAGTGTTGGGTGAAATCCTACACTGAAGTATAAATCATTTCCTGTACAGAATACATGTATGTGTGAGAGCGCTGGAACACCTTGATGGAGAAGCATAAATCCGGCTTAACTGTGCACAGCAGAGACAAAGCAACCGGGACTTACTTTATTTTCGAATGAGCACCGGGCGACAAGAACAAACGGAGAGTGAAGCATCGGAGAGTAGAGCCACAGCTGGCGGAGAGAGCTCAGATTTGGTGGCAGTGGATGTGGCGTAGCAAAGGCCAGTTTGTGCAAGGATGCATGTGTGACGTTCTTCTGTTGTAACACTTATTCAGGTGTTAGTTCCTGTCTGTCTATTTCTTTCGGTCAAAAATGTAAAGAAAAGCTGCTCTTCATTTTTTGTCAATGTCCACATCTCATTATATGGCTAAAGGTAAAAAGATCCTTGTTTATCACAAAAATAATGCAGCTACATGAATACTTTCACAAAGATCTGGCCACAGTAGATGACTACTTGCTGATTGGGTGACTTGACAAAGTTGGTGCCAGTCTAAGCACATGGAAACAGATTATTTTGTAACAGACACTAACATATGCAAGCATACTTTCACACTTAAGCCATGCAATAGTGCAGAAAATCGAGTAGCATCTCAAATGAATGATGATAACCCTTTTTTCTAACACGTAACCGCTAATGTGGCCTGGCATGAATGTTCAAGTGTCAGCTGTACCAATTTATAGCATCTTACAAGGGAACTGTCTGAATCTCTAGCGCCTACAGTGACACATCAACCTGTAAAAAGATAGAAAAGGATGCCAAGAAGCAGGAGAGGGTTTCAAAAGAAAGGTTAGGACATGAAGGAGATGAAAGAAAAAATATAGGCATAAGAAAGAGGCAGTAGCATGTGGAGACATGACAAGGTTGAAGTTGAGGGTGAGATGTCATTCAGAGGCCCCAGGATGCTTAATATTTCACCGTGTGATCCCTGCATTATGGATTTGGTCTGATTGCCTTCTCAAGACCTCTAATGCGCACTTACCCGCTCATCTCAGTAAAGTTCTCGTGACAGAAGTGAAGTATTTATCTAAAAGGCGTGCCCACCCTCCCACCAAACCAATAGAATAACTGTACGCATTAATATAATGTTTTAATATCTACTGTAAGCCCTTAAAGGCAAACGCATTTGCAATTTACATATGATATTTCCATACTGAGGTTTCAAGGTTGAACTCTGTTTGACCTGGTGGCTACATTATAGAGGCTTTGTTGTCAGCTTGTCCCCTCGGGCTTGTGTGTTATGCATTTGTGTGTGTTAGGTGCTCTGACTATGTGGACATCTGTGTGTGTGTTTCTCAGGTGTGTTTATGTGTGCATGCGTGTGTGTGTGTGTGCAGCCCATGGCAGTGCGTGGTCCTCAGAGTAACCTCCCTCTCTGATCTTCCTGACCGCTGGAGGCCTCTGCTCTTCCCCACCTTTTCTGCTGTTCTCCTCTCTGGCCCAAGGTCCAGGGCCTAACATCTCTCTGAGCGCACTGGTGCAGCCGTACTTTCACGGGATACTCTTTCGCCCTTGGGTCTAAAGGGCAGGTTGGGGTGCTGAGCCCGAGCCACCCACATGCATCGCAAAGACCCCACTTATTTACTTGGTTGGCCCACATGAAACCTGCTCTCAACCCCAGACCCCCTGTGTACAGTTTTGCCCAAAGGACATGAGACTCCAGGGTGTTGTCTGAAGCTGAGCGTGGTGTGATGTGGTGCAGAGGGGTCTGGAACGCAGGGCTAAGGTTTATTGGACTGTGTTGGGCTCTTCCTCATTATTCGCTCTCACTTAAAACTAATTTAAAATCTGTTTTTTAGAGTCTCACTAAATTTATTGCTTCACACAGGACAATTTGGCACTCACAAGTTATTGCGCTGTCTCTTCTTGGTCAAGTAGTTAACTAATCAGCTTGTTTGGTTAAGACATTTGTTGTCAGAAGTTGTGTAGCTTTAGTCATTACTAGAAACTGAAGTCACATCTGTCACAATAATTTCACAAAATACTTAGCGTTTAAGCAGCACTAGATTTAAATAGATTTAAGATTATTTTTATTTTCAATTAGTCTGCAGAATACTGAAATTGTGAAAAATGTTCATTACAAGTTTTCAGAGCCCAAGGTGACTCACTTCAAATGCCTTTTTTTGTCCAAATAACAGTTCAAAACCCAAAGATACTCAGTTAAGACAGAAAAGCAGGAAATAATCACATCTGAGAAACTGGAAACAGCACATTTTTTTGGGCATGTTTGCTCGAAAATTCTTTTGTGTTGAAAATGTCAAAGGAGAAAGAGATTTTGCAGTTTGAGAGCAGCAAGGAGGACAACTGGTTGAATACCAATCGAGCAGAATGTTTGCATGTGCAGAAACAAGTTTTTCGCCGTTAAGACCCTACATCTGTAGCAATGGACTGTATACATAGTAGGGAGAAAGAAGTATACATACAATCTACCATATGTTGGCCTTTTGAATACTAAGATCTACTGTATACACAATATGAATTTGAATTGTATGAGTGCTTGTGGTTAGAGGAGAAAATGAACTCTGAACAGAGTTATCTCCTGTTTTTCCCCTTACGTAAATCTCTTCTTGATTCCTCACCTCTTTGAGTTTGACAGATGCAATCTCGGCATGATCGCTGAAAAGGAAAATACAAACACAGAGCCCAGGTGTCTAGAGTTAAGAGGCTGTTTTAAAAATTAATAGAACAAATGTTGCGTGAGCAAGGCAACAGAGTTGTGGATGTTGGTGAAAGTAGGGAAAGTCTAATTTCTTAGCACCTTCTCCCTCTGAGTTCTTGAGTTCAGGATGTCAGTCTTGTTATTATCAAGCTCATCTGCAACAACGCAGTGTCAGCATGCAGTACTGGCAACTTGTATCTGGCTCCTTCATTTAGGCAATCACTCCTCTCTGAAGCATCCATAACACCACAGGAGTACCAGCTGTAATTGATGCACCCCCCACCCCCCACCTCCCAGCATCAGAATATAGCCATGAAACAGAAAAAAAAAGCTTTTCAGACAATTGGCAATGAATAATTGATTGATTTTGTAAGATATCTCTCTCTAATTGTTTAGTTTGTAAATATTTCATGGGTGTCGTTAAATTGGCGTGATGACAGATGCAGAGGGCAGCCTGCGATAAAGATCATTCAAGTTTAGGTCCCCCGTTTCCTGCCTGAGTAATTCACTCAGCAGAACAATCGTATGGTTGAGGATGAGACACACTGATTCATATGCGGCACTTCTGTGAATTGACTGCACTTTTGTTGTCAGGAGACCTTCTTCAGGCCCAAAATAATTTGCACTATATCATACAGCTTGTAATATAGGCTTGCCCTCGAATGGTTTTATGCATCCTGCTGCTAAATATTTAAATGACTTCATGTTGTGTCTGTTTATGTCATCCAATCAGGATGCAGATACATTTGTGATATGTCTTGTGTCAAATTATGCTTTACAGCTACAAGGTCTAGATGAGCTGGTTTTTGATAAAGCGTCCTGTACAAACCACACACGGGCACCTGCATGTAAACACACACTCTCACATATAAAAGCGAGGCCAGGCTCAAGCCTCCCACTCATGTTGGCTGTGTGCTGTGCCACCTAGTGGTGGATTTGGATGTTGCTTGCTACACCTGCTGTAGATTTCTCCACCTGTATCATCACACTGCATCCTCAGATAGTTTTTTTTTTTTGTTTCTCAACTTTTTTTCACCTAAAAACTCAAAAAGGCTAAATTAAAGCCTTTTGGTGTTTTTATGTAATGTATTTATGCCCTTAAGAAGTGGATCCTTCTTTAAGAAAGTCCTGTACTTTACAGTAGCTTCTCAATCTTTGGATAACGTGCACAGGCCAGATGATATATCAGTTTAGATGCAGGGTTATTTATTGGGTGGTTCTTAATCTATTCATATGGAATCTGTAAATATAACATTAAAATGCTCCTCAGATGGCTGACCTTAATTAGACCAACTTTTTAGGAAATGTTCATCAACTGAATAGTATTATGATTATCAGTTGAAGCAGTACATGTCATATTATTACAGCTTTGTTTGTGGAACTCAGGAAGACCCGCCTCTCCGATCTGTCGTTGTTTACTATTCATTATGTTTACACACAGTACAGTAGTATCTGTATCCTACAGGGATCCTGCATGATAATTTCACCCTCAGTAATTTCTGAATATTAATTCATAACATTTTGAAACACAAAACTTGTCCCTCACAAATGACAGGTTTGTGATAACAGACCATCCTTGAATCCTCTGACCATTGACAAAACAACAAGTCTCTCAGGGGTGGAACAACTGTGCAGTAGAGTATCTGTAGGCACATGGACCAAAGCTGAACTTAGACAATATACCACATCTGTCCTGTCTATCGTCCTTTTTTGTCTACTTGTCCAGTAGGGCTGAACATTGTATTAAAAATAGTCACGTTGCAATATTTTAGGTTTTTGCTGTGTACATTGTGATATTTTTTGAAGCTCCATTTAGCTCCATTTGGAAATAATTATTAATGAAATTGTTTGGCTGGTTTCAGAGAAACTTTTGCAGATGTTCAGTTATCTATTTTAATTAGATATGACAGTTTAACTCAATTTTCATACAAAGCAATGTAAAGTTTTGGGTTGGCAACCTGGAGAAAATAGCTATGCCTCACGCTGAGGGTTTGGATCATTATTTTTAAACTCTTTGGCAACAACCTGAAACAAGTCCAGGACTTTCTCAAGGAGGAAAGTTTTAGAGTCCATAATTTCTCTGTGGCATTTGGATCCTTCTTCCAACCACGTAAGACCAGCCAAAGCAACCGAGATATACATTTATGATATTGGCTGGCATTTGGTTCTGGCTTTGCACGTCATACCTGAATGGACTTCTGCAGGCCTAAATGGGTTTATTTGCCCATTTAGGCTGACATACCCAGTTTTGCTCCACATGATCTGTTTCACAACTAACAGATTTCCAAATAGCAGATGTAGAATTTTTTACACATGAGCTGTAGCCAATAGAGTTATTTATCAGATAGACTTCACGATTTATCTTTAAAATTGTTCATGAAAAAATCATTGTTGCCTTATTACATTTCATTCCTTTACAGATGAACTGTAGATCTGGCATAGATTGCGACACGGATGCTGAAACAATACATCGTTCTGCACTATTATCCAGTCGTCAGTCGGTCTGCCCAACATTTTTCTGTCTGTCTTCTTACCTGTCTGTCTGTCTTGTCTTGTCTGTTATTTGTCAGTTAGTGCGTTTACCTGTCTGTCCTCCAGCCGCATTGTGTTCTTACGCTTCTTTGTCTCGTCTTTCTGCCTGTCAGGGCTGCTGTTTGTCAGTGTGCCTACATGTCTGTCCGTCCGCCTGTCTCTCCACTTGTCTGTCTCTCATTTATTTATTTATTTATTTATTGTCTCCCTGGTATTCAGTGTTGGTCGGAGGCCCGCCTGCCGAGCTTCACTGTAAAGTACTCGGCTGATTGGAAGGGACATTTTTCCAATGGCGCTGTGCTGCCTCTAATATTCTGTTTGTCGTTGGGTGTGAGCCTGATTTATCACGCCTCCTCTCCTGCTGACATTCAGATTCACTTTGATTGGCGGCTGGACGGACTGACACCCACCACTACCAACGCCGCTAGCATCACTCAAATGCACAAACACACACACACACGCAGGCAAATGTGATGTTCTGCATACTCACAGTCATGTATACAGTGGATATGAATATGCCACTAACATTTAGACTTGTAGACACACACTTGCATGCATATACTCACTCACAAACACACACACAGACTAAGTGGATAACTGTTGTGCTGACCTCTGTTTTCAGCGTGCTAGTTTGTAAGTGTTGTATTGAGTTTATTGAACAACGTGGGCAGATTGCTGCTCTTATGTTGTTCTCTCACCTCATGAACTCTATAATATGATAGCCTTTCTCACTTCTAATACTTACTGTACGCAGCCTAAGGCCCAAGCAACCACACTCTTGTGTTGAATAACATCTCTCTCCCTCTTTTTCTCACCCTCTGTCCCCCCCCACCCCCCCCAACACCCCACCAATCCCTCCTTAATAACTCTATAACTCACCTCAGCCTTAGATTTAATTGCTTATCTGTGTGTAAACGTATTAACCCTCTGCTGTATCTGTTTTGCTGCCGTCCCAGGGGCCCGACAAGCCTCTCTGACTGCCGTGCCTTACATCCAATGAATAGTCCTTCTCTGTGCGGTAATAGGGAATCAGCATCGTAGCAGCAAGCATTGGCGGCGTGTAAGAGATAAATCAGATTGGGGGTCTTGCTTTGCCAGTTTATTGAATCTAAATTGCGTGCGCGCGTGGCCCCCGCCGGCCCTACACGGCCCATCCATCTCCCGGCTGATAATGGAGCGGGCCCGATTCCACCTGGTGGGAGCATTATTACATTTCCCCTCTAACGAGACCCAGCTAATCCTGCCAAGGGAGGAGGACAGGAGAGAAGAGAGAGGAGGAGAGAAGAGAATAGAAGAGGAGTGAAGGAGGACATTGGAGGGGGTGGGGGGGGAGGAAGAAAGGAGGAAAAAAAGGGAGGAGAAAAGACATGGAAGAGGCGATTCTGGAAAAGAAGAGTTGCAAACATCTTGGCAGGCTGCCTCTCCCTCCCACTCTCCTTCTTTCTGTCGTTCTCACTTTCTTCCTCTGTGTTGCTGTGCATAAAACATCTTCTAGCGCCATCAGAGCTACATGGCCCCTGGGCCCCTGAGCTGCAATTACACTCATAATCACAATGCGATTTCACTGACGCTCTCCGCCCCTTTCCCGCTGCCATCCCTCCTCTTTCCCTCCGCCCCTGCAGCCAAGACTGAACGAAGTCTAAATGAAGTGAAAGGCCTCTCCTCTCCCCAACACACGGCCATTTATTACCCGCTTTAATAAAAGTCCATCACAGAATTATCCTACAATGAACTGGAGCCACTAAGTTGCCAAGAAATATACTTCCAATAAGGGGCCTCTGCACACAGACATGCCTCTATTTCTAAATGGGTACAGTACTGAGGTTTAATTCTTTTTACATGTGTTTAACAACTGTGTTGTTAACAGGCTTTTCATGATAGTGCAGCAAAGTGTGTTGCTGTAATGTATTTTTTGTAGTTTATCTTTTTTTTTTAAAGCGGAGCGCCTTATTGATGTAATTAAATCGTATCCCTGGCTTAGCGCTCAGACCTACTTTCATTGTTTTGAGGGGGCAGGAGCCCGTGAGGCAGTGCACTGATGAGAGATGGATAAACAGTTTGATTTGCTGCTATCGCCCCCAGGCACAGTGTACTGGAGAGATGAGCAAGAGAAGGAAGAGAAAGTGGGGAGGGGTGGGAGAGGGCAAAACAGAAGGAGAGAAGAGAGAGCGAGAGGATAAGAGAACCTGTTGGGGGAGGGATGAAGGGATAGAGGTGGAGGATAAACATGCAAACAAAAAGAGGCGACAAATCACTCCTGTTGTTTGTGTGCACATGTTTGCGTGCACGCAGGCAAGGCCTCTTCTCTTATTTCTGCTTGTTTGTCTGTTTCCCTTGCTGTCAGTTCTTCCTTTTTCCTACATGGCCCCCATCTATCTGCCTATCTCCCTTTCCCTTTATCCCTCCTCTCTCTCTCTCTCTCTCTCTCCCTCCCGCTTCATCACACCACCAATACCGCTCTGTCTCCTACCTGCCTCCTGGTAGCCCCGAGCAAAGAGGGAACTGAAGAGCACAGAGAGGAGTTCACACACACACACACACACACACACACACACAGGTGTTCTGGCACAAATACACCTCTGTGCATACAAACAAGAAAACTCTTGAATGTAGTTGTGGAGAGATGCAGGATGGTTTGGTTTTTGGCACACACCTGCGCTCATACACACTTTAGCTTATTAAATTATGACTGTGTTAGCTAAGAGAACTAGATTTCTGTAGGTTTTTGTTATCCATGTTCACACACACACACACACACACACACATCGTAGCTGAGGGAGGTAGAGGAGGGTTCAGTCATCCATGTAGAGTCATTGTTAGTAAAGATGCGGAACCTCCAGACTTAACCAGCCGTAACAGCAGTGTGACGGGTTCTTTGTCTACGCCAATTACTGAACAAAAACAGCAGCGCAGTCACAGAGAGACTAGCACAACCCATGGCCTCCTGCATCCAAACACACACACACACACACACACGCACACAGATTTGTATATTTTATATTTTATGTGACATATTTGCTTGCCATGTAAAGTCAGGTACAGTTTGTAGCCATCAGACACAAAAACAGGAGCGTACACAAAACACACATGCACATGCAAGCATCTCAAGTGGTGCAGTAAACCACATTCGGACACCCACAGCTGTGCCCGAACACAAACATTCTGTATGCACTCGCAAACTCTTACACCCACTCTTATATTGTATTAACTTCCCCCAAAACAGTGCATCACTCTCATTCTCTCGTTCTCTTCCTCCCCCTTCTCTCTCGTCTGCTCGCTCTCTTCTTCTGTTTCTCTCTCTTCCATTTTTTTTTTCTCAAAGTTTAAACTCATTAAGTGTAATGATATTGGAGACTCAATTTTACATAGCTCACTCATCAACCAGTGAGATAGCAATAAAGGCGAATGGCTCCGCTGAGGCCCTAATGCTGCAAAATAAATGATGCGCCGCAACGGAAATGTAATTAATTTAGAGGCAGTATTGATAGTCCTGCCATACACGGCATTATATTTTTTAATGTGGCTTAACATCTTGATTATTCAGGGGGAAAGGCGGAGGAAAAGGGAGCCGACACAACACGGATCATGATGAGAGATGCTTAAAATGCCCTGACGAGTGTTTACTCCCGCTGCCTCACTTTCTCTTAAGCTTTTCATTATGCCGAGATGATAAACACCTCTCAGGAAGACACGCTGTCTTTGACTTTTACAGGGGTGTGAAGGAAAAGCAGAGAAGGGTGTTGATGCCTGGTAGGGAAAGGAGAAGAAGGGATGATTCATATTTTTGTTGATTTGTACACTTACTGTTGATTCAGTGATGTGTTCTCTGGTAATTCTCTGGATTACCTGCGATGGGTATCAGTTGGTTTCAGACTTTTATGCTTTGTGCTGATTTTTTCATTTTCATTTTTTATTTTTCACACCGGCTGATCAAATTTGAATTGAAAAAAATGACGTGTTCATTTTTTTTTATGTTCAGTCCAAATCGTGTATCATATATTACATCGTAGTAATTTAAAATTGATTAATTAACTCTCCAATTAATATTTTAATATGCTATTGTTTTTCATAATAAGACCATTAGGAGGGTTTGTTGACTTTCTGCTAACTCTGCTGTCTGCTATCTGTCGTTTTAGCTAAGACGGACGAGGTGCTGAAGGCCAAAGTTGCCAAGAGAGAGGAGGAGGCCCGGAAGAAGCTGGAAGAAGGTAGGTTATGTGTTTGTTTGTATCTGTCAGTCAGTCAGTCACAAATCCAGCCTGTGGCACCAATACCAGACCAGTTATATCATCTCCAATATGAAAACAGAGTCAATGGGAAACAGTAAACAAAGCATAAACCATAAAATGTAGCCTGCAATATTTAAGATATTGCGTTAGCAATTGAAACAATACAATTATAATTATATAAGTTAGCTTACTTTTTGTTCTTCATCAAATTGATATTACCTTTGAAGAGTGGGAACATAAAATATTTGTAATTGTTTGCTACATTGTTGAACAATTTTTGTTTTTTAAAATGATTTCTTAAATTAGCTGAAGAATGTTAAAAAACACAAAAGGAAAACTTGTGTGCAAGTTAACAAGTTTTAAAAAGCTTTCATATCACAAGTATGAGCCAACAATTGTGATTAAAATGAAGTGAGGCCACAAAAAAATGCATATTAGTTTAAAATCTTTACTATGCACTTTCTCATATCAGGTATTGCAGTATTTTACTTGTCCCCACACTCTCTACACACACTTAAACACATCTAATATATATATATACATTCACAGATTAAAAGTTTACGTAAGCACTCTTGTCTTATAAGCTAGACTAAATTTTCACTTCACCTATTCTTTGCAAAACATGAACTCAGAGATGCTGATTACACTCCTTAGTTTTTATTAAGACAGCTGTAATCTACATAAAGATGCATAGTAGGTGTGCAAGGCAGAAATGTGCTTAGCATTGCAGGCAGTAAATTTATCCTGCCAACCTGAAACGCCCCAACTACCACCAACATAGGACATGCACATGCAGACACACACACACACACACACACACGCAAAGATTATCTCAATACACATTCAAATAAAGTCAAGAGTAATTTGCAGTGGATATGCTAGCAGTAATAAAAGGCCCTAGATAGAATAATGACCCTGGTCCCTGTTCTGACCAGAGCATGATATAAATGAGAATATCAAATGTGCTGTTATCAACAACACTGTGTGTGTGTGTGTGTGTGTGTGTGTGTGTGTGTGTGTGTGTGTGTGTGTGTGTGTGTGTGTGTGTGTGTGTGTGTGTGTGTGTGTGTGTGTGTGTGTGTGTGTGTGTGTGTGTGTGTGTGTGTGTGTGTGTGTGTGTGTGTGTGTGTGTGTGTGTGTGTGTGTGTGTGTGTGTGTGTGTGTGTGTGTGTGTGTGTGTGTGTGTGTGTGTGTGTGTGTGTGTGTGTGTGTGTGTGTGTGCGCGCGCGCGCCCTGGCTTGTGTAGCAGAATAATTTGTTCTAGTGTGGGTGTTTTTATATTGCTGGACTCTCTCTCTTCTCTTTTTGTGTAATTATTTTGTGTTTGCATCGAGTAGGAATGGCAGTGTGACCTTTAAAGTTAGCTGACCTTTTAGCCGAATGAAAGTCCAGCCATCAGAAACTAATTAGCCTTGCACTATTGCTTTGGTCCCCCAGTTCTGGAAAGAATGTATTCCCTCCCTCTCTCTATTGCACCCTGTTTTGTTTTGTTGAGTTTTTTTCTGCCTCTCCGCCATTCTCACATTAATATTATTCATTTTTCTTGGTACTAGCGCTCTGTATCTTCCCCTTTCTGTATTCTCCTCCTACTTTCTGTCTCACATAACTCTCTTTCTTCCCACCTCCATTTGTCCTCATCAACCATTTCCACCTCTCTCCTGCCCTCTCCTCTGTGTCTTTCTTACTCTTTCTCTGCACTCGCTTCTCTCTTCTCTGTGTGGAAGCATTGCCAAAGTGGTGACTAAGTGCCTCGCTTGGGGCAACAGAACAAGGCACCCAGTCAAATAGCTTTCTTAAGCAAGTTCACACCGCACTGTTGCCTCTTTTTGGAATCAGTTGACTCTTTCTCCCCTTTGCTCAAAGCTTCTTCATCCCTCACTCCAACTGTTCCATCTATGTGAAATAAGGTGTTGCTCTTGAGTAGTGGAGCAGTGCAGTACAGCGTGCTGAGCAGCCGCTGCCTTTGAGGACCATCATTTTATTCTTTACCCTGCACAAGGACACACGAAGTGAGATCAGAGAGGCTCGACAAAGTGGCCCTGATGACTTGCCCTTGCCTTGGAAATGAAGGCGGTGGCGCTGTCATAAACACACACACACACACAAACACACAAGTAGAGTCAGCTAGCTCCATCCTCTTCTGCCCTTCCTCCCAGCTAAAGTAAAATGGAGGAGGTGGGCCACTGCTGCTGCTAAACAGCAGATCACCAGGGGTCTCCTTATTCCCTGCAGGGCCTCTTAGAGGTCAACACAACTAGAAAGTTTACACTTGCACCGCTAAGTCAACTGAAATGAGAAAACCTTTAAAGAGAGTGGAGGGGAGAAGTGAACAACACTACCACCTACACTCCTCGTTCATAAATAGATTCACATCCTAGACTGGCAATGTGTTTGAGTTAGTTTAGCCCTAATCGAAACCACCAAGATCTGATTCATGTGAATGCTATGATATGCAAGCTATTATTGTAGCGAACTGTGGCTGCACACTGCGCGGCCCTGCAAGAAGAGAGGGGTTTTTATCATCAGGGTTTACTGTGAGAGAGAAAGCAGAGGATCAATAACTGGCCCTGTGGTCATCAGTTAACAAAGTAGTCTCCACTTAAAAGAAGTGTTTGGCTCTCTGGTTAAGGGCAGCCAGATGATGCTAGTGGTTGAAAAAGGAAACATGTTGATATGAAAGGGTGTGAGAATGAGAGGGAAGGATGACTCCTTTGTTAGTTGGATGCCTTGTTTAGGCTATTAAAGCTGAGAGATGCTGTTTGTGTGCCCAGGAGGCTTTTAGCTAACATAGTGTGTCCAGCTATAATAAGATAGACTGACTGTCAGTGCAACACAGTGTGTTTGTGTGAACTGTATTGTCAGCTGGCACTTTACTGAAGGCAACATATAGTTAGAGCACCATGTGTGGTTCCCAAAGCTCATTGTGACGTATTTAAATTGCTTTTTTTATCTGATCAAAACAACATAAAACCCAAAGATATTCAGTTCATTTATGACAAAGAAAAGCATCAAATCATCACATCTGAGAAGCTGGTGTCATTTGCTAAAGAATGATTAAAATTAGTAATTTTCTTCAGCACTAAAACAGTATCCACCAATAAAAAAAAGACGGTGAGAAGTTAGATTATTTAACATATGATGAGAAAGAGAAATGTCAAATGCAGCCTCTTTACTAATACTGTACAAATAACTGTGTCAGGTGCAAATCTGAGTCCAATGAAGCTTTATTAGGACCTCTTGCTTTTCTTCATGTACTTAATGTCCAGCAGAGTTGAGGAGAGAGGTAACACATCAACTAGTCATGGGTGTCAAACGCTTGATAACCTCAATTCATTCCCATTGTTACTTCAAAAACACACTCAGCATCTCAATACTGTCATCTAGTGAAATCTGTGTCCGTGTGTCATTTATGAGGCGATGACGGAAACATTTTTTCATTTGTGCAGTCGCACAGAATTATGTAGATATGGATTGGACACTAGCCTATAGCCCGACGATGGTATTTTAGCCCCTATGCTGCTCTGTCCCCATTACCTCAAACCACCACCAGATTGGGAGATCATATATTTTAATGAGATGTATAATAGCTCTTTAACCCATATCATTAGGGGAATATATACCTACCGTTTGCTCTTTTGGCAGTTAAACGAAAGGACTGTTTCCCTAATTACGGGGTGTGTAGGACAGGTCACGGGTTGGGTGTGTACTTGTCTGTGTGTGTCTGTGTTCAGGAATTATATGACCATTAAATATTCAGCCGCAGACCCCCTCCAGCTCACCCCTCCCTCACTTCCTCGACCTAGCATCCATTAACGCCTCATCACCGTTTAACTAGCTCTGTTGTCAATCACCACAGGGCTTCGGCTGAAACACGGAAAATGTCTGGATTTGGTTTCTAGTCTCACTTGTTCAAAGGGGAAAAAAAAAAATGGGTGTGGGAATACACATCCTCACCGGCTATAGGATGCCTCCATCAAGAACAATCAATATAAGATGAAATATCATTATGGATGCATGTGCCCGCTCATTTGTTTGAAATAATATTTGTCTTGTTAGGTGTGATTACATGCTCTGCTAGACAATTTGTCAGTCAGCTAAAATTTCCGCTCTGCATGCAACTGACTGCATCCAATACCAGTGTGGGTGTGTGCGTTCATAATAAATTATGTGATCCCTTTTCTAATTGAAAATAATAACTAATCCACGGATAACAAGCTCTTGTATAATCCAAAGCCATATCCCTTCAGTTCTGGCCTATCTCGGCTGTAATAAAAGACAGGAAATGAGAGGCAAGTGAGAGTGGTGGCTTGGACATTGACGCTTAATGTAATCTGCCTTGAAATCAAATTATTTGACCTGGAAAGCCTAACAATACAAAACTCCTGCCGGGCTGCTGTTAAATATTTAGCACGTGCCTGTCATGAATACAAATGGTGCGCAAATTAGAATCTACAGGCGCGTGACCCCCATATCACACCCCAGGAGCACAGGGGAGCTGGCTCTGCTTTAAATGTTTTAATTACCGGGGCCATGGTGTGGCGTGCCACGCTACCTCGCCGCGCAGCATCGCCGCTGCTCAGGCTGCCACTTGAAGGACAAGCGGTGAAATTCAACCGCTGGTAAACACGAGTGATCTGGTGTCCATGATCTCATCACATTAACTAAAACATGAGGATTCAATAAGGAGAGTGTCTGAATTATACCAAGCTATAATTATAGTTCTCCGCATCCTCGCTCAGGGTAGACGGTCATACTTTTTTTAAAACTGTGTTTTTTCCGCTGGCTATATGATCCACCCCAGCACTCAAGGGAGACACTGTATTGCTCTTGTGCACTCTGCGCTGAAGGAAGATCTGTCTCAGTGATTTTGATGTAAGAAAATCTGGTTTGTATTGATTCGGTATTGATTAGTGGAGTTAGCCTCATCTCCTGTCATTACTTCAGATAAATGGCCTTATTTGTTGTGTTATTATGTTCAACACAATCATGCCAGGAACAGTCAGAGGAATATTGAACCGACACTACATTGGCTTCATGGGTTCTATTTGTTCCAGTAATTAAAGGATGTTTTTTGCCCGTATTGCTCTGCAGAGATGCCGTAAAAGAGAACACAATCAATTACACCTTCACTTTAAAAGTGTGTTTAAAACAGATACTCAGAATCTTACAGAAGAATGTTCCACACTTATTTCTGATTTTTGTCTTGCCTAAATAATGATTGATTCAGAGATGAATAGTGCCACAGGTTCAGTCTAGCCATCTCTCTTTTTATTTTCTCCTCTCTCCTCCCTATTCATTCAGGTTTGTGGTTACCCCCACATTGAAATGATTAGTTATGCAAGGCTTGTAAGCACTGAATCAGAGTTATGGTCCCTGGGGAAATAAATTTGGCAGAAAATCAGTGTGAGAAGATTTAATTATCACGAGGAGACCTTTTTTCCTTGCCTTGGCCCACTGAAGCCCAAACTCTTCTCCTCTCTCTCTCTCTCTCTCTCTCTCTCTCTGTCTCTCTCTCTCTCTCTCTCTCTCTCTCGCTACGCTCAGCTCCACACGCTGCAGCCAAAAAAACCTGGCGTGCAGCATGGACGCCAGCCCTCTCCTTGCCTTCCTTCTCCTCCCAATTTGTTTCATCGCACGGTGATAAGCCAAGCAATTACTGCTTTATTGATTTTTCATCACTGCAAATTTAAAGTTGATTTTTTTCCCCCTACCTCTCGCTTCCCCTTTTCTCCCTCGGAGATGGCTCGGCAAGGTGATTAGGTGACCTCCTGTCCTAAGCGCTGCTGGTCCCATGAAGGCGTGGAGGCGCATGCCGAATTCTGCTAACCCCATGTGACCCTTTGTTGTCTGGGGGTAATGGGATGCTGATGCTGCCCGGTGTGGCTGTCACTTCTGCAGCTATGGAGCCCATAGCTTCATCATTTCTTTTAGGATATCTGTGGAATGACATGTTTGACTCAATAGCAGCCAAGCTATCTCTGCCATTGGTTAGATTACACAGAAATTGACCATGCAAGCTTCCATCCCGTGTTCATTCAGGTCAAGTGGACAAATGATTGACAGCAGCCTTTTACCCTATGTCATCGGTAATCGTTTTGTGGGTCACCCTTATCAATTAACCTGCTGCCAGTAAGCTGATGTATGTTCAGCAACCTCTCGTTGAGTCCCCAGGCCGATATATTTTCCAGATTCCCCGTCCATTACATTCAGGTTTAGGATAGTATCACGCAGATTTTTTGAAAATGAGATATTCAGCGTAAAAAAAAATCTGTCTTGATTAAATTGCTTTTAAGAAACTGTATTTTTAGGTGTACTGAGTAGGGATACCTAATTGATGTTTGCCATCATTTTATTTTCTACATTAGTTAATATACAATACAATAGTTCAAATGTAATTAGATAATATTTTTATGATTTTTTTTTTCTAAAAATTGAGTTTAAAAAAATCTGTATGGCCATTTTAGCAACAGTCACAAAACCTTATTATTAAGAGTTTGAACACACAGAAATTGGCTGCACTAACTGAAAACATTCCCAGTATGTGAAAGTGGCTCTCTCACACACACACACACACACACACACACGTATGTCTGGACATAATCACACACAGCAGTCGTGTACTTGGTGCAGTCACACAGGGTGGTCAGACTGCAGTGACTAGACACACCCGCAGACTGTTGCAGGTCAAAGTGCTGGCATCCTGGGTGGCTCTGGCCATGTGGTGGCCCCTGCAAGGTTTGTCATTAGCCATCAGAGGTCACTGAGAAGTGTGTGTGTGTGTGTGTGCATGTGTGTGTTTTAGTTGTGTGTCTCTTAAATGTCTTTTAAATGTGTGTGTGTGACAATTGTGTTGTTGGAATGCTTGAAATTAGCTTGTATGTTAGATCTCAAAATGTGTGTATCGGGGGGCTTTGTTGGCACCACATCAGCAGCATGTAAGCAAAACAGGTACTGTGGTAACAGTCTGCACACAGTCCCAAAAAAATATTTATTTTTATTATAAAAAAATTACAAAAACGGTCACAGTAATTCCACAAAATATATACAACAAATGTACTGAAAAAGAAAGATACTGTATGGAAACTATAGAAATTTTAATAGACCAAAAAGACAATATTTTAATAAACAAGATTTAATTTGACAAAATGAAAATCAAAGGTGGGAGAAAATTGCTCTTTCATAAAGGAAATCTGCATGTGTTCATGACCCTGGTTTGCCCAGTTGTCCCATCCAGATCAATAAGCAGGTTTCACCCGCCTCACATTGTTTCTCTTACAGGGGTTTGAGAAAGTCACATAGGCAAACATTGTACTCTTCTTTAGCAACTTGTGGAGGGACAACCTCCGCCTGGACAGAGCCCGTGATCCCATACTCGAAAGGGAGGGGTATTTTTGGGGGGAGTTGGTGAACTTGGGTGTAGTGTATGTGGGATAAGGTGACAGTGAGAGAATGTGGTGGGGAAGGGTCACTGGAGGGAACAGCACACCATTTATTGTATACTTGTGCACAGAGAGAGAGAGAGAGAGAGAGTTATGGTGCAGTGAGAATGACTGATACACCCCCTCTTACACACCAGCACAGCTGACAGAAATCAAACATATCAGGACTGACTGGTCATTAAATTCACATAACTATTCATGCATTTCCTCCCTGCAATTTAGGCCGTGAATAAAAAATAATTTACAGTGAGTAGTTTTGGATTTAGATGCAAATGATGACGTCGCTCTTGTTTTGTTCTTTTGCATGATTCCCTCCAATAAGGCAGAGTGCAACAGAAAAAAGGAAGGTAATATATTACACAGGACCAAGGTTATTAGTCTACAACTGAGGTCAGAAGAGGAGGGGTGGGGGGCATTTGCCTAATTAATTATTACTCAGACACACACATACACACACGGCCATGACCTTTACTAATATAGTTTGTAGCAGTCCACACAAACAGGAGTCTCTCTCTCTCTCTCTCTCTCCCTCTGTCTCTCTCTGTCCCCTTCGCTGTATCTCCAACACACACACACACACACACACCCTGTCAGGAGCCAGTAGAGTGAAAGGGAGAATCAATTACAACCCAACTAAGGGGAAAGAGCTGGGTGCTTGATGGCTACATGTCAAGAAGGTTGTAGGTCACAAGGTGTGTGTGCCTGCTTGTGTGTTGGCGTTCATGTGTCGGTGTATGTGAAAATCGAGCGCATTTCCTGGATTCTGATTACATCATTTTCATTTTAAAGACCTTGCTCCAATTAAGTAATTAGTTGCTTGGTGTTTCTCTAATTATAGAGTTGTTCATAAAAGAGCTGCTGACCAGCCTGGGATCGAAAAATGGAGACCGCTGCACTTTTTCCTGCGCGCGCACACATATTCAAAACACACACACACACACATACACATACGCACAGCCTAGTTAAACATGAGGTTAATGCAGTCAAATGCTTGTTATTTCTGGTAAAAGGCAGGGCAGGACTCTATATTCTAATCACACTAAAACAGCACTGTGCTTAATAAAGAGCTCCTTGAGTGTCACAGACAGATCGGCTATTATCGTACTGCAGGTTACTGAACAGTTTGAAGTCTAAAATATGAGAAATGAGTTCCAGGTGCATGTTCCTTTATCTGTGTGCTGCTGTATTTTGACAACACTTAACCATTATCTTTCAAAACGTCTCTTAGTTCACTGTAAACAACAGCTGTCAAAGAGTATTCCATGTGCAGAAAGTGTCTAATGAACCATCCCTAACCAATGAGTATTTCAAAATGTCAAAGTTGTTGCAGAGAAAATTAACAAGTTTCCTAAAACACGGGTTGTCTAGATGTATGTGATTTTTGCTGAAAGTGACAATATCTCACATACAAGTCCTGAAATAATATAAGGAAACAAAATTTAATACAACATTTTAGGAATGCCACCAGTCTCCTTTTGAGGCAGTCGACAGAGAAAGTGGCTGTGATCTTGAAGATCTCACCACTCAGACTGTGAAAGCTTCACTATTTAATGAGATTCTGTGATGCTGCCCAGGCGCAGGACATCGGCTAACACTCACACTGCTCTCTTTCTCTCCCTCACACACACACACACACACACACACACACACAGAAACACACCCACCTGGTTTTTGTTAGCCCTCGATGTTTGCAGTTAGCACCATGCATGCAGGTCAGCAGGAGTAGTCCGGTCTTAGCTAGGATTTCAGATAAATAGCTGACTTACTGTATATGCAGTAAATATACAGTAGACAGTTGTTTGCATGAGTTTCCCAAAAGGTAGACCCTTGTTTTTAGAAATGAATGCTGTATTTATACATATGATAGTGATAGGTACAACAAGGCAACAATAAACATGTCATCCCTGATGAATGATGGTAAATTCTCCATCTGAGCCAATTACAAGTAAATATTGTACATTAGAAATTTTGAGCTGTAATGCAGACAGTGTATTTGGAAGCTGGAATGTAGCATGCGTTTGCTCCATCGCCCAAGTTTTTGTCTCATAAAAGTCTCATAAGTGATGTTGGTTGTTTGCGTGACATGAACAAACAAATGATGTAGCAACCCTTGAAGTCAGTCAGTGCAGTTTTAATGCCAGAAGCAAACAATTACACGCACCATCATCTCTTATAAATACAATCTGTAGCCTCAGATATTCTGATAAATGGATGGATAAACTGGGGGCCATGCATTGTTCCTCCCCCACGATTTCATTTTTCTGTCACTCAGACAGGAGGCTAAACACATGCATTCAATTGTAATAGCAGGATTTTTTTCAGTAAAGACAGGCAGAATATACTGTAGAGCTGTTAAACCGGGGTCAGCTGAGGAGAGGAAGTGCAGAGGATAGACGATCAGAACGAGCTTGAATGACAGAAGAGAGAGAAGTGGGGAGAGGGATGAGTGGAGATGTGGAAGGAGATAGCCAAGCATGGCGCGTGGCTGCCATGTCATCCTGTCATTAGCAGGTTGTGTGGGTCTTTAATTCATCATTCAGACCTTTATTGACTGGAGAGTGGGAGATCACTATCACTAGGAGACACTAGGAGAGTGTGTGTGCGTATGACACTCAGTCACCAGCTGCTTTTCATTTCCTGATGCCAAATAGATATCATATAAGATATCACATAAACATATCACATACCATATCTCCTAAGGTCAAATAATGCTTAAGGCTGCAGGGCCATTTAATCCAAAGAATGTGGGATATATGGTATTCTACACAAGTTCCAGAGAACTTATAGACCTGTTTGTTACCATACAGGGTGACAACTGAGCATTAGTAATGTGTGACAGGGCTCTGATGACAGAGACAGGAGTCGACAGGAGAGGAGACTCCGCAGAGACCAGTTGACACTATGATAACAAGGTGAGCACCACAGGGGATCACTCGGCCCGTGTTATGTATTGTGGTGGAAGGCACATTGTTGGGTTATGGAGACATGTGGCTTTTTTGGAGGGGGGGATGGGGGTAACATATGAGTGACTGTGCGTGTGGTCTCGTGGGAACGCACTTTAGACTGGCTTAGCCACCTGCTCTGTCATTGGACATCTTCCTGCTCACACACGCGCTTACAAACCAATACATACATACACACACTCCTTGGGGACATACTTGGGACATCTGGCTCAGCCTGTCAGAATTTTCCTTCATTTCGTGTGACCTGTTGACCCCGGCAGCCACGTCACGTCTTGTCACTGTTGCAAAGCCATCATTGCCGCCTTACAGACAACCTGCAGATCCACGCACACAGGGAGAGGAAGCACATGGTGGTTAATCTTTTCTTGACATTTGGTTTGTTTTGATAGTTCAGGTGTTTCTCTGCTAGCCTCCTTTCTGATATCTGTAAACTGCTGATCTGTTTTTGTCTGCTCCTCTCTTTCTCTCTTTCTTTCTTTCTCTCTTTTTTTGTCTCCTTTACTCATTGAGATCTCATTTTTCAATGCCTGAAGCTACAGGGTATTAGTTATGCAAATATTGACGTGCAGCTTTGGCCTGCTAGCTATCAATTGAAATCAGAAAATCAATGGGCCTAATAGCTGCTCATTAGCCACTTGATGCATTTCCAGGGCTAACATCAGAACCTGTCAGCAGCCCCTAATCAATACAGTCTAAAAGTATTACCTAACCAAGGCCTACACCAGACACCTTTTTAATAACGTAAGTTGGCTGTCTGGCTTTCTTTGTAGAAGTGGAGCAATAGATCTGACTGGATTGGGAGGTTTCATAGGTTCATATCAACACAATATCTAGTTAGCAGCAACATACCCAGACACCAGGCAGACAGAGACATTAGGTTTATTTGTTTTGATGAGACAGTCTAATGGAAATCCTCCTTCGTGAAGCAAAAAGTCTCGCAGAGAGTCGTTTGGTGCTGATAATGAAATCTCATCAGTTGGATTTTAATAAGAAACCTATTGTTTCATTTTTTCTGTTGTTGTTCAGTCCAATTCCCAGGCATGCTTTGGAGCAGCCTGTTGTTTGGGCCTGGAGAATCGTACGGTAAAGACTTTGATGCAGCCAGGATGCTGCTGCTGAGAACAGGGCCAGACCGGAGCCCCTCTATCACCCCTAGCACAAAGCCCTGCTAAGCTTAACTCAGCTGTTTGATGCCAAGCTCTGCGAGTGTGTGCTTGTGTGCGTGCATGAGTGTGTGTGTGTGTGTGTGTTTACCCAGCTCAGGGGTTACATAAACAAGAGCAGCTAGCCTACAGGTAAGACCCACAGGAGACCAGCCGAGAGTGAGTGTGAGATGGAGCGCCAGTCTCTTACCTTGGCATTCCCCAGGTGTTGTCGCCATTGCTGGAGCTAGATATTCACTAATGAAGGGCGAGCTGGAAAATGACTAAAGGAGATAGTAAACAAAGTTACTACACACTCATACACGTGTGAGTGTGTTAATATAGTTAAGTTGGTGGAGGCAAGCATCTGTGCTTGTGTTTGTGTGCATCCCTAATGTATCTGGGGCTGCTGGAAAGAGATGGGGAGAATGTGGGCGGATGGGGTATTGGAGGCGGAGGCTGGCAGCGGGGCAGTTGGCCGCTGGTGTAGCGAGAGAAAGAGCGGGGAAGGGGATTGGAGGCGGGGGGGGGGTACAGAGGAGATAAATCATTAGAGAGCAGGTTATTGGAAATGCAGGGAGATAAAAGAGTGAAGAAGCCAGTAATTGCCTTAAAGATCAGACTACAAAGCATTACTTTGGATTTTACAAGGCCAGCCAGCAACAAAAGAGCAGTAATTTATGAGCTCAGTGTAAAAGAATAGCATAATTACATTAAAAATTAATGCTAATGAGGGCTAAAATGGGGAAGGTGGTTATTATGAAAGTTTGTATTCATCTTCCCTGGGTTGAATGATGGCTAGTGGCTTGATTAATGGCTTAATTTCTATCAATTAGCAGGCAAAAAAATCTCCACTGAGACGGGCCTAAATTGAGCATTGAATTACACATCTTTACTGCGGTGCAGGGAGGCAGAGGAGGGGAGGGCACATTATTGAAACCTGGGAAACCAAGAGATTTTGCTGTGTGCGAGCATGTGTGTGTGTGTGTGTGTGTGTGTTTGTGTGCATATGAAAGTTAGGCATGGGTTACAAAACTTCAGTAGATGCTCATTTTCATGTATTCCAAGAAGTAGCATGTGTATCATTGTTGGGTTTGCGGTAGACTCTACCGCAGACTCTATGTGTCGGTGATGGTGTGGGCCATTCCAGAAATATATGAAATTTCAATTTGAAACACATCTTTTTGAAATGAAATCTCTTTCTTTGACAAATTCAAACATGTTATATTCTTGGATTAAACAAATTAGAATTAGTGGAGTTGAGTCCCAAATACATTTCCTGTAGTTAATATGCTAAAGTTGCACTATCCACCATAAATACAGAACCAGAATTTGCCCTTTCTTTGCTACGGACTTATTCATTTTCAATACACTCATTAAATGCCTTTAAGCTCTCTGTTTGCCAGAGCGCCCCAGTAGCAGGATGGTTACTGCGCATGCTACATTACCGCAATGTCCCTGGTTTGATTCCAGCTAGGGACTGTTGTTGCATGTCATACCATTACCATACCATTGCATTTAAAAAAAAAAAAAAAAAGCTCTATGTTTGCCATATAATTATGAAACGCTGTGAAAGATTTGCCGCAATTTGTGAGACCTCAATAAAACAAGCAGTTAGTTTTCCCTTTATTTATTTTTCTCTACACAACAACAAGTGCTGCGGTAATTTAGCTGGCACGCTAGTGCACTCAATTACTGGAATTAATCAGCAGCAGCAATATATTCAGCTAGGCTGCTCTTGATTGACAAACTGTAGACCAAAGTCAAGTTTACAAAAGGCCTCTGCCTGCTTACAGACATGTGTTGTTGAACAGCTCCCTCTCCTGGCGGAGAAGTGTTAAGTGCTTCACAACATTCACTCACACATCTTCAAGGCTGAAGGAGATGAGTTGAAATCTGTTTCCATTGGCTGGTTTTATTTTCTCTCCCAGTCTTCTGGTCTTAATCAATGAAGTGGACAAACAGCTATTTAGAGAGAAAACAATAGTCTATTGATTCTGAGCCACTCATCAGCAACACTGTCTGTCTAACTAATTTCAGTAATGAGATGGCAAGTGAGTTTTCTGACTCCTCTTATACACATGCGCATGAGTGTAAACATGCAAGGACACAAACACACGTGTACATACATCCCTCCGTCACTACCCTTTATTCTAATGTGCGGATACAAACAAACAGTTTATTGATTGGGTTTGATCCCATTTCCTGAATCATGGTAATGGTTCTAATGCATTTCAGCATCCAGACACAAATGCCATAGATAGGCAGATAAAAATAACCTCATTTAAAGCAGCACATAGTGTACATGTAATTGCGTCTACTTGTGTTTCTTTTCCTTTCTGTCTCCATCTCTCAGTCTGTTTTCTCTCTCTCGGCTTTCACTTTATCCTCCTCTGATCACTGACAGAGAAGCGTTCCTAATGCGGTGACAATTGAGTCGACCTGTTAAATTAATTTGCCAGATAATGTGTCAATATTAAATATCAACTTTGACCTCTCCGAGCTGCGGAGTGCGCTCGCCCAGCTAGAGTATTGATTTTTGTCTGCCTCTAAGCTCGCTAGGCCCACACTCAAAGTCCATTATTTTTGATTTTCTCATGAAATACATATCTTTTCCCGCTGACATCTGACAAACAGCATATGGAAGTCATTTTATCTACCAATAATGTGTTTGTCAAAAAGTCTGAGGTCTTAATGGATTCCTGCAGCACACACAGCCCACAGACAGGCCTGCCAAGGAGATGCTAGAAGATAGGGTGTGCGTGTATGTGTGCGCACGTGTGTGTGCGCATGTAAGGATGTCACTGTGTTTGTATGGTCGTTCTTTATGTAGGGCATTCACGCTTGAAGGACAGTAGGAAAGGGGTGATTGAAAAAGTGAATTAATTGTGCTGAATTAATTGTCGGACAGTTTTCATTTGAACACGTGCACGCTCATGTAGCCGTGCAGTAAGCGGCGGTGATAGTGGTGTGAAGGACAGGCCACAGGAGGATATTGGGCCAGTGTTCAGACTTCATCTAGCAGCCCAGTCAAGGTAATGACTATTTTTGGAGCCGCTGTGCAATGCGTCTCAGCTCACATCTTCCCGCGCAGGATGACAAGTTGATAGTCTGTCATATAGAAAGGCTTAATTCTACTTGTCACTCAGTTGTCCAATTCTGCAGTGCATTTAAATCAAAACTCAGTTTGTTTGAGTGCTATTATGAACAATAATAGGGTGTATGCGCCTTTGGTGTATGTGTGCGAGAGCATGTGATGCTTTGAAAGCCGGAACAAATATTCATTTATTCATTAAACACCAGGGCCACGAAGATCTGTTGTGACACCCTTTCTGTTGCAGCTAATGGATTGAATTAATTTCTGCTATTAGATCCAATTGCATGCTGTGTGTGTATGTGTGTGTGTGCGCGCACTACAATATACTGCATGTGCATGGCAGCCATGAGTGTGAGTGCGAAGTATGTAAGTTTGCAAATACACATGTACATGTGGGAGTACTTGTATCCCGATGTTCTTTGTGTGTGAGAGTAAGTGAGTGAGTGTGTGTTCCCATTTGTGTACTTGTTTTCATGACATAGCCTACATCAGTGGAGCAGAGGAACATGGATGTCTGCTGGATTGACAGATAGAGAGATGGGAGAGTGCAGGAGAGGACGGATGGATGGGAGAGAGAGGGATGAATATTGACTGATCAGTAGAAAGATTGACAGCTAGAAAATAATGGGAGCATTCAGGCTCTGTCTTTTTTTTTCTGTTGCTAACTTTCCTGGCACACCTATTTTTGCCCTCCTACGCTATGAAGACTGCTCTTGAATTCTTGAAATGATTTATTATCTGATATGCAGAATCCTGATGTGTTTATATCCAAGAGTAATTTACTGGAAACCTTTTTCTGTCTTTGTGTTTGATTGGACAAGCCAGAAATACTTTCCGATACACGAAAACTGTATGAAACCTAATCGCATTTAGTCTCCATAATGAAATTCCGTTGCAGTGAGTTTGTGTTCATATTTTGATTATTTTAGAATGCAGTGTAATTCACTGTCTGGCTATCATCTTGTTAGCATTTTTTCCCCCCACTCTGCTTTTGTAGCGGCTCTGTGCCCTTGGCTAAGCAAGAGTGCTTTTCATGGAGGCCAAGATTAAAATAGGGGAATATCAGATATTTCATATTGTATGTGTCAAAGAGCATTATACAGAGATAACATGGAATCAACTAGGCCCAGTCCAAATGGAATCTGGTGCCTTTCAGAACATGACATGGGACAGCTGACCCTCTGTGTACGTGTGTGTGTGTGTGTTTCTGAACACACGTGCACATGCTTTTTGTTCATAGCCTCCCCTTCTGTGTAACATGTGTTTCAGAGGGAACTTCTCTAGAGGAGCAAGTGCGAAGGATAAAGGACATCGAGGCCATCGAGAGTGATTCCTTTGTTCCTCAGGCTTTCAAATCATCCAGGGATGATATAAAGGTGCGTTCTGTCTCTCTTTCTCCCCCTGCCCCTCACTCTCTCTATCTTTTCACTCTGTCTCTTATTGAATTTCCCTCTCTGCAATGCTGTGCCGTCTGTCCAGAGACAGCCCAGACCAAATCAAACATTCCCATTCAGCGCCGTTTGTTCCGACCTGAGACGGTTTCATCAGACGCTCCACTGTTCTCCGCCTCCAAAGCGGCAGCACCCACACAAAAGCCACAGCAGGCAACAGCCATCCTCTCTGTCTCCCTCTCTCCATCGCTCTCTCCTCCCTCTGGTTGTGCAGATGCAGACAAAACACACAAGTCATTATTGAAATGTTCCTCTCTCTGAAGGAGCAGGAATTAGATTTGTTGGGGCTCGTGGCTGTTTTGAACAGAGAGGCGACAACATGCGACGGCAAACTTGCACAGACTTTTGGGACACGTCTCGGTGAGTCTGATAAAGGTCAAGATCGATCTGGACTCCGCCGTGTGCCCTGGCCGAAGCAGACTGCTCAGATTGCACACGCACAGTATACTCAGCCTTCCCTGCCTCAGATTTTAAAGCCCTTTTGACTCATTGAAGCTGCAACATTACCAGGTTCAGTTAGTTCTAGTGGCTGCTAATGTTCACACCTAGGTCTCCCATGTGGGAAAAACTTGCACGTCAAGTTTTTTCTCTACATATCAGTAGAAAGTTAACGATATGTAATCACCCTGCAAAACATAATATAGGAGAATAGAAAAAGATCTATTCTCCAAATTCTGATGAACATGCACGTGAAGTACAGAAAAGTATTTTAATCTTTAATCTAAAGTATAGTTTAATGAAATACAAATTCACTTTTTATAACAGCTCTTAAATGGTTTTCAGATTAATCTCTTGGGTTTAGTCCTCTCCATTAGTTTACTTACAGTATCCAAACAATTCATCCTTAGCTGGGAGGATTTCATAAAGTCTTTAGCGGTTTTATGTTTCTTTCATATTTCTGGCTGCATGAAGAGAATAATGGCAAAATACGCATTTGAAGATTACTTGACTACCCTATAAAAGATTTTTTTGGGTTATTTGTTAATTATTGACAGATAACTGATGATAAATTAAATCCTTTTTAAAAACAAAATTACAGAGTACAATTTGCCTGTAATTTAAATGTTTTTAAATGTGTTTTAACATGTTATAGTTTGGATGCTTTAATGTATTTATTTTAGATATTGACTTGGTTTGGTATTTATAACCATTATGTATTTAAAAATGAGTTGTGACCGTTGATTATTTTAAGGCATTGTTAATGAGGAGAACTCAGCAAAAACTTAAATATGTGCTACACTATGTATATAATTTCTTTTTCTACTTAAAACAAGCTGCATTCATTAGAAATATATATTCAGCATATTATTACTAAGAATTGTGATGACCACTTGCACTATCTGATACTTGGCAGAACACCATCCTTATTAGCCAGTGTGTTTTATATCTCACTCACTTTTTTTATCCAGCCAAATTAATTTTAAATAGTTCTTTCCAACTGGGTAAACATTTGCTCTGGGGCTGGTATTAGGAGTGTTTGAAGCATGAATGGACTTGGCAAAGTGTTCATTTTGATATCTCTTCTTTATCAAGTACAACAAGGAGAGCAGGCCATCCTTTCAAATATGAAGCTTATTATAGTTTTAAGTAATAGCTCTTGGGATGGAGGAAGAATGGTTTCTAAATATCACGTTTCCTTCTATCAGCTTGGACGTTGCAGATGGCAAAATGGGGCTGACAGAGAACCTTTGGGCTTTAACTGTAATAAAATGTGTATGATGTTGCTGTCCAACTGGTAAAGGTAACCTGTCACAAAGCTGATTCTTTGAAGTGGTGGAATATTGTAAAGCCAAGCCCCTCTCACCAGACTTTCTGGTTTAGCAAAATTAGAGAAAATATAAAGTGGATGACATGAGGGGAGAAATATATCGGTCATAGTTGTTTGTAACCACACATACACACCAGTAGATGAGTCAAGTAAATATTAGGGATACAAGCTGATAACTTCTAATACATGCCTATTGCATGGGCCAGACTTTCACTGCCATCTGCTGGTTAATTGTCACATTGCTTTTCACAATCCTCTGCTGTGTCCCAGTAAGGGAACGCAGCATACTCAAAACCTGCTTAGAATTTGTATTGATGTGGGACACAAATGTGTAGTTTGATGGGGAGAAGTGTGTTTCTTCTCCGTTCAGACAGTAAAATACTGTTGATATTGCATGTTCTCTTTTTATCCTTATGTAATCATCCTTCTCTATTAGTGTGTGTTCTAGCGCTCGACAGCGTCTTAAATTATTCAAATGTGCTCATTTTAATTTGAGTGTGACCCATTTTTGTTTGTATTGTGTATTTTTCCTGTGTTCAGACTGAGCCTGTTGAAGTGAAGCAGGAGTCAGAGAGGGCAGATTCTCAGGACGTCACTCTTCCCATTTCCATAGTCTACAATGACAATGACACTCTCGCCCATCCCACTGTAAGTTCTCACCTGGGAAACTCTCTCTGTGTTTTAGATTTTTTTCTGATTGTTTCAAAGTCTTCCTAAACTGTGGAGCCAAGCTATAACACAGAGCTTTAAACATCCTCTGAGTCAGTGAGCAGCTTCCAATCCTCAGTCAACAGCTTGTCATTTAATCTTTTAGTGCTGTCATGTTTTTATGAGTATGGTGTTTGCTTTTATTGATTGGCGGAAAAACTTTGGAAACTTTTTCTGTCCAAAATACCACCGCTGCTACCAACATCACCACCACCATCACTGCACCACCACCTCCGCATATTCTGATACAGTGCATCGTCTAGCATAGGACACTGCAGTGTAGTAGATTATAGCCTCCGAACATCACCTCCTCCCCTGCCTGCAGACCAATGATGAAAAACGAGAGGGAAAACTTTAAACTCCAATAACGCTCCCTGGGGCTTCCCAGTCATCTATCTCCACTGGGGAAACTAAGTTATGCCCTGACGTATGCAGATAACCCTCACAAACACACATCTAGGTGCACACACACCGCCGCCCCCACCCCCGCTCAAATTCACACACATACACACCCTCAGACAGGCTGATGTATGGTAGCAATATGCCCCAGGCGGGCCCCGGCCCCAGCTCCACTTCCAATTAGAACAGATGAGTCCCATTAGCCCAGCCCAGATACTGTCATCCCACACACACAGCCTCATTAGCACCATGACACCAGTGCAGGGCCGACAGACAAGAACTCACTGGTGTTGAATCTAACACACAGATAACATGCAGTGCAGCTGTAAGCAGCAGCGTACGTTAGGAATGAGGGATCGATGTGGCCGGCGTTGCTCCACAATCTGCATAATAATAGACACATATCATCACATAGATATACAGTATGTACACATAGCCAGCATGTCAACATTATCTCTCACACAAACACACACACTGAATATAGAAACGATCTTCCAATTTTCCCCTATGTCTCAGCGCCTTGCTTCTCACTCTCATAGTCATTATGTTACTTCCTAATAAACAGATGCCCTCATTCATCAGACACTTGCAGCAGCAGTTTTATAGCCCTCTTACAATCAGTATCATTGCTTCTGGTGATGTACTGCGATGAATACAAGTCACATGTGTAGGCCTTTTTCCATCACCAGGCTAATACACTGCTACACCCGCAAAGCTAGCTGGGCTGTACGCTTAAAGTAAAGGTTTTCATCAGGTGCATTTTGGAGTAAATAGCAAGGAAAGACTAAAGATTCTACATTCATGCTTTCACAGCCATCCACTCTAGTATTACAGCATCATCACTGTATCACATGGTCCACACTGAGGTCTCAACAGGCAGTACTAGCAGCCCTGTGCCAGGCTTGTGAGGTTACTAGGAAACATAGCTCGTTCATTTCTGTCACATCCTGGATGTGAGAGGTTTTTAGACATTAGGACTGAGCGGCCATAACACTGCAGTTACAATCACTATCGTCAGGTGTGGACTCAGGTAGTAAAAATGACAGAGGACTACGACTTACACTGCACTTAGTCGATTCAAAAGAAGCAGTTAAACAAAGAATGTGTCAGAGGAGCAAACACGTTGGTTGGCAGAATACTGTACAATAAATTACTTGTATGCAAAGGTCCAGGTCCAGGCTTGAGTGTATATTATGTGTATCATTGTTAGAGTCTGACCAATACAGGATTTTTGAGGCAATCTTGATATACACATGTAGAGGTCTGAGAGTTTTAAAAAAATCTCTATATAAAAAAAGGAAGAAAAGAAGGACCTTTAATGTCCACGCTGTGGAAAATTATCTTAGGTTTCACCACGAAGCACCAAAAAACAGCACAAAACAGGACAATTGATAATACAGGACACCACAACACAAACAATGTCATTTAAAATACATAAATTCAACAGAAAGTAGGTAAGATGCAAAAAAAACAGTAGAAAATACAGTACAATAAATCTGCCAATAAAGATGTAAAAGCAGATTATTTATTTATTTTGGTTTTTTTTACATAAACACATAACATGCACAAACCTGTTTTTTTAAACATTGATCAATTTATTTGATTGAAAACGATCCCTTAAGTTTTTTCTAAATTACCTCAGTAATATTTGTAATTATTAAAATCATTTAGGCATTTCTGTAGTGATGTTGTTACTTAGTGATACAGATATATCTGCACTAAACTCCCGACTAACTCACTAAACGACCCAAAAGATTTATTGATCTATTTGTGTTTGTGTGTCCCTTTAAAATACAACCACATTTCCTTTTTAAAAGGTTTCAAAGACAAACACCACAGACAGGCAGAGTGGTACCCGTTTTCAGTTGTGATTTTATACTTTCACATACTATCAGTGCAGTTTTACTCTCCAGTACTGCTCACAGTCCTTTCCACTTCTGCATGTAATGCCCTGACACTTATGGATCTTTATCCATCTGTAACTGCTTTTATGCTTTGCTCTATGCACAAAAAAAATCTCTAAACCACAGTTAAAACAAAAAGCAGTTCCATTTTCCTGTGTTCTCTTGTAGGTTTCCTGTAGTCTTGTTGTCTTCTTACTAACCTGTCCTCTCTGCGCTGTCCTACAGTTGTTCATGGACAAGGAGAAGGCCGAGGAGCTGTGGCTCAACAGACTGGTCTCCCTGCGACAGGAGAGGCTCATGGGAAGTCCTGTGACCTAAGGAACACCAGACAGACAGAAGATCCTTCCCGTCATCAGGACAGTTTCTACCCCTCATTCACTCAGTCACTCTTCTGTCCTAATCCCTGTTAAATTCAATCATCACAGCATTTCTTAATTCACCTCTCCGCTAATTTCTTACACCTATTGTAAAAACTTGTAAGGAACTTGAGCAGATGAACAGTTTTTGGTCTTGATGTGCTTATTATTTTATAACTGTAAATTGTATTCAATTAAAAGTCTGCTGTTCTTTATTTGGCTTCGTTAATTTTTAATGAAGGAAGATGGTACAGTCATAAGAGGTGGTTTGTTTTACCATGTAGATGTAGCGTTTGATACACTTTGTCTTTTGTAATTAACTCAGTAAATAAAGCTGCTGTGTTGTTGTTTTTTTTGGAGTGAAAACTGTTTTGTGCTTTTGTGGATGAATGAGATGAATCTCTAAGTGTTGTTAAAGAAAGCTGACACATGGTTTTCTAACCAAACTAGGCAAAAACACCTAATTGCTGGTCGTGGACCCCCTAGTTACAGATGGTGGGCTTTCGAGGACCGTGGCTGTGGGGAACCTGTGCTGGTGTGGTCCTGCTTGACGACCATGCCCGCTATTATTATTATTAGTCATATTACTATTATTATTAATGCTGTTATTGTTATTATTGTTGTTATTATGCTTCTCTGTGTCTCTCTCTCCCCTCTCCCCTCTCCCCTCTCCCCTCTCCCCCTCCCTCCTTCTTTCTCTTTCAACCCAACCGGTCAAGGCAGATGGCCGCCCACTTAGAGCCCAGTTCTGCTTGAGGTTTCTTCCCATTAAAGGAGAGTTTTTCCTTGCCGCTGTCGCCAAGTGCTTGCTCATGGGGGAATTTTGGTTCTCTGTAAAATAAAGGTTACGGTCTTGACCTGCTCTATGTGAAAAGTCCCCTGAGATAACTTCTGTTATGATTTGGCGCTATATAAATAAAATAAAATTGAAACTGAAATTGAATGCCTCATCCAGCATTCATAACCTCAGTATTTCCAAAATCCTGGCTACAGCCCTGCCTGCCATTCAGTACCTTATAAAAGTAGCCTGACTCACCCTCACGCTGAGATAACCTTATCTCTTGAGTCTGCATCAGGATTGACATAAAACTGGAGTAGTCCTCTTCTCACCTGCCCTAAACTCTCCTCTCCTCCTGACCATACTTAATGCTACTTAGTAATTCATGTTTATGTTTTGTTTATTCAATATGGTGTCCTATTGCTGTTATGTCTGAGTAGGGATTCAAACCAGTGTAGAATCCAGACTCAGGCCTATTTGTGGAATGGCCAGATGGTAAATCTATACTAAGTCTGGGACACAGTGTGTCACTCCCATACTCTCCAAATAGGCTGTGTTGTAATGATATAATAAATAAGAGTGTACAGATGATTTGCTTAAAGCAAGCATACAATTTAAACTTTGCTGTGTGAGCTTTGTCCCAAACCCATGATTTCTTCACACCCTACAGTCACCAAAGCAAGACATGCTTCAGAAACAAATAAACTAATATTATGGTGACCTGTACGGGAAAGATAAGAAAACTCGACTTTTAATCAGAAATTTATAAAGTGCCGTTGTCATGGCAGCCACCCACAACACACGGCCAGTGTATAGCGACGGTTCAAAGCTCCGAATAACCAGCCAATCCGAGGGCCGGGTCCGCAGCACGTGGCCGGTGTCAGAGTGAGTTTGGTTCTAAATCATATTGCGTTCCACCTCCATAGTGACAGTACCTACCGACCGAGGCTGAGCGGCGGAGCTGGGACACCTGTGGCGGACACGGATTATCATCATCATCATTATTATTATTATTATTTGAAAACATTCATCTCAGTTTTTGTTTGCAGCTTTAAAATCCGTGGAAATGTTCAACAGTAATATCAGGGAGGTTGATGAGGATCCGTTCTTCCAGTGAGTTGCTGAACCGTTGTATTAAAGCCAATATAACGGTTTTGGCATATGAGTTAATTTTGTAACTAACTTTAGCTAGGCTGTTAGCATCATGCATCGGTGCATCAAATTTAGTTTGTCACGGGGATAAACCGTGTTTTTAGTAGGTATATCCCAGTCAAGAAAGGCTATAAATGCATAGAAAAACCCAGACAAATTAAAATGTATGTCCGCAAGCTAATAATATAACTAGTTTACGCAAATTCTAAGCTAAAGACTAACGTTAACGTTATTTTTTATGGCTAACGTTAAATAATAAGTGAGTTGCTGCTGAAAATGTCACCCTAAGTTCCACTTTCCTTTATTATTTTTCTTAAAACAGGCCAAATTCTGATTGAATTTATGTAGCTTCGACCTTTTGCAACCTATAAAAGTATGTAACTTTAAACTGTAGGTTGAAAATGTATTTTAAATGTCGTGATTGGGTATAACCTCATTATGTAGTGCAGCATTATTTTGTGTCTGTCCGTGTATCTTTTTTTAACACTAGTAACAAGTTTGTATCATTTTAGAAAGGAAATTTATTTTTACTTAGAAAATATTTTTTGAGTAACGTAACGGTTAATTACATTCAGCCATAAGTAAGACTGAAGAACTCAGTACAATTTAGAGAAAGTAATTAGTAATGTACTGTTTTTGAGAAACTCACAGTCACTTTGACTTATTGCATGAGTGGACACGTGCTGAGTTAGTGTGGCCACACTTGACCTGACTTCTAAGAGGAGTGTAAGGGTGGCTGAACTTATTTTAGGGGTCCTGCTTATTTCAGTAGGTTGTGTGAAGAATTTATCCTCCAAACTGACACAGGTGATAGGAGTCACTCTTACATGTATGAACAAAGTGTCTTTCTCTCCAGGAACCTTCATCATGGTTTGCAGTCCTTAGCATCGTCCAGCAGAGAATTCCTTAGTGAATGTTGAGATTCACTTTGTCTTTACTTCCATGCCCACAGGGATCATATGCGGCACATGATGCGTAGCTTCTCAGAGCCGTTTGGCTGGCCCTTCTTGCCAAGTTTAATGGATGGGAGAAACCATGGTCGCGGCATGGCAGAACAGCCCAGCTCATCCCAGGCACTGAGGAGTGAACACAGGGTGAGAACATGCATTTCTGGAGGCACCTTTTCAATGTGAGATGTTGGTCTACTCTTGGGACAGAAGTAATACACAACCCAAGCTCTACCGAGTGTGTTACACTATCCATGTGTGTACAGACCCATGACTGACTAACTGATATACATATGATTTGTATCTATGCGGGATGTAGGACGAAGCCCCTGCTTCAGCAGTTCTTTGTGCTTGCTCATATGGTACAGCCTTACGACCTTATAACCACGGAAGATTAGCGTTTGGAGGAAGTGCTAAGTTTACTGAGGTTATAGTGGAAGCTGGCCACTGGCAGCGTAACTGGAGCACCACTCACTGAGGTATGGGGCCATGTGAGTCTCTGGTTTAGTGGAAGGGCAACCCCCTTGGCCTCTTTGGACAGTTATATCTAGCCCTGAGGACCCCTATTTATAGTGCATTGTTCCACTGACACACTGCTTTCTTGTGAATAGACACAAACTTCTTTAACACTCACACCAACAGGACCTTGGAGAATTCTGCTTTGCTCTGCTGAGATGCGGCTGAAAATAACAGTTTATTTTGATATTGTGCTAGTTGACCTACTGGTAGTTGTAATTTTAATCTCTTTGAATAGAAGAACGGCATGTAGTTTGTCTTCAAATAGAACTTCTTCCCCATAAATCTTGGATTTCATACACGGCTGTTAATATTAGCTAGGTATAAGGTCAAATTATGATGGTTAAAGAGTACTTGTGGTCTTATTGTTTCCTCCACAATATTATGATGTTGATTTTACAGGCTTGCAATGCCAAGGCAGGCAGCAAGGTAGTTTTGGCCATGTTCTGCACCCGTTAACCTTTCCCAAATCAGCCCCTGCACTGCTCATTCATCCCTGCTAAGTCAAATTTAGTCCCTGTCACCTGTTTTAATCCTACTACCTCATGAGGGCCTGTATATTTATCCTTGATAATGACTTAAATCAGAAGCCTAGCCTGAATAGCCAGCAACTTGATTCCTCTTAATTAGCATCATGCCATTAACTAGCTAATGCCAGCTGAGGAGGGGCACTGATGACCTCAGTGACAGTGGGTGAACTGGAGCTATGCTGCAAAATGTCCCTCCATATTTAATCTAATATGAAGAGTAACATGCTGTATTTGTGTATGACTCAAATGTTGTTTGACTTGTCTGTCATTTGTTGACAAGATATTGTTTACTTATGAGTATGAAAATACAATATCTTACTCCAGTGACAGATTTTTTTTTTTTTTTTGTGGAACGACAGGATAGTATGAAGATTCAATCAGGTGTCAGGTGTAGAGTTTTTTACAGCATGCTAACAAGGTTCTTGTGAGAATTTTGTAGTTTAAACAAAAAAACATGTCTACAGCCGCCTGATCCCTAAACGATCTTTAATAGTCACTAAACAGAAAACTTACTGTATGGTAATGGAATTAAGGCTAACTGAATTACCATAAGGATCCACATTTTTTTCCCCACAGAACTCTGCTCCCTAGTTTTCACACGCACACACACACTCATTTATCTGAAGATAAGGAGCCATCCTCTGGTGTCCAGCAGTGTCCGAGGGTTGAATCTCTGGTGCTGTGTTGTTGGCTTTGTAAAGCCTTGTATGTGCGGATGTCGTGGGCACTCTGTTTCTTTTTTTTTTCATTGTTGCTCTTTTGGTCCATCTGTTTGGCAGAACGTGCCTTGGCACTGCTGGTGCATTAGCAGCTAGATGACAGACAGCTCACTCTCATGCTGCTCTCCAATATCACAGGCACAAATGTGCACCCAAAACACACACATATAGTAGTAAATTATACTATTACACCCAGTCACAGCATGCAAAATAACACAGGCAAGCTGACACACACACAAATATGCGCACACATTGGCCACTTAATGCCTGAAAGGTTCTACTTCATTTTGCATTAGATTCTCAGTGGGAAAATAAGCCCCCTTCTTACTGGCCAAGGCTACTATGAGTTCTCACTTTTCCCATTCTCCTGAGTATATCCACTAGCTGCTTCATATCATCTTTCAAAGCTCTCAGTCATCTGGCCAATTGTTCGTCAAAGCATCACTCTAAGTTAGATGAGCAAGACTGGTGGTGCTAGGGATGGGAAAAGGTTGTAACGACTCGAGCATAGCCAGAGCTAATATAGTGTTTGTTGTTGATTTATACCCTTTAAAGTCAGACTTTCCCTTTCCTGCTCTAGGACATTGCAAAAATAAAACGAAACAAGGTTTTTCAGTGTGAAAGTTATCCCTCATTGACATCACCACAATCAGTGCCTCCTCATTTTCTCTGTGGTCTTTTAGGTCTACAGTAAGAGCACAAATCTAACAGAATGCCTCCACCTCCCTGGAGGTGTACACCTTCCTAGGAGTCCTGATTTGCAGCACAACCCCTCTTTCCCCTTTAAGTATGGATCACATCTACAGTGCATGTCCCCCTATGGCGTGACTCATAGCTCCCCGAGGAGCAGGAGCAGCATGCCTCAGAAGGCGCAGCGGCAGGTTCAATATCAGATTGAGGGAGAGAAGAGGATGTCAATCTGCAGTAGTCCAGACAGCCTAAAATAATGTGTTAAAGACCACAGGGTCTAGGTTCCTTATATTGTACCCTCAATCTCTCCTCTGCTCAACCCGGCCCAGTCTAAATATAATGCCGTCAGATATGTAACTGGCATTTATTAGTTCATAGATGCCACTCTGGGATAAAATTGGCCGCGAGGCTTCATAGATACTGGTCAGGAGTGTTTTACATCAGGTTGACCTTTGAAAAGAGCTGAGAGAGCAGCTTTGGACTCTTCGACCCCTGTTTTAGATCCCTGTCCTGGCTGGTCCATCCCGCCCCTCCGCAGCCTTCCTAGAATGAAGCTCAGTTTCAGTGTTAAACCTGCGCTAATCTCCAGCAATGCGACCCAATTACGCATGGAACACAAGTCATTCAACACCCCACTGATTACGCACAATACCCCTGCACATCACACCCACAGCAAATACACACACACACACACATAGCGATGGCTGTTGAGATGCTTATCCGGGGCCGCAGGGTCATAAACACCTGCGGTTTGGGCCCAGAGAACACACGGTCTGACCGAAGGCTGCAGGCTGCTCCCTCCTCACTGGTCTGTTACTCCGCGGTTGCACTCCCAGAATGGCCTTGAAGCGTTATGCTTAAGGCCGTGCAGAGAGCTCTGTGTAGCTGTGTCAAGGGCTTAGTGACCGATGTAAGACAAGCTAACAACAAACCAGCAGCTTACTGGCAACAATCTCAACAAACATTCAAAAATTCTACAATAGTTTTATGTGTGTGTGTGTTCGTAACATCATGCTATACAAATACAAAACTATTCTATGTTGCTTAACTGATATTTTTTGAATCCTCAGGATATGAGCCGATCATTGTTCCCCTTTGGCAGTACTGACCACACGGTCAGTAGATTCCTCTGCTGTTCAACTACACTATCATATGACTTTCTCATTTAAACCCATACTAAGTGCATGCTCTAACACTTTAACTCCCTCTGTCCATTACTTATTGATTACCATAAGCCTGTGTCTTTTGAAGATAATCCAAAATGTAACCCTGGTTCTTGTTATAAGTCTGAAATATTTAAATGTTACAAGGATGCAACCACAGTGATTTTGTTTTTTAAATTTCTGTTTTAATGAGTTTCTTGGCTGATGATGCAGCTGTTTCTACCAAATTTTCGTCCATTTTAACAGACAAAAAAATAATTGTGGCTACACCCTAACAGAACATGAAGATATTTCAAATGTGAGCAAATTTGAAACGCATGGTGCTTTGCATTTATGTAATAATGACAGTGATTAAATTGTCAGACTAAACTGAAGGTTAATTAATGTAATCACTTCTCCAGACTCAGACTGAAGAAGCGCTGAGCAACACGTGTTTCTTTTGTCAGTGTTAACAAAAGATCCTTGATTATATTTTCACGGGTTGGAAGTGCAGTCCCTAACACAAACACTTACATGTTCATTGTGCAGTTTACAGCACCTCCAGCCCTGAAGTACATGCTGTGTGCAAAGCTTTTTTCTATTATTTCTGTGATTAAATTGTGTATTTTATTTTGAACAATACCTTTAAACTAGTGAATGCTGATATGATCAGGTTCTTGTAAAAGTAACACAGAACTAGAATAAGTTGGCCCCCTAAATTAAGATAAGAAATAGCATGTTTATTCACATGCTGGATTTGGTTTCTACTGTAGGTTTATTATGAATGTTACTAGATCACATATGGTGAAGTGATCAAATGTGAATGTCTTGGTTATAGAGTCTCAAACAGCACACATGGAAGACACATATAGCACACTGTAGTCTTTGCATGTATGTTTGTTCACATGATGGAGTTGTTTATGAGCTGATAATGCCTAGCGATCAGGTGTCATATGAGCAAAGCCATTCAACTGGTCCGGCCTCTGGCTATACTTTTCCATCTGTGTTTGTGCAGGACATGATGAGGAACCCTTTCAGCATGTTTGACAACATGATGGCCAACATGAGGAACAGGATGGAGGACATGCACAGAAACGTGAGTTCACTCATGTAATGATTTTGTGTTCTCATCCTTATCTTTTTGCTGCTTTCTGTTGTGGTACATAAACTGTAGCTGCTTAACACTGTGTGTGTGTGTGTGTGTGTGTGTGTGTTTGTGTGTGTGTTTTGTGTGTGTATGCCAGGAGAACACAGATTCAAACACCCACTCGTTCAGTTCCTCATCAGTCATGACATATTCAAAGGTGGGAAATGGGCCTCCCAAGGTCTTCCAGGCAGCCTCATCGACACGCTGTGCCCCAGGAGGGGTAAATATCCAATCACATGTGCTACTGTATAACACCACAGTACATTTGAATACAGTGTTATATTGTAAATAATGTCTTATAATCAGATTAAGGAGACCCGGCGAGCAGTCAGAGACTCCGAGAGTGGTCTGGAGAAGATGTCCATTGGTCACCACATCCAGGACAGGGGACACGTAGTTGAAAAGAAATTCAACAAGAAAACAGGAGAGAAGGAGTTCAACCAGGACTTCCAGAATTTGGATGAATGTATGTCTGTATGTCTGTTTTAGCATGACATTAATAGACAAACAGTAAATACTGGTATATCGAAGATTTTAAATGCCATAAGGCCATCTTTGGCTTTTTTTTAAGTTTCTGTGGTTCACTCAGTGGATTTTGTAGGCCATCAGTTCACAGACAGAATGTTTCCTAACATGATCCTGATTCTCCACCCGCAGCTGAAGCACAAACTTTTGACGAAGAGTTTGTGCAGGAGTTGTCCAAGTTTCAACCATCTGGCCACATGTCTCGCCTAGGGGAGCCGCAACTACGTGGTGTTCAGCGGGCAGCCCTCACTGGTCCTCAGCAGGCCAACAGGTCAGTAGTACATGCTCAGACACCATGTAGTGTTCAGGACAAGCTAGAATCTGCAGTTCAGGATCAAATGACAAACAAGTGGGGATACTTACTTACTGTGACCCCACTTGGGCATTGGCCACCAACAAATGCTCTCCAGGCATCCCGGTCCTGGGCCAATTTCTCCAGCTGTCCCCATGTATGGCCAGTTCTCTTCACGTCTGCCTTTCAGGTCACGGCGCCAAGTGTTTCTTGGTCTGCCTCTTTCTCTTTTCCCTTGTGTATTCCAAAAGAGGACATGTCCCATGCTGCTGGTTGCAGGCTTGCAAAGAGTGTGACCGATCCATCTCCAGCATCTTCAGAGGATTTCTTCCTCTGCAGGCTGCTGTCTTGTTTGCTGCCACAATTCCTGGTTGCTGATAATGTCTGGCCAGCAAATGTGTAGGATTCTTCTGAGGCAGGTGTTGGTAAATGTTTGGATTCTCTTCATGGCGGTGACAGTCGTTCTCCAGGTCTCTGCTCCGTACAGCAAAACAGGCTTCACAGTGGTGTTGAAGATCCTGATCTTGGAGTTGGTGGTAAGATCTGAGGATCCCCAGACATTTTTCAGCTGATGGAAAGCTACCCTTCCCTTACCAATCCAGGCTTTTACATCGGCATCTGTCCCACCCAGTTTATCAACAATGCTGCCAAGGTAAGGGAAGCTCTCCACCTCTTCTAGTGCTTCACCTTCCAGCGTGATAGGGGTAACGTTGGCTGTGTTGACCTTAAAGACCTTGCTCTTCTCTTTGTGGATATTGAGGCCAAGGCGTGCTGAGTTCATTGCAACTGTGTTGGTCTTCTCCAGCATCTGTTGCTGGGTGTGGGAAAGAAGGGCCAGGTCATCTGCGAAGTCAAGGTCATCCAACTGTGTCAAGAGTGTCCACTGGATGCCATTCCTCTTCTGAGCTATCGATGTCTTCATGACCCAGTCTGTGGCCAACAGGAACAGGAAGGATTACAACAAGCATCCTTGCCTCACTCCTGTCTGCACTTGGAAGGCATTGGTGCGTTGATTGCCATGTACCACCCTGCAGGTCATCCCTTCATAGGAGTTCCTGATGATGGCACCCCATAGTGTCTCAGCTGTTTCCAGAGGGTCTGCCTATCCACACTGTTGAATGCCTTCTCACAATAAATAAAGTTGACATACAGAGGCGAGTTCCACTCTAGTTACCGTTCCAAAATGATACGCAGCGTTGTGATCTGGTCAGTGCAGGATCTGTTCTTGCAAAAGCCAGCTTGATGGTCTTGGAGCTGGGGATTGACGGCATCTTTCATTCTGTTCAGGAGGACTCTGTTGAAAGTCTTGCCTGAGACAGACAGCAGTGTTATCCCCCTGTAGTTAGAACAGGAACTGAGGTCACCTTTCTTTGGGAGCTTGATGAGGAAGCCCTCCTTCCACTCTGATAGGACTTGCTCCTCATCCCAGATGTTTATGAATAGGGGGTAGAGCATCGCCACGCTTGTCTTGACTTCAGCTTTCAGTGCTTCTGCCAGAACCTCTGGCGTTGGCTGTTCTCCACAGTCCAATTTCTCCTCAGTTTCAACTTTATACGGGCAACCAGGAGACGATGGTCGCCTGTATGCAACATCGGCTCTTTGTTTGACGCACACATCTTGAAGAGATCTTCTGAACCTTTCCCCAATGCACACATGGTCGATTTGGTTCTCTGTCGACAGGTCTGGTGATACCCAAGTAGCCTTGTGTATCCTTCCGTGATGGAAGAAACTCCTGTCGCTGACTGTTGCTTGTGGCACACAGGTCGGCAAATCTCTCCCTGTTCTCATTAATCTCACCCAAAACCTGTTGCCCCATGATCTCCTCATAACCCCGGTTGTTGCTGCCAATCTTGGTGTTGAAGTCACCCAAGTGGGGATAGCTGAGTCATTATGCTCTGTAAAATATATTATCATAGTATGCTAATAAGCTTTTGAACTGTGTTTATTTAATTTTCTTGTGTTTTGTGTTTTCCACAGAGAACAACCAAAGGCCAAGACTGTGGGTATAAGCAACATGAAAAGCTCGACAAAGCAGTGAAAACATTGGTCTGTCTGTATTCTTATTAAAGTCCCTCAAGCATTATACAGTACACTCTGGTGCTCTGTACCCATACACACACCCCAGTCTCATCAACATGAAAGACAGAATCAGAAGGCACTGACCCGGAATTTGAAATATTTAAGAACTTATATCTGTGGTTTTACATATTTTGGCCCAGTTGCTTACATTTTATATTACTGCTGCCCATTTTTACCAACTTGCAGAGAACTGAAACCTGCTTCCATTACAGTGGACATTTAATCTGCTCTTCTGGGGTCAGCTTACTCACTGTTGATATTTTGAATCTCAGCATGGTTCACAGCTGAGTATGAAAACAAACAGAAGGGTTTGGGGAGGCACTACAGCTAAGTCAGGAATTGTATCTTTCAGGTCTCTGCTAGTTAAGAAAAAAAATGGTATGCTTTGGAGAATAGTTAACAGTAAAATAAATGTGATTTGTGGGCTGTAGAACATGCAAAACTAGCGATGACAGAATTACTACTTGTAGTGGCTGATAGAGAATCACAATAAAGGTACAAAGGGGCCTTATTCTTTCATACCAACCAGGAAACTATAGGGATCATTAGTATTTCTATGGATGTAGTGGGGTTGAAACAGATTAAAATAAGCCAATACAACGTAAGAAAGAAAGGTCATAGACACTGCTTGCACTACGAGCAATGAATTTATAACATTTTGCATCCGATGAATAGAATTTGCTCAATGATTTCATCTGTTTGTCAAATTATGTCATTTTTATAATGCAGCTAGACACAAAATGTAGTGACTCATTTACTGACTTGTTTGAAATCCATTAATGCACTTACACTATGTCTAAATTGTCTGTTTGTAATTATATTGTCTAGTATCTGATGTTCTAGATATATGTATTTTATCTGCTGTAATCTTTGTAAAAAGAAAAATAATAAGTTTCCCTTTTTATATTGTTACTTTGGTTTCTCGTTTTCATCTGATGAACTCAGTGCTGCATAGCACAAACTCTTGACAACGTCTGGATTATTCTCAATAATTCGAGTTTTGTTCTTGTATATTTTTTCAAGCTTTAAAAATAAGTTCTATGTCAAATACAGACTATCATCTAAAAATAAAAATGTAAAAATAAGATGATTGATCTGGTGTTTTGTTTTTTATCATTCCCAAACCAGGTTCACGATTATATTCACTGATAAGGAATAAAGGAAGACGTTAGTCACAACATAAAAATGTTGTTTAAAGTTTATGTTTATGCCTGCAGAGAGTCTATGAGAGCATGAGCCTGTATTGTAATGAACCTCTTGTTGTGCTTGTTTGGTAGTGACCCAGGGTAGTATTTTTGGATCTAAGCACTTGTCAGTAGCTCATATTGGTCTGAGATGTTACACAGCTGCAAGCCCACCAGGCTCCCCGCTCACGTGCTTCTGTATCACACTTCATTAATTCCTTTCTCCAAACATGATAGGAAGGAACCTCTTACTTATATACTACAGTTCAGCAGGGATCCAAGTATAAACCAAATTTATTCCAGGAATACAGAGCATGCAGACAAAAGTGGCTCGCTCCCTTAGTATGTTTGCGTAACATGGAAGATGAGCCACTCGAGAACTTCTCAAGGTGCTGAAAGTTAACTCAGTGGTCAAACTTATTTTATGCTGCTCTGATTTGCCATGTGACAGGAAGAAACATATTTTGGAATTGGTGATTCATTGAGAAAAGTTTGCACAATCTCTTAAACTCTCTTTCCCCCCCGCAAAAAGTCTTCTCTTTAAATTCTGTGTTACTGGGCTACTGTTCTGTTGCCCCTCTATATCGACATTACTGCTTTTATAAGAGTTAAACAAAATACTAGTTTTACAGGATCCTTCAATAATAGAGAGCTTTGCTATGACTTGCATGTTATGCATGTTTACAGATCGCTTTTATTAAGAAGAAACTTTATTCTTTAGCCACTGTAAATTTTGAGTCTGTAACTATTTTATTTTTCTTTTACTAATTCCAGTACTCAATCTTGTAAAAATGTAATGCTGACAAAAAGGGTGAAATATAACCATGTTTTTTTAAACCAAATTAACATAATCCTCTGGGAATTGGCTGCAGGATTTTCTTTTATAATTTCCCTTTAGATTTTATTTTCTCACCACAGTACCTGCATCTACATGGGTTTCTGTGCTTATAAATCATGGTTTGAATCATTTAAAAACTTTTCATCAGATAGAGAGGATACTGATGGATAGTATCTTTTGCATCTTGAATAATGAGAAAACAACAGTATCAGTAGAAAGGTTTTAATAGTCAATACAAATAAGCTACAAAAGACTTGTGAATATTGAGTTGGCAGTTACAACTTTGCCACCACCTGCTGGTCATCTTAGAACATGACTTTTTGTCAGGAATATTTACACAGCGTTTACAAGGAACATAAATTAATTAAAAAAAACAAACAAACTAAATACATAGGATCTTGAGCAATAAACAGCAAATGTGAAATTCCAAAAAGTCACCAGATGCATAAAGAGTTGGGATAGTCATTCCAGGACTACATGATTCCCTGAGGCTGTCCTTTTCCTGCTATCTTCTTGGAACACTCCAGCAGGGCGTTATGGATATCTTTGGCACAGGAGATCTGAGACTTGATCATGCCAAGGTACTGGGCGTAAGACATGGACTCTGTCTGCACTGTATCTGGCTTGGTGGCTGTTGGAACCAGGTTGGGTGAATGTTTGGCACTGTCGATGCTCTGGGAGAGGCACTCATATGCCAGCCGCTGCACAGAGAACAGAAGGACATGAGTTTATGTTTTCAATTGTAAGTGTGGGTACAGTACATGTGGCGTTTGTTAGACTGTTCGGCTACATGTTGTTGAGGTTTCACCAATATCACTTTTGAAGAGAAGGTGAAAAACGCTCTAAAACAACATTTAGACAGGAAAACTTCATCAAAAATAATTAAAATTTCTACTTCACTGATTTTTTTGCATTATCTTGATGCATTTGTCTCAGTAATTACACACACATACATATATACATATTGTATCCTACAGTGTACACCTTTAAATTTGTGTTTATATCTATCTTCTAGCAAGGCTCTATTCATCTTTGTTCACTCCATTTATGAGTGACGACACAGAATCGGGGTTGAAAATCAATTTGTTATAAGGTGGGTTGACAGTAGAGCTGCAATGATTAAGAGAAAATTAATTCAGCAACTATTTTGATAATCGAGGAGATAATGAAAATAATCGTTAGTTGCAGCTCCAGTTGACAGTTCCCTAAAATATGGTGACTCATTCACCACCTATTGAATGTTAGGGTACATTTCTGTTTAGCTCTTAGACACTTAAGCATTGTTCATTTACCAAAATTACCAATATTACTGAGCACTTGAATTACTGAAGTAAAGAGAAAAGGTAGACATAAATAAATAAGGGAACTTTCCTAATATCAGCTGTGGAGGTCATTGACTGCCAGTATCCAGTGAAAGATCTGTCCCAGCTCAACAACAATACTTTGGATGATATATGTGTACTTTGTGTATTTAAATGTGTATTTAAATCGTACCAAACACAGCTCCAGTTGATCGCAAAGGGCATAAAACTCCTCCAGGCTTTTGTCGAAGCGCTGAACGGTGGTGTCGCTACTTTTGCTAAACCAGAAGAAACAATAGACACATTCAAAAATTAGAAACAACTTTCTTTCAGGTCCATTGCTGTAAACGTCTCCCCCCAACCAGGTTACTTACATGCCGTTGTCTATTGACGTATTGTGGGCCAAATTCAGGGATGCAATCTTCATTAAATTCTAAGATTTAAAAAAAAACAAGGCTTTAAGTTAAAAGCATAATGTTCCAAATCTTTAATTTATCTCTCAAAATTAAGAACTTTGGACTGTGAAATCGTTAGCACACCAACTTCTATCTATTGTGACATGTTTGGGTCATTTTCGATTTTAGCTTTTAGCTTGATGCGGGAACAATTACCTGCAGACTTTCTTTCAGCTGTGGAATAAGCATCTTAAATCTATGAACGGGATCAAAGTCTTGTTGTTGACTCAACTGCTGCTGTTGCTGCTGCTGTTGTAATGTAGCAGACTGTTGTAATCCGGGCTGAGACATCGCCACACCAGGCTGCTGCTGTTGAGAAGCCATCTTGACCGGCTACAACTGCGTAATTTTTTTTTTTTTTTACCCCCACCCGCATTCTACGAAGACCCGCCCCTCCTCTGCCTCTGATTGGCTCTGATCCTGATATTCTTACCCTAACCCAACCATGTCACTCCTCATGCCTAAAACTAACCAACCCAACCAACGAAGGCAACGAGTACTAACCAATCAGAGGCAGAGTAGGGCGGGTCTTCACGAAATGCGGGTGGGAAGCCGGAAGATCCGGTTCGTCGTTTGCAAAATAAAAGCGCTTTTTGAACTATACAGATTCAAATTTTGTATTATGTATGTATTATTATTATTATTATTATTATTATTATTATTATTATTATTATTATTATTATTATTATTATTATTATTATTATTTTGTCTATTTTTTATTATATTCTAAATTAATTTCTACATCTTATTTATACAATTTCTATGTGTGTAGCGTGGAGGAGCTACGACTACAGGGTGATATTCCAGAAAGCAGGTTTAGTGAAAACTAGGTTTGTTAAAGGTATACTATGCAAGATTTAAACACAGCATTCAAAGTTGGCCCCTCCTCCCCGGCTCGACCAGAGAGAGAGATTGAAGAGAGCGAGCTGCGCTGGCGAGAACAAAGCCGTGCTTCTAACAAATGGAGAGATCACTTTACGACACTAAACACATAGTCTCGCGATAGCAGACAATCGGAGATCTCTGCCTACCAAAGTCTGGGGATTTCTAAATGCAAGGTAGTAGCTTGAACGGCGGCAAGAACGGCCGCTAACAAACCTACACCCCTTACATTTTGTCAAGGACACGCCATAACGGCAATTATACTCTCCCCCCATTCTCCTCCGTAGTGAACTGCATGTCACCGCCCCAGTATGAAGGGCTGCAGGTTTTTTTTTTAAACTCTCTAATTATTTCCACCCAGTTTTAACAACGGAACCTGGGAGATTGTCCTCAGTCTCTATGAGCGAAGTGTTTGAGACTGTGTGATGATAATTGGTAATAAAAATGAAAAATTGTCTTTTATTAGAAAAATAATCCACACGCTGTTAATTGACTCCCTTGATTATAAATGCAACATTTTGGTCAGATAGACCTCAGCAGTCATTAACTACCTTTTCACTCTTTGCTTCGGTAACAGAAACAGTCTGGCATTACTTTTAAGTTTTGTTTATGTGCATGACATATTCAGAATGGTTTCTTTATCACCCAACTAAACAGCAAAAAAAAATAATACTCACTCTATACTTAAGTCATATATACTGTAATAATACCCACATTCAGGCATCTGGGCTAACCTAACTTTAGAGGCCTTTTAGTCATATCAAATCTCTCCTAATCTCTTACTAGTAATCTTATACTTGCACATCTGTGATTTTTAGATGTAAAATGGTGTGTTACATGAATGCAACTTGTATATAATAATAATAATAATAATAGTTGCACACTGCATATACTGTTTACACTATGTACATTTGCACAATCCTGGTCATTTCATCATTCAATTTAAAATTTAAACCTGTATACAGCTATTGTTACTTAGAATACGTTTTACATAGTTTTTATTGTAAATTATTTTTTATTATTATTTAGGATTATCTAATTTTGTGTATATTTTTTGACTGTTATGCACCACAACACCAAGGCAAATTCCTTGTATGTGCAAACCTACTTGGCAATAAACCTGGTTCTAATAACAGATAACCATAACCGTAATAATAATAGTAATAATAATGTTATTTATATCATATGAGCGGGGTTAAACTTTCTATTTTAGAGGTCGTTCTCTACAGCGAATGCCTACTTTTGGTGTAAATATTTTGTATAATAATAATAATATATAATTGTATAATCCGGACAAACTTTCACTTACATGTTGAATTTAGGACTTCCACTGTTAATGAAGACTATTTGTTAATAAATGATTGTTTTTCAAAGTGATTTTGTTTGTATTTAATTTGGTTTTGTTTGATTTGTGATGGTGTAGCTGGCACCGTTTAAATGAGAGTTGCTCCTCGGCGGTTTTGTCGGCAGTTTCCTGAAGGCAGCAGCAGCTAAAGAGGGAGGGAAACCCCGTAGTACAACACAACAGCGCCATTCGGTAACTGTTACTGCAACAGTGTCCAAAATGGCAGGAGCTGATGGAGACGATTCTCTCTACCCTATCGCAGTTCTCATTGATGAACTGCGAAATGAGGATGTCCAGGTAATAAGATTAGTTACCTCTTGAATCGTCTTTTATATTGTACGGCAAAAAAATCAAGTCGCTTTTGTTGTATTTTCTTAGCCGGACGTCTGAATGCTACCTAGCTAACGTTCCCGGCCAAGGCCTATCAGGATTTTTCTAACCGGGCGCACCCTGGCCAATCTAGCTGGGTTGGTGTCATGAGTTACGATGCTAAATGTTAATCGAGAGTAGCAGTTGACATAATTCTAACTGTAATATCAAGCTAATAAATTGAATTGTGTAAGACGAGCTAATCAGGTCATTGGTTTAACCACTCGCGCTTTAACGTAGCATCGAGCAGTAAGCTGTGGCTAACGTTAAAGTTAGCAATGACAACAGCAGAGCGTCCAAGGCCGCAGCGGTTGAGTTCACTGTTGTTAGCTTGTGTATTCCTCATAAACGAATGTAAAGCTAGCATTTCTGTTCGGTTGCTTTATTTCATCACGATTTGTAACGCTAGCTAGCGTAACTTCCCGTAATAATCTTCTTGTAAATTCTACTCTGGTTAGCGGGGTGTAATGATGCTTATTCATTCACACTGATTGTGAAGTTGCGTAAGCTTTATTATGAATGCTTCTTTTTTTTTTAAAATTTTTTAAAAAACTTTGTCTATTTTGTCTACAGTTGCGACTGAACAGCATCAAGAAGCTGTCCACTATTGCTCTGGCCCTTGGTGTAGAGAGGACTCGCACTGAACTCCTTCCTTTCCTCACAGGTAATAAATTCCGTCCTTTTTACCCATTAAAATCAGCGGATCTATGACACAGCAGTTACGTTATTCTCACAAGGTTGTCGCACAGTAAAATGCTTAATGTGCTGTACTTTGACCAGTCCAAGTTGTTGCATTAACTGTCAGGCAGGGTGTGACATTTTCAGAAGTGTTTCTGTATATACACACGAATTATAATCTTTCTTTTACCCTTTAGACACCATCTATGATGAAGATGAGGTGCTCTTGGCCTTGGCTGAGCAACTTGGCAATTTCACCATGTTGGTGGGAGGGCCAGAATATGTCCACTGTCTCCTGGTGAGTTTTGTGGTATCTAAGTCACTGGAGAGTTGATGTACATATATACTTAATAAGGCATCACATTTTGCCCCCCTTTAAGCAGTAGTGGTGAGCATGCCACCTTTGCTAAACCAATTTTCCAGGATAAACCCTGTTAAATGAAATGACCACCACACCAACTGTTTATATCAAATACTGTATTTAAGGACCAAAGGTAAAACCTAAAATATTGTCACACTATCCACCAACTATACATAGACTTTACATCTCCAAAAACTGCATCAAAATATTTTGTATGTGTGAATACTTGAAGAAGAGGGTATAACCTTATTCTGTCTTGACACACAGCCACCTCTGGAGAGCCTAGCAACAGTGGAGGAGACGGTCGTCAGAGATAAAGCCGTCGAGTCCCTGAGGAAGATCTCTCAGGAGCACTCTCCAGTTGACCTCGAGGTCCATTTTGAGCCCTTGGTCAAGCGACTGGCCAGTGGTGACTGGTTCACTTCTCGCACATCTGCCTGTGGTCTCTTTAGCGTCTGTTATCCCCGTGTCTCCAGCACAGTCAAGGCTGAGATCCGCCAGTAAGTGACTTTTTCACAAAGTGAAGAAAGTTTTAAAGTGCTCTAAGTATATGCAGTATTTGACATTTAGGTATGTTTTTTTCCCCCAAAAGTAATCCTAAAGTAATTGATTTAGGCTCATGAAGTTTGTTTCTGCAGTTAGTTTTGTGTCCCTAATAGAATTTCTGTTTATCTTATAGGCATTTCCGCACCTTGTGCTCAGATGACACTCCTATGGTGCGCCGTGCTGCAGCATCTAAATTGGGGGAGTTTGCCAAAGTCCTGGAGCTGGATTATGTAAAAAGTGACATCATTTCCCTCTTCACTGCTCTGGCCTCTGATGAGCAGGTATGAGCACTCGTCTTCCTCCATGTTAAGCTAAACAGCTGTTGCACCCTGCATCATCTTACCTTTTCACCTATTTTCTGCAGTCACTTCTATTTAACTGTTAAACCCAGTGATGGCGAAACTGATCCCATTACCTCTCTACATCAGGACTCCGTGCGGCTGCTTGCAGTGGAGGCTTGCGTCAGCATCGCCACTCTGCTGCCTCAGGAGGACCTGGAGACCCTTGTGATGCCAACCCTGCGCCAGGCTGCAGAGGACAAGTCCTGGAGGGTTCGCTACATGGTGGCTGACAAGTTCTCTGAGGTAAGAGGCTTTCTTTTCTGTCCATTTTTCTTTCTCCCTTTCTTACTGTAATCCTGATTAAATGTTAAATTAAAAATGACAGTTCAGAATCAAGTTGTATTTAGAGCTGTCTCAAAGCTGTCCAGTTCCTAAGAACCATTTATCTTCAACGATATTGGTGTCTGCACATTGCAAACACAGGCTTAATGCCAGGACTCACATTATTTAGAGTGCACAGACATCATTTCCCCTCGCTCTCAGAGTGGAAATGATATTTGAGTATGTGGGCACATTTTGCAAAACTAAATGACGCAGGCAAAAAAAATATAAATGTTAACACGTCTGAGGGCAGTGTGTTCTATTAAATATATAAATATTGGTTTTTGTTGATAGCTTATGTGAGTACAGCATCCCCTCAAGTTAGTACAAGTGTATCTGTGACCTCAAGTCAAATTTAACATGAAAAAATCTATTAACATTAAAGGCATACAGACAGTTGAAGGATTCTTTATCATTACTAGAGATGCACCAATCAATCGGCCACCGAATGAAAACTACCGGGTTTCAGCTGATCAGCCGCGATCGGCCCGATCAGTCTCATATATCAGTTTTTTTTTTTTTTTGCCAACCAAAAAAAACTGGAAATCAGAATCGGCCAAGAAAAATTGGTGCATCTCTAATCATTATCCTTTTTTGAAGATGAATACCTAAATGGATGCTTTGTAAACACTATAAATATTGCCTAATTTCAACTCTTCAACTTTAATGTTAGAGCCAGGATCAGGCTGCAACAAGTACTGACAGTTCTGGTTTTGCTGTTGCATATGTGCCTTTTTATTTACTAAGATTATTGCTTAATGGAACACACTGACATTTTGGCAAAGGTGCGTATGTACTCACTGACTGTTTCACAGATCAAGTAATATGGCAGACGGAGAGCGAGAGAGAAACTAAACTAGAAATTACATTTGGCTTAATTTGGTACAAATTGTATGTAATGTAATTCTATGGTTTAGCAGTGATGTTTGGAACTACACTTGCAGACTAACACAACATACTGTTTTGTATAACTTGCAAACAACACAGTTGAAGTTGTTAAAAGTTGCAGCTTTTTTTCATCTTTGACAGAGTTAGAATTACTGATTCCTTCAATTGCTTTCAGTGTGTTTGCTCAACTAGGCAAAACATGTCCCACACCCGTCTCTTTAACAGGCTCCAGAGAAGAAATTGATAATAAAATTATCATGTGACTGTGGGTTTCACAAAAAACAAGTGAATTTTCTCATGTTTGTGCTCAATCAACTAATCTCGCAAATCTAATTCTTATGACGGTCAAATGCGCTGGGCCACTTTTTATTTATGCTAAACCCACTCTTACTAGGTTGAGGGATCTTATAGGCACAATTTGTTGGTAGCTGGTATATCTGAAGCCTGTTTGTGTGCTTTCCCAAACTGTCCTTTTTATTCTGCAGTTAAGGCCAATTCATGTTTTCCGCTTCTGTGAGACGTAAATGTCATCATCTGCCCATGTCTGTGAGGGTCCGCGCTCAGACCAAACTACGCAATGCAAGTGCGCCAACTGCGTGCTGCGTGCTAGAAAGGCAAACAGAAATGCCTGTCTCATCTACTGTATTCCTATTCTCAATAAGCTGTTGCTTTTCTTTTTTTCGACTTTCTTGTTGTTCAGCAACATACAGAAACTCCTCAGCTGTATTCAGACTGAAAACAGCCCTGTGTAAAACAATACGAGGGGCTGTGTTGGTGTGGACACGTTGTTTAAAGTGCTCGTTGATGCTTCTCATCTCTTGCATCATTGTACTGTGTTCCCTGTCCCTGGTCCTATTCTCGTTAAGCGGGTGTAATCACTGACCCCACCAACAACACACACATCCACCTCGACCACAGTTTTTCAGCTTTTCCTTCACTGTTTTACATCAGCTAAAATGTCATTAGAAATTTTAAGTCAAATAATTGGTAAAATCACCTGTTTATATCTTTTTATTATCCCCGTTTATTCTGTTTTCGTTTCTCGTTCCTTAAACAATATTAAATCTAATATAGGAACCATTTTCTGTATTTTAAAATCCAGCGTCTTTTTGTATTGATATTTTCTTCACCTGTGTAGATATTGACAGAAGTTGTTTTCTCTCTGATTTGTAGCTCCAGAAAGCAGTCGGTCCAGAGATCACCAAGAACGATCTGGTCCCGGCCTTCCAGAATCTTCTGAAGGATTGTGAAGCTGAGGTTCGTGCTGCTGCAGCCAACAAAGTCAAAGGTTAGTCCATGGCTACACATTAATTAGTAAAAGTATAAAGGCCTGGTGGAGACTTGAAATGTAAATTGCATAGGTTAAACTGATCAGTGCTTCAGCTTCTTGTCCAGGCTGTTCCATATTTTATTGACGGTGTACTTTTTTCTTTTTGTTAGAATTCTGTGAGAACCTCCCAGAAGACAATCGTGAGCAAATCATCATGACTCACATTCTGCCCTGTGTCAAGGTAAAAAAAAAAAGAAAGAAAAAAGAACTTTTGTGTCTGTCACATTGTGGCATTTCTCTGGCTCTGGTTCACTTTTCAGTTGAACTTAAGACTCTTTGATTTTGTTTTATTAAGCGTGGAAAAAGACTAGAGGCATGTCTTTTTATAGTCTTACCCAAAGCATTTATGCAGACATGTGATGGTGTGACATCTGCTTAAAGGAAAACTTTGTTTCTACAACCTGGCTCTTATTATTTAGTAGTTTTTGAGGATTATTCCTTTCGATAATGATGCTGATTTATTCACCAACTCAACTGCTAATATCGTGCAATGTGTCCAATAGGGCAAGCAACTGAAGTAGTCCAAAGAATCACACACGTTTTAAACAATCTGCCAATGTAATGAGAAAATCTGAACAGCTCATATGGATAATTGTCCACTTCAATACCAGTATCTGTGTGACCCACTTCTGTACATATACATTACAAAAACACATGTAATGGCTCCTTGACTAGCTTTACTCATTGACTCCATTACCTGGGCTTTGGTTTCACTGTAGAGTGCACACAGAGTTATCTTCTTCGCCCCAGAATTGGTTTCAGTTGTTTAAGTGTTGCAGTGTGTGTTGGTCAGTCGGTATCGTTTGTTACTGCTGGAGTTCGCTGCTCCGCTAACATTAGTCTCTGAGTGACGGCGTAGAAAGTTCACAATATACTTCAGGTTCGTCTCCCAAAGGTAATTATTTAGTCATTAAATAAAAATAAAAAAAGCTTTTGCCTTTTTTTTGAAGATGAACTGCAAGATAACTCTAGCGTGCGCTCGCTGTAGACTGTCTGGGTACTGCACTGCTCTCGCAGTTGAGTTCTGCCTTTGTTGTTCTGTCAACATCACTTTATTAACTAAAGAATGTTTTTAGAAAATGTTTTTTTGACATTTGTGAATTGATTCAGAATTGTCCACGTCTGCATTGTGATTCATCTTAGAATCGAGAAATTTCCACATCTCTAGTATTCATTTTAAATTATTCTTTGATTTCTCTCCCAACTCTGGTAACTTGTGTTGCTTGCCCTACTAGACTCCATATTTTCCCAGATTTTTCCCATATCTTAACAGCTGGTGGCTAAAATGTAGTAATTGATAGAATGATGACTAAAGCAAAAGTATCTTTCAACAAAATCTTAAATGAAACAGCAAATTTTCAGTATTTCTAGTTAATGATGAAACATGTTAAAGTTGGCATCATTTACACGCACACACTAAAGAAGAGATGGTCTGATACAACCTGCAGAAACAGCAAATCCATAGATGCCCACTACTCTAACTTCCTAACCACAACTGGCTACAAATGGGTGTATTTTGTGGGGCTGTTGCAAAAGTCATCGGGTGAGGCATTTGAGTCTGCCAGTGTTGTTAGGATTTTAAACAGCAGGTGGCACTGTTGTTTTTATTATATCAAACTAAGTTAAATTGTAGTGCCACAGATTAAAAATTGAATCATTGCAGGTTGTGTTTTTATATTCAATAATGGTAGTGGCAGAAGAAGCAGACCAGAGAAATTCCAGTCAAGAGAACCGGTTAGTGTTGCAAAGGGCCACTCAGCTTATACTGACAACATATTGACAGTAAAGCAAAGCTATACAGGTAGCAATAAACAGACACACCAACGTAGAGAGGTGTGGAAACAGCAGATGATTCAAAAACATACAGCACCAATAAAGACTTTTGACTGGTACTGCATGACACTTAATACTTAGACATTGCATTTCCCTTTAGGCTAGGTGATTTGATTTGATTGGGCAGCATGTTATGGATTTGGAGCAAAAATATTTTCTCAAAAATGCTAAATCTTTTAGAACTTATTGAAGGTTTTATTTCCACTAAAACCTTCAATATGATACATGAAAATAATGTTTGTTAATCCGGCATTATTTGGTATCAGTTATCTTTAATATGATCAGGGAACGGAAACGGGTAATATCCATGCCCCTTTCTTAAATTATGGCATTTTGTTCCCGTCTACATCATATTTAACGGTTTCGAACTACAGTACTTAACTGCAATGACTGTTGTCTACACTAGTATTAAGCCCACTTTGCTGTGTATTTACACCTACGTAGATTATAGCCTTCCTCTCTGTAGTGTGTTGTGAATATGACCTAGAGCAGTAGCCTAGATGTTTATTTACGTATTTGCTTTCTTAACTATTTGTTTGTTCTAATCTCTCTGTCTCCTGTGTGTCCCGTCCCTGACCAGGAACTTGTTTCAGACACCAACCAGCATGTGAAGTCGGCCCTCGCCTCAGTCATTATGGGCCTTTCAACCATCCTGGGCAAGGACAACACAATAGAGCACTTACTGCCTCTTTTCCTGGCTCAGCTCAAGGACGAGGTAAAGGAAATGCAGACTTGTAATTGTTGGACACAAATTTGTTTACCCATATTTTACACACTGCTGGCTTTGGAAATCCTCAAGGGGTTCTGATTGACCAACTTCCTTTGGCCTTTGGTGATCAGCGTGTCTGAGACAGGTTAAAGCCACTTAGCTGCAGTCACCAGATGTACGTAGCTGCTTCCTGACCTGGTAGGAGGATGATTCATGCATTTGGCAGCCAGACTGAGACCTTAAAATTAGAAGATTGAATAGCTGTCTAGAGCCGTTACAGTAACAAAATTGTAGATTCAGTGGGTTTTTTGAAATCTGTATGTATAACGTGTATTACAAAGGGCTGGGCTTTAGCTGATGAATGTCCGTGTACTTTCTTTTAACGTAACAGGTTCATCTAGAGCAACAATGGCTCCAATGAATACATTTCCATGGAGCTCATTTGCATATTGGGATTAGACATTAGAGTTTGGCTGGTTAAACACAGAAGTATATAAATGTTTTGGAAAGCTTGAAGCTGTCAGTTCTGCCACTGCTCTCCTTAGTCCTATTTAAAGATGGCCCATTTTCCTCACAGCACAAAACAAGACCAGGAGTGTCTAATTAGATTACAGTCCAAACTGACAGCTTTGACTCACAAATTTCAATAATTCAAGGTGCGTCTGAGGACAGTTTTAAAGGGAGAGAAATGGAGAACATTCTGCAGACACGCCATTTATTCAAGAGATGAATTATTGCAACTTGTTTCTTTGCATTATTTGGCTGCTAAGTTAACAAGCCTGGCAGAGAGTAGCAAATCATTGTGCAGTTTTAGGTGTCTGGTTTTTGGGAATATGTGGATGAAATTTTTTTTTTTTTTTTTTTTAGCTCTTCCCATTGTTAATATCCTGTCTAGATAAGTACTAAAGCAGATTTCCATTTAAGGCCCGTGGATATAAACCTAGGTTACATTATTCTGGACAACAGTACTTGATCTAATCTGTTTTGTTTAGAGTGACTAAAGTAGCTTGGCTTGTCCAGAGCCAAGAAATTTGCACTTTGAGAGTGTAGTGCTATAATTGTTGAACACAGGGCTTTTTGCTTGACATTATATGGGATTTATGGTAAAAAATGTGTCTAATATTTGGAGACTTAGTTGTAATAAAGATGTGTTGCCATGAGCTTAACTTGTTCATTTCAATGATCCTCCTTTCACAGTGCCCTGAGGTGCGTCTCAACATCATCTCCAACCTAGACTGTGTGAATGAGGTGATTGGCATCCGTCAGCTCTCCCAGTCTCTGCTGCCGGCCATTGTGGAGCTAGCAGAGGATGCAAAGTGGAGGGTCCGCCTAGCCATCATTGAGTACATGCCCCTGTTGGCAGGCCAGCTGGTGAGTCTCTGAAACCCACGTAAAATATGTTTTAAAGGTCTTCCTAATTAGTACCATGCATTGAATCAGAATATATAGCAATGTGCAGACAACCAGACTTTATTCAGCCTGATTTAACTGGAGGCGTTCAGGAAATTGCTCTAACTATGTTGTGTCGTTGTTCCCTCAGGGAGTGGAATTCTTCGACGAGAAGCTCAACACCCTTTGTATGGCCTGGCTTATTGACCATGGTAAGGACTCTCATGGGTTAAAGTTTTACAAGCAGTTACATCAGACATCAACCGATATAATAGACTATATGTACTGTATCGTGCTAAAAAGCCGCTCAATGGCATGAAATTAATTCCCAAACTACCTTTTCTGGGTACAAAATCCTTACTTTGAATGTTTTCCTGTTGCTGCTTCAGCCTGTGTCACCATTATAATGCACTCAGCCTTTTTTTGAATGATTTCACACACAACTCCGGCTACATCTGCTTATTGTCCATTATACACTTCAGCAAGGTTGCATTAATTGTCACTACTGTTGTATCTGACTCTTATTAGTTTTCCTTATCTCCAGAGCCTCACTGCTCTCACTCACCTGGGCCTAACAAGTCTGCAGACAGGTCTCATCTGATACTGTATTATTACCAGGACAAAGAGAGGCTGGGGTAGAAGGGGAGGAATTGATGAGTATATGTAGTGGTGGTGAGAAAACTCAGGGAGGGACAAGATGTGGCAATTTGTAGATCTCTGCAAACATATAAATGTTAGTAAAAAGGCTGTGAATAAAAGCCCTCCTTCTCTCTAGTTTCATGTACAGTATACTGTAGCTGTGAGGAGGAAAAGAGCACGGTGAAATACAGAGTGAGCGAAGTTAACTTCATCCGTTTGCACAATGGTTTTGACAAGTGGTCATCAGAATCTGTGTCACTACACACCATAATATAAATGAACTGACTTCTTGTACTGTTTAATCTTTCTGTATGTTTATCTCAAGCTACTTTAGTTTAACCTTGTTTCTTGCTGTGAAATTTATATTGAGTTAATAGAGTTAAAACTCACAATTTCAGGGGTGGGAATCTCACGAATCGATTCAGGTTCTTTGGTGTCCCGATTCTTGATTGAATGAATAGAAAAGGGGCACTGGTGTCCTTATTCTACTGAAATACAATAGGAAACATAACTGGCAATTAAGATAAATGGTCTGCAGCCTTTTTATTTAAAAAAAAAAAAAAAAAAAGTTAACTGCATTAATTAATTAATTTGAAAGCATCTTAGTCTCCTGGCTGTATGAGAATAAAAATGAGGGGGAGGAGGAGTGCTCCATTGTATTGTTATTAACATCATGTCTCCAGTAGTGAAGAGCAGCCTCTCTGCTGCACCGCTCCGGTGAAAAGACATCATTGTACAAAACGCTGAGCGGGCGCAGGGTTTTTGAGGTGAAACAGACTGAGCGCCCAGTTATTTTCTTCACCTCCAGAGTTGGTTTAAGTTTAATGCTGCAGTTTGTTAACAGTCTCTGAGTGATGACATAGAAAGACTTCACATTTATCTTGCAAAGGTAATTTAGTCATTAAATCAAACCATGCTTGCAACCGCTGCCTTTTTTGAAGATGAATTACAAGATAACTCTAACACGCAGTTGAGTTCCGCCTTTATTGTTCCGTCAGCATCACGTCATAAACTAACTAAGAATATTGATTTGTGACATTTGTGAATCAAAGTAGAATTGTCCACTTCCGCATTGCAATCCATCTAAGAATAGATTTTTATTTATTTTATTTTTTTAAATGTTCTTTTAACCCCCCACCCCTACAAAGTTGTTACTGTGAGCGAGCATTTATATGAGCAGGTTTGCCCTGGGCCTTTTGTGCTCCTGGCTTATCTTTCTATCTAGCAGATCAGACTGACTTGAGAGACAATCATCCATATTCAAATGCTGGAAGCTATAAAACACACCCTGCTCCATTTTATAACCTAGAACATTGTCTTATGCATAAATTTTTCACTCAGCGTATATAGTGTTCTCTTCATCGAGTTTTCCAATTAGAGAGACTCGCACTATTGAGGACAAAAGGCCAGCTGGGTTACATCATTGGAATGTTGCTGGTGTGAGTTTCTGTACGTGTGTGTGTGTGTGTGTGTGTGTGTGTGTGTGTGTGGCTGGGGTTAGGGCTGTGCCACCCTTACATAAGCCCTTCAAAGAAAGACAGGACTACAGAAATCAGCCCTTGAATCTTTGCCTCACTGACACTATTGCCACGAACTCTTCTCTCATTTTAACACATTCACCATACTGATTTGACTTGATCATTTTCACAGTATGTTCAACCAGGATGTTAAGTAAAAAAATTATTTTCTAATCTTTAAATATACTGTACTGCTACTGTGAGATTCTATTGAATGTTTTTTCAAGCTGTATCATCTGTTGTACAAATATATCCTGCGCTTAATTTTTAAGGCAGCAGTCATATAGCCTATATGGGTTTTATTTTGGACATCCTGGCATTTCACAATTGCAGACCTGCCAACCCGCACGCATTTTGCGTAGCAGGTACACATTTTCATATCAAAGTACGCTGGTACGATTTGTCACTCTAAACTACGCAAAAAGCTGGTGATGCCTGTGAGTTCAATTGTGCACATGCAGTACTCAAGTCTAACAGCAAGAGGCAGCAGCGTCTGTCCTGCCGAAAAGCAGAAGAAGAAGAAGAATTCGACCAATCATAGCACCAGATTCATTCCGCCCACTTTCACCCAAATATGAAGCGGAGATCATGATTGACAAATGTGTAATGTCATTCCAAGAGACTGTAACTCAACAGCAACACGATTTTATCCCTCTCGTTCCCCCTCCTCACTCCGGCTGGCTGCTTCCTCAAGTGAGGACTTTTTTTTTTTTTTTTTTTTTTTTTTGAACTCCTTTGCAAAGGTAAACAGACCAGGGTGGCTGTGGAAAGGTGAAATTGCGATTTGAGTCAACTTAAGTTAACACAGACCAGCCAACCTTGGGAAAAATATTTAATGTTAGCGCCCAATGTTACGTAACTTGCAAGCTAACTTGTTTACCAGGCGTTTAAGTTGGCAAAGTAACATTAAGTTATATTGTCTGTGTGTCGCAGGTTGTTCAACGTGAAGTTTCATAGTACTGTATTCATAAATATTATTGCAGCCAAACCTGTAATAAGAGGAGCAGATGATTACAAAGTGAGTGCATGTGCCACAGAAATAACGTGTGTGTGTGTTGGCACTGTAGTCTATAACTTTGCCTACTCTTGGAAAATTCCAAGTCAAGGAAACGCCCCCCACCCCCTTGCAAATTAAGTCCAATATGTAAGGAGGGATGTGATTGCTTTTACAGTTTCAACAGCCATGTTCATATTCAGCCTGTATTTTTATTAGGTCATCATACCATTAAGTAATAGCCTACTTATTTCACCATAATCACAAAATAGTCTGTTTAGGCTGGTTTGGGTTTTACAGCTACATTGTCATCGTCTTTTCAAATTAGCTGAAAATCATATTTTCAGAAATTAAATTGGCTTAAAGTTTGATTATTGTGGAGGTGAAAACGATAGAAACTATAAAAATGCAGCAGTAGTGGTAGGTTAGTGTGTAGCTTAAGTGAAATTTTCCTTGGGTAAGCTATGTTCAGGCAGGTGAGGACAAATAGACAAACGGGCATAAATGACCAACTGACAGTATTAGCATCTGCAGATATTTTTGTAAACAATCTGTGAAGAGTATCAAGAATTTTCATATCAGTGCATCCCTCACTTTTTGTCTGTTTGCTGCATGTATGCAAATGAACTGTAATGCGTATGTATGCAAATTATGTACAATAATTCATTGTGCAATCAGCACTATTTGCATCTGACGCATGTAGGGTCACCGAAGTGGCACTCAAAAAAAATTCATCCAGGGTTGGCAGGTCTGCAGTTGACAAATGCTACATTTTGTCTACAGAGAATTATCACTCACTGATCGCTCTACAGCTCCCCTCGTCCTGTACAGAGCTTTATAGTGAGTTTCTGCAGCTGCTGGATGACTAAATAATTAGCAACTGTTGGCTAACAAGTTTGCCATATCAACTTAAAAGGTGATGATATGTTGTTGTGTTCACTGCCCCTAAGGGGCCAAAAAATCATTACGGTTTTATGCTTAAACATTACTGAAACTATTAACTTCTTTACCACACACTTGAATTGAAGCAGCAGGTTTCTATGGGGAAGGAAAAAAAGATGAATTATGTAAAGTGCACTAGAAAAGCTTAAACCTGTCAGCGGTTTCATCAGGTTAATGTTGTCTGTTCAAGAAACATAAAATGATCCAAATTAATTAATGTCACTGTTGTTTTCTAGTGTATGCCATCCGTGAGGCAGCTACCTGTAACCTCATGAAGCTGGTGGAGAAGTTTGGAGCTGAGTGGGCTCAGAACACCATCGTGCCCAAAGTGCTGGGCATGGCCAATGACCCCAATTACCTGCACAGGATGACCACTCTATTCTGCATCAACGTGAGTCAATGCCATCAGCTCCCAAAATCCTGCTCTCATGTTTAGATCCTTGGAGTCACTTTGAAGGGTGTAACAATCCATCAATGAGACCCATTTTTTTTCCAATACAATTCACCAGCTTTTGTCTAAATCTACATGAGTTCCCTTTTTCACCACATTCATATATTATCTGTAAATGTCACTGACTTGTCATCCTTGGTGACCACCTCTATTGTGTGTCTTAGGCTTTGTCAGAGGCTTGTGGCCAGGACATCACCACTAAGCAGATGCTACCAGTGGTCCTCAAGATGTCCAATGACCAGGTGGCCAACGTACGCTTCAATGTGGCCAAGTCCCTTCAGAAGATCGGCCCCGTCCTCGACAGCAAGTACGTTGATGATGCTTTCTCTCCACAGTGACAAAGATGTGCTGCTGCATGCAAATCGGACCAGCAGAAAAGTTGTTTAATAATTTCCCTCCTCTGTGTTTGACCCCAGTGCCCTTCAAACAGAAGTGAAGCCAGTGCTGGAGAAACTGGCCACAGACACAGACATGGATGTCAAGTACTTTGCCCAGGAGGCTATCAGTGGTGAGCATTTCTTTTTTTTTTTTTCCCCAGTGTGTACAAACTTAGTATGCTATGCATCTTCAAAACTGATCGCCTTCTCTTCTCTACACAGTTCTGGCCCTGGCATAACCAACCCAACATGGCTAAACCAGACAACCACCCGAAACAATAACGCAACACTTTTACAAGATATTTATTGATGTTCAGGAACAACTGGTAAATGTATAGAGAAAGCTGTTAACAATTGTTTTATCCTTTTCTGTTTTTTTTTTTCCTTTTCTTTTCTTTTTTTTTTTTGACTGTCCAATGGTAGTCCACGTCCAGGCATAGCACAGGCTTCTTTGTTAACCTTACGCTTTGCTGTAAATGGGTGCTTTAACAAAGGCAAAATGTGATGAAATTGCATTATGTGGTGCATGCTGAACCAATGTGCTACTGTACTAGCTAGGCATCGCTAATCACAACCCCTCTCACATTCCTCCCTTTTTACATCCTTGGCCACTGTTGTACTTTAGCCACAGTCATCGCAGCATACCACATGTCTATGTTCGCTACTCAGTGCCCAGCGCCGTGCTAGCTCTCTGCACTTTTCTCCCAGTGCTAGACTTAAACTTTGAGCAGCAGATGGTGCAACAAGCTGTTTATTTTGCTGAGCTTCCTCTCCAATCAGCCCTTTGATCGCTCTCTTTTCCCGGAGACACTGGTGTGGCTGTCCAGACAAGTGATTGAAAGGTCTGTGCCGGTCTAGAAGGCAGTCTTCTTTTTGCACCAGACCAAATCTGTTGTGTCTCTTAAATGCTTCACACGATTGTTCTGTACAAAGAAATAATGGGGGTGTCCATTACTGCATGTAATCTGATGAACTCTCTCATTGATTGCACGTACTAATCAATCTCAAATAGTGTCCTTTCCCAACTGCGAGACTACCCTGCCCCTCTACACAGTTTGTTCTCTGCAGCAACACAGATTGAATTGGTCAAACAAATGAATTACCTCGACCCAAAGTAATAGGGACCAGCTCAGTCGTAAAGTGTTGCTCATAATTATCCCTCCTCTAAATCCTCAGTGATTTTGTTGATGTACAAGGGTGGGAAAAGTAGTGTGTCCGTTGCGATTTGATTCTGCAATATGCTCTCGGCATTGCTCTTAATTTTTGTGCCAATGACTTTGATCAGCAGTGGTGTTTTTCTTTTTTTATGCCTGGGTAAACAGTTTTCACCTGTCCTGTTCTGTAAAGAGACGTTCTTTTCTGTAAGGGACATTATTCCTTGGACGTTAATGGGATGGTAAAACTAAATTGACTACAGCTATCGGGTCTGTTGGATTAATGAAACCGCGGCACTCCTTGTGTCCTTGAGCCACCAGGTTTCCCCTTAAGTCCATGCTAAGTCCTCCACTGTGTATGAGATTTAAAAGCATATGGTCGGCGAAGGGGCCACCCAAGGATGCTTGCTGGCGGATCTATACACGATGGAGAACAAATGCATGCTTTCAAAGAAAGTGGGATGGGGGGACATCGAGCATGTGTACGTAAGACTGCATAATGTTTTATTATGGGGTGGGAGCTGGGATGGTTATGGGCGGGTTGAATAAATGTATCGTCTGTGTTGAAAAAAGAAACTTTTGTCTTTCCCTGAACTACTCCCGCTGTTCCCTCCTCCCCCTCCCCTCTCGTTTTGTTCTCTTGAATAAACCTTGATTGTTGATTGTCCTGTATCACGAAGACTGTGCTTTTATTTTTATTTTGAAATCTCTTCACAATTGGGATGCTGTACTACTGTATCTGAATAAAGTAACACAAAGGAACCAGTGTAGCCTGCTTTTATAACTAGTTACAGCTGCAGTACATCAAGACCTCTTGGCAGTGTAATCGCCAATCTCTTACTGCATGATGACAATCGACAGGAAATGATCATATCAAAACAACCGCGTTGTTTTATTAGCAATTAAAATGATTTGACATGAGAAGGATATCAAACACAACACAGTAAAATGTAATTTATATCCAATTGATGGAAAAATTTAAAAAGATTCCAACAAGGTAACATAAAAATACTGTAACATTAATAAAATCGCTCCAAGTCAAATATATACTCATAAAGTTGCATAACTGCAAGTTTCCCCTTGAGCCACACTTTGGTACAAGATGACTGTATAAATAGCTAATAGTTAAAATGAAAGTGCTGGAAGAAGTTTGTGTAAACACTGAGTCTAGTTGATGTATTAGTCAAGTAAAAGTACTGAAAGTTGAAATCATTGAAATGGGAAGCTTAGTCACTGAACGCAGATAAACTGTTAAAGGATAAAAGATGAAAACAGTAGAAATGTCATTTAAAAAGTAAGATGAAAGCAGTTGAAATGTCAGTCGACATGTTGGGCTGAAAGCAGGCGAATTGCTTTTCGAAGCGTAAGAGTCAGAAGCAGCTTGGTGAAAGCTGAAATGTCAGCTGATGTGTAACAACTGAAAGCAGTTGGAGTGTCAGTTAAGATAAATGCAGTTGCAGCCATATTTTTTTTTGACATTTGCTTTGCTGTTGAATGTTTGAGGTATTCAGTGCCTTCATGTCATGTCAGTATTTGGTACGGTGTTCGGCACCTCTGGCATGTGGTCGGGTCTGTCGGCACGTTTGGACGCTGCTAAAGCTTTGTCAAGCTTGCGTAGTGACGGAGTGGATGACAATTTTCAAGTACTGTCATAATTCTGGTTTGGTTTGGGTTCTGGACTCTTGACTTATCTGTTGTAGGATTTAACATTGTTGTTCTGCTGCCATTCCTGTGTAGCTTGTACTCTGTTTGGGGATTGGTTACTTGCTGGAAAATACATGTTTTAAGTGGCAGCTCTCCTACAGACTACCACATCTATTATCCCCTCAACCTTCACCAGCCTTTCAGGGCCTGCTGCTGAGAAGCGTTCCCGCAGCATGACGCTGCGACCCCCAGGCTTCACGGAGGGGGTGATGTGTTTCTGGTTGTGTGTTTTTGGCAAACAGTGTTCATTGCAATGGCAGAAAAGCTGGAATATACACTTTGTTGAGTATAAAGAAAAAACAAATGACATCCACTATAATTCGCCGATGTAATGAACTCCTTGGATATTCTTATAAACAATATTTATACGCTTTTTAAGTATAGTTTCTCAGCCTGTAAACGACTTCAAATAAATGTGGGATTCATTTCACATGTTCCTCGTCTCATATTTGGTCAGCTCTGACCTGGTAGGCAGCTGCTGTGGAGATGAAAGCGCAGGTCCTCCGGGCTGTTTTGGCCACAGGGAACCATGCAGAGCAAGGCGGGATCTGCAGCTGACCCCTGCCCTCACCCTGACCCCTGCCCTCACCCTGACTACTGCTGGGGAGAGAATGCAAGTAAAACAGTCTTCATTTTTGCTTTTTTTCACACATGAAAAAAATGTGTTGTCATCTTTTTTTTTTTTTTTTTTTGCACAAGTAATGAAGTTGTACTTTGTTTTTCGCTATATGCAGCAGATCTTAGATGTTCTCATCTTTTTGTTGATTTCCAAATGAGCAATAAGCGCAGAGGATTAAGGCAGTAAATCAGATGGCAGAGATCTTTATTAGAATCTCAACCTTCCCTTTTTAATCTCCTCAAATCTCCCATCAGCCTTCCCTTCAGAGCCATGTGCCCTCCCAATCCTCCACCCGGCCCTTTTACTGTATACCCCCATCACCAAAGCACATTATGCACATACTGTATAGCGTAACGCACAGGTTGGTGGTAGCTGCTGTATGTCAGCACATTCTGCTACAGCGAGGCCACCTTGAGAGCTATTTAGAATATAGTAGCTTCAAGGCGGGGCGTGTTCTTAAAGAAACGGTGAGAGGCAGGAGGAGGATTGATCGTAGAAGGAACCTTTGAGACAGTCTATTTTTTTTTAAAGCTAGAAGCAGAGGAACACGCCAAGCTTTAAACTACAACCGAAAATCTTCATTAAAACACGATTACTTGAGGACGAAGGCTAATCCTCCCCTAAATCCACTTGAGTTCATGAGGCAGTAATGAAACAGCAGCAACCTATTTCTTTCCTATTTAGATCCTGTTATTTGGGGGGTGGGGGGTGAGGGGGGCGGTGGTTGGGGGGGGGGATTTTCAGCAGCCAGGGCACTTGACAGCACTGAGAGCCTTGACGTCAATGCAGCTGCCTCCCAGGACTGTGTCATTTATAATGAAAGGAGTCAAGCAAAGCCCCCACGCAGCAACGGCGCTCGCATACACACACTCACACACTCGCACACAGTGAGGTCAGATGCTCTCAGGGTGACAAATGACAAACATCAGTTAGGGAGAAGAGGAGCGTTGGCCCACATGTTTTCCCTAAGTCACCTTGTCACTTCTACTCCTCCCTCCCTCCCTCCCTCCTCTCTCATTCTGTCATCTATTCACTGTTTATAAACTGTACAAACTTTCTTCTCTAGAATAATATCGGGGTGGCGGTGAGAGCAGAGAAAACACAAAGGTTGCTCATGTAGAGTGTATGTGTGTGTGTGTGTGTGTGTGAGATGCTTGGCTTGGCTGTGACATCCATTCCAGAGCCTGCAGGAGCTGATTTTTTCCAGGCACTACTGGGTCATCTGTACTGGGATTTCTGGCTCTGTCCATCTGCCGGCCAGCGTGTGTTCGGCGCGTATTCAGAGACAAGGGAATGAGGCTAAATAATGGGGGACACACGTCTGCGAGTGCAGCGTGACCTTCAGTGAAGAGCTATATTTCATATAAGCTTTTTCATTGCGAAGAAAAATCTTTGTTCCACCGGTAATCCTCACACATACCGTGCAGAGCCACAGCATTTACGTCACGCTCAGTTGCTACAAAGCCTGTTTGCTGCACTGGGCTTGCAGTTTTTTTTTAAGTGTGTTGTGTGTGTGTGTGTGTGTGTGTGTGTGTGTGTGTTCATTACATGGTGGATATCAGAGAAAAAGTGCAGCTTTTTAAAAGGAGTTCATTTTTCCTTCAGCGTTCAGAGCTTGAACATTTGTCTCTGAGCCTGTTTTTTTATTTATTTTTTTATCGTGCAGCACTAATCCTGAACAGTGCTGTGATCTCCTGCTCTAAAAGACGCAGTAGGATGTTGTCATCCACCCTCCTCCTGTTGTCATGGCAACCATTGATGTCATTACAGTATACTTTGGCCTGATGAGTGAATAGGCCTCTGATATTGTGATATTTTACTGGAAAAAAAAACAGGAAGAAGAAGAATACCAGCTTTCTTTCTCTGTCTCTCACCCCCAAGAGTGTCTGTGACAGGCAGCTAGCTGGAGGTCTCAGTAGCAGACAACAGCACTGAATACACACTATAAATAACTACATTCACAACTGGAAAATGGCGTTCACTTGAATGCAGGCAAATTTGCGTCGAGGTCGTACTTTTTCAGATCTAGAATCAAAGTGTGTGTAACTACCCTTAACAATTTACTTGGAGTTATTATTTTTTTCTCTCTCATGCAGGAGCAGGAGGTGTTGAGCAGGAAGAAGAAGGAGAATTTATTTTTATTATTCACGCGGAGAGACACTCCCAGCTCTTTCCACAGAGCCAAATTAAGTTTGCATTAAAGGATGCAAAATGCAAGGCTACGTCAGCTGAAGTCTAAACAGGATGAGAGGGGAGTTTATACAAGCACGAGCGTGTATGACCCATCCTCATGTTTCAGACTTATCAGTTTGGCTCAGCAGCACCAGCAGAGTCTGATCCCAGGAAAAGAAGTGAGACCCTGGTTTCCATGAACATATTGAACCCCCCCCCCACAACCAACCTCTGGCAGTGTAATAGTAGGATTAGCTGTTCTCTGTCTAAGTGGGCTGATTGGATTGACGTGTTCCCTCCACATGATCCTTTCCACACAGGAGGCACAAACAGCGCTGAGGAGTCATTTCATTTTCTGGTTGCACATTTTGTATTCACAGACTGAGTATTTACAGCCCTGCAACTTTCTGCTCAGATGTACAGCTGAGATCAATCAGCCAATCACTGCTTGGCTGAGGACAGGCCCCCGTTGTCTACACTTTACTATCAGAAAGGTCTGCGCGGTTTACTAAATATTGACAGGCGAATGGACTACATGTGATGTCAGATCAGTGATCTCAGACATGGGTCAGTTCTTATCAGTGGCGATGACTTATTCAGTTCCTCCTCCAGCCTGATAAGACTGAGTATAAAAGCAAAACGCTGCAGTGGATCACAGCTGGTTGTACACGACAAAAGAGGAGCACAGTTGTCTAGCAGATGTGTGTATGCAGTGGGCGATATGGATAAATCATGCAACACAATATACGCAATGTTGTGTTGTTATATCAATATATATCGTGATATAGTACATTTTTTAAAAATGTGTTAGTGGTTCAACAAACCAGACATTAATTAAATACCTGAGAAATCAAAGTACTTCATCCTATTAATCCATAAATCGTATAAAAATCCAATATTGCCATGAAGCAGTACTGCTCGTTCATTTGAAAAAAATTGCCCACAATGGCCTAATACACCCGCAGATATTAAAGGGATAGCTGCCATGGTATAAAGAGTAAAATCTCTGTCAGATAACAAATGAGTATTATCATGTTCATTCTCTCTGACTCAATCACACATTTCAGCAGAGTATATTAGAGGCACAGCGTTCTGTCATTAAAGGGTAAGTTCCCCCAAATAGAAAAATATTTGTCCAGATTTTGAGATATGTGTCTCTGAGATTTCTGCCTGTACATAATGGGCACAAACAAGTGGTCAGTAGGGTCCATTAGGAAATTATCCGGGTATGATTGGTGTGGCAGACATCTCACACACATATCTGAAAACAGGGCAAATTAAACCACAACTCCGCATGGCTAGAAACTGCTGACATATACGGAAGAAAATGTTTTTTTCTGTAATTTGGGTGAACTAACCCTTAAATGTCATCAACACGTGAGAGTTGTTCATATGTGTCAGAGGTGATTTAAATTTAGCACTTAACATCCTGCGGTTGTGTCTGAATCATCAGTTTGAGTTGATGTCTGCTTCTAACCAAACCTGTGTCAGATAGTGCTGGCAAACAAATGCACATTTTGTTTTCTCACCTATTTGTCAGACCAGACAGGCACAGTTTTAATGCCTCGGGGTAATTCTGTCCAGGTATGCTGTCATTACTAAACAGGAAAACATCTTTTCTTTCGAATACTTCCTCTGACTGCCTAAACATCCTGGTACGTTCTCTGTTATCTGATGTAGAGAACTACCAATCTGTCATCTCCTGTGTAGTTTTGGTATTATGTTCATTTAAAGGTAGTGACAGGAAATATGTAAGGAATTTATGAGACTATTAGCACCATCAACAAAAGTAGAAGTGAACTGAAGTCATTGGTAGTTTAAGAGCGGCATTACAGGATATAAATATTTAAACGATGCAACAGAACCAGTCCTGTGGCTCCTGCTGGATTGACCGCCGCGAGTGCTTTAATTCTGGGTGAAATGATTTCAGGTTCAACTATGACTCAACAGTTTATATGAAGCACTTGGTGTGATTCATTTTTCCAAGTCATTAACCCCCACCAACACCGAGCAACCCCGGGGGTGCTATCAGACGGGTGCAGCTTGTAGTTACAGGACAACTGGATTATGTGGAGAAGATGTGATGGAGACAATACTTTAAGTGTCAGCTCTGTAACCGCGTTTCAACAACCAGGATGAACACAAACAGAGTCGCTTCAAAGCATTGTCAAAACACACTGACAAATGATGAGACTCATCAACACCCACACACACAAAAAAAAAAACACCCACAATATTATGTTCAATAAACCTTTTTTTTAATCTCAACAGCAAGTTAGCTTATGTGTGGTCAACATCAATGAAGGTAAATATAAAACTGGATTTCTATTGATAGATTGATGTTTTTGTTTTATCAGCAGGAGGTGAAATTATGATACTTGGATACATGTCCACTAGAATCTTCATGACTTTAGTCTTCAACTAGAGAAATATTGCTATAATACTTTTAAATGGCATACACTGATTGACCAACAAGAAAAAGCACGGTAGAGAAGCTGACAAAGAAGCTCCAAAACTCCACACGGTGGGTCATACAGGGAAACTTCTGAGGGACTTTGGTTTTGTACCTTTGTAAAACCTGGCTCTACTTACTTTCAGGAAAAAGAAAAATAATCAAAAGTAATCATAATAAAATAAATGATAAAAGGGTCCAACCAGAAATAATGGTACTATTCATAGTCTTAATTTAGATTGAAAATATGAAAAGTAAAAAGGCACACTGAACACTATTCACGTTCAACACAAAAAAAAATTCCCCTCGGTGCAACTTGAGTGTGCACTGAAGATTCACTACACCCCTAATTTGTACAAAGAACACTTGTCGTAAACTGAAAAGTGTTGCTCTCTTTCTTGGATTAAATCAACAATCAGATAAAGTGTTACTGTGTCTGGTCTTTCTTTGAAAGAAATTTGTTTTGTGTCCATTATTGGTGGGGAAGAGAGAGGAGAAAAGGTGTTTCCTACAGATTACAGTTTGTTTCATCTGCCAGGAAACAGCAGAGCGATACAAAACCTTTTCCCACCTCAAACACCATCGCCTCCTCCTCTCTCGCTACATCTCTTCTTCCCTTGGTTGTCAAAGTGCTCCAGTATTCAATTTCCACAGATCGTCCTGTAGGTGTTCTAGCCTGACCATTAACAATGAAAGAAAATAATCATCAAAACATTCACTTAAGGCGAAATCCACCCTTAAATACCCTCGCACTGCCATGTATCAACAATTTGATGTTCTGCAAACTCCAGAATTATTATTTTATGTTCAAGCTACTTCATACTCTTGTTCTCGAGTGGTTCATTGTCTTTCCAAAAGACATTCTCAACACGACCCACAAACTGGGTGTGAGCTGATTCTTGTCAATAAAGCGTGGGCGTATGGCCGTATAAACACATCCAGCTCTCCAAATGGTTTGTAAATTTTAGGGTGGAACTATTAAGGCAACCACAAGACCTGTTTTGTAACATGTCTTGTGGCTGTAGTGCATTCTGTTCTATTGAGGCCATTGTTGCTGGAGTACATCTGTTTGACTGTTAAAAGTCAAAGAGTATAACAGTGACTCAGTAAGCCTTTTCTCACACACCAAAAACTCGCTGTTTGGTGTTGATGTAAGATGGGTGTAAGGCCAGAAATATCTCAACCTGATGTCATACTGGATAGTTATACTCCGGAATAAAAAAAAACGCGCACTAATGAAGAACAAGAGAGGCTCTGGGATACACTGTGCATAGCCAGCAGTGTTAATTTGTTGAAATGATTAGTCGATTAATTAATAGACAGAAAATTATTCTGCAACAATTTTGATAATTGATCAGTCGTTTTAAGTTATTTTTTTAAGCAAAAAATGCCCAAAATGTTCTGATTCTAGTCCCTCAAATGTGAATATTTACCCATTTTCTTGATCTTCTGTGAGACTAAATTGAATATTTTTGGGGTTTGGCCTGTTGGTCAGATGAAACAACCAATTTGAGTATGTCAGCTCAGGCCCTGGGAAATTGTGATGGGCACTTTTCACTATTTTTGACATTTTATAGACTTAATTAATTAATTAATCAAAAGTCATCAGATTAGAAAATAATAAAGAATGAAAATAATCTGTTGTGCAACACTGTTAAAGGTGTTTAGGGTGGATTTTGCCTTCAAGTCATGCACAGGACTGCAACCACAGTTGGTCCACATGTTGTAGCCATCATTACGACTGGTAACTGCAGCTATAAAGAATCCTGGTCAAACCACTTTAGTCTGACTGTGAACTCTAGAAAATATCTGCTCAGTTGAGGCTACAGACTGAGCCTGACTGTCTTGTCTCTGAAGGTTAATGTGACTACACACAGTCCTAAAAGTTTAACCCGTGACCACTCGAGGTCACGCAGTCTGGCAGATGGTCGTGGCCTAATGATCTCATCTCAACCCTCTGACGTTCGTCGTCCTGTTATTCCAATGAAAAGTAGCTTTTTAAAATCATCATCATCAATTGTCAGAGAAGATACATCTGTGTGCTTCAAGTAGATTTAACACAGTCTTAAAGGACCAGTGTGTAGGATTTAGTGGCATCTAGCAGTGAGGGTGCAGATTGCAACCAAGTGAAACCCCTCCCCCTCCAAGCCTGTAGGAGAACCAGTGGCGGCAAAACTCGCAAAAAACATAAAAGACCCTCTCTAGAGTCAGTGTTTGTTTTGTCTGTTCTGGGCTACTGTAGAAACATGGCGGTGCAACATGGCGGCCTCCATGGCAGGGGACCCGCTCCTTATGTAGATATAAAGGGCTCATTCTAAGGTAACGAAAACACAACGCTTCTTATTATCAGGTGATTATACGCTAATTAAAACATACTTATGAATATTATATTCCATTTCTGCCAAGTCCGTTCCACTAGATGCCACTAAATTACACACACTGCACCTTTAAGTGTTGTAAAACAACAACAACAAGAACAAAAAAAAAAAAAAGAAATCTCTCGTCTTGTTGCTGGCTTGCTGTCAGTCAAAGAGCGGTGGTCAATAGTTGAAATCCAGTGTCAGGTGACTGATGTTCTGCTGGTCTTTGTCTCACAGCAGCCCCAACATCAGAGAGGAAACATTCTTTCATGAAATCTTATGCAGGGAATTTTTAAGGGGTCATTCCATTATTATAAACATAATTCATCATTAAAACAACACAGAGGCATGACTGGAGCATTGAGGATGTAAACCAGAACTAAGCAGTCACCTAAAAGCTACAACTGTGCACAGGTTGAGTTATTTTGAATGGAGACCAGAGTCAATACAGTGTTTGTCTTTTTCAGTAATGATGGATGTGATGCACTAATAATGTGATGGATGCAGAAAATTTGTCTGAATTGTGCAAACAAACGTAATCACACTCAAACACACTCACAAACACACACACACACACACACACAGACACACACACACACACATTTACACGCACACACACACTGTCTCCAGGCTTGTCCCTTCACTAGCAGGGCGAGTGAGAGATTATCTCCTGGTTACATCATCAACTCCAGTGATGTCACTGCTGACGACTCAGAGGTCCCGGGAACCAATCAGAGTTGGCTGTACAGGTGAGGCTTCCATTCATAATCCCCCAACATCAAGGATTAATATTGCTTCAGTATTGCCACAAAAATAGAATAATATCGACTGTCTAACACGGCAACTTCTCAACCAAACACACGTTAATTACATCAGCCCTCATTTATCTGGCAAATGCATGACCCACAATTCAACTGTTAAATAGACGTGTGGCCATTTTAACCTGCCAAAAGCTGGTAATCATCCTCATCTTATTGGCTGCACGAGTATAATGACACCTGGCAAAGTGTGTGCAATCAGATGGAAAGGTGGAAAAGCATTTCAGTAGTGTAAGAAATAAATCAGGATCAGTAGTTACAAGTTACAAAAAACACTGAAAACAAACAGAAGAAACGGTATTATTTACGTCACATAGCCAACACCAAAGCCTGCTGCTATATAGCTGTGTTATATTATCTAGTCAATTAACTAAATGATCTTAGAGAAAGTTTATCACTGTTAAAAAGCACAAATGTAGCACAAGCCTCCACAAATGGTGCATTACTCACCATCTTCAGCACGTTTGGCTATCTGTTTAGGCTTTTTTTGTGGAGGGTACTGTCAAATACTGTGTGTGTTAGTGTTGAAACCTATGCACCGATAAATATGACCATCATGTTAGCCTGTGCGCTCACAGTAGTGTGTAAAATCATTTCTATAAACTGGACAAGATCAGTTTCTTGCTAACATTTTTAACACTTGAATGTGCGGTGATATCCATGGTACCATGATAAATGAGGGCTATTTTCTCTTGTTCAGCTGTTTTTCATCTACTGAAATAGAAAAAAAAAAATGCACAAAAGTGTTTTGAGAACCAGTCTATTGTTGTTGAAGGTGTCCTATTTTAAATACAAAAAGCACTGCCAGCCATTGTGCTTTTGGTTGCCAGTCAGTCAGTCCTAAATTAGTTCACTTCCAAACCATTTCTAGGTGAAATGCTGCACTCTGGCAGCCTCCAGGATGTGCAGCATCCCCCCACCCCCACGGGCTGCACGGCGCAGTCCTGAAGAGCTCATCATCTCACAGGTGACACAACGTCCATGACAGCAGCAGCTTCGCCTAGTGAGCCCGGCGAAGCTCAACTTGTGCCACATATCGGACCTGTTCCCGTCTCGTAGAGCTGATGAGAACAAGAACAGAGGAGGAGAGGGAGAAAGGGAGGTAGTCTAAGGGAGGATTTTGGTAGAAAGGTTTTCTGAGGTTCATCACAACTAAGAAATGGAGTTTGTATTAGTCGTACAAAAATTAACACTTTCCCTTCCCTGTTGCTACGCTTGTGGCCTCCACTTATATCTCCACTCTCTCTGCTCTTAATGCTGTGTAGGCTCTCATTGCTTAATACTGCTCTCTGTCAACCCCCTCAGCTGGCCTTCAGTTGACCAGTACGAAGCCATGCTGGGAGTCCACCGTCTCCATCATCTCACTGTCCAGGAGGGAGCTCTGGAGCTCAGGCAGACCCAGGCCCTCTGATGGCCCCGGACAAACCAAAGCCCCGGCCACAGCTCCAACCTCAGCCTCTCCTGGAGCAGGTGGGGGAAGCAGGCCGGGGTCCAGCGGGAACTCATACTGGTCTGGGTGAAGGGCCTCAGTGGAAGGGCCCAGGACCTGCTGCTCACAGCCTGCGGGGTAGCTGTAGCCCAGGCTGCCGGGGGAGGCCTCATGGTGGAGGTGGTGGTGGAGGTGGGATCCAGGGGGCAGGTGTTGGGTGTAGTGGTGGTGGCTCATGTAGGGGTCATAAACGAGCCCCTCCCCCGGTTCCATCAGGGGGCTCAGGCTATGGGGGTGGCTGAAGGGTGGCGAGGCCTGGGGGCTGCCCTGCTGCTGAGGCTGGTGGGTGGCTGACATGGGGGGACCCTGAGGGTTTTGTGACGCCGATGGGTCCAGAGCAGGGCCCCCTGTCGGATAGGATCCTTCAGCTATCTGCATCTGGTTGAAGTAGACCTGCAGCCCCATGCCCTGTGACTGCTGCAGGTACATCCTCTTCTGATGCAGTCTGCGAGGAGAGCAGCAGAGCTCAGTTAGATCAGGACAACACCGTTTGACTCACTATGAACAAAATGTTATGTGTGGGCACTTTAGCAGCGTGGACAAAATTTAGAATGAAAATAGAAACGGGAGACCAAAACTCTGCATTTAAATGTGGTCTTTCATGTTGTTTGGGAATAATAGTTAGCCCGCTTCCACACCTCTGAATCTCCGCCCACATCTCTGATTAGTTCAGCGATTTGTGTTGTGACCAATGACGGCTGTTTCCACCATGTTGCAGAAACAGTCAACCAATAGAATGAGATTAAAAATGTCATCGTCCTACATAACCAGCTCGCTTGCTTTGGTGCATTCATGAAAAATAGTAAGAGAAAAATGGCGACAAGCGTGGAATGAATCAATGCAGCTGTACAAATTGTTGTAAGTACACTTACAGAAATGACAGCTCTTAAATGACATATTTCTTTGATCATTTTGAAAACAAAATGGCAATTCCACCTGTTTATCAGGATAGCTAAATGTGACTCTGAGACCTGGTTTCATTCCTGGGTGTGCCAAACTCTTTGCTCTTTTTTTTTTTTTTTTATTTATTTGCAAATGCTTTTTAGCTCTGGTTGTAGATTTCCAGCTGTGAAAGGCCATCACAGCAAAATGAACACAAGATGAAAACGCTGCAACTATGTTTTATAAACTGTAAAAACAAACGATAAAAAACAAAGTGTGTGGTGCAGACATTTACTGCATGGATTACCTGTGTTCCTGCAGCTGTTGCTCTAAACTTCGAGGAGTCTCCTTACAGAAAAGTTGGCAGCTAGCAGGACTGTTAGCCAAGACGCTGGCCTTGTGGGCACAAGAGAGATTGGTACTGATGACTGTATTCAAGATAATTACCATGGTAACCAGCTACAAACAGTTTAATCATTGTTGCATCATGGCAGAGGTGATAACCCTTAAATTTCCAAGTAATATCACTGAATATTATGCAAAGTGGCCATTTGGCTTAGTAAGACAGGTCTGTAACAGACAAACAGTGCATGTGGTTTAGAGTCACAACATGAGTGAGTGTATCTGGTGTTAGACTGTACCTGTAGCCTATGAGTGAGGTACTGTGTCTCCAAACTCTGCCTGCGGGACAGGAGAGGTGGCTGCGGCCCACCTTGGTATAAAGCTAGGCCCTCCTGCTGCTTGGATGCCTCGCCCTTCAAACAAACACATGAAGCGCGATGCGTTAGAACAGGCGATGTTTGTGCCCATGTACACGCGTGGTCAAGGGCGCACGCATCCCAGATCCCCTCTTCTGTCGGTTAATAAAGCTGTGTCAGGGTCTGGGTGCTTCATCGTGTGGTCTAACTGGATTATCCATGCTGTCTCCTGCTTAAATGCCTGTGTGGTGACTGATCAGCCAGATGCCTTTCTCTAAATGGCATGTACCATAGGGATTACACATTAGTGAAATGAAATGAAGGCAAATTAAAAGGATGATGGGGCCCCAGCATCATAACCAGCAAAGAGCTGCTTTATTGCATTATGAGAGATGGACAAAAGAAAAACAACTAGATCTTATCTGCTTTTACTACTGTTTTTTTTTTTTTTACAGGGATGCCTACGAATCTTTTCTCAATTGGTTCCCTTGCAGTGTGTATTGTATGTGTGTGTATTAGTGTATGTGTGTGCCCATCTTTGTGTGATTTCAGCTTGGGCCTATTGAGTGCCAGTCACTACTATGGGTAAGTCTGACTCAATTCAACAATGGCTGCATTCACTTTGGCCTAGGCTCCAGGCCCCAGGGGGACGGGAGACAGTAAACAAGCCACAGTTGGCTGCCTCTCCTGGGGTTACACAACAGCCTGGGTGCCTGTTTTTTTTCCTCTTTTTCCAGGCGACATGGGGTGAGGATAGTCGAGGGACTGAGGCTGAGAACGGGGTATGGAAAGAGAAAGATCTTGAATGGGGTTGAGTGTAGGATGTGTGTGCGTTTTTTTGTGTGATTATGCAGGACGACTGACCTCCAGGAGGTTGTGCAAGTGGTGCTGTGGTCCCAGGGGGCCCATGGCGGCCCCTTCCCCAGAGCCCATCTGCTCCACCAGCATCTGGACTTTGTTCAGCTCCAGGATGCCTTTGGTCCTCGCTAAGTTCTGGAGGTGCTGCCGGAACGCAACCAGACCTGAGAGTACAAATAAATCCAGACAAAACAGAGTCCGTATTGATTCTAACAACTGATCAGAATCACGTCTTCCTTCAAAACAGGATGTGTAAGGATCTTTTTTTAGAGCATCAGACTTAATCCTCACTGATGTTAGAAAACTGGTTGGTTAGCACTTTTCATCTTCCCTTCTGACAATGTGACTGGATGTACGTCATGAGCTGTTGTGGGTGGATTTGTGCGTGCACATGCGACAGTATCTGTGTAGCTCTAATAAGACCTATCCAGTGGTGACGAACTGTGGCTGCGAACGATAGGACCTGACTCACCGTGATGGTGGGAGTTATTTAAAACCAGAGTCAGCAGTCTGACGCAAAAGAATCCACTGCATCGACGCTCTCCAAAGAGGATTACATAAAATAAATAAGTAAATAACTGCAAATACCAACTAGGAGCACACAGCACAGGTTGTCAATGTAGAGATGGGGAAAGAGCGCTCATTTTCAAGCTATAATTATAGTTTCTACTTGGCTAAAGTACAGGTGATTTATAACGAGCAGGCACAGAATAATGTAGCTGTAAAAGAACAAATGGAGAGGTAGACAGATGTTCAACATTCCCTCTTATATTTTTCCTCTCTGATGTGGAAGTAGAGACAAACCCTGCCTGCCAGACTGAAACTGAAAAGAGAAACAAAAGCAAGACAGAGAGTGAGCGATAGATAGGTAGAGGGAGACTGAGTGAAAAAGAGAGGGACAGAGGGAGCGTAAGAAAGGGGAAGAGGGAGAGATATGTGGGCTGAAACCTTCAAATATCTGTCTGTGATTCATAACATGAATCATCACCTTCGTAGTCGTCAGAGGGACTGGAGAGGATGAGAGAAGGGAAGAGACAGGAAGAGGAGATGGGGAAAAAAGTGTGTGAAAGAGAGGAGGGGGAGCAAATGAGAGGGTGGGAATGAGACACTTTTATCCAGAAGGCAGTATGTGTATGTATGTATGTATGTATGTATGTATGTATGTATGTATGTATGTATGTATATATATATATATATATATATATATATATATATATATATATATATATATGTGTGTGTGTGTGTCTGTGCATGTAGAAGGGTGTGAGGGAGCAGCTGCAGCAGAGGTGTTGCATCTGTGTCATGAGAATCAGAGCGCTTCCTCTTGACTGGTGCTCTCGTGCTGCTGGAGCCTCAGACGTACTGCCTGCACCAGAACACTTCATACATCAAACTCTCTGCAGCTCTTAGTGACTGGGCTTAAGGAGATATGTCTGATCTGGCATTTAACTGACGCTTTTTTATGTTTGATCAAAGATTTCAAAGCACTCCTCTCAGTCATTCTTGTGTACTTCCACTTCAGACTGATTTTCTATATATCACAGAAGGTCTTTCAGCAGTCTTTCAATAGCAATAGTCTGAACTTGCTGCATTCAATCATGCAGGCTGAGCACAGTATAGTAATGATCAGACTGTATAACATTATAGTCTATTGAGGCCTTTAAGGTGGATTTGTCCACTACTGCCAATGGTTTGGCGAGGAGCTTAATCATCTTTCCATTGTTCTTTGTAGCCTCCTCTCATCTCATCCATTAACCTGCACTGCAAATGCGATGTCACTAACAGTGAGAGTTTCTATTAAGGTTGCAGAATGGCCTTGTGCATATTGAGGTTGACCCTGAAACAGAAGAAGATACTTAATCCATTCAGTCAGTGTAGTCTGAGTGCACACGTATAAAGAAGTGTGTCATTTGAGAGAGAGGATGAACAGATATGGAGAAGAGAGAAAAAAAAAAAAAACAAATGAAACGAACACCGGTTGCTCTGACCTTGGGTGAGCGAGGTGTCGGAGGCCCGGCGTCCTTCTCTGAAGCTGATGGGGGACCGGTTGTGCGTCTCCCTGTGCTGAGACGTCAGGGCAGCCATTGCTGGGTTGGCAGGCCGAGCGCTCAAGAAAGGCGTAGGGGTGACGCCAGGGGCAGAGCTGTTGGTTGGTACCACTTCACTGAGAGACGGGGGGTCCTCCAGGAGACCGAGGTCGCTGTGCACGGAGCCCATGTCGTAGCCGATGTCAGAGTCCATGCTACCCATGGAGGGGTTGTGGCCTAGAGCGAATAATTTACCTGGGAGACAAAAAAAAATTTTAATTTCAAGGAGAATTTATTTTTGCTCATGGGGGATGATCCAGAAAAACAGCAATTTTAGCATTAAGTGTATGTGACATAATCTAGAGGTGTGTTTGATTAGGTGACATCACACCTTGGTTTGAAGTCCCTGGCTGGTTGGTGACCTCAGAGAGGGTGTGTCGCCGTTGGCCGAAACGAGCCGTCTGATAGGCCGAGAGCAGGTGGGGTGGATCGTCATCTGTGTCGGGCTCCTCGGTCTCGATGCCCTCATCAATCGACGTCTCCATCATGTTGCTAGGCGACGAGGTGGAGGACTTGCGCAGGACAGTGGGGGGAGGCAGGGGGTCCAGCAGGCAGCCGTTCACCTAGAAAGGGGGGGGGATAAAAAAAGCGACATTTAATAGTGGTGGTGCCAGGAAGAAAACGGCTCCACACTGAAGAAACCGGGAAACATTAACATGTTGAGACAAATGAAGGTTGTTAGTCAAATCAAGCATCTTAGACACACACAAACAAACACACACAGAAATCCATCATTTTCACTAGACCACATGGATGGAAGAAGGAGACCACCGTACTGTGAATCAGGGCTCCGTTAGTTACTCTCCTCCCTCTGTTTTCCCTCCACACACCACAGTTGGCCTCATACTGAGAGTGTGTGTCTGTGTGTGTGTGTGTTACTGCATACAAGGTTGTGTGTGTTGGCCTAGACGTGGAGGGTGCGGATAAAGGAATGCAGGGCCAGGAAGTGAGCTCTGACTGTAAGTGCTGTGTGACTGACACACACACACACACACAGACATAAATTCACAGACATACACACACGCAGACAAAGATCATCTGCATGAGTTGCCGCAGTAACCGGAAAGCCTGGTGTTGGTCTAGAAAGAGCAACTTTGCCCAATTCCCCATCTGCTTTCTGTAGTGTGCTGGGATAGGAATGCTGTTACTCAACAGGCGCGCACACACACACACACGTGCGCGTGTGTGGAGGACAAGCGGCGAAAACGACATTGGGAAATAGATGATGAAAAGGGGTGGGGGTGATAAGGTTAGAAAGAAGTTAAAGGATGAATAAGAGGAGTGAGAGAAAAACCTTTGATGAAAAGAAAAAAGAATAGAAAAGAAACAAGAGAAGGGAAAAGAAAAGATGAGCTGTTGGCCAATGGGTAGGAAGTCATGGCGGTGAGATCGCTGGAGCAGCGCGGCAGCTTCCTGTCCATGTGTGTTCACTCAGCTTCACATTAGGTCACATCATCACAGGACCGCTTACATAACCAGGCTCCATTCACGCAGATAACACGCAGTCTCGCTCTGCCCTGTTCTGCTCACCATAGACACACACAAACACTGTGCATGCACACACACATTACACACATCACTCTTTAATGGAGACAGGAGAGGGGGTGGGATGGAAAAGAAATCTTGAAGAATGATACAGCATGTCTGCGTGTGTGTGTGTGTGTGTGTGTGCGCGCGTGTGTTTGTGTGTGTGTAGCCCTTCAGGAGTGTGAGGCCGTCAACTCAGACCACTGGTGTCTGTGTTCTGTAATAGTTGGTCAGCTCAACAACAGGCCTGGAGGAAAAGGTCGCTGGTTGGCACAGATAAAAAGGGAAAGAGGGGGCGCACAGTGTGTGTGTGTGTGTGTGTGTGAGTCTGTCTAAGATCTGTGCAGGACAGGCAGCTGTCCTGTCTGATGTGAGTGCTGGCTGAGAGCTTACATAAGAGAACAAGTCAGCTACACTTTGGCAGGTTGACGGAGCAAGCCAATGCTCGAAACCTCAAAGGTGTCTGACGTGGACGCACAGGCACACACACACACACACACGTTTTCTGATTCACAGTGAGTGAGTACGCCTATCAAAGCGAATCACTGTCAAGCTTATTGGAATCATTTTTCAGGACATACTTGTGCAGGCTGATTACTACTGCAATAACTTCCGAGCGAGCCGTCATATGAGGATAGAGGACGAACACACAGACAAGAAGACACACAGACAAAAGGACATTCTTGTCCCGGAAGCCTCAGCCTGCTGCTACTGGTGTTGGACCTACTTTGGGCGTGTTGACGTCCTCCACCATGAAATTCTGCTCCAGGGTACATGCACTCTGGGGGAAGGTGAACGCATCGGAGGAGGCTTGGGGCACAGCGGGGGAGCGCAACAGACGAACGCCCTGCGGGAGCAAACCCACCTGGGCTGATCCACTGGTTGACTGCAGAGAGGGAGAAAAATAGAGTTTTTGACATTACATCAAAAAAACCTTCTCTAATTCATGGCTGATACTTAACAACATCCTTGATAATAATGCAATTTTGTCAAAATTGAGCTGCAGCGAATTTGACTATAATTCATGTTTAGCAGCGAGAAAAGAAAGCCAGATTCTAGATGGTGAGGGGAAATGAAAGAGAAATTGCACAACGTCGGTAAGAAGAGAGAGAGGGGCAAAGAAAAGAAAATAATGAATAATGTAACTGAGGGAGACGCATTAAGATCAAGGCTGGGTGGAAAATACTGGAAGAGAGCAGGTGAAGACAGAACCTGCCTGGACAGATAAATGAATGGGCCACGTCTGTCCGTTTGTTTGTTCCTGGGTGCGACTGTGAATAACACAGCTTTGATCAGGGAGGCGTGGATGGTAATCTCACTACACATTATTCAGAACCCCCCCGCCCCCGTTGCCCTGACACCCCACGGTTACCTTGACGACGGTCTGTTCGGCGATGGTGCTGGGCCGTCGCTGGCGGGCGTCGAGCCTCTGTTCGACGGGGAAGCTGCAGCGATGGGCCTTGAGCCGCTCCACCAGCAGGTAGTAGATAGCAGCAAAGTGGTTGTAGCTTTTGTTCTGCAAAGACTGAATGATGACAGACAACATAAATGGTCTGTAGCTGAAGCTATTCCCGAAGCGCACCTTTAGTTTTGGATGACTTAAAGGTCCAGTTTGTAGAATTTAGTGGCATTTAGCGGAACAGACTTGGCAGGAATGTAAAATAATATTCATAAGTAATTTTTTAGTGTATAATCAGCTGAAAATAAGAATTGTGTTTTTGTTACCTTAGAATGAGCCCTTTATATCTACATAGAGAGCGGGTCCTCTTCTATGGAGGCCGCCATGTTGCACCACCATATTTCTACAGTAGCCCAGAATGGACAAACCAAACACTGGCTCTAGAGAGGGCCTTTCATGTTTTTCACAAGTTTCGTGGCCACCGTAGGTTCTCATACAGATTGGTTATATAGATAAAATACAGTAAACATAAATGTACTAAAAGAAAAAGAAAAGGCAGCACATAATGGAAGAAGTCCGTTATTCTGTCACCTCTCTTCTTTATACTCCTGCTGAATAAATAAAGCAAACTGCTCCCTCCAGCTCAGTCCTCACCTCTATAGTCTTGTGCTGGTCGATGCCAAGGCTGTGCATCAGGCGAAGGACCTGCTCACTGTACTCCCCCACGCCGGCCTCGCCCTCTGTAGACACTGGTTGTTGGTACAGAACAGGCCGCTGCACTGGAACATCTAGAGCCATCCACTTGTGCTCTTTGATCTGGGCCACAGACAGGCGCTTTGATGGGTCCAGGACCAACATCCTGCGGATCAGATGCTCACAGTCTGGGAGGGAGTAGAAAGAAAAATAATAGAGGATGTGACACGGTTTTTATAGTGTTTCAGATTTCAGATTTCCACTCTTTAAAAAGGAAGAGGTTGTTAATGTTCGACAATGCTGAGCACCTGTGTAAGTTATGACGATGCAAATTAAGCCGCAAAGCGTCATGTCCTTTTCAAAGTAGCCCGGATAAAGTGGGGCAGAATAGGAGCTTAAAATCTGCTCATTTCTTTTATTAGTTTCTTCTGCCGTCACTTCTGAACAGCGTGTCTACACTCCTTTCTACTTTCCTCCCCTCCTAATGAGAGCTCCTCACCTCTAGTTAATGGCTAGATGAGTTTGACGTCAGACACAGCTGGGTTCTTAACAGGATTACAGTTCCCCTGCCTGTGCCGCTTTGGCCTGCCTGCGCCCCTACTGTCTGCACTGCATTCCTGCCTGCTGCCAGCATCCTTACCCATATACCCTGCTGCTATGGTCTTAAAGCAAAACAGGTGTGTTTGCAACAAATCAGCCCTGCAGTGATTCATTCTTTCCTTGATTTTTGATGCTTTGTTGGAGTATGTTCTTGATTTTATCAATCACTACCTTGAGTTTTCAATCTGAAGTGCTTCAGAAACCTCAGAACAAAGCATGTTGGAGTCCAATCTCTCTTTAGAGGTATAGAGAATGATCATTATATTTATTAAATATCGTGCCATTTTTAGGGTTTTCAAGGAGTTGAAATTAGTTTCTCCACACATCTTCTGCAGGTCACCTTCTTACCAGTTGCCCTGCTGATCTACTAATGTTTCCTTTACATCACATATTTTGTACCCTGTGCCTGGTGGTTCAGCCAACACATTTTTTCCTCATTATGTGCATAACCAGTGTGCCCTTCACTGCACTTTTACCTCATGCTGTGGCATTCTAGCAGCTCCTACAGTTAAAATCTGCTTCAAATACGTTGCAATCCACTACAATTTGTTTGACCCAGAAGTTACTCAGGCTCTACTCATTGCTACAGCCGTGTTTATAGCAACAGTTGAAGCTGAGCACTTTTCTCAAAGCGTCTAACCACCAGGGAAGGTTGGACTATGTAAGGGGCCGACACTGCATAACTGTCTAGCTGGCTGGCCGGCCAGCCGGCCGGCTGATTGATTGACACACTGTTCTTAGCCAGTACATTACACCACCATGACTCAACCACAGAACCATCCCAGTTAACACTTGCAATCTCCCACTGGTGTAGAGTTGCACCAAGTCCCCCAATGACAGAGAACAGCACTCTGCTGTGAGAAGTTTAAGGGCAGAGAGCAGGTACTGAGGCTTTTTGTTGGTTATTTAAGACTATTTCATTTATTTTTTCATATAGAAAAAACACAAATATAAAAAACAGACTAACTAATAAATATAAAATATATCCAGTGTCAATGATTAGACTGAATATGGGCAAAATCCTATAAGCAGACATGTCACATACATTAACACATTGCAGCATTTTTTAAAGCACAAATTTCAAACATTTGCTGCTTTTCTCTGTTTTAAATCATTGTAATGGAACATCTTTAGGTGGGTCATACAAAAGCTCAGGCTCTGGGAACTTGTGATGGGCATTTTTCACTATTTTCTGCCATTTTATGGGCCAAAACAATCATTTGACAAAGTATTCTGTAGTTAGCCACAAATGTCTGCACATCAGGTTGTTTGTTTATCTGGATAACACAGCTCTAGGTTGTCCTGCACTACTATCTACTAGTCCTGTGCAACACTGCAGGGGAGACATATGACATCATCTGTCTATGGAATAAGGAGGATCGGGGTAGATCACAACATTCAGTGTTGAGATGTTCTAATGCGAGTGCTAGGCTGTGCTGTGTACCACAGCGTTAGCCGGTGAGAGGAGATGGACTGTTTCTGGATGGAGCAAATAGCACACTCTGTTCTTCTTGTTCAGGGAACAAGGGCTGGACTGGGGGTGGGGAGGCGGGTTTGAGTGTCAGTCTGGCCACGGAGCTGACGTTACACTCCTACATTCCCCTTACGTATTAATTGTTTCAAGGTCCTGAAAAAAAGAGAGAGGAAAAAAAAAAAATCTGGTCGACTCTTTCACCACACCCCCTGTGGAGAAAGTGCTACAGACTGCAGATGGGATACAGAGAAAGAAGGCAAGACAAACAGACAGGGCCACAGACGGACAGGAAGATGTCTCACTGACAGAGAGCATGAGTCAGACAGACAGATAGATAAATAGATAGATAGATAGATAGACAGACAGACACACATGCAGACAGGGAGAGTCTCTTCAGAGAGACAGACAGGCAAGCTGCTGGAAGGCTTCACTGGCTCTTCCCCAGGTTACATAAACAGCTCCAGCTCTGGACTTAATCTGCTGCCAGCTAGCTAGCACAGCCGCTAACAGCAGGACCGCTTTGAGACAGTTAGCCAACCTCACTCATGCAGCCCGCACACACACACACACACACACACACACACACACACACGTGTGCGCACACACACACACACACACACGAACACACACATTACAGAGGACAATGACAGAGTGTCTCCTACTATATCCCCTTCAAAGGAGCGTAATGCTGTCTCGTTAATGAAATTACCCCCTGACTGGTTGACACCACTAGAGAGTCTGCCAGTGAACATTCAACAGTATGGTGACTCAAATAGGAAAGTGTGATCTATTCATCTGAGCGGCATGATGATGATGTTCTTCACAGTAATTTCTGGGCCATTTTCACCTCAGTTCGACTACGTACCATGATAAGAAAGACTGACAGGTGTCTAATAAATACACTGCAGCCATGTAAATTTATAGGAATGTGAGGTACTGAGGGTCTATCTAAGCGGAGAATGAGTTTGTCTCGTCTTACCTTCAGTCATGAAGTAGGGGATGCGAAACCTTCCTTCTAGGACTCTCTGTCGGAGCACAGGCAGAGTGGGCCCATCGAAGGGCAACGCACCGCACACCAGCACATACAGCACCACCCCCATACTCTGGAGACATGAAAAAGATAAACACACACAGAGCAAGGTCAGGTCGGGAGATAGGAACAATCAGTTTATAAATCAATAGAGGTGTCTGGATGTATATATTATTATCATTTCCATTCAAAAACGTACACACACAACTGCATCGCTCACATGCACACACAAAAATAAATGGTAATGATTGCGATATACTGTACAGCAGGTTTTGAACTTTGGTTGGGAAAAATCACACTCCACACCCCCCACAGAACCACATGTTGGGAACAAAAGCTGCTGACTTCATGACATTAAGACTATATATAAAATATTCAAAAAATGAATTGCATAATCTTGTAGCTTGGTAAAGTAAATGTTGCACAAAAAGGCACTCAAGGAAATAGATTGACATGTAAATTCAATGCTTGATTAAATTATTTAAAGTATTGTGGTACAATTGTCATCTTTATGATATCACTCCTCTTACCCAGATGTCCAGCTGCGGGCCCTCATACTGTTGGCCCTCGAAGACCTCGGGAGCAGCGTAGGGTGGGCTGCCGCACCATGTGGCCAGAGGCTCCCCGGGCTGGAAGAAGTTCCCGAATCCAAAGTCTGCACAAGACAAAACAGCAGGGGTGGATGGGAGGACAGTTAAAGATGATATCACACATTAAAGCAAAATGTTAAAAGAAGAAATCTATTTTAGTATTGAACCACGTGGTGAACAGCGGGTTCTGCAAAACAGCAACCTCAAACTATAAGTATTTCTTGTAATTGTAAAAAGGGAAGTGGTTCAAGCACATGGTAATAGAACTGCAGTGACGGATGTGCTGAAGCAGCCACACAACTGTACAAACTGACCAACAGAAGGTTGGTTGTGCCGTGTGATTGAGCGTTTATAAGTGTCTCATGGGGTCTGCAGGTTTTGCATAATGTCATATATGATCCACATATTTCTGCGTTGAGGAAACAGGCCTTTTTATGAGGTAACTTCCCCCTGGAGAGACTGACATGAGGTCATCAAAGGCTTTGTGTTGATTGGTTGCCTGTAGAGCGAGTAAAACTCAAGATTTTATCTTCAGAGGAACAAGACAGCGAAGTCTAACACACACTTCCACAAACGCAGAGACACACACAAAACGCTGAGAAGTTCACGTCTGCCTTTCATTAAAATCCAACTAAGAGCTGCAGTAATATCTGCCAAATCACACTGAGCCATCTTGCGTGCCTGCGATCACTCAGCCAACCCTTTTTTCTATTAGGTTGTATCATTCTCCCTCCTTCTCATCCCACCTCCCTCTTTCTCAAACCTTCTCCAGTTAGTGATCCTTTGTCTCCTCTGCTCATTTGGTTTTACAAGACTGGTGCTTCTGGATGACAATGACAGAAAACTAATCAATGACTATTGATTAAAAAAATCTAAGTAATTTATCAAGAAACAAATTGTTATTATCTGCAGGTTGTAGCTACTCAGATTGCTCACTTTCTCTGCTCCATAACATTCATAACATTGTTTTTGGGCTGTTTTCAGACAAAACAAACAATTTCAAGACATCACAACTTGTGATGGACATTGTTTTTTATATATTTAAAGCGATTAACTGATCAATTAAAACAAGGAAATAAACAAATAATAGATAAGGAAAATAATTTCATGCTTTGTTAAGTTTATTATGAGTGGGATGCTGTGATGCTGTCATGGGACCTGACAGCTACAGTCAGACTCACTTAACCCTCCTTTTTCCATAATTCTAAACAGTTACATAAACAGAAAACATGTATTGCAAAACAAATAAATAACACTGATATAAAAAAAATGGCTTACATAATGTGGCTGGAGGTGATGTGGGTCCACACACGCGTGCACGCACACACGCACACACACACTAAGCAGTGTGAGAGAGTGAGAAACAGAAAGTGTAACCAGTTCCTTTTCTTTTGCTCTGTTCTGAATCAACTTTACAATTAACAGGAAACAATCTACAACACCACTGTATGACATATTCAAGCTGACAAACACACACACACACACACACACACACACAGATAGCAGCCACTCAAATCTAAATTGGGTAGAGCTGCATCTAACAACTATTTTAAATGATCAATTAATCTGTAAATTATTTTAAGAATTAATCTTAATGGTGAAATTTCTGTCATCATCAAATTGATTGATTGATTGAACCGACAAACAACACAAAAAAACTGTGTGTGAGTGCATGTATTCAACTGCAGTGCAGGTAGCGGCAGGTGTGGTGAAATAAAGTGGAGGGTAAATCGGTGCGCCACAGCGGGGTTTATTACAAGTATGTTTACTGTCTGATGCTGCTGTGAAGGTGAGATGTGAGATGCAGGCAGAGCGGTGCAGTTGGTTTATCGTCAGAAGCTGTGACCCATTTCATGGAGCTGAATACTGAGCAGACTGGTTGACGTCAAATGCTCCGGCACGCTGCAGGGTACTAACACTCACAGCTCAAACGGGAAGGGCGGGGTGGGGAAGCGTGTGTGTGTGTGTGTGTGTGTGTGTGCCGCACAACAGTATTAGCATAATATTAGCCTAAACATGTCACACTGGAATACACTCCTGCTAACGGCTTATAAAACTGTTTATGAATGTGTGTGTGTGTGTGTGTGTGTGTGTGTGTGTGGACATGTTAAGTGTATAAGTGGTATCATCATGCTGCAGTAAGAGGACAGCATCCAGCAGTCAAAAATGTTACTGTGTCATTTCCAATAACAAGGTATAAGCATCGACATAGTAACGGCTACTTATGGCTCAGGAGGCATAATTCACCCCCCCCCCCCCTTTCTTTTCTCATATCTTCTCTTTTAATCACGCTCACTTGTTGTCACTTATAAACTTTTATTCCCCTTGTGTGCTTCAGGTTGCAAAACATCTGCCTCTTTCACTCTTATAAAAAGCAACATTTCACAAGCGACTTCAATGTTTAAATACATATTCCTCTACAGCAGATGTTACGGAGCCATTTTGCGGACTTGCTGACTCTACTTGTGCTTCGGTTGCACACAAATTGTCACATGTGCCCATAGTGGCTACTGTTGAGTAAAAGTTACACAGCCTTTCTGTACCCGATTACCTTAACCTGTGATCAACTTCAATTCTCGTCTTCCATGTCTTAAATATAGCAGATATTTAGTTATAATACTTTCTAGTAGTAAGCAATAACATGTTGCATATTTTATTGTTGAGATTTATTAGACAAACTGTTGATACATACATATAGATAACTGTTTATAGATCTGAAGATTATGTGATCTGTTCAAAAGCTCCAAAACAGCTATTAAATAGGCCTTGAGCAGTGATTGTTTTGCAAACTGCAGGCAATGAACTTTGAAGCTCAATGTTTATAACTGAAATGGGAATGTTCATTTTAGGCTTATTCAATGAATTCAAGACCTGACAAATCGAGGTACTTCATCACATTGATTCACTGACCACCCCTTGTGCTTACTATTGAATCCATTGTGTTTACAAAATGTAATCAGAAACTTTCTACAGCAGGTTCCCTTCATTTGGAGATTGTTTGTACTTGCTACATCATTTAGTCGCATGAAACACCTTTAGGGTTTGGTGCACTTCCAATGACATCACTCTGTTTATGGTATTATCCATAAAAAAATGTTCATGACCTATAAATGACCTAAAAACCCATAGAGTACCTGTAAAGTTGTAAAAGCATGTAAACAGTTTGCAAATATGAAATAATGTAGGACACAATGAAAGTGGTTCTCCTAAACCACTTTAGCTTTTTTTGACCATAGAAATGCTGCCTGCCCTCCTCCTCTAATCCAACAACTCTCTTTTGTTTTTGTTATTTCTCCTCCTCTCTTCACATCCCCTTCAATCTGTCAACTTGAACGTAAAGGGGCTGTTTGAAGTGAAAAGATGAAGGGCACCCCCTGCTGCCGCTGTTCCCCTCTCCTCGGCAGCCACCATGAGCATGACCTTTCTTTGACTGACCGCTGCCTAGTTAAGCTTCATACAGACTGACCACAGGTGGCCTTTAGAAAGTAGGGAGGCATCACTGCACTGCAGGAAAAACCCTGGAGTTTAAGAACACCTCACAGACTGGATGTGAACATGCAGACGAGTGCTGCAACGATTAGGTGATTCAAAATTGTGAAAATCGTTACAGTCATTCAAAAATGCCAAACAATTTGCTGGTTCTAGGTTCACAAAATGTGTGGATTTGCTGCTTTTACATTTATAATCAATACATTGATATATTAAGGCTGGATTATCAACTGGGCTAAGCTGGCAACTGCACAGGGGCCCCAGAGGCCCCGGGTTCACCATGTGACACCACTAAAGCACATGCTTAACTAAAATGATGGGACCCTTAGGACAACACCAGCATTATTACCTAATGTCGAAGGCCTGTCTTGCAGAGGAGGGGGGGGGGCTTGAATTAAAAGGCCCTTATTGTTTTAGTTTATTATGTGCTTACATGGTGCTTTTCACTGAATAAATAGAGAATACATACACAATGTAGAGAGCATGGAAAAAAAGGGAGCAGGGAGTCAATAGGGGCCCAAAGCACATTTTTGCCGAGGGTCCCTCTAGTTAGTTAATCTGGCCCTGTTAGTCTGACAAAACAAGCTATTTGAATATGGGGCTTTTTTCCTATCTTTATTCAAGAGTGGGGTCTTTCAATTTGAGAGCATGATTTATTGATTTCACATTCAGATTTTGTAATGCTTTCCCTCAAATCCTGCCCTCGCAGTCAAATCGCTCCTGCTTGCGCTTAGTTTCGCTCTGCTTCTGCTCAAACTGTATGCTTGCACTCAGATGTGTTGTTGCTTGAACAGATTTCCTGCGCTCCTGAGTCATGAAGGTGATGTCGTTTTCTTCTCTAGCACACCGACGGGAGGCTGGTGTGCTACACGGCTACTATTTTATGTAGCTATTACAATAAAAAGTATGGGCACTGGCATATATATGAACTTTCATTTTATTCAAAAAGTCGTAAAGAAAGCAAGGGGAAGTACATTTAATAAAGCCCTGGAGGGAGGGAGTGGATGAACCCAGTTAAAGAGTAACCGCCCGTATGGGACGCTCTAAAAAGTAAAGGGAATGCGCCCGCAAGGCGGCAGGGATCATTTTATTGGTCAACACTATACCTGGTCTTCTATTGTTTGGTGGATTTTGACAGGGGTTGTTGCAGAAAAAATTCAAGAGCAGAGCAGAAATCTGAGAGCAGACGTTTCACGAGTGCACAGAAGCAGCCTGACTGTAAGGAGAAGGGCTGAAGCTGGAGCAGGTGATCTGTGCAAGCAACAATACATCTGAGTGCAAGCACACAGTTTGAGCAGAGAAGCAGAGAAAATCTGTGCACAAGCATAGATGCAGACTAACCCAGGCTGAACACAAAAAGAAAGCAAAACATTTTCATCATGGTTGACTGGATCTAAACTGATCTAAACTGACATCAATAACTGACGTCAATATTACTAATGCTGAGAGGAAATTTGGAGTGAGGACTGTTTGTCTCATGTACAGTATGAATCTGAAATGTTTACTTGTCTAAACTTCATCTGTCATGTACCAAACTTGTCAGAGCATGTTGTGGGTAAGGAGTACAGAGTGTACCTTGCTGCTCATGTCCTCCCCAGAGATGTTTTCTCTAATCACAAGCCAGGTAATGTTCTGTTCATTGTTTTCCTGCTTCAAATCTAATCTGCCGTGCGGACAATCGGCTGTGAGTCAGACATGTTTGTGAAAATTACTGTTGGGATAATAACATCTCCACGTTATCATCTTGGACCCTTCTGAGAAACAGCGGACAGAGTGATGCGAGTAATGATGCCGGTGAAACACTCGGTTCTTTAACAGTTATCATGCAGCCCTGACTAATTTGTCCTTATCTGATATATGCACCATTAAGAACAAACAAAAGACACTGGCTAAGCTGTGTATGAATGATAACTGCGCTGTTCACTGGGCAAAAGAAGTATAATTTATCAGACCAATAGATAATGATTTTATTTGACTATATGAAGTCCTTAATGTGAGGTCCTTTGAGGACAAGAGTCCAATTTTTTCCTGAAGCACACGCTCACACTCTGTGTGTCTTGTATCCTTTCACACCTGTATTTTTAGCTGTCCTCATATTATCAGCTCACCTTAGATGGATTTTAGTTTCAGCTCTGAATAAAGTCTAAGATAAACCTTGGCCTCTTACAGAGCATTGTTAAAGCTGCAGCCCTGCCACCCTGCTATGCACCACTCCTTCTTCATCCTCTCATCTGCTACTCTGTCTCCAAAGTAGCCAATCCATTTCATCACCTCCTCTCCTCCTCCAATTAGACCCAAACTCTTCTCTTCCGCCACAGTCATTCCCTCCCACTCCCCCCTCCTCCACTCTGGGACACAGCGGTAGGGTGACATTCTCACTAGCTAGCTCTAAATGCCAGTTGCTTAATAATCACACTTTGAAGCTTGTACTACAGACCTCCAGCTTAGACTCAAATCTCTGCCTCTGGCCATGTTCTTCTTTTTGTCCCTTTATCTTTAATGTTTCCTCCTCAAAATCAAAGCTGGGGGGTCACTGGGGAGGGATTTCTGATTTCCTCTGATCAGTTTTTGAGAAGGTGGCACAAGCCTTTCGAAGACGTCTGTAGTGGCATCCCTCAGCCAACAACTATCTCACACGCAACCTCTGACCACTTCTCAACACTGTGCAAATGGCCTGGGCTGGTAGTTAAGACATTTCTGAACTACACCGGCACTGAGATCACGAAAGGCAATGGATCAAAACTAAATTATTCCATATGGAGCTGTCCCGAATACCTTTTCTTGGGCTTTGATGCTTTGGCAATTATTCGAATTTATTTGAAGCTTCTCGGGGGCGTGGGGGGGTCCAATAGCGAGAGTGGTGAGCTGAACGCATACTGACAAAACACCGGCAGCAAGAGTGACACCGAGGCGGCTGCCGGGCCGGAGAGGGGGAGGAGGTACCTGCACCTTGACTCGCTCTCCCCCGCTGCCTTCGTTGTCTCTCCCTTTCTCTCTTTTTGCTCTCCTCACCCCTCTTCCTATCGGGCGGCGCCGCCAGGGAAAAGAATAAATATATATACTGATTTTGCCATTCGAATACCATGGCAACAAATGAATCTTCGAAGCATTGGGTACGGCCCTAATTCCATACAGACATCCTGTATTTCTCAACCATGAATGAGTTTATTGGTCGTCCTGCGCAACATCATAATGTTACCTGCAATTTTGATGTTCATATGGCCATCCAGCAGCAGATTCTCTGCCTTCAGGTCCCTGTGGACGATGTTGCGGTTGTGACAATATTCCACCGCTGACAGGATCTGCCAGAACTTCCTCCTGGCCTCCAGCTCACTGAGACGGCCGTGCTTCGCCAGGTAGTCTGCAAGAGAAAAGAAAGAAAGAGTGGAGAGAGGTAATGATGTGTAATGTTAGAGGTATATGCATGTAATACTTTACATTAACCTATATAACATGACTCTACATGCCTTTCAAACATAGTATAAGGTATCACTTTGTGCGGTCGGATAGAATGTATTCAAGCAAGTTTTTCATCCCACCGAGTGTTGGTGGATGTGTTGAAAGGATAATTTACTTCTGATGAGGTGCAGGCCTGGTGCCAACAGTAGTTTACAGCTGCTTTACATTACAGCATGCTTTGTAAAGTGGCTCAGAGCATGATGTACGATGTCATTTTTCTTCTGAAACTCTACTTCTAACCCTGAATGTGTGTGCGTGCGTGTGTGCGCGAGAGAGAGATAGAGAGTAGGTAAGAGTTGACAGTGGAGAATGTACTGTGTTGTCATAGCCGGAGGAGGAAAGGGAAGGACTAGATTTCTGAGAACTGGCCCTCTGCTACATAACGTCCACATTAGTACAAGTTGGAACAGGGTGTGAGTTGGAGGGTTTATGAATTTGTAGTGCACTACAGTCATAGTGCACTACAGTCATGCACTATGACTGTAGTGCATGTGTACAAACAAAAACAATCAGATAAATTAAGATACCAATGTAAATATATGAACCTACAGTCTTACCCAATGAGTAACAAAAACATCGGATTTATCTGTTTATCTACTGAGCGCAGGCTGTGCACAGAACAGTAAGACAGACTGAGTTTGTGGTTGTTTAGAAAGACGCATGAAACCAAAGTCTAAAGCTGACGCTGGCCTGGGGGACAAAAGTCATAAATTTTACCGTCTTCTTCCTTCAAGCATTCAGACTACTGACCTTTCTCTCATTGTCTGTTCTAACACCACCCTCATTGTTTCTTTAAACCTTCCCATTCTGCGCTCATTAATTTCCACAAAGTCGTCCTGACAGACTATTTTACAGGATACGTGATTTTTTTGCAGCCCTGTGAACTTTGGAAAGTGTGGTGTTTGTTGCTGTCGGCAGGGTTCCTCTTCACACCTCTCTGTCCAGATAGCTTGCTAACTCTTCAATTCACACTCTGTGGCAAACAAGATAGGACACTCTGTATTGGCTTTCCTTCCAGCTGGCATGGTTACAGACCACCGACCAAACCTGACAACAATGCACAAAAACCACAAAACACCCCGCCAACCAAACTTCATATATGAGTAAACAGAGTGTGCAAAATATAAGTAACGCAATTATCTGAAGACCCACTGCGTCAATTTCATGAAAGAGCTTTTTTTTTGGCTTGTAGCTGAGCTCGCTTGAGATATTAAAAACTGCTTTTTGCCTGGACATTTGTTAGAAATACCTTTTATGGTTTCTTTTTTTTTTTTTACACTTGGGCAATATTACTGTGATTTCTCCTGGTGTGCACATAAGGAACCAAACACTTCGCAGGCATACACATTTATGTAAAGATAAGATCACTTTGACATTTCGGCCTTTGTCATGATACACTGAGAAATCACACTAAGCCAATTTCACAGTTGATTAAGATAAAAAAAAAAAACATTTCGCCATCAACTACATAGGAGATATTTAAAGTAGAGCAGCATATGTCCCGAGGGCAGTGACACGCAGTATGTCGTAAACACCTCACCTTAATTACGCTGTATTGTCTTAAATCAGGGTTGACCAAAGGGTCAGCTGAGTGATGAGACAAAGACCGTACAATAAAAATGTCTAAAGGCCATAAGTTGTACTATAAAGCTTCAGTGAGATGACGCTGTTCCGTCATCAACTGCGTAGTTGATGAATAGTTAACATGTGGCAGAATGAGAAAACCTGATTAGATAGTAGCTGGTAAATTCCACCGAGGAGGCCACTCAGTGACCAGGGCAGCTTTCATGCAACGCTGCTAATCAAAAAACACACCGGGGAGGGGAATGTGTCAAGGAGGTCCAAGTATGCACCTGTGAAGAGAGCAGGACTCTAAAGTAATAACCATTCAGGGATAAAACCTCTCCCTTTCTTGGTCTGCTTCCATCTCTTAAGGTGTCAGTATGCTTCAACCGAGGTGCTTGGTGGATGATCCAACTTTTGCCTTCGTCCAATCACGTCTGAAAGCAAAAGTGGACCGAACACTCAAAGGTGGGGTTCCTGCCGGAACATTGGAATAACGGTGCACATTATCAGACAATCGTCCCTCTACAGCATATATAGTGTCGCACTCGTCCTTACATAAGCAAAGTGACGGAAGTAGGTGTGAGAAGAACACAAATAGAGAGCTTAAGAGAGGAGCTCAAAGAATGCTTGCTTTCTCACCTCCACACAATTGGCCAATTGCTGTGTGAAGTGGACGTGGTTGTTGGATTGTCGTTTTTCTGAAAGTTGCTGAAAGTTGCAAAAAAGTTGTCAGAGGCAGCCGACCTCAATTCTGATTTTAGAAAGGTGTGGTGAGACAGAGTTTTTTAAGGTTGCTGTATTTGCTGCTTTTCTCTCTTTTATATCACTATAAACTAAATATATTTGGGTTTTGTTCGTTGAACAAAACAAGACATTTGAAGATCACTTTGGCTTAAGTAGATTGTATCGATTGAGCCCTAACAATAAGAAATCTAGGGCAGCTTCTGTTCCTGAGTCATGGCATTGAATAATGGCCAGAAACGTGTTTTGGCAGAACATTATGATGTCACAGTGAAGTTGACCTTTGACCTATTGGATATGAAATGTCATCACTTCATCATTTTATCCTATTAGACTTTTGTGTGAAGCTTTGTCATAATTAGTGTGTGAATTCTTGAGCTATGGCCAAAAACGTGTTTTGTGAGGTCACAGTGACCTTGACCTTTGACCACCAAAATCTAATGAGGTCATCCTTGAGCCCAAGTGGACGTTTGTGCCAAATTTGAAGAAATTCCCTCAAGGCGTTCCTGAGATATCACGTTCACAGGAAAATGGGACAGACGGACAACCTGAAAACATGATGCCTCGGGCCGCAGCTGTAGCCGGCGCAGATGCATGAAAATATTTCCTGGTGCCCAAATTGACATTCATATTGCTACAAACAGTCCAAAACCCAGATTCTATGTACAGTGATAAAAAAACAAATCTCAATTTTTAAGGCGCTGGAATCAGTGAATGTTTCACATTTGATTATCAAAATTGTTCAATTTAAATTTTCTGTCGGCATCTGGATTAACTGATTAATGGTTTCAGCTACTTGGATGTTTTAAAACACTTAAAAACACTGAAATGCTCAACAAACCAAACGCTGAACACCACAACTAATCTTCGTTCTGTAACAGCAGCAGCACTGTGTTGCTACTGCTTGCTCTACAGTAGCGCTTTAAAAACAAGCCATTATTGTTTGAGCAATCAACACTGCACAGCCACACACACACACACACACACACACGCACATGCACACACAATGCAGTATGTTGCCCCAGTGGAAGGATGAGTAATCCACTGATACAATGTTGGCGAGGGCAAGGACCACAGCACAGCGAAGCATGCAGAGCTGCATCCTGGGAAAGTGAACAGAACAAGTATGAATCATTGGGGTATTAAGGAACAGCTCGACAGCCACTATGTTCCACTTCTGCTGAGAGCTGAGTGAGGAGTTTAGTCTCTTAACAGCTGCTCAGGTTTGGATGGCACAAACATCATGGGTACAAACTGGCTTGCTGGATAGACCTCTGGCTGGACTTCAGAAAACATTGTGGGGCAGGCATGGGGAGTGTGTATGTGTGTGTGTGTGTGTGTATGTGTGTGTAGAGGACAAGGGGCAAACACACTTAAATAAAACACACACTCAGTTTCCACATCAGTAACTGATACCCAAACCACTTAAATGCAGCACCCACATTAAAGTCACATCTAGGAGGGTGTTGATAGATGTTGGTGCTGATATTATACTGGCACCCTTAGGGGTTAAACTGGGCTGAAGCCAGCTGGAGCTGCCTTTTAGTCCAATATATAACCCGCCAGAGATCAGCTGCAGCTAGTGTATGAGATAGTTAACTTCTCTTCCATAGGATACTTACGCTACTCATACAGGAGGCATCCAAATGAAAACTATTCCAGCTTGATTTACATAAAAAGCAAAGCTCTTAACTTGTTGCACCCACTTAGAAGACCTTTATCATTAAAACTCAGCCTCTATCCAGGGCAGGGTTGAGTATAGCTGGGCATATATTTTTCCCATCACCTGCCATCATCTGTTCAACCAGCGATTCTCTTTGTATTTGTTAAATTTCACTTTCAGCATGGTTAGGCCAACATTAAAGTACATTGTAAAAACACAATTTTACTGAGTTTTGAAGTTAAAGCTAGCACTTTGGGTGACACATATGGAAATAAATCCCTATAATGCTCCTTTGATGTAGCATACAGTGCGTACGGTACTCTGTACTGAAGCTATAGTAGTATGCTAATAAGTGGTCCTTTGAGTTGAGATCATTTTGTCACAAATACTGTTCCCTAGAACTTCAATGTATTTAACATGGGGTTTCATATCCTGTATCAGTATTATCTGCATATAGGCCTCCTTGTTCCGGTATTTCTAAAAAAGAAAAAAATATATGCTTTCTAATTCATGTGTTTCTTTAGTTTGTGATCAGGCCTGTTTAAGTGGATGAACAGCTGCTTCCTGATAGAACCAGAAAGTCAAACCATTTTCAGACTCAAAAACAGGTGGTTTGACATCGCACAAAACACCGCCGGTGTGTGACTGACAATTGAAAACAGTGGGTGTGACAGTGGGAATGACGCACGTCAAGCTACCTTTCAGTCTTTCAATACTTCTTTAGCCTACTGAGAGTAATTGTACATTTAGGGGTTAATAATTTGCATTTTGCCTGATGCCTTGAATAGGCAATTTGAGAAGGCAGACTTTTAAATAAGCCATGGATGATTATTTAATCATCCTGCAATTTTCATGGAAGGATACTGAAATTTCATAGGGGACGTCTCATGGAACAGGAGGAGCTGTTATCAAAAATAACGTCTGATAACTTATAATCTCCTCATCATCGTCTATTTTTGATGTGATGATACAACCCTTGATTCCAAGTAGTATTAGTTTTATATTAAAGATAAACCTCTTAATAAGAACTTAATGAACACACTTAATAAAAGTGACATTTGAAGATGTTTGACATGAAAGATCACAAAGATGACGGCATACTGGTGGATGATCCACCACTGGCTATTTTTCTTTGGTCTTCTTACAACAATAACAATCTATGCAGTTTAATTTACTACTTATACTAAGTGGTGACATCGAAAAAACACTTATTTATACATGTCACAATTTTTCTTTTTTTACTTTTTTTTACTGTTTCCAAGTGTCTGCAATGACTGAAACAGATGAGCACAAATTACCTCACCTCGACTGTAGAAAAACATGTCACATTTACACTGGCATGAAACTTGCAAACATCCTTTTTTTTTTCTGCAGGTGGATCCGTGAAAGCTGCCATGTAAGACGCTAGCTGTCACTCAACTGAAAACATGTTTTTATAGATATCAAAAGGGAGGAAATCTGCTTCCTTCAAGCATCACCAAAGCTCTGCACAGAAAGGCAGATATTAACTTCATCTACTGCAAATGAGTTAAAAGTTGTCACATTTATACAGAACTAGAACGCTGTGGAGAAAATTAATTCAGAATACACTTGTAATTAACAAATGTAGCATTAAAATTTGAAATTAATGAAACATATCTGGGATGATCCTAATATGGATGATTGATATATTATCAACCATGTCTGATATACAGTAAGATGATAGATTATGTGTACATATAATATGTTCAGATCATGCTGGTGTTGGTCACGTCTGCGGGCTATGTAGTCTTATTCAACATGTAACATGTAGGACCACAAAGAACAGAAGGTCAGGTCCTATATGGTCTGTAAATAGGCTTTTGTCCTTCAAATCTATTTTGCACATCGTGTAGAAGGGGAATGTTAGTTGTGGAAATCATGTAACTACATCAGTACTGATACAACCTCAAAAACGCCTTGTTTTTTGTATAGCAAATATATATATTTGGAAACATCTCAGGTTGAATATCATATGTAAATTAAGATTTCTAAACCTTGGAAATACTGATATATTTTAGCTTTTTAAGAGTAATTGCTAATTTTGGGGTGCTAACTGTATCAGTATTGTAGCATATACAGTTTTGGGTCACGAGATAAATTATTTTTCTGTAAAAATAACACACAAAATTGAAATACGGTAACTTATAAGACATTAAAGTCTAGCAAATTATTTGGTGCCAAACACTGGTCCTAGTTTGTGTAGCTATCTGTTTTTTTCATTCATTTTCATCAGGGTCAAAGCTGCCACACCCTGGAGTCTGACAGATCTGCAGAAAACTGACCCAGAAATATGAGGGATGGTTAAATTGAAATTGACAGCCTAAGTAAATAAGCATGTGTGCCAAAAAATAGCCAGAGCATTTCTTTGAAGTCAACAGTCTCCCTGTCTCATTCCCTTTCCATCAGTCAGACAAGAGATCTGCGTGATTCTACTCACTGCCAGTTATTATACTCCCCTCTCTCCAGCAGTGCTTTCTTAAATATGCATGCCCTACATTTCCCCACCACCTTCCAAATTCAAATGGATGTCCCCTGCTCGCGCCTCTATTCTCTTCTGCCTCCTCTTCCCTCCTGCCTCTCCTCTCTGCAACTCTGCTTTATTTGTGGTTGACCCAATTTCCAGGTTTGATCCATCCTGCGGTGCTGAGACAGACTGTTGGAGTGGCAGGCTGACAGACAGACAGACAGACACAAAGGCACATCAACGAACTGGCATGGATGCCTCTGCTGTGCCCATTATGTGCCCACCCACCCCTTTGCGAGAATGAACCCATCACTCTCCGCCTCCTCGCACCAAACCCAGCTCCACTTCTTTGTCTTTACAGCTCCAGACGCACACACACACACACATATACACACACTACCCCTCCTGCTTATCCACAACATTTACTGTTTGGTCTGAAGAGAAAATCAGAGGCTCATCCATCGTCTCACTAATTCACTGTTACAGGGTGGGCTGCTAAGCATCCATAACTCCACATCTTCCGCTCTTTGTAACCTGTGGCCAGGAGCAGACCTGAGAAATTCATCATGTCAGGGAAGCGGAGGCAACTCTCTGGAGGGCAATAGTGGGGGAACAGGCTAGAGATCTGGCTTGGCAGCCTATCCATTTGTCTGAGTGCATCATGACTGAATGACTTGATCCGTCTTCAGAAAGCGCAAATAAAAAATGATTGTTCAATTTCGTGAAATTGAATAGTGTAATATTGTTGCCTTCCTGAGCAGGGTGTAGTGCTGCAGTCCTGGCTGAGTCAAAGCTGCTATTGCTGCAGCTGATGATGACATATCATTTTCTTACATAACAATATTACATTGTGCAATCAGGGCAGAGGGGTCTGAGGAATCAGGACACCATGGTTTTATAAGACCCTGAGATGATCCATGAGGAAATCTATGGATTCTCCAAAATGAGGTTAACCAATCATGATTGGTTATTTAAGAGTCGCAGTGAGGGGATTGTAATATTCATGTGGTTATGTAGCCTGACTGGGCTAATGGGAACTGCCTGCTGGATCTAAGCTGCAGCAGCTGTAACATATGTGCTGATACTGAGTCTCTCTGTTTTATCTCTGTGCACTTCTGTACTTCCTTGACATTTTTAACCACACTCTATTCTCATTCAGTTTTCCTACTGTTTGCTTCCCAGCTCTCTCTAGGTCACAGGAGCAGGAGTTGCAGTTGCTGAGTCAACATCACAAGTGGAACACTGGCCTCAAAATTACAAAGACACACACACACACTCACACACACACGACTATTAAGTTTACCGTAGACTATTGCTGGAGTAATCCTCTCAGCTGCTGTGTCTGGAAGTAGGCTGTGCACACATTCTCAGACTGCCTAATAGGTGAGGCCAATAATCTGCGTGGATCACGATCCAGTCACAGGTTGTCCACATCAGACAGGTCTCCACTTGTGTCATAAGTTCTTGAAATATTTGATTGTATGATTTAGTCTGTATGTTCAGAGCTGGAATGATTCCAGGAATTTTTTGCTTTTGAAAAAAAAAAGTGCTCCTGCAACATCCAAACATTTATAATCCTGCAACAAATGCAAAATAAAAGTGCAATAAATACGTTCTGTCTTTGCGCCAATGTGAAGTTCAGTGTGCTACATCGGAGATCTCAGTGTGTACACATTGTAAACATCGAGAGTGTGTGTGTGTGTGTGTGTGTGTGTGTGTGTGTGTGTGTGTGTGTGTGTGTGTGGCAGCGATAGAGCGCATGTGCTGCTATGGCAGACAAAGATAATTTCTTATCTTCATGGACTATTCTTGCTATGTTCTGACTTGTCTGTCCCCTTCCAACACGAGTGTCTTTATTTGTGCTTTACACCAAAGCAGTGTGTCAAACACTTCTAGAGACTGACTGTGAAAACTCAGTATTGTACACTGTATGTTTAGACTGTTCACTCGGAAACTTGGATTATGTTTATATGACAACTTGGGGCTTATTTCCTTATTGGGCGCTTTCGTCTCTCCCAAAAAAAAAAAAAAGACTGAGTGGGACAGTGAGAAAAAAAAAGATTTCTTGGGTCACAGACAATTTCCAAAAGGCCCAAAAATGATTAAAGGTAAGATGTGTTTGTTCAAACTTTAAAAAGAAATTGTCATTGCATTTAAATTGTGTTGTTTACTTTGTATTACTTTTATACTGATGATGTATAATTCTATTTTTTCCTTTCCTTTCCTTTTTTTCCTTTATATAGCATTTTTTTGTCCTAAATAACTTATTATTGTCAGTTGATTGGTGCTGAATTGCTCTTTGTGTGACTTATTTTATTTTGCCAGTTCATGTTTTTTCATATTAGCTTTTTAAATTCTTAATTTGGGGCGGAGGTTCACTGTATAAGCCGACAACTTCTTTGCCTCTCTTGTCACATGTTTTACTTCTGTTATAATGCTGTTTGTTTGGTGCAAATAAAACTAAACTAAACTAATACTGTGCCTGTCCAAGTAAATGATGAATGTGTTTGTGAAATGGTGGCGGAATAGCTGATCTTTTTTTTTTTATTGCTACTTTTGCAGATCTAACACTTGAAATGTTTAAGACAAAAGTTTAACAGCCAATATTCACAATTTAATTGCCATGTGACGGTCAATGAAAATGGAGGAATGACACTGGTGTTCGCAAGCATGTAGAAAGTCATCTTGATATCTTAACATGATAAGCAGTAAACCAGTCAGCGGCAAGTGATTCTGCACCACATATAGTAATAAATTAATCTTCCTCTCTTTGAGGATGCCTCTTTATGGCCTTCACTGGCCGTCAATGATGTCATTTTACACGACAATGAAACGCTGTCAGCCTATTTAGCACAGCAATTACTAGCAGCGCATGACAAGGGCTACATCAGGACATTGTTCTCAGATTTCCATCAATCATGTGACCTTTGAGATTGCGGCCGGGTATAACTTTAGAAGCAATGCAAACTCAACAAGACTTTGATACTTCCTTGTTTGTCAAAAACATTACTGACGCAACAGATTTTTTTTGTGCAACTGATATGGGGAGGGCCTGAGTGAACAGGGTGGGGCAATGTTTTAAGATACTGAGGTCAGACTGATCTTGTACTTGAAAAGATCACTCACCGAAGATCTCCCCATTCTTGGCATACTCCGTGACTAAGTAAAGCATGTTCTTCGTCTCCATCACCTGAGAGAGGGAGAGGACGAAGGAACAGGGGGGGCCGAGGGAGGAGGGGGGGGGGGTGGGGGGGAAAGAGTGGGAGAGTAAACGTGAATACACACAGAAGACCACTTTTTAATACCAATATCATCAGATAATCTTAATTAACAGACTCCTGCAACAGTAGAGAATTAGAACAAGTAAAAAGAAAAACTATTGTGACAGAAACAAATGGCTAAAACATTACACAACTGACCACACTGCACTCTGAGGTTAAACCGCAGTGTCTGGCACCCACAAAGTCATGAGCAAAACAAAAATACATGAATGGCACAGGGTCTAAATATGGCATCCATGTAAGAGAATGGAGGTGGACGGTTGGTGTTGCCGAGTATATTTGAATGGTCCTTAAAACCTTTCAGTCCCCACACGGTGCTGTGTTGTGTAGGAGGAGGAGAACCGATTTAGAAGCAGAAACACTCAGGAGATGAATAGAATTAAATGCGGAGGGGAGAATCAGATGGAGAGGAGAGGATGAATCAGACAAACTGAGCCAGACATTCACACTAGAAATCCCACGCTCATTGTTTATGATCAATTTTCCATCTGTTACACTGACCAATTCATGGATTTAGGAAATGAAAGCCAGTTTGTTTGTTGTTTTTTTTTTTCTCTTTTGGCCATGTTTGTGTAACAAACACATTTTGTCCTCACTTCTATCCAACTTTCCTCTCTGTATTATGAAGCCGGAATACAACTGATTGATGAACTAAGCCTTAGGAGTATAGGTACTCAAAATAAGTGGCACTGTGAGCCAATAGAGCATCTAATCTGGGAAATAAATCCTTCTCACAGCAGACATTTTGACTTATCACAGCAGGAAAAGCACAGGTGTAGCTAATAACATTAACGATGGCTCCATTTCATTTAGGTGTGCCAGTAAACCAGCATGCACAATAGCAGGGCCCTGGCACTAGCACACTTGAGTGGAATGCAGCCATTATTAACTTTATTAGTTACACCTGTGTTTGATAAAGTTAAAATATCCACCATGAGAACAGTCTGTGTTGTTTCTGCAAATCAACATGTTGATGAACATGTTGATTTGCTTCATATGCTGTTTGTCATGAACGTATTAGCTGTCTTAAGCTGTTCATTCACCCATTTTATATACCCTCCTGGGTCAAAGGGGCGGCAAAGGGAAAAAATATAGGGACACAGTCACCACACACAGCACACACATGTTTAAGGCGGCATTTTCAACTTAAACTATAGACTTGCAAGCAGTGCTATGTGTTGTTTGACATTTTTTGATACTAATATCATATTGATATTATACATTACCGATACAGAAAATATACTTATCTTTTTTTAATATCTTGTTTTGAGAAATTTCCTACAAAAACCTCAAATGTTAAATGATGTCTAAACAAAAGCAGCTGCACTAGAACTAAAATAGGCTCAAACTGGCAAAATTATAGTTTTAATAAGGAATTGTCAGACCAAAAATTATAATTTCTTTGCACAATTGATGCCAGCTTTGTATACATGTCAGTTTTCAATACTCAGCAACGGACTCATTTTGTTTGGTCCCAAAAACAGTGCTTAGGTTGGTAGGTTCAACAGGGTCTTAATACTTATGTAACATATCCTGATACAGTGGGCCCTGTGGCTACACTACAACACTTGATTACATGGCTACAGCTGCATAACAGCAAAAGCATTCCTGCACCACCAATAATTATTAATGCAACTTTAATACAGTGGAGATAATACATTCAGTATACTATTTACCGTATTATAAATTTACAGTATTTCTGGCTCCAGACAAAGCAGACTCCTTGTTGTGAAGTCAAATCTCTGTCATATCATAATTTGCAGTACAAGTGGAGATAGTCTGAATTCCAGATAACATGAACAGCAAGCAGCACTTTGTGTTTAGTGCTTCACGGGGTCTGGTGCTGCCCTTCTCCAAAGTTGATCTATGAACATCATTCATTAACAACGCCAAACACGCATATCATGCTATCAATTTTATCATGTTCAAGCGGACATAATCAGTAGATATGTAAACCATCTAAACATGCATCTTTCAGGCTATGAGGAAGCACAGTTCTAGTGCCAGTGGTGAATTGCAGGACTTTAAATGAATAATTGACCAAGTATAATGTAAATAATGTAATTATTTTAATGTTTTTTTCAACCTGCGCATAATTGATTTATGGTTATGACCCATCTTATATCCTCAATATATACAAGCATTTCCTATAACATGGTTGACAGATGACAGACTTTTGTAATTTTAAAAACAATATCAATTGCTAATTTTGACTTCTTAAAATCTTTACCTGTAGAAAGACTCTCAGCAGTCTAGAATAAGAATGGCGAGAAGGGTAAAGGTGAAGAAAAGGATGGCGGACTGGGGTCAACAGAGAAGAGACCGCACAACACAATCTAGAGTGGGGTCCACAGTTGGGTTTTCTGTGCATCTCTGTATGTCTTCATTAGCTCGGCTTCCCACTGGGCCACGGGCCCAACCCCAGTTTCTGAGACTAGAACGGAAATCACTAATTGACCTGAGCTGATTGGATGGATGGGCCGTTGGAAATAATGATACACACCAAAATATCACAGCTGAAAGCTGGAATGGTGCCACATGATTGTGTAATGATGATGAACACTCATTTACTTTCCCTAAACAAACTATCAGGACCCACAGGCTTACGTAATACAACTGAATCACCAAAACTGTTGAGTTTGTGGTGGTTAGGATATTTTTTTGATGAGACAGCGGACATAATGGTAACTAGGTGAAAATAGTTTCCTGTGCTGCCTTGCTAATGTACCAACAAAGTGCAACAGCAGAAAACTTTGAGTGTCATAAGATGTATGTGAACTTATCTTGCACACCTTGACATGCATATAACTAGTAAGGTAGGATGAGAGAGACATTTATGGGATTCATGGCTATAAAATGCTTTTAGCACTTAGTATAACTACTGATTATGACATTGGGTTCAATTTTTATGGAACAATTTTGAAGACTGCCATACAGCAAAATCACATGTTTCTTGACCTTATAAATTAAAGCAAATTTCTGCTGCACTTCACAAACAAAAATGCATTTTAAGAATTAAATGTGATTTTGTGCCTTCGCAGTTTACAGTTTGGAAAGAAAGCTATGATGTATTTTAGATGGGAGAAAGAGACGAAGATGGTTGAAATTAGGCATTTTTCAAATCCGACATTTTGACTTGTCATAGTAGGAAAAGCACAGATGTTACTATTAACATTAATGACTGGCTCTGTTCTTTTCAAGTGTACCAGGCAGGGTGTGAAATTAGCATCAGCCACCAGCAAAATGCTGGTAAAATTTTAGAGTGACTGGTAGATTTCAGACAGAAAATAAGGATTTACTATTGAGTGGCTGGTGAAGTTGAACATTTATCTGTCAGTGGCTGGTAGACGTTCACATTTAAAAAATAATAATTTCCTGCCCTGGTACCAGGTAAAAATTTTCACATCTATAAAATGTGGTGCACTGCATTGTGAGACTGTTGGCAGAAAGTAATGTACATGCCATGGACACTACTTATTTCGTTCCGTTTTGGGAATTTTTGAGGGTACTATATACGAGAACAAGACCAGAGTTCACTACTAATTGTCTGTTTATGGACTATGAACTCTGAACTGTGTGTGTGTGCGTTGTCATGCATAAACTAGGAAAACACTGAATTACAAACCACCGGTTTGATGTAAGCAGAGGCAAACGAGTTTTATAAATAATTGTTTATTTACTTTATTCAGTATCATTCTGTAGATGCAATTTGATGTTGATCAGATGTAATTTCAGTCAATTTAATATTTGCGCTTACTTATGAAATCACCAAATTAATCAACTTACTGACGCTGTTCTGAAAACAGACCTGGTTCTCAGACATCTATTCTCACCGCTGTGTCAAAAGAGCCAATTTTCACCAAAATATAAACAACTCAGTTTGCTCATTTTGCTTCATCAGCATGAAACTCTCCTCTTGTTGCAGCTCCGAGGGCACAGAAATACCAAAGGGCACTGCTCGTGTTGTAGCATTGCTTGTGGTAATGTTTGTACTGTCATGAAAACAGAGTCCTTCTTTGCTCATTAGATACTCTTAAAAACAGGCAGACGATATCCTGTAGACAGTCACAGATCACTTCAGCTCAGGGTAATTTTAGTTAAATCATTGTGCAAATAAAGACTGACACGGTCTACATGTTAAAATGCATATATTCTTTCATGGTACCATAAAATCCTAGAGGCTCTGACAAGAATTAATGACTGCTTTTAACAAGCAATGAATCTATTCTGGCCTAAATGAGAGACTTTACAAGTCAGTTGACAGTCATTAAAAGCTGTTGACGTGAAATAGATCCAAATCTGATTTTATACACAGCCCAAACAGGTCCTGAAATTGCAGATCTGATGTCCCCAGGACAACAACAAAACATTTCATTGATATTATCTTCAACTATTAACACTATATAGTATGAATCATGCCATAGCACCTTAACACACTGCGGAACACACAGAGACACGTAGAGCGCCAAGTGTCAGTCAGTCATTAACCATGCTCTCATATCTTAAACTAGCGGTGGCAGGTTCTGCTAGGCAGCAGTTGTTTGTTAATGCATTAGAAAATGACCTGGATTGGTCCTGTGCTTCAACACCCTGACTGCTAAAGTACCTGGAGAGAAGATAAACAAGGAGCAGCGGTAAATTCTGCTCCACAAAACTCTGTTCCCAATTTAGCCAGAGGCACGGCTAATTCTAGGCCCCCTGAACAGATGTTACGTTGGGCCCCCAACTGCTATGCATGTTACGTATTACAGTATCACCTCTTCTCTCCAAGAAGCCTTTTTTTGTTTCTAGTAGCTTACAGTGCCTTTACTGTAGGTACAGTGTACATCAGACAACCAGCCAACAACAGGTGAGGCACAAATGAGTTTAGTGTCAAAGTGGGCATATTTGTTAATGGAAAATAATTCAAACATCTCTATGTGTGGTTTACTAACTGGATTAATGCTATATGTATAGTACCGATCTACTACTATTACTACTACTACAATGTTGCAGTGTCAGATTGTAAGGAGTTGTGATGGGAGAGGGGCAAAGACCAACGTTAGATCTGAGCACCCAAGACAGAAATAAATCTTCTAAAAATCCCTTACATGTCAATCAAAAAGACAAAACCCAGGAAAAATAACAGTTACAAGAAAAAAAAGGGAACCATCACACAGCAATACAACATGGGGGAATGACAATGATTACAGGTTGTTTCCATTAGGGGTCGACACAAAAAATACGAGAGCCCAACGTTTAAATCTGTGACAGCACAGACAGGCAGACAAGAGGTTATGATATGTTGTAGGTTAGAGGAAATGCAGCTAGCAGCTCACCTGGTAGAGCTTGATGATGTGCGGGTGGTCCAGCATCTTCATGATCTGGACTTCTCTGTAGATCTTCTCCAGGTTGACGGCATCCAGTTGGGTCTTGTCGATGATCTTAATGGCCACCTGCAGAGCGATTGAGCATCAACAACGAATGAATTACTGTAATGTATGAATCAGTCAGTCAATAACAACTGAATCCTCATCAGGCTCGGTGGGCAGTAAGAAATACCAGACACACACACACACACACACACTAGTACAGCAATTTAATATTCTCCAAGCACTGAAAGGAGACAGTTTGTTCCTTTTAAGCTGTGAGAGCACAGATCTGTTTCTGAGACACAAGATAAATATTTAAATACAGCTCGTGCTGAAATCTTCATAAACAGTCCTCAAATTTCAGCCATGATGAAATATAAATCGGTTCAGCAGAGGCAAACACATGCCTCATTGGATATACACGCACACCCACAATGACATGTACTCACAACTTCAACAGTCTTGGCTTTGATTAATGTTGTCCGGTAGGTAACAAGGCAATATTAACATCTCTCCTTCAGACTGTCTCATAAACAACATTTCATCAGCGTGATCTGAAGTGTTCCCAAATGTCTGTGAGCCAAGCTGGAGGAGTAAACAACAGAAAAGACCCCAGTTCCCTTCTCAGCAATCACACCACTGGTATATGAAGCTGGAAACCTCTTCATTCACACCAAAAACAGCACTGTGTTAAAAAACGCTGATGTGCTGATATGTGTGCTGTTTCAGGTTCCCGTGAGACTAGATCAGAAAAAGTTAGTTGATTAGTTGAATGAGAGAAAATGAATCAGTTAGTTATTCTAAGTAATTTTTTTTAGGCAAATTTATTGATAAAGCACATCTCATACACAAGCCAGTTTCAAAGTCCTTTACTGACACTGACTGTAAAAAAGAACTTGAAACAAACTTTAAAAGATAGAAAAAACAAAAGCGTGAACATATATAGAAAAGCTGGAGGCAACGCAAATATAAAAAATGAAAATAAAGACATAAAAATAAAATATAAGTGATAAACACAACATTAGAAAGAAGCAGAAAATAAGAAAGAAAGCAAAAATAGAAAGAAATTCACTCGTTCCAGCTTTGTAATAGTGAATATTTACAGTTTTCTTGGTCTTCTATGAGTTTTAGACTCTTGGTTGCACAAAACAAGCGATTTGAACATGTCAACTTGGGCTTTTGGGAAATTGTGTTTTTTTTAGTCATTTCTGATATTTCATGGACCAAGTGATTAATCAATTATTTGAGAAAGGCTGGTTAGAGTAACAGATACATGACTTTGAGTTACCAGGTGACAAAATACTGTACAGCAGAGAGAATCTCTCACAACTCTGTAAACTCATCACAGGGACGTTTATTTTATCCTCCATCTCGACGATGGCTAGGGAAACAGCAGAGTTACCCTGTTAACTTTACAAAGTCCTCTCCCAGGAATGTGCGAATGCATGCGTTTGACCGGCCATCGCAGTGCATTGCTGGATGACGTCACTTTTCATTGCAGAAAAAAAGTGCAGCCAGGTCCAACGTTTTTGCCAGACGACCCTGCGTTTTCCTGCCGGAGCCCTCTGAGTTGGCATTCCCGGTGTGTCAACACAGCGGTATCATTGAATTGAATGAGGGGGGCTGTGTTTTTTCACACAGTGCTGTCGTCGGTCTGAACACAGCCTTCTGCTTAGTTTGAATCTTAAAGTGGAGTTTGACACCGCCACCCCACTGACACCCATTTTGATCCTCTTTAGCATATTTGCAGTTAGCACTTTCAGCTGTGCCGTAATGGGTGTTTTGATGTTTCACACTCACATTATTACCTCCCTACCCACACTACAGACAGACAGAAATTCAAATATTTTAATGGCGCTCCAGCTACAAGTCGGGACCTCAAGGGCATCACATTTACAATCACCAGCCTACTACAGAGGGATTACAGGGTACTTAAAAAGATCTGAGCTAACTGATTACATTGTCAACAATACTGACACACACACACAAAAAAATAAGACTTCTTGTGATTTCTGCTGGCATGACATAATTTTAGGACAATTTAGCTTACATATACAAGTAATGAGAGCGGAAAGGCCGGACAATGCTAAGATCAGAGATAGAGTGAATGTGCTACTTGCTGAGCTGACAAGACAGGATCACATGGGAATGGGCCTGCACTATGTGAACCCACAGACTGCAATATGTACATAATGGGATGAATGGGTCAGTATAACATGCAGGGCCCATGAGTAGGAAAAAGTAGGTTATGCATACACGGGTACACCTATCTAGGAATATGCACACACATGCACACACATCAGATCTGCTGTTTCATGTGACATTAAACTTGTTTTCTTTACACACACACACACACCAGACTTACATCTCTTATTTTGCCCTGGCAAATTCTCAAGGCAGATGGCATCACATAAAGTTGATCGCCTGCCTCTACAGCTGACCTTGGCCATTCTAGCAAACAGCCTGGCTCTGGCCATGGGTCTGGCCGAGCCACGCAGCTGCAGTTGCTTTTGTGTGCCGACCACGCTAAGTGACCTCTACCAAACCGGCTAAACCGGTGATCTGAAACAACTAAGTGTATGCACGTTTTCATTCAACCCAAACACCACACCAGCTAAGGGAGAGGCGCAACCACTCAGTAAAATCACCCGCTGAAATGAAAACCTGCATTCACGTAGCTAGTGTTGGTTGCAGATTACCTGGCTAGATTATCGCTGCGCCACCTCACAGGCTTTAATAACCAGATTAACATGATAAGAGTCTTAAGAGCCATTTTCTTGCTTTGTTATTCATTAAACCTACCGAGGGCCCTGTCTGGATGATGTAAACCTGAGGTTTTCTGTACAGTATGATTGCTCACGTTCAGTAGCAAACAGATGGAGGCCCCGCAGATCAAAGATCAAAGTGTGCAACTGTGTTTTCAGAAGTCTCCCGGCCTATTTTTCAATCACTCCCTCTGTCTCGCACAAACAAACACACACACACACACACACAAGCTTCTTCACACACAGACTGGCCTCTCTTTACAGTAAATCCCTGTGTCTATGTCATTACAATAGAAAGACATGGTACTCAGTGGCACCGGTCAAGAAAAGCCTCTCTGCAAAGAGCTGACATAAAACTATTGGTGAACTCAGACAAATCCGAGCCCTGTTCCCTCTGCGCTCATGCTGCTTCGCCCGAGAGCGTGCAATGTTTGTAATATCAAACCCTCTCCAAACTAAGCAAAGACCCCACAGCAATGCTGTTGGATTGCTGTCTGCATACATGCGTGCAGAACACTTTGCTTTCCAATTACAGAGCTCACTGGCTGGCGTATCCCGCTCCTCGCAAGGCTCTCGGCACTGCTGGCACAAGAAACCACTAAATCACATCATTATTTGGATTACATAATGGGACCACCGACCCATGCTGCATGCCCCAAATACGGTGACTGGGATGTTTACAACAGCCTGGCTCTTGAGTTGGTACACTGTAGCACTGTTTGGGTTATTACCAAAAAGTAGTGCAGGTGTATTGATGCTGAAAGAAAGCATGCCATGTTTACAGTTTGTGTTTCCCAGCAGCACTGGTGGTCAAACCTCTTACCGGCAGTGATGTTGGCTGAGGGGGGTGAGCGTGCAGGCAGGCAGGCACTGCTCCTCTACCTGCAGGGTTCAAACACATCAGCTGTTGCTCACACCGGAGCAGCAGCCAAGTGTCCGGGCAGTTACCTGATCCAAGTTTCTATTAGTGCACGATGTGGACAGCATTTCGGTATCTGCTCTGAATATCTGAAGTGTCAACTAGTGCATAAAAGTTATGTAACTCAGCTGAACATTAGCTTTCAGGCTAACTAGTTCACCGACACACCACTTACTCACCTCGGTCTTGGTTATACGGTGTCGGGCCAGCTTCACGACAGCGAAATTGCCCTTTCCTAAAGTGCGCTCGATGTCGTAGAAGCCCACTCGGACCGGACCACGGATCAGCGGTTTTTGGACACTGTCAGCCATGACCATGCTGTTCTAAATGGGACTGTTAGTGGACGAGAAGGAGGTAGCCAGACGAGCAGGGGACACACGAGGGGGGCTTCACACAGGCAGGCTTGCTTGAGCAGCTACAGATAAAGACGAAAGGAAAACAAACCGCCCGCCGCCGCCGCCGCCGCCGCTCGAAGCGTGTCCATTAAAAATAGACAAAGTTGATTTCTGTGTCGCCCTGCCAGCTTGAACGCCAATGTGGCGACACTCTCCGTCAGCGCGGCGATACGAAGCAGGCCATTTGCTGAGCCCGGGGGCTGTCACACCACGTTCTCCAATACAATAGAGCGATAATATTTCAGCTTGAGGCACCTCTATCAGCTAGAGAGCACACGAGTTGACTTGCAAAGAGGCATCATGTTCTCTGGTTGACGTGTATTGACGTCAAAGCCATAGGGGTATTTGTACAGGGGGCGGGGCCACGGAGCCGCTCCACACTTCAGTGCCAATTGGTTGCCAAGACAACCAGACCCACCTCTTACGTCAACCGGTAAAATTGCTATTCTGAAATCTGTTTGCTTGCCTGCCCTCCTTGATTGCACGCATAGGTAACTTTGAAGTTTTGCCCTGCAGGTGTGTAATAAGCTTCTCTCGGCTTTTGAGTGAAATATACAAGGAAAGAGGTTAAATTCGTTTTAAAGCAGCCTGAAACTGCGACTTTTACCTGCACATGAAGTGCTCTGCAAGAATGAATGGAAAGTATTTTAAAATAAAATTATATATTGGGGATATAACATAAATCATGAATTAAAAAAATACATTTACATGCCTAACTAAAACTAGTTTTATTCATATAATCCAGAAGAAATTGCAATGGGCATTACAAGTCCCAAAGTAATATATCATAATATATAACATTATATAATGTAACATGCAGGACCTCATGTGAAACCATGTGAAACCAGACATTTTATCAGCCACAAAGACACTTTGGTCAGCTACATAACAGCACCATCTGTTGGCAAACATAGAAAATTGAAACAAGGCTTCCTTTTTCAAATGCTGCCCTCAGTTCAGCAGTATTTGTACTTCAGTATCAGGCAGTTTACATTCGCACACACCTCCTCCCACATAGACACCTCCCCTATACATACACTTAAATATGCCCATATTAACTAAATAAAGAATGGAAGCACAATCTTGCAACAAAACTTTATTTGGCACCCAAAATTCCTGCCATGTTTGAAATACAGCACACATTCACACCCAGCAGTTGTTCTCTACAGCTTCTGCAGTGACAGTCTAACACAGAACAGTGGATTGCTAAGCAGGCAGGCGGAGCAGTGCTCCGAAGGCCTCCGCTGTCACGCATAGACTTCCTGAATATAAGAGTTCCAGATGTGCTTTTGGTATTTCCTGCCTAACATTCTCCAAGAACATACTCAACCTCTCCTTACTGTGCTTGCTACATCTTTCCACGAAACCAACCCAACAGCCCACTCACTACATATTCACAAAAATGCATGTATTTGAGTTCAGTAATGTACATCAGAGATCATTTTACAAATTTACAAGACAGTTATACGTTTTTATGAGCAAACACTGATGAATGAACCCATGACACATCCAAAACTGGTCCCTTCTAAAAAAGTCTGTGCACTGTCAGTTAGTGGGAGTGTTCAGTTTCTCACACAGTCAGGTGGAGTCAGGAAAGCCCCACAGCTTTGAGGTTTACTGGGGTCACCGCTGTTCTGTCATCAGTGTTTTTGCATGCACTGTCCTGTTCCCTGACATCAGAGTCCAAACAGGAAGCCTTACACAGGCCTGACACTGCTCTTCAGGTTTAGAGAAAAGGTCAGAATAGTCCCGGAATATACAGAGAGCCAACAGGATCTTTTTGTCCTTGTGTCTCATAAAATCTGGTGACGTGACTGGAAAACGGCTGAGTAGTTTAAATTTGTATTGTTTACAAGATGAGTAACCTTGCGTGAGTCCTCAAAAGTCGCACTTATATCCAGGGTTAAATGTGCAATCCACTGTGCCAAATATAGCAGCACTGCTGCACTGCCAAACTGACCTGGTTTATTAATGCATATCTGAGTTCATTAATACCTCTTTGCAACCCAAACCGTAGTGCTGCCGTGAAGTTACATAATTTGTAAGAAGTGATGGTTAAAAAAAAAATAGAAAGCACTGGAATCAAGTAGAATAGAATAAAAACATATGTTTCTTACTTTAAACCAGAGTTTATTAACCTTGGGGTCAGGACCTGATGACAGGGTCAGGGGATTCCTTGAACTGACATTGTTTGATGAATTGGATGCAATGTTGCCCCTTCTACCACTTTCTCACCAACTATTAGATGGGTTGCCATGAAATTCTGTACAGATATTCATGGTCCCCAGAGGATAAATCCTCCTGACTTTGATGATCCTCTGACTTTTCCTCTAACACCACCTCGAGGTTAACATTTTGGGGTTTTAGTGAAATATTTTGTTATCTATTGGATGGATTGCTGTACAGACATTCATGTTCCTCTCAGGATTCATTTTATTAACTTTGGTTCCTCAACTTTTCATTTAGCATCAAGTCAAAACTGTGATTTGTCTAAAACTTTAGTGTATGACCAAATACCCGCAAAACAAAATGACACTCCCATCAGCCTCAGCTATACTGTTTAGTGATAATTAGCAAATGTTAGCATGCTAATGCACTAAACTAAAATGGCTAACATCGTAAACATTACACCATATTCTTCTTTATTAACAAAATGTATTAAATAGATTTGAAATATATTATCATTTTTATATAATCCATCTAATGCCATGCCCAGATTCACATGACAACTTAAGAGCACTGTTGGTGGTGTTGAAAGAATTTTGGGACCTAAATATGGGGTCACAGTTGACCAAAATTTGGGAAACCCTGCTATAAGCATCAATCTGACTTACAGCTTTGCATGCTGGATGCTCAGGATGCAACACTGAGGATACACACAGCCGTCCGTCACAGCCACGTGTTAAGTCACCCTGTACACACAAGTAACCAATAGGGTGTAGAGGAAGAGAGGGGATGGAGAACATTGTGTTCCTCTGTCTAGCTTGGTCATATTCGTTAGCTGGCATGAGGGAGATGTACATTCACAGAGGCCCAATAAGCGTCAACAGTGTTATCCATAGATCTCATTTTCCACCCAACCAGTCTGACTGCGGCCGCGCCGGCTCTGAGCTCTGCAGGTCTCATAAATGTCATTGGTCACGAAGCCGCTCTCCCTGTCCGTGCATGACACATTCTCATAATCACACTGGGAGTTCTGGGAAGGGGAGCACGAGTACTTTGTCATGATGTCTGCTGCCATGTTGCTGTCCAGAGCAGTGTGAGGCAGTTTGGTAATGTCACTAAAGGCATAAGGTCCTTGTACGGGGCAAGGTGAAGCTGCTGTTGACATCCAGGGTTTTGGTCTGCTGGAACAGCTTTCGGTTTCTGTCTTCCTCCTGAATATGAACACAGTGGAATCATCACAGCATGGTTTAACAGGAGACATACCGCTCTTCAGTGACAAAATTACCACTTAAAAAAAGGAAAAGGAAGCACATTTTTCTAAGAACAAAGATACAAGAAGTGCTGTTTACATATGGAATTTGAATTACTCTCCATCCATAAACATGTTTTATATTTATAATAGAATAAATGAGTAAATTCTATGTTATGTAGTAAAACAACTTTGCTTTTATTTTGTGTTTCTGCTTTTACCTCTTAGCATGTTGTCTGTAGCAGAAGAATCCAGCAGCTGCAAACAGCAGCAGCAGTAGAGCAGGAATAGCTGCATAAAGGATGTAGGAGACATACAGGGTGTCGTCTGTGAGGGACACTGCTAAGAAAAAACACATTACATGACAAAACAGCTTTTCTCATTGTTAGGGTTAAAAAAAATTCTGTCACTTTAAACTTTACTTATAATAAATGACTTCATATAAAAAATATAATTAAATTACAGTAAAAGAAAGTTTTTCTTCTCCTACCTGATGATTCAGGTAGTCGTATTTTTATCCTCTCGTCCCTTTCTGTAGTTGGGAGTAAGTTTGGCCTCAGAGTTGGAACTGGAGCATTGAAAAATTGAACAATTAATATCATCAGTAGAATATTAGAAAAAATACTTTATACTTGATAAAACATTCTTTATTTAAGCATTACTGATTTGAACTGATGGCTACCACAATATGTGAGAGTATGATTTAAAATAAAAGTATTATATCCAATTAATTCCATTTAGAGTAGATAGATAGATAGATAGATGATGTGATCACATGCATCAAAGTATTTCAGGATTTATGTGAATGCATAAGTTATGAATATGCTGTCATCTACGTTTTGTAAAACAGAGGAGTTTGGCCATTGTCCTAAAGAGCATCTATACTTAATGGATATAAAGTTTATAATAATACAGGACATCATACTGCACTTTGTGACCATAACTGTTTGAGTTTAGCAGGTTTTTGCACACAGATGGAAGATGACATTGAAAGTAAGTGATAAGTGGTGATGTGGCAGTTTAGTCTGACTCTCCTTGATCAGTATAAACACATCTGCAGTTCCTTGTTATCTATATCCGACAGAAACATCATGCATACAGTACATACTCTGGCAGTATGAGTGGGGTGATCGAGTGCATGCTGTACCTCCATGTGCTGTGTTCCCTTCCTCAGTAAATGCTGGTACATTTTCTGAAAAACACAACAAAAAGATGCGAGTAAGTTAACCCAGATTCACCCTTTCAATGCTATGATATACAGCACATTTTTGTAAAACAATGTAATCAGTGGTGCTTCTCCGAGCTTAAAAAGAGCTTAAATACATAACCGCACACATTCAAAAACAGCTTTGCATCTGAAATAAAAATATAAGAAAGACAAATACAATGAAGAATTAACAGAAAATGCTCTAAAAGTGATCCACCCAATAGTCTCGCGATACTAGACAACCGGAGATCTCCGCCTACCGAAGTCTGGGGATTTCTAAATGCACGGTAGTTGCTTAAACGGCGGTGAGAACGACCGCTAACAAACCTACGCCTCTTACATTTTGTCAAGGACACGCCATACCGGAAATGATGCTCTCCCCCCTTTTTCCTCAGTAGTGAACTGCATGTCACTGCCCCAGTATGAAGGGCCGCCCCAAAGACTTTGGATTGGTTCTGCAATGCAGGTTTTTTTTAAAAACTCTCTAATTGTTTCCACCCAGTTTTAACAACAAAACCTGGGAGATTGTCCTCAGTCTCTATGAGCGAAGCATTTAGAGACTGACCTGTGAGTCTATCAACCTTCTACAATCTTCAGTCTGCTTAAAGTAAAGAACCTGCTGAAACTTGTAAGCCATTATCTAAATATCCAACCACAAACTATAGCTTATTTTGAAGTCCCTTAAAGGACTGCTAGTACATTCATACTAGCAATACAAACAGGTGAAGAAGAACAATTGAAGAATCAAGAAAAGGAATATTTAATGTATCAGGTATACCTCAAGCACAGGCAGATATTCCTATTTTAGGTTGCCAGACAGCAGAGGATTACAGTAATCCAAGCGAGTAACTTTAAAATCGTGCAATAGTTGTTTAGAGTTAGCTGTGTGGCAGCAGTGGATGATAAAAAGCAGATTTTGTGGATTCAAGAACTGAACAAACCCCAGTGTGTCAAAAGTCAATAATTCCCAGCACAGAACAGCCATGTACAACAACCACAGTGTCTGCACTCCACTGGCTCACCTTCTGTATATTTGCAGACATAGTTGTTCTTGGAGTTGCAGTTGTAGTCATTCCACTGGAACAGGAAATGACCTTCTTCATCAGGTGGTGCAGAGGGCTGGTGGTAAAGAACCACACACATTTCACCACCGCAGGATGGCTCATCCCAATGCCAGTTTCTACAGCAAATAAGATGCAAAGGTTTAGACTCTGATCACATTCAAATTGGACAATTTACATTATTACAGGCAAAGTTTTACTTTATATTTCAATGTCTTATTGTCCAACTCCTTGCAAAGGACTGTAGACATTCCATTACTCCCACACAAGCATCATTTAATCCAATAATATTTTATAAGTCACAAGTGACCGTGACCTTTTTTTCCAATGATATTTCCTTTTCAGTGTGCTGTGTCCCTGGACATCCTTTTTCAATGATGCAGCCAAAACATTCGTACAGCACATGCAAGGACGTTTTTTGATTGCAAAAAGAGTCAAATGAGAAAGACCTGAACTTGGCCTTGCTTCCATCCAGCCAATAGTACTGCGAGGGACAACCTGGGCTGGTGGTCCCTGCCCTGAAGCTCTTCGGGCTGCGGCGGAGCCCAATCCAGAAGTCTCCATCTCCAGCCTGCAGCTGTTGTATGAATCTCTCTACCAGTCGCTGCTCGCTTTCTGTTTCGATGCTGAGCAGCTCGCCTCCATCCAACCTGCAGGCCTGCCTGGCATCCTCAAAGGTCACCCTCCGCCTGCTGTCCTGGATGTAGGACACCTTGTAGCAAGGGCGCTCTGTCCCACGCCGGCAGATCCTTTGGCCTGGACACCGCAGTCAACATCAGGGAGGAAACAAAAAGATTACTGCAGACTTTTATGTTTTCTCTAGACTTCCTGTGGCACCCACATGGCAGAAAGATTAAAAACAACCTGCAGTAAAAGGTATTTTTAGCATTGCTTTGTCAAACCTTTCCCACGTTTTTTTGGCAATGTGGAAGTAAATTGTAGTGTAAAACCTGTGTTTTTAAGGGGTGTATTTTGACAGACAATGAAAAGAAACATTTTAAACGTGTGAGTCTGAACATGTCTGAAATGCAGTGGTTTGCTGAAGTGCCACAATGAATAGCTTAATTACTGACTTAATTATGTTAATTACAGCTATTTCACATGGCACATAACTTATCTTTTCTTTGAAATATGCCAACTAATAAATAGATTAAACAAGTTGTACCTTTTTTTTTGCTTGTGACTCCTTAATGCAAAACCACAGCTACTCATAACCCAGGTTATATCTATCAGTTGTGAACACATGTGAGATATGAGTAGAGTGATTTTCCCTTTTCAAGAAAAAGAATTATGTGTTGCAAAATTTTGTTTCTTTATTATTTACTCATCTGAAATCATCTGGTGACCCCTTGGATTGATCTCAGGGGCCCTTAAAGAGGTCCCACCCCCCAGATTTGGAAACACTGGATTAAATAATTAATTAACAAATGAGCAAGCAATAAAAAAAATGAACACGTTCTCTTTCTCTGTGAATCTTTTCAATTTTATTCATTATAGATTTCTGTAAGATAATGCTTGTTTATAGATTTGGACATCTGTTGCATAATGGTGTAGTGGGAGCATGAAATCAAGGCTGTTATTATCACTAATGTCATCAGCACAGATGCTGTTTTACTTGTCTAATATTAGTGGCAGTACTAAAGGTGTTTTTATCCCAATAATTATGGGACCTCCTGACTTCAAAACACTGCAGCTGATATTTTCCACCACATCACGTGCTACTGAGCAGCTTCACTGCAGTCTGTTTATAATTATAAAGCACTTTCAGTTTTGCACATGCATTAAAACTACTTTAAGACGAGCCTGGCAGCAACTTTGTAAACCTCTTCAACCACTAAAAGAAAATATGAAAATCAGATTCGCCTTAGAAGTTGTTTAGTGATGCATGCAACCTTTCTCTTTTTTTTAAAGTTAAAACTTTAAAATAAACACGTCGAAGTCTTACCTTGGGAATTAAAACCTGAATATCGCAGCGTGTAAAAGACTTTAAACGTGAGTTTTCGTTCCCTCGGAGGAAATTCTTACCATTTATTTTAGAAGCGGATCCAGGGTGGAACAAAACGGCGATAACAGTGCCAAACAGCTTCATAAAATCCATCTCTACATGTTCACCCGAGTGTGCTGGACGATTACTGTGACATTAAATGTAAACTAGTTTGTTTGGAGACTGTCAAACCCCGTGATAAACCTGCAGTAATGATAGAGACAACGGTGCAGTCTGCCCACTCAAAAGTAGCTGGACTAGTGAAGGCGTGCATATGGCGTCTGACTGAGGGGAAAAAAACTCAAGAGTGAGATAGTCCAGGACTTTTTTTTTTTGTGTGTGTGCTTTGAAAATGACAAAGTTTTGTTGCTTTTCAATGTCTCTTTTCCTTCTAGATGTAAAAACCATGAGGTACGAATTTGTGTGCAGTCAATATCCCCTTTACTAAATTAGTAAAGTCACATTTCACATGTAGTAATATCATTATAATGGAATGAATAGACTTCTTTGTGTATCATGCTTCCAATATTAAAATAAAGAATGGGTATCTCTCATTCTTATTCCGCTACACACACACACACACACACACACACACACACACACACACACACACACACACACACACACATATTAGATCATGGTCACTTTTGGGGACATTACATAGACTTACATTCATTTCCTGGAAATGTACCCTAATCATAACCACTCTAACCTTAACCTGAACTTAACCAGCAAAAATCAGCTTTTTCCCAAGTGGGGACACAGCTTTTGTCCCCAATTGGACAAGTCGCCCCCGATTAACTGGGCCTAAATTTGAAATTTGTCCCCAAAAGTAGCCTATGACAGACACCACACACACAGACACACACATGGAGACACACCAGAATGATTGAGTGCTGTCTGGGGAGACAATGAAGTGAGAAAACAGAAATGGGAACAAGGTTGACTTTAAAACTTAAATGGAGCGTGTTAAAAGTATACACCTCAGTCTTTCCTTTTCTTTGTGTTCAAAACATGCTGATCTGCTGTGATACAGCTGAGTTTATTTAACACAAGTCTGATGTAGCTGATGAGCCCCCCAAAAAACTCCGATAAAACAACACATGCAACAAGATGGAAAGGAAACTGCGACGTGAAAACACCATGCAATAACAGACAGAGAGAGGGAGATACTGCAGGGAGAGTAAGATAAAGAGGGAGAGAGTGAGACAGAGGTTACCCATGGAACAGGAAAGCATGCAGAGGAGGAAGAGGAAAGGACTTTTTTTCAGCTCTATACTTCCTGTTCATTGCTTTGGTTTGGTCTCCAGGCGACTTCATTTCCAGAATATGACCGATTGTGAAAGTCTGGAACCATCAGATGGGTTACGCAAAAACGAAAATAAATGATTTTATGCAGCTTTGTCCAGCAAAATCATCAGACTGAAACTTTACCCTGAAAGACTGACAGGCACTGACACAATAAATGGTGGCCTGCTTCAGTTATGGTTGATTGAAAGTACTGTTGTTGTTGTTGTTGTTATTGTTGTCGTCATATTGGTTACACCTATTTGTGTTTGTGAGACAATTATGATCAAATAGACTGAATCCACAGACTGCATTTGAATTCAAGGGATACTTGTTTCATTTGAATTTTTTAAAACATTTTTGTTATTCATCTGATAGATTTATTAGGCTTCATTTTAGCACATGTGATGTCAATATTAAGTGTTACAAGGTCATATTTATTGTGATTTAAATTAGCCTTCTATTTACATTTTTATCTGCTATAAATTTGTGAAAAATGATGTAAAGGTTTTAATATTTTAAACTATAAAAGTGAAAACTTACCAAGGAGCCAAACGTTTTTGTCAGAGGGCCGGATTTTCCTACTATTGCGTTAGAGGGAAGGGTCATTGCAAATGAATGTAAAGTTATCTTAAAGGTCACCTTTATCCTGTTACATTTCTATCCGAATGGGAATGGCCCCTTCCAGGATGACGATTTTCCCATCCACAGGGTCATCGAATGGTTTAATGAGTATGAAAATGATGTGACTCATATACTAAAGCCTTTGCAGTCACCAGATATCAACCACCTTTACAGTATCTCTAGGTCTTTGGTGGTAGAGATATGTAATAAAATCTAAATGTGGAGGAGGAGTTAGAGCAGAAGACATACAGAGACACAGACACACTCGTACCAGCCTTAACCTCATGACCATCTGCAATTTATCCTCCTCTTGTATGATTTTTAACAACGGCTATCAACAGATGACCTTGGAAGCAGAGTAATAAACACCAGCTCCTCTCTGCGGAGAGCTGACAGAGGACGGACAATCACAGGCTGTTTTTCTGTGTGTAGCTCTGTTGTCTTGCTACGCGGCTTTAGGCCATCTCTCTCTCTCTCTCTCTCTTTCTCTCTCTCTTTCTCTCTCTCTATTAGTGGCACAAGTGTGTCCGTCATGCTGGAGTCTTGTTGTCAGACTGAGCTTGTCTGGATGCTTGTCATGTGTGGAATGGTTTTTCTTGTTTTGGTCTTTCAAGGCCTCTTAGGTTGATTTGATTATTGGATGATGCACGCAAAAATGTTTGTCATGTGATGAAGGACTGTGACTGCGTGTTACAAACGCTGCCCCTGTTGAGCTTTTCTCACATCCTCAGTGTGTTTATTGTTGGGCCACAGACTCAGGAATGTGTCGTGGTTTATTTCACAGCGGGACTTTAATGTTGGACTGTATATACAGGTGTCTCTGCGGAATAAACCATTTTGCAAAGTCGCACATTAAAAAATTGACTGAACAGACTTGTTATTCTCTTTTAAGATCACCACTTGGCTGTGCAGGACAGAAAAAAACAAACAAAAAAAAACACATGGTTAGTTACAGTATTCAGATGACTTTATTCGTGTGTTTTTGTTTATCCCAGATGAATTGTTACATAACTGTTTATTGGAATGAATGTCCATCAGTGTTTTTCTGACAAAAAAACAAATGAACAATGGCTGTTACTGTGCTGCCTGTTCATTGAGGGCGAAGTTGTGTCTCTTGGCTCACACTCCTCAGCGCTGGTGAATCATGAGTCTGTTGGATGCAGACAACAACAAAGCATTTGAGCTCTGTCTAATTTTGGCCAGGAGATGACACCAAACTACTCATGAAATGAGGCAGAGCATTGATGCCCATTCGCCTTTGAGATGAATCAGTTATTGTGCAATGACACTAAATGATTATGTATTTTTAGCAACAGTTCGAGAATGTAACAGTAATTTATCACAAGAGAAAATGTATTTAGCTTATTGGTTGTCAAAGTAGACAACAATGCATAGTTTTTTCTTGTAGGCAACATACACGAAACCTCCTGTGCAACTTTGAAGTATTGCAAATGATTTTAAACATACACTGTAAACATGTACTGTAGTTAACCACAGTACATGGTGGACACACCCTTTGGTCTCATTAGCTGCACTAATGATCTCTTTTACTGTACATGCCCGCAGAGTACAGTACCATCCCCTCACAAGCTTCCCAGTGTATCCTCTTTCTTCCAAAACCAAATCTGCGTCCACCCCAGGGCCTTGTTTTCATTGTTTTCTGATGTGATTGTATGTCAGTTACCATTGTTGATCCTTGTGAAAGAAGTCAAAAGATGTACACTAAACATTATCAAAGTACACTGTCATAATAATCCTCGCAGTCTGGTCTAGCTAACATTAGCCTCCTGATAATGGTTACTTTATGGTTGATTGCTACTCTTTTCTATTCTGCCATTATATTTCTGTTATTTTCACATCAACAAATGCTCTTTCAAAACATTTACATGCCATAAACTATGTGTTATTAGCAGCTAACATGATTATTAAATGTATTGGTTATTTGTGGATTATCCTGAACTATCAACCTTTGTACATTTTGTCCAGACAGCCTTACATAATCTGCAATTATCAACGACCCTGCAGCCCGGAGGATTATAGGAAAATGGAGAGGAATGGAGAATGTGATTGGAGCGCAGAAGAATGGCAGATGAGTTGTTTCCAAACAACCGGCCTGGGAGGTACATCGTCGGACGCAGGTGAGGAACCGAAGAGATTGTACAAGAGTGACGTATCTGTGGATAGTGTAACAAATGCCTTCTCTCACCATGGGCACTTTGGCAAAAACACCGTTGCTCCTTTTCATTCTGTATTTCTGGGGAACAATGGGGCTTCTCTGTCTCAGCCGTAACAGTTGTGGCCTATAGCTATATAGATTACCTGCAATGTAAAACTGTGGAGACAATAAAAGGGGAGGTTTGACATGCAAGGGAAATTAACAAAGGTTACTCCTGGTTGGCTGTGTGCTGTGTAGCTTGTGGCAAGCATGATCACCTTACAAGCATTCTAGGTGTTTCATTCTCAAGACATAAATCCACTATTAAAGAGTCTCCATGTGAGACTGAAGGTTTCGGAAAGTTTAGCAAAACTCTTGTTTTTATTCAGATTAGGTGGGTTTGTAATTTAATTTAAATCAAAGTATTTTTAGCTGATTTCAACAGTAATTTACCAATCATGAATGTGGTTTGTGGGCAAAATCTTCTTGCAAGGCCATTTACTGTCTTTTTCAAAATGTAGTCCTCTCCCTGAAACAAAACATACTGTATCTACTAATAAATATGTACATTGCATCCACGTTTAAACCTTTTACCTCGGCTCAGCCAGCCAACAACCATAACATTCGCCTCCGTTCTGCAAAAATCTTTTTTTTTATGAAGGAAAACCTGAAACATCAGTTCTAGTTAACCTGAGGGATCAGTGTCAAAACCCTCTGACACATTAATCTGCTGGGTGAAAATCTGACAGTGAAGCATGCCAGGAGCTGCTGCTGTCTAAACGAAAAGTCACGGTAGAAAGGTGGAGAAAGTATGTGTGTGTGTACGCGCAGGGGTCTAAATTTAGTTGAAGAGAGTCACACCTCTATGGTTTTAGGTGTCGTGAGGCTGTGTAGGACTATAAAAGCCATATTGCACGACTACTTCTGTGACAAACACCTGCTCAGGTACCAGCAAGGTAAGACCCTCCTCAGGTTGTCACAAACGGCTCTGTGTTTGAAATGTATTCATTCGTAAATTAAAATGTGTATTATGAAGTGGTGGAAATGTCATATTCAGCAAGATAAAACTAAATTTGCAACACAATTTGACAATTACAATCACAATTACAAACTGCAGTCACTTACATTTTTTTCTTCTAAATAATCACTAGCATCTTTGTGCATTTTTCACAGGTTGAACATGTTGCTATTGTTATTTTGTGTCCCTCCACCCAATACAGGACTGAACCAACTGACTGAACTTCTTCCAGACAGGATGACTCTTTATCTTTGTCTCCCTCTGCTGGCTGTGCTCCTGCAGCCTGCTCTCTGTCTCTACAACTGCTCTTCCGAGTACGAGAGGACCCCAGGTTGGTTAACAATTGTTTCCGCTAAATCAGATCAGTTTTATATGAGCGTTCTGCACAAATCATGCATAAATCAGAGCTACCCTTTAAGTCTCATTTGGTTTGTCTTTTTCTCTCTTCCTCAGACAACTTGGACCTGACAGTTGACTGTGGCACCAGTACCATCACACTGGAGGTCAACCTGTGCACGGCTCAGTGGGCAGGTTTCAACCACACAGAGCTGGCGCTGAATGGGAACCACAACAACACAGAGTGCAAGGGCTCTATCGACACCAGCGTGGACCCTCCAGTCATCCGTTACCAGCTTCCTGTTAACCACAGTCAGGATAACCCCTGTCGCCAGTCTCTGCAGGTCAGAAAGTGTCTGGTAGAAGATGTTAAATGGTGTCGAATCAGGGAGATATTAGGAAGAAATTGACAAATTGGAACTGTAGAAACTGTGTAAGAAACACTTTATTTAGAGTTATTTGGCAACATAAGGGTGATGTAAAGATTTTTGACGACTTTCTCTGTTTCTCCTTCAGATTGTGGATGAGACCCCGGACCCCACAGGTCCCTTCAGCAGCTTCCTAAGCATCCAGTCAGTTATCATCACAGGCTACATCGACACACCCAGATCTGACCAGGGCGTGATCAGCTACTCCACAGACCTATACTATCACTTCTCCTGCCGCTACCCATTGGAGTACCTGATCAACAACACACAGATAGTGGCGTGAGTAACTGTAGAAACAATTTCTTTATGCCATGATTTAGGCAAGTTGTAAATGTATCACATCACATTTTGACTGAGGTAACTCATTGAGTTGAAAATACTCAAGTTTCTCTTTTTTCTCTCTTCCTTGCCTCTTTTCCATGATTTCTTTAGCTCCTCAGTCTCAGTGGCAACCAGCGATAATAATGGAACCTTCATTGATACACTAAAAATGAGTGTTTTCAATGTAAGTACCAAGTTGCCATTTACAAGAGCTGCCTCAGACACACTTCAGAGCTATTTGTCTTGACTTATTTTTACTCTGACATCTTATTTCTGCAGGACTCTGACTATGGCTATCCATTAGTCGTACCTTCAACAGGGCTTGAGCTGCGAACAAGGATCTACGTGGAGGTGAAGGCTGTTAACCTGACAGGAAAGTAAGTATTTGGATGGTTGAATGCTCATAGTGAATTTGTTTATATGAAAACAAATACTGAAATAAAACTAAGCACAGTGTATCCCTGTGGCAAACAGTAACTCAATGGCCTGTTTTCAGTTTCCATATACTGCTTGATCACTGCTTTGGGACTCCCACTGCTTACAACATGTCGCACACTGAGCAGCACAATTTCTTCACCGGGTATGGTAGCCCACATTATTAATATAGCTTTATACTGTATGTGCATGAAATAATATGACTCTTAAATATATGAATAACTCTGCTCTCCACTAGCTGTTCAGTGGACCAAAGGACAACTGTGACAAGCAACGGCCTTTCCAAGGTAGCCCGTTATAACTTTGAGGCCTTCCGCTTTGTTCAGCACCGTGACCAGGCAAAGTCCAGCATCTATCTGCATTGCATACTGAGACTCTGTGAGCCCAGCAAATGTCAAGAGCTGTTGAACGTAAGTTGGAAAGTCAAGAACAAATGGCTCTGCTTTTAAGGCGTCAGGGACAGTAATCGTGATGCAACTTTCAAAGGCACACCATGGCACTAATTTAAAGGCAAAGATTTGAATGATATAGTTTATCACCATGTATATAACGTAGCTGTTTTATGCATCCTAGGATATGAGGAAAGTAGAAATTTCCTCAGTGTTGAGCAGACAATGAGACACTTTCAAAGCCTCATAAAAAGACTCAAAAACAGTATTTATTCTTAATTTTTTAGTTAGTTAGTTAGTTAGTTTATTGTTTTCAGACATTTAATGTCCTTATTAGACAGCTGACAGTAGAGAGATGTTAAGAAATGTGAGAAGAGAAATAGGAAACGACTGCAACAAAGGTCTCCAGATTTTAACCGGGGATGTTGCCGTTCATGGGCGACACCTTAAATGCCCAAGTCACAAGGGCACCCCATCTTGTCTTCATTGTCATTTATTTTCAATAAATCACAAAAATAAAAAAAAAATAAATCACTAAAACTAAAAAGTGTGTGTTAAAAAAACATAGTTATATATGATATGATGTAGATCAAACTAACAACTGGATCTCATTTTTCAGGCTTGTAACACCAGAAGAAAAAGATCTTTGACTCCTTTTGGAGAGGAGAGCAAAGAATCTGCCACTGTTTCAGCCGGACCACTGTACACTGTTGGACAAGGTTAGACCCACTTAAAAATAGTCCTTTAACTTCTTTCCTGTTATTTAAGCACTATGATAAAAAGTTTACTTTTTCACTCTTTTTTTTTATGTCCCCCCACTAAAGACAAGCCGTATGCAGCTGCTTACAGTGAGTATATTTTGATCACATTCATAAATCCAGAAATACATCCTAATGTCTTGAAGGTTATTCGGACAACCCAAAAAGAAATCTCCATTAATCCCCCCCCCCTCCCGTGTGCATCAGGTAATAACGCGGCACCAAAGAAGGATGATGTGAACGTGATGGGCCTGGTGGTGGGGGTCGTGTTTGGCTCGGCTGCTGCTGTCCTGCTGGTTCTTGGTGGTTGGTTTGCCCTGAAGAAGTTTTATTGGATGGGAGGATTACGTCAGGCCTTTCACTGACAGATTTACTGGCAATCTGTCTTAGCCTGGTAACCTCGTACCAAACCATATGTTTATTGTGATTTCATAACATCTGATAATGTCATGATTTTAAAAACCAAGTGTACCTGTCAGTTGACCAAGAAAACCAAGTAAATATATAACTTTTTGTATATATACAGTACCTACAGTATGTACCTGTATTGCCCCTGAAGTCAGTATCATTAATCGGTTATGAAGGAACAGTAAAACCTGAACTATGTAAAAATGAAGAGAAATGCAAATTTTGTAAGCAAAATAAGTTTTTGTAAGTTTTTTTGTAATTTGTAAGCAAATTAGTATTTTTTTATATTTTTATTATTCATTCATTGACATTCCTACCAGTCCATGAGTGGCTTTGGGTATCTTGTATCTCGATTGTATTGCTTTAAATAGTTAAAACACATTATAATATGGAGCACATTAGTCAGACTTGCTGCTATGTCTTGTACATCTTACAGATTAAAGTTTAAAATCAGCTTTGTGTGTCACTCTGTGGTCAATATTATGTAATGAAAAAATAGCAACAGGTGATTTTTACAATCTTTTTACTTTCAACAAGAAGCATCTTTTTACACAACACAGTTAACATACTGACTCATTCACATACAGAATGAGACAAACACTTCAATCAAATCAATACATTCATAAATATGTACAGGCTACTTACTTTTGCTGGCAAACAACAAACCAAATTCATGGACAGCAATACTTCAAATGAATAATTTCAATGGGACCATAATGGTAGGTTTTTACAATTTCTTTGAAATGTACAGTTGTCTCTGTCACTGCACTGAATGCAGAATGTCCTGGATCAGAGCAGAGAGTTTGACTGAGAAGTCTTCCTGCAAAGAGCCTCCTGACTGTGTGTAGGAGGGAGAGGGAGACAGGCTCAGGGCTTCCTGGACCTCCAGCTCCTCTTCCAGCCGAACAAACAGCCTTTCCATCCGGGCCTGAAATGCTTGGCCTTGCAGAGCTGCATTTTGGCAGAACCGCTCCATGCTGGCTGTCACTTCAGCCTTTAGAGGCTGTGCAGTTTCCAGCAGAGCGGCAAGCTCTGCTTTGAAAGTCCCCACCCTATTCTGTGCCTCCACCCTCAGCGAGCTCACTTCCTGCCCCAACCTGAAGCTCATTTCCTGCCAGAGCCCCGAGTTGGCTGCCTCTCCCTCACTAGCACTGATCTCTTTCAGATGTTCAATCACCCCAACGGCTTTAGTCTGGAAGTCGCTGATAATGTCAGCCAGCTTAGAGCCGCTGTGCTCCAGATTTTGGCCCATCCAGTGGAAGGCTTCTTGGTAGTGAGCTGGACTGGCCTCTGCCTGAGCCTCGGCTGTCTCCAGGCCCTGCAGATAGAGGCTCAACTGGCCACACAGATCTTGGGTGTTGCTGCTGAGAGAGCTCTGGAGCTGCTGGGTGAGGGGAGCCAAGCGCTCCCTCATGCTTGCCAGAGTGGAGCTGAGGTGAGCTGGAGATGGGGACAACCTTTCTCGGAGCTCAGCCAGCTCTTGGCGCAGACGGGCACGCAGACGCTCTGACTCAATGTTGAGTTTGCGTTGCATCTCTTCTGCCACAGGGTTTTTGTTGAGATCATCTTCTTGGTTAAAAAGGCCAGTGTCATCTATGTGGCTCTTGTAGAGCTTACTGTGCAAAGAGAGACAAGAGAGGAAGTGTGTTGAGATTCAGATATTTCAGAGTTGAGTGTACAGATGCAAATTTATTTCAGGTGGTTTAATGTGCTTGATTTGGTCAACTTACTCAACAACTTTTGTGAGTTCTGTCTTGTCATGAGCCTGGTTTGTCTTTGAATCCACCCAAGTTGCCTCCCTGGTGTTACGGTGGATTGGGTAAGCTGCAGAAGAAGAAAACATACATGAAAAAAAAAAAAAAAACTTCACTGCAAAATAAAGGATATCAAATAGAATTTGAGGAGTAATGTATACCTAAAGTTGTCAAGAATGAGAGGGTGAAGATCACAACTTTTAGATGCATGTTTATCTTTCTGTGGAGGGACAGATGAGAAAAATGCACAAGAATTTCACATCACAATGAACAAATTCATGTATACCGAACATTTCCACAAATTATCTTCATACATTCTACAATAGAGATTTCCCTCTAAATCTAAGACAGAAGACAAGAAGATCAATATGGGAAACGGTGGCTGGCCTTTACCTGAGGATCAGGGGTCTGCAGAGTGACTTCTCCGCTCATCTGACTTATAAAGGTCCTTGTTATCAGAGCGGCCTATGTCAACAGTCAACACGTGGAGGGTCACACTGATGATGGAACACAACACGCACATACATAGAGAACTACACACACACACAGACACACACAGACACACACACGCACACCCACATAAACACACACACATTAACAGAGTGAGGACATGCTAATAGCACCAGCGTCCACTTGAACCTTCATAAAACTTCCATTGCATGCAGCATTGATTTAAGATGATGTCATGTCAATATGGTTTGCATAGCTTTCAGATGAAGTCACTTCATCTGAAAGGGGAAAGTACTATGATAAGTAGTACGATAAAACAAGAAGGCCGTCATAATGATGATATGGAAAGACTGCTGCCAACTCAACAACGCTTGCTGCACTGTTTTTATTAAAAAATGAAAACTTTTTCTTTTTTTAAAAATGAAAAAGACAAAATGAGGTAGAAGTTTATTGGAGCTCCCCAAAAAGGTTCAACAAGTTCAAGTTTGTGTATACAGAGTCTGATAAGAAATTTGGCTGGGTTTATGGCTTTTTACGTCAAAGGCCCAATTTGTCAGGAAGCTGAATTATACGAATATTTACAGTGGGGTCACTTGTTTTATCCACAGTGCATGTAAGCATTGCACAAGTGGGTTTTTATGTTTTGCATGTGTTAAATTGTGCAAGAATTCAGTGTATCCAGTTTTGGGCCAGCTCTCAGAGCCTTGATTATCATGGCTTGTTTTGGATGCTTGACAATCAAACGTTTACACATCAATGTTTGTGCTGCTAGCTAGGACAGAGCAACTCAAAACAACCCAAGTAAACACTGATGATTATGCTAAATTCTGTGCTCTAGATTTGTTCCCTTTCCATAAACAACGAATGACAGATGTCTACTTACGGGGCAACTTGTATGAGGTGCTTTTGCATTTCACATTCCATTACTGGGGATAATGTGGCTTCATATTTCCAGTGATCTCCAGTCTATGATCTTATTAGCCTGTTTTGCAGCTGTGAGCGCAATGTGGAGAGTTTTTCCACTGGTGACATGGATATGTGGGTGAAAGTTGAATCCTGTTCAGTTAGGTAAGTTAGCCGTCATTAGAGGATCATAGTCCATGGCTGCCGTGATGAAATATGTAGGTTATTTCAGTTATCCAAAGTCCAACGTTATTTCAATACAATAACACTGTGGAGTGAGGAAGGCATTAGTTACTGTACATAAAAATCTGACTGTTTCTTCTGCACAGATACAGTTAAATGTTAAAAAGTTAGCATATATTAACATATTATGCGCACAAACACATATGCACATAAATGCGGGAATTTATACTTGTAGAAAAAATTACGACAACTCTTGATGACTTTTATTAATGTTTATGTTTTTACATTATTGTACCACTTAATAGACTTTACATAATAAAAAGCTGGGATGGGTTTCCTTTTTCATTTAACTATGGAGCAAAGGGTAACAATCTTACCATAGTTATTGTACACAGACATGCAGAGATTAGAATCACAGGAACTGTATGCAGGTCAAAGGTTTCCATGAAAAAGAAATGCTTTTTTTGAAACAAATAAATATACATATTTGTACCAAATGCAGGTTTTGTTTAAGTTACTCATATGAATAAATGCATAAAGGATCTTTGAGTTGCATTTACACATCAGTTTATAGATAAAAGAGACATTTCTTGATGCAAATGATCAGTCAGCTGTAGGCCACAAAGACCTTGACCATAGTGTCACTTTCTACAATTGCAATAAGTAAACACAGAGTAAACACAGAGGAACAATAGTAGTAATATTCAATACATGTTTGTCAAATATTTTCAATTGCAAGTGAAGCTGGAAGTTGCAGCTGGCTTGCATAAATCCAGATATATCTGAGCAGATGTCTGCGCTTGATGTGTGAATCTGAATGTGAATTCAGCATGTACTTGCTCATAGACTCCTCTAAAGCAAAGCTGTGTTGATGTACGTTGGGAGCCAAATCATTAATCAGTTTCATGGTAGTAGTGAGAAGAACAAATACAGTAATGTGATCTGGCAGCATCAGGTAGCTGTACTCTCCGTTTTTTCCGCTGCGTTCAGCAACCGGCCCCTCCACTGTCGCTGTCACCTAACCTCACAGGCCATAAATCATTCAGCATGCTATTGAAAGTTATGCAGATTAACTAGCCCACTACTTACCTCTCTCACAGCTCTGTCTACCAACATACAGATCAGGTCATGTGTGCAGAACTACAGCAGACAGGAGAGGTTTATCAAGGGAGTGAGTTAGCTACACCATCTTCATAACTCTTTTCCTGCCTATGGCCAAAACAAGACAGGCAACCAAAAGACTATTTACAGATCCAGGATGAAGAATTAAAAATTTCTCCCTGAGTGGTTCACCAGTCGTTTTCCTCAACAGGTGGACACATAAACAATGCTAAAGACATGGAGATGTAAGAATTTCTGGTGTTTGTGGTGGCTGTTTGCTTCTGTGCTTCTTAGTCTGGTTCATGGAAACAACTTCAGCCAACATGTCCAGGAGAGGCCACCCTGCCAGCCAGGTAGGCTGTCCTGATGCACACTATGATTTTTGTTTTTGATTTATGTTATTTTGTAATATTGCAAAAAACGAACAGATCTTTGATCAATACAGAGACGTCAGCACTACATTATCTGCTTATGGTGGATATTTAGCCACTTATGTTATTGACTGTTTTGAGTTTTACAATTAAGTAAACCGGATATTAGTGTAGTGGAAATAGTAAAGGATGTAGTTTTGATTAACAATAATAAGCAAACAAAAACAAAAAGATGAATAGATCAGAATCACAGCTCATTAATCCAGAAACATATAAAATATAAAACATATTAAAAAAACTGTATGTCGGAACATATTATTGTTTCTATCAGGTTTCTACTGCCCACTGGGGAGCTTCTCTCCAATCCCTTGTCCAAAGGGAAGCTATGGGCCAACTGCTGGTGGTGTGTCCATGGACAGCTGTGTGAAGTGTCCTCCTCACCACTTCTGTCCTAGACCAGGCCTGTCTGCTCCTATGCCATGTGGCCCTGTTGCTCAGCAGCCTCTGTCTGGCCAGGACACCTGCATCTGCCCAGGAGTGGGACAGAGTTTCCAAGTGAGAAGAACTGTAATTTCTTCAGTCTATGATTTTTTTTCGTGTCACTTTTTGACTCCTGGGATACAGCATGCACACTAATATAGTCATGAGAGAAGCTTCTTCACTTTCTCTCAGAAACCTTAGACTGAACAATCTGTAGCCTCAAGCTGAAAGAGCTGCAGATCATGTTCATTCGCAGCAGGGTCGTGTTTCCCTGTCTGCTGCAGCGTGCATGAGTGTTGAGATCTTCACTCATCAACTCATAATAAGGAGAATGAGATTTTTTACCCTGACTCTTGCCTGGGTGTTGGTGTGAATGAATGAATGAATAAAGAAAGGAAAGAGGGAAGAAAAGATGAATGAACAAATCAATAGATAGATAGATAAATAGTGTGCTAGTAATATTTAAATATTTAGCATGTCTGGCTCTGTAAATGAATAAATGAATGAATGACCAAAATGGCATTGTTACCTAACAGAATTAGGTAACAAACTGGCCAAACCGTGAACCCTGTATTGAATTATACAAGAAAATTGTTTGAACCCTGCCTTTCCTGCAGGCCAGTGATGGGCAGTGCCCCTGCACCCTTGGCTACCAACCTACCAACAATGAAGATGCTTGTGTACACAAACTGTACGATGTCTGCAGAAATGGAAATACACGTACACAGCATGGCGACTGTCTGGACAGATATCAGTGGTCACTTTTCTGTAGGCAGCAGGTTAGACCTTGTGCAATCATACATATACACACACACACACACACAATAAATGTGGAGCAAAGGTAATTGGCAAACCTCTCACAAAATGACACAGTATGGTCCAGTTTCCCTCTCTGGCAGGAAACTCATTCTGAAGATCGGTTTGAATGGTGCTTGAGTATTTTGAAAGAGACACAAGTTCAGTTGTAAACTGTGATCTGTTTACAGAACTGACTCTACAATCATAGACAAGGCTAATGAGTACAACCTTGATGTCTTTGCCCTTTCCTCCATGAACCTGACCGGAGTTTACTTACTTAATATTTAACCATCATCTGCTTCCTGTGACTGTTGGCTAGGAAGGCCTTCACTGCTTTCCCCGTGCAGTGTATATTTTTGTCACTGTCCTCCATAGTAGTCTTTGGCTTGAATGACCTCTCACCTAGTTACACACTGAAACTGAGCATAAGTTGAGAATACTAGCAAATTTTAGATTATTTTAAAATGCAAACATTAAAAAATATACACAGGCAAAAGGTGGCCCAAGCAGAGAACGAATAACAAATATTTGCTTGCTTTCAAAATGGTTTGAAGTGAACTTTCAGTATAAAAACTGATCCGAGCTTTACAGTGGTTACTTTTCTGCAGGTATGCCAATCTGCAGAGGACTATCGGGGATATGATGGAGAGCTGGGGCTGTGTGTGTGCAGAGAGCCTCCTGGAAGAGCTGCATGTGGAGGCCTATGCAGGAGCAGGCCTGCCACTGAGCTGAAACTCCAGTGTCGATCCAGTGGAGAAATGGAACTGGTATGGAGCTACGACAATCAGGTGAGCAAACCATCAACATCAACAGACATACACCAACATATTCACGCATATTGTAAAAGGAAAAGCACACTCTCTGGTATTACGGGTCAATAAAAAAACTGAAAACTGTATCTGACAAGTTCTCTCTCTACTCATGATATCCATACCCCTAGATACAGTATTCCCATTGAAACTGTCTAATAAACATATAGTGAAAGCAGTTTGAGCTACACTACCTCGTCAGACAATGCATACAAAACCTTCACGCAATGTCTTTATTGCACCAACAGTGAAAGCTTAAGACAAGCATCTCTTGTGTTGCAGTGACCTATTAATGCAAACACTGTTATTGTGTGTGTGCAGGTGTCGGGCGTCTCAAGCAGTGTGCTAGAGACAGTTTTTAAACAGTGGGGCTCCCAGGAGACTCTTCTGTGCAACAGCCATCTGAACTCTACACGTCCTGTCTACATTGTTCAGACAACAGGTGGAGGCACACATGCACAAACACAGACAATGACTTTTCCCTTATTGTCCTGCTCTTGATTTCTTTGTGGCTCCTCGTCTCTCTCTCTCATGTCTTCCTTTCCTCTCCATCCGTCTCTCACCTTGCAGAGGCAGGCTTCCACGGCCTCCTCAGCGGCATCCCAAAGGAACTTCAGCAACTGTTTTCTGTCACCAAACGGCAGGAAACTCAGAGCTCAGCTGGTTTGTCGCGACAAAACAATAACCCCGGATCAAGTGATATCATCATAAAACCACAAATTATACTGAAAACATGATAAACTTTACATGCAAAATAGTTAATAATTGCTGCAATCATTACAATCCTCCGCACTGTTGTTTTTAGAACAAGATTCTGACGTTCTGTGGGAGGTCCCTAAAGATGAAAATATCAGTCATGGAGGTGCAGAAATGAATTCAAGCAGCAGGAGCAGGAACAAGAGCGATATCAAGGAGGAAGTGAGAGAGACAAGTGCTACCGGAGTTTTGAACCCAACAACATGTCTCCATTTGGGTGATGTTATATTGTTCATTGTCAACACACGTCACTATCCTCAGTATGATGTGTAAGTCAGCTGCTGGGTGTATACGTTTTTTCATGTCTATTTTTCTTGTCTGTTTGTTTGCAGCCCGTGTCTCTGTGTGTTGACCTGCTGTGCACTTAAACTTTAATCTTTGCTTCATGTCATTCAGTGACAACCTGTACAACACAAACAGTGATTTCGACTGGGGTGCGTTCAGACAACTAAAAGAGGAGCTGACTCTGTCTTGGACACCGCCCAGCTTCTTTTCAGTGGTCTTTAACCAGCCTGGAGTGTATGTTTTTACACTGAGCAGCCATCAGCACAAACACCTGGTAACTAAACTTCACATAATATAAGCATTAAAGCTGCTCCTATCAATATTATTATATTAACAATGGATAAAATGACTGTGCGTAGTGTGAAAGTAGTTGCTAAAAGCTCTAAAAAACCACAGTATGCTACATACCCAGCACCAAACATCAGACAGACACAGTTAACAACTAGCTCATGAAAATCATATGTCATATATTTATCATATGATAACATGTCAATGCTTTGTTTACAACTTGTTGGTGATGCTGGATGTGTGAAATGTCGTGTTTCCTGAAATGTTGTTTTTTTTTTGGTGAAATGGCCACTGTAGATATGAAACAATAATCAATGTATCAATCAAACTGACCCCTACTACTGTTGTCACTCAGTATGTGCGGGTGATGCCTGCAGGCGGCCAGTGTTATGAGCCTGGGCCCTTTTTCCCAACCATTCCTCATCATGTGACCAGGGTGGGAATCAGTCGGAGGCGCAACCTGTTACTGCGGCCAGACTGGCTGGTGACGGGCGGGCTGCTATTTGGAGCTGTGGTCATCCTCTGTTTATGTGTTACACTGCTGGTTAGTAAACACACACATACACACACACGCACACACAAAATATAAATAAATACAATATGTCTGAAATATCCCTTATTCACATCATAAATCTATCCGATGTGTAGATCCTGTTCCGTGAGTACGGCTGGCCGGAGAAGAAGCCAATCAGAGTGCGGTATCGCTTGCTGCAGTTGACCTACCACATGGATGACTACGCATCAAAAGGGTCGAGGGTGATCTCACTTAGGAAGATTCACCGAAACCAACAAGCCAGAATGACACAAGACTCCATTCAAGCAGGTAGACTATTGTAGCTGTAACCACACACACACACACACACACCCTTGTGACCCTTGTGGCTTCTTATGTAACACTTACAGTGACCCTGGGCTTTGCTCCACCCAACCAATTACTGTTGAAAAGGTTCTTGTCATACACCTGATATCACGTGCAGTGACTTACAGTAAAAATGACGACAGTCCAAATGTCACGGGACTTGGGAAATCACCTCAAATGACTATATCTTGAGATGATTCATTATGATTGCTATATGAAGTACTATGAAAAGTATTTAACCAGGCTGCACAGAGTTACTTAACACTTAACATACTAGTTTCAAACAACAACATATTCAATGCCTTAGGCTGGCTCCTAATAAAATGCAGTGGGCAAAAAAATGGCCTTCCAAAATAGCCTGAGGAGAAACAACAAAAAACAACTGGAAGCTATTTACTTGCAAAAAGTGAAATTATTTATGAAAGCCTCTGATGGCATACATTAACGAAGTGCACACAAAAAAACATCAGAGTTGCTGTTACCAGAATATGCAGACATGTGGGTGACGTTTACTGAAGCTTACTGACCTGATTTTAAATGTGGTTTTTTATAGACATGCGATCTCTCTTTCTGGCTCTTTTCAGTCTGTGCAGACACCTTGGAGGAGTTCTGGGATTATGAACACCAGGTGGATCTGGAGGCATTCAGCAGCAACACCTTCTACAGCCTCCTGCTCAAACAGAGTCTGTCTGTCACCACACGGCTGGGACAGCTCAGCTCTGAGGTCTGCAGCTCACAGTTTAAATGCAAATTAAACGTGCATTTGACATGTCAAACAAGGAGTGACACATAACTCTTCTTCTCCTTTGCGCACTCGGTTGAATGCAGCTCTCTTCTCTGAAGGAACCTCTCTTTCTCTAGGGGCTCTGAAAGCATTCCTTTTTGTGCTGTTGCACATACAAGATAAATACTCATGCCCACAAAACACATTGTTTCATGAATAGTTTATGGGTATTAAATTAAGTAGAAAGCCATGGGTGACAAATTATACAATATGGATTTTGTTTGCTGTGGCCCAGTTGTATGGAGGCTTCACTCTGACAACAACCTGATTTACACATTCATGTCGAAGTTAGGTTGAAGCTTTGACATGCATTTTAAATACATCAATAATTAGGATATACAATATTCAGTTTTATCTGTCTGTATCCATGTACCGTGTGCCTGCCTAAACCAGCCTCCTGGTCTGAGTTTGGTCGTGGCTACAAGGTTGGAGTTAAGGCCACAGAGCAGCAGCTTCACAACAAAAAAAAGAAAAAGAAAACCAGAGTAAATCAAATCTAGAATTGCGCAAATGCCTCATGTTCATATACACGGTTTTCTTTTTTTTAGTTGCAGAGGCCAGCATTCATCTTCTTATTGAATGCCTCTTTATGTTATTTTTATCATCTCAGCCTCAAGCTAGGTCCTAGACGCCATTGTCTGAAGGTAGATATTGTTGCTCATCAAGTGTCGAGGCTTCAGGTTGTCCAAACACAGTGGAGGAGAGCAGGACTAGCAAAGTCTTTGCCTTCGCAGACTGTATAATGGAGCTTCAAGATTACTTTACATACCCTAATGTCCCACAAGCATTGGTATAATCATTCACTTCTTATCTTTCCCTCCTTTTCTCTTTCACTTGCTACTGTCCCTTCTTCATACATATCACTCATAAAGTCCAACTCTATTGAAACAGATTGGGTGTCTCATTGGAATGCCTCTGTTTTTTGTCGCACCCCTCTCTCTCCTGCGTCCTTCCTGTTTGTACTATCAAATTGCTGGCTGCAGCGTAGGAGACAGAGGTTGTTGTTACAGTCCTCAGGACAGCTAAGGCGATAAAGATGTAAGGGGAGATGGCGCATCTCCCACCCCTGTGTCATCCCACAAACGTGCATGTCTCACCAGTGTTGGTTAGATGCGTGCTACCTGCGTGTGGGTGGGATGACATGTGTGATCTGATTGCTACTATCTTATGAGGATGTGGTTGGTGTGGTGTGTGTCATTTTGTTTTCATATGTATGTAAATGTGTATCCAGGTAAAGGAGCTGTACCAGGGAGTGCTTGGGAAACTACAGCTACTCCACCCACGCTTGATCACTGAGGAGAGGATAGGGGAGGGTTATGAGAGGATGAGGAGGGAGGTGGAGAGGGAGGTGGTGCGACGAAAGTCTCTGGCCTCCCAGCTGAGGACTCTACTCGATAGTCAGCTCCAGGTTTACATTGCATTACATTACCATTTGTACATCTCTCACTATACACTATTATAAAAATTAGGAAAGATTCCTTTGACTGTTTTCCTGTTGTCCTCCAGGTTTTGAGGCGAGAGCAGCAAACCCAGCGGAGGGTCTACAGTGTGTTCACAGCTCAGCTCCGAGAGTGCATCAGACTACTGGGCAAGGTTTATAGCAACAGCCAGCCATCATATGAGCAGCAGCATCAAAAGTAAAGTTTTTCACTGACATTGATGTGCACACTTTCAGAGTCACCTAATTATTTAATCTCTGCAAAGTGACACAAAATACAAACAGAGCAGAGTACATCCCTTTCTGTTTTCTGTCTGTTGTTCTCTGTCTTCAGTTTGATCCAGAGGCTAACGTCCCTGGTGGATGAGATGGGAGAGCTGGTATCAGCAGAGTGCCAGCGTCAGGGGGCCTGGGGGTTGTTGGGTGAAGGCACAGGGGCCAAGCTGCTCTGTCCTGACACAGGAACTGTGCTGACCAAGGACTACATCTTTGGTGAGGTTTAATTTATTTTCAAAAATACTTCTTTGAGAGTTAGAAGACTTTGTAATCCAAAATCTCTTTTCTGAATCTTACAGAAACATCACCATCTATTGGTACATATGTGCACTGCAACAACAAGATGACAAATTTTTAAAAAAGTACACTGAGGTTGTGTTAAAATCATTGAAGTTGTAATAAATGTATTAAAAAGTGTAATATTGATATGAAATTATAGTTCTAAATATCAGAAATGTGTTTTGTACTTCATATAAACACAAATTAAGTTTACATTGCAATATTATAATATTATAATATTGCATATTATAACCTTAGTCTATATAGGGAAGCTACAATTTATCAGCATTGCTCTGCACTTGTACAGTCCTGTGATCTCTCCTGTGCCAAAGTCTGAGCTGTGAGATATCTGCAAGTTACATAAACATGCTACAAAATCCTCAGAAAATAACATTAAAATGAAATTCTTTTGACAAATGAGGACATTCACTTATTTTCAAACACTCTAGGTAAAAAAAAATCCCCAATATTAATTACCTCATGAAATGGAAAATGGATGTTGTAACAATTTTCAGCCAAATAAATGATACAGCAATCAGCATGAAAAGCTTCCTGCCCAGCATGCGACTGTACCCTAATTCAAAACCGCTTAAATCATCATCATAATCACTTACAGTTTTAAAATTGCTCACAATGATCTCTCCTTCTGCTTCACTCCAGGTCCTGATGGGGAGCTGCGTGTCTGTCGGGCAGTTCATTGTGATTCAGTCACAGGCCTCATGAGGACAAACCCCCACAGCCACATGCTGCTGAGCAGTGGCCACACCATGGCGGTGCCACTGGATTTCTTCCTCCACCCACAGACTGGACGGGTTATGCCTATTGCTGGCAACGTGGCCTATGATCCCTCCAGCTCTACTTTAGTGTTCACAACTGACTCTTGTACAGGTACTGTAACATGAGGGATGGTAGAATGAAATTAGTCTGAGTAAAAACATTTCAGTAAATTATGAATGAAAGAAAACATTGCCAAACATGCACTTTGCATGGCACTGTTACCTGTGGAAAACTAGCCAAAAAAACACTACATAACATTGCACTTAGATGTTTATAATGCAGCTAAAATTGACTTTGATGGCTGAAAAACTTTTCATCCAGGTTATTTGCTTCTTTCTAGAGTCATAATTTTGATGAGCTCAGTGCACGTTGTCAGTTCTCTTGCATTATGGCCTCAGTAAACCATTTTTAGTAAAAAGCACAACATTTACTGCTTTGTTCTGTTATTTCTGACATGTGTTATATGCTCAGAAAACTGATAGAGAGTAAAAACCGCAGAGGCAATTATTGGCCAATAATACAACAGCCTTCCAGGGTAACAATTGACTAGCAGGAGCAAGCTATGAATGTGTTTCAAACACAATATGTCACAACGTGGCCAAATTGTGTTGCATCTAGAATCCTTATTTCTCTAAACTGATCATCCAACATAAGGTGATCATGTGGTAATTCTAGGTGGGAATACAGCTATCACTTGAGCATGTGATGAATACATTATTTCATTCTCTTTCTCTGTAGGTTACTGACGGGTTCTCTAATAAAAGTGTGACAAATACTGACTTTAGTAGTCTGGACTGTTGCATCATACAAAATGACTCATTGCATGCATTAAAGATCACTCAGATTGATTAAATTTTACTGCGTAAGAGTTTCCAAGCTGGATCTTTCCTTTAATTGGGTAACCTGTGCCATTGTCACTCCCAGGAGACAACAGGAAGTGGGACAGTCCCCTCCTTCCTTTCATACCGTACCCAACCTCCTGCCACTCCGACCAGCCTCTGCCCAGCACTCGGCTCAGAGGCCTCAGACCAGGCCAGAGACTGCAGCTGGGTGCACCCATGGCAGACCCAGACACGGGGGTCCCAGTACCCATTCTGGCTGTCACCATCCACCCCCAGACTGGACTAGTCTACCCACTGGGAGGGGTGCATGTCTGCCCCTTCACCCACCTGCTGCAGCCCATACAGATCGGCTATCCCATGCTAGACCCCAGGACAGGGAACATTGTACTCACTGTCGGGGTCAGTCTAGATCCAGTAACAGGTCAGTGCTGCTGGTGAGTCTCCAGTGAAACCTGTGTCAGAGTTACTATACTGTCAGTGAGTAAATCTTGTTCTGTATGTATGTGTAGGAGCTGTACTGCCAGTAGGTGGAGTCCTGCTGGCTGAGTCCTTCATTGAACCTCTGAGTGGGCGGATGGTGAGAGTGGGAGGGGCGAGCGTAAGAACAGGACAACTTGTTCCTACTGCAGGAGGATACCAGGCTCTTCTAGACAGCAAGGTGTTTTATTACGCCAGCTTTCGATGTATTTTCAAAAACCAATAAACAAAAAGAAAAAGATACATCAGTAGTAGTTGAAATAAATCAAAACAAATGTTCTCAGACAGGGCATTTGATCATGTAGTATTAGTTACATTTACTGAGGGATACATACAAATGTCATATTCACAATTGTTTCACTTATTTTATTATCTTTATGATTGGCTTTTCTGCCAATTGTTGTTTGACCACAAAGCCCTGTGACACAATTGAAACCAGTAAAACTTTTCTCAACTAGGTTCTGGCTGTGATATTCAAAGTAGTGGAGCTCCTGAAGCCACTAACTGAGGAGTGGGGGTCAGATCCAACTTTGCAGTATCCACCACCCCATCAGGGAAGTGAGCGAGGGAGTGGTCGGCAAGATCATCTTTCTGCTGCAGCCAAGGAGCTCCAGCAGGCATGGGGAAGGAGTCTGCACTGCCAGCTGCAGCTGCAGACCAGGTTGGGGATCCTGCTGGACTGGGCCGTGGGTCTCCAGCAGGATGGAGGTACTCTGGGTGAGAAATCGAATAGATTTGAGCAGTCTTTCTTTTGAGAAATCATCACAAACTGTCACTTTACTAATTTCTCCAGTTGTGCCTCTATGTGCTGATATGGTCCTCTCCTCCTAAATGAGCTGCTCTCTTTGTACTGACTGTACTTTGGCACTATCCGTCTTCCACTTTTGTTAAAAAACGTTTGCTGGTGTTTGTCCTAAAAAGAGAAAAAACTCACCATTTTTTCTTCTTTTAGCTTTTTATTTTAATCTCTGCTTGTCACCACTCTGCTATAAATCTGCTCATTGTTGAGTAGACAAATACAGCATGCAGTGTAGGCCCATTACTTGCTTATCTTATTTTCTTTACTCTTTTTTGTGATGTATGGAGAATTTCATGAAGCCAATGCCAGTATTGCTTTTGGAAGTAAGGACATTTAATATTATAATACTTTTTGACTAACTTTTTGCTCCTTCTGGGTGTTTTAAGCATAAAGTGAACATGTATTTTTTTAAGCTTAAGAAGGGCTTTGGAAAGATTTCATGAGCCTAAGGAGGATGACATTTTTGTAACTCAAAGACTTTTTGCGTGACCTTTTCTTGTCACAAGCAACCACCCACTGCAGAAAACTAAGCAAATGACCTGTTTGTCTCACACACTCACATTATATTAGCACGTGCACTCATATGTAACCCGTATCCAAGTTTTTCTTTTCTTGCTATGAGGGGGAGCACATGATTTGTTATACCATTCCAGCATATGTAATATCCGCTCAAATTCAGCATATTCAAACAAATCTTGAATCCTCCCACTGCCATTACATCAGATTACCCACAGTGCCATGAGAGTGGACTCCATTATTAAATAAAAGTGGCGAGTTTCATGTATGTTTCACTGGAATTAGATTCTGTTACCAATCTGTCCATCATCATGATGACAGGCTTATCATCTTCCCTGCATTTTGCTCACTTTTGCAACACTACTGTGGCTAATGTCAGCTGCTGTGATGGTATGGTCAGGTGTGCCGTGCTAGATAATCTGCTCCTTAGTTTTGCTGCTTATTACATTTAATGTGCTTTGCCAGATGTGCTGTGGAGTCGCAGTCCTGTTTCATGTACCTTTGCTCTGCCTGTATTTATTTTTGCGTTCACTTTTGTCTAAAAGTGGTTTGATCGAAGCCAAAGGAAATGCCAGTGAGCAGTGTTAACATACTCTGTCAGAAAAGTAAAGTGATTAAATGTCAGTTTCTCTACACTCGTCATCAAAGTCTTGTTGACCTAATTCTGCACATCTCAAAATTGTTCATGAATGCTTTGAGAAAATATTTGAGTACCTTATTATATTTTATTTTCCATTTCTAATCCTCTGACTGCTCCTGTGTTGTTCATACCAGGAGAGATGCCTCTCTCAGGCTCAGATATGTGTGTGCCAGCTCTGCTGGGGATGGAGTACCCTGACCCAATGGGATCTGGTCTTAGTGTACCTGTGTTGGGGTGTCAGGCTGACCTCATGTCTGGGATTACAATACCACTGGCGGGGACCATGGAAGACCCAGATGGAAAAGGTACTGTGAAAAAGAAACCTAGATCTAAGGTCAGTGTTTAAGTAATCCACTTTCAAATTTTATTAAACAAATAAAGAAGTTATTCCCTTTTCTGTGTCTTTGCTGTTCTTCACAGGCCTAGTGCCGATTCGTTATGGATTTCAGACTGTCGACCCGGTAACAGGGGTGTTGGCCCCAGTGGTTGGAGCCAGGCTGGATGTGTCCGGAAAAACTGTTGTACCTGTTACAGCATCCTACTGGTTAACAGTGGCAGATCAAACAGATAGTGTGCAGGTGGGGAAGTAGGGAAGAGACATTTGCAATTACTATTTTTCAAATCTAAAGCGATTGAAGCCTTGTCTGTTTGAACTCTGTTTTTTTTTTTTTCATTTTATTTTGCAGCCTATTGAATACATGAAGATGGAATTGAGTGAATCAGATGTGCTTTCTTTTGTTGTTACTATTGTACACCAGGTAGAGGCGCTGCAGAGAGAGGTGTGTGTGCGAAACACTTACTGGCAGCAGCAGAGGCAGCGGGAGGAAGATATTGTCTCTGATCTGGACTCAGCTGTATTCCAGTGTCTCTTTAGAGTCACAGAAGATCATCAGGTCAGCAGGGGGCAGTGGGCTCTTTTGGTTCTAAATATATTACATACCCTGGCCTCTGAGTATAGGAGGAGTAATTCAAAGGGTGTAAGGGGATGTACAAATGTAGGGGTAAACAGCATTGGAAAGTAATTCCTGTGAAGCTTTTCATATGCTGGCACTGCAAGTGAGCAAGCTGATATGGTTAGGTTCCTGTAAACAAGTAAGAGGGAGGGAAAACTACAAGTCACCACATGTCTGTATTTGAGTGTGTGCATGTGTGTTTGCCAAACCATTGTTCCTTAAATTGAGGTTGTGTCTTTTGGTGTGCCAGTATGTAAATGTGTGCCTCCACTTTTCACATTCCAAGTTTAAGTGTTTACTCTGCTGCAGGTCCAGTGGGCAGGGAGGCAGCTGAGGGAAGCAGCCGCGGAGCTGCAGGATTCAGCGCAGACTGAGGCCCAGAGGAGAGCAGCTCAGCGCTCCCTCTTGGCTCTGATCCTGCCTCCACATGTATTACACATCCTCACACTGGGTAAATTGGCTGGCAAGCTGGCAGAATGAAGAGAACGGTGGAAATTACAGTCATGACCCTCACTGCAGTCATATTCTTCACAATCCAAAAAAGAGACGCTCCATGCCAGCGTCTAGGGTGACCAGATGAGAAAGGGTGAAATTCGGGGCATGTATTTTGCTAAGTGGTTGTTGTCCTGAGTCAAACATTTTGTATGATAGCCCTGGGACAACAACTGTCTCAGCCAATCAACGTTCGTGATGTCATCACAGAGCTCTGCTGCCAATGCCTGTGAACATTTAAAAAAAAAAAAAAAAAAGGAGGGGAAAAAAATTGTGCAAAGAGGCGCAAATTACAAGGTGAGACCAACATGAAAGTTTTCAAATTTGCTTATCAATTTGCAAAAGTCTGCTACTACAGCTTTATTATTATGAGGATATTAAAATGCATATTTACTTCTTAGATTAGCATTTTGCCACCATGAAAGTAAGCTAACAAGGTGAGCTAACAGTTAGCCAGTTTGCCAAAACTGAGCATTGCTATCTTTCAAGATCTGAAAGTAATGTTTAGGTGTGCCTAGCTAAAAATTTTTTTTAGCTAGCTAGCAAACATGAGCAAGCTAGCAAGCCACAAATCCAATACTAACCAAACTTTTAATGTATACAAATATAAATATAAAACTGACTCAAAAAGACATTTGATTTATTTTCATGTTTAAAGAGCACTAGCAAAATACGTAGCTTTAGCTAACAAAGCATAAACTTCCCTTTGTTATGGACAATGCTGAAGGCAACAAGCAACAGTGAGAGCTAGAATCAAAAATGTATCCAATATGCTGAGGCAACTCCAGGGGTACTATTGAACATCAGACGTTGCCTATAATAATGCTTTGTCTATTGCTATCCTTGTGTTAGGGATACTCTGTACTAGTGTAAACTAATAAGTAAATTTTAAAACATTCGTGTTAGACATTGAGGTCAACATTCATATGATGGTCTGAAGACATCAATTCATTCAAACCTTCATTTATACAGGGTAGGCAATTGAAAGCAAGCTCTCTTTTTCAAGGACGCCCTGATTACAATACAAATATAAGAAACAATAATTGGCAGATATAATAAGCAAATATGAACAGATAAGCAGATAACAGATAAGACCAGAGGTCAACTTTCATATGATGGTCTAAAGACAACATCATATAACAGAAAATAAAGCAATGTTGACTTGAGAACATACATTAAGTAACTTTTTGGGCAACATGATGTGGCAACATACCTGCTAACAGGAATGAAAGTGAATTGTAGGGAAAATATAATGTATCCGTGCAACAAGAAATGGCCATATAATAAATGCTACAGTGTTGACATCACAAACGTTGATGAGGCAGTTGTTGTCCCAGAGTTATCTATCTAACAAAGGAAAGAATCTCTGTCTGTATGTCTGTCATGGAGGTATTATAAGACCTTATAATACTTCCTCTTATATATATCTATATATATCTATATCTATATATATATATTATAGCTCTTATAATACATTCATGGCATGTGGGCACGGGAGTTGGGCGGGCGTTGTCACAGGGGGCCTCCAGTACATTATATTCAGTGTCAAAACAGTGAAAGTCAAAACTCAATGCTAAAATCTATTATTTTTGTTCATGAAGTCAACTGTCTGTCATTAGGAAAAATAAACACATTCACTGTGTTGTATGTAACAGTGTATAAATCATTATCCGTTATATAAAATTCATTTTATTTTATTCATTTCATCAGTGCGCTGCCTATCAAATCTGTCTGCACAACGTGCATGTCAGATCATTACTTCTCGATGGCTGCCTGCAGCTACACTTCCCCTGTCCTTGCCACTGCAACTTCTGTTTCATTTAAAAAAAGAATAAATTCAGAACAGGAGTCATATGTATTTCAAAAATAACTACATATTGTTTCTAGAGCAGCAATAGTAATGTTTACCTCAGAAAGTCACTATATAAGCGCAATAATACCTCACTGGAAACAAATCTAGTATTCCTGAGTTCAGTTGACTCACAATTTTTATACCTAGTTCAGTTAAATTTTATGGCAGTCACTCACATTTTCATGTTGAAACAACTGAACCAATGACTCAAACTGGTGGCTTAATTTTAAATCTCAGAAGGATTAAAATAGAATAATTTGGAGTAACATCAGACTCTAACTCTGATAATTTGTTATTAATATTATGAAGATCCGTTTGTACAGATGGATGAAATAGAGAGATAGTTTGGCTCTGAGGATGATATGAAGCACAGTGTCCTGGCTGTATTTACAGGGCGCATAAACCATTACGCACAGGTGACAGGTATGTTACAATAATTTTAAACGCCTTTTCAGCAGCTAAGATTGTCGTTAAGCTGTAAGAGTTTACAAACACATTATTTTTTTGATATCTTTCTGTCACAAATTCCTCCTGCAGTGGCGGCTGCGCTCTCTGTCATCTGCTTTAAAGAAAGTTGAAAGAGATCCCTTAATCTGTTATTTATAATAGCCTAATCAGTACAATACACAAGTGAAAACACATTAATACTCTTAAATATTTTACAAAAACGAGCAGGACATTTTTTAATAACTAAAAGCAGGAATTATACCCTAAGGGATTTGATCAGAATATTTTCACGGATTCAGAGACTAAAAAAACTTTTGAGCTACTAGGCCAATAATGTAGACTAATGGATAATTTAATGAAAGGTTGTCTCATTCGAATGTGTTCTTCTAGCAACTTGTTATGTTATTAATTATTCATGACAATTTGGCAGCGTTCCAAAATACACAATACGTTCAGTACAGCATTTTTCAATATTACTGTCACCAAGTCAGGTCTCAGTATTTTTGCCTTCAAGTCTCAAGTCAAGTCGAGTCTCACAGCATACAGACAGCTCTCTTTTTAGCATGTTCATATTATCTATTACCATTATCTTAATAGTTCATTTTCAAACAGGACAGCCTTCAGTTGTGTGGTAATTGACATAATTTCAATGTTCAATATATTATTTGGTTGACACCATGTCTGTGTCTGTGTGCATCTCTTTCTGTGTGTGTATAGGTGACAAGGAGGAGTGGGATCAGCAGTGTGTTTGGCACTCAGAGTTGGTGTCAGGCCTTGATAAGGTGGATGTTTGTGTAGAGCAGCTGCAACAAGACCAGGACAAATGGACAACACAAAGAGGAGACTGGGCAACAACCCTCCATGTAATGGTGAGAATGGCTTTGTGGTTTATTAGTGGCACTGTAGCTGAACTAGTGACTGACACAGTTAGGTCAGGTGTTTGCTTTTCTCTCAGGCCAACAATGCCAAACATATACAATTCACAGCACCATAAGGAGCTTGAAATTTTAGTAATTTAACTTTTGAGCCCACTTAAGAGTTGTCAGTTCCCCTGTAACATTGTCATCTAAATTTAATGAGTCCTTATGCTTCTTCCTGCACAAGTCTGTGTTTATTTGTCCTCCAGGACAGAGAACTGAGACAGAGGGAGTTGTGGGAGCAGTGTTGTTCCAGACAGACAGAGTTGGAGGCTGCCCTTAATGCGCTACATTTTGTCAGACACCTTTCTCAGCTCCGTGCTGACACTGCTCAGGTCAGACCACATACAGACACACTAAATAAATAACGCTAAGTATATATAAACCTAAATATGAATGTGGGGAACATGATGGATTTTTTTTTTGTCCTTTGTCCTTTCATTTTGAATCAGCTACCCTCGTCAGTCAGAGGAAATATGGGCTTAATTGCGGGATGTTGAGAAATGTTTATTTTGGTTATCTCTTCTCCTCTCTGTGTTGTTCTAAGCTACCTCCTCTCTATTTGTTTGTCCAGGCAGTACTGTGTGGAAACTTTTGGTACAAGGAATATGGTCTGGTCCAGTGCAGTGGTCACAGACCAACTGTGAATGTCATGGGTTTGCTCCAACAGAAGGCTTTACCTCTGCTGGAGAGACTGAATCACCTCCTGGAAGATAAACAACCTGCCAGCTTCTCACCTAACACCTGCCATCAACACATTTCTGGTACTGAATCAGTACCAGATAGGGGTAGTACATTTACTACATGATAGGGGTACTAATTCATGATAGGAGGTAAACATTTAGATACACTGTACATACACAAAAGCACACTTTCTCATTGTGTAATGGCATTCTTAGGTAGCTATATGAATTTTCTGCTTCCCTCTGTGTAATTGGATCTGCAGGTTTGAAGTGTTTTGCAGTACTGCAGTTCACATTTCTTTGGTACTTTCCTTCTATGTGAGTCTGCAAATTCCTAGATATGAGGCCATTATCTACATTCATATTCTGGTTCATATTGAAGACCTAAATCTTTAAAAACAGGTTACAAATATAGTTTCATTTTTAAAACAGGCAGTCATTTTCTAAAACAGCTGGGCATTGTATAGTTTTTAGCAAATGTCACTCAAACAGGAGAAAATATTGCATTTATTGGGAACTATTTTCAACCATGTATACATTTGGTGCATATTTATGGCAGCAGCAGATTCAAAACAAACCACAGTGCCCATGTTCATAGTAATAAAGGAACCTGTGGACAACAATTGAGCACTATGGCACAGAGGAATAAGCTACAGCACCAGGATTTGACTACAGAGATTATGATTATCTTTGGAATTTGATTTCTGACGTATGTTTCAGGTTTGTCAACAAAACAAGCGTATGGTATGGAGATAGCCTCCAGAGTTTGGACCGCCTCTGTGCCTGTGGTGAAAGGTCTGTTCTTTTTCACTCAAGCCTTATGATAACATATCTGTATATGTGTGGAGAAGGAGTGTGTAGAAATATTGAATGAGTGTTTGTATTTTCATTGTCAAAATGCAGCAGGACAATGCAGTCAGAAAGTAAACAGACACTGTGTTGGTAAAAAGTCACCCCTGGTGATGTGTCTCAGAGTAAGAAATTGAGTTTGTTTTAGCTTCAGAGTGTTGTTATGTTTCTCTATAAAGTTCTGTTTTTCTAATGTCTCTGGAAGTAAGAGAGAAAGAGGTACGAGATGAGTTGGTTATTATGATTCTGACAAGTGTTGAAAATAATGTTGCTTACGCTAAGACAAAGCTTGTATGTGTAAAATATACAGCGGATACAGAAACCACTAGGGTAAGTTTAACAACAATAAAACTTAAATGTTTTATTGTTGGATTCATGTGTCATCAAAACTAGCCCTCTAAAGTAAAGTGCATTACCTCAAAATTATGTGTATTGTCTCTTTAGAGAGCTAACTTTACAAAACAAAGGCTCACAGCAGCCCGGGGAAACGCTTGAACTGAATTAGCTTGATCTCTGGCTTGCAGTATGCAAATAGTTTCTGACAGTTTGTGTTTCAAAAGGAATCTCCACCCAGTCTTTGAGGGAGCCTGTCAAAGCTCAGTCCCAGGACACTGGTCTTCAGGCCAGTTCAGCGCCAACACACAACTCAACAAGACAGACTGCATCTTCTGGAATTCATTCCCAGGGTGAGGCAACGCACAAATTATAATACTGAATGCAGGACCCTTTTCAACTTTGTGTTGTGCTGAGCTGTGTGTGAGCTAGCTGTACTGTATGCACCTATTGCATGTTCTTTTATAGATTCTGGAAACAGACTTCTGGGACAGGACACATCCATACATACATTGATAGAGGGAATTTGAGTGCTCATTATTCTGTCTGTACATTTATTTGCTTTTTTTCTGAGAAGACTTATACTATTATGAGGCCATAGCCAGCAGCTGATTAGCTTAGCTTAGCATAAAGACTTGAAAGAGGCGGAAACAGCTTGCCTGGCTCTGCACGAAGGTAACAGAATCTGGTTGGGTGGGTGCGTGGGTGGGTGGATGTGGGGGGGGTGGTTTGGGTCAGGTGTACCACAGCTGACACTCACACCACCCTTTCCACAAGTCCTGAGTTGCTCCAGGATGGCCGACAGCCGCTCTTGTCTCACTCTCTCCAGCAGAGGGGGAATGAGATGAAGAGGTGGAAAGGCATAAAGCAGCCTCATTGGCCATGGTGCGTTTGCAAATGTGTCCACCCCCAGGGGTGCATCGTCTTTGTGGCGTCAGGGAGAACCAAAGTGGGCAGTACGTGTTGATCCGACTGGCAACCAGGTCCACTTCCGCTTTCCTGGACTGGTTCCAAATCTGCTGCACCACCTCGGGGTGCAACCTCTACTCAATGCCCGGAATGTGGAGGGCTCTCAGAGAATAGGAAGTGTTCTGAGGCCCACAACAACAGGTTCTCCACCATCTTCAACAGGGCTGTGGATCAGACTCCGCCCTGCCTGTTGATGTAGGCAACTGTGGTTCGGTTGTCTGTTCTCATCAACACGTCTCCCCTGAAACAGAGTCAGGAAGTGTTGGGGAACCAAGAGCACCGCCTGAAGTTCGAGGAGGTTGATTTGTTGGTTTTCTCCTGAAGGCCACACACCACCTATCACTCTCCCAGGCAGGTGCCTCCCCACCCTGTCAGGGATGCATCTGTGAACACCGCTATGTAGGAGGTCACTCAACCCAGCAGTGTCCCCATCGACAGATGCTGTGGGGACCCCCAATAATACAGGTCCTCCTACAGCGATGGGGGAATGTTCACCTTGCGATGCTTGCGCCTCTTGGGATCCAAGCACAGGCTGGCAAACCACCTTTGCAGATGGCGCATATGCAGGAGCCCCAGTGGAACCACTGGATGGCCTGCTGCCATGAGCCCCAATGCCTGCATGACAGTCAAAGCTGTCACCGCTGCTCCCTGCCACAGTTTGAGAACTGCCTGCTACAGGGCTGTCTGTCTGGATTTCGACAGAATAGCTGCAGACTGACCCGAGTCAAGCACAACTCCCAGATACCCTGCCTGTTGGCGTGGTGGGGAGCAGTTTCTCCCAGTTGATGGTGAAACCTACCTGGGTTAGGTGCAGCACCAACTTGGCTGTGTGGAAAATGGCCCATTCTTTGGACTTGGCCATGACAATGAGGTTATCTAAGTAGAAGAAGACCCTGATGCCCTGGTCGCGTAGCAGCTGCAGCGCCACGTCCACACACTTGCTGAATGTGCGAGGAGCCAGGGAGTAGCCAAACGGTGGCCTGTTGTACTCATAGGCTATCCAGTGAAAGGTGAAATGCAGGAACTTCCTGTGTTTCTGCACCACCTCAATGTGAATCTTTCAGGTTGATGGCTCACAACCAGTTGCCCGGTTGAACCTGTTCCAGCAATCTCCTGATGGTTAGCATGTGGAACGTCTTTCGGGTAACTCACTGGTTCAGGATGTGGAGATCCAATATGGGTCTAAAACCTGCTCATCTTCTTGGGAACCAGGAAGTACACGGAGTAAAACCCCCTCTGTTGTGAGTGGGAACGAGCCGTGCTGGCTGGTCCGACAGATAAATAATGGTACTCTGTCCTTTCTCTGTAGGGCGGTGAGTCCCAGCCACATGTGACGTGAGCCCACTGTGGCAAATGACATCACATGCCCTGCATCAGTGGGGGGGGGGGGTCTAGTGGCGTATTTGCCGCAGCAACACCCAACACTCCCAGGTTGTTAGCTGCCGTGGCCAGCTGTTTTCCCAGCCCGGGAAATTTTGCCAAATATTCCGGTATGTCCCTATCCTGCACCAGCGGAGGCTGCGGCTTCCTGCTTGCTGCCCAGCCAGCTGAGTGAGGAATCAGGAGGGCTGTGAGGGCCTCTTCCATTGGGGGCACACACTGGGACACTGTGGCCCTGCACTCTCAGGAAGATCATTCCTGCGATTAGTGACTTCGTTTTCAGTGGCTCCTTCCAGGATGCTTTGACACACTGCCAAATGTCTGGGAGAGGAGGCAAAACAAAGGCAGGTTGAGCAAGATAAGCCGGGCCTTCACGAAACCAGCTAACCAGTTTGGAAGGGATACGTGGGGGCAGTGAGAGCCCTAAACACTCCTCCACCATGTCCATAACCTTCGGGAAATCATGTTGCAGACATAGATGGGAGGTTGTTGTCATCGTCCATTGGCGAAGCCGCCGAGACAGCCTAGGCTGAGGCGTCTGGCGGTAGCTGCTGCGGCGGCGGGGCACCGGACGAAGTGGGGGACTCGTCATTCGACGCAGGGATCTATCTTGAGCTCTGGGTTGCTCTTGTCGCAGCGGAGCAAGACACCACCCAGCTGAAAATGGTCATTGGAAGTCCTCAGCAGTGAATGCATCATGCTGCTCTCTGCATGGTCCCGTCCGGGGCACTCTAAGCACAAGAGATGCCCGGTGGTGGCGGTGGCGGTGGCAGCAGCGGCGATGAGGCTGGGGCATGATGGGGAGGAACGAGCTCGTGAAACTTCATTCGTGGAGAGGTAAGATCTCATCCTTTTCACTTTGCCGTCACTGAAGTGGGAAGGATGAGGGCGGCAACAAAGCGCTACCTTATATACTCTGTGAGACACACGTAATCGGAAGGCGTGTCCTGATTGCTGGCTACGTACATGCAAATTTATTACCCATAGAGTCCAAAAGAGGGAGGAGCCTGTGTGAGATAGAGCAATAAGTTGAAGTTTTATGGGGTTTCTGTGCCTGACTATTTCCTGGCCGGGAACAGTGACTTCCTGGAGTCTCCGCTGGTGACTTCAGGAAAATGTCCCAAAGTGTTGACAAATGCCTTAAATAATAACGATTGTTCGGATTTCAATTCCCTCATAGAGAGCCAACCTCTGAAAGAGTCTGCTCAGCCTGCACAAATCTCTGTCCCCACAATATCAGGTAACATCATGATGTGAAATAACACGTAATTAGAATATGGAATACATTACCTTAAGCAATTCATGCTGCTTTTATTCCCCAGAAGAAGAGTGGACCAGACTGCTGGAGCTTTCTCCTCTGTTCCAGCTGTTGAAAGGTGTGGAGCTACAGCTGAAGTGTTGGGCCTGTGGGGCAGGGCTTGTTGGAAGAGGGCTCAGTGGTAGGTCAGACACAGTTGGGGCTGTCAATATTTGACTAAGTAATGGGCCAAATCACATATATACAGTACATGAGCACACACATACAACACATGTAGACAGCATAATCATCGGGTACTCACAATCTAGCATAACACACACATCAGAGATATTTTATCTCCAAATCAACTTGAATACAGGCATGATATGGCTCTAAAAAAATTTCTTAAGTATTTATGAGTACTGAATAAGAGTCCCATTACAGTATGTAATGGTTTACTTTTGTGAAAAGAGCAGAATGCAACCTTGTTTAAGTACTGTGTATTCTTTCTCAGCACAGCCTGTATGTTTTTTCCACCCACTCCATTTTCCCACTCACCAGAGCCTTGATGAAGCCCAGATGTTAGACATTTTTTGAACCTCAAGTGTTCAGGCATATGTTAGTTTGTTTGGCTTCAGGGACTCAGGATTTAATTAGATGACCCTCATCAGATCAGTCTTTCTCAGGCACTGTCAAATGATGTAGCATAAACTAGATCCTGGTGTAACTTTTAAAGAAACATAGGGTTTTGTTCTTATAAGAATTAAATCATTAGTTCCACATGTAACACATAAAGATATTACTTTAGATCCCCTCCAGACATGTTTTAATATGTATATAAAATACTCTACTTTGAATAATGATTGTTATGGTTTTAATCTAATGTGTTTTTTCCACAAAAAAAGTTTAATTATCTCCAGTGGCGTAGGCAGAAATTGTATTTTGGGTGGGCCAATACAAAAGTGGGTGGGCCATCTTTTCCCACAAAAGCTGACATGTGAAAAGTTAGAAGAAGAAAAAAGAACATAGACAAACTGAGCGACCAGTTTACTTTGCAATGTTCTGCATCACAACGGCAAAAACAGCAAAACACTGCATATCCAACATGCTCAACCAACAGAGCAGTCTATAAACACTGTACACAACAGTATAGACAAAAAGCGTCTTTTATAGCCTGTCCAATCTAAAATACAGTATATTTGCAAAGGCAAGACCGGCTGCTCATTGGCTCTACAGTGCACGGCACTGTTAATTAACTATTTTATTGCACAAAGTGTCAACCAAACATAAACCCAGACAGCAGAGAAGGTGACAGACATAGACAGAAATTGCACATGTGCATTCATTGTAGCCTACAAATAACTTCATGAGATTTTCCATTCATGGCTGTGCAGGGAAATACATACAAATTTGGCTGTGAATGTGGTTCACAATTGGCACATAAATTGCCGGGTGAACCCATAGCTGCCACCCAGTAGGTGGTGCGGGGTTGCTGACTATTAAACACCCCCTCCCAAAAAATGTTTGAGTTTATTAAATACGCTACTTGCAGTGATCCTACCGCAGCAGAAACAATAAGTGCGTCTCCCCATTGAGAGAGACGCTGTGTGCATTAATGCATGAGGCACAGCAGCCGCTTACTACTTCTGCAAACTTTGAGTGACAGAAACCATTCAAATATCAAAATGTTCAGCTCTTTAAGGACATGTTGGCTATCACTTTTATTCTTTCTAGCAGATTCCAATGATTTTATATAATTTTTTAAAATATTTAAATTTATAATGGAAAGTCTATGTGAGGAATGTTTGAAAGTGGATATCTCAAAAACTAAAAGTGCAAAAGTGAACCTGCATCAGGTTGATTGGGAGAAAGCGCTATACCGCCAGGGAGCAAGCAGCTGGACTGTCCTCATTGTGGGCTGATGAGTATGGTGGACTTGGTCGATGGAGGCAGTGGAGTTTCTTCTTCCTCAACTTTTTTCAAATAACACATTAAAAACTTTGTGTAGCCATTTTTGTAATGTTAGCATTGCATCACCTGAGGGCAGCTAGTTGTCTGAAGGCAGCTTAGGAAGGTCTGCATGTCAGAACATTAGCAACCGACTACATTCCAGAGATTTCCCACACAGGGCTGTCAACTTTTGACTTCAGATTGGAGTGAGATTTGTGCCCGTGGTGTTGGTGTTCATAATAAAATGTTCATAATAAAATTAGCATTATTTCCTGGTAAATTGACCTCTCTCTGGCCTTATGAACCAACACCTTTTTCATAAGACTTTTTCCTTTTTGCTAATTTTGTTAATTTGTGTTTATTGGGTAGCATTTTTGATATACACTACAGATATTACACATATTTTTCTTCAAAACATAGGATAAGAAAGATCTATGCTCCTCACCAGGTCACTCCCATCATCCGACACTCTCCACTTTAGTCTCTCAGGTCTATCCAAACAGAGTAATATCTGAATAAATGATCATCTTAATACAGACCCAGAACCAGTTTAGCTGATCTCTGACAAACTGCAGCCACTCAATCTGAATAAAGAATAAATTATGTAGATAAAAATCCAACCAGATGTGGTCAGGTTTTAAAGGTTTAGTTCAACATTAGCCGACTTTATCCTAATCAATCAGTGTGTTTACATTCACTGTAGTAACCTGGGGTCTCATTTATAAAACAATGCATAGGATCCATATTAAAAGCGTGTGTTCGCACAAAAGCCGAAAATGGCATGCACCAAAAAATAATCTGATTTATAAAACCGTGTATACGCAGGAATGCACATATTTTTCCCTTTATAAATCACAGTCCACCTGAAAATGTGCACATGTAGAGCCTCATATCCAGCCCTCTACATGCCCACATTCAACCATAAATGCATTAGTATTCATGAATATTGATGTACATGTGTTTCTTTTGCTGTATCAATTAGTCTCTCTGTCTTTAGATGCCTGACCAATCAGTGTAAAAAGTCAGTGTATGTGCCCTCTCACTCGTCACTTGTACTTGGGCAGCTGCAGATGAAGGCCGTGAAGGGACTTTTACTATTTTATTTGCCCGTCTTCAGACTTCTTGAAGTTACATGTGTAACCCAAAACCACCATATACAACTTCAATAAACATTCCTGTGGATCGTAAAGTCAGACATCTCTGGTTAAGTTGTTACCAGACACCCTGCAGCGGGCCAGTTCCTAGTTAAAGCTATATGTGACTATTCTGCATTAAAATGTCTAAAAACAACTAGACCTATGTTATATATTTTCTTGAGTTGTGTACTTACATTATCCCAAATGCTTCCAACAATTTTCAAACCCAGAGAAATCCGTAATTTTAATCAAGGCAACAGTCCGTTTCATTTGGTCTCCTGTCAATGGCATCAAAGCCTCTCTACCAAAGAGTATACGCACACAAGATGCATGCGTCGGCATTGTGGTTGTCCGCCACAATGGATGTGTGATTTTTGCTTTAGAGCAGAAATATGGAGGCTCACAAGGGTCACGGAATTAGTAATAAAGCATTTAATCAATCAATAACTAATTGTACAATAAAAACAGGAATTAATAAATTAGTTTACAAATCAATTAATTAATCTATAAACAAATAGACTAAATTACAAAGTAATTCATTATTTGATATTATAATGGGCAATAAAAAGAGGAATTGTAAAAAGAATTTACAAATGAAATTATCCATCAATAAATTGTTCAAATTAAAAAGGGATTTACATGTACATCATTTTAAAATATAAGAGAATTAAACAACTGAACTTGCAAACTGAAGAAGAGAAAAATACAGCTTTTAATCAGGCATTTAAAAGGGCACTTCCCTGCGCTGCGAAAACAAAGCATAGCCCGGAAGCCCCCCCTCCTGTGAGCGGCTCATGGCTTTCATAATAAAAGCTCTGTTGTGTCAATACAGGCGGGCACATGTCCGTTTGATTGTTTGTTGTCAGGTTTTATTCTAACAAATGTGGGCTGGCTGACTCATATTTCTCTGGAAGGCCATGGAGAGTTTGCCAAGTGCTGGGAGCAACAAGAGCAAATCTACAAGCTGCTCCCAACCGTTACTTCAGTAAAGGTGAGTTAGCCCAGCTGTTAGCATTTCCCCTGTGTAACTTAACATTTAATAAACACGAACTCATTTCAAGATTGCGTGTGTTGTTCTTTGTTTTTAATCATGAACACACTTTTTATTATTACACTTATACTTATTTGTCTCTAACCTCAGGTCATACATCCCTGTTTAGTCACTGCTCGACAACAACAGACTTCAACATACATGTTGCCGCCAATCTGTACACCACCTGAAGTCTTACTGAGGCTCACCTCCTGTGACAGTGTCTGACAGAAAATAGGCTTGTAAGTGGACAACAACTTCTACCTTAAACCCAAACCAGATCCAGCAACAGCTTCTTCACAGCTGCAATCAGATGTTGTAGTAGTTGCTAAAGACATTCATACTGTTGCGAAATATTCCCCACCCCACTTAACCCAAAGAGACTTTTGTGTCCTAGCACACACACATACACACATACACACACACACTCCCTCCCTGGACTGTAAATGGACTGCAAATGACCTACAGTGGCACAAAAATGCTTATTTCATTTATTCAAACCCCTTAGTTATATCCTAGTATAACATGCTGCTACACTGTGGTGCAGTGTGGTTTTTTTTCTTACTGTGCAATACCTCCTTCCAACTGCTGCTCCAGTACTTCATTAGAGGCTCTGTGAATAATTGTTGGAGTGCTGTAAATAACTGTTGTAAATGATGTTATATGTCTCAGACCTTGCTACTCTCTTTTCATTTTCTCTTTAAGTTATTTTTTTTAAAAATTCTTTGTAAAATTGTTCCTTTTTTTTTTACCTGACTGAGTGAACCATACAAGAATTCCAATTTTCATGTACCCTGTGACTGTGCAAATCGCAATAAAATCTCTGACATTTGAAGCTCCCTCAGGCGGGGGCTGAGTTGGCTCTCTTTCAAGGCCTCTGCCGCGTTTTTGTTATGTCTTGTTTTAATTCCTCTTTTCTCTTGTCCTTGGCAGAGGACACAGATGGGTGAAGCAGGAAGTAAAATAGGTTAGAGATGAACAATTTTACTCCTGACTTATTAAGGCAAAGTCCATCTGCCCTAAAAAGATCTCTGCGCTCCCAGAAAAAGTTGAAATTGTTAATAAAGTGCAGTGAATGGACGGTACATGCAGTTGAGAACCATGTGTTCAGTGCCAACAACCTGCTAAATCTCTCAGCTCCTCTTCTGACTGGCGGTAGAGGGCCACTGATAAACACCTCAGCATTCAGAGAGCTGACTGTGTTCAACAGATAAATAACGTCTTGTTTCAGTACTTCAGACTGTGTGATTTGTCTGAATGAATGTCTGTATGAATGTCTTTAGCAACTAATATGATCGCAGCTAGGAGGAAGCTGTTGCTGAATCTGGTTTGGGCTCAAGGTAGAAGTTGCTGTCCACACTCTGCCACAGGAGGTGAACCTCAGTAAGACTTCAGGTGGTGTACAGATTGGCGTCAACATGCATGTTGAAGTCTGTTGTTGTTGAGCAGTGACTAAACAGGGATGTATGACAACGAAGCGTTCATGATTAAAAAAGAACAAATGAAAACACACACATGACGGTACACTAACTCTGAGCTGATCACGTTATTTGACGTCACATTAGTGTTTGTTCTGTAAGTTTCTGAGACGAACTGGCAGATTCAGGAGAGCTAGCGTTAGCTAGCTAATGTTGCCACTCCTCCGTGTCAGATTACGAGTTTGTGATAGGCGCTAATCATCAATTAGACATATGTTATTTACATACATACAAAATAGCCAGCCCACATTTGTTAGAATAAAACCTGAGTATCACGAACAATCAAACCACGGACATAACGTGACAACCTGTACTGACACAACAGAGCTTTATTACGAAAGCCAGGAGCTGCTGACAGGAGGGGGGGCTTCTGGGGGAGACTGCTTTGCTTTGTTTTAGCAGCGCAGGGACCAAAGTGTTACGCAAAGGTGAAATGACTCAGCAAATCCAATAGCTAATAGGAAAAGGAAAAGCAGCGAGGAAATGGAAATACAAATGGGAAAGGGAATTGCCCTTTTAAATGCCTAATTAAAAACTGTATTCTTAATTCAGTTTGCAAATTCAGTTATTTAATTCTCTTTTTAAAACTGCATTTTCAAATTGATTTTGAAATTCCATTATTTATTTAGGAGTTCATTGATGTACTGTATTTTTAAATGATGTACATGTAAATCCCTTTTTAATTTGAACAATTTATTGATGGATAATTATTTAATTTGTAAATCCTTTTTATAATTCCTCTTTTTATTGCCCATTAAACTATCAAACAATGAATTACTTTGTAATTGAGTCTATTTATTTATGGATTCATTAATTGATTTGTAAACTAATTTATGAATTCCTAGTTAATAAATTAATTAATTGTTTTATTATACAATTAGTTATTAATTAATTAAATATTTATTACTATTTCTGTGACCCTTGTGGTCCTCCATACAGAAAGCTTGGAAAACACAGACATCTCCAATGTTAGCCTTAACCGATTTAACTGATTTGTGGTTCATATTGTAGTTTCCAAAAATTCTGAACCTTCAATGTTTTCTTGCTATGTTTTGCATACAAAGTAACTGTTTACTGACCACTGCACTATAGACAGTACAGTAAGTTATGCCAGTTGCTTGTGCCAGTCTGTTCTCACTGCTTTTTGTCCAGACAAAGGCAAGACGAGTTTTGTAGACATCCTCGATGCTCAGTGGGAATGTGAGGGAGAATTGATCCCTTTGGAGCCGACATTCCTCAACCCCAGAGAGTTCCTGGTCTACCAGCATGGACTATTCCTGATGCACACATTGCACAGTCTAAAACTGGTTGGTACCAAAGTTTCACTCTTACTTTCAACCTTGTTGCCTACTCATTTTTGAATTGATTTTACTGTTTAATTTTGAGGCTTTGAATGGCCTGGCTCAGAGCGATCTTTTAAATTTTAATTCATGATGAGCCTCTGTGCAGCCTGAGGAATTCAGGCCGGAAACCTTCTAAAGACTAAAGGTGACTTGACCTTTGTTGAGAGAGCTCTTGGGCTTTAATCTGACCTTCCTGAAGTATTCAGGCTGGCAGACTCCATATCTTCTTTGAATCTCATCCTGAAATATACTTTCATTCATTTTGTGTACTTGATGTTTTGTCTTTTTATGTTTATGTATTTATTTATTTATTCTTCTTTGTTTTTTAACTTTATGAATCTGTTTGTATATATCTTTTTTCATTTTTACTGTGGGCAGGTCTATATTAGGCATATTGTAATAAAAAGGATGGGGTTGCTTGTTTTTCTTCACAGACTCCAGCCATTTCACTTCAGATAGCTGCTAGTCTTCCAAACAACAACTACTTCAATAACGCCTTCAGAAATTCCTTCTTTTATCAGGTAAACTTTGAGCTCTTTTCTGTCAAAGTGTGAGTTGAATTTGCAATTTAAAAAAACCTCAAAACAAAACCCCTTTGAACTGGATATCAAAAATACATCCAATATCACAGAAAGATGAGATAATGCCTAGCTGTGCTGTCTCTTGTTTTAGCAAAAAGAATGTCTGCTGTGTTCAGTGTCCCATTCTGAGGTCTGGAAATAAGATCATTAAAATGACAAACTACAGAGATTAGTTTTTAACTCTCTGGGAGCTCAAACTTCTAAACATTCCATGCAGTATGCTGAAGCTGTCTGATAACTGTAAGCATCTTGTCCACAGATATTAAATAGCACAGACAGAAAAATCCGTCCAAATTTAACATAGCGCTGTTATGGTATCAAGTTGTCTCACTAAGGGCTTACTTCAGATTTGCTACTCTTACTGAGGTCTATTTAGAATATAGTATGTGCTACTTCTGTGATATCCTCATCGTTCTCCTTTTATCAAAGTTTTTGTAGTAACTAACAACAACCTAACCCTTCCACTGTAAAGCATATCAGTGATTTTCTTCAGTTCAACTTGGGTAAAGCATTTTTTTCTAAATTTAACAAATTGTGTAATATCTGGACTACTGTGCTAGACACTATTGATAGACGAGTAATGAACCCCTGGACAGCTGTGCTGTTTCTTGGACAACTGTAATGCTGTCAGTGGTGGAAAGTACCTAAATAAATGCACTCAAGCAATGTAGTTAAGTTCAATTTTGAGGTCATTTTATTTTACTTCACAATACATTGTTTTAGAGTACCTTTGCTTTTAATATTTTAGGTATATTTTGCTGTTAATACTTTTAAGTAACAATTTGGGTGCAGGACATTTACTGGTAATGTAACATGTAGTGAGAGACAATCAATACTTTTGACAAATTAAAGGAGTAAATAAGGGAATAAGTGAATGCAGCAGCAGGAAAAGGGGAATAATGGAACAAACTAGCCTACATGTAGCAGCACTTCCACATGCACTCTGACCACATTAATAATCTGCTTTTCATTTACAGTACCTGTATATCAAAGCAAAACAGTTCAGACAACAGCAGAGCACCAACTTGCTGTTTACATCTTTTTTGGAGCCTTCGCTAGTGCTGAGAGGGCAATTCAGTGAACAGCCTCAACAGTGAAAGGGTTTATAGAACATCCTCCTGAGCCCCGCTGATCTCTGGACACAAAAGACTCCATGTCTGTTCCTACCCCCCTGTGTTCACAAGGGAGAGAGGTCACACTAAAAGACCTATCAAATCAGTAAATAACCAGCAATTGCACAACCTTCAGGTTTCCTGGGCTCAGGGTTATAAAGTTTGTTTCTGGGGTATGTTTTGGTATTTCAGATTCCTTTGGAGTTCAGAAGGATTCACTGAACTGAAGGAGGATATCAGCTGCAGATGTTATTTGGACTCTGTGAGCAACCATTTCATCCAATGGCAGGGCAAACACAGGCCTTTGAATATACAGTTTCCAATATTTATAGCATGTCCTTACATCTGTATATCTACGGCTTATGTAGTACAGTACATTGATTGGTTTCATTTGTACAAGCATCTATCATTTTCTTCATGCCGAATGTGCAACTCCAGCCTCCATCTAGAGTTTAGTGCACTTTATGGGAGACAAATAATCCATTGTTGTTAAGAGAAAACAAGCATTCCAGCATTCCAGAATTTAAAGACGTTTGTATCGCTGAATTCGTCACCTCCTCTTGTATATTCCAGTTAGTCATAGAAGTCCTTTCACTTCCCTCCAGATGACATGAGCCACCCAACATTGTATTACACATTGCAGTGCAATGTGGTGCCGTGCTTGCTTTTTAATCAATCAATTATGAATGTATTGGTCTTTGACCATCTCCAATGCGTTACTGAGAATAATTCAGATGCGTGTGAATGACTGCCCTGTTTACAGGAGGCAGAGGAGACACTTTTTGTCCGTCGCCAGAGGCTCCAGTCGGTTGGAGGCTTCTCTCTGCTCCTGCTCCACTGTCTGTCCCACGTTAAAATCAAAGACATGAGCTCTGACTCCAGTCCTGCCTTCCAGAGGCTTTTCTTTAAGGTACAGGCAAACATCCAAAGTGTGCATGAATCCTTAATTTAAGTTTTAATTGATTCACTATTGATAGGTGGATTTTTATCAATTCCAATGTCAGGTTTTGGTATAATGTGAGTTTGAATTTTGTTGTTTTGTTTAACGTGCATCACAGGTACTACAGGCATGTCTGGGAGAGCTGTTTCAGGCCAGGCTGGGTGTATCTCCCTCAAGACAGGAGGCCAATTTGTGTGTGTGCTTCAAAGACCAAGAGGCTCTTTTGGGGAATCTGTCAGGCTCTCATGCGGCCACCCTGCTTCATAGGCTACACAAACCAAGCAGAGGATTGCTTTCTCAAGATGTAAGAACAGAATATTTTCTCTAACTATGATCATTAGCTATAGCACAGTTCGTCAGTTAGCTGTTTTTTTAACTACTTCTTTCCAATTGCTCAGATAGAAGAGTGGTAAGATAATACATGTCATTTGGAGAGTAAACAGAGCTATCTTGCGTGTTTCTTGTTGTGTGTCTGTTTGTGATTATGGGAACAGGAAGTTGAAGAACTTCAGAGGATGCACAGAGAAACATCTCTGTTCTCCCATCTTGAAGGACTTTTGAGAGAGAAGAGCTGTGCGGCAGAGAAAAATGAAAACCAGATTTGGTAAACAACAAGAGTTTAATGCTCCAATAGTAATGTACAATGTAAAAAAATGCAGTTTTAAAATCCAAATCGGTTTGACACATAAACAACAAAACAAATACAGGCAGAATTATTGTTGTTGCCAGATAAGCAAGTTATTACGTTTTATGTATACAATCAGAGAATTCATGCAAAAGCAGAGTTTTTGTTAAACAGAAAGGCAAAGAACTCATCAGATTATTAGAGGAAGTACTGACAGAACATATCAAAAAGCTAAACTACATCCTTAAAATCATGGACACTCAGGAAAATGATTGCAGAACATGAGGACCAACTTCAGAACACTTTGTTCAACATGAAAATTGGCCCAGTTTCTAATCTTGAGTGTTACTTTTCAGTTCACAATTTTTCTTTACACCATGGTTGTACTTTTTTCAGTGAATATTATTTATGACTTTGCTTCAATTCTCATAATCACTGATCACAAAAACATTCACGTTAAAGTATTTTTTCTTTGTTTTTTTTGCAACAAAACAGAAACAGCTTTGTCTTTAGACAAATCATACATGCGTTTGGCTTTTACCACAAGTAGTGCTTTACAATGGCATTCATTCCTCTTTTATGGGACCTTGATCCGGTATATAGACCGACACATGTGTACAATCTGTATGTACACACTGATTCAGACATCTGTTTCTCTTTAGTGGCCTTGCGTGTGGAGGAGGGGAAGGAAGTCCATAACAAAGGTGTTGATCAGATTCCAACATGTCTGCCAGTAAAAGCAGGCATCTTCGAAGCCGTAGTTCAGTGTTAGCCAGTGGCTTTGAGTGCGATGACAATGATGATCAAAATTATTCCACAGACAAGTGCGATGATGTTTAGGATCTTGGCTGTCCTCGATGCTTCCGCAGCTCTAGCTGATTCCCCAAGAGCATTAGCATTTTGGGCCTTTTAAAAAGCAATGATCAAGATTAGTCCAATTGTATGTGCAGTTTAATTGCTGGAAAAAATGTGTTTGACTGGGGAAATAAAATCCTCAAATGTAATCACATTCAGTTGAAACAAATTTGCCATTAAGAGAAAAAAAATGAGATTAACTTTTTCAATTTAGCAATTCAGATTCACTTATAAGACATTTTTGAACTGGAAAATATCCACATACATGCAAAATTAATCTGACTGGTTACATTATGAGCAGTCAGTCAACACAGTCGCAACAGAGCAGTCTCAAGATTTTTTTCCTGATGCCTCAAACCAGACAGACTACAAGTTACAGTTCATGTAAAATTATAGAAAAATAGAATTATTCCACTTAACTATGAGTTTCACTTTTAATTAAAATTGCTTGCTATTTACAAATAGTTTTTTAAAATTTTTTTTTATAGTTTTCGATTTTAAGGCATGCAAGAGTAGATAGCAGCAGATGAAGATTTTAAAAAGTTTCATGTTAAGGAAAAAATGCCTACCTTGCAGGAGCAGACGATAGCTGCAATCCCTAGAGGCAGACAGCAACATAAAGTGTTGAAGATGGACCATCCTAGGTAGGATGGAGCAACAGCATGGCTCTGCCCTGGTTCCATAGTGGCTCTCTGTCTCAGTTTAAGTGTATGGGAGTTGTTGGCCAAAGTCTGGAACAACTGGCTGATGGGGGAGGCATCCTACACCCTTTTATTCCTCATGGGTGTGGCTTAAATTGCTATATGAGACTGACAGCTACGTATGTGAGTAACCAGTATAGAAAAAAAAATCTGTTAAGGAATGCAGAACAGCCATGTCTTGATTGGCTGAAGTATAGTGAGAGGAAAGACTTCAAGATGGAGGTGGAAACCCCTCAAATGACTTTCATCCCCCCTTGACTTTATTGCCTACTTTTGCATTCTGTTTAACTCATAGTAACTGAGGTCATTCCACAGTACACATAACACAATTCCAGTAGTTTTATTCAATAGATACACTTTAGTTTTAGTTTAGATACACTTTTAGCAAACTGCTTGTGTTTTGGAATACAACTCATCCTTAGAGCTGTACTTTGTGGTGTAAAGAAAATACTAAAATTGAGATGTTTTGAAAGATATCCCCCCAAATACACTCCTGATCAAAATTTTAAGACCAGTTGAAAAATTGCAAGAATTTACATTTTGCACTGTTGGATCCTAAGAAGGTTCTAAGTAGCGCTTCAAAATGCAAAAAGAAGAAATGGGAGTGAGACAAAAAAAAAGTTGAGTAAGCAATTTATTGCAAACAACCATTAAACTGAAATATGCTGTTCATCAGCTGATCAAACGCTTAAGACTACAGCCTTTAAAAGCCCATTCGCAGAAATGTGGATTCAGTGTCATTTTCTGTCAGGTACCCACACTGTCATGACCTCCTGATGGCAAAGCCAAAAAAGCTTTCTCTCTTTGAACGCGGTCGGATTGTTGAGCTGCATCAGCAAGGCCTCTCGCAGCGTGCCATTGCTGCTGAGGTTGGACGCAGTAAGACAGTCATTTTAAACTTCTCAAAAGATCCTGAGGGTTATGGGAAAAAAAAGTCAAGTGGTAGACCCAAAAAAATTTCACCGGCCCTGAGCCGGAGGATCCAATTGGCTGTCCGTCAAGACACGGGACGATCCTTGGCCCAGATTAAGCTTGTCACTGGTACCAACTGCAGTCCCATAACCATTAGACAGCAAAAAATATCTTCAAAGACCTCGTCTCCTTCAACGGCACAAAATTGCCGTTTGGAGTTTGCATGAGAGCACCAAACATAGGACATTGAAAGGTGGAAGAAAGTTTTATTGTCTGATGAGAAAAAATTTTACCTTGACGGTCCTGATGGCTTCCAACGTTACTGGCATGACTGACAAGGAGATCCCACCTGAGATGTTTTCTACACAGCACAGTGGAGGGGGCGCCATCATGATCTGGGGGGCTTTTTCCTTCAATGGAACAATGGAGCTTCAGGTTGTGCAGAGGCGTCAAACTGCAGCTGGCTATGTGGAGATGTTGCAGGGGGCATCCCTCATGACTGAAGGCCATTGTCTGTGTGGTAATGACTGGGTTTTTCAACAGGACAACGCTGCAGTTCACAATGCCGCCTGACAAAGGACTTCTTCCAGAGAAATAACATCACTCTTTTGAACCATCCTGCGTGTTTCCCTGATCTAAATCCAATTGAGAACATTTGGGGTTGGATGGCAAGGGAAGTTTACAAAAATGGACACCAGTTCCAGACAGTGGATGCCCTCTGTGAAGTCATCTTCACCACTTGGAGCAACATTCCCACTAGCCACCTGGAAACACTAGCATCAAGCATGCCGAAACGAATTTTTGTGGTGATTAACAAGAATGGCGCAGCTACTCATTACTGAGTCCTTTTTTGAAAATTTTATTTCTATTTTAGGGGGTTTTTGGGTTTTTTTGAGATGTGGTCTTAAGCGTTTGATCAGCTGATGAACAGCCTATTTCAGTTAAATGGTTGTTTGCAATAAATTGCTTACTCAAAATTTTTTTTTGTCTCACTCCCATTTCTTCTTTTTGCATTTTGAAGCGCTAAACAGTGCAAAATGTAAATTCCTGCAATTTTTCAACTGGTCTTAAAATTTTGATCAGGAGTGTATTTGGGGGGATATCTTTCAAAACATCTCAATTTTAGTATTTTCTTTTCACCACAAAGTACAGCTCTAAGGATGAGTTGTATTCCAAAACACAAGCAGTTTGCTAAAAGTGTATCTAAACTAAAACTAAAGTGTATCTATTGAATAAAACTACTGGAATTGTGTTATGTGTTATGTGTATTAAGTGATCAGAAAATCAAACACAGCTCTTCCCCAACCATTTTTCACTGAAGACAGCTCTCATAGAGTAGGGTGTCATAATGAGCTTGTGCACATTCTGCATGTATGTACATGACATGGCTGCTCAGGCTGCTACTGACAGGATATTCATAATAAAATGATGCCTGACTCACTAACAAACCAGTTGGACAAGCTGTGGATAATTTAGCTCATAGATAATGTTCATGTCTTTATGACACATATGCAATAATAACTCTGCTCCTGATTCACTCTTTGAAAAGGGAGGAATGGTATTAAATAGTTAATATCTCTCCCACTAATTTCAAAGAAGATTAATATTTGGATTAAATACAGAAAATTAGCTAAGGACCAGAATTTGCTTTGAGAGGAATTTTCACCCATAGTATTTGAGTTGTTTAATTAAACAGCATGTCTAAGCAAAGATCACAAATAAGCAGGGTTGCCTGCCTAACATAGTGAATATAGTGAATATAGTGAAGTTGTTTTCAATTCTGCAAGGTTTGAAACATTTGCACTGTAAATACTAACCGCTTCAGATTCTCTACCTCACTGTCTCCACTACTGTCTCCACTACACTGCTGCTGCAGCAGTGTACCAGAGTTAAGGGTGTACCAGAAATTAATAGACTGTTTATTATTATTATTGTCCAAAATTAACTTTTTGGCTCATCTGCTAATGGTGGTAAACTGAGAAAATTTACCAGCCAAAAATTATTTTTTACCTGCCACAAAGCTGCATCATGCATTATTTGGCGAAAAAATACCTCAAGTTTTTAGCATAAAATCAAAGAGACAACGTTTATTGAGCTTTTTTAATTAAAAAAAAACAACAACACTGTCAATGCATTACTTTGTTGCACTTTAACTCATACCTTCCAGTGCCACACACACTTACAGAAATACACACTACAGAAATATGAACACAGGAGCATAAACTGAACCCAACATACGTACATACTGATTACAAACTTTGTCTTTACCTAACTCATATACACTATGCTTCTACACCTCATCATCAGACATGTCTGTGTCACCCCTGTTCTCAAAACCCTGCTCACTACCATCCTTAAAATTAGGCTTCTGACTTTTTTTCAGCAGCAGTGCTGTTGTGTGTGCGCAGAGCCCACAACGCCAGGACCCAAAGCGCACATTGGCAGTGGAAACTGCCATAGAATTGTTCCTTACGTCTATAGAGTCATGTGCATGTTAATTCACAGGAGCGTTTGACACCAGAAAGGCTCTGGAGGGCCAGATAGGTACACTATTTTCTAGAGATGCACGTTTGTATTGTTTGTAATGAGCTCCGTATAGCTGTAAAACATAATGGCTGCAGATGAGAGGGGAGCAGGAGCTGACTCCTGGAAATCACGTTTAAGTTTATGTTCTGCTTGCTTGTTAAATTACTGTCTCTATTACTACTCTCTATTTGTTGCACTTACGGCAGTGAACAGTCGCAGTTGACTTGAGTAAAGTAACGTTATAGTGCAACGAGTCACCATGGTAGCATGGTGCTCTAACAACAAACAGAAACAGACTTAACTATGTTTTTATGACTTTCTGTCCAATGAGAGACTGCCTGCTCACTAACCTTGCTTGTAACCTCAAAAACTGGAATGTTTTGAGCTAAGATTAGCAAACGGCCTATTGTTTCCCCTGAAACAGCTTCAACTGTAAGTAAACATTTTTTATGAATTCAATTTTGTTTGTTGCTAAAATTGTATACATGGGATGTACGTAATCTTCATCTACTGTATTAATATTGGCTAGCAATAGTGAAATGTGTATGTAACAATTGAGCCTGCAGGAAACTGTTGTTATTAGGCTGTCCAGGGACCTGTACTACGAAGCAGGGCCTGGGTCCTAGGTCACAGACCAAATACACTCACTTACCTGCTTCTATTGCCAGGGGTAGGATGCCTCTTCTCAGGTGGACATAGCATAGGGTTCCACACCAAAAGGTTTCTGTTCTATGTGAGGGTCCTTAGCATGGAAAAGTTTGGGAACTCCTCACCAAACTACATTTCAGTTGGTGCAATCACCAGAGGCACTGCATGTTGCAACTCCTTGCATCTCATAATTTGGATATGTTAGTGTTACTAAAAACATAATTAAATGTAATTAATGTAATTAAAAGTAACTGAAAGCCCTATCTCAAATAAAGCTCAGCCCACACTTTACCAGTGTGCTGACAGATGTATGTTCTACCTGACATAGATTTCGGCGAGGATCAGATTTACATGTTTGGGCTGCAAGACAAGTGAGGAACCACTTGTTAACAGTTAGCTAATGTCAGCTAGCCAGTAAATTTCATCCAATATTTTCATGGCACATGATATGGGGCACATGTTATGACATGTTCCAATGTTAGCATGACTGGATAGTACAAATTAAAAGTAGTAACCTACATTATTTGTACAAAACGAATGTAACTCACCCTCCATCATGGAAAATTCCTGAATGTGCACTCAGAGCATAGGCTGAGATGGTCAGAGCTCGCTGATGCGATCTGGGAGAAATACCAAGTTTTCCTTCTTTTTCTTCTTTGGGTTTTTACACCAAGATCCTTTGACCCGTCTGTAAACAGCTGCATATAATCACTGTAGTCCCTGTCTCTACATCTATAATATTCCTGAACTAGATCTGCTGTTTTATTTCTGTGCTTAATATTCAGTAGTTCCATATCCACACAAGCATTTTGCAACATCCAGACTGGCCTCAAAGGCCACAACACAGTTTCATGAATTTGCATTTGTTCTGCTATGTCCTTACCTACCCATCCAAAACCTCCCAGACCCTCTTAGTTGGATGACTATTTTTGTGTCACCTTAGATTTAACCAGTTGTTTGCTTCGACTTCAAGAGCACACACTGGTACCGTTTTCTGTGCCCCTAAGCAAATCCTCAGAGCATGAAGTCTTGGCTGCTGAGCCCTACACCACACAACCATAATCTATTCTTGCCAGCATTACTGCGTATATATATATATATATATATATAGCTCCCCATTTTAGCCCATCAAGACACCTCATAACATTGATGACTTTCCTACTTTTCTTCACTATGCTTCTTATATGTTCTCTCCATGTTAGTCTGGGGTCAAAATGTGCTCCCAAAAAATGAAAGCATTCTACTCTTTCTAGGTTATTTCCATATAACTTCAGATTTCTTGCTTCCCTGATTTTCTTATTTGTGAAGAACAAAACTTTAGTTTTTTTCCACAGAGAATTTAAAACCTCATTCTATTCCTCATCTTTCCACCTGATTTATCCCTTCTTGTAGTTTCTTAACTGTATGTTCTAGATTCCCTCCCCTATTCCACAAAGCCCCATCATCTAAAAACAAAGACCTTCCGATGCCTAAAGGTTTACTTTCAAATATCTCATTTATCATAACTGAGAATAATGTAGGGCTTATAACACTCACCTGAGGCACTGAATGTTTCCCACAGCTGTCTGTGCGTCAGATTCTTTCCTTTGACTTTATGAAATACCTGTAGCATCACACAGCAGCAGGAACGATGAGTGTCTATAAATTGAGAGTGATATGCGCTTTTATACATGTGGCACAGCAGCGGTAGCCTCATTAAGACCTGATTGGTCAGGATCTGATGGTAATTTATGTTCTGTGTTCTGCTACCCATGACTGACTGACCATGACACACAGACTTCAGGTTTATACGGTGGAATTTTTTTGTAATAAATCCTGAGCTCCATCAGAGCTGTCAGGACATATTTATTTTAAGTAGCTGAAAGTCCAAGATAAGCCTGAACCCCCCCCCCCCCCCCCCCCCCACACACACACAAACACACACAAAAGTTTGACTGAAGATTTTTTTTGTGTTTTTTTTTTTCTCTTTCCTGCCCACACTTCAATAACCATGCAGTCCAACTCTGTTCCAATATCAATAGTTCTATATGGGATGCCTTCCTTCACAAAGGTGACACCCCCTCATCCTCACCCCCTGCCCCCACCTGATTGGCACATATCCATTCATTATGAACTCGAAGCTTGTTTTTAACCATGATTCCTGGATACACAACAAGTCTTGTTTTTCCTTCTGACTATTGATGAACTATTTGTAATCCTGTTCTTCTTGTGTTCCACTGGAGGATTAAAATAGTTATTACTATTAACCAATACATTGTGTTTCTTGACTTGCCTGAATACTTAACCCATCCCTGACTTCCTCCCATCTTACACCTCTGATATACAGATGATGGACAGCTGCTTTCACATTGGTCACAATAAAACCTGAATACTTTTATTGGTCAGTTTATGGACCGAGACTAAAAGTAACTTCGCTTCTCGCAACTAATTCCTGCCTGAAATTAGTGGTTTATCCTGGTTTGCCACCAGTCCCTACTTCTAGCACCATACAGCCACAACATTAAGCAGCATCTGCAGATCTTTTTTAATGCTCAGCACGTAAGATCCACATCTCATCATTAATATGTATTCTGATTTGTTATGGCAGTGCAATTTTAGTTGTAAGTGGGTAATTGGCTCATTCATTCTGCTGGCTTTGTCATCAATAATGATGCTACTTATTTGCTCTTTAAAACATACATCAGCTCTAAAGAGAAGTTGCAGTGATGTTAAGTCCAATGTAATTTGCAATAATATTTCCATGTCAGCGGGCAACGGCTGTCTCATAAGTAAATTTGCAATTGTGAAGCTTTGAGATCTCAATGTGTATCCCTGTCAATGTACTGTTTAATAAGCCTCTGTGTTTTTATCTCCTTTATCTTTTGCCTTTGAATTTAAAATCATTGTATTCACACCTAATCATCTTCATAGCTAGTAATTACACATCAGCACAATGCCCTAATCATTGCTAATTAAGTTAATTATTTTCTCAATTCGAGTGCAGATTTTGTCACTGCCGACAGAATAGATTCACACGATTCTCAATTGCAATCAAGAATAATTTGATAGATAAGCTGTCTGGCAAAATTAATATTTATGTACATAACAATAGGTACCCGCCGGAGTACACTATAGTAGCATTCACCTGAGAGAGCACAGACGACTGACTGTGCACCTAAACAATTGGATAATGGCAGTGGAATAGCTTCCATTCATCGCGTCTCTGTTGTAGTGCCAGTAAATCAGATGTGCAAGGTAATGTCTGAGCCACAAATGGGAGTGGGCTTCAGGAGTCATATGTTTACATTCAGGGTGCTTTTGTTGGGCGTACAGACAGTCCGCAGTAGGACAGTGATGTTCATTCTCCAGGTTCAAGGTCTTGCTGCAGGCAGCTAATGCATTTGATTCTGAGAAAGTTCCTGTTTTCATATGAAAAACAATAAAATCAAAATCATAATATATTAATTTTCTGCACTATACATGTCTTTGCATTGAATTGTGATTGCAGTAATAGAATAACTATTTATTTGGTTATGGGTTATGATGCTTCTTTTGCATATTTTTATTTTGTATTTTTTTTATATACTGTATTTCAAACCAGTTCTTTCTTTTTAGGTCTAATTCTGGATCCAACGTGATCTCCTAAATTCAGCATCAATGTTTTCCTACAAAGAGGAGCTAAAGGAAAAGAGGAAGAGAAGATGCATTTTTAAATATTTAGATAAAACAGGAGGAACAATGGCTTCATTTTTATGTGTAACAGTTCTTGTTGGATTTATTGTAATGTTTTGGTGTATTACATATTAAAGATTGTTGAAAGGACACTGTGTGCAGTCTGCAATGTTTACACTAGTAGTATATTTAATAAAAAGTTTCAAAACAGTAAGCATAGCCTAACAAGAAACACATTTTTAGCTTGCAGTGCCGTTTTGAAGTGGGGTTCATCTTTTGAGATAACCTCGAAAGGAAGACTGGAGCCATGAGCGGATTTATTGTGCAGAGGCAGATAAAGTGGAGAGCACTTAATCAATGACAGCATTGTACTGCCAGTATCTGTCGTCCTGTGAGACGGGACACTGTGGCATCCGCAGCAGTTGGAGTCTGGCCACAGAAAAGCCTCTGTCTGTTAGCGGTCACAGAAATAACTCCATACGTTCTGTTCTGCTTCAGTCCACACATACTGCAGTGTAGCTGCCTTTATTATTCCACAACAGCTGACACATGCAATGCAGTTCCCAAGCTGTGGTAATTATTCTGATACACAATGCATAAACAACAGCTGGGCGTTGGAATACTACAGGCTAACTTTATTTTAAAAGCACTCCTGAAAGTGTCTTCTCATTCACGTGTTACATTTTTGTCTGCATGTGTTCGATTTGAAGTTTCTTTGCTCACCATACTCCTCATCAGTACAAAGCCCTTCCTTTCGGGTTTAAGTGTCTGGCAATAATCTCTTGACCTTTGAGGTCGTGATTCTGGAAGCTTGCTATTTAAAGACTTTAAAAGCCTGCCACTGAGGAATGTTCCAGATATATTGTAAGCGTGGTAGTTTTAAAATGAGACATGTTAACAAAAATTCAACAAGATTAAAGTGTATGGCAAGTCAGGTTGCTCAATGCTGTGAATTTGGAATGTCTTTAGCCTCATTTTCTTTGTGCAACTGAGGATAAGGAGCCTCACTGTCTGTGACTGTTGTTGACTGTGATCTGGCTGTGAGCACAGTGGCCCTGTGTGGGTGATGCCAATGTTGCCATTCCTTTTTAGGACTCTGTGCGTGTGAGAGTGTCCGCTAATTGCTTCAAATATGTGCTCATATAATCTGAATTACAGCACAACCCTTTTGTTGAATCCTGTAAAATGTGGTAAATATCCCAAATACCTAGAGTTTATGATTTTAAAAGGAAACATTTAAAAAGTCTAATTGTAGGAGGTCCGCGGACACAGACGCATTCCATGTGTGCGCACTAGTAAACAGGGCTGCGGCCTGATAACTTTCCAGAGTTGTGATTATTACAACCCGCTGTGCAGCGTTTTTCTAATCGGCCTTTAAACACAATAATCTGTTACTCCAGCCGGACTTGCTGGATTGTATTTCATTGTCTCACCAGCACTTTAAACAACACGCCCACACCAACACAGCCCCTTGTATTGTTTCACACAGAACCGTTATGAGCAAGAGCGAAATCTTCAGCGTGTGTGTGTGTGTGTCTGTGTGGGTTAGGCTTATCTTGGACTTTCAGCTACCTAAAATAAATATGTCCTGACAGCTCTGATGGAGCTCAGGATTTATTACAAAAAAATTCCAGCGTATAAACCTGAAGTCTGTGTGTCATGGTCAGTCAGTCATGGGTAGCAGAACACAGAACATAAATTACCGTCAGATCCTGACCGATCAGGTCTTAATGAAGCTACCGCTGCTGTGCCACATGCGTAAAAGCGCATACCACTCTCAATTTAAAGACACTCATCGTCCCTGCTGCTGTGTGATGCTACAGGTATTTCATAAAGTCAAAGGAAAGAATCTGACGCACAGACAGCTGTGGGAAACAAAGAACATCAGCACTGATGTTTCTGCAACATCCCGGATTACATTCAGTGACACCTGAAAGACATTAAGGTAAAATTCAGACATTAATCTAACACGTTTCAGACCTGCCTAAGTGACATTAATAGCTGTAGCCTATTCTGACGGACATTTCAGTAGATTATGTTATATGAAGCAAAATACATGGAAGTTTGTGATTGTGGAGAGCTGTGTGTGTGCGCCATGTCTGCTAATTAAAGCCACGCAATTTGAGGCTTTTGTGCTCTCTGCAGTTTTCATGATAGGCCAATTTGTGTACAGCAACTTAACTGCCTGTAATACATCCATGGCCTGTATACGTCTTGTTATGTGCATTTCTCCCCCTCCCCCTGTCGCTCCACGTTAAGTTCCACTCTGTTGCATTAACAAAATACCAGTTTTGAATATGCGGGGCTCGGCTCAAACCCAAATCTTTGGCAACGCACAATTAGACAGAAATTGGATTGAAGTCCATGCCGGAGATAAGCGCAAACAGCTGATAGCCATATGTGACCCACACCACACCTCATAGCCTGCTACAGCTGCACTGCACCTGAATGAGCAAGTTTGTCTCAGTCAGTGCCATTAGTTGTTTTGTTGACATCACCAACTTCTGAGAATTTCCACTGGTTGAAGGATGAAACTGCATAGACACTTTTACATACAAGAATACATTCAGCCATGTTTCTTACTCTTTTTATAGCAGCCACTTCCCAGACCGTGTGGTTATGGCAAGTGACTTTTGGATATCTTCAGATGCTGATTATGACATACAGTACATAATGATATTCATCCACTCATTGTGCTCGTGTCAATATACTGGTTTTAATTAACTGACTAGCTTGGCTGTCAAATAGTCGACATAGGTAAAAACTATTTTAGAGATGAACCCTTCCTTTATTGCTTTAATGGCAATTTCATGTTGCTTTTAAAAATTCTGTCTGCCTCATTAAGAGGCAGAAATTCTGCTATAGGTGGAAGTTACTGGGCCAGTTTTTTGACAGCAGGAGTAAGGACTCAATAAAAAAGTGATGCACCACAACATGTCAATGACACTCTCTGTATAGATACTTCAATATTCATCTATAGAATTTGTGGTTATGAGCTGATGAGTATTTTTTCTATTCATTTTGTATTTGCATTCAGTTCTTTGTTTACCCACTGTACATCTCTCGTCTGTCTTACTTCTTCCTAAAGTTATGGCCAACATTAAATGTTCATCTACTATATAATGAGAATCAGCTGATTTTAGAAAACATGTTTGCATAGCTGTGTCTCCTTATGTGATTTAAACCACAGGGAGGCAGTGTTGATCTATTGCTTAGCAAAAGGAAGGACAAAGTTTGTGGTTCAAGTTCAAGGTGTGGGATGCTCTCATATTAAGATGCTCACTCTTGAAAACCATAAAAGCCCATTCATTGAAGTGCTGAGGTGACTGTCTTTGGCCACTTGGTGCTGAACTCACAGCACCGATACACAGAATACATGTGGAGGGGGGCCCTGCTGCACTTCCGAGTCAAATGAAGAAATGATCAAAGAGTAATTGCAGCCATGAAAATAATTCATGCAGGTTCATAAAAAAATACATTTGACTCTTATTCTCTTATTTTAGACTGAGGCAAAAATGTGGCCACCTAAATTTAGAGTAAGAGGTGCTGCCTTAAGGTGCTTTCGGAAGGATCACAATTATGAAGGAACAAAAGTTACTCGCTGTATGCACAATGCACCTATCGTGTGATAAGTGATAAATTAGTTATAGTGATACATGTTGTTGTGACACATCACATTTAAGCAGGTAGTAACCGTTGTTATAATAAACAACAAAGGGAAGTGGATACGGGTCAAGATGTTTTACAATTATGTCCAGTTTCAGGTTGACTCCGGGAACTTACGAGTGACCCTGAAGGCATCGCGTCACTATAGTAACTCACAACGCGGACATTCCTGCTGGGAAAGTCAGCAGCATAAAGCAAATTTAGCGTCAGATAAAACAGTTTATTGAATTATAACAGCAGCATTGAAAGGACAAACGCATGATGGACAGACTTGAAGACTTCGAGAGTTTTTTAAAGAATGTTGACAAAATAAGTAAGTAATAAAGCCGTGAAGGTAGTGCTGTTAGCGTTAACAGATCGTGCCAGAGTCAAGGGGAACCACCAACATTAACAAGCTAGCTAGCTAAACATAAAGATAGAAGTATTGTCTGTGTAAACACAAAAATAACATTAGTGACATATTAACTTTAGAAATATCTTAACGTCATCAACCACATATGAGAAATAAAACATATATATATTGTAAAATGTACTGTTTTAACGTTATGCTTAATCATACAGTTTGTGTGAAACTGTAGCCTATTTTTTCCACTTTCACGAGTTGTAAGGTAGTTTGTATATTGTAACCTATGCAAATAGGTTATTATATACAAAGCATGGTTGACATATAAAATTTGTGTGAGATAAATGTATTTATATTTGATAGAAGATGTGATTCATTCATATTTAAAATGTGAGAGTGGAGAGTGAAAGCTGTGAACAGTAAAATAAATCATTAATTATTTTCAGGTGAGCTAGTGAAGGATCTGAACTCTTCTGATGTCGAAGTCCAGCAGAAGGCAGTGGAGAAAGCTGATTGTTATATTGCTGCCTTGGATGAACCTTGTAGGACAAAAGTCAACAAGACCGCAATCAACACAAACCCACCACTCCAGGCTCCCTTGGTAAAGACATACAGACGCAAAGGCTGTGGTCCACATGTCACCCAAACACACAGTGCACACATACACAACCCACATTTTTTTGTTGTGTTGTCTGCCTTGTCTCCTCTCTTTGTGTAAGAAGGGACAAGGTGATGTACAGTAAATAGTGGCTAAGAAGGTTGTTTTTTATCTCTCTTTTTTACATTATCTTGACTGTTTTTCATGTGTTTTACAGAGTCCACAGAGTGAAAGTCCAGGTGAGCAACAATGAAAATAAATCCTCCTGTGGTTGTCTGCTGCAATGAATTGCAACATTTTTAAGCAGACTTATATGTCTTTATTGTGCATAGGAACCATTTTAGCATCAACAATCATACACAGTAAATAGCTTGTGGTGATCTCTATAATCACCAATAATGACTTTCAAAAACTAGCTTAAAAACTGTACTTCCAACACATATTATACAGTGTTGGGTTCAAGCACATACTTAGAAGCCAATTGTTTTTTCTTTGACTCAGACCCTAATTTTTGATTTGATGAATGGATTTTCTCCGACAATATGAGAGAGAACTTAATTATCTTCACAGTTCCCACCTTTTTTTCTTCTTACTGTAAGTGTTTGTCTTTTTATGACCAGAAAATTTCATGAAGATTATGGAGAGAGATGCTGAAGACAGAAGAAAAAGGAGGATTGCAAAAGAGAAAAAGGCCACTGGTGTGTGATTCTCTGTTCCTTAAAGCTGCTGTTGGAGGTGAACAGGTTTGCGGTACTTGATGCTTTGTTGGGCCAGCAGCATGTCCTTTTAAATTTAGTACTGTTTGTGTTTGTGCAGCATTCAAGGACAAAGGGAATGAAGCTTATGCCCAAGAAGACTATGAAACTGCTGTGAAGTATTACAGTGATGGCTTGGCTGAACTACGCGACATGCAGCATTTGTACACCAACCGAGCACAAGTGAATACTTTCAACTTATGTTTTTTTATCTTCTAAATATTTTACAGTGAAAACACATTATTTTTAGAGGAAATATTTTATAATTTAAGCCCATGAGTTAATCTCAACATTTAAGTTTTAAGGCGAAAATAACAAATAATTCTTTGTTCCTCAGAAGGAAATCAAAACACAGCAGCTTTTGTGTGCTTATCACCTTGACCTCATGAATAAATTTTTGTTTCAAATAGATCTCCAGGCAAACTGAGGGTTACTAGCTATGGATTTAAACTTAAATATGATTATCTATAGATGCGATTAAGTTATTTTTACAATGAATATGTTCCTTCACAAAGACCCAGCGTCTTGAAAGTCGGCACTGTTGTATTCATAGCCAAACAATGTTATAATACCAGTTTCTTTATTTTGTATTTTGTCTGTTTTTGATGCCTAGCCACCGCCAGTCTAATATTTAAATCTACATAGGCCTACATCAAGCTGGAAAAGTACAAGGAGGCCATCAGTGACTGTGAATGGGCCCTGAAGGTAAGACCTAGCTGGGGACTGGGGTTAGTCAGTTGCAGCTTCATTCGTCATAGTTTCATCTGATGCACCATTCATTGTGATCCTGGGAGCTCAGAGGACATGTGTTTGGTAGAAAATTGGTTGGATGTGCTGTCCAGTACAGCACTTAAACAGAAACACTTATAGGTGCAGGCTACAGGTCATCAGCAGCACAGAAATGTTCTCTGAAGAGAACATTGTGTATGAAAAAGGGGACAAAAATGAATAGCGTTCATGGGTTCCTCCTAATTTCTGTGTTTTTACGATGAAAAAGGCTTTTGGATGACAAATAACGCTATAAATGAAAAGTTTAAATGACTGTATGTAATGATATCACTGTAACACATACTAAGCTTTCTGGAGCGGTATATATTTGTGAAGTTCAGATTGAATATTTGTGTCTTACTTTGCTAGTGTTATCAATGCAGAAACATTAAATCGCCATTATGTAAATGTGCTGCTGATTAAGTGCTTTAAATAATATACTCCCATTATCATTTTCTCTCTATCAGTGCAATGAGAGATGCATAAAGGCTTACCTACACATGGGCAAAGCATATCTGGCATTGAAGAAATATAATGAGGTACAATAAGTATAATTACCTTTCATTACATCTAATCACACCACATTTCTTTTACACATTGCTCTTGTATACACACAACCACCCTTGGCATCTCATCTAACTATAGCAGAAACATATTTACATTATGAAAGTTCTATATCTGGAATAGAGAACGAAGTTAATAAGCTTTAAACTAAGGATTAGCACATATGCAGTCATAGTATTTATCCAAATGAAGGTAATGGGGTCTCACAGCAATCATCTGTAAAATCTGTTGTATAGCTATTTTAATCCATTCATTAGATACTGACAGTCTTGTCTTGTCTTTTGGAGTGGATTTTACCGGTGAAGCAAATCATTTAACCAGTGATGAACTAAATTCTTCTTTTTCAGTCTAGAAACTGCTTTGAAAAGATAGTGGAAATTGAACCTGGGAGGGAGAAGATGGCGAAAGGTAAAGAAAATGTTGTTTTCAGGGGTTAGGTTTGGAAAACTCTCATGTATTTATGTCATTATGTGGACATTGTCCTCATTAGGGCTTTATCAGTTCACATCATATAACGTTTTCAGAACATATTCATGCTTTTTAGAAATTTTCAATGTGACTCAATTATTATTTTATGAAATCAGTTCAGCATTAGTCAGAATGGTCTTGACATTTATGCACAGAATTAAAGTTAATGGCTGTTTAACTGTAAGACACTTTCAGCTCACTCGTCACTGTGATAGTACGAATACAGTTACTGCACAGTGTCATTTGTCTTCTCTTTTAACTTCTTTGTTTTTCCCCATGCAGAATACCTAACCAAGGTAGATTTGGAAGAGGAAAAAGACAGTCAGGAAATGAATGCGAGGCAAGAGTTTGACAAAGGAGAGGGGAAGGCCACGACAGTGCCCCAGCTGTTGGAGAAACTGTCAAGGCCCGGGCAGATGCCCGTCTACTACTGCGGAGGATTGGAGATTCTGTCACAAGCAGTTTCTGACTGTGAGTGTTCTTTTGGGAGATGCTTTGTTCAATATCTTTCTCCTCTAATCTCTTTGTGCTCACTCTTTCCTCAATAACTGCTTCACTGGTTCACCTATTTCGGGGTTCTATGGCTAAAATGATAGCAAAGGATCGGCCAGGAAGGTTAAGAAGACTTGATGGAGAAAATAGAGTTAATACTGTACTAAAGTACTCACAGCGAACATCCCACAGAATGGCAGGTGAAGCAGGGCTACAAAATTGTTCCTTGTCTTGTTCTATGACAATGGAAGAGAGAGGAGACCTAACAGTGTCCATCACTGATTTCTCTCCATGCTTCACTTGCTTGTCACAGTGAGCAAATTTCCAATATAGATAGTATATATAGATAGTAGGTTTTGGGTCATGTAGGTATTTGGTGTAGAAAACATGTATAGAGGGGAGTTGTTATGGGATGACAGAAAACACTATTAAGCTTTCTGGAGCTGTCTTGGGTACAATTTAATGAAAGATCTGTGATAGCAGGTGTCCATTCCATAACCTCAGAGGCATAGATGCACTCAACCCTGTCAGATTTAGAGTAGGTAGCTAGTGAATGGTGGTACCTCTCCATTGGCTCTGTGGATTTATGTCAGCCTAGCCTGTAGTCCTCTAGATGGACAAGGATTGATTATTGATGCTTACATACAGACGGGTGACAAGGGAAAACCGGTACAGGTGGCTCTGCTGTGGGGGGCCTTTTGCTGGCATGGTTCGGGTCCACTTGTCCCCTTAGAGGGAAGGGTCACTGCAAATCAATACAAAAGTTGTTCTGAGTGTCACCTTCATCCTATAATGAAACATTTCTATTCTGATGGGAGTGGTCTCTTCCAGGATGACATGTCCCCATCCATAGGGCACGAGGGGTCACTGAATGGTTTGATGAGTGTGAAAATGATGGTAATCATATGCTACGGCCTTCGCAGTCACCAGATCTCAACCCAATTGAACACCTATGGGAGATTTTGGACCACCGTGTTAGACAGTGCTCTCCACCACCATCATCAAAACATACAAATGAGGGAATATCTTTTGGAAGAATGGTGTTCATCCCTCCAGTAGAGTTCCAGAGACTTGAAGAATAAATGCCAAGATGCACTGAAGCTGTTGGTTTTTCCTTTAATTTGTCACCCATCTGTATATTTCAGGGCAAGAGTGAGCTGTTGTCAGGGGCGCACAATTTGTAGTAACACCCCTGACAGAGCTCACAAAGTGGGGACAACACATCCATACTGCAACATGACGAGGGAAATAGTAGCACAAGACAAATCAAAAGTGATTACTTTAGCTTGATTCTAGCACACTGTTGGTTGCTCTTGGTTTCAGATGAACCGAATCAAACAGGTTAAGTGAGAAAATGCCCTTACAGCCCTAATTTCTTCTTGGCACAGATTAAGCATTGTGATCTTGTGTCAAAGTGGGAAATTTGTTGAGCACAAGATATTTCACCACATGCACCCATTTTAAGTATCTGATACAGTATTTGTTTACCAAGTCCTTCATGAAAAGGGGTCATTGTAGAAACTTACAGACAGCAGTTGCTCTTCATCAGGTTGTTCACCCCTCCTCTGTCAGCTGCTGATATTTTTGTGAATGTTTTTGACCCAACAAATGACTTTGAAATTCCACACCACTAATATAACTTTTCTAGCTATTGCCAAAAGGCAGAAATCACAGATTTTGTAAAACAGCCTAACAGTACAATTCATCTAGCTAATTGGCCCTCTCAGGAGTATTTATTTTGTTATATTTCAGCTAAGTAGGTATCTTTAATGAAGTAGTTCTGACATGCTCTGCCCACTGCTGCTCTTATACAGGCCTAGGATAACTTCAGCTGAGGTTTTTTGATCACACAGCCAAGGCTGATGGAATTTATGGAGTGAAACTTGAAGTGTGTTGCTCAACAAACCATAAAGCTATAAAAAAAAAAAACTTGCATCGTAGTGTAATGCTAACTCCTGCCTTGTTTTAACATGCATCGCTATTTGTAATACACCATATTCCTTTGCACTGTCTGTCTTCTGCAGAATGGCAGACATTTCTTATCCAATCTCTCTTTTTTTCTTCATTTAGATGAATAAAAGTGTACTGTCAAATGATATAATGCCTGTCTTACAGTGCCATTCACTGGAAAAGGGCAAAACTTACATAACTCACAACTGAAAGGATCTCAGCAGGGCTGACATTACAAGCTTTCCCCCCTAAAAGTACTCCCTTACTTCTCTGTTCTACTTTCTGTATGCTCCAACTCATTATTAGTAGAAAATAGACCATTCCTCACTGTACCTCACTCTGGCAGCATATTTTATTTAATATTTTCTCTCATGCCTTTGACTGTAAACCAGTGAACAAGGCAAACTAAACTAAAAGAGAGGGTTGTTATGTTTCTCTAAAACCTCAAGGCTACCTGGTGATGATATATGGTTTTCTGCCTTCTTACACTATCTACTGTTCTCTTCTAACAGGTACTGGCCAGACCCTTTTCAGACTGAACAATGGCTTTAGTGTCATCAGCAACAATGACACAGTGAGGAGGTAAGGAGACCAGAGGGAGAGGTAGCTGTCAGCCCTCAGTGGAGCTTTGACAGATGGACCCAGAGACAGGGGAATACAGAGACAATGATGGCCTAAACTAGAGAGATCATTCTCCGCCCTCTCTCTCTCTCTCTCTCTCTCTGTCTCTCTCTCTCTCTGGTTGTTTATGTGATAGCCCAAAGAGGAAAAGATTACCACACTGGAGATTTAAATGAGCAAAGGCTCTGTGTTTTGTCCCAGAAAGAGGGGGTGTTTTGTACAAGATACAAATTATGACTCCCTCATGTCAGATCAGTAAGGTTATTATTAACTTGTCACATACTTTCCATGTTGTGTATTGTTAGCACTGTCATTATTTAAGTTAGAACACAGTGTCTGGAAAGTAGAGAGTGCAAAGAAAATGCAGCCTGAACTTGATGAAAATAGCTAATAAGGACAATGCAGTGAGCCAGATATATCACAGATTAACAGCTGAAATCTATGAGAGCTACAGCTATGGTATAGCAAAGAAGGCTAATCTTGATCACAATCTGAAGGGGCACTTTGAGTTCATGTGCTCTTGGCACTGTGATACTGTAGAAAGACTAAATTCTTTATTAAGAGTTCAAAAAGACAAAGTGGAGAGAGGTCTAGAGTGCTTGAAAGTTTAAAAAGTCATCAGTGGTATGAAAGCTACAGGTCTCCAAAAAAGGCAGAACATTTTTCTTTTAAAGAATAAAATTAGGGTAAGAAATCAGATTATATAACCTTCAGCCAACTGGTAGCAGCGCAAATACACTTCTTCAGGGCAGAGACAATAGTGACATGTCAATTGCACACACCTTAGTGGGATAACAGATGACATCTTGTGATTAACTTGTAACTTGTGTTTTTGGCCAAGCACTATGATCTTTAACAGTGGTGTTAGTACCACACACTTCTTTATTCAAAAATTGTTTATAGAAAGGTGCCCTTTGGTTCCTAAAAAACAGGCCCCTGCCGCAGCAATTGCTTGATATCCCTATGAAATAATGGATTGCTGCCTGTCTTGTATTATTAACACTTATTTGACTAAAACATAAATATTGTGGATATTTGATATGTTTTTTTTCCTTTTTATTTAGATACATTTTATTGAGATACTATGTAACAGATGCTGTGTAAAAAACAAAAGCATTATTCAAGCATTATTGATTTGTTTTCATGTCAGTTGGAAGAGAACAGAGATAAGACTACCTTGTTTATTTTCTCCACAGTTGCCTGTTGCAGAAAACAAAGGATCCACACAGCCAGGACTTGTGTGCGTCTGTTCTAAAATTATGGAGGGTTATTTGTTGTGGAAATGGTATGTAGATAATTGAGTTACACTTAATTTTTCTGTCTTTGTCTGTGTAGCAATTTGCTCTCCTTGAGCTGGAAGGAAAATAGAGGAAAATACTAATGTGAACTTCTATTAGTGCGTTGTATGATTGCTGTGCAGCTTATCGCTGTACTGCTTAAACCTCTTTTGTCAAGCCTTTATTTGTCTTTGAATCACACAAGTTATGTGGGCATCAGCACATCATCTGTTTGTGCCAACTGTGATAACTTATTTATAGCTATTCACAATGATATTATGTTAATACCAACAACAAAGTATCTGACGCTGCTGTCATGTTCATGTGATTGTATTTACAGAGCATGCTATTGCTCCTTTGGAACATAACAGGGTACTGTATCCAGTGAACTCTCATCCTTACATACCCCTTTTTTCTTTTGCTTTCAGATGAAAACCAGAAGATGCTGATGACATGCCCAGTATCCAGACAGTCTGTTGTTTACTTGGTAACATCAGAGCATCTTGCAGTACAGAAAGAATGCCTGGCATTACTATGTTTATACTCACAGATGCCACATGGGAGACGTTTGGCCTTTGACAAATTGAATGTGCACATGTAAGGAATTTCTTTATGTTGTCATCAGATGCAAATATCACAGGTGACGTAAAAAGCATTTCTGTTCCTCCAAACACAGGCACATAGCAGGAAGGCAATTATATATATACACACACACACACATATATATATATTATATTTATTGTACATGTATGTTCTTATTAAGCAAATTATTTACTTTTTCTATTATTTCTTTCCCATCTTGAGTAGAGATGTTGCCCTGTTGTCATGTTCATTCAATGAGATTTCAGGAAATGTTTTATATTGTTGCTCTGTTACAAAGTTTTAAAAAAATACACTGAGTGACCTGTGATAATATCTGAGTTGCCACTGATTGGATTTTCAAACAATTGTGAAGAATGAGTAATCATGTTGCTCCAATTTGGCATTATTAGAATTATCATTATCTGGGTGGAAAATATGAACTGATATCTTGATGATATTCATTAAGATTGTATCATTTTGCAAATTGCTTGATTCTCTTTTTCTTTCTGTTTCTTTTTTCTTTCTACTCTATTTCTCTCTCTCTCTCTTTCTTTATCTTGCTCTACTCTTAATCTGGATCTAAAGGTTAGTGAGGAACCTCATGGTGTGCATCTCAAAGCCCAAGCAGCAGCAGGAGAACACAGCGGTCAAGATTCTGGAGAACTTTGCAGTAGAAAACAAGTATTACTGCTACACAATACAGCCAAACAAAAACAACAGAGCTATTCTCCTCACACCCTACAATATGATTAATTTTGATTTCCGAACAAGGACACACATTTTCAGATACTCTGCAGAATTCAGACTATGACCCACAGGACAGTCTATTATCCTTCCATAAATAGTATCCATATATATTAAAAGCACTTTAAAATCCACCCACGTCAGGAGAGGTCCTCTGAGAAATGGAAAGTGTGGCATCTTTAATAAATCAACATGTGCTATCTAAGTGTTAATGTCACTTGAAGGCAAAAGGCCGTTCTCAACCTGTTTCCCTCTCTGGTGCCTCATGAAAATAGACATGAAAGGACAACTCAGGCTCTCAGACACAGCAGGAAATAAGTCGAGGTGTCAAGCAGTGAAATGCGGAGATCAATTTTCCCTGTCTATAATTCAACAAAAATGTGTTATATCCTACAGAGGTTTTCTCTTCGTCATAACAGCTCAGCCGGGTCAATGTTGGGCTTTAATGGATATTTTAGATTTGGTGTAAGATAAATCTTTACTACTAAAACAGTGTGAATGTGTATATATACACACACACACACAAACACACGTATATTTCACAATATGTAAATTCTATATATACCATACAACATATTCAATTATTGTTTTCAGTCAAAGGCAAGTGGACTGTGCTGTCACAGCTAATCCATCTGGCTTTTACTGCGTTTTTAGTGGATGAGTGAGAATCTTCAGAGACATGACAATCAATGCTATTTGACCACTAAATTGAATTGCTGTGTAAACTGTCCTTTATGACTCTGACATTTAGTGTATTTTGGGGCAGTAATATGGGACTACAATGGTGTTTGATGCACTTATTGCTGCACTTTTTTTGCAGTTGTGGAAAGAGGCCCCTTCTTTTGTGGTTCCTTCCAAAGGTTTCCTTTAAGTTGACTGAGTTGTTTTGCTTCCTTGTTTTACGCAGATTTTGCATTCAGTTAAGCAATAGAACAGACGCTGTCATTGTGCCATTTACAACAACACTGGTAAGACGTGTAGATTAATTTTTATATACACTATGTACTGTATATTAATGATATGTTTATTTTTGTGTGTGTGTGTCTGAGCAAATGTGCACATCTGTTTGCTTAATTTTTCAGAGAAATATCAGCCAGTCCAATCAGCATGTCCTTCCATCACTGATATCAACTATTGGCTGTCTGACTCGAGATGATGTCATCCGTCACAATTTTTCCCATGATCCCGAATGTTGGAAGGCCTTTCTGGTTGCCATTGTTAGTATCATTATAGACTGGTCCCTTTGGAGAAAAAAAAATCATCAGTATGAATGTCACAATTAGACACGATGGAATTAGTCTATATTGGATATTATGAAATGTTTTGCTGCTGTTTGTGCTCACTGCATTTTAGTCAATGTAGAATTTATTGGCTGTTATTGCAGAAGCAATGCAGAGCATGTGGATACAAAGAAATCCTTTACTCTTTGCTTGGCTTGATCATCAACCTTTCAACTATCATCTCTCCAGTCATCCAGGTAAGACAGGTGATGCCTGCCTGGATATGTTATGAGCGCATTTGTTTCAGAAATGAATTTGTGGCTTATCTTAATATTGGGCACTGCAGTGGTTGCTGATATGATAATATCGTGCTAAAGTGTCATTCGTGTTATGTCTCCTATTTAGAGGTGATATGTATGTGAAAATTGGCTTAGCCACTATTATCTTTGCTGTTTTTGCAGGAACATGCTGTTTCACTCTGTGGCTGCTGTCTGGACCTGCTGAAAGATAGTGATGGAGGAGTCATAACTGTGAGTGAATCTTACTATAGCACTACACAATAGTACTCAGGAGGGCTGAGAAAAGATTCATTTTCAGTAGTAAGACTAGGACATCCAAACATATCATACTTTACCGTGTCCTAACTCAGGTTTTCATGTGTGACTGTGTTACTGTGTTGGACCAAGAGAGGTTTGCAAAATAAAACTTTTCAGAGATTTTCACAGTTGTTGAGATGGCTTGCTGAAAACTTTTTCTTGTTTGTTTTTCAAAGTTGTGCAAATCTAAAGCAAAAGCTATTCTTTCAGGTAACTAGACAAAAATAAAAGACATTCGTCTTGAGTAATGGGTCTTTTTTTTGGCTTGTGCACTCGCTGGCAATGTGCCCCAATAGGTGGTAACAGCAATTCACGATGGTGAGGATCCTGTGTATGTGTCATTACATTTGATTAAAACTCCAGCTACAGGTGCTGTTGTCTGTGCTAATGGCTGTAATAACAGTTTCACATGGCTTATACAATGCCCTACACTTCCAACCCATCTGTCTCTTTACTCTGTCTCTTTAGTGCTCACTGCCTGGCTGGCACTTTTTCTTCCTTGTCGCCTGGTGTCAACACCCTTTTTTTAATTTCCTCAATGTTTTTCTCTGTTCTTTCCTTAAATCCACAATCCGTAGTGTCCCCCTTAGTACATATAGGTTTGGCTTTGTTGAGAGGGGGTGTTGGGAGCTGGGATGTGAAAGCGAAGGAGTGTTACTGCACAAACTTCTCAAAGTTAAATTTGAATTCTCCAAAGATTTAAAGCTGTATATTAATCACTGGCCACTAGAGGGCAGAAGAACTCCAAAATAAGCCTTGACATACAGTATGATTGCTTTAAAATGTTGTTATGGCTAGCATGTTAGCAATCTATTCCCTTTTTACAAATGTAGCAGACAAAGAAGAACATTATCATTCCATTGGAGCCGTGTTTCTGGCCACCTGACAAATGTAACTCTGATTTGGTCTACAGCAACTCTATCTTTGTCTTAAGGTGCCGGATGTCCACCTTTTTTCATCATCTAACATTTTCCATTTGCCATTTGATGCTAGGCATTCAGCGAGCAGTGACATAATCAGAGCAAATTTGTGGAAAATGGCCGCCTGCTGCTGCTATAAACACTGTTGATGAGAGCAATGATACTAAACTGCCAGCTACATCGGCTAAAATGGAAGTTTCATTAGATGGATGAGTTTTTGAATAATTGTTCACTCAAACAAACAAAATATTCTTATTTTGTCCCCTAATTTAGTAATTCACACCCTCAAATTACTTTATTTGTTTCCTGAAATTACTAAATTGTGTCCTCAAATTACTGTGTACCATAATGTGTGATGCAACAGATCTTATGCCTCTTCTCGTCTTTAATTTTATTATCCTGTCCTTGAAAGGGTCACTGTAACTTTATGTTCACACAGACATGTTTTCACACATTCTCTCACCGTCTTTACATTACACTTTCTCTCCTTTATTGCTGAAAACTCAATCCATAACCCCTACTGAGTTTCATTTCATGTCTCCTTTCCTATTCGTCACGTTTTTCCTACCACACTCTCCCATTCTCTTTGTCTCCAGTAGGAGCTGTTTTTCTTGACTGTTTTCTCTCTGCTAGCTTCCAGCAGTCATTTCTTGATCCTCTGCTATCCTGTCCCTGTCTATTTCTCTGCTGTGCTTTCCCGTCTATATTTCTTCTACGTTTTTCTCTTATCTTCTGTTGTATCCTTTTTTAATAACATATTCTTTGTCCTCCAGAGAGCCACAGGTGTGTTGAGCACTGTCCTCCCGCAGTCCTCAGAGGCCGTTCAGCACATTATTCAGGGGGATGTGGTCCGGACCATGCGGAGGCTGCTGAAGGTGCACACCGCCAAGTTTCAGAGATCTGTATCATACTCATGGAATAATATTGTATTGCCCATCTTTAATTGGATTTAGGACTCTTAAAAGATTGACATGATTAAAGATGACATAAAATTGCATGTCATTTATAATATAGCAGGTTACATAAGATGTTTTACCTTCCATCCTAGGCTTGAGCCAAGTATGTTAGCTATTTTGTGTCTGTGTGATGTGGAGCATTTACACACAGCTTAAATGATCAGCATTGCATTCACAAGCTATGCCATGAAAAAATAACATGGATGTCCTGAAAAAGGTCACGTTACATAAATTTAGGAATGAATAAGTTAAAAAAAATCTGTATATTTCTGCAATCATAGTATTAGTAATAAAACTATTAGTGCATTGTATTGTGACAATAGTCATGTTTGAAGAAAAAAACCAGATACTCTATGTTCTAATATGTTTTTCTGACTGCTTGTCTCACGTCTATAATATCCTTAAACATTTGCTATCATCACAATCTAAAGACATCATGAAAACATTTTGAATGAAAAAACAACTATTTTTATGTATGAAGTATCTTACTCATACAGTACCAATGTTCCTGACTCTAACCAGCATTTTAAATAACTGTGTATATATCCTTTAGATTTGCACTAATTTCACTTACAGGTCAGATTTGTGTGCATATGTTCACACTTGTTTAATGTCATTGTTATTTTGGTGTCTGCCTACCTAGGGAACAGGACAGACTGTCACTAAGTATGCCATTAAGACTCTAACAGTGTGCACTGCTGCCAGTCACTTGGCACGGGAGGAGTTGGTGAAGTCTGATAAAAGTAAGAAATGATTGACATGTTTGCATTACTTTTACAAGCTCCTTCTATATTTGAGAGTTTACCTAATATGCAAATGAAAAGTATGTGTTTGTGCGTGTACCATCTTATGCGTGTGTGTGTGTGTGTGTGTGTGTGTGTGAGTGTGGTTAACGGTTGATTTCCATGTCATTACATGTGTTTGTTAATATATTTTACCAGTCTTATTGTCTCTCTATTTGTTATTCATTTATTGCTCTACACAGAACTGTCCATTTTACGTCATTTGCTGGGTTCCAGCTGTGATGAGATGGTGTCAGGAAATGCAGCCCTGTGTCTGGCCCACTGCCTTGAGTTGGAGGGAATTGCCAGCAACCTGCTGGGCACTGATATTGTGCTGATGCTGCTGCGCCACGCTGCAGGGGACGCTAAGAGGACTGCGGTGCAGAAAAATGCAGCGATTGCTCTGGGGAAGTTATGTCGATCAGAGCCCAGGTGCCCTCTCACCTCACTCTATAAACCACATGCTGTTGATTACATTCTAGAAACTAGCCTGAAGGAGGATTGATAGATGAAATGCCACTCTGACAATGAGCTAATGTGATGTTATGGCTCGGGTTAAGAAGTTGGTCACACATAAATTCATGACTTCTGGCTGAGGCTGGCATGAAATATTTAACTGTTTGTTATTAGTATTAACACTTTAAAGTCAGCATTCAAATCACAGTTGATTTTATTTTAGTATTAATTTCAGCTTTTTTTGTTTGCTCTTACACACACGTACCAGTAGAGTACTGCAGTCATTTTGTGTGGGTAATGATTGGCTAACGAGGCTAATGCTTGGTTATAGCATTAAGACCATTTTGTTAATATTTGCAGTTGATTTACTGCTTAATCATGATGGAAAGGCTGACGGCCAGCAGTGGACCAAGCCATGTCTTTACTGCACTTTTGCATTTTTAGATTGTGTCCCCAGCAGTCTAAAGAGTGCGAGAGAAAGAGGAAGTTTTTGATAGCTGTTGGGTCTGGGCTTATCATTCATTTGTGCTATTGCCATATAGACTCATATGATTAATAAAACATTGCTACCTGTTGGATCCTCACATTTCTGAGGAGCTAGAACCAGAAAATGTTTTGTGTTTTTGCCTAAAAATTTAGTTTTAATTAATTTTATTAATTAAAACTAATTTAGATGAGTAACTGAAATAGTTGCTGATTAATTTGACTAAATCGACTAACCAACTAGTGGGCTAATTGTTTCAGCTCTTATAAATTCAAAACTGAAATGAAAATGCCATACATCAGTAAATAGTATGAAAGATAATATTTTAGTTTGATGAGAACCAATATTCATTTGGTAACACCAGGAAGCTTGTAAAATGGTATTCAGGACAGCCCTACTATAAATACTGAACCTTAAGTTCAGTATTGTTACAGTATAAATACATGAAGTAATTCAAACCAGCTTCACCTCCAGCAGCTACAACAGTAACATGCTGCTTACACACTGATGCTTCAGTATTAATAATCTAATGATGTCATATATAATAATATATCACAGTGTGAACACATCTTTATTTCCACACTCCACATTGAGTGTAATAAAAGCTAATCACATACTTAATTGAATTGGTGTTTTGGTGCTGTAGGCGATCTTTCTTACAGTATCTCTCTGATTATGTGAGTATAATTGTTGTGTTGTAGTATCCCACAGCAACAAACATGTCTCTTTGTTCCTACGAAGACCTTTACTGTACCTCCAGGCTAAAGAGTTCTGCTTTGACTGTGTTGAGAATGTGTTGATCTTTAGTTCCCAAGCTTACAAATTCACACAAGGGTTGTTTGAATTGAATGCCATCACAGGAAGACATTGCCACTGCCTTTTCTGTTGACAAACCTTTTTTCTTCATTTTCAGACATGTGAACACACTTCGAGAACTACACGGCATTGAGATCCTGCACTCCTGTATGAAGCTCATCATTTGAACCTGTGACTATAACATGTTTTATAATCTCCCTGCTTGTCCTCGTCTGTCCTCTATTTTAGGAGAAAGTAAAAATTAACTAGACCTGGTAGTGACATATATATATATTTTCCTTCTTTTAAACTCTCATCATTAACTGCTAGTCCAATTCATTGATATCAAATTTTTAAATTATATAAGTTTTTTCCTAAAGAAAGCGAAGCCTGTCTAGAGATTAATCAAAGATTTATTTCATTTGAATAAGATTCTGCTCCTAATTGCTTAATCTACATAAACAAGGTCATAAACATTCAATGTTCTTGGCTGTCCTTGTTTCTCATGCCCATGTGAATTTATATGGATAATTACAGTGATGACGCGGGAATGGAGGCGCAAGTGAAGTTACTTTTACCATCTTTATGTGGCTGTTATTAGAGTCAAATATATCAGTCATAACATAAATCCAAATATTTCTCCTGAATACTTGTGGTACATATCGTAATTGTTGGATTGTGACGGACTGATATTAATCAAGCAGCATTAACACATCGATGGTATTTGAAGTGAGACATGGATTAGAGCAGTGTTTCCCTGTGGTTTAAGGCTGTGCACAGGGGTACTTACACATCCATCTTGAATGTCTTTCTCTTATTTATTACTGAGAAGTGTGTTAAATGCAAATTATGCAGTGTGCTGCTTGCTTAACAGCTTCTATTACTGGCAATCACAACAGCTGTACCCCTATGTGACTATAATCACAAGCTTTATAAAAAGTGTCTCTCTAAAGGGGCCTTTTATTTTGTGGCGATCCTTGATATTTCTCAGTTTTTTTTTGGCTCTTTAGATGTTTGGTCAATTAGTTTGTGTTTTGATTTCAGTTCCAGAAAGGTGCAGTTAAGTCCTTTGTATACAACTGATAAACTACTTCTACTTTTTCATCTGCGTTTGAATTTTCTGGATGTCAGCGCTGGAAGGACAAATCATCTCTAAATAAACAAATTTGTGTTTAAAAGACTGTTTACAGTCTGACTGCATTTGGCGTTTGCCAGATCTATATTTATTTGAAATATATGGACTTGTAAACTCTCAGAAAGGGCCCAGGAATTTACAACAGCTAGATCCACTGCACCACTGTGCTACTCTTGCTATTTGAACGTTGAACCCAACCCACTATGAGAAGGTCAGTGGCTACTGACTTGTAGAGCTCTACTGTGAGAGACAAGTGGAACAGGAAAGATGTTTGTTTGTGTGTTTGTTGGTGTGCACATGCACATACCTGTGATGGGGATGGCATCAAAAACTTGGTAACACATGAAGAAAAATTCAGTATGAATTTTAAGGCCACAGAGTTATTAAAGGATAGGTTCACCATTTTTCAAGTCTGTCCTTAAACAATAGTCAGGTGTCCAAATAAACATTAACACACGTTTTAATGGCTGTAAACAATCCTCCTGATCATACTGGCCATTAAAAGATCCCTTCATAATGCACTATCATTGTAAGTGATGGGGGACAAAATCTACAGTCCTTCTGTGCAAAAGTGTATGAGTGATGAATGTAAGTTTACTTGAAGCTAATATGAAGCTTCAGCTGTCCAAATTAGTCAAATCAAGTCGATATCTTTTAAAGTTTCTGTCCTTGTAGTGCCAAATTTCCTGTTACTGTCCTTCCATTGCAGCTGAACAGGCCACACAAAGAGAGAATTTTTTATTGAAAAGACTCGAAGATATCCGTATTAGTTGACTAACCTAGATTAACCTTACCTTGAATAAAAATAAATCAACTATACCAAGGGCTCTCCACCGATTTTCCACATGAAGGTCAGTTTACTCGTCATGAAGAGTACTCAGCCTGTGAAAATAGTTGCATAATGTGTTCTGAGCTTTCCAGAGTTTGAAAAAAGAACCTTTATGATTATCTCTGAGTTATCTCTTCCTGGAGACATCAAATTTTTAACAGGAAGACAAAATTACAGACTGGGAGAGTTTAAAGGACCTGGGTGTTTACTAGTCATGGGGGATCTATAAAAGATACCTCTGCCCCTGCTGCTTTGATTTTGACCATAAAAAAAGAAAATCTGAGAATCTGTCTCTTGCAAGTTCCCTTAACTTTACAGAGGTGCAGTACAAAATTCCACTGAGTTTAGATTTTTTTTTTTTTACAAGGTGTTATCTTAGATCTGATCATACTGGTGCAAATGAAAGAGAAAGACATTTCATGTAAGTGCTCACTCGTGCATGACAATCAGCAGAGTTGACTCTGAGGTGACTGATTAGATTAAGTTTCAGTTCCTTCAAAACTGTTCCGGAAATTGATAACGTGAACATGTTCTTAAAAGTGTGTTGCCCCAGTTCTTTAGGTATTATAACAGTATGGTTGCTATCAATGTATCAATTTCTATGCAGCTTATTAAAATAATGAGCAATATCATAAATACTTACATTGGCACAGTGGTGGAAGAAGTACTCATATCCTGTACTTAAGTTAAAGTACCAATACAGCAATGTAAAAATAGTTCATTACAAGTAAAAGTCCTGCATGAAAAATCCTACTTATGTAAAAGTAAATACACAAAAGTATTGCAGCAAAATGTACTTAAAGTATTAAAGTAAAAGTACTAATTTCATCCCTCTGACTGATATATTATTATATATGACATCATTAGATTATTAATACTGAAGCATCAGTGTGTAAGCAGCATGTTACTGTTGTAGCTGCTGCAGGTGGAGCTAGTTTGAACTACTTTATATACAGTTAGCTAGTTTAGTCCAGTGGTTCCAAACCTAGGGGTCGGGCCCCTCCAGATGGTCACCAGATAAATCTGAGGGGTTGTGAGATGATTAATGGGAGAGGAAAGAAGAAAAAAACAAAGTTCTGATACACAAATCTGTTTTCAGTTGTTGGACTTTTTCTCTAATCTTTGATTTTTGGTGAAATATTGGATCATTTGAACATTTATTGAAATTAAACCAATGTGAGAAGTTTAGAGGGAAAAATCACTATTTGGTGGAGCTGTTAACAACTCATAGACATCTGAAATGTGACCTGACTACACACTGCTTTATGTAAGATGTCAAAAGCCAAAAAAGTTGGAAACCACTGGTTTCATCTTTAACAGTGTTGTATTTTAAAAGCTTGTTATATTATCCATTGTGTCAAATCTTCATCTGAAAAGTAACTAAAGCTGTCAAATAGTGAATAATGAGTAAAGGTACAATATTTCCCTCTGAAATGTAGTGCACTACATTTCACTACATTGTACTTTTTACTATTCCATGGAATGGTATAAAGTAGCATAAAATTGAAATACTCAAGTAAAGTACAAGTACCTCAAAATTGTACTTAAGCACAGTACTTGAGTTATATCTATTTGGTTACATTAATATTGTGCTATTTTTAAAATCTGTTGCACTTGTTGGTATGAAGTAGTGACAGTGAATGTAAAAGAAAGGGTTACTGAGAAATCTAATCCATGTATAAATGAACTGCGGAGGACAAAAGCTCCCTGTAAGGGATGATACCATCTGTGTATGTCTGCAAACAACCGATTCCTTCTGCTCAGTTGGATTAAACAGTTATAAGAACACTTACTCACCGGGGGTTTGCGTAATTGTAAACAGGACTGAACAGAAATGAAGAGGCTTTGCTGTTTCACACTTTTTCTGCTCACAGGTATGTAATCTTTTTTTGTGTGTGTTTATTTTTTTAGGCACAGTAAAGCCCCAATATGTTTCTGCTGCTGTTAAATGTTTGATTTAGATAGATAGATAGATAGATAGATAGATAGATAGATAGACAGACAGCAGTGTTAATATGATTTCCATTTTTCACCTCATACCTTGTCTTTGATCATTTTATTCTCTGTTTTAATATAGTATCTGACACATTGTGTTAGATACTCTACTATACTATACAGGTGTTAGCTACGCAAGTTCATTTAATTAAAAACTTAGACATTTTATATCTTAGTCATCAGTCACGCACCAGGGGGTGTCAACATCATTCTCAGGGAGTGACAGATTAACTTTTTTTCCCCAGCTTTATGCCTGCCACAACAGGTTTCATATTATTAAAGATTTAATAATCTCCATCTGACTGTGGAGGTTATATTGTAAAAAACAGTTTTATTTACATTAGACAAACATGTCAAATATATTTCTACTCTTACTGCTTCATTACTAAATTACAGTGCATCATTTTATTTAATTTAATTTTTTATTTTAACCCCTTACCAGGAACCCCTGTTTTTGTGCACCAGCCTGAAAATAATGTACCCAAAATAAAAAGGTTACTGTTCATAACCGTGTTCTCATTTGAAAAGCAGCTCTTTATATTGTACAACCAAAAAATCAGAACTAGTATAAGTGATCCTGTACAAAATTACAGAGGCTAAAGTATCCCACAGGTGGGACAGTGTCGTTTATCAGGTTAACGAGGATAATGCATTATACATTTATTATACCTAAAAGCTCATTTCCATCTGTCTCTGGGCCACCAGTGATGCACAAGTTGCATATGTGTTGAATACCAATGGATCTCCTGATAAATTTATTTGGCATGATTTACATATCAGCTCCCCTGTTACCTACAACATACAGTGTGTCAGCATAATTATTGCCTGATACAATAAACTGAAAATATTATGCAACATTTGGACACTTGCACAACACGTACACCCTAGCAAATAGCACTAAAACTGGCACAACCATTTTAAATTACTGGGACTAATGTGTTAATGTCTAAAATAATGCAAAATTGTAATGAACTCCTCAAATGTGGTACTGTGCAGGTGACGGTACAGTATGGATCTACAATTACTACAATTATTCTCAATGTATCTTTACTCTGCATGATACTTTTAGGAAAGACAGCCTTCCAGGAAGAAATTGGAGTGACATGTTTGTTTTTTTTCTTTGCAGTCAGGGCTGATAAAGAAGATTTCCAAGGTTACCACACAGAACAAATAAAAGGCACAACTGTCACAAAAGATCGGCTTTTAAAAAAGGAAAACACAATTGGCCATGGCACAGAAGCAATACCTAAAGAGAATACACTTCGACATACTGCAGTGGCAGTGACTACCAAGTTTCCAGGGGTGATCTTGTTTGACACAAGACCAGTGCCACCTTATGAAAGAACACAAATCACAAAGGCCCTGGGTATAATTTCACCGAGCAGAGAGCGTTTTGTTTCCAGAAATGGGCAAAACTCTCTCACATCAACGAGAGACAATCCATCAGTTATGAGGATTCACACTGGATCAGAAATCCCATTGATCTCTAATTATGAGAAGATTGTTTCCTCTTCTACACAAGCTGCATTTGAATCAATAGTGAATGGCACCTCCGAGCCAGGGGCCCATTTGTCGGCAGATGCAGTGAAAGCCTCTCTTTGGCTTCACACTCTGCTTGATAACAGGAATCAGAGAAACACTGACTCTATTACTCTCACATCTGCTAACGGAGGGCCGGGAGCTCCTATCCTACCTGCATCTCATCCTCGTGTAATTGATAACCTAGAAGCGCAGCTTAATTACAATGATGACAAACGATCTCAAGGCAAGGATGAAAAGGGGATTTCAAACCTAGGAAGAAATGAGTATCTGTTCAGTACGTTGCCATCCATCTTCCAAAATAATACAGCAGAAGATTCATTGAGAGGAAACATCATGACAAACTTGTGTTTGACCTGCCTGAAAGATCGAAGAGAGGTGTCCACTGAGAAATCTGTGGCTCTGCCTCCACTGTCACCTGATGGCTCATCAGACCCTCTTAGTAGAGACAGTCTTCCTTTAGATTTCAATCAATTTCCAACCTCATTACAGAGTTTACAGCAACAGTCAGCTGGACAACGAGAAAAAATACAGAGCAAAGACAAAAGTCACCAAAACATTACCATGCAGTCCAGTGTTGGTGTGAAGGAAAAAATGGTTTACTATCAGACATTTTCTCCTTCATCCTTCAGTAAAATTGTAAATCATAGTCAAAGCACTTTGAATAATTCCCAAATCAGATCTTCTTTTTCAGATACAGGAATAGTTGAGTTTGACACACGGCCTCTTGCTGAGATATCGTCAGAATCACAAAAAGACACCGAGAAACAACCAGGACACACGTATCCTAGTGAAACTTTTGTCGCAGAGAGACCGATCTCAACAACCACGGCGCTTTATCGCTCATCAAAGTCACTTTATACTGTAAGGAAACCAGTGAAAAATGGAGATCAAGAGATGTTCGGAAAAGAGGTAAGCATCAGGGACACGCAGTCAAAACTGATGTATTTCAGTAAGAATAACAACAATACTTCCCACCGTTTCACAACAAACTTAAAAAATGTATTTGTCCAAAAGCAACCTTTGGGCATCAGCAGTGTGTTAGTAAGCAATACGCCTGTCATCGCTAAAGCTCCCCACAGCAGTCAGAAAAATGTTCTTCCAGAAAGTAGTAATCACAGCGCTGCATCACATCCAACTGCAAGAATGAGCTTGATTGAAACCCATAGTGCAATAACACCCTTCAGACTAAGTAGGCCAAACACCGCAGTCAAAAATTCTGAGACTCGCTCTCTGACAGGAAGAACAGATTCTTTGAACTCTGTATTGAGCGGCCAAATGCCAGTTAAACCAAGCTCTCACACCAAAGAGCCCATATTGACTTTGTTACCTGAGGATTCTTCCATCAAGTTTGCATCTGTAACCACAGTGACACAACTGACAGATAAGCAAGATCCTCAGATACTTAACACTGTAACCAGCACGGTTCATCCCCCAGGAACGGTGAACATACCAGTTATGGAAAAAACACATACTCCAACCTTCACAACGAGAAAAGTTGTGCCTGTGAAGTTGTTTCTCTCAGAATCAAGACAGGACTTTAATGATAATGTGTCCATGTTGACTCTGACAACGCTATCAACCAAGTCATTCTCTGACAGTCTGACAATGAGCAGACTTTTAGGGAGTCAATCAAAAATCACTTCTGATGTTAGCAATGATAACCGTGCAGCACCAACACCCCAGTCTTTTGTAAAATATAACAGGGATTTAATCAGAGAGTCACTAATAGTACACAATCTGAAGCTGGGAGATAAAAATGAGCAGACGTTGACTGTAGTCACCGAAGATGAGGACAAAGAAATTAAAGACATACAAAAGTTGCAACAAGAACAAGACACAAGGAATGATGAAAAGTTGGGGAACAGAAGAGAGGAATTACTTACATCAGATGAGACTGAAAGCAGTAAACAAGAAAAGATAATTACTACTGTAATAGCGATGAATCAAAATGCAGACAGGGAGGAGGACAAAATGAAACAACACGAGGCCAAGACAAGTAGGGAGGAAGACGAAGGTCGACAAGACAAAGATCCAAGACAAGTGGAAATAATAGACAAAGAAGATGCTAAAAGAAAAGTTTTGACTGAAACAAATACAGAGAATACCAGCAAAGATGGAGAAAACATAACCAAGGAACCTGAAAAGCAGAGAGGGTCTTTGACAGAGGAGGGAGAAGAGTCTGGAAAAAAAGTTACAGCGAACAAGGAAGACATTAAACAAACTACATATGTTCCCTTTGGACCTACTACTAATTCTAAAGACCGTAACAGAGACAAAGGGCACACTGTTACAAACCTGTCTTCTGTCTACAGTTTGATTAAACAGTTGGGAGCCACTGAGCACATTCATCTGGGTGAAAAAAATGCAGAAATTGTGGAAATGAAAAATATGCCATTTTCCTACAAAGTGACAAGCAATCACAGACTACAACACTCAACTCTGAGATCTGAGAGCCCGGACGTGTCAAGAATGACATCTCTTCTCAAAGGGTCACACACACAAATTAAACCTCATCCGTCAAGCCACAGGGCTGTGCTTACAACGTCTCCTCTTACTAAAGAAAGTACTCGGAACAAAGTTGTTGAGGCTACATTTTCTGTGACTGTCATACCGAAAATGGACCCAAAGCCGTTTACAGTTAGCACTTCAAAATTTCATGGAACCTTGAAGCCAATTGCTCCACATCACAGTGCAACAAAATCACCTCACTCTGAACTCAACAGTATCAGTAATATGTTGTCACTCACCACCCCACGATTGGCAATCACAACCGGGTTGCCAAGTGCTCAGCCCCACTTTACAGTAAATAGTTCTACTCTCAGTGTATCAATTATTTACAGCATCTCAGATCACAGGCATAAATTTAGTACTTCAGTTTCCAAGGCAAATTCACTTTTACAGACCTCAAATGAGAGTGAGCGAGCGGAACACATTATACCAGCACATGTATTTAAATCCGATGTCAAGGACCGTTTAACCTCAAACATGATTGAAGAAGTAAGTATATCTACTTCAGCAAATCCTGCTCTGTCCAAGCGGATGTATAATGACTCATCTACCAGACCACCCGCAGCAGCAGCCCTGTCATCTGAGGCCCACATTTCCAATGGCCAGATGCAGCCTCACCAAGGGCAGTCTGCCCCTGAGATAAGTCAGTCCTCCTCCTCTTTTGACATGACTTCAGGCCAGCCATGCTCATTTAAACTGTCAGAGAAGACAACCCATTCAGATGCTTTGCATGCTTCTGCTGATGATAACAATCAGAAATCTGTACAGACCATAATGGCATCAATGAGCCCTCAAGCAAAAAACAATCAATTTCCTCTCAGCAGCATGTCACCACTGCTAAATCTCATGCTGTTTGGAGGTGACAGTTTACCTGGCACCTATAGCTCGACGGGGCTAACAGCCTCAGAAAGAGAAATATTGAGGGCAAACTCCAACACTGTATATGCAAATAGTGGACGTGGCCATGCTGAGTCCTTGTTAGGGATTGCTGATGAGACAAATCAAATTGAGGAGAATGACAGTGTGCAAACTATGGTGACCTTTGCGGTGAAACATTCAGATGCAATCACAAAGCAAATGGCAGAGAACAGTGATGAGAACAACAGTTCCCCTTTTATAGCACAAACAATTGGGAGGAGTAAACACCACGCTAATAAGCCTGATGAATTTAACTCTTTGTCTTTAATACAGACTACTTTACCAGGAGTAAAAAACACTCATGAGAATAACCAGATTGACCTGTTCAGTGTGGATGGCAATGATGAAGGCAACAGTACAGTGAAAACAACCCTCCAAAATATTCATCATCAGTCCCAGTTAGAAGGTGATAAAGAAACAAATACTATTACGTTTGCATTTGAGACCACCCACAAGATTGTGCAGGCATCAAATGAGCATATTGTGCCTGGTACGAATGATTTCGCTACACCTGTGCAGACTAATGATGTGACTAACAATGCTATTTCTGATATGGAGCATCATGCAGCAAAAGCAACTGAAAAGCAACATGACCCCCCCACACCACGTGGCTCTGTCAGCACTCTCCCTGTTGGAATTGACCTTAAGGTCCCCAATATATCCACACAGCAGATTTCTGACCGGATAATGAATATTACCTCTCAATTCCAGATAACCACTACTACAACCAATGATTACGTGTCTTTGGCACCAACTGCTAGCATAAGCGGTCTTAGAGTGTCCACAGAAGCTCATGAATCAGCAATGACCACTAGTGAGAATGTGCAAGCTGTTATTGAAAAGTCATCTCAGGCTGCACATGCCGAGCATATGGTACACTCCAATAGTCATATTGAGCCTTTGTCACTGAGCGAGCCTCCCGCAGCTCCCACTACTGGCAAGCTCACCCCTGCTGTGACAAGAAAAAACACTGGAGAAACACAGAGTGTAGAGCAGCCTGAGCATGAAATTTCTGGACAAGTTGTCGAACAAAGCCAGCATGCCCCACCTGGCATGATTGCAATAATTCGTCCTATCAATGACCCGGAGCTGGGCATTCAAGCATCTACGTTAAAGGCTACCCACAGAGCTGTAGGGGCACATGAAACAACACCTAGTGTGATTAAAAGAGAAGGATGTTCATCATTTAAATACATCAAAACAGCTCTGACAACAAAGAGTGCTTTTGAAGCTAATTATGCTCTGTCTAAAAGGACTTTTGCAGCACATACACTGGACAGAGCAGACAAACATAAGAGGCATACATTACCTGAAAAGACCTCAATAAGTCAAGTGATACTTGGAGCTGTGACTGATTCTGTACCACCTACAGGGGCCTCGTCTACAGAGATTATTAATAAAACCAGCTGTAGGACAATTGGCTGTGCTACGTCAGGCGGGACCACTAAAACAACAATTGGAGCAGCTGAGATTGATCATACTGCTCGAGAGAAAATGTATAAAACAAAGGCTGGTAGTGGGGGAGATCATTTTAATGCAGTGCAGACTACTGACACAAAACCAGAGAATGGCAACTGTGGCACTGACTGTCCTGTACCTGGAAATACTACACCACAGGCCACCAACCTCGACAGCACAGCGCTTTCACCAATCATCAGTAAATCTGATCATGCCACTGTTGATGAGACCATGACAAAAAAAGCCAAGAGTATGGCAAATGAACCCTCAACAAAAACACAGAGATTACTTGTTGAAACAGATCATTTGGCGAGACGTGGGACACCTGAGCAGGCTCAATTTGTAGAGAAAAAAACACAAAGAAACTCTCACAGAGAGACCTCTGACGCTCAGAAGGCTATTACAACAGAGGTCACTTTATCTGAACCTGAAACAACTACTGCACAGACCACTGAAAAGACTACTGAGCACACACTGTTCACTGAAAAAAATACAAAAACGCAATTAAATAGAGGAGCAGCCAAAGCTGAGATATTTGAGGCACAAAATGCCAACAGGTCAGCTCATACTGTGGTTAAAGGAGAGATGGCAGTTCAAGAGTCTGGGCACAGGCTGTTACTACGGGAGCAGGAGTCTGAATCAGAGCTACTGAGACTGAAACACAGGAGAAAGGCCTCATCTCATCTATATCTCTCTGGGTAATCTCGTCTTGTAACCCTTTTTATAATGGCATTATCTATTAATCACACTTTATCATTAATATTGTCACATAGTAGTAGAAGGTCAAATAATTGTATCCAGTATTGGTTTATGACCAATCACATGTAAAAGCCTCAGCTATAGTGTTTATGGTGTTTGATCCTCATTAGCAAATTCTAACATGCAAACACGTTAAACTAAGCTGATGAACATTAAACATTACACCTGCTAAACATCAGCATGTTAACATTGATATTGTGAGCATATTAGCATTACCTTAGCATTTAGCTCAAAACACCGCTGTGCCTAAATATTAAGTAAGCCTGCAGCCTTACAGAGCTGCTAGCGTGGCTGTACATCATGTTTGGCAGCCAAATCTGAATTTTTCAGATATCGGAGCATCCTTAGATGCACCAACAAGGAGTTTGAGGACAGTTTTTGAAAACAGCGCCTGCTCAGCTTTGATAAAAGATACAGACAGTCAAATTGTTCACTGTGATGGATTATCTGTGTCAAGCAAGTTTCAGTTCTCGAAAGTTGATTTTCATAGTGCAGCAAAATGAATGAAAATAAATTACTGCCAGGAAGGTATGACATCAATCTAAAACTTCTAAAAACCATCTACTTTGGGCAATAGTCAGCATTAAATTAAAGTGTGTGTAAAGTGTGCGATTTGTTATGTAGTTCATGGCGTAAAATATGTAAAACCACTGGAAAGCTCCTTTGTAGAACTGAAAGTTGTAGTTGATTAATTATTTAGTCGATTGTTAACTAGTAAATAAAAATGCCAGTCACTAGTTTTAAATTGTGAGGATTTGCTGCTTGATGATCTCATCTTAAGCTTTACACACATTGTGATCTGCATTTTTCATTATTTTGACATTTTATGGACCAAACATTTAATTGATTCATTGACAAAATGAAAATAATTGTGAGTTGCAGTCATTTCAGTAAAGTTTCACTGAGACATATCCTGGTTTTCTCTGGCAATAACATGAATCTATTCTATCCAGAGTAACAGAAGTTTCAGAAGACCTGTGTGGCAGTGGGAATTACACCGCAGAGATGAGTCTGAACCTGGGGAAAGGTGTCGAGCCTGGCGATGCCGTGCCTGCCCTGGGGAATCTCAGAGTGGTTATCAACCTGAAGACAAACAACAGTCGGATAAACCTTGAGGTCACCTCCTGTTGCCTGTCCCCCACCATCCAGCCCGACCTCACCAGCTCCACTTGCTGCCTCTTCTCCAGGTACAAAGGAAAGTCTGGAATTGGTCCACACATACTGTAGGTGACTGCAAAAGTATTTTAGTCTTTCATTTTAGGAGAGGTTGAGTTTGATGTGTTTTTCATTTCAAGGTGAAAAGGTTTCATTCAGGCAAAATGGGGTGTGGAAATATAAAAGCTTAGAAAATGTAGTTTTCAGTAGTAAAAAAACAGAGTCAGCAAATACACATATTTTTCTTTCATATGCTGCTTTGCATGGTAGACAATGGGCTGAGGTTTTCAAAAGAAATGGTAAAATCCTGACTTTTAGTTTTTTGTAAACATAAAAACACGTCCATGAATAACGCAGCTCTTCAACCTTTGTAACAGCCTTAACAATCTATCCAGACTGTCATTCCTTACAAATGTATTTACGAGAAAAACATTGTGGGCATAATTCATCAATGCTTGGAGTTGCAGGTACATTTTTAAGAGCGGAATATTATCTGCTCAGTAAACAGAGGACTGCTGTAGGTTGATGGTGTTATCACTGTGAGCCAGCATCACTCAGACAGATAGACATTCAGTGTACTCTGCAGCCTTAGAGAGGAAGCAGTATGAATGCACAACCTCTAAAATATGTCAAATGTGAACAGCAGGGCTTTCCACAAGGATATGGAGTAGCCAGCCAGTGGAAAAAAGTAGGCAGCTAGGGGGCCAAATTTCTAATGCCACTATTTCATCATATACACTGATCTTAATTATTGCATATTTTAATGAGTTTGCTTACCTGACTGTAAACATGTAGTGAATTACTGTAAAGGAGAATTAGGCTTCTTGTGCGATTCAGCCCACACAGTCTGTAAATAGATGTTAATATTTAAAACCACACCTATTCCTGACTGATCAGAACTTTTGTAATTAAGAATCAGTCATTCATTAAGCCCATAAAAGTTTGTATCTCACTCGGGTGGAATGAAAGAAAAACAGAAAAACATTCAGTCTCATCCTGAAATCATCACAAATCTCTCCTCACATGCTGAGTAAACAAGCCAAAAATCAGCATACTGTACTGATTAATAAATACTACAGTAGATGCAGGGACATGCAGAGGATGTTAGAGTGGCAGAGGCCCAAGTTCATTTCATTATTTTGCAAATAATTAAATACATATATGCCTGGATTGACTACTTTTGCGACACTGTCAAGGGGATATTATAATGTATGTATTTAAAACAAACCAAGGACTGAGGTTAGCGCAAACACTGCTACATGACAGTTAATTAATGATACATGCAAAGAAAGGAAGTGTATTTCAATAAATTCTCCTCCTCATGTTAACCAGCACAACTCGTACCTGGCCCTCTGACTGACATCCTCACTTGCAGAAGCTCAGCTTAATACTGCTGACAAAGATGCACTTCCTCTGTCTGCATGGCTGCCTCTCTCGCCTCCACATTCGTCTCTTACCACCTCTCCATAGAAGGCATAATTGCTTCAGTAATAACGGGCAATAAGAAGATGCTAATATTGTATGGCTAAGACACTATTACTATGTGCCAACAAATTAGTTTAATATAATTCACATATCATATCATAATACTGAGGCTTGGGAGACATCATGCATTTAAGCCACAGTTCTAAAAAGCAACACGTAAGCTTTAGATAAGGTGTGACACTAGTTTATAAAAGATTTTAACGGTTAACGTTCCTTCATCCCTTCCCTCCCTCCCTCCGAAAAATACTGAAAAAAGTGCTTGAACTTAACTATTTTCCAAAATATATAATGACATTTAGTAAACTGTTAACATTAAACATGTAAATGTAGCTACATTCACTGTCCTCATACACATATTCACCTGTTGAGCAAACATAACACATAAAATATAAAGAAAATAAATATATATGCTTACTGTACGTGTAATCGTACATTAGGTGTTACTTTAAACCTGCAGTGCGGAACTTTTACATACAAATGAACGTCCGTTACATTCAAGCCTTTGCCAAACAAGCTCACACAATGCTGATTAAGCCTATCACCGCCAGATAAATCTCTCTGTATTTCACAGTATATGGAGATTTTAAATCTGGCTGTTTGGCCGTTAATCGTGCGGCTCTTCTACACTTTCCAAATGTTTTAGGACCGAATGGATAAAAATTCTGGATCATTTTGCGGGGGTTGTGTGACACTCAAGACAAGTTATGCACCGTTTTACAGCCACAACAGTAGGTTACAGTCAGTGGTGTACTGGTTATCAGGCATACTGTTTTGGGACAAATCCTGGTGGGCCGGTGGACTGGCCGGTCATTCGGGTTACGCATGAGTGTGTGCTGCATGCCTGTCAGGCAATCACAGCCAAGCGACCCCCTTTACTCTCACTGCCAGAAGGGGGAGACAAAAGTCCTGCACTAATGTCTGACATTAACAACACAAACACAATGTCAACATCAACGCTGACTATAGTTAACATTGAATGCACCTCATTGACTGCTTGTCACAGAAAGGAGGCAAATGTCCTTAATTTCATCGTATTTCTTAAGTGTATCAAATCGTTGTTATCTTGTAGCTTGTGGGGGCTAAAGATGCAAACCTTTTTCACAACTTTATAACTACTACCGTGTTCCGTCAACTATAATCACTTTACCTTGTGGTAAACTATTAACACTAACATACAGGCCTACTTATATAAATAACACTAACATACAGGCCTACTTATATAAATTATCTGTCAGCTACACTCAGAAACGCTGGATGTAGCAGGAATAATAGGAATTTATTTATTTATGAAAAAACCACCCTACAGAAGGAACCCTTTCTCTCTAGGAGGCCAAATGGGCAGGGGCTGAAGCCCCCTTTGAGGTCTATCGATGCATGTGCCTAAGTAGATGATAATGCTGAATTCAAATTACACATGTATTATTAACATTATGCACCATGAGTAATGACACTAAGGGAAAGCTGACCTTTACCTAACATGATTTCTTTTCTCTTAAGCTTTCATCTCAATTCAATTTAAAATATTGATAGCAAGCTGGTCTGTGTTTTTTCTGCTTTCATGTTTATTGATCAGTGCAGCTCTGATGGCGTTTGGCAACTGTATGGAGACTTTACCTGCAGGATATTCTCAGTTTTACCAATTTCCTTAAGCATTTTACAATTTCATTCGAGGGAAATGACTCTATGCTAAGGTTATATTGTGTGTTTGTGTTGGTGCCTCAGGTTAGCAGCAGAGCCAGCTGGGATCACGCTGCTGCCCAGTGCCCTGTCAACCAGAGCCAGCTTCACCATCAGTCTCTTCCAAATGATTAATTACTCAGTAGTGTACCTACACTGTGATCTCAGTGTCTGCCTGAGAAACCACTCTGACTGTGAAAGGGTAAGACTGCAGTGAATGCGAGTGGATGAGAGAATGAGCGACCGAGAGTGATTCAAATTTTGTGATGCGGGGTGTGACACTGTGAAAACAGGGAGACAGACGAGGAGCGAACAGGCTGATGTAAATGGGCTGGGGAGACGAGAAAGGTGAGTGTGGAACTGGCGAAGAGGTAAATGGCTCCGTATGTGATGAAAAACGAGGAGGAGAGGAAGAATTTTTTGCAAGTGAGATGATAAATTATTTTCCTGGATTAGAAGTGAAAAGAGGGGAGGCGGGAGTGTAGTCTGATTAAAATATCCTGCTATAGGTATAGGAGGTGTTTTCTAAATGTGGAAAGAGTGAGATGTACTGAATAAGGACAACTTGAGTGAAGCTGACAGCCAAACACATGCATTGTCATGTCATTGTGCACTCTGAAGGTCAGATAAGTTACAGAATAAAACTTGCAGAGTAGCAAAGGATGCTGATGCTCTGATACCAACTGTTGTCTCCTGCTGTCGTGGGAACGAGGCCTTTGATTTAATGGGAAAAAGTGAGTCATCTGAAAGGAAAGTGTTAGAGGGCGGAGGTAAAGCAGAGGATAAACTCTGGAGACTCATTTTGATGTCTGCCTTTGTAGAGCTCTTCAACAGCTCTCAACAGTGATGTTCTTAGAGTCTCATCATGTTTGTTATTGTAGTATCGCAAGCTCCTTAAAGACCAGCAATCTTTTTGCAGTGGGTCAGTTAGAATACACGATAGGTGTTTGAACTCGACTTACTGATGCTTAAAATGCATAACTCAAACAGGACTGCAGGCTGCGTATGAGTAGGGCCTGCACTTTCACGTTTTGTCACATTATTTGCAACTTTCTTTGTGTGTATCAGTCTGTTTTTTTTCTCCCCTTTCCTTGAAAAAAAAAAAGGTTTCTTTCTTAGCACTTGATGTCATGCTAAATATTTTTCTGTAACATTTCATTTACATAAGAGCTATACATTATATCTCAACTACTGTGTTTGAACTGTGCGAGCTCAGAGTGTGCTGCTTAGATTAAAAGACACAGTGTTGCTCTCAAGCGTTGCTCTCTGTTTGAAATAGATGCATCTTCCCCTTCCCTTTTATCCAGATAAAAAATACCACACAGGAAAAAAAGGTTTTAGACATATTTATCAGAGAGGTGCACCTGTATTATTTCAATTACTATTTCTGTGCATTGTTCCTCACTATCTTTGATAATAAATAGGAACACCATCCTTCTTCCAAAAAGTTAATTAACTGTAAGCCACTCCATCATTTTTCATTCTCACATGCCACATATTTTCCTTGTCTTTTTATAGCAGTGCCTTCAGCAGAGGAGTGCATTTCCCTTAGAGGGTCCAGAGGGTATTGTCACCAATCTCAGGAATCGCATATCCTTTGGTCCCATGTTGAAAGAAGTGCAGAATTCCACCTTCCCGGAGGAGATAGGTAATTATTAGCTGCGCCTTAAAACAAAAACGATCAATCTGAGATAACAGAGCATTCACGGGAGATACTGCAGGACAGGAAATGAGAAATGACCATGCCATTTATCTATAGCAATTGAGGAAAAGAGCTAAATGGTGTGTGTGCCATACAGCTCTTCATGGGTTTATCATGGAAAGTTTATTTATTTACTTTATTAAAGACATTTGAATGCAGCGAAGGCAGGGAGAAGGTGGACGGACAATAGTGTGTTTTTTTTCTCCTTGAGGATAGTAAACAAACAAATCATGACTGTGACCTCATGACACATTATTCGTCTGTTTGATTTTCAGACCCATCAGAGCTGGACCTGGTTCTGGTCATCGTCAGCCTGGTGGTCGGCTCCTCTCTTGTCACAGTGACGCTGCTGTTGGTGTGGCTGGCCTACCGTCGTCGGGCAATCTGGCTGCTCCACTCGGCAGCTCCACCAAGAGCCTGCTGCGGCTGTCTGCGCCGAGGAGGTGACTTGATCCTACCGTGACCAAGGAGGAACCACTGCCAATTACACTGATCACGTCCCCACCAAAATAGCTGCAGACAATTACATTAGTCAACAGACAGTGGAGCAGTCAATCATATTAGCCATAAAGCAGAGGCGGCTCGTCGTATCAGCCGGTATAGGCCAGACTAGACGACGAGGAGCAATCCAATTCACACCTCCTCTTATAGGTGACACAGCTGTTGCAGTCAAATTTCACACTTAACCATGAGCAGTCTATTATCATTCACTGAAAATAAACACCATCCCCAAATAGAAAAGCTGCTCTGATCCTTTTTATTCTCCTCACTGGCAACAAATCAATACTCTTTGTATCCCACTTTGAGACTGATAGCTTGTTAATACTCGTTTAATATAATGTATGCATTTGTGGCTTGACAGTTATATCGAGTTCCTGAGATGGACTGTTTAGAGAAATGATCTCTCATTGGGTTGGGAAAAATTCAAGCTCGTTTATTATTGTGAGAAAACACACAAGCACCTTCTGCATGGTTGTTTTTCTTTATAAATGTCCAGACCAAATGACTTGATCATCATATAGCATCATATAAACATAATATGCCAATTGCAAATGATGTAAAATGTTTAATCATTAATTCTTAGCTGCTAGCTAATAATTGAACAAATATATAAAGTAGTTCCTCTACAGAAAAAGAAACAGATTTTTCAGTGGTTTTGATCTCTCTGTCATGAGGAATTCTTAATCATTATTGACTTAGACTTTAATTCATGCTGTGAATCTCTGACCTGAATCCTTAATCACTGCATTGAAATAATATACAATGGAAAAAGCTGTCTCTTTCTAGCATCATTGCTACCGTTTTACTTTATCCATTTTATTAGTTAAAACATTATTTACTTACAACACTGTCATTATTTGCTCATAACACTGTCAGCACTGTGATTTATCTGCCCTCACTATGTACATGTACTATGTAGGTGGACAAATATGCAGAGAGCAAAACCCACTTCCAATAAAGGTTGGAGGCAGCAGTTGAGCTTTGAGTTTTTGAGTTTTGAATTTTTTTTGTGAAAGCAGTATTGGGCAAAAAATTCAGTGATAGTGATTACAAATCAGAAAACGACGAGATACCATAAATAAACGTTAGACCGAAGGTATTGTAAAAATGAATTAGAAAAGTAACAGGGAAACTAGATTCACAAACGTATAGACTAGCTGTCTAATTAGTGTCACTGTGATTCATGCCAGGAAGAAACAAAGTATCACCATTGAAAGATCAATATTAAGTAACCACAGAAAGCGCATAATTATTCTAGTAAACACACACAGTCCACAAGAGTCAAAGTAAAAAGAGTGAATTGTATAACATCCACATTTAGCAGTAAATAACAGTATGTTGCAGTAGCAACACATTAGCTTTAGACAGCTAGCTGCTTGGTTAGCAGTAAACTATTTGTAGAAAAACCTAGCTAACAAATTACAAATCAACTACGAAACAGGTAAAATAAAAAAGAGTGCCGAGACAAGCGCATTTGTGAGTAAATAAAAGATTCTTTTGCTTGGTCACAAAGGTAGTGTGATCATATTTTCAAATGTGTACGTGTCAAACCTGCACATGTGTGCACTTATGCACGCACCATAGGTGTTTTCATCAGGATGGGGGACAATTATTTCAGTGCTTAGCACACCTACCGAGCGCACCTTTCAACACCATCGCTTCAGTAGACAAAAAATTATATTTTGTCTCCCAAAAGGTATTTGTCAGTGTGCACAGGTGCAGGCTGCCAGGTAAATGGCCGACTGTGATACATTCTCTGCCAGCTTTTTTTTTTTTTTTTTTAAAAAACAAGGTACAAATATCTTGTGGGCTATAAATAACTTTATAGGCTATAAATAAAATTAACTTTACCTTACATCTTCACAACGTGATGCCACAAGCTGGTCGCAAGTTTACAAAGATTAAAATGTCAAAACATTAAATCACCCCATTGCACCTTGTTAATAACAAAAACCGAGAAAGAGCCTTTAAAGAAAGTTACCTTTAAGAAGACTGCTGGGTACTTTATGCTTTGCAGTCTTTCTTCTTAGTTAGATTTTCTTTTCTGGAGCTCTCTGCTCTCAGGGAAACTACTGCTTATGTTTGGCCGTCTTAATGTGATCTTTTATATCGGCATTTCCACTGTGTGCGACTGAAAATGTACTCTTGCAGTACGTGCAGAACGCAGCTTTATTGTTGCCGGGTACTTTACGAAGGAAGGAGTAAGCCTCCTGGAGCTCTTTAGAAAAAAACGACTCTCTCTTCTCGCATGACAGCTAACCGTTAGCATACTGACAGGTTCTGTCAGAAAGAGCCACAAGCATCATAGGCTATGTTTTTATATTGGGTTAGGTAATAATGAGTGGGACAGAACATGATAAACATTTATGTAAGCGCTGAAAACCAGTATAATATTATAATTATTATTATAATTGTGGTGAAAATCGGGACAATTTAGTGTTTTACAGATATTTGGGTGTCCAGACTTGAGACACCCAGCTTAAAACAGGACAATCCTGGACAAACCGTGACAAACTGGGACGTCTGGTCACTGTACACAAAGGCTTAAAACAACAACGTTAGCTTAACTGCTATAGCAGTGTGTCAGTCGGTTACTACTGGCAACTGAATGTTCAACTGAAACAAATTCAGATATATTTGGCCTCATCACCATAGTAATGAATGAGTCTACTTTAAATTTAGGTCCACACAGCAGGCAGATTTTATCCTAAAAATATATTTTTTTATCCTGGCAAATCAAAACACATACTGTACCTGTACTGTATACCTCACGTAATAAACAAAGTGAGGTATACATTTGAAAGATGATACACAAATTTAAATCAGTGCACTAAAAATTTATATATTATCATCATATTCTTTATTCTCACAAGTAAATCATAAGACATCCTGTGCCTCCAGTGATCATAATTCACTGTTTCTGCTCTCTCTCACGTACCTCGCATGTTTATAATTCTGCAGAAATACAAGTGGTAAAATATCAGCATAAGATAAGGATTTGATTATAAAACATTCAATGCTCTTGAGAGATACACAGGAACCAATTAATGTTTGCGTCTGAGAACAGACAGCGTACGTACACCAGCATTTAGCACAGCACATAGCAGATTAGACAACTCATTCACCTCAGTGCCCCCCACTCTTTAATTTTGTTTGGTTATCTTTAGCACCCTATATGATAACAGAATATGGATCACAGACATGGGAGTGTAAGCTTGTTAGTTATTAGAGGACATGAGGGGCAACGGAAAAGCCTTTGGCTCCAGCCAGTCAGCTTACCCAGCGTGCTGGAGCCTGCTAATGCGATTGGCTGAGCTGCGAGAAATGAATTCCATCAACAAAGATAGACTTCTCCCCTCAGGTAGCCTATCAGGAATCTGATCACGAGCGCCTGGTTTTCATTGGAACATCAATCCAGGAGTCTGTCCTAAACTATAGTGCGAGTTAGTGAAGCATGAAACTATGGCTGTCAGTGAATGTTAAATTCATCTATTACCGCACCCGCATACATAGAGAGAGAGAGAGTTGAAGGGTTAGGATGCTTAGAGAACAGTATGTTGCAAGGGGTTGACACTTGAATTAAAGAAATGTGCAGAGCACTACCCAATAAAAACACCATAGACAGTGCAGATACAGTGTACACTTATCACAGTAACAGGTTTTTGTGTAGCTGTGTAACAGACATATAGACCATGAGACTTAAATGCAAATCCTCCCACAGATGTGATCCTCTGCCCGCCACAGGCCTGCAGTGTGAGCCAGCGTATTTAAAAGGAGCAGAGAGGGGGGAAATCCCATTGAAGTGGGATTATTATTAATAAAAATTTCTAACTGCGTCTTAGAAATGAAAGCCTGAACAAAGAGTCACCTTGGAGCATAGGATAAGAGAAGAAATGACTACAGAATCCTGACCTGTAGCTGCTCTCTCATGAGACATACGTTATGGACCAAAATCCTAATGAATCACATTTATATTTACAGTTAGAGAAGCTAGAGAAAGACAGAGGCAATGAGAGGTGGACGGCCATACGGTGAGGGTTGCACACAATTGTGTGTCTGTAGTGGAGATTTGCGTCATGCTCTCAGCAGGAGCCATATTGAATTCAAATGTGCTATGTGCTAGGAATGAAGAAACCCAAGGGAGATGGCCCAAATATTTATATGATTGCCAAAACTACTAGTGGCCCACAGGAACAATTTATATACATACATATATATATATGTGTGTGTGTGTGTCTATAAATGTACATATCCGAGTCTCTTTCTTTAACATTGCAACAAAATGACCTCATGTCCCCAGATAAATTCAGCCATAAAGAGGGTTGAGTGGTGGTAAAATATAACTGATGACCCTATAACACCGAACAGCAGGTGGGAATAGAAGGGAAGGTGATAGCAAACATCTTTGTTTCCTCATCTTCTTGAATGAGCTTCCTATTACCGTAATCCTCTCACATAAGCCAGGCGGTTTAAATCTTTTCTCTCAAATAACAGTCTGCTTTAATGTTTGCCGAAAGATGAAATCCACAACTGTGGGGTCTAACAGGAAGTTAAGGTAGAAGGCGGCAAATGTCTTGACATTCTGGGAACTGAAATAGGTGCAGTACACACATCACAGTCGCTACACCATCAGGCGCTCAAAGCCAGCCTGGATCGATGGTAAATTTACAATTTGTCTCTCTAATAATTAGAGATGAATTTACAGCGTGCTAAATGAGTTGCTTGACCTGTTCCAGCAGACCATCTAACTTAAAGGCACTATCTCATTTCAAATGAAAACAGTCTGTCTGTGCAAAGAGAGAGTGAGTGTAATGCAAATGAAATAACTCCCTTCTTGCCGTCTGTTGAAAACAATAAGCTTTTATTATTAGCAGACATCAGGAAAAAAAAAGCATATAATCTCATTTTGTTTTCTCTGTGTCTCTGCATCTTAAACAGAGCAGGGAAATCCAGCCAGACTGACTGTAAGTGATTAGTACAAGAGAAGTAAGGCCCAGCGCTGGCTTGTATCACAGTAGATGCTTTATGCACACACAATGAATGCTTGAGCTTTGCCAGCAATGTTAAGTCTTAAAGTCAAATTCCATTTTCAAAACAATTTAAAGCAAGTTGCCAACCATTTTACAGCTTTGAATGGTAACAAAGTACACCATGTCCTTATGAATGTGATACATTATTTTGTTTTCAACTTTTTTTTTTGCAGGGGAATTGTTGCCACAAAAACACAACAGCCTCGTGTCCTTCAGCTGACATTACGTGTTAACAACAGAGTAGTCCCTAATGTGTTGGCACAATAGTTTAGAAAGCTCTATTTAGGCAACTTACCTTAGAATCACTTCGATATCACCTCCATTCACAGAGACCAACCTGCATTCAAATCAGTGCCCAAACCATCCAGAGAGTACATTTATCGCAGACAGGAATCTGCAGAAAGAAAGTACCTACAAGACACAGTTGCACTTCTAAGGAAAGACAATTGAAAGGTTCCAGGAAGTCAAAACTTGCAGAAGTACAGTTGTAAGTGCTTTATAAATGTTGCAGGACATGACAAGACTTCCCTAATTCTCATGAATTACAGTAGCTTTATTTCAGTTTTATTATTTTTGATCCTTAAGGCAAATTCTGTTATGCAGATTTAATGACTTTTTTCTGACTCCTTCTATTTCTTTCCAAAGAAACTGTAATGCTATTTTATAAATAGTAACACTCATTGGTCTTATTTTCACACTTCCACCTTGTGTATATGTTTGGTTTTGAACTTGTGTTTCTGGTTGGACTGTAACAGCAGGGCCAGCCCTATAAACGCAAAAGTCCGTGACTGACTGAGCAAGTGAGTGACTGACTGAAGTTATACCATTGGTTGGTTGAGTGCCACCACTTCCTGTATCTGTTTCAAATTAAAACCCCTTTTAGTGTTTTATACACAGTCCAGTCATATACCAGGGCTGTGTTTCATTAGTCGTTCAACATGCCCTCGTTGACTTCCCCTCGGCACTTGCCCTCGGGGAATCCCTGCCGCCATGACCAGCGTCAATCCATTTCTCTGAAAAACTCAAGTGAACTTTGTGATTGACCCGGGAGCGAGTGATCAACGATGGTCACTCAGCGCTGCAGATTAGCCACTGTGCATTGCGGTTTCTCATCATTTCTGCTATGATGTCAACGAGCTGCTGATTTACAGTATTTAAAACAGATGTTTACTGTCCTTATACTGTTATTTTTTTGGAAAGAATTTGCCTGATATACTCAGTGTAACATTTCTGTTCAATTTTACCATACAAAGATGTGCTGTTTGATTCTTATGACGTCTGCAGTTCAGAACAAAAACAGCATTACAGTCATAAATGATTTTATTATCTTAGCAACATTTCACACTCACAAAAGTACATTTTATAACAGCAAACCTTTATTTAATTTGTTTATAAATGAAATGCAACAATACATACAAACTATTCAGCATTCTACAAACGCAAAACCTTAAAAACTCTTATATGTGTAAATTGTATAATTGTCTGAACTGCTGAACCTTTTTTCTTTTTCTTTTTTCTACTTTCATTAAAACCTTTGGCATATATGTCTTTTGATGTTTATTATTGTTCAGTTTTGCAATAAATAAAATAAATAAAAATGAAAAAACAGATGTTTTTGATTGGAACAAACAGAAAGAATGTCTGAGTAAACAATCTACAAGTAACAATATCCAGATAATCAGAGTAATCATGTTCAATTTTTGTCATGCTAAGGAATTTGCCTTATGCAATTTCTTCACTAGAATGTTACAATTCCCCATTGTTTGCATTCAGAACTACCCATGTTACTGAATTATGCTGTTTTGCACACTATTTTCACATTATAGTGATGTTAGGCAACCCAATAGTGTATGTTTATGTTATTATGATATTTAGGGGTCTGAAGAAGGAGGTTGAGAAAATACTGACTGCAGGGGCAAGTGCATTCCATTTACATCACCCGCTCCTCCCCCGCCAACTTTCCCTCTGCTTTCCAAGTGGCCTCCGTGCTGTTACTTTATACCAAAGGCTGAGGGTAAGTGAACGAGAAGTGGAACTACTAATGAAACACAGCCTAGGTTTTGACCTAGTCTTCTTTAGACTTGCTGCTGAATTGTAAATCACTTTGAGCTGCTTTCTGTGCATGAAAGGTGCTATATAAACTAAGTTCATTCATTTATTCATTCATTCATCATTCACTTCCGAGGACATTGCATTGATTTACATTCATTTCTTACCCTAACCCTAACCACTACTTGCCTTACCCTAACCCTTACCCTTACTTAGGCAAGTCTTCCTCCTAAAATTGGATGATTTACATTATGGGGACTTGTTTTTTGGCCCTAAAAGGGAGTTGAGTCCCCACATATTAGAGAGAATAGATTTATGACTCCACAACATGACGAATGCCTTGAACACACACACACACACGCCCTGGTGTTACTCAGATTCTCAAACTCAAATTTCAGACCAGTGAGTCGTTCAACTAGAGCTGCTAGGGGTTAAGTGCCTTGTTAAAGTTCAGTTTGATAGAAGTGGATGGCTCATTAAGCAGTTAATTTACTGTATATAGAGACCCAAATTACAATGGGTTTATCAACTATCATAATTGATACTCTATCAGTGATGACTTTATACATTTCTCAGGAATTTTCCATTCAGATTGAATGTGAGTGAATCCTGGAATTGGAGGGTAAAGTTAAGAAGGCATACAGTATGCCTGGAAGACTGAAATCTAGGTCAGCAGTTTGGGTAGCTAAAAACCGGCTTTGCGACATTGCAGTGCAAACAAGTTCTCTGCCACAACTCCTCCCACAGATCAACTATTTGTGAATCCACATGCCTTTTAACCCGGCCAGCTGCCACTGATTTTAATGTGTATGCATGTTCTACAACTTTCTCTCACCCTGCGCCAGACACAAGCTCCTGTGGTGCTACTGATCGATGTTGATCTGGAGGATAAACCCTGTTTATGTGTAGGATTAGACAGTAAGTGTACTGTAGGGGGGCTTGTGTCAGAGAGGATCTCATGGATTGCCTTGATGGATCCCCTGGGCAGTTCAGGAACTTCAAGAAGGACGACTTTGAGGCCGACTGGATTAAAGTGGCAGAATGCAGATTTGGTCAAGTTTACCAAGTTAAGCTCAAGCTCTGGCGGGAAAAATGTGCCCTGAAAAGCTTTGACACAACCTTGTGTGCAAACAACTTTTACAGGTGAGACTTTGACTATGAAACGTAGCACGAATTGCCTATAATCCTGCTGTCAGATACAAGCAAATTTCTTAGCATAGTGGCAGTTGCGTACTAAATAATATTGAATTTAACAAAGATCTTGTGGTTTCATTAATCTTTGTATTTGTTGGTATTACATGTTTGACAAAGGAGAAAATGTTCCCAGTGGTCAAAGTTTTAAATACCTTTTTAATGCCCAAAGCCCCTTAACTGAACATTATTTTTTTTTCCGTCACAGGAGAATAATTGACGAGGCATCGAACATAGCCGCAGTGAAATTCAAATACATTGTGTCCATCTACGGATTGTGCAGTGATGCGACTGCCATAGTGATGGAGTACATGAGTAATGGATCGCTGAACAATCTCCTAGCCAGTCACACTTTGATGTGGCCAAAGAAGTTCCAGATGATTCATGAGGCCTCTATGGGTATGAATTTCCTCCACAGCATGCAACCTCCACTACTCCACCTCAACCTCAAGATGTCCAACATCCTAATAGACGATCATCTCCATGTTAAGGTCAGTGAAACTCATAGAAAACAGACTGTAAATACTTACGGTTATCGCTTGACATTCGTGAGCTCTGCTAAAGTAATGTATGCTAATCCTTGACTAGTTCACAATACTCCATGCACAAAGATTTCAGATTTTGGTTTAATCCACTGGGAGGAGGGAATGAACAAGAAGTTGTTCTTGGAGCATCTGACAGCAAGAGGGAACATAAGTTACATTCCTCCAGAGACCTTCACTCAGTACCCTGATCCTCCAGGAACTACCTTTGATGTTTACAGGTGACTTGCCAAGGTCATTTTTGAAAATTGCACCATCAGAGTCAGTGCTTTTTCTCTGATTCAGTGCACAATCCACAATTCACATAGCGTAACCTTGCTCTCTACTGTATATAATTTAACTCCATCACAAGTCACAGGGACATACGCTATTTATTTTACCCCTGTCTGACTCACTCTTTCATAGCCTTTTGTATTCAGTGGGGTTATTTTAACTTTAAAGAATTATATTTTTGTAGAACAAAAACAATTTCATTTTGCAGTTATTTATCAAAATGAGCAGCATAGATGAAAGTGGGAAATTAGGACTGAAGTTCTTCTTCTCTGCTTTGATCTACAGCTTTGGAATTGTGATGTGGGAGATTCTGACAGAGCAGAAACCATATGCAGGTAGGAGTTAATTCATTAGAAATGCATCACAGGTTCACATTAAATAGATTTATAGATGTTACTTCAGCAAGGAGTCAGGCAAAGGTCATTTAACACATTCTCACTTTATATGAGTGAAGTTCTTTTCATCTCAGTGTTATATATATGTCTCTTAGATTAATTTCACTATTGCTTTTGTACAGTGAAATGAATTTGTGAAACTTTTTCTCTTATTAGCAGTGCTGGAATTTTACTAACTACATTTGAATATTTCCATTTTAATGCCACCTTAAACTTTGACTTCACTACAGTTCAGAGGGAAATATTGTACTTTTCACTTCACTACATTTACTTGACAGCTATAATGAGCTTTACCAAACTTTTTCATACAAAATATATGATGAGTGTAGTGCTGCCACCCCATATAAAGGGCAGAGGATGTTTGACTTTGAATGTTGATGAAGCAGGTCAGCACTCAGGAGTATGTGCAAAAAAGGTGATGTTTCTTAACTAAAATATTAATGAAACAGAGGCAAAAATGAACCCTGGGAAATTCAACAAAAATAACTTAAGTTACTCTCTTCCCTCGCTCATCACAACTGACCGGTGACTGGCTTTTCACCTTGATTGGCCTTGATTTTAATTTAAACTGTTGGTGAACCTTTTCATGTAAAACTATTTCCCTAAACAAAATATTGTTTAAATTAACCTAAACATAACCATAACCTAAACTTTCACATGACAGACAGGTAAAAATGTTGCATAAAATGTGCAATGCCGTCACATGATTTTGTAGTGAAACAAGAATATTCTCATAAATACACAATATAACTTTGGTGCCCCATTGACAAAATGTTTTGAATCTCCTGCCTGGTGTCTGTTTTGTGGACCCAGGGTGCAGCGTGACCACAGTGCTCTTACAGGTGTCACATGGTAAGAGACCCTGCATGGAGATGCTGCCTGAAAAGAGGCCACAGGAGTGTGATCAGATGATCAGCATCATGAAACAGTGCTGGGACCAGGATCACAGGAAGAGGCCCCAGTTCTCAGGTACAAATGTTTAAGTGCTGCGTTGAATTTGTTTTCAGCCAACTTTCTAATTTGTATTTAAAAGCTCTCGAAGGAACTGTAACTCTAGAGGTCATCCACAGATCTCCAGAGCTGCTGAGTTATGGCTTTAACAGAAAAAAGCTGACTGCCCAAATGCATTGCAATTTAAAAGGACAGTACTCTCGAGGCAGATAAGATTTAATGGTTGCGGAGAATAGTCCAGGTTACTTAAAATCTTGTATACAGAAGACACACATTTGAATAGAAATCAAAATTATCTAAGCTCCAGCAATAATGACATGACATGACCAGAATTTTAAGTCTGAATTTGAGTCTGAAATGTTGCCAAGATGTTCTGTAACTACATGAATTATTTTTCCCTCTAATGAAAATGTCAACATTGGGTGAGTATGTTTTTTTTTCTGTTAAAAAGCAATTGAGGAAAATAAACAGTGTGTCAAGCAAAAAACAGACATTTTGACATCATGTTGAAACATTAGTGTTTTAATGTGTAGCCATGAAAAGCAGTTGGCACTTGTCCCTCTTTTGATCCACATGGTGTAGATTTTCACACCGAGAAGACCATCCCCAAACAAAACAGAACGAAAGAGCCACATTCTCCTCTTGGGCCTTGTGTGTTATTATCAAGCCAAGAGTGAATGAGTAGCCAATTGCTCACTCGGTGCATGTAGTGCTCGAGCGAAATGCATACATTCTAATGAGATCAAATTATTTACACAAGTGGATCACCTTATGGCTTGAGAAGTCATGTTAATGAATATAAATTGGCGTCATGTTTATTCATACACAACAGCTATTCCGATGTGAGATGTTCTCAAAAACTCAGTGCTACAGCATTATTACCGTATCTATGAAAGAATTTACCCATAAGTCATGCATGACTGTTCATCCTCTGTAGTGTTACAATTATGAAAAGATCCCACTGGGTTTTAGAGCTGGGAGCGTAGGAATATATTTGTGTAATTAGGCAAAGTCAGAACACTTCTTGACTGCTGTTTTGTTTGCAGACACGGTGAGGAAAACCGAGGCTCTGAGTGACGTCCTGAAGATCCCAGGACCAATCCAGTGTCACAACGATGGTGACAATGGACAGAAATCAAATTACCCCTGGCTGGTTTCTCCCATGCATAAAGTTAGTTCTGCTTGATACTTATATATTTCATGATATTGTAGTAGTAAGGTGTATGTTCTTCAGCTTTCAGCACACACAATTACTTTGCAATATCCAGTGCGGACAGGGCATATTGTGTTTCCAGTCATTAATACAGTGGCTGTTTAACAATTGAGTCATTCATGCCCTCTAACACCCATTCTCACAAACTGATTGATATTAATGATGTGTGTATTAACCACTTGTGAAGATTGATGTCACAGCTAATAACTTTTGAAATATTTTCTTTCTTTCTTTTCCATTTTAGATTGCTTTTCCTGAGATGTCTGACCTTCCCTCAGGTAAATACATGGGTAGAGTAGGATGGAAAATCGTGTTCAATGCAGTACAAAGCCTGGAGGGCTGACATTTAAAAAGTGCTATTTACAGTGCTGTCACTTTTTTATTACCTTTAGTACCGGGAAGCAGATTCACATATCATTGTAAGAGAGAGAATAAAAGAAACATTCATTCAGCCTCTTGGATCCTCTCTCTGTGAAACATTACAATAGATTATTGAAGAGATGATTCCCAATGCATTTTTATTGATCCTTTCATTGCAACTGTCCCTTAAAAATAAAAATGTATAGGTGCATTTGTTCAAACACTAATGTGCAAGATAACAATTTCACAGCAGCAGAAAATATATACTCCTAAACTCGTACGTTTTATATTTCGCAGTAGAATGAGTAGACTCAACTTTGATAAAGCAAAATTCATAAAACAAAAGTTCCTGTAACCTATATTCACAATTTCTGAAGCTTTTTCTCTCAAATAATTCCCTTTGCTTTCATTTCACAGATGATCAACATGGCAAAGATGGCATTCTCTCTCTCCTGTCAAAGAAGGACTTTGGTAGTTTCAGACAGTCAGTGAAAAGAGAACACGTAGGCACACAGTTTTCAGGTAAAAAGAGTCTCCTGCACTTCACGGTAGCCAGCGGAGATGCAGAGAGTGTCGAGCATGTCATGAGCCTGGGTGCTGAAGTCAATTGTACTACTGCCAGAGGTTACACTCCTCTTATTATTGCTGTTCTGCACAGGTTTGTATAAGGAAACACACAAAACTTATTACAACTTACAACGAGAAAACGTTTGACATTTTGGGGAATAGTCGCAGAGAGTTAGATGAGAAGATCTCTGTTGCCAGAAAGTACTCCCCTTTTATCAGGGCCTAACTGTGCCACCGTTAACATAACATAACAGATCAAGTTAACATTACTGGGATACCTAAAGTGACATTTTCATTATTCCAATCATCATATTCAAAAGTGGAATTATATTTAGTGATGACTGCTAGGTTTTCCATTTATGGCAGCAATGACAATTACAGCTGAAGTTTTCAGATATGATCCTGTTGACTCAGGCTAATGTTAGCTAACGTATAACTGAAAACCTATAATTCACAGATCACAGATTCTGATTAAGGTGATTAAATTATTAATTTGTTGTACTTAAAGTATAAGCGATTCTGACTATTAATTACTATCTACGTTAGCTAACGTTAGCTGTTGGTCAGTCAGTGCTTGACTGCTATCCGACTGCAATGTATGGAGTTGGAAAATTGTGGCTAATGCTCGATTGTTTGTTGACTGACAGATCACTCTATTGGTACTGAGTGGCATTTCACTCCCTGAAAATAATCTTTTGTGACCATACAAACAGCAGAGTTTTAGTAGCCAACAATTTCACTTTGTAGTTCGGCTATCTCATGAAATAAATGTTGATACAGCTTATTAAATCTAAAAAAGCAAAAGCCTCCTAACAGCTTTGATTCTGCCCTTTAATGTATTGGGCACAATCGGGTGTAGGGAGGTTGTAGTGACATGAGAATAGCATTGATGTTCTCATCTAACTCTCAGCCAAAAACTGAACTATTCCTTTAAATGTTATATAGTACACTAAAGATGACACTTCTTTTTTACAGGCTTCATGACATCATCTCTTTGTTGCTGGAACATGGGGCAGATGCCACCCGGGGAGATGAGGACCAGTGGACAGCGCTTCATTTTGCTGCTCAGAATGGTGACGACAGGAGTGTCCGTCTCCTGCTGGACAAAGGAGCTGTGGCAGATGCCTGCGAAAAAGCCGGTTGGATGTCCCTCCACCTGGCCTGCCAGAACGGACATGAAACAGTAGTCCGCCTGCTGCTGTCACGGCTGTCAGGCGAAGCAGTTGGAAAAAGGGAGGAGGCACAAGGGAGGACGCCGCTCCACCTAGCCTCCGCTTACGGGCATCTGAATATTGCCAAGCTCCTGCTTTCTCAGGGAGCAGATCCCAACACCACCGACCACTCTCTCTCCACTGCTCTTCACTTATCGGCTGAGGAAGGCCACAACAGAGTAGTCAGACAGTTGGTGAAGAGCGGGGCGAGTATTGACAGTGCAGATAGCAGAGGATACACTCCGCTTCACCTGGCAGCTCTGAGGGGTCATACAGGCATATGCAGGCAGCTATTGTCAAACGGGGCCAGCCCAGACTCCAGGACCCTCCAAGGCTGGACTCCCATGCACCTGGCTGCCCTAAGAGGACATGAAGCCACCGTGGTCCAGTTGGCGCATCAGGGCGGTTGTGTGAACACTAGAGGTGAGAATGGATGGACCCCGCTCCACCTCGCCTGCCACCAGAGCGAGGGAGAAGTGGTGGCAAAGCTCCTGGCAGCCAAAGCTGATCCAAATGTGACAGAGGACAGTGAAGGATGGACACCTCTACATGTAGCCTGTACCAGTGTTAGTTTCCCAAGTGTCCTCCACTTGATATCACATCATGCAGATGTAAATGCAGTAAACTCAGGAAAGGCGACACCCTTACACCTGGCCGCCCAGCATGGCTGTGCGCCTATTGTGAACGCTCTACTGCTGAATGGAGCGGACAAGACTCTGCTGGACTCTTCTGGGTCCACAGCTCTGAAGGTGGCCCAGAGATGTGAAAAATGGGAAATAGTGGAACTATTAGAGAAAGGATGTTGACCGAGAGCAACATGAACGGAAACATTATGGTACAATGAAGACATCAGTGACACAGCTGGAATAATCCTCCCTTTGAGTAGAGACTTTAAGCTACTTAAAACCAGGTTGTGAATGGATTTTTAAATGTTTCATCATTATTATTACATTATAAACACATTGAAAAGTAAGATTCACAAAGACTATTTTCTATATTAGTCAAGTATACTCAAGAATACTGTGAAATTTAATTTCCCCTTCATTTTTCATACATTTATTTCCTAAAAAAACCCCATAACAATACAATGCAATTTAGAATTTCTAAATCATTATATAATCAACATGTTTTTTGGTTTACAAATACATTTTTTTCACTTAGTTTTGCCAGTAGCTACAACAGACGTCCATTTTCTGATGCTAAATCAAGCATTTCTAGTGAAAATAGTGACATGAAGTCTGTAAGATTCCACAGGGTCATTATAGTGGAAAATAGGAGTCTAACACACGGGGTCAGATTCAGGTGAAGTAGACGATAACGATAAAACGCATATCGAGTCTCCACTTTGAACCACCTTGCTGGCTTCTTATGCGCGAATGGAATTAATGTTACTGCCACACATGGATGAAAATGAAAATATAAAAGAGCTGCTGTTATATTGACTTTTAGAGGCATTAATTTGATTAAACCTGTCGCACTTTATGAAGGCATTGTGTGTCTAATAATCTGTTAAAAAATACAGATGACGGAACTAGATCTTGGATCACTGTTACCGGCACCATTTAAATTTTTCTGCAGCACATTTCAATTTATAAATGCATAAATGCATTATGGTAAGGCAAAGGTGATGGTAGAAGATACCTATGATTATCAGTCATCCCCTGCAGACTGTGGACAGCACTGCCCAGCTTATGCAACAGTCATTTACCACAGTGACACCTTATTAAATTGAAATGAAATGCATGGACTGTGGAGCTGTATTGACCTACACGTTCACAGGGTTTTTCCTGGAACCATAAGAGGCTGACTCTGATGGAGGATCGGGAGTCGAGCTGCATCAAATTACTGTAAATGAACTGAGCAGAGTTAAGTTGGACTTAAAGTGGGCTGAGGTTTTTTTTTCCAGTTACAAGTGAGGGGCTGCTGTGTGTTAATTGTTATTCTAGTGCTTATATTTCATTAAGTTTGTTGGAAGTTTGAGATTTGCTAAAATTACAGCAGTCTTTTTTACCCTCTGCTATTACTCTGGTAAATGTGAAAAAGCTAATCTCAATAATTTTACATGAATTTCTTGCATTTTAACTGTTTGACTTATATACATGTTTTTAAAAAAAATCTTCTTTATGCATTCTGTTTGTTGTTCTCCTTCCTTCATGCTGTGTTTCTTGTGTTGTAATACATACTGTGCAAACAATTGACCTCTGACAATAAAGGTATTGAATCTTGAATCTTGAATCTTGAATCTACATAAAACTATTCCACTGACGAAAAGTGGTCAATATGAACAAATGCAGATTTAGGCAAACCTCAAGTACCTAACAAGCCTCCACTAAGCTGAGTGTGGTGGACTCACAATAGAAGTTATACACTAGAAAGGCTTTTCCTTAAGTAGCATCATGAAGTGTTTCGTTTAACAGTTTAATTCTTGGGCCGTGTGCTTTTCCCAGTGACGCGCTCAATTAATTTTTCACTATCATTTCTTTAGACAGCTATCAGGAAGCTGCTCTTGCTCAGGCTGCCTTAGATTGCGATAAGCAAAGCCCTGGTTTATATTGACATACTGTATGTCTTATATCACAAAGTAAATTATCTGCTGACCCTGCTCACACTGTAATTTATCTACTAGAGTTTGAAAAGCAGCTATCACATCATGAAATGAAGCTCTCTGGAAGGGCACTGTGGAATCCAGGTTGGGTGGGATGATTTATATTTGAATGTGTCCTTTTTATGGCAGCAGCTCCCATTTGAAATTTATGAAGCCTTCAACGCCTTTAAAAATTGGAAGCAAACCACATTTGTGTGATTGTTATCTACAAGTAAACAGTCTGGCGACGATTTAACAGATGGGAATGACACACATCTGTGGAATCCACACAGCTATGTCTAACCTGTCTAACAGCATTTTTGTCCTTATAACAATCAACTGAAACGAGCCTTCGGGCTTAACCAGACCGCTGTTTGTAATGCCAGTTGCTGAAAAATTAAACTCACTTTTCCAACAACATCTAATCAGACCTACCTAAATCCATGGTGCTGCTCCAACCTTTTTACACATACGGTGACACATCGGATACCTTCTAATAGCCCGTAATTGGGTTTACAGGCGTCTAAACTAATTTTATTTTCCAACAGGGAGATAAGCAGGAAGAAGAAAATGTCATGTAAGTTGCTGGTATCACAAACACCAGGGGAAGAAAGAAGAGAGCTGTAATGTATTTTATTTTCTTTAATTAGTGGAGACACAATGTTCTGCTATACTCTTTAATAACTGTTTCTGTATAATATATATATTATTCATAGAGAATGTATCAATAACTTAATGAAAGGCTTTAAAAGGCTACTCCACCTCGTGCTCTTGCTTATGTTTTGCACAATGTAATAATACCAACTTGTACAATCCTTTTAAACAAAATTGAAGAGAAACGTTGCTTCCTAATTGCTTCAGCTGAGGTTAATAACTGTGGTTCAGAAGGACTATAGAATACAGCCGGCCACGGTGTATTTCCACCTACACAAATTAAAGATGTGTTGCTGCTGCCTCCAAAGGCTCTAAAGGCTTTGTTCATCAGGAGCAATTTACATACGTAATAGTATTTTCAACAAGTTACACAATTAGATCATTTGGATATGGGTCTGCAATGGATGAGCTGTTTAATCCATGATGTTACCTAAACCTCTATACACTGCGCAGCCTGTTTACCCAAGTTTGAGAGTAGTCTGTAAAGATTTGTATTTCAATAAGGATTTAAACATTTATTGTTTTGCACCAAGGTCAAACAACCCTGACACACTGTTAGGAAGGTCTGTCTGACATTCACGGCTCACATCTTAATGATGGGATGTAATCTGGCTACTTATTGGTATATTTAGCTTCTCAGAGGAGAGCCATTACATGCTCTCTGCAGAGCCCCAACTGGCAGGGTTAAACTCACCATTAAGCTGTACCCTGTGGTGTTAAGCAGCTGCAATCATGACTGATACATCTGTGTCTTTTGACCCAGGTGTGCCGTCTCAGCAGGGCCAAGCAGGCATCTAGGCAGGCATCTCTGGTCCTTGTCTTGCTAATTGATTGAGTGATCCATCAAGTCTCCTGGGGGATGATTTTTTTTCCCGGAGTGATGATATGGAAAACAATTTTCGCCCCTCTCATCTCTTAGCAACCTTCCACTCCACAATATGACAGTGGAAAAACACCCCAGGTCAGTCTCCCTTAATCCCCAAGGGTGTTGCTCGCTGTTGTGCAAGTGACTGTTTTTTTTTTTCACCCCGGTGAACCTCCATTCAGAATGATAGCGTTTTTCTTTCTCACCACAAAAGACATAACACACGTTGCCTTTAGATACATTATTCTTTATTATTTCCTTGAGTTTTTTTAAATGATATTCTATGCCTATAAAGCAGAATTTATTCTGTAGGCTATTGAACTTTTGCCACTGAATGGCCTTGTTTTCTCTAGTGTATTGTTATTATCCTTTAAGCTCCCTTTCTTCGGTGTTGTCAACTTCCTGTAAAATGATTAATGGTGGATCTCACTGCTATCTCCCTAGCACAGAGCAGAACCCCCAATACTCGATAACTTTACACTATCTGAATACACTATACAGTACACTTTGCATAGTTTGGCAGTGTCTCACACTGGGGAGGATTGTATGTCCCATATCTGCTAAGACAAACGGTTGGGAAAAGAAATCACAAAGTCTATGAGGTTAATTTCATGCTCCCCTGTCGCTCTTTCATTTTATCTTTAACAAAGAAAATTATTTAGGTCTTTTATAAGTTATTCATAAAGACTCTGAGGGGATGTAAGGATTTGGCAACTGTTTCATTTTTTTCTCCCTCAAAATCATTTGTAGTTCAAAGAATCTTAAATCCCTGACTAAATTTAAGTGAAAAGCAATTTTGAACGCTATCTCTATACAATATCAGATAGTTGTCGGGCTAGCAACACTAGCATTAGCAGCCATAATGTAGAGCAGTCCTCTGAAGTTGTGGTGTAAAGTGTCATCTGTGCAAAGTTGCAGGAAAACGGTGTTTTGGTTGTTTTGCAATGGTTTATCTTATAATGTGTTTTGCTCTTGTCAGACAAAGCAAAAGATTTGATGAATGCTTTTAGCGCAGCACTGCCCCTGCACATTTTCACATAGTGAATTAGGTCTTTTTGTTCTGTCTCAATGGCTCTGATCAAATTTAATAGATAAAAAAGGGTAGCAGAAATAAAAAAAAATAGCACAAGTGATACAGTTTACTATAAGACATGTATTCTCCCAATAGGTTATTTGCTTATTATTTGGCCTTAAGCCCCTTGGATATTCAATTGAAATAATAGTTTCTGCAATACAGTTACAATTGCACGTGTTAGGCTCATAAGCTGGGGTTTCATGGCTGCTTGCAGCTCTAGTTCTCTGTTGTCTCAAGTTATGTTAAGTGTGTTTTGCACATTTTCAATTTATGTAGAAAAACCTGAGTGGAAACACAATTTGATTAAAAAGTCCAAATATTGGAAAAAGTGGAAACATATTAAAAGAAAATGGGACAAAGGCATGTCACTTAGACATCACCTAAGCTTCCACTGAAGAGACGAAAACATCAGATCTGTGTGGAGTGATGAGGAGACTGTGATGTTCCTCAAAGTAACACGTGAAACAAACATAAGCTGACCATAAGGTTCAGTGACTGTTAAATGACCATTAATAGTTAATAGTCAGATTTCTAAATTAAAACTTTAAGTTGCCTGGTAACAGTCCATAAAAAAAGAAAGTGTTTTTAATAAGCTACAAAGACATTAACATTGTGTGTCATTATGATTATGAATATCATTTGAAGGTAATTTCAGGTTTTCTTCCCCAAGACTGTGATGGAGTCATGGGTTAGGCATCTATGGAACTTTTTAATTATGCAAGATTAACTATAAGTGCTCATGACACGTTTTCAGTCTCTCAATCCAGGAGAAGGATTTTCTGTCAAAATTCAAATTGCACAAGTGAAATATTCAGAAATTAATGTTTTATCATAAACAAATAAGAACTCCTCTTTACATTTCAGTTGAAACCAACCTTATGAATGCACCTCATGTGTCTCACCTCTGACTACTGTGGTCTCATTACATTGATTAGCCATAAAGGAGTATGTGAGGAGTCTGTGTGTCGTGTGGAGGGTGGCAGATCGAGAGTGGGGACTACTGGTTGTCATGTATTACTATTGTTGTGTTGTGTTTTCACTCTCTAAATTTCTTCTCTGCATTGCGTGAAGGTGCCTCCTTGTCACTTACATCAGCTAGCAAACAGAAAAACGCCTAAAAGCTGCTGTGTGGTGGGATGCACCACCAACAGGGTAAACAACCCAGAACTAAGTTTTTATGAGCTGCCGAACCAAAAAACTGAGCTTTTAAAAAGACAAAGTGGATACAGGCAATAAGATGTGAGACATCAGCAGGAAGAATAGGAAAACTGTGTGATCCTGACACTGTTTATGCCTACATGTGCAAGCGTTTTGTCTCTGGTGAGTCAAATATCCAAATGTCAGTTTTAGGCTAACGATATTTCTGTAAGTTAAGCTAAAGCATTTTGACAGTATGCAACTTGTGTTATAGTGGAATATGGATAAATCAGAAAGCTCTGCAGTATTATGTTTGCAAGCAAACAAGGTGAAGGGACAGTGAGATAGACCGACAATATTGAGTTTGTCAATATAACCTTTCCTCTCTGGTAGACATAGGCTGCTAAAATAACCATTTTACATGCTGAAATTGGATTGTTTTTAGCTAGCTACAGGCATTTTGTTAGCGTTTCAGCTCTTGGTTGCATATTTTCCCCTCTGATGGGCGTGGTTTTCAGAGTATAATGTGTTGTGCTCTGTGTCTATTGGAGATCATAATATCATAACATCCAAACACTTCTCTCCTTGGACAAACTGCCGGGAGGAGTGAACCGACGTTGAATTAAACACCACTCAGATATGTATCTGTTTCATTTCCTCTTGTCCTCAACCGTTGTCCTTCAGGCTTCAGTAAAGATTACACCTAACCTCTGCAGATAAACAAAGATTGTGGAAGCCCACTTCCTGTCACTTTCCAACAGGCTCCTCAGTGACTTTTGCATTATGTAGTACAAGTCAAGCCTGGCATGCAGGCATGTCAAGCAGCATGCACGCAGGCACACACATTTACCGCACTGCAAGAGATGGGACAGCATTTAAAAATACTGTATATGATGACACAGCATGATTCAGCTTAAGAATTTGATATGTTTCAAGGATCCCACTGCAGACCCCATTTTCCCCCAGTATCATATAGCTGAGATGTACAGTGACTGTACAGTTATGCAGTTAGAACATGCAGACAATGAGGAGTAGTCTGGTGGAGGTTGCTTTCTAAAAATATAGTTAAACATGCTCAGTTTGTCTTTGCATGAAGACCTGGACAGCCTAATCATAACAATTTCCTCCAGGCTCTATAGTTACATGCACATTTCACTAATGCTAGCTAAGCTCTGTAACAATTATAGCAACAAACAGTATATTTAATCTATAAGAAATGTTTATTTGCAGTTGTAGTTTTTTCAGGGGAAACAGTAGGCTGTTTGCTAATCTTAGCCCCAAACCAGTTTTTTAGGATTACAAGCAATGCTAACTAAGCAGACAGTCTCTCATGAAAACATTGGTAAGCCTGTTTCTGTTTGTTGTTAGAGCACCATGCTATCATTGTTGTAGCTGTTAGAAGGATCTATTGGCAGACAAAAACTTAAACCAGGTGCCTTCGCCTTGTTATAAAACCAAAATCATAATGGCACATGATGGTGCATTTTAGCTGTGTTAATAAGTGTCCTACTTTACCTTTATCTATAATCCCGAAAGGTCATATAGGCTACACTTTTGAATTTCTGGTAAAATTGGGTCATATCTCTTTCAAATGCACCACTGAGCCCTTCTCCCTTGATATTCTTAGCAGCAAGGTAGAAAATATGAATTGAGAAAAGGTTATCTGTTATAACCCTTCCAGACTCCTTCACAACAGTCATATAGCCAGGATCTAGCAGAGAAAATGAATCAATACATTCAATACAAGTGTAGATTAAGGTGAGACTGGAATCTTTAGACTATTGGAAAGAGTATAGAACATTTAATTAGGTAACGCTAGCATTTCCTATGTAGATATAATGCATTCTAAAACATTTCCTCAACATTTCCAGTATTTAGGATGATAAATATAATGTACTTTTCAGTACTTTTTATTTGTGGTAAAAGGTTCATTCAGATATTGACAATAAATATCTCTATCTTTCTCCCTCTTTGCCTTTGTATCAGGATTTCACATGCATACATAACTGGTTGACAGTCGGTAAATCACACGCTCTTAAAGTCTCTTATTGTCAACAAATCTCATGTGTGGAGCCAAACCAACAATAAAGTCATCCTATTTACAAGTATTTTGTGTGTATCCAAAGTCTGATATATTGTATTCCTCTGTGCCGAATGTGTGACCTCCCCAAAAACTATTAAAAGACATGTTAATGAGCCACACTGCTGCACTGGGTGAAATGTTCCTTCGTCCCTGAAGAGAGTGGTTACTGTAGCTTGTTTAGACACGGCTCCAAAGAGTAATAACAGCAATAAGATGGCATATAGAAAACCACCAGCCTCATCCTTTAATTACTTTCAAGTATCTGTGATGTCTGGGCTGCATCAATGTTTAAGTGGTTTCTTCTTCTTATGGATCACAGGATCTCAAAAAAAATTATGATGCTGGGAGGATGAGAGGATGTTGAATACCGCAAGGCTGAAAACTGCTTTTTAAATTTGGTTTTGTATACCGAAATCCTGTTAAATGGTAAATGGACTGCATTTATATAGCACCTTTCTAGTCTTATCAACCACTCAAAGTTCTTTACAGCACATGCCAACATTCACTCATTCACACACACATTCATACACTGATGGCAGAGGCTGCCATGCAAGGTGCCAACTTGCTCATCAGGAGCGATACAACGCTTCGTATCCAAAGCGCCCCACAATGTCTCTATGCTCACCCATTCAAACACACACTCACACACAGATGGAACAGGAGCAATTTGGGGTTCAGTATCTTGCCCAAGAACACTTCAACATGAGGTCTGGACGACCCACTATACCTCCTGAGCCACAGCCACCCTGTTGAGGTTGACTGCACAAAGTATTAGGGACCTTTTCTGATATTAAATTGGTACCAACGCTTTAAAAGTTTGTTTGTGATCAAGAAATCAATAAATAATTAGCCTTGACTTTGCCTTGATTCACCTTTTGGTGAGATAGTGAGGATGCGTGACCTCCTCCTTGACACTCAAGTCGAACAGAGTGAAGTCAAGTGGGAAGAGAAACTAAATAAAACACCATTAAATGCTGTTACCACTGCCTTGGTGTAGTTGCTTTCTATGCGCAATTGTGTCGATTGTGTGATTTTAGAAAAACTGAGGTCATGGGTCCTACTCATCACAACACACCCCCACCACCATCAGAACAGTTGGAACAGACACCAAAAGGAAGGTCTTTTTTTGTATTTTTGTGCATTCTGTACATTTTATTTCCCAACATGAAGGTCTGAATGCAGTTTCAAAGCCTTCTTCACACTGCCAGGAATTACATTCTGGTGGAGAAATATTGAATACATTTGATATTTGTTTTATGTTTTTTTTTTGTGGCCTAAGATTATTTGAATATAAACATATTGAGTCCAAAATCACTGCCAAAGAGCCTATAAAATACATGTGTATAGTGCAGTGTAGGTTCAGTAGAGAAACACAACTCTTGGTTGGGCTTATGTCCACCAGCACTTAAAGGTAGATACAACTTAAATGCTTACAAAATTTTTCTTAGAGTTATTATTCAGATCTTTTAGCATCTTTCACAGTTCTTAGCATTTTAAAATGAAGCCCTCCTTGTCTACCCCTGTGCCTGGCAGACGAGGAGTTTTACTTCATAAATCATAAATTGCTGAACTTAGTTAATTGTGCCATTTTTGGGCACCATTCTGGTATTTTGGTTTCATCTTGGTTGTCTTTGTGCTGTTTGTAGAAATGTAGTTAATAATATTTGCCACCTGATGTGTCATTTGGACCAAAGGTCACTAATGCATAGTTTGTGTAACAAAGAAAAATATGGATCAGCAAAGATTTTAAGCAATGTCTTTTCATTTAATGTTGCTATTGCCTTTTTAAAATACACATAGTATCATGATATTAAGTGGTCCTGTAATGATCTTCTTGAAATATTTTTAAGTCAAAAATAATCTAACTAAATAACTGACTAAATAACTGATCGATAAGTACACAAATAAAGCTAAAAACAAAAAAAAATAAGTATTTCTATTTTTGTGGTTCAGCTGCAGCACTCCTATGCTTCTCCTGTCTCATGATTGTAGAGAGGATTAAGAGAGGAAAGGAGTGGAAGGAGTGGTGTGCAAAAGCAGAGAGTGGAAGGCATTAAACAGGGCTAAAGTGGAGACGGAGAGTGAGAGAGGGAAGGACTCATCTCCAGCAAGAATGTGATTATAACTATCTGCACCAAGAGAGCTCTCCAATCTCTCAATTTCGCTCCCAGCACAATTAACAACACATCCCTTCGCTCCTATACCAAACCGAGGCTTATGATTTGACAGATTGTGTTAAGATTTGGATTGATACTCTGCCTAAGGGGATAAATGATTACAAATGACTCGGGCCCATCTTCACAGACCTACACTAAAGCAGGAAAGAGACAGGTGGAATCAGGGTAGAACGAGGAGGGAAGGGGAAGGGGGTCAAGTTGAAATACTCAGCTCAGTGAACATCACTTCAGTCATTTGCTTTCAACATTGTACTCTCATGCATATCAAGCCAAGTTTGCAGAATCAGAGAAGAAATGAGACAAGAAGCATATCCAATTGATCCAATCATATCAATTGCAACATTTTCCTTGTCTTACAATTCCCCCGCCCCTCAGGCGCACTTTGAGATTAAACGACTTCCATATTTTGAAGCCTTACTGTGTTCTTGTTTGACACTTTTAACTTGCCTTCACCATGCAATTGATTTACAGTGCTACTGTGGAAGAGAGACTGCTTCCTTCCTAATGGCGCCCCCGTGACTGGCACTGCTATACCTCTTCAAAAGATGCAAACAATTTAGTGTGCGTACAGATGAACGGGTACATCATAATCACCATTCATCTTGATGAACATCTTGCGACATTATGCGAATAATTTTGGAGTGTGTGCCTTACGTCAAGTAGGAAATATTCAATGCAGATATAAATCCACAAAGAAACTGATTTTAATTAAGGCAGCAAGCTCAACAACAGTAAGTGTTTGCACCTTCTCATGCATTGGGATCAAGATAATTTAGATTTAATTGTGCATTTCCCTGTTTCTTTATTGTTTTCCATATTTATTCATCTCTTGTGTGAGCCACTATAGTCAGAAAATGTAGAATAGAAACAACATTCATTGAAGTGCTTTGCAGTTATTACTCATGATTAACTGACGTCCTTTAAAAAAACAGTGGGTATCCCAAACTTCCCCTCCCTGTTAATTGTTTCATCTTATATGCATCATTACTTTAGTGGAGAAAGTCAGAAAAAAATGAAACAATAATTGCCTTAGTCAAGAGCTGTGACTAAGGAGAGAATGTTCCCACATTTAATAGACATTTCATTCAACATCCAAATGAATGTAATAATTTAATAATTGCTAAAATCCTGGAGGGGTGCTCAAGCTGTAGGACAGCTAGCGCAACAAACACATTTTTCAAAAGGTCATGATAAGAGCTGTTCAGAGTGTTGTGAGAGTCTCATTGGAGCCTGAATGATGATAAGAGTACAGGGGCTGCTTTGCTTCAAAGGGGCTTTCTTCAAATGCCATATCAGTGCCTTGACAATTAGTGTGGGCAGACCATCTGAGTGCTTCACTAATAGAATATTAAATAAGTCATACTGTAACAATGGTAATACTGAGTTACATTAATGATGGTAATAAACGCCCAAAGTGTAATGCTATCCCATCATCCTTTAAAATGGAGGAGCACACAAAAAGTCCTGCAGCTCAGGTTCCCCCATGTTCCAACACTAATGACCACTAATGACTCCTTGCAGTGGTGGTGGTATTAACAGGAATAGCAGCAATGGTAACGCTAGTCTTCGACACAGATGCAATGTCAGAAAAGCTCACAGGAGGTGCAGTTTTTGAAAGCTAAAATAAACTGATTTTATTTGTTCTGCCTTGAAGAACATACACATAACACACTTTTTCAAATATCCTACAAGTGAGGATATTTCTGTTGAGTCTAATAATACATATATGTTTATAACACAGGCTCTAAAGGCTGTCTGTCATTATAGGTGAACCTGATTGTGAAGGTTAGTATCTCTCATCAGCAGCAATTCCCTTCAAACATCATTTATTTTTTAGGTTGCAAATGTTACTGAGCAGGCATCTGCTTTGCCGGACAGCATGAGAACAGCGTGAGAAGGATCTGTTGTGTACTCCATACCCAATATATGTCCATGATGTGGACAATACTAACTCATATACTGTACTTTTCAGAAAGTGGCGAAACAAAGCAGTCCTCTTAAACATTTCCTCTGTGTGCCTCCGGAGAAGGCAGAACAACGTTGGCAACTTTTTGACTTTTGAGGATAACAAGTAATTTTAAGAGGTATTACCATATTGCTAAGCACAAAGCCTTCAGGCCTCAGGCAGAGAATAAATGCTGTTGGCTGATTGTCCAGCAGTAATCACACTTAAGGATTCATGTGCCTATAGGTATAAGAAGATTTTAATAATTCCGGAAAGCTATCGTGATTCAGTTAATTAGGAGTCTTCATGCTTGATCATGTAGCGCAGGCAACCCTACATTTGCTTGAACTCTCCTTGTCCAACCTCTGGGAATATTTTTGGATATGCCTGTCTGTCACTGAGCTCAGCATAGCTAGGGAGTGTACAAAGGTCATAAGGGAAGATACCCACTGTAGTTTGAAGCGGGAAGAGACAGACACGAGGAAGTCTCTCTCCTCGGAGACTCTGTGTTTCATGCTGCAGAATCTGCGTTCATACACAGATGACTGCCAAGGTTACCTGGTTTGTTATTGACATCCTCTTTGATACTCCTTACAGCAGAATCAATGTCATGGTGTGTAAAATCGTAAGTCACAGATGAGCGCCAGTGGTCGGTCATGTATCATTTCGGATGCCGTATTAAGAGACAGGCCAGAGATTGACGGGCACAAGAGAGGTGGATGTGCTGCTGTCAGAGCGTGTGACTGTGTTGTGGGTAGCACCAAAGCAGAATGAAGCTTCAGTGTATCAGCGATGCTTGAATTGGAGCCTTAGGGGCTGCAAAAGGGGTGACACTGGGGGCAGGTTGGCCAGCACTCAGAGATTTCCCCTGATGTCATCAGAAATTTAATCAGAAACATGATGTTGCCCTGCAGCAATGATGACAAAAGAGGGATCAAAACTGTAGCTGTTTATAGATTGACAAAAACTAATGGATACAAAAAGACTTAAACTCTGCTGCACTGTGAAGAATAACCACCTAACATACCTGCACGTGTGTGGCCGCTTGTGTCAGCCTGTATTACAGTACTTGCATTCATTGTGTTTACACTAACAAGCGCTTAATTATTCATGAATTCAGGTGAGATCAGGTGTTAATTATCCAGTGAATTTTCCACTGATGATAAATTCAGATGCATGTCAACAACTGTGATGTGTTAATAATATACATTCCCAACAAAATAACACAAAGACACCACAAATTCAAAACAGACCTTTAAAGGGTATAAATAGAAATAACCTCCAAAAGTGTCAAAAATGAACTGTAATTTTGTGCATTTACTGTGAATTTGATTTAAGCTAACTGACGAGCCAGAAAATAAACATAATTCATAAATAATAGTACTTACAAATTGTTAACCACTACAGCTGCTAATTAAAATGATTCAGTAGCTAACATGAAGACGGGAACAATGCCAACATACAATACGTGTCAGACATGATTGGTGCTCGTCCAGCACATTGGTGTGGGAAATTCTCCCCAGGGATTTTATTATGCGAATAACATATATACATATGTCACACAAGACTATGGGAGATCCATATATAGCAGAGGGATATACACATGTATCATATATGGATCTGTGCCAGTAAAACAGAGATAAACCAGGTTTTAAAGAGATTGCATGTGACTGAATATTATGATATAACATGTTTTTTGCACATAAATATTTCAACTAAGTAGTTTTTTGTACCCTCTTGCGTCCCAGTTGGACCACCTACAGTAAAATATGAGATACACAATAAGTGACTGTTTTTTTTTTCTTTTTTTTGTCATCAAAAAACCTGCGTCCTGGTTCTTTCATAACAGCTTCAATCTGATAGTGTTTTGCCAGGGGGCAAATAGGATCCAAATGTCCTAGGAGATGGTGTAAGTCCATTAAGCTGTGTCACCAAGTACATCACAGCAGTCAGTCGTCGCCTGAAGGGGCTTAGCGAAACTGACAAAACACCCGCTCTACTGATTCTGTTGTTGTACGACCGAGAAAAGAGGAAATTAAAAGAGATGTTAAACTTTTGAGTTGCAATCAAGAATTTACATTTCTGTATGCTGCAGCAATGAAGAAGACTCAACTGTAACCGAGTGAATCCTTAAACACTATGCGACTTTTGCAGTACCATGGGAGTCCAGGATTTCTTTCAGCCTGACAAAACATTCTTGATCACAACTAGGCTACATAGATTAAAAAAATAGTGTCTTGTTCCTGGGAAATACTCTCACTTTCTTGCTGAGAATTAGAGAGATGATCTCATGTATGTATTCTAAATATGAAGCTGGAGCCAGGAGACAGTTAGCTTAGCTTAGCTTAGCATAAAGACTGGAAACAGGGGAAACAGTTAGACTAGCTCTGTCCAAAGGTAAAAAAGTCAGCTTTCCAGCACCTCTAAAGCTCACTAATTAACATGTTTTTATCTTGTTTCCAGCAAAAGAAAAAAAAAATCCATAACCCCTTATAAAACAACAACTTGTTTTACACTTTGGTTTTTGAGTTGCTGGAAGATGTAATGTAGCTGTTTCCAGTCTTTATTGCCTGCAGCTTCATATTCGGCATACAGACATGAAAGTGTCTCATTTTACTGTCGGCAAGAAGCAAATAAGCACATTTCTAAAATTGTTAAATTATTTCTTTAAAGCCATGACTATCTTTAATTACTTTTCATTTGTCACCCCTCTTCGCCCCCAACCCCCACCTCTAAAACAAGTTTCCTGTTTCAAAGGGTACACAAATGCAATATATGAAAGTTTTAATAATCAATTTCACTTTTACTCGTACATCTCACTTTACTTGACACCGTAATAATTCCCTGTTATCACACTGGAGAAAACTGTCTACTCACATCCATTCATTAGCCTAAAACTATTCATTTTTTAACAAAAAAGGGCGAACTCTGCATTTGTGTCTTCATTTGTGTCACTTACATTTCTGCCTGCCAGCAGCAGCAGCAGCACTCATCACAATTAATGAATTGCCTTGAAAAGCAAGTACTTTATTTTTTGATTCTGTTACAAGTGGGTGATTGTTAATAGTAGCACAGGGACTTTAATATCACGCTGTTGTCGTTAATACTGGCTCTTCCCCTACATGTTAGCTTGCTCTAACAGTATTATTCCCTGAAAATTATGTAATTCATGGCTGTATTACTGTGGTCATCATGAAGACTGATGTAAACATCAATGATGTCAGCTTCTCATGACAGTCTCCAATAAATAAGAGCTACAACAAAGGCACTGCCCAACACATAAGGATACATCTGCTGAATGTGTACTAATGAGATACACTGACCTTATGACACCAAATATAGACTGTAAAGTTTTAATTTCACATTTTTATTTTAATTTGGGAATTTTGGATTTGGGACACACACACACACACACACACACACACACACACACACACACACACACACACTCACCACTGGTTGGTAGCATGTGTTAACAGCAAACCACTGTTCCCACCAATCTTCCATCATAAAATTTCCACTTTTGGCAGACTTCATTTTAGCTAGATTTTAAATATAGGGCTTGAAAATGACAGAGCTTTGCGATTTCATTTAAAGGATAGGTTCACATTTTTCAAGTCTGTCTTACAGTCAGGTGCCCATAGTACTGAAACATGTTTTTTCTTGCTGTAATCATTCCTCCTGTTTATTCTGACCATTAGAAGATCCCTTCCTAATGCGCTTACAATGTACATGTGATGGCGGACAAAATCCACAGTCCTACTTTCTTGCAAAAATATGTTTAAAAGTTTCTTTGAGGCTAATATGAGACTTTAGCAGTAATTAGTCTTTTTAGTGCCAAATTCCCTTTTTTGTTACAATCTTTCCACTGTAGCTGAACAAGAAAACACTGTCCGTCAAGAAACAAAGAGGGAATTTTTTACTAAACGAACTAACTGCGGCAGATATCCACTTTATCTGACTAACTCAGACGGCTGAAGACTCGTATTAGCTTCAGATGAACTTTTAAATACATTTTTGCTCATAAGGAGGACTGTGGATTTTGCCCCCAGTCACTTACATTGTAAACGCATTTGGAGGGGATCTTCTAATGGTCAGTATGAACAGGAGGAATGATTACAGTGAGCAAAACCTGTTTCAATGTTCATATGGGCACCTGACTATATTTTAAGACAGAAAAATTGTGAACCTATCCTTCCAAACAGTACTCCCTTGTTTACTCTATATTTTTCATGCAATAACTGACATTATCATGTTTCCAGTTCATTTAACTTAAAAATAATGCAGGATTTGTTGTCCAAAACAAAAACACATAGACATTTTGTAACTATTATTTTAGTTCACTTCGTTCTTACTCAGCGAAAGGCCCCGGGGAGCTGATTCAGGGGTTGCACACATCCACGTGATTATACCTGGAAGCTGCAAAGTCCACATACTGGTCATTAGCTTGTCACCGAACAACTGCACTGCAGCAATGCTCAGACTCACTGCCAGTAAACAACATCACTCAAACTGCAAACTAATCCTGGGAATAAGAGGGAGACTGCTGAATAATGACAAGTCATTTATGGGTGTATCTATACACAGTGAACACTGATATTCATGTGGCCCTTTACAGTGTCTCATCAATTCATTTATTGGACATCTTTTGTCATTTTTTGTTAAACATACATTTCATGAGAAGTCGAGTAGAGGAGCAGTGTAGCATGCATCACATTTCCATTGCAGGCATATAATTACAGTTAATGTGTTAAGAAAAACTATATACAACAACAACAACAAATAATAATAATAATAATAATAATAATGATAATAATATATGATTTTTCAATTTATAAAATTGCAAATATGTGGATATTGGCATAGCCACATTAAACAGCAAGTACTGTAAATTGTCTCTTGTCATTAACACACATTCCAATCAGTGATAGGTTTTAAGATTAAGAGCTCACGTATCAGTTTTAACACTGCAATGAACACTGACTTGATATCTATAAGATTTGCAGAAGATTTCCATCATCAAAACACAAAAATACACACACAATAAATAGCAGTTTGCAACTTGTATGTGTGTGGTATACACAGATGGCTCCTTACGTGACAAGCACAATGATTTTAGAGAACAATATTACATTTTTTTCTTTTCTCCATGAAACAGGTCAATGTTACAGACATTTTCTTGTTTTACATTCAGTGATTCGGAGAACACGACTCCACAAACAATTCACAGAGAGCCAACATGCCTTTTCAATAAGACACTGTCAGTTTTTCAGTCACTCAGCTCCATAACTTTAAAAAGCAGATCGCAGTTTCCCCCTGTGGTGCGTTTTCCTTAACAGGATGAGGTATTTGCCAGAAGAAATGCTTTTTATTCATCACTCCTCCCTCAGTCTGATCAGACAAGTGATGTCGCAGTTTAGCAGTGCAAGATCTTAATGAATGCCTTTCTGAACTCGACATTAAAGGTGGTGTATATGATAGGATTTACAGCACTATTCACGTAGCCCAGCCATGTGAAAGCATTATACATCTCAGCGGGGACCTTGCATTTTGTGCAGTGGGTGTTCAAGATATGTGTAATGAAAAATGGCAGCCAGCATATGATGAATACACCTGAGGAGATATGGGAAAAATGGAAATATTAGAAAAAAGACAGAGAGGTTCAGGAAAGTGAAGAAGAAGGAGGCTCTTATATTAGACTAGGAATGTCATTTTCAATTAATTTAGCTTTAAATAGACCAACACCCATTAACCGGTAACTAACCAGTTTACTTTTAAGAAAAGTTGTGATGTAGCTTTTGTTTCTGAGAGCTGTCCAGCAGTCCAGTGGTCAGAGCTAGCTTGTCTGCCCTGGTTAGCTTGACTTTTAGCCCATCCTTCTTCTCCTCAAAGTGTTTTCAATGTGTTTAGTCACAGTACACACTCCCAATGGCATAATGTACTAGGGCTTGAGCTACCGAACTAGCTCTTTCAGTCCCTCGCCCTCTACCATACTGATTGGCAGCATATTGGTCTCAATCATTCGGCACACCAACTGGGTGATGGCCTAATAACAAAGTAACACCTACGTTGTTATTATGGATAGACCATAGGATTAGCATGCTAGGCTAACAGTCCTATATCCACGTCGTGAAGTCTTTCAGAGCACATAAACACCGTAAACACACCTGTCACCTGCCCAGCATGGTGCTGTTAAACTGGAGACACCACAGCTACACCTAATTTTTAAACAGCACGGCATGACTATGCTAACGATGCTAACCATGCTAACTAGCTGCTAGCCGCCGGGCATCTTGCAAAATGCATCTGTCACCTCTCTTTGTATCTGCGGATTGGTGCTCCTGTCAGTGTCGGAGCCTCTGTGTGAGATGCTTTGGTCGGTAAATGTGTGTTTTTAAAACGTATTTCTTAAGTCCAACTCCTCCGTATGAGTTGGACTCTAAAATACAAGTAGCAGAACGATTTCCTTTAGTTGCATCACTGCCTGTCTTTTCAAACTCTATTTTAGGTCTTACCAAAAATTTTTTGATGGAAATAAAAACCCAAGCAGAGGCAGCTGAGGACCTAAGTCTTGTTGTAAAGAAACAAATATTTGATCTTGAAGACTTTGAACAGAATACCCTGCTGATTTGATGTTTGATGTGATCACTGCACATTGTTTTGCATGTGCAAAAGATAACAAAAACAGTTATTTTGTTGTGGCAATGCTTCATTTCACAGTGTCAGGTCCGCTTCGATGTGTACACTCACATAAAACAGTATTTACTTTAATCTCTTCTTCAATGTAACTGATTATAAATAATTTATACCAAATGGGAATTTAAAAAAACTTCATTAACAAGCTTACCAAGGACGATGGCTAACATCTGAGTGGCCTTCTTCTCCTTCTGCTGGGAGATCTTCCTCTTGCTCATGGTTTTCACAGAGGTCTGAGTCTTGCCATTAGGTAAGGCCTGCGTCTGGAAGGCTTTGGCCACAACGGGTGCTGGATCCCCCATGGCCTCCTTTGTAGGGTCTCCGTTCCTTTCTGCTTTCTGGCCCTCCTCAGGGGGTGTAGGTGGTGAGGAGGTGGGGCTAGCGTTGGCCTTGTTGGGCATCAATAGCTGGTGGCTGGTGGCCAGAGTGTCTCCAAGAGCACACTCAGGCTGCTGCTTCTGTTTCTGGCTGCTGCCACTATTGTTCAGCTCGTCCAGCTCCAGATCCTCCCCCTCATTGGCTACATCTTTAATAAATATCTGAGCGAGGTGAGGAGGAGCAGAAAAAAACAGGGATTTAGATTGTCATTTTTTATTGAGGTTATTGTAAAATAGGAAGCATTTAAAATAATAGGTGACAGATAAAAAGGGTAGATAAATAAATAAACTATTATGCTTTCATTCTTTTTTTTTAGGGTTGCTGTGCTCACAGAGGCGGAAAGTTGCCTTTTCAAGCCAGATTTTGTCTGAGAAATGGAGGAAAAACTCAAGGTGACACCTTGCTATCTTTTACGGGCAAAACAAATGTGTTTCCAATAATTAAACTGTTTAGGGGAAAAAAGGCTGTAAACAAAAGAGCAAAAAAAAAAAAAAAAAAAAAAAAGACACGCACCACTTTCTTCTTGTTGACAGGAAAACTCCCATTAGATTTAACAATCATGGTGCACAGCCTCACATCCTCTGGATGAGTGCACTTATCCTGAAATGAAAACAGCTGTGTAAGGCTAGAAGGAGGGTACAATTTCAAGCCATAACTGACAAAAGGGCTGTCGAAGCACAGGTCCAACTGCCTCCCAGGTCAAATTAGGCTACAATGAGCTCTAGCACAGAAAGACTATTTAGCAAGAATCTGATCCGCAGCTTCAACTGTAGCTGAAAGTCAAGTCCATAAACCTGACAGCGTAATAAACTGTTGAGATTATTTCACCACGATGAAACAAACTCATCCAACAATTAACAGTATAAGTGAAACTTTATTGAAATTAGATTATTTTACTCAATAATGATTATGTATGTCATTTGTCAACATGCTGCCATATAATGACTTCACAGATCATTAAATTATATAGTAATGTATAGGCTGGATTCCCTGTAAAGTGCCATGTTGGTTATGAATGTTTTCCCTGCCTTTTTTCTGTGACACACACACACACACACACAGAAAAATCCATGTTCATGCAGGGTAAATCCAAGCATGAACATGAGTAATGTAGTGCACTGGATCAAAAGCATTACATGGCTTCCTGTGCAGAGCCCATTGAGTTTTCACTACGTCAGTAAAATCAATAACCAGAAAAGCAAAAGGTCATTTAAGGGTCATCATAATTAGCATTGCGTGATGACTTTTCGACACTGAAACGTGCCAATAAATGTAACATTAAGATTAAAACTGGTCTCCTGGATGGAATCAGTTATGGAGTATTTCATTTACATATAGGGGGGAGAAAAACACTTAAAACGCCTCGGGTGAAACTGAGCCTTGCCCTTTCAATCTCCATTGTTTTTTCAGAAAAAAAATCAATCTTCTTCTTGTCTGTGTTTTCCCCTTTACGGTATGTTGTTATGTAATACAATGCCTCTCCATAAAACCATCACGTATAATTGGGTCAAGAAAATTATTGACTGCAGTTTTATGAAGAAAAAAAATAAACTCAAAGGGCAAGTGATTTTTATGTTCTGCTTTCCCCCCCCCCAACTGGTTGAAGAGAAATATCATTCTAAAATCTTCAGCATGTACAGAAAGATAAAGATCTCTGGCATATTAAAGGTGTAAATCAATTCAGTATCATATTGAAGCCATAAAAGTGTTAGTCATAAACAGTAGCAATATTGCTACAGCAGCTCACCTTCAGCGAAGGGGCGATATCAGGGTCGGCAGCCTGACATACACGCTGCTTTGGTTTTGTGTTTACACGTTTTCTGCGCTTCCTCAGGACCACATAAATTTGCACATAAACCAGCAGCGTGATGATGAAGGGAACATAGAAGGACACGATGGAAGAGTACACCACAAAGGCCGGATTGGCGATCACACAGAGAGACTCATCGCGAGTAGCTGCGGAGATAAGCACAGGGCGAATAAAAGCTTTAGACTGCATGTTATGTTCCAGCCAAAAATGGTTTTTTGTTCACTTTAGGTTTTTTTTTTTTGCCACTGTGACTCTTGAAAAAATTTCCACAATAAAATGAGCAACGTGCTGTAGCTCGAACTTGCAGCTAAGAACTGATTATTGCTCTTTGTTTAAAGTCTCTTGAAAATTCACCCAAAACTGTGACCACTCCTCCTCTCGCCTCACTTGGAGGTCATTCACACAATTTTCTTTTTTCCTTCTCCCATTCACTTGGACCATTGCAACCCTTTTTATTCCTACCTCAGTCAGAAATGCCTTATACCTTATCCAGAATGCTGCCACAGGGCTTCTGACTGGTGCCAAATGTAGAGATCATATCAACCCAATTTTAGACTCTTTGTTCTGGTTGCTTGCTAATTTTAGATTTTACTGATTTACTTTTGAAGCCAGCCAAACTTGCCCAGAGCTGCATCACTGACTTTTTAACTCCCTTCATACCAGCACACACTGAGGTGACAGTCCTTAGACAGCTTCTGGATTCAAGACCAAAACGGACCAAGTTAACTTGAGACCGTAAAGGCAGACTCAGATTAGGCAAAAATTGTCGCCACACAAGCACAGATAACAATTGAGTTGTCATGGATACGCTGTGGATGTCACACTTATTGTGCAGTTCATGTTAAATATTTGTTATCTTCGCACTGCAGGGTGCCTGTGGCTCAGGAGTTAAAGCGGTTTGTCCATTAATCACAGGGTTGGAGGTTTGATCCGCTGTCTACATGTCAAAGTTTCCTGGAACCCGTCACTAAACTTCCAATATGCATGTTAGGCGCTTGCCATGCACACACTCGTTCACAAACTTGTGAGCGTGTATGCTCACAAATGGGTAAAAGCACTATACAAATGCACTCCATTTACTACACAAATCTGTGGTTGTGACAGTCTGTGAAAAATAGAAATGTTTTAAACATGAGTTGTTATAGTTTAAAACCAAATGTTGATTGCTTGTGGTGGTTCCTGCTGCTGTTTCCTACATCTCACGTTGGCTGGATCTGGAACAGTTGCGGGGCTCACAACTCCAAACGTCTGACTCCCGGCTGAATCAACATTACATCAAGGCACTCGGAGGGATGAGTGGAGCTTCAAAGTAACAGAATGCGAGCCATGGGAGCTGGTCAGCAACAAGTTGACGCCTTCTAAAAAGTCCTTAATCGGAACCAGCTTTAACTGTAATTCTCAGTTAAAGCCTGCTGGTCTGTGGAATAAACAACCTGAAGGGCTCAGGCTAGCTAAAGGTAGCTACATCTCAGTATGAAGTAATACTTAGGCATAGGTGAGTCTATAAAACTTTGCAAAATGTTTCCTGATAGCTTGTATTCACTTCTGTAGTAACTGCACATGGCCTCTGACATTGACATTCTGCTTTAGTGAAATATTCATGTAAATATGGAAAAAAATGCAGCAGTTGGGTGTTGTACTCTTTCTTACCTGTGTTATTCAGGCCAAACAACAGGGGACATGATATGGCGAAAGACAGCACCCACACCACAGAGATCATTACTGTGACCCGTCTCCTGGAACTGTAGCGAGTGTTGTACAGCATTGGCATTGCAACTGCTGTGTAACTGAAAGGGGTGGAAGGAAAAATAGCCGCTTTAGTTGGAATGTATAAAAACATGACACTTTTCTACAAGCCAACATGGGAAATATGACAAGGGAGTTTATCGAAAACTGTATGATTATACACACGTATGATTTGAATTTGACTTGATGAGCTTAAGGCACATATTATCCTCTGTCTGTTTTTTATTTCTCTTCCTTCACCAGTGGGAGATGATGCTTAAAGAAGGACCAAGAGCATGAAGCCTATGTACAAGTGGTGAAACCAAGAAATGTTGCTTGTCATCTTTCATCAGATCCTTTGTGATGGTGGAGTGGACCTTTTGAAATAGCTATGTGCTGTGTGCTCCAGTTTACAAGCTGTGTTTTTCCCCCAGTGTCTCGCAGGAAAGACCTTATCATTTAACCTTGGTGCATTGGTTGACCTTATTAGTGAGCCTGCTGCAATCACCAGGAAATGCACAGCTTTCTACTGTGCCTCATGCATTGATTTCTGTGTTATGTGGTTTGAAAGACTTTAGACATAAAGTCAAGTGGGCAAGGCTTTCAAGAGACTATTTTGAATGGCTTTGTTTATAAAGTCACATAAGAGACATCAGGATAAATCTAAGGTAATTGTATTATTCCATGTACTGTAATGTTGCCATGGATTGTGTGACACACTTGTGGAAAACAAGTCTTGGGGAAAATAAGCCTCGGGTCCAGAAAACCTTTCTTTTTGGCTCAAGTGTGAAAACGTGACAATTTACAGAGAATTACCAGTTACACTTTTTTTTTCCACCTGCACCTGTATCACAGCTTTGGGGCTAGAAACGGACCTGTCGGCCCCAAGATGGCACAGTTGAGGGTGTGTTGTAATCCTCAAAAGAGTACAACGTAACACAATGTTCGAGATTTTTGTCAAATCAACTGGATTATTATAGAGAGCTGTTAATTCACGTAAACATCTTGAACAGTCTTTTGCTGTTCTCACAGTATTTGGTGTGTCATAATTGTGTGTATGCAAACACATTCAAATATTAAACTGAATATATCCTTTTGAATCCCTTTTGTCAACAAAAATAATAAGCAGCACATAAACTTTACAGAAACATATTTTATTTTACTACATATTACTATAATTTGGGGCCTAACTGCTCAGATGTCATAGTCCATGACTCACTGAAAGCACAATGATCGAGAAATGTCTTTCCAATTCAACTTAAAAACAGTCTAGCTTTTGGCAACATCATTGGAGTGCTGTAAAATCTTATTTGGCATGCGTATATTCATATCACCTCCTACACAAAAGCAGTTTTGTCTGAGGCCCATTAGTTCTGCTTTAAAAGGGGATGTGAGTTAATTGGCCATTGTTGGAGGGCACCCCAACTCCAAACGCTAATAAAGTATTCATCCTTTAACAATACAGTAACTAACTAACTAACAAAATTTTTTAACAGCCTTTGGTCACAAAATTTCAAAAGTAAGTTGTTGACATTTTTTTTGACATTCACAGGAATACAGCTCGTAATGTGATCACCTCCCAATTCGCCCCACATCGATATACAAAAGCAAAGTTTGCAGAGAAAAAAAACAATCCTCTGATGTATAAATTACAATGCTGCCTGGAGCTGCTGAATTGATAAAAGACAACAAATTTGTCTGTGACTCTTATCTGAACTTTCACAAGTGAGCGTCATTTTGGCAGACATTGAGAAATACTCAAGCCAGGGGAAGTGGATCCTGATAATGTCACACTCATCCTGTCAGTGATTAGTATTCACAACTACACAGCAAGCATGCACACGTCATATAAATAATATCTAAATGTAAATGTTGATGCTATTCCTCTCTGGCATGCGTGTAGCATTCATTTAAAATACACACAAACAATGATCTACCAAGAGATTATTCAGACTAATAAGATTTTCTCCACGTATGTATGAGGGGCATTTATATTCTAATTCAGTCACTTCAATAAGAATTGAAATTGTTTGTGTGTGTGTGTGTGACCGTGGTGAGTATTTGTTTTGCATATGGATTTAAGATGCAATTGCAGCCAAGCAGAAAATCTTGTAAAATTAAACATGACGGTATATAGAATGATTGATGATTGAATCATTTTGATGATGTTGTGCCTGCGGTATTTTTCAGGTTTAAGCGCTGCATCCAGAACACACAGATCTCTCACACACCCAGGACATATACTGGATGTCAGGATTACATGATTACTTCCTGCAGTTCTTTTTATTGAAAGCTCAAGCTTTACATGCTCTTCAGATGAGCAGCTTTCCAATTTAACTCTGCTTCCTTTGACTGTACTTTAATTGAGGCACCGTCATTAATCACTGAGTCATCATGCCAGTTCCCAACTAACATGTGCTGTGAATGTATTCAGAAGGAAGAGGTCCTGTGACAAAACATTTAAATAGCACTTTATTTTTATTTAGATAAAACATATTGTCTTATGTCGGATTATTGAATTGGGGATGAATGGAGTTGCTGTGCACCAACAAGTATATTCCCAGGGGTCATTTCTTTCTCTCTTTGAATTGTTTTGTCTCTGTGAATGTTAAATAAATTGGTGCTTTTTCTACAAATTTGGTACTTTAGATGCTTTAAATCAAAATAGAAAATGTACCAGTTTGGCATTTTTGGACTGGATTTTGCTTGTTTGACAATCTTTTGATAGACTGATGCAATATTTAACATTGCATTGTTCATATTTCATCTTGTCATTGTTTTCCTGGGTAGTGATTAACATGGTTTTCTACAAGGATGACCTTTGATGTTTTGATGTTTTTTAACCCCTCTTATAGGAGCTTAATGTAAGATCATATTTTTTCTTGTGTATTGTTATGACAGGAGGCCAGACTGACTCTCCCCTTTCCTCCATCTTTAACTCTCCTTGTTAATACATATTTTTGTAGTTAGGTTGTGTTTGTTTTGTGCCTGACAAATGTCAATGACTGAAACATACGTGCTTCGTTAAAGTTTGTGATGACATTATGCATTAAATTGAATTCTCCTATGCTACTGTTTTACAGGTGTTCATTGGATTATACACACTTTTTAGTTCTGAAATTGCTGTAATTTGTCATATTGAGATATTCACATGTTTAACCCTGGAACATCTGGAGGCCAGTAACTGGTAACTGGTATTGCACTTCCATACAAATATACATGAAATTAGGTGTTATGCATGGTGTGAAATTCGTGTCTGGAAAAGGCATTTAGTCAGTAAATAGACTTGTGGGCTTTGATGATCATGCACTTAAAAGCTACCTGTTCTCTTCTGTTATTCAGAGGGTAAAGATTTCCTTTGGAAATCCATGCAGGAAGCATGACAGACAGGACTAAACAATCTGTGCAGCGGTGAACTCACCGATCAATGCTGATGGCACAAAGATTGAGAATGCTGGCTGTACACATCATCACATCCAGAGTGACAAAGATGTCACAGTGGATCTTGCTGAAGCGCCATTCTCCCACTACCTAGAAGAGAAAAACATCAACAAATGGCAGTTTACAGCACCAGACAACACAACAAAGACAGTGCACTTGCCTACACTTTGGCAGAAATGATGGGTTTTCCTTCTGCAACAAAAAGCAATCCTGACAGTCAAGCCTCCATGTATATTTTTTAATACAATTTCCACACTGGTAACAGAAAGAGAGAGTGAATAAAGAGCACAACTGAACCATGGGAGGAAAGAGTGAAGGAGGTTAAAATGAATACGTACAGAATAAAATACATTTTACAGTATATGCAAAATCCAGTGATCCGTTATATTCATGCTATCAAACAGAATGTTACACCTGACAAGGGGCAGATATTCTAGCTATCTAGATTACATCTTCTCACTGACAACAGAAATAGGAACAGGAAATAAACACTACAGATTATTGCAAATCTACCCTCAATGCTAGTGAGATAATTATCCTATAACATGCACCCAGGTCCTGAGCCCCAAGTGGCTTCCAATCAAAGACATGATAGAAACCTATTTGTATTCATACCGCTGCTGCTTTCTGTTACATGGTCAAACCCCATAATGAAACTAATATCAACAGTGATGCTCTGACAGGCCTGAGTGTTGTGATGCCACCCACCTCGCCTGGCATCACAGCCTACCCGTTTCCTCCCACAGCTCTGAAAAGGGTAAGAAAGATGTGTGTGTTGGGGGGGGGGGCAACCCCTACCTCTGTGTGGCTGATTAATCTTTGTCCCCAGGACATGTCTTCATAAAATTAAGAGTCAGTTTAAAGAGACATATGTTATTGCTGGTGTCTACAACACTAAAGGTGATTGCAGAATGATCCGACAGCCTAATGAGTGCCCTTCTCCCTGTCGCAACCTCTCCTCTTTTCTCCTCTTTTGCATTTTTCCAACCTTTTGCTCCTGACATTTGTCTTCTCTGTGTCTCTCCTCAGCATTCACTCTGCCTGTCTCTCTCTGTCATCACTTCTTGATCTTTCTTTTTCAATCTACAGGTTGCTCCTCTCACCGGCTCCACGGGCCCCACACCGTACTTCTTATATCCTCATCACTGCTGCAGCCCATAACAAATTTATCAGGCTCACAAGCATAGCCATGGGAACATGTTTCAAGTGGGGGGGTGCTGTGGGGATGACGCACAATGTGTAGTAAAAATAATGTTTTGGTTAGGCACCTATTCAAAAAGTTTAGAGTGTATAAGGGCTTAGAACATTATGGTGGAAGTATATGATGGCCATTCACATGCTCAATTATGTCTCATAAATTGATGCAACAATTTTTGGGTTGATACCATTTGTTACACAGATTTGGTGCAAAATTTAACCAGTTTGACCACTCGAGAATTGATAAAAATGGTCAAAAATCCCTCTAAAATACCACATTAAGACACCAAGACCCCGAGGAACACTACAGAAAAATTCATGCTTTGATTTGGTATAAATCATTTGGAGGTATTTGTAAGAATTGCATTTTTTGGCGATTGGATTGTGAGCATTTCTGTTCTGGAAATTGCTAAGAAACCCCCTTATTGTCAATACACCCAGGAAAGCCATACATCCTCTGAATGCCCTCAGTCTCTAGTTTGTGGTTGTAAAGGTTCATGAGGCTGTGATTATCCTACAGGTGACAATAGGTCATTTTATACAGTGAGGTCAAGTTTCAAAAAACACACTACAATGAAATGGCTACTATGGAGACTAACATCATCACACATGAATACAATTGGGCTCATTGAATCCACAAGAGGCTCAGATTTCCAGTCATACCCAATTTATGCAATTCCAAGACTGTTTAGGGACCCCAGTATGCAGAATTATTCAAATACACCATTTTTAGAATAGGCGAAAATAACACATTTATACTGCATGGAAAAAACCTGCATGGCATTAGCATAAAGTGGGTATGTAAAAGGGGAGACTTATGGGTACCCATAGAACCCATTTTTATTCAGATATCTTGAGGTGAAAGGTCAAGGGACCCCTTTGAATATGGCAATGTCAATTTTTCCCTCACCAAAATTTGGAGCGTTATTTAGCCTCCTTCCCGACAAGCTAGCATGACATTTCTTGATTCCTTAGGTCATCTAGTTTCATATGATACCAGAATCTCCACTCTAGCTTTGAAACTGAGTTGGTTACAACCTCGTATACGCCCTGCGGGTGTCAGAGGGTTTATACTTGTGAACATGCAGGTCCTCTACCATCCACAAGGGGGTGCTGCAGCACCCACCGCACCCCTACTTCCCACGGCCTTCCTCACAAGAGCTAAAAAAACCACTACAGGCCCTGATGGCTGCAACGCAGGTCTAATCACATGAGAGTGGGGACAGACATTTGGTGGATGCGAAACTGCTTTTTCACAGCACCATGTCTCAGGCAATGACATCAAAACCAAGCTATGCTAAAAGAGAACAACTGTTATGAAATGTTGACTGTGCGAAATATACTTTTTCTCAATTTTGTCCTTGTTATTTTGCTGCCACTCCTCTGACTTAATTTATGGCTTCAGGCTGTGCATATGTGCATAGTGTTCATAATTCAGGATGTATCAGCATTCAGACTTAATTTGCAAAGGTAAGGTGTTGGGAAATTGAAAATGCAGTAATGGAGACTGGGGAACTCTGCAATTTCAGACATCACTTAAAAAAAGTGAAATGAAACTAACTCATCCTGCTCTTTCATCTCAAACTTGGCTGTCTTTATGGAATTCATAAGAATAATAATAAGCAATAAACTTTATTATTGTAGGACCTTTCATAGAAGTGCCTACATAAGAGGGCAACTTGAAAAGTACTACAAAGACAAACAGCTGTTCAAAGAACAGGATACATTCCTTGCACATATTACATGTCAGTGGCATAACAAATAATTTTATGCTCATCATTTCTCTTTGTATCACAAATTTTGATGGACTTGCTTATTGAGGGAAGAGGGAATACTGTAATTGCATCATGACATTCATCTACAAAGCTCTCCCATTAAAGATTCATCTCCTCTCTCATTTAAATCTTGTAACAACAGTATACAATTCATTAATTACTTAACCTTAGATTAGCATTATGGGTTCGCACGTTCATGCACTATGCACCTTTTCAACAGAATAAACTGCACTGAAGCTAGATCCTTTCATTTCACTTGGAGATTTAGTTTTACTATTTGATATTTTTATTATTTTTATTTTATATTATTATTTAATTTAGTCCTATTTTGTCCTGTTTTGTCTGTTGCTGTTGTTGACTGGCTTTATATGTCTTGTTCTTGTATGCGAGCTGGATGGTTTTATGACTTTTCCTTGTTCTCAGGTCTTTCTTGAAAAAGATATCTTTATCTCAATGACACTACCTGATTTAATAAAGTTACTAAAACTTACTGTATGAGCATAACACATTTACTAATATAATGTTTTGAATACAGTCTTAATGTCATTTTAATGACATGACATTAATGACATTTTCTAGTCTTGAAAACTCCATTGTCAACCCAATATGAAGCCTTTTAAAAAGTGAATGGTTTAAGTCTGGGATGAAAAGGTCCATTTCCCCCCCAAAAAGCACTGGTGCATTTTTAATCACCTTGATTTTAAACAACTTCTAAACCTGAAGTCAAGCATAATGTGCCCGACATATGTGCTCTGAATCAGTCACACTTGGCAGAAAGCGAAAACTGTGGTAATTAATGCTAATTTAGCATTTAATAATAAAGGGCAAGTTAAATGCCCTGCCCACACTCTGTGACTAAGCTCTCACTGTAGTTCATGCTAATACATTATTAACACGAGAACCTCATTTACCGCCACGGTCTGTGACACTAAAATATCTGCATGTCTGCAGATAGATAGAGAAAAAGTAGGGAGTGTGTATCAGGCGAGGACAGAGGTTGTTAGGTCACAACATTGCTACCAAACACTGAACAGATAACGGGTGTCATTATCTTAAGAAGTGGAAGAAGAAGCAGCATGTTTTGAAGAACATGAAATGAGTAAATAAATTTAAAAAAGCCTCTCAACCAAAGCTCAGCTGTTGTGAATTCCTAATCTTCACTTTCCAAATTTAAATTTAGAGATTAATATAAACTTTCTTTTTGATGTGTTTATCTGTATTTGACTGTTAACCTTAATCAGTAGATTCAGGCAATCAGAAAAATCAACATCCCCACTTTTATGTTTCTTATTCGCAGGGATTTATAGTATTAGTAAGTCCAAGTAATACTGTCTCAGTTTATCCCACTTCACATTAGCAGGCGGTCTGACAGCCTTAGATGGGTATGCCAAAATGAGATGAGCATCTCACTCCAAACACATGCTGGGTAATCCATTTTGACTCTGACAAACAGCCAGTGCTTAGTTCTCAGCATATTAATCTGTGGAGAACTTCACCAAGATTGTTGTTATTCGTCTAGGGATGAAATGATTATAAGACAGATAAGAATATAAATAGGGTGGAGTACTTCTCTGTGTAAGAAACTGCTTAAGTGGGATTGTTCTTGTTGCCTGGAGTTGGTGTGTATCACCCTTCACCCCCCCACGCACGTGTTCAGGAAAACATTGTGAAACTGTAATCAATTCTTAGGCTAAATGAAATATTCAATCATGGCAGCCTCTGATTTACATGGAAATTCCTGTGGCTCACATAAATAATTTGGTGACAGAATGTGTGATCTAAATGTGCCTAAATTTATCCTGCGAATCAGTTAGTGAGCAAAACAGCAACAGTCCTATAATGTAGATCCACCGCCATCGATCCTGTATGAACCACCAGACCACACAAGTATCCTGTTTCAGAGTTTCTAACTATTTTTCATGCTTGTTCCTGTCCTCATCTTATAAGAAAGGACTGTGTGACACTGGTGGCCTTTCTCCAAATTTAAAATAAGAAGCAGCAGGAGATTCCAGCAGAAACAAGACAGCAGCTGTAAAAATGTTCTTGTAGTCCAATGTTTATATGTCAGCAAAGTAAGGTTACAGGAAACATGACTTATTATGAAACGTAACCACAATCTTTTTCTAATCTTAAAGCGGCTATAATCAATATTTTTACATTAACAATGGACCACATGTCTACTTATATGTGAAAAGTGTCACTCCTACCTACACCCACAGATAATTATCACCAGACTGTGCTGTTCCCCTCAGCTCGACGGAGCATTTCGGCATCCTTAAGCTCATTGTTGTGGTTTTTTTGTGGTACAGAGGCAACTGCTTGCTAACAAGTTCACCATGGTGATAAAATGTCAATGTTGCCTAATCATAACCATACATTAACCATAGTTTATTCGCCTTAACCATACACAAATTGTAGAAAGCAATAATAATTTAGCAAAACTGTAAAAAAAAAAAAAACATGGTACTGGAAGTAAAAAACAATCAAATTGAACATAATCCGGAGTTTTGCACAATCGTCTGATTGCTCCGAAAACACACACAGAACTACGACTTTTATCTAGTGAAATGTTTCAGTTTGGTTCCAGTGCTCATCACAGTCCATGAACAAAAACAGTTAGCAACACACACCTGTTTAATTCAAACCACTTTACATAATTAGAGACTCGCTTTTCTGCTATGATAGAAAAATTAATATTTCATCGAGAATGTTATATGCTACAATTTGGAGCTTTGATAGCTGAGAGCTGGTTACAATTCAACTCCCACTTTTCTAAAATGGTTTGATCTAGGCTCCCTCTGTGTGCGAGACAGCAAGTAAATAATTCTGATAAACAAACAGTATGCAGGTTGTATACCTTGTGGACAAACAAACTTCAGTCTGATAATTGGCGCCAATATTCACAAAAAAACAGCAACAGCATTGGAATAGTAATTTAATACTTGCCAATAGCAAAAGTATTAATATTCTTGTAAGATGGTTGAGTGACACATTTCCAATCACCATTGTCCTGTATGTACAAACAGATATACATACTGACATGGAGAGACCATGACATCCCATGGATTCATACACTGTAATCTGATCAGAGTGATAATCATCATGGCTCACTGAGAGACGCAGGGGGATTAGAGTCCCTGTAGTCTTAGATTGCCTTTCTCAACATCAGACAGCGTGACCTAAAGCCTGATGGTCAGAAATAACCCCAGGACCACGTAGATAGACAGAAGAGATGAGCAAAGACAGAGAGATAGAGAGATATTTTTCTGTACGATAGCCCACATCCTGCTTGCTATTGATTTCTTAGACTGGAGATGATTTTATGCTTGACCCCAGTCTCTGTTCTGTTTTAGGCTACGCTGGTTAGCAGGCATTGATGTGTCATAACTGCTTTTCAAAAACAGGTCTGGATTATCCCTCACAGCAGAGAATACAAAATGATGTATCCCAGAATTAGGAAGAATTATTCATAAACATCTGACCTCTGACTGAACGGACTGGTCTGACATTTTGACGTTGTCACATAGTGCTGCTACATTAACCACTGCAGGACTGATATTTACAATGCTGATGTGAACACATTAACCTTCACCCTTGTTTCACCTTGAGCCTCTGACCTGCTGATAACTGCGGGCAGCTTGCTTGGCTCAAACCCTTTATTCACCGTTATTTTACTGGTGCCAGATTTCATATAAATGCTTGTCATATCTTTAAAATGCTTTCTTATTTTTAACCTTTTAATGCCAAACCGAATTCTGTCTTTTATGTTGATTATATTCTTTCCAACAGTGAAGCATAAATTGCATTCAGAGTTTACCCTCTTATGTTTTATTAATGGTATGAACCTTCTAGCTATTATGCTGCAAATCTGCAGATCCTTATTTCTAATTTATACCCACTTTTGTTTTCTAATCCTGGTCCAATGACACAAGATGAACACACAGAGAAAAAGAGGTTGAGAGAGAGAGAGAGAGATAGGGAGAGCATGTCTGCTGTATAGGGCATGTCAGCTTATTTATGTCTCTTCGAGTATGTACGAAGAGTGCATGTGTGTGTGTGTGTGTGTGTGCATCTCTGCTCTCCTACCTCCAAGTAGACGACCCAGGGCATAACCAGTGTGGCCACCAGTAGGTCAGCCACAGCCAGGCTGACGATCAGGTAGTTGGTGGTGGTCTGCAGAGCCTTCTCTCTTGACACAGCCATGCACACCAGCACGTTGCCGAAGACGATAACGAAGATGAGCAGCGTAAGCAGCATGGCATAGTAGTTGTAAGGGTGCTTCTGCTCTTGGTCTGTGTTGTTGAAGCCCCATGTTCCATTGTCATAGAAACTGTCATTATAGGCATACTGGGTAAAGACATCCATTAGCTGTGAGTGACGAAGGCCAAGAACAGGCCCTGCAAAACATGAAGACACACAGAGAGAAAATTGCATTTGTATTTATGTAAAAGTTTCCAAAGAGTTTGTGAAGAAATAAAAACGATATTAATCTCTTTAACCCTGCTGCACCCAGTAATGGGTCCTTTATTTTAAATTATAGTGGAGATCCCAAATGTGTGTGAAATGATGTAGCGTGTGTAATGATCTACCATATTTCCATCTGATGAAACAAAAACCATAAATACTATGGTGTCTTGAACTTAGGGGGAAATCTAGACTTAATTTAGAGAACTGGTGGAAATTAAACTTGTAGCTGGTTGCGAGTGACCTTGAGTATAAAACTCAAAAGCACAAAGTCTGCATTCAGTACAACATATTGTTATATATAAAATTTAAAAATTCCCTCCAGTGCACAGACTTCTGACTCATGTTTAACAAGTTCTCATTAATGATAAATGTGCGTTTCATTTCATTCTTTTTGTAAGAAAGTCGCAAAGTTGTAAGCACCCCGTGGAGTTTTCTTGTAAGCAAATACACTAGTTTGCGTTTACATTCAGTGTTTCTAACCAAAATTCATTGTTTGTATCCTTGAAACATGCCTTTCCATCCTCATAAACATTTTTAAAATATTTTGAAACCTGCACTTTCCATGTTTAAATTCTTAGCAGTCTTCTTTTTACCTGCCTTTTCCAGGAAAATTGCTATATTTCTTGGCCCATTACCGCCGCCAACTGATAATCAGTGGAATAGTGTGGCTTGCGTGCCCTCTACAGTTAGCAGGAATGTGTGCCGTGTCACCCACATGCTCATGCGTGTATTCGTATGTCCTTGTAAACACGCTAGTGGAGACACAAACTCATTGAAATATTGCTTCATGACGCTACTAATGTTAAAAAACTGGAGAACAGAGGACTGCAAACAAGAGCGTAGTCTTTCCAGTTTATTCAAACACTCCCAAGTTGACGCCCTCAGCCATCAACAGAAGTGTCTGACGAAGAGCGTACTGCTTTTCACTGCAGTCTGCCTTTATACACACACACCATGACAACTGCTTGACACATATGTCACTCTTTCTGACAGGTCTACCTTGTTTGGCACTTGGCCAAATACAGAGAAGACATGCATAGACATGAATAGAAGAAGGAACAAACACAGGTGTTAGGTTTTGTCACATAGGCGTTTCCAAGTTATGTGACCATGCCTCAAATAGAATTATCGATCCCTTCTTGGTCCAGGGAAGCATTTTCCTACTACAAAGGGTTTAGCTGGCAATTTTCAATATTGAAATATGCACATGAGGTTTGTTGAAAATAAGAAGGAAAAAAGGAAATGTCAGGTTTGTTAGTGTCAGTATTTGTGAGGCAAGTGGATCTGTCTTCCACTGACAGATGGATCACCATGATTTAGGAAACCCTAATTAATGGCATTGTGCTAGAAAAACTCAACACGTTCCATTAGAGCAGACTGAATGTGTCTTTTGTTTTTTAATCAAAGAATGAGTGTAACCACACGTGACTAAAAAATACAGTAACTTTGAAACAGACTTAGGTTACCAGACAGGAAAGCATGATAATCCATCATCACTGTAAACACTTTTACAACCGTGTTACAGCCCAGCTTGCAGTTAATATACATAGAGGAATTAATTCAGCTTCTCCTGTAAACACTATGGGATTTTGGCTAGAGGAACTAGTGTGCACTTTTATGTCTGTGTACTTTACATAATTCCACAGTTTGATTACACAGCATTCACTGTTTATCTAAATCACTTCTCAGTAAATTTGACACTAAACATCATTTAAATCTCAGATTTGCCACTGTCACATTATGAAACCCACTCCTCTGCAAACTAAATGAAGCTGTAAGTCTCATCTTTTTAGAATAACATCAAAAACACACATCTTATTTTACAAAACCCTTAGCGGTGCAGTTCCCTCATACCTGTCTAGATTAATGTCTGTCATTCCCCACTTTCCAGCTCCATTTTCACTCCCTCCCTCTCTCACTCACACCATAATTGATTCTACAGCCTTTCAGGCAGCTGCTCCTGCTGCCTGGAATCTACTTCAAATCCCAATCTACATCTAACTCATCTCTGCACCTAATTTAATTTCCAGAACACAACAATTATTTTCTTACTCTTGTAATAGTTTCCATAGATAGATAGTTTTTTGTCTTGTACTGTACGTTAACTTGCTTTAGTTGTTAGGTTATGACTGTTATCTATCACTGGTACCTGCTGACTGTTGCAGACATTACTGTAAAATCTGGTTAACTAAAGATAAAGAATGAATGAATAATATGGAGTAGTAAGAGATACATTCTGTGCTAAAATGCATGTGCAATATGTGCATATGCAATGGTGCAACACCATTATTACAGCTTTGCCATTCCAAAATCCTAATTTTCTTTGAGCCAGAAAAATGACACTATACATCATAATGTCAGTCGCCAAAAATGACCTATAGTTACGTTTGAGTGACAGAAGCCATCTAGTGGCTGTAGTAATGATGAGAGAAGTGACGCAGTTCAGATGACGTCTATATAAGGTGACAAATTTCTATATTTAGAGGTGGCAGGTTGTGTGGCTGGTTAGATCCTAACTTGCAAAAAGTGGACTTAGCTGCAGGAGATCGTCATGTTCGCAACCACGAGTCAGAACGAAGGTTGCCTAATTTTAAGGAAGTAGTAACTTTAACCCACACCATGTTTCAAGTGGTCATTTTAACCCAAACCACGATCTTTCCCTGACACTAACCAAGTGATTTTTGTGCCTAAACTGAACCAGACCCTAACTAGAGCACTGTCATACCATAAAACATCATTATTTATTTAGATTTTTTTGATTTTGTAACGGTTTTGGAAAGCACAGACACAATTTTCACATTGTTTGACCCATCTTTTAGGTCACAAACATACAACCCTGTCTCCTAGAAATTATGCTACTAAATTGCAACAGAAAATATGTTTTTTGTAAGAAAATGTAATGCTTTCCAGACTTTTCTATGGTTATGTTCAGGTACTGGCAGCACTTGGTTAAAGTTAGGGAAAGATGATCTTGGTTTAATTCAGAACAACAGTCAGACAGCAATCACGTTTGCCAACATGGTAAGACAGGGTTGCAACACTGAACTGTTGCAGCTTCAAGCTGTCTGGATCCTGAGGAAGCAAAGAAGACCAGGATGCTCCCTGCATGTTTCATGAGTAGGTGTTTCTATGCAGCCTTTTCTTTCTTTCTACATGATGTCTTTTGTCTTGTCTGCCTACAAAATATAGTGCTAGAGGCATACATCCAGGAACATACATCCAGGTTGTCTTTAATAAACCTGACACATGAAGCCATGTTTTGCTTTGAGTTTTTTCCAGGCAGTGCTTTTCTCCATGCTATCCTTAATGATTCATCTCTTGATCAGTGTCCTTGTAGTGCCAGAGATGCCTGCAGTTGGTACCCTATAGCTTGTCATCACCTCCTGGAGCTTAGTATGGAGCCCCTGAACTGAGTTTAGCAGCAATGTTGACTTTTTTCTGTATTTCTCTGCTTAACTGTTGACTTGTGAAGGCCAAACTGTTTAGACATGTTTGTGTGCCCTTTCTAGCCTCATACGAGTACGAAGTGTTCTTATTCAGAGGTCCTTGGAAAGCTCTGCTACACGTTTCACTTATGAAGGACAGACTCTCTTAGTAATTTGTGAATTTTTTAATGGGGTTGCGTACAGCTAACCTACAGTGCATCTGAATGTCACTGCGCTGATTAGTTTACCTTATACTTTCACTGAGGTTTGCACACTTTTTTCCAACCTTGACTGGGAATGTGAAGACATGAACTACTTGTTGTATGTTAATTGTTTATCTGCTGTTTTTACTTTTCAGATTATGTTAATTCACCGTCATTGCTGAGATCATACCACAGTTTTTTTTAGAGCAAAATAAAAATATAGAACAACATCAAACAGCACTTTTTAAGCCCAGTGGTCAGCTAAATTAGTTTTTCTCGATCACTTACACACTATAACTGGGCCTATTATGTAACTTAACATCCTGACTGATGACGCCATCTATCAAAAGACAGACCCATTTCCTAACACTCTAAACGCTATTCCCCTGTTTTCACTCGTGCTCATTTAGAAAGCACTGGCATTCAATATCATTAACTCAAAGTCATCACAGCTGGACCCAATTAACAACCCCAGGTGGAAACACTAGGAGTAGAAATTATTCACACACCAATCAGAACCTGAGGATAGATAGAAAACAGGGGTCAGTTCATGTGTTTTAGAACAATGGATCCACAAAAACCTGAGGCAGAATAAATTCTTTCTTTATGTGCAAACTGTTGGTTTATATTGGTTTACATTGGTTTATATTGGTAAATACACAGAAATTATTATACTGTATTCTACATTATTTATCAGTTGAATATTTTTACAGTACATTTACCTTTTCACTCAATTTCAGTTTATTTTACTACAGTATGGTAGGGAATTAAATCATTTGAACATTTATACATGTTGTGTTCATTATTCATTATTCATTATTGATTGCAGTAACAGGTTTTTTACCAGTGTGTAATTGCTATTTTGTAGTGTATGTGTATTTGATGGCTTTTGTGTGACGTCTGAAGGCAAAGCTTAGTTTAGATGTAAGATTACATGGTTTTGATTGGAGAGTTTGGTTTTGACATGGAAGTTTGAATTTTCTGAAGATGAGTGTGCAGTTATACATTTGTGTTTAGAGTTTTGGGAAATGGAGCCTAAATTCAAGAAATGTGTCTTGGCAATCGAGAAAAACTGTAATAAGACAAGTTACTGGAGGAGGGTAGAGGACAGCCTCAGTGCAGGGAGTGAAGGGAGTGAAGGGGAGTGAAGGGGAGAAGGATTTAGATAGAAACAGCGAGAAGAAAGAGAGAGAGTAAGGGAGAGAGTGAGGGGAGAGTGCTCTTGTTAGGATGTGTAAGCATTGCTCTGGGGCACCAGTCTGTGTGTGTACCCTGCAGATGCCCTGCGCTGTCTAATCTTATTTATTTGCCCGCTCTACTTCCTTACTTACAGTACGTGAGACTGTTCTCACTGCTGGCCTGATAGCTGGTGCTTGCTTATAAACAAAAACCTCTGCTCTCCCCCTGCTGCCCCCGACAACTTTTATTCTATAAATGACGTCCTCTGTGACCTGCACCTGACAATGATAAAAAATAATAATAATGATGTCCTTCTCCACAGGTAAGTCAGAGGTCAGGGCCAATGATATAAACCGAATGCTAAAACGTGAACCAATTTGCCTGATTTGAATTCAGTGTCACTATGGCAATCTTCTAGTTTCTGTTTGTACTGTACTTATTTCTTATATATCCTCACTTAGGCTACAGCTTGAATTGACTAGTCAACCAAACTTTAAAATTAAAATAATGTGTGTTTACATTGCACAGACGCACAGGGACCTACCAACCAGTAGGAGTCGCTAGTGCAGCAACAAAGACATAATCCCTCACTGGCTTCCCACTCACGAACCCTGCCACTTGTGTTTTATGAGGTCATCCAGTTAAATCAGGGATTGCACAGAGGTTTCTGTGGGAAAACAATTTTTCCGCCTTGTGATGTGGTCACTCCTTATTTTGCTTTCAATATTTTGATATTTGAAGCAAACAGACTACCCACTAGCCTGGGAGCTGCCTTGTTAATATTTATTTGCTTATACAAACTTACATAAATTAGTCTGACCCAATTGCCATCCTGTGTTTGTGACAAATCCCACGGCTCTGTCTATCACATGGTGAGATGATTAAGCACCGAATCAGCAATCATATTCTCACCCACTGTACCAAAAACATGTACAGGAAGGTTCTTCCAGGACATAGGAGTGTTTGTTTGCTCTTTCTTAAGAGCCACTATTCAGAAATAATCAGATGTTACTTGGAGAAGGTGAATTAGCCACACAACTATGAGGTAGCAACAAAGAAAGATAATCATGGATTGAGCACATGATGCTTTCAAACACAAAATTTGAAAACACAAACAAAATCTTTTTGATTTTCAGTCTGGTTTGGGGTTCTCAGGGTAGTATGCAGGGTTGATGCTACTCTGAAATTAGACTGAATTGTCTTGTCATGTAATTGGTATGGCATTTTTGTCTCACAAAAGAACAAAGATGTGATATAGTAAATACCAAATGATGAGCAAAGTAAAGACCTGACTATCAGACAATAAGGTGCGACTAGCCTCTGGTTCAAGGCCTCTGAATCGTCACCAATATCTAAAATTTGATTCACAGGTTTCATGTTTCCCTGGCTGCAGAAACAGCTGGGCCAATCAACGTCTTTGTAAGGTTGAGAATGTCACCAAATGGTCCCTGACACAGAATCCACGCAAGCATGGTGACAACCTACACAGCTGCTGTATTGAGGCTGGTGTAAATTGACTGAAATAAAAGCTCCTGAAACAGAACAAAGCAGAGCAGTGTGCACTTGAAGGCCTTTCCGCAAAATAAAAATGTTTTTGCTGTTTTCCCCATAGGTCCTTGAAAAAAGTTCAATATATCAACTGGCCCCTGTGGTACTTGAGAGAATAGTTTGGGAGAATTCAGTGATTATAATTGTTCATATTTTGATGGAGGGTTAAGGAAAAATAAGCTGAAAGCTTAATAGCCACACAGCTTGGAGTACACAGTGACAATGAAATAGTTGAAGAGCGAAGAGTTAAATGGATATTTAACTCATTTTACTCATTTCACACTCACATCACAAACAAGATGATACCTCAATCCACATGACAAACATCAAGCTAACTGCTCTAAGCCACTGCTAACAACTGCTAACACGGCTTCTGTGTTGCCTGTAAATGGCATCGGGTGGATGCATACATCCGTCACAGTGATTGGTTTGGGCAAATACTAAATGGCTTCTACCACTCTCAGACAGGACTGTGTCTGTCTTGATCAAAGACTTGGCAAAGTAAGGAAACAGGGTTGCACTTGATTTTGAAGATGTTGTGCAAGTAAAATGCCAGAAATAGATACCTGGCCAGGAAAACTAAATTGAATGATGAATTGAATTGAATGCCTGAGCTATTTGCCTACTGCTCAGTCTAGTAAATGGACTGCATTAATGTAGCGCCTTTGTAGTATTATCGACCACTCAAAGCACTTTACAATACATGCCAAATTCACCCATTTACACACACATTCATACACTGATGGCAGAGGCAGCCATGCAAGGTGTCAAACTGCTCTTCAGGATACAGCACTTCCTATTCAAAGTGCCCCACAAATATGTACTTTCTTGACTACTTTAAGAAGGTAGGAAAACTTTAATGGCAGAACGCCGGAACTAACAGACCTGAAACTTGATAGATGTAAGACTAGGATGAATACTTTTCTTTATATATGTCAGTGCAATGAAGTGAAATAAACTGCCTCATGTAATTATAGAGGTGCCAAATCTGGTATAGCAAGCAAATGCAATTGAAGGCTGCTCAATAACTGTTTCAAATAAAGCAGGATATTTTATTATACAGGTATATTTTTATATGTGATTCATCTTGTTGGTTTTATATATTATTGATTTGATTGCATTTTGGAATAAAAAAAGTACCACTGATTGTTTATTGAGTTCATTCTGCCCCTTTTCTTTTCATGGAATAAGGGTGAACAACCATCACTCCATAAAAATAACACTGGAAATTGTGTGCCCTGGTGGTCTAAGTTGGGCATCGTGTATTTTACCCTGGATTGTTTGTTGTCAAATAAAAGGTTTAAATGATTAAAAAAATGAAATAATAACCATGATGAATGTCATAATTTTACAGAAATAATAATGTCAAAGGTGCAATAAATAGAACAGAGCGCAATCTGGCAATTACATATCTGTAAAGGTTTAATTGTGTTACTGATTAAAAGCATTTTTTGTGTGATTATTTTTCGAGGTGCTGCTTTGAAAAAACACCTTTCATCATGTGCTTTTTGAACAAACAAAAGAAGACATTGCAGAAAACAAGCGAACAATGTCACAGTGCATATTATTTTTGTATTTTGTCATGATGTATTATCTTTTGAAGCTCTCTAGTAATTAGCTATCATTTGTCATGTGTCATGTAAAGTGTAAATAAGAACAGCAGTCAATAAGCTGGTGGTAAGAAAAACTCTCACCAAGCAAACTCAGATTTATAAAATGACCAGAATTACGACTGGATGCTTTAACTTCAGAGAGGAGTTTACAAACACAGATAGAAACTAAAGTAGCCTAGTGGGTGTTTTTCATGTCCTGTTAAACAAAACTGGCTGCCAGAAAAGTAAACAAAGTGTGAAAGCATTGCTAAAAAAAAAAAAATCAAAATTATATTATAACTGAAATATGTGAAAATTGTTGCAGCAGTTGCATCAGTTATTTGATGTGTAATACAAGTGTGAGTGTGTGCTTTAATTACTTTGGCTCCCAGTGTTGGACCTTTTTTGGGCATTGTGTGTGCTGCCAGTAGACAAGAGAACTGAGAACCCAGGAAGCCCAGTAAATCATAAAATGTAAAAAAACAATCAATCAGCATGTAGAAAAAGAAGGCTGAGTTTGAACCACAAACTGAGCTGACACAATGTGCTTTTCAGCTTAAATAACGGTTTAACTGTATGTACACCAGCATACATATACAAATGTAAAAGCACATACAGCACACACAAGTGCACACAATTACAAATACATGTACATGGCAGCACTGATTAAACATATTACAACTAATATTTTTTACTGTGCAAGCAGCACGCTACATAATGTGTTTACACTTTACTTCAAATATCTCCACAAATCCAATTAAAATTCAAACATCTTTTTTATACTTGGGGATTTGTTTTCAGTCTAATTGACAGACTTATAATAACATTGCAAAGATTTGACTTGTTCACTCTCGGGAAGAGCGAGACTGCAGAGCAGCAGACTTCTTGCTGGCCTGATTTGATAGATCAAAGTTTATGTCACAAAATGCAATTCTGTAGTAAAACAGCATGACAATATTTAGAATGATGACTTGCAAACTGTGTGCTTGGTTGTAAATGAGGGCGGTCTGGGCTACGAGCGTTCTTTGCACTTGTTCAGAAGAACTGTCTAAAGCAGCAACGGGAAATAACTAATATCATTTCACAGACTCGATTTTTCAAACTCTCAATACTGTTGAGTTATGCACGGCACTTTAGAAAGTACACTGTGGGTGGATAATAAAAACTAATGAATGTAATACAAGTGCATAAAATTGGACATTTTTAGAAATACACTTTTGCTGTTTTACCCACAGTTAGAGGAGAAGATTGATTAATTTCATTACTGTGCAGCACCAAGATACATAGACCCAGACCCTAGCGTAGCTTAAAGACTTGAAGCAGGATAAACCATTTAAGTTAATACATATTATATATATATACGAGAAAACGAGGTGATGTGGTATAATAAACCACTATAGACGTGACAAGTGTGCAAAATGTATCTATGTGGCTCTGTCCTGCTCTGTATCGGATTTGGGGATGTTTACACTCCAGTAATTTCTGCCAAAACTTGTTTGCTGGCGTAGCATTATGTTAGTCAAACACATCATCATCATCCTAAAATCCTTTTTCTTTTGTAGTAAAGTAAATCGTGTTTGAAAATGTGAATACAAGCGTTAACAAGCTCTGCTCTGCAATATAAGAACAATGCTGCTCCTTCTTCATGTGTCTAGAAGCTGACAATTTTAGCCTGCAGTCTTCTAGCTTTAAATATATCATGTATGTAGCCATCAAGACCCATATTTTTGCATATTTAAGACCCTTTTTTAGCATTAGAGCTACCTACAAGAGATAAATTCTGCTTGTGACAGTCGTAATTCCAGCGGCAAAATTGCCAGTCATCAAACAGAAATTAGAAATTAGTTTACTTCTGTGTGAAATCAAAGACCCATTGTTTTAAAAACTCAAAAAGGATTTCAAGTAGTAAATTCTGGCAACATTATCATTATCATTGTCATTTAAGATTGTTATGCACCGAGATTGTTGATTGTCAGTAAGAAAGCTGGAAACTGGGGTTTCCAGCTTTCTAACTAACAGGGTCTTTGAGATGCTAAATGCAGTTGAGTCACAATGTTTTTACACCCCTATCTATTATAGAGGCAATGATTTAAGAATTTGGAGTAAATCAAATCAATTAATGTGGATTGGAAGCACTATAATGTTGAAAATGTCCCTCTCTCACAAACACAGCACAACCAGTATCAAGAAAGACACACTAAGATATATATATATATATATATATATAGAGGTTTAATAAAATTAAACAGATGGATTGCTGAGCACCAGCTACAGTATATCTAGCTCTCGTTATTAAACAGGTTAAATAACCAACCAGTTGAACTCTGAATTGTGAGCAGTTGACCTGTCCTGGATATAATCCTTAAATAGCCTGACCTCACTTTCTACCCACAATCCCTCAGTCTCACATCTAACCGCATCCTCTTATTCCCAGGTGACCCCAGCACTGATCTATGAAAGCAGGAGGCATTATCTGACTATCCTGGCTTTCCACAGTAGTGACAAGGCTTTTCTCTGCAGACTGGCGATCTCCCTGGCCTCAACTGCCCAACACAAACAGATAAGAACCACAAGTGAGGATGTTTGTCTTGTACCCAGTAACTACACGTCTTCCATGTAGGGTTTGGCCGCTTGCTTTCTTTCATCAGATAAAGAGAAGAATTTCAGATAGAATAGATAGAATTGTCACTGCACACAACAAGAATAAAACATATATATTTGCTTTAACCTATAAAACAAGATATAAAACAATATGATAAAAAAGAAAAATATTAGCAGCTGAGATATTGTACTTCAGGATACTACTACTACTAGTATGAGGTAGTATCCTGGTAGAGAGCAGTATGAATATATGGGTGTTTCTTATAGTTTACTAGTGTCCATGTTGTTATCTCCGCCACGCATAAGCCTGGAGGGGAACATGCCTTTGGACATGTGCGTGCGTGTGTGTATCTGTCCGCAGCTAATCTCGCATACTACTGGACCCATCAGCCTAATATTTTTTGCCCACATTTATGACTGTTTGCTCAAGGACTTAAGGTTGCAGTGATTCACAGTTTTTGAAAAAACCTCTTGTATAATGCCATTGACTGCTCTGTTTTATACCGCCATTGACTGGTGACTCCTCACCCCTCTTAACCGGCCGGCTGGGGCCACAATTGATCAACAAACTGCTTCAGTTTTGAATCTTGTTTCCACTAGGGACAACCAATCATGCCACATGGGATCAATCGGTGCCAAATTTCATTTTCTTGAGAGCAGGTTGTGTTGTGAATTCAAATAAACATTGATAAGATTCCCTATGAGCCTATTGTAAAGCTTAGGCTTTCATCTTTTCAAAAAATTGGATCAAAAATTGACATCCATAGAAAAGACCAAAAGTTTGGTCTCATCTTGAACCATAACATCTGCAGATTAAATCCATACCCGATATGTTATGATCCACTAAAGTTAGGCACAATATGAGATGAATAAATTATCTTTGCTGCCTTCTTGACTGTACACACCTGGTGGAGATCTGCACTGAGTGCACATTTCTAGTTGTTTTAGATTATAGCCAGCAAGTTATGGTGTAATTATTTTTGCAATAATGGGGCACTTATAATTACCGGGTATCATAATTTAGTTACACTGGAGCAAAATAGGCACAACTTTACCCAGTAAATTTCTCCTAATTAAAATAGTTTAACCTTAATTCCGAGTTTGTGTTTTCCTGTTCCTGTAACAACCGTATTATACCCCAAATTATTTCAATTACAAAAAACTTAAACACCATTATCTTTTGGCTGTAAACTTTCTATTGCTGCCAGTTACAATGATAATGGTATTTTAACATTAGCCTTTTTTTTACAGTGCACCATACATAACAACTGGTTTGTAATTGTAATCAAATCTCCAATCACTTTAAATGGTTTGTAAATTGGCGTCAGGCGGAGAAAAACTAATAATCAGGCCAGTTCCTTGTTGTTGAGTACTAATCTCATCCAGTCATGCAGCAGGGATGCAGTCATCAGTTTATTAAACCTTGCAATAAACTGCACTGTTAATCTTACAATAAGCCCCATTTAATCAACAATTTGGCTGCATTGAATCTCTGCTACTCCAGATCCCCGAAATTTGATTGTTAAACCACGTCAAACACACAATGATGCAAAGACACACACACACATGCATGTACAGTCTCATGACGCACACACACACACATCACACATGTGCATAAACAGAGCATTTACATAAAACAGAAGCGCACCATTTTCTACAACTCCTTCATTACCCCTCTCCAATAGAAGATACACCTCATTAGTGTTGTTTTGTTCTCTTTTCTCCACATTCTCTTCATGTTTGAAACATTATAATACCAGTAGCAGCGAATGCATCATATTTACAAACCTTTCTCAAAAAGAACTTATCCCAACCGAAACCAACTGAAAGTGTCTGCTTATGTGTGGATAATGTATCAGGGTAATTGTAGATTATTCATGCCTGATTTTCCTCATAGAATTGTTTATGTAGATAAGATAATAAGCATTTGCAGTTCAAAGGGTTGAGACTCCAGCAACATGAAATCTTTTCCTAAATCCCAGTATCAGCCTATGAAAAAGGAAGGCAAAACCTCAGGCTGATACCACCGTGTCAATACTGTCAAAGTGTTTGATTCTACCCTGCGATAGCCTTCATCCTAATTAGTTTTCTATCTGCTACAGCCCTCTTAGTTTCCAGGTCAAAATCATTGATGCTGGCAAACTCAATGACTATCTTGTGAATTCCCTTTTCTCGGAAAATAGCTCTCTTTTGTTGCCATAAGAGTGAAGAAGCAAGTCACCGCAATTTTGTAGTCACTTTTTCTACGGGCTGGCTGAGTAGGTGGTAGCTGCTATGACTTTTACTGCGCTGAAAATAAACCTGCTCATTCAGAGTAGTAATTACTGTGTCATTATCTTGGTGTTGCAATTATGGCCCCTTTGTCTCTGCACTTATCATTATGAAAGATCCATAAAGGTTTGTTCAGTTTGGTTTTTAACCCTTCTGGTGTAAGGGCAATAAATGGTTATCATTAAAAAAAATGTAAAGATGGTGAATGTTTAGTAAGAAATATGCTGCATTTTCCTTTTTTTTATCAAAGAGAGCCACTATGACACAGTTTGTTGTGATCTTAGAAATAATAAACATACTAAAATAATGACATTCAGGATGCTAAAAGACCTGTCTTCACTTATAAAAAAAAGTACAGCTAGGACCATTCAGTCATTTATTTGACTGACATATGCAATAACCTGTATCACTGGAAAGGACATTCAGTGTACAAATTTTAACACTGACAAAGGACTTTTCCCCGTGGTGATGCTGTCAGAAAGAGATGAAAACAAATGAAATATTGGAGACAACCCAAGAAGTGTCAAGACAAGTCACAGTGAGAGAAAGGGAGAGAGAGGCATAAGAGGCTAAATAAAATACACCAATCCTTCATCCGTGATGACGAAAGCTTCCGAGGAACAAATTCCATCTATGCATCAATGTTATTGATACAGTAAGATGTATAGGTTATTGTAGTGGTGATTTCAGCCTTTAGCTACTCAAATCAAGACATGAGGGGGGGGGGAATGGTAGAGCACCCGCCCACTAGAATGAGAGGAGAGGGAGGTTGGTAACAAGCCTCCATCGACCTCATTAGGTTGTAGGGAAGCTCCAACCTAACAACCGGTCTTGTCTCTTGTGAGGCCGCTTGCTGCACGCACACACACACACACACACCCCTGGTTGCATTTCCATTGCACACCATGAAACACACAGACACACATCTAGGAACGGATGTTTGTGTATGCAGAAACACACAAACATCCACACATTCGCAGCGTCTCTACCCCCGCTTTTTCCTGACACACCTTGCCTGCCTCAACAGAGGCTTGTAAGCCCCAGGTAAATCAAGTTCTACTGTATCTGTCTGCAATGACTGTGTTGTTTATAAAATGGGTGAGGTAAATAAAACAGTTTTTTCCTTCCTGATCCATGACTGAGCTTGCTGCACACTCGTATGAGGCAGTTTATAATCCTGCCTATCCCCATACTGACCTGGATGGTGCTGTTGGCCATGCTGGGACGAGAGATGCAATCAGGGGGAAAGAATCTAAGGATCTTTGCGCTAGTGATAAGCAGCTCAATACCAAAAGTATGGATACTCTGATACCTGTGTCTTTCTGTAATCAATTTTTTAAAAGCGGTAGCCAAATATAAACAATGTGTTCTACCTCCTCTGTGTCCTTTTGCACGGAGAGATACAGTCTGTTTAACACATTTGCTGGTAAATTGTGACCACGCCGCTGCATTATCATCATCTACCGTCAAAGAAGAGATTAGAAGTAACCTGGTCGCACCTCCAGCCCTCAATTGATGGGTGAAAATGTGGCATAATTTCCTTGTGGATAATTGTGGACATACAGGGCTTCAAACAAACTGAGAGGAGGGGAGAGAACATTGTGACTTACAATAACTCGTGAGTTATTGTGTAACTGACATTATATTAAAATCATCTTCCTTCCGTGAAAGTACAAAAGTTCTTATTAATGAAAGGTTTTGGTATCACTATCCTTGCATGTGCAAATGTTGGGGTTGGTGATAGCATGCTACAAGCAAACACAGCTTATTGTGTTATGTTTGTGTGTGTGAGATTTCATTACCACAGTGTAACCCAACTTCTTAAAATCTTATTTTGAGCAACTAAATCAATAGACCACAGTGGGAGTTGAGATGCAACAAGTGTGAGTTTCCAACAAGGTCACATGGCCAGACGGATTGGTAGCGACAACAGAAACTGCATTGTTGTCTCGTGGTTGTCACTTTTATGCAAGTCTTATGTCTTTTCTCACTTGCTTTCAAGCTGCTTTGTGATCACTCAGTGTGTTTCTGTCAGTATCTGTAACAGGCCAAATAAAATCACCACACCATTAGCAAATACATCCAGCAGAGACAGAACAACATGAGCATCTGAGCACTAGGATCATGTTTTTGGCCCCTGACAAAATTGTAAGGTCAATATTCACATTTTTTAAATCCTGGTTTGATCTTGAAACTCTTGCTTGACGCTCAGTGGTTGATGACCTGTTTCCCCAGTTACTAGTTCCCTTCGTTTCTCTGTCGTTCCATGTTGGGAAGCGGAGCTTGTCTTCAGGAAATGGCTTCCTATAGTTATGTGGGGGGCTGGTGAGAACAATTGGCAAGCAACCACACCGTCTATACTGGAGAACCAAAACAATTAGTTGAAAGTGCCGCCAGTTTTAGTGTGATTTCTCAGTGGGTTTGGCTCTGCAAGCAACCATTTTACATCACAGGCAGTCGTTTGATTGGATGTTGATGTAAAAAATAGAATAAAATATAAAATTAACTTTTTTAACTTTAATTTTGTTCTGTGTATTTGCACCCTTGGTAAAATCACCAAATGGAGCTGAAATGGGCAGATATAACCTCCTTAAACAGGAATTATGATTCATCTTGTTAAGTAATACTTGTCTTTGCCACTCACTTGATTAATTCTTTGAGGATCTTGCTGCAGATTATTTCAAAGCGGTGGGTCTTTGTGGGCGTTATTTTTCAGAGATTAGCAGCTGCTGAGAATGTATTTGGATGGACAATAATTTATCAAAGCTGAGACCAAAAGGTCATACAATACAGGCAGGAGGATCTATGCTTGCTTTGTTCACCAAACAAAAGACTCCCAGACTCTGGAGGAAAATGTCAAGGAAGCTGCCACTGAAATGCTGTTTAGTACAACTCCAGCTTTATTTGGCACTTGACACGAGAGGTTGAAAAAATTGTTGAAAGTGACGCATGCGATGCTTGAATCTGACACATCACCTCACTTCATCTCACTTTCACCTTTTAATTTTTGGCCTTTTAAAGGCTGAGATTCGGTAGCTCTGAGTGAGCCGTGAAAATGTTTCTTTCCACACCTTAAGGGTCTGTGTGTGTCAAGCACCATCTGCTGGAGTTGGAATGATCTGGGACTAGTGCTACTAATTTAAAGTCTATGGGGAAACACTCTTCAATGGACCACACGTTCACGTTTCAGGGTATTCGGACCAAACATGACACACCGAGATAATTGGGAAGACATTTTATTTCTCTTGGGTAACTCTGTTCTTTATTTCTACTTTTGCTATTAATCATCATTCTTTCCCCTCTCTTCTAATACTCATCCTGTCACTCACTGCACAATGTCTGTCATGCCATTGGTCCAGATAGTTCGGTGGAACGTTCAAAGAATTCCCTTGTGAGCCTGGAAGTAGTTTTTAAGCCATTTACCTCTGAGATTTGATCAGGTTCTACAGGAGCCAATTAGGACATTCCCTGTCCAGTGATATTCATTGTACGTGTGTGTCTGTATGCAGTGCACATGTGCATTCATGCATTCATATGTGGCTGTGCAAGAGGGTGCCTGATATCCTCTGACAGCGTAGCCTAACTGTAGCTAAAGCACTTTCACACCTCTCAGGGGAATATTGTGTGTGTGTGTGTGTGTGTGTGTGTAGCTCCATGGTGGATCAGTGAGATAGAGTCATGGAAAGGTTCACTGTTCTTTCTGCGCACCTTGAGTTTTGACTGCCTGTTGCTCATGCTTGCTTTTAATGGGCTGTTTTTGAAATTAAAACTGAAAGTGGTGATGCAGTAGCTGTGCACAAGATATTTGTCGCTCTTTTAACAGCAAGGCAGTCACTTTGGCAACTTTGGGTATTTGCATATGCATGTATTCTAAATATAAATACAAAACTGTGAGGGTGTTAGTGACATTCAAATGTTTAGACTGCACTGTAAAGGCAAAGAATATGTTGTGTGTGTGTGCACCTCACCGTGTGACTCCTGTAGGCACTCAAAAGCAAAATATGCACAATGGCAATTATCAGTGCTAAAAAATTAATATTCAGTGAAACACAGCAACAAACAGAAGCTACTGAATGCAACAAAATACTAGCAATGTACTCATTTAGGGTTACATTTACTACTCATACATAATACACCAAACTGTTTATATACACCATGTGGATCAATATGCGACATGGACACACCATTAATGTTCAGACAGACCAACCAGCTGACATAACTTTCTCAGCATATAACTGTAACCTGGAGCATAACCAGATCATGATATATCTCTTATTGGCTTTTGGACCTAATTGGCTCCTCCATCCTTTCAGTGATGGTGTTGGTCCCCAGAGTGTTGACGTATTTGACATGGTGGGGAATGGGTTTCAGGAGAGAGAGAACGTAGGCCAGTCAGATACATTCACAGAGATCCAATACAATTAAATGATTTACATGTCAAAAGACAAGTCACATGACTGTCGCATATGTACTGTAAAATGTACAATAGTGACTTCGCCATGGAGCTGGTGGACTGTCACCTGTGACTTTTCTGAAATATGCAAGAATTCCACTGCGAGGTAAAGGGGAATATGTTTACACTCTCTGTAATTTGGAGGTCATATGGGCCATCCAGCTAGTCTGCTTTTGGTTTTGCTAAAAAGATAAACTATCTATATTTCATCTTAGCTTGCTTATGTTCCAGACAGAACCAGAACATGAAAAGGTCACTGTCTCCATTCCTTTGCCTTTTTTGTTCATTCTGGTCCAAACAACTAAGCTTTTTTTTTCATCTGCTTAAATGAACCCACCTACATCCATGGCTTTTTCACATTCTAGGTTTGGTGTGAGAGCTGCGTCATCAATGCATCATCATTAGAAAGTGCTTGTGGACCTTAACGTTTATCAATATGGTTTCAGTTACACACAGGTGTAGGTGTAAGGTGGTAAACATTTATTTCACTTTCCAATAGAGCTGACTTATTTCCTAAATGTTTAATGGCCCACTGCTGCCTCCACAGAGTGAAAGAAAAGATGAAAAAAACGTTCCCTTTTTGTAGGGATATATATCGTATAACTTCACGTAGCATTCTGTGAAACTGTTAGTACTGTTGACATTTTGAAAGATTTGGTACTGTATGCCTCTGGTTTCTGTTCTTGGACCACCACAGTTCATCACATGTAGTGAAAAGCCTCCAGATCTGTCTGTTTTGAAGTTGTAATTTCACAGGCTGGATCAAATTTGGGTGCCAGAGTCACACAAACAAACGGCTTTTGTTTGGGTTGTGATTGGATTTAATAAGCGCAGGCTGAGACACGGTGTTGTTTTTGTTGTGATGCATGTAAACTCTCCTGGGAGCAGTGTGTTGAATTTAAATGTCAGTATTGACGGACCAGCTGCATCAAGTGATTTGGCTTTAAACCCCTTAACTATTGTGCTAATACTGTGCCTTATCCACTTAAAGACAGTGTACCGCCTTCATGTACAGTAAACATCCTCATGTAAGCCAATCTCTTTCAGTGTAAAGTGATAGCAGATCTGGATGCTTTGGAATCCGAGCTGTTGTCTGTATTATAATTCCCTGACATTAATTTAATTCACGCTGAGATAAATATCTGTTTTTGAGCGGACCACTCTCAGGAACCGTCCAGGAGACTAGATTAGATGGAGCTGTTTGTGTCAAACAGCTGGGCTTGACAAGCGCTGCATCAGGCAGCTCTGGCAAGGCTGTTTTCCACACAATGAGGTGCAGCACATCACAGGCTGGAAGGTGTAGAATCCATATGGATGAACAATACATCCAAAGACTGTCACTAGCTAGACGGCAAATGGACGCAACATCCAGTCACAGCAGATATATATAACTAAAGATGCTTTCACTCTGGATTTGCTGTTAGCTTACTTCTATTAAGAAAGCATTGAAATCGTTAATTCTGCCCAAGTGGAGTTGACATAACCCATTTTCCCAAATAAAGCTTGACAGTGTCCTTTTTCACGACAGCACCAATTTGACAGCCAGGTGTTATGACCATGGTGCAAATGTCTGCATTGTCTAGAGATCCGTATGTGCTGACAGCTGCTGACTAAATGTCAAAGCTGTTTTTATATTTTTCATCTTTTACAGGAGTTATGAGTCAGGGTTTGACAATGTTTTGCATTAGCCAATCACATTTTTCCTTCCTTCTCCCTTTTTGTTACTGTCAACTATAAAGCTGACTATCAATATCAGCATCATCATGATCATCACTCTCTATCATCTGTTATTTGGGAAATGACCACAAAGAACAAAGCACTAAAATACTGTAAACCGGCAGTTAAGTTTGGAGAGGCAAGATACATACATCTCAGCAAAAACGAATCAGTACAGCAGGATCAGACTGTATATAATAGAGATTATGAAAATACCCTCAAGCATGAAAAGACCACTATAAACTCTCTCTTGAATACCACAGATACGTTGTAAGCGTGACAGGTTTATCAGCTAAAGATAAACCAGTTTTTTTTCCCCTCATTGATATTGTTTGCTGTGCCTGCTGTTGTTAACTTGTTAAAGCTGCTCAGTGCGCGTTGATAGGATACAGGACGGGTTGTGAAGCCAGAACAGCAGTCACCTGCCCTGCAAGAAGCGCTGCCTCTGGAGAACCCAGCGCTAATTACAAACTGGAAGGCACAAACAGATACGAAATCGGCGCACCGCCGGCTGGGAAGGATAGCTTGACACGGACACACTGTCACACATCAAGAAATAAACTACAGTTCACTCAGTGCACTTTTCCTGGGCTGGATTTCGGCGGGGAGCAAATGTTTGCTTTCAGTTTTTTTTTTTCTACATTAAAGGTCAACCCGGATCAATACTGTAAACGGTCGAGCTGTTTTACTGATAAAATCCTCTTTATAAAGCATAACTGTGTGCGTGACACGTGCACTGTTAGTGCGCTTGTGGGCACACACTCCCTGATGCACAGAAACGCACTCAGAGTGTTCATTTTGAAGAGATGCTTTGCTGTTCAGCCACAAATAGTCTGAAAACAGCAGCAGCAAATTCACCTTGAACGTTAATATCACAGGAATCACACCCAATAAATCACTTTGTATCACCCCGATTCTTTCATTGGGTAGGTAGGACTGGACCACTGCTGGATCGAAATGCTTTTACATATACATCTTAGGGCAATATTTAGTGCTATAGAGTGATTGAAGCAATAGATTATCTTGTTCTTTGCCAAGTTTGGCACATCACAGAGAAAAAAATGCCTTACCTTCACGCCATAAGTTTGACTGAGTCTTTGTTTTTACAGGCACCGACTGTTAAATCCAAGAGCATCCACAGTTAGCTCCCACTGTATCCTTCATTTGCTTTGCACATTGTTTACTCTTTATGGATTATCGAGAAGGTGCGAGGCATAAGTACAGGCTGTTAGGGAAAAAATGCGCAACGGAGAGCCAAAAACATACAAGTGAAAAAAATAAAAAATAAAAATAAAACGCTTTAAATCGTTAACTGTTTTCCGGTTGTTTACTGAAAACCTCGAGGAATGCTTTTATGCAGTTTCGGTCTTCAGAGAAGTGAAGCAGAGGCTGAAAGTGCGCGGTGTCCGTCTGGTGTCCAGGAGCTTTACGCACGGAGTTACCTTCAGTACTGACGGAGGCAGGAGACGCGCTGACCGTAAAGGACTGTGGAAAATCAAGGCGGGGTTACATCTGTTTAAACCCTGGCAGGGACGGATGTTTCCTTTAATGTTACGAGCACGAAACCTTACATTACCAACGCTTTCCTCACAGTTCTCCGCACTGAACTCTCCACTTTCCGCCATAGGCTGCGCTTTTTAGTAATTAGTAGGTAATATAATAGATTAAAAGTAAAAACGTGAATATGTGGTATCTCAGCTTCTGATGGTACGCTTGAAATTGAATTCGTTTAGTGAAAATTGGACACAGCACGCTCCTGTGATGGCCTGTGACAGACCAGTGCTTTGGTTGAAAACGTGGAAAATGGTAATGTAGTGGGGAATTAAAGAAATAGACTGTGGTGAAAATTGCATTTGGAGCCATGCACTTAACAAATCTCTCTCTCTCTCTCTCTCTCTCTCTCTCTCTCTCTGTGTTAGAAAAGCAATAATTCTTTTTTTTTTCTCCATTAATAAACGCTGTCATTATTTAATAGCAGACATCTCAGTCCTCGGAGCTATGCTGGCTTTCATTCTTGCCATGTAATCAGGAGATGGGATTTACACATGGGATGCTTTTTGAATGCAATTAAGTGGCTGGAAGGATAGAAAACCAGTAACCAGTACATTAATGTACAAATTTCACATCACATCATTTTTTTTATTTCAGCCTGATCACTTCAGTCTGTGCACTAAGATAATGGGAAGAGCATGTTTGGTTACAAACTGAATTGTTTTGCAGCAGGACCCACTTTTGACCCTATATATGATGGCTTAAAATAGGAAGACAAAGTGTTAATAGGATTTTTCTCGACTTCACCCCTGGTGTTGGTGAAAGGATACAAGGACTTGACACAGAAATTGTTTTTTATATGAAGTATGTCAGAAATAGCACAAGAGCATTTTCAAGTGCCAGAGGAATTTCTCACGTCATTGAATGTTGTAGCTTTGGGTTTCTCTCTGTTGCCCACTTTTGTTGCTTGTGTGTGTGTGTGCATCCTCCTGGAAAGCAGCAATGGTTACAGTGATGATCCTCATTACAGATTTCATTATTTGAGAACCAGTGTTGGTATATGTTAACTTTACTGCAAAGCTTCAGTAATTATTTTTAAGATGCATATAGTTGCTTTTATAATTAAATTCCGGACAAACAAGTTTTAGTTCAACGTGATCAACATTTGTTAAAATGTTTGGTAGTTTTACATCACTTTGCTTTCTACTCCTCCGCACAGGTGAGACTTGAATAAGGATTTTTGTTGAGGCACAAACTGGCTAATATACCGCAACACAACACTCAGTGCAATCAACAGAGTAGCTTGTTCTCATTACCAGAGGATAAAAAGAGAGCGAGCACTGAACAGTTCTGTATTGTGAGGCCACCAGGTTTTTTTTTAGCTTTAAACTATATTAATTTGACACTGACATGAAGTATTAATTACTGACACAGAAACATAATCACTGGAAGGAACACTGGAATTCATACCAAACGCAATGTAACACTGATAAAATATAAAAAATACAAAAACCTTAATAATATTGATGTCTGTCTTATATTACTCACAGAAATGATATCCTAGTACATTTACTCTACTGTATTTAAGAACAATTAATGGTACTTTTTACCTGTGTTGCTCCATTATGTTAAACTTTACTACATTACATGCCAAAAAGGAAATATTGCAGTTTTTACTACACTTACTATATTTTGCATTCAGCATGACATAGGCTCATAAAATATGAAGATTCATTAACCCAACAGCATAATGTACCTGTAGTAGTTAACATCTCCTGGATTACCTTTAAGATTAAAATACTGCTTGTAAGAATTCTTCAAAGACAGTAAAAAACATTTCTTGTGAGAATATAAGGCGTTCAGTACGCCAGCATTAAAATGTAAGGACCTTTTTAATTATCTTGCGTTCATTTTCAGCAATCATTCTTGGAGAAATCCACCGTGGAACAGCCAACATCTCTCTGCACCCTAAACTCCCATAAAGCCACACAACCGCCAGATATATTGTGTTTTGTGTATTGTTGGCATACACTCATGAGCACTAATACTACCTGTAATAATTTCTGTCTTTGCCTCTTTTAAAAGCCAGCTGGATGCAACAAGTTTGGAGATGTTCTCTGGGGCTGCCAAAGGGCATTCTAGGAAATGTAGGAAACAAGTAACTTAAGCATGAGTGAGCAACACAGGCTGAGGGAACATGGATAAAGCGAAAAAGCTAAATTACAACAACTGAAATCATCATAAAAAATTTTTCTGAAAAGGATGAAATGTCACAGATTAATGATACAACCTGAGTGTGGAATTTTCCTCTGTGGGAAGCAGCGCTCACTCGAAGCGGCTTTTCTCAGTTTTGCACTCTTGTGGGGACAGCTGTACCCAATAAGTTTGCAAATTCACAGTTTAGACTTTCTCACTCACTCACTCACACATAAACATACACACACTCAGATGCATACGCCCATACAGTACACACACACACACACACACACACAAGCACAGTCCCCAGGCTTGTTGTGGGAGGCACAGACACATCCAACTGCTGACTGCCATAAGGCAAAATTGCAGCCTGGTGCTGCCTGATACAGCCTCTATTAACTTGTGTTGATGAGTGAATGTTGGCAGAATGCTAAATAAATCAGAGCAACTTTGATGACACTGTTCTGTTCACGCTACTTTACACACTGGCTTCACCCTCGTGTCACGCTAATGAAACGTTCCATAGTCTGCCAAGGATTTCTTCCAGCCATGAGATCCACAATATTGCATATAATGTTAATGTCGGATTGGGGGTAAGTTCACCTCATTAATTGGCAGGCATTTTCAGCCTCATGTCGAACAGACAGATTGTAGATTCCAGACACACAAGCACCTCTCACAGCCTGGCGAGGCACAGAGCCACCACCAGTGAGTGGATGCCGACTTGAGGCCAGCCTAGGAAAGGCACAGACATGGCAAAGAAGAAGGAGCACTACTGTGACATAAAAGGCTCTCGCTGCCTTTCACTCACATGAACACATACAGCGCACATGCTCTAAGCCATTGAGTAAGGTCCTGAAAGTGAATCATATTTTATTCACCAGCAGTCATTACTTTAAAGTTCACCTCATCCTATAAAGAATTTATGATATTACTAATGGTTAGCATTAAATAAGCCTGTGTGACATCCTGTGTTTGACGCTATGGCTTGTTGCCCGGCTGGCATTATAACCTGTGCGGACTTATGTGTTGAATGAGATAGTGAGACAAAAAGGCAGAGTTTTGGCATGACTGCCTGTTTGGAGGATGACGGTGACAGCAGAAAGGAGTGAATGAGCGATGAGGAAGAGAGAGACAGAGGAAGAGATATCCTGATATGAGAGATGTACTAGCAGTTCCTTTACCTCCAGGGACAGTGGGATGTTTGAAGGATAAGCCTGGGGATATTCTACATTTTTCTCTCAAGAAAAATACCACAATACCAAAACACAATGAACTGATATTACTTACAAGTCCTCTGTGTATCCAATGCCTCACATACAGTATCTATCTTCAGTATCTGCCTTCATTGCTGTCCAAAAACGGTCAAAAACGCATCAGTGAGCCACACTACTGTACTGGTTGACATGATCCTTCATTATGATGTATTTCAGTTTATTTATGTTCAATCCTCACTAGCACACCAAATGTGTATTACAGTAATCTGCGGCTGAAAATAGTCCCCAACAAAAGCAATGTTTACCCCTATTTGAATAACAATTGCTTGACACTACAGTGCCCAGCTGTTTTGAAAAATTACTAAACCTATTTTTAGCCAAGCTGGTGGCATCGTCCTAGGGATGGAAATACTGGTTGGTCTGGTGGTCCAGACTGAAATAATTCAACAGCTGTCAAATAGATTTTCATGAAAGTTGGTACAGACCTTCATGGTGCCCAGAGGATGAATCATGATGACTTTGGTGATCCCCTGTCCTTTCATTTAATGCCCATTCTGTTAATCACCCCGATGGAGGTCCTATGCCAAAACACAGTGAAATAAAGAAGATTCTTCCAGTTATTCAGCTTAGTGTTGCCAAGTGTTTTTTTCACATTTGTTCCTTTTTTTATTTGAGTACATAGTTGGCTGGTGAAGTAGCAGCAGCACACTCCTCCTACAAGTTTTCATTTCACACCACCAGCAGGTTTCCCTTATCCAGTGTATCTTGACGTCTACTATTAGCACAAAATTTGATGGGACCTTAATGGTTCCCAGATGATGTCTTTTCCCGTAACCTCACCAGCAGGTTGACATTCTTGGCTCAGAGTAAAATGTATTTTTTTCAGAGGAATTGCTATGAAATTTGGTACAGACATTCATGTTGCCTGCAGGTTGCCTTTTCATCTAGTGCCATCATTAGGTGACATTTTTAATTAGTCCAGTACTTCGGTTTATGATGAAATACTTGCAAAACTAACAACATTTCCAACAGGTTCAGCTTTACTTGGCATATTGTGCATATTGTGCCAACTTCTTTCCTTTGCTTCTCCCTGCAGGAGCCTGGTGGGCAGAGTTGGGTCATCAGGGAGATTCAGCTCACCTGGGCTGACTGGCTGCTTTATATATGTAAACTCGTGGCAGTCAGCCCTCTCTCCCCTGGCTTCCACCCTGTTTGATTTTGTTGTGTTAAGTTGGGCTTTAGCAGGGCTGGCAACTCTCATTGACCGTGAGACTCACGCAATTGACACTATTCACACACTCTCACACTACACGTACATTTTCTCATGCAGTGAAAAACAAATTCAGAATTGATAACGTCACGGCACGAAAAGAGGACACTGACAGCGCACGGACAGACAAGACAGAGCAGCACAGCGCAACAGCAGAAGAACTTCAATTCAATTCAAGGGGCTTTATTGGCATTAAAGTTTTGAGATCAGTGTTGCCAAAGCACCAAAATGAAATTAGTCCAAATATCTGGACAGTACAAATTAACAATAATATGAACATTAAGATATACGTATATATATGAACCTTAGCAAAAGTTCTTTTGCATGCTCAGGTCTGTAGTATTATTTCTCAAACCATTTGCCATTCCCACCCCTCATGCATGCTCACTTATAATTTCCTTGCTGTCATTCCCCTAGGCATCAAATAAGAAGTCAGCTGTTCGCATCAGCTTGTCACATCTAAGCAATAGCACGGTCACACACCTTCATTGTCAGCCTATGATATTGCGGCTGTCTTTTTAAATATGTTCTCTCCCTCTCTGACTTAGTGCTTTCATGGTGCCGTTCTGCAGATTCATCAGTGCATCACTTAATCAGCCTCATCAGCCTTATCAGGCTCAGCAGAAGTCCTCATCCACCACCACCAGTGTCTGGAGTCCATGAGTGGATTTATCTTGCTGCTGCTCAGGACTGATGTACTGTAGAGTCTAAGTGCCAAAGACTTTTGACACACTTAATCTTACAATATCATCTGTATAATAAACAATTCTTTTTGCTTCATTCACTTGTCTCTCCTTAATACATATTGGGCAGCAAGATATGCCCTGTCTCCTTCTCCCAGGAGTATTTTTAATTTTGAGAGGTCATTAAGCTCTTTGAAATCTGAAATTACAGAGTTACACTTATTAAAGTAAATGTTCCTCATTTTTTTGAATGTTTTACATTGTAGGAGGAAGTGCGTCTCTGTCTCAGCCTCACCTGTCAAACAGTGACCACATATTCTGTTTTCTTTTGGTTTTGCTGTGATTTTTTGTGTCATCCTTTTTCAACTGCCAATTTGTGGTCACTGAGCCCGTACTTGGTTAGGATCTGTCTCTGCTTTCTATCTCTGACAGTAGGAAGATATTCTGCCAATTCATAATCTCTTTTTAGGGCCAGATAACATTCTCCCTCTACTCTCATGCCGTGTGCGCAGGCAGGAGTGAGAGTGAGTTACCCACATGCCAATTATGTATCTTTCCAAGTTTGCTCACTCATTTTAAAACATAACCAGGCACCCATGCATAGACCGGTTTATTTCAATTTGGATAGACCTGAGAGACTAAAGTGGGGAGTGTCAGATGATGGGAGCAACTTGGTGAGGAGCATAGATCTTTCTCATCCTATGTTTTGAAGGTAAATATTTAATATCTGGAGTGTATATCAAAAATGCTACCCAATAAACACAAATTAGCAAAAAGATTAGTCTTTTTGGAGAAGGGAGGGAAGAGAGAATGACTAAGAGAGAACTAAACTGTAAAATGGTGATAATTACTTTAAGGGGAATTCAGATTATAAAATATAAATGTATAGTCTGGTGTAAGAGAGAAAAAAGAAGGGCAGAGAAAGGCAGAGTAATTATGAATTTTAGAGGACATTATGGAGGAAAGATGTAGGCAATGTCAACACGAAAGAAAGAGGCTGCTTTCTGCAGGCAGGATTTATATTTATTTCATTAGCCTGTTTAATTGTACCATTTCCTGTACAGTGTGTGATTAAACTTTGCTCAGAGCTTTACAGCATACATGGCAATTTTCAATCTTGTTTCATTATTACATTTTTTCAGATGCTACAGCGCTGCAGGTAGAGAGAAATGGGAGGAAGCAAGAGAAAGAGATGTCCTGAATGAAATATAAGTGTAGGACGAGGAGGAGCTGCGAGGTAAATAATTGATGCTGGAAGTTTTAACATCTTATCCAGTTCCAATCGATTTATGATGCCCAGGCACTGAATCTTTGTCCATGAGGACAATTGGATGCAAATTGTAGCTTTATTGGAACAGGGAGATGACAAAGGGAGAGTTAAGACAGAGAGGACAGAAAACAGTCTGGTAATTGTGGAGCTCAAGGTCACTTGGTGCTGAAGCTGCCAAGCCGAGCAGCATGTGGACATTATGATGGGGCACTGTGGAGTTGCCTAACAAAGGCAAACAAACAAGCTTGTTAGCCTTAGGGCCGCCCATGACTGACTACAAGGAGTATTTGCCTTCGATGAATGAAGATTCTTTTTTTAACTGGATGGGAAGGATGAGATGAACCTTTATTATTATAATTGTAGATCCTTTCAAATGCATCTTAGATACTATGCCTGCTTTACATTACAAAGCAGGCAGATTTTACAAAGCAGGCAGATTTTACATTACAAAATCTACCACACTGTTACTGTTACTACCACTACTGTAACATGTGTCATGTTACATGTAAATGCTTATTCGCTTTCTAGCTGAGACGTAGCTGTCACTTAAATGTGAAGCTGTAGCCTGGTGACTGTTAGCTTAGCTTAGCATAAAGACTGGGAACAGGGGGAGACCGCTAGCCACCAGCGCCTCTTAAAATCGCTAATTAACACATTATATCTAATTTGTTTAATCTGTGCAAAACACGTACACAAAATTGTGGTGTTATGGCGGGTTATGTGCTCCTGGAGTCCCTGGTTGCCAGGCAACTTCATGGTGACAACAAGACTTCAGAAAGTCAGTGCTCCAAGCCATGAAAATACTTTTTTGAACAGATTAAACAAACAAGATGCAACATGTGAAGCCTGTTGCATGCTTCTTGTGCAGCCGCAAACCTTTCACACTTACATAATTGTGGCCAGTGATCGCCCCAAGTGCATGCATATCAAAATTTGAAACATCGTAGTCTGCGGCATGCCTTATCGGTGATGATTGGCTCATTGATCTGTTGGACCCCCGAACCAAACACTTCCTCTTCATCACACCCATAATCAGTTAACCACAATGTCTCTAAAGATGAGAACAAAAGCACACATGCTGTACAGTGACAACATTCAGCTGTTGTTAACGTTTTAACTAAGAACCTGCTTTCTTCTTCTACAGCAGCTTTCTGTATAAATATGCCACATGCTAACCAACACATCTTAATTAACATACAGAATAATCAATAAAAAGAGTCAAGGCTTTAACACGAACACACTATATAAGCATTTCCACTTTTTTCCCCACACATATACTGTACAGAACCACATTCACAGCGTCTGTGGTCTCACCTTCCCACTGATTTTGTTTTGAGCACCGACCCTCATCTGCTGAGATGAGAGAGCAATCTGTTTTCCTAGAGTCACAGTCTGCCCCCTGGTCTCCAACCACACACACACACACAAACACACAAACATATTCTGGTGACCTAAAGAAAACAGCTGAATGGATATAAAGAGACACGGTGTGAAAGAAAGAGACATAAGAAAAGTTAAGAATGGGCACATTTTTTGAAATTCTGTGTTGGTCTTTTTCTCTAAGGTTCATTGCATCACTGTGGCTTCAAAAACTTGGCTTTTGCATTCACCTTTCACAAATGTCAACTGAAAGCTAGTTTGGTATTCAAGGAAGATGTGCGTATCACTTTTAAAATTTCAAATGTACCATGTCTATTGCCAAGGTCTGGCTTAGTTTGAGTATCATTCAGAATGTAGCCATCTATGTGTCTTCATTTTTATGTTTCAGTAGGTTCTGTCGTTTTGTGGGGAAAAGTGCACACATACACCATTTACTCAGAAAATCTAATCTGAGCGCTTTTAACCCCAGTCTTGTGCTGCTTCCAACTGCCCTCTATCTCCATACTAATGCCTAGATTGCCTCATTATTTTCCACATTTGCCTGAAAGAGCCTCATTTTCTTTTATAGCTGTAATGGCTGAGGGAAATATTCCTGTCTTTTGCATCAGACTTTGCACCATGATGCAGTTAAACATTCAGACCTGACAACACTGATTAAACTATAAATCTTCAAATTAAAAAGCTTGTTAATTCTTCCAGATTTTCCAACTCCCAGTAGCCGTGGCCGTGCTTATTGGCATTCGAATGTGCACACTATTTCAACAAATCACGTCAGCAAATCCTGTTCCATTTGATGAACCATTCCTTCTTGCCAGTAAAGAACACAGCTAAATCCAAAAGAACAATTTTCAGTTCAGCATGAGGAGTTATTTTCGTTGTAGCTGACTACTTTAACAAAAGTTAAGTCAGTCAGTTCCTTACGCTTGGCATCACTTGATGAAGAAGACAAAGTTTGGATCAAGACTTTTTGGCATTCAGGACAAGTTGGGTCTATTAAAGAAAGGAAGAAACAAATAAACAGCAAAAGAACAAAAGAAGAAGGGGTAAAAGAAAGACGGGCGGATGGACAGATGAATAGTGAACCTCTGGTAATGAAGGCGGCAAGAGTTGAAGTGCCCTAGGTAGCAGGAGGATAAGGATCTTTATTTTAAAGAAGCCAACTCTTGACTATAATTGGGAGCTAGTGAGTGCCAAGAAGTGAGTCTATGATATGATCATTAGCCCAAGTGTGGAGGTTTCCTCCTGAGTGAGAGAGCAGAGAGAGAGAGAAAAGGCAATGAGCAGAGATGGTGAGACAAGTAAGGCCAAGGGGAAAAGATTTTTTTTTAGACATCTTAAAGGTGCCAAAGTGCAAAATCACAAGTGTCTGGATGGAGAGATGGAGAAAGGAGAAGGATAACGGTCAGACTTGACAGAGGTGGGAAATACACCAAGAATAATCTGATTCATCCAGGACACCCACTGACAAATCTATGGAGCTGTGAGGAGTAAAGGTAGAGTGCAACGATTAATCTATGTCAGAAAGAGCTGTGGGGAGCTTCTAGTGCTGCTTGTGCTGGATTGTATGGCAACATGAGAAATGGGGCCATTGGTGCCGTGTTACTATACCTCGCCTCAGCTTGGTGAAGGCAGTGGCTGGACACTGTTTGAGAGATGGTTGCCTCAGTGCAGATCAAAGGGATGCGCTTTCACAGAGTGCCAACTTCATTTGTTGGATGAATGGTATCGGATTCAACACCACAACAAAAGACAGAAACCACTGCCAATCACATGTCTCATTACCGCTTGTTGCATTAAGTTGCTCTGTATGTGGATAAAATCTTTAATTATAAGGTAGTGGAAAGTATTACAAACTACTACTGATGATGTGCTGGAATGTAATGCCATAGAAATCTGTATGGTAAAAAAGAAAAATGTAATTGTTAGCTGTGTATATAGAACACCTGGATCTAACGCTGTAGTATTTAAGGATAGTATGGAGGGAATGTTTGCTAAGACAAATCAGGTTATGTTCATTTGTGGTGATTTCAGTATAGACCTGTTAAACCCAAATAAGCACAAAATGACTTAAGATACAATGTATAGTATGAGTTTATGTCCGGTGATCACTAGACCTGGTAGAATAACATCACATTGTGCCTCTCTAATAGATAATATATTCACTAATGTTATGGAGGACAATACAATGAGCAGGCTATTAATAAATGACATCAGTGACCATTTAGCAGTTTTTGCAGTCTTTGATTGTAATTATAAAAAGGATAAGGATGAAAAGAGAGACAAAACTGGAAAATAATATATTAAGAAGAAGATATACACAAAGCATATGTAACATTTTTAAAAATATTGACAGCACTGTATGACAAAAATTGTCCAACAATACAACTGAAAACAAAAATATATAGATAGCACACTAAAAGGGCTACAAAATGCCTGCAAAAAGAAAAATAATCTATATAGAGAATAAATAAATATTTAAAAATATATATATATAAATATAAAAATAAGTTAACTAATATTCTGAGGATATGTAAGAAGGAATACTATAATAAAATATTAGAGCATAACAAAAACAGCATTAAAGGCATATGGAGTGTATTAAACAGCATTGTTAGAAATGGATCTAAAAACACAAGTTACCCGCAGTATTTTAATTGATAATGATAAGGCCATAATTAATATGGATGATGTGGTTAATGGTTTCAATTTCAATTGTTTTGTAAGCATTGGACCGAAATTGGCAGAAGAAATCAATGACCCAGAAAGAACAGAAGCGGGACTGTTGGTGATTGGGATAGAAATCCAAGTTCGATTTTTCTTAGAGCAGTAGAGGAAAAGGAAATCATTGATATTGTTAGCAAGTGTAAGAATAAAATGTCTACTGACTGGAATTAATTTGATATGACCATAGTCAAGAACGTCATTGATAGTATTACAAAACCACTAACTCACATTTGTAACTTGTTCTTCCAAACTGGTAAATTTCCAAGCAAAATGACAATTGCAAAAGTGATCCCATTATATAAAGCTGAGGATAGACACCACTTTACAAATTACAGCCTGTTTCTATAGTTTCCCAATTCTCCAAGATACTGGAAAACTCAATTTGCTGACTGTCAGTATAGATTTAGAACAAACAGATCAACATCTTTGCCACTAATTAAATGAATAGAAGAAATTACTAATTGTATAGACCAAAAAAGGTATGCAGTCGGAGTATTTATAGATCTAAAAAAAGCCAATACCATTGACCACGACATATTACTATAAATAAATAAATTGGAAAAGTATGGTATTAGACAGATTGTGCTGAATTGGTTAAGAAGCTACTTAAGAAACAGGCAACAATTTATAAAGACAGGTGAGCATAAATCAACATGCATGGATATTACTTGTGAAGTCCCTCAGGCGTCAGTATTAGGCCCGAAACTGTTCATTTCGGACATAAATGATATTTACAGAGTACCAAAAATACTGAAATTTGTTATATTGGCTGGATGACACTAATATTTTTTCAGAATTTACAGCAGCTTTTGGAGGTGATCACAACAGACATTAGTAAATTAAAACGATGGTTTGACATAAACAAAGGATCATTAAAGTTGAACAAAACAAAGATTATGCTGTTTAGAAATTGTAAAACCAACTCTCACATACAAATGATGACAGACAATGTTAACATAGAAAGAAATTTCTGGGCGTGATATTAGACCACAAAATCTGCTGGAAACCTCATATAAGACATGTACGAGCAAAGTTGGCAAGGAGCGTTGCAGTTCTGTGACAAACAAGACACATTCTGGATCATAAAGCATTGTACGCTCTGTATTGTTCACTTATTATTACCGTATCTGAATTACTGTGTGGAGGTGTGGGGTAACACGTATAAAAGCAACTTACATTCGTTATGCATACTTCAAAAAGAGCCATAAGGATAGTTTACAATGTAGGACATCGTGAACACACTAACATGCTGTTTTTAAAGTCACATACTTTGAAGTTCATGGATCTTGTAGAATTTAAGACTGCACAAATAATGTATAAAGCAAGAAACAATTTAAGAGGAAAGTTTAATTTAAAGGGAGTTTGTAGTCTTGTAACCACTAATATGTGATACCATATACACAACAGTCCACAAAATCTTGAGAGAAGACCTGGTAGTTCTTATTCGGCTTAATTCATTGGCATCTATCTCCCATGTGAAGGGTCTTTGCCCTTTACCACCGGGCAGAGCTGTAGTCTGTCAGATCTTGCCACCTGACCACAGTAGCCGTCTCTAATTAGTTACAAGTGGACCCACTGTTCCAGCTAAATATTTTATTAGAGAAGGTCACGGCGGAGCTCTGTGTAGAATGTTATTTGGGAAAATCTTTTAATTTATGCCTGCAATTATAAAAGCCAGGCACTGTGACCAAAACAGGTCTCCTTTCTGCATTACTCCAGGAAAAAAATAATGAAGAGAAAGGCCTGGGAGCACAGACCTCTGTGGATGTGTCAGCAAACAACAAACGCATGAAAGATGGAGAAATGAACCATGTCTAAAACAGGGTTCCGCAGAGACAGTTCACCCAGCACCTATATCACAGGGAGTGTAACTGAAGCATGCACAGTCCGAGTCAAAGGCCACGCATTGATTTTCATGACAGTGTAATGGCTGCACATGCCAGTTTAGACTTATCTGCTTACGTTACCACATTGCTCCTTTCGGCCTTGCTCCTTTCATGTCCTGGCGGGAGCTTATTCGCCGGCTCACAGCAGGAAGAATTTACTGGGCTAACACTCTCCTGATCTGCATTTTTGGGATTATTCATCACCCTGAAACACTAAGAAGCTGTGATCTGGATTTACATAAGGAGTCTGGACCAGGCAAGAGGTCTCCTTGCCCAGGGTGTGTTGGTGTTCCTGTGCGCTGTCTCCTCTGACTTCAGACACACATCCTCAGGCAACCTATGTACTGCTTGGATTCGTCCATGGAGCCTGTCAACTTCAAAACTGTCATGCTGTCTCCCTCTTTCTCTCTCTCCATCTCTTTCTTTTCTCTCTTTTGATCTTTCTATCCCCACTCTCACTGCATCATGTGTTGCCTCCACTGTCACAGTCGTCTTCAAGCTGCAAAAGTAATCTTTGTCTCGCTCTCTTTCCACTTTCCTTTTCCTCTCTCCCTCCTCTTCACCCTCTTCTTTCCTACTTCTTGGTGCCATCACTAGAGCGCTGCACTGTATCTGTATGTTGGGTGTATTATGTCTTCTCACACATCAGCGTTTTCTGTTAGAAGTTTAAAGTGGTACTGAAGTCAGCACATTCATTGGGGGGAATTCAGAGCAGGAGCCCATCAAGAGCCATTCTACTTGTCATTTACTTGTGTCAGAACATTTTCTTTCACCATAAACCTGTATTTGTGTGTGTCTTCAGCTTGTGTGCTAATGGATCTTCAATGTCCTTTTTGTCTGGAGCACAATAGCATTTAACAGCCAAAGCTCCGCTGCTGACGTACGAATGCTGCGAGGTAGGAGAAGATGCAGAAAGGATGCAGAAAGTGGATTCAAAGAGAGGAGCAGAGGAGGAGTAGAGAGAGATAAGAAGATGTGATGGGCAGGGGGCCAAGGGAAGAATGAAAAAGAGACACATGGAGGCTGGGGGAAGGCCATGAATAATATCAAATGACACCACAAAGGAAAGATCTGAAGTACCCTGCTGTCTAAAAAGCTAGAGGGAATACAGTTGAGGTTTTTTTTTTGCATTTTTATTCAGGCATTTATTCAGTTGTAATCAAGTACCATGGCGCTCCACAGGAAATTCATATCATAAGCATTGTGGCTCTGAACACCATTGCTTATGTATGTAAACAAACTTGTGTTTGTTTGTTTTTTTGTTCACTGAGTGGATCTGGGCAACCAGTGCCTTTGAAATATTTAGTGATGCAGTCTTTAAAGGGAGACGTACTGAAGCCTCACGGATCTGCAGGGCACAATGGCATTTGGAGTGTTTGTGGCATTGCCTGTGCTCACTGTCCCTCTGTGATAGTGCCACTTGATTGTCATGTGTGTTTGTGACCGTGATTGTATACGTCTGTGTGCCGTACATGTGTGTACGCAGGTCTGTATCTGGTGGAATGACGGGTGACAGAAGTCCTCCCTACTTAATGTGTTATTGACTGTCACTCAGTGGAACCTTCACAACCTTCACAATCAATTAATGTCTTATCATATAGCCAAGAAGTGTCTGTAGGGTTGATTTCAAGGACAACATAGATATGACCAGAATAATCCACTCACAGGGTTAATAGAATGGCTGATCAGCACACTGAGAAACCTCATGATGGAACAAAATAACCACTATCGGATGAAAAGCTGTTCAACCAAGCGCAGCGGCCAACATGGGCAGCAGCAAATTTAATTTGGACATTTGATAGTTTACATACAAAACATGTGTCATCAGATGGAACAGAAATGGAGCAAAACAAGTAACAGCCACCCATTACACATGCAGGAGAAAAGAACCCTTTAAAGATTATTTAAGGACATTGAATCAGCAGTATATACTGTAGGTGTCTACTTTAGTATTCTATTTAGTATTCTATCTTTCTCCCCCCATGCAAAAACACCAAGTACTGCATAGCACAACTTCACCAACTAATGGATCTCTGTTTTTAAAATCCCAGTGCAAAATTTTTTTAGGATTCGTGTGTGCGGGAATAATTGTAGAGTAGAGTAGAGTCCTAAAGTGCTTGTGTATTTATTGCACATTGCTCTATTGCACTAATATTTAGCATTAGCAGCTTGATGGAGGCTGGAACAGCTTCAAGTGGTTTGATCCGCACTTTGGCACACAGGGTCTTCTCCCTGATGGCAGAGGTTCATATTCAGAGAAGAGGGGATGTTGATGATGATTATAAAGGACCGAGGTAGTTTCATTCAAGAGCTGTAGTGCTTGTCTGTGTGGTGGGGAATGCTCCTCTAGTGTAAGAGAGTAGTGTAATGTGTAGTGTCAGTGAACGCAGCCCCAGGCTTGATTCCTCTAACCAATCCCCTAATCAAGGCCAGATTATATAAGACACCTGTTGCCTTTGTTCTCCCTTCTGCTCCTGCCATGTGCCTTGGTCAGAGGTATGTAAGCGATCTGATTCCTAGAAAGATGCTATATTGTTTATAAATGGGTAACTTTAACTATTGTTTTAGCTTCCTTGCTAGTGCCTCCGGTCAGTCTTCCTGCTAGTAGACCTGTTCATACCACACCAACTTTGATGTGATCTATTGTGTACGCAGGTGGAGAACTACATTAATCATGTGCCTCCTTTGTAGGTCTCCCCCTGCTGTTTTGCCCGTCTTTTAGTGTTGCCATTATGTGCCATATTCATTGTAGTGTTGTGCAACCAACTGGTATCTGTATTTTGTTTAACCTTGTTTTGTAGTTATTTCTTATTGAGTGGTGCTGAGGGCCAGTCTACTGGGGGAGGCTGGTCACCCTGGGTGAGGTCCCTTCACTGCCTGCTGTGATTAAAGATACCAGGATGCACGAGTGGTTCACCCATTGCTGTGACTACATGTGTGGTGAGTATAAGGTAGCACCCTTTAATGCACCTGTGTAGTCTGCCACTCCATTTACCAGCCTCAGCCCACTCAGGTTTTTCTTTGTTTAAAATATTAGTAACACTATAATGGTAAAAAAATCAATTGTATTTTAAAATAGTTTTGTAACAGAATATTTACAACTTAACTTTATGTTGTCTTTAATCACTAACCACTTGTCTTTCAGCAAACATTTTCCAGCTCCCTTAATTAATAAAAATACCTTATTTTGAACCATGTCTGTCCCCTCAGTAAATGAGTCTGTGTGCCTTGTCTAATTGTGAACTTGGTTATTGGTAATACCACTTCTCGATTGTACATATTTCCTGGGGTGTAATTCCCCCAGCTGGTGTAGTTGGTCTACCATACATAGTCCTTTCAACCCTCACTGCCACATCTGCAAAGTTTACTTTGACATAGATCTAGATAATGGAGTAAAAGTAAATCATAGATTTTTAAGTCTGTTACTTAATTGCTTTATTTTCTCTTACACCAGCAAGATCAGCTTAGTTTACTTTGGCTTAGATGTAAGTCAAATGTAAAACAAAAGAGAAATACTTAATTATGCTGGACTCAGACTACACTATCAGACAGAACAATAAGCATCAGGCATGACATTTGCTTATATTGTCCGGTGTAGCTTGTCACAGTGGAAGATAACACAGCATCAGGGATGCCTCACGACATCACAATCCCAACTAGCATGTCAGAATTCTTTTTAACTCATCAATCACCTAGTTTAACAGCTTCTACAATGTGTTTCATGACAGTAAACTATAGAACAGAGTGCTCTTCCATGCACAACTGTAAAGACAGCAAGGCGTAAAGGCCCCTTTACACTTTTTTTGAGGGCTGTCTTTGGTCACCAATCTCAGTGGTTTTACATCGGAGACAAACACAGAAGACTGATTTAGACAATCAGCGACCAGAGTTGCATCAAATCTGTATTTAGGACCAAAATCCCACAATGTAACTATGACCCATAATTGGAACACTGTGCTTGCACAATTCTACTGTTTAGCAACATATTTACCTTAAACTAACTTTGCAAAATCTGCATTTCATTTATTTGAGCACAGCATCTAGCCACAACTAATTTGCAGTTTGTACTACTTCATGTCCAATTTAGTACTGTAGAATGCACATATGCATCCACTTATTACATGTCACTAGTAGCATTTCAATGATTCACAACCCTAACATGCTCATAAGGGGAACATAGTGATATGATTTTTGTTTCATGTGTGCCGAGTGCTGAGCTTAACAACCTACCTTTGACATATTTCTGGTGAACTGGGAATCTTAGATACCAGCAGCTTTCAGCTAATGAGGGAGAGCAGCCCCAAGCCACTAAACCTACACTACTACTAGATGTAAAGCAAGTGGAATCATATACTGTACAAACCCTTCTTACATGTGATGTCACCCTCTGTACACTGTACTGTATGATGTGCACCCACACACTCAACCTCTATCAACTTAGAATATGACTTGTTGACCATCTCAAAAGATAAAATATAGTGTAGTCTGATCTGGGCATTACTGTGTTATGCAGGTAAGCTCTTACCTCTAAGCAAATGAAACAACCAGGAATATAAATGGCATGTTTTTTTTCATCTTTATTCTTTTTTGCAGTCCTGCTAAATTACAGACCCATAATGCGAGCTGTTAAGCAGCTGGAGTTAGATGTTGGATGCTTTGCTCATGAGCACATTGACATATGTTGCTTGGCGACAGAGGAACGATGAGCATCACTTTACCCCCTCCCCACCGTTTCCTGTCGAGCATCACTGATTTTGAACCCACAGCTCCTCAGCAGCTTCAGTCTTGTTCTCAAGCATTAAGGCTTCCACTAACCCCCACTGGTGATTCTGCAGAGCTGTTAGCAATCAGAGAGGCCTATTAAGAACACCATCCACCAGCCTTGTGCTTTCTCACAGAGCTTCACCTGCTTTATTTTCAGCCCTTCCTGTTTGTACATCTGAAACCTCAAGCCTGTAGATCCGAATCCTATTTATCTTCATCTTTATAGTGTTAGAGGAATTTACTCATTTCAAACTACTGACAGTTTTCACATTGAGCCCAATTTTCAATTTGGCATTAGCATGTATTTGCACAAACTATTAGAAGATAAATATCCCTGGGAGCAGTTCATTTTGTATGCTGATATTTAAACACCATATTAAAAACAGAGGGTTCAGGGAATGTGAACCTGTTTTAAGTGTGTTGTTAAAAAAATAGATCTCAAGATGTTTTGTAAGGGCGAAAGCTTAAAGTGTGGTTTTAAAGGAGCAGCCACCTGAGTTACTTAGTGTTTTTTTTTTCCCAATATATGAATATAAAGAGGACTAAAATGCCACAACAGCAATTAGTAATTTACTCTGAAATCAGGGGTGGTAATATATTAGCGCGCACACACACACTGTATTAGAGGAAAATGAATGTGTTGTCAATTACTTTACTGACTCATGTTTCTGTTTTTGCGACACAGCTCGTTTTCTGAAAGGTATTCAGTTCAGTGACACACATACTGTATCTGCTTCTTCATTTTTGCTTTGAAATTTTTGGTTTATCCTCTGGCTTTCCCAGCGACGAGAGAAATGTACATATATAATTCATTATGGGACTGGGGAGACTAATATATTCAGTCTGCCTTTTACGGCAAGATTGAAACAAGAAAAGCTCCCACATAAGTCAGTTTTCCCCCCCCGGAAATTAATTTAGTGCAGGACAAATACGTGTCATGGTGTCATGTGGTGTGTGTGTGTGCGCGCGCGTGCATGTGTTTCCATCACCATCAATTAAGGCACCCTCAAGGAAATAGTTTTGTCTGAAGGAAAATGCACCATAAACCAGAAAAAGAAGACCGGAATAGTGTATCTTCAACACTCAGTTGTCCCTTGTTTATACTGTATGCACATATTCTCTCTCTGTGTGTATAGATAAGTCACAGTCACTGAACAAAGACTTATCTATGCCATTAGGACACCTTCAGGAAATGAATTGGAAGAAAAACAAAAACTAAGACACATGTGGCTTCTTTGCTGATTTTGCTCTGAGTCACGGCTGACAGGATAATCAGCTCAGTTCTTTTCATATTAATCAGCTGGCTGCATGTAATAATAGTCAATATTGGTCATAGTCTTCTTTTTTTCACTGTCAAAATAAACCTCAAAGTCAGGAGAAGCAAAAGAGTCCCACTTTGAAGTCCCTAAGCCAAGAATTCACAGAGGGCTCTGTAATAAGATATGGTTAAAATAAAAAAAAAACATTCAAAAGATGCCATTCTGTTATTTCTTCTCATTAACCCTCATAGGTAAGTAGTTACACATGCAGGCTTTGCTTTCATCATCCTCAGTTTACAATGAAAGTGTAAAATTCATATCTGAAAGTGTCCGCAGGTTAATTGCTTCGGTGCGGCTGCTGAGAAGCAATTTGTCTACTCTTATCGGGAAAAAAGCCTCACCTCAGTCAAGGTCTATTCTAGTATTCAATCACACCTTTTCATTGCTGGTTTCCACAGTTGCACAACAGTAATCTGATCCAATTCAATCTAGATCAAATTCACTTGGTTTAAAGGGTTTTTATGGTGCAGTGTAGATCAAATTCACTTGGGGAAGTAAATTTGATCTACACTGCTGGAAGTAGCAACTGAAAGGTGCTGTTAGGGTAATATACTGGGTTAAGTGGAGAGACTGTGGTAATGATGCTGTTGTACTTTTCTTTCTATTTCTCTCTGTCTTTTATACTGAATTGCGCCCATTGGTCTCATATATGTAGTTTGTTTAGCTTCTCAATTAGTATTAGTATTTTATTCCAAGACATTTATTGTAAGATGACAAAGGACCTTTGGTTCAACAACACTCCCTTCCTCCCACTGATGTAACTTCCTGTGTCTCGCTAACAGTTCCTCCTGATTCCAGGCCTTTGACCTGAGCCGAAGCAGATAAGGTCAGCTGTTCTTACTCATAGTCACCTGCTGCAGGGATGTGAAAGGAATACTCCAGTAACTGGCTATGCTGTGTGGTTTTGCTATCGATCCAGCGTGTTCATTAGTTGCTGCTCCAAATTATTAGTTAAGTCACAGAGAATGCTCACATTCATCTCTGCCAGATAAGCTTGAAGGCTTAATCAAAGTACAGAGGCCAAGCTGTGAATTATATAAATATTACTACTTCACACTGGAAAATAATCTGGCATTTTGAATAGATTAAAGTTGTAGGTAAAACTCTCTGTTGTGTGCACCCTGTGTTAATTAAACCCAGAGGATTTGTGGAGTTTTGACTTGGGTTTATTTGCAGCCTTGGGTTTTATTGTTCAAATGAGGGTCTACCACCTTGCATGAGATAGCAGCAGAGAAGAGCAGCTGTTATTTCACACTGCCCACCTATAGCTTTATCCTCCACAGAGTGAACCTAATGGTGAGAGAGTGGATTGAAGAGTTTAATTAATTGGATTTTGATCCACAGCAGTAGCGTTATAAGTCTCTAAGTTATCAGTTCTAATGATTACCCTTGATTGAGGCATGCTTGCGAACATACTTGGGTTAAGAGTGTGTGTGCATTTATAAGCGCAGGGTGAAATAACATTTATCCGAGATGGTGGGGCTCTCTACTACTAGTGTCACAAAGAATATCAGCCAACTGCTGCCTTGGCTGCTGCACAAAATTTTAAAACCTTCCCTGTTTCCCTTATCAGCTTTTGACTACACAGCATAATTAGAAATCTTCAGAAATCCACAGGGCTAATTTCCCACTTCACTACTTTTATTTGATCAGGTTTGGCAATGTTTAATTATCATTGCTTCTTCTCCAAGGAAACAGTGTTGCAGTTAATATAGTAACATGTGATACATTTTCATCTAATTGACAAACCTGTTGTTTGAATGATTTGATGAAAAACCTGAATCTCGGGCACAGTTACCAATGAATTCAGCCAGCCTGCGATGTTATGTTCTGCTTTGTGCCACCTTGTGTGGAGGGCCTCAGGTGTGGCTAAACACACAGCAGTGATTTAGCACTTCTCTGGCAGCCAGGTGTTCATTTCACTAACAATAGAGCGGCGACGTCATTGTGCTGTGGGCCAGCTCCATCCTCTCATCACAAATTAGAAAGCAGGGCCCAGTCACTGCCTCGCTTCCGAGTCTGACTTGTAAATGGTCTTTTTATTTAAGGCATCCTCTTTGTCTTGCTAATCAAAGATGCCTCTTGTTTAAAATGCGGGTGAATGAAATGGAGGATGGGATGATGGATAGGAGAGATGGATGGGAGAGAGGAAAGGTTAAGGCACACGGTGAAGGGTTCCTGTTTAATTCATGGATTTGGTTTTGATTTGGAGTTTTAAACAGCTGGGGTTTTGGATATGTTATCTTCTTTTTTCAGTGTCAGCCCTCTGTAACAAACCTTATTATTTGATGGCTAACAAAAAACAATGCAAGGGCTGAGTTCAGTGATTTATTTGGGAGCACACTTCAGATAAAGAAAACATCCCATATTGGCTACATCATTAAACTGAAGCTATTTAGAAAACAAACACGTACCTGCAGAGGTATGGCAGTGCTTGATTCATGTGTATGAAATGATGATGATGACACTGTGGCTGACAGCAACAAGTCTTCCATACGGTTTGTTATTGATTCAACATCTATTTACTCGAGTACTGCGTCTGATGCTGCGTCTTGAGTTTGTGCTGTAGTGAAAGGAGAATCAAATAAACCAAAAGAGCTTTGTGGGTATGAGACAAAAGACGTGCTGGATTAGAAAAGGCGCGATAGGTTTTATTGCTCTACAAATATCACACACCTGTGCAGAGAGGCAAGGGGACTAAAGTGAGATACACGCATAATAAAAAAATCAACAGCTAGAGACAGAGGGTGAGAAGACAGAAATACCCAGCAGACCACTTTTGTTAAAAAGGAACTTTGATGGATTGCATGACAGTAAATTAATATTCCTGAGAAGACTTTTCATTCAGCGGTTAGGAGCAGCTCGTTACTTGTAAAACATATCTGCCTCTTTGCTCTCCTTTATGCCAATAACACCACAGGGGGATGATAACAACTCTGTAACAGAAAGGTTGACAAAATTATACAGACACTCAGGAATAATTCACAGGGACTGTGTACAGATTATGCTAAATTTAAGTGGAAAGGTCCTTCTGAGGTGGACGGTTGTGCAGGTGAAATTTAGCAACAAAGAAGCTATAAACACTTGAGTGGTGTGTTGTGTCAGCAGGTTTCTTCCATAATAAGCATTGACTTTGAAGAATGTATGAGTGAGGGGGGCAAAGGAAATCTCTAATCAATATTGACCAAATAATAGCTTGCTAATGTAGTCAATTAGAACCACAGCCAGGCATTAGTGTAACTGTGCTGACAGAACATCTTTTTGTGAGAATTGTGAGATTTTCTTTTCTTAGAGAACTGTCTAGATCAAGCTGGTGAAGAAAAGTGATGCGTGTCAAGCGCAAAAATGGGGGAAAAAATGGCACTGAAGTCAAATAACAGCATGATCTCATATGTCCTGTCGTGTCACATTTCATGTAATTTTTTGGTTGGATTAAAAGATCCCATGACTGTCAAGTCAGTTATTGATGTTTAATGTGATGCATCTGCAGAGATATTTACCCGTAATCAACGTATGACAACACTGTGCAACGATCTGTTACACTTCTAAATAGGCTTGCCTTTCAAATAAGCTGTATTGTTTTTCTCTATCACATTGTTTGTTTTCAAAAGGTGAATCTAATTCTTGCTGATTTATTATCAACCTGGCTTGATCAGAAGAAAACAGCCTGCTTTAACTCTATCTTTGGACTGAGACTCTGGATTCCAGTTTAATTTATGTGTACTAAAAGAGAGATATCTTTAAATATCTTTCATCTCTCCCTGGCTAGAAGTCTATAATCAAGCTAAAACTCTCACATGCCAGGGATGAATTAATAAGTTGTTGGCTTTTTATGCATGGCAAAGTCAACAGCCCTGCCCTGTCTTGATGTATACAGCATGCAATGTGTGAAGATTTATAATTATGAGTGGGCTGCCCGTGGTTATCTCAGAAAAGCTTCCCTGGGAGAAATGATTCAATTTCTGTGCCTCCATTTGAAATGTGTGCATTTGTCTTCGGCCACTAACAGAAATGAAAATCGGCAGGAGAATTACGGTGGAAACACCTTCTTAGCTCCAGCTTGGTTTGGTACAATGCTTTGAAAATCCCTTTAGACACTGTAACACACAGAGGGTGGACCCCTCAGGAAGCGAGTAGAGGAGAGAAGGAGGTTTCATGGTTAACAGGTTACATCCTATCCTAGTTAGAAAATAGAAAGCCAAAGCATAATAATCACCCACTTTGTGTTTTATCAATATGTTCCCATCAATCATACCTATTTAATGCTAAAACAGAAAGAACTCAGCTCTAGCAAAGTGACTATTGATCAACAATCAATATCCTGTGTCAGCATACAGCATGGTGCATCATCAACGCTCGGACCATAGCCAAACGTTTCTGATCAACCTACCTCCCAAACAGATAGGATCAATAAATCAATTACCTAAATATCAGTATTTGTTGTAAGATATTGCAATCATCAGCAAGTTGCAAATCAGAAATCAAATAATCCATCAACCCATTGAACTGCATGTTGTTTTGGGTGTGAGAGGCTCGCTTGACAGAGAGAGAGCTTGACATTCATAACTCGTCTTTGATAACATGTCAACATGTGATGACATAATACGCTTTACACTAGAGGGAGACAAAGACCCTTTATAGATGGACAAGCATTGCATACTCTAGATTACATGATTAATGATTCAAAGTCACATTTTATGATGTCAAAATGAAAAATTGCTGCAACTCTTTTGGTCATTCTTTAGCAAAAACTGAGGAAGTGGTGGCAAAACTTTAAATCCATCAACTACAGGCCCATATGTTAAAAAAAAGCAAGCTTGTACAGTATGTGCAGACTGCTTTGTCAGTGAGATATTGAGCTAGTAAATCGCTTTCTGTCATTAGCGACACTTCATGTGATTAGCTATTTCCATTTACGAGCAAAGAAAATTAACTCAAGTGTTTATAGTCACGGCCTGTCTGCATTTTTGGTGCAATGTGACTTAAAATGCTTACCGGAGCACTGAGGCAGTCGGGGCCTGGTGGTTTAATTGAAACGTATTTTAGTAGAATGTGGGCCATAATAATGGGTTGTATCCTCAGGGAGGCACATTGTAACAATAGAGAGAGGGAAGAGAGAGAGAGGCAGAGAGACAGGGAGAGAGGGAGAAAGAGAGAGAGAGGGGGGTATTTTAACAATGCATCTCAAGGCCATGACGCCATATTGTTGCAGAATCAATAACCAATTTATGTGATCTTGATGGATGGTTAAACGGTGCACTTGTTACATCACCTATTTGCTACTGTCAATATACCCAACTTTGGTAGGTTTGTGAAGGCATTTCTTCCATTCCATTCCTCTTGCAGCAAAGCATGCTGGGAGAGTGTTGGCTCCTGCATATTTTTTGCATAGTTAGTAATAAATCTCTCCACATCTTTTTTATGGCTGTGCAAAAATGAATTTGTCTCAACTATTGCATGGTAATATCTTTGCCAGGCAATCTGCCTTGCTACAAGCATGCCTGGGTTGCTATAACAACAGCTGCTGCTATATCTGTCGCTGCTGTGGGTCACGGCTATCTAAAAGAGCAACGTACATCACATCTCTCTCTAACTGCCAGTCTTTTTTCCTTTTCTCGCTTCCAGTGCCTTCACCTTTTTGCTCTCTACCCTTGTCTTCCTCAGCCTTCCTTGCCTTGCTTATCTGGACCCGCTCTGCTCCCGCTGAATAAAAGCTTTGCTATACTGCGTCTCAACTCTGCCAAGACTGACAATTAAAATACACAGGAGTTTACTTCAAGCAGAAACAAATCACAAGTCTTTTTGTTATCTGCTATTCTGCAGTGTTAATGAGAGCAAGAGACACCAGTGGTGCTTATTGTGGTTGATTTAGAGCCCACTTCTTTTCTTTCAACATCACCACAGTCACAGATAATACCGGGAACATAAGACAGAAGCTGCTGAGAGTCTATACTGCATTTCCCTCTCAACGTCTTACAAAAAGTCTGACTCATCTTATTGTATAATTTCAGCGGCATCTGTGCAAATACACCAAAATATGCAAGTTTTTAAGTGAACAGAGGAGCTTCATCACTGGCTGTGGAATGCATTGAATTTAATAGTTCAAAAGCAGCTCACTCACACAGGAGGAACCATCTGTAGCAGACAAAGAGGAGCGTGGCATGATTGAATCACAAAATATATATATTTCTACAGTGTTGTACTATAGAAATAGGCACATATGTAGTCTCAATAGCAATGCTACTGTAGAACACCAGCAACAGTCAAAGCTTCAAGAATACATTTTAGAGTAACTACTGTATATGCAGTATATGAAGACCTAACCTACAGAATGAACTTTGACATCAGTGTTGAATATGGATTAAATACTAACACAGAGGAGAGTATAGAAAAGACCTCTAAATGAATTCAGATCAACTGAAATACAGCAGAGTGATTTGATAAGGTATTATCTGTATATTTGCATTACATTGTGGTCACACTGATGCATACAGCAAAAAAAGGGAGAAATGCACATCCATACAGTATAAAAGCTATATATGCAATCCATTTTCCTTACAAAGACATCAAAGAGATGTTGGCCAATACAAATAAAACTGTGACCCAAACTCTCAAGTGTTGCCTATAAAATAGAAACAAAACAAAATGATCTAAGCAAGTACTACAGAGTCAATATGGGTTAAAAAGCCTTAACCGCACAGTTTCTTTCCTTGGATCTTATCTGTTTATATAGCTTATAAATCACAGATGCGCCACTTACTAGTAGTTAGTAACTACTTAGAAAATGTTTAGTAATTCTAAGCACTGGCAGGTCCCAAAGCACAGCTGGTATTTAACTGATAATAAGAGTATGAGACTGACAATTGTTCTTTAACTTGATGTATTTGTGAAAGCACTTGATTTCAGATGCCTGGCACGGAGGTAAAAAAAAAAAAAAAAGAGAGGAGAAGGAGGAGAAATATTGAACATTTTAGACTGGCTCTTCACAGGACGCAGTCGATACACAGGGGAGGTCGGTTGGCAGGATTCCAATGGCTTTCTGGGAGTAATGATAACTTCGAAGTGGCACAGATGAGGTTGGCGAATCTATGCTTCTGTCTGTCACGTGACACTGAAGTCCCATTGTGTTTGGATCAATACCTAAGAAGAGCAGAGAACATTTCCCCCTCTTATTCAACATGGAATGATTTATATGCTAAATACCCATATTTCCAATATGAAACAATATACAAATTCCACATCATCTAACTCACATAAACAGCTGCTGTCCTTTATTATAACTCAGGAGCCCTACGTCATATACATGCAAATGCCATATGTTTTATATTGCTATGATTGATTATCTTCACTATGTAGGTCAATGCCAGAAGAGACGGTGTCTGAACTGCATATATTTGAATTTGTCATGTTCATGTTGAACTGCTGAGTGAAATACCAGCTTTCACAGAGGACACCTTAAACATTTCTTATATATTGTATAATTTGAAACTTAATTCATGACTATTCACCCTACATCAAATATATTCTAACGTTTGTCATGGAAAATTCTTAATAGTGAGGTAGACTGTACACTGAATGGAGAGTGGGTACAAATGGAGGACTTGTGATTAGGCTGCGATTCCAAAAATGGCAGGAATGAAGGCCCTTTGAAGGGAACAAGCAAGAGGGGACACAGAGAGTGCTGAAGCAACAGGACTCCACTACAGAGCTGCACAGTTATGAGTACTAAAGGTACAAACAATGAGTTGAAAGAGACGGGGATGATTTCACTGATCTGAATCAGTCACATGTAAAATACCGTGTCACTGACACCCACTTTTATTCGGTAACAGGAGTGGCTGGATTGTCTTTCTGCTCAGAGGGAATGGCTAGGTAGTTTGTCCTGCGGGCAGATTGGTAGAAAAACAAGAGTGTCTAAGACCCGGTGTTAGGCCCGCCTCTACCACCATACTGCACACCACAGTCTAGTGCTGGTCAAAGGTTCAACAGCATTCACTACAATGAAACATGGGAGACTTCCACACAAACATTTCCACTAATTTATGTCACAGCAATGTATATCCTAAGAGAGAATTAATGTTAAAAGGTAAAAACCATAATTATAATGTGAGGGATGGAAAGCTACTGTTTGTTCAACAGGTTAACACCTTCACACAGCAAACTTTTAAATTGTTGAAAACCACAAAACTCTAAAGCTGCACAGAAACTGTACATGTGCAGCAAAATTCATAATAGTGAATAGAGTTTTGTGACTCTGTCAGCAATTTTTGTACACATCCACATTTTGTATCTCTTTGACAAATCAAATCAAAATCATTCTTGCTGCAGTGTTCCATCTTTTCCCGGGAACCTCAAAATGTTCTAGCTGTGGTAAATATCCTTTAAGCACGGGTAGCTAAGAAGCCGGCCACAAAACAGCCTCTTTGAGTGGTGCTTCTCAAAGCGAGATGTGTTGTCATACAGGTCAATAATGGCTGTGAGGTGGCCACAACCCATTAACTCTTTCAGCTGCAGAAACTGATGAAGTTTACAGAGTTATACACATTCATCAAGCATCGCTTGATGCTTAATTTAATGTGAACTCCTCTGTCCATGGATCAATAAACTTTACCTAAATGCTGAGGGCAAAGTGGGATTTCATTTCTACTTCAAAGAGCATTAGTCAACAGCCTTCTCATGGCTTCACTGTGCCTTCGAATGTAGCATCTTACTCTACATCACTAGCCACGGCCATTATTTACTTATTTTGAAAAAATACTTAATTGATTGATTTGTTTGTACTTTTTTTGTTTGTTTTTTACATAATTTCCTGATAATTTCTCAGGGGTATCCTGGAAAGAACTCTGTAATTTGGTAGGAGAAAATAAAGATAAAGTGTCTAATTGGTACACTTAAAATAATTCTTAATAAATGGATAAATTATGAAATATTACCCACACTTAGGTAAAAAAAGTAACATATTTCAAGAAAACATTGAAGGAAATTATTAGGATATTATGGACCTGTAAAATACCTTTGTTTTCAACAACATGGTAAACAGAAACACTGCACCATTGTATTGTATTACATTGCGATATATTTCAACATATTTCTATTATGTTATCCACCCCCTGTATACTGACTATTCTGAAAACATACTTAGTATAAGAATAATTTCTGCAGTACATGGGGTCTATGCGTCACTGCAGATGTCAAATATGGAATCAGGCTTGATTGTCTGCAAAACCACAATAAGAACATAAATTGCCTGTTCAAAAGTTGTCATCCTGGGTCGGCTGGCCTAGTCAGCACAATGACTATCCGGTGGGAGCTGACTACTGTATACAGGTGCATTCGGGTCTTTGTCAGTGCTGACAAGGTGACGCAAAAAGTCAGTTTCTGATGGAGCTGCAAATCCACCGTGGATGTAAAAAGGTTATTCAGGAAAAAAAGTGCAGTCAGCAGTGCTTAGAATTATTCAGACCTGTCAGGCAGTCTAAGTGAAAAGACAGATTACTGTTGCAGGAGGCTTATAAACTGATGCAGTGTAGACTCAGTTACCTTCCTGTCTGTCTGTCTGCCTGTCTCCCTTCCTCTCTGTCTTGCTCTCTCTGCCTCTTGATTGCTTCCGAAATCGCTTTTTCCAACATAATTTCTCTAAGGTTTTAAATTACTATTATGTAATCACCAAAAACTCAGGCATAGACAGGTAACACTTTTACTTATGCGACACAGAGTGCACAGTCATGATGATTCATAATACGATCACACAGACCTGCTGTGTTGTGAATCATATATATATATATATATATATATATATAGCATTGATATGTATCTGGACATATTGAGAGCAGGTTTGTTTTCAGGACACAGTGTTTCACTTAGTCGTTTCAGGTTGTACCCTGAACCCCCTCACACTTACATCCTCACATCTGTGTTAGTGTCTGTCTGTGCATCGATACATTTATCTCTGTGTGAGACTCACGCTGTATCCTGTGCCTGCTCATCGGACTTGGAGATCTTCCTGTAGCAGTAGACCATCTCTACCAGCAGCCAGAAGGTCAAGAACACCAGCAGCACATACATCATTATCTCAGAGTAGATCGCGGTGGTGTCGTCACTGGCTGTGGAGCACAAACAGCAGCGGGGGACATGGATTATTCAGCACGCATCCTAAGTCTGAATGTTTTTGTGTTAGAGCAGGAGAGACTCATTCATTCACGTGTTTAAGAGAGTATGCTAAACTCATACAGTTATGTGCGACACTGCTGACCCATAATCAACTGTCAGCCCTAATAAAGAAGGCGATGTTTCTATAAAAGTACTTTCATTTCACTGAATAACAATTGTGCAGCTGAATTGTAAGCAAAGTAAAGTCATGTTTTCGGTCTGCATCCTGTTCGTTGCACTTTTAAATGCTGCATGAACTATGTCGTGTACAGAACATTATGACCATACCTGCGGTACAGTAATAGTAGAGCACAGGGAGTTAAAGGTTGCCTGCGGAGTTTTCTTATAAATTATCAAAAGTTGTGTTTACATTCAGTGATTCTCACTAAAACACACCATGTTGTCCTTGACATTTTGAGTGCATTTCCTTCCTCATAAAAGACTTTGTTTAATACTTAAATCATGCATTGTTTGCATCCATGTTTGCTAGCAAGCAGTCTTAATCTTCTATGTTTATTGGTGCATTACCCTCACCAACTGTTGATCTGTGAGATAGCGTGAAACTGACATCAGGATGTGATTCACACTGCCCGCGATACAAACAAAACGGGGTCCCACTTGTAAAAACATCACTCCATAGCGCTACTAGTGGTCAAAAACTCCACAAGGTACCTTTAAACATGAAAAAAGGTGGATATGCAAAGTCACAGTGGTTCTCAGGGCATGACTCAGATTTTAAGCTCAGAGATGTGATTATCTCATATTTTAGGTCAACATTTGGTTTAATGTAATAATATACAAAATTATAATCCGTGCTTTATCTCGTTACCGTTTGTTTAATGCCCGTAATCTCTAGATCTCTATGAGCCACTGTGAACCACTGTGTCAGTGAGTGTACCAAATTCCAGAAAGCCTGCTGACCAGACAGTTGACAGCTTTCACTGATTTGAATCTGCAGTCCCTGCAAATAGAGGCTATTAGTGTAATATAATCCCTTACATGGGAAAGCGCAGATATGTTTGCCATGAGCTAATCCATTCTCCTACTATTAACATCATTACTGTAACATGATACCCAGCTATAAGGTACAGTACTCTGGCTGACGGCTTTGTGAAATTTGATACCACAGTAGTATGAGATGTGAAGGAGAGCCTTTTAAGTATGCATAAAAGATCAAATTGTAGTATATTTTTAAAGCTGCACTTTGGAGGATAATCACATCCAAACTGCACTCCTCTTTTTCCAAACAAACCAAACACTGGGATACAAACCGGTCTATTTCTATATGCCTCTGATAGTGAACTATATACCACGTGCAAGCAGATAGGAATAATGTAAAGTTAAAGAAAATGGGGAGAGTTTAGTTGTTCCAAATATACATGTCATATTGTATATTCGATCAAGGTGGAAAATGATACATTCAGCAAGCCAAGCATTCAGGAAGCAGAATACATTACCCCTCATAAAAGATAGCAAAGTAGTTGGTTTGAATTAACCCCTTCACTGACAACAGAAGAAAGCTTTGATGGACAATAAAGACAGACAAAACAAAACACACAATTATTCCTCTTCAGTCAGTACAGAGTCACAACAAAGGGGAGAGAAGGAAAGTGGTGTTGTTAGTGACAGACCGCCTTCACGCTGATGCATCACTTAGCAAAATCAACGAGTTGGAAATATACAATAAAATGCAAAAACCCATTTAAAGTGGTCTCATAAACACTTGACGCAGCACTGACGGAGGGGCATGCACAGCACAAAGAGAACACTCAGTACAGAGAAGTCAGTACAGCACAGACTAGTGTTTCTACCAGGAAACCTATCATTGTCATATTTAAAATAATAGCTGAGCCGCTCAACCGGCTCAATGTTAAAATATGAGCAATTCACCGGTGACATGATCAGTTATGCTGTTATGCATCTGCAATGCAACTTCCTGTGATAAAATGTACCTCTGTTTTGAGAATATTGGTTAACATGGAGAACTTCTGCTGACACTGTAAAGCCTGCAGGAAAAACATATTTTATGCATACTGATGCTGGGTAGATATTTGAGATATTTTACAGTACAACCACTCCTGTTGAGACACTGTTGGACCACTACTGACTGTATTAGAGTTTATATTTATATTAAGGCCAAATATGAATTATACATTTGCTTTGGGACTGTAAAAACAGTGCTTGCAAAATTTTCAAAATGTTGAAATGAAACAAATGTGTGATGCAATATATTATCCCAATAGCAAAAAAAGCTTCAGTGTCAGATTTGAGTTGTGCATCTCTTGGGACTGATGTCTATTTTTGGTAACCTCACAGAGGCACGTCACCCCCTGAGAAGCACTTAACGGCAAACGCATGTCTGAGATCTGAATAACCTCGTGTGCAGCTCTAGAATAACCCTGCTAAACTGATGTCTCCCAGCACAGAATCACAGCTGTACTCAACTCTGAGCTGTACTGATATGGCAACCAAGCATTTGGCTAAACGCGGCACAGAACAGTGAACAACAACGTGGAAGAAAGTGGAAAAGCTATAAGCCGCACCTTCCTCTTTCACCCTCAGCGTGATGTTCTTGATGATGGAGACGGAGGGTGTGAAGAAGTCAAACTCAAACTTGCGAAGCACGTGGCACTCATAGACACCACTGTCGTTATAGGTGACGTTAATGATACTAATGGAGACATCTTGCAAGTCCCGGCTCCCATTCCAGGTGAGACGCCCATGAAATTGTCCATCTAATGCTACTGGACTGTCACCCTCATACTTGTATATCTAGGAGAGAAGAAAGGAAAGCAGGCAGGAATAAATTATAGACAGCCCACACTATTTGGTATGACCACACATATCATCACACATCACATTAAGTACTCAATAATGTAGTAGCAACCTACATGGATTTTGTTATTTGTGATGCCATTTTCTTCATTTTCATTTGGTTTAATGTAGTACCAATCCACATATGTCTTTACTTTGACCTCCTCCCTCTTCATACAGGAGATGCAGGTCAACTTCATGGTTTTCCCCAGGACGGCTTCTGTCCCCGATGGGACATCGACACATACTGGCTGGCACAGGTGGACTGCAGGTGCATGGAAATGTTACACACATTCAGCTCAGCAGCAAACCTGATAAAAGCTCCAAGTGTTGACGTTTAACTGACATGTTTAGTTTATCAGTAATAACATACTGAAAATAGAAAAGAGCATGGAAGTATAAACACTATGCAACCATAGTCCATTGTGTAGCATTGGGTCCTCGAACTGCAGGCAGCAAACAAGCATAAAACTTGCAGAGGCAGGAGCAATTTGACAGTTATGCAGTGCAAACTTTATTTTACAAGGAAATGTATTTTAATAAAGTCTGTGCTGCAAGTGTTATGCTTGTTCACTGCCTACACTATGCAACAGTAGTTTTTTCTTTTGAGTTTTTGCAAGAGCTGCACATTTCCCTTTACTGAGCTAAAGTTTGGGCCGACAGTAAATGCAAGAGCCTTCCAAAGTACAAGTGCTTAAAGACGCAGCTATAATTCATCATGTGCAAATTACATGCAAATATTGCAACTTTTTTTTAGTGTGTAAGCACAAACTGCAGTGGTTGGTGACACCACTTTCAGTTTTTATTCAATGACTGTGAGAATAAAACCACACAATCTACTGTGAAAGGTCCAGTTTTTATCCACAGTAACAAACTCATAGCCCACTTCCTTATTGAGGTCATCAGCTCTTGCACTCTGTGGTTACATTGAATCCAATGTTGAGCCAAACGCAAAACTCAGTAAGTGTTAAAAAGACATAAATTCAATTATACAGCTCTGTAAGCACCAGAGAGACTTGAGTCACAACACTAATAGCAAAGTAAAGATCATCCAGGCCAGTAAGCACTAATGATGGCCTCTGCCCATTAGTATTAGCTGGCAGAGGGAATAAATAGAGGGAGGGAGTGTTGGGTGAAGCAACTGTGTGTAGTGTAGGAGAAGGAAAGCAAGGTATTGTGGGCAGGCAGGAAGATGAGAGAGGGTTAATGGATTTATAAATGTATTACAGAAAACAGAATAATGTGAAGGGGGCAGGAAGTGGGTGAGAGCATGTAGGGAAATAATGCAGGGGATTATATACACAAAGACAGGATTTCTTGTGAAGTGAAGTGAGGCAGTCATCTAAGTGAGCTCGCCATATGGATGGATGTCTTTGTGTGACTGTTGCAGTGTTGGGTCCAGTACTCTTATATAACCCAAAGCCCCCCCTGGGCAGACAGTGACAACATCGATTCCATCTCATCTTTTTTTTTTTTTTTTCCTGAGGGCTCATAGGAACACATGGAGAGTAGGCTAAGAAAGAGGGAGACAAACAGGGAGAGTCAGGGAGGCAACCAGAGAAGCACAGAGAAAGGGAATAGAAAGGGGGGGAGCTTAGCCCGAGTGTCCTCTGTTCACTGGATCGATTTATTTCGCTTGGTACTGTGCAGACGTCAATGGGACTAATTTGAAACTGAGTTCACAGCCAGTTGGGAGGTTCGCAAATCATCATCAAGGCCCGTGATTACTCATTTTTGTCCAACCGAGAAAAATCTGGAATAAGACATGCAAAATCCACAATGAAACGGCATTTTTTTAAACATCTGGCACAGTTATACTTACCGACCAAAATTAAAAGTACCAAAGTTTGCAGATGAACTCTGGTTCGAGTTAGCATATTCAGCTCTGTCTGGAGCTGCTGGTGGACAGACTCCCCTCTAAATGTTGCTTTATGGAGAAAGTTGTCCTCACACACACAAGGCCAGGAGTAAGATGTCAGGAGTTTTTGAGATGACTTCAGGACCACGGACAGCGCCTCTCCTCGGCAGATGAGCGCGCAGGTAACTTCCCTCTTCACGACTGGAAATCAAAACCTCACTGTCGACTAAAAGGCAGGATGTCAAACTACAAAAAGTATGAAAAACAGCTGTCGAAACGAGGTTGTGATTTTTCTTACGCGCTCATCTATAAATCTGGGTCTTCCAACAACCCCCTGACTCATTCATCGTCTATCTGACCTATAACTTCATTATTCCCTCCACTCGGTGAAATAAACAAGTCCGTCATATGTGGCTGATACCCAGAGTGATACAACAATTCCTCGCACACAACTGCTGTCATTCAGTCCAGATCCATCCAGAAACACAGGCGGTGAAGAAAAAAGCCAAAGAGGAGGAACCTGTGGATTCTCAAAAGCCGATTTAGCCACTTACTGTTGCGAGATTCTGGAGTCTTGTCCATACACAAACAGCAAAAAGCAACGCTAACGATTCTCTTATTTCACCCCTCAAAGAATAACACTATTGATTGTTAGAAGTCTATTTCCTCAATTAAGGATGACTGATGACATTTCACAGCCGCGGCTCACTGCCTTTGTTTTTCAGCAGCCACGGCGCTGGCAGAAGCAGAGGCTTTGATACGCATGCGTGAGTAACTCCCTCCTACACTACAATGTGCATGACCATATTATTGTCATTTGGGTAGGCCTGACCGACTCATCATGCCAGCCTTTTAGTGCCTGTTTGCATTTGCTCCTCTTTTGACTGCAGGCTGAGGAGCTAAACGAACACAGCGGCCTTAAATTACACCACGTCTACATATAGAAACTCTCAAGCACATCAGTTTTAAGGCTTTGTCTTGTTAATAACTATGAGATAATACTGTGGCTGTCACGTGTTATATAACCCTGTGAAGCAGCTGCTAGCAGAGCTCTTTCTCAGAATATTTCATTTGCTACAGATCAGTTCTTGCATTCTTCCTACTTCTCAAGTCCTAACTATGTCATCTAAGTTCCAAAACAACAAATAGAGCCAGCGTTCAGAGGCTGATGTGGTTCTTTTGAAGTCTTTCAGTGGTACCAAACATTGTAGCCACAGGCCTACAACAGTGTAGCTGCAGGAATAAAGGCATATACTGTGCACAGTATGCAGGCGTATGTTTATGTGTCCACACATAAAAGCATAGACTAGTATGAATTCATGGCCTGGATCCATATTTTGCAATAATATGAATGCTAAGCACATACTTTGCAGCAATGAAGCTGATGATATACTGTGCAGGATACAACCTGCTAATATAATGATCTTCTATCCTCTGACATTCAGTCTTAAAAGGGCCTGACCTTTTCTGTGATATTCTGTCTATATTTGGGTACAGACCCTTCCATGCTGCATGACTGCGCTCCATTGCTAGATATAAAGGGTGAGGAGGAAATCTTACTTTAACCAATTCAGTTACAATTATTCACCAGTCCAGGTGAAAAAAAAGAGAGTGAAGCCTAATTCCTGCCCATCACACAAACACAATCTGCACCAGAGAGGGCTGTAGTGCCTGCCGAACAGTGTAATTATATCACTGTTTTCACTTATTGAAAACTGCGGTGATTTGACTCCTTTGTAAAGGCTGAAAAATGTGATGATGATGCAATAAAATGACAGAAACAGACTGAATTTAGAGTGTGTATTGAGCTTTTTTTTTGTCTTTCTCTGTTCTTTGACCTCAAGTGCATCCAGTGTAAATGTCAATAGACCAAGCGGCAACCTCCGTGGCTGAAAAATGAAGCCAATGTGGAAATGCCAAAAACTGCAGTTCCTCAAATGGCCACTTGAGGCTGGCTCCAAAAGCGAGTCAACATGGCATTCTAACATGGGGGTCCCCACAGACCCCCATGTTAGTATGCCCAACTTTACAGCAGTAATAAACATGTTTACAGCCTGGTACAAAAAACGGTTTTGGTCTCTATAGCTAATTTCCACGTTAATGACAACTGTACAGGGGGTGAATGTTTTTATAATTCACCCGTTAAAATTTTATTAAGCTGTAAAGTTATGCGTAATTAAGGGTGTGGCTGCGTTGAGTGACAGATCGCTAGCCGCTAGGTGGCTTGTTTCAGCAACCAGGCTTCATTCAGCCCACCTCAGCTCCACCTCTTTTCCCATTTTGGATTAGCCGGGAGTTAGGCGGAGTCAGGCACTGCCAAGATGGCGACGGCCGGAGCCGCCCACTTTTAGCTTCAAAACCGCTCTTCAGAAACCAACAGGTGACATCATGGTGGCTACGTCCATATTTTTTACAGTCTATGCAATAGACCTACATCAACAGATTGACGGCAGTGAGCTTTTTTTTTTGGAAATCTATTACCTGCTTTAATCTATTTGTATTCCTTCTGTATGAAAATGGCTGTGAAAGGATTGCGTTTCTTTACAAAGACACCGTTTACATATTAATGATTACATGCTGAAATGTTTTATCTGTTTGATTTGCATTACTTTTTGCTTACTTGGCTTCTAAATTTGATTGAAGAGCCCCAAATGTTTCTGAGACACCCATCAAGAAGTCAGGATTACTGTGGTGTTGCTGTGATGTTATTATCTGCCAATGAAGGAAAAACACAGGTTGAGATGAACCAGAGATAAAGCATCCTCAGGCCTTCAAGAGCCACAGTAATCTCTCTGTGACATCACAGTATTTAATCTTTGTAGCCATTGTATCTGAAGAGCGGATTACTCGAGAGGAGGATAGGAATCAAAGGTTTAAGAATTTCATCATAGTTATCTGCACATGAGTGTCTATCTGTTAACAGCAACATGAGTGTGCTTTAATGGCACACTGTATTAGAACTATAAAACACTGAAAACAGTTGAAAGAGTGAATCAACAGGTTTTTGCAGTAAGATTAGAGTTGCTGATGCAGATTTGAATGTAAAAAGAAACAACAAAGAGGCAGCTGAGTTTACTCTTGTGTTGCTGTCAGCATCAGCACTAGGCTGGGACTCTCAGGAGCAGACTAAATATGGCAGGCCTGGTTGAACCACATCCTGCAGATAAGGAAACCATAGCAACAGTAATGCAGTGCCATGGTGACTACAGGAGGCCTGCTTAGCGACAGCCTGCAGACTCAGGAAGATAACAGGAAGCTTCAAACCCTAGCTCTCTCTTTCCAAGGCATCCAATGTGTTTGACTTACTTTCTACAAAAAGCAGAGCATTTCAAAGAAAAGGGTGAATGAACAATGTGTTGCCCTGTGTTCAGGTCTAAAGGCTTTCACCAAAGGATGCAATGCATGTGATGCATACAGCACATTTTTAAATATTTGAGGGTAAACTTATCCCAAGGACAGTACCAAATATAAATAAGTAGAACATCATGAGACAGTTTTCTGAGGAAAAATGTAGTCGAGGCACCGCATAAACCAGCAGTTTACATTATGAAGTGAGTAAATGGAGCAACTGAGTGTATAAGTAAGTAGGTTAGAGAGAGTATGTGTTTGCTCATGTATGTATATGTGTGCGTATGTTTAAGGCCCCTCGAGGATGTACTGCACAGAGCAGATTTCTAGGGATTTGGAAGGATTTCAAGATTATAACATGATTACAGCACACTGCTGTGGATGAAACATGTTGGAAATTGAGATGTAAATCTCGTGCGCAGCTTGCTATAAAAACCTCTCAGTGCTGTAATTCAGTGTAAGAGCGAAGAGAGTGTAAGCAGGTCTTTACTGATTACTCTAACAGCTATCAGCTATATTCATTCCTGATCCTTTTGTGGGTCAACTGTATCTGCATTTCCTGCCCTCTACAATCCTGATGTCATGTACTGTAAGCAGACTTTTGAGGTACTTCATATATAACACATACATATATAATATATAATACATATATTATCATTATATTACAGAATAAACTACCCAACAGTATATGATGCAGGTTAAATTATCTTCAGTTTATACTAAATAAATATTTAATATATGACATGTTGCTTTGTTTATCTGCTCAAAAAAGACGTTTACTTCTGACACTTTAGGTACATTTTGTTGCTTCTGTACTTTTATTTATAGAGTACTGGGAATGCAGGAGTATTACTTATAATATTTACACTGTTGTATTGATACTGTCTTCTTCCACCACTCACAATCTTTTTTTGGAATTTATAATCACAGGATATTTGAATTACAATACAAAAAAATATCACATGACATCTGCCACTATTCAGGAATATATATTTATATATATTTTAAAACTACATAATGAAAGTATGAGCTATAGGAGAGATTAAACTAGGCTACACATACTGATTGTTTATTGCCAGTTTCCATGTTGAGGAAAGATAGAATTTCATAGAAGTTCACACACAACTCTATGCATTCATACGTATGTACATACATATACTCACATACACTGGACAAACCAAGACAGTCTTCCTAAAAATAACCCGTGTTGATCTAAACAACTAGAGCAAGCATAATGTTGTACCACTGCAAATCATCACACAAAGACACACACACACACACACACACACACACGCACGCACACACATGCACGCGCACAGCTCCAGCACAGCACAGCATGGAGTTACATGATGCAACGTCCCACAGTGATGCAGACATACACGCTAGATCAGTGGCACATAGCAGCTAATCTAAATGATAAGACATATAATCTCAGGGAGCCACTGAACCACACCCCCCCCCCCCTTCCCACACACACACACACACACACACACACACACAAACACACACTCACACACAGAGCTACAGGGCAATGCCAGATTCAACCCAAGGGGACTTGGCACAGAGCTCTAAGCTAACACTGATAGTAAGTGAAGACTTGTTCCATCTGACCTTCTGATTTGGCTCACAGCCCCCTGTAGGAATACTCACTTTCTATTATAAGACCCAGAACCCTGTGCGCCAATAAACCATCGAACCAGAAGAAGTCAGAAGTTATACAGCATATACTTCTCTACTGGAGCAAGTCCAACAAGCTTTCAAGTTTGGATTGCTGCTTTTAGTCTCACTTGGTGCATGTTAGTTATAGAGAAAGCTCACTACCATGAAAACAGCTTTAAAGTAGAAAGAGGACCTGAATTTGTATGAGGCAGAGAAAGGTGGAGAGAATTATTGGTTATATTCATGAAGACAAGACGGTCATCACCTTTACACAGGGGAGAGGTTGTTGTGATCAGAACCCAACACACAAGTGTCACTGTGTGTTCATTCAACTTAAGTTTACTGTCTTAATTAGAATATGGTAATGAACAGAGCCTGTCTTAGAAGCCGGTATTAACTCTTGACTGAGAAACTATTTGGACAACATGTGACAGATTGTGTCACACCGCTGCCTGTTGCTAGAAATTATTTCTGTTCAGGATCACAGATAATTAAAAAGAACACAGCTGAACTGTTTTAAAGCTGGTGCAAATTAAGGCGAGGTCACTCGGGTCATTTGTCAACAAGCAAGACAGAATATTATACTAGCTATTTTTGGATGAACATGTAATAGAATAGAATAGAATAGAATAGAATAGAATAGAATAGAATAGGGTAGAATAGAATAGAATAGAATAGAATAGAATAGAATTCCTTTATTGTCATTGCACAGAGTACAATGAAATTGAGTAGCAATCCTGACGGTGCATTTACACATAGCAAACAGCGATTAAAAATAGAAAGCACATAAAAAAGGCAGGTGACTGAGAAATAATGGTGAGAGAAGCACATAAAACAACACATTTCTCATCTTCATTTATCCATATTCAGATCCGGTTTCTGATCAGTAGCCCCCCACATAGCATCAATATCTGTATGTCCAGTTGTATTTTCAATTGTGATCTGATTTTGTTCCTGCGTTCCAGGGACATTGAGATGCAGCAGATCTTTGCTCTTTTGCATCTGGCAGTCAAGTAATGTGTCAAGGTTGGGGGTCTGGACAGTGCCACTCCTCTGCTGGTCAGAAATATGACCCTCAAGTTTATGGCTACCAAGAGCTCTGCTCTCTGCTGTTTGTTGGCTGTGACTCTGGCTGGCTGGAATACTGTCCTGCCATTGGCCGTCATGGGGACTGCAGCCATCTACGCCAGGATAATGCTCGCTGTGCCTGTGCTGAGTGGTGTTGCTGTCTGTTTGCGTACGACCTCTTGTCCTGTCTTTTGACTTGCTGGCATGCTGCTGGCACTGTCGAATCTGGCCTAACGTGATTTGGAGCTCATTGAGGCGCTGTGATACATAGCGTCTCTTCAGTTCCAGCAGGATTGTTCCATTGCGACTCAGGCATGGCATGCTTGCTGGTGTCGCCCCCTGCAATAGGATAGATTACACATATTGTAGATGATGTGTGGGAAAAGACATCAGTGAATTCATGCACATAGTCACACACACAATGATGCAAATATGCAAATGCAGGCGCACATCTTATTCATGCATACATATTCACATATTCATATTCTTCCTTTAAGTCACGGCTGAATAGGAGAAAATCAGCATCAAGGACATTATTATGATTTATCACCATCAACTCGATTTATCAATGTAATATGTCATGTACACGTATGAAATGCTACAATAATGAGAAGCGAGAACGTCAAACAAAATGTATCAGCATGTTGATATATTATTATTATACTAAGATATTATTTGTAAATTGTAATATTCCAGCTAATTACCGCAGAATGGTTGCCAGCACTATTCTCTCTCTCTTTTTGCCACGTGCTCATGTGAGCTCTCTTCTGTAGCTGCACACTCAGCTGCAAGAAAGATTCATTCATGCGGTCTATTTCTTCCTCTATACAGGACATCTGGAACAGAGGAAACGATGAAGTAACTTGTTCGGCAGTGTAGCTCTGAGAAATTAAGATAACTTATGATTTGTAACAGAGAGATACCTGCATCGGAGTCCCTTTTGGTGGTAGCCCTGCAGAGATAAAACAATCTGTATTGATGGGAAAGACACAATTGACACACTTAGTAATACAGTATATGATTTTTGCAAATCTAGGAGGAGAACAACCACTTATTGCCTTCAGAATAGCTTCAGTGCTCATTGGCATGCTGTCACTGAAGTCATGAACTGTGTATAGAGGATATTGGACTATTCTTATTCTGGAACAAAAGCTCTTTAGGTGATGAAGGAAGTGAAAATCAACTTCACTCTCTTTTTCTCTCTAGGACTTCCTCTAATGGTGATACTTATCGTGTGAATTAGGGAGAAATGGAAAAGGGTTTGACTTCCATTTAAAACCTCAATTTACTTTGTTTATTTGTTTGTATGGGTTCATTATCATTGTGGAATATGGGAACTTCATGAGTTTCACAAGATTATTTGCCAGTTCCATTATGGATCAATGGATCTAAAACCAAAAAGTGTGGTTTAAAGGCATTACACCCATTCCATATAAGACAAAAAAGGAAAGAAGATAGCAAGTCAGAACTTTATACATTTTCCATTGATCATCACCAGTTCATGCATCTTTGTTTATTGACAATTAAAGCCATAAATCATGGTTTAACAATAAGGCTTGCCCGATTGCCTGGGGCAAATAAAATGCCATGTCGGGCTAGTAAATCTAGCAACTCACTTGCCCAATTGGTAAAAAAAAGGTACAAAAATAATAAAATAAAAAATGTTTCAATCATTTTTTTCAATTATTGTCATATCATAAATTATGTTCTCGTTCTCTGGCACACAGCATAGCCACCTCCCCTTGCACACATTGGAGAATATTGGCATGCGTCATTGGCCAGTCAAAAATTGAGTAGGCTAATAGTGTTATGCATGTAACAAACATCCCTCAGGATTATGTGAGCACTGTCAAATAGAGGAATCAGTGGAGCATGTAATTTTTCAATGCAGTAAATACTCACGAGAACAAGAAACATTAAAGAGGGAAATCAAGAAGCTCGGAGTGGAAGAAATGAGTCTAAAAATGTATTTGCCATCGGGTTGGGGAGTCTATTCCACTATTTGAAAGAAACTGGGCAGATCAAAAGAATTTAGTTTTCAGTGAAATACAGGGGATGGGTCGTGCCATTTTCAATATGCAAGAATGTTTGTTGCTTTGCATCTATGACACTCCTTGTTCTGTTTTATGTACTTAAATAAAGATTAAACATGACAATTGACTTTAGTCTTTGTTGTTATTTGATAACTACTAATAAATAAAACAATTTGTATAGGGGCAAGTAAAAATTAACTTCGGGCAAGCAAGTGAAAAAAAGCCTTAACATTGAACCCTGTAAATATCTGACTAATAGACTAAAGACTAATAACAAAGACTGTCGATTGTGATTCAGATCTGAGTTTACATTTGAGGATTGAGCTTTATGTTATTTATCAGACTTCTAAGTGATGATAAATTGTGATTTTCAGCCACTGTTGTTTTTTGTTAATGTATGGCTGTTACCACTGCTATATTTTTGCTCAACTGCCAAAGTCATCAACTATTATCAGACCATTCTTGATCTTGGAAACAGTAGTTTGACAAAAAAAATGTGCTCCAGAAAAAGGCAGTGAGTAGACCTAGAATTAAGACTTATTTCTCTTTTACTAATGTTATTTTATATTTTACAGTAATTATTGTCAAGCTTTTGCATATTACATAACCTGACTGCATCGTACAAGAAATGCGTCTTACCTTTCTCTGTGTCCTCAGTTGAACTCGGTTTGAGGTTCGAGATGAGCTGCTCTAACTTGAAATATTTGTATTTCTCAAGTCTAGATGGGAAGATAAGGAGAAAAGTTAATTGCATGATTTTGCTTAAAGTTGAATACTACACTCTGTGGTAGGTTTAGTCTTTCTCACCAACCTGCTGGCTAAGAGATGCTCAGCAAACTGCACTTCAGTGGGAACTCTAATGTTGAGAAATTCCTCAACTAATGCACCTTGTTGCTCCTCTGAAGCATCGAGTTTTGACTGTAATAAGAGATCTGAAAAGTTATCTGTACCCACTTGTGCAGTATGAGGATGAGAAGTGGCATTCAAATGGCACTTACACACCTCTGCTGTGATCCATTTGAAGGAAAAGTTGAACAATTGAAGGCTTAGAGCTGAAATGGCCTCATGGAGAGCTTGCATAAAGCCCTGGGGTTTGGATCCTGATTTAAAAAAAAAAAATCATATTGTTGCAAAAGATTACATACTTTGTGCTCTCAAAGATGATTGCCAAAGCTATTATACTGTAATATACACAACTGTTGCAAAACCAGCACACGATATTGGGTTTCAGGGCTCTCATTCTGATTACCTGATGCTATGTGGGCCATGGACTGCAAAATGGTAGCGATAAAATGTCCCACGTGGTGAAGCTTGGCCTCTGACAGATAAAGGATTTGATTGGTCGCGTCAAAATAAAAGTCCCCTGAGCAATGTGCCAGCAGACCCTCATCAGAGGAAGATGATGAAACAGGGACAAACTTGGCCAGTAGCAGAAGCACAGAGGGGAACAGGGGGCAGTTTGCAAGCAGCTGCATCACCTGGCAACCAAACAGGAAAACGGCGGAGTGTTGAGGTGAGAGTTTGTCTAGCGCAGTTGGGATAAGTTGAACATCGTGGTTCTCCTGGGCCGAAAGCCCTAGAACTGAGAACATACAGAAAATACTGTATTTAGGCTTCATATCTAGCATTATTTGGTGTTACATTCATTCAGTTCACTAAATACTGAGGCTTTTTGTGGTGCGTCTGTACCGTTGTTGAGCTGTTGACTAGGATAACCTGTGGTGAGGTTATGCAAAGACAGCTGGATCTCTTGCAGGGTCCTGAATAAAGGAGATATGCTGACCAGCTTGGACAGGTCATGATCACTTAGACAAGGGGCTGTGCTCTGTAGATGGACTAGGGAAGAGAAAATGAACATATCAGTGCCACACCGTGACATCCTAATATTCTCGGAAAAGTAACAAAACCCCTGTGTAGATTTGTTCCTTACTTGGCTCATGGGGAAGAGCTTCTGCTTTGGTCATATTCATCGATGAAAACTGGGGATATAATTTGACTGTTGATTATTCTTCACTTGATTATTCCAAGATATGCTACAAACAGAACAAAGACAACTATAGTACCTGCGTGTAACACATGTTGGTGTCACTGATTTGGGTGTATCCAGCTTGAGCCTCACATTCCCTGGCATCAGGATGACCAGTATGGCAGTATGGGGAACCAGGCAAATTCTGGTTCTGCCAAGCTTCTCCTGTCAGCCTGCATAAAAGAGCTTCCACTGACCTGACAACAGCTCCCAGTAATGCTATAGATGCCTCGGCTGGGTGATGTTCAGTCCCATACATACAACAGATAAGAATAAAATAGAAGGATGTGACATAGGCTCCAGCCTCTAAAAGTGTGGCAACAAAAAAAAGCCTTTGAACACTTGGTTTAGCGTGGCTGCATAGTTAACTGAGTGCTTTAAATTTAAACAATGTGTTCTGATAGTTCTTCTGCGTTAGCTTACATTTAGCTGTAAAATGTGACAATACTGTTAAGAGGAATAGTTCCTCATTTTGGGAAATACGCTTATTTGCTATCTTGCTGAGAGTTATACAAGAAGATTGATACCATGCTCATGTTGAAGCTACAGCCAGCAGCCAGTTAGCTTAGTTTAGCATGAAGACTGGAAACAGGGGGAAAAGGCCAAAGGTAACACAATCCACCTCCGAGGACCTCTTAAGCTCACTAATTCACATGTTACATCATGTTTGAGCTTTAGAGGCGCTGGTACACGGATTTTGTTACCTCCAGACAGAGCCATGGACATTTGCCTTCTTTGTCCCCCGGGCATTGCTTTGAAAACATCAGTCACTCAATATGATCATCATTGAGTTTTACCTTGTGTGTCTCTCTCTCTCACACTGCTGTTTGATGGTTTATCCCTCATAGAATTATGGACTAGCAGCTCTTTAAGAAGACTCAGTTTTTTATGATCCATATTCTCAAAGACATTCTGAAAGAAAATACACAATCTCACATTGGTTTTTTTTTATTTTTTACCAAACAGAAAAAATATTGGATGCTGTCATGTTTTGCCAATGCAGTAAATCTCACCTTGAACATTTCAGTCTGTTGGCAAATGTTTCTGTAGAACTCCTGTGTGTCTTTGCGGTGTCGGGCCAGTTGTGAGGCTATGTGGAGGTTCTGATCCTCTAGTTTGTCGTACAGAGTCTTTACATTGAACTCCTCTAAATCACAGCGTCCCAACACGCCTCCTAGATGGGAGCAGGAAATGTCACCAATAAGTGATGTAGATATTGGCTCAATGAAAGGAAAAAAAAATCACATCTGAACAAAAGTCCAGCAGAAGACTATAGTTTAAGTCTTATCATGCATCCTATAATTTTAATATGACCAACTGTTTTTTTTTTGTTTTGTTTTGTTTTTTTAAGAACTGAGGAGACATTATTGTGATGAATGACTGCACTTTAAAAATCAAAGGCTCCATAATAATGCAGCAGAGGCTCTCTAGCTTTTCAGACAGTCCAGGATGGAGCATGCAATGGATGATAAGTACTTGAATTAACATTGCAGAGGCTAACTAGAGAGCTAGAGATAACAGCACAAGTCATTAGAGTGTGATATTAGCCATTATTTTCTTTACCATCAATTAAATGGGGAATAGGCTGTTAACTGCTACGAGGTCATGCGTGATGGTTTCATAATGACTAGGCCAATGGACATTTAAACGCCCTATCAAGCTGCATGAATAATACAATAAGTAGTAAGTGAGAAACATTAAAGCCAGCTCTACCTTAGTTATTCCAAACAGTACAACCACCAGACAGAAACAGAAACAATAACAAATATAGTAAAATCCAGTCAGATGGAAAAGTGTTTTTTTTGTTATGTTTTGTTTTTTCAAAGATCAGTTTATGACTAGGTTACAGAAGTGGCGCAGAAAATATTTATTATTTATTAGAATGAACCAAAAAATGGTTGCAGAATAATTAAGAAAGATAATTACACATCAGGCTGGCTTTAGTAGGCCTTAGTTTAAAAAATCCACATAGTGTATACTCCATATTTTGATATGTGTTACTATATCTTGTAGACAGACACATCCAGTGGTGGTAATTTCAGTGTATACCAGAAAATCACAAAATCATCCGACTGGCCGCAAACTCAATATGCATTCCACCACACCCACCGATACCACCACAGTTTCCTCACATCATTACCAATACAACATTTTCAAGAGGGTTTGGGTAAAGCTAAAGCACAGCGTCACAAATAGTGATCTTACCTCCCTTTGAAACAGCAGGCTCCTCAGCCTCTGCTCCCTCTCCTACACCCCTACTGCCAAGGAGGTCATCTAAGCTTGGGACAACTATGCTGAAACACAGATGCAAGCCACATTATTTTTTATAAATCCACAGCTGTCTATTATTTGTTACACATTTCCATGATTTATGTAATTTTACACAGTTTATAATGAGATAATGAGAGAAAAGGGACATGGTATGTGCTACCAGGACACCCACCATTACCATCCTGACACATTGATATATTACATCACCTCCTCTGCCAAGGCAACGCACCTTTCACCACTGCAAACACACTCCACAGGACAGAAGGGCTCCCCAAGGCTGCGCCACTTGGGCTTTGTCCTCCACTGGGAGACAAGTTTTGCTTTGCTGGGCCGCAGAACCAGCACTGTGGTGGTCACAACCACAACTACCACCAGCAGCACACTCAGGATCCCTACACACAGTTACGATGGTGTCATTATAAAATACCAAGGACTCATTCATCACTGTCATATTCCTGCATGACAAAATTGTGAATAAACAGTTAATAGCGAAGAGTAAAAATACCCACCTGCAATTACGCCCCAATCTGGTAGAAGGTTGAGTCGGTGCTGCTTAACAATCCCATACCTGACCAGCTGTGCCGGGGTCATGGGCTGGAAGGCAGCGGCCCGAGGGTCACACTCTGTCCCCTCCTCACTCACAACGACCACTGTACTCCACTCTGGAACAGCACTGTCCACAAACACATACTTTCCTGTTTCTGAAAACACATGGGCAAATCTGAGAAAGGGAGATGAGAGGATTAAGAGGTTATGGTCGCAAAATGGGATTCAAAATAACGAACACTTGAAGCTCTACCTGTAACTGTACACTACCTTGTTGAGTTGAAGTTTGTCTGCTTCATGAGTATCTGCAGACGTCTGAAGGCACCAAAGTCCCAGCTGGGGTTACTGTTAAACAGGTGGTCTTTCTGATACACTGGGAAGTGGCTGAGACGGCGATCTTCAGGGTATAAATAAATTTAGAGAAAGATTTAAAGACTCAGAACAAATATAAATCATACTGTTATGATAAAACCAACATTAAATGAAAGTAGAGTGAGTACCCGTGTGGTTGATGGTGAGATGGAAAATGAGCATGTCACCAGACGACAGACAGGCAACAGGGTTTGGGATACGAGGAAGGACAGCTAAGTCATCATCATCTTCTTCTTCTTCTTCTTCATCTGTGTCTCTCCTCTTCCTGGATCTTGCATTTAGGAATTCAACTGGTTCTGAGTAGAGGTCAGTGTCAAATTAAAATGCTTAGAGATTGGACGATCAAGTTAAATGTTCAACTATTTACCATGTATAATGATACTGCATACAGAAATCACATGGTTTGATCTGCGACATTAGGAAAAGAAAATTAATCAAGTCTAGTCACCTGAGAGAAGCTGATTAATAATCTGTCTTTGCGTCGGAATCCAGCCAAACACTCCTTCGGAGTCAAACTGGACCAAATGGATTTTCCCAATATTATTTGCATGGATGTCTGGTCCTAAAACATCTTTTACAGTCTGGAAGCAAACGCAAACAAGCCTGATGAGAACTGCTACTGCAGCACTGTATCACAGCATGTTACATAAATTCAAGAAATAAAATGACATGATATCGATAACTAATTATGAGTTGCTTTCTATAATGAATCTGACAGGGCATCTTCTTGCATATGGGTACTTAGCTGAAGTGTTTTCACCATGTTGGAGAACCAAAAACACAGGAAGAACTTTGGCATATTTCTATATTTGTGTATGTGTGTATTCAATGTCTGTTTTCAATAATTGTACTTTATGCATTTACATTGCATTTTACACAGCCAAACATGTAGGCTATATATAATTATACATAATATATACACAAAATAATTTATAGAGCAGATAAATGTTAAAGTTATAAAGACTAGGGCCACTAAACATCTAAACCAGACAGATTCACTTCTACTGTGTAGCCAAAACAAAGTCACAAAGCACAGTCCAGTACACAAATCCTCTCCCACAAAGTAAACAAACCCCTAAACGCAACATTCAATTTAACTAGACCCACTCCAATGCACACACTAAACATCCACATTTATAAATGATGAAACTAGGGGAAAATGATGAGACTAAGAAGCTATCTTGTTGATTTTTTTCTTTTTGCATAGAGAGAAGAGTTCATTATTTATCACTCTCCTCTCGCTGTAATGCAATGGTATCACCAAATCTGCAGCTGCAACATTTTTCCAGGTGTCCTGCTGAGACCGCCATACCCTGATAATTGCCACACTAAGCTTTCCGCCAACTAATCGATCTAGCTGGACCCCACAGTCTGAGAAGTCTCCAGGCTGCGTCAGCTCGATATTAATATTGTATTTGTGCTTATTTTTGTCTGGTGGTAGCCGCCTCCAAAAATCCTCGTTCATTCACAGGTTTAGTGTAATTAATCAATAATTGTGATGTAAATAAAAACTGCTGCAAGATCAGATTTTCGATGGCAATGCTACCTCTCCCTCACCCTGGCCCAGACCATGCTGTCTCTTTCTTTGATGCTGAGGAGCAGGTGTCCGTCTGGGGAGAGCTGGGCAGAGAGCTGAGGCACTCTGGAAAGACAGGAAGTGTTGCAAAGTTCCTCAGCAGACACATATCGCTCACACCGGCAGCTGGGGCATCAGGATTAAGCGAAAGACAAAAAGACAAACAGTATATCAGACTATTTACCACTTTTTTTTTAGGAAAATCCTGTGTAGTATGCCTTTAATTTCAAATGTGGTTTGCAGCAACATTTTTTTAAAAAGTCATGGACATTGCAGACTATTGAAAAGGAGCAAACTGAATTGGAAAATATTAGTGAGATTTACATGCCCATCTCCACATCCAGAGTTCCTCCATGTGATCCACAGGTGATATTACAGGAGTGGAGGGACGGGGACACACATTCTCTGGATGCTGCCAGTCGTACCTGTCCTGTGGCACACCGTCTGTTCACCTGAAACACACACACACACACACACACACACATCTAAAGGACTTCAAACAAACAGACCTTGCTGCTCATTACATCATTCATGTTTGATCCATGTCAGTATTTTCCACATCTCACAGACACATTGGAGGCAGTGTTTTCTATAGAGATTTCATTTGTGGTGGGCAACACTGATCAGCGATGGTTATGTTCATGTGCTGTGGAAAAGCACCAAAACATCAGACACTTGAGAGTTGGCTGCAAAACAGCATCACGTTCCAAGCTGACCCTGAAGGTGAATAATATTTTCAGTCTATACAATTGCACAAGAGCACATTTACTTCATTTCCATATAAACCTTTGAAAGGAAGAAATTACTAATTAATTGTTAAAATATAGGAAAATTAAATTAAAGAAATAAAAACAAAATTATTACTGACTTCAGGGCTAATACTGACCTCAGGCTGGCAGTCCAATTCACTGTCAGACGTAGAGCTTTTGAAATCCAGCTCGTTGTAGAAGATAAAACCAGTTCTGCACAAACATGAACCATCCGAGTGCTGGAATGCACGATTCTTACCAATACAGGTACAAGAAGAAGAGCCTGCGGAAACAAATGTGACACAGGACAAAATTGATAAAAAAAAAATGTACATAATAATGGTCAGATAAAAGCATTTTATGTGATCTGAGTAATCCAGGAACATCTGAAAGGGTAAAACCTGCAGGTGAGGTGGAGGAGCTGCCACAGGGAAAGCAGGCCTTCTGGGCAGGCAGGTGGTTGAAGGTGCCAGCTGGACATGGGTGACAGTCCTCAATTTTCTCAGCATTAGTGAGGTTACCAAAGGAGCCAGGGGGGCATGGTATTGCTTGGGTGGATCCCATTGGACAGACATACCCAAGAGGGCAAGGGTTACTCTTGTAGTTGTCTGTACCTGTTCCATTAAAATCAATGTACACTTAATTTCGAGGTAGGCATGAAATAATACATATTTTAAGCATGAACTGAGATCTGGAATGATTTGTGGTGGTGAGTAATTCCTTTCTTTGGATTTTAAGTACCTGCGGGGCAATAGTATCCTGGTGGGCATGGAAGGCATTGTGGGATAGAGGAGAGGTAGGGGCGAAAAGTGCCTCCCTCACACACACTACAGCAGCTGTTTTTGGATCCTCTGAGCCTGCTAGTGTTGACAGGCATGAAGCCCCCTTCACAGGACTTCATGGTAGAGCTGTTGGCTGGGCAGTAGTAGGGAAATGGACAGCTGTGGAACATGGTAACAACGTTATTTATAAAGCTTTAACCCTCACACTGCAGAATCAGTCCAAATCCAATTTAAGCTATTATCAATTCAACGGTTAAAGCCTCTCATTTCCATGTCAGTCTCACAGACATGTGTTTACATGCCAGATTTTAGGATACTGGACTGTTTGAATGCACTCACAGTTGGTTGGGGGTGTTGTAAGAATGGGATCCCTCAGGACAAATATAACCTTCAGGACAGACTTGAGGCTCAGCAGTCTGAGGTCCACAGTATGAGCCAGCTCTGCACAGCCTCTCTAAGACTGCACCTGGATTATAAGCAAAAACTCATTACTGCAGAACCTTATTACTGTCTTTGGGGAGAAAGGCATGTATTAAAATAAAAGATTCAATGTCATCACATACAGATTCTGCAGATATATGGTAATATTTTAAACTGTGTGGATAAACCTACCCATGGGACATTGATAAGAGGCCCTGCAGGGGATCCCCTCCACATTGGGCTTTCCTGTAGCCCAAGGGTCTGGGCAGAAGGTTCCTCCTGCACAGGGCTCACATTGGCTAGGCGCAGCAGCTCCAGGAAGGGACCTCTTGGTGCCTGTTGGGCAAAGGATGGGGGGTCCAGACCCACTGCACCAATAACCAGGTGGGCAAGGATGGTTGGAGTAGTCTGTAAGCCCTGGAAAATAAAAGTTTTGCAGAAAACACATTACTCACACAGTGAAACCATAATATAAATAAATTCACTTCATCAGTGTCTATAAGAAATTCCCAAATTGGACCTTCAATGAAGTGAACACCTGAACCATTAAACTTATCAAAATGACTCAGACGGAAGTGAAGTTCTTTGCTGCTCATTATTTAAGAAGCTTTCATTTATGACTACAAAGAACCAGAGGGAGGAGAGGGAGGGAGAGACCGTCTGCTGGGCATCATCCAGCAGATAAAGTAACAATATGGTTTCAATTTCAAACATTAAGCATTTGTGAGGGAGATTAAAAAAAGTTTTTCCTTTGTAAATCCACCCGTCAGTCATTACTGTTGCCCCAGGTATGCTTTAAATTCAAGGCCTTCAATCACATTATACCTTCTCCACTCTTATCTCAGCCAAAGGCCCAGGCACGAGTTAATGGTGTGCATACATACTGAAATTAATACAACCTAGAGAGGCAAATTGCATTGAACTGTCCTTGCAAATGTGAATTCAAACCCACCAGAGAGAAGCGTATTAAGGTGTAACATTATACACTATTTTATACTTCATTACAAGATATATCAGAATGAAAGGAGAAAATATCACCTGTAATTTAAGGAATCTGTTACATGTGTAATTTTAATTAACCTTTTAAATGACTAGGTCGTGGTCTATGGTGTGAGCTGCAGTGTGTCAGACCTGTGCTGTTACAGTGAGAACCAGGAGGGCAGGGCAGGCAGTCACCCTTGCCGCCTGCTCCAGGGGAAGCTCGATAGGTGTACAGAGGACATGGCCGGGGTCCCGTCCTTCCATTAAAGCCAGTGCCAGGTAAACCATCACAGTAATGACCAGCAGGACACAGATGAAGGGCTGCATCTCCTGCAAACAAACAAAAAAACAATGCTGAAATATTATGAAGGAAAAAAGGTTGTTTTTTTTTATGTAAAGATTGTTTCAATGCACATTTGTTAAATTCCTTGCTTTCCATTTGAATCATTGATTTCAAGATTTCAATATTTATTTATTACTTTTAAGGCTCATCAAGCACTTGCCCCTGGAAATAATATTTTTGACCGGTTAACACTTCATGATCCCAGGCTTAGTCATAATTCTCAGGACAGGGTTCTCCTGGCTGACAGCCAGTGGTTTTTAGTCCTAGATCATGTTGGCATCTACTTATAAACAGTTTACACACAAAACTGTAATTAACTACCTGGCAGGATAGCGAGCAGGCAGTATGCTGTGTACAAAGCATCAGGATTGAAAACTGCTCATCCAGGCCAAAGACAAAATGACCAGGCTCTCACTGCCCTTTCCGCTAAGTTTTGATTGTCTAAATCAATGTCACAAACTCAGGCATTGCTGTTCATCACTTCTCAAACCCAATTTGTCCACAAAATGCGACTTCATAATGTTTAAAAGATTATCCTGCATTGTAACTCTGTAAACCTGATTGCAGTAGCTAAAATTCTTCAAAACGCTCAAACATAAAGACTGTTATCAGTCCATACCAGGTTTACACCAATGCTGAGGTGGGCACAGTAAGCAGTCCTGTAGGTTGGCACCTCCTGGGGAGCTTCTGACAGTGTTTGCAGGACACAACACAGCCTCCTCTGTGCCTTCAGGACAGTAAAAACCTAGAATAAAAAATGCTTAGGTTTTTACAATTATCTTTAATAGTTAAATGATAAACTGACTGTGTATATAAACTGAATATCAATTGTTGCTAGCATTTAGGCTTTTTGTTTGTTTGTTTGTTTTTAAGAATTGGTGCATTGTACCTGGTGGACATGGTCCAGCACACTGCACGCCCCACTGACACTGGGTCAAGTCAGACATTGGTCCCTGAGGGGTGAAATCTGCACTCCCAGAAAAACAAAGATACCCTGCAGCACACACACCCTGGATCCTACCAGCTCTGTGGAAAATATACACCAGGTTAGTTTATCCACAAAATTCATTGCGTACACACAAACACACACAAACATGGGCAAGAACATTTTTTGAAGACACTAGATTGCACGCGTCATTAGATAAACAGCTTGATAATTACATCATTTCAACCATTTTCATCTCCCATACTCATATCCAAAGTCATTATATTCATGCATATTAAGGTGTTAGTTTGGCTGTTCAGTGAACCGTGACTCCTGAACATGATATAGAGTACTCCTTCCTGCTGTTAATTGTGAGTATAATCAAAGCAGAGAGCAGAGAGTGTTTGCCTTTGAGCATGTATGCATGAGTACAGGATGTGCATGTGCCTAACTGTGCAGTATGTGTGTGTACATATCTGTGCATGTGTGTGTGTATGCACTGTGTGTCTGGCTGTATTGTACAGTATGTGAGACAAGTGCACATTTGTGTGCTCATGCATGCATGCAAATGGGCTGTGATGCATCCAGTGTACCAGCACTCTTCACCTGCAGAAGTTCCCCGAGGGGCAGGGTAAACACTCTCTCTCTTCCTGTAGCCCTCCCTGGCTTGAATGAGTGTATGTCCCATTAGGACACGGCTGAGGCACCATGGTGCCTGACAAAAAAGATGAAGAACAGAGACAGGCTGTGTGATTTATTACATATATTACATAGAAACTACCACAATGGCAATAAGTGCCGTAAAGTATAATGTTTTTTTTTGTTTTAGTTTGGACTAAAACACAAATCTGAAAGGGAATTTTGTGTCTTTTTTGTTTTCTTTCTGATGCTTTATAAGATTATACATACATGTAAATCAAATTAAAGTTGCCATCTTCTGTAGTCAAAATCGTCCTTTTAGCATACCTGCAGGGCAGAATGAGTGTGGTGGGCAGGGCCACGGATCTCCTACTATGGCCTCCTCGCAGTAGAATCCGGGTCGGCAGGGAATGCAGCTATCTGAGCCCGGGTTCGGCTGATACTGTCCTGTTGGACAAGGAAGGGCCAGGGCAGAGCCTTCTGGACAGTAGTGGCCCTAGGAGAGAATGGAAATGACCAAGGTGCATCTGAGGGGTGGCATTCAATGCAGCAGGACATTAATAATAAATAACATGGTACAAGCTTCTCTGTTAGGCAGACAATAAAAACAATGGATATGCAAAGGACAAGGAAGGGAATTCAGTGGAAGACAGGGAATACAGAAAGAAAGAGAATTAAAGAGTACATGAATAGCCTTACCTTGGGACAGAGAAAGGCATATGGAATGGTTGAAGAGAAGTCAAAAGGGCAGTAGAAACCAGCAGCACAGGGCCCACTGGGGTTGGCCAGACCCTCAGTAGAGCAGTAGTGACCTGCAGGACAGGCAGAGCAGCTCTCCATCGACACACCTCCTATGAAAGAAGAAGAACAGACACCAGTGAGGAGATAAAGTGACAGTGACAGAAAGCTGTTGCTCACAGGAGAGAAAATGACATGACATTAGGATCTATTTCAAAAGCCAAGATACGGTATATATATCAAATTTATAAATTCATTACTTAATATGTTGGCTCTAACAGAAAACACATTATTTCATAATTGGTATAAACATAATGAGTACCAGTGGTGTTGCGGATACTGCCAAGAGGACAAGGAATTGGGGAGAGGCAACCTGTTGGACAGTAGTGGCCTGCAGGACAAGGCCCATTCCTGGGAAAGTTGTCAGAGCTCTGTGGTGTTGGCTCTATTGCTTGACCTTGGCAGAAATAACCCTGCAAACATAAACCTAGACAAAAACACAAACACCCTATAAATTTCCTCATCAATTTGTTTATGTGTTATTAAATTGTTTAACTAGCATACAGGCGCATACATTTTGCTATAAGACAAAAATCATGTCACTAAATGTCTCTGTTGTATCTGTGCACCTTGTGGTGTTGATGCTCCATATGAGCTACAGTACACTCCAGAGGGACAGGCTGTGCACACAGAGAGGGAATGGGCTCCTGTCTGATTACTTAGAGTCCCTACAGGGCAGGGTTGAGGCAGGGCTGTTCCAGCAGGACAAAAATGACCTAAAAAGAGATCACAACAGTTATCAAATATCAGTTTATTATTAAAGTAGAAATATTGGGAATGTTGCCACTGGATAGTACTGCTGTTATGTAGTTGTGTACAGTTGCTGTAATGATCTAATTTATACTTGTAGATTATTTTCCCCATCCTCACCAGCTGGACAGATCGAGGGCTCTTGAGTGGCTGAGGAGGAACACATTGTCCCTTTGGGGCATATTATGCAGTGGGCGGCTCCAGGGGCTGGGCTGTAAGTGCCAGGCTCACAGGGCACCTCATTTGCTGAGCCAATAGGACAGCTATGGCCAACGGGGCAGAAGTAGCCATGGTAACCATCCGATGGGGTGGGACTTGAGCTGCCACCCAGACAAACATACCTGTAGGCATAAATAGGGAAAACAAACTTCATATCACATATATTGCTTCAAGCTGCCATTAGTGAGATCCCACAGTCTGTCAGTGAGAAAATATTATTTTTGTCATTTTGGAGAAGTTTTGGAAAACATTTTAATGAAAGTATTCAGTGTCAGTCAAGGCCACTTCAAATTTCGACTGAAGGTTATTACAAATATTAGTTTTACAATAGTAGGTAGTATTCTCAAGTAGAGCACGGCTATGAAATGTTTATTAAAGGCAGATTTTCAATGAGCAGCATTTCAGTTACAGTCACTGTTGTATTGATACACTGACATTTGAATTCAGGACAGTTCACATTGTTCAATAATTGTTTTCATTAATTCAACCTAATTAAAATAAAGTCTAACCAGAAATCTGTCATAAATAGTCACCAGAATGCAGGTACTGAAAATTGAAATTATGCATTTTGAAATTACACATATTAGTTTCAGAAGTAACATCATAAGTTGTAAAGAATGTGTTTCCAAGTTAATAAACATGCTTTGATATCTGGTGATTAGTGTCAAAAACAATACAACTTGTTTTGTGACTTTTTAATTGCACTGAATTTTAATTCTATGGTCAACACAGATCATAGATCCTATTTATACTTCAAAGATGGAATAAAAAATAAACTCAGATTCTGTAACCTTGACACAGACACACACACACACACACACACACACACACACACACACACACACACACTGCTACAGGCACTTTAAAGTGGGTTTTATCTCTTTAAGTATTCATTGCAGAGCATATTTTATGACCAAAATGTAACATTTACCAAAGTGTTTTAAGTGTGAAGACAACTGCTCCCTCTCCTGCTGAGACTCAACAGACGCTCAGGTAAAGGCTGTCTGCTTGCCTCAATTATCTGTCTGATTCAGTTGTTTGTGAGTATACTGGCCTGCAATTGATTTTTGAATGCCAGATATCATGCTGACATTATAGAATGGTCCCTTTAATCCACGTATAAATATTTTGCATTAATCTTTAAGTAATTTCAAGACAGAAGGTGAGGAACAGAGAAGGTAGGGGAGAGACTGAGAAATAATGAAATTCTTTTTTTTTTAAAGAAAGAAGAAAAACAATTTTAAAGCAAAACAATTTTCTTGACCACCTCCTGTTCAGGTCAAAGGCAGTGAGTCGAGTGAACTGTCTGAATAATATCCATCAAGGACAAAAGAACAATATGTCCCACTACTTTCAGACAAGGGTGGAGAGGTTTTAAACTGAAAAGGCGAAAGAGCAGAGGTGATTACCCAGCATGACACGGGAGAGCATCTGAGAGCTGTGTTATTGCAGGCCTGTCACAAAACAGTCCGCTGGGGCAGGGTGGGCATTGTTCTAGCCCCTTCAGTCCTTGGAAGATGGAGAGAGAGCCTGTGGGGCAAGGGAGTGGATAGCCAGTGCCGGAGGGGCAATAGTAGCCAGAGGGGCAAAGATGGCTTCTGGTAGAATTTCCCTGAGAAATAGGAAAAAATAAAAACCCGAATGTATTCAGTGTCATAACATACACAATGCTTATTTATATGCTTTGATGGCATAATGTCCTGTGGATGCATGCATGGTAAAGCATGCATTGCTTGCATGTAGTAACAAGACTTAGTCAAATATTGTCAAGTCTAAAGCTAAAATATTTATTACATACTGCAATACAAAGGTGCTTGATCAAATGTCAAAATAATGATTTTCCTATTGTTAAAGCTTTATCAGTAGTGGGACTTAAAATGTAATTTGGAAGGGTCATGTGGTCATTAAATCATAGCAATTTAGATTAGATTCTAATATTTTTGAGTACCAGTGGAAATTTAGGCTTGATGGTGGTGCTAGAAGAAAAGCAATTAATCGTTAAGGCACCATCAATAACCACAACAAATTTCCTGCGAATGTGGTTATTTTTTGGTAGCTTGTGTACAAAGTTTCACTTGATGGTTTCATTGGAAGAAAACCAATGAGGAGTCTTTGTTCTTTCTTGTGGACATAAGAAAATTTTGACGTGAATTGTAACATACTGTTACATGAAAGGTCAAGGGGTCACCAATATCAGTAAGAATCATTCTTTGGGGGCAGGGACTGACTGACCAACGTCACAAGGTTATGGACCTACAGAGACAAAAGAGAACAAGAACAACACCTGATATTCAGTAGAATTAGGGCTGGTTGATCCAGCTGGACAGTAGTATCCTGCCTCGCAGAGTCCTGTGGGCTGGGACAGACCAGACTGAGAGCAGAACATTCCTGCCGGAAATAACAACAAAATAAAGTCATCATCGTCAAATTTGAAACACATTCACTTAACTGTGAACAAGTCATTTTTTTGATTGAATCCTTTCCGTACCAGCAGGGCAGGGCAGGCAGGCATCAGGACTGGAGGCTCCGAGCTGGTTCTGCACAGTCCCAGGTGGGCAAGGGAACTCCAGTCCTAATGCCAGTCCTGGAGGACAGTAGTATCCAAAGGGACACAGTGCGGGCTGTACAGTGCCTTCAACTGAGCCACACCAGAGAGAATGAATAAAAGACTGATGAAATATATCCATTGAAACCTTCTGAGACTTTGATACAGCTGTATTATGAAGGACACTTTGATACTGTCGGATCAGTTGTCAGATCAGTTGTACCCTCCTTTCCCCTAAAGATGTACTGTATAATATCTGCTCAATTAGTAAAACTGAGTTCTCCCCACATTGGGTATCCCTCATGGAAAGGGTATGAATTCATTGCTTTCATTAAAAAGACAGCATATGGGCTTGTAAATAATCAGCAGCTAGCTAGTCAATGATTTGTGTCCTTTGGTGAGTCTCCCTTCTTAAAAAAGAATTATGAAAAACATGTCTGTAGCTGCACTGAATGATAATCCATTGTGACTACTATTGGAAGATAAATCATATTATCTATCCTCTGTGCATGGATTTCCTGGTAGAAAGATGCCCTTGCTCTTTGTGCTGAAGAAAACTTCTGGACTCACCTTGACAGTAGTATCCAGGGGTACAGGTGGTGCAGTTGTCTTGGTGTGTGTTGCCTGCTCTAGAGCTAAATGTCCCTGCAGGACAGGGCATGGGGACTGGTGCTCCACTGGGGCAGAAGAAACCAGCTGGGCACAGAGCCTGGTCTGCTCTGCTAGAGCCCCAGTCACAATAAAACCCTGCCCAACAATCACCTAAAGCGCACAGGGGAAAAATGCATTTAAATATAGGACAGTAGCTTTATAACCCATTAAAACATGGAAACCTAGCTGTTTTTCTTTCTGTTTACCTGCTATAAGCCCCTGTTGGCAGAAAATCCCCGGCGGACAGAAAGATCCAGTACTGTTGTCAGTTGGGTTGGGAACCGTGGCACCCATCAGGCAAAGAAACCCAGCAGCACACGATCCAGACGGCTCAATCAGACCGTCAGACCCGCAGAACAGACCTGCTGGACACACTAGGCACTCACCTGTAAACACAGAGAACGACAGCTTTGACTTCAGTCCTAACAGCAAAACAAGCTACCTGCCAGGTGAGATCCATCAATGTGACTCCGAGACGATTGCACACAGATAGAAGTGTTCCTTAAAGCAAACAAAAATTGAGGAAGATAATTTAAAAAAAACTAAATTTGGTTGACAGGCCTTGAACCTGTTTTTTTTATTGTAGGAAAGTCCTTATCTTGACTGAAGATTTTTTAAAATCTTGTCTCAAGGAAAATCTGATTTGAATAATATAATAATATCCTGAAGGCTACAGGAGTACATCACAAAACATCAGCATTAACAAGTAATTTACGTTCATAAACAGTGTCCAAATGATACTTTTTTCAAACACGGTTTACTATTTCACTTGTTCCCTTTTTTCACAAAGGTTCTGCCTTTTCACCTGTAGTGGTGAGACCTGGGCTGGGGTTGTATGTGCCTTTAGGGCATGGGAGAGGCTGACTGTCTGGACTGTCCCTGGGGCAGATGTAGCCAGCTGGGCAGGGCAGAGGGCTGGAGAGTCCAGTGGAGCTCCCCCTGGTGGGGCTGGGACTCGGGGACTGGCAGTGGAACCCAGGAGGACAGGGGTTACACTCTTTCTGGCCGGATAAATCCTGGAACCAGCCTGGCAAATATATTTAAATGGTAAATGGACTGCACTTAGATAGCACTTTTCTAGTCTTCCGACCACTCAAAGCGCTTTACACTGCATGCCAACATTCACCCATTCACACACATATTCATACACTGATGGCACAGGGGTTCAGTATCTTGCCCAAGGACACTGCGACATGTGGACTGGAGGAGCCGGGGATCAAACCACCAATCTGATTAGTGGACGCCCTGCTCTACCTCCTGAGCCACAGCCGCCCCACATTTAATCAGCAACAACATCTCGAGAGAGGGAGAAAGAAATTGAGACAGGAAAAGTGAGATTTTACGATTTCAGACGGAATAGCTTCTTGTTTACCAAGAGGACAAGGTTTGCAGTCATCTTTGCCTTTTCCTCCGGTCTCATTCTGGTAAGAGCCAGCTGAGCAGGGTGAGGGTACACTGCTGCCCTCTGCACAGTAGTGGCCTGCTGGACAAACACTTCCAGATACACTTGACATTGGCGCAGCAGTCTGGGATCCCTCTAGACAGTAGAAACCTGGGGAGAGACAATTATATAAAATGTTTGCTTTCATGTAAAGTGGGATAACGTGTCACACTAACATAACTGAATTCTCAGTCTTGTTTCTTACCAGGCAGGCAGGATCCAGAGACTGCAGAGAGGCCAGTCTCTGAGCAGTAGAAGCCAGGACTGCAGCTACGACACTGAGACTCATCCACAAGGCCGCTCTGCTCACTGTCATAAGATGTGAATACATAAATAACAATAAACTACAAGAGTAGAAGAGTGATATGATGTTGTTTGGATAATAATTACTGAGCATTACATCACCTTAGAGAATTTTAAAAGGATGACAGATCAGATTATATCTCCTGTTTCAACGCACTGTTGTTTTGACACCAACAAAAGATTAACTTAAACATGGATCATTACACGACTTTGCCTAATTAATTTGATTTAAAAAAAATGAATCAATATTAGTTCAACATACATAGATTACACTGTTTAGTCACCAGGTACAACAACAGTAGCTCAAATCCTACTTCTTTATGTATGTAGATGTAATTCAAACAAAATTGAAAGATTGAAGATTTGAAAGATTATTAAGTATAAGCTCAATATCCACCTGAATGTTCCTTTGGGGCATGGTTTTGGTATAAAAGTCCCCTCAGCGCAATAGAAACCAGGAGGGCATGGGAATCCAGTCAGACTGTCTGATGGTGAAGGTTCAGAGGCTCCTCCAACGCAAACAAATCCTGCAGCACATGGGCCACTGGGGAAAGACCTCCCTTTAAAGGAATATCATTCAAGCAAGGTTTTTATCAAACAACAGAGCAGCCGTTTACCTCTAATTGTTTCTTGATTACACTTCTAAATCTAAACTGCCGCCGTCTGCAAGATGGCTAACTGTGAGAAATACAGAACAAGCAACTGATAAGGGCCAAAAACTGATGATGTATTGTACCTGTTCCTTTACAGTACATCCCAGGGTCACAAAATGAGCACTGCAGTTCCTCAACCAACCCTGTCATGTTTCCGTAGGTACCTGCCGGACAGGGATGCTGATTTATTGATCCACTGGGACAATAAAATCCTCTCTCACATTGGAGTGGAAGGATCATTCCTGGTGTACATGTTAAACAAAAAACAGAACATTTTTCAGTTTGGTTGCCAGCCATTACCTTAATGTCAACTATATTTATGTCCCCAGCTGCTACATGCTTTGTCATTCAACAATTTGTCAACACATCAGTTTTACCTTGATATTCACAATAGAAACCAGCAGGGCATGGCTCACAGCTGTCCTGGCCTTGTCTGAGCTGGTAGCTGCCTGGGAGGCAGGCTGTCTGTCTGACACTGCCCTGAAGCAAACATTAAAGTGATTTTATTAGACTTCATATCTGGCGAACAACATGCATCATCAGGCATTATCGTGGTGCAACAATAACAGTGAAGACCGGGGCAGACACTGTGCAGGAAGAAGACAGAGACTGTCAAGCAAACAGGAGGAAAACAATTGACTCATGGCATGCAGCAATGCACTTGTCATGACAGAATGAAAGGCACAGCCAAGGAGGAAGGCATCACATACAATATTCAACAATGATGATTGACAATAGCTTGAAGACTCGTACTGCATGGCTGACCTTCTCACAATAATGACCCACTGAGCAGACATGTTGCTGTGGTCTCTCAGAGCTCTGTCCCTCAGGACAATAGTAGCCTTCTGCACACTGGCCACTTGGCACTGCTATGCCTCTCTGGTGACAGTAATGACCTGGAGGACACAGCTGGCAATCCTCAGCTGTAGATCCACCAAGGGAACCTGATAGCAAACAATATACATCAATTAGAAATAAATTCATCAATACTGTTACATGTCTATAATTGTTCTGTTTTATCTGTATTATAACACAGAATTTGTTGACATACAAAAAAAAAATCACTGATCACCTCATAAGTTAACATAATGAAATAATGAAAATAGACAATGTTAATTCAATACAAAGTACATACCTATTCCCTCATCAATTTCTAATTCATAACCATACAAAGGAGCTACAGCACATTTTAATAGGATTCTGGTTGTCCACCGCGAGACAAGAATACAGTTACATGATTAAACCACTTTGTGACTGAAATTATTCATAGGCGCCCAAGGGGGAGAAAAAGGCTTCAATGGAAGTTTTCATATTTCTCTGCATCACTGAACTGCAAAGATAGACACCAGTTCATGTAAGAACATAAGCGGGGAAAACTGACAATTGGTGCAACAAAGAGGATTAGGTGTTGTAATTCACAGTTTAGTGTTGTGTCTGATTAGTCACTCATCATTATTTCATGACTGAAAAGGGCAGGGGATTACTGACTTGTCCTAAATCTTTCTTTTCAAAGGAAGAGAATATATGTAGCATGTATATGTTCACAAAAATCGAACAATATACAAGATTATACAAATCTAGCTGCTAACGTCTTACTTTTTATTGTTCCGAGAGGGCAGGGCAGAGGAAGAAGGGTTCCAAGTGGGCAGTAATGCCCTGCAGGGCAAGAGGTGGTATGAGGGTCTAAAGAGCCTCTAGGGCAGTAGTATTCTGCCGCACAGGGTCCTGCTGGAGCATCGAGACCAACTTGGTTACAGTAAGAGCCAGCCTCACAGGGGTGGGGGTAAGCAGAACCCAATGGACAATAGAAACCTGAAAAATAGCCACAAAGTATCACTGAAGTAAATCAACTTCAGCGAAAGCAAAAGTCCAATCAAGAGGGTTACTGGTCTTATGCACACACTCCCTCTAGAGGATTTTCTCAAAGTCTGAACTTTCCATTCTAACACTCTTATTTTCTGCTTCTTCTATTTACAGTTAACCCACCAGGTTTTTTTTCAAGGTTTCCAGGGGGCAGTAATTACTTTGCTGTGAGAATTTAAATTGGTTCCTTGCTTGTCTGACATCGGCTGTTTCATTTCAGTGCAGCTATTTTATCCGCACTACCACCCAACCATCTCCAGCTCCTCAAGAGGGAGGTCCAACTCCAGCATTTAGGCTTTCAGGTTTTCAAATACAGTAGGGGAATTTAAAGTTTCAAGACTAAGTTTTATCTGCGGGAGGAATTCTAATTTGATAACCATCTAGACATCTCAAAAAACCCCATCTTCTGCTAAAACTAAAACTAAGCATGGATGGAAAAACACGGCACTCATTTTTCAAACTGTTTTGTACTGATTGACACATATTCCAGTCATTATTTTTGAAAACAAAGTCCAAAGAAAAGCAAGATGAAGTGGTGTTAAAGCTGGACTATACTGCACACGCTAGGCAGATCAAATAAAATCAGTCATATGTCACAGCAATTACAGTAAATGGGACTACCGTGTCATGAACAAGGAAAATAATGTGTATTTGTGCCATAGGGGATGAACAAGTATCGCACCGAGTGCACAAGTTCACTGTCAGGATGTACCCACCCCTGGGGCATATATCTCCTCTGTAGGTGGTACATGCATAAGGTGGACTCTTGAGACACGGTGGTGAGTGAGTCACAATATGGTCTGAATCTGCCCGTGGCGCCATTACCACTTCGATCCAGCTGTCGTCTCTCCCTATAATAGAACATGGCATATAAAGCATGAAAGATGTCCAAGTTAATATCTTTGTCTCGCAGACAGGAAACCAAAGAGGAGCCTCTCCTCTCTCTCTGCATGCTGATTTAACAGTTTTGACTGTCAAGGGAACAACATCTTTTTACAATGTAACACTGTAAGGCAATAATTAATTTCAGAATACTTTAGCGGAAGGTCAAACTGAAAAGCTGCTGCTTTGTGGGACATTTATCAAGACACGTAAGGCTTTGCACTCTGGTTGAATAGCTTGAAAAAAAATTGATGTACTGCCCTTTCAAAGGAAGCGTTTATCGTGTTATTACAAACTGAAGAAGCCCATATTTTACGAGAATTACTGGAGTTATTGAAGCAGGGGAGATTGTGCATCCAGAAGGCGGCGTCTGTCTTTGTGGTATAAACCTCCAGTATTTCATGAAGACAGCTGAACAAAGAGGGGGAGGCTCGGGGTGTGGGGCTATCTGCACCACCAGAACAGAAGAAACCTGCAAAACACAGACCTGCCACCGGGAGGTATTATAAAAGGGTTGCAAGCATGGAATGATTACATATCTAATTATATGTGGTTTCAGCCTGATAATCAGCTATTAAGTTTCATTTAGATTCAGATAATGTGATGTGGTATGACTCCTGAACCTATACTTATTTGCGGGTGTACAGCTGAAACAGGAAATGTTGTAGATTTTACACAATAAGCCCTTTATACTCAATGAGCAATGATAAGCCTCACTGTTGTTGACTAAAGGGAAACCTGGTGTAATCCCCCACCTGTGGGCTGTGACGCTCCAGGACTGAGCAGTACTTCCCCGGTGGGCAGGGGTGGCACTGAGAGGAGGAGGACGCTCAGGCTCTGTGAGGAAGCTGCCAACAGGACAGGGTTTGGGTGACCCACTACCCTGAGGACAGAAGTGGCCCATGGGACAAACATCTCCATAAGGCTGGGAGACAGGAGAAGGTTCAGTGGACCCCAGGGAACAAAAATGTCCTACGGCAGACAATGTGGTTAGATATCTCACTGCAACATTTACACTGAAGGATAAGTCACTATGTTACTCAGGGGGAAATGTGGCTTAATACAGAACACACATACAAGACAGGAAAAGATACTTTTATAGCACAATTCTCTGACATCCTCTCCCCTGGTTCTAGAGGGCTGTCAGACCTGGGCTGCAGGGTCCAGACGGCTCTGTCAGAGCAGTGCTGTTACAGAAGGAGCCGGAGGGGCAAGGGGAGCAGTCACTGAGGGATGTCCTGCCAGCTGACGGACTGACAGCACCCACTGGACATGGAGATGGCACAGATGAACCTTCTGTACAGTAAAAACCTGGGCAAGGTGAGGTGTCTCATTTTATAATAAGCTCCAGTTCACCTTTGTTCTTTGTGTATAGTTTATAGTATACCAAATGTGAGAGTGCAGATGTTTTTTTTTAAATTACCTGGTGGACAGGTGTTACACGTGGACTGTCCAGATGAAGACTGAAAAGTGCCAGGGCTACAGATGGCCGGCTCAGCACTACCATGTGGGCACGCATGGCCAGGAGGGCACTGGCATCCCTGTGACACAATCAGAGAAGCAATCAATAATTTTCAAACTCTCGCCCGGTGCCTCCATGTTTACAATAAAAACAAGAGTAATGTGCACTTGAAATGTAGTGCTAGTTCATTTAGGGGGGGGGCGGATTATCCATGTAAGCAAGCATGGCTGCTGTATTTCACCATGCCCAGTGTGGTACCATGGAAACAAAGCGATGAAGAAAAGAGTGACTTGTCCTGTATGAAAATCCTGTGGGAGGCGAGAAGAAGAGAAAGCAGGCTCAGCAGCAGGTGCCCTGACTCTGACAGCAATGAGCTGGAGACTATTTATAGCTTCTGGCCCATTTCATGCTCAAATTAGCAAAATGTCTTCCTGATAAAAGGCAAAAAGGGGACAAGGATGCCTTTCACAGAAACTCTAGGTGCGCATGTAATATAGCAGGAGGAGAAAACCCCATCTGAGGCATAAAATCATCTCCATGGGACATGTAGATGTATGGTTTGTACAGCACCAGTTAATACACCAGCTCAGCTACACCACAACTAAATTTAGGGTGTAGACAGACATGTAATGTAAACATTTCATGGAAAATAACTTAATTATGCAGTAATTACAGTTAAAACCACTCCTACAAAAGTGCCACCTGCTAAGTTATTGAATACATTGTTGGCCTGAAACCTGATGTGTAATTTACAAGTGAAGTTTACTTCACTGCTTTAAGTACAACCATTTTTTGTTTATAGTATTCTGTCCATTCCCTAATTAAAGATGTACAGTAGTACTGTGTTTTACAGTGAGTAAAGAAAGTGAAGCTTGGTCTACTGAACCAACTATTGGGAAACCAGACATATTGGATGAGATCAGACACTATGTGAAAAAAATAAAAATGATGAAGTGCAAAGACTAGAGTAGTTAAACCTGAGCTGACCCCTGATGATGCACACTGTACCTGGCTGATGTCCAGACACTGATTCTGGTGGACAGAACCACCCGGGGGGACAGAGGAAGTCGGCGGAGGTCTGAGCCCACAAGGGGCAGTAAGAACCCGGGTAACAAGCTTCACAGTCTGCCTCAGACTCAGCCCCAGACCTCCCCAGGAAAGTGCCTATGTGGAGAAGACAAATTATCATGCGAGTAGAAATAACCGCCTCTAGTCCTCTTTCTTTGTCTCACACACACACAGAGAAGGAAATAGCGTAGCATAACTGTCTTGTGCACACACCATAGATGGCTCCATTTATTCACTTGGTTAAGTAGCTAGCTGACCATTATGACAGTTTTATTGGACTCCCATTAGGTTTTACTACCTCCTCTAAAGTTCTGAATACATTAAGCCATTATACTGTACCTCTGGGGGCTTTATGGCACTGTACACTACCTTTGGAAGCAATGTAATAAAAAGCAGGAGGTCAGACGCATAGCTCTCTCAGGGAAATGACAGGGAGCTTATATACTACTACTACTACTTAGCAGTAGGTTCATGATACATCGCAACAGAAATTCTTTCAGACTTCTCCGGATATGTTGGTTTGGTACCTGGAGGACAGGGGCTTGGTCTTTTACTCCCTTTAGGACAATAGTGTCCTGCAGGACATATGTCACCATGGAACTGACCCAGGGTTGAAACACCAGGAAGTGGGGATGGTGATGTGGAATCTCCTGTAACTGAGACAATAGACCTTTATTGGATGTCATTACTCATTAGGTTAGTGAATGAACTAAAAGGCCAGAGCCATTTTCTGCAATTCCATGGAGAAATATACTGCTAAGAGAAAGCAGTGGAGACTGGTAAATGTTCTGTGGAGACCTCTCCAGCACGATGGAGTCAAAATCCACAAGAAGGTTAAATAAAAACTAGAGTGCAGAGAGGAAAAATGGTGAACAGCACAGTATTTTATAAGCTCATGACAGATTACCATTTCTAAAACAACCCGTTGTGCATGTTTCCGTGCTTCTATTAACACTACATCGAGCACAAAGTAGAGGAAACCTGTTACCTGTGATATTACCCCAAGGTGTGGCAGTTTTGGATCCCTCTGTGCAGTAGAAGCCTGGGTTGCAGGGTCCAGATGGGGAAGAAAGGCCAACCTCAGCGCAGTAATGGCCTGACAAACATGGCTGACATACTTCTATAGACACTGCCCCTGGAACACCCAAAACACCAAAAATACAACTTATACGTTTAAAATAATTCAATAGGGTATTCAATAAGAGTTAAGTGAAGTTGTTTTCAGTAATTGTTTTCTGATGAAGAGTAGGATTTTTTTCATTTATTTACAAAGATTCACACCATCAACAACTTTCATTAACTCAGCCTATTATGTTGTCAACAAGGGTGTATCTGTGTAATGACTCAGTGTTATATGTCACCATCTATGGAGCTGAAGGTGCCTGCAGGACAGGGAACCATATAGCTGGTACCCTGGGGGCAGTAGGACCCTGCAGAGCAAGGGCCTCCTGTTGGGCCCTCCTCTGGCTGGGCAGAAACAGAACCGTGGATACAGAGGTAACTAGGGGCAGAGAGATGATGAGGACAGAGAAGATTTGGGAGGGGGATGTGGGAGGTGATAGATGAGAAAGACAGAGAAAGAGACAAAGCATAAGGGAGGTTTGATTATAGAAGAGGGAGACAGAATTAAACAGAAACAGGATGTCATATCTTTCATAGTCTGTCTATGAGCATGATGAAATACATGTTCGGTTTGCCTGTGTTTACCCAGGAGAGCAGTCCCCAGTGGGAGCAGCCAGTCCAGAGGAACGGCAGTATCTCCCTGGAGGGCAGAGCTCACAGCCCGACTTATTGAACAACCCCATCTGCCTGCTAAAGGCGCCAGCTGGGCATGGGAATGCTACACCAGACTGCGTTCCTGTAGATAAATAGCGTTTAATATCTACAGATGGTCCAGGACTAAACATCACAGAACAGTTTGTGAAGACCATCCTTATCTTGATTATGCTCTGTAATGGCCATTTGCATAATTAGAAAGCCATTTACTGTTACGGCCACTTGTTCGGGAGTACACACGAAACAAGAGCGCTATTCAGCAACATATCCCATGCATTACAACACATCATTAGTTAATTAATCAATGTAATTAAATGAGCAACATCATTTGTGTCCCGCATATACTTCTATCTGATGAGTCTGATAGCAGTGTATGTATGTCATGCATGAATGTGTTGCAATGACCGCACTATTGGATCCTACCTGGTAGGCAATAATGTCCTTTAGGACACAGCATGGGAGTGTGAGTCCCAGACACATGCCCAGTGTCAGCATCGACTGAGCCAGCGCAGTAAAATCCTGCTGGGCATTTAACACACTCTGCCTGTGGAGGGGTAATTTACGAGATATAAATTTTTCTACACAGTGCATACACAAAATGACTGACTTATGACTACAGATGTTAACTAATAAGAACAGATACAAACACTTTTGATTCCTGTTCCACTTTGATTCCTGTGTGCAAACCACACAGTCTCACTCTGCACTTTTACAGGTCATATACAGTTAGTTGATAGCACTGCTTATGACCAATATGCAGGAATCCAGTATATCAAGTCATCTACTGTGTAAGGCAGCAGCACAGTGACCGTGGGGGGTAATTTGTAATGCATTATACAATAGGTGTTCCTCTCCATTGTGACTGCAGGACATATCAGATCTGCATCTTCCTTACCTGCCCAGGTAAATTCTGGTAGGTCCCTGGCAAGCAGGGTACCTGTCTATGAGCTCCAGGTGGGCACATGTTTCCAGGTGAGCAGGGTATCGAGGCTTGAAGGCTGCTGTTTTCTCTGCCTGGACAGTAAAAGCCAGCTGGACAGATTTGAGAAGGGAAAGAGAGCCCTCTGGTGACACACAAGAAGCCTGCAAAACAAAAGGGAGACTGTTAAGCAGTCACGGATATTGTGTGAAGGGAGTATCCCTAGATACATCAAGTTATGTAATAGGAACTGTACCCTCTGACAGATGCAATACACATAATTAAAACACAACTGAATGCAAAATTGTGGTAAATTAGTGCCAACCTGGAGGACAAGGCAGGCAATCAGAGAGATGACTGTTCTTGGTTTTGTTGCTGTAATGTCCTATGGGACAGGGTAATGGTGCAGAGGAGCCCTGGGGACAATAATGACCTTCAGGACACCTGTCACCTGTCGTCCCTCCATCCTCTGGTGTGGGGGACCTAGTACCAGAGAGGCAGAAGTACCCAGCACCACACTGGCCTGATGCAACACCCATCCCAGGGGATGCACAGAATGAACCTGGTTTGTAAAAACAGTGAAATTAGGTGGAATAGAAAACCAGAATCCCACTTACGATACAGTATATCATAAGAAATTTCATATTCATTAGCAGTAAATGGTGTGTGACCTGGAGGGCAGGGCAAGCAGTCCTGGGGTTTTGCCATCCGAGTGTGCGGGTTGATGGATCCAGCTGGACACGGGTACTGGTGTTTGGACCAGGTCCCGGATGTGCAGTAATGACCCATTGGACACTCATAACTCTCTGACAGAGAGCCATTACTACTGCGAGGACAATAAAAACTATCCAAACACAACAAAAATGGAATAATTTACTTCTTGGCTGCTGGTGATGGCAGTGATTCATGGATCTACTTGTGTCTGTGCGTGTATATGTGTATGCAAAGTGAGGGGGAAATTGTTTATGTGTGTAAACATCAAAAACATGTACTGCACGTATATTTACAGTTCTTGCATAACCCACAGTGTTTAAATGTGCAAATGTGTATGTGTTTACGGTGCAGAGTGACTGTGTGTCTCTCTGATAAGCGAGTTTACCCCTGGGGACAGACGCTGCAGCTGGCTCGGCCATCTTCTGCACTGATGGTTCCCAGGGGGCACTGCTGAGGAGCTGCAGAGCCCTCAGAACAGTAATAACCTGGTTGTGTGAAGACCAGAGTCATGAAAGAGATGCGCACTCAAGCACACGCACACAAACGCGCACAATCCACAGGGGACAGGGTTTGATTTCCAGTGTCAACAACAGAGCAGCTGCTTATGTTTAGCCCTATTAACTTGAAAGAGTGCTTTGTTTACCTGTTCAGTAAGCTGTGTCTGGGCTTATGTAAGTTCTAAACTTAATTATGTGCTTTTGTGTTTCCTCTAATACCATGCATAGTATAGCTTTTGGCTACTGTCTACACAATGACTACCTGCTTACATTATACCCATGTCCTTTATTGACTGTCTTCCTTTTTGTGTTTCCTTGGACACATTTGTCCACTTAAAAAATTAAGACATAGATGTCTAACTTATGCTGAGGGACCCGATCACCTTTAGGGCACGGTCCTCCACGGCTGTCTCTCAAAGGAGGGTCAGGACGATCTGCACCTCCCAGACAGAAGAAGCCTTCCCAGCATTCTCCTAAAGGTGCCGAGAGACCCGCGGCATCGCAATAGTAACCAGGGAGACACGGCTGGCAATCCTCCTGAGAGGGGAAATGAGAGAGACAAAGAGAGACAGAGAGGAAGGAAGAGGGGGAGAGGAAGAAAGACAGATAAAGAGGCTGTAAGTAAATTGAAAAAGAGTGCCTCATTGCAACATTGATTTGGCATTAGACACTGACTGTCTGAGATACAGAGAAAAAACTGAAAGCTACTGTACATAATATATTACACAGAGGTGGTGTAGCAGTGACCTAAGTATTCAGTATTAAATAATCAATACATTATGAGATGAATAATCATATGAATAAATACAGACAAAATATATAACTATGAAATTGTCAAATAATCCAAAGGCAGCTCATTATAAATGTTATTTCATCCTGTTTTTTCCAAGGTCCATTTTTTCCATAAATGATTGTTTTATTTCATAATGCTACTTTTTAACAAGTCAGACTTAGTTATGGTGTTGTGATTATGTGATAAGCTGTTGCATTAGTCTGCATGAATATATATTTTGTTTGTATATATATCCAGTGATTATGTAGTGCATGTCTTGTTTATTAATTAAATATTGAACACTTTGGGTCTACATAATGCTCCACAAAACATCTGAATTAAGCAGGGAAAACAAATAGAATATGCAGTTGATCATTTTTGTTTAATCCATAAACTAATCTTCACAATTCACAGAACAAAAAAAAAAAAAAAGAAAAATCACTAAACAAATGATTACAGTTTCAATCAAAATTCCATCCTTGTGGAGATTTAAAGGAAAAGATTCAATCATAGCCATAGAGACATGTGAGTGTGATATTGAGTCAAAGTGACCTGAGAGACTAATTTGGTGAGGTTAGAGAATGTTCCACGTGGACAGGGCAGAGGATGGACGGTGGCCTGGGGGCAGTAATGACCAGCAGGACATGGCCCTCCCTCTCCTGGTGAGAGACACAGAGAACAAGGCTGCCATTTGTCAACCACCTCAAAATAGGATCACTGCTGGAGAATTAAGATAATTATAAGGCCTGGGCCATTTTCTGACATACACATAAGAAAAAAATGTGGTATTATCAGACTATACTACTGTATTTCCTAAATGTGTGAACATGTAGCACATGTCTGGTAAAGATGTTTGTTTACCTGCAGCCTGCGAGAGAGGTTGTGGAGAAGTGTTTCCATGTGAGCAGTAATATCCTTCCTGACATGGTCCAGTGACAGCTGTGCCATTTCTGGAAGAGCAGTAATGGCCACTGTCACACTGTCTGCACTGTGAGACAGACCAGTAGCCAGGGTCAGGACCGTAAGTTCCCTCTGGACAGCTTCTCAAGTCAAACCCAGTTCCTTCAGGGCAGTAGAAGCCTGTAGGCCACAAACCAACACAAGGAAATGCATAAATATGAAGAATACAAAAACTGATTTCATTGTTGTCAGTGATCTTTCATCAGGAGTATTTTATAACAATGTCATACAATTAGCATGCAACTGAAAATGCATTTTGACAGCAGTTATCAGAGCATAAACAGCAAACCACAAACCTGCAGGACATAAGTACAAAGAGCCAGTCACACAGTACCAGCCTGGCACGCAGGGCTCACACTGAGTGGCATGTGTAACAGCTACATATGTCCCTGGATCACAGGGCACAGGTTGAACAGTTCCTTCTGGGCAGTAATAACCCTCAGGACAAGGTCCCCCTGTGATTCCATCAGTAGGGGTGGATGTGACAGCTCCTTCTACACAGTAATATCTGCATATGAAATACGAGAGCATTAAAACTCATACACACATATTATGTGTGCAAGGGCAAGTGATGGTTTTACAACATGGGATGATAAAATTGCTGGGAAGCACTCCTATCTCGTTTATTACAGTCTGGTGTACCCTCCACTGCAGCGTCCAGTAGGTGTAGTTAGGCCAGCAGAGTCGCAGTAAAATCCCCCAAGACAGGGTTTGCAGTCCTCCTGGCTACGCAGGCCTGAGCTGTCTGACCAGCTTCCTTCAGGGCAGGCCACAGGAGCTGTGGTACCTGTAAAGATGACACAAGCACCAACCCACGTTTAAACTCCACTAAACAGAGATGTATGCAGAGAACGATTAAAAGGTGACAAGAACCACACAGTTATTGGTTTTGGCTATGACAATGGGGACATTTTTGTGTAAGCAGAATTTAAGTGAGGCACTCTTTTAGAGTACCCTATTGCTGCGTTCACCTTTGAGCAACTCAGCACAAGGAAGAGTTTGCCCTGCGGCATATTCTTAAAGCATGGGTCAGTGCCCCAAGTCAGAGAGAACAAGTGTACAAATTAATCAAAAGAAAATTATATAAAAAGTTACAAGATAAATGTTGTCAGAACATCCCGTAGGCCACCAAATGGTAATTAGCATGAATAAAACATTGTAGCCCGAGAATGTTAATAGCCTCATGCTGTATAAATTTGGTTACATTGACCTATAAAACAAGTTGCATCAGCTTTGGGTTACAAAAAAAATAATATTTTGAAAATGTGGACCCCCTGCACATTGACACATTTTAAGCATCAACAGTATTGCAGCACTGAGCCAGCTGCTGGTGGCTGATTGCTTATTAAGGGAAAACAAGCCAGTAACCTGAGGGGCAGTATTGACCAGGCGGACACAAGGAACCTGAGAGTCCATCCAGTGGGCTGGGAGAGGATGCTCCCTCTCTGCACCAATAACCAGCATGGCACGGTCCTACAGGTAGGAGAATTTTACAACATGTGATCATCACGCACTAATGTAAACAAATTTACAGCCCTACATGATACAGACTACCACTTCTGGGTTTAAACAATTAGATCATCTGAATTACAAAATATATTTTCTCTCACTTACTTCCAGTGTAAATAGCTTTGAGAAGAGAGAAAAGAAGAGAAGAGATCTCTCTTTCTCACCTGCCGGCTCTGACAGTCCCACAGAAGGACAGTATTGTCCAGCAGCGCATAGCATGCAACCTGCTAGGTTGTCTGTGCGCTGCCTTGGGTTGAAGGAGCCTATAGGGCATGGGTGCTGGTTAGGCAGGGTTGTACCTGCAGGGCAGTAATGTCCTTTAGGGCAGGGCCTCAGCAAAGAGGCATTACCTAGTCCCAGTCTCAGATCACAGTAGTAACCTTGAAAGAAGAGAAATGTGTAAATGTCAGTCTATTTTATTTGTGCTTATAAATAAGCCCTGCCAGTACGGGAAAGTACTGAAGACATGGTGATGTGAAATTAATGCCGTTATTTGCAGAATGCTTCTTTCAACAAAGTGGCAAAGTGCTTTATAATAAATTGAACACACGTATTTGAACAAGCCATCAACTTTAATAAATAGAACACTTACTGGGTTGCTTGAGAGCTGTTTTTTATTACAGCCTGTTCAACAAAACAGAAATGGCTCAAGACTAAATAACAGTGTTAAGGTAAAAATAGTGAAGATGGCTCCTACCTGCCTCACAGACAGCACAGGCTGCCTGTTTCTCTCTGTCCTGGTAGGTTCCCGAAGGGCAGGGCTCTGGGGCTGCACTAGCCTGTGGGCAGAAGTAGCCCCGAGGACATGGCAGAGCTGTAGCCACAGTCTGACCAGGAGGGCACCAATAGCCTATGTAGGTGACAAGAGACACAATCCAGCAGAGTAGCATTGAGCAGGTGGTTAGCTCACCATTAAAGCATTGTTTCACAAGTCGATCAGTGTGAAAGGATAAAAAGGATGTTGGAGTAGAACAAAATAATTTTAGTTAATTTTAGTTTTATGATACTCATCTCACAATGTATGGACTGACCTTGGCTGCAGGGTCCAGTTGGGGCCCTGAGACCTGCTCCTCTGCAGTAGAAACCTGCAGTACAGGGCTGACAGCCAGCCTCACTGGTTAGACCTGGCACTGCGGAGAAAGTACCAGCTGGACACCACTCTGGCTCTCCTGAGCCCTCAACTGGAAGGTGAGAAATAGTTTGAGTAGGCAATCATTCATTCATTGATGTTACATGCAAATACCTATTTAGGGTTATAGATTATTGTAGTTTATACCAGGATACATCAAGCGGGAAGCGTTGAAACACCCTACACAGGTCGACAGTTTATCAACCGACTAACACGAATAGGCACATGATGACTCACACTTATACCCATGGGTAATTTAGGGTGTCTAATCCACCTCAGTCATAAATATAGCTACTTTAGAGTCTCAAGTCCACCTAATTTGCATGGCTTTAGGCTGTGGGAAGACATTGCAGAATAAAGAGAACACTACAATGTAAAAGGCTGGGACCCTCTTGCTATAAAAAACAAATTGAATCAATGCCAACAAGCCGCCCCTTTGAATATAACAACAAGATGCAATGAAACGTATAAGAGTATAGATTTCATGATATTTTAAGAGGACATTAAAATAAAAAAAAATACACCATTTCAGTCTCAATCATATTTACTTATTTGATGGACTGGCTCACATTCATATTATATGGTGTATTGAGGCTTCTATAAGAAGAAGAACTGATATGTTTGTCTCACTGGATTTCCATTTGGTCCGTGAAAATTGGTGATTCTACAGTTTTGAAGGGGTGTAATACATCAAATGATAACCACTTTTTAAATCTCTCTCACATGGGCAGAAGCTGATATGTGCTGCTGCTATTTCAGATGAGATTGTTTTCCTATTAAACTCAGTTAAAATTAGTATTAAGCATTAAAATTAAGCATTATGTCAGTCATTGTGGACTCAATGTACTGTCTCTATCACTAACTGCTCTACTATATGACTATTAATAAGCTTAAAAACTTTGTTGGCAAGTCAGTGATACAATCATTCCAAAGCAGTAAAGCAGGGCTTACCACAGTATGTCCCAGGTGGACAGATGCTGCCTGTTTCTCCATCTGTTGGTCTGGCCTCAGTGGCTCCACCTACACAATAATACCCAGCGGAGCAGGGGCCCATCGGCAGAGCCAAACCTGGTGAGCAACATAAGTAAACGTGTTATTTTCATATTATATATCAAATAATCCTTCATTTATGTTGCCCGGAAACTGATGTCCTCTCATGCAGAATAATGTGTGTCACCCTTAAAAGGCCTGAAATTAAATTGCACCTTTGGTATCTTACTTACTCTTTCTTACATTTCTTTTTATATACTTAACCAATAAAAACTCCCCAAAAAACAGATAATATGATGTGGATTTGTATAACTTTAACAAATATACTGTCCGGACCAGAACAAATTTGCCATTAAACATATAAGAAAATCTTATAACCACCTCAAAACATGCTTTCATCACCATCTCATGTGCAATAAAATATTAGATTTTATATATTTATATGGCTTGTGTGTACCATAATGTTTCTGATTATCAGTGTCCAAATACCTGAGATGTTGCAGAAGGTTCCAGGTTGACAAGGCACGGGCTCAGAGCTACCTAAGGGGCAGTAAAAGCCCACCTGGCAGCGCCCCCCTGTGGAGGTCGCTGGACAAAGACAGTTGGCATTTGTGTAATTGTCCAGGTCAAAGGGCTGGGAGTTCCAAGCTGCTGACACACAGAACCAACCTGAGAGGAACAAATGCAGTAAGAGACAGAGTGGGAGACACATTATATGATGTACTGGTGTTTTGACTGCTGTCTGTCTCTGTGATACAAACACTCTGTCTGTTGACATATGCAGCAGTCTCACCACAGACATCACATGATATCTTTTTCAGTGCAGGCTGAAAGAAGAAGCTGAACAAGGCAGAAAGATAGCAATACAGAGCAAGGTGACAGAGATGAGTTAATGAAGAAAAAAAAAACTTAATGAACCATGTAGCCACTGTTCTTTTTTTTGAACACTTGTGTGAATTATGTGGTTGGCATTTGGAGCCAGGCTGTTAATGCCTTTGTAAATCATTATTTTAAAGCTGTTGTTGTTGTTGAAACTGATGTTTTGTGATTAAAGTGTTGTTCACTTCTTTGCAAGTCTTCCAGACTACTGTGGACTGGCTTGCCGGTCCTTAAAGACTGAGAAACTAGACTGTAAGGTTGCTGTGATTGTATCTTTGGTAGAGCTAAACAAAAACACTATTACTGACCGGCCTTGCATTTTCCAGACACTTTGGTCAGCCTCTCCTTCTCACAGTAGTGTCCTGGAGGACAAGGCAGGCAGCTGTCCAGACTCTGAGTCATGGGCTCTGGGTTGTAGTATCCACGAGGACAGGGAAACTGGGTGGCATGCCTAGTACCTATGTACATAATACAGTTAGACTTCAAATAAGTGCCACATGGGATATTGGTCTTTTTAAAACTATAAACAGATTTAGATTTTTTAGAGACTATTCTGAGTTTACACTGTCAGGTTTTTCAATTAATTCATAGAAGAAACAAAAATATGACTGATAGTATTTTGCGGATGAGTCTACCATCAGGGCAGTAGAATCCAGGAGGACAGGGGAACTTGGTGAAGTTGCCAGTCTTTTCTGGACAATAGTAGCCAGCAGGGCAGCGGGAACAGGCTGACTGGCCTGTGAGGTTGGTGTAGGTTCCAGCTGGGCAGGGCACTGGGGTTGCACTACCCACAGGGCAGTAATGAGCTGGTGGGCACAGACCTCCTTCTGAACCTGGAGAGGGAAAACCAATTAGATGTGGTAAATCATGGAGATTATAACTGCTAAGCCCTTAATGTGATGAATCCTGTGATAAACCCTGATTAATTCAGTCATCAGTCATTCAACAAAACACCCTCACACGTTCAGATTTCCTGCATTTATCAGCATCTGTTTCTCTGATGCTTATTCATAAGACTTCTCTCCACACATTATATATTAGTTCTGCGTTCTGCTATTTAATTTATGTATGAATTACATTCATTATTAATCATTGATTAATTAAGCATTAAATAATTGTGCTGATATTTGAAGATGGAACCACATTACCCTGCAGACAGGATTAGTGGAGCAAATCACTTTGACGTTATCCCACAAGCGCGTATGAAATGAACTTCTCATAACAACATAAAAAGTCAATATTCTACCTGTGGTTGTCGTGTCTCCCCCTGGACAGTAAAACCCTGCCTGACACGGTCCAGATGGACGGCTCAGACCTGCAGTACTGCAGAACTGACCCGCTGGACATTGACTACAGCCAAAGATGTCTGTCAGATGAAGACTGCAACCACACACATATAAACACATGCATACAAACATAAAGAGTTACGTAGTAAAAAGGGTGTAGCTGCTTAAAAATGTGCATGTGTAATACTGAGATCTACCAACCTGTTAGAGTATGTTCCTGCTGGACAGGGCAGTGGGTGGCTGGTGCCCTCAGGACAGTACTTCCCCTTTGGACATGCTCCTCCCACTCCTGTGCTGAAGTTGCCATCTGGATTCTGAAAGTTTACACCTTGAGAAGTGGAACATTTAAGTTAAGTTTAAGTTTAGTTGTCTAATCCAGTTTAGCAGCAGACAGGTCTTTTTTTTTTTAGAGAAACAGGTCTCTTGAGTGGTAAATGGTAATATGGCCCGCGTGGTGTAGTCATCAAAGTCAACAACTGTGCTAGTATCATATTGTACCTGCTATGCAGTAGTAACCAGCCTGACATGGCCCAGTGGGTTCAAACAGACCCCAGTCCTCACAATAAAACCCTGTTAGAACAGCACAGAGAATTGAAAACATCACTGGAGCTAGAAAAACACAAAGGCGATCACATTTGTCAGCATAAAATATTCCTCCTCCAGTTAATTAAATATCATAAAATATTCTGTTAACAAAATGATGAATTGCCTTTCATTTAAATCCCACACTTGCAAGCAAATAATAGAGAATTTATTACATTAAATAAAACCCAGTTCAACTTACTAAACATTTAACGGCAGGATTTCCAGTGTCCCCCTGAAAGAAATTAAGACAACCATGTGACAATACTCTCACCTGCTGGACATATGAGGCACTGCTCCACTTGGCTGAGGCCAAACTGGGGGCTGTATGTGCCAGGAGGGCAGGGCAGTATGCCCTCGACGCCGCCACCGAGACAGTAGTGTCCTGCTGGACAGTGCTGGACATCTTCTCCTGATAGACAGTAAGTCCCTGACGGGCAGTCATCACATGCTTCTGCCCCTTCATCCAAGAAAGAAATAATGAAAGGAATGCAGGCATTTAAATCCCGATACCTCATATATTATGTAATTTCATCAGATGAATTTTCTATACCTGTAGTGTTTGAGTAAGTCCCATCAGGGCAGAGTGTAGGAGAGGTTGAGCCCATGGGACAGAAGTGTCCAACTGGACAAATGTTCCCTGTCACACCATCTGAGGGCATTGGGGACACTGCCCCTCCTGAACAGTAGTACCCTATAAATTAGTGGATACAAAAGTTAACTTAAAACACTTAAGTGTTAATGATCTCATTTACAAAATCTTTTCTGTTTGTGCTTTTTTCCCTTATTGCACTGTTTTTGTGTTCAATCAACTGACACTCTATATGGACATAAAAAGGAAGGAAAGACATTTTCACATACCAAAAAATTAAAGTTTCGAATGGTCAGTTGACAAAAATCTAAATAACTTCATTGCAATTTTATGAATAATTTGATATTATTCTCTATTGACTGCTGTATGCATTTACTGACAGTTTAAAAACATGAAGCAATATCAAATCTGCTCTCTCCCATTGCAGCAGATAATTTATTCCCACACCTGTATCACAGACTCCTGAGGGCTGGCTGAGCCCAGTACTGTTGCAGTAGAGTCCAGGAGGGCAGGGCCAGCAGGAGGACAGGTTTTGGCTTCCTACAGTATTGCTCCAGGTCCCTACAGGGCAGGGGTGCTGCTGGGGGAACTTGGTCCCTCGTGGACAAACGTAGCCTGCAGGACACACACTGCCAGAGGCCACAGCCACCTGTGGGAATGTTGGATTAATCATCAGAAATATCACAAAGTTGGATCATTTTGGCTTTCAGATAGTCAGAAGAAGAAAAGTTAAAGCTGTAGGCAGTTTGAGTTGGTAGCTGTCATTCATTTCCCACGCACTACCAGCAGCTTATCCAAAAACACTTATTATTTAATTAATGCAAACTTGAACTAAACATGCCTCTAAATAAATATTCATATCAAATGGCAGGACACGTTTTAGCAGTTAAAGTGTGTGGGAAATGAATGGCTACCATAACCTAGAAAGCAAAAAATGTAAATTTCCACCTCATTAGTTGCTTCATATTTTCCTTGTTTGCACTCCTTTACCTTGTCTCATATAATGTAACATTCTAAAAGACAGACTTGCCTCACTCGAGCAAAAAGACTAATTATAAGCATAAATCATCAACAAGCACATAGGAGACAAAACATTTCACCATCATGATATATCATATATCACATTTAGAGACTGAACAAAAATAAATTTGGATAACAGTTTGGTAATATTACATCCAGACATAGTTTTAAATTAAATTCATGTTTATTACAATACTTGTGATGATACTTGTGATTAGGTTACTGTCCAGTACCTCAGATCCTTTGGACAGATGCCCAGGCCTATACTTTAGATAAAGAGATCGAACATATGCCATCAGAGTAAAAAAGTTTTATTATACCCCCTGATGAGTGTTGAATGTAATTATGTATCTGTTTCAATTGCAAACTATTCCCCTTTTTTAAAGTCCAGTTATCAAAGTTGTTCCCCCTTATGTCTTACTGGAGAGGCTGTAGAGGCTCCAGAGGTGCAGTAGTATCCAGGGTCACACAGACCCTGAGGGTCAGAGAGACCGGCTCTGCTGCAAAACCACCCCGCCTCACATGGTCGACAGTGCTGCACAGCACCGTTACCAGGCTGGTCAGAGTAGGTGCCCTGAATAATCACATGGTGTCATTTTACAATATCAATTATGCAAACTTGATTGAAAGTGCAGAAATAAGAGATACAGCTAATGGGACTGACTTACAAGACAGTAGATTGAAGCACAACAATAAACAGCTGAACAAACATTCACACACACAAACACACAGATACTGACTGGAGGACAGGGGCGAGCAACAGAGGACCCTGGAGGACAATAGTGTCCTGTGGGACACAGTGGTGGCTGAGAAAAGCCTGTCTGGTTACACAGTCTGCCTCCTTGACACTCCACACATGACTGTGCACCTCGGCGCTGTGTAGGATTTATAGACAAGGGAACAGCCTTAAATAAGCCTAATTTTAACAGTACACTTTAAACATGATATTGGTTTTCTGTATGGATTTTTTCCTACCGGCTGGAAAGTGCCAAGAGGACATGGCTCTGCCCTGACCGCTCCTTTCCAGGAATAATGACCCTCCTCTGCTTCATTCTGAATTGGTGAAGCTGAGCCACCGGTACAGTAGTAACCAGGAAAACAAGGACCTGTAGGTGAGGTGTTGTTGGAACCTAAACAATAGAAACTGACAGGGAGAGAAAACGTATTGGCCATTTTACACAGTCCTCTTATATGAATCAACTCATATCAAAATATTCATGTTACAACAAGAACAGTGAGTTGTGTGAGTGACGTTACCCTGGCGGACAGCTGACACAATCCTGAACCCTGCTGAGGCCAGTGCTTTTGCCGAAGGTGCCGGGGGGACAGGGGAAGGGAGAGGAAGAAGCTAGAGGGCAGTAACTTCCTGCTGGACACAAACCTCCTGTCGGCCCATCAACTGGAGTCTGGACATTGTCACAGTATATTCATGTAAAGACAAGCCAGACTGTACTATATAGTGAAGTAATATCATCCCTGATGTTTTCCAAATAACTGAATGTCACAGAAAACAACATAGTGTTTCATCACTACATTAAGAATCATCATGTATAAACTGGCTTAGTGTGAGTGTCTTGGTAAATGTGACATGTAAGAAATTATTTACTATTATAGTCATGGATGTAGAGATTTGCTCTAATCTTTTTTTGCAGCATCACTTATTGAGAAAGCTTTTAGAGAGGACACTATTATTAATGACTAACAACCTCTGTATAAAATATCAATGTAGCATTTTACATACTGCAGACTTGGCTCCCTCTCTACAGTAGAAACGCTCCTCGCAGCTTCCAGAGGGCTCTATGAGTCCCACACCAGTGCAATACTGGCCTCCGCCACAAGGGGTGCACTCAGACCCATCACTGAGAGCAGAGCGCGAGGTGTAGGTTCCCTCAGGACAAGGCTCGGGAGAGAAAGTGCCCTCTGGACAGTAAAAGCCCTACAAATAGAGTGACAGACAAGGAAAGAAAAGAAGACAGAAAAAAAACAGACTGTTATTATCTGAGATCTCACCTAGATAGTGTCAAACACTCTTAAATGACAGATACACTTTCTCATCTATGCAACAAAATCGTTTTTCAAAATGCTGGATATTCCTACCTGAGGACAGACTAAGGGTGTGTGAGTTCCTGGTCTGTCACAGTAATACCTGGATGGACATAAAACACACGCCTCTCCACTGTGACCAACTGTGATGTTCCTGTATTGTCCCGCCTGACAAGGGTAGGTGTACGGGTATCCAGTCCCTAGGGGGCAATAGTGCCCATCAGGACACACCCCTGTCTGAAACATTACAGCATAGAGTACAATCTTCACCTACAATCAAATAAACATAATATGCAAGTTTTTGTACTCAGTATTTTACCATATTTTTCTGTATGATTACTACAATGTAATAAGGCACCACACTAGATTTGTTCTGCACCTTAAATATTGTATATCTCATTTATTTGGGATCTTACAGGACTGGTAATAGGCTGCTCCTGAGGCTGCTGAGAGTAACAGTACTTCCCCTCAGGACACTGGACGCACTCACTGACTTCTCGCAGACCAGGAAATCCACTGTAGGTACCGTTGGGGCAAGGAATGGGGTTGGGATCCTATAAGAGATTACAATCAGCTGTGCTCGACTAAAAGTGCTACAGATGTTTGAAGAGCAAACCACATAACTGAAAAAAATCTCCCTCTGCTGTATGTATCATGCTCTAACTCACAATGCCTCCTCCGGGGCAGTAGAAGCCACGAGGGCAGAGGGTGGCTGAGCGCTGAGGGTCTCTGGCTAAACCCTGAGAGCAGAGAAAGCCTGGGGGGCACACCATGACGCTTAACATGGCTTCCTCACTAGTGGTCTCATCGCTGCAGTAGTGGCCCTGCAGGCATGGAGCACACTCCACAGAGCCTTCGTCCTACACACAAGAGGACGTTCAAATTCAGAAGATTCAGAGTTGAAGTTAAAGATATCAACCTGTATGGGGGAGGGACACAGCGAAATACAAATTCAAAACGCAAGGGAGAGGAGGATCTAACTTGGAAGATGATGGAAAAACACTGATATTTATTCAATATTGAGAGCAAAAGATGAACTATAATAAAATTTGACTTCATCTGCGTCTCTGGCTGACATTTACAGATGTACATACATGGTGAGTAATGTAAGACGATATCACTGTGGGCGGAAAATGCTAATCTAAAAATAGGACAATCAGAATGGCTTATGGAAGGACGAGACCAAAAACACCAGCTCTGGTTTCCACTGGTTCTGTCAGTCAACCAGTCACAGTGGGCTGTGTTATAGATGGGGCCTTACAGAGTAGCTGCCAGCTCCACACACTCTGGGGTTGACAGTGGCTGAGTGGGGACAAAAATAGCCAGCAGGGCAAGCAGAGCAGTCCTCCAGCCTCCGACCTCCTTTCAGACGGCGAAAAGTGGAGCTAGAGAGAGACAGAGCCGAGTGTAAATACTAAATCACACTGATTATACCAGCTTAATCCTTCATTTCACCCCATATGGCAAATTCCCTTCTTATCATCATCCTCATCCTTCAACATCATTTTCACATTTTCCTTCTGGTATTTATATAATTACTGCTTACGGCGGGCAGGGTGAAGGTTTAGAGGTGCCCTCTCGACAGAACGAGCCTTCAGGACAAACCAGGCATTCTTCTCTTTGCCTGTTGCCCATTTGGATGCTGAAGGTGCCAGCAGGACAAGGAAACTGGGTGCCATATGCTGTCCCTGGTGATGCAACATCAACAAAGTTATATCCACATGAATGACTCATGATGATATCTCTTAAAGAGAAAACAAATCTTATTTTAGGAATCAATTTTATACCCACAAGTTTACTAAATATTTAACAGTTTAAAAAGAAAAGCATGTAATTACTTGAAAGATAATTTTGTGTTTTTCAGCGTTGAACAAATGTATTCATGTAATGTAGATACTACCTTTATTCTCCACTTGTGTGACACTAATGTGTACCTTCAGGACAGTAGTGTCCAGAGCTGCATCGGCCTGATGGAGCACCTGCTCCAGCCAAACAGTACCAGCCCTGTGGACACGGCCGGCACTCACTTTCAGCTTCCAATCCACTGTGACCACTCCAAGTCCCCACAGGACACTTGTACTGGGTGGGGAACATAGTTCCAGGAGGACAATAATGCCCTGCAAAGCAGGAGAGTGGTGGTCTCTGGGCACCACCAGTTCCTGTTCAAACCCAAAAAAAAAGTGCTTCAATATGGGGATCAATTAAGTACACCTCAATACTGATATAATGTGTATTTATGTTTTAGTATTTATTACTGTAGAGCAGTCAAATAAGTCCATAAATATAATTTGACTATTATGCAGCCTTTAGGTTTACGATGGTAACCAAAGTTCCCAACAATATCTTGTCTCATATCACAAAATATACTCTATACTATAATGGTATATCACCTATTAGGCATCATAGCTATATTAATTTATTCTGATATTATGAAATATCAAATGGTGTTTTTGAAAGGCCAGCAGAATAAACGTGTATATACCACGAAGACAGGCATATCGTGCTGGACACCGCTGACACTGTGAGCGGTCAGTGAGATCCGTGCGGTTGCTCAGTGTACCCGGTGGGCAAGCATTGGACGGGGCGTTGGGTTTAGAGGAACCAGGGGGACACACAAAGCTATCAGAATTCAAGAAAACTAATCAAAATCATAGAATTTACACAAAGAAAAAAACACTTACAGAATGTGAAAGTATGTGACCTCATTTAAATCAGATATATTGGAGAAAATAGGGTGTCTTTAGTCTGAGGAGGTTACCTACCCTTGCATACAGTCCACATCAGGGGCTCTCAGAGCTACCTGTGTGCAGGCTTTTCCTGCAAAGCACTCCCTGCAATCAGCCAACTCATCCTGACCCTCTAAGGGGTTGAAGGAGCCTGGTGGACAGGGCACAGGGTCACTTGTCCCCTCAGGACAGTAGAAACCAGCCGGGCATTTGAGACAATCCTTCACACCTGAAGGAAATAGTTTACAGATAAAGATGCTTTTGTCACTCTAAGATTGATGCAGGTTTATAGTACACTGTAGTCCAACATCATTTATAGTGGCTGATATTGCTCATTCTAACTGTAAATGTAGCTAAAATTCTCTTAATTTGCTAAGAAAAATGATGTAGAATGTCTGTTAGATACGTTTAAAGGAATCAACTGGATTTTTTCCATACTGCACTCACAGCTCCAGCTTACCACCACACAGTTGTCTCTCTCTCTTTGCCCTCTCTTATTGCCCTCTCATCCATATATCATGATTCATCATGTAAACTAAACAACACATATTTTTATATAATCACAGGGTTTTGCTATGATTGACTGCTATAGCACCATATTAGTTTTAGCTGAGCTGTTGAGGGACTGCAGAGCTGTTCCCAAATGATAATTTCACTTTGAAATAAACGGCAAACTGGAGCTTCCTTTCCAGTGTGCTGGAAAGAAATCAATGACTGCAAATATAAAACTTTAATTGATGAGTGGTGAGTACAAAACAGTAATGATATGGGATATAAACCCCTCACTTATTGCTCCTTGATGAGGGGTGAAAGTGCCTCGAGGACATATCGCTTCCTCCAAGGTGCCAGCAGGGCAGTATCTCCCCCGAGCACAGGGCAGGCCAGGACCTGAAGAGCCTGTCAGACGCACACACACAACATACAAAGGGAGGAACAGTGCATCATGCTGTAATATTTGATCTCTAAAATAGATCTTTTTTACTTCTATGTGAGGCTCCATTTCATGTTCTTTACAATTACGCCTGTAATTTCTTTAGCATTTCAGTATTTCGTGTTGTGTCATTAAAGTCAGTGCATTAGCGCTAAGACTTACCTGCAGGACAGAAGCGTCCTTCTCTACATCTCTTACAGGCTGCCCTACTTGTCTGACCCAGTTGTTCCCCCGCTGTACCAGCAGGGCAAGGTGACCCATGAAGGGTGGCGGTGCCCTCTTCACAGTAATAGCCCTGTGGGCACAGGAACTGGGAGGTGGGTCTCCGAGAGCTGCCTTCCAGACAGTAAAACCCTAGAGAAAAGTATTTATAGATAGTCATAAGAACAGTTATTAACAGGATATCACATATGTTAAGGACATGCAAAACAATTAGCTTAATTAAATTGGCCTATTAACCTAGCTAAGTCTATTTGTATACATATTTATGGTATTCATTGATATGATGATATGATTTTCTGCACACATTATGGTGTTTGGACCTGAAACTCCAAGAATAACAATATAGAATGCAAATGCGATGCATTCTACCTGCAGGACAGATTGTACAGTCTCTCAGCCTCTGCAGACCTTCTTTGGGGCCATAAGTTCCTGCAGGACAGGGTACAGCTACCCCTCCTACACAGTAATGACCTGGGTGAGGAAAAAAAACGTGTTCAAATATATATTAGGCGTCTTCCAGGAGGAAAGGAAACTGCAACATAAATGGCAGTATGATAAACACTAACCTATTGGACAGACAACACAGGCTAACTCTTCCCTCGAGTCTTTGTATGTTCCTGGTCGACAGATGATGGGTTGACTGGACCTGTAGATTGGTTGGCTCCAGCGGGGGGGCGCAGCTCCCCCACACAGTAAGGAAGTGTCGTTACAGCTACGGCAGAATGTCTGGCCCGATGTGGAAGACCGACCAGGAGGACAGGGGAGCGGCTGTGACATCCCCCTCTCTGGACAGTAACTTCCTGTGGCAGGCAGAGGACTCACTTTTACCTGTTGTGGGACTTTTTAATCACAAATTAACTGTTTTATTTCAAATCCACACATATATGAAACATGTGTTCATAGTCTTTAATACCTGCGGGACACTGAAGACATTGGATAGTACACACGGTGGAAAAGAAGCCCGGGGGACAGTCATTACACTCATTGTGATCTAAGTTGGGCTCTTTGCCAGGCCCACACTATGTATAACATATAAGACAAGGGGGGAAAGCATACAATTTGTTTTTCTTCTTTCTGTTGTGAAACATTTTTGAGGTTAGATGTGAGAAAGTCTGCCCTTCTGTTACCTTATGAGGGAAACCAGAGGTGCAGACAGAGTCTACAGGGCAGGTCAGACACTGAACGACCCCTTCAGGAGAATGCTGTCCTGGGGGGCATAAAGAGAGCGTCCCATTGGCTGGATCACAGGAGAAACCTGCAGGACACAGCCTACAGTCCACTCTGTCATCTGAACTGATCAGACCTGGAAAACAAAGCTGGAACATACAGAAATTAGCAATGACTACCTATTATACAGCATTGAGCACAGTATTTGAGGTTAACAGCAAATAGCTAATATTCTGAACACATTACAAATATCTTGTCATATGTATTGTTATATCAGTGGCTCTCATACTGTGCAATTGCAGGGGGGAAACACATGAGGAGTGGAGAAAAAAATTAAGTCGTGGAGACCTTTTTCACAGCAGGCAATTTGACCTTTCAAACACAGGTGTAACTGTTAAGATCATTAAGTGCTGCATCGCATTGCAATAACTGCTGTCATTAGAGTTATTAGTCCCACCTGCGCTTTTCCTGCTATGATAAGTCAAGAAGTCCGCTGTGAGAAAAGTTCTATGAATCCATTCATTTAGGAGCCATAACAAAACAAGAGTGTTGCAAGGCTGTTAAAGGAAATATGAATTTTTTTCTTATTTCAAAAGAGGCTATGACAGAACAAGTTTAGAAACCACCGTGTTGTATGATGATGCATTTTGTCACACTGCTCTGTTACCTTGCAGTCACTGATTCTGCTTTTCCCTGTATAGAGATTGAATGTTCCTGTTGGGCATCTATGAGGCGCAGATACATTGCCAGGACAACTATAAAATGTGAATATATTAATTAATTATTCATTTATATAAACATAAACACATTTCATTTCAAATTTCAATTTCAAAATGTTTTCAAATATTTGCACATGGTTCCTCAGGAAAATAGTGTCTGTATTTATACTAAAATAAGTTTTCACCTATGTATTTTCTTAGTAAAACTATACAGGTAAATAATTTCAGTTATTCATTGATGACTTACAAATGACCAGAAGGACACTCTAAACAAAGCCGGTGGGAGAAGTATGTTCCTTCTGGACACTGATCAAGGTTGGTCTCTTCACTGACGGGGAGGTCTGCACTCGCTTCAAAAGATTCTTAGACACATGAATGAATTTCAGGAAGTCTGTCATGAATCAGTATGTTTGTTTGTTTCCTCTTAAATTAGCTTAATTGATTAAATAAAATATATATGTAGAACTTTTAATAGTTATTGATCTTACCTGAGGCAAGTCCAGAATGTGTGCACAACAGAAAAATCCACACAGCTGAAAAACAGAACAGATGCATTACTTTCCATGAATACATTATCAATAAATCTAATCAAGTCCGCACAATTTCGGTTATTTTGTATGTTCATTTAGAACTGTTTGGGCTGAGCCTACATGACTGATTGTATAAAGGCATGAAAGTGAGAGGCCCTCAGTCGGTGAAAGTGAAACACAAGCACGAAATGTGATTCCCAGGTGACTGCTCTAGCTGATAATGGTGTGCAATGATGTTCTGTAACAGTACCCTCCACTTTCATAATGCATGACCATGTGCTAAAGCTAACCTAGATATTGTCTCTGTTAGTGGATCAGTTCAAATATTTATGTTACCAGTGTAATTCATTTAGAGGTTATAAAGAGGGCAAAGACATATGAAAAAGACATGGAAAATCAAATAGATTTCAGGAATAAATCAAATTGACTCAATGGCTGACATCAAACAGGCACATCCTCTTCCTGTTTTAGCAATGACTGAGCAGCATTGGCACTTCTGCAGACATGTGCAAACCATATTATCATCTATTGCATCGTTCTTTCAAACCAGGTGTGAAATGCATGCTTTGCAGTATAAATGCATTAGAGCAATTTTATTTTTCATGCTTTTGTCCCATTCTCAACTGAACTTTCCTTTACAGGAAGTTGGTTGTGATAAATGGAAAGTTATGAATTATTTTTTCAGCAGCTCTAAACCCTGTTGTATACCACTTCCTGTACTCTTTTGGGTAGGTTTGGGGCTCATGTGTGGGTATTTCAGTGCACAGGTGCAAGTGTTTCCAGACTACAAGAGAGCACAACATATTTGACTGCATGTTTTAAGGCAGCTGGTATCAAGAAAATTGGGTGCAACAATGATGATCTCAGTTCACTTCACATTGCTCTTTCTTTGGATGATCCAAGGTAAGGCAAACAGTATATATTCTCTTTAAATGAAATGTGTTGATTATATGTATGCATTCAATAATGCGTACATCTATAAAAATCATTCGTTGTATTAGATAATAGGGTCTTTCTGTAAAGTAAATATAAATTCCTCTCCTTGCAGATTTTGTGAGCTGTGTGGATATGAAGATGCCCTTTGATTCGGTGACTGTAGCGTTAGGGGACCCGCTTACATTAAACTGCAGCTACAATTGCTCCTCTGGATTTGTTCGTGGCTGTTGGAGCAAAGCTTCAGACAACTCTGGCTGTCTCGGGGAAATCAGCAAAAGCAGCTTTTGCACAGTATCTCTTCATCTATCAAATGTGTCCACTGAAGATCTCCAGTATAACTACTCTTGCTACACACAAAATACAGATCACCCTCAACTTCAACAGAAAACCGAGCGTGTTGTGTCACTGCATGTTGAAGGTACGGAAGTATTATTGTAAGATGAGATATATCTTGCTTTTGACAAGACAAATCTATAGTAATAATAAGCTATAAGTCAACAAATGTTACAAAGCCAGAAGCAGATTTCATTTAAATGAAAATGCTTTTTTTCCAGCTCTAACAACTGCCCCAAACCAGACAGTTACCCCAAAGACTGAAACTACAAATGGTGCGTACGGATATAAAATATTTCTTATCTACACATTATTTTCTTGTACATTACACATTACTTTTGTTTTCATATACTATGATCTACATTTCTCAGCATCTCTTCCTGCTAAGCCAAAAGATTCAAGTGGAGGTAAGATGATGAATAAGTGCAGAATACGAAATGAATTAACGTACATAATGTATGACTGCAGTTTATATAATCATGTACATCTATTTATGGAACTGAAAAGTATGATTCGCCATTTCGATTCAGTACACTCTCTGTTAACGCTGTCTCTTCCGTGTTAACAGGAGAAATATTTAAGGTTTTGGCAGCAGTTACTGTTACCGTGGCCCTGGTGCTCGCAGGATTGGCTGTTTACCTGTGTCTGAACCGGGGCAGACAGATCTGGAATGGTAAAGGTGATTATAAGAATATTACGCTAAACACTTGTCCACAATAAAAACTCTGAATTCTGAATATGGAAATACACACTATTTTATCTTTATGTCATTGTGTTTGTCATGTCACACCTTCCAGGAGAGCCTGTTCTTTCCAGACCAGGGTGAGTACAATTTAAGAATTAATGTTTCACAAAATCAGTGTGTAATGACCTTTAACAATCTATGTTTGGGAAAAAAAATCATCTTTATTGGTTAATTTTTTTTATTCATTACCATTTTAGCTCACCACTACATTCTCACGCTGTCTTCTCACCAGTGAAGGGTAAACAGCTATCATAACATATTAAAAATATGCAGGGATTTTTTTTTTACCCCCAAATACAGTCCTGCCATTCATACCCTTCATTTTCCTCAGGGACACTGTCAACACAAAGTGAAAGAGTGACTTTAAGGATTCCTACACCAGGTATAAGATCATTTTCTGGATTAACAGTACCACCGCACTTGTTTTGTTTTTTTTAAGTGACACAGCATCACAAACAAATTCTGACAATAACTGTAAATCATTCCTTTGAACCAGACAATGAGAGTGACACTGAGGTTCCATATGCTGACATAATGATCACTGTCCGAGGTGTCAGTACGCCAGAGCTCACTCAGGTTGGGTACTTGACTCCCGGAGACCAAAAAGAGGTAAGAGACGAGACTGCAATGTCAACATATGTATCACTTTCATCTTCCAAATCCAAATTCCTAGACCAGTTTATTAATTTCTATTGGCTAAGTGCATTTTTTTGCAATTCTAGATCTCACACCTGAGTGTAAAGTTGTTCAAATGAGCTACATAATAAGCAGGAATCACTACAGGGCTCCCAAACAAGAAACTTACACATTTTTTTAATCATAATTCAAGCACTTCTCAATAATTATCTTACTCATGTCCAGCAAAGTTGCATACGTGTTTTGACAAAAACTGGACATTTTAATCGTCATGAACGTCAGATATATTGCAGGGATAATGTATTAGATTAGAGTATTAAGGGTTTTGTGCCAGCCTTGCTATTCTTAGCACACTACATGAGTTTGTCTCTGCTTCCCCTGCAGTGGTGGGGAGATGAATCAAGGTCTCACCTGCAGGCCTCACGTTCAGCTGACAGACTGCACGTCCCGCAGCCCAGAGAGGTCAGCCGCAAGATGAGCACCAACTCTGAGTATGCAGTCATCACATATGCCTGACTGAAGCTGCTGCTGCTGCTGCTGGAAGAGGAGAGAAAGAAATGAGTACACACACGTCTGCTTGTGTTGTAAATATGCTATCACATGCTATCTGTGTTTCTAAAAAATAATGCTAAATGTATGTATTTTTTATTGTTTTATCTACCCGTTCTGTGTTTAATAAAAGGCGCGTGTATACCATTAGCGCTTGTGTTTTTTTCTGACATTTGAGCCTTGTCGTTGGCCGTAGTTAGAACCGTTGCCTAGAAACAGTTATCAACAAAACACAGTACTGTTGTTCGCTAAAACAAACGTCGAGGTAGGTAGAAGTAATTAGTTATAGACATTTTGAACCATAATAGAGGTGCAGTTAACAAAATGTCGACTAGCAACTGTAATTTTCAAACATTTAATTCACGTTAGCTTATGTTCTTTAGAAAAACTTCGACTTCTCCTGGTCAGATATCCCCCAGCTGTGTCCTAAAAACATGTCAGTGCCTTTCTCCAACAATCACCTGAGGGTCCCGCGTGGATTTGGTACAATCCTGGAAGGGCTGGCTAGAGAAGTTTTACGAGACCAGCCTGATGACATTGCTGTATATGCTGCACACTACTTCAATGCCCTTCTTAAACAAAGAGAAGGTAACTCGTAGTTTTATATGTGATAAACATGAAACGACGTGCTATCAACTGCTGTCAGTGTCACTGCAGAAATGATGAATTTCTTTCCTTTTTTTTTGGCTTGTAGATAGTGGCATGGACCCAGCTGAGTGGGCTGCCAAACTGGAAGATAGATTCTATAACAACCATGCATTCAAGGTTAGTTTGGTGCTAGATCAACCTATATAGTCTGTGTATTGTAATAAATTTAACCTGCTACTCTCACCACACCTATAGAGTTAAATATTCCCTCTGTTCTCTATGCTTTTGTGAGTTATTTACCATTACACTCTTGTTTTTGTTGTTATTTTTTCCAACAGGCTAGTCCTGAAAAAGAGCCTGCGACAGAGGTGACCATTTCCAAGTGAGTCTCACTTTATGTGCTATCAACAGGCGAGGACAGGGACAGGGTGGACTTGAGGGAAAGGACAGAGGAAAGTGACAAGTTAAGAAGAGATGAGAATAAAATATAATTTTTTTTCATGTTGATTATTTAAATGTTTCAGCAGAAGTCATTTGGTATGAGATATTCTGTAGATGTGGTTATGGTGTTTGTCTTGAATAGGAAAATTAGGACAGAAAATTGGGAAAAGCATACATGCATTGTCCTAACCTCATGGAAGGTGTACTTACTAAATGATAGAAAATAATCATTATACATTTGTTAAGATACTGTGTTCAGATTTTACTAGCAAATGCATTGGTATATGCTAATTTAGTTTACAATATGAATAGAATAGTCCAATGTCGTGCTTCAATTTTTCAGACAAGTCAATGAAAATAACCTCGAAAGCGAAAATACATTGTGGAATAGAAAAGTAGCACAGAATGTCAGATCACTATTGAAAACTTTGTCAGGTTTGCAGTGTCAGGGGTAAGAACGAAAGGCAGGACTACAAGACAAGAGACCACCAGCTGCAGTAAAACATTCACAGGGGTTCCCGATGAGCCCCAGAAAGGCCTTATTACCTTGTATTGTTTTGAAGAGGCATCGCATCTTATCACATAAATTTTCTCCACATCATATTGAACATTTCTCACCACAAGTCTTTCATTTTGACTGGCACCTTTTTAGAGAAAAATCATGTGAGTCCCAAACTGAAGATGAATCCAGTCATTCAGCAGAGGCCTCAGTTCTCTCCGCCACACAACCTAATGTCTCTGAAGAGGTTGATTTAACCGAAAGTACAGAAGAAGAAGAAAAACACATTACAGGGAAAAAAGTTATTTCAGTGGAAAAGGGACTTTCACAAGAAGGACTCCCAGGTGCAGATGTACAGTCAGATGAACTGAGTGGGACAGAGGAGGAGAAAGATCCAACAATAACTACACTTGATCAAGTTGACAGGGCAGATAACGAAAAAGATAACAGCTCTGTACCAGACCAAAATATACCTCAGTCTGAGTTAGAGCTCGCTGACTTGTCATCATTCGGTGGGATTTCAAATGTAGATGTGTGTGCACAGGAGCTGGGAATTGCAGAAGATGAGAGAGGTGAACCATTTCATAAAGAAAAGACCTTAGTTGATGATACAGAAGTTGGAGACTCAGAGGGAGAGGAGAGCACTGAAGTTGAAAAACCAGTGGAAGTCCTTCCATATTCTGGGCTCGCCGACGTGAATGTGTGTGCTACAGAGCTTGGAGAAACGGAGAGAACGATGGAAGAAGCCACGGCTGATAATGAAGAAACTTTTATACAGGCATCACTATCTCAATCTGAAACACATGAGGGTAATCAACAAGAAGCTGAAGATCAGGCAGATAAAACAAAGGAGGAGGAAGGAACCAAGACTGAGGCTTCTTCTGTGGAAACACATGAAACTTTAGCTTATATAGAGGGCAGTTTGGACAACAATGCTATACCAAAGGAAGACTCTTTGGTTGAGATTAGCTTTGAAGATGTTCCAGAGGCTCAGCAGATTACTCAGGTTAGGGAGAAACAGCCGGTAGACAAGGGTTCAGAAGAGGTCTTACATTCTGAGATATCAGAGATGCAGAAACAGGAAGAGTCCAGTGAGGTTGCTGCAGTGGTGACAGACCAAAATATATCTGGTACACAAGACTTTGATGAACCTGAAATGGAGGGAGTACTAAAGGAAGTTAACACCGAAAGGGAGGAAATGGAAAGTCAGCAGTCTAATATCATGAAGGAAAAGGTGGATGCAAATGATGTAAATGATAGTGATGATGAGAAGGGAGAAGGTGTTAAAAACATTATATCCTCACATCAGCCCACCACTGAGCCAGACAAAGAGAGCCCAGAGGATGAAACTGATCATAAAATCGAAGATAACAGGAAGATAAGTGGAGGGGAATCTGACCAGAATGAGGATTCAGAAAAACAGACAAAGTCAAATGACCCTGACATCAAAGAAGATGAAACGGCGGACGCAGCTGGAAAAGACACAGGAGGTCATAGTGAGATGAAGGATAAAGAAATTAATGATGGCGACGCGGAAAATGATTCATCACAAGTAACCCAGCCAAATATATCAAAAGCTGGAACGGAGGCAGAGAGTGAAACTTTACAGGCAAGTGCACAACATCTACCAGAGGAGAATGAAGAGAGAACGCTTGTAGAGGCGCAGCCAGAGGATACAGAGGAAGAAAAGGAGGTCACATCAGCGGAGGCAACGTCAGAAGCAGAGGAACTTGTGGAAGAAGGAAAAAACGATTCTGAAGCAGAAGAGCCGAGTGACGCAATGTGCATCAGCCCCACTCAGGTGGCTGCTGACCACCAAGGAGAGCAGAGGCCACATGGGTCTAAAGAGGACACAGCAGAGCCTGAGGGCCAGAGAAGTGACAAGGTAATGTTTGATGAATCTTCTCAATAAAGAATATTAAAGATCCCATTTTACATCATATCTACCTACACCTTTTTATGTGATGCAAAATTATAGCCAAACATTTTGTGATAAGAAAATACCCCAGAAATTTTATCATTTATGGCCATAACTTTTATGATTTTAATTTTATAGAGGCTCGCTCAGTCTCCACATTCATCAGCATAATAAAATGTTAAATGTTCACAGAGTCTTAGACAGAGGTGTCTTTCGCTAGGCTACAGTCTGCTGTGCTCCCATTTCTGTCTCAGGTAGCCTATATAAATAAACTCTTCAAGGACGATTCTGATCAACAGTGACCCTGACTTTTTTTCTCCCCTGGACTCTGTAGGGGTAGGTTATTGAAAATATCTCCAAAATAGCTCGTTTTCTGGATGACGTTGTTGTGATAAACTTTGAATGTCATCGAGGCGGTCATGGTCAAAATCGTTTCAACCAAAAAATGTACAGAAATGAGACTTTTGGAGTCAATTGCTGCATATTCTGCTTCAGTGTTCGAGATGCTGTTTGAGGCCTTTACTCTGCCGCATGGTCATAAAAGTGTAATACGGTGCTTTTGTTAGCGCCAGATCCACTCTCCTCCTGGGAGCCACGGCAGCCTCCGCAAATTGAAACTTGATTCCGTAATCTATCATCATAAAAGACAGACTGAACAATGAGTCTTGTGAATTAGGCCTTTAACATTTTACTGCAGTTAGCCCCGTCTGATTTGTCTGGACCAACAAGGCTCCAAACACGGAGGGAGTGTAGGAAGGGGGCACTAAGAATGTTACCATGGTAACCCCTCACTATCCTGCTCTCTCTTAGTGTCGTCATGGAATTAATAGGAGATGGTGATGCTGATAGTTGCTAGGCACCATCTGTATCAGTAATCTACCTTTAATAGCAGTTTCTAAAAGACTGATAAAGCACAGTAAAACAGCACGTTCTGTATTTTTTAAATAAAGTGCTATTTGTATGTGTTCTGGTGCAGAATTTATTTCAGCTGCAACAGAACTACCACAAACACAAATACATACCTGTAAACTATATAGGCCATCTATTCTAACAGTGACCTAGCTGCTCTAGTCTTTTTTAATTTAAATTTTTATGCCTTTAACTCACTGTTTTCAAGTGTCCATAAAGATGTTTCTATACTCTAATCAAGTTAGGTGAACATGTAGATGATTGGGCTAATATGAGCAGTCTAACTACGTACACAGTAGTTGTCATTCCTACAAATTAACAAAGTGATTGATAAGCAAGTCATCTTAGTGAAATTAGGTGTGAGGATAAGTTAACATATTGTCTGAATGGTTAGTAAACCAGCAGGAGAGTGTTAATGTCAGAGTTATAATTCAGATAAATGGATGTTTTCTGTTTCTCTCCCTCTCCGTCTTGTCTCTGAGGCTGGCAGAGGAGTGTGGGCGGCCATACCAGCTGGGATCAGAGGGATGGAGAGGGCTGTTAGCTCGCTCTGCCTCTAATAAATTTATAACACCTCGTAGTGTAAAACAGTCCAAGATGCTTACACTGTTTTATTTTTCACGCTATCAGTAGAATTTGAAAGTCAGCAATTATTGTTTTATGACCATCTGGCTTTTACATAGTAGTTCTATATTGGTCTTCTGTTTTTATTTGTGGAGTTTATTGTTGCAACACTGCAAACTTGTGAATTTTTTTGACGCTCAGTCACTTATTGTGTTCGTATTTCATACCCCGACTAAATACTTCCATTATTTTCACTTGTGTCAGTATTGTCAAACTTTAAATCATCACATTAGACCTCTGTCAGTTACTTTCCTCAAGTCTTCAGACTGTGCTCAGTGCCTGTTGAGAAATAAGGTCTGTTAAAGGGCTGTAACAGTCAAAATGTGAACACAGTAGGTCAGCAACCTTAATGAGACTGAAAAGATGGAACACACGCTGTCATGTTTGTAGGAGGTCTCTCGTTCCCTCCCTCCCTCTTTCTCTCTTCCTCTCTCTGACTGTATGTCTCTCTCTCACTCTGTGCGTGAGCGGGTGTTACTGAACATACAGTGATTGTTAGTAAGAGCCAGTGAGGCATCTGTATTATACCAGAGACTCATTTAAAGAGAGCTTCCTTGGTCCAACTAGAAATCGAGGCATACTAGGCATACAAGTCATACTAAGTCAGCTCACCTGAAGACTGAAGTCATCTCTGAGAGTAAGACATGGACTGTCACAATGTAAGTAGAAGCTTCAGATTAACTTTCTTTAATAGATCTAATTTTTTCAATTTTTTCCCCACTGATCAGTTTGGTAGGTAGATGCACATACAGTTGGGTAATACACTTTGTTAGTTACTGATGGTATTTACAAGTGTTTGGTTTCCCTCGAACTGCATCCTGCCATGTGTGTGTTGTTGTTGTTTATATACCTTTTCTAGAGCAAAATTTACTACGCTAACCAATTGTGCATTCATGACTCACAAATGATTAATTTCTCACAGGGCAGCTAACACAGAAACTCCTTGTTTAATCATGAATCAGTTTTCATGCTGTTTTCTTCATACTGTAAGTGGGTAATATTACACAGGATTTGCATCAGAATATTTCAAATCAATCTTTGTAAGGACTCTGAGGCAATAGTCACAAGAAAAGACCCCTGAGGTGCATACAGCAAAATCCAGTCCTGCATCTCTGCCGCTGCCAAAGAGCTGGATTCTGGCTGGTCTGTGAGCAGTCAGACAGAGAGGCTAATGAATGCTGCCTGAACAGGTGGGTGGTCACACTCCTACACTGGAGGGGTTTCACTGGAGACATGATGCACGGCTTCACCAAGGCAGTGGGATGACAGTGGGCTCGTTCTGTGGGTTGCCTTTGTGTGAAATGTCAATCTGTTTCCATAAGCAACGCACGGGGTGTAGCTGATACGTGTACGCCACAGAATTTGAATTGGTGTTTGCATAACTTGTCGACAGCCACGGCGCAATTCCACTGACCCTTTACGACGAGCCAGAATTTCTCTTCCGCCCACCCCATGTTTCCTTTGGGACAGTGGATGCTGTACTTCCAGCGACTGAATAAGCTGCCGGTTTTGACTGCAGCAGCATTTTCGCTGGGTCATCTTTTTCAGCCCAGTTTGCAGAGCAAGTTTTCCTTGAAAGAAATTTTAAATCTCACCATTTTTCAACCATAACCTTAGTTTCTTTTAAATCACAAGACTTCCCTTAGCTAAGAATACGTTCTCAAAGAGCTTTTCACTGCTTCTTAACAGTAAATGAAGATTTCTTTGTGTAATAAACAATGATCTTATAATCATTGGCCATTGATCAGTTTGGGAATCCGTGTGTCTGATAAATGTGCAGAACCTTTTCCATGTTCCATCCAAAACAACACAGCAAACAATGGTAAGTCATTACAAAATAGACTGACTCAGACATGTTTTTACCAGCAGAGTATTATACAGTATATGACAAGAGGAGAAAGGGAGAGAAAAATGGGAGGCAAAGTGGGTTATTGACCTCCTGAGTGCACCATTGAAGTCATGGAATAAGGGAGAGGCACTCAGCAACAAGCGCACAACCCTCACTGTCAAAAAAGAAAATGCTGTAGCACAGACAGTTAACTTTACAAAATATAGTGTAGCAGTTATTTTCCTGCCAGTGTTCCAGGAAGAAAACATCCTCCTTTGATCATGTAATATGCTATCCTACTGTGATAACCACTATTTTTTTGGTCCTCTCACCAGGAGGAGTGCAGCCGGCCCCAGGAGGAGGAGGACATCATGGATATCCCCCTGGATGACCCCGAGGCCAACAGGGCTGCTGCCAAGATCCAGGCTGGCTTCCGTGGTCACATGACCCGTAAGAAGATGAAGCCGGAGGACAAAGCAGAAGGGGAGGAGGTGAGCAGCACTGGGGATGTGCTCAACGGCAGCGAGGGGGACACAGGTCAGTGGTGTAGAACCAAGGGATAAGACTAGGTCACATAATGCCGTTAAAGAGGGCATTATGGCTAGTGACGTTAAGGATGGTAACAGAGTCTCTTATCAGGAGCTGAAACTACAGTAGGTAATATGAGGTAAGTGATCGAGATGGGGTGTAAGTTGCATCTTTGACCATGAACAGAGACTTGGAGTTTAAAGCCAGTCATGATTCAAAATAATGTTAGGCATAAGTTCTGCATGCTGTTGTTAGAGCATTAGTCCTCATTTTAAGATTGTGTGACCTTTTCTCGGAGCACAGAACACACCGCACAAATTGATTTACCGTTTTACATAGTAGAAAAGGAAACCATTTAAAAGCTATACATAATTAAATGCACTTATTAGAGCCCCTTATGAGTTACCCTATGTGTGATTAATGCAATACATAACTGAGTAACTCATTTAATTACCCCATAGAGTCTCCAGTAACAGATGATTGAATCTTTCAATTACTTCTTTTGTTAAAAGGATTATAAATGAATCTGCTTGTAGATGTGCTGTTAAATCACTAGAAGAGAAAAGAATAATAATTAGAGTTAATTCTACATGGAAACAATCAAATTACATTCTCACAACTCACAACATGTTTTTTTTTTTACTAGTCAAAAATGCTTTGCAGTGTTCTCCCGAGTACATAAACTAATCCAACAGAAGGTTAAGCTTTGATTTTATGCTTATACAAACATCTCCAAATCCTTAAAGACGTCAAAGTCATTACAGTACAGCTATAAATAAAACTCATAGGACTCATAACCACACATCAGATATCCACTCAAATCAGATTTTTTTTTTCCTGAAACATGTGAACCACAACCAGGTTCTTTCAAGACGCAAGAGAAAACTTTAGATTCCCAGCCCCCAAAATTTCACCTTTTCCTGTAAGACAAAGCAGCATTTTCTTTGGGGATGTGGCTGACACGAGGCATCTACGTCAATGATTCTCTCTAACCCAGTTGCTAGCTGCCTTGCATCCTCATGTAGGAGATGTATTTATAGCTCCAGGTGCATTCAGTATATGCTTCAGAGGGCCAAGCAGAATTAATGGACCTGTCGGACTAGAACCGAGCATCCTGAGCACCTCCCATTGGGGGAGACCCCTTTTCGCAACAGAAGTGGGTTTTGGAGATCATCGGTTATGTCAGCCACCACCTCTCACAGATAATAAAGTTCTCAGCATCGCACAATGATGTAAAACTCTGAAATAAATTCTGAAAATGTATATTTGCATAATTCCTTTGAAAATAAATTCTCCTTAAGTAGCAACTCAATACCATCAAGTGTATTTTTTTTCTTCTTTTTTTACAATAGATCCACCCACAAGTAACCTTAAAAACTACCTTGACAACAAGACACAGTATACAGAAGCTGTTCTTTCCAGGCTCTGCAGTGCTTAACTCCACCTTGCCTATTTCTGTTTTTAGAGACAGGAGGATCGGGGCCAGTAGAGAGAGACGACACATCTGTGCCAGAGCAGTGACGCCCCTGTCCTGACCTGGATGAAGAGAAAAAGAGGGGAAACAAGGTAGCAAGAGAGATGGCTGGCATAAGCTGGCTGGGCTGGCTTTTAGGCACACCTTTTTACCCCAGGAGTCATTTTCCTTTCAACACAAATTAGCAGTAGAAAATGAACAGACAGTTTTGAGGGTGTGTTATGTGAATTTTGTAAACTTTAACACTTCTAACTCTGCATGTCCAGCAGTCTCATCAGTACGGATGTCTTTGACCCAGAATTTGCAACTCACTGCATGTACTTGTGAAACTTCTGGTAGTGTGCTAGTTTTTAGATGATGATCTGTGAATGTGAAAATGAATGTCCTCTAAATGCTAAACAGGGCCTATTTTGGATGGATCAGTTCATACCATCTGTGTGTAAACCTTGTATGCATCAGCATTACACTTTGCGTAATTAGCAGCTTAACTGTTATTTTGCATTGTTTTTTGATGTGCTTGTATCATGACTATTATTTACCTATTTGACTTGCTTACATAAATGATTAAAACATCAAAAGAGAAGTAGCTATGTATGTTCTATTTATTCTGTTATCTTATTCAGATTGCAAATGCCTTGATTATCTTTTTGATCACATGACAAATAAGTTCTCAAGTTTTCACCTTTTCGAGCATTTTCTATAAATCTGATCTTCCAGAACAGTAAGCATGCAGTAATTACACTTTTTTTTTTTCCAGATGCATTTGGTTCAGCTTTATCTTATGAGACATAGATTCAATATGCTCTGTTGTTGTGTTGGTGGGTTTGTTAAATCAGGTGTATGAAACTCCATTGTCAGATTTTGCAGAGCCTTCATGCTTGAAAAGAATTGAAAAGTACCCTGCTGAACTTTGCTGTAGAGTCATGGCATTACACTAATAAATCCACCTTAAATATATGGTGAAATGTCTCTTAAACTTTATTAATTCAACATAAGAATCTTTTTTTTTCCTTTTTTACCTTTTATGTCACCTGTCACCTCCACCTCTGCGTCTAAATTAAGAGGCTTTTCTTTTTTATGACATTACAGCAGCTGAACCTGCTCATTTTTCTTCTATCACTGCAACATAAGTGGGGCTGCTAATTGGTGAGAGCAGGTTTCCATGAAGCTGAAACAATGTTTTGTCTCCTGTGTGGCTCTCTTAAACAGGGAATTTCATAAATAATTCTTAAACATAAAGCTGTGCATTTGTAATATTTACAACTGCCAGTTACACTTGACAAATTCAGGTTTTACCAATAATAATAGCTATTAAATGGGCCATTCAGATCATTAGATTGTGTACAGTTGCAAAGCCTGTACGCATGAAACTATAAGATGTATTCATGGTGTCAACAGGTGCAGTTTCATAAGCACCCACGCCATCAATGTGATGTGTGTACCTGTCGAATGTTTTGCAATACACGGCCTACCTTTATTGCAATATGGCTGTTTAAATCACAAAAGAATAACATAATTTTTGCTTCATTTGCCGAGGCAATCTTGTTCACTTTATGAGAAACAGGCTAGAGCATCTTCAGTCTCCTAGTGCTCCCACTCAGCCCACCCACACACATCTGAGCCACACAGCACACTGCACAAACTCAAACTGCACATGCATTCTCACACAGGAAAAAACACAACCCATACTTTAGTGCACAGATCCCACTCAAGTCACTCACTCTAACTCTTATGCACACACACACACACACACAGACATGGGATTTTGGTTGTGTCACCAGCTGTAGAGATAGGACAACCAGCATGAGTCTTGCTCTCAGCGGTTTTGCAGAGTGCAAAGCACTTCCTTCTCAGGCTGACATCCCTCCTCCGCCATGCTCTTATACACATCCTCTATGGGTTTTATATGGACCTATTCTCTGTTTTCTCCTACTCAGTCCCAGAGGTGCCATGGCCATGTTCTCCTGTCTCTTTAATGACTGTGGGTGAACAATCAATATTATGCACACCTCCAAACATAGCACAACACCCACTTGGTGCTGTAGATTGAATTCTGAGGACAGGTTTTCGAAAACGAGCCTGTTGGTTAGGGTCTTAAATAGATCCTCATATGTGTCATGTGAGCACGTTTGTAAAGCACAAGGTAACCTTTTAAACGTACCGTAGTGAAGCAGAGAATAATAGTTCTGCCCCCTCCCTTTCTGTAACTTGTTAAGTTGAATGTGTGCTATTTTAAGAGAAGATCATCTGAAAGATCTGCTTGGTTAGTTTGTTCTCTTTCTCAGACAGCTTGTCAGTGAGGAGAGATCTCTGTACTCTCCTGGGTGATAATTAAAGATGTATGAGCGAGGACAAACAGCAGGGGGCGCAATTATCTGCTTTCCAGTGGTTATTCCTGTGGCCTCACCATCTTAGAAGATGCAGTATTTTTTTTATTATTAAGTAGGTTACACAACTTGGTAGAGATGAGAGGATATAAATGAGTAGTCTTTAATGCCACAGCTGTAAGAACAACACCATCAGCGACATCGTAAAATCAAGGATTTACATTCAGAAGGTGTGATAACAGCTTCACATTGTAGCGTAAAGATACATTTTTGTCACATCTTGATTGCATCCATCTGCTTGTAAACCTGCACTGTGTGAGCGACGCAGGATGACATCAGTCTTGTTATGGGCTAAACGTGACAATCATTCCTGTCAGGATGCATGTACACAGGCCCTGTCTGTGCTCCCTCTCTCTTCCTCTATTGACTGGAAAGTGTCCCCCTTGATTCGGAGTGTGTTAGAAGATGAGAGGAAGAGGGAGGTGCTGCTTTTACCGAGGGCAGAGGTGGAGGGGAGGTTCAGCTTTGATGGCCAACTACACAGGAGTCCTGGGAGAGTGGCAGCTGTTCCCACATTCCTGGAGCTTTCTATCAACCGTGCTTCCTCCTCTGCATCAAACCTCCCTTTGTAGTCAAACAGAATGCTCTGAAGAAAAAAAAACTTATAACAAAAGACTGCTTTCCCAAAGTGGGAGAGATGACTTATAATGCAATTGACTCATCAACGCTTTTATCTACAAAACAAAGTAGAAATGACTGATGTAGCATATGCAGATTTTACACATACACGTCATGTCTAAAATACAGTAACTAGCAGTGACAGTCTAGGCATGTGGGACATTTGAAGCCCGTGGTAGATTGGCAGTCAGGAGATACTGTATATCTGTGGCACTAAAGTTTGTTTCACTGTTTTTTTTTCCACATGCATAGTGAATATTAAAAGGCTAGGAAACAAAAAGAGCAAAAGTGTTGCAATAAAAGCCACAACTTTACTGTCAAAACACTGCAAACACTGTTGTTGGCAGCTTCAGGAGCGTTTTCCTCTCATTTCTCCAACCATCAGTTCACTGCCTTAATATAGCTTCTACGCCACCTAGAGGACAAACCAGGTATAACAGCTTTCCTTTCATTTGTTTTCTCTTATTTGTTGCTTTTATTATCACGCAGCTCTAATACAGGGACAGTACCATGCACCGTGCACCTGACAGGTACAGTATTGTCTAGCAGCAAAATGCTTCTAAAATGCTTCAAGGCTATATGTGTGAGTCAGCAGCAGGGTTGGTTGCCAAGTGACAAATTGTGAGTTTATTGTGAGGCTCCAGTCCAAAGAGGAGTTTGCACAATGTGACAAAGGTGGGCCAAAGAGGGGGGAAGTAAGTGGTTTTTCAAACTCAGACATTTGAGGGTTTTTAAGTGGGCTCCTCTTAGAGCTGCTGTTTTGGCTGAAGTACAGTAGTTCTTCCCAGCAGGAATTCTTGCAAAGTAGCTCAACTCAATATTGCATTCAACTTCTTTATTACTTATAGTAAGAGTATACTTAGAGTGTAAAAAAGACAGCATTTATTTTACAGAAAGCTTTAAGAAAGAAACAGACACTTTAAGATAAATAACTGCCCAAAAAAGCAAACACTATTTTTCTTTGAGTTCCATTTTTGAAAGAGTAATGTTGAATGGAAGAGGGGAGCTCATCTACACTATGTCTCTGTCTCGCATGAACACACACATACACACACACACACACACACACACAAACACACACACACAGTTGGCTGTTGTTGGCTCTGACTGGGGTGCTGTGAGGAGAGTGGGGCTCAGTGTGACCAGGCAGAGGCCAGTGTTGCAGGCAGGCAGGCAGTGGCGAGAGTGTTGATTCGTAGAGACGTGCCCAGGGTGGATAAACCATGCTCACTAAGTGGGAGAAAGACTCTGCCCAAGACACAAGATGAAGGTGGAGAGGAAGACCTCCTCTACAGGCGACAGTTTTACTGACATTCCTCCACTACTGACGCTCTTTGGCCTCCTCCTCCTTCTCTTCACAGGTAAGTCCAAACTTTTTTTTTTTTTTTTCCTACAAAGAAATCAGAGGAGAGAGGATCTCACTGAGACTGTGCCATGTTTCAGATGATGGGCGGAAAACATGTTGATTTTTTTTTTGAATGGTGAAATTCTGATTGGTTGGTAACAAGTAAAGACACTTTTACAATCTTGGGTTACTTTCTTTGTTTACATCGATTTTAGAAAATACTCTACATCACTTAAAAGCCAGATCACATCCTTACTGTTTGTCTAGTAAAGTTAATCCAGGTTAGTCGCAGATTTTTCTTTTCTTGTCCTTGTGTACCACTAGCCAGCTGCACAATGGATTAGTTCATGTGTGGTGCTCTAAACTGGGCCCCCATCACAAGCTCAAAGGAGCCTGGAGTGGCTATTGTAGATATGTAAGACAGAGGACATGCAGGTTAAGTGTGATGATATCAAGTTTTTTTGAAGAGCTGTTGAAAAGTTCAGGGCCTGCTTTTTGTACTTGGGAACCTCTGGGTGAGTTCATGGCTGAGAAAAAGCAATGTCAAACATTAACGACATGTTGATTTTAGTTTAAAAAAATGTGTGATTTGATTCTGTGGTCCGTACCAAGGGCCCAGTTTACCCGACCAGGCCAGTTTTGGTAGAATCACTGGATCCTGTGTCTATCTCCAACTTCACCAATGACAAAGAGTTTTTCTCTCCCTCTCTTTCGCTCGCTTTCTCACCCTCTCTCACTCTTTTCAAGGGAGGAAACTAGTTCCAACAATCATGCCCTTTGTCTTATCGCCTTGGCAACCCCTGTCAGGCGGACCAAATGGTTACCACGGCAATGAGGCGATGCCCAACTAACTGCCTCACTGCAAAGAATAGTGAACAGTGCAGAGTCTCTCCCTCTCCCTCTCTCTCTCTCATCTAGGTTGCTCTTTCCATCACTGAGGCCCAACAGTAGGATGCCCCTCACAGGCCCACAGCCAGTGTTTAGACCTCCATGTGTCCAGCGGCACTGAGTTATAGGAACCACTACTGTGAACATAATAGCTTTGCTGTGTTTGGTTTCCAAGACAGGGCTCCCCTATAAAGGATGAAATGTGGCTCAGACTGTAATACCTTATCCCTGCATCTCTGTGGGAGGTGGGGGATAATTGAGGAGCACAAATCAAAATTAGTGTATTAGTTGTTCGCTACGAGGGGTCACGAGGAATTCCTGGGGGGAGTTTCTGAGAAGCAGATTAGTGATCAAGATGTGACTAGACATCATGGGCCCAAGTGAACACAATGCGGGTGCATAGCATACAGTGAGCTGACTAATTGCTGTATTAAGGCAAAAATGCATAAAATTTCTAATCATTAAGTCTGCGTCAAAAAAAAACAACTACATTGACAGTCCTAAAAAAAAGCAGCATTGCCATAATGAAAAAATACTCTATAGGGCTTTTTGACATGTAGGAAAAGTATAGGCATAAATAATAAAATGGATATAAATTTTAATTTTAAATAGAACAGAGTCATGGTTAATGTTATTAGTGACACCTGTGCTTTTCCTACTATAACATAAGTCGAAATGTCTGCAGTAAAAAAGGTCAAAGAAGTGACTCTGCTGCTTTAAATGTTTTAGCAAGTTTACTAAGTACCAATAGAATAAATTGCTAGTTAAAATTAAAACATGCTTACAGTTGTGTGAAGTAAAGATTATTGCATTAAAGATACGTTAACATGCAAGAACTATTTTAATGTTTTAAGTGGTTGCATCAACACACTCTTGGGGAATTCGACAGCGTAACATTTTTGTGACATGTTCACACATTTGTGAAACCTAACTCTAAAAAATGAATTACAGCGTACAAGTAAATGAAGGAGAGTAAAAGGCTGTATGACATTTCCATCCTTTCAATTCATTTCCATGCAGTGGTGGAAAAGACAGAGTCACAAATGAGAGTATTCAAGTAAAATGAAAGTATGTCAAAATTGTACTTACACCATAATTATTTACTTCTTACATCTGGTGTGCAGGGCCACTGTACCCATGCACATTTACTATACTGTTTTTCATTTATGTTTGTACTAGCAGCAAGAGTAGTAATTAGTGTAGCGGTAATTAGTGTGTTTTTGTCCTCTATTGTTTCATAATGTATGACCAGTTTATTCCTCTGATCTCTGCTCACTGGAGCATCAAAGGCTGCAGAGGGGCTGCCCTTTGTTTACTCTGCAACCCTCTGCTATTCCTGTACTCCTCTCTATCTGCTCCTTAGCTCACTGCCTCTTTGCCGTTTTTTTCAGGTGAGGTGTCAGGGGTCAATGTGACCAGCCAAACCCAGTTGGTGAGGGGCACGGTGGGGAAAGAGGCCCTTTTGTCAGTCAGCTACTCCAGCAGCAGCTCCGACAAGCCTGTAATTAAGTGGCAGCTGAAGAGGGACAAAGAAAAACCTATCACTGTCGTGCAGTCCATAGGAACCGACATCATAGGGAACCTGAGGCCAGAGTATCGCAACCGGATCCTGGTTTTCGAGAATGGCTCGCTGCTGCTTCACAACCTGCAGCTGTCAGACGAAGGGGCGTACGAAGTGGAGATCTCCATCACAGATGACACCTTCACTGGGGAGCACTATATTGAGCTCACTGTGGATGGTATGCAGAATTACTCACTTTTCAAAATATCTGAGCAGGACACTGAAGAGGAGTTATCAGCTAACAGAGAATCAATACAAGTTGAAAATGCATTATCTTGCCCAAGAACATGATACAGAGTGATTCACAGTGTTGGTGGTATTCTTTTTAAGAGATCCTATAACCACATTCATTTATCAGTTGTTCTTATATAACTAAAAGTCACTCTAATATATTTGAATTTCAATCTAAAGCCCCCCATGTCTTTGTCCTGTCATCCTCAGTTCCTGTGTCCAAACCTTACATCCAGATGATGGCTTCATCCGTCCTGGAGTACAGCGAGTACTTCAACCTGCACTGTTCCCACGAAAACGGCACAAAGCCCGTCTACAATTGGCTGAAGGGAGGCAAGGTGCTGACCAATGACTCACGCCTGCAGCTTTCACATGACCAAAAGGTGCTGACCATCTCGCGCGTCGTGATGTCAGACGACGACATTTATGCCTGCACAGTGGACAACCCCATCAGCAGCATGAAGAGCATGTCTGTCAGGCTCACCGTCTACAGTAGGTGGCATATTACACCGGCAGGATCTCAAGTTATGATATAAGTTTACATTTGAGCTGAAGGGATAACGGTAAAGTAACATCATTTTTGGGGAATTACAATTTCTTCCTCTGTACCAACCAAACTGATGATGAAAACAGCAATCCATCCAGCAATTATGATCTCACAGCGACACATACATAAGCATGTCTGCCTCTCTAACAATGTTGTTTACAACAAGTGCAAATCCAGGCTGTGAGTGCAGCAGAGTTGGCCGGGAGCAGTTCTTACTGGGCGCCAGTATAGAGCCACACGTCAAGCAGAGGGAGAGAGAGGGAGAGACAATCCAATGAATGGACAGTTATTTATGAGGAGGGAGCAGAAAAAGAAAGCAGGTGGGGAGGACGCTTTGCCTCAGTGGACCTCAGTAATCCTGACTTCATTATTGCTGTACTGTGATGTGCTGCCTGAAGAGACAGCTACAGGCGCTCAAACTGCTCTCTGTTCCTTCTGCATGCATAGCAGCGCAACACAAAGTCTCAAAGTGACTACACTAGTGTGCTACTTCACTGCACCTTATTCATGCCAGTGCACTGGCATGAATAAGACTTCACAAGCAGTGTAGAAAGAAAATTTAAGGTTGCTTTTGGATGCTGCATATCCAGGCCACATTTCAGTAAGCTTACAGTTTAAAAGAAAAATAGGATATTCCAAAATAAGAAATTTCTTGCCTTGAAAACTTCATGTACACATGTTCAGGTTTACTTTTCCACTGTCAAAAATGAGAAAACGTTGATGATGGCGATGCCAAAGCTGGAGAGAGTGAACAGGAGGATGTGGTGGTTCATTGTGTCGAAGGCATCAGACAGGTCAAGCAGGATGAGAACTGACGACATATCTGCTGTTCTCGCTGACTGCAGGGAGTCCAGAACTGCCAACAGAGCAGTCTCAGTAATGTAACCACTCTTGAAGCCAGACTGGTTAGGATCAAGTAGGTTGTTCTCCGAAAGAAAATTAGACACTTGGTAAAGTACAGCATGTTCAAGTGTTTTGGATAAGAATGAGAGAGGAGAAACTGGTCTGTAGTTCCCTAATTGCGATGGCTTTTTGAGCAGTGGGGTTACCCGAGCCTGCTTAAAAGCGGTGGGAAATGTGACATGAGTGATGTGTTAACACAGACCTCTCAATCTTTTCTTTTTTTCTTTTTTTCTTTCTTTCGCACTCTCTTTCTTGCCTTCCCTCTGTATCACTCTGGTTTAGGAAGGAGCTCGCTATACATCATCCTGTCCACCGGGGGCATATTCCTCCTAATCACCCTGGTGACAGTGTGCGCCTGTTGGAAACCTTCCAAGTGAGAGCCACTCTTTCTTCTCTTCCCTCTTTTTCCCTCTTCTCTCTCTCTCTCATTGGCTTTGATATTGTACTTGAGGATGTGGCTAGAATCTTAAGTAGCTCAACAGTGTCACCGTACTATTCTTAACATTTATCCTTATTGGAAAAGTGATCAACACAGTGACCTGTAGCTTATATAAAACTTCAAGATTTGGATGTGCTTTAATCTGTTTTTTTCCTTCTATAGAAAGAAACATAGACCTGTCCCCCAAAGAGCTCCCGTCTATGTGGAGCAGAGTGAAAATGGCCATGATAGTGAGCAACAGTGTTTTCTTGATTATATAGATTATATTTTTACTGTATTGTTAATAATCTTTGATCACACAACACATTATATTTATAGTTTTTATATTTATATATACATTTCATATATTCAATGTTTTTAATTGGTTTTTTTTGTTTTGTTTTTTTTGTAGTTGATGTTGTACCCAAACCAACCACACTCGGTAGAAGGAGTCCGATGCCTCTGTATGTTCTCAACGAAGATGTAAGTGACTCCTTTTTCAGCCGCTAAACCCTTACATACTGTTTATATGCTGAGCCTGCACAGTATCCCCTCATAACTAGTCTCTATACCAAACTTGTGAACCACAAATCTATTTCTCATTCATAAATACATCATCAGTCATTAATAAATGGGTGATTAATCCTTAATTGAGCTTTCAGAGCTCAAAGAGAGGGTATTCTTCAGGTTTTACGCTATTTGTTTATGGAGGAAAAACATTCACAATCACACTATATTATTGTCCTATGTTACCTAAAACAGGAGAACATAACAGCCATTAAGATTTCAACTAATGTTATTGAATGTGAAGAATGCAACATTTTTAAATGATTTTTAAATTTTAACCTAGAAACACCCTTTAAAAGTGTGTATGTGTAAAATAAAAGAAGTTGAAATATTTCCATTTTTGTATATTCTGGGTCAGTATAAGAAAAGTCGTAACATTTCAGGCTAAAAGAATAGTGTTCAGGATGTTTTTACTAGAAACAAAATGTAAAAATGGATCAAATTTGACGTAAACAGTGTGTAAGGGTTAAAGCTTTACAGCAATGAAAAACATGACTTCATCAAAATGAGAATCTTAAATAAAACACTATAGCTGACGATGATTCTAACATGTGTCATCTTGTTTCAGGAGACCCTCGAGCGTTTGGAAGAATGTTCTGGCAATGCCTTCAGCCAATCAGAGATGAGTATCCCTGCTACATATACCCCAGTCCTTCCCCCCACCTCCAACAGAACTGAGCGGCCCATCTGGACTGCCCCACGCAGGTACCCCCGCAGCCCCTCTCCACTGGCACAACCTCTGCCACAACCCCTTGCAGGTCCACCCCTACGCCCTATCCGCTCCCCTGCTCACTCCCCCGGTTCATCTCCACGCAGTTTCAGCCCCATAAGAAAGGTTCGTCCACCAGTGGGCATCCCAACCAGCCACCTGCCCGTAGAGGCAGAGTGTGTAGACCCCAGCGATCAGACTCACTGTCCACCCCAGCAGTGACAACTGCACATTTCTCAGCATTCCTGGGAAATATGCTTTCATTCTGTGATATGTAAAGTACATGTATAGTTTGTTGTATCCTGCAATGAGGATAATGGATTTGATGCACTAGGATAAGAGATGAGCTCACTTTCAGCTAACTTCATTATCTATTATCTATTTCTCCATGGCTATGCACAGTATTTCTGTAGTCTTTTGATGATATCCAGTAATATGAAAAAGTATTTCCTGTCCACCAGCATGTAGTATATTATGTATATGATGCTGAGACAGTGAACAATTTCCAGCTCTGGTATATATTGATATATTGTGAATTTTACTGGGAACTTTTGATAAGTGCCTGTACATATGTAAGTTAATAGTTTTAAGGGTTTGGGGTGTTTTGCTTTGTTCTCCCTTTCAACAATTAAACCCCAAACTGTACTTTCTATGTTAGGTCATTGTATAACCGAAGGTAATAAAAAATTCAAATAGCTGGTATCGTGTGTGTCATCAGTGTTGTAATATTCTCCGCCACAGCCCTGCACATTCATTTCATGCATTTTTAATTTTATTTTTACCTATCATTCTGTGTATTACTACAGTGTTATAATATTGTTATCATGTCACACACACCAAACAACAAAGTCATTATGGGCTGAATGAGTATGGCTGAGTAGGAGCGTAATTCCTTTCTAGTCCATTAGGTGTCACCAACACATTTTCTTAGATTCTGTATTTCAGTGCTCGCTGGTCATGAAACAGTTCCAAAGGGTAGATTTGACTTGTAAATATATTTGTATGGATGTCTCATTACCGTTTAGTCCTTTTGTTTTGCCTAAATGAAGCATAATGACAAAGTGTTTCTTAATATTCAGTTACTTGATTAAGTGAGGATCAAGCTTTGTTTTATCCGGCAGTTACCTAATGTGGGCTAATCAACATCAAGAGGCTTAAAATCAATGATGTGTAGTCACAGGCTTAATATTTACAGTCAATCTTAACTTAAAGAGGGCCACGCAATCATGTAGCCTCCAATCAATTTGCTATGAATAGAAGCATTCTTGATTGTGGACAAACCGTTCCTTAATATGTCCAAATGAGTTTACACTAGATGGCAACTGTATCCACGTATAGGGATAATAATTACTTAATGTGGTTTATTTTATCATCAGAGTACTGCATGTTATTCTGTCCACTGCTAAAAAAAAACCACATTGACAGTGAGCATGGAATAAAAAGACCAAAAAGATTAAAGATTAAAGGATGTTCTGAACTATATTCAGTTATAAGCTTGTAAGAGAGGAAGTGTACCCAAACACACAAACAAGGTGGCCTGGCCTATCACTATTATCAGGATAATGTGTTCCCCTTAGATGTCCAGCTGGACATCTTTTGTCATGAAAATCTGCATGATTTCATTTATTGCTTTTATCCTGAAATGTAACTTCCGTTGCTGAAGGTGTGATGAGTCTTGTGGTTTCATAAGCAATCAGATCCGCCTGTTTTGATCTGGGCTTTGCAGTCTTTGTTCTGTTTGAAACACCTTGGCACACAGCCTCATGAATACACATACACGCACGCACACAAAAGCAGAGGCTAGCAAGCGCGCAAACATGTGCATAATCACTTGTAGCTTGCAGCAAGTGGAAATGAAATGTCCTCAGATAATGAAAGAAGCCCCCGTTCTTATTGATTCTTTTTGCTTTTACCATATTTTGATCTCACATTTTTGTGTATTAGTCGCAAAGTCTGTCCCATCATGCTCCACATCCAGTGTGGTAGAGGAGCTTGGAGGCGCAGGCAGTAATTAGACTCTGGGGAGCAGGATCACATCTGTGTGCAAACAGCACGTGTGTATGTGTATGTATTCATGTGGGGAGTGAGGTGTCCTATGAGTTGAATTGTATGATGCTCTCCATCTCTAATTAATTACCTCCTACTCCTGCCTGGTCTAGCCTTCTCACTAATGTCCCTGTTCACACCAGCCTGTTGATGTGAAAATCCCAGTAGAGGAGGGTGACTATCATTGGAAAGCTCTTATCTAGCCTTTTGTGTGTGTGTGTGTGTGTGTGTGTGCGTGTGTGTGTGTGGATCTAGGCCAGGACTGCATTCATAGCAGGTAATTAGCTCCCTTGTATAGCATGTTTTAGTGTAGCAGGTCGATAGACAAAAGAAAAATAGAGAAGGGTTTATGATCAACGCCTTATCAGCTTTTGACGGCAGCTGGAAGTTGCTTGACATTTTCTCTGATCCACAGTCTTTACTCCAAACACTTCCATTTTTTTACTGAAATGCTTAAAACACTCTATATTTACTTAATATTATATACTGTGTACTTAATTTACGTATTATTGTCATTCTGTTTTTCCATTTGTCTACATGAATATATAGCATGTCTGTCCATCCTGCAGGAGAGATTCCTCTTCTGTTGTTCTACTTGTTTCTCCCTTTATTCCCTTCAAATGGATTTTGTTTGTGTGTGTGTGTGTGTGTGTGTGTGTGTGTGTGTGTGTGTGTGTGAAGTTTTTCCTTATCCAAACCAAGGGTCTAAAAATGACAGTTGTCATATGTTGTAAAGCCCTATAAGTTTGTGATTTGGGACAATGTAAATTAAATTGACATGAAATGAAATACATCCAGGTGATTGAGAACATCAGTAAGTGTCTAACATTGTCCAAAATCAGCAAATAAAATGTTATCAGACCACGTGCTTTGACATATATTTATTTATTTTTTTCCCCCACATAATCAATTGTAAATTGCTGCTGAAAATTAAACACACTCTGAAATCTCTTCAAGTGCTCTGCTGAACTCATCTGACCAAACCATCTGTTAGACCTGTTCTCAACAATGAGTGGGTGAGTGGACTGGGGATGATAAGACAAACACACACAGGAAACAAAAACCCAAATGCTTCTCAAATTAAGGGAACATACAGCCACACATACATACACAGTGGCTATAACAGAAAGAACAAAGCCACACTTGAAATTAGGGGGCCCCTCGGTTAGAAGTGGAGTCCCCCTGATAAGATATAATTTTCCATCTTTGAGTGCTCTAATCAGTGTTTTGCTCCTGCCCTGTGTGCCTTTTGGGCCAATAATAGTAGCTGTTTTCAACAGAACACAGGTATAATATAATTCTCCTTCTCCAGGTTCAATCAGATAGCGGTGTAGTAAACAATTTATTTGATAAAGACACATAATGCTTGTGTGTTTTTGTGTGTATCAGATACAGTGAATCAGACCATGTATGTAAGAGGTTTGTGACCGCAGGTAAAAGCCCTGTGCCACTTAAGACATTAGGGTTGACTTATTTTTCACCATAGTAACAGTCCCCCTGGCAACCAGTAAGAGTGCCAGTTATATTCATAGTATTCGATACCCCTCTGGCTCCCTCACACATACCCTTCCTCACCTTCGCCGTCGCTCACAGCCTCTCTCTCTCTCTCTCTCTGTAGCCGTAGCTTTCACTTTGCATGTTGTGTTTGGGTCCGTGCGTGTCTGCATGTGAGTCAGCTGCATCCTCAGCATTACCTGGGACATTACCGCCAGTCTCCACAGGGGAAGCTGCATCGCTGATACTGTGAGTTTAAACGATCTGCTGTTGCTTTTTGTGAATTAATTTGAGTTTTTGACCTTACTATATGCACATTTTTTCAGTTTTATTGAAGCTAAATGTTGTGGAAATTGGCTGTGGATTGTGGAAAATGTTTTAGGCAAATAGACAATTTTTCATCATGTTTTATATATGAGTTTAATATGCTGCTTGGTAACATTTTGCATACATATTTCTCTTTGATTTAGTTCTGTCTTCTGGAGATTGGCAATGGCAAAAACATAAGAAATTATGTAATTTCAAATCTTGACAGAAAACTGAGGATGCTCACCTGTTGCTGATGTTTCATTTTTTTTCTAATGTCATTATATATATATATATATATTTTTTTGTTTTTATTAGAAATTAGTCTAATGTATTGAGAAAAAAACGATGTCCTCCACTCATTTGTTTATCTTGTGGATTCTCAGAAAAACACCCAGGCTGTCAGCTCTTCAAGTTTGTCAATCAGGGCTTCGAACCAGAATCACTACGGGTGTGTAAGAGAGGAGAGGGAGGTCAACATGGGCTCCAGCTCCTCCTCCTATGCCCCCAAAACCATTTATCTGGATGTGGATGGGAAGGTGCAAAAGGTGGGTCCATTTCCAGTGGAAATGTTTTAATTATTCTGTCTTTTTTTTTTATTGTTTTCATTCGCCAAAATACAGTTCACTCTCTATTTCTATTAGAAATGCAATGTGACGTTACACATTTCAGTAATGTCTTCTCTGCCGTGTCAGGTCAGCTGGTTTTGACAAAAAAATGGTTGCAGAATCTTATTTTTTGGCAGTAAAAACGGTTACAGATATGCAGTTATATACAGATTTAAATTATGTGATTACAAAGATGTAAAATGTGTTATAAATTAGATATACTGTACAGTGTAGATTTAAGAGACACATCCAATAAATTAAAAGAAATTTCTTTCTTTTAATCAGAACTGTCTTTGCATATAAATTATGTATCAAACTGTAACTGTAAAAGGATTGATATTAATGTAAAAAAAAACCATCACAGTTGCAGCTCATTCAATAAATTCACATTTATTTTTTCCATTTTGAAACAGAAAATTCAGAAATTCACAGTAGTAAGAATTCGAAAAGCATTCTTTAATAAGTTAAATGATGGCAATTAAATAATTTAATGTTTAATTAACCTTCTTGACTCACACTTGTTGGTATTCCCAGAGGACCAACCTCACCTGAGGAGGAGCTTAAATTAGACTGTGATGCAGAGCAGTTTGCCTTACAGGTATTTCAGAAACAAACACCTGTTGCCAACAGCTTAAACTCCAGCATTAATTCTGCTGCCTTACAGCTCTGGGGTATAAACTGTAGGTGAAAATATGGATTTAGATCTCTTCCTGTTTTCACGTTTAAGTTTCCAGAAGCAACATTTAAGCTAAACAGAAAAAGTACAAAATAAAGTATAACACGACTCAGTATGACTTATTTCAGCTTTTTAATCATACCGACAGCATAGCAACGGCCGAGTGGTCATTTAAACAGTCATGACGAATGGTTTCTTGCTCGAGTTTCATGTTTCAGCGTTCCAAACATACTGAGGTACAGATAAATGAAACACTTGCTGATCTGGTGATGTAGAGTGCTTCAAGTAGAGAGCTGGCGATGACACATGTCTGTTCAAGAGCCCCAAGCCCACAGCCTGAGGCTGAATGTTTGTCTGCTACACCTGCTGACTTCAAGATGTAAGACTGCAGTTTTTGCACAGGGTGTATGCACACACCCCTTCCTATCTGTGTACATATGCTGTAGTGAGTCTTGTAATCTAGAGTGTTTTTGCATGACAGCCGTGGATAATGTTGCTATCTTCTCTCACACTCTCAGCTGTCCACTCCTTTCACATTGTTCTCTCTACTGACTTGACCTCATTCAACCATATATTCAATGAACCAACCCTTACTTTACATTCCCATGTGACTTTTTTGCTTAAAAGATACTGAAATTTGATAATCTTCCTCCCCTGTCAGAACACTGAGGCTTTATATCAAAACCACAACAGTTGCTTGTGTCCAGGTGTGCCTTTGAAAAGCCTTAAACACTGAATCTGCTGTGTTTCCGTTTGAGGGCCAAGTGGCCGCACAGTTTTCTCCTAGATGTGTGAACGTGATTTTATTAAATATCACTGCTACAGCCCTCCTCAATCATTTGTGTCTGCGCTAATACAAAAAGGAGAACCAACTGGCTTGTATCTAAAAGGATGGACCAATAAAAGAACCGTGTGTCCCTCACAGGTGGTGTTCAGTCGGCATTGCAGTCCCTGCGACATCAAGGAGCTTCTATGTTCCTCATCCAACATCCCCAGGTTTGTTTCACCTGCTTTTAGCTTCAATCTCTAGATATTCATCATTGTTTGCTCACTTGTTTGTTTGTATGCTCATTTATTTCATTTGTGTGGACAGTGAGTTCCCATTGCTCCTTATCTCTTGTCTCTGGGCATGATTGCCAAAAAACAAAGCAAGATTATTTGCTGGCATGATAACCCATGATAAACAAAGATAGAAAAGCTTGTTGAGTAGCTCCACACAGTAATGGAAGACTTGAACGCACTGATGAGTCAGACACACTGCATTAGACATGAAAGCAGATGATAAATGATAAAAGCAACATGTAGTCCTCATCTGCCTTGTTTCTTCTCTCCTTTTCCTTCACTCTGTCTCTACTCTACCAACATGAGATGAAGATCCTAGATACAATGTACATGCATCTTTGTTTTTAACAATAAAATTGTGTCTATGCCAAATGTTAGCCCAGTTAGGGTGTTATTACTATAAAAAAATGTTGTTTTTTTGTTTTTTAATAGCATGAATGATGAAATGAAAAAGATTTAATGAAAAAGTTATGGACACTGAATTCAACTCAATGTTTCTTCTTCTCGTCTTCTTACCACAGGAACACTGCCATCATGATGGTGGATCCAGAAGGTGCCTTGGTCTCCATAGATCCCACCATGCCCACCAACTCTCCAAAGTAACCCAGCATCGTTATGCTATTGTGTTAATATTTCAATTACATAATTACATGTCACTCATGTCATCTTTTTCCAAATCTATGCCTCGCTTCAGAGGCTCTTTTGCTGACAAACACGTCTTTATAAGATGAGAATGAAAGTTCATTCTTGACCTTGGAAACAGTGACAAAACAATTCGACTGTAATTCTTTGCAAAAAGTAATATAATATAAAGTAATACAAGCAAACTGCTATGGTGAGAATAATAATTGCACATCTGGTTTCCTCACAGCTCTCTGTACAAAATCGTCCCCCTGTCTACTGGTCAACTTGGAGGTAAAGTGTCTGCAACAGCTTTAACTAGCTGACAAGCCACACATACATTCATGCATCAACAGCACATCTACTGTGAAAGTAATGATTAGCTTTGAAAATACCAAACCTGACAGCGTGATTGCTGTTCACAATGATTTATCAGGTATGCATTTATGTCTGCAGAGAAGGAGGACATGTTTCAGAACGTGTTATCCCAGGTGGCTGAGCAGTTCAGCAGGTAACACCTCAGTTGTTTATGTTATGCTATGACTGAAGCCTGCCTTTCCCCACCCTCGCACATACCTCACACTCATACCTGACACCGGTGCCTTTCAAATACTCCAATCCAGTCATAATACATGCTGCAACCCATGGAGGCAAGTTAAATCAGACAACAACAAGTTATTTCACCTTTGTCATTAACTTTGAAGGCCATGTTCCAGTTTGGTTTTGTCATTATGACCCTATGAACCGTATAAAATACATGTCTTTTATCATTTATTTTCCACTCACAGAGCCTTTCGCATCAATGAGCTGAAGACTGAGGTCACCAACAGGCTAGCCATGCTGGAGAAGAGAGTGGAACGTAAGAAGTACATTTTATATCATTTATCTAATAGAATCACATAGTGCAAATTTTTTTTTAATGCAATACAACCTAAGATATCAATAAAATACGAATAATTCAAGTGCAGGCAGATTCCTAAAGTAAGCCAAACGGTGATATTTCTTGTCATCATGTTTCAGTGGAAGGCCTGAAGGTGGTGGAGATTGAGAAGTGTAAAAATGATCTGAAGAAGCTACGAGATGAGATGACTTCACGAGGTGGTGGCAGGTGAAATGATAATCAAATTAGACATGAGGCCTCTAAACTTTTACTACCAGCGTCAATAGAAACCAAATCATGTAATATCAATTCAAAATAAAATGTCTTATTTCCTTTCGCCTTCAGAGTAAACTGCCCGTGCAAATACAACTTCTCAGATGACGGGAAGAAGGTCACTCCTAGACGAGATGTCCCCAGTTATCCAAAGGTATGTCCGTCTCCTTATTTGACTATTTAAGCGAACTTCTGGATATCTAAAGATTCTTTTGAAGTTTTGATGACTGTATTTATTTGGCTTGGCATCCACAGTACACACTGTCTCAGGAGACTGTTGAGGCACTGAAGAAGCCAACATTTGATGTCTGGCACTGGGAACACAACGAGGTTTTCAATTCAATTCAGTTTAATACAAAACACTTTATTTGTCCCAGAGGGGTAAATTGCAAATATTAATAATTTGCAAAGGTTTGTTGACTCCAACTAACATGCAGCTGATCAGTTTGTACAACCTACTCTTACATGGTTGCAGTTTAGTTGCAAGTGTATATTTCTATGTGATTTTTATGCCTATTTTAGCATTTTTTTAAAGCCTTTTTTGCATATTCGAACTGAAGATGCTTTACTTCTTTTGTGGCTGCAGATGCTGAGCTGTCTGGAGTATATGTACCATGACTTGGGACTGGTGAAAGAATTCAACATGAACCCCATCACACTGAAACGCTGGCTGGTAAAGTTACAGAAGAGAGCAGAAAAATCACATGTTTTCTAATCTGCACCTCACAGTTAATAGGTATTTTTTTCTGTCCTCTAGTTGGCCATTCAGGAGAACTACCGAAACAACCCTTTCCACAACTTCCGTCACTGCTTCTGCGTTAGTCAGATGATGTACGGCATGATCCACCTCTGCAACCTACAGGTGAGGTGCATGTTTGTGGGTGTTCAAGCGTGTCAAGGATCTCGAGTGAATCATCTACCATTAAACACACACACATTTACAAAATGATGTAACACTGGACATTTTGCATTTTGTAACAACGCCTTTAATTTATACTGTTGTCCAGGAGAAGCTGACTCTCACAGATATGGGCATTTTAATGACAGCTGCAGTGTGTCACGACCTGGACCACCCCGGCTACAACAACACGTAAGACTCGCTATTCTGTCTGTAGGGACGTTGAAAGATAGAGCACAGATGCCCGTTGACCCCAGTATGTTTTGACATCCTCTACACAACACTGTAGTCAATGAACTGTGAAACTAGTTCAGCATGGAGGGAGTTCAGGTATGAAAACACACCGATTTAGATTATCATGTTGAAGTTTTGGGCAGGTGAGGACCTCTCTTATTAGGGAAACTTCACGAGAATATATCCACTCATCTTAAATCCATCCATTTCACCCACGTCATCCATCTATCAGGTACCAAATCAATGCCCGCACAGAGCTGGCGGTGCGCTACAACGACATCTCTCCACTGGAGAACCATCACTGTGCCGTGGCCTTCCAGATCCTCTCTCTTCCTGAGTGCAATATCTTTGCAAATGTGGATCCTGAGGCATTCAAACAGATTCGACAGGTGAAATGTGCATGTAAACGTCTCGCTAGTGAGCAGGAAAGACAGAATTCATTTCAGATTCGTGACAAACATTTAACTTATTTAACTTAAAATGTAACCAATTTTCACGCAAACCTTCAGACCTTGACTTTGTTCTTATGTCTCCAGGCAATTATCACCCTCATTCTGGCCACCGACATGGCCAGACACGGGGAGATACTAGACTCCTTTAAGCAAAAAGTGGACAACTTTGACTTCACCAACGAAGAGCACGTGACATGTGTACGTATACGTTGTGCCTTACAAGATCACGTTACATCTCCAGCTGACAACAGCTGTTTACTGTACTGTACTATACATACAGGATTTGACCTCAACACGAGCAGGACTTTATTTTCCTTTTTTGAGTGTGTTGCAATCAGCAGAAGCCACAGGGATTGTATTAGCGTAATTGGGAAAGTGGTCACAGAAATACAGTGGAAAATGTGGAAATGAATAGGCTCCTTTATCCTCTGTTTGGGGTGTGTGTGTGTGTGTGTGTATGGGGGGGGGGGTGTTGTACATGCATGTGTTTGTGTTTTCAGCTGAAGATGGTTTTGATCAAGTGCTGCGATATTTCCAACGAAGTGAGGCCAACTGAGGTAGCTGAGCCGTGGGTGGATTGTCTATTGGAGGAGTACTTCATGCAGGTGACCTCATCGAAAACATTCACATTAGCCCTAAATCCATGATCTACAGCCAAGAAGTCAACTCAATTCTGTACATCGTGTGCAATGATAAGCGAAGTTTACTGCATCAAATGACAATATTTCCACTTCTGTGGCTCCCAGAGTGACAGGGAGAAGTCTGAGGGTCTCCCTGTGGCCCCCTTCATGGACAGAGATAAAGTCACCAAACCCACTGCTCAGATTGGATTCATCAAGTTTGTCCTCATCCCAATGTTTGAAACTGTCATGAAGGTAGGACCAACTGTCTACAGATGTACACTTTGAAAAAAAGGTAATGTCCTTTAACCACTGTGGTTTTTTTTCCGACAGCTTTTCCCTCAGATTGAGGAGATCATGGTTCAGCCTTTGAGAGACTCTCGTGACCACTATGAGGAGCTGAAACAGATTGACGATGCCATGACAGAGGTAGAACCTTCCTATCTATCTATCTATCTATCTATCTATCTATCTATCTATCTATCTATCTATCTATCTATCTATCTATCTATCTATCTATCTATCTATCTATCTGTGGGGGAAAAAGCATGATGCATGGTCAAGCTTTGTTCAAACACACACATCTTTATGTTTAATTCTTACTAACGCTCCATATTTTCAAAAGATGTCAAATGAGTTGAAATAAATCACCTGTCAACAGTCATCTATTCTCTATGATGCTGTGCAAAATAGAAACAGCAAGTTGTAGCACTATTACAACCAGCTTATGTTCAAGTTTGGTGACTAGCAAAGGTAGAGTGGCTGTAACTTTGGCCAGGTTGCTCACATATACACATACAAATGCACATAAACAGAGCAAATCTTCACACGTGCACTTCTCTGATTTACCATCAAACTCCTGTGATCCAGATAAATATATCTGGATATTGTAAAGCTGTCATTGGGGGGGAAATGAAATATCTGTGTTTTTTTGCTAATAAGAGATGTGTCACAATGTTCAATTTGGTAATATAATGTTTTAAGCAACATAAATATTGCAATATTGCAGTATAATTTTTATTGTGACACTAAGAGATGCAGTGAACAAGGCTGCAATGGAGACAGGTTTAAGCCTGCACACATTTGCAGAAAAACAAGTGTCAGAAGCCAAAAGGGACACTCCTTTATGGTTGCAAACATGCCATTTTGCCTGTGTGGACATACCAAATTAAATTTAGCTTTTTAAGGTGCTTAAACAGAATGTAAACACAATAGCAGTAACAGATTCCCTGTAATCAGTAGGACGCATTTAGTCAACAGATCCAAGCTGACTGTCACTCAAGCTTTTCACCTGGAGCTATCAAACACTACAAATGCTCAGTTATGCAATTTGTTTCACATGGGTGGGGTCACACTCACACACACACACACACACACTCACACTCACACACACACACACATGTACAGTACATGGATACATGCATACACGCACCCATCAAGCCACTTGCTAACATAAAGGTGTGTCTTTTGTTCAATGAGGCACAGAAGAAAAAAACTGAAAATATGTCATTAGGCGGGAAGAAGAAGTAAGCTCTGCAGTGAGTGAGTGCAGTGGTATCTGTGTAAGTAAAAGCAACTGACTCCTTGGTTGTGCTTTAGTGTTTAGTGGTCGTGTCATGAGTGCTCTCTGTCTCTGCCGCTCTCTCCCCGGCCCCCTCCACAGCAACTCTTCTCTGTACTGAACTCTATCGACAAAAGCCAGCCCTTTAGGAATGTGCGGCACCTTCATCACTTTGGATTCGCCTTTTCAGTTAACACCCAGGAGTTCGTATCGATTCACTGACAAAAAAGGCAAAAAAAAAAACCAAACGGAGTAATCCTATTCAGTCGGCTCAAGCAAAATTGGTTCAGTGTTCCTACAAAAATGATTAAAGTTATTAAAACTAAACACCAGAGTATGACTCAAATTAATTTTGCAGTTGTCATTATAAGTTTGAATATCAAATCAGCTGCAATACTGAAAACAAAGTGAAGAAACTGTCGCTCATTCATTTCCCTCTTAAACACCTTTTTTTTTACAGTGACAAGACAACAATTTCTGCTCATTAATTGAAATTATAACCTCTTTTCCTTTCTTTTCCCATTTCACATTGAACCTTTCCACAGAACTAGAATGAAGTTGCCACTAGACTCAGGGTAAGATTTGACTTTCCGCAGAGGGAAGCCAATTCTAACTCACAGCTCTAGGGCAGTTTCAGTCCAATAGCCTTCTTCTGTGGTGGACGATCTTTTGGTGGTCAGGCATGGTTTGTGCTGATCTAGGCACGACTCTCTGTAAATGAGTTGTTGCTTACACCTAGTTTTAGTCTCAGCTTTCCTCCTTAAAGCTCATCTGTTTCTCTCTGCCTAATTTAAGCTCTTGTTTTATTGCAGGGGTCTTCTTTTGTGATCAAACTCAGGAAAGACTTTAAAAAATGTGAGTGAGGCCTGGGTGAAGACATTCTGCGCTGCGTTCTGAAGGTGACAGATGGAGAGATGGAGCAGGAGGCAGAGAAAAGAGACTGTTTGGCTACATACTGAACTAAACTTAGACGTCAAGGTGGCATATCTTGAACTTTGACTTAGACTTTTGCACTGGATGTAACAGAGAGGGACCTGGTGACCTCGCTGTATATTTATAGTGTTTCTGTTGTTTCTCTCTATTTTTTTTTTAAATTTTCATTTCATAGTGCTGCAAGAGCTTGAAAGACCAGTTTCCCCAACAACAAATTTCAAGAAAAATGTAATTTTGAGATTGATGACCATGCATGTTAAAGATATACAATTGCTGGACTAAAAGCCTCATGAACTAAATTCTCAGGAAAATAGTTCACACAAACTGTAAATGATGATTTTTCCCCCCAATATATTTCCAGTAGAAAAGTAAACTACACCAAAGTGGGATGTTTTCACCTCACTGTAGCAATAAATATTTTTGATTGACATGGTGCACTGTGAGACTGTTTCCAAAGAATAATACTTTACTTTTTTTTGTTCACACGCAATGAGCTGTTCAGTAAACCATCACAATTCTAGATATATTCTCTTACACCTTTTTTTTTTCAAAAAGCCACATAGGAGCATACGTTTCCCAAGTTGTAAGTATGTTTCACAATTCATTCTGTGTTTTTACATCTCAGAATATATGTAGAACTGTGCTTTATATGTCTGTTTATCTGTCACGTCCTTATACATAAAGTTTAGACAACAAACATTTCAGAGTGTCTGTTCACTGTCACTTTAATTATAGAGCACATTTGAAAACAATACATAAAAAGTTCTTTAAATAGAAGTTAAAGTACAGCTATAGATCATTAAATGAAACCTGGTGTTGTATACTATAATACAACTAATGGACATAAATGAATCCTTTATTTATGCTTTGCATTTTCCCACAAGTGTTTGATATTAATCATATTACTGTTGATTACAAATATGCTGTTAATGCGCAGAGGCCATAACACACCACAGCAAGTGGCTATTTAGATCACTGTGGTAACACTCCGGTTGCCAAATTTCCTTTTTACATATATTATAAAGGCGAGAATGTTACAAGCATGATTCCTCTAACTAATCACTACTCAACAATTTTTATAATTTGTTGGTGTTTTTCAACATAGTGTTTATACTGAATATTTGAATGTTAAAAACATAATGATACATAATTATCACCAAATGAATCATGTTGATGAAAAACAAAATTGGTAGCATCAACCTCACATCATACCTGAATCTTTATACCTGAAAACAAACAGAGTAATTTCTGTTGTTTGACATAGCCGTCAAACTTCTTTCACCCTTTTCACAATCCTGGATAGATGATTTCCATGAGCCCATGTGAAAGGCTGCATTGTAAAATGTTGTGCAGACATTCCAGCTATTCATGGCTTCTCTGCCCATCATCCTGATTAAGACACATTTTATTGCCGCTTTTGAGACTCGAAGGGGCTAGAATACAGTCAACATGTGTTGAAATATGACTAGTTATCCAGTTGTGTATCACCCAAAGGTGCCACTTATCTCAGCCCGCACTACGCCCCTCTCTCTCCACGGCTTCCCTCTCAGCCATATCAGAGCTGGGTGGTTTTCCTCCAGCTACTCTGCAGTGTTTTTATCACTGTGTTTTTTGACAACAATTTTGTTTCCGATTGCTCCGGAGTGATTATTCCCTCATCGGTTGGCCTCGGCTCACAAACCACCTACATAGAGTAGTTGTGATGAAATCATGTTAATAATACAGAGTAACGCACACTATGAATCACCAAAGACATTATTTATTCTGCATCTTTTTGTTTAGGTTTGTTTGTGCATTCAAAAATCAAGTAGGAGAGTTAATAAACTTCAATTTCACTTCTCTAGTTAGCTTTATGTAAGTCTCACCACTTATTCTTTTATTCACATATTACAGTAATGGTCTGATGGGTTCATTTGGAATAATCGGATCTTTTGTGTGCATATGCTACTGCAATCCTACTTGTAAGTTGATGATCTCAAAGCAATAAAAAAGGGGAAAACACTCGACCACATGTTGTGATTGCAGTTAAGATGAGAGAAATTTGGGAAGTGGGTAAACACATTTGAGTTCACGTGTTTTTTGAATGAATGTAATTACCCGTCACCTCCTCCACATAGACTGTATTGACATTAGCCTGCAGGAATGCTCTGATTAAACAGTATGTTGTCTAAAGGATTCTGCACTGCGCTCTCATGCATGGCCAATGATTAAAGCACTGCAATGCCACAAGTAAAAGGAGTTTCTGAGTGACACGTTGAGGCACGACTTTAATGATATTTTGTTGTTGTCTTGCTTGTTTATGAGAGAGAAGGTCTGCTAAAATTCTGCATTTTATGCTCTCTGTAAATAACTGATATCAAATTGCGCACATAGTATTCAGATGTTTTCAGAATCCGTTCACATTTCAGTTCTTTATCCTACATCAAAAGATTAATCTCTCGGATTGAGCATCCCAGCCTGCTAAGTATGAGTGCAGCACTAATTAAAGTAACTGATATCTAAAACCCCTTTATTCATTGTCTTCGCCTTGAGGCTGGGTGTCACATCTTATTAAACTACCACAAAACCTCCCGAGGCCTGTTTGCTGATGTGACAGTGAACACTGTATCTGTTACAAAAGCACCTTGATGGGGGTGAAACGAGCAAGTGTTTAATTATTCTTTCACTGGGCTTGCACAATATTGGAGCGTAGCATGCAAAGGAAGGTGTGGCAGCTTTTACAGTGACATTCGATCAAGGGTTTGGAACATAATCCATGTTACCTCACAGTGAGCTGTCAAAACGTGCAGTAGTTTTATTAACTTATTACTGTACATGAAGTAAGTGTAAAGGTGGATCTACAGAAATGCTCCTCTATGACAATATATAAAGGTATAAAACATTCTCCATAATGTCTTTTTACAATGTCCTTACTAGTCACATGTGTGGTGTAATGTCATTTTCTTTAATAGCAATAATAAAGTTTAAAGTTTATTTATATAGCACTCACTAAAACCAGAGATTACAAAGTGATTTACAATGACAACATTAAAAACAAGCAGAAAAAAAAACACAACTTTTATCATATTCCCAAAATTAAGGGAATAAAGTAAAAGTACCTCTTGTCAGTTTTATGAAATTTTGGGACCAAATAAGTCCAATTTTAAGTAAAGAAATCCTTTTTCATGTATTTTCATGGTGTGCCATCATCCTCAAATTTTGCGGCTATGAAAATGAAAAGGTTGTTGCCAGTAACAGTATAATCATCATTATACTGTCTATGTTCTACTGGTTTGTTGGAGAAGTAATGGCCAACATGGCCAACATCTGCCAAGGAAACTCTGAGCTGTTCTCTGATGTTCCAGAGAGATATGCGACTTAAAGCCACCATATATGTCGAATTTTTATCTGATTTATGATATCTTTGAAATGATACAAACGGCAACAGTTTATGTTGTTTTGGAAACTGCTGCAGTCTGTGTAATACTTTCAGCCATTCATCCCAAAGTTGGATCAATGGGGTCTTTTTTTGACCCTACCACTTGGGAGTGACAAATTTTGAAATTCAAACCCTAAAGTTAGAGGTTCAAATTCCGAACATAGAGGCTTTAATTTTCATTCTATGTTATATTCACTTTATTTTAATTAGATGTTCCTGAGAGCTCTTTAATTGATTGACTATTTTCAACAGTTTGTTTGATTTATTGAATTATTATCATGGAAAAACTTTTGAAAACCCCTCATTAGAGGCTGTCTGTCAAAAGTTGCACATTATCCATATGAATTGTGCAGTTACCACCCAGTCAGAGCTTCAACTGATCCCTCTGATCTTCACTGGTGGTCTACCAATGAATCTTTATTCTGAGCCAGTTTGGAAACTGAAAGGTAATTTGATACACGCTTTTCTGTCACGTTTTATCCCAGCTTATCAGGTAAAGACCATGTGAGAAGGATGTACAGTATATGGGAATGTTGATCAAAATTGATAAAATGTTCCTCTTGCAAAGCAGCACACAGAAAGAAAAACACACACACACTCACTGTCTGTTGTGTCTGCAGGGTTATTGTCCTGTAAAGGTTTGTGCTGTGTGAGGAACCTGCTTTTACACGATTAAAGCATGCATGGGAGTAAAAATAGATAGTGCTAAACCCAACCCTTTTCTCTCCTGCATTGTTTGAAAAGCATCTTGGAACAATCTCGGAAAAAAGCTGTTTCATTTTCATGTGTGTTCTGCTAAATTCTCATTATATTACTTTCCCAGGTCAGAGCGCACCGTGGAGAATTCCTCACAGCATGCACTCTTCCAGGGGTTGAGGTAAAAGGGCATTTTTTTGCGTTTGTGTGTGTGTGTGTGTGTGTGTGTGTGTGTGTGTGTTGTCAACAGGCTTTCCAAAATTGAAGTCTTGCAGCAGGAAGCCGTGGATGATCCATGGCCTAGTTTCATGGGGAACTGGGCGAAATGCAAAACACATGGCGGGGAATAAATCCTGACTGTAGCACTACCTAGCTGTTTTATTACCTCACTGTCCATTAATCTGTTTTTCATTACGTACGCCTTGTGCAGCAGTTTTTAATGTATTCTGAATGAACTGAGTGTGTAAGCTGTAGGATTCTCCGCCACGTCTATGTAAACACATGCAATTCCCCATTTATCGTTTGTCAAACCACAGATTAGACTGTTGCATCAGTCAGGGGGAATGAGTCAGCCACACAGGCTTTTCTCTGCTGACCAGACAACAGCCGCAGCCCAGACCTGCTTGGTGTGAGCAAACATGTATGCAGACAAAGCTGCGCTTGTTGGGGAGGCAGTTAAACCATCATGGATGTCGCGTTCCCCTGACACCGACATTCACAGGAATGCCCAGTTCCTTGTTTGACCACTGGACTGTGAGGACACAAGCAAGATTTACTGAAGACAGTTTACATCCCTGCAAAGAATGGCATGAAGTCAAAGGTCAGAAGCGAAAGCTCACCCTAAATTCTGGCCCTGCATTTTTGTGTCAGCGACTAAAGACTCTGTGACAGAGAAAACAAAGAGCAGTGTCAGATGGTGTAAATCTGGATACCAAAACAAAATTGTTTTTCTTGTCTTTCTCTCTGAAAAAAACCCGTCTACTGCAGCAGAGGCTCTCTCTAATTGTCTCTTTTATTGAGCTCCCCCCTCTCTCCTTAAAATCTCCTTGTTAATGTTTGAGGTTTAGTTATGAGAATAAGCCCATCCAATAAGTCAAAAGTTGGTTGAACAGCTACATTTTTTTACAAGCTAAGCAGACCTCACACACGCAGCCACAGGGCTCTGAGACACCTGTGCAACATCCTGATAAAACAGGTCTTAAAATTAATGTTTCCATGAAGAAAATGACTCATTTAAGTGAGAACTAGAAGGCTCTCTACTCTTAAAGAAATGACTAAAATCACTACAATGCCTATTTAAAATCATTTTGACATTTGGCTTGTGTGTAAAAACTGGTCTCATTCTTTATCCATGTGGATTTTTCATTATAAACAAATCATACCTCATTAAAATTTGCAACGCCTTGTTTTATGTTTTGAAACCTCCATTTGTTACATTGGCTTGTAGATGTCTTCTCCTCTTTTCTTGGCACCATAAGGACACATAAGGGTAACCGCCAACAGCTGATATGCAACACTGTCCATTCACCTTTTTATTTATATTTAAATTACATCCCCCATGCTCTAGGTGTGCATGTGCATCCTTGTTTATGGGCTGGTAAAACGCAATGTGGGGACATGCTCATCAAAACACTGCTCTACAGCGCCTCCAGTGGTCAAAAACGCCACAGAGTACCTTTAATTTAACTGAAAACATTTCTCTATACAATGTATTGCATTTTGTATTCCTGCTTTCTGTACATCAGCCATCAAAATATCACATCAACCAAATACCACTCCATGCATTTGGTTCACTTTTAGGTCACTGGGGTTTAACTATCAAAGGCAACATGGGCTTGAGTAAATATTGAAAGATCTGATTTCCAAAGAGCTGTGCACATACAGGCTATCTCAGCTCAAGTATCCATTTCCGACATACCAGCAGCGTTTAGTTAGTATCCTTGGCTTTCTCGGCTCCCTCATGCAGGCTCACACCCCGACATTAAGACCAGAGCTACGCCTGCTCTGCTGATACATTATGCCAGAGAATGACTTTATCTACGTCTATATTACTTTGTTTATTACTGATTTTCTCAGGAAAACTCAGGAAAAATTGGGACATTGAAAGATATTTGTTTTCCACAAGCTGTCATGGCTATTGTGAAACACTAGGACACATTTTGTTCCATTTAAACCCTGTACAAAAAAATACACTAATATTGAAGGCAAAATCCCTGTGGTTATTTCTTCATACTGTAACATTTTTTATGTGTTGACACAGGCTCAATTATTTTATATTAACCACTTACAATGTTTCTTTTCTTTAATTAAACTCTGCACACATAAAAACAAAGGCTCACTGTTGTTTAAAAAAAACAGCTTTAATGTTTCCCTTCATTTGCGATTTACAGCATTTGAAAAACAGACATTTTACTGGTTTGTTGTTCTTCTCAGGAAAAGCAGTTAAATTATCAGTCCACCCTTTCAAACAGAGCAACAGAGAACCAGAAATAAATGTGGATGCAAAAACACCATCAGATCAAGGACGTTGTAATATTATAAATAATTACAAATATGATGATTAATGAATGCTCTCATGGAGCTCTGATTGGCAAGGATTTGTGTTTCTGTTTATCTGAATCTTTTGTTCCAGACACTTTCACTTAGTGAGAGTGGAGCAGTGAGCCCAGTCTGGCAGCTGACAGTTGGACATACTAATCCCAGAGCATGAAAGAGGCCTGACAGTTCACTGAGGGAGAGGCCCGCACCAGTTTGTTTACAGCTTGATAATCTGGAGCAGGAATCTTGATTGTGTGCTGGCAGAACATCAGCGGCCGTGCCGTGACTGCCGGGCCACACGGCAATTACACTGGCCTCTTATCTGTATGAATAGCAGGCCTGTGAGTGCAGTAAAGCAGGCCTAATGACAGATGGACATACAGGGTATGGTTACAAAAAAGCCACCAGCAGAAATTACCTTAAAGTCTTCTTTTAGTAATCTCAGTGTTGGTGTTAGCATGGGGCTGGAGTGGAATTGGGTTGGGGTTGGGTTAAAATGATGCTAATCACTAATAACATGATAATTTTCTGAGCTTTCAATTTCATAGGCTAATGGTGCCGAAAATGATCTTTGATATTGTTCCAGAATATACTCATATTGAAAGGCTTGTAACACAGAGCTTTTTTTACTTAAAGGGGATGTATCATCCACATTTCCAGGTCTGTATTCCTATTCTGAGGGTCTACAGGGATATCTTCACATGCAGGCCGTTTTAGCTGCTGTCTCTTTATGGCCCGCCTCCCAATGAGCTCACTGTTCTGATTTGTTAGCTCCCGGAAGCTGCCTATCTGCAGACTTCCACTGGCTCCGGAGGCAAAGTAAACAAACAGTAGTAGTCGGATTTCACTTCTTTTTCTTGATCTTTACTCGAAATTTTAAAAAAAATTCTCAAATACATCTGTAGCCCAAATCCAATCTGAATATGCAAGTGGAAGATGTGAAGCACCCATTGAACAACCTTAGCAAAAAAGGCACAGCTGTTTGTAGGCCAATCTGATCATCATCCCGAGGAGGAAGTAGAGGCAACATTGTAAACGAAGCATTCAGAGCAGGCTGAAGCACTGGCTTTTTTACATTTTCCTCAAGTTTTGGACCTTTGACCATGTTTAACATAGACATCTGACATTATAAAAGTATAAAAAAATAACAGAAAATCACAGAAGGCATGATATTTCCCCATTAAACTAACACTGCAGTAACAGATTTTTGCCCATCTGGGGACAGCAGAAGCAAGCTGTAAACACAATGCTAACTTATTATCACTTTTGATAATGGTTGTTATGGTTGAAAAACAGATACAGAGCAACATTAGCATTGATTTGGAGTTGTGTTTCAGGGCACTTGATGAATGTAAGTCCAGTTTTGACTTTCTATTTAGCTCTGTTTTGGTCTCCACCAACTGCTGAGGGAAATATTTGGCTCATCAGCTGCTTTAATGCCCTGAAGAACTAGATGGTAACCAGCCAGTTGCTGACTTTGTAGAAGAAAAACCAAAAGACACTGAAATGCTCCATAAGCTGAGGGGAACTGGCTTAATATACATAAACACTTACTCAGTAGTCATATGCTCGTGTTTCTGTTGGCATCGGTTTTCTCTCAGTTTATGTTTGAAGACAGATTTATGCTCATGTTGTGTCATGCTAGTGTAACCACTGATTCAGCTTATTATAAAATAATTACTGAGACCATATAACTGTAACAACTCAGGAGAATTTCTTAAGAGTGTGGTAGCAGTTTACTACCTATATCCAGTTATTTTATGAATTGCTGGACCGGAGCATAGCTATATTTATTATACTTCAGATAATCACAGAGTACCCTTATCTTAATTCCTTATAGACATGAAGTTAAAGAAAACTTACACTTCCATTAAAATGTAGGTATAAATGAACTAAATACATAAATGAATAAATAAACTGAACCTTGGTTTGGTAACAAATCAGTATCTTCAAATAATTGGCGTAATACAGGTTCAACCTGGAAATGTGTTGCCCTTTATACTTGAGTCCTTTCTGAGTCCATGAACTAGTAGAACCGTAACGGTCTTCAATTGAAAAAAAAACAAGATGAAAAGGTGTCTTTTTTATTAGGAATCCAAAGGGGTCCTTTAATTGTCTTTAACTGGGAAATTCAATACTGAAAGTTGTCCAGGAGGTTGAATAGCAGCAACAGTCAGCTCCTCTCCAATAGCCACAGGACACAAGCAGTCCCTCTTCATCTGAAGTCCACCTCAAAGCTAACAGGAGAATATCACATAAGCAGTTGATTTGAGGCTAGTGAGTGCAGAGAGTGGGCAACTAGCTCTTACAGGCTTACTCTGCCACAAATACAACCATCTGAGCCCTTTTTTAAGCTCAATAATAAACAGTACTGTGCTCTAGGTTTAATACACAATACAAACTATAAATAGTAGTTACCTGGATGAATATAATGTGTTGCCCTCTAATGGGCTTCACTATTGGTTTACCCTACGAGGCTCCGGCTCAACACCTGAGAAAAAATGTTTGCACTCATCGCCCAATCTGGGGGTAGCATCTGCCCAGTACCCTCTCCCTATAAAGCTCCAGCGCTAGCATTGCTTTCTCCCTTTGAAACTCAGTAACAAAAAACTGGGGCCAGCTGGGCTTGGGGTTAGAGGGTTATGCATGTACTGGGCCTCCAACCCAGGCAGACAAAGCAGAACTCATGAGAGTCCGCCGGCAGCATAGGCAAGGCACAGGAGAATCAGGACTTGCTAGCAGACATGACGAATGAAGGTGAATTCTTCTGCCACACCGGATGGTGAACGACGTTCACAGGTGATGATCCGTTCTCAAAGGTGGCTGAGTGAAAAAGGAAGATGAGCAATGCTAGCGCTTGAGCTTTAGAGGTGGAGGGTGCTGTGTGGATTTGTTCAGTAAAGAGAAATGTCCTCCCCTCGTCCTAGTAACATCTTTGTACTCCCTCATGGCAGAGTTGTAGCTCTGCTACTCCGTAAACAAGGTTCTTCTTCCTGTGAGCGTTTCGGCAAAAGTTGATTCTGGTTCAACTTCTTCCTGCATGGCCGTTTTTTTGCTGAACCCCATGTGGTCCCCACTCCTGCAGCCTAAACGCACTACCCCCATTCAAATGAATGGGAGGACTGGCGTTTTTTCCGCGTTGCCAGATTTGATGTGAATACAGCCTAAACCATGTGAGTGTACAGTCTGGACACAGAGGTAACTTGTACAAACTTCTTGCCAAAGTCTGCCTAGCATGGTGGCTAATTAGCGATTAGCTTAACTTGCGATTAGCATGCTAATAAACATTAATTTGGTGGTTAAACTTTACTGTAAGGCAGGCAACACATTACCATAAGACAGACAATGTTACACATCTTAAATATGAATGCTCACCTAACAGGAGAATATCACATAAGCAGGTGATTTGAGGCTAGTGAGTGCAGAGAGTGGGCAACTAGCTCTCACAGGCTTATTGCCCTTTCAGTCACAGCGTGATTTGAGCTGCACTCACCGCTGGGTTCAGCACACATCTGACTAGGTGTTCAGGGAAGTCATGGAGAACAGAGCAAAATAGGTAGAATTACACATATTACCTACCTACAAGCTACCGGACTGTTAAAATACACCTGATATGCCTATTTGGTTGGAAACGTGTTTCCAAGATAGGGCATTCCTCCTGAGGTGTCAATACAAGCGTAAAGTTGTACAATTCAGGGAATTCAGACACACAATATTAGCCTTTCCTCCATTTTGTCTTCCATGCCTGGCTGGCTGCCTCGTTTCTATTGGTCACGCAGGTATTTGTCACAGCGTGCAGTGCAACTTTGGGCACAAGCTCGCCGAGTGGTGCCATCGTGGCACAAGCAATTGGAAATAATGTGTTTCAGAGCACAGTGGTGTGTCTGTAAGGGCCATTACTACTACCAAGTGAGCCCACAGTCCCTCCTACCAGCATGTTTGTATACCAACCAACTGTCATAAAGCAGTCATAAAGTAGAACTGTCGTAACTCTTAAAGAGCATCACGTATTGGATGAAAGTGACAATATAATGACAAAAACTGACTGAAATTACAGCTGGGTTACATCAGCACGCACAGCCATTATTCCGTTTGCGCTGTTGTTCACAACAGACTCACTCAAGAGTCACTCACAGCCCACATTGTAGCTCAGTTCACTTCTGTTTGTTGGGAGCGTTGGCTCAAAGTGGCTGCCTTATTCTTTAACTTTATGCCCCATCTTGTCCCTCATTTAGAAGAACCATTATTCCTGCACTGTGGTCCTTTTCACTGTGAACTCTACTATTGCCCTGTGTAGAAAGCCCTCGTTCAAAACAGAAAAAAGTGAACTGCTCTCACTTGAGAGAAAGAAGCTTTGTCAGAATTAATTAACAAATAGTGGGTCACTGTATCAACTAATCTTAAAAATATGAACCTTTTGTATGCTGGCAAATTAAATGCCAACAATGATAACATTTTGGTGGAGAAGCCCTCAGGCAAGTAAGTTATACTGAACAATAGTGGGGTCACTTAAGGCTGAGGAATAGTACTTCTGTTGGTTTATGTGCCATCTTGGATTTTACAAGAGATTCATTCAGTACAATGGTTGACACACAGTCTTTTTAAGTATTTTCTTAGTTTTTTTCTCACTTTTATTATGTCTTAACACTTAAAATGTCCGAGTTCCACAGTTAAATAACTGGATTCAGTTTATTTGGAATGACAGAACGCACATTACAGGACCTGTTTCAGGGCCACACATACACACAGTTATCCAGGAATACATGAGAGGACAGTATATATGCATGTGAACTAAATTCCAGATGTCATTACTATGCAGAACATGTGTACTGTGTTTCCCAGAGAAATGAGAACATACTAAGTACTATGAATAAATATGGCAGTTTAATTGCTGAGAGGAACTGTGTTTGGTGGTTCACCTCTGAATGACTCCCAGCAACCTTATTAAATGCCCCCCACTGCGTATTAGCAGTAATTTCTACTTCAACCCCAGCGGCACTGGAGTTTGATTAATTAAATACAGAGGAGATCTTCCCCGTATCCTGAACAGATGTTTTCTCAGTCATGTGCTTCCTCAGAAACAAGACTTTAATCAACACCTTCTGATAAAGGGAGAGTTGCTGGAGATTCTTGGCCAAAACATCATCCACCATGAAGCTCCACATTTCCCCACCAACAATACAAACAGGGTATAAATTGAATTTCTCTCAAGGGCTCAGGAAGATGGATATATTCATTCAAAAAGACGTGATGCACAGGGATGTAGTTCTTCTGTAATTATCATGAGCGCATATAGTCGATGCTCTAAGTATTTGTGTGTGTATTTTCTAGAAAAGAAAGAAAGAGGTAGCTCTACCTCAGCTATTAGATCATAACAGCTTTGACCTCCCATAATGGGGAAAGATAAATGATACGTTCCTACGCCTGTGTTTAAAGTGGGATTGTCTTTCATCTCATGTTGGGACGCTGCCAGGAAAGATTCTCACTGTGGGGTTTAATGCTCAGAGCTATAAGTCCAAACATGCTTATTTATTTTTACAATTCAAAAGAACACACCCACCCCCACTCACCCCCCTTCCCCGTATCTCTCCCGCTCTTTCTTTCCCTCTGTCATTAACTTTATGGGAATTTCCATGGAATTCTTTCGTAATAAAAGCAATTGTGTTAGATAGGGAACCGTTTCTGGGTGTGTGTAGGATGCAGGGGTTAAAACGATCCTTCCTCTCTTATTTCACGGTGTTGTTCCTTTGAACTGTGCCCCCACAAGTGATGACACAGGAACATCTGGATGCCACTCTCCCAGTGAATAATACTAAATAATGCAGAATCATTAAAAAGCATCTAAACAGTTGTGTACTTATGGAACATCCATAAGCATCTAACCATCTAATGTCTATACAGATTAACTTTTCTTCTCTTCTCTAGTTTCTTGTCTTACCACCATCATCCAACTTTTCTCTTCTATGCTCTCTTTTCCTCCATATGAGCCTGTGCTCCAAAATGGTTACCCTGGCCCCAGAGCCCCATATGTGTAAGGGGATATCTCCTCAGTCAGCCTACAGCAGGGAGCCTACTGAGCTGACTGGCTGCTGCCCCAGACACACTGAAGGCAAAGCAGTTAAACAGAGGGGGGAAAAAAAAGAAGGGGAGGAAAGATATGAAAATATCATCAGAGCACTAGAAAGCAGCTTGATTTCGGCTCCTGCAATCCTTATGTAAATACTGTACACATTCTTGGGAGCACACGCACACACATACTCGCACACACAAACACTTCTGGCATCTGTCTGGAGGAGAGATCAACTACAGATCAACCACAGAGTTTGGTTCTACCCCACTGGCTGCCCTTATTCTGCAATACTGCAGAGGTGGAACATCATCAGCTTGTTGGTTTTGGAGGCTTTCTGATTACTTCTGAATGCTTTGTTCAAGCAAACCATTATGGAGGAAAATATTACGACTACACGGGGAGCATTAGGGATACTACTGTGTGGCCGCATGTGATGGCAATCAACCCTCAACGCAAATATTGTCTTTCTCTATCTGGAGTTTTCGGTTCCTGCAATAAAAGCAAAGTGTTCCAGTTGGGGAATATGCTCTTAATCCACGCTACTGCATTTCACGCAACTGATGAGGTGCAGATCATTTCGCTTGTTCAGTTCACTGGCAAAAACTGCTGTTTTGGTGAAAAGCTCTATCGGGGTGGCACAAATCCTCCGTCGAACATTTTATGCTAACTGTGTGTGCATGTCCACGCACATGCACCCACATGAACACACACACGACTGGAATGCAGTATTAGCACCCTGACTGTAGTCAAAGCCGAATACCTCGCAAATAGGCACAATTGTCCCTCATCAAAGGGTGGAAATACTTCACATTTTTAACAGTAAAAGTGGAAGTGCGTGTGTGTGTGCATGCGTGTGTGTGTGTGTGTTTGCAGCAATTGGGAGTTACCATGCCATCCAAAGTTATGAATGGCAAAATGAAATCACACGTTGTTGTTTTTAATGAGTGTTGTAGTTTGGGATTGGCTTTCCAATTCTACGTGCTTAGGCTCATTCAATATTACATAATCAAGTGGCATCGTTACAGCGTTCATTTTGATTCAGGTGTGATTTATTTACAGTAGCCTCAAGTTTTTAGTAATGGAGCCACAGTCATTGTCTTCTTTAACAAAATCGAAATGGATATTGTGTTCAGGTGTGAAACATAAAAGATATACGACTCTAATTACACTTTCATATCACCGGTTTTCTTATTCTCACAACCGCAGAGGGATGTCAAGATTATGTGTGTTTAAAATCAGGGAACTTCTGCAGCTGTGTTGTTAGGGTGAAAAAGCAAACACACATAGAGTCTACAGGAGACTGACCAGACAAGACTGCAGTGTGTCTATTTCACAGGTTTTGCCTTAGGAATGCAAACAGCTTCTCTCCATTTCAGCTGAGACGCTTAACAAAATATTCCAGTAAAATCAAGCTCTGCAAAATGTGGATAAAGACCGTGAGTAAGGAAATCAAGTAAACTGTGAAAGAATATGGGGAAATTTAAATGATATTCTATTATCACTTAATGCGGTATAAGTGTAAAGGGTGTTTCTGACTTTCGCTTCTTCTTAACAACAACTCAACAGATTTTTCTCTTGTGGTTTGTCAGGCCTACTGTTTTATAAAGGAGCAGTGAGCTAAGGCGCTGAGGTGGTTGCCCATACACTGCTTATTGTGCCCATAATTACTGCGGGAGAATGCAATTGCTAGTTAATCATAAACACCCTCTGCACACTGTAGCTTGTGTCTGTCTTTGTTATCTGCATGTGTCACAGCAGGCAAACAGCCTTACAGAGCTACTGCACTTTGAACTGCTGTGTGTGTGTGTGTGCGCGTGTGTGTGTGTGTGTGTGTACATTCAGAGTGAAGCAAGTGCAACATGCAGGCATATGATTTTAAAATAAAGTCCAAAACTGTTGTTGCTCCTGATTATAGGAGTGAAGGGTGGAGCTGGACTTGGTAGCCTGATATCAGACAGAATTATGGTGGAGTGGGCGGATTCAAAAGTCTGAACCCAGGCAATGAATTTGGAGATGGAAATGTAGTTTGCAGCTATTTAAATGTCTAACTGAGATGTAGCCTGACAATACTTGACGACTAAACTTTGTCACAAAGGGGTGTGTTTGCCTGACCTCCTCTCCTCCAGTCTATCAGGGTCCGTGCAGGGCCCGGCTTGGTTTGCCAGGCCCAGCTAACAATGTTTGCTCTGCTTTATAGCCTCTCTGTTTGCTTTCCCCTTCACTGGAGCGACCACCTCTTGGTCTCAGCAGCACTCAAGTGCTGCCACATTTGGGGTCACCAGCCTGGGGCTCAGCCCACCCAGAAATGCAGCGCGTCAGGCGATAAGAGATAACACGACTGCTCAGGTGGTTTAGTGCAGGGATGACACCCTCCACACACAATGGTAATCTACCATTTAATGTGGTTCTGAGATTCTCCTTCAGATAGGCCGTTTTTTCTCTCTCCACTCAGGTTTGTCAAGCTTTCCCTTGAGGACATCATAAAATTAAATAACATACGCTAGGAGAATAAAGGAGTGACTGTATTTTTTCCTTCAGTTGGAACCTTTGAATCAACCATATGTTGTCATCAAAGGTAATAATTACCTGATGGATTTATTTCAGAAGGATTTGTGTTGCAGCTGAACTCACAAATAAAAAAAAGGGGGTGTCAGAGATCTGAAAAACAGAGGAGTGAGGTCGCAAAGAAAAATTATGCCTTTGTTTTATACAACTTTGTTTCTTATGATAAAACTGAGGTTACAGAAAACATGCAGACCAACAGAACAGCCTGTTCCTCCTTACTGGGCTGCTGGTGGTCGATTGTAGTGATTATTTTTTGAAATAATAGTGAATTTCACACATTTGTGATGCAAATAAGCCAAAATAAATGTTTGATATGCCAATATGATGAAGTTACCTTCATAAGATGGCATGTCGCCCAACAAATTTATGTAAAAATCTGCATTTATCACATTTTACTTGAGACCAAACGAGTTATAAACTTAGCAAAACATCTACTATGAGATAAACATCTTTAATAAATGTTTTCCCAAAGATGCAATTGTTTTTTTAACCATTGGATGTTGTTTGCTTTTTCACCACCAACAGCTGCAGATTATAGTTTGCCCAGCCTTTTATTTATCCCTACATGACAAGAACAACATCCACAAAGCTATGATTTACAAATCCTAATAACACCTTTGTTATAATTGTAGGGGATATTATTAGTTCAGCCTACTTGCTGGAGTGCAAGGAGGATCACATGAGGCCTTTAGGGGGATGGGCAGAGTTTCCAGAGGGTGGTGTGTCTTTAAGAGTTTACTACCAACACTGCACTCACTCACACAACAGAAAGTTTGGAGGCCAGGCGAGCAGCGGGTTACCGACGGATAGGAAGTGACGGGACTGCATGAATTGCAGAAGGAGAGGAGGAAAAAAAAAAGACGGGAATATCAACAGAAAGCAGAATGAAAAGCAGCGTGAGATCATCGGACTATTGGCTGTAGTGCGGCGGAAACTGAGCGGCACACAATTTTATCAACAACGCCGGAGCGAGAGACTTTAAATGGAAGTGAACTCGGCTCCCAGAAGTGAAAAGCAGTGATTTTTTTTTTTTTAGTAAGGCAATTGTCGTCTCGGTGTAGTCTAATATCCATGACCGTGCTTGTATTTCTGGAAAGTGCTGGCACACAGTGGACCATATGGAACAGCCACCTATAAACTGTACCTTGAATATGAAGGAAAAGACTTTACGGAACATCAGAGATAAGAGTTAGGGGATATGAACGCAGACTTTTGGATTTCGCCTCGATTTTTTCCTCTGTCGGGTTCAGTTTTGCGTGTTTGGGGATGTTTGCGAGTTGCATCAGTGCGGCTTCAGGTCGGACACTGAGCCGTCTCTGCGCCCTGGTGCTGCTCGTCGCTCTGGGACTCGGTTCGGAGCTGCGGGTCCGGGTCCGGCTCTCTGACGGACTGGTGACTGAGGAGGTTTTGGAGGCGGACAATGAAAGAGACTCGATATCACTCGAATTCAAGCAGGGAGATGGGACACTCATTACTTTTGTGGCGGACTTCAAACAGGTGAGAGGCGGTCCTGTTTACCGCTTAAACCCAAGGTTGTGCTTTAAGAGGAGGTTTTCCTCTCAGTCTGACACCCTGGTGGTTATGAGAGTAGGTAGATGTGGTTAGTAAAGTCTAAAATGATTGTGTATTCGTAAATTATACAAAGTGATGGCTAGGGCCAACCACTGGTCCCTGAGAGGTCCCCAGGAGGCCCCCAAATAAAACAAGAAGTGTGTTAGTGTATTAAATGATTGAATACAGAATTCATACTAGAGAGCTAAACTTAGACAGTTAATTCAATGTGACAGCCAGTCTTTATGATCTTTTACATGACTCAAATCCATACTTACACTGTTTCTTGTTTTACTTTGGGAACTCCTAGAGACCCCTAAGGAACTGCTGGTGAGCACCAGCCTTCACTTTGGGAAAACCTCATTTGATTTAGACCATATTGAACCTATTTTAGCTATTTGGGGCCCCAGGACAAAAAAATGATCAAACAGGGTTTTGTCAATGCTTCACATGACCAGAAAGCCCTGCTTTAACAAATCCAAGTCATTTGCTTACTCGTGAGGTCAGTAACCCAAAAACAAGCTGCGATTGTTGGGAGTGGATGTTGCCATAATACCTTTTTGACAAAAATTTTCTATTTTTATTATCTATCCTTTTAAATCTACAGCCCATCTGGGCTGAAATCAGGGAACCACAATGGCCTCTTTTCTTCAAGCTGAATGATTACCCCCTAGGCAAGGATGGAGCATCACAAATCTGGAGCTTAAAGGAAAACATCCCAAACCCCCTGGAGCAAATACTATAACTCACACATAAACCCAAGTCAAACTTAGATTTTCATTCATCTTTTTCCATCTCAGCGTGAGTCTCACGGAGGTCAAGGCAGCTGCTGTAACTTAGATGTGGATGCCCGCAGACCCCAGCAGCCTGAAAACCCCTGCTGCTCATGGGTCTAGCCCAGAGCTCATCATCAGCAGCCATATTTAGCATTCTTCTAAAAGTAGACGAGCAGATCAAGTGTCCCTCCCTGACCAGCATTGCAATATATCCATGATTTTTTTTTTTTTGGAAAGATGACACTGTTTAATTTTGACAATAACTACTCAGAGACACATAAATGTCAGTCCTGGAAGGAAAACTACAACTGCTGAGCGTATGGGAGGGACTCACAGAGGCGCACAGAGCAAAGGCATGTGTCTGTGATGGTTGCTGTCACACAGAAGCTGACAGGCTGGCGAGATGTGAAGGGGGAGATTTACCGGGATTAAGTGGGCATGTCTGACCTTTTTGATCTGCACGTCTGGTTCACTAACCAAAACAGCTAATTTAGAGTTGAAAGAGAAGAGGCCGTCACCCCCAATCATTGGTGACACACCAATGTAAAGAGACATACACTGATCTGTGAGCAGGGGGAGCCATCGCTTGGTTGTGGCTTGATGCGTCCCTTCACGCGTGCACACGCACACTTACATATGCACATATGGTTTTGTTTATTTGTATAAAGCCAACAGAACCTCTTAGATCACTTTACTTTTCCGCTGCCTGATTTATCTGTTCCAGTTGTAGGTCGGCCTCCGCATCCCCCCCCCCCTCTTTCTGTGTCTCATTCTGACTCAGTCCCCCCTCTTCTGTCTTTTGCTTACTTCCTCCTGCTCTCTCTCTCTCCTGCATGTGGTTTTTATTCAGCTCTTGTTGCAGTATCTCCAAGATTTATGGAAAGTTGGATGAGCTGTCACTTCCAGCTGAAATGAATATACAGTCCAGATGGACGCATGTGGGAAGAAGACCCACATGTAGTGATGTTGAACACAAGAGAGTTATAATGTCCTATACAGCCAAAGGTGGATTTGAACTATGCAAGTTAAAGTTCTCTTTTGAAGCATTTATGTTTGTTACTTTACCTCTGTGGTTTACTTCTATCAGATTTTATTGTATGTTTGATTTATGGAGGATTGAGGGGAAAAAAACATCAGATCTTTGCAAAGACTAGGACCATTTCAAAAACGACTCTCAATGAATGATCAGACAGAGCAGCCGCCTTGCTTTCCTTCTTTCAGCTGCTTCCTGAATATGTGGCAACAATGTGATGCTAAATGTTATAGCCATTAGACACCGGTGGAGTATCCTGCTGGATGTGAGAGGGAAGCTTAGTCGACCTTATCCAAGCAGTGAATCACTGTGATTTCAAGAGGGTTACATGTGCTGTTTTAGGCATGTAGACATATGGAAAAGGTGATGCGATTTAGCATGCTCGTGATACGACTGTGTCATGTTGAGTAAACCTCAACATGCGTGACGTTTTCTATTGAGTTGAAACCTCTGGGGGGCTGTGATGTTATCTTCTTTATGAAAAATATAGGCACCATGGGATAGAGTTAATCATCCCGTATTTATTCTGTAGTTGCGTTTATAGGGTTCTCAATTTGCTCAAAACTAGAAGAGTGGCGTCATTCAAGTGATTTCACTATTGTCAGGTCAGGTGTCATAGTCTTCTGTTTTCTGTCAAAGTATTTACAACCGAGCCTCTTCTAAATTACGTCAAATTGCTGCAATCCGTCAAGTAATATCCTGATGACGTGCTCAAGGTCAATGTACAGTTTTGCAACATGAGGCAAATCTGAACACAGATGTGCTGTTGTGCAGAATTTCTTTTCCTTTCGGCAAGCACTGCAAAAATTAATAGTCTAACGCAGTCTAAGACCCTGAGCTGAACATAAACCATGTCTTGGAGATTAATCCAAAGGAAATGTCTCACATATTTTGAAAGGCTGTTTTAGGTCTTTCCAGATGTAAGAACTTTGTCAGAAGGGCTAATCAGTGTGTTCTGTGTGTGTCCAACTTGTGGGTTTGATCAATGCAGGAATGTGAGCGACACTTGAGGAAGATGTAATTTGTGAGATACAGTGATCCATGTAAACAAATCTGCAAAGAGATTTTTAAAAGAAGAATGTACAAATACCAACTAATGCAGTATAATTATTTGAAAAAGCTGTGTGTGTTCTAGTGTTTTGAGATCCTTTTCTAAAGGTTTGCAGCCCTCACTGAAATGCCAACATAATGAAAAAGTGCTTAAATGTCTTATTTTGGGGATACATAAGCCACTTAAGCTGGCAGCTTTATAAGCGATCACATGACAATCAAAAAGCTCCATTATCGCCTCCACAATACCACATAAGACCAGTCATTTTCAAATTGATCCTCTTTTGGAGAGTAATATTCTGGAAAGTGCCCAAAGCAGAGGGGAAAAAAATGCATTTGTAAATGTATCTATATCAGCATAGACATGGAATGAGGGACCCCATGCTGTGCTGATGGGTCAAGGGAGCAACAGATGTTGGAAGCCACTTGACACTCGATCTCACACTATCATGTTAAATGGCTCTGGATTTTGCAAACAATGGCACCACGGTGTGAATGAGCCTGTTAGCTGTTATATTAATTCTCATTTCATTTCAGCCGTATAAACCAGATTGTGTTTCGGCCAAGAGTTGTTTTGCCCTCAGGTTAGTTAGCTCCTCTGTATATCCTGGTTGTCTTCAAAGTCTTTATGGTTACGCCCAACAGTAAGCTTGCTGTAAGAATGAATTGAAGATTCTTCACACACCCTCATGTACTATGTAAAAAGCAAAATGAAAGTTGGGGGTTGGGAGGCAGATTGGTCTTTTTGTGCGCCTTGCCTTTGGGATATACTGTACAGTATCTGTGACCCATTTTGGCAGATGCCCATTCTCTGGTATCTCTTAGCTTTCACATACTGTATCTCTCATTAAAATAGTTTAAATGGATCTGGACTGTATTAAGACGTGTGTGTGTGTGTGTGTGTGTGTGTGTGGGAGGCTTTCTGGCAATCCAGAGTTCTTTTTTGTTTGTGGGAAACATCGGTGTTTGCCAAGAGAGGCAACTGTGGGTTGTTTTCCTTGATTTGAGGAACTGTACATCAGTTGCAAGTCAGTGCAGTACAGTCACCACTCTTTTGGCCGCCACACCTTGCCTCTCACTCAACCCTGAAACACCATCCTGTTTTGTCACTTGCACAAACTTGTAAAAACTTTTCTGCAAGTATGTGTCACCTGTTCCAGGAAATGTTGTAATTCAGCCACAGTTGTAGGACACACTATGAGGGCGCATGAATCTTCTTCTTTACTGTTGTGAAAGGTCACAGTGAGTCATCTGCGAGTCAGTGAGGTCATCCTCATGATAAAACATGCCCATGTTTTCCATGAATAAGCATCCTCAACCCCAATTAATGCTCAGATATTTAAACTTTTGTTTACGCTGAGCAGTCCCTTAGAAGACCTCTACACCTACTCCATTTCCATCTTGATGATGTGGCTCCTCTCCATGTAGGACAGATAAACTCCACATAACAGCAAAAAAAAAACAGATGTATGATTCACAGGAATTGCAGATACTCTTACTTGTCTAGTAATCTCTGTTTGAGATTACTCCAGACATGTTATTTGGAATTTGAATACAGCAAGGTCCTGTCAGGTCACTCTGGGGCGAAAAACATTTTTGGATTTTGTTTTTATATATATATATATATTTATATATAGGTTTTTTATATTATGTCCCCTCTGTTTCTTCTCTCCTTCCATCTTTCATTGCAATGTGTGCAAGCAGCGGCCCTTTTCAGAGATGAACTCACACATGGAGGTCTTTCTCCTAACTACCCTTTGTTCACCGCTGACTCCGAGCCTCAGGAAAATAGCTTCTTCTGTGGCCTTGTTGTGGCCCTTCAAGGCCCACGTGGGGCCTCCTGTGGCCTCTCGTGGCCCCTCGGCCCCTGTTGATGTCTTTATCCTTTATCCTCCTCCCACCAGCAGGCCAGATGTTTGCCTGTAATGTCTCTGATAAAGAAAAGAAAGCTCCCCATTCCCACAGTCTCTCGCAGGCACAGTTATCATCCACGTTTTTAGATTTTTGTCCAATGAGCGTGGACAGCATGGCGCTGCAGTATGCAGTAACAACCTTTGATGGACAAGGAGACTGTCGTTGTGGCTTGCAATGTGTGTAATTGTGATCATATGTGTCTACCTCAGAGGTTTTAAGATTGCAGTTGGCAACAAAAAAAGCTAACGAAAGGGTTTATTCTGCCAAAACGTCTGTTCTGTCCTCCACACAGTGTCATTAAATGTCCTTTTGTCAAATTCATGAATGTGTGGCTAGCTCACCCTGGCTAGTTTCAAATGAATTTATTTGACGTGTTAGACTTCGTTGTGCTCCTTTGTGACATTTCAGTCAGTTCTAGTGCTAAATATATGATTCCATACCAGTATCCGTACCCATACTTGTCAAATGCTTTTGACACTTTTCCAGTAAAAAAAAAAAAAAAAAAAATTCTGGATAAGTTCGGAAAAAGAGTAAAGGAAGGCTCGAAAGAAAAGTGATGAAAATAACCTCCACTGTTTTATAGACTACTGTAAAAAGTAGAATTAAGCTGCTGGGTTTCTCTGTAAAAAACATTTGCAAGTAACATTTTCCAAATAGATTGCTAAAATAAAAAGCCAGTAGAGAAGAGAGTTGACAGATCACTCAAAACTCACAATGGTCACATTCAAATATGTTTTTTTTTAATGACAGTTTAAATTAGTAGGCTGAAATTTTGATTATTTACCCACTGGGCTTTGATAAAGACAACTTTAAGGAAACCTTATTCAACTACCTGCCTTTACAAAAAAAAAAAAAAGATGATATTTTAGTTTAAGTCATGCTATTATTTTTGAATCCCTGGGCATAAAATAGCTGTTTGTGTCCGTTGCAACAGGATATGAAAGCTGTGGGACAACAGTTAGAGGCTGGATGGGACTGTAGCCATCTCTATTGTTTATGCCTTATCTATCTGCCTCATTTCCTTCCCTGTTAGCACTCACTGTTTGTCTCCCTCTCATTTCCTGAATGCAAAGTCTCCATAAACAGTTTGGGTGTCTGGATAATTGTATCCAGATTGTGTGTGTGAATGAATAGTTCCCTCATTGTGGCCTGTGCATATTTTGCACAGGTTTTAAGGCTTTTAAAGATTAAACTGTTGGTGGAGTATTTATGCCTGGGTTTCCAAATTCACGTGTAACATTCAATATTAACACTCCAACAGTTTGAAAAGTAAGTTACCTTCCATTGTATTCAAGAGAATAGCAAAGGTGAACACCTTTCTTTCCGTGGCCTCCAGTGTTGTTATTGTCCATTCACTGCCAGTGTTTACTAATTGGTTCACTCTTTGGACAGCCAGGTGTGACCAGCCCCAAATGTGACTCCGCATTCCTGCCTTTGGAGCCTCTGTAATTAGCTTCAACTCAAGCATTTCTTAGCGCAGCGGCTTTTCTCCCGCTCCTTTTGTCTGTGTGAGTCTGTCTCACCCTCTCTCCCTCTGTCTCCCAACATGATCTTTAATCCCTGCTCTACACCTGTGCTTTTTGACTGGGCTCCCCTCGTGCACCAAGGCAAATATCCTCCCCATCACCAAACATACTAAATCCTTATGTTGTTTTTAAAGGGGAATCGGAGCCATTTGGGTAGGTTGGGAGTCTTAAAAGTAAATACAACATTTCATCACTTATGTTTCTACAAATAGAAGCCAAATGGGCTTTGTGATCCTGAAGCTGTGAGCTTTTATATTTTAATTGTGGACTGGCGTTACTATGCCAACTCAGCTTCCTACAAGAGAAATATTTATAGTTGTTTAATATTTCAGGTACTTTTTGGTTTCAGCACTGAACACTTGATTTAAAAAGAAAAATAATTTCAGACCGAGTCAAGTAGCCACATAGTCCCACAATGATCCCAGATGACTCATCAGAGCGTGGCTGACCAGCAGTCCTCCCCAGCCAGCCATCAGCCTTATCAACAGACAGGGTCTTAGAGGGGATTGGAAAACCGGAAGAACCTCCTGCACAGGGGATGGGATAGCTACTGCCCCACTGTTTGTGTTTTTGTGTGTGTGTGTGTGTGTGTCTCTGTGTGTGCGTGTGTGCATTTGTGTGTGTTTGAATGTCCATCCATGCATGCAAGCGTGAGTTGACACAGTTAGAATAGCATCAAAAGTGAGATGTAAATGTCTGGCTGTAGTCATTTCACTGGGACATTTAAACTGCTTCTAGCTACAGAAGCCTTATAGAAAATAACAGTATTTTTCCTATAGTGCAGGCCTTAATACAGCTCTCATTTTCACAGCTAGTAAAGCAGGTATATACTCTGTGAAAAGAGCGTGTTTGGCTAGCTGGGTTACAACTACAGTGATGGAGAATGGTCAGTGTAAATGGCACCCTTTAAGTGTCTGAATAGGCTTTTGTGCAACTCTTAAATAATCTGGCCCACCAAAGGTAACCACCAATGAAACACACCCCCACCTCTGGCCTGTTTAACAGGTCTTAGTATGACCCACTAGTCAGGTTGCATGAATACAGACTTGTGTTTGGCTCTTGGCCAGTGCTAGTTTGTCCGCAAATGGACTAAGTCCCGGGTGTCAGGGAGCAATGCTGAGGAATCTGTACTTGTGTTGATTATTTATAGCTGTGCTGACATTTACACTGCTCTGGTGGGGAAAAAACTTAAGGCTACACTGTCCTTTTATTATGTTACTACCCGTCTTTTTCAAGACGGGGAAATGTTACTCTTTTAATTCTTAATGTCCCTACCTGGTGATTTTCTCTAAATGTTGGTCTGCAAACCTTTAATTTCGTGTATGTTTGTGGAAATGCACTTTTAGAGGGTGACTCATTTTCCTGATATAGGCTTCACTTCTTTGAGGAGTAGCTGGGAAACTCAAATGGCCTTTGCTCGTCGCTTTCAAGCTGCAGCAGGCTCACTTTGGCTCTGATGTCCTAAAGTTAAATGTGTTATTTCCCCTCTCAGATGTACAGTATCACCCACCCTTAACCTTGTCTACTATTTAGTAACGTGGAGTATTTGAGAAGCATTCAGCATAATCTTTTATAGATGCCCATTACACAGAGGAAACGGTAATGTGCCCACACTGCAATCCCACACAAACTTGGCACCTGTTCTATCATATTTCCGCATAGATCCTCAGTTTGCATAATGCACTGACTTAATAAAAACACCAGCGACCCACTTGGCAGATTTAAAAGAGATAACTGTTGTTTGATCATTCAGTTTTCAGTGCTCACCCTCTCCTGGTGTTTGGATACTGCCTGTCATCACAACAACAGGTGTAAAACTTCCTTTAATCATACCACTGCACATTTCACTCTTTTGCTACTTCTGTCATGCTTCTGAGTGCGTCTGCACAAAACGATTCAGTGTGCTAGTGCCAGTGCTGCTTTCAGGCAGGCAGAAGTGAGTCTAGTCTTGTCCAAACAAACGGTTGAATCCAAGAGCTTTTGTCTGGCTATTTACAGTGGAGATGATGTCATTGTTATTACTCTATTTGCTTTTAGAAGCCGTGCTGATTATTATCTCAGCAGCACCAAAACCGCAAAAGATATCAACACTTCTTATTAATGTTTAAACGCCTCGATTAACTTTCATTTCCATTAACTGGAAGCTGGAGACCCATCAGTTGCGGGCAGCAGTATTTTTTTACTCGGTGCTACCTGCATAATTAAAGAAATACTTTAATTATCACTCTCATAAATACGGTAAATATGAAGTTACAGCCAGCAGTCGGTTAGCTTAACATGAAACGTTGTAAGTGGGAAAACAGCTAGCATGACTGTCCAAAAATGACAAAATCCGCCTACCAGCACATGTAAAACTCAACAATTGACGCGTTATATCTCGTCTTCTAAATCTGTACAAAAAAGGAAGCATAAAAATGGCAAATTATGGTTTTATGGGGAAGTCCAGGAAGTGCTGGTGGATTTTGTTACCTCAGACAAAGGCAGGCTAGCTGGTTCTAGCAGGGGTATCAATCTTCTCATCTAACTATCTGTAAGAAAGCATACTTCCGGATTTGTCGAATTATTCCTTTAAGTTTTTCTCTTGTGACATCAGAAAATGTTGCCCCGGTAAACCTCCTCTTGCCCTCTTGGCCTAAATCAAAATGCAAGGCAGCAGAAGCAGGCAATCATTAATCTGGACACATAATGACACCAGAGGAGTCTACACTTTAGCGTTGAATAAGCTCCAAAGAAGCAGAGTTGGTAGAGCTACTCTGCTTCTCTGTAATTACCCAGAGAGCCCTGGGGCAAATCCATGTGGCTGACACGAATGCCTTCCCCCTTCTTTTGCTTTCCCTACACACACGTACACACACAGTGTCCCAGCGTAGCGCCATGTGTCTGCAATATGGGAGGTCTTGAAGTCGTGGCCTCTGCGTCTCCCTACACTCGAGGGGAAATGGCACTTTTGCCCGTCTCTCTGTCGGCATTGTACTCCCTGTTCCTCACATCTTGCTATGCTCACTGTGATATACTCATGCCTCCTCTGCTCTTGACAGACTCTTTAATCATTCAGACTTTGTTCTTTTTGTTAAAACTAAAGTGCTGGGTTATTATCACAGTGTGGGAACATCTGAGGTATTTAATTTCAAATGCCAGTGATTCTATGGTCCCTTTTGAGTCTGTATTTTCAGCAGCGTCCAGAGATGTGTGAAAGGAAAATCTGAGGTTAATATCATATAAAGGCCATGAATCAATATTTGCTTAGTGATTTGCTTTCCAAAGGTCAAATAGTATTGCATGATTGTCTTGTGTAATACCCATGCTTGTATTGTACGTCTGCCAGAGACTCATTTCAGAGACAAAAGTGGTTCTCAGAATGAGGAACAAGTGATCATGCAAAGTGGTCTATAAAGACCTACAGAGCGTAAACACTTCTGAGACAGGTTGTATGTCTTTCTTGCCAGCATGTACAGTTTTGCATAAAGGAAGTAGGACCAAAGAGCTTAAGAAGAACTCAATGGGGTTATCTCTGAGTGTTTATCTATCCCAGAATCTCTTCTGCTTCGGGAGTGAAAGCCTTGAAACTGCTACTCGTCTGTAGCCTGTTTGCTTCAGATGGTTGTGTGAAAAGCGGAGGAGGGGTGTTTGGGACTGTGTGTGTCTGTCTAGAAGCTGAAGCCAAGAGGGGGGGGGGTGTCAGATGAATAGGAAGACAGGTCTGCTGGTCTGCTCTCCCCATGGCTGGAGCTTCCCATCATGCTTTGCATGCCCTCTCACAGAACTCTTTATGGCCTTGGGTTTGACGCCAGATCTCTCACACACTTGCCAACAGCAACAAGTTTTTTTTTTTTTTTGTGAATTCTCCGCTATCACAATTTTTCTATTTCTACAGTTCCACATAAAACAGCGTGGTAATGATGTACTTTTATGGCATGTGAGAAACTCTTGATAAGTTTGTCAAGAAGCAGGCCCAGAGCCTTAATTTGACAGTACAAGAAACCAGAGCATAACTGGAGCAACATTTCGCAGGCCTGCAGACAATAAAAAAGTATCAACAAACTGTCAGATGAAGCTTTATGGGTGTAGCGAACATAAACCCCTCCTTACTTTTAGCAGACAGTTGTTTGAACATCTTTGAACTCCACATATTGAATTACTTGGAGTGTCTGGAAAAGTGCTACATTAAGTACCAAAATGGAAAGAATATTTGTTCACAGTAAGTTATTATAACCAACCCTAATGTACCACTTCAATGTTTATCCGTTCAGCCAGTCATCTCTCATCCATCGTGTCTTGCAGGATGTGAAGATATTCCGAGCACTGATCCTGGGCGAGCTGGAAAGAGGGCAGAACCAGTACCAGGCCCTGTGCTTCATCTCTCGCCTCAACCGCAATGAGATCATCCCCAGTGAGTCAATGGCCCGTCTCAGGCAGGTATGACGCGCAGCATTTATGTGTTGTATAATGAACTTTTTCACTTAAGAAGAAATGTAACATTTATACGACTCAAAGGGTCTGAACGCTGATTATTGTACTGTCGGCTCAGAAAAATCCTCAGGCCATTCGCTTGGCGGAGGAGCGGAGAGGACTGGAGCAGCTGACGATGAGCGCTGCGGTCAATCTGAGTCGGGCCTGGCAACTCAGCTCCCACATCCACAACATGTGCAGCGAGGCTCACGAGGCCATCTACACCAGAGAGGCCGACGTCAAACACTGGCTGGACAAAGGTCAGTGGTCATCTTATCTTTGTTTATCATTGCAGCTGGCATACGTTTTGTTGGTGGTCTGGGCAAAACATCTGTCTGTTCTTTCCCCCCCCCCATCCCTCCTGATTGTCTCTATATTGTCTATATCTCTATACTGACACTCTTTTATCTCCCTAACACTATCATCCCTGTTTTATATCCGCCAAACACTTCTTTCCGCTTAATTTTAATGATATAACTCAAGTTTTGTCTCTAGTTTTTGTTGATGAGCCTCTATCAGTAGTAAAGCTGCTTCCCCTCCTCTTTATCTCTTCACATTCTGTAGAAATTTTCTATTTTTACCTTGAGAAAAATCTTGACAAGGAGGTAAACTGTTTATTTTTCTATCCTCACCCTAAATTGAACAACATATCATTATTCCCATTAACTATTTGGCCTTTTGCAATGGGACCCAGTATCTTAATAGCAATGAAGTCCAAATTATCCGGGCCGAGGAGAATCTATATGACAGCACTATTGTCCCCTGACAGCACTGTTACAGAGGAAACAATGTTGATGGTCATGGTTCAGCGAGCGCTCTGCGCCATTATCTGCAGAGGCGATCACAGTAGCATCTCCTTTGCATAACAAAGCTCCCCTTTTACTGCACCGTCTCCCCTCTTCTCAGCCACTTTGTTCGCCCTCTCCAGTTCGATACAGTATGTAATTGAGCAAAATCAGAAAGAGAATGATTCACACAGCCGTAGATATCTCGCTTTTGTTTTTAACACCACACGCTCTGATGATAATGCTCCTCCTCTGTCTGTGTTATAGGTGTGGATGGCTCCATATTCGAGGTCTTGCCCCAAACAACAGAGGTGCCCAGCTTTCAGGCCTGTCACTCTACTAAGGACTTGTGGCAGCCATGTCTGTGCACATACAGCCTGCGTCTGGAGTGGTACCCGTGTCTGTTGAAGTACTGCCGCAGCCGGGACACCACGGGCAAAAGCTCCACCTACAAGTGTGGCATAAAGAGCTGCAGCAAGGGCTACCATTTCACTTACTACGTTCCCCAAAAACAGCTCTGCCTATGGGACGAGGAGACCTAGCATTTTGTTCTGGGTGGTTAAGGAAAGAGAAATACATTTTATTCCCAGCCAAGCCAAGGCTTCTCCACCCATGCTACTCAAAGTAAACACAGTAATACCGGACCTCGGTTTATATGATGTTAAATGAAGCTGTCTCAGGTGGGGAGTGGTGAGATCCAGATGTTCAAGCTGAAACAGAAATGAATTCAGGTTCCAAGTGAGACCAAAACCTTTATGGAAGGAGAGATGCAGCATGTCAGCATAAGAGGACCCACTAACTTTAAGCCTTTTCTGGGAAAATGACCTATCACTGTCAGTTATAATGTGACTTTGCGAAGAAGCCGTCACTTTTGTGCCTTTTTTTTTGTGGGGGGGGCGAAATTATTGGAGCAGATGCTGACAGATGCCAACAACAATAACCTCTCATGAAAGCTACGTTATGCACAAAAGCTGGACAGTGCATTTGTGGTCAGTCAGACACCAGCAGAGGAACGACAGTTCCACTTTGATCAAACATCGTACAAACACAATCTTCCATCCTGGTGAAGGAAAATTTGGATGGTGGATTTATCTTTCTTTATAAAGCTCTGTGAAAAACTGTTTATAGACAGCTAAAGTCCTGTTTATAACAATGTATGCTGGCTGACAAAGAAAATGCTTCTCCAGCTTTATTTATTTTGGTTGCAACGTGAAATTATGGAGGACTATTTTTTTGTGTCTTTTTGTTAAAAATAACCTCATGAGATTTTTCTTTCCTTTTTGCAAGCTCTTAAAGTCATATGTCTAAACCACATCTCCTCAGTAACAAGAAGTATTCAAACACATCTCAGAACATTTTAACCTCTTGCTTGTCTGTTTCTAGTTTCCGTGACTGCACAGAGAGTGTGGATAAACAGGTCTATTATCCTCTTTTAATAGGACAGTTTTAATTCTGCTTCACCCCGTCATTCCCCATGGGGGACACCTCATGCCCACATCTTACATTCTCAATCTGTTTTGAAAGTGTCAAATAAACCAAAGTCAAAGGAAATGCTGTCAAAAGAAGGGTGTAAAGTTTCAGTTTCTAGAAACAGGCTCTTCAGTATGGTGTTTTTCCATGTTATGATTCACTTAAACGTGCAGTATGGCCTTTTTAATAATCTATACTGCCATCTTCTGGTTGCTCAGTTTTTCATTGTTTCAGTTTCCTGCTAAAAGTTGTATCCCAGTGCCAGAATTGTGGATTTTGGTTTCTGTATTTTTCTGTTCATGTCAACAGGTAAATGTTTATAATTTATGCATCTCAAATCCCTTATCACTTATAATTCAAGGAGCACTTCTTGAACTTGTGGGACCAAATTTCATTTTGTCTGTGTGAATGTTCTTTTAGAGCAACAAAGTTTGAAGTATGGTTTTTAGTTTGTGTTACCGCCATCTTCATCTCAGTCTTCAGTGCCATATCATTTTGTGTTTTCTGTGTCCTGCTAACTAAAGAACCAAATGAGTGAAACATTTCTATTTGTGGCCTTTTCTGGTGATCAAGTGCCTTAACATTTCCACTGATATCTTTGCTATGTTAATTGTAGATTAAGTTGTTAAACATATTTTTTCTATGAAAGAGTTCTAAATATGCTGTAAAAAGTTGCCATAAGGAGAAAATGAAGCAATTAGGTAATGTACAAGTTAAGAGTTGTGTTTTACATGAATTGTTTTAATAAAGTTTTTCTTTGCACTGCATATACAAATTCAACTCATTGTTTTAAAGTATTTGTGGACAGCTTATGTTATTAGACAGCATACAGAGAGATAAAGATAAAGGTCCTTGGCTGCACTCGAACTGGTGACATTGCAACTACATGAGCGGCCTACAGTCTACACGATGATAGATAATGATAAATTCTAATGATAATGTGATGTTTGATTGTGTCCATGTGGAAACTATCTTTTTAAAAATGTCCATGGAAGATTACGCGCAGTGACAGCTGGAGGTGGGACTGAATGCCTTGCAGGAGGAAACCTGTCCCTTGTCACCAGGCTTTGAGGCCAGGTTTTGCAGGTAAAAGATGCTCTCTGCAACCACAAAGTAACTTGTTACACATGTTATAAAACTAGTAGTGTATTATCTAATTCTTCCATTTTGTCCCCCTGCTGGAGGGGAAATTGGTGTGTAATGTCTGTTATTGACCACAAGGTGTCGCCACTGTTCACGAAAGATGAAGCGTCCTCTCATCGCAGTGGGAAGGCAACTGGAAGGATGGAGACATGATGATTTTTTTTTTGTTAAATATTTAATAAGTCTGCCATACTCTAAGCTGCAGTATAGTATATAGAAATACAAACAGGGCACAGTTCTTGTTGACACTACTAGTTGCCAGGTTAGCATATACAGCGAGTAAATAGGTGAAAGGGGAGTTGAGGGATGCTGAGGGAGCCGGCTGGCTCGCTCAGATAAAGGACAACAAATAGCAACCAGCGTGTCTGCAAACAAACCTTTTACAGCCGAAACATACCGCCATCACACGACACAAAATGCCCAGGGTGTAAAACGAAGACGCAGCCACATGTGCACCATCGAGGTAACGATGTTTTACTGCATTTGTGAGCGTGTTTACAGTCCCGTTATTAGGAAAAAAAACGGTGTGTTAGCTGGCCCCCTTTAACGTTAGCTTGCTACTCGTTAGCTTGCTATCTGATCCAGTTAGTCATCCTGCTGTGAGGGCATCTTCTTCAATGAGCCTAAGCATCCATGACCTAATTTAGCAAAGAGTATGTAAACATGCATCCAGCTAGTTGTTTTCTCCCTCATTTCATTTTATAAGCTTCCCTGGACACGTAATTAAACCGTAGTAAACATAACATTACTCCTTAGTTTAAAAACTACTGCACCTCCATCATTATCTCACTCAGAAAGCAAACAGCTTTTGGTAATATCACTTTATTTTGCCAGAAAAGTGGCCTAAGTTTAAATACAAATCTCTACAAAACATATACAAATTCATATTTATAATGAATTACACACACAAATGCTGCTAGATGAAGAAAACAGGTTTGGAAATGTATCCAAATTTTTTACACACATCTGGTTTGTGTTACAAGTTATTCTGCTTAATTTTATTTCTCTTGATGTTTTTTGTCTTCCCATGTCAGTGTCCCGTGTTTTTTTTTTTTCTTCTTTTCTTTTTTCTTGTTTTTCAAAATCAAATCAGACCCTTTATTCCCGGGCTTCAGCTCAACACACCGTCATCACATCTATGTCTCCATGCAACTGTTCATTCCTCCGCACAAAACAACCAAAACAACAACATTTGTGAATTTCTAAAACCTAAATTTTCAAAAGGCGTGCCATTCGATAACAGTTCAAAAAGTCTCTGTCTCTCATGGGGACTGTCTGAGGCCTGCCACCCAGTGACCTCTCATCTAGTTTTGAAACTTGCTTCAAGTCTATGAGAATCAAGTGTCCTTCTTGTTGCGGCCCAGTGAGAGTGGGCTCGTCCATCTGCACAGTCTCACCTCCTAGTACAAACGTCACAGCAGAAGAAGAGACGTCCCCCTCACCCCACCAGACCCTCGGCCGGCCAACTATAGTGCTATTATAGTTCAAGCAAAGGCTAATTGTTGTTCACTTACAAAGGGTTGCACAGTCTAAGTCTTTGGACGGTAATGCTGTCTCTTTCTACTGTAAGCGATATTGCAGAGCAAGATGTGCCTCCGTGCATTTATCTCTTACAGTGTAATGTGAAGTTGGCTTGATGACTGCTGACAGATAAGTTTTTCAAAGAAACTGTAAGTTGGTCTTAGTAGTTTTTCTTGTTGGTTTTGCCTTTAGAAGAGAAGATGGCAGTGCTTGTGGTTTGTGCACTGCTGTGTCTGTCCGGATGGGTCTCTCTCTACTTCATCCTGTGTAACATTAATGGGTCCCGGAGTCATGAGTGGAACTGTCGTCTCGTCACCCTGTTGCACGGCATCCTGGCAGTCTGCATCACAGCATACATAGGCTATGTGGATGGACCCTGGCCTTTCACTCATCCAGGTAGGACACCTTCCGTCTGTAGATAAACAAATTTAATTTGTTCATTTGTGATGTAAAGACAAATTGAGAAGCTGGAACTAGGTGCATTTTTGTTTGAAAAATGTCAACTAATTCATCATCAGAATAGTTTCTGATTAAGTTTCCTTTGATTGACTAACCATTTAATTGACTGATTGTTTCTTAGCATGTTGTTGAGATAGTTTAGTGTTCTTTAGTGTAAGTGTGCACATTGCAGGGACCAAATCATTTTCCTGTCTTCGTTATGTATTGCTAATCAGATGTTTCTACATGTTTTATCACAATGATTGCATGTTTTTGGCTTGTATTACAAAATTGTGCTAACTAAAAACGGTCTGTTTTGCGGATGCTAGGTACTAAGAACACCCCTCTGCAGATAAGTGCCATGATGGTGAGTCTGGGCTACTTCATTTTTGATATGGGCTGGTGTGTGTACTTCCGCACAGAAGGACCCGTTATGCTGGCCCACCACACCATGAGCATCCTGGGAATCCTGCTGACCCTGTGGTTGGGGGAGTCTGGCATTGAGTCCTGCGCGGTACTCTTTGGCAGCGAAATCACCAACCCCCTCCTGCAGGCACGCTGGTTCCTCAAACAGACGGGACATTACGGGACGCTGCTGGGGGACGTTGTGGACGTCCTGTTTGTGCTGCTGTTTGTGGTAATGCGAATCTTCGTGGGAGGCACAATGCTGTACTGTGAGCTGATCTCCCCAAGACCCAGATTCTTTATCAAGTGTGGGGGAGTGGCTATGTACGCTCTATCATGGGTGTTCATGGTGGACATTGTTCGATTTGCCATTCGGAAGAGCAAGAGTTGGCACAAACAGCAGAGAGACCAACATGGGGCAGTAGCAGTTAATGGTCATGAAGGGAAGAAGGACTGATTGGCTTCTGTTTCTCTAAAGGAAATCAATTTACATTAAGTCTGTGTTTCACTTTGGACACACAAGAGAAAGTACAAAGAAAATCAAGTTTTTGTATCTTAAACTGAGATTTAAAAAGGGATATTTCAAAGTATATATTGAGGAATATCCTGTGACATGTGTCTAGAAGGTCCAACACCTGTGCATTTTGAAAAAAAAAACTCTTTTTTTTTTACACAGATATTGCAGCTGAAGACATGTTAGATTGTTGTGTAAAAGGTGCAGAACAAACAGCACAGATTAAGTTTATGTCACTGAAAACCAAAGCACTTTCTATAAACACATGAACAGATGTTGCTTTCAGTTACAGTGAACTGTGGCCTAGTAATATGTGGTGGTGCTTCTCCAAAAGGGGGCTCACTATTAGGAAATAGACAGTTTACATGTACTGCCCTTGTGAGTCATATCAAAAAGTAACTTTTGGTTTCTTATCTATTCTAGGGGTTTTTATGGGTTTTTTTTTTTTTTTGTGTATGTGAAACTTTGAGCAGATGTGAAAGGTATACTCAGGTAGATGAAGTCATACCAGAAACTTGGGATGAATCCCAGAGAAATGTGTGTGTTTGATTACTTTGTTTAATCCAGTTTACCACGTTTACCTGCTGCTTCAAATCCTATTCCAGAGCCTGCACAAAAGAGCACTTCTCTGACACTGACATTTCTTTTAATACCCTCATGTAAAGGGATGCATGAGAAGGTCCTCTCTATTACAGTCTTACTTTGGTAATAATTATATTTAGATATTTATGTTAAACTATAAATATGCTTTGAATGATAATTTGGAATCCAGATGGTATTTGAAGTTATTTGAAGTGTCACTGTACCAACTGTGTAAACATTGACCTGCTTGGTTTAATCTTTGATACAGAAGTCAAACAAACTCTGTACCAATAACTCCCAATTAATTTCAATTAATAGTGCAGTGTTTCAATCTCACAGAGATCTTTGTCAGGCATTGTCAAGACTTGAAAAATTAAATGTATTTAATATTTTCATGCAGATCTTTTGTCTAACTTCTGAATGTTTTGATCCAGCACCTGTGAGCGTTTCTTCGGATGTTCATGTTCTACACTCTTGTCTTGATCTTTGAGACAAACATATGCTGTCAGCATTAAGCAGGGAGCCTTCTGACAGATGACAAGGTGAAAACCTGTGCTGCTGCGCAATTGAGTGCATCCACTTTTGTTTCTAGCTCCTAAAATGTTATGTTTCAACATTTAGTTAAGTCTTAACCCAAGTCAGTGACACACATACATACAGGTAGGGATGAGCAATGATTATAATTTATCGACTTTCAGTAAAATCATATCGAGATGATATAATCACATCAAGTTATCGTCTTATAAAATTCAGTTAAATTATTCCAAACAGATTGTGATTAAGAACGAACAAAAATTTGGGGATTTACATGTGTGAAACGTTTTATCTGAGGGAACATCAATTGTAGTATTTTGTGTGTGATTTTGCATTATTTTGCCATATTAATTATCGGAAAGATATTCCTCTTAATATTGTGATTTTCATATCAACCATAGCGTCCAGACACAACACACAAGTGCAACATGTTACGCACTATGACTGGATTGCTTACCAGCTTTCACTGTTGTGCTCAGACTTTATATCCGTGTTGTCTTTACTGTGTTTTATTTTAGTGCACACAAATTTACACAGTAACGTACTAAAACACCTGTCCTTCAATCGTTTGTACATTTTTTGTTTTAAATGTTATGTGTTGCTCTCATCTACCTGTTTACCTAGCTGCTACTGTTAAGAGTCATGTGAGCATCACCTATATATCTACATACATTATATCTACAAAGCAAAAATCAAACTGGCGTGTGCCTTAGTTATCTGAATGTACTGTTGTTTTTGGTTGTATTTTTTTCTTTTTTGTTTGTCTTTTGTCTTCTTCTGTACTGTAAATCCTATAGCATAGATATAGGAGTAAAGAAGAACCATATTTACTTTTTGGTTTTGTGATTTTAATACACTCTTTAGCCTTTGTAATCCTTGTGTGAAATGAAATAAAAATCTGGTGGATTGTTTTTATGCTTCAGAATAAATTTTAAACAACAAAATTCCAACTAAGCAGAAGTGGTATTTGCATTAAATGCTGCAATTAGTCAGCTGTTATCATTAGACCGAGACTGAAGTTACATCACATGTCCACATGATGGTGTCATATCAATTATATATGTATGATCAGTGAGAAAAGTAACATTAGTCATTTGAGAATGCTGAAATAAATACATTATTAAAAAGAAAAACCTATACAGCTTTATCAACCAGAAATAGTATCACATTATAGTTTTAGTTAAACAGCAGTGACCAGAGTAATATCTTAACTGGGTTCTAGGCGACACTGACATTAGTACAAAAGGCTTGTAGATTACCATTACAGTTTCACTTCTTGCTGTTATTTTTAAGCAACAATGCAACTGTTTAAATCGTGTTTTTGGCAGCACACAAAGTTTAATATACTGCATGACACTGTATGTTATATATTGTGTGGTGTCAGCTTCCAGACGGGTACATAATTAGACAGGAATGCAATGCAGAGCACTGTATAACAATCATGTAACAGGATACATGCAAACAAACAAATTGACCAAAAGACAGTGGAGAAGAATAATTGCACATATTTCACACATTTACATGTGCACTAACAGACTGACAGATTCAAAACTGCCCCTTTGAAGCACCACTACCAACCATATCCTAAATTATGAAGTTTGTGATATTGTGATGTTAAGTTCATCTTCTTCTCTCAGTTTGATTCAATCACAAGGACTCACATGTAACTGAACACGTATACACAGTGGACTATAAATAGAATAAATGAAGATTAATCGCATTGAATATTGATCTTGGTCTTGATCTCTTGTCTACTCTGTCTCCGCGGATACAATAAATGAATCAAAGCCTCAAGATAGTTTTATGTGTCAGACTCTTGCTTTTTTCTCTGCGTCTTACATCGTGTCACACATACAGCCATCTGAGTGGCTTATCCCTCTCTAGCTTTTTCTCTAGAGATGAATTAAAGATGTTTCTTCAGAAAACTGAGTGTCCTGTTGGTGGACAAAGGACTGGACTGTAAGATATGAATAATCAGCATAATGACTGTTTTTCAAGTTCCAGACCAACCACAGACTTGGCTGGAGTACAGACATGAAAACCATGAAGTAAATATATAACAACACACATAATCATCAAGCTGATTAACCACCTAAAGAAAAGTGCATCCTCAGTGACAGGTTTTAGTCTTATAGACTGGTTTCCCTGCCATGGAAAAGTAAACAATTAAGCATCTTTATCTATTTAAACAACTAGAGCTGCAAAAACACGTCAACAATTTTCATTATCAGTTAATTTAATTTTTGCCTGTCACAATTTTTCATAGCCCAAGGTGACATCTTCAAATTACTTGCTTGGTCCAACCAACAGTGTAAAACCAAAAGATATTTAATTTACAGTGATATAACAGAGAAAATCTACAAATCTTCACATCTGAGAAACTGAAACCAGATGTTGCCAATTTATCCTGTCATTGACTAATCGATTATTTAACTAATAAACATAAACAACTTATTGTTATCTTTCTCTATGACAGAGATGCTGATCATGTTTAATAGCTGAATAATCAATTAGTTGATCGACTAATTAGGCTATATACGTAACTATATGACATAGGGCTGCAGCTACCGATTATTTGCATTATCTTGATTAATCGATTTATTGCTTAATCTATAAAATATCAGTAAATAGTGAGAGATGTCAGAGGTTCCCACAGTTCAAAGTTATATAAAGGTCCCAAGATATTCAGTTTACTCTAATAAAGACCACAACCAAGAAATATAAGCAAATATTCATATCTGAGGAGCTGGAACCGATGGATGTTTTGCTTAAAAATAACTCAAATTGTTATTCGATTATGAAAATTGATGCCTATTACTTTTCTGTCGATCCACTAATTAATCGACTAATTGCAGGTCTGATATAACATTTTCAGACAGTTTATTGAGCCTGTAGCTTACTATACATACGTATATGCGTATATACTAAAGGAATAAATTAAATACTGTTCAAATGAATATAATGTCATCATTGTTAACATATTATCGTGTTATTTTGTAACACTGTTCCTTAACGTTATATAGAAACATAATGAGTTTTCCCATCTCCCGGCGGAAGTGGTTAGTGGAAGCGCTATTGGACTCCAACAGCTAGCTGGCTAGGGCGTTGCTAGCGGCAGAAAGTGGGATTTTTGGTACCTTTCCGCAAGTTATATTCCTGTACAAATAACGCCTTGCGTTGGAAAAAACGGCGTTTGGTGTTCTCTAAAAGTTTTAAGCGCCTCTGTGGTTTTTTTGTTGTTGTTTACAGAAGACTGGTTGTTACTTTCTGTCCCGTTAGCTGGCCACATAGCTAGCCTGCTTTCCATCCACGGGAATTCTGCCGAGAAACGACTGAATTCTGGAAACATGGAGTCAAGGGACGTTGCGCTGTGCTAACCGACTTCACTGGATTTTCTTTCCTCAAGGAGACTTTTTGAAGGACATAACACGGAGACATATCGCAAGCCAGCCAACATTCATGCGGTGCTGTATATATATTTTTCGGTCGTTGGCCGGCTCATTGTTGTGAACGGGAGTTTGCTTAGTTTGCACTCGAAACAAGAGCACACGAAGCAAAGTTTTTTGCTGAAAGAGCTCATCTGTTTTGTTAGCTGGTAGCAGGCAAGATTCAACGCCAGCCAACTCTCCGTGAGAAAGGGTTTGCTAGAAAGAAAAACAACAACAACAACAATGCGCTTTTTTTGAATCGACCGTCTAAACAGTATTGTTTTTGAATCCGACGTCTTACACCGGTATAACATTAGCTGCGGTTGTTTTGCTAATTTGTAACACGGGTCGCTTAAACTCGCTATTGAACGGTTCTCATGGTCACGGGAGAGTCGTCCCCACAGCCGCAGACAGGCATTTCTTGGAGCAGGGAATACCAAATGGGACTGGAGGAATTTCCAGCATCTTCAAAGATCATTTAGGCACCGAGGCCATTCAGCCGAGCAGGGGTGGTGGCAGACCAGGGCCAAGGTGTCTGTTGGAATACGTTGGATTGTGTACACACCTCATATCGGCAGAAAACTGGGATGTGAATGCAAAGGATTCATACAAGGAGTTCATACATGCACGACAACTTGTGCCAGCTGGAACAATATATTTATTCTTGTTGCCAAAATATTGTTTATAGCCGGGGTAGGATATCATCTGACTGTACAGCTAATACGACCGAGGCCCCGATTCATTTTTAAGGTCTGCACTGTAGATTCCTTGCTGCTATTCAGATTTGACAAGGAGTATTGGTTGACAGATAGCATATAGGTAGTATTTTGTTTCCTCTGGTGTTTCGCAGTGCCTTACAACAACCCAGCAGTGTTCTGCAGTTAATTTATTTTCAACATCATCCTCAAAATCCTTGCCTACTTCGGACGAATGCCAGAGAAGGACGCTCCATGAAATCGCCTCATCACACTCTGGAAAATGTTAATCGGATATAATTTGCTGCAAATCTAGAACCGGAAGCCCAATGAGTGACACACAGTCCAGCTTCACTGACAGGTACAGTATACCACCAACCTTTTCTTTTTTTTTTTTTCTATCCATGCACACTCCACATGCACAAATGCAGTCCTCCAAGAAATGAAACAGAACATTTAGTTAAAAGTTTTTTGATTTGAGGATAATGATGTTAATATGAAACACAACCCACAGACTGATGAAAATATGTTTTACGTGGTCCCAAGTGAAGCACTTCTTTGTGGTGATGTGCTCAGTAATAACTGTGTTATACAATCTAATTACTAAGGAGAGACATCAGATCTTGATGGAAACTCTGCTGATCTCAGCATGGGTAATGGAGTTCTCTGCAGACAGTAAAGTACTACTTGTCCAAAGGAGTGAGAAGGCCTGCCACTGTTTGTGTGCCAGGGAACAGTCATCTGTGATCCCTGTACACCTTTCAACATCACTATTACCCCTAAGCCGTTAAAGCTTACCTTCTCCTACACCTATTAAAACAATCTCTGGATTTAGACAAAACCTAAACTCCGTCAAGTAATCACCTTATCCGAGGCATCAGTCAACTTAAACTCAAAGCTCGGACACTGTTGCCAACACCAGTGGGCTAAATAATGTGTCATGGCCTGAAAAACTAGTAGAGAGGTGTGTGTCTGTGTTATTGTAATCCATTGAGATACATATTTCCAATACTCTTGTGCATCAGTACATGTATGAATTCCTAAGAGGTTTCTGTTCTCAAAATGATGTGCTCTGGCAGCGCAACTGAGAAGTGAGGCTGTTGCATTACGTCAAGGCTTCCCACCTGAATCCCACATACCTGCGAGGAGAGCAGGCCAATACGCTGGAATGTGGATGGTAGATTCAGAGCAGAAGGAAGCTCATTGCATAGGTTGGGATATGAAATATTCTCATGTCTAGGGCATGAGCTAGAGGCTAAAGCCCAACCCCATTTTACATGACCCCCCCTCCCCCACTGCAACGATGACAGCAGCGGCTGGCACCAACTGCAATTGTGGTGATGTTTATTATGATTTTTTTTTTAAAACAGTACTACCACAACACTGCGCATGCTTCTAATGACTTGCAGTTGCTCTGATGTCTGGTGGCTTTCATCAGTAAAATGAAGAAGTCTGTACTTTCAAATCACTTCAGCAAACCTGTGATGAAATTTACACTGCAGCTGATAGACAGAAACACAGTGTTAGGTTTTATTGCTATGAGACGGGATGGTTTATCTTATCTTGGTCAGCTCAGATTTGATGCTGCACGCGAGGGCTTGAACAGAACTACATTAATTTGTTGTCGATTGATCTTCATTTTAGTCAAGAGTATGTAGACCGACACCTTTTTAGAGTTAGCTTGTTCGTCTGTTTGTTGTTTGTTTTTTTTTACAAGCTTTGTGTCATAAAAGTCACAATTGTTACAGTACCAGTGGAGCCTGATGCAGGCTGTTATATTCATGCAAAACAAGTAAATGCAAAACAGTGTGACAGCACTCTGGATGCTCTGCGACCAGCTTGTGCTGAAGGTAAACTGTGTTGCAACAATATGAGAGCTGGCCTGTGATTGCAATTATTGTTCAGGCTGCAGCAGTTTTGGAGGGCGTTTTCTTCCACGGTGGTTGATGATAATAACTTTATTGATTCATGGTGTTGTCTGTCTCCCCCTCTACCCTTAAGTCAATCTGTATTTCCCTGTCCCTGCTTTCTTTCCCTGGCGGTGTGGGGTAGTGCATTTTGTTTTTGTTCAGTTGGCCATGGTGGGAGTGCACATCTAACATCTATTGGGGTTGGGCCGTCAGCCGGTGGGTCAGTTTAGTGTGCTGTTAGCTCTTTGTCATAGAGTTCTGCTGATCTCCACGTTTTTCCCACCCCCCACCCCCCCTGAGGCCCTCCCGGGAAGTGGTGCTGGTGACATCACTAATAGTAAACAATAGCTTTTAGTGGGAGCAAACTGGCTGTCCGCTGTATGCTCCTCTCAGGTCCATCAGTGTAGGTCAGGTACATTCAGGGAGGGTGGTCGGAGTATGTCTTCATTACTACCCTGTTGGAGGAAAAAGGTCAACAGTGATACAGTATGACTGTGCCTTGTTAATTATAAAAGGAATTGCAACTAAAAATTATTTATGTATCCTTAAGCGTATCATATAGTCATGACATTTAGACATTAAAATGACAAATACAATGCCAAAATGCTCATCACAACTTACCAGAATGCAAAGCGATATCTTCAATAATCAAATTGTTTATTTTTGCTTGGCCACACTCCGAAAACTCGAGCATTCAATTTACAATGCAAGAAAACAGAGTAAAGCATGCGGCAAATATGAGATGCTTTGAATTTGAACTGGTCATTATTATCAGAATCGTCTAATCTAATAGTCATCTATTAATTATTTATCTATTATCTATCTAGTAATTATGTCAGCACCAAATGATAACAGGGCACTGGAGTTGATATTTGCCTTAATGCAGCGGATGAATTTGTCTCCTCACGACAAATGTTGTCATGAGTAGCTCTGACAGCTCGGTCTGCTTGTAATGCGTCTCCTGTATTTGGCAGCTCTCCTTGATAATGCAGTATGCTTCTTCTCCATCTAGTCAGCACTGATACCGGGGAGGCTGTGTCAGCTGCTCTGAACTGTGCATTAAAATGAGTATCCAGAAGTCATTTAGAGCTCTGATCTGAAGTGCAAAGGCTCCAGCTCTGCATGCAGTGGAGAGTGGCAGTATTTATACGCTAACATGTTTCCTATAACTGAAAGGACAAGATAAAGGAAGTTGGGGAAAGAAACTCTACTTCAAGTCAAAATTAGCATATGAAATTAATTTATTAATAAAAGATATTGGCCTGCAGGAAAGCTTAAAGCTATTAGATACACTGTCATATCCAAGTAGGGCAGTCAAATAGACAGCTGTACAACTGTATGCATTTTATGGGAAATGCGCAACACTTGCTGAGTGAGAGATACCTCCAGGGAAGTGTCATTTTATGATATTATGATGCAATGTTCTTTGGCTAACGATTCTTATTCCTTATCTGCTCTGTCAAATTGCTATGGAAAGTGTGACTTTCAAAGGCAGTGATGTTTCAAGAGTGAAGGAATTCATAAAATCAAGAGCAGAGACAAAATAATTTTTTACCATACTTTAACCCTAGCTATGATAGCCTGTAGGCCTGACTAACCCTTTCATTAAAATCTTTGTCACAGAAATGTTTTGGGTCACAGCAAGCTTTTGTCAGCCTAAATATCATTAGGTTGTTGCTAGCTAATGCATTTAGATTATTTCAGGGTTATTCTAGAGTCAAAATGAGGCAGATGTGGTAAAAGAAAAACACCTTCACTGAACACCTTATCTGTACAACAAATGCCACCCAAAGCAGATTGTATTTACAGTATGATGGTAGTGTATATAAAAATACCAAAGAAATGGGAAAACCTGTATAGTCAATCAAACACAACAACTCTGTAATAAATCCTACCTTATTAAAAGTATCATATTAAAAATCTGTTCAAATTGCGTCAAAGAGGGGTTGATTTAATCCCACGGTACATTTGGATGTTATAGTTTGTGGTGGTGCACTCAAAGGTATCTCTAATGTTTTGTCCACAATGGGTAAATCCTATTGACCATGAAAGTACCAACTAATAGGTGGTTAACCAGGATTGATATGTTGCAAGTGCATAGTTGTCCGCTGTCACAGGTTGATCTAGCTGTGTTGTGATATTTATACATTATGTGGGGCTGCAGGAGCAAAAAGTAGAAACAGTTTAACGATGAACTGGATTGCTTTCACATTGAAAATGTATGTGAATAGTGCGTTAGTGTCATTGTGTGTTTAAGACAAATTTACTGCATCTTCTAGTAATGTGAATTATGGTTGTAATGACCAGTATTTGGTAATTAAGTGGTTATCATTGTGCTATGTTGACTTTTCACCCAGGCCCACCCAGAGTCATTACACTGTTGCAGTTACAGTTGGCAATGATGCATTTTACACAACACTCATGGAATATGTTTTGTGATTGACGACATGGTCCCATTTTGGTAAAGGTGGAAAGCTTTATAGTCTCTGTGCAGCAAAATTGCCGCAGTATTGTTTTAGTGGTTGTGAATGAAGCTGGCCTTGAAATGTCTGTATTGAACCCTATTACCTACCGAATGTCAGTGACTGGCCAGATTCAATTTTGTTTATTTATAGAATGTAAATGAGGAGCTTAGGAAGACTCTGCTCACACCTGGATGTCACTTTGGCAGGCACACACCAACTCTCACCATACTCTGTTCATTCTTCCCAGGTCCCATTTCACTCTTTTTCACACACTATCTCGATCGCATCCATCACTTGCTCCATTCTATGCATCAGTCAGTCCCAGTCTCCCATTATCACCACTAAAAAAACAGAAAAGGAGAGGGCGATGCAGAGAGGAAAAGAAACAAGCAATGCCCCAGGGTTGGTGATGTCGGAGGGTGGGTGGAGTCTGGGCATTAGCTGGGGTTCTTATGTGCAGGGGGAGTTGGGGTCTATCACCCAGCCCCGTGATGCTGATGCTTGTGGACACTCTATACAGCCCTCCCCTGTTAGCCAAGAGAGCTTCAGGGCCCAAAACATTACTTTCACTTCACAAAAGACAGGATCGCAACAACAGATAAAAAAAGAGGACAAGGGAAGAGAGCTGTCTGGCTAAAGTGTCATGTAGGGTTGGGCGATGTTCTCCATAGTCAGATCGTCCTATCATCACCCTGTGACACCCTGTGTCACTAAAATGAGAATGGACTATATCTCTCTTGCTCCCCCTCTCTTGGAGCAAACACAGCCACAATAGGATAACAAATACAGTCTATTATGTTGTTGCTATTGTTATTTTTATTATTATTAGCCGGGCAATTATTAGTGAGCAAATTTAGAAATCACATCCTACTTGCAAGAGGAAGTTATTGATGGTGATGACAAGCCACTGGGATGGTAGAGAGAGAATGGAAGCCGCTTCCCTTTACTGGCAATCGCGGCTAAAAAATACCCATGTGTCACCGCAACCAGCACCCCTTCAGAGCACATGTTCAGTGTAGCTGGCAACATTGTTACTTCGCACCGCAACAACTGTCAAACCAGAGAGAGTAAACCAGCTTGTTTTCTTAGATATAAATCTTTAGGCATACAGATGCCTGGCCTGCCTAGCATAACTCCAGCATAAATTGAAAATTGTGATCTTATATTGTTTCTGGCCTTGTGTAACACAAGTAGGCTACTTATTCGTAGACATTGGACAACTGTTTGTAAGGGATTTGTAGCCATGAACTAGGTTAGTGCCTTCAAGCTCACTGTGGCACTTGTGAGGCCATGATATTCTGCAGACCGCACAGTGGCCAAGAGATATGATGGTGGAGATTTATCTTTATTTCTCTTTTAGTACTGGGAGTGTTTTAAAAAGACAGTAACTGCCAATAAATTCTTTATCTCATTGATTGTGTAAATATACAGTTACTGCAGTACATACTGTGTGTTGAAGTGTTTGTGAGTGTGCGTGGGACATAGATAGTTGACATTAGACAGCAGCTTCTCTGCTGATTGAGTGTAATTTTATGTGGCATGTTGAGGCTCCCCATGCCTGGGTCTCAGAATGGGGATGCTCTCTGTTGTCTCTGTGTGCTAGTAGAGGCTGTATTGTAGAGCTAGACCAGCAACCTGCTGCTGCACTGTGATTAATCTTACGCTGCCTGTTTCTGCTGATTCAGGAATGACTAGACAGGCTGAAATACCATTGCACTTTCTCGAAAAGAACCGCTGTCAGAACACCAGGTTCTGTCACAAACCTGGAGTCATGTTGAGTGGAAGACACTGTTGTCTGGATGACTTCAAATTGCGTGTGTAGCAGAAAGACAGTGGAGAAAAAAGGAAGGGCGAGTAGGAGAAAGTGCAGGGATGAAATGCAAACTCACATCTTTGCTATGAGAAGCTTTGGTGTAGATATTTTTGTTGTTCCTTGAAAATCCCAATGACCGACTGTTTCCCGTTGTGATGAATCAGTCAGTATATGAAGTATTGTCTCACATTCAACAAGCCAGATGTTTTTATTGAGTGTTGACCAATCGATGTAAGGACTTACAGCTGTGGAGAGAAGGCAGTGTCAGCAATGTGGTTTTACTACAGGTTGCCTCACCTTAAATGTTATATGTCCGCTTGTCTTACCCATTAATACATCATTGAGGTCATTGCAGGATACCAAATCAGACACAGAAAGTCAGTGGTTCCAGGTGTGCATGTTTCCCTGCCAGACACATCAACGTACACTGTAGTGCTAAAGTCAACAGGTAAATCGATTAATAGAAAAATGTTCCCCCTAACAAACCTGAACTAAAAAAAAGGACTGAAAAGAAAATAATGCATTTGTAGAAAAGTTGCTCCTTGATCAGGGAAGTTCTCAGGTTTTTGTGGCAGGGCTTTTGACCAGCTACGGTGTGGACAGTGTAGCATGTTGAACCACCTCCTTTCCTTTCTCAGTGCTGGAGGACAGCAGACAGCATAGCGTGAAGAAATGTCTATCCCCCAGCCTTCATGTCAGGAATCCTGATGAGGTTTATTGGGGCAGAAAGGGCACCGTTTTCCCCCTGAGGCTGTAGCTTGAGCTCCAGAGCTATTGCTCTTGTCTCTCCAACACACACCACACCTCTCTCTCACTGTCTGTCTGTCTCATACACTCATTTAATGCTCTCTCTCTCTCTTAAATTCTTTATATCAATGAACACATTGATACATGGAAACTCTGCTAATGTCATGGTGATGATATCAGACTAGATTATAACACAGAAAGTGGTATAAAGAAGGAGTATCACTGCGTGGCTGTAGACTGCCTCTTTCTCAGCAGCTGGGAGTGGAAAGCAGTGACGTCACGCTAGCTGTGTGTGTGTGCACCAACATTGTGTGACTCAGGTATATAGATGAGATAAGCAGTGTGTGTTCTCTCCCGTCGGCAGTCTGCAGGCATGCATCAGAGACTGTGTCATTACACCATTGAGATAGAATCACAGACCCTTTTTAAAGAGGTGGCATGAATGGCTTGCTGGCTGGCAGGTTGAATAGGAAATATTGTAAGCTCCATAGGGTACTTGGCAGGCCACTGGCATGACTCAGCAGCACAAAACACAGCTGAGGAGATTGTGCTGTCACCCCACAGCTCCATACTGGTTCTGCCAAGTTTTCCAGTGTGATCTAACATCTGAGGATGTTAGTGCAGCAATGTGCAAGGTTATGTTGTATTTCACCTCCTGGAATGGAACACACCTCAGTCTGATCTCCGCAGCCTGAGGGCAACTCCCAAAATTGTCCAATCCTCGTTTCAGACAGGCCCCACCTCCTCCAGCTTTAACAACACCTGAGAACTGTGTTGCTGTTTCTGGTAGGAAACTACACATTACAGCAGCAGTTCAATAAAGCATGTTGTAATTTAACAGGATTGTCTGATACATTTTTATTTATCTAGCCTACTCCCCCTACTTTGCTCCTTAACTTAGGCACACAGGATTTAGGAAGTAATTCGTCTATTTGTGCTAAAATTGATTCTAGGAGGAACTGAGAATAACCTGAAGTGCTTCCTCTGAATCTTGCACGAATTGGTCTAGTTCCTTATTGTTCACTGTTTTCCTTCCTCTTCATTTTGGGAGACCCTTTCACAGAAATAGCTGTGTGTCGGAGTCCCGCTCCCTTAGGGCTGTTCGTTCCTCCCTCCTCCACTACTTTTTTCTCTCTCTCCATGGTTTGGTCTGGTCCCTGCCTCTCTTGCTGCCACTGTTGCTGCAGTTGACCCAGCTCTGCCACAGTTTTCCATCAAAACACCAAACCTCAATGGAGCATTCAAGCCCAGGCCCGCTGCAGTCCCTCCCCTCCCTTCCATCCCACCCAGTTCTGACTCTGCCTTCTTTCTCCCTTTCACTCTCCCTGCAAATTTAATGGCCCTGTCCAGGAAGAGGTCCTAGTTCAGACTTGAAGACTTATATAGCTCTATATGAGTCTTTTGAGGGACTTGTGTTTTGGTATGTTGTCTGAAGCATTTCTTTTAGATCTTCAGATCCTCTCGGGTCACAAGTAGAAGAGCTGCAATTGTCTGTGTCACTTGTTACACATTTTTTTTTATATATATATATACCAAGAAAACTATTTTTTAAAGTGCTGCAGCAGAGCAAAGTGGAACTGTGTACATAGCCTCCTCATGATTCAGTTTTGTTTACTGATCTATCTTGACGCACACAATTATTAAGGCCTTTATGTTACATAGTGATACTAATGATTAAACTCTTGCAGAACTTAAATGTTATATTCACTACTGTTCACATTCGCAATATTAGTGTGTATTTTCTGTTATGTCAAACTGCAAATTATATATTATTCTCTCTTGTCACAGTAGAGTATTTAAAAATCATTAGGAAATAGAACAATGAACTACTGTTGTCTACAGGACAGATAATTCACTGCCAATGTGGAACCATTATGATACTACTCTAGAGATTTACTGTGGAAGACATGTAGTTATGTGAGCTATGACTGTGTGTCAGTGATACTTGTCAGTGGAAAATGGAGAGTGTTGCCCTGCTATTGAGACCCTTTAATATGACCAGTCAACCTTGCAGTGACTGGAGTCTGCATTTATCTGCATGGAGGGCTACTGTAGCAAACGTCTCTAAATGGATGCACCACTCTTTTTTTTTTTCTTGGCTTGTTATCTCACAATTTGCACATTGACAACTACGCTATTTCATTCCCTAATGGCAACCACTACTGTATATACATGAGCAGTCAAAAGTTTGGACACATTTTCTCTAAGTAACTGTTAAAGAAACAGTTAAATGCATTTAAAAAGTAATGTTTTTTATATACACTTAGCAGAGCAGAAAGGTAAACGGGGAAATGCAACTGATGTGATAAAATAATGCTCTGTCTCTTTTGAACTACCAGCATGAGTTGACATGCCATCTTTAATCAGCTTAGTAGGTGTGTATTTGTGGTATTTGTCAGTGACTCAAAATGTGGTTAATCTGCCTCTGTTAATTCCTCCTTTTTCCACCAAATGAAACTTTTGCTTCCATGTTAAAGGCAACATCTCTTTTTTTTCACTTTTTAAATTCAAAATGGCTGTAATTTCTGTTTTGCACAGCTCTCAAAGTATTCCTCTGAGAAGGCATTCAATCTGATTGGTTATAGAAAGCTTAACAGAGAGGAGAAATTGCCAGAAAGACTTACTGTTAAATAACTTAATGTGTAATTATGAGGACACGTGTACATGATAAAGGAGTCTAACCAAAATAAATAACCATTGCTATAAAGATGAATCATATTAGATAGCACTACGCTTCACCTCCCTGTACTGAATGTGTTTGTCAGTTAGTTTCAACTTGTGACCCCTCACTCCTGTTCCTCTTTGCAATGTCATGTTGCTTTTAAAAATGTGCATCTCACACAGCTAATTGCCAGACAACTTTTACATTTTCGCTTTTACACAATTACAGTTTCTTTTGAAGGCCTGCGGCAGCACTCTCTGCCTCTGATTGTTGTTTTTTTTCTCTGCCTCCCAAGTTGTGATGGAGTTTCTTTTCATCTTTCAGACAGGTCACTATTAGTACTGCTGTGCTGTGTTGTGTTGTGCTGTGTTGTGCTGTGTTGTGTAGCTACGCCGTTATCCTGGGTCAATGTTTTTCATTTTTTTCATTTTTTTCTCCCACACACAGTTTTTTCTGGTTCAGGCAGAAAATCAACGTGACAGCAGCACTCTCATTCACCTAGGCAGAAAGTTGTCCTTAGAGAGAATAGAGAAAGTTTTACTTTAGCCTGCATTTATTTCTATATTGACATCGGAAAAATGGTTGTCAACAAGAGCATCCAGACCTTGAAAATGGTTTACAGCGATCCAGATCTGGTTGCCAGGCGCAAGCCCTGGAGTGGTTTGTGTGTTTTCACCAACTTCTACCAGAGGCCTGGGAGGTTCAGGATTCTGTGCAGCAGGATACTTTTGGTTTGCTATTTAGACATAATATCCATAATTTAAAGTCCCCCTCTAGTCAAAAATATGTTTTTCTTCTTGTTCCTACAGTTGGATGTTTGAGCTTCACTGTGCAGAATGATGTATGTGCAGAGTTTGACACTAGAAAGACGGCTGTTTTCACATTCAGCTGCTGAAAGTGGAAAGTTTCTCTGTGCTCATTGAAAATCCGATTTTAAGGGGCGGGCCTAAGAACATGATTTATGACATCACAACCAGTTTTGGAAACCAATCCTGGTCCAATTGAAGAAGGCTCCAGTGCACTAAGAATTGACTTTTTAGTGAAGTAGGAGACGTGTTGTCTCCAGCAGTTATCTGACATGCTTTGGTCAAAGTACCACAAGGATCAAGCACCACAGCAGCCTTCTCATCCTGTCTAAACAGCACAACGGGTTTGAGTGCCTCTCCCACCCACCTCACCCCCCTCTTCACGGGGTGTGCCGGCTACCATGGCAACTGTTGAACATAAACCCCGGAGAAACATGGCTGCCAGAGAAAACATAGCGATGCCCATGAGTGGTGCAGCAAACACACCAAACGCCTCGTGTTACACACACGAGTTTGACCACAGGATCATTTGTGTTTATTCGCCCCAAACAGACAGTGAGCAACGGCAGGCACTGACTAGTCCCCAACCAGCACTGTGATGTTACTGAAGCTCAGCCTGAATGAACCCAAAATAAACTTAGATTTTTCCTGTGATTTAATTGCAATAAATGGATCAAATGGATGCCGAAATAACTATATCATGATGCCATTCTGTAAAAAGTCTGAATTCATGCTTTGTCAGGTCTGTCTGCCCGACGACAAGCAAACAACTTTTAAAATACTTGTCTTCTGACTGGAGTTCAGATCGATCAGGGCTATGCTAACATTGTAGGTGCCCCATCCACACTTAATATAATGTCATCTAAAGCAGCAACGTTATTGTTTAAACACATACTGTATAAACTCACCAGCATTTGAGATGTTTATTATTGATGACAGCAGCTGAGGTGGTGTGTGACTCCAGTGTTAGCTTAGCTCCGGGTAGGTTGAGAAGCAAGTTTGAAGATAAATCCACTTAATCCCAAAAGTTTAAAAAACAAACTCCTCTTCTCAATTTAAACTCTTTGTTTTACAACAGCCTTCAAGCATTACAGGACACTAAAAAATACACTTACACAAACTTGGTTTCCAAAAGTGCAACGCTAGAACACACTTTACTCTTCTTTCAGCTTTCGGGTCTGTTACTTTCATTAGCTTCTTGAATCATACCTTTTGCAATTTAAAAAAAAAAAAAAAAAAAAAAAAAAAAAGCAACAGCATGTTTATGTCTGTTTTTTTTTTTGCCTTTTTGTCGTGTGGTGTAATCCTAGAAAACGCTGACAGGACAGTTTGTTGCTGGGGCTTTTCTGTGAGCAGCCCCCTGCTCGTTCCAGGGGACGGGTTTGCTGGTGGTTGTGACTGAACGCTTGTACTCTGCGTGCTCTATTGGGTGACAGTGTTTCAGGCGATGAAATAAGTTCATGCTATTTCTCATTTTAGTTGGCAAACGTTTTCGGCAGTGTTTACAATATACGCTCCACTCTGTTGCGAGTCGTACTTTAAGTAGCCAAAGTACCGCCACAACACCGACGTCTTTTTACCTTGTTTATCTACAATATCTCCTTTGCTGAGCTGTCGCTCTCTTCGTCGACACTTGATGACGACACTTGACTCCTCTGAAGGAGCACTCGCTGCTTTCATGACTCTCTTGTATAATTAAAACAGTAATAAGTGGTTTGTTCAGCTAAGTCAACCAATCGTGCTGTGGGCGTGGACTGTTCATTCTTAAAATACTGTCATATGATTATTTACAAATAGCTTTGTTCCTGTGATTTGCGGTTGTGCATTGTCAGGCAATGTTTCCTATCGACGTCCTGTTGACGTTTCTAATTTTCTTAGTGTATGAGTGTATATGTCGTCTGTATGACCCAGCCCTACTCTCTTCTTGTTTCTAGACATTTCTGCGATTTCTTCCTACATGTTTCCATTGTCCCACTCCTTAGCCCACCAATGTGTATCAGGCTATTTATTTGTTTTTTGTTCTCAATTATTTGTTCTTCTGGATGCTCTCCCTGCCGTGACCATACGAGTCTGTCCCATGGATAGTTAGGATGTAGTTATGCATGCTGTAATAATTCCTTTTTAATTGTTTTAACTTGTACAAAACACTGTTAAAACATCTTGTAGACCTGCAGCATAATTTCTGAAGGCATGACTCATAAGTCTAGTTCAGCACAGACATTATAGACGGCCTGATGCATCATCCATCCCGTTAGAACTGGGTTTGACTGTCATTTCATTTATTCCTGTATGATCAACCAAAAACAACATCTGCCTACTCAGTTTTGCCATCGCAAGGCTTGTACTTATCCATGTCCCAGTTCAGCATATGTGTGTTTATGTGCTGACTTTTCCATCTCTCCAATTCAGAGGTTTCAAGGGAGTGGGCGACTTAAAGCTAGTTTTTTTTTTTTTTTTTTCTGCTGGAGGCTCTGGAACTTATTACAGTGAGAGGCATTTTCATAAACGGGCCATTCAGCTTCCCCGGCATGGCACTGAATGGGACACACTGTCGCCAGGAGAAAGAGAGTTAATGTGGGCTAGTTAGTCGTGAGACGTCCCCATTAGGAAGACTGGTGTTCTGAAATGTGTAGTTACTCGTACTACTGTTTTGTATTATATTACTGTGTTCATTTAGAGTTCAAAGAATACCACTAATATTCAAACTTACAGCCTGTCTCCTTTTATCTTTGTGTAGTTAACATTTCTTCAAGCATTTTATGAAGCATACTGTATTCAAGGCTTATTTAGCTAATTTTACAGTGTTTACAGCTTGGAAATGACTGTTGTCTCGCCCTGCAAAGACTCTCAGGAAAAAGAGGTGTGGGCATGACAATAAAGTCCAAAAAAGTATTTATTTTTCAGCACAATAAAATAATAAAACTGATTCTAAATTTAGACTTTATGGTAACCAACCAAGTGAAAGTGTTTTTTCATACGACATGAAGATGAATGGCAAAACATGACTCCCCCTGACTGTAGAAAAATGAGCTATGCTGACTGTGCAGACCCCAGCAGGAATAATGTAGAGCTGAGGGGCCACCCAGATGATTGGCACAAACTTCATGAGTGTTCAGGAGATTTTCATTTCAATGAAAATTGCACTATATATAAAATGTATTATTAATATTACCCTTTAAATTGCTTTGGAATAGTTTCTCTTTCAGTCCCTGGCTTACTTATAGTAAAGCTATAATTTAATTTGGACTATTTTTAAGCGTGGATTGTGTTTGTTAACTGTTTGTGAGTATTGTAAGTCAGAGTGAGGAGGAAGACATTTAGTATTCATTACAACTTTTTATCTTCAGTCTAAGCTGAGTTCATTCACTGTATTAAAGATGAGATTAAACACCTACTGTGAGAATTAACAGTACACTATCTCCTCAAATCGAAATTTTAATCTATACTGATGTGTCTGCCCAACAGCAAGTCAAAACACATGCAGTATATGTAACTTCCAGGAAAATATCCCCTTTTCCAATATGGTGCTGTCAGTATCCCTAAATTATTTCATCTCTACATCACTCTGTGGCACTAATCGGTCTCAGGGCAGGCTGCCTCGAAAGAAACAGGCCATGGATGTGATTAGGATATGATTATTACAGTCAAGTCGTGATGTCTGTGAGGAACTAAATAGAGGCACACACACACACACACACACACACACACACACAGCTGAGATCTGAGAGGCGGAGGACATTTGACCTGGAAAAGGCTTTAATCTGCAGCTGAAGAACTCTGATGTTTGATCAGGATTATCATGTTTACTGCTATATGGGTCCCAGGAGAAGCTGTCAGCCAGACATCTTGTTTTTCGCTCTTTGTATAGCCTTAAACAGCTCAGTTTTTTATTTTTTTTATTTTACTTTATTATATTAATAGTTTTGTCATGTCAATAGTTACTGATGGTCATTCTCATTTTATTCCACAGGTTTCCCAAGAAAGCAAACAGGTAAGAGTCTTTATTTTCTCATATTTTATTGTAGAGACACATTCATGCTTATGGGCGGGTTATCCTGTGGCCACAAACACGCACACACACCAGTGGTTTACATACACAGAGCTCCAGATGAAGGAAATGAGGCAGGTTTTACTAGGGTTGGTGTGCTGCAACACAGAAGTCTTCAGAGTTTGGACCAAACATACCCTCTCCTCTCTCCCCCCCCCTCTAACTCATGTACACACACATATATACACACACAGTGAGGGACAAAGGGGTCCCTCTTCTAAGGGCGGCCCATCACTGCCTTTCACTGTGAACAGAACAGTGGCCTTTCACAGTTGGGGCCGGTATAGGCAGAGGCAGCCATACATAGCCTGCCGAGGTTCAAGCCGGAGTCTGGCCTTGTGGCACCTCCTCTGAGGAGCGTCCTTTCTCTGGCCCTGCTCTCTGGGCACTCAGCAGAGCGGCTCCACATCCTCTCTGGCTGTCACATTATACAGTAGACACACTCAGCGTGATTCATACACTAGGAGGTCCTCTTGCCACATTATTCTCAACGCTGAAGTGAACAATTGCCGGTTCTGTGTGTTGCTCTAATTCCTCCTGAACCTTCACTGGCTTGCAGCTTGTGGTGCACATAGAAGTACAACAAGACGCATGCATTACGATGACATTTCCTGTAAAAAATGCTACATAGAAAAGACTATAGTGTTGTATGTGAAAGCACATGCTGGATAGATGCCAGTTTTGCCACTTATTTGAGGTGAGATAACCTGTTTCTCATTGTTGTTCCTCTTTCTCTAGAACCAGCAGCATTCTCAGTAAAGACCACCCCCCAGACAAGAAACCCAAAAGTGACAAAACCTCACTTCCCTCCAATGAGTTTGACCCTACAGGTAACTTCCCACTTTCACTCTCACTCTTGTTCCGTTTTCATTCCTTTGCTCACTCTTTTTTTATTTTCAGTCACTCTGCCTTTTTTTTCCATCCTGTCCCTCTATCTCTGTATGCATCATTTTATCTGACTGCCTCATACTTTTCTGTCTGTCCCACTCACCCATTTCTCCTCCCTCCTTCTCTCTCTCTCTCTCGCTCTCTCTCTCTCTGTCTCTCTCTAACACACACGCAAACACAGTCTTCTGAAAGAATTGTGCTGATGATGGTTTGCACAAGGCATGCTGGGATGGTGAAAGGTGTTGTGTGTATCTTGTTCTATGCTTTGTGCTGTCTTTGAAAACTTGACATTCATTTTTACTTGTGTGGTCTGATCTCAGATGGGGGTTATCGCTGAAACATGACAACTTATGTTAAATGTGTGTTGGAATCATTCTTTTTGAAATAATTCAACTAATGGACAATATTATATGTGTTTATTGTCTAAGTCATAGCTGCAATATATTAACTTTTGCTTTACATGCTGCACATTTTTAAGCCAATAAACACAGAAAGACCACAGGACCTTGCAATCTGCAGCTGCATGTTTAATGTTCACATGGTTCTTGCAGTTTTACATAAGTCAGTGCACTGTGGGGTTTTGTATGCGCACAAGTTTTTGGGTGGTCTCTATGCATACTTGAAGGGCACAAAAAGCCTCTAAGCCCGTTATGCACTCCAGTTTCAAGTTTATTGCAGGGTGAGATTGTTAAGGTTCAGAAACAGACTAGTTTGATATGGTGACACTCCTTGTGGTATTTGTCAACGATCAGGGCAGTATGATTTGAGATATGGCCAAAGCTTCTGTATTCAAAACAACACAGAAAATCCTCTGCACCACATGGTGGCTTATCTCTGTATGATGCAACAAAACAGAGACAATAAGTGTTCTCTGAGCGGTTACACAAGACATGCACTCTGTTGTCTGTAGGTGTGTAGCACCACACTAAAAATCTTTTTCCGTGTATTTTTCTTTGGAATAATGCAGTGATCAAGCAAATTACACAGTAGACACAGAGAAGCTGCTTTATTACACTGAAATCTACATCTTTCGGTCCTCCTTAGATTACTACTTCTAGACACGATTCATGTTAGAATTTTCTGACCTTTTGCATGCCTGCATGGTGTTAGTTTGTAAGTCTGTCTTTTTTTGGTTATCTGCTAGTTGCATGAACTCTTTAACAATCTTTTCCCAGATTATCTCCTGGTTGCACTTTCTGCCTTAATTTCAAAGTGGTTTGGGTTTATTAGGGATGGGCACGAGCTGTCAGATACTCTGGAAATGCATGTTAAAACAGGCTTCTGAGATTCACGCCCCCAAATGAATGGGTTAAGCGCAGCCATTCATTCATTCATCCATACCTTAAAATATACTGGACATTTTTAAGAGTCGTTTAGGCTACTTATTTTGATCAGTTGGACCAAGACTGGTTCTTCCTATGTTATTAGCTGTCATCTATTTTTAGCGTCATCTCCTTTACCACAACTTGTAAAACCACTTTTTGGTGTACACAGACAGACCTCTAATTGCACTAAGTATAACTGCAGTTGCATCAGCTGCATATTCAGTATGCTAAAATTGATTTCAAATGGAATATGTTTAAGCCCTAATAGCAGCACTCAACTCAGTATTCAAGTGTCCAGTTAGGTACAGACATTTTAATAATAATCCAATATTTGGTAATACTTTATTTTACAAGTCCTTTAATTTTATACTAATTTCCTGGAAATTTTAATGTAATTTTTTAGTAATTTGGTTCATTTTTAGGACATTTTTCATTTTTTAAAATATAATTTATATTTTTAAATATAAAATGCCCCTAAACAGCTTATTTTATGGTGATCATATAACCATTTTAATACAGGATACAAAGTTTGAAAATGGGTCCCTTGTTACTGAAGTCATGTTGAATTGGTAGAGGGGCAATTACAGTATATATGTACCTATAGGAGCATAGGTGTTTTTAAAAAATAACACCTACACATGTTCCTTTATCCTGTGTATTTTCCAATCCAATTTTTAGTGACTGCGCTCCTGCCTGTCCAAACCATTATGTTTTATTAATTACCTATTTGTTCATTTAATTTTTCTTCTCCCATGATTATTTCTCCCTCATGATTTTCTCTTTCCTGTTTTGTGTTTCCTTTCCTTGTGTTGGTTTATGTTTTGTTTGTGCGTGCGTGTATGTGTGTTTGTATGCTACTGTGCTGTCTGCGTGGTGGGGGCTGTGAGCAGAAGCTCTGGTGGTGCAGAAGAGTGGCAGCAGCAGTGTGCTAGCAGAGGGGAAGCCTGAGTCCTGTGGTAAGATGCTCCTGCTGGAATGGCTGGTGTGACAGCTGCATCTATACATTCTTCAGACTCTGTTGTGAAAATGCCTCTAGATGTTTGTTTGAAACAGGGTGACAGCAGAGAGTTGTATTTTTTATTTTTAATGATTATGATATCAGGCTGTCATGTCAGAGCTAGATGCCCCTCGGAGTTGGATGCAGAATCAGCGCCAAGAGATCAGCTCAAGTGTGATACATCATGATGTGATTCACCTGCTTTTTATGTACGAACAGTTAAATTCATGCTTAAGAAGAACCAATAGACACTTTGGAATGAACGTTTAGAAATTAAGAGACACTTTCTCTTTTTCTACAATTATCCATTTCAAATTTAATAAGTTAAGTGATTGTCCAAATATTCAACATTCAGCTCAGACAGAAAATAATATTCACGTTTACAAAGACTTACTGTTGCTTAGAGTAACACCAAAGGCCCACTGAACAATGTGTTGAGTGGTGTGTTTTTCAGAATCTATACATTGGCGGGGTCATTAGAAAACCACGAGACAGAAATAGTGTTATGTAATGTGAGATGTCCTCTAACACAATTACATCGAGTGGGTGTCTGGTCTCACCTGTGGTGAATTGACAAAACAAATTCTTTAGGCAGCCATCAGAACCGCCGGCCACTGCTGATCACTGTCTAGTCTCTGTCTAGGACACAGTTTATCAAGATAATCCTCTGCCATTATATTCAACAAAGCACGGGAATCTTTTATCTGTCTGAACCAGTTATTTCCATTGTGTCTGGTCTTCCACCAGTTTAAAACATTCACAGATGAAAATCCTTTATTGCAGAGCAGCATTTGAAGCTCTAGGTACTTAGACTTTTAGATTTAAGAAAAGCAGCCTGACCTTTGTATGCGGTATTCTAATGACTTGGGTTTCTTCTTTTTGTGATTGTGGGGCTGAGGGTGCTCTGTCAGTATTAAAGGTCAGTTTATTCTCTAGAGTACATTTCTTCATTTTTCAGCAAAGGGTGCTGATTACGGATCAGTTAAACCTCTGAATAATACATTAGTTTAGATAGATTAACCTGATCAATGATCACGTCAGCACTCTCACTCCCTGTGGTTCATAAAATACCAACCAAGATCTCTAAAAATAAACTAAGAAACAGAGCAAAAGATCAACATCTAGAGGCAAATTCACACCAGCTCTTTAACCCATATGGCTTCATCTGTTTCCCTGACACCCCTGCCCTCTCCCCCCTTTCCCTTCCCCCCCTGCTCTCTCAGCTCTACCTCTCTACTCTCCTCCCCCCAGCCTGGGGCTTTTGCCTCCCCTAACCTCTCTCCATCTATTAGCTCCTGTTCCTTCCACTCTCCAACCCCCACCCCACCACCGCCCTTGTCGATCTACTCACCTTTCTGGCTGATGCTGCACTGGCCAGGAAATCTCAGACACAACAAGAAACTAGTTCAAGGGTCACCTCACATAGTTTGGGTCATTTAAAAAATCTGCTTTATAGATAGATGTTTGATTTTAAGATAGCTTGCTATTATTGGAAAATCCACACACTTCTTGTTCTTAACAACATGAGACTATTTGAGCAGTGTAGTCAGTATCAGCCAGACATTAGATAAGCTCTAATCTCTTCTTGCCACGCAAATGAAACACTGCATAAAGAACCTGAAAAGCAATGTTGCTCCTTCTAGCCTGTGAGACAACAAACAAGTGTCTGGGATGTGAGATCAATTTCAAATATCACCTGACGTGAAAGGATTATCAAAAGTATTTACATTTGAAAGAGTTTTATTTTTTATGTTGTCAGCAAATGAGTTTGTTGCTAAAGTAAAATTTCAAGTTTTTAAAACATCTCCAAAAGACATAAAGCCCCCCTTAAAAAATGTTGTCTCTTTAAATTTGTTTTCTGGTCAGCTTTGATGGATTATATGATGATGTTTTAAATGAGGGGTCTGCTCCCATATCCCCATATCCCTCTGTGAAACCTCCAAAAAGCAAATAATTTTCATAGACTGCATCCACCGCTAAATGTCATTATTGTCACTCAACTGAATCCCCTCATAATACATGTTGTAACTTATGTAAAATACTGTGTTTGCCATTTTGTACAGGGGTGAGGTTTAGTTTTATATTTCAAAAACTTTGCAGTTGATGCATGTCTTCAGTGAGTTAAGTACATTCTCACTAATGTCTTCCTGGTCCTTTTTGAAGACGCTGTTATGTCTTTCTGTCCCGTCTGTCTCACTTGCAGGTCTGGTCCAGCGATGTGTAATCATCCAGAAAGATGAAAATGGCTTTGGGCTCACTGTCAGCGGTGACAACCCGGTGTTTGTGCAGCTTGTCAAAGAAGGTAAGGCGGAGTCTCAAACTTTAAAGGAAGAAGAAAAAGATGTTAATACAATGAGTGCTGCTGGTCTAAGCCGTTGTAATAGAGATGTGGGCTCCTTTTTCATGCACTGACATCAAACTGTCATGGTAGTTTGCTCTGAACTCACAGATAAGAGGAGTAATTGGGACTCGGCAACCACCACCACTCTCACACTTACTTGGAGTAGTCACCATTGAAGCCACTGACTGTACATTTCCTCCTCAGTATTTTCAGAGTAGCTGCATCTTCTGCTTTATCATGTTGTGTTTTAAAGAGGGGACTTTGACAGGATACTTATGTGATCCCTGGCAGTCTCTCACTGTCTGTAGAGGATGATGTGGGTTGTTATCAGGTCACAGAAAACATTACACGGTCTGTACAGTAGTGTAGAAAGACAGAAGAGGAAGGAACTGATGAAGGACTTTTGTTGCACTGTCATCAGGGCTTGGCAGTTTTTAACTATTCCTGTATGGCTCCCCATTTGTGCTTTTGTCACGGACTCAACGCCAAGAAAAATCTACTTAGTCTCATCTGAATAATGCGTACAGCTTCTTGTTCTTTTTATTGTAAGTTAGAAACAAACTAAATTCATCTTTAGTATCTTGTTGCAGATTTTCCCATGCCTGCAATTTTAAATCGTTGCTCTGAAAACCTCAAAAACCCGATATCTAAAAATCCTTTAGCCACCATTCATCAGTCACATCCCCTTTTCTGCATTTAGACTAACTCTTCAGTCAAGATTATGTCTTTCATTCAGTGACACAAATTCCTATACTGACCCAAATGATGTAAAGAATTCCCATAAAGACCCAAAATGCAGATCATAAGCAGTGTATTAGTAAAACTGTATTTGGTTTACAAAATGCTTCAGTTGTTTGCTGCTGACTATAGAGTCAGACCTGGATCTCATAATAACCTGTCTCATGCCTAAATCCCTTTGTTTGGGGTGGAGCTGTGAAACAGGTCCTTCTTGTAATATAACCACTGTTATGGTCTTTCAAAATAGCACTCAAATAGTCACTTTGCCACATCTGGTCTGTCAATGCTATATGGCGTTGCCATGGTATTCGTTGTGCAGAAATATCAACAATTTCACCATGAAGCTGTATGTCTTTTGTGTGTTCCCCCCCCCTACCATTTTCCCCTATCCATTTCATTCTTCCATTAGTTCCATTTCTTTCCTCCCTCCGCTGTTTCTTTAACGCTCTTTTTCCTTTGTGTTTGCCAGATGGGGCTGCTATGCGGGCAGGTGTTCAGACAGGAGACAGGATCATCAAGGTATTGTGTTTATCTGCTTCACTGTCTTTAAACTGCTAACGTCACTGTTTCCTAGTCTAAGGCCAGTACAGAGGATGTAGGCTGCCACCTTATGGTCAGTCGGTATTTCTACTCTTTCTGCTGGAATTGGGAATGAAATTGGATGTGAGATTAAAGGTTGGCCTTGAATGGAATATTTTGATCTTTGCATCTGGTTTTTATTTCTCATAATACCATTTCTGTCTTCCAGGTTAACGGGACCCTTGTTACACATTCTAATCACATTGAGGTGGTGAAGCTTATCAAATGTAAGTTCTCTTTTTGCAGAAGTGTGCTTTTTGCAAAAGGTTTGAGCAAAAGCAAAATGTGAACAATTAACCTTGATGTAAATCCAATGTGTCTTTTTGATTTTTCTATCTTAGCGGGCTCCTATGTGGCCCTCACAGTGTTGGGGCGCCCTCCAGGGCTTGCCCAGATCCCTTTGTCTGAAGCAGAGTCTGAAATGTTGGGCCTTAGCATTTCCTCTCCAAACTCCCCAGCAGCAGAACGCCCCTACAGTCCTCAGGACCGCCTCTTCTCCCCACAACCACCATGGGTACACAAGGACATCAGTTACTTCTCTTGCCTATTCCTATTTCCTTCCTATTTCTTGACTGTTTCTGTTTCACCATGGTTATCTATGTCTTTGTCTTCCTTCTAAATGTGCTTTGATTTTTGTGGTGGCATCAATTTTTCAGAATGCTTAAATATTTGTTAAATGCATCTGTTTTAAATCTGTTACTTGCCTAAATGCTTTTCATCTGTAGTCCAATACACATTTCTTACATATGTCATTCACCTATTTTTCCCCTTTTTTTTCTCCACAGGATGAGAATAGCAGCGTCTGCAACCAGAGGGTTGACATCTTGCAAAAGATGCTCTCAAAAGAACAGCAGGAGCTGCAGGTTAGCATAACAATCACTGTCACATACTGTCTTCTCTCTATTGTAATAGTGTAATCATAGCTAGGTGTTGGCAAGAGTGAATTAATTTGCCTTTCTTCCACAGTTAGGTATATTTAAACCCTGGTATGGATTTTTGTATTACTATCTGTGTTTAAAATCATCTGTTTCTAAATAGAACATTGCTTTAGATAGGAGGCAGGAAATGTTTATAACTGAACAAAAAGCATCCCACACTTCATCCCAGAGTCTAAACATTAAACAAGAGAATATAGTATGACCTGTAAAAGCTACTATTGCTTCTGATCTCTTGTTTTGATTTCACCCCTATTGCTGTCCAGGCCATGAAGGAGGAGTACAGCAGAAACCCCTCCCCCAAACTACTGAAAGACATCCAGGAAGCTAAGAAACACATTCCTCAGCTGCAGGGTCAGCTCTTCAAGGCCACTGGGGCAACACAGGTATAGCAAATAACCTCCCTTTAACTAACTAACTCCCTCCATGCACTCGCAAATCTAGCCCAAAGAATAGAGTATCTAGGGACACTGACATACCAGCAACATCCAAGCAGTCATTGTGTGATTTTTGTGGAGAGCATTTAGGGATCGTTCCAGACAAACATTAATCCTAATCTCATCAGAGGATTAGGCTTTCTCTGTGGGAAGCCACTCTTTTGTGTCTGTGTGACATCTTATTTTATATACATCACTCACTGTGCCCTTCTGTTATGTACAATGACATATTAGTCTGCTCTCTGCATTTTAAAAAGAAAGTTAGATTTTATGAGATTACCCCCTTAATATAGTGACAGATTTATACATTTATTGATTGATTGATTGGTTTATATAACACTCTTAACCTGTGTTTAAACATGTTTCATTATGGACTTTGCAAATTTCGCTGTTATGTAATCAGCTTGTTCATAATTAGTAACAAATCTCGTGTTTGCATGAATCTCTAGGAGGCTGTTCCAGGTGGAGATGCAGATGATGGTAGCATGTTTGAGACAGAGCACACTCACTCCTCTAAGGGAGACAACAGTACAGACCTGTCCTGGACCAGCACTCCTGTAAGTTCTCAGCTCAGCACTACTAATCAACAGTAGGCAATGGATCCATGGCATTATGATAAATGAATTGAATTAGTTTTACTTTCCATACCACCTGCAGATTTCTCGTGGATTTTGGCCCGGATCTCCAGAGGGTTTGTGCCCAAGGGAGTCATCCTGCCCTAGCCCAAAGAGCACACCCAGGAACAGCTTCAACTCCTGCCACTCCCCAGACGTAGAGGACACCACTGACCTGGTAGCTATATTCTTTGGCCTTGTGCAAATTCTCCTCAAGAAATGTACTTATTTACTTACTAATCTTGAGAAACAGGTTTTTTAAGTGCTCTTGTCAGTCCCGGTTGAGCTTCTCTTTATGAAAAATAGTAATTCCACAATATACCTTGTCTTGTCCCCAGGACTCTCTGTCCCCTACCACAGTCAGCAGTCCCTCCTCCTCTCGCCTCGTCTCGCAGATCATTGGAGCTGAGGACGACTATTTTGATTCAGACCAGGAGCAGGTATTTTACCACATGGCAATATTGACACCTGTGTCATTCATAATATCACTAAACTCAGCTGACAAATACAAAATATATTTTAATAGTCACAAACCTAACTTTGTGGGAAAATAACACAAGATTGCAAACAGTTGTACTGATTGTTTTTCAGACAAACGGCCAGTGTAACAGCTTTAACAGCATTGAGCAGCTCAAGTCTCGGCCCGCCCACCTCGCAGCCTTCCTGCATCATGTCATCTCTCAGTTCGACCCTGCTCCTGTGGTAAGACCTTCTTCCTTCACACCTTGTTGAAAATTCTTTGTTTTTAATTTCCTGTTTTCTTGCAGCCCGGCAGACTCTACAGCTCACTTTTAATCTTGTGTCCCCAGCTGTGCTACCTCTATGCTGACCTCTACAAGCAGACCAACTCCAAAGAGACCAGACGGGTGTTCATGGACCTCCACACCTTCTTTATTGACCGGGGAGCAGTAAGTACACCTTATGTTCACCACAGAGAAACACAGGGAACATTGTAAGGTCAGACTTATTCACTGTTCATCTGTCTGTCCGTCACACATGATGCACACAGTACGCCACTCATTAGATTTGAACAAAAACTGAGAGAATGTTGGAGGTCACTACACTGCTTCTTTAAAATGACACTAATTAGACCAAAGAAAGCGCAAACATCTGTCGTCTTTTTATCCTCCACAATATATTTTGATATAATATGGAAAATGCACAGTACCAAAGATTTATACATGTAGAGGAGGGTGATACATTTATTATTGATTGGCTATTGCATCATTCAGAGCTTATGATCAGCTTGTTCTATGATCTGCATTCACATTAGCATATATTAAGAAGGATTTAGTTGATTGTGTTTTTCTGCACATCAATATATTCACGTTTCTCTTTGTTCCAGTTTGTTGTTGTGTATTAAACAGTTTTGTTTTTGTTGCAGAATTTAAAAGTCGCTGTTCCTGAATCCATCTCTGCTGATCTCGGTAAGTATTTCAGGCTTGGCTTTTGCTTCATTTGGTTTTCTGCCCAGTGATATTATGAGTAGGTAGTGATTTTTTTGTTATGGTTACCTTTTGAACTTCTGTTGGCTCCCTTCAACAATTTGGCTATCCTCATTATACAGTCACTGTGTTGCTTACATACTCAGCCTTTCACACTTATGACTAAGGTGTTAAGAAATCTGATGGTCTCTGATGGTTCGGAAAGTATTGCTTAACTTTAATAGCATAATAATCATAGCTTTAATAGCTTTAATAATAGTATTTAGTGTGCAGATGTCAGAATGAAAGATTTGGGGTACACGATATGTGACGGTACAGTAAAATGAGCGCATGTGTTTGCAGACCGGCGGCGGACAGAATTCATCCCAGAGGAAATACACAGACAACATGTTCAAACACTGCAGGACTCTTTACTCCCTGACATCCTGAAGAACCTTGAGGATTTCAGGTAAACATCTCAACTCTAAATTTTTATTTTTAAGGTGTGTTGGGTTAAATGAACAGCCCAACTGGAGAACTTGAGATCAATTCACTCATCAAAAAAAATAAAAATGATAAAAACAAAACTATCTAGCTTAGTGCACTGCCACCTATTTAGCCATTATCAACCTGATCACAGTATATGATCCAATGTGTTTGTACCTGCAGGCAGAAGCGCAGTATGGGCCTAACAGTGGCTGAGGTGGAGTTGGCTAGACTGGACCAAGAGCGAGTCAGAGACCGTGTCACTCTCGAGCGTGAGCGCTCATATGCTGAAAATATCATCACCAAGATAGAAGATATCCTGTAAGTAACACATACACACGCCGACACATGCCACTCATACAGACAATGCTGCTCAGATGCACAGAATCTCAATTTTGTAATGATTACTGCCCACTGAGATATTTTTACTTTGTATTGTTTATAGGGTGACTACTCAGACCACAGAGGAAGAGAAATGGTAAGCAAACTTAGATTGTGGAGCAACTGGTTAATTGATGTAACAAGCATATCTCAAAGCATCTGAAGGGGGATCATTTACAGCTGCAAGGGCTTTCACAGTCCCTCTAACCATCTGTGTCTTCATTACATTTATAGTCTGTAATGTGTCTTAGAATAATCTAAAAGAATCTAGTGACGTTGTGAAGATGAATCCAGATTAAAAACACGGGCATTTACGTACTCCTATAACTGCCACAGGGTAAAATGTACCTGTATATGAAATGCATTTATTTTCACACGGTTTATGTTTAAACATTCTAAGTTTGCTAGGCAACGGGATTCATTGGAGAGTGTGATCTGTCATAATTAATTTATAAAAAGAGCAGAGGAGAATGACCTTCCAAAAAACCTTCGCCAAGTGCCTGAAATGCAGGAGAGCTGTTTGTGGAAAATTCACAGTCAAGGTGCTGAATGTCTACTCAGAGTCTTGTTTGAGGGACACGTATAATCACGTGTTCAAATGAAGATTATTTAGCCTACTCACAAACGTTCATTGTGTGTAAAGCTTGTTTTTAGTTAATTAATTAATTATTCCTTTTTGTTTTGCCATGTTACTGTTTATTGTTTATAGGCTATTTAGCCTCATTTGTCCGTTGCCTTACTCTGTTTTCATGAACAGAACACCAAGAGAAATATATAAGCCTATTTACATCCTGATGTTATAAATTTAAAAAAGCTTTAATGGTTACCTCAAGTTTCTTGGTGATGTTCTCTTATTCACACATGGTTGAAATGCCTAAATTAATAATCTATTAGGTGAAGTTGTGCACTTGACTTTGTCGATTTCGTTGTGACATTAAATCGCCCATAAGTGCGGTGGTTGTTTATTGTTATTATTATGGCTCATTATTGTCCATTTGGGGTATTTAGGCTACTTTGGTCATTTAAATAGCATGAGTTATCTCATTATGTGATGAATGTGGTTGTATAATAATATCACACCACCCAAATATGCACATAGTTCCTTTTAAAACCCATTTTCCCTGTAATGTTAGACTTATTTATACTGACGGCCATACAAAGAAATTAGTGCTCATCAGACATTATAAAACAAGAGGATCAAAACACAGGTGATGATTAAACAAACTCATTTTGTGACTTTAGACATTAATTTGTGAAAACAACGCCTTAATACAATGACAGTGTATTTTTTAGTATTAGAAATGCAGTAGCCAGGCGCACGGGTACATTTTCCTGTTGGCGGTTTTAGGTATATAGCGGACTGTGGCGGTTTTAGTGTTAAAGAAAACATGTAATTTATGCAGTATGTTTATATTAAATAATTCAAAAGTGTGACTGCTTGAAACAGTCTTGTTTGAAATGCCATATGGTCATAGCATACTCCAGATGGTTTGTGTAGAAATTGTACAAGAAGGACTAGTATGACATATGGTGCAAGTCACAATATGGACACTTATTCTCTTCATATTTTAACATTCTGCTTTTTTCTTGGTTACAATTGAGAAAGGAGCAGCCAAGCTCAAGTGTTGTCACTTTTGTTTTGTATTTAGCACTACAATGCAGTATGTCATCTATACATACATGAAGCACCTTGGTGTGAGGGTCAAGGAACCTCGCAGTCTGGAGTCCAAACGGGTCCGGATCAACTTCCTTCCTAAGATTAAGGTATTTAATTTCTCTTTGTGCCATGGGCCTTCTCTCTCTCTCTCTCTCTCCATTTTTCAGTTACTTGACACTTTGTCTCCTCTTGTTTTTGATGAAATACAGAAAAGCATCAGGACAGAAAAGGAAGGAGAAGAGAAGGTGAAGAAACCCAGATTTCCCAGTATCCTTGGACCTCAGCGTAGGCCCAGCCGCATTGAAGCAGCATCAGGTGAGTTGGATCTGTTAAACAAACCAAAATATCGAGACTAGTTTTAAAGCTTTTTCAAATTCTGACACCACTTCTCTCTATATTCAGTGGGTAAAGCTCTGGATGGTCGCCCTCGGCCTCAGAAACAATTGTCTCAGCCTTCCTTGGGGGCAAGTGAACACATGGAATCTGGTCGTCTAAGAGGCAGCCAATCCAGCGAGGGCTCTGAACTCACACACTCCACATCTGTCAACACCTCATCCCCAAACAGTGCTACCTATAGCTCAGACGCTAGCAGAGACACTGATATAGGTGAGCGACTGAGGCAGTGAATTCAACACTATGTAAAATTAATGTAAAAGGAGAAAGCTGTGGTTTATAACTTCTTGCTTGTCTCTCAGGTGGGACTCCGACCTCAGGCCCCTCCAGGCTGAGTGACGGCCTTCAGTCCGATCCTCTGGATGGGTTGCCGCACCCTGCTTCGCACTTAGACTTGTACAGCCTGGACCAACTGCAGGAAGATGACCGAGAAAGTGACAGGTGCGTTTGCACTCAAATTAGCAGTAACACGTTTACTTCCTTACATTATGAATACTTATTTTATCATTGATTTCTCTGTTAATATTTATTGTAGAGCCCACGAGGGAACACCAAAGACTATAAGAAGGTGAGGATCAGTTTGACATTACTAACTTAAATCCATCTTTAAAAAATGAGTGTAATAATACGCAGGTAAATTTCTGTTTGCCAGATGAAAAGCTAACTTTCTGTCTTGGCTAGGTTTGAGGGACTGGGTGCTGGTGATGTCCAGAGTGAGGATGACCAGGGAACAGACTCGGAGCATGACCCTCCAAACTGGCAGCAGCTGGTGGGTCGAGAGGTCCTTGCGGGTCTCAGGCCTCATGAAATCAAGAGACAGGAAGTCATCAATGGTGAGGACATGGTTTACCACTTCACAAAGTATGACAATGCATTAAAGCATCTTTTTAAGAAAAAGAAAAGCTCACTCTCCAAGTGTTTAAAATACTATTTGTAACAGAATATACTTAAGTGAATAGAAGGGAGAAGCATTTGCTGGGATGTAACCCAAGTTGCTGTCGAATGTACATCATCCTGAGTTTATCTGCCATCTTGAATTAACATCTTGCATTTTGTCTGCAGAGCTGTTTTACACAGAGCGTGCACACGTGCGGATGCTGAGAGTTTTGGACCATGTTTTCTACCAGAAGCTCTCTAAAGAGGCCATCCTGCCTCCTGCTGACATCAAGAACATCTTCACCAACCTGGAGGAGATTCTACAGCTGCATGGTACACACACACACACACACACACACACACAACCTCTCATCTATGCATAACTTCCTAACTATCATTAGGAACAGCTAAAACAAAAAATCCTTGAACGTAAGGTAATAAGAATTTACATAAAATTTGATGTAAAACAAAACAAAAAAATACAACTGAATGATAGAATACATAATTTAACTGTGCATAGCACCCAGCCATTTCATGTTGTATTCTTCATCATTGTTATCTTACACACACACACACACACCCAGAGACGCACACTGACTGTCCATTGGTGCTTCTCCTTTGAATTTCAGTTTCAATAATGGAGCAAATGGTTGCAGTTCGGAAGAGAAATGAGTCTTCAGTAATTGATCAGATAGGAGACGACTTGCTCTCCTGGGTGAGTACAATTCTCAGCCTGAAATTGTATTTCCTCTTTCAAACATTTTCTTATATTGAATAAATTTCAAGATGACTGATGTGGTAGAAAAAAAAAAAACATTGTGCACAAAGAAATTGAACTGTTGCCCGAAATTGCTTTATAGCAAGAAAAAAAATGTCAATGTTGCCATAAGATTGCTTTTCTCAGTCTCACATCTGTTTATTTTGACACATTATATGTACAAGTAGATGGTTATGTGTAGTAAAGAAGGGGTTATTTTTCACACTTGGAGAATTTAACAGTAAATCCTTAAATCTGACACCAAAACCTCGAAAGACAAAGCTTAACCATGGTACAAAAACAACCCTGCCCTTCACTCCTCAGCAACTAGAAATGTTGTCACAGTGGAAGCAAGAGAGTGAAATGGAAGCCTGTTTCTCAGTAAATGGTCATATCAAACAATGCCCTAGATTCGGCTGACATCTCCGCATCTCGATATCATGTCTCATACATTAGATGTGAGATAGCCACATATCAGCTGGCAGCCTTGTCTAAAATGTCTCTGTGGGGGATAAGTAGGGTAAACGGTCCCCTGAGGGTCTGAGCATTGATCTAGCCTACATTTAAACTTAAGCTGGCTCTGCTGCCAGGACTTAAGCCTGGCCCCCTTCTGAGTGTTACTGCTCAATGTAGTGGTTAAATACAAGACATTTCCATGGCAACTACCCCTGACCCACATCGACCGTGTGACTGATAGTCTCTGTCCGTCTTTGCTTCGTCCTGTCCTGGGCTGGGTGGTTACAGTTCAGCGGCGGAGAGGAGGAGAAGATCAAGCAGGCGGTGGGGACATTCTGCAGTAACCAGCCTTTTGCTCTGGAGATCATCAAGACCAAGCAGAAGAAAGACTCGAGGTTCACTTCCTTCATCCAGGTAATAATAAGCATAGACAAAATGCACACATAGTTCCTTACTATAAGATGTAGAAAATTTCATTTATTTTTCAGCAACTGCACTGACTGAATGCTCAGAATATGTCACACAGATATGTATCTGTTTTATTTAAGAAATTCAACAGAAAAAGCTACATTCAGTTCAGCTCAGTCGCCTCCCATTCTTGTTGAAAGATAGATTTTTGGTGTTTTGCGACTGCTAAAGTGTACTCAACAGGTTTTTTAAAAAATGTTTTGCTTTGCAGGAAGCGGAGAGTAACCGACTGTGTCGCCGACTGCAGCTTAAGGACATCATTCCTGTAGAGATGCAGAGGCTCACCAAGTATCCCCTGCTACTAGAAAACATCTCCAAGTACACAGGTGCTGTAGTCTTGCTTTACCAACCAGAGCTCCTTCACCACAGCAGACAGTGATTTGTTCATGTGGTAATCAGCTTATACACACACACGTCTGTTTCAAAGCAAGATTTACTCCATATACTTACTGCTTGTATGGCCTTGGATGTAATAATGATTTAAAATAAGATCTTAGAAAGCTACAAAAAAACTGGCATGTACGTATTAGTCACTTTGATTAATAATAGAACATAGTATGCATGACACTTGAGATTAAATCATATCCATGAAGCTCGTGTCAGCCACTCACCTTGGCTCTGGACACACATGAAGCCTTAAAGATGTCACTATGCCTGCGGGTAGAGCTACAAAACCGATTTGTCCATTCATACAAACCGCTTACAGTTTATGCAGGTACAAAAACTGATTGCTCTCCTGCTGTCTTGCTCAAACACAAGTCTTCATACAGTCTAAAGGCCCATTCATGGTTACCGCGTCCACGTGATGTAAATCTCGTCATCCGCCCATGTCAGTGTAGCTCCCTCACACAGCCTAAAATTTGTGACAAGCGTGTCAACTGTGCATGCACTTGAACAGCAATCCAGACGCTTGTTTGGTGTGTTGTATGTATGTACTCAGGGTGCAATTTGTGAAAGAATCAGAGGGGGGGGGTGTTTTTGAAATGTTTTTGTTCATGGAAATAAATCAGAACCACAGTGGGCCTATATATGCTGTGAAGCCTATTAGGTTTATTTCTTGCAGCTGTTACAGTAACATTTATAAAATAATTACGAATTTCAATAAAACAATTACAAAACTTGAACTTGACCACTGCCATTTGCAGGAATATTTTAATCCATTAACAAAAATTTGAATTCATCAATATTGTCACTCTCAGCAATGTGATGTCAAGTTCATGTCTTGTCCTTTCCTCATCCAGACACAGAGGAGATGTGATCATATACAACAAAACAAAAGGTTAAATGCTAATTTAACATACCAGAATTAAATCTTCCATCGTTTTTTTCAGTACTATGGATAGCACCACTCAGTCAGACGTGCCAATACACTTAACGTAATTCTTGCAAGTCACTGTTGAATTCAGCTCTGTATGTACTGTTTTCACCATCCTTGGTCCTATTCTCAGTAAGTGGTCGCACACAAAATCCTTTTTTCTTCTTGAGTTTTTCTTGTTGTTCAGCCCGATATAACAAAGAAAATAGCTGGTGAGGTTGCCACCTTGTTTTCTAGCGTGCACGTGTGGAACACTTCTACTTACACAGACCCCTGATTGTAGTATGTATAGAAGCATGTGTGCGTCCACTGATTGCAGGCTGTAAAGCTTTCTGTACCAACACGGGTGTATAACATTTTGTCTGTCATTGTCATCAAGGCAAGAAATTAATTCTTGTTCTGAGTTTGGCAACACCTTTGCATGTGACCTCCCTGATAAGAGTTCAGTCGTTGTATTCAGCCTTTCTCTCCTGTGACCCTCAAATCAATTAGATTCTATGAAGCAATTAATTCAATATGGAAATTAATGTACCCATATTGCATGTAACCATGGAAACTCCTGAATACAGGAATAATACCCAGTTTGCATTTTCTAATCTGAATGTAATATATTACAACAGATGAATGGAAATCAATTCTTGAGGTAAAAGAAAAGTAGATAAAAATGAACTAAATGAAGTCTTAAGCAAGACCGTCTTTGGCAACATGCCAGCCATTACCGAATTACAGAGACAAATGGGGAGATTATCATTTTAATGGTCCTGGAGCGGTGGTGCACATTTTGGGAAATGTCTCACCCATTATTTGGTCCATCATTTTAGTCTTGGCTGGGGTTTGGGACTCACACAGCGAATGCACTAACGATAAAGTATAACCGGCTATTATGGGATCATAATGCCTCCCTGCTTTATCATAATTTATGAGAACGATGGTGTGTTAATGGACGAAGGAAATATCAATTTGCCGGACAGCCCCCCGCAGAAGTAAGGAGGCCTTTCTTCTTATTTGGTGTCATAATATCTTTCAGATAATGCAGTGGAGAAGGACAAAGTGAAGCAGGCAGCAGACTGCTGTCGAAAGATCCTCAATCACGTCAACCAGGCTGTGAAGGAATCAGAGGACAAGCAGGTGTGATGTTTTTTTAAAAATCTCCTTTCTGTTTTATACCATCCTTAGCCTTTTCTCTTCCTTCCGCTCAGTCTCATCCTAAGTCCTTCCTTTTCTTTTTCCTGCTCAGCCACAATTTATTTTTTCACTACTCCCTCCTCTGCTCCCCAGGCAGTGGCCTCACTTTAAAGAGTGCTTACTTATCTTCTTTGCTCTCTCTCTGTTCTTCTCCGTCCTTCCTCTAGAGGTTGGAGGACTACCAGAGAAGATTGGACCTCTCCTCTCTAAAGCAGACAGACAACCCCATGATCCTGGAGCTAAAGGTGACTTATCTACATGATCCTTTTAGGTTGTTAAAGCACACTCACTTGTTGTACACCTACGCAGCTTGAAATACCTGCTAGGTAGAAAAGAAGTGCTATGTGGAAATGGCTCTGTGGACCAGTAGCAATTATTTATAAGCTTTCTCTGTCGCACCTCCATCAGAACCTGGATCTAACCAAGAGAACTATGGTGCACGAGGGACCACTGTCATGGAAAGTGAACAAGGACAAGACGATTGGTTTGTAATCAGCACATTATAAGAGTTTGATTGTTGTTGAGCCTTGATATTGCGCCCGAAACCCCCAGTCGACCAGCACTCCTGTTTTTACAGTAAATTCAAGTCTCCTCTCTGTCTCCTTTCAGAGTTGTACACTCTCCTCCTGGAAGACATCCTAGTTCTGCTACAAAAACAAGATGAGCGTCTGATCCTGAAGTGTCACAGCAAAAACCTGGCCGGCACCGCAGACACCAAACATATCTTCAGCCCCATCATCAAACTCAACACTGTGCTGGTGCGCTCCGTGGCCACAGGTGAGATAACGCCTGTTCCCTTGTAAACATGTGAAATCTGTTTTGGTTAAACGATAATCTGATGAGTCTGATCAGGGTCACAATGTAACTTCACAGCATACTGTTCAATCACCAGATATGACACAATAATATCAAGACGTGTGTGGCTTTATGCATGCACGGCAAAATATTGATTGATCTTAACCCAAACCTTCTGTCCGCCCCCTCTCTCCTGCCAGACAACAAGTCCTTCTTCGTTCTTTCTATGTCAGACAACGGAGCTCAGATCTATGAGCTGATGGCGCCCACAGTCTCAGATCAGAGAACGTAAGACCAAATAGCCTTTGATTGATTCATTTAATTTCAATTGTGCCAGTTGTTAAACAGGCTGATAATGTGTTTTTTCTTTTTTCTCGCACAAGGTGGCAGCGTCTAATCACCCAGAGAGCTGAAGCCATGAAAGTAAAACCTCACAGCGTCATACCATTACCTCAGACTGAGTATGTCGCTTTATCATCTTTATATTTGATCAGATCAGATGATTCTCAGCCTTTGAGCTTAGCTAATGTAAGTTGTTTCTTGTTTGCCAGCGGGGAGAGAGATGGTGTGGAGATAATAACAGTAGGTGTTTCCAGGCTCAGCAGAGACGCTGACCAAACATCCACTGGCAGCACCCAGTCCAGAGGTAACCGGAGATCCTTTTTTCTTCAGTTATTGTTAGAAACATTTTTTTCTTCCAAATTACTTAAATATTCTATCTTACTCAAGCTTCAGTAATTATAGCTCCGATAACTGTAATTATACCTCCTCAGATAAAGAGAGTAGTCCAGCTGCGAGAAGTGTGGTGCAGAGCTCTCTACCAGGTAATAATCCGTTTGAGGGAGTGAAGGCAGAGGAGGAGGAGGAAGGTTTCGTGGACCCAGAACTTCCATACCAAGTGGCTGAGGATGGTAGAGGAGACTCCTTTAACATGTTTCCCTCCAGAGCAGATGAAGCACTGAAAACATGTAAGCACCCAGAACACACATGTTGAATACATGAGCTACACATGCAATGGATTCAGGTCAACTGTACACAGATATTGAATTTTAAAATATAATTAAAACATTTTTTTTACTCTCCCTCAGTGGCAGCATTAAAGCAGGTGTTGGTGACCCAGCTGATGTCGCAGGAGGCTGGAGAGCGAAGCAAGCGCTCCACAGGGGCCCGTCTCCTCAGGACCACCTCTCTGAGGACCCCCGTAGACAACCGTGCACGGGTGATGGTCCACAACGGCTCAGAGAGAAACAGCTCCCAGACAGAGGACCCGGCTCAGGACCTGGGCTCTGGGGACACCGGCTTCTTTGACTCCCCTGAAGATTATGGTAAGTCTTGCCACTGTGAACATTTGATTTGTCATTTGGTATTACAGTACATGTATGAGTGATCACAGCATGTTGTACAGATTCATTTATTTATTTATTGTAAGCCATGGTTTGATCTGCTTGTCTATCCTTGATCCTGACTTCTTTCCGCTGCAGTGGTACTGAATAGCTCCTTTGATTCTCTCAGCAGGATATTTAGTCCTGGAAGGTTACGGTGGCCCGGGAGAGAGCAGCACAGATGATGATATCTTGGCATCAACCACAGGGAAGCAGCTGAGCACCTCACAGGGCTGTGCTGCCGACTCTGGCATCAATTTGAGGTTTTCTTCAACGTCACATGCTGGCAGCCTCTCCTCTTTTAGCAGACAAGTCCTGTCTCATCTTAGAAACCTTCAGGCCAACCTCAACTATCTGAAGGTATCTAACATGTATTCATTAAGCACCCTCACCTCCCTGATGCACTGATGTATAATAATATGATATACACACATAGTGGTTATTTTTATTGCCTGATCTGACAGCAAATTGTTTCTTTCGTGCAGGAGGTTGAAGCCAAGTACAATAATCTAATACGCCAAAGGCCAGAGAGGTCAGCCGCAGACACGGATGGAAACAAAGGTAGCTCAATTCATGCTCAGTGTCAGCTACAAATCACTGACTGTAGATCTTAGTATATGAATCACTTCTGTATCTGTCCTTTATCTGATTGTATACCTTAATTCTTTTCCCAGATAAGAGATAGTGGAAGTCCGTGCCGCAGCTTTTGGCTCTGGTCCCAAAGAGGAAGTACCGACTAGTAGTCTGTTCCTACTTCTTGTGTCCTGGACTTTCTGGACGTCCTATAAGCTTGTCCTCTCAATGCTGAGCCCCCTTTTCCATCGCAGTCGCCCACGGTTGCCACAGAGAATGAGAGACTGAGTGTGAGCAGAAACGTTTGAAGGGTGGAGTCATCTTTGTGATGCCGCATCCCCCCTCCCCCCTCCTCCATCAGCACAAGGCAATCAGGGAAGTGGGATTGCCCCAAAACCTCACCCCTCTACCATCTAACACCCATTCTCCCCTGAACTCCCTGCAAGAAAGAGAACTTATACCAAAATGTACAAAGATATGTGTGCAGTATATATATATATACAGTATATATATATACATATATATATATACTGTATAAATGACACACAAAACAAGAAAAGGAAAATTTTAAAATATTGTATTAAGATTTTTTTTATCCCAAGATGTATTTATTTTCTTTCTTTTCATTTTTTAAAAAGTGTTTCCCGCATTGCTTGCATGCTTTTTGGCCATGGTGTTACCATTTTGGCTGCTTATCCTGCTTCAGTCACACAGGGTTAGTGTGAGTGTTGAGTGCACGCTAGCATAGGAGCACGCTAGCCTAGCTTACCCTGATGAAATGGCAGGAATATATTCAGACTGATAGAGGCCAGAGTTGCACTGGTGATGGATAGATCCCATTGTGTTTAAAAACTCTTGAATTGTGTTAAAGTCTAGAATTTCAGATACAATTCTAGGTGTGGTGTTAACTAGAATGAAGAGTCTGAAGGCTCTGATCTGGTCCTGTTGCATTTCCGTGCTGCCTCCTTCCTCCTCCTCCTTCCCCCTCCTCCTCCTCCTCCTCACTGTAAGGGGTATTATGCCTCTCCTATGGTCCTCTTCTCCTTTGCGTGTGACTCTCCCCCCCCCTCCTTTTTCCCTGTGAACACTTATGGGTGTCATCCTCCTTTTCCTCATAGCCCAGTGGCTTTCATGCTTATTTATCCCCTCCCACACTCTATATGTCATGCTTCCTCATCTGCCTTTGGGTATCTTGCCCCCGATCCCCCCTCTTCCACAAGGCGCAGTCATGCTCCTTCTGTATCAGCTCCTGACAGACATGCTGCTTCTTTCTGCTTCTGTTGGCGATGCTGATCTAACTGCCTGATATTCTAATAATGTCATGAAGTTCAACATATACTGTACAATGATCAAGTTGGAAGGTTATGCATAACTTTAATAAATAAATCGTGTCATGACACATTCAAAAAGGAAACCCTCTGACTATTTTTTCTATGTGATTTTTATGTACAGTGCTTTTGTACTAAGAATCTCATGAAGAGTTTTCAGGCTGCCACACTGATGGTCAGTTTAATGTCTTACTTGTACAGTACTTATCAAATGACAGTCTAAGTAATGGAGAAATGATGGAAGACCTTTTTTTTTTTTTCACTTAATGTTCAGAGATCCTCAAGGACACCTGATCATTTCTTATGATGGATTTGCAAAGTGTGGTCTATCCTTGAATTTTGACACACCCTGTTGTTAAAATGACTCTATTTTATCAAAGTGACAAAGAAACATTCAGTTATGTTATTAATCCATCAACTTTAAGATGTGGGATTGTAGGTTGCTCATGCCACTTTTTTTCTCCTTTTAGTTGAATTATGGCTCATGTTGAAGAGAGTCATTGATATTTGTCAGAATATTTCAACCTACTGTGTCTATAGGTCATAATGTGTCCTGTACTATATGTGCTGACCTCTTGTTCTTGCATGTAACAGATAATATAAATCTGTCAGATTCTCGTGCTTTTATGTTACCTCCATACATCTCTATGTAGGGTTTTATGTTGTGCAATAATGTAATCTATATGTAAAATAATATAATCTATCATAAGATTATCCTCTATGTTCCTGTGAATTCTTGATATAATCATCTTTTTACAGGGTGTCAAAGGTAATTTATTTATTTAGCTGAAACTGTCTGAACTGAACTGTCACTAGATAATTACCCAACTTAAAATGCTTTATATTAGTAGTTTTTTTTATTACCAGTGTGTAGGATTTAGTGGCATCTAGCAGTGATGTTGCAGATTGCTACAAACTGAATACCCCTCCCCCTCAACCTCCCCTTCCAAGCTTGTAGGAGAACGTATGGTGGCCATGAAACTCACGTAAAACATGAAAGGCCAAATCACCTCTTGAGATGATATGGCGACCTTGCTAGCAAACGCTTGCTTATTAAGTTAATATGGATCCCTGCAAAGCTACATTAGCATCTATTTGGAGTCATGTTCCTGGCTACCTGATGAATGTAAGTTCAATATTAAATCAACTTTTAGCTCTTTTTTGGTCTTCACCATCTGTCACTTTAGCTGCTAAATGCTTCCCTGTGTTCACTAGCTACTTGCAACTTCTTTCTGTCTGAATGGGAGAGCATCGCGAAAACAACGCCAGTGAGAGCGACACAAAACAGAAAAGCGGTGGGCTAGAAAACCAAAACAATCAGCTGAAAGATGCCATAAAGCTCCGAAAACTGAGGGTTCATCACAAATCCCCTTTCTCATACCAGTTCTTAGATACACAGTTATAAAATATAAAACAGATTAGATCCCCTTTGAAAGTCTTAAATATAGTTTCCAGAGTTGCTTTTTCTGGTATGTTCCATGTTAAGCTTTCTTTAGCCCTCAGGCTAAATTTGGCCCTGTAATTCCATGTTAATCAAAGAAGATTCAACCACTTAGACTGCAATGCCATAAAGGTATACAGTGTAAGTAAGTAAGGAGTGAAGGAGCATTTTGACACATATTTGACAGTCTCTTGCTATGCAGGGATTCAGTGTATCACTCATGGGCACAAGGGTTGAACCTTGGACATTTGAGAGATGGCCTCATATGCGAATACATTTAAAATTGAAAACAGGCTTGGAAATTTGGACAAGGTAGATATTTTGAGGCATTTTAATTTGATCCTCTTAGTCAAATGTCAAGAATTTCCTTTTGACCTTAACAGAATGAAATGTTTTTGTGGGCTTTTGGCAGCACTAAATGTCAGGGGGGTGAGTTTTTTTTTTTTTTTTTTTTAAAGAAACCATCAGAGAGGTTCGATCAGGGACACTGAAGAAGGTGATGATCAGTACCAGCAGGTGGCAAACTTCCACCATTAAACTCCACATTGAGAGGACCCACCCTGAAACCTGCAGTGACATCAGTGTTTTAAATAACCCAAGGTACATATCGATTTTCCAGATATATTTGACTCTAGTGTCTGACAAATAAATGAACTAAGAAATGTATCCAATTTCCCTCCTTCACGAGACAAAGCCGTGGTTGGTCTCATTAAGGAGGATCCCACAGAGGACTGGACTGTGCAGCATTTATTGTGACTTTGTTGGGGGTTCACTGCTACCTGTAGCAGTGGAGTCACATCAGTGTAATGCCTGGCAGTGATTTTGCTTGCTGTGTCTGAGTAGAAAGCAGGAGGAAGCTTCACAGTCTCAGTTGGAATGACATGTTCCCTCTTTTTCCTCTCTGTCACCCTGACTGTCGGCATGCTGCAGTGAAACACAAAAAGGAGAGGGATACGGGGAGAGAGAGGATATGGTATGAGGAGACAATGAAATTCCAGAAATCAAGGTGTGAAGGGGAAATTGGTAAAAAGAGGAAGAAAAGAGGATAAATTAAGAGTAATATAAAGGAAGAGGCAAGGGACAGAGTGTGATAAAGACACAGGGAAGATGAGAGGACAGGGGGAGACGAGAGGGACCGTAATTGATTGTCTCTTTTCTCCACATGCACCTGTCACCAAGCTAATTGGAGTGGTGAAGACAAAGAGGAGAGAGGTGTCAGTCACGTCAGAGCCTTTCAGGAGGGCAGTTCATGTCAAGCTCCGCTGAGACAAGCCTTTCTCCTCCTCCTCCTCTCCCCCCCCCCTGGCTCTGCTCAGATATGCAACGGTGCTGTGAGTCAGGCAGGAAAATGAAGCTTTCTACTTTTGGAGGAATCCGAAATCAGTCCCATGTACAACCAAAGGCAAAGACCTGCATTGTTGTTTTCTCATTTTCACCCACCAGGCTTTTTTTTTTCCAAGTTGTGTCATCCTTTTAAATATAGTATAAACCAGAACAGAAAACATTCACCCACATGTTTTCAGATGCTGATTTGCATACATTTTTGGATACATATTCAAGGCTGAAAATCAAGTTGAGTATTTGATGTGTTTACCTGATGCTGTGTACCACAAAGAACCGTTGCGGATGATTAAGGGGAGCACATCATTATGGTTGTTGCCATGGGGCTTAATTCCAAGATAAGGATGCTTGACTAAATAACTCACCTGTGACAGGAAACAAACAAGGAGAATTTTCTGGAGAATGTGGGCTTTTTCATCCACATTCCCCCAAACAGCTTTGCTATCATCAAACTCTGGATATAACTGAACTGAAGTGCCTGGTAAACACACACATGCCCATATATGTGTGCGTGTTTCTCTCCCAAATGAGTTTTCATCAATATGCTAATATACCTACATGTGCATCTTTTACCATTCTGATGTTTCAGGTCTTATATATATACTTACCGGCGTGTCTGTCCGCAGCCACTGTTCATCCTGCATCACTGTATGGAACTGAATCAGACTCTTATTGTTGCTGCATGACTGCTTGCTACAGCTGGTGTTGTCACATAGTCGAGCGTTCAGTGTCACTGCCCGTGATGAAACTTGAAGTTGTCACTCAGCAAATTACGCACAGAATGGGGCCTCATTCTTTATTCTGCGCTCTTCATTTTACAGGTTTGGTGGAGTGTACTTTTCATCAATATTCATCCGTCTGTTTGCAGCGGGATGCGCGCACACACACACACACACAGCATCCCTGCTCTTACCAATATAATGGTCAATCAGCTAAATTGTATGAACTTAAGATCAGTCAATAAAATAATTAGTTAGATTCGTCCATTATTTCTGCACAGCTTTTCTTGCAGAGTCACAGTGTGATTCTGTTTCTCTATGCGATAAATCACTGTCTAGTTGTGTGGTGCTCATCAAAGACTATTATATTTGAAACTGTGGAGGAAATAAATAAAGAAGAAAATAAAGTGGACTGCATCTAAACGTTGGAGTTGGATTAGAATAAATCTGCTATTCAGATGGTGATTTATGGCCGTGGCTGTTCTCTTTTTTTTAAGAGGGGGTGGGGAGGGAGGGAAGGTGTTTGTAACTGCTTGTCAAACTAGAAAAATTTGTTTGTTTTTCTTTCCCTTCTGGAGGTTTTCATATATTTATTTTTCATAGTAAATATTTGCATTGCAGAGGCTTCATTATCCTCCTTCAAGTGTTTAAATTAAAACTGTGAGTTTTCTTGTAAAATACTTTTCAGGGTGGACTGTCGAACGCATGTCACACTCAATCAAGGGCATTTGATGATTGCTTGTAACACAGTCACCTCAATAATAACCTGTTTCCCAAACAGGAACCCCTGACCTTATGGGATTGATTTTCATGCTGCGCTTCTCCCCCGCCATCGAGCAGAAGCCAATATCAGATGGATTGGACTGAAGATCAATTCGCTCTCCGCGGTCTGATTAATCTATAGCCTCTCTGGAGTAATCACTGTCCCAAGCACAACAATGAGCCAGGCGAGACGTGGAGAGGATGTGTTAACCTGATGCCAAGAGATGAATGAAGTGACTCTTTCAAATGAGAGGAATATGCTAAAAAATGTGCTGCTGAAAGAGCAGAGAGTCATGTATTCCAGACAACAAAAATGATAACTGAACCTTTTCAGTGGCTGTTACTGTGGGACACTTTATAATCAACCTATCCAGTAATAAGAAGGCACCTGTGGCTTGGCTTGGCTTGGCGTTAACCCTGTCTAATTATCACACCGCACTTTGATGGAGTATCTGGGAGAAAAGCTTCAGGCAGGCCAGCTGGCATTGGGCTCCCCGGTTCAGTCTGCTGCGAAAGAGAAACCAGGGAACGCCGGCAGGCGTTGAGCTGTTGAGCTGTGACCTGGGACCGCAGCCGGACTTAACGTGAGCCACAGAGCTCAATCGATGGCACTGTTGGCAGGCGTGCACCCTGCTGATTTTGGGGACCAGCACTGGCAAGGTAGGCCTGCACGACCGCTGCCTCTGTCCTGCATGGTTAGCCGGCCACAGAGTGTGTGTCTTGTTTTGTGTTCAATGTCATGGACAAAAACAGGAAGAAAAAGAGGAACATTTAAATCTGAGATGAAGACAAAGCAAGATGTTTAAGGCTTTAGTGGGCTGATAGACATATGGACGGAGTCAGCTGCTCTGTGTTGTCCTCTGGGCATGTGATGGCTCCTCGGCTACAGTATGTGACAGCGATGAATGGAGGCTGCCTCACTCCTCCTGATGCTGGATTTGGTTGAGAGGAGGAATTGATTAGATATTTATCATCCTTAATATGTGGCTGCCACCATCAAGACACGAGCAGCGTCATTCAAAACGGAAAGCAACACACATACAATACATTTTTTATTTTAACCATTAAAGGAATAGTTTGGCATTTTGGGAAACACTCTTATCTGCTGTCTTGCTGAGAGAAGATTGATACCACTCTCGAGTGATATCCATTTTCTCATCTAATTCTTGGCAAGAAAGTAAATAAGTGTATTCCCCAAAAGGTCAAACTATTCCTTTAAAACATGAATCTGAGAAAAATGACATGAATGGATAATTCATAGCTTCTGGCGAGAGAGGAGAGCAACATATATACAGTTTACTATATAGTTACTATATATGGTTAAGATATTGTAATCCATAAATCATCATCATAAATCTAATTAAATTATTAATCTATAAAAATTGTCCTGTTCCCACTTTTAGAAGACAATAGCTTATATATCAGATTTTCCATATTGGAATGTGACACCGATTGATTTCCCTCATCAGATTTGGTTGATATATGCAGCTGGTTAAGCAGCAGCCTGTTCAGTGTTCCTCACAGCCTGACAGCTCAGTAGCAGCACAGGGAGGGCGCTTATTTAAAATCAATTCCACAGATCTGCACATTTACCAACTGCGTACTGCGTGGCAGTGGTGCAACAGGTCTGTATACAGGATTCACAATCAGGCTCCAAACGGTTGTGCCAATGACATGTTTACCAGCCAAATCTGCCTTTTCTGGCTTCTACCTCTGAAACTATTGTTTGCATTTCACCAGCAGTAAAGTTTTTCTACAGTTTTACTATCACGGTCCTCTTTGAAATGAGTGACAGCTCTCTCCACTGCTGCACCGCTCCAACAGAGCTTTCCTTATACAGAGAAATGGGGGCGTGTTAGTACGCCTTATTACTGATAGCGGGCACGCACCTCTCAATTTAGAATGATTCTGATTCACTAACATACACACGGTGGGAAGAACAAAATTGGCCGGTGCGCATGTGGCATGAATCCAACGGTAATTTTGCGTGCGCACTTTTCTTCTAAGAACATTTCTACTCACATATTAGTGAATGTGGATTCAAAAACATATAAAGACCAAATTCTCAAAGGCTGTATTATTGTTGCATATAAAGGGCAGTGTGTGGCATCCTCCTTTTTTAATTCCTCCTCGTACAACCATGTTCATGAGTCACAAAGTGTGACTCATCTGGAAAGCATGAGTCTTGCGTGGAGCGTTCATAGTTGTGTGATCATTCTTGGTGAGCATGTACAATATAAACAGGCTTTTGCGGTATAATCCATATCCATAATTACAACATGTTGTCTTCTTATGAGTCGCTGATGCCCCACCGTTGACTCGGTTTATGTTTTAAGCATGAGCATGAATTTTTCATGAGCTTTGAAGCTGAACAGGTTTGTTTTACATTGACAATATTTGTAAACAATGAAATAAAAGGCTTCAATCTCGAGATGTAAGGGAGCAAAATGCATATTCTCTGGGTGTGGGTGAAGCTCTTCAAGGAACCAGAATCTAAATTTCTATAGCCAAATTAATTCAGCGAGGGGATTCTTAAAGATGTTGGGCGTCCAGAGAGCACCACATGTGCCTCCTCTGACCATCATCCATTTCCACCTTTTTCTTATTCTGCCTGTTTTGTTTTTCCATTTCAACTTTCAAAATATGTAAATAGATAAAAAAAATGATTGTTCTGAAGTCTGCCTTCTCGTTTTTTTTAAAAATAAAACTAGTGATACAGAAACTGAAGAAGCATTTTGAGGTCATATGAGATTTATGAGTCTTTGAGACAACATTTGACCGTTTGGTGTATTTTAGGTGTTGGGAGGGAGGGCCTCATCTCGCTCAGCTTTTACACTTCCAGCTGCATCTCAGCATTAGATAAGGAGCAGCCTGTCTGAAAGTCCTGAATGGATGCTGAGAGACCAAGCTGGGGTCAGGGGATTTAATCTACCTGACATGCTCCTGCGGAGTGCTGATCAATAATGCTCCAATGCTAATGTCAGCATTAGGATAGAATGAATCCACTTGAAGGAAGAAAAAAAAAAAAAAAGATAAGAGCGAGTAAAGACGGAAAGAGAATCACAACAAAACCTGACTGGAATTGAAAATGACTCTTTTATTTGGTCGTCCGTTGCTATTCTCGCCACAGGCTGGAGGCCCTAAACTAGTCATTTGGAACATCTAAGAGGGTCTCCTGCCGTCCGCTTTAATTCATCTGACAGCATCCTGCTGGATTTTGAAAAGGGCACGATTTCAGTGGACGCTAATAATCCCCTGGTAAGGCCTGAAGGTGAGCTGTCTCTCAAAACCTACTGGAGCAGAAGTTCACCCAGGGGTTCTGCGGAGGATGACTCCAGTCAAGAGCCCCGCTAATCCCGCTAAACTGGTTCACGAGGGCACTATTTTGGATGGTGGGGGGTAAAGGAAGGGTACCTACTGTACTAAACGGTGGCCCACAGAGAGGCTTTCTACTCTCCTGCATTAACATCTTCACCTTGAAAATTAGATAAAAGGTGCTTTCGCCTCTCAAAACAGCTTTTACAGCATACAGCCTTTTGTCAAGTGTTTAAGGTATTTTGACCTTTCGAAATAATACCCGTCACTTCATTCTTCTCTTTCCGAGAAGGAGTACCTGCTCTTGAGAGACAAGTTATTTAGGTAATAGCTGATCTGGAATGGTCTGTTTATAGAGGTCATGCGCTGACGGTCCCTGTGTGCCAGTGGCTATGATGTCGTCGCCTGATTACTAAAATACACTCCTGATGTATGGACACTTAGGGAGGGAGGCGCATTCTGATCTGTGCTATTTAACCCCTTGATGAAGTCAGGACTGGTGATTGACACCAGATTACTCCTGAGCTGAGGGAGATGAAGATAACAGAGGATGTTGTGTAGCCTGCAGGTGAATCTTCCTAAATTCAAACTGACTTCTTCATGCGGGGTCAAAGATGTGTACACTTGACTCATACGCTGACGGATGGTGTGTTCCTGAAAGGGCAGCTAAGGCAGCGCAGGAGAGCTACGCATGCTACATCTTAGTGATAGAAGGTTAGAAGGAATGGGCACGCTTCAGCGGCTGCACTGTTTTTTGCCAGAGATCAGTATTTGGTCTTGCTTATACGCTAGAACACTTCTGAGAGTCTTTGTGTTTGTGTGCCAACTCGCCTCGTATAGAGTCCTCCACCTCCTCCAGATGCCTCTCAAGCAGTGATTTGAGTCCTTCCTCAAACTATTACTGTCACTTAAATGCTCCCACCTGTCCTCATTGCTCATTTCTCCTGCCTTGAAATGAGTAAGAGAAACACTTAACTGCCCATTCTCCTCAGCTGAGTACAACATAGCTCTTCTGTATGCCTGGGTAATGGTTTGTTACGAGTGACGAAATTGTCCAAACAAAGCATGTAACCCTGGGTTTCCCCATCAGGCACTCATCATGCTCAACTGCACCTTCTCTACAAAGGCATTTACACTGTAGCACATGTGGATCCAGATCCAGGCCACATGTCATCGTGTGATTGCATTCAAAACTGTCACATACAGTTAGTGTTTGGATTGGCGGGCTGTGACAACAGCACGGAAGAAGACTTCTTGGTTTGCTGCTCCAAATTCATGTCACTCTCTTCTTTAATGCTTTATTCCTTATTACTCACCATCTCTCTTTTTCTCTCATCTCTCATGTTATGTCTCCCCATCTCTCTCCAGCCATTGGAAGAAAGCCAGAGCCATTAGCCTGCTGTCGATCTGAAGGAGGACGGGGATCTATCCTGTTAGCTGATGCAAAATGAACGGCACCTCTTGGTCACGGCAATGCACAATACTGGAGGACCTTTGGGGATTGGAGGTGACGCTGTAGAAGCAGAAACAAAGAGAGTATATGTACACATACAGATGCCGTGCCACACAACTTGACACATGGACACAGAGCGCTGCACCAGTGCAGCAGTGGTCTGATTCATAGCTAATGAATATTTACCAGCTGGCCATGCCGTGTCTGAAAATGCACCGGCTCACAGGGGAAACCGAGGTGTTGAACCACTAGCGGCTGAAAGTTGTAAATCAATCTCTAACACAAGCAGCTGTCAAGGTGAAGGCTTTACTCTCCACGTACGTGTGGACGTGCATCAGTGGGGTATTGAGGGCTCTACATGTATGTACATATATTTACCTGTGTGTCCATATGTAGGCATTGGATAGATGCTCTTTCCTTTATCCACAATGGGCTCTGACATTGTGCTGTATGACTGAAAGCTGATCATCCCCAAGGACTGTGAAATTAGCAAACCATCTGTGCTGTATGATGCTGCTTGGCTTCATTCCACTTTATCGTCTGATCATACACCAAGATCATAATATAACAAATATGATAAATACGCCTCACTAATGTCCCATCTCATATATTGACCCACATTAACTTCCCAGCAGCTGGAATATAATCCCCAAAAAGTGCTCAACATGTGTCATAAACCTACGTATATGGGAATTATGCAATTGCTTTTCAGTGACATAGATTTATTCCAAAAACTGAGGCAACATCAAAAGAAACAACGTCAGTGCCTTCCTGCAAACAGTATAGCAGCAGACTTTTCAAGTGCATTAAAGGATTTAAATCTGAAGTGTTTCTCTGACACTCATTAGTAAATGCGCAACAATCAAAGTTAAAGTTTGCAAAAAATATTTAATATATATTATAAGTTTACCGCTCAAGAACTCAGCTAACCTGCTTCATCAGGACTGTGTAGGTGTGGTTTGATCAGATTTGACTGAATAAGGCCTGGCACCATGAGCAAACAACCCCACACATGTCATCACATTTTGATTCAGATATTGCTAAACCCTGATTGGTGCACAGGAATGTGAGACAACATCGCCTTTTTTCCAATTTCTTTCTGCCCACCTCAAACCAGCAAAAAGAGCACAGAGTAATTGGGGGAGTTGGGGGGTGGGGGTGGGGGGGTGACAGAAAATCTTTCATGTAAATCAACTGAAATGTTTGTGTTAATGTATCACCCCGTGACTCATAGGAAGAAGTGGATTGAAAAAAATAGTTTTTTCACAATCAGATAGACAGAATAAAGATGAACTCACGGTGATCTTTGATTCTGGTTCGATGCAGAGTCCACATCAGTCCTGTAAAGGAACCTCTCAGGTTTACAAGCGAATAAGGGAGTCAATGCCAAAACAGTTGTTGATGGAATAATGCTTTGAATGCTAATGAGGGAAATTGCTGACAATCCATGTTCGGATTTGTCGGTGAATTTTATTCCCTGTTAGTGCATCTTGCCAGCTTCTTTCGATCAATACGCCGGTAGGGATGCACTCCCTCTCTGACTTCAGCATAAATGTATCATCTATTGTAAGTTGCACCCCACACCCTTGTTTTCATCATTGTGAGGTGACTGTACCCTTGTCCTGCCATTTCAGCATCAGCCGCCTTATTCACATCCATCCCGCCCACACGTTGCTGTAGCTCATTTGGGATTTAAGACTTTGTCAATAATGCCTATTGCAGTGTCAGTGTGCTGCCTAATTACAAAACGGCTTTTGCTCAAACATGCTTTGTTTCTAGTGAGCTGTGGTCATGCAAACATAAATAAAGGCGTACAGAGTTCACCCTTATTAATGGCAGATGGCTGAGACAGCAGCAGACCCTTAGATCAAATGGCTCGAGTGCAACATATTTATGAACACATCTTTTGTTATATGGCCCGATTTTTTCCATTTTGCTTCAGTGACCTTTTCCACTGCAACGCAGCGCTAGATGGCTCTCAGTAAAGCACATACTGTACTGCGCCTAGGCAAACGCAATGCAACTGTCAATGTGCCAGCTCCACAAGTCAGATGTTTAACCACAGTTAAGAAATTTTCTCTATGTCCCATTAATAATCCTGATTTCACATCAGTAGATGCACAATTTCATGACTGCGCCTAAAATAGGACATCAGATATACCCGTTCATATTCTAGGCACTCTTAAGCTGCAGCACTGCACAGCACATCAGTCAGGGGCTATTTGGACAGCCCATCTACCACTGCACTGCATGAAAATTAGGACAATTTGACAGTGCATTTAGTATATATCTTCAGTGACTGTGTTAATAGCGTAGGGATTGTCCTCATATCTGCTGATAGGAACACTAAGTGTGATGGTGTGGTGTGTTCACGGGGTGTATGGCGTCTAGTAAAAAGCCACACCCCTCGTGCAAAGTGGAATTTAAAATTTGAACATTTGAGATTTAAGATATCCAGACAAGCAAACTGATAAAATGAAACACATTATTGTTACGTAACTGTGTAACAATAATTTGTACTTCACTGGTGCTTAATTGGTGAGTCACTGAATATGGTTTTAAGGAGAAAGCAAGCAAACACATCATTAAAGAACAAACCACTGGTAAAAATATGCAAATGAAACTCTACTTCTTGTATAATTCACTTTCTCTTTCAAGATTGAAGAGAGTTTTTATAATATTTGTTTGTAGAGGAACAGGAGGGGTCGTCAATCTTCAATATATCGACTTCTATACAGTTATGCAGACATACTAGAGAGAAGTTCTAGTGACCAAATTACTTTTCTGTATATTTTCACTTTCGACATGCTTCTTTAATTGAATCAACAATTTGTTGCAAATTAAATTACTCCTGTTTTAACATATTCTGACTTCGGTGTTCATTTGAAACAACACAGCTGTTATTATGACACTAATACATTTGATTTGTAAAGCATTTTTCGAACATGGTTTTTAATAATTAATAGAGCATTAAAGACACGACAGTACAAAACAGTATAGGAATAAAGGGCAATAATAGTAGATTAAAAACATTCCTCTTTACCTTTTGTTTCCAGTGAAGAGGACATTCAACCCGAACATGAAACGCTGCCTTATGTGAGGTTCAAAGGTCTGAAAATGTAGCAAGACCAGACCTACAGTAGCCATACTTTGTAACAGATCAGTAAAATAATGAAATTAGTTCTGACAGCACAGGGATATTCTGATTGAAACTCGCTCGAAAATGTTATGGTTCAGAAAATACATCGGCTGCTTTTTTTTTTTTTTTTCTAACGCTTTTGATTAGATGGGCAGCTTTGAAATGGTTCCAGCAGTTATTAAAGATCACAGGATCTGAGTGGGGTTTTCTCGGGAGGGGGTAGACTGCTGTGTGTTAAAAAACAGCCAGTGGTCAGTAATGTATTAATGACAGACAGAGCATGAAATCTAACAATGTCAGTAAAATAATTATACAAAGTACTAACCAGTTTGACTTCTACTAAAGCAGCAGTTTATTACAAAGTAAAGGCGAGGTTCACTTTTCTTTCAAGTCTGCCCTAATATAATAGTCAGGTGTCCAAATGAACACTGAAACAGGTTTCGCTGTTATACTGCTGACCATTGGATTTTGTCCCCCATCACTTCCATTGAAAGCGCATTAGCAGGGGGTCTTTTAATGGCCTTTTTCAATGTTCATATGGGCACCTGACAATTGTTTTAAGCCAGACTTGAAAAATTATGAACCCATAACAGTGTTTCTACACCTGAATAAGGTGTTTTGGTACTCTTTGAATCTCTGCAGCACTCAGTGACTCTTCCTCCTTATTACTGAGTGACAGCATGTCTGTGACACATCAGCCTGCATGATTGCATTTTGCGTGCGCCTGGGCAAACTCCTGATATGCAAGATAATAATAGTGATTTGGCCAATAAGTTTGGAGAATAGCGAATACGTATTCACCACAGCTGTGTGTTTGTCCCAGGGGGCTTATGAAAAATTAATATCAATTCTCGGCCTGCATTACTAGACACAAATATCCCATTACATTTCCATTCTGGCCACATATAATGGAATGTGGATGATGGGTACCACTTCATTGAGTCCTACTTGAAGCATGCTGATTTCATTTTTATCAATAATAGACTATGAATTACACAACACAAGGCTGATTGTATGGTATGCAAATTGCATTAGTGATACTGCACTTCAGGGTAAGGCAAATCTGCTGCCGTGTTTGTGCTTATTACAATGTAACCCATTCATACACTGTGTTATTCTTGTGGCTGTATCGAAACACGCCCGCGGATAACTACAGTATCTACTGCAGGTGATTTCTAAGGAATAAAATCCCACTGTGTAGATGTAATCCAAGAGCAATGCAACAAAAAAACATCCCCAGTCTGCTATCATAGGAAAAGCATCCCTCAACTGATTTTCCTTCCATCCGCTCGTACGTGACACGATTCTTCGATTCTCCAAGCAATTCTCTTTTAAGCAGTAGGGTTGCATGTGGATGGGGTGCTCTTCAGTATTTCTCTGCAGCCTCTCCACTGTAATAACAAGTACGGCATGATTGGTGGGTGTATAGTGGGTGGGGTGGTTTTCTAGGGTGAAAATGACCAGACATTACTCTCAGATGTCCCCTCATAGCTCTCATGAACAGTTACATCAGCCTTCACCTTTTACTGCAGTGTTTGGTGTTTAAGTCCACTGAACATGTGATTCATCTGTGTTACAGAGTGGACATCCCTCTGACTGGAAGCTCACCATTTCTCCCACTGCATAATGAACTGGCGACCACTCTGGTGCCTTGATGAGTGCAGGAAACAAATGCTTAACCAGCAACACGTCACAGGGCAGGACGGAGCAGCAGTATGACCTTATTGTTCACCCATTAAATTCCCCACAGATCTTGACAGATGTAAAAGTGCAAACCAAGGCTGTAGGCTGTTTGCTGATTGGCGATAAGGTCAGGAACTCCTCTCAGGAGGTTGTAGTGTACTTTTCACCTGTTCAGGAGGGAGAACACCTTGCTGCTACTCTGTCTGTGGTCCGTAAATGCTGCTGATACACACCCAGAGAAGTGGGTAAAATATTAAAAAATGAGTTCACATTTTAACCTGCCCTGGGGTGCAGTAAACAGGTAGGAATACATTTATTTATAGCAAGTTGCATTAAAGAGATGTGCTCCTCCCTGAACGTTATTTAGGTGATTTTTTTTTGCCTTATGATAAAGGTCATAATCTAATTCTTGAACATTCAACCATGCAACCACATTGTTTTAAAAAAAGATGGACTTATCGTTAATGTCTTTTTTCTTTGATGTCAGACGAGCTTTTGCGTTTCACACTGCTCTCACATGCTGAAGAAAACGCATCTCCGGACTTTTCAACGCTCATATAAATGCATCCAGAGTCCGGAGCGTGTTGCTTTTCACGTCTGGTCAGCTGTGGTGTGAGGAAGGCACCGAAAATCTCCCTCTGACTGTGTGTGTGTGTGTGTGTGCGTGTGCGTGTGTGTGCGCGTGTGCGCGCGCGCAAGAGAAGGAGACAAGACTTCGTCGCCTGCACCTCAATCTGCTCTGCATCTTTCCACCGGACCGCAGTGGATACAGGCAGCTGACTGTACAGGACTACATCTACAACACAAAGATGTAAAAGGAGCTTTCGTGTACAGAGCGTCTTTCTGTACTGGTCCGTTTGTTTGGAGAGGAGCACAGCACACAGCACAAATCGTGTGCCTGGCTTTTTCCTTTGCGCTCTTGCCTCAGTGGTAAGTGGGATGCAGGATACGCAGCATCACCGGTATCCTTAGACTAATAGATAGACCTTCCAGTTCAGTAGGCCGATCAGATTTCAAGGCAACCGAGGTGAGGACTGAACAGGAACAAAAAAAAAAATAAAAGTCTTCATCGGCCTGAAAAGGACTGCTGCTCACCGGGGGATAAAGTGAGGAGGGATTTTTTCCAACTATTTGGGATGTGGATGTCTTTTTATTTACCGGGCGCGCTAATGCCCCTATAAAACAGGGATGATTTGGTCATCTGAAGAACAGATTCAACTGGACTGCTGTTGATCTTATCGCATTTTACCTGCTCATCTATCTATCCGGAGAGTCTCGGTGGAGGGAGGCGCGGAGCAAGATCCAGAGAACTATACCGGGGGGGGGGGAAATTGAGTTACATCGCTATATTACGCTTTTCTTGCAAAACGGCGTATTCCTACGGGCAGCGGGCACACACACACACACACACACACACACGCACACGCACACGCACACACACACACACACACACACACACACACACACACACACACACACACACACACACACACACACGCACAAACCCGTGCCAAAGTAACAGAGAATTTATTTGAAACCCGGGACAAGACGCAGCACACAGATAACCAGGTAAGCCAATTAAGTTTTTTAAAGTGGCTATTAAAACGCATCGTTTATAAGATGAACAAACAGAGCATGCTTAAAGGGTTTATTGCAATTTTGAAAAATATGTAGCCTAAGCTGCGTCAATGACTGACTAACCCGCCGTCAGTTTAAGGCTATTGCTCCATTATGCAGCAGAAGTTGAGACATTGATTATTCATCATATTACTGCTTATGTTTAAAGCGATCTGATTCTTACTCCATATACTTTATTAACCAGATTTCTATCTGTAGCCTATATGTTTTTAGGTTTTAGGTGTGTGCTGCGTTGGTAAACTCTTGCTGTGTCGTCTAATTGTTGCATGTTGGACTGAATGGAAACTGTCCCTGTGCACCAGTGATTGGAGAGCAAAGCTCAGGGTCTCAATAAGGGCTCACAGATCATTAATTGGTGGGAGGCACAGGTCGAGGACGCTTCAGTCGTGACGGATGATAGGACGGCTTAACACAAAGATAAAGTATTCACTTTAAGTGGAGTGATACAGATCAAGCTTACATTCATTAGGGGGGGATGATCGATTGGCGTTGCTGTTAAGTGTTGAAATAAGACTCTTTATAGAGTCCGGATCTTTATTCATTAGATTTTTTTATTTTTTTATTTATTTAAAAGAAACAAAGAAAGAGGAAAGTGATGAATGTGATGTAACGAGAGAGATAGGAGAGCACAGTTGGGGAAACACATGAGCACAATTTTGGCACCACCTTGTGGTTCAATTTAGTGCCTATTTTGGCTCCACTCATTGCATCCACAGGTTTTGTGTTTATTAGCCTATTTATGGCACGATAGTCGAAACCCCCTTTTTGTTTATCTTCTCAAATAATTAAAGTGGTAAATTAAAATATGGGTTAATTCTCACCCATTCAATAAATGGTTATAACCACAAATTAAATCCAGATAAAATGATTTTATCTGGGTTTGGCTTCCACTGCACACCTGGAAAAGGTTTCCACTGAGTATTTCTTAATAATTGCTCTGTTCTATGTGCAAACAAACCGTTGTTTGTACTCTGCTTGTTCCCCATTTTTCAGCAAAATAGTTCCTCAGAACTTTACTGGCAACTGCTTGGTAACCACCTGTTAATGCTGCACTAGTGCCAGCTGATGCTAGCATTTCTGCAACCTTAAGTGCTTCCTGTTGATCCCAAAATGAATAAATGCTGCGACCATAAACTCAGACTGCTTTGCTGGCTCTGTCTTGTTATAAGTCAGATATTCGCTCTACAGAATCAATTTCATGTTCACAAGTTTATCTGCAGCTTGGCAATTCAAGTTCACACAGTGGTTGATGCCAAGTGTCACAACTGATGCCTCAAAGGAATACTTGGATTTTTACTGCTCAGTCATTGGGGATGGTGATAATGTTGGATAGGTTTTATGCAATTACGAATTGGGTGCATATTAACCTATTTATTGTCCTGCAATTTTAATTCTAGCAGAGTTTTTCTTCCAAAACATAGATAGTACCGAAAGCCAGAAATACCATTGCTGAGAATGAGTCATTAGGAGAATCAAATGAAGAGGATTTTGACATCGCTGTATTGGTTGGCTACTTTTACGTAAGTAAAGGATCTGAATACTTCTTCCAGCACTGCCTGCTGAACAGCCTTTATGAATATATCCAGATTTGGGGGGTATTGTCTTCTTTATGTTTCAGTCCCATTTTTCCATCGTGTTTTTTTTCCGAAGCCCATTGAACACATCACGACCGTTAACGTCAAAGACTGACGGCATTAATTCTTAATTATTGCAATAAACATCATTTTTTAAAAAGTCTGAATCCTTAATTTTGTCAGAAAAAAATGATACATTCCACTGAGAGGCAATATTAAATAATATTGAACTATTGTCAGGCCATTATTCAATTTTAATAGACTTGTGTCCATATATTCATAATTATTAATATTGACTTGACTAGATTAGGCTCAGACAGATAGTTTCTTTAAATGCATTCTCATATTTCACACATTTCACATACAGCAGATGTTAGGAAATGTTTACTTTGCTTTTAATAGAGTACTGTAAGAGAGTGGAAGGAGCAGCAGCTCAGCCCAGCAGGCCCAACCCACTTCAGCATCAAGACAGCACAGACAGGGCCAGTCCAAATCCCAGACCAGCAGCAGAGCTCGAGCCAAGTTCTCAAGCAAGAAGGAGGTTCAGTTAGCAGATGAATGACCTGCAGGTAAAGTCTCAGTAACAGATGTTTGGGGCCAAGGGGATTATGCTTCTGGATTCTCAAACAAATACCAGATTTCTATTATTAGGTGACACCAGTAAGGCTTTATGGCCCTGTTTTTGTGCTGTACTTGGTAGAGGTGCAAGTGCTGGTAGATTACCCAATTTCATTTGTTGCAAATTCAATTTTTGTGTCCTCCTGTGCCTGTTTGTGAATTTCATGGCTCTCTTTCATGGCTCTGTTTCTGAGATGGGCGGAGTGGCGCTGCTCACTGCACTTGCTGGGTACTATTTATTTGTTTGTGTGCTCCAGAGTTCACTTGTTTGTAATGCTGTGTGTTAAGAAACAGCTCCCCTGTTTTAAGAGAGCACAATGGGGCATTGTTGACAGCTGGCGTACCTGGAGCTGTGGTTGGCAATTAGGTTCTGCCAAAGGCCAGTTTTTCAGCACATTGGGGGCCACCGCTGGTTTACTGGTGCAGTGGAGACACAGTACTTTATGATTTTAATTATTTTGCTTTTTTAAATATTATTATTTTTAATTCCATTGGAAATGGCCCACAAATGATCCATAAGAGAAGTATAGCAACTACAATATACCTAGTTTTAAAGCTATATCAAAGGCCAGATTTGGGCCACAAGCTGTTATTTGCAAACCCCTTGATTACAATAAACAAATGACTGGAAGTGGATCAGGCTTTATATACTGTATACTGTATTATTATCTTATACTTAATGTAGATACCAATCATTATACTCTATTAGCCCCAGTATTGGTAGAAGCAACTGATATTGCAGATCAGTGCTGGAAATTCTTAATTTAAGATAATAGACTGAATTTTATAATGATGAATATTCATGATTATGTTAATTCAAGTGCCGAATACTACTTTTTGTCAAAGGTTACATGATTAGTAGCAAAAAACAAGTATTATTAATTAGGATAGTGGAACTTTAAAAGTAGATGTGTACACCTCATTTGCAGAAAGAGCGGCCTTCTATTTATTCAAGCGTTCATTGTTATCTGGCAGATAAACACCACTACACATCTGAACCACTGTTCTGTGAGAAATTACTGTGATGTTTGAATGGATGAAAGGTCAGAAAGAAAAAGCAAATATGACAGCTGATGAGAGATTTTTAATTCTCATAGCAATTTAATTGGCGGTGTGTGTGTGTGTGTGTGTGTGTGTAGTCTCTCGGTATGTTTCAATAACTCCAGCGTTTCTGCTTTCACACTCTGGTCAGTCAGAGTCAATATGGACAGTGTTTGGATCCATTGGTTTTCCGTCTTTAGCTGGCACCTTAAACTGCCTGCTTCGGTAAACAGTGTGTTTACTGTGTGTGTTTTCGTACCTTCAGTGAAACACCCGTTCCATCTTAGTTGCACAAAATAATTAAGTCATTTCAATCAGGTGCAATGAACCAATTATGGCAGTTGCTTGCTGAACAAGCTGTGACGAGTATAAGCTTTATTAAACATAAACACGTTAACCGAAATGAGGCAACAGTATGTATCTTATGCAGTCCGATAAAGCAAAATGAGAAAACAGGGTCAGTATTTTTATGTTACAAGCCCCGGCCTCAGAATACAGTCCTGGTTTCATTCTAGCTTTGTGATGTTTCTTCAGCGTGAATACCAGGGAAGTGTTGGTGTCACATTTCTTTGAATTTACAGGTGTGTTACATGAGTGAATACACGGCCCAGCTCTCAGGTTTTGTGTGACATTGCACTCCGAGGTCTTGGCTGATTGTGTTGAAGGTTAATTATCATCAGCTGCTTTCTGCCTCACAGTGAGGGACAGAGTGACAATCACTAGTCCTTAACAAAGTCTGTTTCCTGTGAGTGGGATAGAACAGCGCTGTCGTGCTCTGCATCTGTCCTACTTCATTTATCCCAACCTTCGCTGTAGCGTGCTCACACTCATGACTTCGTGCTCACACACACACTCAGCATACGTCTAATATGGACCTTTTTAGGACTGAGGTTATTTTGTCTGTGTGCTGAGCAGGCTTCCTGTTTTCATCCTTGCCTCTGTCTATAGGTCATATTTAGCATATTCATTGTGCTAATATAGCTGGTGGAGCTGTTTACCCAAGGTTGCACTAACAATGTCCTTCACATGATAAACACAGCATCCTAATGGCACTCAGGTATGCCTCTCCACCTTCCTGATCTCTACTCATACTAACCATTACCGGACAGTCTTCAAGGTTGAGTATTAAGGCACATCCTTTAAAGGGGACATATTATGCCAATTTCCAGGTCTATATTTTTAATCTGGGGCTCTACTGGAATATCTTTGCGTGATTTACAGTTAAAAAAAAACGTATTTTTTCTTATACTGGCCCTTTACACAGCCCCTCAGTTCAGCATCTGTCTTAAACAGGCCGTTTTAGCTTCCGACAGCTCCAGAGGCTAAGTCAACAAACAATAGTAGGTGGATTTGGACTCTTTTTCTCATTCTTTACTCAAAATATAAACTTCTCAAGTACATCTGTACATATTTGAGCCCAAACCCGACATTATAACAGTATATAAATGACATGAATAACTGACATGAAAAAATGAAAATCACAAAAAGCATGTTATGTCTCCTTTAACAACCACCGAAGAAGTTTGCCAATTTAAGAGTTGTTATTGATGTAAGTTGTCAGCTGTGTTGGTCTGATATATCCTTGTCACCATTTTTGTGACATTTTTGCTGTTGCCATTTTTCTGGGTCTGGCACAGAAAGATGGTGTCATTTTTAATACTGCTTAGAAAGCTCTTATTGGCTCGGTTGTTATCAAACTAAGTAAACAGACATCATCCGACCTGTTTGAATGACTGAAAAAAACAGAAATGTGGGCAAAAATCCAGATGTCTGGAATAATTATTAATAATTAACATAATTTTGAGGTAAAATACAGCTCATTTCAGTTACTTTTGTATGTGTTTTTCTTATTGTTACTTGACTTGTGTCCAACAGTTACACTTTCGAAATAAAAAAAAAAAAATTAATGAATGAGAAGGAGTAGATGTCATTTTAAGAATTTCTAATAGGATAATTGAACGTTTTTGTTGAAAAACTCTATCAGACACAAATTGTTATTTAAAGCAGTTTTATATGTCTTAAAACATGTCTGGAGGGGATCTTTAAGTTATAAACACTTATTTTGGTTTGCCTGTGATTAAGCCAACTTGAAGAGAAAATGTCATGTTAGTGTCTTTTGATGGTGTCACTGATAATTGCCAGTTGGCCTGTTGAACAAACATGGCTCACCAACACAAATCATTCATACAAAGGTGACCTGTTCATGTGCATATTGTGTGTGTACAAGTACACAGTTAACTGAGAGATCTACTTATTTCTAAATCTAACGAGCTTAGGCATTTCAAACATTAACTTTAGAGACTGTTACTGTGTAGTAGTTATCTCTTGTAGATTGTCTTGTGGAATCAGATCATTTCCACAAGCAGTGGCATTGTGTCCACAGCACAGCAAGCTTTCCAACTATGTTACTTTTTAAAACCTAGCTTCAAATCTTCAGATACACTTTCCACTGTGGAGCACATTGTTAGAGATGTTACTTCTCACCGGTTCTGGCGTTTTGTCTGCACAACGTTTTGACTGAGATGAATGTGGTGATATTACTTTGTCATCCAAGCTCCCCCAGGTCATCGATTTAGTTACAGGAAAACAAAACCCAGAAAGCTAAAATTGATTCACTTTCAGTAAAACTGGTCCACATCCAGTCAAACTTATTCATGTTCAGTCAAAACTAAATCAAGTTCACTGTTCCAGTAATAATGCTAGCTGTGTTTTGTTAAAATAATCAGTTAAGAGACTTGCTGTTAAGACGCTGCTGGAAAGTCCAATTTGTAGGTACCTTTATGGGGATCAAAGTCAACTCATACTGGCATGTACTGTAGTATTCTGCAGTATTCAATTGATTTTCAAACTGAAAAAGTGGGAAAGGGCAATAAAACTTTTAGTTATGTGTCTCACAATATATCTTGAACTGCTGTGTAGGGAGATTTTATTGTGAAACAAGAAGATAGATAGAGGACATTAAAGAAATTGGAGAGGAAACAGTCAGTGCGTATAAATAAGCCTAGCTCCTGTAATATAATAGAATTTAAGATCTCTCATCCAAGACCTTACTTACCTATTATTCCTTATTGTTACTCTGTAGAACTATTTGGATTTGTATAGAATACCACCTTTGTTGTTTTCTGTGAGGACAGTAAATTTGTAGTTTTCTCCCATGTCCTTATATAAGGTTTTTTATGCACATTTTCAAAGAATGTACAGTATGTTTCCTGAACTATATTTTATGCATACATTTATGCAAGAGTTTTGAATAGTCATCAGTGGTGGGCCTGTTTGGTCTGTTTGCATCCATCCAATGGAAAGATTCCTAGGATGTCAGACCTAGGAGTAAATAAAATCTTAAAGTCTACTCAAAAGAGAAAAAAGTTATTGAAAGTCAAAGAGAGCTTTCTGCCTCTATTTTGATTAAGTGCCAGGCTGACGCAAACATGATATTACCTTTGCAAGGGCCATTTGCAATGTGCTGGCAAGAAAAGTGAAGTAAGATTCATGGTCTCATAGCGTTTGTGATCAATTGATGGATTAGACATGGGAGCCCAACTCCCCAAAGTTGTGAAGGTTAACCAGCTACCGCACATCCATCCTTTAGCCTTTGAAGCATGCATACAGCAACTACCGACAATCCAAGACAAAGACATGTCATTTACCTGGATAGTGGTGTACTTCAGGGGGAATTTGCACAAGCCATTTGACAACCTAAGAGTACACACAAGACAAATCCTCTTTCAGATACTTAATCGGTTTTCCAAATGTAACAGAAAGAAAGAGAGTGACTACGGGGGGCCCCCCTTCTAAAAACATAGATCTCAGGAGATAAGAGTTGTAGTTTTTTGCAAGAAGATGTCTGCTTTTGTCACATAACATCTTTGCAGCCCAGTTGCAAGCGCAGCACTGACGAGTACCAGGTCATGGCCTATTTGTTAAGAATCACTGACCTAGTGTACACTGTATGTACACGCTTCCTCTTGGGCTTAGTTCTTTTCTCATTTTTCTCATGACGGTATGCCTGTGTCTGTGTGCACAGAGTGCCTTTGGGAGTGGTTCATCTGACTGTCTAAGATGATCCATATCCACTGCACTACTTGTCAACTGTTTGGACAGTGATAAACGAGAGGGAGAATATGTGCAAGGCAGGCTGCCATAGATAAAGCACTTGCATGGATGCTGACCTACCTGTGGTCAGGAAAAAAGCTAGATGGACACTCTATAGATATACTGTATGAATTCCTTCCCCACACAGCCAGCGAAATGGTGCCATAGTCTCTCAGTCTCTGTTAGCATAAAGATACTTACAGTATATGAATATTGCAAGCTAACATTTTTCAATGATGCTTTTGCACACAGTACGTGATTTAAGTGATGTTAGAGAGATATTCTTTCCTATATCCATGTATACTTTTGTATATACAGTTACTTGACCTTTACATTTTTACACTTTCCAGCAGTGAATTGAGGTGTAATATTGAGCTTTTTCTTATTACACAAGAACACATAGAATAAAAACTATGACAATACTGTCGCAAGTTTAGGTTAAAAGTTTGTTCTTATGCCCCCCCCCCCAGTCTTCTCCCAGTGTACCACTTAGTGGCATGTAATGTTCAAATGAGAGGGCATATTGATCGCTTTCTTCGAAGGTAAACTAAAGCTGGTGCCTTGAGTCAGGCAGTTGGCAGCCATTCATTCATGCAGTATCACAAAGCCGTTTAGGTCACTACATCAGGGTAGATTTCAAAGAGGGCCTGTATAATGGACTCTGAAATGGCCTGAGTCTCAGGCTAAAGCATAAGGAAGGGAGAGATGTGTAATTTCCCTTTGCGCTATATCACTTACCCTTGTGGTAAGTCATATATTGGAAAGATGAGTAGAGCACTGAAAACTGAACACAGAAGCACTATTAGATGCAAAAACATGAATTATCCAGTAGCAGAACATTTTGTTGAATTTAATCATTCTATTTCCTCTGTAAGATATATTGGTATTGAGAAGGTATCACTCCCCCCAAGAGGAGGCAACTTGGATGCTTTACTTTCCAGGAGGCAACGTTATTGGATCCACTGTCTGAGAACCCTGTCACCTCATGGATTGAATATAGATTATGACTTGGAGTGTTTTCTGTAATGTACCTCTATTCATTGGATATTATATTAACAATTAAGTTGTTTATGGTGTTCATCTAGCGCTGAGGTTTAACTTTTTCTTTATATTTTATTCCTTATATTATTTTATTCCATTCTTTTTTAAAAATATCTATTACAAATCTATTTAAAATAAATGTTTTTTTTAAAAAACATTTTCGAATATACTAACCAAAAAACTGTAATGTAAGATTTTAATATCTATATGTGGTATGAGACATAATGGTTCTTTGTTTGAAGTGATTTGATTGGCCGCAGTTCCTGTCATTGTTTAAAAGTTTTGATTCGCTGAAGGCCTCTTGATTGTTTTTTTATCACCCTAATGGTGGGACATGAGTGTCTAATCACCATCAGATGTGTTACTAGGGTGTGGCCTACATAAAATACCAGTGCCTGTGTCCTACTATTAGTTATTATAGTTGATCTTGAAGAAGGCCTGAGGGCTGAAACATGATCTAAATAAAAGAGAAATGCATATGGAGCCAGAATGTGCAACACTTTTTTCCTACTCTCAAGTCTACTTTCAGTGATCAGCACCTCACCTCAACCCTTGGTGTGCGTTACTTTTCCATTATACCTTTGCGCTATGTTGAAATAGATAAATGGTCTCCTTGCTGTAGCCTCGCCCTCATTATTATGCTACAAGGGAGGTTAGATTTTCACCACTGCAAATCAATAACACATTAAAGCTGCAAGCAGCGATGATCGGGCCCTCGCACCTCACGCGCTTTGGAGGGAGCGGCAGCCGTGGCATTGCTACTAGAGGTTGGTTGACATGCAGCAATACATTTACCAGAGGGTAACTGACATGGATATACATTTTCATGAATATTAGACATTGCATGTAGGAGATAACTATCACTTCCTGTGACCACTATGTGGCGCTGGAAAACACGCCACACACTTTAAATTTCATGTTAATAAGTTGCCAGTAGGCGGTGCTACACAAGTATCATTAATGCAGCAATACATTTAGTAGAGGTTGCCTGACATGCATATGCATTTTCATGAATATGGGACATTAAATGTCACTTCCTGTGTCCACTATATGGCGCTCGAGAACACCCACTAATTATGTGTGATGTGGCTGTATATCATGTGTAGACCGCACCATGTAAATTTCATGTAAATCGGAAGATGTTTATCACATAAGGCTGACTTCCTGTTGTCAGTAGGTGGCGCTCTGACTATGACTCAATATGGGCATGTAGATGTCTTCAGGCCTGGACTCTTATCCATCATGTGAAATTTGGGGCACATTGGACAATGTAAAGTCAAGTTACAACAGCTTCCTCTTTCATGGCAAAACATGCACATTTTCCGCATTGCCATGGCAACGGCATTCCACAAAAACTCAAAAATTCCTTCACAATTTAGAGTCACATTAGTCTGAATTTCAAATGAATCCGATAAACCCTCAAGGAGGAGTTCAAAAAAGTTAAAAAACAGAAAAAACACAAAATTCTAAATGGCCAACTTCTGGTTGGGCGGAGCTAAGAAATCCAATGTGACATATGTCTAAAACAATGAGAGCAATGTGCGTACCAAATTTCGTGAATATCGGAGCAACTTTATTCCGACTATGGCCTGCCACGCATTGGGGGCGCTATGGAGCCCGCTAAATATACATGAACCCAATCGCTGTATATTCTTGCAATGTTCTTGCGTTCTGATGTGTGCGCCAAGTTTTGTGAGTTTTCAAGCACCCCTAGCACCTCAAAAATGCATTAGAGTTGTAAACTAATAAAGGGTATGCAAGTGGACTGGACAGCTCTTGCTCACTTTTTTGAGGTAATCATCCATAGCCGCGGTTGGTTGCAACTTACCCCAGATACTAAGAACCTTTTGAGGAACTCAGAACTTCTACCTGCATTTCCACCGGAGGGGACCAGGGTCTAAAATAAGTTCCAGGAAGATTGTTTTACCCCCCAAAAAATCCCTGCTCAGGTGGTAGTACAGTACCAGTTTTGTTTGTTAATGTTAAAAGTAAAGTAAGGCATTGTTGTCTCCTTTCGGAAAAAAGAGTCAGAGAAAAAAAGAGATAGTGCTGAGAGCACGAGCAAGCGAGAGAGAGAGAGAGAGATAGAGACAGTGTGGTGATGGTCGAGCAAGGAAAGGGAGCGGCGGTAGAGAGAGCAAAGCCCTTGAATGAGAGAGATAAAATGTTATTGTCTGATTGTTTCATAGTGGTTATGTTCTAAAGTAGAAATAAATAACCATCAAAAACTCAACAGATGTTATACTGTGTAGACTGATGCTCTTAGTTTCTATTTCATTTTCCTCCTCTGCATTTCTCCTTTTCATTCATCCATTACATCAAACTTACATCCAATGCAGCAGTAAATACAAAGAACAGGACAAATCTGTGTTGTTGTTTCCTCATGTTAATACTGCGTCTCTAAATGCTGCCATTATTTTTAAATTCCTCATGGGTTTAATTTGCATGATCTACCTGGTTCCTCAGATGTGGAAACGCAAACAGGACTGCACTACAGGGACTTTAAAGTTCCAAGTTTGGTCCCCGAGGTTAGTTCCTCTGGGTTCAAAGTACCTGGAACTTTTGGCGGAAACAGGGCTCATGATTAACCTCTAATTTCACAGATGGCTTGAACTGCCAGTGATTGGTTTTTGAGCTGAATACAGTGCGCTGTCATTTGCATGATGGAGCTCTGTTTTTTGATATGGCAATCTGCATTTTGACCACATTTTGTAAGTCTAAGGGGGTGTAATTCCCTGTGCACAGGGAAGAACTTTCTATAGCTTTTATCCAGCACTATCCTGGTTGCATGATACTTGTTGCCATAGCAGCTAGTCCCTACCTACCACTTTGTGTCATTCTGATGATGAGCCTTAAAAAGTAAGTTAATGTATGAGTCCATCAATACAGGAACACAGTGAAAATTAGGCCCTGTCATGTTGTCAGACTGTGGCTATTGTTTAGTTAGATCAGGAAATAGTGTGGAAGGGTCGAAACATACTGACACAATGTCCCCAAAGCAAATGACAACTTCTACTACATGAATTCTTTTTTTCTCCACTGGAAGGTGTTATTTATTTATATAATCTTCCTTCCAACAACATAATGCTGGGGCAGGACTTTCTTTAACATGTAGAGCCATGAATTTATTCAGTTTGAGATAGACTTCAGAACTTTTTTTTTTTATTAGAATCCAGTGGCTTCAAGATAATATAAACTAACTCAGGAGCAGCAGCCGTAGCACAGACTGTGTATGGTCAGCCACTGTGAAATCAGACATTTTTTAAAGACCCTGCAGCAAGTCACAGCATACAGATATTTTCATTCCTGATACAACAGTCACAAACAAGTAGTACGAAAAAGTACTAGATAAACAGGCTCTAGAACTTAACAGTACTCTTTCCTTCCAATAGCAACATGACAAATAGCTGACTGAAAGTAACGTTAACGTTACATCGGCAGCACTTGATAATGTTACGTTAGCTTACCGTACCCCTAAGAAATGTCAACTTGCTTCCGTGCTTGTTTGTCTAATTCTCAGTGGGTTTTAGATGAATTTAACGCTAGCCCATCTGTTTGTTCCAAGATTCAGAGACAGAGACATACCTGTACTGAATGCAAGATGCTTTTTTTCTTCTTTTAATCAGCGGTAGTGCCATCAGGTCAAGTGTCTAAATCAACTTGAGATGAGTTGAGTTGAGATGTTTCGAGGGGGCGGAGGGTACTGTTTTACTAATCAGGAGCTGTGTAATTCCACAGATACATGCAGGTCGTTGAATAAGACTTCACATTACAACAATAATTAGTTCATTTCTTTATTTGCCCGCCTTTCACATAATCATTTAGTTTTTATTCGTCAGAAAATGTAATACATTTCGTCAGTTCTTATTTTCAGAGGTTACTTTTTTAGGTTTCCTTTTTGTCGTGAAAAAAAGGTTGCCAATAAATAGTTTTTGTTTTCGTTGCATCAACACTGTTCTACAAATTAAAGTAGAAATGTGAAAAAATGAGCAGAGCAACGTAACAGAAGCAGATGATTTCCTACAGGGCACGAGGGGTAACTAAGTGGCTTGATGCTGATGATGAAGTAGTTTTTATGCTATGGCCCTCACAGTCACCAGATCTCAATCCAATTGAACAACAATAGGAGATTTTGAACCAGTATGTTAGGCGGCGCTCTCCACCACCATCATTAAAACATCAAAAGAGGAATATCTTTTTTGAAAAATAATCATCTCTTCAGTAGACTTGTCGAATCTATGCCAAGGTGCATTGAGGCTGTTCTGGAGCATTGTGATGACCAACACCTCACTAAGACACTTCATGTGGGTTTTTCCTTTCATTTTTCACCCATCTGTATGTCAGTTTGTATGTATCTAAACCTGATTAAGGAAATACATCAATTTTCTGCTCTGTGACAGTCATTTGTAATGACTTCCGTGGATGCCACTATACAATACAATTCTGTATTACATTAATATTTATTCAGCTTAAATTCAGGCATCCCCTTCTGGTCTCAGCTCTAAAGACTATCATATCAATCTATCTGCATTTCGCTGCTTCTCCCATTGGTGTGTGCAGAAAATGAACATTGTTAGAATTGATCCCGGTACATCACTCCTAAAGCTCCCCATCTTGTGAACCAGCCCTCTGCGCATTCCCAATTCCCCCTTGCTGGCCCGTATGCCAGCCAGCACGGCTGGCTGCCTTGCACTTCACTTTGATTTGTGAATGTGAATTTTATCAAACATCAATATTCTCTTTTGAATCATATCCAAATGGGCATTTTATAGTGCTGCAGGCAAGAACGAGCACTCTGCTCAATATTGTGTCTTTCCTAGCATTGCCAGATCACCTCTTATTTCTTCTCCGGTTCAAGATGAAAATTAGAACTCTGCTACCCTTCACTTGGCGACGACAAGACAATTGGTAAGCAGTAGATTTTATATTTCTATAGGTTATACTGTAGTTCTTAAGGGCAACCTTGATGTCTAAGACCAGAACAGGCTCTCATTCTTGTCTTGGAGGCAGCGTTCACAATAGAGTGGGATGCTTCATACTGACTGAGGGAGAATTGTGTTGCACAATAAATTCTTCCAGTCCCCAGAGTGTAATCCATACCAGAAAAAATGTGCTCATTTCTCATGTAGGTTTTAACAACTGCTGTGATTTGTCTTTTGGTGACAAAGGACACTAGTTGGTCAGGTCCCAAAGTGCTGGACATTGTGGTCTTCAGTGCATCGTTTTCCGTTACTTCCTTGTTTCCCCTTTTTTCCCCCCTCAACTCCTTTTTCTCCAGCCATTCTTGCTTTTCCAACGTTAGTCATTTTCTTAAAGCTCACATTTCCTTCAGTTTCCTTTCTGCTCTTCTGCATGCTAATTCCTTGCCATGCTCCCCTTTCTCTCTTTTTGCTTCTTTATTCTGATTAGCTATGAGAACCAACCAATATCCATCCATTTTCACTCTCGGACCGTTTCAGTGTCTGTTGTCCTTAGGAGAAATGTCCCTAGCCTCAGCTTTGTCTGCTTGCATGGTAGAGTACACTGCACCTGTTGTAGCTCTTTTTCTGTAGCCTGCTTGCAGATCTTCTGGCCAGCTTCTTCCACTTCTTGGTTGTTTTTTCCATACTTTCTTTTTTCCAGTCTAAACCGCTGGATCTGTCTCTCTTTAAGGGTTTTCAGATTTGGGTTTTCAGTTAGGTTTGCCCTAGACTGCTAGAGATCTGTTGCCACTGACTCTTCCTCTCTCCTTTTCATCATTCAGTTTTGTAGAGCTGCAGAGCTCTCTCTCTCCCCATAGTCCTCATCAACATACACTTGTAGCTCCATGAGACCCCACTCCTTCTGCTAAGGTTTCTTAATGTACAGCATATACTATGTGGCTTTCCAGTCATTCTAATTGGCTAGTGGGGGTCATGAGTCAGTGCACCTCCGCACCTCTTAGCTTGATTGACACGTGGCCGCAGGGACCAGTCATATCCCAGGTGCAGAGCCAGTATGTCCTGGCCACTTTTTAATCATGTTCTCCAGGCTGGGGCTGATAAGAGATGTAAGGGTGATTATGGTTCAAGGAGGACGTCCTTGCGCAGGGGCCTTGGGATTATGGCTCTTCACTGTGTTCTGACTGGGGGAATGAATACATCAGTATTCAGATGGTAGCCTCCTCAGGGGTTACAGAGTTACTGGAGAGATTTGGAAGGAAGAAGAGAGACTCATTCTGTCAGAGAACTCGAATCGAACGCCCTAGGATTGTGTGTAATCTGTGAACTCATTCCATTCTGATGAGTACAGCAGATGACAGTATGGGTGTTAATAGCATTTTAGATATGATGAGCTTGGTTGACCTCAAAACTCTGTTCTCACTTCATTCCAAATATATGAAAAGTACAGACATGAACCGAGGCTATGCTCCTGTGTAAAAGGTGTGAGCATGTAGAGAAGTCACTATATGCCCTCTCTGATAGTTTCTAGGTTATCAAAAAGATTGTATTAAACAGTGAGATCAAAAAGGCCCAAAAATAGCACAGCCATATCTACTTATGCAAAAATGTATTGCACGGAAAGGCTGAACCATGGCACGTTGACTAAACATGCAATGATGACAACATTTAAGAGGACCTTATACACTCCTTATATTTATTAATTGGTCATACTGTATGTAGCAAAATGGTAATGTTGCTACATAAATATATTGAAATTGTCTAAATCTATGCTTTAGCTAAAATACTCATACACAGCCAGGGTAGCGCTGTGTTTTGTTTTAACCAGTGCCGTTTGTGACTCGGGATAGATGGACCGGTAACGCAGGAACATTTCAGGTCTCGCGCCGAGTAGCCAGCCAGTGATAGTAACTATAGTAACAGCATGAGAAGACGTGCTCCATAGTAGACAGTGTGCGGTTCAGTTTGTCATTTGCTAAGCGACAGTTTAAAATAAATTAAAAAAAAATTATATATAAAATCCCTTTCGTCCCAGAGGTGTCCCAGGGACAACAGGACACCGTTAGTCTCGAGCCGTGCTGCGAAGCCTACAGCTGGCAGCCAACTGACTGCAGACATGCACAAATGTTCTGTGCCATTTGTGACAGGAAATAAATAGACACTAGTCTGTATTCATACTCAACATGAAGAGACAAACAAAACAAACTAGTCAACCATTCTCATGCCTCTGTAAATCTGATTCAACACTCTGGTCATATGCTTGGAATACAAATAAGAATAGGCTGTTGAAAAAAACTGCAGTTGGCACTGTAAAGTTTTGCTTTGCTTTGCACTGGTGTTGTCAGCTTGTGTGTGTTTTGCTTGTGTAAGAAGAAAGGATAAAGCAGAGGTGACAACTGAGGAGAAAGAGCACTAAATGGTTGAAATCACCGATTCACAAGGCTGAAGAGCCAGTAAATCAGGCAATGAAGAGACACATGGGCCAATGGCACCCAATGGCTGACTGACTGTGACCTAGTTTCTTCAACACATATGGTACAAGGAGGTTATACTGCTACAATTGATTGCATCGGTTTTCATTACTTTGCATACATGTCCCAGCTGACGTAGATTTTATAATGTATAGTGACATAAAACTGCATACAGCGTAAATATATTTATTTTATCCAGCAGCAGCTAGATCCGTGATTGCATATCTGACTGATGTATGTACTCCAGAACTGGACATTGCATGCTCCTGAAATTGCTTGTGTTTTATAAACACAATGACAGGAGGTAGTTTCTCTGGCTGCTGCTAAAGCAACTGACATTTATGTTCTGTAATCAGTCAGTCCATAACAAGAGAAAACAGATTTGTGGTGATGGGTTTGAGGTACACTTAGGGTTATAGTCTTGTCTCCACAGACCCTGAATTCAAGACTTCTTATAGACATTTGACCATTTTTCATACTGCACAAGGACAAGGGGCGTGTGCTTTCAGTCAGAGCCATAATACACACAAATCTATGCCTGAATATATCATTACATTCAGAGAGACATTTGCAAACTCTGCATTGACATGAAAGAATTTGCACTGACACCTACGTACATCTACGAATGCACATTCAAAAGATTTATTTTTAAATTGCCCTTTCTGCCCTATCTGTCTGGATTGGTGCAGCTCTCTATTTCGCGCATGTGTTTCAGAAGCAGAAATGCAAGCAGAGAGAAAAAGGTGCAGAACAGATTGCTTATATTAACCTGTATGTTCATGCTGATCACAGTATGCGACATGCAGGTGGTGGAGACAGAAAAATTGGAGTCTTGCTGCCCAAAGCTTCTCATTTAGCCCACAGTTTGCATACCCAGTCCACACCCCCAACTCACACCCCTACACTCACACGTGCATGCATATTCACTTTCCTCCTCTGCTGCACGAGATCCTTTATCATTACAGAACCATCTTTTCTGACCTTTTCAAGCATGAGATTCATGAATGCATGAATAATTTTTTTTTCTCCATAGCCTATATGAAGTCATCACTGTTACATTAAGAATAGTGTTGCAGAAAGATTCTGCACTGCACACTTGTCAGATCAATAGCTAATTGGGCTCTAATTCAAAGTAATTTTTTTCAAAATTACATGAAGAAAACATGAAAGTGTAAAATATTGTTATCATGGTTTATATACAATACCAGTCAAAAGTTTGGACACACTTTCTCATTCAAGAGAATGGGTAGGTGTGTCCAAACTTTTGACTGGTACTGTATGTTACGTGATTTACATAGTTAATTCCTTTATTAATATGGCTTATTCAGCTTTGCATTGACACCTTGATTTGGATATGATTTACATTTAGATACTTAAACCAAATTCTTTTTTGTCTGTTATGTCATGTCTCATTAAAAGCCAACACACACTATTAAAGATTGTAATACATACTTAAGTCGTGAGGTGGTGTAAGCTGTATGATCCTCTTTGTGCTCATTTTGTGATTATGTGTTGGAGATTTGAGGTTTGAATAAACTGCAGTAAATACCTGCAGTGCTTTTTTAAAGCACTTTAATTATGTAAAACTGACCCAGAGTGTGGTGTAAATGTAGAATTTGTGGCAACCCCCCTTTATTTTATGGCTCCACGTATTGGCTGTTGGATTTGGTGGGTGGGCTGACTCAGGTGTTCAGGCATCACCAGTAAGGCTTTTACTGTGAAGCAGGAAGTATTGTCTATCATTGTCAGGTTTTTCCTCTTCAACTCCTGTGGGTTGGATTTCTTATCTTGTGCACGTTCTGACGACACAATGTAGTAATCCTCTCATCTCAAACCCAGAAGATCCATCCCCTTTTTGAGCCTTTTGACATAATAACCTGTGAGTGGCACAGTATACAGTGACAGAAGACTTACACTTGTGGGCAGAACTAAATGACAGAGGTCATTAGTCATTTTAATCAAGACATCATTGTAGGTTTGTGTTAATATTTAAAATAGTTCAATCTAAAATGTAGGGGCCCCGCTGGCCAAAGACAATATTTAAACTCATTAATGTTGGGGGAGACCTTGCTGTGGATTCAGTTTTTGTAAGAAGTTTTCTGAGTTCATTACATGTAAGTTGCAAATTACTTGCTTAATATCACCTTATCATGTTTCTCCATTCAGAGTTACACTGTGAGAAATTAGTCAGTTTGACAAAAGCTTCACAATATTTCCTGTGCCAGACACCTATAGAAATTTCAAAGCTGTTGACTGATGACAGATTTTTAGGTTGGTCTAAGCCACGTGCAGGACTTGAAAGGAAATGTAGAGAAGAGAAAGGGAATCTTATAAAAAATTCAGGGAAATTATCATAAGAAAGACACAACATCCGTATCTGAGTACACAGTTGGCAGGAGTTGTAGGAGCAGTGACTGAGTAAAATGTTTTATGCCGTGGCTGGAGACATTATGTTTTTGGGTTGACCGTCCGTACATCTGTCCATCCATCCCATTCTCATGAACATGATATCTCAGGAACGCCTTGAGGGAATTTTATTACATCTGGCACAAACGTCTACTTGGACTCAAGGATGAACTGATTGGAATTTGGTGGTCAAAGGTTAAGGTCACTGTAACCTCATAAAACACATTTTTGGCTGTAACTCTTTAATTATTATGCTAATTATGAAAAAGTTTCACACAAATGTCTACAAGGATAAAATGATGTGATGACATTTTATATCCAAAAGGTCAAAGGTCAACTTCACTGCGGCATCATAATGTTCTGCAAAAACACTTTTCTGGCCATTATTCAACGCCATAACTCAGGGACAGAAGGGGAGATTTTTGACCATATTTAACATTTGGTCGGGTACTGAATTGGTAATTATATAGATCTTCTGTGCTTGGTTGAAGATGTGTGTGTCTAAAGCATCGTCTACTGTCAGAACTTTGTGTTCTATCAGAATCAGCTTTATTGGCCAACACATACAAGAAAAATACACTTAATACCTTTTATTAAACCAGACCGGCTGACCAACACACACTGCAACATTAAACAACTTAAACCAACTCTGAGGTAAAGAAAATAACTGGGCGCTCAGTCTGTTTCACCTCAAAAACCCTGCGCCCACTCAGCGTCTTGTACAACGATGGCTTTCCCCAGAGCTAATGGTGCAGCAGAGAGGCTGCTCTCCACTGCTGGAGACATGACGTTAATAACAATACAGCAGCACTCCCCCCCCTCATTTTGTTATTCTCATACAGGCAGGAGACTGTAAGATGCTTTCAAGTTAATTAATTCATTAATTAATGCAGTTAACTTTTTAAAATAAAAAGGCTGTGGACCATTTATCTTATCCTCCAGTTATGTTTCATATTGTATTTCAGTGGACTAAGGACACCAGTAAATGGTTTGGCACACAGTATTCTGGAGCAAGAGACTGTAAATAGTGCTCCCTTTTCTAATAATTCAACCCAGAATCGTTTTGAATTGAGAATTGATTCTGAATCGAATTGGCACCCAAGTATCGTGATATTATTGAATCGGGAGATAAGATCGTGCCAGACGTCATTTGTCACAAGCTTTTTGTTCCATCTTGGTATAAAATTTAAAAACCTTTATGGACACTTTGGTCTGTCAAATCGTAATTTTTTCACTTAAGTGTACGACACGCACATTCTCCGGGCTTTGCCACCTTTGTCTCAAAAAAAGCCAGGGAAAACCCTGATGTAAATGCCATTAATTACATCATTATAACTAGAGCTCTACCAATAAATTGGCTGACCAATCAAAGATATATTGGTTTTGACATATATGTCTGCGAAATTGCAGTACAGACATGCCAAAGATACGTGTAAAGTAATTTGGAAACAGTGTCGCCATTACAAAGTTTGTCCACAATAGAGCAATGACAAGTCTTATGTTTCATCAGTAAAATGTTTTGCTTAATGCATATCACAATTCTGTAGCAACCAAATTTAAATCATCCTTTGTTTGTTTAACCAAAATAATATTGGTCAATTTATTGTTGTCAGATGTTTTGACTCTGTCAATATTGGTATCAGCGTCAAAGATCCAGTATCATAACAAGCCTACATGAATTTTCGGCCTGTACGAGTATGGATTGTATTCTCACTGCACTTAAACTGTATCACAATTTGACTGCAGCTGATCTCATACCACCTTGTTCAGGTGGACTTTTTGGTTCATATCTGGATTTTTGAAAAAGCCTTTATATATATATATTAAAAATTATTATAAATTTTGGGGTAAACTGCTTCCAAATTTGGTCTGAACTGCCAGTCTGAAAGCACCTTCAATGTTAGTTGTTCTAGTTTCTATTTTTATAAAACTAGATTGAGCACTTCATTCTCTATCTTCCCCCTCACTCCCTTCCTCTCCTTTCTCTTCATTTTCTTTCTTTAGTGAGTCATTGGGAAAAAGTGGGCAGATGCAGGGTGGCAAGTGCAGAATTGCATCTTGTTTTAGCTTGATTATATGGGTGTTTAGAGAGACGCAACTCTGTACTCTTGCGGATGGCAAAATTGTGAAACTCCTACCTATCACAGTTCGGGCCTGCTCCTTTCACATCTACTTTGAGCACTACTCAGGTTTGACACCTGCCTCGTGCACAAGTTTCAAGGCCACATCTGTTACAGGGGTATCTTTATTACCCACAGAAAACACCTGCTTCTTCACCTCCAGAAATGCAAGCTGCTGCTTTTTTGCATTTTGTAATTTTCATTTCTTTTCAAGAGAGAAAGCTTAGCTACTCCAGCGAGTCATCAGCATCAGGTTTACAATCTGAAACACCTGTGGTGATTAGGCAGGGCCTGAAGGAGGCCAGGGTAACAGAGGAGACACCTAGGCAACTGAGAGGAATAGACTTGCAAGTCAAAGTGGCAGATTGGAGGCTGAAGGGTGTGCGTGTGTCACAGAGAAAGATACTCGCAAACAATGGCATTTTATTTGGTCTTTTGTGGTGTCAGATTAGCTGCTAGGTCTAGTTTCACTAGACTTAGCAGGTTTCCACAGATCTTCTCCCTATTACCATCTTAATTAGCCTAATGGGTTGAGTGGGGAGAAAAAAGTGTCGAAAGCAGACAAGATTGTTGCAGGCAATTATTGTACTGTCCTTCCTGTACTGGCGTTATCTGCTGAAGGGTGGAGATTGGGATCAGTGGACTAGCAGTCTCCTCCAACCTGGTGTGTGCTGTAGAGTCTGGTATCGATTAGAGCAGCAGAGGAAGAAGAGGAGGAGGAGGAGGCTGCAGATGGAGATTAGTGAACCCTGATGTTCTTTGCTTGTGGTATGTGTGCTGCCACTGCTGTTGTGTTTTCTATACCAGGTGATCTCTTCTATACAGAGAGGGGGCTGGATATAAGAAAGGTCATATTACTGACAGTGTTACAACCCAATCATCCTCCCTTTGTCTCTGGGGGAACTTCTTTTCTTTGTATATCTGTGCATTATGTCATGTCATGTCATGTCATGTCATGCGGTTTGGTTGTTGCAAATTACCGTGGTTACATCCGCTCCTACATTACCAAAGCATCAGCTTGTTGTTCTGGTATTTTTATGTCTTAATTGCAGTTGATTAAATGCCAGTCCTTGGCACATATATTGTGCTTACTTTTACTCTGTTTCTTTCTCACCCCACCACCTATCCCCACACTCCAACCCTGCTCTAACAGTACACCACGCCACGTTGGCAATTTTTTTTCATTGAAAAGAAATGTATAAATAGACAACCTCATTCTTAGAAACAACAGAATGTGAATTCTGTCTCTTTCTCTTCCAGCATGTTGCATGTTAATAACACCTTTTATGGCTTTTTCCATCAATTTCCATTTGACCATTTGATACTTTCTTGTTCAGTGCAGGACTTGGTATGAAATATAGACTACAGCACAGATTAGGTATTGGCCATGATGTGACTGATCCACAATAAATACATTTTGATTGTCAATGCCAATGTAAAATTTTGTGTTTCCACTATTCATTCAGTTATGTTTGGCCACTGACACAGTTTTCAGTACCACAGCAGTCCCTGGCTCTTATGTTACCTTGCATGAAAATTATTATGAGTTTCACGCAGTAAGTTCTACACAAATTTTCCATTTGGGAAAGAGAGTGATATCTGATTGGTACTCTTTATCAACAGATACCCTGAGTTGATTTTGGTGCATCCCTAATTATGTGCATGCTGTTCATGAAACAATCCTATTTCAACTCATTTGCTTTTTAATCAAGTTGAGATTGCTTTTATTGTTGAACTTTTTTTATAATCACGATTGACCATTGTGTTTATCAAACAAATGTAAATGTGACAATGAGGCAATTAATGCACTTGCATAAGACATTTAGCATGTGCATTAATTTAATTATAAAATTATAAAACAGGTCATATTATCAATTCATATAAATTGTTCAAATGTTATGGTCACAACATGTTTACTTGCCATGTGGCAGTAGATGGAACCCTGAAAATGCCTGTTATGAAAGCTTATTGTGTAGTCTTCACTTGTGACCGGTATCAAAGTCAAAGTAACCTTTGACTTCAAACATTTTATTCATTGTTATCTCTGCCAGGTGTAAGCCTGGAGGGGATCATGTGTTTGGTTGTGTGCGTGTGTCTGTGTGTGTGTATGTGTCCGCAGCAAATCTCGCATACTATTGGACATATCAGCCTAATATTTTTTGTACACATTTATGACTGTTTCCTCAAGGGCCCCTCGTGGTTGCGGTGATTCACAATTTTTGAGAAACATATTGTATGATGCCATTGACTGCTTACTCCTCACCCCTCTTAACCGGTCAGTAGGGGCCGCAAGTGATCAACAACTGCTTCAGTATGGAATCTTGTTTCCGTTAGGGACAACCAATCATGCCTTGTTGCCACATTAGATCAATTGGTACCAAATTTCGGTACCTTGACAGCGGGTTGTGCTGTGAATTCAAATAAGTCTTGATAAGATTCCTTATGAGACTATTGTTGAGCTTAGACTTTCATCTTTTCAGCAGTCCTCGCCATTTTACTATACGCGTTACGACATAGCAAAAAGCATTTCCAGCAATCATTTAGGCTAAAAAACAAGGCTTACCAAGTCTGTTGCAGGCCACATTTTGGCCTTTGTCGTAGCTCAAAAACTGGCATTTCATAGAAAAGTTTGGTCTCATCTTGAACTGGAACATCTGCAGATTAATTCCATATCTGATTATGATCCACTAAAGTCAGGCACGATACAAGATGAATAAATCCCTGTTTTTGTTATCTTCCCTGCCATCTTGACTGTACACACCTGGTGGAGATCTGCACTCTACTGAGTGCACCTTTCTAGTATTGTACATGGTTTCATTTTGTAAACTATAACAGACTAAATGTTCCAGCCTCTCTCACCATTCAGTCTGCTGCTGTTGACTTAGGAAATAATATAATCTATGATCTGTATATATTTAGCTTGCCTACAAAAATGTGGAGATGATTTTGTGTTTTAATCAGTGCACTTATTGCATTTTTTCTTTTTTGCTACTTGTATTGAACAGCTGAATATGTCCCAGTGTTTTCATGTCTCCTAGCAACAGTAAAACGTTCCAATGAAACTATAGTAATGAAGGGTATCCATAGCAACAAGTGTATTCGGTTTCCTTAGCAAAGTTAATTGATGTGAATACGTCAGCAGGGAGTTCATGACCTATCTGTACTAATTTTTATTTTTTATTTTTTTGTGTTCTTTGATTGTAAAGATGTATCCTTTTTACTTTTAAAACATTTTATTCTGAGATTGCTTTTTGCACAGCAGTCCCCAATCCAATGACATTTGCAGTTGCATAAAATTTATCAAATGTTTTTATATCAGTAGATATATTGTCCTCTGTTGCCTGAAGACTCAGCTACTAATGCTCCTGAAGGGGCTAAGACCTCAATTTGTCATTCCTGGCTTTTCATCACAGTACAGAGGTTTATTAGCGATGCCATAATGAATCACTTTTGAGTGTTATAGCCTGTGGGCCTTCTGGGAAATGTAGTGTGGTGTTGAGAGGGCATCTGGCTAAGTTGTGCTAAAATAGAAAGCACACTTAATGAAGGCAGAGTGCATTATGGGTCAGGTGCACTGGACAATTGCTCTCCAGAGACACAGACCCTTCACCCATAGACATTTAGGACTGCCCTTTGATTCTCACAATTGCACGCACATGTATATTTAAATTAATACAAACGTGCGCATGTTCACACTTACACAGAGACATTTAACCTTTTGTGCTGTCATGTACAGCATTAAAGGTTTATTGTATATGATAAATACATAGAACATCTTGACAAAATAATTAAAAAGGGGTTATGATGGGGTTGTCTGTATGAAGTATGGCTCTTTATCAGGATAGCACTGGTACAGGTATTAAGGCAAGTGTACACCCAGCATCTTTCTCTGTCTCCTTCGGCTGACATGTCATTAGAGGCATGTCAAGGCACAATGTTACGATGATTATACTTCAGGGATGGTATGGTTCACTGTGATGGAAGGAAAAGGGACAGAAGCTCCTAGCTGCCTTCTGCTCTCATCATGAGCAGTGATATGACCATGGGGTTAATTGTGATGCCAGTGTAAGACGGATCAAATGCTTTATAAAGCTTTGAAAATAACGTAGTTCTATATCAGTTAAGCCTTTTCAGCTTCAACAAAGGGCCTGATTTTGGTACAATGGGAGACAAATACCTGTGCGACGAGGGGACAGATGAACACATTTTTAAAAATTCGAATTCTACTATAGCTGCGTTTCGCCTGCAGAAACTTTCCCCAGGTACTAAAGAACCTTTTGAGGAACTCAGTTCCTCTACCTGCGTTTCCACCAGAGGGACCAGGGTCTAAATTAAGTTCCAGAAAGATTGTTTTAACCCCCAAAAAATCCCTGCTTGGGTGGGTAGTGCTTTCCAAAAGTACAGGAACTTTGTGGGCAGGGTTTGCAGGGATGATTATCGCTGATTGGTCAAACACACACAGCGCTGCTGCTTCAACTTGTGTACCGCTTCATTGATAAAACAAGGAATTGCTCTCGTTTCGATTTAGGACCAGTTCAGGACAAGAGGAGGACATTTTTCTCATGTTAACGTTAAAAGTAAAGTAAGGCATTGTTGTTGGCACCCAACTTGTTTTAAAAAAGAGCGAGAGAAGAAAAGAGATAGATAGTGCGAGTGAGCACACGAGAGAGAGAGAGAGAGACAGCGGCGGTGGTTGAGTGAGCTCGAGTGAATGAAGAGAGGGAGGGGCGGTAGTGAGAACAAAGCAGTGAATGAGAGAACTGAAATGTTATTTTCTGATTGTTTCACAACGGTTATGTTCTAAAGCAGAAATAAATAACTATCAAACACTCAACAGATGTTATACTGTGGAGACAGATGCTCTTAGTTTCAGTTTCATTTTCCTCCTCTGCATTTCTCCTTTTCATTCATTCATTACATCCAACTCATGCAGCAGTAAATACAAAGAACAAGACAAATCTGTGTTGTTGTTTCCTCATGTGTTAATACTGCCATAATTTTTTTAATTCCTCATGGTTTAATTTGCATGATTTACCTGGTTCCTAAGATGTGGTGGAAAAACAAACAGGACTGCACTACAGGGACTTTAAAGTTCCAAGTTTAGTCCCTGAGGTTAGTTCCTCTGGGTTCAAAGTACCTGTAACTTTTGGTGGAAACAGGGCTCATATATTTAAAGATCCTTTACAGTTAACTGCCATGTGCTTGCTCTAATACAGGGTGTTGCCAGATGCTTCTCTTTATTTGACCCTTCATATATAAGAGCCGACTGTTGACACACCTCCATGGGATCAGTGCTGTATTCACAGACCCCCAGTGATGCTGGCCAAAAACATAACAGTGAAAACAGCGCCCTTCTCACAGCGAGATCCTCTATTCCAGATCTTCTAGAAATACCCAGCAGCCAGATAAAAAAAAAAAACCTTGATATCTCCAGGCCAGGGGATGTCATTGACCAGTGGAGAGCCAACTTCGATCTACTAATCTCCTGCACTGAACTGCCAGCACCTAAAACAATTCAATTCGCCCTTTTATTATGAGCTATTCAGCGTACCATGACCTGATAAGCATCAGCTCATCATTTGCTGCCACAACCCCTCTAAAAACAACTCAAATGCCCAGGACAGCTGGCACTAGTATTCCAGGATGTGTTCCCTCACCAGCTTCCACCCAAGAACACAGCCAATTTTGCTTGTTGAAAGGTACAACTACATCAGAATCAAAGCTCTGGTCTCTGTGGTGGTAGCTTGGCATATCTCGCACTTTGTGTCACCTCTGAAACGCCAGACTTTCTTGCACCCAAAGGCTTATTAGAATCATATTCCAAAAAAGTGTTGATTGTAAAATAGAGTACAGCCATACAGTCAGTCTACCTCCAACAAATTATAATGGTTATTAAAGCCTAATCCTTGAGATATCTTTAATGATGTCTTTGTCAAATATTATAGCCCAAGCGTGCATACTATTATCTGCTTATCTGCTTGGAAAACTACAATATCTAATCCTCTTACTCTATTTTAATTTAAAGGGATGTTAGAGGAGTGTTAGGTTTGTATATGCTAATCAGTTCATGATACCTAAGTGGCTTATAGCCATGATGTCATTCACTAATAAAATGTTAAAAAAAACATGTTGGCATGCTCTCTAAATTGACATTTTTAGTACAGTCTGATCAAAAATCAACATAGACCAACTTGACAGCAACCCAATACTTTGGATATGCTCTTGTGTCTCCTGAAAATCTGGCATATTCATTTTTTTTTATATAACAAATGTCATATAACAAATGTCCGCTGCTGGATTCAAAGCACAGATTTTGCAGTGATGTGCATCTTAACTAGTTGGCTAATGGGCTTAGCCTACAACTAGTTTTTAAAGTACATTACAGTATGTCATTAACATAGTTAATACACAATATTGTGTTTACCTATACTGTATATCATTAGGCTTTAAAAAAAGGGTGTTATGATGCTATCCCATTGGAGCTGATGTACTGTAATACTCCAGCTAGCACTTCAAATGTAGCTGGCCTAGCTACATTTATCTGCTGATGAATGTGCCAGTTCTAAAGCTCAGGCTTAAAGTCTTCGTGTTTATGTTTCATAGCTTTCTTCCCACTGGTGTTTCTTAGAGCTGCTCTTTACTCTTTTACACTTCTGGAGGCTCCCAGCCAAACACATGGAATGCCTTTAATTAGCAGAGTCTCTGCATACAAAGATAATTGTGAATAATGCAGCTGCAGTACCCAAGGGTGAATGAACACAGCATTTGGCTCATGCCTTAGTTTCTCCATGGGGCATTTCAGACAATTTTTCCTGAATTGAAGGTTAAGTGTTATAAGAACACTGCACAGAGGTGAGGGAAGGCCGCCCGATCATATTGACCCAATGATTCATCTTCCCTTCCCCTGATGTTTTGTGAATTGGGTTTGGGTGTGCTGTAGCTTTGTTCTAAGTGGGTGGACAAGGTGACCCGTGCTGTAGATCAAACTGCTGAACAACTGCTTGGGGACAGGGTCCTGCCCGCCTGACTGGACATCATTTTTCTCCATTTAGCCCCATCTCACACCTGTAATAGGGTGGTCGTCCACATGAATGCTCACGGCTCCGTTGGGATAGAGCCATGTTTTTCTCTCACATTGCTCTGTCATTAACAACAGAAGTCAACAGATTTACACCACTTCTCTGCTGGCATGAAAGGACTAAACATGGAGGCTGAGATCCATTTTTAGATTTTTTTTTTTTTAAAGAACGGTTGTGGTTGAGTTTTTTTAGCTGAGAAATTTAGTTTGATGTTGAAATGTTTATAATGAAAAAAGATGAACTCTCTGTCATTGTTTATTTGGTCTTGGATACATGTTCAGTATTGATTGTAATCCTACTGCTGTGAAAAGCATAATGTAGAAAAATGAAAATGGCCTGCACCTGGTGTAGGCTGCTGTGACGAGGCTGCCATTTTAGAGCGACTGTCCCTTGGTATTTCTGTTTCTCAGACACATTGACATTTCCTTTGCTGTATCTATGCCTGACCCTGTTCCTGTGAAGACCAGTACGCACACAAACACAGTCGTATCATCTTTTTTTAACCAAAGACTGCAACAAAAGGTACAAAAAGAAGAAGTAGAAAAACTAACAAAGTAAATGAACAATTAATATATATATATATATATATATATATATATATATATATATATATATATATATATATATATATATATATATGTGTGTGTGTGTGTGAAGTTCCTAAAATTTTCATTTAAAATGTTAACAATAAATTTGTGTGTGGTTATTCATATTAGATCAAATGATCTTTTCATGTACTAAAATGGTAACAGTCCATTTAAAAGGATGACAGAAACTGTGTGGGCTTGGGTGTCCCCTGTCTTCTGTAGCAAGTGCTTTTTGCACTTATTATATTATGGTTAATTGTTATATTCAACTTTGAAATTCAGTTGAAACTAAAATAGAATATTTACTGTATGTATACACAAATATCAAATGTCAAAATAACATCCCTGCATGGTTCAGTGTACGAAAGCACCACCAAAACATTGTTTCTCTCAAAAAATACTTTCTAATATATATTTTTTATTCTTTAAAGAAAAATTGTACTGTATATCCCTGTTAAGTTTGCTTGTCAGAGAAGTATTGCTGGCACCTTACAAGTGCCCAGCTTGAACTACACACACACACACACACACACACACACACACACACACACACAGTTAATGACCACTACGAGGAGTGAATCATAGTTTCACCCAGGAACGAGGAGTGAATCCAAGTTCAAGAGCTGCAGGGCTCTTTAACATGCCAGTGAGGAGCATTTTCTCATTGTCTAAGGAATCATTAATTAAAAAGATAAAAGCGATAAAGTGATGTCTTGACTAGGGCTGCAGCTATTGATTATTTTAGTAATCGAGTATTCTACAGATTATTCCATCGATTAATTGAGTAATTGGATACTATGCTAATGCTAACGTTAATGTTACCTTGTGTTGTGTCCGCTCCATGGACTGGATGCTTTCTGCTGAGATGCTGAAGCATTGACATTGTGCTATTGTGATAGGTTAGTTCGGTTTTACACACACTGTACAGAGTTTTCATTTCCTGTCACCTTGAAATGATTCCAAACGTTGGACACTTTCTGTCATTTTCTCTGGCCTGTCTCTTCTCTTCGCCCCTCACTATTTACTCTCTCTCCCTCCATTTTCCAATCCGCGCCATCAAATCACATCTGCTTCATGTCATGTTGTAGCAGGTTTGACACTTTTAAATGAAAACATGCAAATCAGAGTCACGTCTGACAAATAATAATTATAAAATAGAAAAAAAAAAAAAAAAGCTCCGTCAAACCATACAAAACAATATAGCAAATAGCAATGAACCCTACGGCACCAAAAACCATCACTGCAAACAAATAGACCACAACTCAATTCAGTTTTCAGAAGTTGTGTATTAAATCAAGCACGCAAAGCAATATTGTTGTGTTTGTGAGTGTGTGCGTGTGAAAGACTCGTCCCAGAGTCTGAGTTCAATCCACTTGGTAAAGAGTCCGTTTTTATTTTCCCCACAACCCCAAATCAGTTCAGTTCAAGTTTGCAGTGCATTGTGCAACAGTAATAATCATCTGTGCGAAACACAGTGCGCTGTATAAAATGATATGGATAACACGAAGACATCGATGATTTTTAGTAATCGTTACTCGAGTGTCTCGAGGAATCGTTTCAGCCCTGTCAGTCCTGACTAGGGCTGCTTCATTATGGCAAAAATCTTGTTTTCATATATGTTGGAAGCCAAAATTGTAATTGAAAATAAAATTCGATTAATCCCGCATGCCCTAGTCCTGACCATGGACATCTTAATTATATGTCACTATGCACAATGTAACCTGTGTGGACTCACATCCAACTGTTCTAATCTACCATACTTGTAGTACTGTAGTTATTTTTCTCCACAAGGGGTGTAAATATTGCTTAATGCGCTCCAAAAACAAAAGCCCAGCTGCATTTTGCCCAGCAACCACTTTGAGCATCTCCTTCTTGCATCACTAATTCTTAAAGTAATGATGACAATTGTTCCACACTCCTTTAAACACACTAAAACAGCCTTCATTTTTACAGTGTCCAAACAGAAACATATTGTAGAAACAAATAGAAGACATAGGTTGGAATTTTTTTATGCTTTAATCAATATCATCAGCTGACTGTTGCAAACACTGGTGGGAACCCAAACGCAGGACACAACAACGGTAGTGGTTGAAAAGATGACGGATTATTGCAAAAGACAGAGTGACAGGTGAGTAGTGGTCCTGGAGCACAGAGAAAAAACAGGATTAGCAAAAATGGAACAATGCACAAGGAAGCAAAAAGTCACTAGGCGTAAGCAAAGTCTGGCCTGAGTACTACCACAGAGGGATGAACAACAATCTGGCGATGAGTGGGTGAAAAGCCGGAGTACATATACTGCAGGGTGATGAGCTTGATGGGAGACAGGTGTTGGTAATCAGCCAGGTTTGTGTAGTCAGCCAGGACTCAGGAGAGCCAGGGAAGGAGTGCCACACCCACACCACACAGACACAGAGACAGACAGGGGAAAAAAGGGGAGGGGGGGATAAACAGCGGAAAACACTGGAAAATGCAGGATTACGGCCATGGCCATAACACTGACTGTGTCTACAGACTAGGTGTCTTGGAAAAATCGTTCTAACTAATCCCGCAGGAACGGCACTGTAAAGGGACTCAAGAGGTGATTTTGGCTTAGTGGCCACACAGGGTATTACAATCACGTGATACACGTGATAAAGCATTTTTCCCATGCATCATCATTGAAAAAGGATTGGCTGTAAAACAGTGAATTAATTTTTCTGAACGTCACAAACTTCCTGAAATTACTGTTTGTATAATCAGAATTTGCTCCAATCTGTCCAGTAAAAATTGTAAAGTCTAGAAGAGAATATGAATATGATTAAGGTTCGGGCATCGAGAACTGATTCCAAATTAGAACCGGTTCCAAAATGAAGAAATTTTTAATTTCGATTCCTAAGCGCGATATAACTCTTTATTATTGCAAACAGAGGCTACACACCTGCAAGGATGTGGCTATCTGCCAGGACCTGTCTACATCACGCATCCACGCAACAGCGGGCAGGCAGAGTATGTCCCACCCGCAGCTCAGTGGCAGGCTGGGTAAGGTGCAGTCATCGGGCCACTGCAGGCAGCAGGTTAACATCACATCAGCAGTGAAAGATGGATTGCGGACGCTCAAAAGTGTAGCTTTACTTTATTGCAATGCATGTGGGAAGCTAATTAGCTGTGAGTCAGGTTGCACTTCGAATCTGACCAACCACCAAGGAAGACTGTACAGTGCCAGTAGAGCAAGGGACAACTAGCTGCAACACACCGTGAATGCATGTAAGATACTGTATTCCTGTTGTCACAGTACAGAAATAAAGATGCCTCAACCTCCATTTCATGGGGCCTATAAGCTGTCGCTTTTCTCTTTCGACTTTTTCTTGTTGAGCTACATGCAGGAACTCCTCAGCTGCATTCAGATTATGTGGTCGCCGGAGAGACAATGAAATATGATCCAGCAAGTCCGGTTGGAATGACAGATTATTGCGTTTAAAGGCTGATCAGAAAGCGCTGCACAGCCGTTTATGATAATCACAGACTGGATTTTACAACTCTGGAAAGTTATCAGGCTGCAACCCTGTTTACTAGTGCTCACATGTGAAACGCGTCTGTGTGAATTGGCCTTTACAGTGACAGCATACTATGTCATTGAGGGAAAGATGAGACAGAAAGTACTCAAAACAAAAGCAGAATGTTCAGTAAAAAGAATTTACTTATTTTAATGAAACAAGAAAAGTTAAAGTAAACACTTTGAATAAGAATAACACTAGAATAAAGTTATTTTTGTTATCTAAACATTCTCTTTTTTTTACCATATTGGAGTCGAAACTGGGAATCGATAAGAATTGGAAACAGAATCAATAAAATTTCGATAAAAGTTTCTTTTCTTAATGGTACGTCACAAAGGACGTCCATGTTGAGACAACTCATCCTTAGAATCTCTCACTGAAGATCAGAGACATGTGGACCAGATCTAATGTCAGAGTCATGTAAATATGTTTGGAGATAAACGGTATGTCTAATGGATACTAATCTTTCCTAATCATTTGCCCAGCTTGATGATGTAATAATATGTTTTGTCTCCATTCAGTATTCACAAACATCAACAACACCACCACCTCCCTGACACAGCGTTTGTGCTTTGTAACCCTGATGTGAAAACCAACACTTCTTCCCCTGTAACCACACAATAATAAGAGCAAATGTGAACCAGCACATATTCTTCTGTCTCCTGTGTGTGCGTATCAGACACACAGAGCCCTCTTGTTAGCTCTTGATGCTTGGCAGTCCAGGGCATGTGCTTGGCCTTATGTGAGTATTGATTGAATTGACAATGTAGGCAGAGTTCCACTGAGACACACCGCGAGGAATGCCCTATGTGTGCAGTGTCTGTGTGCGTTTGGTTGGTTGGGGGGTCTCACGTTTGTGTATACAATCATTTGTACACTATCTGTGACTTAAAAGGACATAGATGACAACAGAGACAGCAAAAGTGCAGTGAAAAAATGCCACAGTACCACTGTCCTCCACTTGAGTGACGTCTCTGAGTGATTGCAATACGTGCTCTATCAAAGGATCAAAGAGAGCTGGAGTTGCTCTGCCATTCAAGTCAAACAGAGTGACTTTGGTACACACTTGCGATGTGCTAGCTGATGATAATTGAAATTGCTCCTCTCCTCACTCCAAGCTAGTGCTTGTTCTATTTTATTCCTCATCTATTACCTCTTCTGTGCTCCCTGCAGCGGGTCCCCTCCCTCCCTACCTTCCATCTCCTCCCTCAGCCCGCCTTTCTCCTCTCCATCTCTGCCCTTTTTCCCTGACTGAGTTGCTCTTCATTCACCACTTCCTTCCTTTCCCCTATCTTTTCCCATTTTTTTTTTTTTGGCTTCTGTCTTGGAGCAGAATGTCAATGGTGTTTGGAAACTGTTTAGGATTCACACAGTGTGCCAGGCATAAGCTCATAAGAGTAATTAGATGTTCTCTCACTGTTGTTCTTCCCTTAAAATAGAGGTTATCGTTTTTGTCTCTTCTCCTCCCCTATCATTTGACATTCTGACGTCTGCATGGGCACAAAGAGAAACAAAGGGAGAGAGAGGCAGAGAGAGAGAGGTTTAAGGAAAGAGAGAAAGAAGGAGAGGGCAAGGGAGAGAAAGAGACCTCTGAAGGGAACAGGACACAGAATTTGGCTAGAAGAAAAGAAAATGGAGGCCTGATAGCGTCTGATATATAATACACATTATGATTTATTTAAGGACTAAGACAATAAACAGGCCCACTAGTGTATACAAGGCTGACAGAAGAAAAAGATGCGCAAGAGCAAAGCTTTCCAATGTTGTATGCATGTCACTGTGTACACACAAATAAACGCTGACTGTCTCATACAAACGCAAACATACAGTACGTAAATGCACATGAACATACAGAAATGACAAATCCTCTATCCAGTGATCAAATACGGTCTGATGTATGTGTCATGTCCTTGTCAATGTCTTTTCTCGTCAACAAGACATTATGCCAACCTCAAGCTTTTCTACACTAGAAGAATTCTAATTCTTAAGTGTTGCTGGATCACGTTTGGCAAACAGGCAACCAAAGCACAGCTTATGGCTCAAGGGGCTCAGAGTAAATTTGAACACTGCCTGCCTTATTTTGCTTTGATAATATAAGCTATGATAGAACAACTGCATTTAACTATGCAAGCTTAATAATTGACTAAAGCAGCATGTTTTCTTTCTACATCAGGAATGCTCATTTTACTCTTGATTAATCATGTTTTATGTTTAAAGGTACATACTAAACATTTTTTTATTACATCTTAACAGCAGCAATAGTATATTAATCATTGTGCAGGATTCTCATTTTCAAACCAGTCAGTTATAAAAACATTTCAGCGCAAAATGTCCAAATATACTGTAGATACACATGAATCTTTAACCTCAGCTGCCCCCGGTGACTATCACTCAGCACTTCCTATGGCTAAACCAAATCAACAGCCATAATTAATTCTCTTTCCTTGGAGGCTTTATTTGTGAAACAGCAACAGGAAGTGTTGAGTTTGCATTAACAGCACATTAAAAAGGCAAAATGTTTGCCTTTCTCCTCCTTAATGTCATTCTTCAGCAGCACTTTGTCCTTGTGAAGTGTTGCACTCAGATTTTTGAAAGTTTGATCCCCATTTTTAGTTAACATGCTGCACTAATGTAAACCCTGAAGCAAAGCAAAAGGAAAAAAAGGTACTCATTGGCATTAATTATCATCAAATCTCTTTTTACCGTCTTTGACTTCAAAGATGACAGTGTGTGTGTGTGTGTGTGTGTGTGTGTGTGTGTGGTGTGTGTTTTTGCCTACTGCTCCTACTGTCAAATTTGGTGCTCTGCAAAGTTTCTTTTTCTGATACATCCAGATTACACCAAGGCCAAGCAAAGTTCAACTCAGTGGGTACAGAGAAGTTTGACATTCCCATTACCCAGTTTGAAATCTACAAAAATCTGCATTTTATGAATTTGGTGCTGTGTTGTTGACTGTGTATCCTTCCAAGCAGCGTCAGAAATTAACAGGGGGCGAGGGCGAAACTACCCCAAGAAATCTCAGAATGCCTCTAAAAACCGCGATCGAGGGGCAAAATTTGCCCCGGAATATTTAGAAAAAAATAATTTTATATTTACCAGTTTAGGCCAATATCCTAATCCTGCATTAAGCTCTCATTTTATTGTCATTCAATTCATGTAATTTTCATTTCCGTCTCTGACACACATACACACACAAACAGCGCTGTTGTTTACACTATGCTGCTGTTCACACTATACTGCTGTTACGATACCTGGCAGAGGCCAGGCAATCCTGCACCAGCAGTAAAGTTGGCTGCTATGATGGACCGGTACCTCGTTAAAAAAGCTCCAGCTGATACCAAAAGAAAGCAACCCAAATCCTGGGGCGTCACCAACGGAAAAAAGGAAAATAGACTGGCTTGTTGTTGAAGAGGTGAATAAGACGACTCTCTTCATGCAGGGCTCACCCATCCAAACATAGCCTTGGACAGCTAAAAGCTAATCTCGACTTTGTTAAAGGAAGCGAACAGGTTAAAAAGTATTCAGCTCATCGTCGCCAAACAACATCAACTTGCTTAAGGTAAGTAACATTAATGCTAATGCCAGAGACTTTAAAATGTGTTTGGTCTGGCGCGTTAGCTAACATTAGTTAGCAAGTTGGCTAGATAACGTTAATGTTACAGCCCACATGTGGGTCTTGCCGACTGGTGTGGTGATCAGTGCCGTTGGCTAACGTTACGTTAAGTGAAGTAAGCTTTTTAGTCCCAAATCTAGAACATATTTTTTCAGTCTACTAACCAATGATGCAGTGCCAGATTGTCGAGTCTATAATGTTATTTCATCCATGCTCAAAACATCAGCAGGGCTAAATTTGGAGATGAAATAAAGCATGCTAAAAAACTTCAACTGAAGTTATATCTAATTGTAGTTGGAGTAGGACAGTACAACATATAAAGTATTATATTTAGCATATAGAGTAAATTTGGAGTGCTGCCCTGGATTCAGTAATTGTTTGTGTTCTTTCCAGCTACTCTTCACAAGGAAATGTCTTTTTTAATATTATCTTTAGAATGCCAGGACTGTGGGTCATAGGAGCCTGTATATTTTTATACCTCAAAAATAAGTTTCTCCTGTTCCACTGTAATAGATACAAGACCACAGAAGAAGACGTGCTACCTCCTGACAAGGGAAGAAATCAGAGTATACAAGTTAGGATATGAAAAAACACTGCCTTTCTGAACTAGTTACAGAGTCACTAATGGAAAATAGGACAATGAGATCTTCTGACATTGGGTGGCATACCCACCTGTGTCACTGTGCCTTTGTACTGGTACAATATGTGGATTAACAGAAATAATCCACATACTGGCTGTATTGACACCCGTTGTACATCACTGCTGTGATTTTTACGTCTTCACCTCGTGTCAAACATCAGACCTAAGTGCCCCTGACTCCTGCTCCCAAAGCAACCCCAGCAATTCACTGATTTAACTGCATTCAAATTCAATTAGTTTGTTTGCTACAGAGCTGTGAAGTCAGTCAGCCTGTATGTTAGTTGAACAACGTAGTTAGTTGTCTTAATAAAATAAAAAATGCACAAATGTAATTGTAGACGATAATAGCTCCCCAGTTCTGCCCATTTATTTGAAAGATCATGTAAAGGTTGCTCCATAAACATTAACAAACATTAAACAAACATTAAGAAACACAAAAGTGTTTTAAGTGTGTGTAAGATGTAATAGACAGAAAAACACTGCTCCTGTGGGGTCAGATTCACCATAGTCATATATACAGTTATTGTGAGGTTAATTAAAAAGTAGCATAAAACATACAGGTTTTCTGATTTATAGCAGTGAACTTGTCCAATCATATTTGATCTAACTCTCTTTGCAGTTAAAAATAGTATAATGTCAAATGTTTTAAATGTATTTTTAATAGGTTTGTATTGTTAAAATAAAGAAAAAAGGTCTTTGGAAATATAAAAAATGTTATTTCTTTTGTCTGAGCTGGCGAAGAGGCGTGTCAATGTCTTGTTTGATTGACAGCAGCTGGTAGGCGGCCAGAGTGCTTTTTGTTACTTCATAGGGAACCTCTTAGCGAAAGACAGTGTGTCGCTAACAGGAATTTTGAAGAGCAATGACCACACCAGCAGCTAACGGGTCTAAAGTGACATTTGCTGGTATGTTCACATACTGTTTAATGTGCTGCAGCTAATTACCTATCTAGCTCGCTAACTGTTGGGTATTTCATTGAATGGATGCAAAACTAGGGAGTGCCAAACCAAAAAGTTTAAAATATAAATTTATCCCTTCTTGGTTTCTGGATTTTTTTTCTCAAAGGTGAACACAGGACAAGTGAATTACAGAGCAGATATGTATGCTGTAGTAGACAAAAAAAAATGCAATTCAATTTCACTTGGACTTTAATAGTATCTGAGTGAAGTTTAGGCTGAATTGTTTTGTATAGTGGCATTTTGTCCTGTTTCTCAGGACTCATTTTGAATACTTTTTAAAGGAGCCTAGGATGACATTTCAATGAGTGCTGCACTAAAAGCATTATTAAGTATTTTCTGGAAATAACATGTTACTGTACATGGTGTACAGGTTGTCAAGCTGTTCCTTCACCAAGAGTGACTCATATGTGAGAGGATGAAAATGGTGAGTTTGACAAAGCAATTCTTTGGTGGGATGCTGTGTTTTTGACAATAAATAATGATGGATGATGACATCATTGGCTGGCTGAATAGAAACTGGACAACTCCTGCCCTGCAGTCCTGTGACCCATGATAGAAACCTGCTGGCTCATGTCATGATGGCTCACCCATCTCTTCACAGCGACTAACAGACACAAACTAAAATTTGGACTGGGATATCACATATTTCACTAAATCTGGTGGCTATTTACTGGAAACCAGCAATGTCCTTTGTTCTGCCTCCAATCCTTAGGTGGTATGTTTTAAATGGCCAGGAAAAGTATGATTTTATCAGGGCTGCTACTGTTTTTAGCTGTTTTTCAGTTTTCTCACGCTTGTATGACACAACAGTTGTGTAAATACAGTGATTGTGTATGAGGCTCAGAGCACAGTTCTTGCTGCAAACAGTGTGAAGGGTTCAGTGTTTTCTGTCTCACACCTTCAGACTCGATTACCAAGTAAATTTTTGTCCCAATGTAGATTTACCAACAAATGTTTCATCACAAAAACATCACAAATTGTCCCAAAACAACATTGTTAGATTACACAGGAATAATCAATACTACAATAATCAATGCATAAGTATGTGTGGGTCCCTATATTCGTGATTCTGCACTTTAAGTCTTAGAACCCCTTAAAAATGATTCTTTTGTCTTTTTTTTTACTGTTTCTGTCTTACTTTTTGTGTCTTAATTGTTAAGTGCTGTAAATAAACATTATAATATTATCATTAACTGCATGCAAATGCAATAAATACACGGCACATCAAATGACCATTTGATTTTTAACAATCCATTAGCTGTTCCAGTGGCCTGAGTGCACTGTTAGCGATTAGTTGGGCTTGTTTCTTCCCACTTCGATCCAGCAGAGCACTTATTCTTCCCCAGCCTTCTCTAACCTGTCTTCCCCTGCTCCTATCTCTCCTTTCCCTGTCACTGCATCAATCCCTCCTTATCCCACCAACCCCCCTCTCTACTCAGTGACTCAATTACACAGAGCCCTTAAAAACGACTACCAACATGTTTCCCTCAAAGTTAGATTATCCACAAATCCCAGATTTTCATTATAGATAAACCCCACATATGAGCATACTGTAAATATGGCTCTGCTCCACTTGCTCCTTAATAAAGCCTGAATTAATCTTGAGAGAGTCAGAATGATCAAAAAGTGAAAGAAAGAGTGTCCGATAGAGAGAAAAAGCGAGAGCTGAAATGAGCATTATGTAGAGATTCCAGACTGCCACTTCCAACCCCCCACAGTCAGCGGTGCCAATCGACGTAGCCCAGCTAGTTGCTGCTGATGGGGCTCGATGTGAATGTGGTGGGAGTGACGGTACACTCCCACGGAGAGGCAGAAGCAGCAGCAGCAGCCACTGATTAATCCTCATGCTGGAGCCACTAATGATTTATTTATTTGGAAATTACAGAGCCCTGGGAGAGCTGGGCACGATTGATAACGAAACCCAAGAACGAGAGTGGGGAGGAAGGGGAGGTAGGCTCGCAGATTTAACTCTTCCTCCCACCTCAGTGCCTGTCTATGCATGTGTACAGTATATTTATATGTATGTGTGCGCCTGAGAGTCTATACCCAGGGGGTGTATCAAAAGGCTAATTCTCATATTGACATCAGTGAAAAATGTCCAGTAGAATATTTTTCTCATGCGAACTGTAGGATGGGTTTTTTTCTGCCGCAGGCGGGAGTTTAGCGGCAGCACAAGACTCCTGCTGCGGAGATATTGATGTTTCACAGGGTGTCTTGCTCTAAACATGGGGATAGTTTTTGTGTGTGTGTGTGTGTGTGTGTGTGTGTGTGTGTGTGTGTAAGAAAGGCAATCAATTCATTTTCTCATGTTTTTTCTCATCCCACTGAAATTGAAGTCTTTATGCTGAAGTTAGGCAACAGTGTATTTAAACATCTGCCAGCTGTCTTTGTCTGAAGCAGAACGTGGCTTTGGAGCCCGGCGTGGCAGATTCTGCTGAGACTCATTATTACACAGACTCTTTACTTCCATGACAGCACAGACAAAACATACAGCTTGAATTCACACCAAATGAAATTAGTTATGATCAGCATCCCGTGACATGCTCTGAGGTGATGGTTTGTTCTATGGTAAGCCATTATAGCGTAGTATGTGTCAACATGAGCAGGGGGCTAGGTTGATGATGAGCTTTCTTGCTCAGTCTGTGTTAATGGCTCCAGTCAGTGAATCACTACCAGTGAGCCCTGCTAACATGATTCATTTTAGCTCATTAACGTTAATTGAAGTAGCTCTCTTCTTCTTACTGAACCTTACGTAACCACTGTTGGGATCACGGGGGCTGAGGGAAGGGCATAAAGATCTCACAGTAGTCCTGAGAGGATGGACTTTTCTAACTGGAAGTTATAAAGACATTTCTCGCTGAGACCTCTACCATAGGTGAGAATCTGGGAATATGTGTAAGAAAATTTAAAACGTGTAATAAAATTTTAATTAAATTTTCTGTGATAATACCAAGTTCCAGTTGTCTTTTTTTATTGTTACTAGTTATTAAATGTTTGACTTATCTTTTAGATCCTTACACTGCAGTTGAATTACACTTCACTTCCAGAGACAACTCAACATCCTCCTTATTTTTCTGTAGATTGTGCTTCTTTTTTTGAAGTGTAATTGTGTTTTTTTAGTAAGTGTCGCATTGCTTCGCCAAAGCGTTTTAATTTAGATTCAACAGTCCAAGTCGATCTTCTAAGATCGGTCAGGTTTCCTTATGTTTCACTCTCTGCGGTAATATTTTACTCTTTCTTGTCTCAGTGTCTGTTGCATGGATATTGTAAAAACATTATTATTATCATTATTTAGATTGGATGTCTTGCAAGGTAATTTTTTACCTCACACCACCTGTCATTGATATCTTAAATTGGATTTTGTCTCACTATCACATCCTGGAAGATTCCTCACAAGAGCAGCTTGAAGAGCAGCAGCTTCTTTATAATTCTTTGAAACAGTGTAAATGAGGGTAAGACTTCTGGTTTCCTTATACTGTGTCCTAACAGCAAGCAAGCGTTGCATCATGTAACATCGGACACTTTCTGTCCAAACTGAATCCGTTAAATATGCACTTTTGTTGTGTCATGTAAACAAACCACATACTTATCAGCTGTGCACTCAAGATCAGACTGGAGATGTAACCACTCAAGTATAAGATGGGTGAGTACTTGATATCTTCCTACGTTTGTACTTTTTAAACAGAAAACACACGTTTTATATTGTGATATTTAGATATTTCTTTACTGGAAATGACATACAACATAGCCACCAGCAACTTAACTAGAGACCTCCAGCTCCCTGGTGATCTCCCTCCAGCCAGCTGCTACCTTATTTAGGTTTTTGTAGTGAAATGAGGAGGTAATGTAGAGATAACTCCTCATTTCAACCAAATGAATCAACTGTTCCTCGTCCATGACGCCGTGTCCTACAGCGCTTTCAATGCAAGGGACAGGAAGTAAATAGAAACAGGGCATCCAACAAAAGTTCAGCTTAAAACGGCGTGCCGCATCGCGCTACACAGCGCTGCGTCGCTCGCGGCCAGTTAGGACATGCTGTTACAGCCTTATGAATGCTGCTGATTGGTTATAATCAGTTTTCTGACATCCTAGGACATAATGAATAGATGGAACTTTAGTAAAATATTATTGGTTAATTCAAACCATGTAAAACAGGTGAGTCACTACAAACAATAATTAATTAGCTTCAAATAAGCTGAAATGTAGAGAAGGGTGAAAAGGACTGTGCCATTGAAGGAAAATTGAAAAAAGAAAGATTACTTTATTTATCATTTAATTACGTTAGTTTGAGTCAGTTGAATTTGTGATGAGTGAAAATAGATTCCAATATGTTTATGGCCTTTCTGCTGTTTCTAAGACTAGTTACTAGTTAAGCAATAATAGAAGACAGGCTAAGAAAGGCTAGCTAGGTTTACTGGCTAAAGCACAAATTATACTGTCTGTGCCCACAAAACTGCGAAGGTCTGAAATGGCGTAAAATGTGTCATCTGCCCATGTTCATGAATATATGCACAGCCCATACATGCAACAAATGTGTGAACATGAGTATATAGATGCCCGCTGCTGTATAAACAGAGCTGAAAAAAATACATTATACACATGATGACATAGATAATTATCTCATAGGTCTGCCATAATGTCTGCTGTGCAGTTAACAGAAACTAATAGTGAAGAATTAACAGTGTACCGGCATCAAGCCAGCTGCAGTGATTCAATGTCTCTCCACCACAATGGCCACTCAGGTTGCCTTGGTCTCTGCTCTTTTATGTTACGATGCCTTTCTTATGAACCACCAACTGTAAAGAATTCAAAAAATCCACCACTATATATATACGAAATCGTATTACTTTGTTGAGTATTTTTTTAATGAAAAAAATTTCATATGATCCAATACAGTCATAAATTTCACTTTTAGAGCCAGTACCAGCTTGGCTGACAAGGTGAGAACACAGTTCAAGGTTATGTGGTATAAATCCTGAGGATGGTGGTGGATACACTGTGTTTTGTGTATATTAAATTTGTGTGAATGTGTGAATTTCAAGCCATTAAGTCTCTATACAAGGCCCCGGAAGCTTGGGTTAGGACAAATTATTTTACTACCCGCTGGTTTCCATATCTCCAGGGATAAAGCAGGGCAATGTCCTTTCTCTAACATTGTTTGCAGGGTATATTAATGATCTTGTTAAAGCTGTTGATTAGTTGTAATGTGGTGTGAGGTGTGGTGAATTCAATGTGAGTGCTGGGAGTGAATGTGTGTGTTTTCATTACAGAAACAGGAAAAATCTGCAAAAGATAATGACTGTCGCTAATAAATGGTATAAGAAGAGGCAACTATATATAAACAGCAAGAAAACAAATACATTTTAGGCTCTCATCACAACCTATTAGTAAGTTCCACTTTGTATTTGGAGATAAGGATTTAGAGTGCATGAATTTATATTGATGTTTTGGCTTTTATCTTGATGAATATACTGTATGAATTTTATAAAATGAACAGCATTGTTCTCTAAATCAGCTAGTCGGGCTTTAGGTGGAGTCATAGGTAAAACTAAATTTGTTGATTTCAGTTTCATGAGAATGCATTCTGATTACCTGTGTAACTGGGTTTCTTTACTGAAGTTCATGTAAACACACTGAATGTGTCATTGTGTAAGAAACTACAAAAAGAGAATTACGGGGACACTTAATTAGGCTGCTTGCTTCATAAACACAACTTTAACTGCATGTGAAAGCTGGATTTTTACATTAATAGCAACACAAAGCAAACGAGACCATAAACTTAAAATCATTAAGGGAGTTTTAACTTGTGATTAAAGTAGACCAAGGCTGCCCTTATTGCTAATAACCCGCAACACCCACTTGTGTATGCACGAATCAAGCATAAATGAAGGAACTTGCGAGTTAATTTTGCAAGTCTTATGTAGTGATTGCAAGCTGATTATCCAAATACACTAACATAAGATTGCAGATTGTCTTCAAAAATATTGTCAGTTTTGAAATGTGCAAGCATTTTGTGTGTGTGTCTTGCATGGTGTCTCATAAGAAGCACATTCTGGTGAGGGCATTTTGCAGATTGCAATTAGGCTTTGGGGTGAATGTGAGTAGAGCTTTTAGCCCGCTGGCGAGTGCAACAGTCTGAACAGGGCTAAACAGAACAGATGCCCCTTGTGGCACCATGACTCAGCCTGATTAATCCAGGGGCTTTGCTCATATTCAAAAACACAGAGCAGAATGTCTCTCTTTTTCCTTTGCCATCTCTCTTTACCATTTCATCTCCATTTCTCTCTATTTTCATACTCTCTCTTCCTTTCCTCTCTCTCAGAATCTGCATTCTCCCCCTGCCTCACATTCTCACATCCTCTTCCCACTCATCTCTCTCTTCCCCTAACTCTCTTTCTCTAGACCATGCTCCCTCTCTCATCTGCTTTCCCAGCACTCTGCACAGGAGATAAGTGTATGTGTCTCAGGATTAAGGTGAATCTTTTCATATGTACTGTTTCTTGGTCCTTGGGAGGCCAACTGAAGGGTTGCAATCTGCTCAATGGGACGCGACAGCCCCTTTAATTAAAAGCAGCATGCTGAGCTGTAGGAGTACATAGGTGTTTGGTTAAGGCCCTCTGTCTGAGCCCCAGTCAGTATCTTGGTCCCCACCTGCTAATTTGACTCTGCGCCTCACTCTGCCTCTCTTTTTGTTAGTTTCCACGTCAGACAGCAATTCTGAAAGCAACTTCAATCAAGTCAGCTTAGCTGGTTGAATTGATGGCCTTTGATCAGCCCTGTATCTCTCCTCAACAGATTCCTTTCTGAACGGTTATTATTACATGTAAATTGCTCTGTAGCAGTTTACGATGTCAACAGAGAAATAATTTGCCATGCCTTCATCTCTTCCTGTACACACCAAATATCATCCTAATAGTCATTGTGCTTGTTCAACCATTGTATTAAATGTGATTTGAATTGTGATTGAATCATTTCTTCAATTGTTTCCCTCACAATTGACTAGCTAGCATGAAACATTGCAGGCAGAGCCTTAATACTGCAGGAAAACTGAAGATTTTTTATCAAATAGTATTGTACAAAAGGAGTTTGGGTGTTTATAGATGGTAAATGGTAAAGGATGAGAGTTGGGGTCAGTGACAGGAGTAAAGTGAGATCATTAGTCACAACTCTGATCTTTTCATTATCCTCTCTCAAATAGATTCATGGCCATGATAATTACTGTGGTGTTCATTTTGTGTGTGTGTATTGTCATCAGACACACACTTATTAAAAAGGAACAGTGAGAACGTTGATTGGGTTCAAGTCTGTCAGTGTCACATTTAATCGAGTACCACAGGGAATGAATAACAGAGAAAATAAACTCTCCATTATTGGATGGACACACACACACACTCACACACACACACATAACAGTACTCGAGCAACCATTGGCTCTGAGTAGTAGCCTTTAAGATTGCATTGAAGAATTATGAGGGCGTATTATACACTGTTGTTTGTCTTGAGCTCAGCTCATACTAATGCTCCACCACTTAAGTGCAATAATACATAACCACATAGTGGTCGCTGCTTCCATGGTAAACAAAAACTGGAAAGCTAATGCCCGTAATCTATTTTTAGAAGAAAGCAGTAAGATAAATAATTCATGTTAGGAATTCATTTCTTAGGGAAACCAAAGAATGCTGATAAGAGTACTATTCGAACAACAGAACATATTTAATAGTAAAAGTCCCAAGGGGTTGACACTCCAAATAGGCACAGACCTGCTTTCTCTGAGCCATAGCTTGATGTTGTTCAGTGTTGGACAGTGACTCTAAAATGCTCATGTTATCAGGAGATAGTGAAATGTAAAGTTGTGCATCATCTGCATAACAATGATAACAGATACTGTGTTTGCTGTTGATAGAGCCGAGTGGGATGCATATAAAGATTAAGCAGAAGAGGTCCAAGAACAGACCCTTGTGATCAATCCTAGTAGAGCTGAAATCACCAAGAGAAACTGTGAAAATCCAGGGTTGAAGACAGGATCAGAACCACAGGAGTGCAAGGTCACACAGACCGACCCAACTTTCAAACAAAACAAGCATTGAAAGAGTTTTGGCATTAGTGGTAGTCCTTGACCAGAGCTTTTTCACTTCTGTGACGAGCTCAGAAGCCAGACTGTATATTGGTAGAAACAAGATGTTGATGCAATTGATGATAAACAACCTTCTTATTTATTTTACTGAGGATCGGTAAGTTTTGAAATTAATTAATAAAGGCCTTTTTTTAATAAGGCCTACTAACAAATCAATGAGGAAAAACACCAGTCTGGAGAGAATAGTTTACTAGGACGAGCATAGGAATAGGCAGAGCAGTGTGGCATAGAGACAGTTTAGTGTGACAAAACATCAGCATTAATCCATGTGGGCAAGGCTAGAGCCAATGTGGAAGGAAGTATTGTGTAACCATATGAACACATGATACTTTGTGCTTTTAAATATAATCAATAGGTGCACCATGTGAACAAATAGAAGATGTTTAAGATGAGTTTGGCTGTTATCTTACCATTTTGTAAGAGAAAATAGAACTATTCCTTTTTCAACCGTTTGTTGAGCGTGCATTTTCCCACCGGTTAATAAACTTATGACATCGGTGTTACTGGTTACACCGGGCATTTTACAAGATAAGATAAGATATTCATAGATGACGCTCAATATCTGTAGAGCACTTACTTTGATCTTTAACCTTAGATCTAGATCTTCCCCTTACTTAAGCGTTAGTGACAGCAGGGGTTCAGGCTGCTGCCAGCAGGTCAATCTCCATGTACAGCCGGTCTGCGGCGGACACAGACGCAGGGACAAGCCGGAGGACGACCGTCGCTTAGAACCAGATCCGGAACAACCCGCCTGCCGCCTAAGAGAGACACACCGAGAGCAGGCTGAGCAGGCAGAGAGCGGGAGAGTTTCTGCCAAAAACAAGCATCAAGACATGAGAGCAGCTGCTCGTTAACAGCTACGTGTGTTTACAACAGAGAGCAGGAGGGAGGACAGACGTCTCACTCTACTGCTCTGTGCCGCAACAGTCATGGAGCAAACACGTTCATTTTATAATTGTAGTGCCCGTCGTCTGACTAAGTATTGATAAAACGCTTAGTGTTTTACAAATTAGTTTTTTTTATTTGATGAACGTGGGCGCTGATACATTAAAATGAACTGAATGGGTTTTATTTCTATCAATAAAAAAGCAAAACAATGGTGGGGATGGTGGGAAAGTAACAAGTAAGAAACACCAGTAACACCGACTACCGCGGCAAGCCTATTACCCACAACACATTAATCGATAACACTGATCATGATCAGAATATCAAATCCATCACCTGTTGCTTGTCACCAGACTGCCGTGACCAGACACACCGCTCTGAATCAGACATGCCTACTGATTCTGCCCACTTGCTTTTACATCCACCATGCAAGGAGAGTTGGGGATTGAAAGGGTCATTGTACAAAAGACAAGCGATCCTTATCTAATCATGAATTGATGTGAGTAATGATCCTTAAATGTGAATTGAGTTTGGGTTGAAGCAGTGTGCACCAGTAAGCAGGTAACATGATTGGCTTGTTTTCTGCAGGCCACTGGTTACCATCACCTCTGTCTTTACTGCTTTAAGTGGCTTTATAACATGAAAACTAAAGATAGCCAAATGTGCTGGTGTTGTGTCCTTTTAGCCTTGATTTATAGCACTACACTGCATGTATCCCTACCTGTCTGACTCATCCTGTGTGATGTTCTGTGCTGTGTCAGTCTTTGACATGACCCTCAAACTCTTCTGACTGCTGTGGTCTCACCTTAATTACTTATATTAACTCCCTCATTCCTCACACTCCCGTGTCATTTCTACCTCACCACCTCCCCTGGCTTGTCTTACCTTACAGTATTACCTCTGAATGGTACCCCATTGCACCTCAGTCACCACCCTGCAGAGTGACTGATCTTTCCAGCCGTACTGTCACCCTCACCCTATTTGATGCCTCACCCCCATCCTCTCCCTCTAACCTCATTATCAAATGTTCCCTGGGTGTTGCAGTGGGGGTTTAGAGATCAGTGCAGGGTGCAGGCAATGGAGCAAACTCATTAGGGCAGAATAATCGTTACATTGCAAAAAAAACACAGAAGAGAAGACAACCCTTAATTTGATTACACCGTTGTTATTAATTACAATGTCTTGAGAGGCTTCTTCTGTTCTGTAATTATGCTGCATGTATGTTTGTGAGGCAGAGAGAAAACAGAGTGAGAAAGAAGGAAAGCGAGGCTATGCAAAGATTTGTTCCATTTGACAAGGAAGGCTGTGAATAAAGATGACTGCCTCATCTATCAGCCTCCAAATAAAGAGAGCTGTTTTACTGTTTAATGGCCACTCCACTGTGCTTATATCACCCAAATGAGTCCAGCTGACATTTCCTCCTAAATCCCATTTAACACAGCAGCCCGCCTTATCTCCATATGGGGGTTCAAGCCAATAATTCTTGCGTGTTGTAACTGCTACCTGGAGAGAGGTGTCAAAAGCTGGTTGATCCGAATGAAACACCTGGGATTTACTTGTGGAAATGCATGCAGCTCCCCACCCTTTTATACACTGTTGATATTACTGCAGTTCTCGGTGACCCCACTCATTTTTTTTTTATGCCTGTGCTAATGTGTGTACAGTGGAATCCAATGTGTTTACAAAAGCTATGACACTTTTAAGAATTACCTTGTAGATTCCCTCTAGGTTTACAGTTTTTAACCTATTTATCCAGGATACAGCTGCTGAGCACAAATACCTTTTTTAAAGTCTAATTAATTGTAAATTGTGCCTCTCGTCCCTGTCCAGAAGTCCCTTCATCATCATAATTTTTTTAGCCGTGACTTATGTTGTGTAGGCTACATACTACATATGTGTATGACATAATTTAAACATTCTGCTGATGGAATAATGAGACAACAAAAGCCATAAAAGTGTTAGAGCCTTTTTTATTTTTCTGTTTTAGCAAACAAATACCTAAAAGTGTTCTTAACAGCTGAATATGATAAATATTACTCATTCATAATCCATGATTATCTATTTATTGTTCAGTACAAATAATAAAAGCACAAGTCTGTGTACTAAGATATAATTTCATTAATTGCTACCATAGCAAATATAATAATTAATCGTAATATTGATGTAGTTTGCAAATTTCATTTCATTTCATTCATTTTTCAGAGACCTTTTCAGAGACCCCTTGTAACAATTAATTTTGGATGACTCTATGTAGTGTCTCTACTCTGAATCTAGGCCCAGGATATAGCATTTTATGATGCTTAAACCAGCTGAGCAACACAGGAAATTTGTACATTTTAATGAATACATTCTCTCGGCTTCTGTCTGACAGCACTCTCCATGACCCGAATGTAAACATGGCGTTTCCTTTTTTGATGGAGAATGTTTTGCAGCCATCTCCAGAAGTTCTGTTTGTTATTCAGCTTTGTCAAAAACCAAAGACTTTTCTCAATTGCAAAACTTGCTGAACAGCACTATTTTTCAAATGCTGCTAATTTAATCCCTTGCTCACCTCTTTTTAAATATTTTTTGACTTCAAGGAACTCTATTGTCTTTATAAAACAAAACAGAAAGAGGAAAGCCAACCAAATGGAATTATTGTTTGTTTACTTATGGTTATTTAATTGATGATTTACTCTGGTTGTGCTTGGAAACTAGCCTCCGTCAACTGTTAAACTAAAGCTTTCATGGAGGAAAAGTCTGCATTTTTGTATTTTAAAAGCTTTCAGTGATAAACTGATTAAGGATCATTAACATGGCCAATGATTGATGAAGGAAAATGGCTGAAAAATTGCTTCCCTAAGGAAACCACTTATAGTGATCATGTCTGTCCAGGTTTTTTCTTTTTATTTATTTCTCATGCAGATTACTATCTAATTGACATTTGTATATTTAAACAGCATTTGTATAGGAATGATTCTGTCCCAAGCTTTTTGATCCATATAAGCTGTTGATCACTGTAACTGTGATCACTATAAGTGGTCTCCATTGTATAATGTAATATATTGCAAATTTGCAAGTATTTTATTTGTTAAAGGGCATAAATCAAGTGTCCAAATTCAACATGTGGGCATTTTATTTCTAATAACAACAATGTAGATTTGAAGTTTAAATAACACAAAGCTCATTGCAGAATAATCAGACATCAGTGAGGTAGCCTTCATCCGGAGGGGAGAGTTGAATTTTCCCTTTCATCTATATAGCACAGGGTTCACAGTCACAAACACATTCGTACAACTTTATCTTATACTCATCTGCCACGATGGCTCGCTGCCAGTTGTCTATTATTAATGAGTGTAGTAGTGTTCAGCAGGAGAAACCCGAGTGGGGGCGAACATGCTTTTCATGTGTAGATGAGTGAAAACTGGGCTGTATGTACAGTAAATGTGTCTTTGAAATACTCACTGGAGTGACCAAATAAAATATAGTGCAGTCAGTTGTATGTTCTTGTGATCAAGCTGAAAGGTCAATCAGATTAGCAACAACTAAGAATGTTACAGCTTTTTTGTGGCATGTAAAATGTAGATGTTTGCCCTTTTAAATATCAAGAATAACATGCTAATAAGTGCTGTCTATCTAGAAAAGAAAGGTTATAGAAACATCACGCTCATTCCCTTATGTATGTTGTTTGTTGTTTTCTAGCTCAGAGATTTCAGGTAGAACTTATTCAGCTTTTGAGTCATTAGTGCTTACCACAGATCTACACACACGCATTCACATTAATACAAAATTAAGGCTTTGTGCTAATTGTTGCTGTGGAGCTTGTTGCCATTCACACCGTCACGTTAATCAAACTGAGATGTGACTCTTCAACTATGTGGATGTTGTAAGAAGCTGAAGGGGCTTCAGGATATGAGATGTAGATATGTAACAGAGCAGGAAAAGCTGTGTGTGTGTGTGTGTGAGAGAGAGAGACTATGTGTTAAATGGGTATCAGTGCATTATCTCTACCCTTGTGTTAGCCTGCATTAATGAGCTAATTGCTGTTAGTGTGTAATTGCAATGTTAAGTGCAGCCGGACAACGGTGACACTACATATCGATCGATTAAATGTAATTCAGGTCCCCTCTCCTTATTAATGACTGCTGCGGCGTATCACTTCATGCATCTCTTCCCATGAAAACAAGGATAACTGCAATAGACAAGGTAAGAATGGATTACAGGCTGTGTTATTGTCTGCTCTCACCTTGCAACCCTGTCCTCAGTCTTTAGGGTCTGATTAGATAAAACACTTTCCTCACATGCAAAGCACAGTTGTTTCACCTGCCACATCGACTCTGCTGCACTCTGTAGGTTGGTTTAGTACAATTTCAAAACCTGGTTCTTGCATTCAAGCTCAAGTCAAATATGCAGTATGTCCAAAAATATGTTATTTTTCAGTTTTCATATATGAAAATACCTCTATTTTACCTTCTTGTTAAATATTAATAATATTATTAATAATATCTTTATTTGTATAGCACTTTTACAAAAAATGCAGCCCAACAATAAAAGAAATTGCATGCACCAAGTGCTTCACATGAAGAAAGACATGTAATTGTACATAAGATGGAAAATAAAACCCACTTGATAATAATAATTAACATAAGATCAAATAAAGTGAAAAATAGAATACACAGATTGCATACTTCAGTGGTGGTAATTTGAGACTTAATAAGCAAAAATTCAGAAAGTATTTCACCATGTGTACACAATCTATAAATCAGCGCCTATGTCTCTGAAGCCATAAGCATAACAGAACCTCCCTTTTCCCAACAGACACAGACTCTCTACCGGTCTTGATCAACCAAAATAAGCCTCTTTCAGCTTACCGCAGAACGTCTTCCCACAGGTTTGACCTCACTGTGGGTCTTATCTGTGTTAGGCGCAAACTGAAGCTGCCCCGGAAAAAAAACACCCTTAGTGGCACCGTGGGGGTTAAAAAAACACACACCACACGTCTTTTTTTCTCAAACCTACTAACCTGACTTCAACACCTACAGAATGTAACATAAGATGGAAAATAAAAGCCACTTCACAATGATGATAAAAATAAAGGAAATTACATAGAATGCATAAGATGGAAGATAAACCTGCCTGACAAACATTGATTGAAACAGTGATTTAAGGGAGAACCAGCTTACCTATCATATAAAACTCTTTTTTTTCTTTTTGTTTTTTAAATCCCTCTTGAAATAATACCTCACCTACATATTTAAAAAAATGTTTTTTGGAAATACGTTACAAGGAAGCTAAAGATGGCCTTTAACTGTAGTAGCCTTTCTGTAGTCTTTTGATTATTTACTCATTTCAAATGGATTTTGTCTCACAGATGGGTAGCATCACACATGTTCTGTGGAGGGGATGGTCTACATTCTTAGTTCCTGTAGAGGAACATTAGCTCAGTTTGAATCAATCCATTTGTTTTTTGTGTTGTTTGTATGGTGTTTAATCTCTGTTAATCACATTCCTGTATTGCAGAAATGTTTCCATTCTTGAATTTACTAATTCATCTGACATACACACCCTAATAAAATACAGTACCTGTGATGAAATCCAGCCACTGTATGCATCAACTTGTGTACAGTATGTGCAATACCTACAAAAATATACCTTGAATATTATTTCTAACCCAATCACAATAAACTAGTGTGGTGATTCTGTGTGTAAACAGGAGTCTTATGAGTTATTGGACTAACAGGTGGTGGGTCTTTGTGGATGAGTAATAGTTGGATTTACAAGCTCAGAGTGTCAGGAAATGTGATATGTTAGACATGCTGATAGTTAAATCTTGAGATTTGTTCTGACTTTTCAGTGGATTTCTGTAAAGTGCTCACAGACCCTGAGAATGTGCGTATTTTGTGAGATAATTGTCTTTAGGTCCCTGGGCAGGCATTTAGATGAATGATTCATTTGATCAAGATTACTCAGTGTTGTTGTCCAATGCATCATGGCAGATACAAAAAAAAAATGTTCGCACAATATTTGCAGCAGCATCATCCCTCCTCTGTCGCTTACAAGATGGTAGCAGCAGGTCTGTACATGTCCCAGCGGTCCCCATCTCCAACTGTACTGTAGCTCATTCATAACTCTTCTGCTGTTAAGACACTCTGATTAATGTACCCAGACATCAGCAAGCTGCCTATGCGAGGCAGAAGCAACGCGCTGAGTCTATTTAACAAACAGCAAGAACTGTCATATCACTGTCCATGTCACCCTGTAGCAGCCCTCATCTAGACCACAGACTCACCATTTCACCTGGGAGAAGTTCCCCTTTACCAGTTATTTTTAAGATAACAGCCCTGTTTGGAGTCATTATGAATAGTTTGTATTCAGTCTTATCTAGAGCAGCGCTTCTCAAACTTTTCACGTCAAGATCTTGTGCCAGGGTTCCCCCTCTGATAAGATTTGTTGTTTTATTACATTAAAGTGTATGAAACCCATGACCAAAATATTTATACATTCTGACACGTGTTACTTATGGATGAAATTATAGTTAAAATAAAATGTCCCAACTCAAGGACCCCTGGGGGTCTCTGGACCCCACTTTGAGAACCACTGATCTAGAGTACTTTCTCACACTAGTAAGCCTCCTCCAGGGTTTTTTTATACTTAATTTAATGAGGACACACATTGGAACTGTAGAGCACATTTTCAGCCTGCCTTGATCTCCGAGTCTTTTCTGACTACTACTAATCATCACCCAAAACTCTCAGAAAAAGCCACATTTAAAATTGAGTTTGTAAGTGCCAATGAAATTTGGTTCCTTTCTAGAATCTCTGAACACCATAATGAAGAACTAATGAGAATCTTGAGTCCCTAATGATATAATTGAATTCAGTTCAAAGGTTTGAATGGTGTATTTGCATGCTTTGAATGACTTTGGATGATCACTTTACATACATTCTAGCTCAGGGGAGTGATCGGCACTTGTTTTCTGTCTTATTTTTTTTTTCCCCAACGCATTGTATAGCCTCATTGAACAACTGGCACACATGCACACTGCTCTCTTTACTGCCATTAACCACATACCTGGGGTGCTTGGCCACAGTAATGATGCTTGACTCCAGCACCCACGGACTACCTTCCAGTGTCAACCATCAATCTACCCAACGAGAGTGCTGCTATAGCCCTCGTACACACACCTAGTTGAGTCCTCTGCTTCTCACCCTGGATCAGATAGCTCTTTTGTTAAATGATACCTTATTTGATGTTTTTTTTTTTTTTTTTTTTTGAGTGTGTGTTAATGTCCTCTGCGTGTGTGAACCATTGTCGAATTGACAAAAGGGTTAGCTTACCCAACTCGCTGTTGGTAAACAGAGAGAGAGTGGGTGAGAACGTTCACTGAAATGAATTTGGTAACAAATGCTGATAATGAAAGCCCTCGGCAATAAATAAGTGGAAAATAAAGAGACCAGTGGGGCTCACAAAGATTATTTATTCATCCCCTTGAAATTCTGCTCAGATTCTGCTTAGTCATGTCCTCACCTCATTTCTTTGGAGTTGATTGGATCACAGCGGTCGTGGGTGGCTGTCAGCAGCTAACATGATTGAGAAGTAAAGTGATGCAGCCGTTCATACTGAATAAAGTAAATTCTGTTTAATAACTTCATTCCTTTTGACTGTCAAACTTCATGCATTCACTTCATCACTCTGTTTTCACAGCTCTGTTAGTACCATTACATCACTCTATTGCTTTGACAACACTGATTGATTATATGATATATTCAAGAAAGAACGGTTCGGTGTAAGGTAATAGGCCTATTTTTTCGTCCATCAAATTATGTTCTCCTCTCTGCTTTCTCTGTTCTGTTTTATATATATGTTCCAAAGGTGGGACCAATTTTACAGAACTGCTGTAAAGTGTTATAAAAACTGTGAGATATAATGATATAGCCAGCGACAGGTAATACATAAAACTCATAGTGAAAGACTGAAGATCACCTGTATTCATAGTGTTTATGTGTGAAATTTCACAGGCCCTGACACTCTGTCCCTGTCAGAAGCTGCAAATGTATTCATCTCCATAGCAATACAATTCCACCATGAATCCTTTTTTAGAGTGAAGGAGGCAAATGATGTGAATGTTGAGAGCAATGCCTTAGCATGAGATATTACATGTGGCAGGGCAATTTCCATCCTGAGCAGGAGCAGCCCTTCTAGTCCGCCATTTAATTTTCACATGTGATTGCAAAAGATTTTTTCTGAGAGCCTGCTGCTACTCACACTCTCAGATTAGCTTCAGCAGAATTGGCACCTTTCCAATAAATAATCTGGTAAATATGCAACAGTCACCACAATCGTGGTGAAACCATCCTGGCGCCTTTCACGGCTGACATGTCCTATGTGGATGGAGGACAAGTAGGTATATGCCGCCTAAGACATAAACCTTCTTTGTTGTTGATTGCTTTAAGCACTCGTGTCATGAGCGCATGATTTTCAAGTGATGAGCAGCGTTCTCAGAGCAGGTGAATGTTGGTGAGTAAATATCCCAACCATCTGTACACCGACACCAGCAGCTACCGATGCTGCAGTACGGCTCTATCGCATCCTTTTCTCTCCCACCTCCTCCTCCCCTCCTTCTTCTCCTTGCTCTGACGGAGACAGGAAACAAGTCTCTGGGAAGTGAAGCTGCACAAAACCCACGACAGCATCTCATTATCCACTAAATAGCACCAGATTAATTACAATGACAATGACAGATGGCTTGTTACTGGATCATTGAGATGGGACCCAGGGGAGGGACAGAAACATGCAGGTACAGAATACTGACTGTACAGCAGCCACACGCATGTAATATACACTGTTCAAAACCACCTGATGGACGCTTAATATTTTCCTGCACTGTGAGATATATATTCTTTTCCCCTACAAACATTATTCAGTATACATACATTTGAGGAGAGATGCAACATTATTATGGATGCTCCGTTCTCAGCTTATAAGAAAGCAGTATCTCAGTCATTCAGAATTCTGGATGACTCAAAAGAAAATATAGAGTATAGTTAGAGCTCATTAATACTTATTAAATTCTGTGCTTTCACATTTTTTCATTTTAATTACTTGGAGGGACTGATCTGCAGCATAACCAGCGGCTGTTTCTCTTTTGTGGTTCCTCCCTATTTTACTCTCTACTGTTATTATTGGAAATATATTATTCTGAGCTGTCCTTGCCACAAGAAGATCCCTGACTGTAAACCAGTGGTGTCCTTTTTGAACCTTTTTGATACGAGGGAACATAAAGGTCCAGGTGTCAACCAATATAAACCGACTCAATCCTTTTCAAATCAGTCCATCAATCAGTCCATATTTTAAACATTTCACTGCTTGCTTGGAATGTTTAATCTTTTACTTCAGTGACCTGCAAAGGTTCACTTGCCATGTTAACACAACACGGGGCAATGTTTTTCTTCCATTTCATTTGACTTGTCACAGTTATCCATCTCAAAACTCCTTGACTCTGATCCTCCACTCTTGACACGCCTTCTCCGTCCCGCTGAACAGCAGCGGTAAATTACATGCTCATGTTAGTGTGCTCTACAAAGTGCCCCACATTTATTTACCTGCTTCAGAGCACTTGCCAGAAAGAGGTATCTGCAGGGAAAGAAAAAGAGAGAGAAGATGTCTTTGTTTCACTTCAAAACATTACTGCGAAATTCTCACATCACATCACATTACAAAAAACACAGAAAAATTACATTCAAAGGTAACAGTAACATCTTGTTCCAGAAACAATGTTCTGGACACAGTGTCAACAGTTTCGAGATGGGCTGTGACTTGCATAGATGGTAGTTTTAATTGAGTTTTTCAATGCTGTTGCACCTTAAACAAATTTCATTCATAATAATAAATATTTCTCTTGAGATGAATCATCAACAACTGACTTTAGATTGGAATCATTGCTAAAGCCAAACATTCACACCCTTACTTAAAACCTTACTTAATATATATCATTCTGCATGTGAGTAGTATTAAACATGCTCTAGGAGACTTTTTTTATCAAAAAAAAAACTAAAAATGTGAATTGAAATTTAAGTCATCTTTTGTCTTTATGTCCAAACGTTTTTAGCACACATTTCAGTATATGAATGGATGGAGGAGATCGCCAGAGTTTCAGGGATATAAGAACCATGTTGATTGAACATTCTGAGCCTTAACCATCTCAAAACATTTATTGAAAGTGCCAAATGAACAAAATACAGAAATTTCCATTTATTTTATCACTCTTATTGTTTTGCTGATTGTAATTGTTCTGTATCAGCCAGCAAGTCGTGAATACACACGCCTGAATGTTTATGTAATTGTTTCTCCTTAATATAGTCACCATTAGCGACTATTTTCAAAAAACCTGCGAAAAAGCAGGTAAAGCTCCAGAAATGTACAATATTACTGTTCTGCTGTGACCTGTTTACAATATCCAGTAATAACACACCGATTAATAACTTTTGTTTGAGTATTTCCTGTTCATGAACACATATATATAGCAACTGTCGTCCCTGACACAACGTTATTTGTTGAAATCGTTTGGAACGTCTATTGGTTCAGCATGAAGAAACTGTTATACAGCAGCTTACAGAGGATAAAAGTCATTTTTAGTAATAGTCATTTTTATGTGACTATTGTCTTTTCTGTCTAGGTGTACACAAACCCAGATGCATGAAGAAAGTGCAAGGGGAGAAAGCAAAGCAATGTAAGAACCCTTGAGGATGTTTGCCTACAGTAAACGATGACACATTATGTAAATGTGGCTTTTGTAAGGGCCCAACATAGTCACGATACAGACAAACACAACAGAGCAGCTGACAGAAGGGTGTACAGAGTTTTGTGCAGGCTTACAAATGAGACCTCATCATCACTATACTAACACTTGTCCCATTCCTTGGTATAGTTACATGACAATGTCAAACTCTTCAAACAATTAATCAATACATTAAGTACTTTGATGAAAACTTGAGCTTTCCTTTCTTCATTAGTTTCTCAAAAAGTTGTGTTTTAATAGAGAAATATACATAGTTACAGCATCCAAAAATCACATAATGGGGTTTAAACGAAATGATTTTGCAAAGCAAATACTGTATCTAGATACTGTATGTATATTACCCATTTTTTAATATTGCACTCACAGCTTGGTCTTATTGCATTTTCCTTAAGTTCTACACATAAGTGCACCACACGACTTCACTCATTACCAACCATTATCTGTTCCCTGGGCAGTCACCATTCTGAGTGCTGTGAATACAATAACCAAAATACACTTAAAATCATCATGACATTTATTTTTCTGTGAACAGTTATTGCACCAAGACTGTCATAAAGTTTCATCCAGACTGCGCTTGAAGTATTAAAAAGAAAAGAAGTCGTCATGGTTGAGATTAACTTGCAAAATCTCTCCTTGGTTGGGGATCATTTGACTGCTTTGATTTAGCTTTTCTGTAGCGTTTAAATTGCATAAACTCCATATTCTGTTGCTGCGCAAAAATGGAGAAGAGATTACTTTTTTTTTTTTTGCGTGGTGTGAGTGGAACAGTGGGACATGTCACAATTCAGTCCTTCACACCTCATTGGTGCTTGTGTTCGGTAAATGGAAAATAAACGCAACATGGTAAACACACAGAGATCAAGATGGTACTGCTTGTTAGAACACACGGGGTGTTTACGGCCTATTTGTTAGTAAATGCCTTTACCATGTGAAGGTTGTCTTCCTGCTCTTTCGATAACATTTTCATATGTTCACCGCCAGTTTGCTCTTTTTTTCCCTCTTTCTTTTCCCTGCGCTACCTGCTGCTTTAAGGTGGACTACTGAGTTTAGTAGATGAAAGTGTTTATTGATTTTGACCATTTCTAGCAATAGGAGCGTAATCCTGTCCATTTAAATGCCTCCTTTCTCAGGAGAGTGAGAATATTTTCCACACCATAGACATCCCTGCTTGTCTTGTATGATGCAAGAAAAATATGGATCTGTTAGTAAGTATATGAATATAAAATAACAGAAAATAAGAATAATTTAGAGTGTCATCACCAAAGGCCAAATGTATATGCCTCATATTTATTTTAATGTTTTTTTGATCAATCAATCAATTAATCAAGTTTATTTGTCACATGTAATCATATAAGGTACAATCACAGTGAAATGTAATCCTGCCAGTTCCTTCAATTTGTGCATTAAAAAGAGTTTAAATAGAATAGGAATAGTAATAAATATATGGGGTGGGGGTGGGGGATGGGCAGTCTTAGGCAGTGACTTCATTTAGGATCCCAGTGACCTGAGGGTAGAAGCTCTTCCTGAGCCTCTCAGTGCTGGCCTGGTGTATCCGGTACCTTCTTCCCGACCGCAGCAGGGATAAAAGGCCGTTATTCAGGTAAATGATTCTCCTAGCCTTATTCTTGCAGCGCCTGGTGTGAATATCCTTTAGGCAGGGCAGAGCACCGCCTATTGTATGTTCAGCCGAGCGAACCATTCTTTGCAGAGCCTTGCGGTCCTCTTCGGTACTGTTCCCATTCCAGGCAGTGACGTTCAGGGCACCTCTGGTTTAGTCTGTCGACTCCACAGTAAAATATCTGGATGTCTTTGGCTTGCTAAATGTTTACTTCAGTGTACATTTAGCTTGAAAAATCAGCTTTAAATCAGCATTAAGTAAAATATTGCTAAAATATATTTGTGTGGTTGAGTTGTAGCTGTAGCTAACCTCTACCTTACATGTAAAGATGTTGATATTGTGTGTTTAAGAGCTTATTTCTAGATATTTTTGCAGCTGTTTGAATCTCTAATCTAACCTTTGAATGCAGAAGCACTGGAGAATGACACCCTAAAATGAAAGAGTGAAAGATTTGTTTAATAATCTGCAAACACAGACAGACAGTCGGCATAGATTAAGCGGTGATACAGTACCCCCTTACAATGTAAGTCTCGTTCAGACTGAAAAAACATGTTTGTTACAACTCTGTGCACTGATTATGAAGAAAATGCCTCCACATGTCGCACTTATACAAGTATACACTTGTAGACCTATAATTTTGCTTCTTGAGGCTGGAGCGACATGGCTGTAAAGCGCTCTCAAATTGTATGATGCAGAATGAATCACTGCAGCTCTGACCAGAGCTTACAAGTAGATTTCTATTCAGCCCAGCGCAACGCATTGAACACTCCTCAGTTTGGCTTCAAGGTCAGCTTTAACATTTTCTGATGGTGACTTTTATGTTTTCTGCTGTACCTTCATCCTTCAGATGTCGTCTTCTTTTCTTTTCTGCCAAAGTCTGCATAATAGTTCTTGTTTCAAATAGTCGTAGAAAAACATGCAGGATTGGCAAGGACACATCTCAAATGGCGGACTCTGGAGTGGAGAAGTGTCAAGGCTCAGCACAATATGAGAAGCAATGGTTCCAGGTATTGTAGAAGGTCATCAATTATTACAAATGATTATAATTATGCTGTTATTCACTGAATTGAATTGCAGTCAGTGAAAATATAGAATGCATTCAGTTATTCCCATCACGTCCTAAACATTGTAAAGGTTTAGCAAGACATTTAATCATTCTTAATGGAAAGTAAAATGTCTGGAAGTGTATGTTGTTTATCATCTATATTGTCTCCATTCAAATCTTTGTGTCCCTTTTAAGTATTTCTGCAGTTATAATTTTCTTCCTTTAAATTCACACGCACACACACACACACACACACACACACACACACACCAGTAGCAGCTTTAACATTTCAGTGTGTAAAAGACTGCTGTTTCAGTTTCACCTGCATTATAAGCCGTTTTAGTTTCGTTCTCTGGCAGGCTGGACAGCTGTTGTTCCTGTCTTTTGTTGTCTCCACTGTGACGTCAGATAATGGCTCTGCAAAGTAGAAGTGGCTCTCTCCGGGTAAACAAAACAGGACCTGAAATATGTCAAGACAAAATCCTGGAGGAATGTAGTGTTTGCTTTAGCTGCAGTCTGCAATTGGATGCTTTTTTTTTGTTGTTGTTGTATTTAGTCAGGTGTGCTCCGCGGTGGGGCCGTTACTGTGATGAAATATTTGTTTTGGAGGCACATAGGGGTATTGAGATTGAGTGTGTGGGCGTGTGTTTGTCTGCGTAGGCTCATGCGTGTGGTACTTTTTTTTTGTATGAGTATGTAGTAACAAGTGTCTGCCTTTCCCGCAGAATATTCATTACAGCTGGCATACAACCTGGAGGCGATTCAATTTACCTTCCCCTTAATCAACCTGTCGCTCTGCATTGCCACCAACCTCCATTTGTTGAGAAACAGGTACAGATCTTGTACGTTATCAGTGTTAGTCATCTCCTCATTAACACTGCGCAGAGTGTTTGTACATGTCTGTTTGAAGATGGGTTGACACAATCAAACTACCACTGCATCTATAGCAAAGGAATTCTATCTTTTTTTTGTCTTTTCAGTTACACAAGTAAAAAGATCTCTACCTAAAGAAATCTAATGCATTATTAATTGTCACTAATTAAAAAACATATTTTGTATACATGAAATACTGTGCAGTTTATATTCAAACACAACTTTATGTTCAAACAATCTGTCAGAGAAACTGCTTAGTATAAGGTTATCATCAAGAAATCATTAGTTGGATTGAATAGCACTAAGATTATTGCCAAAATATCGCACAGGCCTTGTTTATGATGCCATAATTTTTAATCTCAAGATGGCAGCCAGCTCCTCTCTAGTAATCGAAAATATTACTACACGCTCTCTGAATATGAGTGCAGTGCTGCAGTCTATAGTTCAATCCTGTTCCAGTGGCAGCAGATTGGATGGTATCCAGTATTATAGATATTAATGGGCACTTTAAGTACAGAGAGAGTATGAATGACACAATGAAAGTGAGGAGACTATAGTAGAGAGCCAAGTGTGTGTGTGTGTGAGACAGAAGGTTGCGACGACTGCTTTGAATGCAATATCTGACCTGCCCTTTGAACATTAAAGTGCTTAATGTTTAGACACCATGTAAATAAGGAAAAAGACTAATGGCCTCCTTGTACATGTGATCATGAAAGCACTTCTGGTCTGCCTACATGTGTTCTATAAGGTTAGGGTTCTGTATTTTAAGCCTCTCTAATGGATATTATCCTTCAAACAGGAAGAAAAATATTACAGGTTAACTAATGCGGGTTTATGCTTACAAAGTACAAGGGCAAACATGATAATTTTATCAATATGGTATAAGTACTGCAACTGTTCCATTACTTCACATGTACATAAACATTCACAAACATTTGACAACCAAACGCACACTGAGACGAATAACTACACCGCGTCCACAATCTTCCACATGTCAGATTTTCTCTTGATTCCAGATTATCTGGTATTGAATTGATGAGGGCACATTAATGCAACCATGAAACAAACAACACATGATGTAAAACATGTTCCTTAATGCTTTTCTCGGAGAATTAAAACTGTCAGAGATTGTAAATACAACAGATTATCCTGCTTAAGATCATTGGGCACATCGCTGTAAAATATATTGTGGTTCAATGCAAACATAGCTATTAGACCAGCACATTATCTTGCCCTTGTGGGATAGTCAAGAACAACTGTGGGTGCGGGAATGGGGTGATTGTGATGTGTGTGTGTGTGTGTTTATGTGTGCCTGAGTATTTAGGGTGGGGGGGTTGCACAGAGCTTATGGGAAGCAGTTGCGGCCGATCACAGGGAACTCTGTGAGTGTATGTTGAAGAAAGATAAAAGTTACCGTGCAATCTCATCCTCTATTTTGATAACGGACAGCTGTGATGGACCTATTTCAATAATGGCATCCATCTACTTGAGCTTATGCAAATGCAGGAATGAAACATAGGACATTTCAGGCAAAAGAATTATTTGTTCTGGAGAGCGGGACCATTTATCACATATAACGTGATGGAGTGGCTGTGAAAGACTTGGAGAGGTGGAGATTCCAATGAATTTCATTTGTGGGGCAGTCAGCAGAACGCCTCCACATCCAAGGTTGAAAATTTTTCAGAGATTCTACTGACAGTTTTAAAAAAAAAATTCGAAACAGGATGAAAAAGGCGGAGCGCCATTATCTCGTTCAATGCAATTACTGTGGTGGATTTGCTCAGGGAAGATTTGCTTTTATCATGTTTATTCAAATGTTTATGTTAATTTTTTGGTTTAAGCGTGCAGGTTGTTCTCTTTTTCGGTGTGGGTATTTACATTTTTCTGTGTGGGTGGATTGTTGGAGTCTTCAGACAAGTTGAAAAGAAAAACACTATCTAATGAACACTGCCTTGGAAGTTGTAGGTTGTGATTGATTTTGAAAGCTTTCACATAAATTCCCATGCCTTTAATCTTCAAGAAAAATATATATAACATGCATAGCACTAACAGAGCGAAGTGAAATATTTTGTGAACATATGGGAGGCACATTTTGTGATTACATACAGCATTGGCCATTACCATCATTTCATGAGAGGCTAAAGAGTAGAAATGACACAGAAGGAGTCTCTGGTTTTGCAGACACTCCAAAGTAATGAATATGATGGATGCTGTTGCATTGATTTGCTTGTATATGCTGGGCAGTATGTCGTGTTTCAGAGTGAGATAATACTCTGTTAAATGGGGGAGATGATAACGGTTCCAGTTACTTGGTTTGATTTCTTCCTTCATCAACACTTTGAATTTAAGATGGACTGGCCTTGGCCTCACCCCACTTGGCAGTTTCTCTCTCTCTCTCTCTCTCTCTCTCTCTCTCTCTCTGTCTCACACACACACACACCCTGGATGAGGTTGACCATTACAACAATGTTAGCACTGTCCGTCTCGCCCTGCGTTCATAATTAGCAATCAGACCATGTTCCTCGTTCACAAATTCCCCACTCAACCACTGTTGCTTGGGGCCACCTCTCGGTTTGGATGAAGGCTGATTAAATTCAAGTCACTGACTAGTCGCAACGGCTGTAACAGAGGAAAGAAGAGCAGAGGAGACAAGGGAGGGGAGGGGGCGGTTGTTGCTGGGGGAACAGGCTCGGAGTGTGATGGCTGTCTCTCTCTGGGTGTCATCCCCTTTAATCACTAAAGTAGGGCTCTGAAGAAGCGAACACTGATGTTTCAGTCTGCAGAGGAGGACTTGATTCATGTTTTGTGGATTTGATTTTATGCTGTTTACAAAGCGTACAGGGAAATCATCTGTGTTTGAAGACACGAAAAGTGATGCCCTCAGGCTCTGTGCTGGGCATGTGTCCCATGCCATGTGTTGGAGTAATAACAGGTGTTTTCAGATGTCCTGCTGTATTGAGGGCACACAGTAAACGTCGCCGCCTACAACAGCTATCATAGTAGCAGAAAAGGTGCCGCTGGCATATTGATGTGTTCACTGCTGAGGTACTGTAGCTACTTTCATGTGAAACTATTTTAACAAAGAAAATGTTTACTAAGTTGGGAAATGTTGTATAATAAACTCAAATAGGAGAAGTACCAGTTAAGTTTTATGGTAACCCTGCTGAAAAACATCACCTCCATTTATGGATCTGTGCGATTGTTAGGGTGGTGGTGATTGAGAAAACTACAGAAGAAAAGATCATTTGTTTTGGTTAAAAAACATTCTTTAAGAAATGACATTTGGATTTGTTAACAAAGATGGATTACAGTGACTTAGAAAATGTAAGCTACTTGCCAGTAAATTACTGATTTACACAGATAGAATCAATTAAGGTTTATTGCGCACAAGATGGTCTATATCATCACTGATCCAATGCCTTCAGGAAGGCCATCATTTGAGAGACAGCGTACTTAGCATGGCAAATGACAATGTTAACAAGAATTGTGAAAGAGGAGATTCTGTTGCAGCTTAATGCAAAAATATGACAAGAAAAACTCACAGACTGAAGAGCTTCGTTTCTGGGATCATGTCCTAGGAGGGAAGATGAGCAGGAGGAGAGGAAAGTGGCTCCGCAACCCATGATAGTGAAATCACTGCATGGCCTGGGGTGAAATCACTGGGTGGCCCAGCATGTGGCTGATCTGATTGAGGCCTCAAATCAGCACTACCCCTGGAGCGCAGAGGCAGAGATGACTGGCTATCTTGGGGAGGAGGTGATCGATGGAGACAGCCACACTCCAGCTAGGAAAGCAAATGAAAAGCACATTCCTCTCACGTCAGATTACACAGAAATATCAGTGCATACCAGCTCAAGCATGGCATCTGAAGGAGTCTTAAGCATGGATTGTGATATTGTCATACCCATTCCCATGTTGCTTGGACCAGACATGCTTGTTTTTCTTTCTAAAATGTTGTTGTTGAGAGAAAAAATTGAAAAAAAAAAGGTTTAAAGCTGCCACAAGCTGCTATGTGGACATTCTCCAGGCTACAAGCCAAATTTATTTCAGTAAAATTTTGTAGGTCTGTATTTGTCAGCTGTTCATAGTCAAAATGTCTTGGTGTAAGATATCACATGTAGGGAAAAATCAAAAAATCAAATATCTCCCAAACTTCCTAGTTTTAATCTCTTAGGTAACTGGTTAGATGTGACAGCATGGAGTCCCGCCTCCAGCAGACTTGTCAATTCTGTCCACAAACATCCCCTCCAAATAGGTGTGCCTCCTCTCTGTATTTTCTTCTAATTTTGTTACTTAAAACTATGTTCTTGTATATCTCCACAGGTTTTAAAATTCAATAGATATCCCTTATGCGAACATCACAAACTTATCACACAATCAGATTCCATCATTCATGCCTGGCACCATGTTATTGCTCTTTTTTCTCTCCAGCCTTTGTCAGGAGTCTGTTGGACTGTGGATATTAAACACAGCTACTTCATTTTCAAATGAATCTCTTGAATCAGTGGCGCGCCGTTAAGAGATGTTAAGAAGTGTTTGTAGTGTAAAATGAAACATTCATTAACTGTGTTGTGTTGTGTTTTATCCGTTACTACACAAATTTCCTGGCCTGTAGCCCTCATTTGTGTTTCGGGTGCATCAATAAAAGGGTGTTAGTTTCAAGTAGACAAAATAGGAAATGAGCTCAGAAAATCTACTGTTTCTTTACGCATTATTTTTTGTTTGTTTGTGTCTAAGGCACCAGCATGCTTTATGCCAATTCTGAGCTCCACATCATAGGCTCCTCTTGTGAATTCAGACTTCATTTTGCAAGAGGTAAATCAATTGCTGCCAGACAATATGCAATTGAGATGATCAAATTAGTGGGGAGGCTGAGGGAGAATTGGAGTCATCAAAAGGTGGGCGGGATAGAAAGAGATATTTAAGAAGATGAAGCGAGAAGCATGGATTTGGAGGGGAGATGATGTTGTAAAGGAGGAAAGGAGCCAGGAAGGCAGAAGGACACAGAAAGCAACAGCAATTTAATTTTCAGTTAGCACCAGTGGTATCAGTTACTAGGCGCCGTTAATGTTCATCACATTGATCAAAAAAAAAAAAAAGTCAATTTAAGAGTTATTTCTGTAGCTCAACTTAAAACAACTTGTACAGCTGCATCAGTCTCACCCACATTTGACACCATTTTTATGTCGCTATTTTTATGTAGGAAGGATTCTAGCTACCTATGTAGGAGGATGACATACCCACTCTTAATCCCTCCTCCTAAACTCTGATTGGTCAAACAGCCATCAGTGGGCCCATTATCAAACCTATCGATGTGGGCGATGATTCAGAGGTCAGAAACCAGGCTAATGTTTGCCTCACCTTCTCTTACGTGGAATGCAAAAAAATCTACATCTAAAAGTTGTGTCATTCAACCATCAATCAGAAAATACTTCCAGTGGAGTAAGACTATTTCATCTGTTTTAAATACCAGAAATGTGTTTCAAGAATGTTTTTAATCAGTTGTTCTTTTCTTATTTTATTAATTTTATTATAGGCTAAGTGTGCGATATGTAGTTGTATTAAGAAAAACATTAACCTCAAATATTTGCACCGGCAGATACTCAATACTAAATGACTCAGTTGTCCCTGAAAGCCAATTCACAGCCACAAAGTGGTTAAAACAAACCCGCTATGGCTCCAAATGGCTGAAGCTGCAAAGAAGGAAAACAAACAAATATGTATCTTGAAGCAGTAAAGATGACTGGAACTGACAGTGTGTGAAAATAAAAAAAAAGGTTTCCTGACATGTAGTGCATACATATTAGGGCTGCTTAATAATGGAAAAAATCATAATCACGATTATTTAACATGATTTGGCTGATCAAAAACTCGGAAGACACTCAGCAGCCAGACATTTCTCTGTTCTCTGTTTATTGCTGGTCCACCTTAAAAGTCTGTCCACCTTAAGTGAGCCTGGTCAGATTAGGCTAACACATTGTTGCTAACTTTGAGGCTAACCCCCTTCAATAGACAAGTGTTTTCTTGTCTTGAGAAGCTGCACCATTTATTAGTTGACATACTGTAATCTGTACTGTACATTTACTGCCAGATTGACAACTTACTGCTAACCTTTTCCTCTGCTTCGCTCGCATTCACTGTCAGTTTTCTGCCGCTCGCTCTCTCCACTTGCACGCACACACATACATTATACAGTGCCCTATTCCTTAACGGAGCTACACTTATACTACTCTTATAACAGTACCTTTCACATGGATGTCCTTTGAAGAATGAGGAGAGGGAGGAAGACTGAAAACAATTCCACGGAAATGTAGGGTGTTATTGTGCTCACACAGTGTGCAAGTGAAAATCATTAGTAGCCCATTGATATCAATGGTTGTGTAAAAATGTAAGACTAACTAAACACTCTGGTTGGTGGGTGATCTACTGCGAGTTGGGCGGTGCTTGGTTTTGACTCATCCATTTGTTAGCAGGAAGAATAGGCAATGCAGCAACAGAATCGTGATTCATATTTGATCAGCACTGCCTAATTTGACAGTTTGGTCTGAGTTTCGTGAGCCTGGTGCGCTGCGCTGGACGAACGAATTTGCATAAAGTCGAGGTTGAGTCGTGTTTATGCAAATACAGATATGGCAAACGGTCTGTCAGTTCGACAGGCCGTATCAATCATGCACTGTGTGGCTGGATCTCCTGGCGACGGCGCACAGATCCTCTTTTCTCACATAAATGTCACACGGCAGTCTCCTTCGGTAGGTAATCGTGGCACCATCCACTCGCCATAGCCAAACAGCTGAATTGGTTTTATTTTTCTTGTTGACCAAAGGCTCATCTTTCCATCATCTTGGCTCGAGCTGTACTGAACATGCCACAACCTGGCTGAGAATGAGTTTGGGTATTTCGGGAGGGGCAAAAGCGCACTGCTATAAAGGAAAGGGGGTGCGCTAGATTCATAACACAAGACAAAACCAGAGCATCATTGCGAAATGGAACAACGTGGCACAATAATCGCTTTATCTCGATTATCTTGTTTTCATTATCGTTAGAAGCCAAAATTGTAATTGAAAATAAAATTTGATTAATTGCCTAGCCCTAATGCACATGCACCTAATTATACAATTTGTTGAAAGGGAGGATGGAGACTCCCGTCAAGACGGAGTCACTGTGTGGTCCAAAAATAACTGCAAAGAAAAAGGGAAACTGCACTGAGAACAAGTGTAAATACAGTATCTTAATCCACAAGTAGAATTTTAACCATATATTTCTTGAAACCTGATTCTGAGAACAAATTACTTGTTATGATGGATGTTTTTCGCAGTGTACTGTTGAGCCTTTGTAGGAACCTTGTTCCACCTCATTTTACAGCAACAATCAGTCAGTAGGGACTGTCTTTTGAAGGACATGTTTGATGTTTACATGGAAAGAAAGCCTTGATGATTAGAGACATAGCACCCATTGACCTGCTTATGCGTACTTCTGTCGGCAGTATTTTATCACTTTTTGAACTGAGCTTTTTTATACAATAAAGTACACCACTTGCGGACCATGGATCAATAAGTTTGTACGTTCTTGTGTGTGTACTTGTTAGAAAAGTCATACAGAGAGAAACAAGCCATTTTTTCTCTGCTCTCCATCAAATCAGAAGATCTCAAGGTCACATGCAGATTAAAACTGTTAACAGCCTTAAGTAAGTTGTGAACACATGTCCATAATGGATCAAAGTTGTGGATATAGGATCATCAGGGGAGCAAAACAACAGATGCATAATTGCCATTTAAAAAAAACACATTTTCATCAACACACTTCATCAACGCTATTGATTTTTAGCTAAGATTAGGCCATAAAATAAGCCTGCAGGTTCAAATCATAATTAAGATGATGGTTTGTGGTAGTAAGAAGACAATTTTACCAAAAAGATAAGGTTCATAAAAATTTAATGAAATGGAATGAATAGATGAAATATTATGCCCTAAAGCCTCTATGATATTGTGTTTCTTCAGTGGTCATTGATTTCTCAGCAATGTTTAAGAGTTGGAGGAAATATTTGATTTAATACTAAATGCCAGCCTGTATTTAGCTTTTGTTTAAAATGTCAATGTTTTCATACGCAGTGTATTACTACATATGAGGTTTACTGCAGATGTGTCAAAACAGTCGAAATAGGTTGTATCTATTTTTTGCCATCATGCGACTGTATATGAAGTTGTTCAGCTTGTTGTATACATACTGCAAGATGATGAGACGACATTTATCTGTGTAAATTACACTTTATGTATTGGATTAAAATCTTTATAAGGGTGAAATTATGACTGCTTTTGGTCTTTGGTCTTTGGAGTATTTGAGTACTGCCCTTGAGCTGCCACATGTCATGTTCGTGTTCTGTATTTGAGTGGGCATATGAGTTCATGAAATTGTCTTGATTTGATTTACAACATTATGTTTAATCCAATGTAAGAGCCTTTTGGCATTACTCACACTTTTTATCTATTCATAAATTACACTCAGAATTCACCGCAGCCACTGGCCCCCACTAGCGTGTCTCTCTCTCAAGGCTCTTCTTCAATGTCAGCTCGTCTTCATGGTCAAGCATCTCATCAAAGAGCCATTAGTGTGTGTTGTTGTCTGCGTGTGTCAGACTCACTGCGCTGTCTGTGATGGGCGAACAGGTTGAGAAGGAAACAGACTGCAAAGCAAAACTGGAAGCACCTGAAGACTTTAATATGGAGACAGACTTAGATCAATAGAGGGATGGATACTTTATGAAGCGCTGAGTGCACACGGCTCATAATAATCACAGGAGTGTGTAAATTAGCTTAGGGCACACAAAGACGCTAATGAATCACAGTTTATGAGAGGAGAGATGAAGCTGGGAGGAAGAGAGAAAGAAGATAATGAAATATATTCAGCATAGCAATTGAAATATTCATCTGTGCATACTCAACTATAAATAAATAGTTTCTCAGTATTAAACATAATATAATAAAAAGAATATTTCCAAAAATGTTTGTAGGAAAGAACAAAATTTTCTTTTGGCTGGAACCACTCAGGCTGACAAACTAATCTTTTGAATGATTGTGACAAGTTCTAGGTCACAAAACAAATTAAAAAAAAAACACTATTAGCAATGTGGAAAATCTGAAAAAAGACTTTAATAGAGTTAGTAGATTTGTAGTAGATGTCCTGGGTATTAGACATAACAGAGCATCAATGCATTTTATTATTTGGCTTTGTCATTTATTTTTTGACATAATGGGTTGATACCCTGTAGGTCCTTGAGAAAATATACTGTAGTTAAGATATTGTATATCTGGGAGTGGATGTTGTTGTGAATAATATGCAAATTCTGCTCTGGATATCATTGGGCATGACAACTGTCGTAAATAGAAGATTTTATATGATGCATGTAAAGCTGGAATTATGCCGCTGCAAAGGTCCTATTTATTGGTTGAGCCAACACCAACTGTCAGAGAAGCAGAGAAGAAAAAACTTGTACAAGTTATACGTACAAATATAAAGGACACAACCGTGCAAATGTCTGTGCGCATTCACCTACATGCAGCCAGGAGCGGCATGTTTCAGCCTTCAGATGAAGAAGAAGAAGAATCTTTATTTATATAGCGCTTTCAAAACCAGGGTTACAAAGTGCAAGTACAATCATACAACAACAAAAGAGTATACTGAATACTTCACTCACAGTTAGTGAAAAAATAAAAACAGAACTGAACAAAACCAACAAATCAGGGTTTGGAAGTATCCCTAAAATCCTTTTGAGAAAAGGCAGGTCTTAAGATAAGATTTAAAAACACTCAACAGAGTTTGCTGACCTGACCCCTAAGGAGAGATTGTTCCATAGCACGAGGGCCAGGACAGCGAAAGCTTGGGTAAAAGTAATGAGTAGGATTTTGAATTCGATCCTAAATTTGACAGGGAGCCAGTGTAGTGAAGCCAGCACGGGGGTGATGTAAGAAAGCATTCGAGCCGCTGAATTTAGCACTCACTCTAAATGTGCTACTACGTCTTGGCTTAAACAGGAAGATGGAGATGATTTCTCTTATCAGCACATTACGGTTTGGTTTCACTCTGCAAACCTGTTGTCCAAGAGGAGTTTCCAGAAAAAAAAAAGATGCTCCTTGGTCAGAAAAATTCTAGATGCAAAGGACAGTTAATACTCTGTCAAGCTAAAACCTTAAGATGACATGACGAGAAAGAAATATTGTCATTCCATTTCTGAGGGCAGGAACTTGATGTGTCTAAACAAGTCAATTTCTGGTTTATGAAAACAAGATTGGTTTTCTGTAGTGGTTATAACTCAGCTGTCTATGTTTTTATCTCAGTGATTGACACTAAAAAAGCTCTTTGAATCTTGTTGAAATATTCAAGTTAACATTCTCACATGAAGCTTTTTGCAGCAGCAGCAGTATTGTCATCAGCAGGATTTCCTACTGACAAAACACATTCCTCCCGAGTTAGTGCCGTGTGCCGTCTGCTTTCATGGAATCTGTGGTAAATTATGCATATACCTGTGTACCCTCTGGGAAGAATATTGTACTCCAGGTCATGCATTATAAATGAACATGAACAACTGTAGGACACAAGAACACCTGGCATCCCCAGGTAAGGTTAAAACCCAACAGGATTCAAAGTCATGTCGCTTTTGTAATTCCGGCCACCCAGGAGATGTAGGCAAGGACACACCAGCAGTGTGGATGCCTGCAATCACCATTGCTCAATATCGCTCGCAGGCTGTCTGGATCTCTCTGAAATCTTTCCCTTCTGGCAGGACAGTACACCTCAGGCCTACCTCATCAGTTTCTTGAATGTCCATATCATTGCATCAGTTTCAGAGCTTTGTGAGAAACCTCCTAACTTATCTTCAGCGCTGTCATATCCGAATGTCTTTTTTAAGGCTCCCCATTGGCTGGCGCCTCATGCTGTTCCATTACCGAATCTGTTTTTGTATTTTTTTTTTTTTTTTTCGGTCTTGAATGTTGTCAAGTTCAAGGTCAATATTGTCTTCTCAAGTCTCACCCTGGGGTCACAGCGAGCAAATTGGTGAATCTCTGTTGGCCATGAGAAAGCGAGTGAGAGAGAGAGAAACAGTGGGAGAGAGTGTGTGTGTGCAGCTGCTCGTTGGTGTGTCTAGTGCAGAACTGATTTAAGGCCTCAGGCCACAGGAAGAAGGCTACTCTACACTCCAGGCACGTCCCTGAAACCAGCAGCAGAGGAAGCACTATTGCCATTCAGCAGCGTCGACTGCAGACGCCTAAATGAGTCTGTTCTGTCCTGCAATGCCCAACGTGGCAGTCCGCCACGTTGGGCATTGCAGCCTAATTTACTCAACCTCTCTAGCTCCTAATATGCCCTCCCCCTTCTGCTCCTACTCTTGTGTTCTCTCTTCCAGTTCATCCTTTTCTTTTTTTTTTCTTTCAGTCTATTAGTCTCACATCTCTACCTTCAATCTTACTGTCTTTCTCTCCCCCACACTCAACGCACTCCTTGCCTGTCCATGCATTTAATCTTTCCATCACTTTTTCCTTACATTCACAGTCCATCATGTCTAGCTAGCAAGCTCAGATTGGTTACTGTCCTTTTACTGCAAGGTCTAACCCCGGGATGCCGACCTCATATAATCAGTAACTATTGCAGATGTGTTGTTTGTCATCAAAATGTGTAGCTTCCAAATGCTACATAGACGGAAACTTTCAAACATGGAACGTGTGATCTCTGTAATAAAGAGATAGGTACTGTGTATCTTGTTTTTATGTTTGTGCTGTTTCAAAATGGATTAAAGCAAAATTAAAACAATTTTGGTGATTAAAAAAACTCATATGTGGGGCAGCCTTATACATACCACATAACCACAACGTCCGTGATTTGATTCAAGCCGCAGACCATTGCTGCATGTCATACCCCTCTCTCTACCCCTGTTTCCTGTCTCTCTCACTTTGAAAAACTGTCAAATAAAGGCAAAAATGGTAAAAAAGAAAAAGAAAAAAAGAAAAGTAATATAAAAACCAGCCATATATTAGGATTCTACTCTTGTGGCTGCATTTCCCATCGCATTGCTGTTGGCAAAGAAGCCAACAGCAATGCCTCTGTCTGTCGCTCTTCAAGGCGCTTATGTGCTTTTTCACATAGTAAATCAACTCAGTGTTTGTGGTAACCCTCACCCATGATTCTCGCATAATCTAGATTAAATTATTTCTGCAAAAGTTTGCATATAAATGTCTACTTATATCTGCATATTTATGCCATTAGAATGCATACACCATCCTATGACTGGGACTTGACTCAGCAGTAAGGTCATACTTGTCAATCATCTTTCCCACTGACTGGTCAAGTTACAGAAACTCCTTTAATGAATCAGGTCAAGTGTATCTTGCCAAAATGAAAATGTAGTACTCGTAGTGTGTATGGTGGCGTAGCTGATCATGAAAACCACACAAATTAGTTTCTAGTCTCACCCAATATTCTTTGTACCATCTGAAAATGCTTCCATTTTTAGTTTTGCTCACTGTCTGTCAGCTACTTCCCACTTGTACTGTGCTGCTGTCTGCCTTTTTGAAGCTTTTTCTTTCCTTACCTTTCAATGATCTCTTTGTTCTACAAGCTACCTTTTTTCTGCCCGTTGTGAATGTGGTTGTGACCATTTTTAGAGGTTTTTTTCTGCGATGGTTTAAACAAAAAATACTCAATTTTGTTAGCGAAAATGTTAACAAAAATGGTTCTGCAGCAAGATTAATAAGCAATAGAATGATTAGTGATTTGTTTTGATGAAATCTGTTTGCCTGTCTGAATATAATATTTAATGACCACCAACTTCCCTGTGGTTAGGTATAGAAAATGGTGTGGATTTGTTTCCTCAAGCCTGCATATTTGTGGTGTCACAGTATACAACTTTTTACCTAATGTCTCTTTGCCACCTGAGGGTGGATGGAGGAGGAGGGGGGTGGGTTAGTATCAGGGACAGTGTGATGACAGCTCGTGAATTCTAAAAGCTTTATCGGTCCCCTGCAGCCTGCCTGGGCAGCTCACTGCTGCCTCTCATCTCTCTTGTGTGTTGCATTGAATATGGCTCTCCAATTGGGGTCATGGCACAGACTGATAGGAAGCTATTCCTTCATAACTGGAGGCAAAGCTACAGAGTTCAGTATTAAGAACGGCAGCAGAGCAATGGCAGGGCTGAACACAAGCTGACTGACAGACCCGGATGGCCTCAGACATAAACATTATAAAAAAAAAAAGAAATGCGATGGTGACATGCACCATTCGCCAACTTTTCTTTTTCAAATTCAATCTTAGTTTTTGAGCAAAGCCCTCTAGTGGGCAGAGCTTTCACCCAAATAGGCCAAACAGAAAATCAGCCATCCACAAATTTATGGCCTCAGTTTCAGCTCAACTCCACATTTTAAACTCAGCTTTGTGAAACTTTTAGACCCATTTCATAGCTGTTCTGCAGCTTACGATCATATCATCTTCATCAGCAGATGCAGTTTGCTAAGTGTCATGAAATTGTACAAATTGTAGACACCGAGTAAACTCCATCTGCTGATGAAGATCATGTAATATGATCGAAAGGTCCAGAATAGCTTCCAGTAGGACCTTGAAATTAGTTTGTCAACTGCTGTTTCCAAAATCAAGAATGAACTTTGAGACTCAACTTTTACCTTACCTTATGTTAGAGGAAATTGTTCGTTTGTTTTTCTTCAGAAATATTCTTACTCAAAAAAAGATTGATCGGTTGTGTGAGGTGATATTTTGTTCAATTAGTTTGCATTAATTGTCTGAGCAGGTTTGAATTGATAATATTGAGTCAAGTGTAGTATGGTAGTAAATACTACAGTTATAGAACAGCTAAATAGCAAAACATGTTGTTTTATCAGCTTTACATAAAAAAATGTAAAAATCCAGGGAAATCGTACATGTATAACTGAGATACTACATCAGTCTTTACTGTTAATGCAACATTGGACACTTCTTTCGCCTGACATGGTTGACACCAGGTGATGATGAGCTGTGGCTCCAAGGCTCATATTGTGAACATCTCAACTAATTTTGGAACCGTTGGTAATGTGTTGCTTCAAGGTACTTGAAGCTGGATGAGGAAGTCCTAAAATCTTCCAGTTTGATTTTTCACTTGGATTTACAGTAATGGCAAATATGTTTCCTACAGAAAACGTGTTGGAGTGGGGGGAGGGTTGTTATACTGCGCTACAAAGGGCATATAAATCAAAACCTTCCTAACCCGTCACCTTAGCAGCAGCAGCTCACAGCAGCTGTCTTGCTCGTTCTCCCCGTTTGTCCCTTTTCCCAAATTATCTATAGGGATTGATGGCCATGCCAAAGCAAAAACAGAAAAATCCATACTGCTCTCCTGCCCTTTCCATATTACATTGATTTCATGGTGAAATATCAATCTGCATATGTCATGTACTGTTGCAGTGCTCACAATAGTACAACACATGTTCAGGAGTAAATCAACATAAAGTTGCTTTAGGGCAGCATTTTATCAAGTTGCTTCAAGAGCCTTTTTTTTTTTTTACACTCGTTCTCTCTTTTGCAGAGGCAATTAAGGAGGAGAGTGTGATAAAAAAAAAATCTATCGTGTCCAAGTGCTGATGGATTTTATTCATGAAGTAAAAGCAAAATTTATGAGTACACTTTAATTTGCATCCACGTATACACACATGTAAATAAGCACAAACATACATATATACAGTACAAGCACACATACGGCATACACACACACAAACTCATGAATTTAGTCACCGCAGCGTTGACAGCTATGAGCACAAATCAGCTTCTTGTTTTTAATCTTTAATTAGGCTCAGTTTTTAATTATCAGTGGAAACATGTTACTAATAGACAGTGTATGGTATGCCCTGTGCTTTTTTTCCCCTATCAGTTGCCTGGAAAGAGGGTAAGCAGCCTGAGGTGGTATCAGTATCCTGGAGGACAGTCAGATCAGCTTCAAGGCTTGTTTTTTGACCCAGAGAAGCAAATATATGACTGTGCTACCGGCCAGATTCATGTTCCGCTTTCTCTTTCAGCAAGACGCTTAAAAGTGAGATGTTGACACTGAGAACAACTTAGAAAACACAAGGACTCGGAGCATGCACGTCTCTGCTCTAATATGTTACTTTAGGAATAAAAAATGTTGAATGAATGAAATTCTGGTCTAACTACACAATAATGGGATACTTCAAGACTGCGAGATCCTTTAATAAAAAATCCTGGATCCAGATCTAACCCAAAGAAGTCTGAAGTCTTTTCACAAGTTTTTGATTTGTCCTGCTAAAAAACAAACGTAACCACCTTAGGCAGAGATAATAACCTTATGAGTGGTGAATGAAAGTGTATTGACTTTGGGTTTTCAGAGAGTTTTTTTCCCCTTCGTTTCATTATAAATTAACAGTGTTTTTTTAGATACACTCACAAATGTTTTTACTCCATAGCTGCCGCGTGAGTTGTTTGTTAACATTTTGTGTGCCACCATCATCAAATTTCACCGGTTCTGAAACATACATGAACGTTAGGCATGAATCTTTGTCTTCTCATTATTTTTACAATTACTACAAACCAAATTTCTGTCGAGGATGTGAGTTTGCAGAAAAACTGAAGCCTAAGGGTAATCATTTCTCCTTGCAGATGGTCCAAAATACATGAGAACATTTTCTTTCCAAATTGTAGTTTTTATAGTGAGGTAGTTGTGTATATTTTAAAATGTGCCTTGCAGCTAGTCAGGACTGTTTTTTTTTTTTTACTTCATCACACACACGTACATTTTCCAACCAAAACATAATTGCTTATTTTTCTTACCATACATAATTATATGCACATGTCAAGGTGTAACTGTTTTGCAAGCATGTTCAGCACCTAGGATTTAATCACTGCATTAATAGCCAATAGGAATTTGCAAATCATATTGAATATATTAAATTCAGCATACTATTTTTTAAACAAACTGGCTGCCAAGAAGCAGAAATTTCTACCTCCACGTATACAGCATTGAGAATATGATTCACTTAATTGCATTTTTCGATCTTAATATTCCAATCAGAGTCGACATTAAGTGAAATAGCTCCACATGATGACGTTTAAGAGCAACATCACAATTTATTTGATGTGTTGAGGCTGTACTTCACGCTTGTCAAATTTACGGTGCTTTTTTTAGAAAGTACAATGGGAATTTTAGTCCTCTGGTTGATGTTTGACAGGAAATGAAATCTGTACATTTGGCGTGTATACAGCAGCCTGAAGCTTTAATGCAGGGAAAAGAACTTTACACATGTCAGCACTTCAAAAGTTCTTCCCATTATTATTCATCCCCTCCAAGTGCTTCAAATATTCATTTGATCTAACCTTTTATTCTGTGCCTACTGTAAATTGTCTCAAGCTAGATACATACATTCTTTAACACTTATTGCAAGTAATTACAGACAAGTGGATTTTCTGGCTTAATAATACAGTGCTTTGAATGCAACAGTCTCTGTAAAAGTACATGAGCCATTGGAGGACTTTCAGGACAAATCCAAGTTGGTGGCAGTGCTACCAGTATCTCTATTTTCCTGTTACCAGTACAAAGTAGCCGTATTAATCTGTGTTACAGTCGGTTGACAAAAGAGTCAGACAAATATAATGAGAACACAAAGCACCAAAACTTGAAATCATGGAGCTTAGAATTTGTTTATTGACAATATAATAGCATGTGGCTTGCCTAGACGTCCAAATGCAAGACCTGAATAGCAATGAAACTATGATTTGTTTGTTGCCATAGTGTTTTGATTGAGAATTATTCATCAAATGTTTTGCATTCCTAATGTACACACTTTGTGTAATCAGTTTCTCAGAGGACTTAAAGCCACTGTGTGATTCAAATTATTCTGATAGAACAAGTATTTGTTTTTGCAAAAATGAAAATGAGTCCCAGTGAAAACTGGTGCAGCCAGTGTGTTGCCCTTCATTCTTAAATCCATTTCATACTGGAGACATGCTCATGGCACCTAGTTACACTGAATTATTACCAAATAAGAGTGTCAGTTTCACCTCTCTCTATTTGTCCATATCGTTCTTTCTTTTTGCTCTCTTTCGCTTCAAATAGTCAGTTAGCAAATGATATTAACGTTGCTATCATTAAATAAATTTCGAATACTTGATCAAAAAATCAGTTCACAGTCTTTTGTGGCACTTCCACTGCATGGTCACTTTAATATACACAGATTTCCCACCTTTTTTAAAACTTTGCACATCAAGTTTAATGTAGGTAATTTTAGAGGGCATGATAATAGTCAGGAAAGCGACAGGTAATCTGTGTGTGTGTGTGTGTGTGTGTGTGCGTGCATCCTTGTGTGTTCACGCAAACGTGCAGTATGTGTTCATGCAGTTATTGACACGTCAGCTTCTGCATCTGCTGTGACGTTTGGGCTTGATTTCGCCGTGGTGCTAAGTGATTAGGTTGATCTCTTGGGAGAAGTTTAATTCTCCTCTGAGTAAGGGTGCCATTAAAATGCAATGACATGAGATTAATGCTCATCTTGTAAGTGACATTTACTTTCTCATTTACCGTGGAAATTGCCTCGCAATATTGTGCACCAGGCCTTGTTTTGAATGCTGATGAGTTTCAGAAGCGGTTCAAAGTATGAGCAGTGACAGGATGAAAAATGTTGGATATGCTATATAAAGAGGAAGCTGAGTAAGGGACAAACAGTAAAACAAGACCATCAGCAAAACGGGACCATGAACTTTGAAACTGCAGTTTACAGTGCAGATTCCAAACATAGAGTATGTTGTATAAATGGCTGTCCTCAGCATTAGCAATAGGACTGCAGAGGCTGATACCTGGTCAGAAATATGATTTAAAATGCAATACTATTGTTTTAAAGTTGCTATTGAAAATGTATAGCTTAGTATCAGGATGTTTAGCAGGACAAATCTCTGTGCATCTGTTGATTTCTCGTACACTCACTTACAGCAATGAAATATCTCAGGATGACTAAAATGCTGTCATTTTGAAATTGATTGTGTCCACAGTATGTCATCTGACTCAGATTTCCTGTCTTTCTCCTCTTCTCTTACAGTGTCTGTTCGCAGGAAGCCCAGCGTGCAGAGTCCAAACTGTGCGTGTGTGAGTACACACTCGTGTGAGAGCCGGGGGCCCACATACTATATGTGTATGTGAGATGAGGAGAAGCTAAGTGACTACCACAACCACCCAGATCAGACAGCCTCCTGTGCTGCAAGATGGATTAGAGCCCCACACCTCAGGAGATCAAAGGTAGGAGAAGATGTTTGGTAATCAGCCGCCACTCACCTGCCCCTGTTCAATGACGGCATGGAGAGAGTGAAGGAGAGAGAGGAAGTAATGCATGACAATGAGTTTAGGCTGAGGTCCTTCTGCCGTCTGCTTAGGTTTGGACATTCAGGCTTGTCGTGTCCATAAACTTCATTGTCTAGTGAATGTCTGTAAGAGGGTTCAAACAGGGTTCCCGCGGATTCATAAAAAGTCTTAAATAAGATTTTCAGAATTTAAAATGTCTTAAAAAGTCTTATTTTTAATTATGGTAGGTCATAAATTTTTAGGTGATGCCTACTCCCCACAGGATTCACTGATTTAAATATGGTTTGGACTTCAGTCGCAACTCACTCCAGTCCAGCTCTTTCTTTTCTTTTTCTGGTAATGTTTCACCTGCTCTCACCAAGGTAACAGGATTAAAGAAGTACACAAAACAGTACAGATGATGCTCAGCTAAAGACAGTCGGCCAGGGTGATTCAGAGGAGACACAAAGCTCTCTTATTATTCTCTTGTTATTTTTGATAGTTGCTAGAGTCTAATAATGTTTTTAGTGCGGAGCCGCAACGGCCAACGTGTGACATGAAAGAGAGGAGTTTTAACTTGGTGACCGCTCAGCTGGAGTTTATAGATTTAACGGACTGTCAAAGTGGGTGAAAGGTAGATATACTCTAACGTGTGTGTGTCTTTATGGGGAGAATTAACTACAGTCGACTCTGAGTGCGAGATTGACCAGAACAGCCTTATTGTTTTACAGAGTGTCGTCAAAATTACCAATTCCAAGCAAATTGTAATTAAAATTTTAAAAATGTTTTTTCTTTTTTTAACACAGAGTTTTATCTAATGTAAAGTGTAACAGTGGGACACAGTTCATTGCATTTGCCATTAACTTGATTACTTTATGTGGTTTTACATATGATTGTTATATGGAGATACAAAATTATCCGGAAAAATATCCCTATCAATATTGTCAAATTGATTTCAAACATGAAGCTCAGCCCTAATGTGCATTTGTTTTGCTTTGGAAAGGATATTAAATTTTCTCTGTCGAGGTCTTAAAAACTTCTTGAAAAGCATTAAATCTGATTTCAAAAAGTGTGCAGCAACCCTGGATAAATGTAAATGCAAATATCAGACGTTGACTGAATATGTTACCCTAAGTAGTGAGAGCCAAACAGTGAATGCAGCTTAAAAAACATTGCTATAGTTTAAAAAAAACAATTGGCGGTGATTTCCCTTGCATTACTGAGTGTATTGTGAAGGTCAATAGCCACATTTAGAGAACATTATATCATGTCAAAACAGTTTTAGCAAAGCTATAATGGCATTTAAACTCTTGTATCCAAAGATATCTGTGTACAAAATTCTGCACAATATATCTGCAGTTTACTATTGATTGTAATGCTGCAAATGTACAGTTTGAATATTTCACACAAAATAACGATCATACAGCATAATAGCAAGGATGTAGTGGTGCAAGCAGAAGTAGTATATATTTTCAACAGTGTTGAAAAGTGTTTTATAATGTGGATGCCTGCTGAAGGGGAATGTCTGGGTTCAAGAGGTTAATGTGAGAAGAAAAATATGAGCAATTTAAAACATTATCGGTAAACATCAGGATAGACGTTGAAATTGCTGCCCCCACACCTCCAATTTTTGTCAGCGATTCCAAAAGGTCTTGTTTTGTAGGTCGGAGAAACAACCGAGCCAAGGAAACACACACTTTAGATTAATATGCTGCACTGCAGATGAGTCAGGTTCAGGAAAAATAGACAATACAAACAGATGTAAGATTTAATTCAAGTATTCCTGTAAGCCGCTTGAGAGGTACTTGCCGCTACTGTAATGACTATAGTTACTATAATTAAAGGGTTAAAAAGATCTTTTCTGCAAGGCAAAATTGTGTCTGTCCCTAATTTGTTTTCTTTTTAAAATAAAACAGAAACACAGCTCTCTGCAACCTATCAGTATCTCACACTCCGTTCTTTTCAGTGAACGCCAGAATGTGTAAAAGGAAAAGTACACAAAATGTTTTTACAGCACTTACTTGTGACAACAAAAGCTGCTTATTGGACTATAATTCAGCACTGTTTGCATGAAAGGGGATTATTTTATTGAGATTTTTTTCTTTGCAGCTGAGAGGTTTTTGTCCATTCATGTAAAATGGATCCATAAAAAAAGGGCATTTTCTCTGTTTTTTCTTTTTTACTGGTTTCCCCTCCTGAATGGTCTCAACAAGCCTGGCAGATGAACTTTTACCTCCAGTTGGCTTCTCCCATTTTCTAACCAACAATTTCAAGATGACACAGTTTTAGCAGTTTAAAAGGAAGATGACATTTCTCATGCTAAGTAGTTTTGTGCTAAGTAGTGTGACAGCCATTGTGAGTGTCAATCATTCCACATACTTGCATACTTCCTATTCAAAATGTTTCACTTTGGCTCCACTTTGGCACAATGGTCCAGAGGAAGAGCTTTCATTACACTTGAGGTTCTTATTATATTAATGGGGAACGACTAATACAACAAACTTATGTAAAAAATATTTAAATCCGTAACTAAGTTGGAAATCCTTATGCCCCATTTATCTGGAATATAATGTGATATAAAAAATGACAGTGATTGATTAGATTTATAAAATGACTCTGACCTCAGTTGTCTGTGTTTTCATATGTGTTGTAGGTGTTTGGTTGTGTGTAATTCCAGCAATCTGACTCAGTCTACAGTCAGCAAGAACACCAAGCTCCAGATGAGGATGTTCTGCTGACAGGAATGTAACCTTTTATCCTCCATTTTGACAACATAAAAACAGGGAGAAAAATTCAGCATGCAATGGCTTTCTGTCCTCCTTTCCTCTCAGGGCCACCTCTCTACTCTCTCTATGACCTCCCCTGCATGTATTTGTTTGGTTCCTGACAAATCCAGCACACGGAGGCTGCAGGAATAGAGTATTTTTAGATAAAGGTGCCAGACTGGACCCTGTAGCAAATGAGTGGGACTGAGTGCGTCAGGGTTGTTCGCCGATGCTGTTTGTGTAGAGGACAGAATATGTTGTCGTCTGGAGGCTTCACTGCAACTGCCACTTGACACCGTGCTCTGTAAGAAAGCATCGCAGAAGGCTTACAGGTGAATGCTGAGGGGATGCTGGATTTGCCCAAACCATCAACAATCAACTCGGTGTGTTTTTATGGAATTAAACAGGATTTTAGAAACACAAGGTAGCCTAGTTCCTCAAAACCCAGATTTTTCCTGTGAATTATTTCCTTGTTGGTGCAGATTCCTCCTTTAAATCCATTGTTAATTGATTGCTCACCGATTGCGTGTGACAGTGCTGGTCTTACGCCAGGCAAACACGGTCACTCTTTACCAAGAATGGTGGATAACATGGTCTCCACCAGAAACTTTTCAATTACTGTGACAAAAGATATCTGTACCACACACAAACACACACACACACATGTTCACACATTCCTCAGAGAGTAAAACTACTGTCATATTACAAGTGTGCCAGTGACAGAAAAACCCAATTCATATTCATATGCGGGATAACATGCTTTTCATATTTTTTAAGCCACCACATTCCCCCACAGGGAGCTCCAGTATGGTGTGAATACAAATGCCAGAACACACAGTACGCTGTAAAGACACTGAATTTCTCTGAGGCACTCGTGCCCTGTGAATTCTACTACTGACAGAATTTGACTTTTTACTGATTTTGGCTCATGGAAAATGGTTTGAGGAGATGGTTTCAATTTCATTGCCCACATGTGCAATCTTGCATGAGATGCAAGTATTGAATATCACTATGGTGCAGATGGCGTATTATAGCCCCTCAGTATGTGTCAACTGCAATATCGCCACTGGGTAAATTCCTCTCCTCAGCCTTACTGGAAACTGGTTCTGGTATGTCATGCTCATTTAAATGATCTTTGCCGCACTTTGTTTGCTGCATCAGTGATGCTCTGGCCTCAGCCTGTTGCAAATTCATTACCTGCTTAGCAGAAACACAGTGCATGTCTGATGAACTTGGCCCCTTTTTTCAGAGTTTTATGTGCTTTGGTGTGTGTGTGTGTGTGTGTGTGTGTGTAGATGTGCATATGTGTGTGTGTGTTTAATGAACTGTTTGTGTTTGTGTGTTGACTGAACTAATGAGTCTGCCTCAGTCTGCTCCTGTCTGTGTTGCCGCTGGGCTACCTGCCTTTTTTCCTGCCTCCTTCCCGAGCTGCTCCTGAGAAGGAGAGATAAGGCCCACTGATGTTTGTCTGCTCCCTGGCAGATTACTGAGGCAGACAGGTACAAGGACTCTGGCAGACAGCTACAGTATACTGGAGGCCAAAGAAGAACTTGCTTGGGATGCCTGAGCTGACCACAGCGCCGATCCAGCCTGAATGCCATCTGGCTTCTTTATGTGTGCTGTGGCTGCTCAGTCAATTACTGTTTTAAGGGAGACACGTGAGAAAATGTGGGAAATATCTGGAAGTTTCTTTGAATTAGGAGATTTAAATGAAATTGCAAAATGAGAGATAATGTGTCCTGTGTCCAATACTTATCAATTTGTTTCAAGAAAGAAGTGTATGTTTTATTTATTCTTTCTTTGTTATTTATATACACACTTAAGATAATCGGGGATTTCTGTAATAGACAAAATGACTAAATAATTGACTAAATGGGAGATTTTTTAGTTACCATTGCTGAAAACGTTTATTACACACTCATATCTGTACAATGAGGGCCAAAAATATTCATGTCTGTTGTGAAAGACACAGCAGAAACTGTAATTTTGCTGCTTAGACCACACTGGATGCTCATTTTTCTTGAAAAGTTAATGAAAAGTTAATGGAATGTACATGGGGGGTTCTCACTGTGATATCTCTAATTGACGGTTCTGAGTAGACATTTAAAAAATTAAGAAGGTTTTCACATTAAGGCGGGTGATCAATTTGCAAAATCCTTTTATGAGTGAGGACTTGAGGAGAAAACTGTAAAAGACATCAAGTGATCTATGTGTCCATTTTGTATATTTACCCTTAGAATAGCAGGCTGTGAGAATTTGTATGATTCGAGCACAAGGTCTGTGTGGAACTGTCTCATTAGGCCTTTTCTGCCTCTGTGAAGAAAATCTTACAGCCTTCTTGGACAGAAAATTACTGTACCTCTTACTTTACGGAGGTCAGGGCAGAGAGGATGAGGAAGAGAAAGAGAGAGATAACATGGCGTTACTGGGTGGTTGGGTCTGGGTGCTGACAGATCAAGGGTATCATCTGCATCATACCTGTGTGCCTCTGTACAGTACGGAGGTGTATTTTCTTAAACACAAGTGTCTTGCTCCTGCTTAAAGGTTCAGTTGAGAGAGAGAGGAGTGTTTGAAAGAGTTTAAAAACGTGTCGAAAGGTCGATGTTCTGCAGCAAACGGGTCACGGAGAGGGGAGACAATGTAGAAGATGAGTTACGGGGGGAAGTGAGAATAAAAAGAATGGGGGCTGAGTGTTAAAAAAAGGGATTATAAATGGATCACAGGGTTTTTAAGTACTTTTGTTTTCTGAATAAGTATTTCTCATACTGTGTATATCACAGACAACGCTATTACCACGCTCTGTGCTCTTTATCAGACATTATGAGCTTATGTCATCAACTTCAGCTTTTTTAAAACCCTCGTGTTGCGGGATCACTGCGGCGTTGCCCAGCTCTCGCCATCTCTCTCTCATGCGGACACATTTTTCCTTTGTGCCCATTATTTCTGTTTGATTGACTCATGTTTGATCAGAGCTGTTTAAATAGTTGTCTCAATATTTATGTGGCCAATTGTGAAGATGCTGTGTGATTGTGGCCCAACTGGCAGAATGTAAATTGCTCCCCACACCATGTGGTAGACAGGTCCTACCACATGCCTGACAGCTCTACTGGAAAATGAAATTAGAGTAAAGATGAGACATACAGAGGAACAGGAGGACAAGGAATAATACATGATTCACGCACAGTAAGCCTTGGCTGTGTAGCACATTGAATATACATGGGGGAGAACGCGTAGAGAGGGATCTAAGGGTTTAGAAAGAGTTAAGAGGCAGACTTTTACAAGGTGAAGTACGGCTTATGAAGGGAGCTCAGACTGAATTAGACAGTGTAACAGCTACTGAGAGTCGCTGACTGACAGATTAGCAGAATGACAATGATTTATTTAAGAATGCCTTTGAAATAGCAGCATAGCTCTGCGTGTTTGCATTTGAAAGTTGTACAACGTACTGTACATTCAAAGAAATGGCTTAACTCCACCTTCAGGCTGACTCATTTGTATGCACGACCACATACTGTGCCATATAACTGGAATGAACTCTAGGTAAAATACCTGTTTTATGGTGCGATAAAGTTATTGTAATTAATAGTAAACCATCTTAAATATAATTGAATACCATATGGGTGAAGGCTGGGATGGCTTGTGGCGCTTTTCAGCTTGCAATCAGTGGCAGCATCTGGCCAGTAAATAGCAGTCAGATGTAACAATAGCAGCTAGATGTATAGAGCTGTGAGTATTTCAATAGATGACTCTGTTACGGGAATGGGTGTGTAATTGGCACCCAGGGAGGCTCAGATATACTCTATTTCAGTGTATATTTAAAAAAAAACAACAAAGAATTGAAGCTGTGCTGCAAAAATATTCTGATTTAACAAACTTTGCGCCAAAGTATATGAGGTTTTTTTTTGTATTTTATTTAATTATTTCATTTTCTTTTACTGCAGGAGAGGTGATGGACACCAAACGCAGCAGGTTACTCTTATTAGACCCTCTGATATAGGATTTGCATAGCATTCATTCATTACATTACTTTTTGTTAAAATGGACCAAGCCAGCATTTCTTTAAGACTTCACCTTTGGCTGTTGCACTGCACAGTATATCCTGTTGTGCAGCCTGCAAACATGGCACGAGGATTTTTGTCAGCATTATTAACTGCTGTTGGGCTTTATCGGGGCACAGCAGTGCATAATTGGAAAATCCAACCCCATGAAACATAACCTCCATAAGGTCTTCTCTGCCACTTGCATCACTGTTATTTATGAATGTGCACTGTAATTCCTGCTATCTAGTCTTGGAAGTATATAAAAGATTCACCGTTGAACTCCGTGGCACAAATCTGCTGTCATAATTCACTGGTTTTGTTGGTTTTTCTGGGGTTGTATTTCTGTTTGTTGAGCCATGTCTTGCTTTACTGTAGACTGCCTGTTGAATGGCAATGAATATCCTCTACAGGTACTCTGTCAGAGATCAGAAACAGAGAGGACAGGGAGAGATGGAGGAGTTTCAAGGAACGGCAAAATAAAAGATAGAGAAGAAAGGAAAAACCAAGAGAGAAAAAAAATTAAAGACCTTAGGTACAGTATGAGGCACAACAGAGTAGAGAGAAGGGTTCAGAGAAAGAGAGAAAAGCAGTCTGTCAGAGGATTTAGCATAAGAAACGGAGGCAGGGAGAGATACCTCAGATATTAGAAACAGCATGAGAGGTAGAGAAGGAGTTCTCTACTTTGCTCGATGAGTGAGTGCAGTGGGCAGAGTAACCGCAGCATCCGATCAGTGCGAGAATGAAGGGCAGCGGTGGGTAGAGAAGCTAGACGCGACAGCTGGCTCCAGCGGTGTGCGGTGAGGGATGGTATTGTTTCAGCCTTTGTAGACACTCCCCAATCCCATTTACAAATTGGAAGGACCACCAGGCACACTCACACAGAAACTGGCTGCTGTCCCTGGGTAAGCTGGCTGATGAATGGCCCTACTTTGCTCGGCGGATCTAATGATAATGGGGCAGAAGAGGTCAGAGTTGGATTATGACTGTCTGATGGCATGAAGACAGTGGTTCTGTCTGTGTTCTGTCTAGTTGATAAAACCACTATGTTCCATTTGATTCCGCTGACAATTGACTGGCTAAGGCTGGGTGGAGGTATTAATGGGTCCAAAAATTGGATACACGTCCTAAGCCCAGACCTATTCTGAAATGTCCAAAGGGTACATTGAGTATGCTTTGTATTTGAGGCAATAATGCCTATTTAACACTGGGTTAAAGTTATTCAATTTCTAGCCAGAAAATTGCTGCTTTGGTACAGAATACCATCTGTACTTGTCAGCAGTGTAACACATTCAAAGAGAGGTGCGGGATTAGGAAACCATTGTTAGATATTTTAATAATTATTTGCCTAAATAACACATTTTGGAACAGAACTATTTCAAACAGTCTGTTTTATACGAGACGACTGAGATCAGGGGATTTCAGTCGGATGTGCTCCTTGCCGTAAGGGGAACAGAGCACACACGCAGTAGCCAGGCACAGCTTAGTGCACACAGAGCAGGGAGAGGATTTGTCTTGCAACTCTGCTTCTGTCACACTCTGTGTATGCCTGAGATGCATACTGTTATAACTAGAGCTGATCGAAAGCTAGACAGTTGTGTTCATGTTGATTCCTGTGGTATTTTAGGGAACAAATGAATGATTTAAAATCTATTTTATGCTATTTTATGATGCTGAAGAGTTTGGCGTGATTGAAGGTATCGGATGTAATCGTCTTCTAGTCACCTTTTCCAGGACTGGGGGTGTAACAAAAAATTACGTTTACGTACGCCCAATTACGTAACTTAGTTTTGGGGTCACAGTTTTTGTAATTTATTTTGAAAACTATAAACCTTAAACAATAGCTCCTTGGCCATAATTCTTACTGTATTAAAAAATGTGTACATTGGTACATGGTCAATAAAAAAAAGTAAACAAATGTTGATATGCCACTAATGCCCCATCATTATCACAAAAGACTTCAACCTGCATATTCTCAGATGTGAAGTAAATGACAAAAATGCCCATTAAGACAAGTACGGCATATTTTAATATGTGATAATATAATATTTTATTTCTTATTATTATTTATATAATGCAATATTTTATGTCTTTAGTTATATCTTGTGTTTTGCTTTGAGCTGAGTCTCATAAAGCAGGAGACTCAAGTCAGTTCAGGACTAAATGAAGCACAATTCTTGCCTTTAGACCTGGAATCCAATACTGTAACACATTAATTTTGCCCCCAGAAATCTCTCGACTTTTAATAATCAAGGAGTGCATTTGTATTCAACCCTGTCACAGTCCACGCTGTAGTGAATGGAGAGTTTGGATGAATGAGCACAGCTCCCGCGCCATATTTCCACTCTCGTTGGGCTTTTAGTTTGCACCGAGCCGTGAACAGGTCTCCCATGACAGCACAGGTAGAGAGCATCTGCGTACGGCGAAGAGACAATTTGCTGTTGAATAACCCCGGTGTTTGCATGTGAGTGACAGGTCCTTATCGGAGCTCCCACCGGCTGATCAAAGTTGAAAGGGGGTCAGGCTGAATTAAAGACTAGCTAATTAAAATGTCCAAGGAACATGCCAGCCCTCATTTCATTTATCTCCTCGAGCACAGTTGGAGAGAGAAAGACATTAAATAAAAACATACCACCACAAAGCCCTAACATGCCAAGAGCTGAAGCCGGAGAAGAGTCGCCTCAGCCAGCTGGTCCTGAGGCTCTCTGCAGACAACCCAACATGTCCCAGACAGCCTCAGGACAGGTACATCAACTCTATCAGACCAAACCAAAATATAAACAATCAAAAGGAAAAATATATTACACATTGGAAAGAAACAACAAGAACACAGAATAAATTACAATGTTATCTGGCCCTCAAAAGAGAATTCACACTAGCAAATAAAACTTCTAAATTAAGAAAAGTCGTGAGAATCTACAGACTGAGTGAACACAGCTTAGCCACAGAAAAGGGTCACCATAGACAGAGCTGGCTGCCAGAGGAGGAGAGACTCTGCTCCCAGGAAGAGACAGAGCTACACTTTCTCACCTTATGTCCAAAGTACCAAGGGGAGAAACATTTCCCAGATATTACCAAAATATATCCTGAATTTGAATCCAAAACAGACATGCTGAAACTCTATTTTCAATGTGAAATGATTGCAGCAAAATTCACCTCCTCATGCCAAGACTTGAGAACAACCAGTGGAAACTACCAGTTTTGTTTGTTTGTTTACTCATACACCTGCCAAGCATGTTGATTTACAATAACTTAACAATTGAATTTTGTTATCATTTATTTACATCAGAACAAGACCATTGATAACTTAATTGTGACAATAATCACAATTATTATTATTGTGGTTGTTATTTGTTCTTCTAATGATTTTTTTTTTGCTTATATACACACACATACAAAATCACATACACATAAACACAACAATATAATGCGAACACACACACACAGAGCATGTTTTAACAGTACTGTGCTACTCTTTTCTTGTTTTAATTTATGAAAGGTATTTGTTTTGTTTAATTGATTCTTGATGCTTTGGGCAATATTGTTGTTTTGACATTCATGCCAATAAAGCAAATTTGAATTGAATTGAAAGAGAGAGGTGAAATGTTTGAGAAATAAGGAGTGTGTTATCCCACGAGTTAAACTTCATCTGATCCCAGAGTATGGATTATTAAACAGTCTCTCTGTTTTAGAATAATAACAATGAATAATAACACATCAGAGATGTGTTATTATTCATTGTTCTAAGTCATCTTGGTTTAATAGTCCCACCTGTGTGTGAGTTGGTAGATGCAGTATGGCTGTAAGCAGGTGATGTGGGTAGGTGTTTGGTGAGTTTGTTCACCTGAACGCAGAGTACTGTAGATGGATAAATCGAGGCCTCCGGCAAAGAAGCAAAGCATGTAATGGGACATCCGTAAAAGGCCTTTTCTGTTTTCAGCCTGCTCTCACTGTCTCTATGGCATGGCCTTTTTCAAATCTTCCATTTTCACAGTCTGTTGGAGAACGGAGACTCTGGGATTGCTGGTGTGTGTTTGCATACTTGTGTCTATGTTTGTGTAGGACATTAAGGCCGTCTCTTGGGTGATATAAAGGTCACTCGAAGATCTACTGTATAGAGTTCACCCCATAGATAAGGTTTTCTCTCAAGAGGCAGTGGGGTTGTGCGTGTTTTAAAACCAAATGATGCATTCACACACAAGTCAGAAAAACCTAAGCTAAAGAGTTCTGTATATTCTGTTAGCATGAGGCATGAAATATCAGTGTTCTGTGGCATACAATATACACTATTCTTTTCTTGGAAACACTGACTAGTGTAACAAAATATTACATGTCAAATGGAAATCTGTCCTGTCATAGTAAACTGAGAGAGCACTTCTGTTGTATTTGGCTTGTATTGAGCTGAAATAATTAGTCGATTAACTGATTAGTCCAATGGTTCCCAATGTTTTTGGCATGTGACCCCTTAAAAAGAAGCAACGTCTATTTGCGACCCTTCATCATTGGTTACAAAGAAAAGAAAGAAGAAAAGATCAGAATGTCTGAAAAAATAAACAATTTTGTGCAGCAGAAATATTTTTTTCTGATGTCTCATTTTGTTGATTATCTCATGGCCTCTCAGATTTATCTCGCAGCAACTCGTGGGTGTCTCGGCACTGGATGAGCTGATTGAAAATAATTGCAATTATTTTAATAATCGATAAAACCATTTCTGTAATTTTTCAAGCAAAAATGCCAAACATTCCTTCTGACACCAAAATGAGTATAATAATATAAGTTTCAAATGTGGGACAAAACAAACAATTTGAAGAATTCACCTTTGGCTTCAGGAAATTATGTGTATATATGCAGTGTACAGTACCAGTCAAAAGTTTGGACTAGGAATGTCAGTTTCGGTTAATTTTGCTTTCGACAGACTGACACCCATTAACCGATAACTAACCGGTTAATTTTTAAGAAAAGTTATGATGTAGCTTTTGTTTGTGAGAGCTGTCCAGCAGTCGGTGGTCAGAGCTAACGTTAGCTTGACTTTTAGCTCATCCTTCTTCTCCTCAAAGTATTTTTCAATGCGTTTAGTCACAGTAGCTATCAATGGCATAACGTACTCGGGCTCAAGGTACGAATAAATAAATAATAATACGAATATAAGGCGACCCTGATTATGAAACGACTCCCCCTTTTCCAACAGCTGTTTTTGGAAAAATAATGTTACTTTTTGAACATACATCATATTATAGTTACATACTCACACAGTCTCCTACCAGGCTCTTGGAAGCGGTCAAAAATTACTCTGGCAGTTAGCATTTATAAGACTGCCTGTTTGTCTTTTTGAGCTCCTTATCTGTGACAGTGGTATTTGGCAGCTTGACATATTCCGTTTCTGCAGTAGAGATGTCGGAAGACGCTTTGGACTCGTCATGAATTTATTTCCTCCATGTCAGAAAAAAACGTTACACGAGCCTTCAGCCACTTTTAGTGCTGACTGACTCTAACACACTCACTAAAAAACACTCGCTTTATGACTTTATGACACTCGCTAACCTAGCAACATTAATGCTACAAACAATCCATAATGCATAACTCCGTATAGAAGTCGGTTTTACAGTGGTACTTTATCCATTCAAAAAGAATATCTGATGTTGTGAACACGTAATTGTCTAGCCGTTAGCGTGTGTATGCAAATTAACCTATAGACCGACATGCGTAACTGGTCAAAAATATTCTCGGCCGTTAACCGTTTAACAGTTAACCGTTGACATCCCTAGTTTGGAGACACCTTCCCATTCACCTAAATGAGATAGTGTATCCAAACTTTAGACTGATACTGTATATATATACAGTATAAGTCAAAGTAACATGAAGTTCTGATCAGAACCAATGACGCCAGTGTACTGCAGATGTGAGAGCCTGTGCCATAAGGTTATCTAATAATGTAAGTGTGTATGTTCTTTCACACCAGAGTTTTGTTGTGAAGGTGTCTTGAGTCTGACTGACACTGGGAGCGAATCAGCCTAATGAGATGCCATGTTGCTCTGTGGAAATGATTACCTCAGGAGGAGAGGCATTAGATTGATGAGGGCAATCTTTGCCTTTGTCCCTGAGATGCACCAGCGCCTCCACCACCACCACTACCACACCGTTTAGACAGAGACAAGTCACTGCCTCTCAGCCCAAATGACCCATAACACTTCCTTGGAGAATTTAAAAAAAGAGGGGAAAAATACAGTACCAGTCAAACGTTTGGACACACCTTCTCATTCACTTGAATGAGAAAGTGTGTCCAAACTTTTGACTGGTACCATATGTACCCTACCATCTCAAGCTTTAAGTGACTAAATCAATTTAAGTATTGTGCAGCTTATCTAAAAGTTCAATTTCTTAATGTCATCAGTCAGAGCTTGCCCAGGTTATTACCATGGTAACCAGATGTTAACCCAGACTACTGTGGTAATATCTGTATAGATCTTTACTGTCTGAGCCCAGAAATGGATTAAAAGACAAACCTTTATTTTTTTCTGAAAATGCAAGCAGGGGATTTTAGATGTGCAGTAAAGTCGTGTCACACCAACAATCATGGCGTGTTTCTCCTCTAAAATGTTATGCTGATTAATCGATAACTTGAGGTTATTGATGCAATAAAGTATGATTGCTGAATGTCCCATTTGTTACCGTTTGGCCCAACCTTCTAAGTGTGATTGCCTCCAAGGAGGCTTAGAGACCCATTAATCAGGACTTGGTTGATCGCCTCTCAGGTTAGCAGTGATCTGAGGGGGATGCTCCTGGAGGTAAATGCGGCAGCAGTTTAATAGCTCACAGTGGACAAGCCTTGAAGCCTGTAGATAACAGTAGTAATAGTAGTTGTGTGCTGCTCTGGAGTACTTGTATAAATTTAGCCAGTGCTTGCAGACCCTGAGATTTTTTATATAATGTTTACATTTCAATCCATACATGTATTCTTTAAAGGGATTATCCTGGACAGGACACCACTATATCACTTTCACAATCAGGAAAGACTAGTTAATAGATTGATTATAGGGATGAGTCTGATTATTGTCAGAAACATTATCCCCAAGATGCATCACCGCTCTGTTTTTACACGGAGTCTGACGGTTGGGGAAGAGGTGGCTGAATGCTGGCATCCCCTTCAGGGGCTGTGAGCAGCACACAACAGAAGCAGCTAATTGGATTGGTAAAAGGGGATTGTAAATAGTGATAGAGAGGAGTGGGAACTTAAGGGTACAGCTAGACTAAATCTAGCGAGAAAGGCAGAGCTGCTGCCTCCCTGTCATTTTCTATTTCATGTTTGGAATCCCTCATGTGGAGCTTGACAAGATCACAGGTGGCGAGGAAACTGGCAGGCAGCGTGAAGTTGATGAGTGATCTGTGACACTGTTTATACTATACAAATTTCCCTGTAAAATTACAGTCAACTACTGGCAGCTGTGGTTGCCAGTATTTTACAGTTTTTTTTTACAGAGTCACTAACTGAACATTTATTCAAAGGCTTTTAAATATGACATTGTGTTTGAAAAATTAATTCTCAAGGTTCATGCCCTTTCACGGGGGGGTCAGTGTAAACCTGTGTAATGGGGGTTTTGCAAATTGTAATGGTGATTTTACAAGGATGATATTCTGTTCAGCCAAGGATAAATCAGATGACCACAAAAGAGTCTCTTCTGGCAATTTATTACGAGCTCGGATCATTCAATAGTACAGGCCAAGGACAATTGCAGATAATGGCAGAGAAAGGAGGGCGAGGCTGCATTATATAGGCTGTGGTAAACAACATCTGGTTCCTCGCTCAGTTCCTGAGTCTATACATTTGTCTTCCTTGGTGTCTAAATGCAGATGGATATTATAAGCGGTCCCAGGCAAAGAAAGTTCAACCATAACAAGTTTCTAGACTCTCTGGCACCTAACACATATCATCATATCACATATTACATTTCCGTAGCAACAATAAACATATTCAAAACATGGGAAGCTCATGATCCTATGACCTCTGGAAACTCTTTTCTAAATTGGATATACATGATGATACAATACCTTCTCTCATACTATCAACCTGTTAATTATAATATCCTGAGCTACCAGCAAAAATTAGTCATGAGTCTAAACAGCAGCTGCTTTGCAAACCACTGTTAAATATATAAAAGCACAAATTTAAGGATTGCAGGATAATAAAATTTGTAATTCCTTCATATGTCCTCTGTCTTAGTTGTCAGAAGGTCGGCATCCAGGCTTCCAGGCTCACAGCTCACTGAGTGAGAAAGAAACAAGGGTGGAAATCGAGCACAGAGTGACAGAAAGAGAAGTGAAACAATTGAATGGCAGAGAGGGACATTTTAAACAAGAGGGTCACCTAACTTACCTTTATGAAGTGATATCAAGTCCTTCAGAAGAGTTATGATGAGGATTCACTGTGAGCTTGCTTGTCTTCCCAGGCACTTCTTTTCACCAGCTGGCCTGTGTTCCACTCTCAGGGTTAATCACAATGTAATACCTGAAAATACATGTAAACATTGTCTAGAAATCACCTATTATGTCCCAGGTTCTTGTACAGTTTGGTAACAAACTACAATATCTTCGCAGCAACCTAGCTACACACTTAAAAACACACTTGGGTTGAGCTAAAATAGCCAAATAACCACTCGGCTCTTTTGGGGCTCAGCAGCCAAAATATGTGTCTCAATTGTTATGTGCTTTAGATAGTAGGCCAATTATTAATTATGAAATGCAAGTGAGATAAACAAGGTGTAGGTACAGATCAGGCCGGTCTAACATTAGCATTCACTGATACTGTCAAGAGAAAACAGTCATCTGAAAATAATCTTTAAACTAGACTTGCAAGCAGCAAACATATGAAAATAATGTTTAAATACTGGTAATTCAAACTGCTGAAGACACACAAGGCAAAAATTAAACGTAGTCACTAATTGGATGACTAGACAGACAAATGTAATTCTATTTTCTCAGTGAGGAGGATGAATGTTGATTATATAATGTTGATGGTTGCATGTGGCTTCTGTCTCTCCATTACTGTGGCGGAGAAAATTAAAATACTGCATTTTGCCGTCAACTCTTACATTAGCCTACTGTTAATGTCCGTTCTTCATTTTGGATCCAAAAAGCATCAAAATTTACAGTATTCTACCGTATTTAGGAAGAACATTATTGTTAGAATTTGGCTGTATTTTTACAGCAATTTATTACAGTGTAATATAAAAAACTGTTATTTTAACTGTGACATAAAACTTTATTCAGATACAGCTACTGCACCAGTCCAGCATTATTTGTGACCTTAATCTGCAACAATCAAGCAACCAGTAAATCTGTGTTGCCTGTCGGCCTTGCAGATTTGGATATGGCTATACTTTTTGGCTTACTCAATGATGTGAAGTGAAGCTGTAAGGAGTTGCCTCTGAGATTTTAAAGCGATAGGATAATAAATGGAAGCAGGGAAGTGTATGAATGGATCACAGCCAAGAGGTGTGGCTGAGAGGGAGTAATGAATGAAGGTGTAGAGGAGAGCGAATGAAGTCGCCTTCCAGATTGAACTTTTGATAAGCTCCATTTAACAACCGCTATACTTAGCTCTGATCATAGCCACCGTGTTCATAGCGCATCATCATAGCCACACACATCTGTTGCTGATGAGCAAACTGACCCTGTCACTCCAGAATTTACAGATCTGAATGAAATGAGGGTAATGGCTGCACAACTTCACAAACATCTTATACAATGTACACATCAATGCATACACGAACCACATGAAAACGGCAACTGTTGTACTTGGCAGGTTGGAGTTTAGAATACAGATGTTTGCTGCAGAGATCATACATGGTTTGTTTACATTAAATATTTCTATGTAATAGTCAGTTAGATAAAAATCACTAAATGCTGATTTTTCCATCTACAACTCATCGGTTGTATATGCACAGTATACCTCAGGTTCATGTGGTCCGAAGGGGGCTGGGCCTTTAAGTGTAGCAGCTTTTCATTTTAACAACTTATTAAACTCGTAAATTCCTTGTCTATTGCCTGACCCATTAGTGGTGGTGGAGTCCGAAGTTAAACCCTGTTGTTGGCTATTCACAGTGGAGTGGATGCTTAAGCCTCCTGTGTTCTAGTGGCTTCTACTCTGACTGTACAGGATCTCACTTAGCATGCTGATCCAGCTCTGGAGTGAGTCCTCAGAGAGACAGGAGGCAGTGCGCTGAGGCAAGGGCTTAACTCTGGGATTTGATGGTTCACCTTCTCTCAAGTGTGCCCATTCTACATTGATACTTCATACAGTGTCTGTTTTGAAATGTTGTGCTCAAGGTGCTTATCAGCATCAACATTTCTATCAAAGAATTGTAGCAATTTATCAGGCACAATCTACTCTCTTCATGTGCAAACTAGATCAGTGGTGGTAATCCTCAAAATGTGTTTACATGTTCCGACTATATCTATATATATTTTTTAACAGCTTTAATTACTATGACTTTTTGAAAAGTAAGTGTGACCAAGGCGGCAGCATCAAAATTCAGATTCAAAGATTTTAGCAATGCAGCGGTCATAGCTGTAGATAATAGAATAGATAGCAAGAGATGTTTGCAATAAATGTCAGCACTAACCCATCTTATAATATAAGTCATTAATAGGATAGCTTTTCATCCATCCATGTTTGGAACTATTTGGTCTTCTGACATCAGGCTTAATCAATATGCAGATAACCTTTTGACTTAAATCTGTATGATATTGGGGCATTTTGCATAGAAAACACTGATGTTAGCCAAAAGACTGTTTATCTTACCAGGAGGAACTGCACTTTATTTAGCCGTATATGGTGTCAGTTTCAATCTTACCCTTTTTTATAGACAGGGAGGTTTGCTGCTGTTTTTTTAACATTCTATTTTATTTATATTTTTTATGTATATTTTATATTGCTTTTATGTCCTTTACCATTCATTGTTGCTGTTTATTGTTATCAGAGTATTCCTTTGACCTTTGTGTGTCTAATGCCTGTTTGCAAATCAAATTTCCTACGGGATAATAATTGAGTTGAAGCTGGAGTTGAAGTTGGGACAGCTGATGAATATGTTCAGTTGCACTGTGGGGTATATCATTCAAAAGATGTTGCCCACTGGGACTAATCAGGGAAGGAGCAGTGAAGAAGTCTACCATTTGTAAGGTTTGATAAAAAAGTGTCATTCTCGGAGAAGGAGCTAATAAATACCGATCATTTCCCAAATTTTCAGGCTTCCATCAGTGGCACATTTTGTACATAACAATGACTGGAGCCTTTTCACTCAAGTTATCAAATTGAATGAGTTGCTCCCAGAGGCTGTATGGTGACAGTCAGATTAGCAGTGGAGCCCATTTTATATTATTCTGTTCAGATTTGAATGTTGTCAGAAGCAAGACAAATCATCCCTTAAAAGAAGTCTCCCATTCCCTTCAGTATTTTTCCTGCCAAACAACACAGGCACTATGTCCTTGAGCTCCAAAGTTTCTTAGGTGTACAAAGGCAAGAGAGATCTCTCTGATACATTACCCTTTGTATCCCCTCTTCACTTTCTCTCTGACTCTTGTTGCCTTTCGCTCTCTCTCCCTCTGACACTTTGGGTTTCTTTCTCTTTGTCTCTCCTACGCAAACACTTACACAGAGTGTGCTGTTTTCAAATTCAGCTACTATTAATAGAGAATATGTGCTCCCAGAAAGTTTCTCCAGTATAAGCAGTGATAAAAGGCTTCACTGTCACTCTGAGGATAATACCTATCTAGCTAATAATCAACAGCACCTTGAGCTCCCAACAGATAATAGCATGCCACAAATTTTAGCTGAATGATAGCTCCTGAGGATATCTGTAATAGATCTATTAATCAGTAAAATGATTGTATAATTTTTGGAGACCTAATCTACTTTGGCTGACATTTTATTAAGTACTTTAAGGCATAAACAAGCACTATCTGCAGTGCACTGTGTGTACAGTATTAAGCTTACAGAATGGATTAAGACCATTACATTTGTGACACCGCTTCTTTAGTGTTGAGTATCTAAACATTAGGGAATTGGCACTCTGACCAACGCAGAGTACATTGGCACAAAGAGCTGCCATTAGTTCAGAGCACTGAGAGGATTTCTAATCCTTTATTGAGTATATCCATTTATTTACCATCACGTGTAATTTATCTTTTAGCATCACACTTTTATAACATGTGAAAAGAATACAGCCTCAAACACATTTTGTTTTCATAACAAAATAAAGAGGTCAGACGTGCACATTTGTGTCCGTAACAGCTCACTCTGCTCAGTCCAGGTCATGACTATGCATGGCATTTTGTTTTTATCACTAACTAACTTAAACTTAAAAATATATTCACATGCATGCATACAGCGCAAAGTTGGCTTCATCTTTTATATTACTCATAGCAAAGACATGAGTGCCTGCACTGGCAGCTGATGTCAACTGCACTCAAAAAATTAACTTTTTCCAATTTTAGAGAGTGATGTGCTCCTGCCCAAAAATAGCAACTTTCTTCATCTATCAAAAGAAAGAGAGCAAAGTCTTTCTCGCTATGATGCCCTTCTACCCTTACACATCACATCCTTACACACATTTTTTCACCATGTCTGTGTTATTTTCATACATTTGGCCGTTGTTTCTATTGGTTACGGTAACATGTCACCCATCAAATATCATCATTTACTTCATATTCCATCAGGGAGAGAAACACAAGCAATCAAACAACCAGACAGGTTTCAAACTAATTTCCTGTTCAATCCAATTATCACAATCACTTATTTGTAAGTGAATAAAGTGAACTGAATTCTACTGTTGCATTATAAAACTGCATGGACGCATTATTACAGCAAGGACACACACTTTGAGATTAGAGGTAGATGTGCATAATATAATGGATAGTTTGGGTAATAACATTCACCTTAGTTTGGTCCTTCAAATGGTGCATTTTATAATATGTTTAAGATATGGAGGGCAGCTTCTCTTAACACTGTGTGAAGTGTGATTGGCATGTTACTGTATCTCTATAATTAATACTGTGAGTAAAATGTTGTCATAACAAAGACGAATTATGGCCAAACTATGATGTGAAAATTTAATAGTAAAAGTAGAAGTAAAAACATCCAGTTAATTTTACAGTAAAAGTGTGATGTACATGCATTCATACATGAGAAACTGAGAACAGTTTCTCAAAATAACCACTGCACTCTCTTTTTTGACTCAGAATATTTTCAAGAACACTCAGTGAAATTAGAAACCTTGCATGATGAATTTTGCACCTCGGGATAAATCAGAGCATCTAAATGACAACATCAAAGGAGTTAACATGTTTCATGAACATTGCCCGTAGCCATTAGCTTCAGATTCAATTAAATCGATTTGGCATGTCCAATCGAGACCCAATTTAAAAATCGATTGACTTTCTCTTCTTCCATATGTGAATCAGCATTTGTCATCTGTTTCAGCCAGGTTATCTCTCCTCTGAGTGCATGTCAGACTGCCTCTGACCTTCAGACTTGAAGAACTGTATGAAAGATCGGACAGTAGGGTTGCCATTAATAGGAGGAAAGAGGTGTCCTGAAAGAAATGAGGCCATAACAATAGAGTGTGGGAGCATAGCAAAGGGACACACCGAGAGACAAAGGGACAAAAAGGGAGAGTAGTCTCTTTTCACTGTGGCAGATAGATTCCATTCTCACTCTCACTGAGCAATAGTGTCCATGCTGTGGCAAACAAACTGCCATCTCTTTGTCCCACCGTCTCTGTGTAATTGCACCCCTGCCTCTTTTTCACACAGGCCAGATTTATCCTGGCTGCACGTCTCACCGATGCTGCACTATCCACAAGTATCTCCTGCTCCCCCGACATAGCTATCCCCCCATCAGTGTGACAGTGGTAGTCCACTGTAGGGAAACTATCTCAAATTGAAATTAACACACACACACACAGGCAAGTACATCCCTTGATACCTTAAGTGGCAACTGCATTAATAGCTGCTTGATGGCAGTTTGTTTTGAGCGTGTGTGTGTGCAGGATTGTTTGGGGGTGTTAAGGACCAGATATCACTATTATGACTTGAGTGGCTGTTCTGTGGAGGGTTTAAGCTAGCAGTTTGGATTAATACTGATTGACTAGGGATGTGGCTTAGTTCCAAAGAGGCTCCTTAAAACTTACATAGGGTTGGATCAATAGCAGGGGTTGCTGATAGGAAGCCTGGGTATGAGAGGTGTACTGGAGCTGAGGACGTGCCAGTCCCTGCTGGGTGTCTGTTTACTCTGCTGTTCTGCTGAATAGTTCAGAGAAATGATGGAGGAGTACTGTTTAACAGAGCACTGTCATGCCTCAGTTAGTACTTTGGGAACCCAGCAGTCACTGCACTGCAGTAGACCCGCTGACAGGCGGTGCACAGTGGGTTTGAACTCTTATTGGAACATTATGCACAAACATTGTTCGAATTGATCTAGTGTTTGGTAGTGTGATTTAAAGGTTCAGTTCTGGGTTTAATTCATCATCTAAATCCATACTTTACTTTTACAGCATGCTACAGTACCCTGTCTGTTAGCCTCAGTGAGTTAGATGCTCTAAAGACCGACTACTGAAGTCTAGCTATGACTTTACAAAATTTATATCCTAATTCTGAATATCTCTTAGGGTGAAAACCAGCCTGCATTATTCCATTACTGTAGTCCATTCCCGCATTTCTTTACCTGTTGGTGCTATACTTTATCTTTCTTTCTGACAGAACTACTTTATGGCTCTAATGCACCTAATTTATATAGTCAGTGGCATGGCATTCATACATTTTCCATCTCACCAATTTTTCAGTCTTTTCAGTCTGCACCAATATTCCAAACTGATTTCCATGCTGCCCGGCAGAAACCTGTGCTACAGAGAAAGCACTAGCTGCTAGACCAAGGCGGTTGGAGAAAATGAGTGTTCCATTATTTATGCTCCCCTCACTAACTTTATGATGCCGTTAGGTGGTCATGCTGTTGTCCTCTGTCTCCTTTTATTAGCTATGGTGCACCGCTGCATTTTAATGGATACGTCAAAGAATGAAGTTTCCTTTTGGCAATGTAGCAAAGAGCCCGTTTCTGGGGCTCACTGAAACAAAAGGATAGATGGTGCACATCATAAGATGAGAGCACAGTTTTAATGAGTTGGTTTGTCTGCCTGCCAGAGTCCAACACTGGATGTGTAGCTTTTTACCAGCTAAGCACTTTTTAGCAGTATTGGTCTGAGAGCGGTAGTGGCCTTCTTTTATTTCATTTCAATATCCAATTTCCTCAAAAATCTTTTTTTTTTTATGGGTTCTCTGTTTTCTTGTAGAGGTATTGATATTAGTTTCCTTCTCATATATCCTTTTGCAGCTTTTAAACAAGTACAGCACTTTATATCATACTATCTGAGTGAATACTGTTTCCTAACTGGCCAGAGGGGGTCCATTAAACCCACTTCATGCACAGAAAGTTTGGGTCAAGCGTGATTGCTGTTCTTGTGATCGCCCCTTTTAGCTGCTTTTCTGATTTCCTGTGGCAGCACAATGAGCAGCAAGGGACACACTTGGGCCCGGTGTGTCCCATGTATTTAAGGCCAGAGTAGCAGCCAGTGCAGTGAGACCCCCTCTGGTCACACACGTATGTGTTGTGGCTTTTTGTCGATTTATCTCTTTGTTTTGTAACAAAACACACATGCAGGACGCTTTAACTCATCCACGACTGTACTAATATTACAGTTCTAACCTGCCTAGGTTTTTTGTATAATGTTTTTTCAGTACACCTGTGTCTCTCTCATTCTCGCCGCTGCAGCTTCAAAATATATTGGTTGGTTACAAGTTTCTAACAACTTATGTAACCATAGCAACATACTGATACTTTAAAAAGCCCAGTAAATAAGCGTACGCAAGGTTAACTTGTTTCATAAGGTCTTAAAGCCAAAGATGTTTCTTTCTACAGCATATATTAAAATCCTTCTTTGCAGACCCCACTGTGGATTATTCCTTACATGTTTTACATGTGCGCACACAGGAAGAGATTGCTATTTTTATCATTATAATCAGTATGTAATACTTTTCTGTATGTCAGTGTCATGTAAGTTGCACTGACTACCTGACAGCACACAGGAAAATGAGGTCTGGTGTATGTCATATGTATGTCGTATGTTAATAAAGAGTGAAAACACATGACAAAATGAGAAATTACACTGCATCTCTGTGGCCTTTAACAATTAAATAAAGATTTTGTGCATGAACAAGTCTCTCTATACAGTGATGGAACCATCCAAGATCATAATAAAATTATATGAATTATACCCACCATTTTAAGGCCTTCCACCCTGTCACATAAATTTTTAGTTTAACTGCATAAGGAGATAGCATGTATGCAGTGCACGTACTACAGCGCTGTATAGAGTCATCATACAGTGACATAGTTACTGCAGGTATTTAAGATCATAGAACAATCAGGTTCATACCGTGGCACAAACCTAGATCTTAGATGGTTTCATTGCCTAATTAGAGATGTCAGTTTAGATGCAGCACATTGCAGATTATCTAACAGCTGCATGGAAATGAAGAGTGACACTCATTATCAACATTCATGGCAACAGCTCACTGATTCCCCTGCTCTTACATATGTTGCAGTGACTCTGGACTGGGAAAACTGTTGACAGAAATTCACTTTCATTTCCAATCCATCTGCTTCATGTCACATGGCATGTGTGAATACGCAACACCTTGAACAGGAAGACAGCACCATGCCCTTATGTACAGTTTATAAATCCAGCTCTTGATATTTAAGTGGGATTATAGTGATATCCTGCCCCCAACCCTTTCAGCTTATTTGCTAATATGTTTCAGTCATAGTGTGAAAGAGCACCAACCTTTGCAGCAGCAGTAACTACTCGTCTCAGTTCCAATTCAAACATCAATATTGAATGTGTCTTAATCCTTGCTGTCTCGTGCACGCCCATGGGTGGATATCATATTAATGTCTCTGGTACTGAGCAGGTACTGAGCAGTCGTCGTTAATAATAGATAAACTTCCACAATGTGGAAAAAATACTTTTGTGTGGCCAGTGTAGATACTTTTACCACATGCGAGGTAGCAATGGCACTGATGGTGAGAAGGCCAGAATGGGTGAGAACGCTCTCTGGATGTCTAAATGCCACGCTTGGGCAGTGTTGACTCGGGCAAAATGCCATGGCGCTCTATTGACACTGAATGGAGTCTTTCTCAACTTTTTCACAATCTTGTTTTTCTACTGTAATACCGCAAAAGGCCAAGAAGGGAGAGGCACATAAAAGGTCATCTTTACATTTCCTTCCATATTGTGCTAATACAGAAGGAGATATTGTATTCCTCTGCTGATTTGTATCTACAGTCTAACATATCACAGTCTAAGTGACATGGTTGTAGTTACTTTTCTCTCTCTTTAAAATCCCGAAAATGCATCAGGATACCTATCAAGCTAGCAAGCCATCTGTTTACTATACCTTTAGAGGGGTCTTACAGAAGGTTGATTGGCATGTGAAGGACACTGTATTCAAATAGGAGAATCACTCACAGTAAATAGTGTGCAGAATTCTGTCTTCTCAGACTGAAGTTGGTACTTTACTGTGCAACACAGTCAATATTAGGCAGACATATCTAAGACTACTTCTGCCTTGATAGCTTTTTTATTCAAATTATGCACTGCTAATTATGTCTCCCATTGGATGTTGTGTGAGTATAATCCGAAATCACTTGCATTCAAATTTCAGGCGTGTTTTTGTGAGACTTTTCAAGGGAAGTCTTTTGTGAAACAGCCTGTACAACCTTCTTTAGGCCACACCTTTCCTATCATTTTCTGCAGCAGCTTAGGGCTGATTGCAGGCTCTTCTTCAAGATGATGTCAGGTCAAGGATTGTTTACCACTTCGAGCTACCCTTCTCTCCCTCGACCAGATCCAAACTTTGAAAAGCAGCCATTGTTTTGCTTCTTCTCTTGTATTCCTTGAGATGAGATAGAGGCTCCGAAATGTAGCAAACAAATAAATAGCTCTACATGCAGAGGAGTACATGTGCAAACACTCCCACATAATGTGGTAACATGGTGTTTCAAGTAGGACTTCAATTGGACACCCCTGAACAGTGTGCAACTCGGTATCCCACGCAGCACATCCCTGCTCCCTCAGATCAGCATTCAACCATTCTCCCATGTGGCTAAAGCTTGGAAGGAATGCAGAACATTGATGTATCTGTGCAGAAAGGGGCAAAGCTAACCATTTGGTTGTGACAACAAGATGGTTTCAGAGAGTAAAATGTGCTTAATCCCTTGGTGTTTGTAAAACCGTGGGATGATTTCTCAATCCTCTCATTATATGTTCAAACCAGTGTGACTTTCTAATGTGAACTGGCAATTTCAATACACCAACACATTTTTTTAATTGAATGGTTGTGTTCTTGCTCTCCGTTCCCGGCAGTTCCTTTTCTTGACAGTCCACCTCAACTTCCATACCATTGGCACAGTATTAAGCGTGTTGCTCTAATGTAAGTTATGTTACAAAAATGAATTCACACTGACAGTTCATTGCTTTTCTTTCTGAACTATCTATAATCACTTAATATCTTTGGAAGAAGTAGATTGCAATTTAATCATACGTACAATACTTACAGCAACATACATAGATTTTCTGGTATATAATAAGAGTATGTTTATTGGTGAATTACTGTATCTTTTTCCTTTTGTACTGTGCAGGTAATGACATAGACAGTATGCAAGATTTAGATTTTATTAAAGTATAAATGCAGCAAACAGAAATACTGTTAATACACTGTTTAAAATTTGGGCGTGTCTTCTGCAACAAAACAAAAAAACAAACAAGCAAAAACCCAACTCATGATCATAATGACAGTTGCTATTGCATTGTAACACAAAACTCATCATTCAAGGTGAAAGGATGGGAACTAGGAAACAAATGAATGTTGACGTCTCACTGAAATTGGCTTCCGTTTGATAAGGTGAGAGGATTTATAGGTCCTCACAGGCTCTTTCCTCCCCTGTAAGGTAGAAAGAAGAGAACGCCTTTTGGTTCAATTCACGACAAATGTATTTTGAACGGAAAGTGTTTTGAAGGAATGAAAAGGTAAAAGTATAAGTGAGGGACCAGAACATGTTGGACTTGATTAGATGTAGAAGTAGATTTTGTCCAAGGCCCAAAGGACACGCCCATAAATGCTTCGCAGGTGCTGCGCAGCAATTATGTACATCAAAAATGTTTCTTTTATCACATGCCAGACATGAAGTTTTTACCACATTCCATCACATCTAACGCTGCACTTAATCAAAGCCAGCCTGATAACCCAGCTTTAGAGTTGTAGTAATCTACTTCATCTCTAGCTTACATTAGCATTAAAAAAAGAATAAGAACTTTTATACAAATATATAAATATACATTGTTGCTCTTTTGTCTTGTGCTGAGAGGTGAGCTTCTTTAAAGTAACTTTATTATGCATATTTAAATTTTCTGTCTGTCTCTCTCACTGTTTCTCCCTGCCTTAGTCCATCTCCCTCTGTGGATGTCTCATAAAACAGTTCCACGGATTTTACACCTGCTTTGTTAAATTTCAGACGTAGTTTCCTCTACCGCAGTGGTCAGTCTGCAGTGATAAATGAGGTGCTGAGGGTATTTGTATAAATTTCTATTACATTCTAACATATGTGGAGCCTCTAAACAGGGCCACTGATGCAGTTGCTAGTTTAATGTATCTCGTCTGTGTGTATCCTAAGGGTCTTCCTAAGAAGTACAAGAATATGTGTGTGTGTGTGTGTAAGGCTGGGTATTGGTACTCAATACCTTTAAGGTATCGACCAAAAAACCCAGTACCAAACTTCTGAAACTTCTCCAGTCAAATAATACCTGCATTCCATCCTTTTTGTACCCAGATCTAGAAGAAAAATGACTATTTGTATGGTTTTGTTTGCAGCCAATCGCCTCAAGCGCTCTTTGATTTAATGCAACATGTGATTAGCCCACTTCTGCAGCAGCTACAACCCATACAGTCTGTGGTGATAATACTTCATTGTACAGATTTGTACAGTTATTTAATAAATATTTCAATAATTTGAACACTTTCAAAATGTATTTGTGTAAAAATCATTTGGATGGGGAGGAGTAGTGGCATTTTACCCAACTGAATGCTTCCTTTTGCTTCCATTCACATGATCATGGTTGGCTGCTCTGATGGGTATCAAATGAAGTAGAAAAAAAAGGTATCAAATGAAGCACTCTATTGGTATCAGTATCACTTTAAAGGTACTGGTATGGTAATTTTACAATACCCAGCCTGTGTGTGTGTGTTTGTGTGTTTGTGTGTAGGTGAGAGAGACAGAAACTGAGAGGCAGGGAGTGATGCAGGTCATTGAAATGTAGACAAGTATTCAGCCAGATGCTGCAGAAATCAATCCCAGTGTAACAGATGGCAAGATCACTAGGAGCATGATTCTCTCACCTCTTTGTGCTGCACTGCCCCATGGGATATTCAGGATGCCTGTCTTCTATATTGAGTGTAGCCTATAGTACACACACATGATTCTTGCAGATGCTTTCACACCTACAAATGAGATTTTTGTTTTGATATGTGGTGGCTTTGAGCAGAATTCAGTAAGAAGTCTGGCCTAAAGGGGGTAAACCACCATTAAAGAAGAATGAAATCAAGGTATAAAATCTAACAGCGCTGTGGTGTACCACAGTGCCTTCATCCTTTCTACAGAGGAATTGTACATTTCCTTGAAAAGAAGCTTTCCACTGTCAAATGAAGAGAGGAAGAACCTGCTTAAACATTTTTGGCAACCTTGTCTTCAGTTATTGTGCTTGGCATTGAAATGGTGGGATGCTTTATATTCATGCTCATTCACAAAGTTATTATTGCAGTTATTAAAAAGTGGTGAAGGCTTTGCCATCACCAGTCTTATCTATGAATGAAGGACCTTATGAATGTGCTGAATCCTAGTGAAAAGAAGGCCTGATGTATTCAGAAAATGCCGCAGCTGCATTTCTTTTTTTCAATTTGATGAAAAAAATATTCACAGGGTAGTTTTTTTTTCCCCAGCAGCTCACTGATTTTCATATTGACTCAATCTGTAACTGAGCCAAGATTGGGTACGGTTTCCCCTCCTGTGCAAACCTTTGCTTAAATTGATCATTTCCCATTCTAACACAGACTATTGCACAGATGTATTCTCAGAAACACACACAGGTGTTTTTCTCTGTCGCTCTCTATCTCTCTCACACACTCTTTCACGATCAGTGATTGTTTTAGTAGCGGAGCAACTGTCCGGCTTTTGGACAGGCCATTTGGCCTGGATGTTGAGATCTCATTACCCGGGCTCTCTGTCCTTTTCTTGGCAGAGCTTTTGATTTTGTCAAAATAGCTGATAAATGTAATACACACAGTTCAACACATTGCCAAGTATTTTTGTTATGAATGAGCTCGCCTACTCATTATGATGAATTGGATTTTAATTGCCAAAAGTTGGTATTGTTAATGACAATACAATATATCACACAGGGCCCCAGCCCACACACACTGACACCAATGTATTTTTCTGCGAATGCCACAGCAACAACACTGTATTCTATGTGAACTCATATTCTTTTGCCATAGCCTTTTCTATGTGACATAATATCAAAAGTCCCAGAGAGAGTATAATACCATTTATCCAGCATACTCATGAAAAAATGGCTTTGTTCTTCAGACAAAAGAAAATGTCTTGTAGGGAACGGTTATGTCAAGTTACTAGTCACTTTTTTCTGCAGAGTGATATCTAATAAAGGGGCTGCAGCTGCTGTGAATTCTCCCGGCGCCTCCTACACTACAATGCTACTGTACAGTACCTCTGGGGGGAAAGAGACTTTGGTAGACAAAGCGGGTTCACCCCTGGAGAGTTTGGGAATAAGAGAGAAAACAGACAGATATATGTGCACACAGACACACTGATATACACACTGACTTACAGAGGCACAAATCCAACCTGAGTAAACACTATCTACAAAGAAACAGAGTGACGGTAATGGTAAAGATACCGGCTTTTTTACACATGGCTACCTCTCGGTACAGAGAGGGGACAGAGAGATTAAATCAGCAGCTTAACGTGTTCTCAATTAAAATGTAGAGCGCAGCAAGCCTCAACCTTCTGTCTCCTTTTCCATCACAGCAGTGCTTTAGTATGTTCCCAGTTCCATCTTTGGTCTTATTATAGACAAATTAGTTGGACATACAGAAGGCTTACACTGTACAAGTGGTTAATAAAGAGCGCTAATGGACAGTAGTTATCAGTCATGTTGCAGCACCAAAAGATGATATATTCCTGGATTTGCATATTTACATGGTATGTCTTATATTGACTGAAGGCTAATCTGTCATGGATTCATCTGATTTCTGCAAAATGTTAAGCTAAGAAAACCTGAAGCACTGTCACAGTTTTCAGGTCTAAAGAATCGTCTACTTGTCCAGTGCCACAACTGCCCGCAGCTGAAGGACTTACTGCCATGCACCTCACCCCCAGTTTTGGTCATTTATTTGTTACAAAATCTTCCACGAGACCACAATCTGAAGTCTAGACCAATTACCATCTCATTTCACCAAATTATAGCTGAGTCTTGACTGACAAGCTTCATAATAGAATCCCATTAACACTGTTTCAGTATGATGAGATTATTAGATTTATCACGTGAATCAGAATATCACACGTGGGAAGCTGCAAACAGTGGAAAAAAAAAAGAAAAAAACAGAAGGTTATCCAGCCCACACCGTGATCGCTCATTACAAAGTGACCGCTCGTGCCTGCCCGCAGCCTCGGACAAAACCCACACCAGCATCTCCTTTAGGTCTCTTGAGAACTACATGCTGGCCCGTTCCAGCAGTAGTTGACAGTTTGATCCCCGGCGAGATCACATCATAAAAAATGATTCAGTGATTAGCGGTCACTTTCACCAACCCCTGAGTCCACAACCATTGGGCTAAACCTGATCATGAATCAGCTCAGGGGCTGCTCATCATTGAAGCTTTTAGATCAGTGGCTCATCAGTGTCCTGGGATGATTCACGATCAGATAAAAAGAAATCAGCATTAAATTCCTCTTCTTACCAAAACATGGGCTTAATACTAGGTAGGGATAGTGACATTGCCTGAGATGAGGGCGAGCACTTACAGTCGGGAGCTGCGAGGAGGTGTGGAAGCGAGGCTGAAAGAAGTAGAGACAGAAAGCTGCAGTGTGTAGGTGGCACCCACACAGCTCAGCTCAGCTTGGCTTAGCCAGCCCTGCATTAGCTAGAAGGCTAGGGCCTGTTTGTCTGAAATCTCTTAGGAAGGGACAGATCAAAGCTGGGGCAAGGGGCCACAATACAGCTTACACACTTTCAGAGGCAGCAGCATACATGCACATTTATGCGCGCAAACACAAAGAAACACAGAGCACACTTGCTCCCTTGGCTCCTATTGATTGGTTTCTGTATCTCTCCTGTTCTCCTCCAGTTTCACAGTCCCTGCAGTGAAGGCCTGCCTTCACTGGCAAAGCATTTAGCAGTTGGAAAAGTCAACTCCAGCCTGCAGCCATATGCTGTGCACAATAAGAAACAAGACATAGTATACAGGTTGTTTTTATAACAAAGGCATGTTTGTATAAAGAATATATAGCCGTGTTCTTTAATGAACTCTGGAGAATCGGGTCCAGACATTGTCCAGAGTCGCCCTTTCACACATGTAGCGCACAACAGGAGATTGACGGTATCAGACATGTTCTCACCTACTGGAAGTAATGTTTGGTTTAGGCGAGGAGTGGCGTCAGGGTAGAGCATGCAGGAGGCAGAATGTGATACAAAAAGTAAGCTGTGGAAATTGTAGCGTTTTGTTTATAGTATATCAAAGATGGTGGACGAGATTACCGACTCATCCGTAATCATGACTGTTTTTGCGTTAAAATCAATACTACATGTATTTGGATGTATCCGCAATATCACCGAAAGAGTGGACAGCAATATACAGCCGCCAGTTTCGGTCTCGCGCCAGCAGCATGATAGAATCAGCACACCCACTCGCTCGCTGTGAATTCTCTGAGCTTTACAGCCTTAAGGCTGATTTATGGTAGGTCGCTTGAAGTGTCGCTCAACAGAAATTAAAGAGTTGTGCAACGTTTTCAATTTATGCTTTGGCAAAAAGTTTCAGTCGTCTCCATGGTAACCAGACACTATCCTCCAGCCGGCTTGTTTAGTTACATTATATCATCCTGACCGGGACGAATTAAACAAGGACGTTACAAGATATCGAAAGTTACAGACCAAAATATCAATAAGGAAGTTCGGCGAAAACTGCAATCTGTATGGCGACGTTAGTAACACTACCCAATCACATTGCACGACAAAATATGAAGGTGTCTGCGGCATAACAAAATTCTCCAGGTCCACATTAAAGGAAAGTGTTACAAAAACGTCATTTCTGTCGCGCAACACTTATGAAAAGTGTCGCGCGACCTACCATAAATCAGCCTTTACAGAGCCTCTAACACAGCTGAAGAATCTTATTAATCAAGGAGCCCATTAAGGCTCCTAGGAAAGCCGTTGTGTGTATCACATATTATCATGTCACATGCTGACACGTGTTGCACCTTTTAACATGACAGTCACTGCTCTGATTGTCTTTTTGATCTCCACACATATTAAACAAAATAGATGACAACCAAAAAGAAAAGTGTGATTTGTATCACTGAGCTTCACTGGTGCGGTTCTTATTGCATCATCTGCGTGAACGGCAGGCTCATCCTTTGCTTCTGTGTGTCAATACATTTTGATTGCTTCATTAGTTTGTCATATTATGAACAAACATGGAGAGGTCTTTGTTTTCGACAGTTCTTTGTCAGTGTCTTTATAATTACTGCATGCTAAATGTCATACTTTGGCGGCTAGGTTTTACGGTCAAGGACTATGTGGTATTGATTGTGGACAATGATTCCAAGAGACTTGTGCAATTTGTATAGGCTTTTGTCTTTGGAGGATTTAGTCACACCATATGTTTGCATGTTCTGTTGTCATTGTTCTGTGTGTACAGGAGGCTGGGATGTAACATGTATTCATCTCTGACATAGATATGACAATTAATGAGGTGTTTTTAATTCTGTGTGAGTGCGTATGTATATGTGCGTGCCTTCCCACCTACGCGTGTCACATGTAATGAGGCAGCAAGCCTCCATCATGACCCTCCCTGCCTTGTCATCTCCTCTAAACCCTGACAAACATTAGGCTGACAGGTGGTGGCAAAACATGTCAAATCCGGTGATTAATATTTTTCTTCCCCATCTTTCTCACTCTGTCCATCTTGCCTCTAATCAGTCTCTGTCTTGTGTCAAGCCTGTGTGTGTGTGTGTGTGTGTGTATATGTCTGTGTTTGTGTGGAACATGTGTGTGGGTTTGAGTGCTGTCACTTAACTACTATATAAGGGTCTTCAAAATGTCCATTGGTCAAATGTGATTGGTGGGTCGAGGGTGGAAAGCAAATTGACCCAGAGATGGAGTGTCTGTTTGCCTTTAGAAAAAGGCCACATGGACCCATCATTCAAACCTCATCATCCTTCAGGGTCACATTCAGTACAAGACACACTGACATTTATATGTATTAAATGGAAAACGATCACTTGTTACAGTCACTCTTATTACTTAAATTTTCACCATCTGTTTGTGTGCCAAAGGTGGAAAGCATTCCTTATGTGGTACTGTGATTTTTTTTTTATTTTTTTTTTGGCGACTTACTGTAACACTAACCAACCATTAGGTGTTCAATTAAAGACCTTATTTATATTGTAAAACACTTTATTTGTCTGTAAGTACCAAATAATATATTGCATATGGCATTATGTAGCAATATGTTTATGGTATACTGTATTTGTGCATACATATTTAGAAGAATTCCTATTGTGTGCTTGAACATGAATAAAATGAAATATCCTGTGTTGGCTATGTCTTCATAGACTTGCATGTAATATATGTTGTGCTTTTTCAGTGCTGTTGTTTATTTACTAGAAGATATTGCAGCCTATTTATGAACTAGACTTGTCTATTTCATCTCCAGATAATTGGCTTTGTTGTTTTTTTAGAGAGATTTTATTCAGAACTTCAAAGCAGCTCTCATACAAAAAGCTAAAAAAAATTCCAGTGGTATTACGCACACAGGTTTTGAAATAAATCATTTTAAGATTTTTTTTTATATTTCCTGATAACTTATTCCATATGTAAATACTTTACCTTAACATTGTAGTCACACAATATAAGCCAATAAGATGGCATGAGCAGTTGCTTAGCAACTACTTTTGCTTTCCAGTGTTTTCACTGAGAAAATTGTGTAACCCCCCAATTACTTTAATGCTCAGACTTTTAGCACTGTAACAGCGTGTCTATGCTACATACTGTCTGAGCACTTTCTGTATAACAGAAGATACACCTCAGATACATTTGCCCTTTCACGGTTCTGAAAAATGAAAAATGCAAAACAGGGGGCTTTAAAATACCCAGGCATTATAGGCACAAGTACAAACGAAGAAGCGCAAGAGAAAAAAAAAAAAATCAGTTGTGCTGCAATGCCACAAAAACCATTTCCAATGCTCAGGTGTTCTTTTTTCTCTCTCTTTAGACTGAATGCCAGCTGAATGCCAGCATTGTTTTTGTAGGCACGGTAAAGAACAATGTACAGATTATTGTGTCTTGGTGTACATGTGGGTGCTTTCACTCTCTGATGCTCGGCCACTTTGAAATGCCATCAAACGCTCAGGCCTGGAGCCTTGTGTCTTCCAGGCTGAGAACTGGTGGGAAGCTCATGCAAACGCTGTTACATCATTTACTTTATAAAGACACAAACATACTGCTCAGTGCTATCTTACTATAGACAGTACTACAGTAAGACTGAAAGCCATTTGATGCCTCTTAATAGGAATAAAGGGGGCGGGGGTATTTTTGGAAATCATAAATAATGCCTTTGGACTCCTATTGTTTTTGTGCTCATTTCAACCCTACTGTGCAGTGTTGAATATAATAAAATCTATTAGTGCATAAAGTCATAAATGCAACACCAGGACCCACTGATTAGAGACAGGGGCTTAAATTAACCAAACCCCAGTCTAAGCTTTCATTTTTACCTCTACTTTTATTGTGGTCAGTTAACCTGATGAGGTCACGTACAGCTTAGTCATGGTTGTCTGTTCATATCCTTTGACAGGCAGGAGAAGGGACACAAACACTTTCCTCTCCTCTATTATAAACGGCTGTTGAGGTCTTCTTGCACACAGCACTTAACCCTTAACTGAAGAAAATAGGAAATATCCTAGTTATGATTGTGTGTAACAGTTTATGAAGCCAGTCGTCACTGTCAAAGCGTGGCCAGTAAACATTCCTTGGAAACAAAGAAAAAAAAAAACAAGTGTTAGGGAAAAGCATGACACCACTGAGTTAAGGCTTAGACAAGAATGTGAAAAAACTTTTAAAAAAACCATCAATCCCTTCTTTTCGACAGCTCAGTATGGGACCATTGTTGTTTTTCTCTTGTGTATGTGTGTTTGTCAGCATGTTCTGCTGCCTCATGTTTACAAGCTGTGGTCAAGATCAGCTTCCAGACTGCATGGCCATTGACCGGTGTTATCCTAACAGCTTGAACATTTCTGTCTTTTGTGGGCTGTTGATATGAGCAACTCCACACTTTTTGTGCTGTAGGTGGGCAGCATTGTTCAGACCAGTCAGTGAATTTTCATCGTATTTATAGCCATCGAAGCGCAAATGTTTTTATGATGGAAAAATGTTTTCAGTACTCCAGCCGAAAGAATTATTGTGAGGCCACCTCTGGCTCATGGAGAGTGTTTGTAGGTCAAAGGTGAAATCATTCAGTTCAGTCAAGCCATGTTAATGATAATGGAGAATTTTCAAAATTAGAAATTCACACAGGACACGAACTAGGGCTGCAAGTGGTTATTTTAATTATCATATTCCCTACTTCCAGCTGCTTTTCTTTGCCTCAATGGTTTTGAACTCTTGGTTGGACAAAAAAAGCAATTTGATGATGTCAACTTGGTCTTTAGGAAATTGTGATGCCAGTTGTCACTTTTTTCTGACGTTTTAAAAACCAAATGATTCATCTCTTGAGAAAATAATTGTCACATTAATTCATGATTAAAATAATCATTAGTTGCAGCTATGGCCCAACCGATACTGGATTTTTGGGGCCGATACTGATATTGGAAAGGAAAAAAATTCAGATAATGATATATCGGCTGATAATCTTATATATACAGAATATATACATAAACACACATTTTTTGCATTGATCCCTCAGATGTGGTTATTAAACACTTGTGACAAAGACATGTAATGGAGGCATGATATTTTACAGTTTGCAGTTTGCATATCAGACAACATATAATCCAATACTGATATATCTGTGATAGGCCAGTATCAGCCGATAATAATGGCTGACGGATATATCAGTCGGTCTCTAGTTGCAGCTGTGCTTTCTGATGAACTTCAGTTTACACCCCAAAGAAATCATACTGTATATTTGCTGCTAAATTCTGAGTAATAGTGTGAGAATCATATTGGTTGTTTTCCGAGGCTATGTGGAAACACACAGAGGCACCATCTATTAGAGTGTTTTATATCTCTCGCACAAGTGCTCTATAGCCCATAGGAGGCTGTTGGCCAGTGATGTTCTGTCATTGTAGAGTGTCGAGGATGTTGTAGTCTCCTTCCCGGGCTGTTGTCGTTCTGCTGGGCAAGGCAGTGTGTCTTACATGACTCCGCGATGCTGGGTGAGGGATGGAGCACGAAGGAGAGGAAGAGATTTAGGGGAATGGAAGGGCTGAGAGAAGGCGGAGATGAGGTGAGGTCGGTGGGTTGAGGAGGGAGGTGCGTGAAGGGGACAGGAGAAAAGAGGCAAGAAATAAGAGATGGAGGGAGAGAAATAAAAGAGAATAGGTGGCATGCTTTGATATTCTCCTGGTGCCTGGTGGAACCAAGCATGTATGGGTGCTTCAGCTTCCCTGCCTGTTATTGGGTGATGAAACCCCAGTTGCAGTAAATGAAATATGATCAGAAAAAATTTCCACACAGGCGAGCTGTGAAATTTCATAATGAGTCTTAGTATGTGTGGGCACATATGAGCATGTGTGTGTTTGTGTTTGCATATAATATATAATCTTGGGCTCAAGTCAATAATAATATGTAAAGCAGCAGTGGCTTTGTAGCTGCAGGGTTAAGACATCACCATTGAAACCACATATAAACTCCCATTTCCACTGTGTTTATCCACTTCTAATAATCCTACTTGAACGGTTTGAATTTCCCTTTATAATAATAATAACTTTATTTATATAGCGCTTTTCAAAAACAAGTTACAAAGTTCTTTACAAAGGCATAAAAACGAGAAAATGACCAGATAAATAATAAATAACAGTAGAATTGATACTGTAATAATGAAAGGCGAGGTATGAATTACTAAAACACAGTAAAAACAAGTAAAGTAAAAATGGAGGAATAAGCGATTCAAGAGAAAGCAATTCTGAAAAAGTATGTTTTTAAGAGAGATTTAAAAGAAGAAACAGAGCCTGATCTCTTCCAGCAGGTCATTCCAGAGTCGTGGGGCCCTGACTCCAAAGGCTCCGTCTCCTCTGGTTTTTAGCCTTGACCTAAGAATTACTAACAGACCTCAGCAACATTTAATGTTACTGTGCACACACAAACACACACAAACACACACATATAACGTTACTGTTTTGAAAAGAGGACAGCTATAAGGATACACTCACTGAACGGAACGTGTGCGTTTGTGTGTTGTTGCTAATCTGTATATAATAAACAAAAAACATAAACAATATAAGATTTTCTGGATTGAGTCAAGTGAACCTACCGAGAGGTGGTGTTGACCGACCGCAGCAGGTTCTCCATTAGAAACATGAACGAATCCAACTTTAAGGCAACTGACAGTAACGCCGAGACCTTATATTTTTTAGTAGAAGGCTCTGCGGTGCCAGAGTGACGGCAACGTGGCCGAGTGAGGAAAGTAATCCTGGAGGGGGAAAGCACCCGAAGTGAGCCTGAGGAGCAGAGCTAATGCTAACTGAACCAGCCATTGCTAAACAATCAAACACAAACTCAACTTTTAGTCGCTTGCTTTGACATAACCACCGTGGTTATAAAGTATATAGTCGGAGTATTTTGTTAAGTTACATGTTGCATTGGATTTAATTAATTTAATTTTGCTGTTACATTTTAGGCCACAGCTACGGATTAGCTACAATAGCCAGTCTTTTTGAGGCTACACCGGCTCCTCCGGACATCTGATATTTACTTAAGATACCGTCCAAAACAACTTCACATAGTGTTACAAGTTAGCGTACACTTTGTACTGTCTAAGCTTTGTGCTTCAACAACAGCAGCAACCCGGCTCAGACGGGAGAAAAACGTCTAACGGCACCACAGGCCCCGTCGGTGTGTCTTCCTTTCTAGATAGATCGGCCCCATGTCACCGATACCCGATCCAGCTATTTGAGTCAGTGTCGGACCTGATATCTGATATCAGTATCGGATCGGTGCAACTCTAGTAAGGGGTAAGTAAGTCAGTGATATAATCAGACACAAAGGCGCTTTAAAAGTAATCATTAAAATTTTTTTCTAAAACGTACAAGTAACCAGTGTAGAGATGCTAAAATAGTAATTATGTGGACTCTTCTGTTGGATTTTGTGAGTAGTGTTGCTGCAGCATTTTGAACTAGTTGAAGTTTGGAGAGGCTGTATTGAGTGAGACAGGAATCCAGTGAGTTACAGAATTCTAAGCGGGATGTAATGAAAGCATGTTTGACAGTTTCCAGAATCTTAGCGGATAAAAAAAGATCTAAGATTTTTATAGCGGTACCTTTGACAGCCTTTAATTTCACACTGAGGAAATTGTCACCTGCAGGAAAGGGTTTTTTGGACAGTTGGCACATGAGCCTTACCTGCTGATAAAGTGTCTTCTTGTTCCCATGGTCAGGGGTCATATTCAGATTTGATATGTTCGGATAGGGGGGTGATTTAGTAGGGTTTACAAGGGTCAGCACCATTATGTTCAAGCAGTATCTGCTAGTTGTAAAGTAATGACACCACTTGCTCTATAGTTCAGTCTCAGTTTCAGATCACAGGTTGTTTGATGTGTTTAAGTCACACTTATAACACTTATAAACAAGTATTCCCACAAAGAGAAAAATATGAATTTATGAATTTTACATTGATGGCAGATATGCAAGGGTTTGATTTTATCTAATGATGTTTGTAATCTTACATCTGCCTGCTTAGTTACTCAAAATCACCTTATGTATACTAACAGGAGCTACCATCAGTTATTCCATCAGAAACTCCAGTACTTATAAAGCACATCTTAAACAGTCTCTAGGGACTGATACGTCCCTTAAATGGAACATTTGCACTTGCCTGGAAGTTATTTCATTCAGAATTCTTAACTCTCCTTAAACGGGTAAAGCATTGATACGTGTAGGCAGGATTAAACTCCTTCATCCTGACTTTTAGGATTAAATTCCTTAATCCTAATCAAGATATAGGTTTTTGCCTGTTTGATGAGTGTGAGTTAAAGCTGATTCCATGTTAGCACCGTTGGCCAGTTACCCTGGCCCTTATCATGGCAGACACTTAACCCCTACATACAAATTTGAATCTATCATTATTTATACAACTACCCACAAAATCACAAGACCTTGGGGCAGCAATCCAACATTTTCGGGCATGTGTTCCTTGTTAAAAGTGTAGTTTAAACCTTTTAAAATTCCTTTCAAAGGATGAAAACACTGATTACTTTCTGTTTTTAGAATATTTATAGTCTCTTTGTGCATGCTTGTCAACCTGAGCTAAGTCAAAGAGGTTTCCCTGAGTAGACACACCAACCTCTTCCATTGTTTGCCATTTACACTTACAACCATCTCGAAAAGTCGATTTTTACATAAAGAGTTTTCTTCAACAACTTGGGTACATTGTCGTCCTCAAGGACACAAGCCTCAACATGACATTCTTGGGATTATTGATATTAATGCTAGGAAGATCCAATGAAGCCATATTGCAGAAATAAACTAAATTAGCTCCTTCTCTGAGCATTGTGAGGTTAGACGGGACTTAATGTACTGCTGCTCTCTCTCTTGAAGAGAATACGACCTAACATATTAATGAAAACCTTAGCATGGTTTGCATTAATATATTGTTTCTGTGGAATAAATAAATGCGGAGGGGGAGAACTACTGTAGAGCTAAGTGCCTCATCATTTTTTGACAAAGGGTTGGGATTAGGTTGTAGAGAGTGATTGTACTTTTCATGTTAATGATCCTGTTCGCCTCAAGTGCATGAGTACTGTAAGATTTTGCTGCACGCAGATGTTTCTCTTGCATGTATAAACAATCGCTTTAGGCAAAACAGTGCAAATTTGTTTGCATCTTTCTGTCTTTCCCCCACTCACTCTGGAAAGCAGGATGGCTGTGCTGTTTTTTTTCTTATTTTTGGCTGCTTCACATTAGAATATCACTGAAGAGTTTTACAAAACACACACGCACTCGCATTAATATCAGGCCAAAGCAACTGGGTTTGGGCATGGACCGTAGGGACACGTCCTTAACAGTATCAAGGTGTTGCTGAATTGTCTCTACCAATACTTTTACCAATCTCAAACAATCTAGCCGCTTTAATTTCAGGAAGTGTTAACGGAAGATCTCTGCAGAGCTGCCAGGTTTGTGTTTTTTTCTGCAAAAAGTGCATTAATATGATAAAGAGTGAAAGAGCAGCATATGGCGAATACTTAACCTGATGATCTGGCAACCCTCAACTTCAAGCTGTAGGCATAGTTGACTAGCAGCAGCCGGCAGCAGCAGCAGTAGTCTTAAGTGGTTAGTATTTATGGTTTAAACGTTTCCAAACATCACAGAATTAAAAGGACTTCACTGGATAAAACTAGGATCAGTCAGTTGATATTATATTTAATTTCAGGTGTTAGGTGTTGTTAGCTAATTTGTGACTGTTGCTCAGACATGCTGTTAAATTAAACAACGTTATTACTGTTTGTGAAAATTCCTCCCGAAAGCAAATTAAGACATCTGGTGCTTTTTAAAGAAGAACCAAAGTGTCAGCAACAGTTGAGCTTAGTTAATAAGAATGTTCTGTGATCAATCCAAACATTCATCTTTGAAATTAGTGGGAGAAATATTGGCTAATTAATACCATCTCTCCACTTTTCCATGAGTGGATCAAGAGCTGAGTTATTATTGCATATGTGTCATTAACACTTGAACGTTATTTATAAGCTAAATTAACCATAGCTTGTCCAACTGATTTGTTTGTGAATGTCAGGCATCATTTTATTATGAATATCCAGTCAGTAGCAGCCTGAGCAGCACAGACAGGTGAGCTGCAGCCTCTCAGGTGAGCTCTGATGTCATAGTGAAAGATCTAGCCATAAGTTCAGGAGTTGAATGAAAAATACAAATAGACAAACAAATAGAAGTTTTTGAGATGATATAAAGAGAGAGGAGAGACGAGGAGGTATAATAGAATGTTCTTGGTGTATATACTCATTCATTCTCATGAGAGTGCACATACACAATTATTTCGGCCGTCAGACAAAAAAAATGTCCCTACCAAAGTTAAAACCAAACCTATGCCCTTGACGCCAGCTATGCATATGGATATTTATTTTCCAATTTATATTCTAATAGACGTCAAGCCTGCACAGATGAATTGCTGATCTCACACCACACTCAGCTTGCTTACAGAGATTGGTTACTGCTACCTCTGCTCCCCAGTAACATCGGGGTGTCAGATTTTGCCTGAGAGGCAACGAGGAGCAACACAGCTGTCGCTGCTACTGTCACAATAAGATGCAAGATTACATCAGCATCTTGTGTTTGATAACCAGATTGCAGGTTAAACTAAAAAACTACAGTTAAACACAAACACAGTTCATTTACTCGTGCCAGATAATCCAATTTAGAAACTAATGTTGCTTCACACCTATTATTGTTCGTGAAGAGGTGTCTCATATTTCAGGGCACTCAATACCAGAAAAACGAGCTCCTCCATTGTTCTCCCTGTTGTGGTTCCTGTGGTTGCCATGGCCACACTGAGGGGTTGATTTACTAAGGATTTCCAGGCTTGGATTAGATATTAATGAGTCAGATTAGCGTTTGTCCATATTTACTATGGGCCACACTGAAGTAAGTGGCAAGATTACACGAAAGTGGCATCGATAAATATGGCATGTTTGAGTTGATGCAGTATGTATGCCGTTGGGGCAATCACTGATTCTCAAGTCCGAACAGTCAGACAGCTCTCTCTCTCTCTTTTGCTGATGGCCTCCGCCACAAATTCAACATGCTCTCTCAGCTGAATGGCTGCTGATAAGGGCTGACTAGTGCCAGCGGTGTCAGACAAACTGCAAAAACTACACGCAACGACAACCAAACGGCGCTTGATGGCCTGCTCTCTGCTTACTGTGCCAGGGCCCTTAAATCACCTAGAATTGTTAATCAGTGACAGGATTCAAATTAACTAAACTGCAACTGCGCCCATTTGTACACATTACAGTGTTAGTAGAATCCTTCCTATACTGACAATCGAGTCAAGGTTTTTTTTTATGTGTTTGATTATGTCTATCAAAAGCATAATCCAAGCAAGCAAGCGAGCAAGGAAGCAAAGTTTATTAATGTAGCACCTTTCACCGACACCAGACACCAGTCAAAGAAATAAAACCAAATGCAATCAAATCAAATCAAATGAATAGACAAAGACACCATATAAAATATACAACAGGGGAACAGGCGTAAGAGACAAATTAAAACATAAAATACCACATGCTACCTAAATGCCTGTCTGAACAGATGGATTTTTAGCTGTCCACAGTGTCTAAGGACCTCTAGCTTATTGGGAGACTATTCCAAAGCTTAGGGGCTGCCGACTGGAAAGCACGATCTCCCTGAGTCTTAAAATGTGTCTGAGTTACACTCAGAAAACCCTGGGTAAAGGACCTAAGGGCTCGGCTTGTGGTGCAGGGGTGCAGAAGGCCCATAATATACTGTGGAGTCTGGCCAAGTGAGCACCAAAATTTTGAATTTTGAAGCGCTTTGAATTTTGAAATCTAAAATTAACAGGAAGCCAGTGCAGGGAGGTTAAAATAGGTGTAATATGTGACCATCTGTTGGATCGTGTTAAGAGCTTAGCAGCAGCATATTGGATGGTTTGTAAGCAGTGTAAGGAAGATTTATTAAGGCGGGTAAAAAGAGAGTTTCAGTAGTCCAAACATGATGAGATAAAAGCATGTATTAGCATCTCCGTTTCATTTCTTGACACAACAGACCTAAGTTTGGCTATTTTACTTAGGTGAAAGAAACATGATCGAGTCTTAATGTGAGCATCAAAACTCATGGATTGATCCAAAATCACACCAAGATTACGCAGACAAGACCGAGAAAACAAGGATACGGCATGAAGCTTCTGCCTAATCCAGGCCTCATCATGTTTCCACCAAAACAACAAACAAACAGGTTGAAATTGAGAACATGGATGTTGTATTTCATGTTGATGTCAGCCCCCGAAAGTGATTTGCAGAGGATTTGCACTGCCCGCTGTGCACATACGTACATGAGAGTGGCAGCTGTCTCCTAGCTGCTGTGTCACTGCTCATACTGATTTGAAAGCACCTTCAGAGATTCAGTTATAATGGGTCAGCCGTCTGAGCTAGACTGTATAGTCAGGCTCACTTAGATGTGGATGGAGATGAAGGCGCAGCAGAGGAAGAGCTAGAAGGGAGCCTAGGAGGTGCGATCACAGACACTATTTTGTCTTTTGACAGGATCTGCACAGACTTTTTTGTCTGCGTGTGTGTGTGTGTACGTGTGTGGGAGTGTGTAACCCTGAGTGTGTGCTTGCAATATGGCAAAATCTTCCTGTGATCACCTAGGCGAGGCAGTCTTCACCTCATTTCTCCAAGCTGTGTGAGACTCAGGAGAAATCTACCCCCCTCTACCCTTCATCCTCTCTACCCTCCTACATTTCCCTCAATACCACCTCCTCTTTATCTTTACCTCTCCTCTCACAAGTCTCATTTACCCACACACTCCACCTGTTTTTCACCCCTCTGCCACCCCTTTGTTCATCTTCCCCTTTTCCCAACCCAAATGCCTCCCCCTTCCCCTTTTCAACGTTTCAACTTCCCTGAACCCTGCTCAGCCCCACATTATTTCCCCGTGCTGAACGCCCCCTAACACCCTCAGTGCTGATTCATCAAGATGCCTCTGCCCTGTAGTTACCTACCCTCCAGCAACTAGAGTATATGTGAAACAGACATGACCTTTCTTTCTTCTTTGAGGAACAGGTGTGGTACAAGCATGTAAACGCTAACGTGAATCATGTCAGAAAGAGAGGGCGGAAAAAGAGATGCAGTGTAGGCAACAGTGCTTTCGATTTTTACTTAATGCATGGTCATATTTGTCATCTGCTAGACATTTTCTCGAGAACATTTACCCTTTTCAAGTTATAATAAGAGGCAGACAGGGATATGCAAATGTAGTGGACTGAAGCCACTTGAGACACATAATATCCATTTTTGGGCTTTTTCATAAAAAGTAATCTTTAGAATCACTTCTGAAGAATCCTACCAAAATGACAACTGTGTCCACACTTTCTATTGAGTGGGTGTATGTATGTGTGTGTGTGTACCCATGGGTTTGGTTGCATAGTTATCTACATTTGATTTAGCCCGAATCCAACCAAAATAATTGTTCGTTTTCATCCTCACTTGGATTTGTTCATTAACAATAAACACATAAGATTTACAATTCAAGACGCTCTCAATGGTTCCTAATATGAAGGCAGCAAGGCGGCTTGAGTACACAGCCATGGAGCACTGTGATTCAGGTTAATGGTCCCTTGGTCTTGATAGTGTGAGCATGTGTTTGCATAAAAACAACTCTTCTTTTCTGTGATTGGCTAAGGTTAAGGATTGAACTACTATTGGTGGAGAGGTTGACAAAGGCCAGTATACCTCCATATGAGTTCCAATAATGGCAATAAACATTCACGGGAATGGATCGAGATTACATTTGTGTACCTGGCTGCTATATATAATACATGCTATGTATTATATATTCCACAATACATTTTAGACAGTGGTACTGCAATCTCTTTTAAAAAAGGCAGTTATATTCCAAGGTCAGAGCGTAACACATTGAATAGTCATAAAAGATTAAATGAAAGTGGGTTCTGATTATTGTTATCTGCAGTCCTTCAGTATGTCCTCCTCTGTGGCAATCTACTTCCAATATGTTTTTGTCCCTCAAATAGGACTATATATCTCTTAAATGTGTGAAACAGTGTTGACCTTGAATTTCTCTTCTCTTCTCCTCTCTTCTCTTCTCTTCTTTCTTTCTTTTGTTTGGAGACACACCTATGACAGCGTATCTCCAAAATCCGTGAGCGTAAATGAGATCCACACGCGCGGATGTAAAGGAGCATTCGTGATGTAGAGGTGCGCTCAGGGATGACAATCGGATTCTGCGCCCGCTCAAAGCATGGTTTTTTACCTCGCAGGCTACAATATTGCTTCTACAAGCAGAGATATTCTGTGCGTAAGTGCTGTGAAAGCGCTTGCAAAAATAATATGCGTGTGTTTGAGTTGAGCGCGCGGGTCTCATTTTCACTCGCGGATTTTGGCAGAGATATACTGTCATACACACCAACACTACTTTTGCCCAGCATCTCTGACTACAGCATACACAGAGCAGTAATTAAGCAGGGTAATCCTGTTTCAGTGACAATAAACTATAGCAACCATATATCCCATATCCTCACAAAATGAATCACTGTGAAAATCATTGTAGCATTAACAGAAGGCTTTGTAGAGGAGCAGTACACTGTAGCTACACAAAGATTATGTACATAGCCTCCAGAATCTATTACTCCTGTAAACCGCGCAGACCCTTACAGAGGCATACTTCATTAATCAGAAAATTAATCTTACTGTTGGTGAAATTGGGTGATAAAAGTGGTAAAACTGAAGTCATATATATCTCTGTGTATTTGTGTATAAATGTGTAGGTGTGCACTGGCATATTTCAATGTGTTTTTCTAAATGTTTCAATGTGCAGACAGATGGGGTCTGTTTTCAGAGCAATATTATATTATGTCTCGACAACAGGCAGCAGACTGCATTTCCCTCCATTCATAAGAAAACTCATCAGTTATCTTTCATCTTCCAGGGAGGTAGAAAGAAAAGACAAAGTTTTCAATTGTTAGGTTGTCTTCACAACATTTTCATCATGTTCAGTGGCGCTGAAAGCCCTACACATCCAATGTACACCGACATGTCGCTTGATTTGACATCTCCCTCGGGCCCGTTACATGCTTCTCATGCTGGGCTAGGCAAACACAAACACACACATAATCCTCCGCAATTATGTAATTGCAGACGGTGCGTGCCTGTCTAAATTTGAGACATTGTCGCCTGTGGCCACATCGAATGCACATGGATCCGTGTTGATGATTGGCTCGTTGGTCAATCACTTCTTCCTCCTCCTCCTTCAAAAAACATACCAGCAATCAGATAACCAATGTATTTATAAATACGAGGAGAACAAGAACCATCAAAAGCAGTTACCTACCTGTGTGCATGCTTTAGATTTGTCCAGTGCATTGTGAGCGCACCGGCAGCTTCCACGTGGACAAGAGCATGGTTTGTGCGATCATGTACTGCACACACTTACACAGGAGATAACTCACAGGTTGCTGCAGGGATCGTCCCGAGCCCTTCACTCTTCAGTTAGTTATGTTGCACCTATCGGGTCAGGACAAGTCACACCTATATTAGTGCATGAGGTTTGGTGACATCACATAATGACCCTAATGGCGCCACCCAACTTCAACCTGAGTCTAATCAGTCAAAGTGATCCAAAAAACACCTGTGTGGGTGTGTAGGTTACTATACAGTATACGCTCTTATTTAGTGTTTGTTTTTTTTTTGCTGTAATAACACAAGATAAAAAGAGTTGGGAATTTTGAAGTCGCAAATACAATGTTTGGAAATGTTAAAAACACAAGAAAATGAACATTGGTCTCTAAGGCACAGTAACAAGGATTTTCTTGTGTGATGGAAGAACAAGCCTGAAACTGTAGAATCTATCTAAACTCACATATTTCATATACATAAGTAATATTTTGGAAAAGTCCTATCTAGTATGTATCCTCATGTGTCCTTGTGTAAGAGTGATAACCTGAACAAAGAGATGAAGAGAGGTAACTTGGGAATCCTCCTAAAACCTAAAAGTACCGTTCCTGCGTTGGCACAATCTCTAACCTCCCTGACTGTGCTTCTTCAATAAGTATTGAATGCAATTCTGTACATCGTCTGTTTGATTTTAGGATTGGGAATCATATCTTGGTTACACTAAAGATCACAAAAAACAATGAGTCCTTTCTAGTATACTACTCTTTTCTCTGCCATAACACACTGTTTAATAAGTATGCTTGATTTTCTTTTGCTTTTTTGATGTGGGTGTTTTTCATCCTGTCTTTCTTCTGTCAATATTTTCTTGGCCTCTTTTGCTTCCTTTTACTTGTCCTCCTTCTTTTTTTACTCTCTTTCTCTCATTATCACTTCATTCTTGTTCTTGCTCTTCATATTTTATCTCACTGATACCCAGCACCCCTCCTTCTACAGCATATTGTTTACCTCAGAGTTCACATTTTTTCTTTTAATCACAATTCCCCAACCATAGCAAAGAATTCTTAGATGCCTAAACATAATTATATCTTAAAGGACCACAGTGTGGGATTTGTGTGATTGCAGATTGTAACAAGCTGAATACCACCTTTAAACATAAAAGGAAGCACATAAGAAAATACTCGAATGATCTGATATTCAAAGTCACTGACAAACAACCTATTTTGTTGATTTGGTTTGAGTACTTATGGCTTATTTTGTTTTGCTTCTTGGCATAGTGAAAAACAGTTTAGATTATTGAGAAGATTGTTGTGAAGACTTGAGTCTTCATAAGAATCTTCTCCGAAAATATAAAATCATCTAGCTGTGGCTGCTTTCAGCACTGATCGGGGTGAAAAGCAACCAGCGACGAAGAGGACTGACATAAATCAGTGGTGACTTTGTACCTTTGAAATGACTCCACGGCATTTTCATTAAAGACAAACATGTTTAATAACTGACTGTAAAAACGGAAAGTTTGACCATCTTGAGGTCATTAACTTGTAAAAGGCACTAACATGTTTTTTCTTCTTGTTTTTATATATTGTTGTGCCTTGTGCACCATGCTATGTCCTTTTGGTTAATGAGTTTTGTACCTTCGGGCCACATTTATTTATAACTGTTATTGTGTACATAACTATATTTTAGATGAGCGGCTATTTCCATCAAGCTGTTTTTAATATTCAAGACATGTCTGACCAAGGTCTTAACTGACTTGGGAAGGCAGATAGAATAAGAGGATTTTCATATTCATTTAAAATAGGAACATTTACAAACACATTTTCTTGTTGACATAAGCAATTAGTAAAATTATTTTCTCAAAGTCTCATAGTTACTTACTGTAAGACTGTAAGAATTTGCTTCTGTTTTTGTCAGTAATACAATATTTTTAGATTTATTATAGCAAATTTAATTTCCTCTTCTTCTTTTTTTCATGGTGAGATTTTTCACAGTGACAATTTTATTTTATAATGTAATGTTTCTATGTCATAATTCTTGTCCCATATTTTCCATATTTTAATGCTGTACCATTCTGCACTTCCCAGATAATGTTAATTTCCTACTTTGAGAAGCCAGTTTACACCCTGTCCTCAACTTGGGTGAACCGTTTTTGTCATGTGCTGCTGTGATTGGCACTGCTGTTTAAAATGTGTAATACTAGTACTGTGACTGGCAGAGAGGATGATTAATAACCACACCATCTAATTATTTTTCACTTCACCTAACACTTTTGGCATCTTATAAAATAAGTGTTCTTAGGTACGTTCTCATTGTCCTTGCACAAATGACCTACAATAGTGCTTTGTGCTTGTTATTTCATTTCGATCTAAACCTAAAATAGCCCTCAAACCCACTTGAACTGCTTTAGTATCCGAATCAAAGAGTTGGCTTTCACCTCGCTTTTATTGATGTGTACAGGGTTCTTGAATAATTTCAGAGTTGGTTGGGTTTAGGACAGATACTGAGCTGTTGCTGAAGCACGGTTTGCTGTCTCTGATGCTCACCTCCATTATCCACAACCCTGCAGGTACAAGCCATTTCTCTTGCCGGCTGTGCACTGCCACAGAGGCAGGTTAAATCTGTGATTGTTTTCCAGCCAGGCTTCTATGATGGATGACTAGACTGGCTGCTTAATATGATGCCTACACACCATAGATACCTCCAAGAACTGTGTGTGGATACGCTGTACTTACTGCTTGGGCTGGTTTCCATCTTCCATTAAGCTCAGTGATGGGTGGTGTACTGAGTGGGTTCAATTTAATGTTGGGTGTTAAATTGACTTATATTGCAAGAGACATGTAACCAATGGTATATAGTCACAAAACATATCTAGATCTGGAATGTGTCAGATAATGGCTGCTAAGGCACTTTCAGTGGAACTGGCTGCATCCTCTGGTGATGTCTCATATTCATTGCTGTCCCTGTCAGGAGTATTGTACTGCTCTGCCAACACACATACTGGTTAGGCTGCACTTCATTGGCTGCTCACATCAACTCCAAATTGATTGTGTGAGCCAATTACAACACCATCTAAGGCCGTTTAAATAGATGAGTGTGTAATTTTTGCTAACTATTCCAAAAACAAAAAATTCACCTTTCCCTCTCTTCCCCAGCACGTTACTGTATAAACGGTCCCTCTAAAACATGAATTAGGCATTAGTATCTTATAAGAAGACTCAGGCTTGCTGCCACTGACTCACGTCATTACAGTTTCAGCAGCAGCTACAGAGTAATTAGTTGTGGGTCCAAGTGCCAAGACGAACAGCCTTTAGTTAATTACATAAGATACTTGACCCGCATCGGCATCATGGTTTAAACCTATTGAATTAATTAATGGACAACAAAATCTACATTCAGAACATTCTTGATCCCATAAGCAAGCTGACCACCATCCTTCATTGCTTTCATGCAAGAGTTACCAAATGGATTTCATGCATCTTTCTTCATCACTTCATGATTGGTTGTCTGTGTGGCCTGTTACAAACATTAAATGCCAATATTAAACCAGAGGAAATGTCGCTGAGGGTAGTTATCCTACAGTGGTCTAAAGTGGATTAAATGATCAATTATTTTTTCAAGTTTAATTCTACAACATTTATTTTTTTGCCACATTATCTTGTAATCTTAGAATATACAGTATAAGGATATTAAGGTTATATGTACTTTGTAAAACATAAACAAGAAATAGAAGCCCTACATGCTGACTTTGTACTAAACATGAGCAGTGGTTTAGCCAGCCAGCGGTGTGGGGTGAGCTGGGTGGCCTGTCAGCCGTCTGATATAAATGGGTGTAATTTTGATGCGAGTGTCATGTGAAAGTGTCGGGGTAACAGCAGTGTGTCCTTTATGGCTGGGGCATTACTCAGCAAAGAAAACAACCCAAGAGCCCATAGATATGCCTATAATTGTGGCATTAGAAGGAGGTCTGGCTTGTACCTCATTAGGAGAAGAGCACAGAGGGCCTTGGGGCCTTTTAGGACACGCGGGGGGAGAGACAGACTGACAGACAGAGAGGGATAGAGAGATTTACTGCTTAGTCACAACGGAGATGAAAGCACACCGCAGCTATTCAACTACAAGACCAGTCAAAGGTTTGGACACACCTTCTCATTCAAGTGAATGGGAAGGTGTGTCCAAACTTTTGACTGATACTGTACACAAAACACAAACACCAACATACCAACACACAGATATACAGCTCACACCAAACCTCAAAAACCTCAAATCTCACATGCAGTACAAGCATACATGTCTGTCATGCATCTGTAAGCTATAATTGTATTGATGCTACTTAAATTGTATTTGCCTCTAAATGCAATTCAATTAATTGACCTGTTTTTAATGAATTACTGTGTCCCACTTGATTCTAACTGAATATTGTGTGTGTCAGAGTGTATACTAAATTAGCTGTGGTATGGTGTAATTTGGTTATGTGTTAAGTGTATGTTCTTGTCTAAACAGTAAAGTGTATAAACTTCTTGTATTAACTTCCAAAACAGTATACTAGTCAGATTGCTGAATGCAGTACTTTATGGGAATGTACGAGGGGGGAACCCAAAAATAGCCGGAAGCCATCAATAGAAAGGAGTATGGCGTAGTTATTGGATATGCCACTAGGTAGTGTGTGCCTACAGCGTGGTGAAACTAAAATGGGACTGAAAAGGAGAAGATTCACCACCCTGGAAGAAATCCAGGAAGGTTCTGGACAGGGGTTACAAAAGACAACTACAGGAAATGTTTTTCCCGGAATGGGAGAAGTGTATCTCAAGGAGAGTAGTTTGAAGATGATTAGAAAGGTATGTAAGTGCCACCACCCCATATAAAGGGCAGAAGATGGTATTTGGGCACTGGAAACCTTTAAAGTTATGTTGAAAAAAAGCAGGTCGGCAGGCAGGAGTCCATGCACAAAAAGTGAGATTTATTAACCAAAAAAAGAAGAAAAGAAATTCAACCAAAATAACTCAAGTCATAGCAACAAACAAATAAAATCTGCAGCCTCACAACAAGCTGCTTTCTTGTCTCTTGTTCTCTTCATAGGGTGAGCTAGACTGATACCACACTTTTTAAAACATAAAGAACAACACTGACGTAGAATTGCTGTTACTGCTGACAGTCACAATTTCCTGTAAAGAATATCATTTACTACAGAACAGTTTTATCCTTCCTACCTCAACTTGACATTGTCTAGTGACTCACCACTGAGTGCAGCTAATGATGCACACCTGTTGCCACTACCACTGATTAAGCAGATGATCTGCCTTCCCATCACAAAACTCTCAAAAAGAATAACAGGACTGAAGCCCTTCAACAAAACATAACATTGTGAAACACAAAATACTCAGCTGAAACCTCTATTGCATCTGTGCAACGTGACTGAAATGAACAGAAACAGACTGAAATTAGTCATTTAAAACAAAAACACTTGTAATGTTGGGAACCAGGGCTTAGTGAAAAGGAAGAGGAGCAACCTTTTCGCAAGGTATTAGCGAAAGATTTATAATGACCTTTCTTTTTAACAATTCTGTGAATTTTTGGGTGCCCCCTCGTACTTTATGGTAATGGCCTTTGAGTCTGTAATAGTAGACTGCTACTTCACAAAAGGTTTCAGCAAAAGTAATTTGGTTTCAGACTTCTGGACACCTTTGAGAAAACTTGCTTTTTGAGGTTCATTAGCTAACAATAGCATCCTGTAGAATAGCTACTGTGATTAGCCGGCAGCATTGCTTGCCACGCCCTCTCTTATTATGACATGTACAAAAAACAGTGTAAACTAACCTGATTCAGACTGTGAAACAGAAACCTTAGATACTGAACAGTTGCTATTATTTTTATCAGTTGTGATCGCAATTCAGGTGCAATGCACAATAGCTTGTTTAAATCACAAAGTTGGCGAGGAGGACAACCTGATGGCAAAATTCCCCATTAGATTATACAATTGTTGTTTCTATAATACTCACTCTTTAATAGATAAGCAGCCATCTCTAAAACAAGGGAGCCTTTTATCCTCACCTGTCATTATGCCTCCCTCCCATTGCAGGGACACATTACTTCATTTTCCACACTGAGAGAAAAGTACTATATAGAGCTTCTTTTTAAGTTTTTGTGTCTCTACGGGTTGTAAATGAGCACCTGTTGTTTCTCCCTCATTACCACCACAGGTTTCGTCCTTGAGCAAGGCATTTAACTTCCTAGTCCGCTCAAGTGGAGCTGCACAGGGACCAGGAGATAAACCTGTGGTAGTACTGTGCAGCTGAGCAGCATGGAGTAGGGCTAAAAAAAAAAGATCTATACTCAGCAGTGGATATAGTAAATAAAGGTTAAAAAGGTTAAAAACAGCAGTTTTTACCTGTGGTGTCCAACTAAGTTCATTCTCTGTGTGATGCCTGTAGGTATGAACGGTAATTTCCCTGAGAAGCTAAGAAGGGCTAAGGTCACTTTACTGTTTCCACACGTTACTTGTTGAAGGGTTCATCAGCAGCTCTGTATGTGTTTAAAATCTCATTGAGAAACACGGAGCCACCTGCCTGCATAGCATTTGTAAGTCATGAATTAAATGCTTGAAATGTACTGTAAATACAAACTGCACAAATCTTGGATAAGGAAAAATACCAGGAAAAATACCAAGTGTTAAATGCTCCTTATCTCACTTGTGCTCATACTTATACTGTATGGACTCTTTACACGGTTCCTCTTAAACAACAGTTACTCTATTAATAATATTCATCAAAATGAAAACAAGTGCTTTGTGTGCTACATTTGTGTACTAAAACTAAACCCAGATATAAAACACCAATGCAACAAACACACCTCACAGTTTGACCCTTACAGCTGTTTAACCAGAGTGACAAGCTATTACAATTTGGAGGGACATTGATTTTGAAATCAGGTTTGTTTCCCTCCACTGCGTTTTGTCAACTGGGAGCTACCTCAGTCTGCCAAGGAACTGATTTTCAGGCTACATTGCCTGTCTGCTTATGACTTGTGTTTTTCTTTCTGCCTCGCTTTCTGTTGCCCTTGGTGTTGCAGTGTTGTACAGTATGATTGAGAGTGTATATCCCCCTGGAGCATTCTGTGGGTCTAAGTCATTTAGTACAGAGTGTGAAGGGCATCATACACAGCAACACTTAGTACACACACACACACAGGTTAGGGTCAAACACACACCAGTTTGACCTGTGTGCTTACACTTGTTTGTAGAAGTAACACACGCAGAGAAACTGTGGTATAGCAGTGGAGGACAGTGGAAGGTGTGGAAGACACTTGAGAAGAGATAGATCAGATGAGCATTTGTTCCACATCCATTCATCTTTGATTCAGCCCTGCCCTTTTCCTCTTATTCTCTCTTCCTTTCATATCTCCTCTTACGCTTCATGAAACAACACTGATTTCTGCCTCTCCACAGGCCACTTGTGAGGTTACCCTGCCTGTGTAATTCCATTGGGCTCCTCCAGGAAATTCACAACACTGCACCAATCAGGCACAAATTTAGTTGATCGGAGGAATTCATTATAGCGGGTTGTGAATTCTGCTTTCTTGGTTTACTGAACGCTTAAATGCATAAAAATGTGTGTGATTTTAGAGTGATGTAAGTAATTAAGGTTGTCTTATCTATAGATGAATTATGCTTAGTACTTAGTTTATATACTCTATAATGTATATGCATGTCTTACTTGTATCTCATGTCAGCATCAAGTGTTTTGTGTTTGTGTTTGACAGAAAATAGCAGCTTTAAATAAAACACTCAGCATTTCATGAGCATTGCCTAAAGACGTCTAAGAACAGACTCTGCTTCATAGCATAGAGTGTTAGTGAGGAGCATTAAAGGTGCAGTGTGTAGAATTTAGTGGAATCTAGCAGAATGGACTTGGCAGAAATGGAATATAATATTCATAAAGATAGTAGATAAATATGAATAATTAACTATGTATTGCTGTTAAAAGGATCAGTGATCACATAAAATATGATTGAAGCTTGAGGCAATTTTGATGAAGATGAAGGTGTTTCTTAGGGTGATAACACAATCCATTACAAGCTGCTATGTGAGCTCACTTTCTCTAGCCTGATTTTGGACATCACTGCTTTTCAGGACAGAAAAATAAATAAATAAATTTGAATGTGAACATAAAAATATACTGATTTGTATCAGCGCCATCTAATTTAAATAAAATATACATTATTGTCTTGTTCTCCTTTCTTACCTTCAGGTGAGCTTCCACTGCGAGACATGAAAAATAGTGTCTACTATGTATTTCACTCAGTCTGTTGACACATTGACTTTTTGTCATCATGTCAACTGTAAGTCTTGCCTATAAATGTTTTAGAGAAGATTCTGAATTTTGGTGATAGAAGTGGAGGGAGGAAGTATGTGGATGCTGGGGCAGAGCAGGGTTTCATCTGTACATTTCCCTTCATTGAGATAGCTATCGATTAGCAATTAGTTACCTGCCCAAGTCACTCCCATCTGCTTGTGGTCTGACTGGCAATAACTGAGCAAGGATACTCTAGATAGCCTGCTCCTGATCTCCTTGCCATCTCGTGTCTCGTCTCATTTTGTCTCCTCTCCTCTCTTCTCCTCTCCTCCTTTCCTCCTCTCCTCTCCTCTCTTAAGCCTCAAACATGACAACATATTCTTCTACAGTAACTGAAGGTCAGATGAGCTGATCATACAGTAGATAATGATGAGCTTGAAGACAATGTTGGCAGAAATTTAGAGTGCAGTAATTTGTCTACTAAGAGCAACACTGGCAGTGTTGAAGTCGCCTGAGGGCAGTGCTTAGTTTGACACTTTATTTATGTACAGAGATGATTGAAGCTAGGACTTTTCAATTTGCAATTAACACAAGTGTCTGAGATCACCATTAAGAACTTCAAATTACCGTCGTTTAGAGAGGATTCCTCTTAAATCTCCAGTCATCATCATGTGGAGCCATTTATTGTTAAACCAACCTCTAGCTTCCAAAACAGCCTGGTGAAAAAATGTTATGCTTTCTATCAAAATGTTGTTGAATATTGATGGGCTGACTTGACTAAGCCTCTTTCTGGTTCTTTATCTCTGAAAGCGACTACATCAGCAATGGTCATATTTTCAGTTATCCATCTTTCATTGTAACTTTGCTTCCCATCTGACAGTATCACCGTCTTCATCCTGCTTTTCATTTTCAGGCTGATGTTAAAACCGAATGCTGAGTCCCACACCTGAATGTGAACGATATGTTTGTGTTTTTAAAGTTAACTTTTTTCAACATTTTTTAATAGGCACAGTAGTCCAACAGTCCTAATGTGTTACTGTATTGTACGTCTGAATGAGTGATTCACGCACATAATCTTGACATGATTATGTTTTGTTGAACTAAAAGGTCCTGGGCTCCTCCTGTTTTCCTCCCACAGTTAAAAACATGCAAATCAGACCGCAAAGGACTGAATGAGTGTTTGTTTATCTTTTAGACTTACAACCTGTCAACAGAGTTTCCCGGCTCTCTGCCAGATGCATGCTAAGTGAGGCTCCAGTTCCTACGTGTTGATGAATAGGAATAAGTTGGTGTAAAATAAGAATTATTAGTAGTAGTAGTAAAGTTTTAGGCCAAGTTAATCTGTTGTTTTGCTATCTCTGTCCTCTCTCCTGGTAAGCTGGCAGTGCTGATGTGACTGCTGCAGGTTTGCGACCCAGAGCTGCGTGATGGCAGGGCTGATTCAGCAACTGTAAGGAAGATAGCGAGCATCCTGACAGGCAAAACAACAGGCGCCTGAGTTTCAGACGAAGACACTCGGGACACTTGCACATGAATAGTTATACAACATGTATAAGACCAGTTAAAAATAGCAGCTAACACTAAAAGGGCAAACCATATTTTAAAAATGATGCAAGGTAACCCTAGTTCTTATATTTATTCCTTTCAGTGTTTCAAATCTGTGTTGCATCACTTGACTCCTTGTTCCTCTTAGTCAAGACTGCTGACTTTTTAAGTTCTCTACACAGAAATTATTATTTTTGTGTTCAGTTATTCTCACCATGTAGCCTAAAATGTTGGACAAAATGTTTGTACATTTGGGAGAGTGGTACCCCCAAAGATGGAAACTCTAAATTGTTCAGGGACACATTTTTAAACCTACAAAACAATACAGTAAATAAAAGCATCACAAAACATATTTCAAGTCCTAGGTACACAAACACTGGTATTTTCACTAAAATATTGCTAAACAAGCCACTTCTGCAACACCTGCAAATGCCCTGGACTCCCTGCCTGCTAGCAGATTTGATGACACCTCTTAGATTAGTGCTGAAACATCTTGAAGACCAAACAGTAAGTCTGATTTTCTTAGAGTAGATATCCTGATTCTATTTCATGAACTGTTGCAGCATCACACCACTTTCCCATCAGCCTTGTATTACCCCTGACAGAGAGGCCGCTGAGATTTGGTGTTAATAAAATGTGTGTTTACTGCCGGGACCTGTTGGTGAGTGCCATGTTGGTGAGTGCCATGCTGGCGGTGACAGTGCAGTTCATTCCAAAGCAGCAACTCTCTGGTCATTTGAACTGAATGAGGGAACAGTAACAGATAGTTTCAGATATACAAATACCTCCATCTTCTCCTTGGTTGGGTTCATTGTTTTTTCTCATGTCTAGACATTTCAAACAGACATTCTCATTCTCTTTGAACTCACTGTAAATATTCACCCGAGGAGTATACATACCGCATGCATATTCATTTTTTGCAGCTTGTGACAGTCTCTCAAACCTCCTTGAACATTGGTCACACATCACTTATTTCCATCTACAAGTTGCTTTTGTGCCAGTTCTGAGACTCCCAATGCAACAGCACATGAATATATGCAAATATGTGAATCTCATTATGCATCTCAATCAAACCTTTACTTAAACCCGAAGAACCATCGAGGTTGCCCTCATTTACGATGATGTTGAGTTGCCGACAAGTTCAAAATAAATAGGACAAAACACAGATGAGAATAAAGAAAAATCAGTTAAAACAGTTGGAGCAGGGAGGTTTGTGATCATGGTTTTAAATTGTTCATAGATTAGAAGAGTATTGATTTTTAGCGTGTGGTGAAGATCATTCCAAGAATTTAAGGTACTTAAATAATAAGGCTGACTTTCCAAATTCAGACTGTGCTTGGGGGACCTTAAGCATTTGAGCGAGTTAGATAGGGTCCAAAGTTCCAATCCAGCACCACTGAGATGTAAGGTGGTAGCTTTCCAAAAAGGCTTTATAAGTAAACAAATATCAATGTTTATTACGCCTCTCTGCCAGAGAAGAACAACCTGCCTTATCATACAGGATACAATGTTGAGCACTGTAGCTGTCACCAGTAATAAGTCTGAGGGCAGAATGATCGACTGTGTCTGGGGGTTTAAGAGTGGAAGGAGCAGCATTTCTATAAATTACATCCCCATAATCCAAAACTGATAGGAAACTCCTTCAACAGTCCTCTTTCTACTAATCATAGGGAAGCTGGTTCTCTTTCCGTAAAAGAAGCCAATTTTTTGACGCAGTTTGCTGACAAGATTGTTGATATGGTATTTAAATGTCAATTTCTCATCAAGCCAGATGCCAAGATATTTATATATATTCAGTAACTCTCTCAATGTTAGATCCATTCGCAGTGGATATATGCATACTATTATAATCAATAAATCTGGCTCCAGCAAAGAGCATGAATTTAGTTTTATTTACATTAAGTACCAGTTTAAGATTAATAAAAGCATCTTGTAGAGCATTAAAGGAAAGTTGCCGGTTCTCAATGGCTAGTTGTACAGAAGCAATACAATACACAATAGTGTCATTAGCATAAAGATGGACTTGACAGCCAGTCAGTGAAGAGACAATATCATTAATATAAATGGTGAAGAGGACAGAACCAAAAATTGATCCTTGACACTCCCCGACTTCTGAAACCAATTACAAGCCTTTCCATCAAAGCCAATACTGCATAACCTTTGTAAGAGCAAAGGATGATCAATTGTATCAAATGCTTTTGACAAATCTATAAAAAAGGGCAGCACAATGTTTCTTATTTTCTATAGTCTAATAACTGTATTATTTGTAAGTAGTGTACTGTAATAGTGCTGTGATTAGCTCTAAATCCAGATTGGTGCGTACTTAATACAGGGTGACTTGAAATAAATGAATTGAGTTGGTTATTTACCAAAAATTCCAGGATTTTGGCTAGACAAGATAATTTGGAGATTGGTCTGTAATTATCTATATCACCTCCTTTATGTAATAGAGTTACATGGGCCGACTTCCAAACACCAAGAAATATGCCTGTTATGATAGAAAGATTAAATACATGCATTAATTGCTTTGTGATAAATGGAGCGGACAGTCTTAGAGAAAAAGGATCCAATTTATCCTCTCCAGTTGAACTCCTGGCATCAATGGCTTGCAATTCTTCAAATACATCACTAGGAGAGAAGGGCTGAAAGGTAAATTGAGAAACGTGGTTCATGGTGCATACACAATCATTATTAATAAGAGGGGACCCCGTGTCATCCTTTTCAAATAAATGCCCAGCATTAGCAAAGTGTTTATTGAAAGCTAAGCAAACCTCTTTCTGTTCAGAAATCAGTCACCGCATTTAGTCTGTGCCAGTAGGGAAATAGTGTTAGTAGTTTAGGAATAGTAGGGAATAGTTTACTGCTTTCCAAAATTTTGCAGGGTTTGAATAGGAGCTAGTAATTCAGTCTAAATAATAATTAGATTTGGCGTTTCTCACAGATGATGTGCATTTACTTCTAAGTTGTCTAAATGATGAGCAATGGGATGGATCCCCAGAGTGTCTGGCAAGTGACCAGGCTCTGTTCCTTTCCTTAAATAAAGCAGATAATTTGGGTGAAAACCAAGGGGTTAATCCATCTTTTATTCTAAGCTTTTTGAATGGTGCATGTTATTTAATGACTGAATGAAGGGCTTTTGTGAAAAAAATCCTGTGTCATTTCAACATCTGGGATTTCAGATATAGTGTATGTCGCTATGGAAAACATCAGTTAAAAAGGTTTGGTCACTAAAATGTCTTGGATTGCTCTTTGTAACCGTGTGAGATTTTGTGAGGGTTGATTAGATATGTACAGTATATAACTTGGCTGTGATTGGTCAGTCAGCCCAGTCCTGGAGCACGCACGCAGCACGCACGCAGCACGCACGCTCTCATGCGCACCCCGCATGACAGGCACACAGAGACGGCCAGTGAAGAGACAGACAGGCAGGGCTGATAAAAACTTTATGGATTTTTTGACGGCCCACCGATGTGGCGGCCCACCAGGATTTGGTGGCCAGTACACCACTGGCGGTAACATGAAGTTTATGTCAGACACTGTAGCGCCTGGGAGGCATTTGGTCTCACCTCCTTTTTACATGGCAAACAATGGCATCACCAATAATACGAGTGGTACGAGCAGGAACAGCAGCGGCATCTGATTTGCTTTTGGTTCAAACTGTCAGTTTTAATGGTCCATTTGCAATTGAATTAGACAATGTTTGATGTATGATTGACAGTTTTGATATTTGGATTGTGTAAACTGTTGCTCTGACAGGCAAGTCAAACAGCTGTCAGACCATCCTGTTCTGTCAATCGTTGATCCTCCTCATCTTGCCCCCGTTGACACAGCGCAGACAACCTCACCATCTCGATTGTTAAACCAGGCTAGGACCTCTTATTGTAGTGTCTGACAGGAGTTCTTATTGGATGTGGAGCAGTTTGATTGGGCTAAATAAGAAAACAGTCTCTAGGTTTGAATGGATATTAGGGCTGAAATTGTTGATTTTCTTGATTTATCAGTGAATCATTTGGTGTAACGTCTGAAAATAATGAAAAATGCCCGTCACAATTTTCCAGAGCCCAGGGTGACATTTCCAAATTGCTTGTTTTGGTCTAAAACACAAAGATTTTTATATTGTCACATTTGTAAAGCTGGAACCAGAGATTGTTTGTTGACTTGCTTGTAAAATGACATAAACATTTAACAGATTATCAAAGTTGTTGCCGGTAAACTTTTGTTGATGCTGGACTAATTGATTGGTGCAGGTTTAAAAAACGTGGGACATGCACACTCAGGTATTCTTACACTATAATAACACTAATAACACTCCTGCATAAACGAGCTAATTATGGGTTGTGACCAGATGTACATAGAAAGAAGAGCAGCAGTTGTTTTCCAATCTTTGTAATTTGATTTTATTTATACTTCACCTGTAATATGACTTCTCCCTTGTTTCTGCTACTGGGTGATTAAATCAGAAAATAAACTTAAGAACGAGCCCAAAAGTGTTTCAACTTCGACTTTTTTCAAGTTAGAAAGAATTCTTTTACTGAATTCTCCCAGTATTTATTTCATAGTCAGCACAATATGGTTTCTGCAAACCTGTTGAGAAGAGAATCAGCATTCATACCAAACTGGTGTCATGAGATACAGAGTCGATTGGTGCTGTTGCCAGACAGTCAACATGATTAATATCTAAGGTCAGCATTCGTGCCAGCTAGTCAGTCAGTAAGCCAATACCCCCATCAGTATGTGTGGGGTGAGGGTCAGAGTAGAAACTGTTGTATTTATAGCCTCCTGCACCTCTCTGAAGTCAGGGCTGTTCTTCTTTTATATTAGTTGACTCCTGTGCTGATGTGGATGCCCACCTGTAATAAAACATGGCCGCTATGTTTGTACGGCTCCAACAGTGCATCACAACTCGCTGCCAACACCATGTGCTTTGTAATAATGTGCTAGTAAGGTTTTGATCTCAAGGAGCGGGTATGTGTGTGTGTGTGTGTGTGTGTGCCACGATGTGACAGACTGACTTCTGCAAACTAAAACTCATTTATTGCAGCAGTTGGATCCCTATAATGTGCTTTCTCGGGGTTCTCTTATTTTCTTGTAAGTTTCTTCTAATACCGAGACACAAATATATAATATACATGCAGATTTCACTTGGTCGCGCACACACACACACACACACACATACACACAACAAGGGGGGCAGTGGGTTGAGATTTGAGAATGAGATTGAAGAAAAATGGCTATATTGCTTCAGAGTGTCTGTTTTCCTCCATATGCTGTATAAATACAAAGGCCTATTTGTCAAGTGTGACACTGATACTTAACAGCATTGTGTGCTGCAAGACTGTCGGTGTTTCCCTGTGGCTTTTTAAAAATGGGATTTAACCAAAAATTATTCTGGGTGTCTGAGTCTGTGTGTGTGTTCGCGCACGGCTGTGCTTTTGTTAGACCTCTGTGGACCAGCCAGTGGAGAAAAGGCATATTAATAATTTGTAACAAAGAAGAATTGCAGCACCATTCTTGAATATACTGTAAATGTGTTGTTTTCTTCATACCAAAAAAAAAATCCTTTATCAGTCCTCCCAATAATTTTCAGCCTTGCGTTTAGAAAAAAAAAATCAATACTAATTCACCAGTCCCCACATTATTCCCACATAATTACGACCATCTCTAACTCATTTATCTGAGTCTTTTGCATATTGTTAAACATCTTTATTTATGACAACAGCTGCATTAAAACAGTAATTTTGAAGATAAATTTTGTTTGAGTTCTTTAAAGCTGTGTTAATTGAGTTTTGGCTACTAGGGGGAAGAAAAAAACCTCAAAACAAGCTTTGGCTTGGTTATAGCTAATTTGTTAGCAACCAGTTGATTACTTACACATCCAGCGGACCCTGGATCAACATTATTATCACATTTTCTATAAATGCTGAACACAGGTTCAAATGTATTGTGTCTTTTCTGTCTTATTCCCCTCAGCTCTTAGCCTCCTCCACCGTATATTGTCAAAGTCTAATAAACTCTTTAAACAGAGTGTCTTTCTCTGTCACTTCTTTTGAATGAAGAAATTATAGTGTGCAGTCTGTATTATACTAGATACTATATCTGAAACCGTCTCACTGTTTTTAAAACCTTGTTCAGAACGGCTGGGATTACACTGCCGGCCCCTTTTCTCTGATTTCATCTCACCATCTCAGCTTGTGCTGGCTTTTCTGTGAGCAAAGAAACAAAAGGAGTCACAATAGCCGGCATTTTATTTCACGATCCTCAGCCTATTCAGTATTCAGGAGCGGCTTATACTGAAAATGCAATGGGTACCACTCTATACAGTATGATTGCCTCTCTGTCTACCTATTCACACCAGCTCAGAGTAAAAGAAATCTCTGGTATTGTTCTCTTCATTCATCCACAATCCAGTCTGTGCAGCGGGACTTTAGAGTTGTTGTAGATTCTGAGGCTCAAGAAGAATCATCACAGAGTTGTATTGTCATGTTTTAGTGTCATCAGGACTAAAAATATCTATAAATACCGCAGCAGTTTCTAGTCCAAATGTAGCATGTTTGTTGGGATACAAAGTACGTCAGACATGAAGGGAATGTGTTTAAACAGGAAGGCCTCTTGAGACAGAAAGTCTAAAGAAAACCGAGAGAAAAGAGGAGACCTGAAGACTCTGATTAAGTTCCTTGCACACAAATCTGCATAGTACAGGAGAAAGTTCGATGAAACTTAAGTTAGAAGGCGAGGAAATTAAATAAATAAATAAATCAAACACGCTCCTCGACTTGGCACTTTGTCGGTTTGCAGTCTCTATACCGGAAATGTATCTAATGTATTATTTATGCCTGAGGACACCAAGGTGCTTCACAATTTTTCTCCTTTCCCTGAATGCCCCATCCTCTCACTCTTTGCACCGCCTGTTTACTTGTGTTTTTTTCCTTCTTGGAATCACAGATTTTACTCATTTGTCCCCGAAATATAATCTATGTTTTAGATGGGCTGTGTTTGTCTTTTTTTTTTTGGATCAGAAGCCGACCTAAAATTGATGCCATGGATTCAAGAGTCTTGAAAAACAAGCGCAATCATTCAACTCAATTTTCATTTTGCCCCTGTATTGAGTGCATTGGAATTTGTGTTGAACTCTAACACGAACAAGCTGATCTCACTGAAGAGTCATTAGTGTTACAGATTGCATTGACTACCAGTCTAAAGTCTGCCAAGGGTTCGTCTCTACTCAGTGATGATGTAGCCTGTGAAGGCTGCTTCTACATATCTGAGCTACAATTTACATTGATTTGTCAAAGATACTTTCAAGGGTGTCGAATCAACTTTGTGCATGTTTTCTTTTTTCACTTCCCATTGCAGTGAAAGAAATAGTGTCCTGTCTGTAGAAATGGCAAAGCTTCCAACTTCTGTGATATCCATCAAACATGATGCAGTTCTGTGTGTCAGATTCAAGATACCTGTCTTCCCTAGTCAGATCTTTCCTGTACTGCCGTACTAAAACATGTACTCTCGGTTATCAATTGTTAGTTCTGTTAAGCATTTTACACTGTTTAAAACATGCTGCTCTACTGTCAGGCTAATTGAACAATAAGACACAGTAATCCTCCTGTGTGCATAACGATATAAGCTGCAAGGAATTTTCAGTACTCAATTAATTTTGGAGCAGACCTCTCGTTTTATGCTGTTTTTCTGTTTTTCTCCCCTTCTTAGAACCTCGGGGGAAGACTTTTGACAGCTGTTATTTGTATAGTTTTCCTACGACAGGTCTGTGAAATGATCTTGATGTGTTGACAGCCCTATCCAACTGTTCCCCAGGGCTCTCCTGAGCAGTAACTCAGTAAGGTAGTCTGAAGACTCACAGGATCTGTGTTATTGCCCATCACAGGCAGTGAGCCGCTGAACGTTACCTACCATACCAGCAAAATAAACCGTAGGCAGACGAAGAGAACCTGACATAAAAACTTACTTCCCGTGGTTGGTTGTTGGTGTTCAAATTGCAGAGGTTGAGGATTTGGTTTCGTCTAACCTACGTGGACTATTAAAGCTGAAACAATTTCCATTGTCACAAAAAATGTTGCTAGTTTTTTTTATTCTTTTTAGTTAAATAAGTGCGGTATAAAAAAAAAACATACAGCAGCAGCCTGAGTGAATATTTTCAGAGTGTAGGGAGGGTTACAGACATAATACAAGTACAAATACACACCCACAGAGTTGCATAGGATGATAATCACAGACTGTTGCCACTGGCTCATATGCTTTCACATGTACTTACAGACACTTTCCTTGGAGTTGCGATGAAAGGGCAGAGTGCACTTCTTCACTTCGCCGTCTAGCAATACAGATTTAAATTGGTAGCTGTGAACCAAAAGGCAGAGTGTTGGTGATGTTATCCTAAAAAAAAAAAAAAAAACATTCAAAGGAACTATTTGCCATCCAAAGAACCTACTGTACATGGCAGACTTTTTCCTTAGCGATCCATCACGTAGGATGTTAGCTGTAGATGCATTTGGTCCATTTATTACATGGATTCTATCTTCAATGGACTTGACTGACATTGAACATATATTGCCGTGACAGACAAGCGATTTGAGAGACGTAGGGAGATGTACGGTCATGGTGTTCATACTGTAGTAACTCACATCAAAACAAAATGGGTTTTATGCAGCGCATATGACATCATCTGTAATACCACTCTGCTGCTGAGATTCTTATCAAGTAGAAAGAGAGAGAGACGGAGAGTGACAAAGAACATTTTGTCCCCTATATGGGATACAAGTGAGCAGAAGTACACACTGAAAAATATGTGAGGAAATGTATGAATTTTATGAAACAAAACCAAACAAGAAAACAGTACAATCTTCCCCTTCCCCCTGGGAGGCTGAACTCCTCTGTTCTGTCCACTGTCTTGTAAGTAAACATCCTCAACATTGCGACAAGCTGCCAACGATTCTTGCAAGACCTCCACTGGGTCTTCAGACCCCACTCTTTGATTTTTTTTTTTTCTTTTGTGAAGTCCACATGGCCGGCTGAGACACTCTAAGTAAACACTCACCCCCAAACCCAGAAACTACCTACTACTCTACAGAGAAATGTGGTAACATTTCTGAAATTTTCAAGCAAGTGCAAACACAAAAACAGTGGACTTCTTCCTGTGGATGAAAATGACATTGCAGCTGCTTTCACACCTCTGCTGGCTTTGTGCCTGCACAAAAATAGAAGCTAGTCTATTCAGTCTGGCTGCACTAATCTGGCTGACTGCTCTCTTCACAGGTGTACTGTCTGACATTTGGATGCTTTGTCCTCCATGCGTCTAACAGATCACACTGGCTCACTATATTTGGGAGGATGAGTCTAAAGAGGCTCTTTGTTAGTCAAATCTTTTTTACAGTTCCAGTCTATTTTCCAGTACAGTACAGTCACTCTGGTTGCATTATCTTGGCACTGACCCCCTCTCATCTTCTCTAAAATAGTGTACTTTGATTAGGAACATAAACTGAAGACACTGCCCTCTGTCTCTGCTTACCAGAACCACACACTCATTCACTAGCTTGATGATGGACTTAAACTAGAACTAAAAATACCTCTAAAGACGACTTTAAGAGTTTTTTTTTTTTTTTATGAAGTTCTCATCAAGAAGTAGATGTTTTTATTTGAGCGTGATTCACATCACTGTTTTACAGATTTACAATCATAATGGTGTTGTGACATCAATGGTCGCGTCTTGTGGTTTTTCTCAGTTGTTCTAGTGTGCAATCAAACACAAAAGTAACACAATAATCAAGACTGCCAGACTGAATAACACATAATCATTACATTACAGTAATGATTATAATTACTGTGGATGCATCTTCATTGCTGTCTGACAGTGGAGTACATGAGTTTAGTTAAGTCCATCTTTATTTGTATAGCCCAATATCACAAATTTGCCTGATGGGGCTTCACAATCTGTGCAGCAATACAACATCCTCTATTTTTTTACCCTTGATTCGGATAAGGTTACCCCTTTTTTCTTAATCTTCAGATATCTTTTTTAGTGGTGGGAAAATTTTTGAATATGTTCGTTGGAGCTTTGAGGTGCAATCACAGCTGACACCAAATCAGCACTGTTGTAGCTTTATGTCCATATTTTTAATTAAGCATGAAAGGAAAGAGGCCTGCGGTGTGGAGCCAGGTTTATAGGTGGAGCAGTTATTCAGAGCATGGACAAAATCAGTCAAAAGAAGTTTCAATCCAGTCTTTGTTTTTGAAGAATTTTCTTCTCATAAATTAAAAATGAGACATATTCCCACACCTAGAATATGTTTGTCCTGTTATTGTCCACCTGCTGGGAACCCCTAACAGCTTCCCAGCTCTTCTAAATCTTCAGGAGAGATTTTTCAAGTTGAGAGACTTGATAAAATGCTTCTACTCCTAAGCCTAAAAGCAGGACCAAATACATGTATCCATCATAAGTGGAATTGTAGGTCAATTAGGACAGATTTCCTACTTTGAAACCTTTGATAAATACAGGCCCACCTTCACACTGCACTTGAACTACTCCCATGACTAAGAACATAATGTCCCCCCTCCAAGGCCCCAGTGTGCCTCATTATCCTCACTGCTGTAGGTCTCTTGAAGGAGAAGTACAACTAACTTCTTTCTGATTTATCATCTCTGCAACTACAGCTCTTTTCTATTTTCCTCTCCAGCTATAATGTTTAAAGACCCTCTCCTTAAACTCATATTATGAAGAGACAGAAGAAACACATACTGGACACATGATCATTTTAATAACTAATAACTAATGACATATTGCACTTTTTGACATTGGTCAGTATTTTAGGCTTAGATGCTTTCTTCAAAGCATTTTTTTTTTTCAAGCTAACCCCTTTTTGTTTTGTCCAGAAGAGCATGAAGTATGTTTTGTTTTTCTTTCATTTTGAAACAGAGCTCAACTGTAACAGCTGCCCAGCCGCCTTGGGCAACTAGAGTTGGACCGCTATCAACCATTTGTGAAGTCTGTTTCTCTCTTTTGGTCAACCACTTTTACTATGTCAAAAAGACAGCCTTCTGCCTGTGTGAATGAGAGGCGGCTGTCACATTGATTTAGCCATTTGGAAACGTTAATACAGGTGAAACAGAGTGTGGAATTAAAAGAGTCTGACCCATCAGAATCACAGAATAACCCACAACAGATACTGAGACAGCCACACTCAACCAGAAGAGAGGTATGTGGAGAATCAGAGGGCACAGAGGACACCACGCTTCAGAGTATGAACACAGCAAACAGAGTCTGCAGCCTTATTCATACATGACAGGTACATATGACAACTTGTCATAACCAGCCTGCTCCCCGGCTGTAAGGCAGACATTGAAGTTTAAAAGCTAGTGAGAAGTGCATTTACTACATGCTTGAAAGGATTTTATTTTTCTACCCTCTAATACACAATAGAGCAGTGGCGCCTTCAATACTGGACACGCAGCTTGTGACTGGGAGGTTACCAGTTTGATTTTGCAGCATAAATCTGTTTGGGGGAAGCTCAATGGTCAACAGAACATTCATGCTCAGGTCAAACTACCCTGGTTAAATAAAGGTTGAATAAGAAGAGAAAAGGGCTCTGCACACTTACACACTGTCTACACAGGTTTGTGGCTAAAGCAGCATGTCATCAGTGCATTGCGTTGTTTTGGGCTCCCCTGCGTTTTGGCAGTGCTCAGAACACAGTACACAATAAGTGTAGTTATGTGCCTAAAACTGAAGAAAATTACTTGCAAATGTGGTGAAACGTGAGCTGTTACACAGCCGGTGTGGCTATGTTGATTAAAATAGAAGTGTAGCTGTTCCATTAGACACGCATGAGACAGATGAAAAACACAGCTGATGTGCGTTCTGTGTAGACAGGGTGTTAGGTTCAATGCAAGGATTTAAGAATGAAGCCAAGCTCTCTAGAACTTCAATATAGGACACATGTTTGGGTCCAAATAGGGCACACCTGTGCTATTTCATGTAAGTCATAAGTCATTATAACATAGCCAAAGACATAAACACCCATAGCCAGACAAACAAGACGAACAAAAGCACATACAGCTTCAGAAACAGTAACAGACATTACTTAATAGAGGTTAAGGTTAAATGTTTTAAATCAGCCAGTGGGATAAGACATTCGAGTTTTAAAATCTTCTGCAATTTATTCCATTTATAAGGTGCAAAGTAGTGGAACACAGTCTTCCCAAGTTCAGTATTTATGCAAAGAGTAACTGGAGTTAAATAGTCCTAAGATGTGGTCTGGTGAGCAGTGGTTTTGATTTTTGCGAAGAGTAAATCAATAAAAAAGATAGTGAGGACAAGGCTACTTTTTCATGTAGTACATAGTGATGTGTACAGTATTTAACTCCTCTAATGAAATGCACAGTGATAAACTGCATCAAGCTGTTTAAAGGTAGAGCGAGCAGCGTGAGAATAAAACAGTAGTCAAACACAGACATGGTGGTTGACTGTACATTCATTTTCCTGTCCTCAAGACTAGACAAGGAAAATCCATCTCTGACAAACAACAAAAAACAGACGCACAAACTCACTCTTAACCTAATAATGCAGAAAATAACTGCAAAGAGGGAAGACAATTCTTTAAAACCTCAGAGGTGCAGGTTTATCAGTATGCTGCACTGCTTTGGCTTGTGTTTCCTCCGTGATGATGGCTGATGTATAAAAAGTATGCTCTCCTCTGTATATTTTTCAGGTGGCTGTGACAGGGGCACCCCCGGGGCAGGACCCATGAGGAGTCATAGAAGATGCTCACAGCCTGGGCGCTTCTGCTCTTCTTAGCCATGTGGGTGAGAAGCACCTCCGGTGGCCCGCTCTCCTTCAGAATAGGTAAATTGTACAACTAAATCTACAATCTTATAATGGTTAAAAGCTGCTTCCCACACATGTTGACCCTGGAAGTCTTCTTTCTTGTGAGTTTAGAGACGGTACAACTCTCACTTGCATAATACATGTATAAAAGGATTTTCTTTTTCATATTAATTGAAAAATCAGTGAATAAATTAATTGCGTTTCTTTTAATTATTGAGCTCGAGTTGAAATGAAATTACTAAGTTGAAATGTCAGCTCAAATTGATAGCTCACCAGAATTTCACAGCCTCTCAAATTGGCTGAAGAAATTTAATCAAAAGTGTTGAGAAATACTTATGTTTCCTCAGTCACACATGGCTTGAGGTATCAACAGGCTAAAAAATTCATGTGTGGATATGATAACGTCCTAATTGGCTGTGAAATACTCCCCAACCTAGACAAAAAAAAAAAAAAAAGATCCACATTTGCTCTATGCAGTGTTGCAGCGAGGAAGTCACGGAGAGGTCTGTGCAGAGAAGAGTTTTCATCTTAGGCTATAGCACAATACACCATAGACATTTTTACCACACAGCCAGTTTGGAGATTTTAACTGTGATTACAGTAACTGAAAATAGCCACAGAAGTTTCATAATGTACTGTACAGACTTTGCTGTGTATTCATTCACACACAGTGGTACAGCTTTGTCTGTGATTGAAGCCATAATTAGCTGAAAACAACCTGTTATATGTTACTAAATAGGGGTGTGCCATATCGTGGCATATGATCAAAAAAATTCATATCATGATAATGGCAATATTCTGACTTGTTTACGTAATGACGTCACACTGTGACACAGCAGCAACAACAAGCATGGCTGAAAGTAACAGTAACACAGCTACTGGCTCCACGGTAGAGGAGTTAGTTCCAAAATGGAGAGCGACTTCAGTAGTGTGGAAGTGGTTTGGTTACAAGGATCAGATGTATAACAAACCCCGGTAATAGTAAGAAGTGTGAGAAGACTTTAACAACCAAAGGGGGCAATACAATAAACTTATTTCACCACTTCAAGCAGAAGCACCTGGTTCAGTATGAAGGGAGCCAGAAATATTATAGAAGTAGAAGTATTTTGTCATATTGGCAAGAATATCATTATCGTAGAAATACTCTGAAATATGGTGATATTATTTTAGGGCCATATCGCCCACCACAATTACTAAACATGGAACAACAACCAAATGTTTTAAAAATGATGGATTTATATTGAAAGACTGTGTCTTGGATGTGAGTTCTCTGTGAGTCATTCTTTCCTTTTTTATTTAATTACCGTACCTGCTGTTATTTAATCCTACATTAAACAGAATTGGGATCACATACAGTATATGACAACACTTTTTTGTTGTCCAATAGAGTCCAATAGATCAGTGTCACTGGTCTGTTTGCTGCAACTCCGTGAATACCATAACCCAAATCTTAACCTAACGCCAGCACTAACCGTAATTTGACCTTTTTTAAACCATAATGGCTCTAACCCACATGTGGAGTTTTTACTCACTATTGTGAATGTTACCTGAAACCCACATTTGAATGACATATTATAGCCCCTCGATTATAAGTTCCGCATTACCACTTAACTATTTTAAATACAGTAATTTCCAGCTCAGTCAGTGACTGTGTTACGCCAGCTACAGTCCAAATAAAAGCTCAAAGCGCAAAAGTTGAGCGGAACTTACTGTGATATTCTGGTTCTGGAAATAGTGATCGGCGGACCAAGACTTTGTATGTGAGAGGGCATGGTTCAAAAGTCTCATAACCTGCCAGAGTGTGTTGGTAACCATCGGGAGTTGTTCCTTCTTGTTATTATTCTCCTACAGTCAGCAGGTCTCTGACACCCTGTCACCAGCTCCCTGTCTACCAAAAGTTTGACTGACTGTCTCTTTATGTATGTATAGATCTTGTATTAGGTGTGTGTGTGTGTGTGTGTGTGTGTATTTAATTATTTATATATATACTGTATATAAAAACAGATATGGACGTAGAGCCAAAGAAGGACATTGAGAATGAGATTGATTGTACAGCTCACAGTCTGTGCTCCCATCGTGCTCTCTCAGTGGCTGCCTTTAAATTTATACTGTAGCATGGTTGTCAACTTTCAGGAACAGCCCAGAATAAGATTTGTTTTCAGGGTAGAAGGGTGGAAGTCAATAAAACAAAAGCCCTACACAAATCCCCACGTGGTTATTGTAAGACTATTAGCCATGAATTAAAAATGTTTGAGCAGAAGTGCAGTTTTAATTGCAGAAAATAAGAAGGCTAAAACTACTGGTAACAAATATTTTTTTCTTTGTCGTTTCTGGTGTCATGTATTTAGTTTTTAACATAATAAAAAAAAACACAGTACATATTTTCTGAAATGAGTTCCAGTAATGATGAAAACATTGTTTAGTTTAACTGAGAGAAAGTCTTACAAACTCATGAGTGACTTTCCATCCTTCTCCCTTTACTTCTCCAATTGTGTGAAAGAAATTATCCTTTTTTATCTTCAAGTATTTTGAAACTTGACAAAATTGAGTCGGCTCAACTGTCGTCTTTGAACATTATGAACATTTCTTATTTTTGAACAAGACGTTTTTTGTCATCACAAATTTTCTCTTCTGTCTGCTCCCCGTCTCACATCTCTGACAATTTTTATTTGGTCGTTTGGTGTGTGATGCCCCAAACCATTTTCTATACTTTGAAAACAACATGACTTCAGAGTTAACTGCATCAACACAACCGAGAACAAATTATTTCTTTGTGAATATTGTTCGACAAATGACTCGCATGTCTTTGCTTTCTCTCTGCATTCTTTGCCACCCTCCACCTGACTGCACAGATGCGCCTCCACTGCGATGATAGTTTATGTTTCTCTCAGTCATGTTGCATCGTTGATGGATAATTAGGTGGCTGCCCTGTTTTTCCCTTTCTTCTAATGTCATCTGTGCACAGCACCAGTCTCTTTGCCAGTGTACTGTCAGTATGTGTTTGTGTGCTCTGCCTCTGTGTCTGTGTGTGTGTGTGTGTGTTTATACACAGTACAAGGCACGAACATGCACAAGCACAGACACACGCATTCACATTTCGAAGCACACCGAGGCATGCAAACAAACACATACCCCCAAACACCACCACAAACTCCCTGCCATTTGCGCTCCAGGAGATGGTATTTAACATGGCTGTCCCTCGAGTCCTGCCTGGCTGGCATAATGTCACTGTCTGGCCTTCTCTCAATGTATCAGGGCCAAAAACAACCTCCCACCCCTGCCACATTCCCCGCCAGGACCAGCCAGCAGCCAGCAGCCAGCAGCAAGCTCAGTGTAGGTGAACTGAGGAACTTCTCTTTGTCTCTGCTGTGTTGTTGGCAAATCCAGTGGATAAATTGGACATTTGTTTGCAAATTAGATTGGCCAGATGACGGTATGTACAGTAGGTCTACATGCCATCTGATGGACCTTATGATTGGGATGACTTTTATGACATTTTGTCATAATGACAATGAAAGATGAATTAAAGTGATATTGACATTAGAAAGTTTGCATTGCCTCTAATAAGGAACACAGCACAGACAAGTGAATTACCAACCAAACATGAATAGCATATTAATATTTGTAGACTATTTGTCTAAGAGAAAACAAATATGAAAAGTTCAATACGGTACATTAGGACACATCAATTCACAAAATACTAAAATGTTGAGAAGACCTTGTTATTAATTCAGACATGGGACTACATAAGTAAAACATTTAAACCAGAAGAGACACTACACAAGAGTACATGAAAATCCTTGTTCACAACCATATGGTGCAGCTTGTTGTTGTGGGTGGTATTCCCTCATTAGTTAAGTGAAGGAGCGTCTGCTGTCTAATTTCATCCAGCCAATAAGCTGCTGCTTATGTTAATTTAGAGAAATCATCTTCCACATATACACACATAATCACTACTATAAGCTGATGTCTGTCTTTGTTAATACAAGGAGGGAAAATCAGTAAAATTTTAAAAAAAAATAGTCCAGCAAACTACAGATCCTTCATTAGTGCTGCATTCAAAGTGGCATATTATTGTAATCTTTATTACTGCTGCATTAACCTGTAAGCAGAATTTTATTGCCGTCAAAGTGGAGCTAATTTCAACAGATTTATGTACTGTTGAGTATTTTAATTTATAACTGCTTCATACTTTAAAAATTGATCTTATGTTTTACATGTAAAGTCTTGAAAACAAACTAAAGCCCCTGTTGAATTAATTTTACGCAAACAATAGAAGAGCACATCAATGGTCTGAAATGATAAAGTTTTACATTTTTTCAAGCACTATATTGTTACATTTCAGTGCCTCCTTAGCATCGACAACAGCTTAAGCTGACAGTAGAGATGAGGATGTGGCACAGAAATTTAAAATAAGTGAAGTGAGTGTTTGTATTCATCAGTGTAGCTCTTGACAGACAGGTAGAGGATGTATCTCTTGTTTATTAAAAACTCCAGACAGGCGCTCACATCAGGTTTTTCTTATCGCTCTGAAGCCCACAGAATGTTTCCTTGCATTGGTCTTCACCACAGGGAACACAAAATTTTGCTGTTGGCACCCACTGGGTGTCGGCTCACTGAAGTGCTGTGAAATTCCCTCAGCAGATATCCTTTATCCTAACCTTAAATGTGCTCTCTGTTGTACCGGAAAGAATTAGGCTTTGGATTTAATATTTACAATGTGTGGCCCCCTTTTAACCAGAGATCAGGATTAATATTAATTGTCATAGAAATTTGCTGGAATATTTACAACACCAACACAACACATGAAGCATAAATTAATTCATATTGGCTTTCATAGAGTGACAACACAAGCTCTGCTCCAGGACATAGGACAGCTGGGCACATGCCACATAAACATTAAAGATAGATATTCTGTAATCTTAAAAAAAAAAAAAAAAAGGGGGAATATTTATATATGGATAAATCAATGTCTGTTTCAACTGTGTGCATGTTATTCTACTATTAAATCCATCCATATGTAGTTTGCTCCATTGATTAATGGATCTAATTTTAAGGCATGTACAAATTTATGCAAAAGGCTGCAGGGGAATGTATTTAAAAAAACAACAGTTTTACTGCCAGTGACATTTCTTCAACAACAAAACAAAACACTTTTCTTATTATTAGGACAACAGGGATATCTTGAGAGCCAGGCTGTCGGTGTTTGTTCTTTTTATTTGCCCATTTATTCATGGGGTTTTTTTTTTTAGCTTTAGCTTTAGGGTCACAGTGACAACAGGATGGGCAGGCCAGCCCATCCATTATTTTCCCCAGCAACTTCCTTCAGCTCTCTGATCTGAGCGATTCCCCAAGAGCTCATAGGCCAGCTGGGAGATGTAATCCCTCCAGCATGTCCTGGGTCTGCCCCATGGTCTCCTCCCAGTTGTACACCTCCAGAGGGAGATGCCCAGGGACATCCTTAACAGATGCCTGAACCTCGTCAACTTGCTCTTTGCAATGTGAAGAAGCAATTTTCGCAGTCATCCCAAATTGCTACACCAGCCGTATAGAGATATACTTGTTTTATTTTTTGTTTTTTTTAAAAATCTCTTTCTTGAAGTCACTCCCCAAATCTTGTGACATTAGATAGAGTAGATAGAGGATAAAGCTTGCTTTACTACAGATGGTCCCATCTCTCACATGTATGCTCCATCAACTTTAGTAAAAAAAAAGGACTGTTCAGTTTCTTGTGTCGACTGTAAAGGTCGTTAAATCTCCTCTGACACAATGATACATTAATCTTACATTTACTGCTACACAGTATCACATGGTCATAGCAACCTGAGCCACATGATTTGGTCTTTGTGTGATGTGATGTTCACATTTATCTTGTGGCCTTGTGATTTTGTCTGCATATAATAGAAATGCCTTGTACAATCCTGGCATTTAAACTTTCATCAGATTTCCCACACATCTAAGTACGCTTAGAAATGTCAGCAGACATATTAAAATTGCTCGATTTTCGAGTGTGGTGTTTGTATTATTATCCGTCAATGCGATGCACAGCCGAGAAAAAGTCCCTGCTAACAGCTGTCAAAAGATCCTCATGTAATGGCTTCTCTACCAGCTTAGAAAGGAAATATAATGTAAGATAGTCTTGGTTGAACATTTTATTAGTTTTTAAATGTAAAATTGGCAGTACAATAGCGTTTCAGTGTCACCATTTCATTGACATCCATTGGTACATATATATAATTTCTGTCAGTACCAAAGGGTACATTGATTTTTTTGGTACATTGATTGTTCCTTTATTTTCTTTCACACTATGTCAAATTAGGATACTGTCAACATTAAAATGTACTGTATCATTCAAAGTGTATGGTGTATAATCTATAATAACTATTAATAATAATATATTATAATAATAATATATAATTGCTCCTTTGGAGAAAACAGCTGGATTTTGGTAGTCAGCATTATTTGAAATGTCAGATAACAGCATGTTGGTGCGTGTTAATTAATTATGTACCTAATGAAGTTTGCATTAGTCCAGGCAGGACACACATCAGCTGACAATCAACTGATTTATGTAAATAATCTCCAATCAAGTTTGAGACCTCACGCTTCTTAATGACATTCTTACTCAAAATAAAACTTCAGCCTGTTGTATTATAACTAACTACTGGGACATACACGTTGTATGAAACCTGCCACTGTACCCACAAACACCGCAAGAGGTGCTGCCCGAGGCTGGTTAAACACAAAACTCTCAGATTTCTTTACATTATGCTATAAATCACTTGCAGAGCATCCTGGAGTGCTGAGGGAGCAGCAACCATACTAGCTCCACAGGAAAAAGTCAGACAAATCTTTCCTTGCTTCTTTGCTCCCTTTTTTCACACTCAGTGGGAGAACATGATTGAGGATTCTCGATGGACTAAACTCAATTGGCTCCACTTTCACAGCAGCAAAAGCTGTGCCTGCACCATCTTTACCCGGCCTCTCAAGACTGACATGACTGGAGCTGTTAGTCAGGGTGGTTTGCAGTTTGTGTTGAGATAGATGTAAAGAAGGAAAACTGTGGTGAGCCTGATTCTCACTGGAGAGAAGCCTTGTTCAGTAAATACACTAGCACATGCATACATTTCCTTTGTGTCTTTATCTTGTAAGCACAGGGGAAGTCCCTGGATAGTGAAATGATAACAGCACATGCCTCATAACAGCAATGTCCCCGCAGGTTCGATTCCAGCTGGCTACCTTTGTTGCATGTCTTACCCCTCTCTCTCTCTGCTTGATTACTGTCTGCCTCAACTCTGTTGCTTTTTTGGGTGACAAACGCATACAGGTATGCTGTACATCTGGGGGTCACGACCACTTCAAGGGCTCTCAATACAAATCTGAAGGATCACCAAATGAAAGCAAAGGAAAAAAGTACCTCTGTTACACAAAATTATGATGTTTTCTGACTTCCTAATTCTTATTTTAGATTAAGCTATGGCAAAGGAAAGCAGGAAAGGCTACTTCCTGGATTGGCATTGAACGCACTGTATGCATTGGACATACATCACGTGCCTCAAGATTGTCTAATAGCAACACAGTTTCTGGGGAAACTAGGCTGGTGTGTGTGTGTGTGCACATGTGAGTGTTTGTTTATATGTGTGCGCACACATGTGCCGTATGTGTGCCCAGGCCCCTTAGGGCATGCAGGGTGGATCAGTGAAATTGAAGCCCACAGGTAGAGTCTAATACTATAATTAGCCCTGCTGAGATAATGCCCACAAGTCAGCAGCACCACACTGTCAGTTCCCCTCGGTTCAGCCCCATCCACACTCACAGTGACTTATTAAGACTGGCTGGTAGACCCACCACAGATGAGTCATTGTGCCCTTGCCTCCAGTAAGGTTCATTCTGCTCTCATACTCTCTGACTTCAGTTGGCATCTATGAACTCATTTAACTTACTGTTGCTGGAAGAGCACAGAAGATGGCATGTTGGGAGGGAAGGAGAGTAAATAACTGTGAGGGAAGTATCCTGCGATGCTTTGAAATATCCTTCGAATTGTGGCAAAGCCCTTCGTTCCTTGATAGTGAAACTTTGACGTTTCGTAAAGCGAAGACTGATGTCCAGCTGTGGAGCCATATGAGGAGACTTCATGATTAATCTCCCAGCTTTTTAATTACTCAGCCATGAGCTGTGCGAGTCATTAGGTTAATGACACTCAGACATGTGTACTCAGAGACCTGAAGCTACAGGGCACATCTGAGCTAAACCCCTTTTTAGGTGACCACCTGTTACAAGAGCCAACTGCTCAGTTCTCTCTTTTAAAGTCAGTGAAGGTAGGGGGTACATAACAGAAAGGAAATGGAGATTAATTATGAAACAGTGTGTTCACCTGGAGGCAACAGCGTTCTTTGTTACAGGATATGTTTCCTCAAAAATCTGTCACCTAATTAGAACATTCATTTGTTCAGGGTTCTTTGGGAGGAAAAAGTGTTTTTAGATTAGAATGGAGCGCATGCACACGCAAAGATAGATCTCAACCTAAGGCATCGACTAAAAGATGGAGAGTTTATGATTAATCTCTAAGGTTTTAATTACCAGGGCAGGTGCTGGGACCAATTGTTTAGTTAACCCATTAAGACCGGATGCAATGGCAAATATGAGTTATGTTATGCAATTATGCACGCTACTTTGCTCCTGAGCTTACCACATAAATTATTCAGGAAATCTGATGAAGTCACAGGCACAGACCTGTATAGTGTGTGTGTGTGTGTGTGTGTGTGTGTGTGTGTGTGTGTGTGTACTTAGTTTCAATCACAAATCCCAACTCACACACACACACACACATACACAACACACTCTCCTGAATTAATGTATCCTCAGTGGCGTTGATAGACAAATTCAAATGAATGTTTGCCTATTTGCCCATGTGTATGTTCACATATATACATAGAAATGCCTCCCTTATCCTCAGCCACACACATGAAAACATTGGTACTTAAATTATTAACAAACTAATTACAAGCTGCAGGGATTGCTGATGTGTTTTCGAGATTGCCACATGCTGAGATGGAAGGCATGGGCTTAGTTCATATAGAATAGTGAGCGTGAGAACATGAACAGTATTACTGTATACATTACTGTAGCATGGTGGTGCAGAATGGAGGTCATAACCAGGGCATTGTACAGCAGAGTCATGGCTAAAGTTTAAATAGAAAAGAGGTAAATGCTCATAAAATAAAGTAAATGTGTGTAGATGTCACATTATAGTAGCATATTAGCCTATAGCCTGTGGATAATCCATTAAATCTTAGTGGTGGCTGCGGATGAATCCTGAATGGTTGGAGTAATGTGATATGGAAGGTAAATAAGAGCATTAACTCCTGTTGCACATTTAAACACCACCAAATGTTATTTTGATTATCAGTTAGAGCCGCAATAACAATCGTTTGCATGTATAGTAAACAGAAGCCGTGACTGCAGTTTAGTATAAGACCAGCGATAAAAACGAAAAAGTTACAATATGCGGTGTAGACTGTGTCAGGGTTGTGCTGAATGTGTTTACCTAATGTCTAAACAGAACAAAACTCACATGGCTCTCCTCTCCACTGGATCCATCTGGAACAAAACCTTGATATGTCGGCCTATAAAACCAAAAACGGACCAGCTGTCTCTTCTCAAGATCTCTTCTATCCACTGCTAGCCTACTTCTTACAAAGATCCCTGAATAATTTTCAAGGTGTGTCTACTGCTTACTGCTTTGCAGATGATATCCACTCATTCAACTGTGAAAAATCTAAACCGTATCAAGGATTTGATAGTAAAACAAGTCTTGAAACTCACTACAGAACTTAATGATTTTGCCCCGGACAGCCTATCTTATCCCTAAGATGAAGGAAATCAGTGGCTCTCTTTCATTATCGTTTGACCCACTTGACCAGTATGTCAGCATGTTTGTCAGTATGTTTGTTTCATGTCTGTTTTTCCAGATGAGGAACACTGCTATCACATTTTATCTGTACCTGAGATGGACATGATCACATTTATTTCATCTTCACTTAGATGATGCTAAGTCCGTTTTCACTTGACATTCCCTAGACGGCTTACAAGTGGACCAGGATGTTGCTGCTAGGCCACATCCTTTTTATTCTCGCTCCCTGTGAAATTCAGAATCCAACCAGAGATTCCAGATTTCTGATTACTTTTAGAGACTGCGTGATCAGGCCCCTACCTACATCAGTCAGTAATAGTTCTGTTTCCGCTGCACGTAGAGTGCCTAATCTACAATAACTGGCACTTAATACTTTGCTCTGCATTTCATACAGGAATAAAGGACGCTTTACCTCTGTTTATTTTTATTCATCCCACATTTGCACCTTACGGCGCTGCATCTCCCAGACAAGGACATCAATTTCCTCTTAGCAGCGGCTGTTTTCGTGCAGCAGATCTTGACTCTTCTCATCCATTACAGTGGGTGCATTGTGGAGAGAGCGTTGCTTTTAAGGAGAATTAGAGGAGGTGATTTGATTAGTCATGATTGATGCCAGCCAAACACTTATTGTAATTTATTCCCCCTGTTCTAAACCACTTTACACCTGCACATGTGCACCGCTGCTATGCTAACGCCTTTGGTCACAAAATGACTAAATATATGTTTCCCACGGCCAGCTGTGCAAGCTCCACAAACTTGTGCCAGTGCTTGCGCTTATGCCTTGACTCATGAAAATATAGCTATAAATGCTGAAAATGTTCTCTTCTTTTGCTCCTGTGGAGAGCTATTATCTCCTGGCAGCTAGCGGGGAAAAACAGCTTTTGTTGACTGGGTTTTGATTAGAGCAGAAAAACACAACATCAATGCCAGGTACACACACATGCATTTGCCAGCTCATGCATATACAGTATGTAAGTATCAACAGGGCCTTTCTCTGTGGCTCTCTCCGTCTGGATTTTTTTTAAATATATATTTTTGGGGCATTTTTTTAAGTCTTTATTACAGCGACAGTAGAGAGTAGACAGGAAACAAAGGGGAGAGAGAGACTAGGAGGTGATATGCAACAAGGGGCCGCTGCCGGGATCAATCCGCGGACATTGCGGTTACGTGGTATGTGTCTTAACCAGTGGGCTGCAGGGGTGCACCCTGTCTGGATATTTATTAACTGTGTTGCCAATAAACTTAACTACAGTAATGTCTACTGTAGACAATTAGACAACATATGTGTGAGATAGATAGTGGAAAACAGTGATTTTACTGTGTGTGTGTGGAAAGACAGTCACATCATCACACAGTCAAAAGCAACTGAACCATGACGGTTTTTAAATGTTTTATTTAATTAATTTAATTACATTGCCGTTTCACAGCCACTCACAATAAATAACCAAGTTTGAAGCAAATGTTTTTTTTGACTGTGCTTAAATCTGACATCTACAATATGTAATGACATCTATAAAATGGGAAATAATGATAGTACTCTACCTAATATTTAGGGCAGGGTAATGCTCAGAGATGATTGTGACAGGATGGCGGGATGATTGTGTGTGACTGTGATGATAATTTTGTGTCAAAATTAGTCAGAATAGTAATAACTCAGAACAAAAGGTCAGAGATGTCTTTAAATCTGTCGTGACTGCCCATCGTACCTTGCAGTTGGCACGTTTTGAAGGTTCAGCGGCTGGCAGGTTCATACATAAATGCAGGCGCACACACACACACACACACACACACACACAGCCAAGACCATATCTTTTTCTCTGTCCTTCTCCCAGCACTGTTAGCTGGGGGTAAAGAAGATCACAAATGGCTGCCATTACAAAGAACTGTCCCTGTCCAATTCATTCGAGATAAGAAGCTTTGTACACACACACACGCACACACACACACACACACACACACACAATTGCAGCACATGTACACTTTGTCCTTCAGCACCAGATAGAAGCAAGGCAGAGAAGCATGTACAGGTCTATAGGTCAAATTGATGATAGCCATGCTGAAGCTAATGGACGTGGGCTTGGATCATCACAGTTGCATTGTATGGGATTTGCTCTATTACAGCAGAAAACACCAGTAATGGCTGAGATTAGAACACTGATGACATCTAGTCGGTGCTATAGCCAGGCAGTTTCATTGACCTATCATAGCAACTGTTTTTTCTCTGTCTCACTTTAGTCTGTGTGGGCTGTGAGATGGTGCAGCAGGGGGTTTCTATTCCTTCCTTATGAAGAGTAAATCCTTTTTTCCCCCCGTTTTTTATATTGTATTTTTTTAAATTGTTTTCCCTTTTTTCTCCCAATTTGGAATGGCCTATTCCTCTCCTGCTGTGGTCCTTGTCACTGTTGGCCTGCAGAGGGTTAAGACAGTCAAGTATCTCCTGCAGTGAAGCCACCAGCTGCAGCTTTCCACCTGACAGCGTGGAGCTTCAGTGAGGTTCATGTTATCCCTCGGGGGCCGATCTCCCTCCATACAGGAGCTCTGACCAACTAGCAGAAATCGCCAGAGCAACAACAAGGACATAATCCCTCTCTGGCTCTATGCAGTGGTGGCCGAGTGTTTTAATCCCCAGTCCACCTGGGTTTCCTGTGCAGTATAAATGTGTTATGGGTCAGTGTCCAATACTTGCTGGCACTGTTGTCACAATACTTTGAAAAGTATTAATCCTTGATACCCTCTTCAATTCCACATTAGGTGGACGGATGGAGATCTTTTTAAAAAGAAGACTGAGAAGGAAAAACATAATAATATAAAGACAAATAGATTCTTCTTGAGGTCGCAAATTTTCAAAAAGGGCCATTGTTTAAATGTAGCTGAGGTTCAGGCAAGTTTAGAGCTTCAGAAATTGGTGTTGGCCTCAAAAACATGACAACACAGAATAGCAGACCAGTCTACTGGGGCATCTTGTTTACTGTAATGTTGAAAACCACCACTAACCTCTCAAAAGTCTTTACAGGAGTCAGTCTGTCACTCACTCTGGTCTAAAGTTGGATAAAGGAAGTCTTATCTGTTGTGTTAGAACCTTTTATGGTAGCTTGCTGTCAAAACAAAGCACATATAATATGGATGCAATCAATACTGCACGTTAAATATTGGAACCTTTTTCTTTTTTAATCAGAAAATCAATATTTTTTTAAAATGCTATTCGCTGACTTTAAAAATAAGCAAATTGATCACTAAGAAAACATGCACCTTACAGCGTATTACAGCGTAATATATCCAGGTGGTGAATTTGCACACTGATTTGCTTCCTGTGCCCTGGTGTCAAATGCCTTTCTTATTTCATCCATCCATGTTATACTTGCATGAGCAAATTATACACACACACACACACACACACATGCACATATGGAGACCTCTCTTCCACGGCAGATATACACACTTCTCCCTTGACAGCCCATTCTGCCAGTTCCTCTCCATTATGCCACATCTTTGATCACAGCTCACAGTGAAGAGTTTGGCGAGTCCTCAGAGCCCCCCTCCCCAGCTGTTGCCAGGCCCTCTGCCATTACAATCAGTTGGCACAGCCATCGGCAGCTGTCACCCTTGCCTTGAGCACCACCTCTGGCTTCACAGATGCCTCATGTGTGTACATATGTGTGTTTGTGCATCTACCTGTGACTGTGTGTTAACATGTTTATGTGCACTCACCTGCCACACATGCCTCCACGCCTGCTGTTTTATTTGAAATTCATTGCCATGTGTTAATGGGTAATTTACCAGGCCCCTCTCCAGGAGGCAAGGGACGGCTACTAGCCTAATGGCTAACTAACCCTGGGAGGGACTTGTAGTTGGCTTGTTCCCAACTCCAGGTAGTCTTCACACCTAGATATGTGTCTGGTTGTGAGAGCACAGGCAATGCCAGAGCTCGCCAGTCACAATGTGGTCACAGTTCTCTGTTATTTACTTGTGATGTATTTCATTGTTGTTTATTGCAGTGATTCCACTCATGCAGGTTGGACTGATCAGTGAGATGGAGGGACAGAAGCCAGGCACGACTTTCTTTAAGGCAACACATTTTTTCTCCAAACCAACCATCCTTTCCTTTCATGTGTGTGGTGTGAATGGCCCTCAGTTATCAGTGCTTCTGTGAATGTTGCCTAGTTACAACATTCAGGTCAGTTTAGTATTTATATTGTACATTTATAAGAAAAAGCACACATTTAAAGCATGTTCGGGCAAACGAAGGAAAGTTAGATGACTGAAGTCTCATCTTAAAAAAAAGAACAATTGAATCTGAAGGAAGGTGAGAGTAAAGGAAAGATTGAGATATGGAAACTAAAAAGGCAATAAAAAAAACAGTGGAGGCTGGTTTTAAAACAGCATCAACGTTAAACATCACAAGAGCAAAGAAAACATGAATGAGGCCCTAGATGGTTGGAAATAAAAACATTGGGCCTCATGCAAGAACCACTCAAACAGATTCATCTTTAAGATGCACGTACCAGTGATCTAAGAACATTTGTGGCATCCATCAATTTTCTGTGCTTAGAATTTTCTCTAAGGTACAAACAAAATTTGTGGTCCAGACCGGTCGTACGAGTCTGGAACAGATAGTCTCTGCCTTTCTTCACATGGGAGAAACACTTGTTTGACTTACAATTATAATCCTGATCTGAATTAATTTGGAGTTTTAACATGGAGCCTTATGTGGCAATTTTAGGGGCATTGACTATGCTAATAATCACATATCACGAACGCACACCTCCTCATGAACAGGTGGCATTGAATCCGACTTGGAACACTTGTATGAGCAAACCTCACAGAAAAAAGTAAGAGCATTTTAGAATAAAAACATGAAAATGTTCTTGCATGAGGCCCAATGTTTTTGTTTTTTTTTATAAACCAGAAAATGAGGATTCGTGAAGCAAAATATATTTCTCAGTATATTCTTACGCTGAAAACAGTCTGACGTTAAGTATTCAAGTGCAGCATTCATTCAACATTCATTCTAATATTTGTCTATGTTTTATTTTTTTAGTCCTCCAGGGCATGTATTTTAGGATAAAACCACATGAACACTGAAAATGGGCCAAAAGCTTGGAAGCATTAGTTAGAAAAGATGGTGTAACAGTACAGAAGAAAACGCTCCTAGATTTGCAGCTTTTAAATGGACCATGGCATATTACTTTGAGTCATTACATAAGCCTGCTATCATACACCCAATGAGGGAAGAAGTGCAAGAGTATAAGGGGAGGGAGGAAGCTCAGACCAGTGAACAGCGGGGGATCAGATGGATAAAGGCACAGGTAGTAGAGAAATGACAAATTTCATGGCAGGACATTATGGACGCCGTTGATAAGATAAGCGCAGACACAATTAAACACACACACACGACTGGTAGTCTAGGGCATTGTGGCAATCTATTAACTGTGTACAGACAGGTAGACTATTTTCACTGTGCAGCCAACTGTGTTATTAACTCGCTCAGCACTGAATCAATTGACAGGTCTCCGTGTGTCAGTGTATGTGTTAGTGTGTGTTTTCTCCTTTCCGCTTTCGCCTCTCTGGTCTCCATCACCGGCTCCCTGACTGTTCAGGGTCAGTGGATGATTGTCCCTCTTGTATTTCTCCTATCTCCTTACCGCAGATTACACAGACTGCAGTCCTGTAGGGAAGCGCTGTGGATTACCGTCCCACACCCGCTCACCTGTGTCCTGTCTTGTCCTGTCCCCGGATCCCTCACCTTATCAGCCGCACACACACTCCAGCAGGGACTCCCATGTGGATACTCCACCCACTGGTCCTATTAGATCCCCAATAACAAAAGCATATTGCCCTTTTTTGTTTGCTGCTTGCACACACTGAGAGGTATATACACACACCCACTCACAAACAGACGGCGTGTGCAGCATGAGGTTTAAACACATAGTGCTTACCCTGGCAGATCCCTCGGGGTCTACCCGTTACATTATTAACCCTCCTTTTCAGTTCACCGGGGAAACCTCTATAGTCTGCTGCCTGCCTTATAACATTCCACATCTATTTAACATCCAGGGCTCATTTATGGAGCGCTGTGGCTGTATGTGTGTGTGTGAACAATCGAGAGGTGCCGCGGTGGCGTTCGGTCGCCTCCTGGGCCCCAACTAGCCATCTGGATCCCTAGCGCTGTTTAGGTGCTGGTATAATGAGGCCGAAGTGGCCCTGTTTTGGAGCACCAGCTAGTAGAAACAGCTAGAGAGGGACAGAAACATCTCCTATGGGATACTGTGGCTATAGGGGAGGGCATGAGCTGGCTGGCTCCCTGGTGGTGCAGTAGCGGCTGTGAGAGGATGATGACGACGCTCATGTATGCAGGCACAGACCAATAAGATGTAACTGAGCCCATAGTTGCTCTCCCTGGGGCTTTATTAGGCTAGGCTATGGGAACTTTGGATGCCCTTGGATATATCCTGCCCCTGCTCAACACCCCAGCACTCACAAATGACACGTCCTCCCCCTGGACAGCTCTCCATGCCTTTTGTCTATATAGTGTCTCCCTGTTCTCATCCTCCTCCTTATCTTTGTAGTCTTTTCAAACGTACTTGAGGTCTCTTGAGGAGGGCGTAATTTCCCTGAAGACCAGTTTGAATCTCTCACACCATCTTGTTCACTGTAGAGATAAATGCCTCCACACCAGTATCTATCGTTCTTTGTTACCACTTTGTCAGCGTGAGACAAAATCTCAATCCAATCTAACTAATACCTCTTAATACCGAATATAGATTTATTCTTTAATTTATGCTTCACTCCCCTCTAATTTCTGTAGTTTTCTGTTATTTTCTTTTGGATGGAATTTTAGTTTATTGATGCTGTATGATGTCTGTAATTAATATCTACTGTGACTCTATGAAAATTTGTATTCTATACACAACATCCTAATGCCGATGAGAGTGAGGCCTCTTCCCAATCTTTCTTTGGAAGGTCTTTAAATGTTGTGAACAATATCCGTCCCCTTGTCATCCAAGAACTTTCACTTACAATACATGTTGGTCGGATTAGATTAGGAGCGAAGGATGGCCATGAAGCAAACTGTTTGTTTTTTTTGTTTTGTTTTGTTTTGTCTCCTTGAACAAATGTGTAAAAGGCAAACGTGAGCCAGAAAGGGAGAAAGGGAGAGGAGAAGAGAAATATGACTGTGAGTATCAGGGGATATCCACAACATATCAGAGCTGATACTATTGAAGGGCCTAAGGAGCTTTGGTTTTGTCTCCTCAGGTGATGGATACTCACAGAGTCCATGACTTTAGCTGTGTCCCTGCCTGCCCTGTTGAAATGGTGATAAAAAAGTCGATATGTCATGTGCAGCGGCCATCGCTCAGAGCGTGAGCATATGAGTACATGCCAATGTGTAAGAGAGAGGAAGAAATAAAGAGGAAGAGAATGAGGCAAAGCGGGAGAGGGAGAGAGGGATGAGTGATTGAAAGCAAGGTTACTAATGTCCTTTTCATGCAGTGGATTATTCTGTAGCGTTGCCCTAAAGCGACAGGATGAGCATCGGCCCCCTCGAGGCTGAACGTCTGTCCATCTCCCCAGACTGTCACATCAAAGGCTGTCACAGATACAAGAGACGGCTACAGTATATGGTAATAACGGATAACAGGAGAGTGGTCCAGTATCGCCATCTTCTTTCCCTTTGACACTTTTGATTCAGCAGCGGTTGTGTTTGGAAGCGCATCAGCATCAAATCTGCAAATTCTATAGACCAGCATCCCTCTCCTCTCACAGACCATTCATGGCGTTTAAAATTTTAAATACTGTTTCCGAAAAAACAGTATTTCAAATTTTAAACAAAATCGGGCCAACAGTGTCTAAGATATTTCATTTGAGTTCAAATGTACTTTTAACTTTACTTTACTGGTACAGGATGATGCAGCAAAGAGCGAAGATGCGTCATCTATCCATAATGGATGACATCAAGTACAAAGCAGAGGGACAGACATCCGCAGCCTCCTCTATAGCATAGACTGTAACATAATATATCACAGATGATAGTCTTTTATGACTCACTCACTCTTAGCCGTAAATACGCTGCTATCAGAATATTCAGTTTGAGCAGCTGTTTACCTTAATGAATAGGGTAAACAGCTGTTTACATAGTGGTGAGCAAATTGAATCTTTGTGGCACCGGTTTTATTATCAATCATTTATTGTCCACAAGCTCACCAACAAATTCATCAACATCGCACAAGACTTGAATCTGCAATGACTTGTGTAGGAATGAGGTTTTTTCTGAGGTCTGTCTATTAAAACGTTATAAAATAAATTCTCCCATCATCTTCCTGCACGTTACTGTTTTTGGTCAGAAGCCTGTTTGTTTTAGTATGTTTCTGAAGTTATATCAACTGTTAAATGCCGTAACAGTACGTATACTGTGGGATGTTACCTCAGGCTATGGACAGTTTCTATCAGTAGATCCCATGAGGTGACAAGCATTTACTTCCTTTCCTTCACTAGCTGGGGTTGTTTAAAAGAGACTTTTTTTCTTTCAACATTGCTCTGTTCTTTTTTTCCTTACCCCCCACCCCTCCCTTTTTCCACTCATCAAACCGTCTGCTGGTCTCTGTTGACCTTCCAGACAATTACATGCCAGTGGCTCTATCTGTAGGCTAGGCCTGTTGAGGGAGATAGGCTGACTGACAGGTAATGACACCCATTGAGAGCTTGAATTCCCTGTGGACTCACTGCCTGCTTGCCTGCCAGCCTGCCTGCCTGTCTCCCATCCCTCCGGTCCAGAAATTGAAGTAAAACCCGCCACATTGTCGTTGTTTTCGTCATAATAACCATCCTACTCCTCCTCATCACCATCGTCATCGTCACGATTATTCTTGTGCCAAAGATATCACACTCCTGCAGTGTGTCACCCATCTTACTTTCTTTCTCTGTCACTATCTGCCAGTCTGTTGCTCGTTGCAACAGGTCTGCCCAGGGTTTTTCCTCTGTCACCATCTCTCCCTGTCACTTTCTCCTTCTTTTCATCATTTCTTTCAGTCTCTCCCTTTAGATGTCATTCTACCCCCTGTGTCTGTCACGCTTGACTCTCAGACTCAGTCCAAACTATCATTCATTTTCACTCATTTAGACTGAAACACAGAACTTTAAGCATTTATTTAGAGCTTTCCTTCTCCCAGCCCTTTAATTTTAGGCAGAAAGGACTTTAATTCCTCTTGCGGCACCAAGACTGAGAAGGGGGTGGTTTTAAAGGAGTAGAACGCCTATGTGAATGTATGAGTGTGTGTGTGTGTGTGTGTGTGTGTGTGTGTGAGAGAGAGAGAGAGAGAGAGAGAGAGACGCGGAAGGATGTTGTGTCATAATTCATTGAAGTTGTCCTGAGAATTGATGGGAAGTTGAACCACAGGCTGTGCACCAGGTGCTGCCATTTTCTCTCGAGTGATGGAGTTTAAGTTCTTTTCTCTCTGCCCCCGTCACAGATTTGTGCAGACACATGGCCTTTCTGTTTATATTTCTCTATTCACAAACATTACTTTCATATTCTACCATTTATCAAATGTAACCACCATTGTCAGAGTTCAGTGGTAATAGTTTTTTTTACCAGTGGCCCCTAACGTCTCCCTAGACAGGTTTTTTTACTGGCTCCATCAAATTTTTAATCATCTACAATGAAGATTTTTTGTTTTGTTTTTGTCATATTTATTACTTTAATCTACATATTAAACTGTACAAGAATTCATAAAGTGGTGGAGTGTGGATCCGTCTGTGTTGTCTATGTTACTTGTCATGGACCTCCAGAGACTCTACAGCCTTTAAAGAATGAGAATTGTCGTCGTGTCCAGCTTTGACAGAAGCTGGCAACACATCACGCAACGCATATTTCTATTTCTGTCGTCATGTTTGACCCAGGGGGATTCATCCTTCCATGAAGGAATGAATTTTCTTTTTCCATTTTTCACATAGTTTTATTTCACTGGCACCACTTCCATTTTCCTTAAATCCTGATTCCCGAATAAAATTGGAGTGTCATGGCCACGGCAGTGACAGTGCCTGAGCTGTCAACCAGTGGATGACGGTTGGCTTCCAGAGTTTTCTCTCGAGGCGTGTCAGGTGTTATGGGCAGACCAGAGGCAGAAGGGATAACTCCTGTATGTTGTTTTTTTTTCTCAGTGTTTTCAGGAATGACCCAATCAGGATAGTGGGCTCTTAAATTCATTGCCACAATGTGACTTTCTGCCGGCCCTTAGCCATCAGGCAGCTGTTATTGTTAATGTTCACAATCTACTCACGTCATCCCCAGTGAGTGATCGGCATCATCTTGTCAATTAAAACTCTGCTGTGAATGTCACACCCACAGTTACCAGGACAGACACTAATGGTCGTAAAATGTGGAGGCGGGAAACCAGTACTTCTGTGCAGAATTTTGTTGATATGGCAAACTTGTTGGCAAACAGGTGCTTATTTACACATCCAGCAGTTACAGAGCAACATCATCTTCACGATGCAGCTGCAGAGTCAGGTGATAATTCTCTGAAGATTCATTACTACAAGTGACCAGTGGCACCTTAACATCACTTTAGGCCCTGATGTTTTGGAACCCAAAACGAAACATCAACTTTTTACAAGAAAATGTTTTGATCTCTTACTACAGTGTTGCTCAAAGTTCAGTACTGGCAGAAAAATCCCCAGCATTGATAAAAATGAAGAAAAAAAATTACAGGGTTATAGAAAAGAAAGTGTGATCGCCACCCTCTCTCTTTATCTCTCTATCTCTCTCTCTGTCCTTCAGAAGTGCTCTCTTCTGGTCTTCTATACCGCAACCTCCTTGATTTTGTCTTTTAATCCACAGCCCGAAGAATGTCACGCTCAATGGACTTGTCATTGAACTGTTTTTTTGTGCCACTGTCAGCTGTCTGGCCAATATAAGTGATCATAGCTTTCCTGTGGTGTTCAGAGCCTTTGTGTTCTAATATTCGCTCTGTGGCGTGCTTCCAGTTACAATAGCCTACACTGCCAAATGGTGACTTTTCATTATTGCCAAAAGTTTTCCAAAATAAAAGATGCTACCTTGAGACGGTGAGTAGCCACTCTCGTTCCCTAGTTTTTGTATTTGATGTGTAGTTTATACTGCAGTTCAGAGGCGTCAGAGAAACTCGTCGAGACTCTCGACTCGAGAAGTCGGAATTTTTATTCTGGCAGGATTCAGGTCCCATTTCGACCCAGCAAGTGCACACCTGTTGGTCTATTCTGTTGCCCCAGCAACCCAGGTCAGCACTGTAGAGGTCTGACGTGTCTCCTACGGGCGCTTCTCCTCCGGTTGTCAGTGCCACTCCCTCTCTTCTCTGATACATTGTCATTATTATTGACTGACATTAGACCCCTCATTCATTTCAATGCGACCTGTTTCTTGTTGAAATGAATGAAATACAACTTATCCGACAAGGGGCTGCGTTCGCCAGTCAAATCTGTGCAAGAGCCCATCGCTTGTAGTTGACTTTGTAACTGGAACAGCAATTGCTGTAACAGAGGATAAACTATTGCCGCAGTGCTAACATTCCAGACTTACAAATCTTTCCCTGTAGTACTGTAAACTGCAGTGCTGTGTTTCGGTGTCTCATTAAACTTATGGCTCTATTACTCAAACCAGTCTTGTACTTCATTGGCTCACTGATACCAACGTTTATCTAATTTAATGAAACCTAAATGTTATTTGTGCTGAATGACTTGAGAGAGTGCTGGCCTCCGTTTTCTATTCACACAAAAGGATGTGTTAAAGTTTCTTCTACTCTGCCAATTTCACAGCACATCTGCAAAGACTAACAGTATCAGACTGTGAGGCAGCGGTTACCCCTCACTACAAAGGCATCTCCATCTCGTGAACCTCAGATTCTTGGTGCAAGGGATAGACACCCAGTGTGTGTGTGTTGCTGGAGACGAGCCCACACCAGTGTGGCCTGGGTACAATGAATCACACTCCCTGCTGTTTTTCCATGACAACCGTTGCTCATTCTCTATCACCACGCTGTCAAAAATAGCCCATTCTTTCTAAAGTTGAAATGTTTGCCAACAGCTACTGAGAATGGATGGCCATTAGTTGCCATGAAGACATCAGGATTTGGAGCGTGGCTCAGCTGATTCAAGAGAAAGAGAAGTAGGCGCGCTACTTTTCACTGATGAATTGCTTTCAGACTTTTCCAACACAGTGGGAGTGGAATTGAGCAAATTGCAGCAGTCTGTCAGTCTGATGAAATAAAAGATGAGCCTGTACTGTATACACGCAGGAGGATGAACATGTGACCCAACATGTCAGCTGCTCACATGTTTGTTTTTGTGGTTATCCACCATCATTTTTCTCATTTGGCATCCGCCACTCCCTAACCCACCAAGCCATGTCGGTTTTCATCAATCTGAGTGCTCCTGTGACAGGTTCTCCACTGACTCCATTTTATGCTTTGTGGATGTCCTGTAATCATGCTGACATTGGCAGGGTCCCGTAGGTGGAACCCTTCTGTAAACAACTTCTGTGCTTTCAATTTATCTGGTGTCATTGTGCAGCCACTTGTAACACTCTGTTGGTACTAATGTATTAACAATAGCAGGCAGGAAATCTCGCGGTGTGCAACATACTTCATGTCAACATCTGCAGCATTTCAACCATCTGCAGTCCTTGTATGTCTATGCCAGATGCAATGTTTGCCAAGTTTTGATTTTTTTTTTCTTTCATCTGTTAGTATACAAGCTCCAGCCTGTCACACATGGCATCTTTGCATCTTTTTGCTTGTTAAGTAAAGTATTGTTTCTCTTCAAACTACTTATGCGTTTGCAGCTGTTTTCATTGAAACCAAGAAAAATAAGTGGAGTGGAGACCTCTTCAAATGTAAAAAAAAAAAAGGAAAAAAAAGTGTTTTGACTTATTTTGTTTTGTGATCTCAGGTTTAATTGGATTTTGGGTTAAATAGTGTGTCAGTAAACGCGGCTGTTTAAAGTTACAGCTGCCGTTCTTGAGTGTTCCTGCATAAACATCAGCAGATTCTGCAGCTCATAAACCCTCTGTGGTACTGCATCAGCTAGTTGTGTATCTGCACTTGTCTGTTGTTGTAAAGCTACGTGACTCTGCAGCGGTGCCGGGTAATAAGCTGAGGTGGAGTCGAAAATGAAACTGTGCATTATATAAACAATTATTCCCAAGACACAAATGCATACAATGCACACACGCATACACTCAGACAGTGACACACATGCACCCACCTTCCCAAGAGCCCTGTCTTACAGACATGCTGGATAAGACCCTCTGCTCTTTATTCCCCTGAGTGAAATGAGCCTCCAGTTGTAACTCAGATTGTAAATGTATACTGTATGTAGATAAACTTGACACACTGATACAAACAGATACAAGATGGCACATAGTGTGCACACAAGAGAATACATGATAAGGTAACTCTTGCATATTACACATACAAACAGCAATTATTATCCGAGACAGCTGTCATCACCCTGTCTCTCTCATCCACATCCACGGTGCAGTGTATTCTGGGACAGACACGTATGTCCCCCCCCGAATTTTGCAATTCGTTTTACAGCCAAGCTAATCTATTTCTTGGGGTGACATTGTTGCAGCGGTAAAAATCCATCTACTGTAATGTTTTATCAACCATCATTAACATGTTGCTCATATAGGAATAATAGTGTGATTATGCGATTATTACTTGACCCGGCTCCTCCGAGAGCTACATCAGGAGCTTAATTCTCTGATGTCCCTCTTGTCTCAGCCAATATGGCAAAGGGTGGTCTGTGGAGAAATGCTGTCAGAAACCATCAACTAGAACTGTACGATAACAGCTTTTTAATTATCGTCTCTTCATGTCAATGTCACCGTTCCCTCTTTTTCATCAGCCCTCGCAGGTTCTTTGTGCAAGGAAGTTGGGGGGGAAAAAAAAGGCAGCGCTCTCTCATGTTTTCCCCAGTTGATGGCTTTTACATTCACAGGCCCAGCGGGACTCTATTAAAGGTGTCCTTACAAAACTGGCGATTTCAACACCTATTATTATAATTACTGACTGCATCCCATTGATATTTATGTTCTAACTCTTTCCCCACTGACTGCCGGTGACAACAGAGGTGTAAACTTCAGCCTAAATATGCATTAACTGAAATGACTGTCAAAAGTTTTACAGGCCAGTAGAGTGGCCTTAGCATTCAGCCTCAGATTAATGAGACTTAACACATCAGTCCACTCACACACATTATGATAGGTGTGTGTGTGGGCTATAATTACATTATGTGACACCAGGAAATCAGTTTCTTGTCGCCAGGTCTTCCGTGAGCGAGGTTTTCTAATTATGTAAGATAGCACCTCCGCTTCCTTCGGTACTGCACACCACAGGGCTTGCGGATGAGATTGATTAAAGTGTGAAACAAGCAATTCCATTTGCAATGCAGTCACACATGCAGACAGATCGGCTGTGGTATAGTTCGTAGTCATGCCGCACCAAGTGAATAAAACAGCTATTAGACAAGCATGACGCACAGTATTTTCATCTGCTGACACACACGAGTGCATGGGTTTTTAGACACACACAGGTACATGCGCACACATTCACACACCCACAAATAAACAGGGAATATCTTAAACTGAAAAGGCTGCGATGGCTGTCTAGTGTCTCTGCTAATTAATGTCAAAGCAACCATCAATTAAATTAGAAATGTTGTTTATAGAATGTTGAAAATTATTTGAGTTTTTGATTTACCGCCGTTAGTTACATGGATAAAAGTTGAAAATAGCAACATGAATCAAGCCTCTCTCTTGATGTCTGCTAAATGAAAGGGAGACGAAGTTTGTTTCTGGTTGAGTAGATTTCAAAGTTGGTGCTTTGTGTGTGTACGTGCATGCGTGCAGGATATTACAACCCTCTTTGATGACTTTGGCGACCTTTTAGTAAAAAATAAAGCAGACAATATGAAGTACGATTCACTGACGTAACCTTGACATTACTTCAGCTGAAAGAAAATATTTAAAAAACCCTCGTTTTAATCACCCTCTTCAGTCCCTTTGGCCTCTCACTATGAAGAGAAGGCGAAATGCACAAACCCATTAAACTAAAAGGCAGTGGAGTGGAGGTGCTTGGAGAAGGCAGTCCTTTGCATTTTTGATTTTTAATTGTGAGGTCCACAACCTTCATATTTACTGTTCTCTCTGTTTCATATGAATTCAGTCCTTTATTTGAAGAGCAAACTTTGGTTGAGTGGTGTGGCTTCAGTTTTAATCCAACACAGGCTTTTCCAAAGATATACAGTACCAGTCAAAAGACACACCTTCCCATTCCCTTGAATGAGAAAGTGTGTCCAAATGTTTGACTGGTACTGTCTAAATGTAAATGTATAAATGTGGTATAACATGGTGTTGTATTAAAGCACAGTGAGGAGGAGAGCTAATGTTATGAGTAAATGTCCCACAGGAGAGGCTGATTAGCAAATGAGCTGCTTCGCTATTTTGTGTTTTTAAAAGGCATCCAAGTGCAAGGCCTGGGCCAAAGTGGCTTCTTAGTTGATGCTGTCAGTAAGCCTTCTACAAACCTGCATTAGCACACAGCCCTGTTTCTGTGTGTTGGCATGTATTCAGGAAAAACAAATCTGATCCCTCCTGAACACATGATAGGGTGGACTAATCAGCCAGCTACAACAAAACAAGCAGACCTCTAATGAAGTTGGTAAAGTAGAAGTCGGTGCCAAAATAAGACGAAAGGAACATTTACGATGAATAACCTAAGAGCCAGAATTCAGATTTATAAAAGGATCACTTGAGGTGATCCATTTATAAATCAAAAGTTGTCTCCAACTATCCAGATTCTGTTGTCTGCACTTCAGACAAATCAGTCACTCAAAATAAAATTAGTAAACATTGTCAGTCCTTCATTGGACTCTGGTAAGGTGCTTTTGAGTAGACTGTCTAGTCTCTCCAATTGCATACTTGTTCACATCTGTGCATATTTCCACATCCAGCAAGGTGGATTTTTCTTTATAATCAAAAAAGAAGATACTAACAATATTAAATGTGTATTGGGTATTTTGTACCATATTTGATTTAGAGGGCCACACAGTCATATTTCCCAGGATGAAGTACTTAATGTAATTTGTAGAAAAGGTTGTGTGATTTGAAGAAAAGGCTCTCTGTCATTTCTGATATGATTACAAACTGGAATAGCTGAAATGCCTTCAATTCTTTTTGTATATTTTGTTGTTTTCATACAGTTAGTGAAGCAATGACAGTTTTCCACTGCAGTTTTTGTTTGTTATAATTCTTAATAAAACTGAGAACATCTGAGCAACAAGACCAGATGTCTGCAGCCATGCAAACAGCTCTGTGAGGCTGTACTTAAGCACAGCGATGCTTGGAGCTAAATGCTAATGTCAGCATGCTAACATGCTCAAAATGACAACGTTAACATGCAGATGTTAAACAGGTACGATATTTTTAATGTTCGCCATCTTAGTTTAGCTTGTTAGCATGCTAACATTTACTAATTAGCATAAAACACAAAGTGACACTGAGGATGGTGTCATTAGTTACGCAGTTACGTTATGAAGATAGATCACGTATTTTACCAGAGAAATCCTTAAACAAGTCTGAATAAAAGAGGTAAAACATGCAGATGTCTGTCTGTGTGATACTTTCACAATTTCCATCATCTGAATTGGGCCATAAAACAACAGAAGCTTAACCCCCACAGTTTCTTGACCTACTGAGCAAATAAGCAATACTTTATGTCAATAGTTACACAATTCATCATAGTTGGTTCTATGAAAAGCGGTGTGTTATGCATCAGTGCGTTCATTCGTCACTCTGGATTGATTCTGGATTCTCATTTACGTGAGACAGGAGGAGCATTCACTCAAGATAATAGTAACTACTGAGAGCACATATATGTGCAATGGTAGCCTGGCAAAGTGTATGATTTTGAACAGAAATTGTTGATTTCCAATTCAAATAAAAGCCAAGTTGAATCACTTTACAGTATCCATATTCTTTAAAAGCATTTATGTGATCAAAGGCCAAGTCCCTCTGAACTCTTCCCCTCCTCTCCCTATCAGGTAATGGCTTTTCCCCCAGTCAAAGCCCAAGAGTTGGAGAGCACATTCCCATTAATTACCTCATACAGGAGGTGAACAGATGAGTTCATTTCATCTGCATTTAGCACTTGGTCTGATGGAAAGAGAGATGCAGCCATTGAGTTAATAGAGAAGCCAGGAGATCCTTCAAAACGATAATGAGTTTTTTACCCTTGACTGCCACTTTCCAGGAACACTTCAAGCTTCTGTATTCTTAAATCAGAACAGGCATTACTACTAAGGCATTGCAAGCATATGTTTGGACCTTTCTCTCGTGTACTACAATGGAGCTCGGTTACTCATTTTCACAGAGCAGGACCCTTGACGCAGGTTGAGGTCCAAACGCCTTAATTCTGACTTACATTTAGCGCAGGTTCTTCAGTTCTCTCCCAAAACACACAGTTCACACACCTCTGTGTCTCCTGTGCTTTGTATCTTTAGAAGGAATAAGCAGAGGGAAGGATAGGAAACAGCAGGAAATGAAGTCTTAAACTTAAAGTGTTGCTGCTTTTGTGTAAATGATGTGTTCAGGACGGATACATTTCCGGCTGTAACTGCAGGACTCAAAGTGACAGAAACTTTAATAGCAGTGTGTGTGTACGTGTGTGTACAGTATGAGTGTGTACGTGCAACTGAAAGAAGAGTTGCGTCTTCTGTGTTTCTGCGTGTGTGACAAAGGTTAATTGCACTACATCATGCAATAAAGGCTCTCAATCTTCTAGACAGAACTATTAGAGTGAATGACAAAGTTTATATGGTTTGTTCTTAATGATTTGGTGCTGCTGGGGCTTAAATGCTCAAAGGGTGTTAGGTTTCAAATCAGCCAAGGGTTGACATGTTTACAAAAGTATCACGTCTGTGAGAGATGCTCAGAGACCTCATGAGTTCGCTTTCCTGTGCTCTGCGCCTTTATCTCAAAGGAATCCACATTTCATTTCTGCTTCTACAGTCCACAGCCTGCTACACCTCAGCGTACCTTCACGCGACTCATTGATTGGTTTCGATGGATCAAGGGCATGTTTTGCCAGTGTGAAAACAGTCTTGGTTGTTTGCCATCTGTCATATATTGACCACTCCCAAATGTCAAATCCTGTGAGGCCAAGACGTGTCAGAAACAGATGTTTCATTCACTAGGTGTGCACCTACTTGTGTGGATAGATTTGCAGCACGTATTCAGGTGTTTGTAATTTGTTGTAATGATTCCTCTACATTTTGTCGATATTTGTATTGTTGTGATGCAGCCTTGGTGAGGAAGATGAAATCGCACACCTCTTTTTCAAGTCAAGGAACTTAATGAAGTGAATGAAAGGTAAAGTGACAGAAACATGAAGTTATGAAAGACATCGACAGAAATGAAGAGCGAGACAAAGAGACACAGAACTTTTAATAATCTCCTCCTCTCATAAAACATGTTTCCATTCGTGTTTGTATCTATTATGATGTCATTAGCAAATCTTTATGAAAAAACAATGTTTGGCAATGAAACTTTCCAAACATTACACAAAAATAATGATTATGCTCACCTAATGTTTTTTAATTTCACAATAAAGAGTTTATCTGGAAGATAGACAATGAACACACATAAAAAATAAGTAAAAACATGCACATCCTTTGATCCATTATTAATATAAAAACATTGATTATAGCAGCTTTAAAGTTTTAAAGCTTTAAACATTTGGTTGTATGGCAATGGTCAAAAGTACACATCAGCGAGGCCTAATATTTTTACTCATAATGTCAAGAAATCATGGTGAAACTACTCATTTTAAACTTGCTGCTGTCTCAACATAATTCTCCTTCACCGGGTTTTCTTAGGATTTGAAGTGTTGATCCTCAGACAGAGAGAAGTCAAGAGAGTTGAGTGATGAATATTGATGAAGCTGAATTTGAGGTTTAAACTAATCAAAACTTGTACGGCCTTACGTTTTCCCAGTACTGCTCAGTGTTAGGAGTTTGAAATCTCTGTGAGAACCATGCTTAAAGATGATTATACTGAATGATGAAGCCATTTATGATATAAGATGTTTGGTCAGAGAAGATGACTAAGACATTTTTCCCACACAATAAATCCATTAACAATGCACTCAAAGTGTCGGGCTGTAATGGAAGCTTACCTCAGACATAACTAGTTGTCCTCTTTTGCACTCCTAACACATCAACACTCAACGCAACACGTTAACTACGACTCAAGTACACAGCAGAGAAATATTCTCTTGCCTCTCAACGCATAAAATTTAAATTGAATGTGTGCCTTTGATTTTATTAAACTATCCAAATAATACACAAGTGATCATAGTTAGCTGTTTGCATCAGTACGTGATCAAGAGCAAGTCCATTAAGGACGTGAAGAAATGTCCTTTGTCCGCAGCTTTTCTATCAGTCAGAGATGAGTGCAACCTCAGATGACTTTCACTGCCACTCTCTGCTTCTTAGCAAAGCACTTTAATTGGTTGTAGATATTGGCTTGTTGTAACTTTCGGGCCTGTGATGATATCAGATGAGCGGATATTTCTCATCATCACAAGCCAGAGTCAGTGGTTGTTTATTCAACTGTGTGATCAGCAGGTCAGTTCAAACACGATCCAGCCCTGTATGCAGCTCGACATGTCTAATTCTGATATGATTAGCCTTGAAGTTGCAACACTCAACCTGCCGTTTTTCTCTTTTATTGATAGTATACAGTACATTCACCTTTCAGCCAAGTTATCCATAATTTCATTTTCATGTGCCTTATTAATTTTACGCTTTTCCGGATAGGTTACTTTTATCTCCTGCCTCTGCTTCTGCTGTAAATGTAATCTATTTACCTTGAGAACCTTTGTGCTAACCCAATATAATTACAATAATTACAAAGCGTGGTTTCAGACATCTGCTGCTCATTTGATTGTGTTTTCCCTTTTAACCTATCTGATGCAGTTAGTAGTAAACATGATTGAGTGGTTGATGTGAAATGTTTACTATTACTTTTCAGTAATGGCCTGCATCTCCAGTAATGTTGGAAATAATGTTGACTTCTTGGCTAAGATGATGTTGATGCAGCATAGGGTTGTTGGGGTCAGACATTAGACCTTCATGAAATAAGTGAATTCATGGTTAGACTGATGCTGAAAAATATTAGGTGGGCGATTTATTCAGTACATATACAGTACAGATACATGCCATTGAATTCCTTTCCTGTTTCATGACGCCATTAACAGATGGGGTTTGCTGTGTCTGCTTCATCTGCCATGATAACACATGCCTGCTACTAAAGGTCACAGAATGAATTTATAATCTTGTGAAAATGAAATATCCTTCAAAATATTCAGACTATGTAATATTTTAGTGCACTATCCTTAAAAAGCAGGTTTGTCTAATGATAAATGTTACAGTTGAACCTGCTGTCCTGAATATTATTCAGAGAATGCGTACAAATATACCACTCCTTCATTATCATGAGAAATGGAATGATTAAAATTATTTTTGATAACCAATCGCTACAGTCTTATTGTGCTGGAATTACATTTATTTTTTCTGCATATGAAATGAAAACAGTGCATTATCTCCAGCCAGGGCCTTTATAATTGGCTTAGCTAAGCCATATACAAGACAGGCATCAGTTATTCTGATTATTATACTAGAATATAACAAATTAATTATTGCATACAGGATGCACATGAATAATTTCTGAGTATTAATGTTGTCTCATCATTCTTTAATGCTCCTGTGGCAAACTGATTTCAGATGCTGCTGCTACAATGCAGCTTTTATCAGATATCAGATATTTACGTCAAAGAGCAAGTAGATACCACACTCTAAAAGCTGCTCTCCGAGTGTATGGACTTCTTAAGAACAATACTGTGGCATTGTAGGCACTCTAGATTAATGGAGAGCCGTGTGCACAACATGTCACATACTGTACACCTCAGGAGCTTCTTTCAGTGCAGTGAACTTTTATTGTAAATCTGAAGAAAGGCTTAATTTTAAACCTCCATCTTTACAGGATCTGAGACTGAATGATCACTGGCCATATGTCCATTCATTCAATGAAAAAACAACACCTAGCTGTGTGGATAATGAGTTCTCTCCTGTCTCTTTTATTTCATCCACACACCCTATCCCTCCTTTCCCATCCCTTCTCCTCAGCTGCCATCCTTGATGACCCGATGGAGTGCAGCAGAGGAGAGCGTCTGGCCATCACGCTGGCCAAAGACAGCATCAACAGGAGCAGTAACCGCTCCACCACTGGCAAGCTGGAGGTGGACATCTTTGAACTGCTAAGAGACAGTGAATATGAGATGGGGGAGACAAGTAAGTAAGGCAAGGAAGAAATGCAAATGAATTGTGGAAAAAAAAACTACAGTGTTTGTATGTGTTTGTTCATGTGGGTGCAAGTCTGTTAGTTGTGTATGTGGTGAGTCAGAGAAAAAGAAGGAGAGAGTAATACATGCGAGGCACTGCTGGGTCCAGTCAACAAACACACCAGCAAAAAGTGTCTCTCATTTTGAAATCAGCAAGCCTGTCATTTCAATTCGGGCCTACTGTCTTCTTTTCACTCAGCCTCTAACACTCTTCCCCCCCCAAGTACACAGAGATAAGTCTGTCTGGTTTAACAATGTTTTGGTCAAACAGAAGCAAACAAATTATTGAAAACTGATGACAGGCTGGTGTGGTGCAGGAACGCAAAATGAGCTGTCATATTCTGATAACTGCAGGAGTCAAAAGGTGGGTTTATGTCTGTTTTCTGGGTTGTATTTTGTTCTCTTACATATTGGCAGCTTTCATTAGTTACTTTATGTCAAAATAGACATGACCTTGTACACAAAGGCTTAAAAACCTTTCACATGGGCCATTAGAAGATGTCTAGTAATTTGTCACACAGATGTGACACATGCGTCACTAAGGGTGACTCCATTAACACTAACTGGAGCACCTATTTGTTGTCAATTGTATCAGTGCTTTTACTTACTCTACTTGAAACATCAGTGTGTCTGTGTTTGTTGTTTAGATTGTTTTTTTGTTTTTTTTTAATGAAAATTATCTGAAATCAATAACAGTATGTGTCAGATATGCAAAAACCAATCAATAGAAACAGCTATGAAAGGAAAGTGTGGGGATTGATTTTCAATACGGCACATTCCTACTTTCACAAACCCAAGAGCTTCAGTGGCACCGCTTAATCCATGGAAACACCGCTTCAGTTACCACAACAACAAGAACTGTATTACTTTCTCTGCCTGGTTTACTACAAACCATTCCTAAATGTGGTTCCTCCTGTGGGTTTGTGTGTGTGTGTGCATGTGGTTGCATGTTTGCGTGTGTCTGTGTGTGCATGCTAGGATTGTGCGTGCACATTGTGCAAATGTTTTGTGTGTGTGTGAGTGTGTGTGTAATTAGAGGCAGGAATTGGATTAGGGACGGATCAGCGGCCACAGTTAGATGAAAATATCACAGAGGGAGCGCTACCTGCTTAGAAAAGTCCCACCCTCCCGCTACCAAGCACCCCCACTCGAATGTGTAGTATACAACTCCTAAATGGATGCCTCCTCGGGCTGGTAGCTGCCTTTAAAGGCAGCAAACACCACATGACAAGATTCTAGTTCACAAACAGCCATTCTTTCCAGTTATATATTGAGTGTAACACCCCATAACACATATACATGGCTTTAATGCTGCCATGTGTGCATCTGAGAAAACTAAAAGCCAACTGAGAATATTTATATCCCCAAATATTAACACATTAGAATCTGTTATGAAAAAAAAATGTATATATATATATCTTCCACCTTACAGGCGCTTTACGTTTGAGCTGAATATGTTTGGTGGGTGCAGTGTGTGTGTGTGTGTGTGTGTGTTTGTGTGTGTTCTGTCATTTGGTGTCTCTGTTTCTATTTCTTTTCTGCATGTCTGTCCATCAGTCTTTCTTCTTGTAACCAGCAAACCTATCAAGCATTTCTCAGGTCAAACTCATTACAGCCCACTAATCGTTCAACGTTCCAATAGCTTGTATTGATCAGTGAAAATCAATGTTAAGCGGGGAAATGGACTTCAGCCGACCTTCTGACCTTCTGACCATAATTTGACTGCAGTGAGAAGCACAGTCCTGTTCTGACAAATCACGGCACTGACGGACACCTTTCACACTGATGTCAATGTCCAGAGTGCGAGGTGGAGTTTTGACATAGACTTTCATGCATGTTCTCTCTCTCTGTCTCTCTCTCTCTCTCTGTCTCTCTCTCTCTCTCTCTCTCTCTCTCTCTCTCTTTCTTTCACACACATACGCACACTCACACACACACCACAATGTTAGCTGTGCAGAAAGGGAGCAAATGAAAGCGTCTCAACATGTTGGCCGGGAGTCAAATCATTCAGCTTTATAATTTGTCGAAGCCGTGCAGACAGGTGCAAATGCGCGTGTGTGTGTGTGTGTGCGTGTACTGTAAATGTGTGCATACATGTGTATGTGGGTGTTTGTGTAAGGTGTCAGTGTGTGTCATGTCTTACAGGCCTCATGGGTGACTTAAGGGATTACTTATTAATCATTCGATTCACTGCCTCTGGATTCACCGCACAGTCCCAAAAACGGTTCCCCTTTGCTTCTTTCACAGCTGGTTAATGTTCTGCATTTGCCCCAATAACCAACACCAAATTACCATCACGCTCACACTTCGTACACAAGCTCACACATGAACAGCACATACTGTCTGTACTTGTGCCTGCCTGCCTCACATCATTGACTGTAGAGGTTTAATTAGAAGCCAGGGATTATAAACTCACAAGAAATGGCTTTCTGTTTTCTGGTATGGGAGATTAAAGCAGATGTGTACATCAGAGAGGAGTGAAACTCACATACACTAAAATGTTCCCATCTAATGATATGTTTACATCCCCAAAGTTAGAGCCTTTAAATCAGTCCTTGTAAATGCAGAATGTGGGAAAACAAGATGGGATGTCTGGGTCACTTATAGGGACATTATGTGCAAATTGTTTAATACCAGATTTTGTGTTTTAAACCTCCAGATATCAATGCCTGTCACTATTTCTGTCTCTCTGCCTTTCTGCCGGTCTGTCTCTGACACCTCCCATTTCTATATCTTTCTTTCTCTATACCTGAAAATTTTAATATCAGCTTCCCCCACAAGCTATTATACTCTCATGGGCAGGCCCGATATGATTTTTCTGTATGTGCATCACCTTAGGCATATTAAACATGGACAAATATATTTGGCCTTGCACACGTTTCACCAACACATGTAGATTTAGGTTCCCTTGAGACAGTGGAAGCGCTAGCTGCTATCTGTTTAGACGTTGAGATAGTCAGCATGTGCATCCATTAACATCTGGCTGAAGAGGGGCTTTTTTTAATTGCCTAGCTTTAGATTATTCAAGAAAGCCTGTACTTTCCTTTCCTGGATAGCAGTGTCTGACTTACTTTCTCTCTCACTGTCTCTGTCCCTTCTCAACCCCTCAATCCTTATTTTGCCTCCCACCCTCTCTCTCTGTTTTCTCTCAGTGTGCCAGATCATGTCTAAAGGGGTGGTGGCAGTCCTCGGCCCCTCTGCCAGTCCGGCCTCCAACTCCATCATCAGCAATATCTGCGGAGAGAAGGAGGTGAGTTTATGTACCCAGCTGGCCCGTAGCAGCGGGCCCATGTCAGGCAGCCTGCCATAGTAGCACCAGAAATACAGAATTTGGAACAATGATTCTCATTAGAGGCCGTGTGGTTTTCATAGGAGATTGAGGGGGAATGAAATCCAACTTGTTAGTGAAAATGATGAAATACCTCAACAGTGTCATAACTCTCCATTCCAGTCCTGCACAAATCAAAGCACCGCTGGCCATTTTATTTCCTCCATTCCCCTCATTAGCTTGGAGCAGTTTGGCCCACTGAGGCTTGCTAGCCATTGTTTTCAGATTTTTACAGAAACAAATACCAACAAAGAAAAGTACAAGTGTTGTTGTTTTGCCCAGAATTACATGGTTTGACGACAACCAGCTCCTACTGTCATTACATCTGGTCTGAAATCGGGATATTTTCCTCATCGATGATATGACAGATGATAGCATTACACTGATATTATGTTGACAAAACAAGTCAACAGCCATATTTTCTTGACTTATCTGAGCAGTGAAGAAAAACATGTTTTCCACAATTGAAACATGACTGAGTGGATTTGGCTTCAGAGCCTGACTGATCCCAGTTGGATGCTAATTGGCTTGTCTGAACTCTGACATGGTGTGTTTTGCTGTCTGATGTCAAGAGACAGAGCGTCTTGAATTATACAAAACCGTAACTAAATCAAAATCAATTATAAATAAGAAAAGATATGTATATGCACAGATTTAGCTACGATGGCTGCTGACATATTTACTAAATTTAGTAAACATTTACTAAATTAGATCATCTTTTATGCCATTTATAGGAGCCTATATAGAGTAAGGTAATGAATAGACCAATATTTATGACATCTATATTATCTACTGCACATTAACTAATGATTTTAAAAACTACATGTCAGCTTTCTTTCAGTTCATCAATCATTCAGCCTTTTCTAGTGTGTTCTAGTGTGCTCCCCACTATAATTGGATTTGGTCCACAGACAAGCTGCCTTTATAACTGCATGATTTGATCAGCATGACTATTAAAAGACATCCCATTACCATCCCAGTCTCTATAATGTCCTCTGGTACAGTAGGGCCCAGCCCGTCTTTTTAATGAGACATAAGTCTGGTATACTGGTAGACAGACTACGACTCCCTGCTGTTAAAATTCTCTGGCGGCACTGACTGGCGGGGCTGACTGCTTTGAAACACTGACTGTGATAACACCACTATATGAATATTAAAGACCCCATCAAGTGAAAAATGACATTTTTGAGTTAAGTGATAAACACAGTAAAGTCACAAAATACTGTAAGGAGTTGATACTGGCCCTGTCGATTCACAGTTTCTTCACACTGGTTCAAAACTGTGTTCATTTTGGTACCCATTCTCGATTTTATCTGTCTTTTGATGAAAAGTCAAATTTTAGTCGAATTTCAGTTTGATTTTTGCTAGTTTTAGTCAACGAAATGTAAAGACATTTTAGTCTAGTGTTCGTTATGTCTTCTAAGCTTTTCGAGGCTACAGCTGTCGCCATCTTTGCTCTGTATTGTTACCATGGTTACAGATGTTGTTCTCATCTATCACGGGGTTAGTGGAAAAGGCACTGTTTGCTTTTTCACACACACACTGCGTCCATGTTACTCTGCTCTGCGGTCTGTTGTATTACAGCAGCGCAGAGTGACTTGGACATTCAGAAGCTGGATTTACTCTCTTGTTCTCTAAAAAACTGTTGTCTGGGTTTATATGAGAAGCTAAAATGTAGGACTGTTAGTCCATGAGTCTGTTTCTGCCAGTAACCAGTAATGTCAGATAACATTACTGGCAGAGACATAATGTTACTGAATGCAAGATGTTTCTCATTTATGGTAGTGCAACAGGTAAAGCAGCTAAACCAACATCTGAACAAGAGATATTCAGGAGCTACAATTTGTGATTTTGCAGATGCATGCAGGTCGTTGAATAAGACTTTGCATTAAAACAGTAGGTTTATTAGTTCAGCTGAGAACAGCCGTGCTTGTAATTATTTTATTTAATGCCGTTATCTCGAGATCACAAGTTAATTTATCTCGTTATCTCAAGAAAACAAAAGGCCGATATCTCAAGATAACAAGATAATTTATCACGAGATTTATCACGGGGGGAGCTCCTTCTCATTTGCTCATTCATGTCTTCTCCTCTCCATGTCTCCCTCACATGGATAGCTCAACTATTTAGATCAAGCACAAGAAGCCTTCAGGTGGCTCTTAAGGACATGGGTTCAAATCTGTCACATGTTGGTTCTTATTTCCTCTCTCCACCCCACTTTCCTTTCTCTCATTAAGTCTAATAAAATGAAAATGCTTTGGTATTTCTCCAACATGAATCATCCCATCATATAATGACCAGGAGTTAATCAACCTGCCATTTGGCCGTGACACAGATGTCATTAATAAAGGTGCTGTTAATGATAATGGGTACTCCTTGATCTGACATTTTCAGCTTAAATCAGTTGCCACAGTTATCAAGACGCTATATATGCATTCTGGCATAACACTGCTGATCTCTGATAAACATAAGTAATAAAAGGATTTGTCCATTTATCCATCTTTCACATTATCATTTAGTTTTTAGTCGCTGAGGAAAAATGTAATACATTTCGTCACGGTTCTCATTTTCAAAGGCGACTTTTTATTTAGTCTTGGTCTCACTTTCGTTATGAGAAAAGTCAACCAATATTTTTCGTCATTGTTTAAATTAACATGGAATCCCCATTCAATCCTCCGAGACATGACGTTTAGGTAGGACAATAATTTGGATGGCCAGAATACTTTGAAAGCTCAATCAAATTGTCATGTTTGTCGTAATTCTTTGTCCTTCCCACTTAACACCTGTTTAAGCGATAATTTCCGTCAGTACTGTTACCAGTGTTCGCACATATAACTTGACAGCTTCATAGAAACATTTGCACTGGGCTTTTTATATGCCAGTTGGGTGTCTATCTTCATCTGTTCTGTAAATGGAATACTCTATCCATATATCAATCATGGCAACTCCCTTCTCTCAGCCGCTTTAGGTGGACTTGTTATGTTGTCAGTTTAAGGTTTTTCAGGGGTATGAGACTTGAGTTTTGTGCTGAAAGCTGCACTCCTTTGTGTAGCAATGCAATTCTATCCCTGCTCTTATTCTTACATTTGAAACCACATCTTTAATACTGAATTCAGTCTTTTTCTGGTGGTATTACAGTATTATTCTGATTTTTACAGTAATAATATTGTGACTGTAGTGTTTACCACACCTTCAGATCGTGTTTTCTTATAATTCCCCTTTATTAGAGCTATTATGTTCTAAAGATCTTGCCAATTATGCATTAAGTGTTGCAACATGATAGAAAGCACGTTTTATTGCTTTTACATATAATCGTCCTAAAGAGAAAATCTACACTAAATTGTGTTTGGTGGAAAACCATTGTTGCACTGAGTTCAACTTGAAGTCTGCTGCACTTGTTTGACATATTGCTGCTCTACTGCACATTGTGAAATGCTGTACTTCACAAGAACAGCATAGAGCTGCAACTGGTGGGTGGCAGGGAGCAGGGAATTTTAGCCCATGTGTAGTTACTCTCTAAAGGTTCTGTGAAATGGCTTTGAGATGGTAAAGTGGTCGGAAGTGTTCTTTCCCTGACATGATTTAGGGAGAAATGCATAGTTTGATGTGCCGTGACATGTTTTCCAGAAGAACATACTGTGCAGTACTGTATGTTTGAACCTTTGCAAGTGGAGAGAACTTCCAATCATGTTGGCAACCTTGTTATAATCTGACAACCATATCCACTCCTCCAACATCAGCTATTAAATAATCAGAGAGTTGGTGGTGTTGCCCCCAAAATGTATAATCACATGGGATTAGATGTAATTATGTACACCCCCTGCAGGATGAGTCAGTTTACAGAGAGAGATAAAGGATTTTGATATAAAACTACTCATAAATACTTTTTTGGACACATGATATCACAACAATAGACAACAGAGGGTAACACCCAGGGGAAAACATGTTTCCTTGGGACTACTTTGACTACCTGTATAATTGTGTTATATAGGGATTGATAAATTAACAGAGTTAATGGAGTAATCAAGCCCAATGGTTCTCTGTTGTGGTCATCAGGACAGCTGCTGGTTTCATTCTGGCCATCTAATCAAAGACTATTTTATACCAGAAAGTGTTCAGCAGGCTTCTGGTTCCTGAGGATTAAAAAAACAACGGTCTTACTCAGTGGCCCTCACCAGATGCTATCAAGAGCCAAGAGTGTGCAGATTTATATTCCAACCAAACACTACACCAGCTGATTTCACTGATTAGGTCCCCATCTCTGGCTTCAGGTGTGCAAATCAGCAAAGTCAGCTGCTGTAGTGTGTGTGTGTGTGTGCGTGCATATACACATACGTGTATATGTGATTGCATCTTCTCTGTCTGGTGGAGAAGGTCACATTGCTCCTGTCGTGATTACTCTTGGGATGCCTGGCTAATGGCCTTCGTCAGCATGGCCTTACATTAGTGGTAGGGTGCCGTAACAATGCAGCACAATCACGACACATACTGACAGTAACACTGGTATTAAAATACAGCAGATCATGAAAACTGGCGTTAAGGAGGAAAATGTGCTCTATAAAAGCAAAGTAGTTTTCACAGTGGGAAATTTTACTGCAAGAAAAAAATGCCTCCCTGATGATTGAGAGGGCTGAGCTGAAGCCGAGGTCATATTACACGAAGATTGTAAAGTGATCCTGATGAGATGAGCAGCACAAACACCATGATTCAGAACCTTGCAGTAAGTCAGGTTCATCTCCAGAAGCACAGGAGAGAAACCGAAAAATCCTTTGTGAAATGCAGCTAAATAGTCCGCAGCACACTTTTAAGAAACTGCTCAGCAGGAGATGAGTAGATTAGGCAGGTGCTCCTGCCTAACGTTACATCTCGACTCAGGCATCCCACTGCCTGCCCTCTAAAAGCCTCCAAAGCCAGAGGGAGTCGTCTAACACGATTAGGAGCTTCATGAGCAAAGGAAATATGCATTTTTGCACCAAAGCTATTACATGAAACAAAAGTAGATGTATTTTGCTTGGTATTTGATTAAAGTGAGTGTTTGTTAGACAATTCAAATTGCAAACAACTACTGAACTTTGCAAATGTTGAGTACTACAATGTATCAGTAATTTAGCAGATGGTAATATATTGTATTTGTATAATATTTGTCACATCCCTAACTTATATCTAATCTAATAAGAGTTGACTTTCACTTTCTGTGTGTGTTCGTCTGTGATACTGCAGTATATCTGTCTATAAAAGGTGACAGCAGGTCACCCTGAACACAAGGAGCTGGAGAGAAGGATTTGTGTGTGTGCGTGTCTATACCTGACACTGTGCACACATGACTTGACACATGACCGCCTAATCCTTCACTGTGAGAGCAAGGCCACAGATGCTGGCGCTCCGGTGGCTGGTTGCCTGGGACAACTGGCAGCAATATTGTGGCTGACAGACCCCACTAGGTGATCAGCACATCATCTACAGTCCCTATCAATCACTCCCCGGGTTCCACCGCTGCTGCAGAGGCTACTTCCACCGGGGCGACAGAGGAGTGGGACTGAGCCCATCTGGGTTTCACACTAATAGTGACTAATAGAAGAACAGCCACTGCGGAGAAGGGGTTGACTGTGTGCATCATGTAGGCAGTTTGTTTCCATCCTATTCGGCGTGGCAGGCAAACCTTAGGGTCAGAATTTCGAGGAAGGGCAGATTAATATCAACTAATGAGAAACATTAACTGGGGCTTTGGATGAGAGGTTCCTGCTGCTTTACAGGTGCTTATCTTCTGACTGCTGCAGCCAGTCAGAATAGCTGCACTATGCAGTGCAGTTTCTTTCTTGTTGCTTTGTTTCCCATGAATCTCAAGGATATGAAATCTGATTTGTATGTATAAGTAGTGCCTTAGAAAGGAAGGCATAGACTCAAGGATTTTTTGTCAATCTCATTCAGATTTGCATGAGGCTCCATTTACAATCCCCACCTTGTACTGTTGTTTTTTTTTCATACAGAGCCTTGGACTAAGGTCATTTTGCCATTAGCCACAGGAAGCAAACTAAACTAAATTGAGTAAATGTCAGAGATTAAATTTTCATGTGTGCCAAATATTCCATCTGAATTAATTTTTTTTATCCCACTGCTCTTAGCCTCCCTCAGCTCAGTTTAAATGCTTATACTCCCTGTTTTATCCCCTAACTTCCTCTCCTCTACCATAAAGGATGAAATGTGCAATGTCCGTGTGTCTGCTAAAGTGGGGAAACATATTCCTCTGTGATTCAAACATGTGTCAGAAGTGGTCATGAATATTAATGTCAAGTCTGATGTCCAGGGGTTGCTTAGGGCTTACAGAGCCATCTGGTTGCAGGAGTATAGAGAGATTACACTATTGCATTTCGGGTTGGCTCAGGTTGGATTTAGAGGTGAACCTTAGGTCCGCTGGGCAAACAAAGAGCACGCTGGATTGAGGTTGGGGGTCACTGGTATAGCTCAAGCCCTGAAGACAAGCAATAATGAGAGATTTGTGCTTTCATACACACATAGACGCATACACACAGAAACCCACAAACACCATTCTGAGTCTCTTTCGTACATAACCACCTAGAAAATGCTTTAAATAATCTAAAAATTGCTCGCAACTTGACAGTCATTTATCTGCAAACGTTCAAGTGTTAGGTGATTTTTGCTTTCAATGTTTGCTTTCCCTCGTGACGCAGACGCTCTCCCTCTCATTTTCTGCCTCTTTCTTCTCTGTCTTTTGTGATACAATGTTTTGCTGCACCGTGAGCGCTGGCGTTGAGGTAACGATGAAGAACTCATTCGATACTAGTAAAAATTCATCTGTTCCTTTCCTTTCTGAATCTGTGTTTAATTCCAAGATAGTTTGGAGTCAAATGTTTTTCTCTAAATTGCTTTATTAGTAGGCAAATTAACTGTAGGATTCCTCCACAGGGCCAGACAGAAGTAATTGTTGAACAGGACCGTCAGACAAAGCTGAGGCACAGTTGATTGCTCGTGAATGGATGTTGAACAGATTTAAATACTGTTCTCCATGGTTTAAGAGAGAAATATTTTGCTGGTTCATTTGAATCATTATTGTGGAGCATTCACAAGAAACCGATTATTTGTCATAAATCTAAGTGTGTGTTCATTCATTTTGTCTGTTCACATGTCCAGATACTCATCCTGCTGTGTGTTCGCACAGTTTGCGTTCAGTGTGTGCAGAGCTGTCCAAACTGATTTAAATGGACGAGTGTTCCAGCAGCTCAGCACTACACATGGTGTGGAATTGCTTTTTGTGACTTGATAAGCCAGCTAGCCAACCCAACAAATCCTCTCTGGCCAGAGACCATTTACACAGTAGCTATGCTCACTTTAGACCGTCTCCCTGCCAGACACTGCACCACAGTCGGTCATAGCTAAGCCAGCACACCGCATCTCCTGTTCCTGTGCAGCCAACTCCTGCTCAGCTTTGCTCTCACACATGTGGACACCAATATCATCCTGCTCTGTAATACCCAGTCAAAGGAGTGTACACAAAGGGTAGGAGGTTTATTGTTATGACCATCCATACTCCTTATTGTGAATACCATTTGCATTACATAAAACGCCCCTGCCTGGTTAGATTAAGTGAACTAATTTGTCCCAGTGTCACACTAGCAAGAATAAAATAATGCTGAGGCATTAATGTGTAGTTTTCATGGTAATATGAACTGCCACAGTGAAACAAAACACTGCATCTATATATTCAGAGGAATATATCGGATAAATCCTTTGATTTTAGATTACTTGATATTTTCAGTAGTTACAAATTCCATGCACTATTGCACATCATTGCATAATTTTTTATTTTTTTTTCTTTTAATCATAGCAATGGTTGTGTTTAAAGTTTTATCAGCTTTAGAGTTGCTTTATTTAGCTGGAGGCACTAAAATCTCCAACAATTAGAGATAAAATGTGTTTAAAATAACCAGAGTTATCCTTTAACACTGCCTGGTGTTGTGTGCATGAAACAAACATCTGGATGAGCTGGATGACATTGTTTCTGTCTCAACCTGTGCAGTGCTTAAAGGTGACATATTATACTCCTATTCAGCAAGTTAATATAGGTCTCTGAGGTCCCCAAAACATGTCTTTGAAGTCTTTTGCTGAAAATACCACTGAGATTAGGCAATCTAGCATGCCTCTATGCTCCTCTGTTTCAGCCCTGTTCTGGATGGGCTGTTTCTGTGTCTATGTAAATGAGCTGCTGCTCCCCTCGCCTCACTCCAGAACTGGTTGTGGCTTTGCGGCCGTGATACTGTGCGAGATTATATGACCCCAACAAGAGAGACCGAGGGCTGTTGACAGTATTCATATTCATACTGGAACCGCAATGGAGCTGCAGTAGCGTCACTAATGCTAGTATTATAGTAACACTAAGTGTATCTGTGGATCAGAATGGATGTATTAGCCTCGGCTTGACTTTACACCATGGATGTATTATAAGAGCTGGATACCAGACAAAAAATGGCACCCATTCAATCCAATGAGAATTGCTCGGCTGGCGCATATGTCAAAAAAAGTTTCTGGCTTCTGGGTTTGCTTCCATGTTGTGCAGCCCACTGAATATGCGCAGTAGTGTTTCCCCCACTGGCCCCGTCTGCGAGTTCCCGCTCAGCCCTTAGACTTTACATTGTGATGATGTCACAGATTTTTAAATCGCTGTTCTCGGCTTGAGGAAAGTTTTCAGATATAAAACCTCCATGGATCAAAAATTCATAATAGAAAAAGTCATAATTGACCTTGTTTGCAGTTTGCAGGTGTCCTGTCAACAGTTTTACAGACGTCTCTTTTACAGTGGTGGTCTATGGGGAAAATGCTTTTTAGGCCGCATGGGGATTTTTGGCTGCAATACCGCAAGTGTCCACTGGGAAAAATTGGCTGCGAGGCTGAGCAGCAGCGCCCTATCCAGCTCTTACATCCATGCTTTACACACACTGCCACAGCAGGCCACTACAGCTTTATGGTCTGAGCAAGTTAGCTGCTGGGTGCTAATCAAAGCTACACAATGTCGTCAAGCAAAGGAATTCCTGCAGTTTGACCATGTCTTTTTGACACGTGTATCGTTACCTTCATGGCAAGTCTATCAAGTACATTTACATAACGTTACAGCAGCAACACACACTTACTGGCGAGGATCACAGAGCAAAGCAGGCTAACGTGTAACAACAAAGTTAGCTGAGCTAGCGCTGCTGATCAAAGTTCCACAAAAAGCAACATGAAAAAATTACCATCCAAACTACTACTGTCATTATTTAGTTGGCTTCAAATGAGGCTTAACATTCATACAGTTTTTCTTCACTGTCCCTCAATATTACTATTATTTAGTCCAACATCACTAGCCATATCAGCCGTGCAACATGCTAACACCAAGTTCAACAGGCTAACCTGCTAAATAAAACAGCATAAAACAGCATAAAACATGGCAAAACGTACAGCTTCCAAGTTTGGGGTCGGGTCACGGAGAGCCGATATTGATCCATCACGCACACATACAACAGTTTTCCAGTCATAGTGGGGACATTTCCATCAAAAATAAAGTGAATTCAACAGGTCTTCACTTCCTCAGATGATTGGAGAACATAAAGACTGTTGTGTTGGTTCTTGTAGGAAACAACAGAACTTTGATTCAGTTAAAATTTGATTCAGTAAATTTTCAGTGGGCTGGAGGGGGAGGTCTATGTTCAAGAAAAAGAGAGAGGATGGTCTTTTCACATAGTTTGGGGGTCTCTAAACACACCGGGGACACATATTTATGTTGAAAAGACATGAAAAAGTGTGACCTTTAAGAAACCACAGGGAAAAAATCTTAATTCAAGGTCCACTTACCTAGCCCGAGAGGGGCTCTCAATTTAATAATTAGTGCTCTCAATTTAACTATTTTGCCTGTTCCCCTCTCGTGGAGGGTACCAAATGTATTCAGTCAGCCAGAGGTTTGAAGAAAGTGACGAAAAAGACATTTCCCCTGTAATGTCAGTTACTGATCCAAGCTGCATCCAAGGCAGCCAGGATCAAAGTCAAAACCCAAAGTATATCCACATATCATATCTTAGTCCAAGATCAAACTAAAACCTTATTAAATCCAAGTGATCCACAGTGAATGGAGAATAAGCAGGATGGGAGAATGGCATGAGGGTGAACTCCGTTAAATCGAGAGCACACATTTGTTTTGTTTTTCTCTATGGCCCCTACCAGCCTCCGTACTTACCAGCTTTTTCTATTGCTTTAAATCACAGCTCATAGTCTTCATCAGATGATTTTGTTTGTTCCGTTTTCTAAGTATGGAACTTATAGGTCACGTGATAACAGGTCGTGTTGTATGGATTAATGACAACATGTCTTTGTCTTGTAATGTAATTATCAAAATGTCAGTGTTAATTGTTGTCATTAATTAATATTCTACAGTAAGTATTTAAATGTGATACTTTGCAAACACTTAACTTTTCCAGTTGTGTTTGTTGCATTGGTACAGTATGTCGCCACAGCAAATACCATTTTGTATCTGATTACGCTACCACAGTGTTGTGGTGATTAGATTTGGTTACTTGGATCTCGATGGGTTAGAGTTAGCACCAGTGAGATGAGAGTGCTGCCTGAATGTTCAAGTCCATTTTTATTTCATAAACCGAGGACAATCTCGGCGCAGATTCAGTGATTCCTTTCCTGTCAATATTGCAAGCACCTCTGTCCTTTGCTGCTTTGATTTACACTATTCTACTCTCATTCGTTGCTCCATTTCTCATCTATTTTCCCTCTTTACTCTCACCATACCATAGTTTTAACCAATTTTCACCATGCTGCTTTTGTGCCCTCTCTAATGTCCACTATTACTGCCCTCACACAAGTCTCTGCTCTCCTCACTCTCTTGTCCTTATTCTCACCTCTTTCTTTCTTTTTTTCTCCTGTCTCTCCTCTTGTTCCTTCTTTTCTAATTTCACCTTCCCCACCTGTCTCTTTCCGGCCATTTCCTTCTCAACTAACTACATATCAGACACCAACTATAAATGACTACCAGGTCAAGATCTGCCATTCTTAAGAAAACTAATAGAAAGAGGGGAAAATAGTATTCAGAAGCCCACTCCCTTTCTCTCTCTCTCTGCCTCTCCCTAATCACCCTCCATCAGTCTCACGCTGAATCTCTATGTCTGAGTGCAGAGTGGTATTAGTTCTGCTGTGTCGCTCTTGTTCTGCTCGAGGGGTCAGCTTATGGTTCAGCTCTCCACTGTAATTGGGCTTTAAAACCACTATATGTAAAATCAAACAATCCCCAGCCAAAGACAACATTGTTTTGGCAGCAAGTGATACATTATTGGCCCCAACCAGTAATCAGATCTGATTAAACGGAGCTGATCTGCTTTTTTTCTCTGTGCATTATGATCAGCTGTAGGAAGAGCCACATTACTGTGATGTATGTTGTGTGCATTGGAAAACCTAAGCTGTAGGTTGCTTATTCATTGTGGTGTAGAAGCAGTAAGGTGCCTGTTGAATCTCAATAGGATTTCTGCATTTCTTAGACACTAACTGCTTAGTATTCTTTCAGATCCCTCACTCAGAAAAGACAAAATGCAGTGAAATGTGATGGAAATTAGCATTTCATTACTATATGCTATACAGAATCACGTTAGCCCACAGCTGAATGCAATTCACGTTCCAACACTCAATTTTTCATCCATTTGTTTTTACTATTGTTTTTTTTAGACTTGACATTCATTATCACCATTTGGATTCGTTGGGATCGAAATAGAGAGACCATCAAACTTGTCCTCCAGTGTATTTTAAAAAGTACATCACAAATAGAATATGAGAAATCCTACAAAGACCTCCTCTGTTAAGATTCAATTGCTATTTTAGTTTTGTGTGTTGGAAAGCCTTAGGAATTAAATCTCAGACTCGGGAGTGAAAGTAAAAGGTTTAATGGCAGGTGCTCAGCTGACGAAGTCTCAGAAGTGGAGCTGCATCATCCCTCATGCATTTATTTCCCTTTTTGGACTTCTAAAGAGCTTTTCTGTTTGCCTCAAACTAGAAATTATAAACGTCTAGTGTTACTTAACGACAGGTCAGTAGATAGTCTGTGCCTGTTCCTTTTACTTTCATTTTTAAAGTTCTCAGTGGCTATGATGTCAGTGCAATAGATGATTTTGTGATAATTAGATTATACCAGAGCACCATCAGAGAATTAAACTTACAGAGCGAGAGTGCAGGACAGGAAAAGGTGACTTTTTTGATTGTCCATACCTGCTCATTTTTATGAACTAAGACAAAACTTTTGTTCATAAGATGCTGTGCATGGACTAAAATAGCTGATGCTTTGCATTGGTCATTACTGGCCAACCTGCGCTTTGCATTGGTCATTACTGGCAGGGTTTCAGCAAAGGATCACATTAGCCTCACCGTCACTGCTTATGTTTGAGCTAGATTCTTTGTATTCCAGTGGTTATATTTTGCTTAGCTACAGTTCTTTGCTATGAAGTATAAATGCAAAAGGTAAAAACAATTCATTTCAGTGAATTGGCTCACAGAGGCCACAAGTAAATCCATGTGAATCTTTCATGCCGAGTTCACTTCGGTCAAGATTTACATAAGAATTAAAAAAACAGAGGAAGTTATTGTAGCTTATTAGCTTTGTTGCACCATCTACTTTTATATAACCGTGGATGTTCAGTATATTATAAACAGCTCCACAAAAGTGGAATGGTTTGCAAACAGTTTGAGACAAGCTGGTACAAACATATCTTTTGAATAAACTGCGTGAATTTATTATCCTGTTAGCCACCAAGCTACGTAGCATACTAACTGAAAATAGCAAGACAGCTAGCTTGGAAAGCTATTGTAAGAGACAAATGCCATGTTACCAGCTGGCTAGTATGTTAGCAGTTAGCTCGCCAGCTGTGGTTAACCAATAGCTCTTCAAGTCATCACTACGTCTCCAAGCTTCTGGCACCACCTATCTCATGAGGACACACAGAATTTTGCTGTGCCATTGCTGTGTCATTCTTTTCTGTTTGCATTGTGTAAATCTTATTGTTCTGAATAAAGTTTATATGATTGTTTTTTGTGTAAATGGTGTAACAATGTATAGAAGCTAACACTCACCTCACTCACCTACCTTATAAGGACTGTCATACATTAAATGGCAACATTTATTCCAAAACATTATTGGTCTTTAACAATAAATAATACAAAAGTATGCATATTGTATTGTACTTTTATCGAATATTGTAGTGTTTTGTTTTATGTGTGTAGCTTCACAAGCTGCAGAAAATGTCTGAAAAAGTTTGATAATGAGTAAGCAATGTATTCAAATGATGAATAATACATAATGGCACCATAATTCCATTTCTAAAAGGTTTGTGTGTGCATGTGCATATAATTGCACAAATCTGTAAATGCATTAAAAGGATGTGGGTGTTAAACTGGGTGTCACTCTGTACATGATTCCTCCCTTCAGTCTGCTTGCAAACAAAATGCAGGTGCTCCTCCTGTCTCTGCCTGATCATAATTAGAGCAGCACAGCTGTCGGCTGCACCTCTGCTGACCCTTTTCTCACAACACCATTGATCTGTCTTGTCAAGGCCGCACCAGAAGAACCGCCATGTGCATATCCAAATCCACTATCTTGTCATCCTGAAGCAGTCTCTTGATTTGATCACTGAGATGAAAGCGAGGAAAAACAAAAGTGACTCCCAGGTGAGCTGCAGGCAAAATAGATTTCAATTTAGCTGATTGTTGTCATCAAAGGTATGAAAAGGGACTCTACTCCATATTACAATGGTGCTTTTGTTTTGGCGTAGTCAGTGGTGTCAAGTAGCAGAGTTTTTGTCTTGTGTGGAAGGAGACAATAATCAGCCCAGCTGACATTGCTTAGCTCTCTGCCAGTTGTTCACCAAATTAATGCACTGCCATTATCACTCTGTGAACTGAAACTTAACAAGAACATTTGAGTCTTTTGTTTCTCCATCAGCATGTTTGTGTTCTACTCTAAGGCCAGGTTCTCCAAGATTTGTTGGCCAACTGTTTGTTGTTATGTAAAGTTGAGCTGTGCTTTGTTTGGGTAGTTTAAGTCAAACATTTGGCTAGATTTCCAGAACTGGATTAAGCCCAGTGTGAGATTAAAAAAACAACACTTTCCCAATTAAAGCTCCCTATAGAAAATTTTGGATACAACAACACAATTTTTTTCATGCTTGATAAACACAGGTAGACTTGCAGTGGGCATTTAAGACCATATTTAGTTGTAAACATTGCATTATTTAATCAGATATTAGGCAGGAGACTGTACCAAATCAAATTAGTGTTTGTTTTTTTGTTTTTTTTTTGTTGATTTTGTTTTTGTTTGTTTTTTTTATCCCTAGCGCTTACAATAATACCAACACAGCTGGTAGCCAAACAGGGGAGTTTAAAAATATTTCATTCTTTTTTTACAAAGACATTTGCTCTGAAATAGGGCAGTGGAGTGAAGAACAGGCCTCTCTGGAGGAAAGGAACTTTTTTTCTCTCTGAACTGGCTGATCAATGAGATAGAGATCTCGTGGTCAGTGTTCCACTCTTCTAAAAGGCACCATGGGATCCGCAGCCCACTTCATCTTTATCACTGGTCTGCTTCTGCTCTGACCGCAGGGACCTGATGCAGGCTCATTACTACCACAAATAGAGATCTGGCTGCATAGGCTGAGACCGGGATGAGCTGGCGGTCAGGGATGAAGACTGTTGGTAGGGCGGAGTTGACACTCGACCTCTCCTATCGCCGGTGTCTGATCTCCCTCCTTTCTCTCCCCGCGAGATTTTTATTTTGCTTTTCTGAATGCCAACAGCTGGTCTCCCAAATCCCCCATAAACCTTTCGGTGTGAAAGGGGATCAGGTAGATATAATAGAATACCACCTGCACTCCTCCATCTCCTGCTACCCCACAACACCATCCTTGCCAAAGCCACTCTGGCGTCCCAGCCTTGGCATCACACATGCTGACTGATTGACAATGTCTCCAACAGCATCTGTTCTCTAATACTCAGTAGCCAACATAATTCACTGGCTTGCAATAGGCTAGTTCCAGCCAGACTTCATACCCATACTTTCTACAACCGATGATCTCCAAACTGATTAGCTACAGTAACGAACTGTTCTCCGTCTGGCTTCAGCTAACCTTGTACTCAGCTCACTGAGACTGAGTGGCTGCTGTCCACTTGGCTGCAGCGCTAAGTGTTTCAGGACAGTTCAGTCTTTCTGCCAAGCATGTGTTGTATGCTAATTGATAGCCAAGTCAACATTTAATGTAACATGCAATGTAAATGAGTCCCTTCAAGAATCACTGATGAACAGCACTAATTCTAACGTTCCTACAGCTGTGCCCGTTCCAAGATCCCAAAAAAAGTGCTGTGATACTTTATTAAACAGAGTTTTGTTCTGCTGTCCCTCTGAGTTCAAGCCAACAGATGTAGTTGCTCATTATGTCTCTGCTCTCCATATGGCACTATTGCACATCCACCTCCTCTTCACCTCCCCTCACTCGGACTCCCTACGGGCTTCTGTTGGGTTCACAGCGGACAGGTAGCAGAATGACTTGGGCACTTGTCAGCTCAACAACCGAGGCAACCCAGAGCTTGTTGGACTAGATGGAAGGGAAATTAGCTCTCACCTTCACTCCAACTCCGAGCAACGTTATCCTCACTAATGTCTGGTCAGATTTGAAACCACTGTTCTTGAATGTTACCTCGAATCTTCCATTGAAGGGTTATCATAGGTTATTGGTAAGCTTTATACAAAGTGATGCAAAAAAAAAAACCCTGGCTGTTTCCACCAATCATCATCATCATCACTGACTCAGATGTTTGAAAAAGTGCTGGTTCACTTTGTTCCTTGTTTTAATAGCTAATCTTAGCAGATCAGAGTGCAATCTCAGTGTAATTAAGGCAAGTATATTGTAAGCACATTGTAATTGGGTTGAGATATTTTTGCTGCCAAATAAAAGTGCCTCCTTTCCCCCCCTGCTCACTGTGTGTGCAAGAGTGTATGAGTTCGTGTATGTGTTACTTGTGCAAAGCCTGTGTCCTGTGAGAGCTTCCTCATTAAACGCATGTCAAACCTCCGTCTGCAGACCTGCCAGCACACAGCCACACACCCAAGCCAGAGTGAGCAGACTCAGTTTCTGTGTCATACACACACTCTGAAAAAACAGGGTACCGAGTTGTGTCTTTAGTTGCTGGGCTGTAAGAAAAGGTAAAACTCTGTACCTTGTTGTGTGAGTGAGGACTTCCTTTGGCTTGTCATTACTTAGGCTGGATATTCTCGTGACAGGTGCCAAAATGTTAATTGAGCTTTTACCAAGACCAAAATGCTACATTTTAGATAACTCCCAATGAGGATTTTTTTTGCAATACCCTTTTTCTATTTACTGGCAAAACATGTCTCGCAAATGCAGCAATGTTTAATTTCGTTTGAACACAAAGTAGCGGTCTCAAATGTGCAAAATTATTATTTAAAGCCCCTGAAACCTCCTTTTTCAAATCTATATATAACATTAAATATTTATGACTAAACAAGGTGAGAATCAAAGTCAAAGTTTTGAAAATAACATCCTTATGCATTATTTATTAAGAGTTCAACACTCAAAAATTGATAGGTTAGCTTAGTGTGTTTACATACACAATCAGAATTTTGTAGTATCTCGGTTATGTGTTGCACATGTAAACACCTAAACATATCCTGGGTGCAGAAACCCAGATAAGACGGAGAAAGACACAAATTCAGAAACCTTATAAGTGAAATAAGCAAAACATAGGAAAATAGGTTTTATGGGCTTTTAATTTAGGATATATTTAATCATAACCAAAAAATATCTAATTAAAGGGATAAGCAAATATGAGTAAGAATCTTTAAGATTTCATTGCCAACTTACAACACTTACAGGCCGTTTTTGATACTTGGTGCCAGAGACATATTTCAGACAGCTGAAGTGCGATACTCAACCCTTGTCAACACATAATGTATAACATAAACACATTTCAGGACTGCTTTTCTAATAGGGAACAACTACAGCATCTTCTAAATAATAAATGAGAGTCATAATACTCTGCTTCAACTTGAAATGTATTTGGAGCCTGTAGAAACCGAACAATAACTGAACTAAATGCTGATGTTGTTATTGGATCCCCTGAAGCTATATGTCTTGAGAAATGAACCAATAACAGGGAAAACATGAGACAGATTGCCTTTGACAACAGAATCAAATGTCACACCGCCAAATTCAATGAAACCATTTAATGAGTACTGATTGCAACAACTTTGTCGTTCCTCACTCTGTTTATGTGTTATATTACTGTATGTCTGTGTGTGTTTTTCTCTTCCTGTCTTGTGCACCGTTTCCTCCTGTCTCAGCCTCTCTGTCACTCAACCTCATTGCTCTCTTCCTCTGTCACAGTTTCTCCCCCTTTTTGTCTTTCACTTACGCTCTTTCTTTCCTGCCCTTTCCTCACCCACCCTTCATTCCCCTGACACACACCTGTCTTTCTCCACAGCAGTCACCATGGTATTTAGTTCTATTTACAGTGAGGCTACCAGATTATTAAAAGCAGAGTGGTTACCTTTGGGCTTTATTGTTTGCCTGAGGTTTTCTCCCCCCCCACAATTTTCAGATGTAATTAGTTTCACTCCCACACCAATAGTGCCATGGCCCTGAGCAGATGCTCTTAAAAGACATTTCCGTGACCGTCTAATTTTGAGTTACAGCTTGTTTACTAGTATCTACAACTTAACATCACTTCTAAAAATTGTTTCGTGCCTTTTCCGAATAGCTAAACATTGACAAAATGTCACTCGTTTCAGTAAATTGATAATCATTTGTGACAAGAATATTTGTAAACCACAGAGTGGAGGGACATTTTTTTTGAAAGTGGTCTTCTCATGAGAGATGCTCTCTGATTATAAGCTTTTAACTCAAAATCATGAAGGAAACACATTTACTCTGTCAGATTGCTTTACCCACTGCCTGAAATACACCGCAAGCAAGCAACAAGTTATAGACAGACCGAACCTTAAAGGAACTTTAACTTTTTTTTTTCAAGCTGTAAACATTGTTTACATTGTTAACAGTGTTAGTAGATGTTGTTTCTGGCCACCTGGTTCACTCTCTTTCCACTCTGTGTTGGTCTCCACCAACTCCTGAGGGAAATATCTGGCATTTTTAGCTGCTAAAATGCTCCTGTATGTCCACCAGCTAGTCACTAACTTTGTCTCCCATTTGGTGCGGGTAGATAGTGGGTTGTTTAGAGGTTTTCTGCAGGAAAATAACTGGCTGCTGCTTCTGTTAGATGGTGTTGATGAGGGTGGTGAAAGTGAACCATAACATCTGAGGATAAATCACAGACTGTGTGTTTTTTTGCTATTAGTAACCCCTTTCAACCCCTTTGATCTGTTGTTACTATAAAATAATAATTAGTGCAGCTGTAATAATCACCACAAACCTAGACAAAGAGCGGCATTGTTTATTACAGTAAATCATCAAGTCATAATTTGTGGTAAAATGTGTTCAATTGACTCACTTTGGATTAGTACCCAGGATTGCTGGCATGGCAAACTTGTGAGCTCCCTGCAGTGCTAAAGTGAAGCTGCTAGCTGCAGCTGTTCGGTTCATAGAGTCTTTGAAGGAGGAAAGATTTTTTCTGTTTTTATTTTTGGGATTAATCGACCAGCAGAATGACTGATACTAGCTGTTGGTTGCAGATAAGAAGTCTGGCAAGCGACTTTGATGTGGCTGACAACTTGCTGTTAGTAATGTGGAGATTGATTTTCTTTGCTTGGAGTACCCCTGTTTTAACTCAGGTTTTGATTCAAAACACTTTGTCACTCCACCACACGAGGAGGATAGCGACTGCCACTGTTTAACAACCAATTAATCATATTGCTCTCACCAGGGGAAAATGTGTTGAGGCACGATGTATAGATAACATCCTCTTTTGCCAAGTATTGCTGTAAGCTACATTTAGTCAACACGGTCCTTGTGAATGCTTAATGCAGTGGGATATGTTTAAATTGCATAGGAAAATATTGCAGATCAAGTGCATTTTCACCAGAAAAAAATGCATGTTCATGAAATGTTTCCCGTAAATGTAACACATGAAAATGAGCAGAATTAACTAGTTAGATATTTTCAGTGTGAATCAAGGCCTCATACTGCAAAATATGATGATGAATCAAGACTCAGAGCCAAGTAATTCCCCTGTGATGCCATCCTTTCTAGCAATAGGGTCCAAAGGGCCAACAGTATAGAAACGGACAAAGTATGTGTATTTGTGTGTGTGCACGTGAATATGCGTGTGTTTGTGTAAGCTGCTTTCTAAACCCCCCGCTGCCTCAGATACAGCCTATCGAAGCGTGTCAGGTTTCTAAGTGAAAGGGGTCGGGTAGCACCAGGCCGCAATGCTGAAAAGGAAGGAAAGAACAGATGGGAAAAAGGGGACAAGTGAAAAAAAAAGAGACAATCTGGGGTACACAGAGAAACAGGAGAGAAAGGGACAGAAAAAGGGTAGTGAGAAATTGTGCAAATACAACAGGGAGGATCAAGGACACACCTGAAGAGGGGCAAATTTCCCCAGTGTGGTGTACAGCTATTACCCAGGTTTTAGGGCTCCTTGAGAGGAATGAATGGTGTTCCAGTAGGGGCTGTCAGTAGTGGCCGCACCTCCATCCATCCAGACACCAGGGACTCCATTACACCCTGATGGGCAGGGATGGAAAACCAATCGAGGGAATACGGGGACCAGGGGGAAAGCAATGTATGGGCGCTGGGAACCACAGAGACAGGCAATCTGCCATGATGAAGAGTCTCCCTTCCCTGTTCCTCCTCTCGGACCCAGCACGTCCTCCCGCATCCCCTTCAAGCCCCACTGCGCTCTACCGCAATGCCTTGCCAGCTGACCGACCCGACACCTGCCACACTCATTCGCACTCTGACACTCCCCTGCTTTTCCTCCCAGGCTTCACTGTAAGCCCTGGCAGTGTGTACCCCTTCACATCATCACATGGAGAACTGAAGCAGAGACGGATTTCATTTGAGGGAAATAGACGGGAGTGGTGTTTGAATTGGGGTGGAATGTAATCTCTGATTTTCCCGAAGTGCAGCAGATTCGTAGGTAGCTCCAGTTTGGATCTGTTGCTGTGCTCAGGCAACGTTGAAGGCTGCAAGGTTAGCTGCAGTGTGCTTTACCTCCCTTCTGACAGCGGAGATGAGCCTGTGTCGGACATACCTGTTAGTACAGTGGGGGTGGTATGATAAATTAATTAGGGGCTGCTAAGGAATACAGATTTTATATAGCTACAGCGAATCAATGCTGTAAAAACGTGCGTATGCCTCACAATGGGGCTGGGATGAAAGAATTGTGTATTTATTGATTCCTACTGAAGGCTTGGCTGGCTTTCTTTTACTTACTCATTGTGTCTGATCTTTGCTCTGACTACTGGAAAAACTCATGCACCTCATTTTTATGCTCATCAAATTTGCTCAGTTTGATAGTTAAACATTATTTCCTGTCCTCTAATCCCTAAAAAACATTAAAAGAAGCACATTACTTTTACATACTGTACTGTATATAATGACGCTGATGTTATAATGAACAGTGTCTGTTCTATCTGAGTGAAATGAGCAGTAAATGTTTCTATCATCATAAGCACATCACTGATGATGATTTCTCCATGTTTTTAATGCGTAGATATCCTCTAAAAGCACCGATACTCACCCCCAAAATATCATCACATAATTCACATCCAGATGTTTGATACGTCATGATAATGTTGTGCGTGCGCGTTGTAACAGTGTCACCTGAAACACAACAGCTGAGCTACCCCGCAGTGACTCATGTAAACAAATGTTTTGTAGCAGTGGGTGAGGAGGTGTTATACTGAAGATTTCTGTAACGAGGGCTGTGTTCGTGTGGGCGGAACAAAAATAAGTTTTCAGAACCATACTTGTACATTATAAGAGCTTCAGTGCCTCTGTTACTCAAACAGATGTGTATTCTGAATATGCACATCACTGCAGACCCCTGGGTTATCCTTGCTTGCAATTTATCATAAGAGATTAAACTGGTTTCCTCAGAGCTATTCTTTCTTCTACCTGTCTGCTGGCACGTACTATTTTTATTCTGCAGTTCACACACACACACACCCTCTCTTGTTTTTATCTCCTTTATGGTTGTCCTGCCTGCTGACGCCTGCTGCATTTTTAAACATAAATGTAAAATGTCACCGTCCAACTACTCAACTGCAAACGATTGAAATAGTTTGATTAAGATAGTGTGACACGAACATTTCTGTGCAGGTGCCCTATGTCAAGGTGGCTCCAGAGGACATTCTGAAGGTTCAGTTCCCGCGGTTCACCACTCTAGACCTGAGGCCAACCAACACCGACATCAGCCTGGCTGTGGCCGGTCTTCTCACCTTCTTTAACAGCACCACTGCCTGCCTCATCTGTGCACACGCTGACTGTGAGTACAACATTCACACCCTCATGACAAAATACACATATTATACTCACCTGGGGAGAATGTTCACACACCACAGTCCCTGCATCTGTCAACAAAGTGCAAAGAGCGCAAACATTGTTGTTTAATGTGTTATCCTTTAACACATATTAGCGCACATAAGATTCTCACGTGCACGCCGACTGTGTTCTGACAACAGATGCAGCGCTTGCCAACATCTCACCCTGTGACACGCTCGCGTCTGAAGCAGCTGCTGCACTCCACCCTCACAGCAGCATGCCCGATGTCAGCATCCCAAAACAAAACATATTTACGGAGCAATCCTTGCTCTCTGTCAGTGTCATCATCATCCTTTAATTAAAATAATGACATAGGGCCAAATCCACAAAAGAATTGCGTAGCTTTTGCGGCCGCTAAACCGGTGCAAATGAGACAAAAAGATAGCGTATAATTCACAAAGCACTCACAAAGAGTGAAATGCATGGCAAACTGGGCTGCCAAGCAAATAGCATCATGGTGCGCCTGTTGCATTTGCATGTATGTAAATTAGGTAATATTCACACATTCGGCGCAAAATTGGCCCCTTTCTATGCAAATAAGCATTCTTGGAAAAACAGTCTAATTCACAAAGACCAGCGCTAATTGCCACACGCAGTTAGGGTGGAGTTATTAGCGTCTTCAGAGACTTGGTGTTAACTGCATGCACACTTACTCCTCACTGACTGCTCTCTCTCTCTGCCTCTCTCTCTTCAAATCCTCAAGCTTGTGAAGCTTGACTGATATTGAATTGATATTCAATGATATCAAGGGCAAAATCTTCAGTCAGACATTGGGGGGGAGGTCAAGTGGGTATTGGGTGGTAGGCTTATCTCGGACTTTCAGCTACTTAAAAATAAAAATGTCCTGACAGCTCTGACGGAGCTCAGGCTTCGTCCATAAGGCCTGCTTTATTACAAACAGTTCCACCGTATAAACCTGGAATCTGTGTGTAACAGCTGATTTGTGTAGATGTGTAGCAGAACACAGAACATTAATTACCGTCAGATCCCGACTGATCTGGTGTTAATGAAGTTACCGCCGCTGTGCCGTGTGCATAAATGCGCACAGCCTCTTTCTCAGTTTGGAGACGCACTTACCGTTTCAGCTGACCGACATTACTGTAAGACTCAGACATTAATCTAACACGTTTCAGACCTGCCTGAGTCACAGTAAGAGCTGTAGTCTATTTTGAAGGAAATGTCAGTAGATTATGTTACAGATGCGAAATACTAGAGGGGTAAAATAAGCAAAACACATGAAAGTTGGTTTGTGATTGTGGAGAGCTCTGTGTGTGCGCACCTCTGCTAATTAAAGACACACAATTTGAGGCTTTTGTTCTCTCTGCAGTTTTCATTATGGACCAATCTGTGTGCTGAAATCTGAAGAAAAGCCTGAAACATTGAAAACTGCTCCGCTCACTCAAACAGACGCAAAACAGGGGCTAATTGCACTCAGCTGCAAACCTTTATGGGCGTGTTTGTGCCGGCATATCATTAGCGCAAAATCTTTTGTGAATAGGACCTTAAAGCGTGGCAGATTTCGGGTGCAAATACTGGACAATTCACGGTGCTATTGGCGGGCCCATAGTACGTTACACTGTGTTATGTATAATATGCCTTCACCCTCATTTCTCATTGTGATGTCTACAAGACTCTGTGTACACTCTTAAAACACTGCCTGCTGATAATCAAGACATTTCTTAAAAGAAAGACAAAAGAGAAAGTGGCTGAAGTTTGCAGCTGTATCCACCAGTGATCTGACCGCCTCCTTGTCAAAGGCACTCGTTAGATTCCCAAGATACTAAACTGAATGACCTTAAAAAAGCTTGGAAATCTCCTTGAGGGAAGTTATTTTTGTAAATAGAAAGGAAGATTAAATCATGGCCTGTTCCCACCCTCTTGTAGTCCAGCAAGCAGTAATTACAACTCCCTAGACAAAGGCACCATGACCCTGAGTGGCACCAGCTAACCTTTTTCCTAATCAGCGCAAGGCTTTGAAGAAAGAAAATAGGCTTGAGACATCAACCATGTGTCAGACGGCCCAGAGATGGCAACGAGCCACTCTGAACCGCCCACCCCGCCTATCTCAGTTCTCAGTTCTTCTGCCTTTTAACTTCCTCTTTGACTGTCTTCTGGTCTTTACTTTGGAGTCTCCTTTCATTCATAACCTTTAAGACAAGGTTTGTCACTCAAGGCACCATTTCTATACATATATCAAACAGAAATGTTTACTGTTTAATGTTACAGTAAATTAATGCAAATATTTGATACATTTTTCTTCTTTTGTACATTTTGCTGAACACATAAGATGGCATTTGATTATGCAGAAATTGAAAAAGTATTGCCTGGAAGAATTAATTAAACTTACTGAAGAGAAAATATGCCTTATCCTAGTTTAACCCACGGTAGTTCACCCACTACAACTGCAAAGGTCAAACATGTATTATTAGTTGTTTTTCCCTCTAGGTGCTCCTGTACCTGTCAGACATTCTTCCAATTCAGAGCTCTGATCCTGTTTCTGTGACATTTATTCCACAAAGAGTTGATTAATACAGCTCTGGCGAGAACAGTGATAACAAGTGAACCTTTTAGGCACCCACTGACTTTAATATTGGCAAGTTTGGAGAAAAGAAACTAGTTTTTAACATTATTTTACTTCTTCCCTCTGGTTGTGTGCGTGGATGTGCAGGTCGGTGTGTCAGTGGGCTAAGAGAGAACTGGATAGGAAATTAAATGAAATGAAAAGAAATGAAATGAAATGAGGGGAGATGAGAGGTAGATAGACGAGACCAAGGGGAGCCTGAAATAAGAGAGGAGAGGAGAGGAGGAGAGAGGGTAAGGCATGAGGGTGAAATGTAGTGATTGGGATGAGGAAGGGAAGGAGGTGAACACGCTGGAATTATACATTGGCAACAAGAGGGAGACAGTCCAGGAAATGACGTGGCGGTATTGATTGCACACTCTCATGTGACCCTCATTCATTCAAGAGAAAATGCAGCAAATGGCAGCATGCCCGGTTTTGTGTGTGCGTATTTGTGTGTAAAGGTCTGTGTTCAGCAATAGCATCAGCTGAAACCCCTTCAACTTTGGCTCCAGCTCCACGAGCCCCACCCCTCCCTGTCAGCTCACACAGTCAGTTGGTGGGTTGGCAGCCTGCTGTCATTGGCTCGTCCACATGTGCCGGCCTCATTAATCACCCAAGCCAGTGACAGCCTAATAGAGCGTGGCCAATTCATGAATATTTTCCAGCCATGGCTGAGGAGGCAGGAGTGGAGGTGGAGCTGTGCCCAAAGGCATGGTGCACACCAGGATGGACATTAATCTAGCTAACCTCCACTATCGATGGCAGTGTGTGCAGTAGCAGCCGCAGTACTGTAACTCTTGCCCAAAATACTGCCGGTGTAGTTGAATTTTTAGACCTGCCTGTTGGCTCCACATCTCATGTGGTTGTGGCCTTTGGTAAATGAGAAGGGACACGCATAAAAACGCATGCACACAGCACATCTGCTCGCACACATGTACTCGCGTGCTATTTCCACACGCAGAGCCACTGTACTACAGCAGTGCACTTTCATTAGCGAGGTGATTGGTGCAGCTGTCAGTAGGCTACAAGAAAACATCCAGTAAGCTCTGAAATTTAACTGGAGCTGCAGCGCAGGTACAGGATTTCTCAGCTCAACAAAACAGTAGGCCTCAAGATAGGTGCAGTTGGAGAGCAAAGGCTCACTGCATTGTTTCATTGCAGCTACAATAGAAAACAACACTTCCAATACAATTGTTTGAATCAGGTTAGGTTCCACTGTAATCTGCTAAATTATACAATGGGCCTTATGCTAATTGCTCTTTTCTCTGATAATGGTAGCATGCCTGTGTCATCTAATAAATTACAGCTCTCCATTACACATAGTTTCTAACAGTTTCACCTACTGCCTCTCCAACACTCCACGTGGAATTACCATCAGTGACCTATAATCAGCGTTAGTCAGGTGGAAGAGACAGCTCAGTGGCCTATGAAAAGGAACGTATACAGAGGTGTAAGAATGAAGGGATGAGAGTAATTGCAGGGGATGGCATATATGATTTGGATAATAATTATGCAGTGGCTACTACGATCCTGTGTGGAGGGCAGTAGTCAAGGTGATGGCTGTGGTGGTGCTAGTAGTAGTAATTGCTTTTTACAGCACTTTGTTATTTTAAAAGCTTTTATTGAATAGATGGAATACAGTGAGCTTTAAACTCCCCTTCCTGCTTTTTGGAGAAAGTAGTTGACTTGTTATAATGAGATTTCGGATTAGTGGAGAGTGGGGGGAGTTGTGTATATATGCGCAAATGTGCAGTATTTGTCTTTACTTGGTCTTTCTGTCTAATTAGAAAAAAAAGGACAAAAAGGATATAGCCAGATTTCTCACTTGCGTCAAAAGAAACATCAAGAGACATCGTCTGGTGGCCATGTGGTCTACAGGGGTTTGTCATGTTACTGTGACATTCTGGGTTTAAAGCCAGCAGGTATTTCATCCCCTCTCTTTCCCCATATTTTGTTACCTATCCTATAAAGACAAAATAAAAAGCTAAATAGAAGTATCCCCTGTGGGTCACTCATTAGAGGGTTTTTTTTCAGTCAGATTGACCAGAACTCTACTATCTTTGCTTTTTTGCCATTTTCTCTGCTTTGGCCATTCGTTTTGTGCAATCTAGCACTTCCATTCCTCAAGCAGTAATATCACACTCAAGCTGAGAAACCTACAAATTAACCTTCCAGGAAGATAAGTCATTTGCGGTTTCCAATTTGCCGAATGAAGAATTAATATGAGTGCTGTTTGCAAAGAGAACAAGAATGATCAGCAGGAGCACATCAGATCAGCACCACTACAGTGTGACAGGTGGATTATGGTCTGTATTGATGGTTCCACATTTTTATGGTTATTTGGGTTAATGGGAAGGGGAATAGGCTCAGACATAGTTTGAATGTTTTGACACATGATCTTGTCTGCAACATTTTAAAGTAATGGCCCCAATGGTGGCAAAGTAATAAAAATAGGTCTTACTCTCTTCTCAATTTCAAATGATGAGTCATCAAAATGTCTGAGACAGACAGAGTCATGTGTGGTCCATACCAATGAGGGGGTTTGGTCTCACTAATACACACACAAATTTGTATTGCTACACTTGTAAGGACCCCTGTTGACATACTGCGTTCTGTATAAACCAAACTAGGCACGAACCCCAAACTGTACTCTAACCTTAACCTAAACTTAATTCTAAGCTTAACCATAAAACTAAGTATTTAAGGCTAATGCTGGTGATATTCTATCTTTTTCTTATTATCAACAAAACCCATGAAAAGACCAAAACCAACACTGAATTGCTCTTACTAACATATGCATAAACCTGCGTAACCAAAGCCTGATATAGCTTGTTTCTCTGTGTCATTTTGCTCCATTGGTTAAAAAAAAAAAAACACATCGATGAGCCACAGTGTTGCACTCAGTGTTCCTTCATTAGGAGGAATATGTGTACTTTAGTTTACTTTGAATTGATTCCACATAACACTGTCCTGCTACTGTAAACACTCACTAGCTCACCAAGTTGGTCCTCAACAAATACAGTGTTTACTCCAGTTTTAATTATGTTTGCTAAAAACTACAGTGCCAAGATGTTTTAGGAAATTATAGCTTTTTTTTTTTAGAAATTAAACTACAGAATGTATCCATGGCTCATTTTTATAGACATACTTCTTCAGTAGAAACAAATGGGGACAGATAGGGGAAGTTGTAAAGTATTCAAAGAAATGGTTGGTTGGGGTCTTTTCCTGGGATTTGTCGACAAAGGAAAAACACACATTGCTACCAGCTTTATCCTTCAGCCCTCGAACAGCACTGGAAAATGAGGACCAGCCAAAACCCTTTTTCAGAAATGTTGTCACTCTTGGAGTGTGAGTGTAGGCTGCACAGACTGCCTTAACTTCTGTGGAAAAGAAAAGACTTGTACTTTACATGACAACACACACATACACACCCTTGTTCTCTCTGTACACAGACCAGTACAAATCTAACTGAAGAAGAGCACATTTTTCATTCAGCTGCATGTTTTTCATTTGATTGAAAGGAGGGAACATGGCTGCTGTGAACTCCCCTTTGAATCCTGTGCTGTCAGAAGACTAAAGAGAATATGCACGTTTATTCTGTGTGTCACTATTTGTGTGTGTATGTACAGTATGTGCTGTTTAGCCAGGCGCATGTAGCACAGTTCACTGTCTCATGTCATGAACTGGATGTGAAATTGTATTTGATGCCCTGCGAGAAGCTGTGGAGACTGGATGCAGACAAGGAGGACGGTTTAGCTGAAGCTATTTCAAGCTCATCAAAATGATTCTGTGTTTTACTACAGAGGAAGCTGATCTGACAGGTTGGAGACACAGGCAGGCAAGCAAGCAGCAGTCAGGGGTGATGTCTCGTGAGTGCACAGACACAGGTAGCCAGGTACAGGAAGACAAATACACACAGTGATAGACTGCCATGCAGACAGGCAGACACAGATATAATTACAGAAGCTATTAGACATGATGCTGGTGACTGGGAAAGTACTGTAGCTTGCGTTAATGTGCTGTGGAAAAGCTAAAGGAGTCAGCTTGATAACTTGAAATTGCCTCACCAAAATGGTCTCCATGTGACAGATGAGCTGCTCTGCTGTTGCCGTGGCAAAAATCACACAATATCTGTTGGATCCACAGTGAAGAGTGAGAGATTTTTTTTTATTTCTTCATAATGGAAATAGCAGTTGGAGGATCAGCTAATGCAAGTCCTTCTCCACAAAGTTACGTCCTTCTCAAATGACTCTCCTTGCCAATATCAAATGAGTGTTATGAGATCTGCCAAATTGCCAAGGTGGGGCCACTGTAACTGTCATACTAACAAGTGGTGGTATACTGTTCTGTACTCTTTAATTTATTCAGGTTATATTTTTCTCACTATAATGCACCTCATTTTAAGCTCCTATAGGGAAAATTAGCCCAATAACCTCTCAGGGTCTGCTAATATATGGATGCAAAGTGACTGGTAAAATGCTGCCGGGAGCAGTTTGATTAAGTCGGCTATGCTTTAATTAGGGCAAATCCCTCTTACCTCACTGGAGTCAAACGGTCTATTACCATGGGATAGAGTACAAGAGAAGCTGCTGAAACATCCCTTTGTGTTTGACGGCTGTACAATAATTGCAATTAAAGATAATCAGTCCACTTGTTCTGCATGAAAAAGTTTTTTATGGATTCATAGTTGTCAAATGTGGCAAGAAAACAAACAAAAGGCCCATTTGTTTGTCCTTGAGGATAAGGTGCTGTGACGGTCCACCCTCCTGGCTTCCTGTGCTGCTCTGCTGTTTCCCCTCTGGCAGGAGCCCGGGTGGGTCGTCAAAGTAACTGGCTGCACCTGAGAGGTGGGAGGGGCCAAAGGGGACAAAAGGCCTGCTCTCCCAGGCCCCACAGGACAAGCTCAACACAAGCTCGTGGTGTTCATAACACTGTAGCTCTTTTTAGGTGCACATAGGGGTGTAACGATTCTCCAAATCAACAGTTTGGTTAAGAGCTCGATTTTTGAGGGAGGGGGGGTGAATAAGAAAAAATTTGGACCATAAAGAACACTAAAGAAATAAATAATTGCTGTGGACCAGTCTACATATTAACTAAGTAAACACAAATAATTAAAAAACACTTCTCTTAAGACCAGTCTACATATTAACTAAGTAAATAAAATTACCGTATTTCCTTGAATAGTGGCTGGGGTCTTTATTTATCTCAACTGCAGAGGGTATCAAGCCTTTATTGGAAGCAGGCTCATATTAGAGATAGGCCTTTTTTTCTAATTCCCTCTGTTTGATAAGTATATTTGCTCATGTTTTAGTATGAAGCCTCCTTGTTTTCTGATCTGCTTCCATTTGCTGTTAATTTTTACTGCATTACTGCATTACCAGTAATAATGATAATCTGCACCAGAGACTTCCACCAGCCAACCTCAATTGAGCGGCTCTTCTAGACTTTACACATGTCATCGGGCCGAATGGATCAAATTCTGATAGTGAAACGAGTCATTTTGCAGGTGTTGTGTGTAAGTTTTGTTACAATAGTAATGTAAGAGCTCAGCAGGCTGCACCTGCAGTGGTGGTATCGGGCTGGTGGGTGGGGACTGCGACACAAAAGACGGAACTGCGTTTTGAGACCGTGGACATTTGTGTCACAGTTTCAGTCTCGGTTTCAGAAATGTTACACCCTAATTTACACCTTGTATAACACTACATGCTCACCTCCACTCACCCGGACATGCTTTACACCACTGACTCCTTCCATATCCCCACACCTTATCTTAATTTTCCTTAATAATAATTACTACTACTAATAATTACTATTATTAAACTTGATTTGAACCATTTGTGTGTAGACTCCCTATCTTGTTGCAAGCCTGAGCCAAGTTTTAACAGTACGCTTTACAATATCAACCATTACTAAAAGTATGTGCTTGACTTTCCTTAACACTCTGGTTATGTATTTTCTTAACTTTTATAAGGCTTTTATTATCTATTTAAGCGTCTTCCCTTCATTATAAGTAGCCTAACCTTCTTATGTGGTTTTGTGTGTGTGTGTGTGTGTGTGTGTGTGTGCATGTGTCTTACCGCTAGGCCTATTGAACCTGGAGCAACTCCTCAGGCAGTTCCTCATCTCCAAGGAGACTCTGTCAGTGCGCATGCTTGATGACAGCCAGGACCCAACCCCGCTCCTGAAAGAGATACGGGATGACAAGACAGCAACAATTATAGTCGACGCCAACGCCACCATGTCCCATATGATTTTGGAACGGGTTAGTATGGTTCATATTATAGATACCTGTTATTTATGCACTGATAACTTGTCTTTTTTTTTACACTCATAGCTTTTATGCTGATAAAAAATTCCCAAGATCCACATTTATATAGTTCTCACACATCTCAAAAGTCGGCAAGAAGTGTTCAAGGCTAAAAGTAATTGTATATGTAGAGAATAATTTTTTTAGCTGGAAGAAGTAGTTGAAGTGGAGGTAGTGACCTGTAGAGATATAGACTGTATTCCCCACACGACACAAAGAATAATGCACAGAACATACAAAAAGGGAAATACATAATTCACTGCCATAATCCATTTGCTGTCTTGAATCACAAGAAGGGTGACGTAAATTTATGCACGTCTGGCAGTGGGCACAACTTTAAAAAGGGTTTGCCGAGACTAGAGTCAAAAAATAGTCCGAAATAAAAGGCAAATGAATTGTGGCAATCTTGTCAAACAAATCTGCTACATCAAATTATATGGATGAGAGCATTAAATCAAGTTGTATTTATAATCCATGATTCATCGTCCACAAGTGAGCATTCTGCACGTTTAAGTGGATTAGTGTAAGAACAGACTCATAAAGTCAAAGGAGCCCTTTTGTCTACTTTCTCATACAGTACTTGGTATGAATCAAAACAAGCTGTTTTTTAAGTCACTGAAGCAAATTAAGTGGACTGATTCTTTCATGTCCTTTTTTATCCATCATCCATCTGTTTGTTCCTTTTCTAAAACACCTTTTGCATAAAATATAACTATAACTATAATATACAAAGCCATAAAGTTTATCTTGTGAGGAAAAACAGCTTTCTGACAACATTAGTGAGCACTATTTCTGTCTCATCAACGTAAAATGATCTTTATGTGCTTCCTCCACTAATGGCACATACCAATAATTAATGTTTCAGAACATCATTAAGACCTTGGACACTTTGGTTCCAACATAATGCTGAAGCTTCTCTTCATTGGAGACGTATGTTTGTGAAGAGTCTTGATGGCATGAATAAAGGCGTTTGTGGGAGCTGAGGAAGCGAGGGTGTTTGGCGGCAGCATATGGCCTTGTAGTAATTAATACACACCTCATTATTTCTAGAAGACGATGGATGGATGGCTAGAGTGGAGGTGACAATAGCCGGAGACAGATGGGGGTTGGGAGAGGGAAAGAGGAGGAGAGATGTTTTTTCTCACTTTCCACTTCTTTCTGTCCTCATTCTCTCCATTATATTCTCACAGTAGCCTTCAGTCTTAATCTCTCACCTCAATCAAAGTGTTCATGCTGCCATCAGTGGTCTTACAGTCACTATAGCAACCCTGGCAACCCTGGGCCACAGAGCAGCGGGAGCCCACAGTGGGATGTCTCTTGTTGTCTTTTTCTCTCTTACCCTGTCTCCCTCCGTCTGTCTCCTCAGTCTCAATATGGAATTGCTCTCTTTCTCTCTCTGTTCTCGGCCCAAATGCAGAGGAGACAGTTTCACTTTGTTTCTTCACACCTCCATCCCCGTGTGATCTTGTATATCCATCCCTGTATCTCTCACTCTTTTGTCTCCTTCATGTGTCACGCTGTCCGTCTTTGTGTCTGTCAAGAGACATCCTGCAACACAGTGGAGAAAAGTTGGCAGTCCCACCTCTCATGTGTAGTGCCTAGTTGCCAAACGTATCAAAGCTGTGTGCCGGCATATATTGCCAGTCTCAGATGATGATAAGAGTGCCCAGCTTGTCTTAAGAGACAGAATTGTCCTTTGTCATCCAAGACATTCCCTCTTATTTGTCTGTTTACATCTTACATCAAACCCTCGTCAGACAAAGGTCTCACTCTCTGAGGTTTTAGCATTCAGAGGGGTTTAGGTCAGCAGTGTTAGCATGCTGAATGTAATCTCATTCAGTCAGGCCTCTACTGTTGTGCACAGCTGTACAGAACCAGAGTGGGATAGATGGTGAGCCCAGTATATAGGGGCTGTGCAAACCGTGTGCACTCTGACCAAAAGCTGCGGCAGAACAACAAGGAGATCAAAAAGTTGTTGTTTTTTTTTTTTTTTTTTTAAAGGCAGGAAAGCTTATTTCGAAGCAGTGAAAGGAGATCAGAAGCATATTTTTCATCAGCTGCTTGTTTTGGTGTTGTTGTGTCTTCTGAATAGGATGTGGGCAGCAACTAAAGGCGATTTAGGTTATAATGTCAGTTTCTGTTTTCAAAGTGGAAAAGGTACAGGTCACCAAAGTAAAACAGGCAGTGTTTTGAAATATTAAAGAGGAAAAAAACTCAACCACAAACATGATAATTATCTTTCATTGTCATCAGGCTTATAGCGTGCTAAATATACTTGAAGGAGGAAGCTTTATAAAGACATCATGAGAGGTCATTCACAGTTTAATAATGAAGTTGTATTTGGGTGTGTTTGCTATAATAATTTCTATATCTTTCTATTTTATTATTTATGCTCTGGCAGAACACTTGAGTTGAATATTTAACAACTAAGTGACACACACTCATGCAAACACCCACGCAGAGGTTACACTTTTTGTATGACAGCTAAATATCTGCTATTAAACTCTTTCTGATATCAACCTTAAATTAATCTCAGTGTGGAAGCTAATTATTATGCAAAAATGTAAACTTAATTACATCCAGGTGTGGAAAAGAGACTATCTGAGTAGTGTCTCAGAAGGAGGAGAGAGGTTAATTCATGATCATGAAGAATTTCACTCAGGATTAAATGATGATTTGTGTAAAAAGTTTTTGAAAAAAAAAATGATGTCCTTTCATACTGTTTGGTTTGATATATCTACTTAATATTTATTGATTTCAATCATAATGTGCATTGCTGCATGATTAAACAAAGATTTTTTTTGTGCTAATGACTTTAATGAAATGAAACTATGAAAAGTTCATCCTGTCCTTCACAACTGCTCCTAACTGTGACTTTGATTTAATCAAATTGTAAGACAGAGTGTCGAGCAGCATACTAATGCACCCCAGAAATTAATTGCTCCATTGAGAGCCACCGTCAGATAAGAATGTGTCTGCTCTTATCAAGATGTGGATTTGATCTGTCTGCTGCAGAGTGGAGCTCGAGTTACATTGAATCACTGACCTATCAACTTCTTTCCCCACCCCTTTATGCTTCACTCTCTCTACTTTCTGTTTTGTCCTCCCTCCCGCGCTCTCCTCCATGTCTCTGACCTCCATCTTAACATCTTTTTGTTCAAACTCCAATCCTCCCATTTCTGTTTTGTGTCTTTTTGTACTTTCGTTCTCTTACATGTTTCTTTATCTCTCCCCTCCTCCCCTTCTTCTCTTTTGCTCTGCAGGCATCAGAGCTGGGAATGCTGTCAGTCTACTACACTTACATCTTCACCTCTCTGGTAAGGAAATGGGAGATGGTCTGGGCATTTAGACACAAGATAGATTTCACAGCTACATGAGCACGGCATTAGAGTGCTGCTGTGCTCCTGTAGTATGTAATATGCTAAGCTTTAATAGATACTCTTCACTTAAATGAATGATTGAATGGATAGAGTTAAGCAGACAGGAGCCAAGACAGAATAATTGTAACATAGCTTCATTACAGCAGAGTCGATTTTCTCCCTCACTACATGTGACTGCAAACAGAGGCACAGTGTGTAGTGGCTATAGTGGCTCCAGTAGTTGCTCATTTGCCCTCGTTGGTTGAAGTGCACTTATGGACCAAACAAATAAAAAATAATCATTATTATAATTACTACTTGTACTATTGTTATTGTTACTGCTGCTGTTTTTTCTATAATTATTATTGTGTAAAGCCTGCCAAGCTCAAGTGATGAAGTCATCGTCTTCAGAGGCAGCAGTCAATCTGTTCTTTCTTTCTTTCTTTCTTTCTTTCACAAACATGTAGTGCTTATGTAAACTTTTGTATGTAGTGTGCCAGCATTAGGATAAGGATTTGGGATAAAACAGGTGGGGAGGAGTGTTTCCTTTTTATGACGTGAGTCCCTTCCCCCCAAAATGTCTGTGCGCGGTCCTGCTGGAAATTAAAGGGGCTGACCTGGTGTATGAGAGCACTGGTGTTTAGGCACATAGAGGCTAAGGGAGATCATAAAGATAGCGACTTGGAGAAAATTTTATACTACAGTAAACTTACCAGTTAGCTGCTCCCTAATGTAAATTAATGAGGTTCAAAACACTTTGCTCTAATAGCGCTGTAGAGATGATTCGATTCATATCAAGCTGATTTATGACTCATTAAGAGTGGGCTGCTGCCATCTTCATGTTTCCCTCCACAGCCCTTGACATAGTCACTTCTCTTCTTGTTGCTCTCTTCTCCCTTTCTTTAACCTGCTTGTCTCTGTTTTTCTACATCCAAATAAGTTCCCTCATCACTCTCCTCTGGTGATGCTGTGCAGGTCTGCTGGAGGGCACAGCAAAGCACACAGATACATAATAGATATTAGATGATGACCCCAAATCCCCCCTCCGGCTCCCCTCTCCGCCATTTCCTTAAAATTCAGCCATTGCTCAGTGACGGCATCGCTAATAGCTTCAACTAACATCATTAAAATGGTCATCAGAATGCCCCCGGCAGCCTGGGACATAATGCAGAAGCTGTGAGTGGAAAAATAGAGGCACTGTTGTCCCCTTAGTTGTCGTAATAAGTGATCCATCCTATTTATTGTGTTTTTAAATGGTTCCGCTGCTTGTGCACACACACAGACACACAGACACATATGCACAAATATACCCAACCACAAAAGAGGATAGGAAATATAAGAGTTTCATTATGTTCTCTCACAGTTCAGTTCATTGTTCACCCATTTCCCAACTCACTGTGATAGTACATCTCTGAAAATGGCAGTAATACATTGAATGCTCAGCTTATTTTTTCATCCTCTCATTATAGTACACTATGCAATTTCATGAGACTGTTGGTCATTTGAATGGTCATTTCTTCAAAGAGATCAAAACAACTGAGAACGTTCAGTGCTGAAGCAGGAAGTAGGGAGTTGTTCTCACAATATAGCGAAACGTGACGGGCCTGTCAAGCCTGCCCATTCTGGCACAGCACAGTTTATAACAACAACAGAGGCATAACCATTTTTGAAACAATGTCTTTGATTTCAGACAAAGGTAGAAAAGCAGCTGGCGTCTGAAATGACAGCTGTCGCTAGCACATTTCATCAGATGTAGCTAGCTAATTAAACTAACACATGATATTGTGCTAAAAGACTGAGGTTAACGCTGCATTTCCCAGGCAGAAAGTCTTTACCAGCTGATGATCCATGTAGGAGACATGGAAACAGCATTAGTCTTTTATTTCAGTATAGAGCTAGATGTTAATTCATTTGTTCTAACGTCACTCTGTTTGGTTGCTGAGCCTACATACAAGACAAGCAAGACAGAGGTTAGATCTGTTTTATTGTTTGTATGTTTCACTGTGAGGCTTAAAGCGATGAGGACCAACCAATGTGTTTGGCAAGTGTAACACTATCTCAGATAACGAGCTTGGCTGAGGTTGCTGGAGTGTAGGAGGACAAAGTCACTAACATTTGCCTAAACGGTGATATAATAGCATCAAGGACTAGCTTACAGACAAGGGGGAAACACTATACAGTGGATGTGCTGTTGTGGACAGGACCTTTTTAGCGTAACCTGTAATCTCACAAAAAATGTAGTATGAAAATGCTCCTTGCTCTTGGAGGTAACGCTGGGTTAGGTTATGCGGGTATAAGCTAGTTAGCAAGACATGCTAATGTTTCCAGAGCAGACAAACGCACAGTTTAAACCGTTTCTTACACTTTTGTTGTTGTTGGGCATTTTCTGAATGCACTGACTAATCTGTTTATTAACCTGTTTGTCTAACCTGTTTATTATTTAGGACATGTTACATTTCATTAAAGTTTGGGCTATCATTTCACTTAAGTAATAATTCTCCCCGAAAACCCACTTTTCCTTTGCCCCTAGGCTGAGAAGCCACACACATACAGGAAGCAAGCTAGATGATAAAGATGATTGTACGGTCTCTAATCTTTCAAAGTGCGTGTGTGTGTGTGTGTGTGTGTGTATGTATGTGTTGGTTCATGGGTGTATGTATGCGTGTACTCCTAATGGTAGTGATTCCAGTGGTGTTCCAGTCCAGATATTGCCATTATCTTAGCTAGCAAATGACATTTCTGAAGTCTATTTAAAGCTTTCTTTTATCACTTATTCCCTCACCTTTCCCCTGAAAAAGCTTTTACATGAGGTGACCTGTGACCTAATACATTTACTTCCTCCTAATAGTTCTTATGATGAACATTATTACTTTAACCATGTAGAAAAAATACAGCTGGAGAAAAAGAATATGCACTGCATAAAATGTATTTTAAGAATGCATATATTGGTCAAATGAGCAACAGACTGCATGTGTTTATCTTGCTCTTAAAATATGACAAGCTCATATTAAAGCAAAGAAAGGGAGCAGTTAGTTGATGTAATTGCCTGATGTGTTTTCTCAGTGTGTTGTCTTTAGGAGGCAGTGCTGATTGTTTAAGCTTTGACATCAGATTTACTTTTATCAAGCTTCACAGAGTTTCCATATGGAGGCAGCTTCCCATTGCTACAGAGAATTAAAGTTTTTTTCAGGTAGTGACCAGTTTTTCACAATAGCTAGTTTTTCCTCCCATGAATTTGCTTTACTTATTTTTCTAAAGGCCTTTAATGTGTAACTAGGTCTTGTTTTTTTTTTTGTATTTTGAAAGGACAGTAGGCAGCGCTGTGATTTCTGCTTTATTACTCTATATACAGTATTTAGATATTGTTAAAAGAGAGAGGGAGACACAGCACATAAAGATCAGAGGTGCAGCACTTACTCTTCACTCTGCAGTCTCTGGGAACATTTTTCAGTGTCACAAAGTTCATAGCTTGTGATGTTTTCTTGTTAGCTTACATAAATCTGAATCCTGCTGTCCATAAGTTTTTGTAGACGCTGTCTACCACAGCCTTTCATTAACAAGAATAGATACAGAATTGGTAGAAAACAGCAGATAATTTACTCATGTGTCTGTTATCATTAGAAAACTGTTACTGGTACCAATTTAAAAATGTGTGTGTGGCCAGGGTGTTTCACATTCTCATGTCATCTAATTAAGCTTATACAGGTTAAAAAAAGCAACATTTGGAAGTTGAGATTAGAGTCACTGACCATCTAAAATATGCGTCTTGGATGGAAACTTTCACTGTTTGTGTATTCTGATCAAAAGAAGATCTAATCCATCTAAATTGCTGTCAAGAGTTCTCAGTTTGGTTATGTTATAATTACATGATGGAACAAGTGAAACCTTTTGGTTGCTGATGTTGTAATGAGGATTTGCCAATGTAAGTAAACACTGTACACAAAAATAGTGCCAAAAATGGTTCAATATGCTGTACATATACAGTAATATGTATATGACTGTTGAAACTAGCATATTAATATATAAATGTTACCACAAAGTAGTAGTTAGTTAATTAGTCTACTAGTAGTAGCTGACGAATTCAGTCTGGCTCATCATTACGTTTACGTGTTACCTTATAATATTTACATTATAAATACAGTGACTCACTTACCTACCTAACTAACCAATGGAGTGTATATATACTGTATGTATACAATATCCAGTTAATATGCAATACAAGGTCAAGGACAAAAATCCAGTTATATGCATAAACAGGTACAATTTCCTAAAAATGATTTCAGTGAAAATTTAGGAGCAATCACATTTACCAAGAGCACTATTTTCTCAATCCTTTAAAAGTGAATAAAAACCAGTGTGTAGGATTAAGTGGCATCTAGCAGTGAGGTTGCAGACTGCAACCAAGTGAATACTACTCCCCCCCCCCTCCCTTCAAAATGTGTAGGAGAACCCACGGTGGATGAGAAACTCACGAAAAATGCGAAGTGTTTCGTTTGTCCATTCTGGGCTACTGTAGAAAAAATGCAACATGGCGCACTCAATGGAAGAGGACCTGCTCCCTATGTAGATACAAAGGGCTCATTCTAAGGTAACAAAAACAAAATGATTCTTATTTTCAGGTGATTATACACTATTTTTTATAATTACTAATTATGATTATAATTAGAATTACTAATTAGCTAATTATATTCCATTTCTGCCAAGTCCATTCTGCTAGATGCCATTAAATTCTACACACTGCACCTTTAAATTCCCCCGTAGTAATCGGCTCTGACAGTTTCAGAGCAGGAAGAAGGGGCAGCATATTTAAAAGCTTTTTTTGCCAAATTCTGTTCAGGAGAATGATAAATAAATCAAATTTAAAAAATAGTCTGAATGCAGTTATAGCTCTTTTAAGATTAGAAACACTTGTTTGCTTCACAAACCCTTGTACATAAAGTATTTGAAGGCTACAGAAACACTTAAGAAAAACAAACAAACATACAGTCACATTAATAATACATGAGTATTGCATGCAGTTTATAAATAATTTCTGATGTATTTAGGCTGTAATTGTTAATCATCAATCATGCGGCGTAAGTATGAGTAATGATACATTTATGGGTTGCTTAAGAAGGGCATGTTAGATTAAATATGCATGTATTAACATTAGATACTGTACTAGTGATTCACTTATGAATCAAAAATAAACATTTCGCTCATGTAATTGCTAATGATGCACAACTCCATAGCAATTCCTAATCTTATAAACATTAATTATTGTTAAATTTTCCATCCTTTCTGTGTCTGCTCTTTCCATCATCTCCCTGTTCTCTCCCTTGTTTCCCCCGTATTTTCTCCAACCATTCCCTCCATCTGTCTGCCTACCCTGCTGACACTTCATTTATCTCTGGTCCTGACATCCCTGACTAACGATCTGCCAGACTGCTCCCCTGCCTAATCTGTTTCCCCTGAATCATCTCAAGGCGCTCATCAACGTCCTCACGTAGCTACCCATCTCGAGCCAGGGTTTTTGTCATGCCCACTTATGGATTTGACTGCTTTCAGTCTTAATTCCGGGGTTTGCTTTGTTTATTCTGTTATGCGTTGCTGTTATTAATCTGGTGTAAGAAATTAGGGAAGGAAGAAGAGGCAGAGGCGCTCCTTTTTCCATTATAACAAAGCAGAATTGTAACAGTGAATGTTAGCAAATGTGGTCTGATGTTTCACACTGTGTAATATATCATAGCTATATGAGTTGTTGCATATTCTCTCTCACACTCACCAGAATTAATACATGTTGTGAGGACATGTTGTTACTTATATATGGCAGCAGTCCACTCAATACAACAGTCTCTGTGGAGGAGATGGATGTGAAAGAATGACCATTTATTGACCATCATTAGAGTTAATGATCTTCAGTGGATGCTGCCTTGGGTGAAGAGAGAGGATTTTTTTTTGTTGCCAGTCTCTTCATTAAAAGCCATAGGATTCAAATAGCTGCACCTCATAACAGTCTGAATCATGCTATGTGCGCCGCGCTACATTAATTCTGCTCTGTGATTTCTAAGGCACTGGTGCTAGGTAATGTTACTTAATGTTTAATCTAGAAGCAAGTATTCCCTTTAGCTAATGGTGCTGATCACAATTGGACACGCAGGTGATAGGGAGGAAAAGAAGGCGATACCACTCAGATTGTATACAACATTGTTTCTTGTTTTTCCATGCACTAAAGCTCCCAGCGCCTGTTTATTTTCCTTCCTCTCGATTAAGTCCATTTAATACCAGCCGTTAATATCTTGGGCTTTAATTGTAAGATCTAATAGAAATCTTGGCCCTTGGGTCACAGTGAGAGGAGAGATTAAAACAAAAACATGTTTCATGGAAGAGCACGGAAACTGAACAGCACCGCCGGGCTTTTAAAATGTCTCTCTGTGGAGACAGCTTTGTTTCTGGAAGTGTGAGAAAGCTGACATCATGCAGCTTTCCTCAGCTGCGACTGAACGCGGCGTACGCACGAGAGCCATGCACACACATATGCTTGTCTTACCTTCGCTGACGGACGCGTACACACAAACAATCAAAACAAAAGAGGGCGCGCACACACATTCGCACAGGCAGGCACGTTAGCCGACACACGCGCATTCAGTCCTCGCTCCATGGCTTCCATCTAAGTGATTTGTATCCCGCGATACGAGCTACTCGGCAGAATTGAATAAATCACATCAGGTTGGCAGTGACTCATCATATGTTGACGGGATGCCTAATGTCATTTGAAGGTTAGGTGAGCACGGGATTGGGCCTAGCAGCGCCTCACATGGCACACTTTCACTTTGTGATGTCATTTTGAGTCTTGATGAAAGCGTGCAAGCGCTCTCACACACATATACGCACACATTCACACAAAACAATCAAAAACGCGCTTTGACACACAGTGCCGGCTGACATATTATCCCTCTCTGCAAAGCGGGGGCCATCAGTTCAACCCCTCCCCCCCCCCCACCCCCTCACACCCACACGTCCCCTCCGCCTGTTTGTTTTGTTCTTCATGTTCCATTTCCCCTCCACACACCCGTGATCCCTCTTGTCACTGCAGTCATTGTCATGCATCCGTGCCTGAAGAGCTGCCAGCACTTCCTGACTGTCACACACACATGCGCACACATGAATGATAAAACTCAAATAAATAAACTCATGTACACGCTCGTCCACATAACATCCAATCCCTCTCACTCACACACACACACACACACACACACATTCATACAGTTGTAACATCTTGGTCTGCTTATCTACCTGCCTTTCTGTCTGCTTCCCGGAAATAAGCAGTGTTTTTCTTTTTGTTTTCTGGTATTGCTGTCATAAACCAGCAGTGGTGATACAAAAACAGGCTGCACATCCGCATTTGAACACAAGTCCTCATGCAAACACACACGCAGACAAAATACATTCATTTTAAGTCATTCGATAATTCTTTTTGTCCCTCTCCTCCATTCATATTAGTTAGAGCTGATTGGCAGGTTTGTATAAAAGAGTGATGAGGGGAGTTAGGTTTTACTTCTGAAGCATGGCTGATGCTGTTATTCACTGGTTAATCCCCTATTCTTTCCCAGACAGTTGTGCTCCCCGCCATTTGTTCTTGGCCAGTTGGGGTTCTGGGCTCGACATGCTCCCTGCTTCTAATTATTCCTCCCAAAACTGTCAAATGATAAAATGCTTAATGATCGAATGTGCCACTGAAGAACAGATGAAATGTATGCCTGCCTCCCCAGACCTGCACAAACATAATTTACTAATTATTCCAAATGTTTTTTGCTTTTTTTTGTCTTTCACTGATTTTATGGAGCTGACTTCACCCTCTGTCACTCTGTGCTAGTAAAGAATAGATGATAGTTGCTGTTTGCTCTTGCCCTTGTAATTTCACCGCTTTTTTACTGCCAAAACCTGCATCCTGCATCCCCTCTCTCTTACTGTCTCTCTCTCTCTCTCTCTCTCTGTCTCTGTCTTTCTCTCTTGGTGTGTCTGGCCTTGATAACAATATTGTGCAGGTGATACAGAATTCAATTTCACAAGTTTATTGTTCTGGTAAAATTTCTTGTCCCATATCTGTGAATGTGAATGAATGGAGGGAACATTCCTCTAAAAAAAAAAAAAAAACAACAACAAAAAAACACCACTTCACATCAACCTCGCCCTTCATCTCCAGCGTGCACTGTGGTACAGAAGATTTATAAATCCCCCCCCCCCCAAAAAAAAGTCTTGTCAGTCAAACTGCTTTAGAGGGCAGCCACTGTGACTGTGAAAATGATTGGGATTTAATTAATTCCCCTCCACGGCTTATGTAAAGTTCATATTTCCCTGTTTAGACACAGAGTTTGAGAATCAATCAACTGAGTAATAGAAAAGGTAATAGGCTACGTGGACGGTGACAACAGAGAGCTGCATCTAGCCAGAATATAAACTATGTTATTATTATGTCACAACAAGCGTGTTTCACCAAATAATGTCTGTTTGCTCTTCATTTGTAATGCAAAGATGCCAACTTACTTTTGCTAAGAATTACATTTATTGTGTGGGAGCTGTAGAGAGGAGTATAAATACTTGTTGCCATGAACACACTAAGTCTTCAGACGGAGGAATAAATTCTTATCAGGCTTTAATTAATGCGCACACAGTATACTATACATTTTTACCCCAGTGTTATGTTTCTGATTTTGCCATTACAAAGTAGTTGAGCTTATCTTATCTGTTATTTAACCAGGTAAAAGTTTAATTGAGATTAAAATCTTTTTTAAGAGTGACCTGGCCAAGAGAGCAGCATAAACAGTGTTACAACAACAAACACAAACAACACAAACAGACGAATACGACACACCACAAACGAGTGAACACAATATCTTGTTAATATGCAATACAAGATTAGGGACAAAATCCAGTTATGATGCATAAACAGGCACGATTTTCGAAAACGATTTCAGAGTGAGAGCGCCGGGTATATTGATTTTGGTTTCTACACATGTATGTACACAGATAAGGAGGAACCAGCCCGAGGAAAGATTTGTATATAAAAGTCAACCAATGACACAGAGTACAGTAGTGTACAAGATCGCCACAACCAGTAATTGTAGGTAAAACGTTGCCTGGAGGGAGAAACTGGATTTATTTCTGAAAAAGAAACTTAATTTCAGTTTCAGCTTGGAAACTGTGTTATTTGAATGACAAGGTCTGATCAATAATAATACCTAAATACATTTCAATTTCAACCCCTTGAGCAGTGGCGATGTGAGGAAGATTAGATGGTAACTCTTTGCTATTTGAAAAGAGCAAATGCTGGTGGAAACAAACGGTGCTGTCGTCAGAGCTTGTTGCCACAAATGATCTTACAGCAGAAAGGAGTCATCCTGCTGACCTGCTACCCTTTACCAAACCGTACTGGTTTTGATTAAGATTATATTTAATTAACACTTTTTTTTTCTATCTCCCATCTCTATCTCATATATCCTGTCTCTCGGCACTGTTAACTATCCAATTAAGTCACCAATAAAGGGATCAAGCCTTCAACCTCATCCCTCACACTTATAGTATATCTACCAGGGTTACTGATATATCTTTTAGTGGATGAGCGTAGCATTCATTTTTTCACCTATTCACAAGCCCCTTTTAGTGCAGTATATCTCTGGATTTTAATGTAAAAAAGCTCATCCACTACCTTTATGGGGCCTTCCTATTATAATCACATGCACCTTAACCTGCAATGCTGATGCAATTTTCCTTATCGTCATCATGTGGTACCAGGAGTTGATTTTCTGTGTGATTACCCCATTATGTCGCTGTTACCATGTGTGAAAAGGGCTTGAACACAATTCTGATGGGTAAATATGCACACTTCTTTGACAGAGAGGCTGCATGAGTAAAATGCTCTGTTGACACTTCCAATCAGTTCATTATGCTCCATATCAGATCGCACAGATGATTAATAATCTGACTCTCGCTCATGTCTTAATTATTTATTTTATTGCCTTATTTTGAAGACAATCTGCTTTATGAAAACATCATCTCTCTATTGAGAGCTGGCCTGTTCTGCAGGGTGCCGTGGGGCCAAATCCGCTTTAGCCTCCTTTTTCATCACTGATTGAACTTATTGTATGACGTTCAGAAAAATAAGAATAAAAGTCTATTGTAAGCCTCCAGTTTCCTACATGTGCCGTCACTCAAAGCTGATAATAAGTGGTTACTTTCATTCATTTTTTTTTTTTTTAAAAAGGCTCTTGCAGGACACTTGGGTCGCTGGTCACCTTCTTCACAAAAAAGGAAATGTCTCTTTTTAAGTCTTAAGGTCTGACATTTTCTCACACAAAGAGAATAGATTGACAAATGCATTGACGTGCAAATCAGTATTCCTTAAGGCCATTCATTAATCATTTATGGCTCATTTTAAGGGTTAACACATGAGGTCTGTTCATATTCATTGATTGGGATTTGTAAAGCGAATGCAATGGAAAGCATTCTGATTTTTGTGAAAAGAACCGAGATTAATGGAAACCAAAGGCTGCCTACAAATAAGGAAAATGCATAAAAAAAACTGGAATGCACTGAAAAATTTTGAGCGAGATTTTGACTGTGTTTATAATACTGGTGTCTGTGTGAGAGACTACCGACGACCTGGCATGTTAAGTGTGTGAGTCAGCCCTCCTCACCTAATCAGCCTGAACATATCTCTCCAACAATATTAAACCACACTCTGAGAGGGATTGTTTACCATAAAATTATAAGACTCGAAGTTCCCCAGTCTCTTTTTATCTTTACAGATTAGCCAGACAGCAGCTGGATGTTTGTGTAAATGAAGGTAAACTATTTAGTGTTCCACCTCTCAGACCCAGACCTTTGTATGTGCGAGGAGTTCTGGCGTATTGATTACTCTGTGTCAGCCCTATTACTGCCAACTCTCCCTCTGAGCCCCATGTCTGGATGACTCAGTGTTGACAATTGTATTACAGCCTATTATCTTCCAAATCCCAGGGTTTGAGTCTCACAGCTTACTGTAGGGCCTCCTTGGGAAAGTTGAAATTGCTTGCTGACTTCCTCTCTATGCTCTATATACCTTTCTTCATGCTATCGTCCCATAATCTTGTGTCAACCTGGCGACCACTGTCCTTCCTTCACTACCTCTGCCTGCTTTCCTCTTTCCTTTTCTTTCCTCATTTCTTTATTGTTTCTTTCTACTTCTTTCTTCTTTCTCTTTTTCATCTTTTCCATTTGCACCTATCCCAACCCTGACACATACTATTTAATAAGCTGGAAATCTGCCAACACAAATTCATCACAAGTCAGGATTAATTTGACTTTTTCACACCACTTTGTGTGAAATTTATCAAAGACCCTACATGCTTGCTTTGTTAAGAGTGCTTCCATTAAGTGGGAAAATTCTCACTTTTTACGCTTTTAAAATACCAGCATCTCTGCAGCTTGCAAGGACCCAGATGCTCAAGAGTGTGCAGATACACTACTTAACACTAATGAGCTTGTTAATTGCTATTTAACATTCTTTTTTTAAAAAAAAAAACAGAGCATTTTTTTCTTCACTTTGTTAATTATTTTACAGCTGTAAATCCTCATCAGAAAGCCCATGTGGCTGTTGGTCTGTGACCCTTTTTACCCTGATGTCACGCTTCTCTAACTAACCATCAACCATTAATTAACCATTAATTCAAGTGTGCACTCTATACTTTCACCATGTTCATCTGTTTATAAATGCACACGACTGGTGGTGCCAGTGTGTTTGTATTCACATTTAGCACCTTTAGCAGAAAGTCATTAGTGATATTTGGATATTTTAATCATCCTGATGGGGCATTTTGATGAAATGCATAACTGTTATTGTGTTATGATTATCACTCTGCCAGACAAAAAAATCCAGACAGAAAGTTCAATACGCGATCATGCTGAGCTGATTGCTGAGCTGCTCGTGTCCAATCAGGATCAGTGAGGATACGGTGAAACAAATCAAGTTATTTGCCTCAACAATGTCTCTTTGATGTATTGCACTGGCAGGTGATGTTGGTATTAAGTCCTAATAGTTTTGTTAGATCATTAAGAATCTTTGGTCAGTGAGACTTCAATTAACCTTGCAGGTTAATGCAGATGCACCTAAAAATTACGCTTCTTACGTTCTTATTAAGATTCTGAGCTGCATTTTTTGGGAATTCAACTTAATTTATGTATATTATCACAATATCAGTGTTATTTTCTAAAACAGATGACTTGCCTGTATCTATACTATATGCTTAACAGCTTTCATTCCTGTCACAATAGAAAACACCCTGCTGATCCAATTAAATTGGTTGCAGAATGCTGCGTTTTTGACTGGGCTGAGAGTAGGACAAAGAATTTATGAGAAAACACACACACACAAACAAAATGAGGCGAAATGACAATAAAGAGGAGACTAAAGAAAGGCTCCCTAACACAATAAACCAAGTAAGTCAACCTCATTTCAAATCAGCATTGAAAGGCATTCACATTGATGAGGACAGAAAGCAGCTATAGTACACATGATTGCTAAGATATCCTCCATTAATGCTTGGGAATGCTATGTAGTATGACTTAAAGAAATAGAAACAGAATGCCTATTGACAACAAAATCTTAATAGAGGCAGCTACTCTACTCTCTACAAACAAAAGACCACAGTGAGTCGCTGTCACCATCAATTCACCAACTACAGTGCTGAGCCAGCAAGGCTCAAATTACCTTAGCAAGTCAGCAAAGATTAAATGTGGTTGAGTTTGTTTTAATCAGGCAGCACGAAATCCTGTGAGCTGCTTTCCCTCCTCACCTCTTTCAGACCACATCCTTACTTCCTCAAAAATAAAAAGCAGAGGAGTTTTTAAGTTCTTGCAAATAATATGAATCAAACCTCAGCGTGACCTTTAGTTGGATTCCCTTGTATGCCATAAAGCCATACAGATGTTTCCTGTATATATTGTAGTGTATTCCTTTCCTGATGTATCCCTTCTAACACAGAGAGAACATCTAGTCTCAGAGCTGAGGGGTTACTTGGTCTTGATGAGAAACGCCCGGGTGATCGATGTGAAACACTCACGGCTTCACTGAGATGAGCAGAGTTTAGATGGAGTCGCATCTCCACTATCTGCTGCTTCTCCTTCAGTTTTTCTCTTTTTTTTTTTCTTCTGTCTCAGTTTTCCAGCCACCCACTCCTCCATCCCACCGCCGACTCCGCAGCCTTAGAGGTCCAGGAAACGTCTTCTGTTTCCCAACAAAATAATCTGCTCTTTGGATGCAAAGCTTTTTAATTAAAAGAAGTATTCATGAGTAATTTGAAGACATTTTTTGGACTTTGATGGCTTTTCTTGTTCAGAATTTAATTTTCTTTCCGTGCTTTCAGCTGTTATGCTCCTCCATAAAATTCAGCTGAGATTTGAATGAATAGTTCACTGGAAAAGATAGACTGTTTCAGATTCCAAACATATGCTAGTGTCTGCAATATTCATGGTGTTTTTGGCCTCTACCAGCTTAAGAATTATTCTGGGCATAAGGTCTGTGCCTCACAAATATAATATATATTTTCTATCTTATTCTACAGTATGAATAATGGAATAAAATAGGTCATTTGTTTCCAACACTGCAGGAATGCTGCCAGATTGTTTTGATCTATGTGGCTATTAAATGCTTTGAAACAAAGCTAATGTATCAACCTCAGCGTGCTGCGCCTAGGTACATGGTATGTTAATTTCATGGTCATCTTGCAGTAAATGAAACTAACTGGACACTGAGAATCATATGAGTGACAGGTATAGTCACCTATGCAAGAGGGATGGCTTGTGTCCAATTCATGCACATACAGTACAGTGAAGTATCCAGACACCTTCTGTATGGCTGAACCAAGTGAGAAATTGGAGGAGCTGCAATTACAGTTCTCATGCCCAGCTGCAATAAACTACAGTATTGTGTTGACTTTCACAAACAAATTCAGTAAATCATTTATCCAATTTTGCTGTAACATCCCAGGTTCATAACAAGTTTGTGGGCATGACATTTTGTAATGCTTTGTCTCTCCTCCTCCTCTCCTCCCATCCCCTGCTCACTGAGAACATTGTAATTAAGAGGCTGCAGGAGGCTTTAGAGCTCAGCCTGAATTTACGTGTCAATTGATACAAGCATGAAATGACTTATTGCCAAAAAACACCGCATGAACATTCCAGCTATTAGAGAGTAATCAGTGTGCCACTAGAAATGGATTTCATTACACAGGGAAAACCGGACTGAAGCCTAAAGGTTTTAGCTTGCCCTACCTACCCCTCCCCCGTTATAGGAAGAGGGATGTCATTAATTAGTACTTTATCTTTAGGAAAATCAATATGCAATTTACAGAAATGTTACTCAATCATAGGCTACTGGAATCCGTCTGCTCTTTTGCAGTGCTGCCATGGTAGATAAGGAGTGGAGATGATTTTTCTTTTTCAAATTGTCAATGATGATTATCACCAGTGAAGGCTCTGTCTTTATCAAGGGCACATTTTACAGAACAGAAAATAATGTTTTTTACCATCTTAGGATACAGCAAGTGAAGGAAATGCCATATGGCTGCGTCTCCTTAAAGCTGCACTAATCAACATTATTATTGTAAGGGTGGATCAAAAGGTGTTGCTCATAGTGATGAACCCACAGAGAATTAGCACCCTCTCCAAAGCCATTTGACCATCCAACAGGCACGTCTGAAGGAGTATAACGCCACCTTAAGATTCATCAAGTCGCCTGAAACACGACTGCAAATGCTAATTACTCTGTAAAATAGGCAACTGTTTGCTAACATGTTCGGCATAACAACTTTATAAGGTGATAATATGTCAATGTTGTGTTTACAACTTATTTTTGCTACCCTCATGTTGCCAAAAGTAGTTATTGCTGTACAATTGATTGTATTTCTGCTTATTATACTTAGCAGAAAATGTTACATTTACTTGTGTGACATTCCACAATACTCATTAATTTATGCTTAATACTTTAATTTATGTAAAAATGATACCCATGAGTCACTGTACGTGCAACTTGTGCTAGTTGTTCTGACTCACTTGGCATTACTGCAATGTTCCTTTACACCACCTTTGACAAGTAGCTCACAACTTCAGCAGACTGCATTATTTTTAAAGTCACTGTAACAACGTTCTTCAAACAAGCAAAATGCTCAGATAAGAAATGCTGAGACTATTCATTCACTATATGAAAAAAGTGACATTTCCTGCACGGCATACATACATATTACAAACTCCCCATACAATCGAACCCGCATTTGAAAGAGTATTTCTGAACTGTCGGTTGAGAAACCTGAGGTTCGGTTACACGAGGCTGTACCATGCATGCAGCAGAGATGCAGGTGGATTCAACGGATGTCCTTGGAGTTTAGAGATTCACTGTAATCTCCGTTTTTTTTTTTCATCCTTTTTATGGAGATGGGATCAATAGACAAAAAGAAGAGCTTAAAGAGGCAGGTTGATGTAAAGAGGTTTTTCCATGATTTCCTGTTTTGTCAGCTTTATGGAGGCTTACACCACTGTGAAGAAATATGTCTGCGTATATGTGCATGTGTGTGGACGGGTAGGGGGTGGAGGGGTTGAGTTCATGACAGGATATCCTACTATCAGCTGCATCAGTCCTCCTGGGATCTCATTATTCACTGCTGAAGCTGACTACATCCTAACAAACAGCAAGTGGTCACACATTCGGGCGTTTTTCGTGTGTGAGTGTACATATGTGAGTGGTCCGTTATGTGAAAAGTGAAAAGTAAGAGAAATCACAGAAAGCTAAAGGATATAAAAATCCATATTAAAATGATAAAGGAGACATTGAGAGCATAAAAAAGGAGACAGGAATAAAGAATAGATAAGACAGAGATTTCCAGATTGTGAGCTTCAGATGGAAAGGGGCAAGAATTGAGGAGGTGAAGCAACAGTTTTTGGTTGATTGGCTCGGCTCCTGGCTGCTGATTGATCTGCAGGTGACAGCCGGTGTCGGGGGCCCTCGGCCAGGCTGTCATTCCCTCGCACTCTCCCACCCTCCCGCGCCCTCTCATCTTCGCTCTGTCGCTCTCTCTTTCTCCCCCACTGCTTTTTAAGCCTTCAGTTGTGCCAACTAATCTCTCACCTTCTTTTCTCTCCATTGGCTCAACTTCTAGCTCCTTCTTTCCCTCTGTCCTCCTCATCATCATTCTGTTCCTCCAACCCTATTCACCCCTTCAGCGATGACAGTTGGTTTCTCTACTGCTCTCTTCTACCCTTCCCTCCAAATCTGCCTTTTCGCTCCCCCACTGCTGGGAACCAACTGTCCTCTACGAAGCACTGCCCATTTCACATCACCTATTTAGTATGCAAGAGAGCGTAATTGCTCATGTGGAGGGATTTAGTCTGTGTTTGTGTCTGACCGCGCATATGTGCATGTGTATCTGAATTTGAATGTGCGTGTGTGCCAGTGTCTGTGCCCTGAAAGCCTATGAATGCAGCACATTAGTTTTCTTCAGACATAGCCTAAGGATATTTTGGTGACCTTGGCCTTCGGTGCATATGTGCATGTGTTGCTCAATTATAGTGATTTAATTTTCCTGTGTGTGGGCGTGCACATGCAATCTCTGGTAGTTTGTGTGTATGCACATGCATGTATACAGGCACCCTTGAGGGGCATGTGTAATGATAGGCTCGTTTGCACAGCTCTGCCTCTAATGATCTATTAAAGTACACTTAGCCAGTAATTATATGGCCAGTCCCAAAAGGCTTAGAAGGCCCCACAAGGGATATAGCCAAAGATACAAGAAAGCTATAGAAAAGCCAATGTGTTTTATGTAACGCACAGGATTGATATTATTATGTTCTTAACCTTTGATTTATGAATGTAATGAAAAAAAGAATTGTCAAATTACTCTGTTTTTTGGCCTGATCACATAGGTGGTTCAAATTAAGATAGGTGGTTCAAATTAAGATAGGGATTAAGAGTTTCTCAACCCCTTGTTAGCTCTGCTCTTCATCTACACTTACATTACTGTATATTTAGTTTCAGACTGGAATTAAATCCACTGTTATGCTCACTTTTTAAGTTGTCTATATTAAAAGATAAAATGAAAATCAAGTGAGCCAGGCTATCAATTTTACTCAATTATGTTTTTCACACTCCGTATAATAGTTACAAAGAACAAAAGGCCTCTTCTCTAACAAGACCATTATCCTAGCCATTAACAGAATTGTCTCCTGAAGTTCAAGAGCAGCTAGAAGCCCCTTAGATTTGTGTGTCATCCTCTAATACATATTCTATTTAAATGTGTTTTTGTCTTCTTCAAATCATGATACGCTATGTATTAAAACTGCCCTTTTTGCACTTTCAGTTGCAAAACTTGCTTTCCTCACACATCTTATCTTTGTCAACCGTCAACTTGTTTTGTACTTTTATACAACCCCATGGGATTTGGGACGTATTTTTTATGAAACTGAGTGCAAGTGCACACCAAGCTGCAGGCTCAGACACAGTCCCGCTGCTGCACAATCCAGTCTGGAGATGGGATTGGAGCAGGATGAATAGGCCAGTTTCATATAGGAGAGTCTTTGTCCGTGAGATGCAGAGTCCCTGAGCACAAATATAGATTTTTGTGTCATTCATAAGTGCACACCCCTTGCAGAGAGACCACACATATACCTGCTGAAGAGATATCATTCCCCTATCTCACACATACCTTTCCACTACCTTTACAACTCCCTAATCCTCCCTCCCTTACTCTCTTTACCTTGCCAGTAAAGTCCTTCTAGCTCATCTGTAGCCCTGTTCAGCCCTTCACTACACTCACCTGGATTATATTTGGTGGTAGAGTTTACCGGGGCTTCTTGTTTTTAACATGCAGCAGAAGTGCCCTGCCACATGCTAGCATAGCTAAACATTTGGGATTTCCAGCTTTCTGGGAGGTTGGCAACGGGGATAATAGGCCTCCCACTCAAAGTCAATATCGACTGCTGCTTTGCTCTGCTCTGAGTCTGTATCAGCGCCCGTAACCCACTGGTGTCTTCACGGTGGAGTGACTCATGCTCTGTCCCTCTTGGTCTGAGAGCTTTTTCCGTCTACCTGCTTATCAGTTATTTAATTTGCTTACCTATTCACTCTTTTTGTCTGAATGTCCATTATCTGATTTGTCTGATCCCCTCTCATCCTTTTTCCTCTTGCAGATGAAAAAAGCCAATTTTTTTTTTTTTTTTTTTCATTTTTCTGTTGTGGCATAGAGACTTGGTAAGCTTTGATATCTCCAAGAGCCACTCAAGATTTTCCTCTGACTGACTAAAATATGTTTTGTTTGTTAGTTTTAATAAAAATGTAACCTTATACTGTACTTGTGGCTGGTACCAGACATTAGGTGGGATTTTATATGTAAGGAGGTCTAAAAGGAAGTGTAGGCGAGCAGCTTTAGTTATTTGTTTTTAATTGAAAGATAATCTTTTTTTCTTACATATTCAAATACCTTGATCTTCTCTTCTATTTGCCTTTCCATCCTATTAACCATTGTAACTCACACCATATGTACGGCCCTCTCCTCTGCCCTCCCTACTGTCTTTACAACATCCCAGTGTCACCCACTGCCTCTTTCCTCCCACACCGCACCTTTTTATTTTCTAACTCAGGCTCCCCTCTACCACTCACTATCCCCTTCAACCCCTCTTATCTTCAGAGTCCCTGGCCTTGGTGACAGACAGACAGATAGGTAGACTGGTCTGGCTGTCATAAGCTAGATGGCACAACGGCTGCCAGTCGAAGGCTGCCACCTGAGGGGGGACTGGGTTCTGACACCTCTATTAACCTTCAGGAAACGTCCGTCCCCCGTCACCACCCCTGCCTCCTCGTTTTCCCGCTCCTTCTCATCTCTGTCTCCGCCTGTCCCCTGTCTGCTGTTTCCCAGGTGGAGGGAAACAAGCTTGTCCCTAGAGCAAAAGAGCCAAATAACAAATACCTGTATTTTCCTCTCCTCCGAACCTGGAGCATTTCAATATGGCATGAATTTCTATCTCACGTTCTTAATTATCTATCGGTCTCGGTGTCCTCGTTTTTTCCCCATTCTCTGTCTCCAGTCTCTTTCAGCCCCTTCCTGTCTGTCTCTCTCTAATTATAGCCCATGAGCATTGCAATCCAGTATTTATACGATGACCTGTATGTCAGGAAACGCATATGTCCAGAGCAAAATGCATGGTTTGTGCAGCGATTCATAGCTAAATGGTGCGAATGAACAAATTGTTGCAGCTTTCTCATGTCAATCAACCGGAATAATGGAATCTCTTTCTGCCTGTCTCTTTCTCATTTTGCCCTACAGGAATTCTCTTTACTTCGACTGGATGACGTGGCAGACCAACGAGTCAACATAGTTGGTTTTTCCGTTTTCAACAAAACTCATCCATTTTTCCAGGATTTTGTGCTAAGCCTCAACCGCTCCTGGCAAGAGAACTGTGACCACGCACCCTTTGCTGGCACCCCGGTTAGTTGACACAGCATGCACACGATCACACACAGTGGAGACCAAGGTCATCCATGTAAGAATAATGGAGGAACCCACATATTTATTATCCTTACCAAGTGCAAACAACTCCTTTTGAGGTATTACTCCCCCATAATAGTGCTGCATTTCAAACTGTCCAACTAAAACACCAAAGTCACTTAGAAACAAAAATGCCTATGAAATATACAGGAATGACATTTATCCAGCTAACTGCTGTAATTGCAGGTGTTGCTTTAGGCAGTGGTTGTTTCCCAGACAGCTCATTAGCAGCGTTTGGCAACCTCCTTATTATATTTATAATGACATTTTCCTTGTTAAATTTGCTTCAGAGGAAATGCAAAGCAAAAGAGGGGCTTACCTTCACAGCACCTCCCTTAAATCACCCACTGTTCTCATCTATACATCTTAACATAGTGTGCTCTCCATATGTGAATGAGTGACTTCAAAACAGCCTCAAATCACCAAGCTACTGTTTACATTTGACTTACTGAAGACTGTTGCCTTTTTTTGCATTTTGAGAAACTATGAATTAGGAGACCATATGTTTTATTCCAGTGCCTGCTTCTTACATTTCAGCCAACCATACTAGATTAAAAAATGGGCCTCATGCAAGAACATTTTGTATTCTTATCTTCACTTTCTCAGGCTTATTTGAAGAGACAGGCTCATCTGAATATTATGTGTGAAATTCAGCAAGTAAAATGTCATAAATGACCTGCACAAACATGACGAGTGCCAACTCTTTGTAATGACCGCTTGTTTATTGAAAACTAAGTGAGTATAATCTGACAACCCAAATAATCCCTCTCAGGGCGGAGCACTCTCACCCATTTGTCCAGAGGTGTCACTCACAAAAATGGCAAGAGTAAGAAGAAGAACTTCACCCGCTCTTAAATTAAATTCCTGTAAAGAAAAGTTCACTGTATAATTTCACACACGTCAATAGTGGAATTAACTTCCTCCCAACACATTATTTATTTGTTTTGAAACAAACCACTCTGCTGAAGCTCACAGTATAATTTGTCTTTATATCTTATACTGAAAAGTATATATATATATATATATATATTAATGACAGGAATGGGAATGAATATGATGGGTGAATAAAACAGTCAGTAAAATCTCTACATGGTTATACACACAAATGCCCAAAAAGTAATGAAAATTGTATAACTTTTGAGAACTCCTGTTCTTTAAAACATGTTGTGAACAATTAGAGACAACTGCTAACAAATACAGCAACAACCAACATGAACAATACATGTAGGAGCAAAAAGCAGCCACTGTTCACTTCTGTTCATTAAGGAACCAGAAATTCAGTAAAGTCAGTTAATAAATGAATCCTTCTCTCTGTTTGAAGTTAAGAGGAAGTAAAAAATGAAACAAACATGTTCATACATATACCCATCAGCCCCTTCTGTTTCCCACAAGCTGGGTGGTGAAACAGGTTAAGAATAGTTTGAACGCATGAAAAAAACGTTGTGTTCTGTTCACAGCAGGTCACTCGGATACTTCAGAGCCTGCGGCAATCAGGACTTGTGACTAATTAGCTAATAACTAGAGACAATAAAGGCTGATGACGGCAGTGCAAGAAAGTGATTAACTCATTAAGACATGCACATAGATAATATGCTGTCTTTTCATTAACAGTAATTAGGTCTGGAGGAAATGTAACTGTGGGGCTCATACATACAACAAATGCATGCAACTGACCTTTTTGCATGTGTAGAGCTGAGGCATCTAATGCATTTTAAGATAAGGACTTGTGCCATGCTGTCTAAAAATAAAAATAAAATAAAATAAAAGTGAATGTGAGAAAATTGAAGCTGCTGCATTTTATTTGAGCAGCTTAATAAGAAGAGAAGGTTTTATTGTAGAGCAAATAATGTTTACTTTTAATAACTTGCAACTTTTGGATGATATTTATATTCCCGAATTAGCATCGATGCTTACAAAGCAAAATAATCACACAGACAAACATGTACTTCTTATCTGTATTTGAGACTGTCTACAGGTCAAAAATAAAGTAGAAAAACTGTCAAACTAATGTCTGTGAAGTAGAGCTCAGGACCAAAAAACATTTACAGAGTTTTTCAGAACACAGTCCCTTTTAGTCTAGAGTTGACATTTTGCTAATTGACACTGGCTTGCTAAAAATGCAAACCTTACACATCCCCGGTAGTGATTTATTATTATTTTAAGGTCCTTTCCAATGTAATTTTGCATGTCGCTGTTTTTCAGAGAATGGGTCTCATGCAAGAACCACTCATTTGAACAACTTAGAGGCTCCTACAGGAACATTTTTTTTCCTATCCAGAATTTATTTTAAGATACGAATAAAATTTATAAAGGTCCAGACCTGTTTTACGAGTCATATAATATTAATTTGCTGATACTTGATACTAGCTACTCTATATGCTACAGTAAAAGATACTGAGCAAAGTAAGGGAGAGATAGCAAGAGAGATTTCAGACAGAGTGGAGCAAAGATGAATAAATGCCATGACATTATTAGCTTCATGTTGAAGATATTAATATATACGAGTGGAATATAATCAGAAATGCTGTTGTAACATTTTGTTATACACCATTTAATGCTGACTTGCTGAACAATTTGACTTTATCTGTTCCCACCACCGAGATGTTATTCCAATATGTCAAACCTAAAAAGCATCGACTTGTGGTTGTAATGTCTTCACAGGCTGTTTGTGTGCGCCATATTGCTCTTAATGTGCAATCCACCAATTATGTTCGCCATTTCAAGGTTGTAATACATCACAGTTTTGCAGTTTAACGGCCTATTGTACTCCTCTTTGGTCTCCAAAATTTACAATCACTCTCAGCGCTGTATCAATATCCACCGAACATCAGGGCCATTTCATCTCTAGTTCCATTACACAGATGTACAACAGTGAAGCTCAGACTCTCCTCTGGTTTCTAATGTGGGGCATCATGCATTTTAATCAAATGTACATAGCAGGATGCAGTGGTAGTGAGGATGGGGCTGTTTGTACAGGGGAGATGAGAGGAAAAGCTGCCTCTCCCACTGTTTCTGGCCCTAGCCGAGAGAGACAGGCGGTAATTGGAATGGTCAGGGTGTGCCAACTTCATTGGGGATAAGAGTAGGAAGGACAGAGTCTCTCGGAGAGACTGAGAGAGATGCTTTTCAACGCTGTCAGCAGATCAGAGTCTTTCTAATGATCTAATGGAATAATCTCACTGCCACTCCAGGGATGGGTTAACCCCTCACTGACCGCCAACTACTGATATGTTACACTTGCAGTTTGTGTGCTTTGAGTTTTTGTGTGCGTGTGTGTGTACACATAATGTATTCACCTTCTTCCCTCCCTCTCCCTCTGCAGCTCTCCTCAGCTCTGCTGTTTGATGCGGTATACGCGGTGGTGGCGGCGGTCCAGGAGTTGAACCGTAGCCAGAACGTTGGCGCCAGTCAGCTCTCCTGCAAGTCCTCCAAGATCTGGGAGCATGGCACCAGCCTCATGAATTACCTGAGGATGGTAAGATTGCCTCTGCTGGATGTGATAAAAATAGACCATAGTACTGGCCTCTACATACCTTAAAGGAATAGTTTGACATTTTGGGAAATACGCTTATCTCCTTCTTTGCAGAGAGCTACTGTAGATGAGAAAATCGATACCACTCTCAAGTCTGTCCATTAAAATTAAGCTACACCCAACATAGCTCAGGGGGAAACAGAAACAGCTGTCCAAAGGTAACAAAGTCTGCCTACCAGCACCTCTGAAGCTCAATAAGTAATACATTATATCTTGTTATTGTTTGTTGTTGTACAAAAAACTAAGTGATTAAATGACAATTTGTAGTTTAATAGGGATGTTATGAGCATCTGGATACATTATCTGAATAATGAAATCTGATCCGTAAGCTTTGCATTTACACCTAGCATTAATAAGCGCTCTTGTTATCTTGATTCTAACCACATTATGATCATATCTCAATATGCAAATTAGCTAGGCGGGGCTGGCGGACTTGTCAACAAATATGGTGCGTCCCAAGTCAAGAGAAGCAATTCCTTGGATGGGCATCATTCGTTTTTTCAGAGGGAAGACTAATAGCTACCACTGCTAATTGTAGCTTTTGCTAGGCTTGTTTAAGATAGCAGGAAGAGGCAGAGTTAGGTGACCTTTAAATTCACTGGGTGGATTTTCTTTTTAAGAACCAATCACAAACAAATCAGATTTCATGTTAGTGCCAGGTGTAAATGGGTCATGATGACAACAAGACTCCACAAGGTCACTTTCCCTGCCAAGAAATAGTCTGGCACTTAATCCCCTGTAATGCCACAAATTGCCGTTTTGACACTTTGTTGTTTGTACACATTGAACAAATGAGATACACTGTGTTAATTAATGAGCCTTGGCGCTTTGGAGATGTTGATAGGCTAGCTGTTACCCCTGTTTCCAGTCTTTATGCTAAGCAAAGCTAACCAGCTGGTGGCTGTAGCTTCATATTTAACAGACAGATATCAAAGTGGTATCCATCTTCTCTAACTGTCGGCATGAAAGCGATAAAGAGTGTTTCACAAAATGTTGAACTATTCCTTTAAATTTGAAATTTTTTGTGGGTTTTTTTTGTTGTTGTTCTGTTGTTTTCTCCCACTTGCAGCAACACAAAAGGCAGATAGTTGAGCTTATTGAGATATTCATTACTGCTTCACTTTCTACCTGTTAATTGGCTATTTTAGAGCCTAGATAGTTTCACTGACGGCAGATGATAATGTCTGTGCTCTCATCTTCTTTAAAGTTATACTCCCTTTCCACTAGGTCAGTTTATCTCATCTCTACATTATACAGGGAGACAATAGAGGAGGGGAGATAAAGATGAGCTGTCAGTGAATAAAATGTGTTGTCCTATTAGGGAGAAATGGATGTAAGTGATTAGGCTATCAAAATACTTAAATGTGACATGTGTTCGATATCAGACTGTTTGTCTTTCTCAATGAGTAATGGCTCTTCTATTTTGCTGTAAATTGCAGATACTACGGCCTCGTCTTCATATTATTATTCTAAATTTGGCATATTTCAAAAGGCTGATACTGAGCCAGTAGTGCTAATGTAGCCTCCAGTCATATCCATAATAAGTGCTGCTGAGAGGGAAGCTGGCAGGATTTCTTGGTGAGACCTTTGACGTGTTGCTGTTTCTGTGTTGGATAGGTAGAATTGGACGGTCTAACGGGCCACATTGAATTCAACAGCAAAGGCCAGCGGTCCAACTACGCCCTGAGGATCATGCAGAACAGCAAGGATGGCCTAAGGCAGGTAAAGTAACTCCCAAGTCTTACAAATCTGATGTGAATATCATCTGTCTTCAATCTAATCACATGCTATGGCTACATAAAGTCAAAGTCACTGGTATGAGAAGAATTTACATATAAATAGTGTAGTATTTCTGAAGTGACTCACATAGATTCTTCCATTTTCTCTTTAGATAGAACTGGCTAAATATGACTGTTATTGCTGAGCACAAAGCTCTCAAGCACATTCCTGATCCCAGTAGGGTACTACCTCTGGCAAATGTTATAGTTGTCTTTATGGCAGTGATGAAACTCGAGTTGGATTGTACAGCAGGGAGCCGTGATAACACTTGCTCAGTTGACATCTTTTGGTGGAAATAATCCCCATTATCCTACTAGCAGAAGTGTTGGGGTGCTAGAGGCCAAAATTGAATATCAGGGATGCCTATTTGAAGGTTCAAAGAAGCATAAGTTTTGGTTAGAAGATATGTCAAAACCAATCAGTGTTTGCTGTTTTATTTTTTACAGGCATTTCATTCAGTCGTTTTGTATAAATATTCAGTGCAGATTTAAAGTTGACTGGAAATTTGCCTGAGTACTGTCTCGAATTGGCTGTTACTGAAGCTTCTCCACCATGATTCATTACAGAATAAAGTAACAATTAGTAATATTTTGCTATCTCGTTGCACCAAATGACTCCAGTGTATCAGCGTTGGGCCACATGCTGTTTGAGGACCTCTTAGATACGGTATGAGAGATATGATGTCCTAGTACATTCTCCCATTGTAAAATTGTGTAAATATGAAGATGAATGTAAAATTAAAGTATTGTACAGATTAGTGAGAACCCTTTGAAGGAGAACTGACGGTTCTTGAACTCCACATTAGAAAGCAGTGACCATGTGAATAGAGAGACAAATAGACAAGAACATCACCACCTCAAATCCCAGACTGGCCAGGGAAAATCTGTTTGGGAAAAGTGATTGTTCAATATTCTCCCATCCATCAACAGCCTCTCTAAATGCTCCAGTGGAGCTGAGCAGTCACCAACAGCTAAAATCTGCGGTTGATCTCCCAGGTAAAAAAAAAATATAGGTTGTATGTGAGTAATGGATATAAGGTAAAAATGAGATCAAAGGGAAGCATCAGCACCAAAGTAGAAGAGGCCTTAAATAGCTGAGCGATAGAGGTGTGAATCAAGATGAAGAATCTGGCTGTGGTCATGTTTACTTTTGTGGTTATAGTCAAGTAACCGTAGGTTTCAGAATATTTATAAAGATAGCATCTTTCATATGAGCCACAAAATGGCTAACGTTTCCACTTTGTACATTGATGTGTTCTGACAGATATTGCAGTATGTGTGATATCTCTGTACTGTGGAACTGGAGCAAAAATAAGACTGTACTGTTGAGCCAAGTGGTGGGGGGAAAAAAATCAGAAAATAAAGTAAGAAATAGAAAAAAAAAATGTTTTCCCATTACTTCTGCCAGTGTTTGAAGAAGTCACAAGTTGTTCCGTGCCAAAACCCTTTCCAGTCACACTGCACAACAGCCTTTGAGATTGTCTGTGACATTACAAAATTGCACGTGTACGTGACAGTGAACTGAACGACATGAGCCGCGACAGTTGAGGAAAATTGGTAATTTATGTAAAAAGGCCACTGTTAAGTGTTAGCGACCTAGCATAAATTAAGCGTTAGTGTGGCTTTGAGACGTGAACGGAGACACATTCAGTAAGCTCTGCTTCCTGAATGGGTCTCTCTTCCTCTCTCGAGGCTTGTCTATAAACACACACACTACATAAACAGGCACACATGCAATCAAGCGAACATCTGCCTCTTTCCTTTTGTCTAACAAAATCAAATACAGTAGTTTATCCTCTTTTTCCCAGTCCTTCTTCCTCTACTCTCATTGAGTCCCTATAATAAGAGGACTACACCTGAATACCAACTAGCATCTTTAGTTGTGTCCTATTATGAGTGAATAGCACAGACAGTTGTTGATGCTGTGTGCTCCTATTATACAGATTGCTCTTAAAATCTGTTTTCTATAAATGCCAGGACTTAATATTCATCTTAAGGCTTTGTGCTTGATGTAAACTGTAATCCTTTAAGTTTCTGCTTTTTCTGCTGTATCAAAAAATGAATAGTATTTCCCCTGGAAATACCTGTCTCTCACTCTGACAGCTATAGTGTGCATTTCCCTACTGCCCTGACTATTGTGTTTTTCTGTCAGTGCTGCATTATTTATGATGGTTATTAACTTGTCCATAATCCAACAAACTGTCACCACTCCACTGCAGCAGATATTGTAGCTGTATTGTGGTTTCTTATCTACAGCATTTTAAGCATTTGTTGTTATTCTGTTATGACACAGACCGTTTGAAGGTACAGAAGAGGAATAACTGAGTTTCTGTTTTAAAACATTTGATCCTTTGGGTTGTGGTGATCTCCATGAAAAGGGTGATTGATTTCCTGCCTGAGTGTGAGAAAAATCTTACCTAAGCAACCCGTGAAAGAGTCAGACAGTGGCCCATCTGCCTTTATTAACCTTGTCTGTGTCTCCCCATGCCCCCTTTTTATACTGGCACTGGGCCAGTCAAACAGAAGGATAATGCTATCAGGCCTAATGCGATCATTTCAACCAGAAGTATTATAAAGCAGCCCTGCCAGTTATATTAATAGGGAGAGGCAAGGTGTTAGACGGGGGACAGGATGGGGGTGTTGTTTGTTTTGTTGACTAACACCTCCCACATGCCGTTGGGTTGGGGCTGCTTCGGCCAGGCAGGCTGGCCTGGAGGTGCAAGGGTCTTGGCAGAGATAAGAAAGATGGCTGACTGCCCACCTACACGCACACGCTTACACCTACACGCATAGAGTTTAAGCAGAATATTTGCACATCAACACGACAAGTTGATAGTTCAGGTCTTTTGTTTGGTTAAAATAGAGTAGTAGCATCATAGCCGACAACTCCCACGCTGCGTCTAGCCAGTAAATCCACAGCACAGGTCTTTCATTCACAATTCAACCTGAAAAGACTTCCATCAACTTACTGGAGAAGGAGAGCAGTGAGACATGTTGTACACAGTTCGCTTTCATTTCTCCACCCCACTTCTCCACCCTCTCTTTCCTTATTTGGTAGTACCCACCATCCGCGCATCCCAAGCTCATCCCCTGTGCATTTTAACCAAATGCAAAATGAACCACTGCTATTCTATTTTCTGAAAATGACCCCTCTGAAGCACTATAACTACATGAGCGTAACATAAAAGCAAAATTCCAGTAATCGCTTGAAGCTTGAAAACAACCATTTCAGATGACGGTTCAGAATCACTTTGTAACTATGTGTTTTAAAAAGTGCTATATAAATAAAGTTATTATTATTATTGTTAGTATGGGGCTACGCAATAATTTGTATTTGTTCAGTTTTGGCAGGCAAAGTCAATTTCCCAGCTGCTCCTGTGCTGGCAGCCAGGTAGGCCAATGATAATGGTGTAAGAAGTTGGCATGGCAGTGTCCATGCTCTGGCCGAGGCACCACTGGCACCTGTAACCAACGACACTCCACAGAGGGAGGATGGAGAGAGAGGGAAAAGATAGATGAGGGAAGGGGACAATAGGATAACAGGCGGAAAGTAAATGAGACAGAAAGGGCGTGCGGGAGACAAATTGGACAGAAAGAAAAGAGACGAAGACAAAACTATAAAACTAGAAACAGTAAAACAATATTTTTTACATGCGCTATTTTAGCTGTCACTACACCTCGTACTAAAAGCAGCAGGACTGACCTTCACTGCTGTTTCTCATTGGAGTGACTAATCATATTATTTTAAGCGAATGGGCTATAATCCTCTACATCCTTTTGCTACGTCTATTCACGAGCCAGTGTAATGAGTTAGATAAAGGTGTCTAACAGGAGCTATCTTGGCTCGTGTGTGCGAGTGTGAGCATGTTTCTGAGTGTATATTCTCCAGATGGTGTGAACACCAGGGGTATGCTGTAAAACAGTATCATTCTGGGTGTATATAAATGGCTAATATAACTCAACCTGTTCCTCTGAAAGCACAGCCTGCTTTCCCCTCTCCAGGAACATCAAAAGATGGAGCGGTTTCCAAACTCACACCCTTGTTGCTAGAACAGATTACCACATTTTCTGTTCGGAGGATCAGAAATATGAGAGCTGTTGTCACTTTATTGTGATACTGGGCTGTGGCAGCTGTAGGACAGCTGACTGATCTATCTGACATCAGCTCACAGTGTGTGCGCATGCATGCGTGGTTTTTATGTTTATACTTGTGTGCGTCAGTGTTTATGTGTGTGAGCACTGATGGGGTCGGTGCCAGCCCCCGCTGCCTGCGTCTTGGCTCTGCACACAATCGCACGCGGCAAGCCCATCGCCGTCTATGCATGTTTAGCAGAGGCACAAGTCTCTTCCAAAACAAACACACTGCAGCCTGCCAGCCCACCGAACCGCAGCACACACCATACTGACAGAGCAGTCCAGCCTGTCTGCAGCCCCTGGCCTCCCTTGACAGGCCATCATTTTCTGCATGGAGCTCATTGACAGCAGCACGCCTGCTAATTGGAAGAAGCTGTAAAATGAGTAATTATTGCAGTTTGGGGTAGGCAAGCTGTTGCCTGTTACAGCGCTAGGCTCTGTTGTGTGTGAGTGCCAGAGAGAGGGTGCTATGTAAGCTACTTTTGTGTATTTCTCTGTCTGTGTGTATATTTGTGTGTGTGTGTGTGTGTTTCTGTTTGTATATACTACATACACACGCCTGCATCGCGGTGCATTGCAGGGGGTGGCTGGGCTGCAAACAGTCTTGGCCAATTCCTGCAGAGAGCAGAATCACTAATTAAGTTTTATAATGGAGGCACTTAATCAAGGCTTTGGAATAAAAAACCACATGAGAAAGAGAAGAGAGAGAAACAACAGAGAAAGAGGGAAATATTTAGTTAAAGAGTCAGTTGGAGTCGCAGGAAGAGGCCACAGAGCAGCGAGTAGGTTATGAGTAGGTTACAGCAGGACATGGCGGCCAGAAGTGGAAAAGGCCAAAGGCCGACTTCAGCATGACTTCGAGCAAATTGTTCTCATTATCAAGTCCACAGGTGGTTTGGAAAGTTCGATGCTCATGAATAGATTCGGCTCTGACATTCTGTGTTTTATGAAGCTCGCGAGGTTGATGGTTACCCAGCTTCAAACTGCCGTAGCCATAAAACAGAGGTCAAAGAAGAATTTTAGGCATCTTTTAGTGACTGTGACTCAGTTGAACCGTTTGTCTGTGAGGCTGCACATTTCCTTCTCGCCTTATTTCATCCCATCTTAAAATTCTGCTCCTCTGATGTGGAATTATTATGCAAAATTGAGATCCCCTCAACATAACGTGAAAATGTTTTTTTCTGGTGCTGAAGTAATAGAAATTCCTCCCTAGGCGAATGAACAAGCTGCCCAAACTACCCCTGGCAGATTTACTGAAATAGAAAGCAAGTGTCCCAACTCATTCCTCATCAGGGTAGATTACATTTACTGCAGCATTAGAAGTGAATTCCCTAAATACAAAGAACTGATCAGCTTCCTTCCTCAGGTAGAGAATACTCGAGCCATGTTCAACAGCGCAATCACATTCATTTTGATTATTTTGTTTCATTTCCTTTATTAATTCTATTCAGCAGTGGCAGCCACATCTCAAACCATTTGTTCCTCTGATGTAAATAAACAGGATTCTTGGTTGCACTACACTTTCTTTAACCTTGTATATTGATTTTTTTAATGGTGTCTTCGTCCCGCATGTTTTAGTCCCATGTTCTCATTCCTGTGCATTTGCCTCCATAGTGAATCTCTCTGAAGAGATCATCAATAAACTGTTAAATCATCCAGACCCGACCGAGTACATCCTGTCCAATTTCCTGAATTATCATTTGAACATTTACAGCCAGATTGCTCTTTTTAATAAACCTTAGTCCCCAGGTGTCCTTGTGTCAAGGTCTTTACAGGTGGAGCCGAAGAATGGAGGTGGTGAAGTAAGAGGACACCTTTTTTATCCTCATCTGCTTCCCTGTATCAGAGGGAATGCTGAGTGCCTGGAATATGTTAGACACACACACACACATCGTCCTCGCACACTCTTGGACACACACACATACTGCATGGGCACCACTTCAATTTGCATGAAATGATTTGAGCTGTTATTTACACAAGACTTCCTCCAGTTAAAGGGTGAATGTGCTCGTTCAGTTTCTTTCTCTTTTCTATTGGATTTATTTATTTCCTGTCAGTGCCGCTCCTATGTTTATTACGGCAATCTGCCTTTTTTCTTCTTCTTTGCTCCCACCCTGTCTGAGAACACTATTACTCTAGCTGCCCCCGCTGCTGCGGATGCAGATGCACTCAATTCAATTTCTCTCCGCTGCTGCAATGTGAGGGAGGGAGGGAGGGAGGGAGGGAGGGGACAGGTACAGCGAGGTAGAGGGGGAAAAGACAGAAAATATAAAGGGGATGAGAGGTGTGTGGTGGTGCACAGCAGGTTGACAGATTCAAGACAGCTCCCCAAGTGGGGACAGTTAGGCTAAAGAAAGCAGTAACACTGGACCCTATGAGTGAACATGTTGTGTGGGGCCGCCTCCCTCCTGGGACTAAACTCTCGGTTGGTAGTACTGTTGTTGTGGAGCCAAGCTCATCATGCTGTGTGCCCCGAAACGTACTAGTTGGCAGATATACTGTATTTGTTTTCTTATTGTTCCCAGCACAACTCCAGTGTATGTGTCCTGTTCTGGGGAAAGTGTGTGTGTGTGTCTATTCTCCCTCTTTTTTCTACTTTCCTATCCTCATGCTTCCATATAATTTCTCCATGAGATGACCCGTGGGTGGGACTTATACAGCAGCTTTCTCACATGATCCTGTCACATTCATAATTATACGATGTATAATAAATTCTTCTACCTCTGTCATGGCCTCACCTTTTCAGAGATCAATAAGTGCTTATCTTATCTTACGCGCACACACCACTCAGGACACGCGGGTCTGCCCCTTTCCTCACACACACACCCGGCTCGCTCAAACAACACACAAACATACAAGGAGAGGAAGTGAATCCTCCAAAAACTCATTTAATCAAGAAAAACCCATGCACTCATTACACACACCAGCTGGCTCAAAGATATTTACGAGGACTTGACGCCTTGGCAGTGAATTCCGAACTCACTCAGCGCTTTTATTGGGCCTCACCCAAAAGGGACCCTCAGGCAAAGAGTTACCGCTCTTCCCTGTTCGTGCACTTTCCAGGAGAGAGAAACAGTATTTTCTCTCCCCTTTTTAGACAAACATCCAGGGAGTTTCCTCTCTAAGCTCGGAGTTTTCTTATGACGTCAGCAGAACGTCAATCCACCATGAAATGCGTGTTTTACAACCCTCTTTTTAGAATTTGAAAAGCGGAACCAAAATGCAAATTTCCAGATAATTACTTGCCAGTTCATTTCTATAAATTGAGATTCAACTTGCAACCGTCAGTTGCTTGTAAAGCAGACCTCAAGTGTCTCAGAAAAGCCTCTGATTAAATGGGCTTCGAGGTTTCCTCAGTTTCTGTGACTGTCCTGGCTACGGAGAAGTCAACTTTCCCAAGGAACCCCGGTAGTTTAGTGATCTCGGTGGAACCTCCAAAGAACGCTGTGTAAATTTTGCCTGTAAGCACTCTGGACTCACAGGAATGATACACACAAATATACTCAGAGCATTTTGACAGGATTGAAGTATAATTAGAAAAATGCTATGTTTGGAGAGAGCATTACCTGAGATTCCCTCTAAATTAGGTCCATTCACTATTCACTACAAGACTGGTCGTCAAAGATAGTCTGATGCTCTCCTCCCAGAACTTTAGCCTATCAGAATTATGTTGCATATTACAAACACATCATTATATAAGATCATTATATAAGACACCTCATTTCAACCATATTTTTTTTAACAGTGAACCTATCAAAAAACAGATTATACAACTAAATTTGGTCTTTTCACTTACTCCTGGCCTTGTTCCAGGTCAATGTCCTTCTTTCTGCTTACAGTCTGTAGAGCATGAAAGCAAAGTCCAACACACATGAGCAGTACATGCAATCTGAAAGAGGATAAAGTATAACAAATGTAACAGAATTAAGAATGATAAACCCAAAATGTATTAATTGTTGACATCTTTGCAGTGTTTCTTCTTAGAGTTTTCTAGGGTTTTTTTCGCTCTCCGTAAAAGTGAAAAAGACAACGCCCAAAATGCAACAAACGGGTCGTCACAGCAAGGCCGGGAGAAAAAGGGAAGAAGCAGCAGCAGCGACCAGCAAGCACCAAACAAAAGTTGTCAAACTTCTTAGAGTCTAGAAGACATGTTTTGGAAGAAATAGGACCCTTGGTGCTTTTTGGGGGGAATGCCTTAGATTACTAATTAATTCCTTTGTGTGAAGAGAAAACTGGCCTTCAACTTAAAGGGGAATCATTTTATTCCTATAGAATATTTGAAGACTAGGCGCTTGCAATTGAATGCTCACGCATTTCTGTCGTGAATGTTGACATATGAAAACCAGTGGGAAAACACTTGTAAATTGCAATATTGATTAACCAGATAAATACAGAATAAAATCACTATCTTCATTTTCTAATCTGTAGCTAAGCTATTAAGAAAGGTCTACATGATCCTACCAAACCATAGCTAAATAATGCACTTTGGTGGTTATAATAGTTTGTGACTTATATCATGTAAATTAACAGTATTTTGAAACAGAGTTTGAATTTCCTATGATTTTAAAATAATTGGATGATTCTGAAACACAATCGACGTTAGCAGTGGTTAAACAAGTCCAGATACATATTTTTACACATTTTAGCAGACATTTTGACCATTTAAGACACTCATCATGAATAGAAAGGGAGAGGAAAAGTGTGAGAGAGACACTCATCCCAAAACTTATGACTCTAGGGATAGTTTGAGCGAGCAGAAGAAGTGAGGACAGTCCATCAGTTCATCTGTTGGGTGAGGGGACAGGCTGTTTGTTTTTGTTCTGTTCAATGTTTTTTTCCTGACATCCTTCATGCCTTGAGGTCAGAGATCATTGTGTCTGTGTGCTCTTTACACAGACAGACTGTTAGATTAAAACATCATGTTTCTTCTTATCCTCTCCCGGGTTCGTCCACTACACTTCAGTGGTATGAGTCATGTTCATCATATAGTGGAAAACAGTGGTAGTAGTGTGATGTTGTTGCGCTGTACTATGAACAGGACATTGTATGTTTTGGAAGAATTCCTTGTGGATCGAAGCACAGACTTTCATTTCGAAGGATATGAGTTAGCATTTCCGCTATCATGTCTCCTATGTTCCCTAAGTCTTGTCGTCAGTATGTTCTTAGGGAAATGTTGGGGGTTATCGCCGGCAGTATAGCGAGCATCTTATTCTACGAACTGCGCTTTCCACACTTCTGTTGGCTTTACTTCCTCTTTGCGTCGGGACTTTTTGCATTCTCTCTGCTCTCTGTACTTTCACTGTTTTTGTTGTAAGTTAAAACACGTGTAAAGTCAGTGTATCAACATTGTTACGTTTTAGAGCTGCAATTTTATTTCTTTTCATGCCCAAATCTGCTAATTAGGGGAGAAATATGTCGAGGCCTGTGTGTGTCCCAGGGCTGCCGTGTAGCTTGTCATTGCTAGAGTGTACTGCTGAAACTGTGTTTGCTAGTATGGGGCATTTAGTGACTTTACTCATGATGTTACACAAGCGCTGAGAGCATTTATGCAAGAGAAACCCTGTGAATGTTTTGTTTCTTCACAGCTGCAGGTATGTGGGTTTATGCATGGCTATTTTTTTGTTATTTTTCTGAAAGAAAATACAGTATGTTAGATTAAATTATTTATATCATTTGCATTTTATTTCTTCTTTCTTTAATGCTATTGTGCATATTTTCTTTGTGTCAGGACGTTTCCCGGGAAGGCGCTGAGAGCATTTATGCAAGAGAAACCCTGTGAATGTTTTGTTTCTTCACAAATACAGTTGTTGTTGCCACTGGTTGGAAAATAAATTGCTCAGAGACAGTCCCGGGAAGTGTGTCCTTGCCTTCTACACAACACGACACAGAGTTAGACCCACTATACCTCCACCCTTTTCTTTGCTTGAAGGACATTATCATAGGAGCCTAGTGTAGCTCAGCATGTCACCACGTTGCTTGGATCTCTTTCTCTGACTCAGGCTCCAGCAGAGATGAGTACATCTTAACCAGGTCTGACCAGACCTACCTACCGCCACAAAGGTTAGAGTGAGTTTAGAAACTAAGGTGGCCTGCTGATCTCTTCCAGCTGTGCAGTTTAAATATATTTCAATCTTTGACTCGTGTGTGTGTGTGTGTATTAGGCTGAGAGAGAGAGAGAGAGTCTGTCTGTGTTACAGCTGTGAAATTGCCAACAATAATTACCATAAGTTTTACATCGCAAGAGGTAGCAGTTTTAATCAGAACTAAAGGTGCTCCAGATGGCCTCCTAAAACAAGGTATTCTGGTGTTAAACATAAATTCCTGCCTGCAAATTGAGTTTCATCATTAGTCATTGTGTTTTTTATCAGGGTCAGAGCCAAAAAATTCAGAAAATGCCTGTGAGATTTAAAATCTGTTCGAAATGCCTCTGATAGTTTTCTGTGTAGTAGTCAACAAAGGAAGGGTGCAACACTGATTATTTGGAGACAAAGAAGAAACACGCAAAACTGTTATTTGTCAGCAGGGGAAAAGAAATACTAGTTTATTTGCCAGCATGCAATGCAGTCTATATAATTATTATTTCACTGTTAAATAAAATTGAGGATCACATCAAGGGGCTATAAACCCTGCTGGGAAAAAAACTGTTCCTCTCCTCCCTGTGTCTTTAAATGGTATTTCATTTTATACAATCTTTTATCTGTTGCAAGCCATACCCAGAAAACAATATTCAGCAGCATATTGGGACCGAGCAGCACGCTGTGGGTGTGTTTCGTGTTCTTTGTTCTTGTTATATTGCTGTGGATGGTGTGCTTTGTGTGTGTGTGTGTGTGTGTGTGTGTAGTTCATGTTTCCAGCCACTGGAACTGCAGCATGTTGTTGCAGCATGTCAGATCACATTACTGTAACTGAAGATCATCCATTAAACACGCTTTCTCTTTCACCTCGTTCCTGTGCCATCCTTTTTTTCCCCCCCCATTTCTGCTCATTTCATTGTGAAAACTGATGCTGCTCTGTGCTTTTCCAGCAGGGAATTCAAACTTTGGAATCAGCTGCTTAAATTAGCAGTGTGAATTTAGTATCGTCTTTTCTATCACTGCCTCAAACAACCTTTTGCATGCTCGCTTCATTTTTTATGTTCACTTCTCCCTGGGGTAGCTGCTTCTTTTATGTTGCTTTAATCTCACCGGTGTTAGTGATGCTCTCTGCTCAATGTACACTGGTTTTATTTTTATCATATCACCATTTAAACTTTGTTTAGAAAAGGGGTTCTGAGGTAAAAAAAAAAAACTTTGACAAAGTTTCGCTACAGTGTTAAAGCCATATGCCCTCTCGCTAATGTCAGTAATGTTCAGTCACAAAGCCTGTGAATCGGTTTATCGGCGGCTTTCTCTCCTCCAGTTTATTGCACACAGAGCTGTCTCTGTTACAAGTCAAATGCCCTGAGTGCTGTAGACAGTCGTGGAGGTCAGAGAAGCTATGAATTTTGAGAAAAAAACAACTTGTCAGCTAGCAAAAGGCTCAAGTCACTTTTATTCGATTTCTTCTCATTTCATTTTCTGGAATGTGGATGAATACTAATCACAAGTCATAAATGTAATTGAATGTATTGCTTTTGAAGTATAATTAGAATGTCTTCCCTAACATAAATGGGTTTGATACTGATTATAAATCCTTGTACAATGTGTGCGTGTGTATATATAAGCTAATGCTATCTGACTTGGACGTTTTTTTCTCACTTCTGCAGACACACACACAAACGCACACTGACACACAGTCGTTTTCAGCAGTGATGTAACCGTCAAGGAGACTGTGTCAGATGCACGAAATGGCTGTTGATTTAAATGTATGGGACTGGGGCAAAACTGGGCAGCACTGTTTACAAATCATATTAGTCATCTTTTGACATATTCTCCCTCAAGACGTCTCCTCTGTTGACTTTTTTTCTTGCATCTTGACCAAGATTCATTCGATAACATTGGAGGAAATCTTAAGCTGGTCAAAAGCCAGATTCGATGCAATGACGTTCCCCTGAACGTAAACACATGATAGAGGCAGTCACGTGCATTTTAAGGCACCAGACAATGCAAAGGAAATCGAATCGCAACCAATCACAGTATATGAGATCAAATACGAAATAATGCAACCATACCGAATCATCAACCTGAATCTGTGTCTACATATTGAAATTCAGAGACTCACATCACTAGTCTACACACACCGACATCCTGTGTGTGTCTCTAGTTCTCTCTCTGTTGTTTGGTCTCTCGGAGACGTACAGCAGTCCCCTTTCCTCTTTTGTTTTTCTCAGTTTGCACTTTGCAGGCTGGAGATGGGGAATAGATCAAAAGCAGAATGGATGAGCTGTTTTGCAAGATCCCCCAGTCTTAGCGGATTTCAAGGCTGGGTGAGACTGTGTATGTGTTGCTTGGCTGCGTGTGTGTGTGTGTGTTTGAGTGTGTGTATGTGTGTAATATGCATGTTCATGCAAATTTATGTGTATGTGCCTGAGTGCCTCTGTGCCTGTGTGCCTGCAAGTTTGCCTCTGCGTCTCTGTTTTTATCAGTCTGCGCGGTGCACCCATCAGTTTCTACCAAGATATAGTGTAGCTGCAGAACAACTATAGGCACATGGAGACTTTACATGTTTGTTTTATTTGTTCTTCATTCTGGGTACAGACAGGTTCACTCTCACACTTTCTCCCTGCAGTCTTGTTTGGTTTCTTAAATAATTCCCATCTGATGTCACCATCATCGTGATCAATAGTTTTTTTTTACCATTTTATAACTTAATATGAGTCAGCAGAATGCTTCCATTTGATCTACTGTCGTATATAATACAACACAATGATACCCGTTATTCTCACTATACAGTGTATACAATAGCCTGCTGCATGGAAGGAAGAAATAGTAACAAAATACAGCAAATACAGCATATACAGATACATATACACAAATAACAAAGAGAAAAAATAATAAACGAAGTTCCTCTCACATGGTCAAACAGCATCTGAAACCCCCTCCCACCTGATGGGAAATGGGGGGGGCCAACAATTTTTGTAACTTTCCAAAACTGACAATTTGACAATCATACCCACCAAGCAGGGTTTGAAATTCTTTCTCTTTTTCTTTCACTCTTTTTTTCATTTTTTACACAGTTACCTCAGTCATATTTTGTGTACAACCGAGCGTAACACTATAAATGTTTTCGAGCAAAGATTGTCCCAAACTGTGCGCTCTCAATAATTATCACGCCTCGCTCCCCTTCTCTATTTTTTTACCCCACGTGGCCGTTTAGAACAGCTCTGAACACGTTTGCCTGCAGATTTTTCAAATGAACTAGTTCGTTTCGAGCAGACTGACACTTTTATTGTCAAACAAAAAGTAGTTCTTCTACAGTACCTGACCCCTTTCACCCCACTCACAGTTTCCTTGACCCACCCCAGAAAAACCCAAGTGGGTGATTACACATATGATCAGATTTTTCTTAACACAGCCTTCCACAGTTGTGTGTTGTAGCTCTATTTATTCTTGCTATTGAGCCTTTTGGACGTTCTATACATAAAATGATAGCAGGCATTCATGCTTGGATAATGCGGCGGTATCCATCCACACAGCTGCCGCTACATGTTGTAACATCATCATGTCAAACAATCATGACCTCTAATGACTTCGCACTTCACATCTTTTATCATCATGCTACACTTTCAGATGATTGGAAAGCTGGAGTTGAGTTGGAATGGATGGAGATAATGAGCGAGCTGGGATTGGAGCAAACCTTGAAAGGTCCTTCTCCGTCCTCTCAGTGTTGAGACTATGTCTTCACTAACGTGGCCACTAGAGAAGAAGACATTTGGACAGTCAGTAGGGTCGGGGTGCACGGGCTGAGGAGGGACGGTGGCTGCGAGGGCATGCATTGTTTGCTGCCCGCTCTGCAGGGGAGGCGGCACTTGGAGAACATGCAGCACTGCTTTGAAGATCTGCTCTGCCAGCCGAAAGACCTCCTCTTCAACTCTGAGCTCGTGTCTCATTACGATGATAGAACAAGCAAAGCCATTATTCACCGTAATGCCAAATAATGAGCTTGCTGACTGGCTTTGGAATGAATTACCACATCTAAAATAACATCATGCATTTGTGTGTTTTCAGAAATAACAACAGATTATTAATATTAGCAAGAATTTTGCGAGAATAAAAGTTTGCAGCTCTGTCCAATCAGCACTAGAATGATGACAGTGTGCTTTCCCCAATGCTCTCTTTACTGCGCGGCAGTGCCAACCACCTACACCACCACCTGTGTCTGTCTAGCCCCTGAAGTTTGCCTACGGCGCCACCCTGATTAGTGTCCTTGCTGTTGATGAGTCATACCAGAGAGAGGTTCTGTAAAAAGATAGCCCATTTTTCTCACTCACTATTCCATAGAGAAAACATGCATAACAGTTACACACAAGCACACACAAATACAATGAGTCTCTTCAGCAGCACTGCGCTTGTCATTATAACAATGTGTTCATTGTGAGGCAGAGTGGGCTTGCTCTAAATATAACTGTCCTCTGTTTAGTTTTAACCAGGCGCTAGCTGCTGATTCAACCGGTGGTAACGTCCGCTGATGGGTAGAAACTGCATCTACTTCAGCATATTTTTGTCAAGCTGAGAAAGCATAATGTTGTAATAAAAGTCCATCCTCAGAGGCCCGTGAGGGTATTTTGCTTCTGCAACACACGCAGCCACAAACAGGCTAGCACACAGCCAGGAACACACACATACACACACACACACACACACACACACACATTTCCGTCTCGACTCAGACTCATTTGGGCCCCTGCGACACCTGAATGCTTTAGCCTCGGTGTAAGTGGGCTGTATGACATTATGTTTGATAATGGTAGCTATTGCTTCTCTCATATATGATGGATGTGTCTGTCACAGTGTAGTCTCGACACACCCTATTGGATACGGCATTTTTCTGACAGGAAAATCACCCAATCCTGACGCTTCAGTGAGCAGCTACCCTAATCTTTTCCTCATGCTGTAATTCCAGGTTGCAGAATGAACCCTGGGTAATCCCTCACAGGGTGCCTCGTTTCACTTGTTGTCACTCTCTCTCTCTCTCTCTCTCTCTCTCTCTCTCTCTCTCGCTCTCTCTCTCTCTCTCTCTCTTTCCTCGCGTTCTCGCTCTCTCTCTCTTTATTTCGCACTTGCATAAACTGTCTCCCTCACTCTCTCTGTCTGTCTTTTCTGTCTCTCAGTTAGAGTCTCTTTCTCTTGTTCTCTCTGCCTTATGTTCTGGCTCCCTAGCTGGCTGCTCCTCATACTTTCTCATTGATTTTCTTTCCATTCGCCAGCCTCACCGCACCTACTCAGTAAGTGATTGACATTCCCCTGCATCTTTCTAGTTCTCTCTCGGTCTTTTCCTTTTTGCTCTCTCCTATTCCCCTCTCTCTTATTATACCCTATTCTACCTCCTGCCTCCCTGTTTCTCTGGAAAACACATAGTGCGCAGTACTCGTCAACTTTGTTTTCTAGATTCGCTGGTTGTGCTGCATGGTAGTTATTTATTGTAATTGCAGTGTAAATACCAAATTAATAACACTGCAAATGAGAAACATCAAGCTACAGCTATTTATATTGTTGTACACAAACACAGTCTGGTATAAGTTAATATGCTGATTCTCCTCTCTATGATAAAAGCTTACGAGTCTAATAGATTCTCGGGTTGTGCTGCCTGTATAATGAGGTTTTAGGCGATGCTTCAATGCTGTTGCTTCACCAGGATTAATGCAATGCTTAGGGTGTCCTTCACTTTAGTTTTCACGCAACCTACAGAATGATTACAAAGTGTGCTGCAAGGAAAATGACATGTAAGATTACTGGTGTTCTTTCCTGGCCTACAGATTAATGGCAAACTTTGTTGGGCTCTGATTAATAATTCATCAATTTAATTAGTTGTGTATTTGTGTCTCTCTGATTTTTAGACCCTCTCTTGTCATCTTTTTATGTTATTTGTGCTATATAACGAGTAGCCTCCCATTTTTATTGCACAAATCAATAATATAAAGTGCGATTTATAACATAAAGTCTTACAAAGAATAATTACAACATTAAAGGTTTTCAGTCTGTTTGATAAATGTCACGATGTATTTGCTCCCAAGCGTGCATTTCTGCTTACATTAGCTGATGTATACATCTTCCTCCCTGTTTGTTAGAGTCACTCACAGACAGTACAGCTCTATCCCCCCCCCTCCCCCTTCCCAGCTCAGAGAGAGTTGACGGCAGGGTCACCAAAAGACCACTTCCTCCCCCGCCAGCATACGCGTCTTCCCTCTTCCTGCTCACAGCTCCCTCGTCTCCTTCCCTCCACCTCCTGTTCCTGGGCAGGAGTCACGGTGCCACCCCATCCCATTACCCTCTCAGTCACCCCCACGCTCAGACCTTTTGTGCCACCTGCTGAGACCAGCCAAGCCACAGACTTCCACCTCCCACCACCTCCACAGGCTCTGACAACTGATTGTATAGGCTGATTGCTGAGCACCATATTTCACAGGTCTCTTTTTTTGTGTCGTGCTGCAGTACGTGCGCATTTTCTCCCTCTCTGTTTCTCGAGGCCATCATCAGTAGAGGGTGGAGTGTGTGCCGTGTTATGCGGGAGTTTGGGTAGTTGCCGCTGTAATCTATTTGTGTGAGCAAGGTGCTGTTTCTCCCAACAAGTACACCAGAGGAAATGGAAGGCAAGATCTTTTTGATCATATACTCTCAAAGGAAATCTTTCGTTCCGGGAGCTCGCTGTTCCTTTTTTTTACATCTCACATCAGAATTCATTATCAGTGTTAGGAGAGTGGTTAAATTGCTTCCAAATGCGGGCACTGATCAACATGAATGAGTAGAAATCTCCTGAGAATTTTGTCAATTTAGCCTTGAAACAAACTATGACCAAGCTCAGTGGGCTTTGTTTACTGTAGTTTCTTCTTCTTCTTCTTATGAGACTTCCATCACTGATCACAGAGCAGTTCATCTTCTCTGGGTCTGACTCCAACCAACAAGGATGGTCCCAAAGGTTTTCCAGCATGTAATCAGAGAACTCATTCCAGTGACATGGATTGGACTAAATTAGATACTATATTTTCTCATTTACTCCTCCTATATAATATTCATAATGGAGGGCTGGTTGATTATTATGATAAGGGATGTTATTTCTCTACATTCTTTGAGGAAGAGGTGGCAATGTTTACATAATGAGTTAGATTACAGAGTTCGAACGTAGATGACTAAGAACAGACTGCTTTGAATTGTCATTTTATTTCTCAGTATGAATCACAGGTAGTTTTTTAGGAATATTTAATGAAAGTGCCGCCTTTTTTCTATCTAGTTTCCATAAAAATAAGACACGGTGTAATCTTAGTAGGAGTACTGTGAGCAGGATGGCCTAAAATAACCCGCCTTTATTAAATCTAAACAGAAGTTAAGTTGTATCAATAAAACTTGCACAAACTAATAAAAAGACAACATTTTGCATATTATCTGATCTCGATTTATCTTGATTTTATCTTCAGTGCCGACACATGCAGCAACTGCTCCATTTAATATTGACACTGGAACTGTGTGCTGCATAAATGAAATGATAGCTTGTGAAATTACCATGATAAGGAAATGAAAATTGTTTTGCCTGTGCTGTATCACCGGCGTCACATAAATCTTACCATATAATCATCAGTAAAGACGTATTTCACAGTCAAAAGTGAAAGTGAAAGATCTCTTGATGCGCGCCACAGCACAGGTAGAGAGTAAATTGATAGTTACTGCAAAAGTCAAGCCTGTTTTCAGTCCTCGTTTTACAAGACAACTTTGCATTTTTCACTTTATCCAGTATTCGGGCAGATTTAATAAGCTTTAAGATTGCAAAAGTTTCTCAACCATTAGAGGAGCCATGTACTGTAAATCCTTCAAGGTCAGAGCATACAAATCACCAAGGTTTCCCCCTGTCAGTTTACATTATGGAAAAATGGAGGTGAGAGGAATCTGCACACAAAAGTCCTGAAAGGCAAAGTAGGTTTTACAAAATGCTTATGTTTACAGAGATTGTCATCATGGAGAAGAGAACTGACAAACATGGGCTGAGCAAATAAATAAATGAAACAGGAGATGTCAGAGACAGATTGAAAAGGGATGGGAGGAAAGACACCATGCGAGGTGGAGGTGTGAATCCCCACTTGAGGTGTAATGAGAATGAGAATGTGGCTCTGCGCCACAGGATTTGCTGGTAATTGGTTTAATGAATGCATTCTGTTGCCTCTGATTGAACACATGCCCCGTGTTCACTCCTCAAGGAGCCACACACATGTTGGCTTTGTTTTCTGCTGCAGTCTCTAACTTTCACCTTCCCCTTGTCTCAGACAGCAATGATCTGTCCCTTGCTTCCTTTCTGTCCTATGCTGTCTTTTGTGAAGGTCATAGTGATTCTCCTTCAGAGAGAAGGAAGGCAATTAAGCACAGATTGTTTCTATTGGCCTTTTCCAGCTGATGGGCTTAGTGACCGATCTGTATGTGTGTGTGTTTGTGTGCGCTCCCTCTGCAGATTGGCCTGTGGCACTCAGAAGATGGACTGTCCATGGAGAAAAAGCTTCCATCAATCAATGTGACGGACACCCTCTTCAACACTACTCTTACCATCACAACAATATTGGTGAGTACTGTATGCACACTGTTATGCTCACATCAACAGTAGTCTATATCATTTTAGTAGCTCAAATCCTCGGCTGATCTACATGTGGCTAACATTCTGTGGTTGACACACAATTACCATATCAAAAACCCATTTTGTATTTTCAGATCCAAACTCAGTCCTCTCGGGATCAGAGGAACTGATGCTGCGTGATTGTTTTGCCCTGAGTACTTCAGATGAGGCTACATCACAGCGCATCAGTAGGAGCTAATAATTCACCATGTCAGCCATTCTCAGCCTGTTATAAATATAGATTGTGTGAGCGCTAGTTCTCACTTCCCTCACTCTGCTACCTGTTACAAGGCTTGCAGTTTTTTAAACAATTCCCTGCCATCAATGAAAGCTTTATTTAAATGAAATAATGATGTCACCCAAAATTGCTGCTCCTCCTCAGCCGGTCATTACTTAAAGATCCCATCCAATCATATTTTTCTGCTTGGATTAAATAGTAAATTGCGTCTGATGTGTTTTTTTTTTTGATGATGTTTTTTCCACGAAAAAGTTAAATAACCGTGTTAAAAATCTTTAAAATGACATACTAGTTGTGATGTCACAAACCACGATCATAGGTACTTCACTCCTTCATCTCAGATTTCTGGTGAGCACATAGAAACTTATCATTTTCAGCAGATGAATGTGAAAACAGCCTTCTAATATCCAATTCTGCAAATACGCCAGAGAAGCTCAAACATCCCACTGAAGGAACAAGAAAAACACATTTTGTAACTGGAGGGGGACTTTGACAAACGGCCCAACAAAATTAAAATGATTAAAAGTAATAATTTAGCACAATTTACAGTTTTTATTGGAGGATAAATTAGACCAGACTGAACATTACTCATTCTTGTATCGACAAAAAGGGCTACAGCTTGCAAATGCCTACAAACATATCAGCTACGGCTACTGGTTGTTATTTATGAGCATAACAACGTGGTCAAAGGTGAGTTATAAGCTATAGTCATAATCTGTTCACTCCATGTTCATTAAAAAAAAGGGAGGATTTTGCAACAGATACTTTTGCAAAAGAGGGAATGGTGAACTGGTCACGGTTCGCTTAGATCAGCTGAATTAACTCCAACCTTCAATATGTCTTCAAGGACAGTAACAGCTTTAATCGTGCCGTTCATGTCAAATGCAAAACCGCTCACGTTGTGCTGTTTCACGGTCAATCACAGCACACATGGGCCGTGGCACAGTTTTCCTAACTGTAGAGAAAATCAGTCCAGCCACTGAAAAATGGGCACAGCGATGCACAAATATGTTGTTGCAACTTTGCACATTAATTGTGAGTTTATACGTTGTTGCACCATCAAATTCTTAACAGTGATTAATTGCTCATCAATTAATGACCTACTTGTTTTAATCAGTCGTGCAGATGTGCTATGAATTTCCAAACCTTGGGCTTCTGTTGATAAAGCTCCCCATTTTCTGTTTTACAGTAGCTTTGATGTTGCTTTTGTATGTTGATGTGCTACTGTAGAACATCAAAGATGACAAATGGATTCATGTTGGAGCTACGCAGAGAAATTCAAATTTTCAGTCAGCGCCATGTGTTTCATGCCTTTCTTCATCCCCCGATACACACACACAAACACAGTCGCACACACAAACCTGTCACTCGCCCAACTCCTCCTCCTCGCTGATGAACCAGACGATAAGACGTAAAGTAGCTTGTAAGCAGAAGCAATTGGCCCAATGTGTTATTCTGAGTGGCTGGCTTATCAGCTGCGGAGCCGTGAATGAGGGAAGGACACTGCCATATTTCACCACTGAATAAGTCACTGGTCTCCATTGAGACTGACTGGGATTCAGATGGAACGGTTCATTTCACACAGGAGAGGAAGGGCGCGGGGGGAGGATGAAGACGTGTGTGTGTTTGGGTTGAGGGGGAGTACAAATGAGACAATGTTTTCACCACAGAAAGAGGGTGTGAGAGAAAGAATTGGCCGAGCACAGCGCTTTGATTTCACTTTGGAGATATAGAGTCCCTGGACCAAACTTCGGAAGCCACCAAGGAGCAATTTTCAGTGCCTATCACAGCTCATTCATCATGGTGTGATTGCTGTGTCGCTGTTATCTCGCTTGTGGGCGGCAGACGAGCCGCAGCTGAAAGCCTCCATAAGAATTCCTTACCTGTAGCACTGGCCTGGAGAGTGTGTGTGATTGTGGGTGCTTGTCCACAGTATTTATGGACACTCAATTCAATTCAGTTCAAATTTGCTTTATTGGCATGAATGTCACAACGACAATATTGCCAAAGCATCAAGAATCAATGAAACAAAATAAATGCATTTCATGAATTGAAACAAGAAAGTAGCACAGAGTAGCACTGTATTGTTAAAACATGCTATTTGTGTGGGTGTGCGTGAGTGTGTTTGCTTGTGTGTGTGTGACTTAAGTCACTTTCAGGGACACACACCAGACATAAAACCAGTTGATTGGCGACAGCTTGTGCAATTGGGGACAAAAGCCGTGTCCAAAGAAAAAAAGTCAATTCCTGCACACACTCATGGACACACACCCTGCACAGCTGTGGACTATCATGCAATTAAGGATTGTATTTAAGCACGATGTCACTTTATGACTGATGTGTCTTGAGAGAGGTCCTTGTGACTGAAACATTGACACTTTTGAATAAATCAATGCAGAGGTGATAAGTGTGTGCGAGAATTGACTTTTTTTCTTTGAAATTGGATCTTGAGGGAAATTGATTCCCTGCACCACAGGACAAAGCAAGTGCCGTGTGTGTTGCCTTCTACTCTGGACAAAAGCTGTGTCCCCAATTGGTATAATGCTGATTTTTGGGTCAGTGGTTAAGGTTAGGGTTAGACAAATAGTGGTTATGGTTAGGGTAAGTCTCCAGGAAATGAATGTGTGTGTGTGTAAACAAACAACAACCACAAAGATCATTATTCATTTTCTATTTTCATCTGCAATCATTTCACATTTGGGGATTTCTCCCAGTCAAAAGTGGATTTTTCTGCAAGTCTGTTTTAGAAGCATTTGTGTGTGCATGTTCACCTGACATTTACAGAGCAGCTTTATTACAACTACACATGACCATCACCTCCCCACTTCAATTTCACAAACAGCTCCAGAAAAAACAACACAATCACATCATCGATTATCACTTTACCGTAGGGCCACAAGCCATGTGTTTGTAATCATTGATTGAGTTTGTTACAGGCAGTGTTTAGGTCTTAGTGAAATAATGTCTTTATACCCTCAATAGCCACACTGATGTAATAGAAAAAGTCCATGCATTGCTTCCTCTATATAAAATTCTCTTGGTTGTGTTGTTTTTAAGTCTTGTGTGGTATTGCGGTTTGTCTCTGCTTGTCAAGCAGTAAAAACACTAATCTGTTTTCATTTTTACACCTTTAGTTCTCTCTGATCTCAGGTGATTTGCATTGTGATTGTGTAACATCCTCTACACTCCATGTAGTGGAGTGGAAGTATAAAGTAGCATCAAATGGAAATGTACAAGTAACTTGTGCTTAAGTACAGTACTTGAGTAAATGTGCTTAGTTACTTTCCACCACTGCAAACACCTGATGCAACTTAAACTCAAGGTGATGTAATCTGTGTTTGTACGTCCTTGCAGACGGCCTCCTGCAGTGCACACTCGTTCCCAAATGAGTCAGATTCACAGACCTTTTTTCACAGCAGAGATTCTGACTTCTCACTACAGGAAAAGCACAGATGGAACTTGTGACATTCGGATGGCTCCTTTCCAGCAATTATTGCAATGCATTGCCAATCGTGGAAAGTTACTAAGTCCTTGTTCAGACTACCAGCCCAAATCCATTTTTTTGTCATATCCAGATTGATTTTAAAAAGTCTGGACAGCAAAAAACAATATGAAATGTAATTTTTGTAAATCAGATCCAAGCCACATTTGGAGGTGGTTTGAAATGCGATTCTAATCAGATTTCTACAGTCCGGACGCTCTGGCCACTCAAATTGGATTTCAAAGTGTCTTTTGCATCACTCGCAACGTGACACACAACAACAATGTCAAATCCAGAGTGATGAAGGTGTATCAGAGCGGCTGAGCAGAATCCATGCTGCTACTAGCAGAGCGGTATGAAGGGCAACACAGAGAACAAGTTTGGGATCCACTGATTTGAGACTTGACAGGTCCGTTCTCTGTTTAAGTCTTTGCAAAGACGGCATTTGTTCACAAGTGGAGGACATACAAGTGAGAGGTGTTTTTATACTCCCCACACCAAACCATCACCACCACCATCCACCACCACTCCTTCCTCTAAAATTACACATCCATACACATTCATATAGATACAAACATAGAGGCTGTTTACACTTGGTTTCAAAATGCATTTGAGTGATTTTTCAGTCTTTTTTCACCGGTGTCATGTAAATGTATGTAGATATTATACCACCCGCAAACAGCCTTGGGTATTACTATATCACTCATGTAATTAGGTATTTAAGTACTACCCAGGCTCACTGCTTACAGAATGCAGGACTCCTTGTTATTCCCCATTTTTGAAAGAAATCAAATGGAGGGATATCTCTCTTTGGAGCCAGCTTGCTGCCATTGTTAGAGAATCGTACCGTCTCAGTATTTAAATCCCAACTCAAGACCGATTTTTCTTATTAATATCTGAAACCTGCACAAAATCCCTAAAGTATTTTCTGCCTTTGTCAACTACCGTACTCTCGGTCATTCTCTTCCTGCAGACTACCCTTGTGTCGTTGAGTTCTCTCGTATCTACTCACATACATTTTGGTACGAATTCAACAGAGCACATAGTGCAGACTGATAAAAGCAGACACAGAGGGAGATTTGCTGGCACCCAGGCTCAGAGGCACTGAGGCATGTGCACATGAATTTTCACGCACATACACGATCCGTCCCCATTTCTTGAAGTTTGTGTATACTTGTTCTCTCTCTGTTTTCATCTTATTTGTATTTTCTGCCATTCATTTACTGTGAAGTGTAAAACTGTTTGTTGAAATTGCCACATAAAAAATTAACATGACCTGGCCCTTCTTCTAATGACCTAGTATTTTTCCGAATATTGTCAGAGCTTCTGTGGCTCTTCTTCAAACAGAACTACAGAGCCCTGTGAGAGAATTATATCTCAGCTGCCAGTTTGCCAGGCTCTGGAGGGCAAGTTTTTTAAGGATAAGAAAACAGTTGAGGAACAGTTGGGTTGTGTGAAGACATCTTGAACACCCTGAGGTTTCAAAAAGGGGAAACTCCACAGTGGCGTGTGAAGCTGTGTGAACAACACCCACCACTGCACCTGTGTGTGTGTGTGTGTGTGTGTGTGTGTGTGTGTGTGTACCTGCTTGCGCATATAAAAGAGTGCGCTTCTCCCACCAAAGTTATCAGTCCGCAACCAGACTCCTCATGGCCTGGGAATAAGAGGCTGCTTTAAAAGTCTGCATTTCTTTATAGTTTCAAGCTCATTGCTTTATTGCTGTTTTGCTGTGGTGTGCAAAAGGAGGTAGATGGAATTTCCTTGTAATTTTGCCCTCGTGGAAGACAGCACTTTCATACCCCTGTATAGACTTTTCATAACTTTATATAGTTATTTTTATGTGATTTTGTTCTCAGCTTCGCAGAGGCTTCTAGTGGAAGTGTCTCTTTCAGTGAATTTTTTATCAGTGTTTGGTGGACTTTTTTGGATGAGTATGAACTGCAGCAGATGTATCAGCTTTTAACAGCAGCGTGTGTCTTCATTTCTGAGCCCAGCACAGAGCTGGTTAATTGTTTTGATTGGATATTTCTATAGAACTGGAGCTCAGAGAGAGACAAATTGAAACTGGAAAAATGACACAGCAAAAAAAAAACAGGAGTAAAAGGGAAAAACATTTTTGGCTTTATAACAGTCAGACAGGCTCTGTGTTATTGATTGCTGTTGGGATTGTACTGGTGTGATTGATGGATGTTTGCCAGGTCTGATTGTATTAACCAGGTCAACACAGAGGGATTGAGGTAAGACAATATACAAAGGCAACATTTTCTAGCCTTACTCCAAGAGATTGAGCTTTAACGACAGGGGCCATGCATTATAAACATCAATTAACAAGAGGCTGGAAAGGGAAATATGGCCTTCCCTTAATTAAGTTTTGTAGTAAGATACATTAATCCTGGCACATTACCGGGTCTCTGCTCTGTGGGTGTGAAGAGCTATTAAGTGACCATAGCAGGTTTGTGTCCAGCCTGTTATGTACAAAATGTCAATGAGAGCCAACCTCTGTAATAATGTTGAGGAAATTGGAAGGAGAGTGACAACCTCAGATTTGGTCTAGCTTGACTGCAGTTCGGTGCTTGAAAAGTTTTAGCGGTGTGTGAGGTGTGTGAAATTAGCATTTATATTGTGTCTTAATGCATGCTGAAACATGAGCATGCATAGATGTCACATTAGGCCAATCCGGTGATATGTGCAGCTATTTTAACGAGTTAATGATCAGACGGACAGATTCACTTTTATAAAGTGGTACTGTACATATTGTCACTAACTGGCTGAGTGCTTGAGCGGCCCTGAGCCCTAGAAGCATCTGTTTCTTAGAAGACAAGGCCGACAATATTCAGTAGTTTTGTTATTATCAACAATTCCAATGAAAACACCAAAATCAATGATGTTGCAGTCTGTCTTTCAGTGTTTTCTGACCCCATCTGTGCCATTCAGCCGCAATTCCATTTATTCCTACTTAAGATATAAGATGTAAAAAGCAGGTCACAATATATAGTTTCAGTCTTTAAAAAGGATCAATAATTTCTTCAAAGAGCTTGCCAGTGTAGTTATTTTTGCCGATATTACAGATTTAGAACCCCGTCTCCTAGAAATCAGGTTTATATACTCTAATGTGCAACAGCAAATATGTTTTGAAGGAATGTAATGCTGCCTGGAGTACAGTTTTTATTGAGATAAACTTTGTTAACTAACATATCTAAAGTCACAAAATGTTCATACTGAACACATCAGTAAAATGTTCACTCACAATATTTTTTCCCTACGATATGCAATACAATATCCACCGTTACCAACTATAGCATTATAAAACATTTTTATTGTGATGTTTAGGCACTCACAGCTCTTGGTTAAGGTTAGGGAAAGAGCATGGTTTTGGTTTATTACTGAAAAAGTTACTTGCAACATCAGTCATGGTGTGTTTACAGTTTTAACATTAAACCACAACCACAGTCTTTCCCTAACCTTAACTAATCAATCAATGACTTTATTTGTCCCCAAGGCGTATGTCAGGGACCAAGCAAAAAAGGTAAAAGGACAAAGGTGTAAAGAAGACAAATTGCTTTAATAAAGTTGAAAAATGTGATAACAAATAACAGAAGTAGATAAATCCAACTATAACATAAGAAACTAGAAAAAGTAGTTCGAAAAATTAGGGCACCAAACTCAAAAGAAGTCAACTAAGCAATAAAGAAACTAAACTAACTAACTAACTTAACACAACATAACCAAACAGACCTAATCTTCCAAATGGCACACAAGAGGGTTTTATATACACACATGGACTAGTCCTACACAGACACAAGGGGAGATTTGACCCACAACAACATTAAACATCTAACACACTTAAAGATATCCAAACATAAACAACCTATCAAAAGAAATTCTCTACAGAGAAAGAATTAGCTTCCAGCAAATGATTACAAATCCAAACAAAAAGAGGTTTTTTTCAGAAGTCTAAATTCAAGCCTGTTGGCTTCTTTCACTTCCTGTGGGCGGTACTTAAAACGCCATCTCTCCCAGGCATTTTGCCAGAGGAGATCGGTAAGATCACAAACAAAGGTAAATGTAAACTTGCAAAATAAAGAACTGTGTGACAGAGTGTTAACTAAATTGTGTGCACCCAAACTTTAAAAAAACCCGTAATAAATTGAATAAACATAACCACACACGGGTCTCAGGATGTCAAGGTCCAGCCCTTTGTACGGTCGCCATCCACCCAAACCAACTTGCAACTTGCATGCAGGATGTAAATGTAGTATTTCCAGTACTCAAAAAAAACATTGTTCTGGAACGTAATCCAGGCGACAAATACACTTCCTATCACAACATAATTAGGAAAACAAATTACTATTATAGAAATGTAATTTCTAAGAGACAGGGTTGGGATTTGGTGCACTAGTGACTATCAGAATAAACAGTGTTCATGGTAATGAAGGAACATGTCGACCAGTGCAACAGTGTGGCTCATTGATATGCTTTTAATAGTTTTTTGGACAACAACAGAGCTCTGTGGCACAGAGGAAATATATCAGGCTTTGGTTGCACAGACAATACTTGTTAGTAGGATCAATTAAATGGATTTGTTGCCAATAAAAGGATATAGAATATCATCAAAGTTGTCCTTTAATGTTAAATGTGCAGCTCACTTTCTTTCTAATTACTGTGTCTTACTCTCTTTGTAATACACTGCAGGTTGTTGTTGCTTTACAGCATGTCTTTTTAATCAAACTGTGAGCCTGGTTAGATAAATTGAATCCATATGTAGATTGTAGGTGCAGAGTTACACAGACGGCGAGACGATCAGTAGTCGTTTTATTCTTATCGCAGCAGAGCAGGAGGCTGTTGGTTCTACTGTCCAGTGATGCAAAGAGGCAAAGCCGTTGTCAAAGTGATCTGAACCTGTGATCTGTACACAGCTACAGGTGGAACCAAGTGGTTGCTGTGACAACAGGACAAGTCACAGTAACGGTTGCGCCACCTGATGTGCACCAAGTTCTCAAACGTTCCCAATTTCAGTGTAACTACCATTTTCGTTGCTTTTCTCTGTCTCAGCTTTCAACCAGCTACAACACAAATAAGTATTTCCAGCTGTGATGGTTGCAAAACAATTTCACTTCTATACAAGCACTCAAAATACAGCACCACAACATTACTGTTTGTGCTTCATCCTCCTGAATGCTGTCACAGTGGCTTTGAATGAATTACACATACGCACTGTAGGCATTTTATGTTAACACAAGTAGTTGACAATGTGTTCAACAAGCTCATGGTTAAACAAACATTTGTGAGGCAATATTTTGTTTTTTGCTTTTGTTTTTTTGCATGAAGAGATAAACTAATGTTAAAAAAAAAATAAATCTTTCCATCAGCAACTATAAAGAAAACTGTTTATCTTTAAAAAATGGAGAATGTCAGCACAAGAAAACATGTAGGCTTGTTAATCATTGTTATCTGACGCCACGTTGCCAAAGTAAGTTAGTTTCAGCTGAATTCACGACCTGAGTGCAGAGACAGAGCAACAGCAAAGTGGCACATAACGCTGTCTTTTTTTATGATGTAGTGGAGCCTGAGCACACCAGTCTGACAGTTGCATTATTTGAAAAATAGCACAATAAGGGAGGCTCCAAAATACATAGCTGCAGAGCTCTTTAAATCTTCACACAACATCAACTAAACGACAAACAAGACATAAATAAACAGGCAACTAAACAGAGAGTTGGTTCTCCAAAAGAGAGGTTGTAAATATGTGTGTTTGGATTTGTGTGTATGTGGTGAGAGGAAAACTACTTCTGTTTCTTATTCACTTTTTGCTGGATATAACAGATTAGGATGCGGCTGTCTGATCCTGATTAGAGTACCTGGCTCTGTTTCAAATCCACAAATATCCGTTTTCATCCGGGCAGTAAACCTGGTGTGAACTGTGACCCCTTGAGGACACATGCTTCCTCCATTCTTCCTGACAATAAAACCTTTAGTTAGGGTCTGTAAAACGTATCACACATTAAAGGGGCACTCCGGCAATTTAGTATTGCACTTCCATAAAGTTGGGGGGCTTACAAGAGATAAAAATCTAAGCAGCAGCAGCAGCAGAGTCTGAGATATCCTTGCTTTTAGTCTCAAGTATAGGCCAATACCCCAAAACACTGCATTTCCCATAATGCAACTCATAGTATATTTTGACCCCATGTCTTTTAAACTCCATACCCTCAGATTGTAACAGGCTTTCTGCTGAAAATATTGTAGTTTCCAAGCCCAAGCCGACTATGGAAATGGCTCCCTCCACAGCCACAGACATGATGTTTTATTTCTAAAAAGGCTAAAAACTCGTCAAGCAAACTGAATTTAATGTGTAAAATCGGTGCAGCGCCCCTTTAAAACACAGTAGAAAGTATAGTATGGATGCAGTATGAATGGTACCTCTCGTGACATCTGCAGTAACATTTCTATGTTCTGTCACATTAGCATTTATAGACTGTTGGTGATTCACTGTCTATAATGCATACCATGTGTGTTTTTCAGGAGAATCCATATGTGATGCTGCGGCAGAATCACCAGGAGCTGGAGGGAAATGACCGCTATGAAGGCTTCTGCGTGGACATGCTGAAGGAGCTGGCAGATATTCTCAAATTTAAGTATCGCATCCGGCTGGTGGGGGACGGACTGTACGGAGTTCCTGGAGCCAATGGAACGTGGACCGGCATGGTCGGAGAGCTCATCTCAAGGGTATGTCAGTATTAACCCATGGATAGACTGTAGCCTGCCAGAAAGCGCTGCGATTATAAATTACATACATAAAGTACTTCTTAAAGGCACTTGCACACACAAACACAAAAGTGTATCGCTCAGCTCTCACATAGTTCACAGCTAGCAGCTTTCCTTCATGTCATACACTCTTTTTTTTCATTCGGCAGTTGGCCTTTTGAGCTTAAGCATTGTATTTCCCAAAACAGTCACAGCTTGTTCCCTGTCAGCTCCTTTCCTTAAGCCTTCTGAAGTGACCTTAACAGACTTTCCTCCTGAATCAGTCTGTGTTGTTGCTGCTAAATCTGTGAGTGAGGTCTTACATTCTCCCAGCTATGCTGTATGTAGCTGTTAACAGGCAGATAAGGTTATATAAGGGAGCTGAGGGGAAAAGAGGAGGAGGAAAAGAAGTGAAATAGGCGAGGAATACTGGGGGTGAGGAAGAGAAAACCGAATGAAGCAGAAAGGGATTGAGTTGATCCTTAGAGGTGATCTGTCTTAATTCTGTGGGATAATGGAGGGCAAAGCCATTAAGGATGTAAAGTAAGGAGAGCCTGCTCTTGTGATCGTCACAGCCTGCCACCCCGTCGTCCCCTGTAGTTGCCTCTGGAAGGCTGACCTTCAGCGGGGCCGTGGTCGACATCGACATGTGTATCTGACAGCAGCTCGAGCCGTGGAGTGGCAAGGTGGGGGGGCAGACAAAAACTCGAGATGTGCTTGAGAGGGATTTGTCATGGGATGGGGGACATCTGGAGGGATGTTCCACAGTGGACAGAAAGGATTGAGCTTGTTTGGTTAAAGGCTTAGAAAGGAATGGGAAAGATGGCAGTGAAAAAAAATTGAACAAAGGAACGGTTTCAAGTTTAATGGATAACTTGAAAGGATATGAAATATACACTCGGTAGCAGCAAAGGAGGACAGCCTGAGGTTATTCAGGACAACAGATACCTGTGTCCCTGCCGGTACCATTCAGACTGGTCAATATTTCAGAGTATGAGGGTAATTAGTTTGACGGGTGTCAGACAGCCTGAGCTAACAATGAGATGAGCCACGAGGAGTCCAGACTAAAGTCTAAGTACAGTATGTCCTGATTCCAAATCCACAACACTGCAGTTAGAGAACAGAGTCATACAGAATCTCCAAAGACCAAACTCTTGAAGTCAAATGCTACATCCTAGAGGGAAATGTTTAATTCATCCCTCACATTTATTTTGTCCTTTTTACCGGGTTAACAAGATACTGTATGATTGAATATAAGTAGAAACAGGTATGATGCAATATTGAACAGCTAACATTACATTTTGTTTTTTCCAGTTATACTAGAAGGCATAACAGCAGGAAGAGGAATCCAGTAATCAATATTAATATTCTATCGTCACATAAATATTTCAGTGGCTGTTACGACTGTGTGTTCATTTTTCAAAGGATCAGTGACTTTCTTTGTTGAAATTGCCTCGATGGTCGTTCCCTGCGCGTTGCTTCCTTCCGGCGCTGGGAGCAGACGATCAGACTTTCAAACGACGGAGAGAAAAAAAGATGAGGGGGAGGCTGGGGACAGCTGATGATGGAGGGTCAGAGCCTGCGGGCTGAGGATAGAGCAGCAGGAGACATTAGGCCTCAGTGTGGATGAGTGCAGGCTGGAGCAAGGTTAAAGAGGTGGAAATTTTAAGTGTAATGCACTTAAAGCACAGATGGAGCAAGATATGGGTTTTTTTAGATTAAACTCTAAGTGTCTTCTGCAACTATTTTGAACCTGTTCTAAAGGTTACAATAATTATGGAAAAAACTGATCTATTTTCACATTACGTCAAATTGGATGTTGTAGGGAAAACGCTCTTTCACGTGTGTCAGATGCCCCTCTCTCCGTCTCTCTTTCCTCGAGATACAAACGAGTGGCTCGTGGATTTTGAGTGGCATCTGCAGCGCTGCAGCAGAACTCCCCTCTCCTCACTCTCATCCTCCCATTCCTCTCAGTCTCCCCAATCCTCTTAGTTCTCCTGCAGCAGACAAAGAGCAATGCGTTGCTGCTTTCACTCTCCGCTCCTCAGGGAGATGAAAAATCCCTTGCAGTTGCACTTTGCTGTCCTATATTATTAGTAGGGAGCCGTCCAGTATTCAGCGTACATTGACCGTTTCTACGTGTGTGTCTGTGTGTTTCTAAGTGTGTGTTTTACCAGTCATTGCTTTGTCAAGTGATTTGTCTTGACAGTGCTCCCTTGGCCGGCCACAATGCTTTCCCTGAGCCTCTTTTGTGCCCTACACACACATACACACACACACACACAATGCCAATGCTGGATTATCCTCACCACAGATAGCGCTATTGGCGGACAAAGAGGCTATGGGATACCAAAGGTCATTATTAGGGAATTAGCAAGTAGTAGCCCACTTCTTATGTCATCCTTGTCTTCTTTTCAAGCCCTCACATTAACGGTTATGTCATAAACTTATGTTACGTCCACACAGCTGTGTTCAGTGTGCCTTTCAGCGTATGTCTTTGACTGATATGTGTTTACATGATGTGATACTGTTTCAGAAAGCTGACCTGGCGGTTGCAGGCCTCACCATCACAGCAGAGCGTGAAAAGGTCATTGACTTCTCAAAGCCCTTCATGACCCTCGGCATCAGCATCATGTACCGCGTCCACCTGGTGAGTTATGTCCCACCAGCCCCCCCCCAACTCCCCACCCACCCACTCTAACCGATCAAACTGCCTCTTGTATAGCTTGCGGACATACCACAGCAGGCTGTCAGCCATGTCTAATGGCTGGAAAAGAACCACTTTCCCTTTTTGGCCCATGAAGTCTATCTCTCTTAGTCTGTCTAAATCCTTGCACAAACTCTCTCCCTTTGCACCTTATCTCCTCCTTTACCTCTCAGCTACTCTATTTCTCTTGCATCTGTGTGTTTTCAAGGATATACCCTCAACACCCTCCAGCCCTTAGTCTCACTTTCTCGCTTTTACTTATCTTATCTCCACAACATCCTCCCCCTTTCTTTCCTGCAGTCTCAACTTTTTAACAGTGTCCAGGTCTTTTCACTTCTCCTGTGTTCACCCATTTCCTCCTTCTGTTGCTATGGCCCCCCGTCTTGCCAGCACCAGATGGCGTGTTTTACAGTGTGAACTTCCTGATGAATGTAGCACTTTCATGGTTGTTTTCTGCTTGCCCTCTGATTGGTTTTGGCCGCCTTATTCACACAAGTAACGGCCTCCATGCCCCCGCAGAGAGCAAGCCCAAGCAAGAAACAGTGAAACAACAGCAGTGCTGGTGGAAATAAGCCAATGGCCCATTAATCATCAGTCCCTCCCCAAAACCCAAGGTGACACAACAGGGCCCAGTATGGCGCAGCCACAGTCCGCACTGAGGTGCTTTGGCACGTGCACGAGCTAACATTAGTGTAGTTTCCCAGAGGGGCGTTTTCTCACATTCCCTCTTGCTCCTGTCTCCCCTTCTCGTACACCTCCCGCTGTCTCAGCTACACATACACATAGTTGGTGCTAATAGGTGTAGCAGTGAAGGTCTCAATTGAGCGGCAACAGTTAGGCAAAATCAATCGATGCTTGTAGCAGGTGCAGTGTTAAATGGTCTGCTGGGTAGCATATCACCTCTGAAGTGGGAGGCAGGCATGCAGATGGCAGCATGAGGAGGTTATATGGAGCTGACGTCCCTCAGGGCTGGCACACAGAGTCACAGAGTTGGATTAGCACAGACTTGACCCAGTTGACGCCCTCGTTCTGGGTAAGAGGTCATTAAGAAAAAACAAAGAAGGCAGTTATTACTAAGATGCGCCGGTGTATAAAGTGGAAAGATAGAAGGAAAAGAGAAAGGTAAAAGATAATGGATAGAGTGACGACCTCTCTCTCTCTCTCTCTCTCTCCCACCTTCAATCCCTCATGCTCTCTTTATTCTCCCATTGCCCTTTGGCATTTTCTCAGATCTGACTCAGAACGGTCCCTCAGCATGGCGCTGAAATTCGATTTTTGAATTTCTGTGACTGCACTTGTTTAGTTCTAATCCACTGACTATTGATCTGAGACACAGTGATTTCTACAAGGGGGATTGCTGCTTATTTTAAACTTTAAATGAAAATTTCTATCAGATCAATAAGAATGCTGAATGCAATAAAATAAAGGTGCCTGTTGGGTATTAATTACCCTCACACTATCAGCTATTTAATCTCCATTTCTCTTCTGTCAGTATGAATGTATTGTGTGTATGTCTGTCTCACACACACAAACACTCATTTTCTCTCTTTTTTTGTCCTGTCATTAATTTCCATCTATGAAGCCTATGACACTTATGACACTGGACTGAACCTCCAGCAGAGCCGTTCTTCCAACTGTCAGAGTCAACTTTTCTGTGGAGTACTGAGAACAGCAGCAAATCAGAACTCTTAATTACCTGCCACATGATTTTGTGTCAGTGTTTTACCTTGCACAAAAAAAGACATGGGATCTGATTCTCTGCAGGGATTGCTGTTAGCTTGTCTCCTGATTCTGCTGTGTGATTTCCAGCAAAAACATTGGAATGAAAAACAAAGGAGCACATTTCAGGCAGCTTGCAGCTTGTCTGCAAAATACAAGCTTTACCTGTCTAGGTTCTCCAGCTGTCATACCCAACTTTTTTTGTGGCTGCTTAAGGATTTGTTGTTATGTACCTCATATGTATGGTATATTATATATGTTATATAAAGCCCTTTGACACATACTGTAATATGGTCAGAGGCCATATAAAATATATACATTTGATTTGTACACAAAAATCACATCTTTTACTTCAACACAGAGCAGACCTCAGCAGCCCGTATAATATGTGTCACTTCTGGCCTGAATTGAGCATCAGAGTTATGAACTCCGACACAACCTTGAGCGACTGTCACGCTCCTCTCATAAAAACTTTCCCTCCTATAACATTCATCATCTGTACAACACAAAGCCACACGCTGTAACCCAAGAGCCCATCACTCTGTGGTACTTTATATCTGTGCCAATTCCATCATTTCAACATTTCCCTTAGTAAGACAAAGCGCGGTGTATGTGTGCGCATAAGAGAAAGAGCGAGCGGTGCTTAATTAGACATAGGAGTTAATTAGGGGTGTGTAGAAGCCGTGTCAGATTCAGCAGCTGCCCTGAGGGGTAGAACGCGGCATATGGAGCTTTATTGACTCCGTGGCCACACACGCCTTCAGACGTAACTACACAGTCACAAACACATGCAGCCCCGCACATATAGATGCACACACCCACATAGTTTCACACAATATACAGTCGCACGCGTACTCCATACACACAGTGATAAAGCCAAACAACGTGGAGATCCCAAGAGGCAGCAGGCAGGATGGTGTTGTGAATATGACCCTGTGACCTCGGCCAAATCAACTGCTCTCCCCAGATCGCCCCCGCGGCCATCACAATAACCGTAACAGCTGACAGCATGTGCTCTGACACAATTAGTAATGCACACACTATCAAAGACAGACGGTGGGGAGACACAGTGGAGGGAGAGGGATAAAAGAGAACAAGCAAGAAATAGGTAGAAAGAGAAGCAGAAGGGGTGGAGAGAAGATGGGAGAAACGAGAGCGGAGAGGCGAGCAGGAGAGAGTGAGAGTTGAAATGACAATGGGAAGTCTCCTTCAGTGAGTCAGTATTCAGGCAGGCAGCCTCAGGGGGCAACGATGTGGAATGAATACCAAGAGGCAGGATGACTAGGTGAAATCCTTGACTGGATAACCTCACCAGCTCCTTCAGCCACCCTCCTGGCATGCAGGCAATCCCCAGAGAGAGACAGAGGGGGACAGTGGGAAGTTGAGAAAGAACAAGGGCAGTGCAAGGTAAAGCTCTTTGTCTGCATGTAGAGAGGAAAAAGGGACTGCCATTATAGCCAGCAATTCCCCGCTATTCTGTTGAGATATACACATAAAAACAGGTCATAAAGGATGTTTCACCCTCTGTACTATGTCTGCATTCTCTTCCGTCCTTTGATTTGCCTTACGCCCTCTTATCATCTTAACGTGACGATAAACCTGTATAATGGTTCCCCTGCCGCTAATAAAAATAATTTCAAAACGGCGGCAAATGTTGATGTGTGAAGAGCGGGTATTAGTTCTACTCTTAAATCTGTTTATCTAACTCCTGCATCAAGCCAACTATTATTGTATCACGTAAATCAGCACTACTAGGTTGTTAAGTCATTATGTCATAAGTGCAGTTTGGAGTCTCCCGTCTCCTCCAAGTGTACATCTTCCATTAAACGGTAACTACCAGATTAGCCGGGCTTGTTTGCTGTGTTTTCCCCTGTCACAAGTCAACTACCTGCTGCCTCCTGTTCAGCACGGGCGCTCCCTGTGCACTGGGTCTGGCCCAAGCACGCACTGTATCTGCCCCGCCGTGGGTTGACTGACAGCACAGACAGCTGCTGACAAACACAGGCACACACACACAAACGCGCCGCCACTGACATTCTTGTCTGTCTTGCGCACACCTTCCAAAATGAAGTGATAACAGACCGCCAATACACGCTCACTGTTTAAACAATAATCCTTGGCCATGCTGTATGGACTGAGAGCCACTTGCAGTTTCCGTACTTCCTCTCGCAGGTCAGTTTATCTTTGATCGGTTCAGAATTACTAAGTACATTCAATATTTGCATACATAAGTTATTAATAACTGTACGAGTATATTATATTTATTTCTTTTTGCTTTTTGTCTGTAACCTCTGGCGTGCTGTGCTTGTGTTGCGTATTTGTGTTGTTTGTATTTGGTCTTTTTTTCTTTTCTTTTGTAATTAAAAATGTAAATAAAAAAGATGAATAACTGCACCAACAGCAGTGGCACTGAACCCCTCAATTACAGCGATGAATCAGAAATAAGCCACTGTGAAGGACAGATGCACTGCTCCATAATTTCCTCACATTACAGGAAACAAGAGTCAGTCATCCTGTCCTGTGGGTCACCTCCACTCAAACGAGGCTTCAGTGCTGCACTTACTGGACACTTGAAGACAGCACAACAAGCTGTAAACGGAAAACTGACATTATCACCTTTATGTCTAACATGTTAGCAAACCAACAGACACATTAGCATTCATTTGGAGTCGTGTTTGTGTCCACCCGACAAATGTAAGTCAAATATTCACTCTCCTTTTTGCTCTGTTTTACTCTCCACCAACTCCTTAAGCTGCTAAATGCTTCAATGTGTTCACCGGCTAGTCGCTAATGTTTTTCTGTCAGCCTTTGGTGCTAGTCATTTGATGATTAGACAACTTTAAAAACGTTTTACACTATGGCACCACAACTTCGTCATTTAATGGAGATTTGTTACCTACAATGACCTACAATGTTTGTAAAATGGGGGGAAAAAAGTTTCCAGAGAACATTTTTTTATACACGTTATGCTGTTCCCATTTAGCCTATCTGAATGTCTGTGTGCTCATTAGTGTGTCTGCTGCAGCCTCGCCATGGATAATTTCCCGTCCATCTCCTGAAAATATAACTTTGTCTCTGAATCCTAATGCACACATATTACAGCACCAGCAAGAGTCGAGACTTCTCACCAGCACAACTCTCACATCTCATCCTACATTTCTCTGTGTCTCTATTTCGGATCAGCTCTCCTGCGCCTCCACTTCTCTGCCATCTGTTGGCGTGTAAGTCCCGCGTCTCTGCAGCTCTCTTCATCTTAATAATAGCACCTTGGTGGGAACTTAAGATGTGGACAAGCGGGGCAAGCAGTTAACAAAACGCTGGTTCAGCATGCGCCAAACTGGACCAGCAAACAGGAAGACTCATGTCAGCACATACTGCTGTTTCCCCAGTAATGCCAGCGCCAACAAGAGGCAGCTTGGCAGTGATTCTCACTTTACAATAACCCTCTACATCTCAGAAGGCCATTGTGTGTTTCACCACTCCACTGTTCTATTTTCAGACAGCTATCATCATTATCATAGGCATTACACTCTATAGATAGACTGACAGACATTAAGACTGGCAGGCTGATTTGAATCTTGCTAAAAATTATATTGAATCTCACTCTGCTCTCCTGCTTCCTGCACGACTCCTATTTTACTCCGTCAGGCTAATAGAGTATGCAAGTGATTACGGGCACATTAATGAATTTTCATCTATGCGCAAGTCTAAATGGGGGTGCGTTTATCATAACAAATGCCCACCAAAATAATTTCACCCTCTTGCAGCAAATTTAATTTTCAAGGGCCTCAGAAATGTATTACTGCAGTGTTTTGGCATGCGTGATGTCCCCCAAGAGTACCTAATTGAGTATTTTTGCATAAAAGCGATTTGGGCTTGTTCAGGTGGGCTCCACAGAACTGCCTGTTGACAAAGAAGTGGAAGATAAGGAATTTCAACACGACTGAGTGCATCCCTCTCATAACAACACTTGGACAGTTGGTTGTTTGATCACCTCCACCATTTAACTGTCCTGCTGGCCCTGACAACCACCTCCATTTCATAGTCATTAACAGATGGTGGACGTGCATATGTGTGTAAATGGCTAATATTCCTCTGCTAATGTTCGGTCAGCCGGGCTATATATGCGCATAAGAAATATGAGCATGCACAAATACACACACACGCGCGCACACACACAAATAAGCACACACAGTCACTCTGTTACTTAGCACTGCTTCGCCAGTAATTGGTTTCATTTAGAGGACAATGACTGTTGGTGCTGGATAATGAAACATTACGAATTAGTCCCTATATTCCCACTGGTCTACTAGCTGCCACCCATATTTTAGCTACTTTATCTCCTCTACCACTGGTTACCAATCTAAACATATACATAACAGCCCATAGCTCCTTCTGCACAGCTAGCCTTTCTGTACAAGCCAAAGCTATTAATCTCTTTCCCTTTTTTCCTCCTGGCTGGGATACTGCACGCTCCCAGTCATATAGGAAGTCAACTATAGGTCACAGAAATGAATTTCTGTTTAATGTAGCTGTAATGGTTTAGTTGATTATTTGACCTTTCTCTCTCTACTGCATGCAACCTTGTGGCAAGCACAAATGATGACTGTTGTCTTTATCTCTCTTAATAATTTTGACCTCTAACTGTTCTTTATGATATGATTTATCTAATGTCATTTTGTGTAAAAGCATACTATAAACCAATTAACAGGGAATAGTTCTCAGTTAATTCAGTTATTTTTCCTTTTTTTTCCAGTGCTTGAATCCAGGGAATAAAACCTCTTATCTGTGATGTTGTATCAATATCCAGCCGTGTGACACTCTGTTGACAGTTCATGGGAGACTGAGTTTGTGCTTTCATACAATGTTGATCTGAATGTTTACATGCAAATGAGATTCATATAATTATAGTGCTATCAGTTTGCGACAGAAAAATCTGTGCTTATCACCTCAAAATCCCATTATTTACTGTCCCAGTCACCTTTTTTATCTTTCCCGAATTACACAGGCGGCAGTAAATGTTGGTTAACGCAGACCAATCTGGGCCTGGGGCAAAGGAATCAACACTGAAATTCAGCAAACTTTTTTTTTTTTACTAAACTTGGTACTCACTGTATGTCTGACATATGTATGTATGTCATATTCTAATTAGATCTTCACCTTTGCGAGTAAGTATTTAACCCCTTACCCCTCCTTCAACAGAAGCCCCTGTGAGGTCGGCTTGTGTGATGTGAACATGAGATCAAATGTTTTCTTGGTCTGAGCAGGTTTTAATGATTTTAACTCCGAACTGTGTGTGTTTGTGTGTTCCAGGGACGGAGGCCAGGCTACTTTTCCTTCCTGGATCCCTTCTCCCCTGGCGTCTGGCTCTTCATGCTTCTGGCCTACTTGGCTGTCAGCTGCGTCCTCTTTCTAGTGGCCAGGTAGAGACCTCACTAGTAAAATACCCTTTTTAGAGTGAGAGAAATGAATTGGGAGACTTTTAAATGGTTAGAGTACACAGCAAAAACACAAAAAGGTGTGCTGGGTTTTTTTTTTTTCTCAGAGGAGGAAACAGGTGTCTTGTCTGTTCTCTTCAGTCTTTCTAGTCAATCTTCCCCATCACAGTGAAAAAGATGTTCTCCTCCCCATGGTGGGTCTCCAGCGTCACAGTGACACCTGCTGGCCAGGCAGGAAACTGTCATAACTGCTGTTCAAATAATTATTGCTTATACATCAAGAAGCATTATCACATAACAATGTAAATTATGAAGAAACTTAATCAAAAATGCAAATCATACGCCTTATGTAACACCTGCTTGAATCAAATGAACATGATTCCCCGGACAGGTATTACTGTTCTAAAGAGATTTACTGCCATATGAACTACATCTGTTGAGTGATATGATTTGTTCATGTCAGTTATGAAGATTTTGCCTTTTTTTTGCTGATAAAAAACAATATTCCCTCTGCAATCTAAGTGAGCAGTGTGTTAAATTGCTTTACCTCTACTACCCTTAAACTCTACTTACTTTCTTTGGCAGATCAGAGGGAAATTATACCCTAGTTTTAAGACAGAGGAATCACTGTTGTCTCAATCCAGGACATAAGTTGTCACATACCTTTTGCTTCATACGGAAGCACTTTAACATACCAATCACACTTCTGCACTCCCAGAGTTTAAGTAGACGGCACATGGGGAATGGAAAGCAGGTTGGTACTTTCTCTAGAGAGCCAAGGAAGGTGACTTTGTGCTCAGTTAACTGTTAGAGTTGTTTTGCTCCTCGTCTTTCACTCCTTTTCGTTCTCCCTTTCGTTCGCTCCCTGTCTCTTGAGTTTTGCTCTCGTCAGAGTACTTTATCCGACCTTAATTCCCACTCCTGATGGATGTACCCCTCCTCCTGTTCCCTCTGTTGTCTAACCCCATTGTCTCGTTCTCCCCAGATTGACACCGTATGAGTGGTACAACCCCCACCCCTGTTTAAAAGGACGCTGTAACCTGCTGATCAACCAGTACTCACTTGGCAACAGTTTCTGGTTCCCCGTTGGAGGCTTCATGCAGCAAGGATCCACCATTGCTCCCAGAGCTCTGTCCACACGTTGTGTCAGCGGAGTGTGGTTAGTATTACCTGCATAGACACACAGTGTCTCTCCAACAAACGCACATGCAAACACCCGTTTGACTCGGTTTTAAATGCTCCATCATGGCATTTCATCTATGATCTGCTTTCAGTGGTATTTTTGGACCCTGTGCCTCATTTTTTCATTTATTCGTCTGGTTCAACATAAGAATGTGATGAAATTTGTGCACGTGCATATGTGAGATATTGTCTGTGTATGTCTGCCTTTATTCTTTACAGCATGAAGTTTACTTTCTTTCATCCAAACTGAGCATTGTCACCTTCATCCATGCACACCCACCCATTCATCCATCCACCCCGTCATCCACAGAAAATCCTGCAGTGTCTTCTCCTCTCAGGTGTGCGGTTATTTTAATCCTTCCACACTTTCACCCAGACAATCTATCTTCATACACCTCCCTGCACATTTACATACTTTCATAGGTGAATACATATGTTCTTGTCCTCTACAGGTGGGCCTTTACATTAATCATCATCTCATCCTACACCGCCAACCTGGCTGCCTTCCTAACAGTGCAGAGGATGGAGGTACCGATAGAGTCAGTAGATGACCTGGCAGATCAGACGGCAATAGAATACGGCACCATGCATGGAGGATCCACAATGACCTTCTTTCAGGTCAGAGATTATACACGTCATTGCATATGGTAGATTGTTTATGCTATAAACTATACTATAAATCAAAGGCACATACACACACTCACCTCAGAGCCCTCTGTGATCGATGGGCCACCTGTGATGTTATCTTCATCATAACCTTCCTGTCCTTCCTGTCTTCCTCCTTTAACCACAGGTTTTATCTGTTTCCTGTCTGTTCTTCGCCACAACCATTCAATATTCTTCTCCTCAGGGAGATGGGGTACTGTCCGGGTCCCTAAGAGAGGCACACACTATCCTCTTTCATCCTCTCAAGATTTGACCTCAGAGAGAGAGAGAATGAAAAACTGTGAGAAACAGAGAAAGAGTGCAGGGCAGAGAGACAGTGAGGGATGATAAGGAAGGAAAGAGAGATTTTAGCCTTGTCTTCCTTGATGCTTTTACGTCCACTGGACCTTGAATAATGTCAGGGAAGGCAGGCTAAGAGAAAGAAAAGGACAGGTGGGGATGTTGTGTGAAAATTCGGCTCTCAAAGCTTCTCAAATGGAAAAAGGTGTGCAAAATAAAAAGATTCACATTTAACTGCAGTACTCCTTCCACGGGGTCAGAGAGAGTTTGAATAAATCCATCAGTGAAGAAAATGAACAATAAAAACAAATGAAAATTAATCCACCCCTGCAAAAGTGGAAAATATGTATTTGACTTTTACTGTTTACTGTCTACTTTTACTGACTTTTACTACCCACGTCGGACTGTGTCTGTTTCTCCTGATTGTATCTTGTCTCGCTGCTCTGCAGAACTCTCGCTACCAGACCTACCAGCGTATGTGGAACTTCATGCACTCAAAGCAGCCCAGTGTGTTTGTGAAGAGCACGGAGGAAGGGATCGCCCGTGTCCTCAACTCAAACTATGCCTACTTGCTGGAGAGCACCATGAACGAATACTACCGCCAGAGGAACTGCAACCTGACGCAGATCGGAGGACTGCTAGACACCAAGGGCTACGGCATCGGCATGCCCCTGGGTGAGTAGAGAACGATGGGTGGAGAGTTGGGGAGGGAAAACAGAGAGTATTAGTATTAAGGGAAAGAGAAAAGAGGGCTTAAAACCCCTGAAAATGGTTCTCTAAACATTAAATATAACAGTCAAAGTTTAAAGCAGCTATAATTGATAATAATAAAAAAAATTAATAATACCAATGTATCAAATGACAATATGTAATGTCAAAGGCGTCCCTCAGCTTTACGGAGCTTTATAGTGAGTTTCAGCACATTGTTTAGCTGTCCAGCTGCAACTTTACTGTGTTGGTTCACTCTCACCACTCTCATAGCTTTGTTTTCGGCCGCAGCAGGCAGCTGTTTTCAGCCCTAAAGCCCTAAAAACCCACTGAGCACTACCTGCTCAGCACCAAACAGCAAACAGACACACTTAGCGACTAGCTGGTAAACATAGTAAAGGAAAGCTGCAATGATTAGTCAATTCAGTCGATCGACAGAAAATTAATTATAATTAAAATTACATATAATAACTATTTTGATAATCAATTTATGGTTTTGAGTCATTTTTAAGAAAAAAAAAACTAAAATTATCTTGTTCCAGCTTCTTAAATGTGCATATTTTCTGGTTTATTTAGTCTATTATCATAAACTGAATATCTTTGGGTTATGGACTGTTGGTTGGGACAAAACAAGAAATTTGAGGTTGCACCTTGGGCTTAACAGTTATTGACATTTTTCACCATTTTTTGACATTTTATACACCAAACAACTAATCAATATATTGAGAAAATAATTGACAGATTAATCAATAATGAAAATAATTGTTAACTGCAGCCCTATAGTGGAGCATTTAGCAGCTAAAGAGCCAGATATTTCCCTCGGGAGATGATAGAGACCAAAAACAGAGGTAAGAGAGTGAATATTGGACTTACATTCACCAGGTGGACAGAAACACTGCAGTTATGCAGCAACACGATAATGTGTGTGTGTGTGTGTGTAAATAAGCAACTTAGCTCACCAGATCAACTTAAAAGGTGATGATTGATGGTCAAAGGTATTATTTATGAGAGTTTAAAACTCAGCTAATCTGCTTCAATTGTGTGGTTCTGCGTCAGTCAGGTTTGATTGACAGTGACCTGGTACGACGATTGCAGTTGTAATATTATTACAACTGTAATCCTATTTGATTAAAATTTGCTACGTCCTGATGGGTGCATGGAAGTATGTGACCTATGCACTTCAAATCAGTAAGAGAAGCACAGACAAAAGAATAATACAGAAAATGTCTCGTGAAATAACCCGAACTTTTCAAACATTGGCAAAAAATTGTGTGTTCATGTAAGACCCCGTTGCTCACAGTAAGAAGTTGAATGAGAATATAGCTTTTAGACGCATTTAATAGTCGACTCACACAGGTTGGAGACCTGATGGATATCAGCAGCTGAGACAGACAGAGAAGTGGAGCAGGAGAGGGCAAAGGAAGTTCAGTGTGAAATGAAGGCACCAGAGGACAAAAGCTGATGGTTTTGCTTAAATACACTGTATAATTTATGTTGATGCTGAGAAGGGGGAATGAAGAGCAGGGGTAGAGTTAAATTGAAAAGTTAAGCCTCAGCAAAGCCAAACCATTAGCTGCTATCATGGCGGAAAATGATGCAAAAAGTGAGAAACTAAAAGAGAGACTTACTGCCAGACTTTAATAGAGCGGCTGTTTCCACGCTGTGATGTGAGAAGTGAGGACGAGAGAAAGGGAATTTGAAATATTGTTCGTGTTGAATGTGGAACTGTTGCCGTACGTCTCACCCGCTGCTCTGAGAGTATAAACACGGGGTTTACTTACACTTTGATCTCAGGTTGAGTCAAACTACAGACGGGGAAAAAAACACACCTTAAAGTAAACAAGATTAATTTCAATTCCTTTGATGTATAAAGGATAGATAAACCCACTCTTTAGTGAATGATGTTCCATACCGCATACTGTGATGAAGATTCAGATTCAGACTACTTTATTGTCCATTAAATTTACATAAAATGGAAATTCCTCTTTGGCACTGGCATATAAGACAACGCACATCATACACAACAATACACAATAATTATACATTAAAGGGGGGATAAAATCTTAAAGTGATTAAGTGGCAAGTGGCAGTAATAACAATGATATAGTTCCATGGGGCCTATTTAAACAGGCTCAGGTTGAGGATGGTCACAGCAGATCTGGATCATCTTTTTGGTTATGGATTGAAAAAATAAGTCCTGGAGTTGGAGATGTTTGACTCCAATGATCTTGCTGGCCTGATTGATGACCTGAGTCAGTTTGTTCTTTTGTTTTACTGAGAGCTTTCCACACCATGACACAAAGTTAAATGTGAGAACACTCTCAGTTAGTGATTTATAAACCATGGACAGGGTGTGCTTGCTGGTGTTAAAGCTTCTCCTGAGAAACACGAGGTGGTGTCTTGCTTTCTTGTAGATGTAGTCGACATTGTCCTGAAAGGTGAGTTTATTGTCTATTACTGTTCCCAGATATTTGGAGTGGGTGACCTGCTCCACCTCCTGGCCCTTCATACTGATTGGCTTGTAGGTAGGACCTGCGCTGCCTGCTGTCCTATTGCCTCCTAGACACAGATCCTTGGTCTTGGTGACATTAAGGTCTAAAAAGCTGTTGTCAAACCAGGAGGCGAGGCAGTTGATGTACTGGCAGTAGGAAGCGTTGTTCATATCCTGCTGGCAGGCAACCAGGGCCATGTCGTCCGCATACCTAATAACTGCAGGGGAGATAGTACACATCCCTGAGGGACACCTGTATTCAGGACAAGGCAGTCACAAAAAAAGGTTGTTGCAGACACGCTGAGGTCGATCTCTCAGGAATTCCCTGACCCAAAGAACCAAACTGCTGCTGACATTCAGGTCACACAGGCACTTTAAGGGAAGGCTAGACTGTATTAACAGCAGAGGCGAAATCCATGGAAAGAATGCGGACATGGGTGGTGGCATTGCCAAATGACAGCGGACTTTATCCAAGAGAGTGAGTGTGGCGTCTTCAACACCTCGATTTGCTCGGTAGGCAAATTGCAGTTGAGTCCATAAAGTCAGATGTTTGAGATGAGAGTTCTTTACATATTAGACGCTCCACACATTTGCTAATTGGAGGTGTGAGAGTGATGGGTCTGAAGTCAGTAAGAGATTTGGCATGAGGTGTTTTTGGAAGCAAGGATGATGGTCGCTGTCTTCCAGGCCTGGTCGGACAAAGCTTGAGGAATATTTGGAAAAGTTGGGTGAAAATAGGTCCCAGTTAGGCCGCACATTCCTTCACTCCATACATTCCCCTTGAGTCCATCTGGGCCAGGAGCCTTGCAGGGTTTGACCCTTTGTAACACAGAGATGATCTCTCTCTTGTGTAGGATCATAGGGCATGGGGTCATTCCAGTGCAGACAGCCTCACACTCATCACTGAAGTCTCTTTTATCAAATCTGGAATAAAATGAGTTCAGATTGTTTGAGAGACTGAGGGAATCTTCACATTGACGGGCTGGTTTCTGCTGTCTGCCCATCATTTTGTTTAGTCCCCTACAGGCATCTCTTGCATCTCCAGTTCTCAGTTTCTCCTCAACCTTATCCTTATAGTTTGTCTGTGCTTTTTTGATCATGCGTCCTATCGCCTTGTTTAGCTCTTTCTTTTTTTTGAGAGTCGCCCTGCAGAAAGGCTTTTTTCTTCAGGTTTAGGTGATGTTTCAGTTCCTTGTTAACCCATGGTGTATTGTTAGGGTAAATTCTGACTTCCGTTGCTTTACACTTTACACAGCGTCTACACAAAAGTTTACATAGCTGATAATAATGTCATTTAGTAGTTCATAACTGTTTAGGCAATCCTGGTCATTGATCAATGAGTCCCATTCAGTAGCCTCAGAGCAGCCCCTCAGCTCTCACTGAGTTATTTGTCCAGGCCTGCATATGCTAGACAGCGGGTTTGGACCTCTACTTTGTTAAGAGGTGGATAACATTGTGATCAGACAGTCCTAGAGGAGGGCGTGACCTGTCCAAATTACCAAAGCATAGGTCCAGAGTTTTGTTCAGTCTTGTTGGACATGTTACATATTGTTCAAGATTTGGCAAGAGTGTGGAGACGTCGCATCTGTTAAAATCTCCAAGTAGGAAAGAAACAAAGTCCTTTAATGGAGTGACGTCTTTTCACTTTTACCACAGCACATCTCTATTTTCTTTCAATAAGAAAACGTCATGAAAAATGTCACAAAATGAGTGTGTTGTCACTGTGTTTTTGTCAGAAGGTACGGTTTTAAGGCAGAATGCAGATTGAAATAACTTGTTTTGCAGTGTACAGTTGAGTTTTGCCCCTCTCTTCCCTCCAGGGTCAGTGTACCGTGATGAGTTTGACCTGGCCATCCTCAAACTACAGGAGGACAATCGCTTGGAGATCCTCAAGAGGAAGTGGTGGGATGGTGGCAAGTGTCCAAAGGAGGAGGACCACCGTGCCAAAGGTTTGTCCGGGTTAATCCTCATCCGCTTTTTCTTCAGCACCAATTCGGCTTGTCAAACCGTTTGTTTGAAACAACACTTTGTCAGTTTTAATTTCTTCGCCTTCTTCTCCTTATTCTATGAATCCCTCTTCCCGTCTTCCTTCTCCTTCCCACTCTCACTTGTCCCTATGAATGTCCTGCTGTCTCCAGGTCTGGGTATGGAGAACATCGGCGGTATCTTTGTGGTGTTGGTGTGCGGCCTGCTGGTGGCTATCTTCATGGCAGTGCTGGAGTTTGTGTGGATGTTGAGGCAGTCGCCAGGAACTGAGGTGAGAGAGGGCTATCTAACCTGCATCTGCTTTGTCTCCCTCTCCCCTCCCTGGCACCCTCCCCCCCACAGAGCTGCTAGGCTCTCCCACAGTGCACAGTTTTAACAGGAAATGATGTCTTCCTCTGGGTTTCACTTGACACACAGCCTTCCACCATCTAGCCTATGAGACATAATCAGCACAAAACCAAAGATATACCTCACTTACAGTATACCTCACTCAGAGTGCATGCATATATGGATTATTTTCTACTTGTAGTGGTAGATTCATAAATATATATTGCATATAATATCCTACATAACATATAATAAATGAATGTAGCTAGATCTTCTTGGTGAATAACTGCTTGCAGGGTGCTGGCAGTCTACTGCCAGCTGGCAGTCTACTCATAAAGACAACTGTGTTATTGTTTTATCTTAGCCTTAATCTAAGCCTATTTTTAAGATGCCTTGCATTGTGTGCACATCTTCGCTCAGTCAAACTGACAGAGACCAGAAGTCATTCCATCAGAGGGTGAATGACAGGCAGTAACGGACTAGTGTGGCTGTTTGACCCATTTTCCTTGTACTTCAGTACAACAGTAGAAGGCAGGAGCTGTTTTTACTTAATAGAAATACAGTATTTTTCACTGCAAGAATTACATAAATGATAAATCTGAATTTTATGATCATATACATGTCAGTGTAGCTTCATCCAGGATGAATATGAGGGGTTTTTGTGAGTCTCGTCACAGAACTCCTGCTGTTGGAGAGGTATTTTTGCTGCTACAAAGGCCAGTTCAAATTCCCAGATAATAATCACTTCTGTCAGTAAAGTAGTTCTACTGCGCTATTCTTGAGGCGCGGACTCCATCAATGAAAAGGGTCATGTAATATACTGGAGAAAGATGTGCATGCAATGTTATTTCTGATGTGATTCCTTTAAAAGATACTCGATAATTGTCTTTTCAAATGGACTCCACACTGTGATTTTAATTCAATAAACATTCAGTATGTGAAAGTCAAAAACCAACTCATGTGATTTCTTCTTTTTGACCTGCATAGATTAATGTTTCACTCGAACTTGTAAAACCTGTATGTGTATGTGTGTGTGTGTGTGTGTTTGTGTGTGTGTGTATCTAGTGTGAGTAGTCTGCTCATGTGCAGCATGTGTGGATTGATAATGACCCTTTCTTGTCTTGCACTTGAGCTCCAGTATCATGTCGGTCATTGTAATTATTTCAGTTATTTCAGTTACTGTAGATCCTCTTCCTCCTTCCACTCCTTCATCAGTCCAGGAGATAAAAACATGTATGTTACGTGTCTGTGTGTGTCTGAAAAGTAAGTTTAAAATTCCATAATGTACTCTTCGTCTTGTCTTTTTTACTATTTTCAACCTCTGTCTTGTTCCCACCATTCTGAATATAAAGATAACCATGAAATGTATGTTATGTGTCTGTGATGTCTATCAGTCTGTACTGATCAAGTCAGTCAGTCAGTGAGTGTTCTTGCTTCTCTCCTTTTCTCTCCCTCTCTTATCCCCCTCTCCCCTATCTTTTTCTCCTTGTGTGTGCTTTCAGCAGTCAATGTGTGAGGAGATGCTACGGGAGCTCCAGGGGATTGTCCTGTGTCGTGACAGTTTGCAGGTGAGGCGCCGACGGGCGGCCTCAATACTACGGCCGCGGCCCTTACCCCTAGAGGAGCGCCGGGCGCGAGCTGCTGCCGCCAGCCTCAGCAACGGCAAGCTGTGCGGGGGCACCGGACTGCCTGAACCCCTCTCCCACAGACTGGCACAGGAGGCTGCCCTGGTTGCGAGGGGCTGCAGCCACATCCGCATTTGCCCTGAGTGCAGACGCTTTCAGGGACTGAGGATGCGTCCTGCGGGGGCCACTGGGGCCCTCCCTTCTCCTACACACAGTGAGGAGAGCATAGAGTGGGACAAGACCACAAATAGCAGTGAACCTGAATAACGCCCGACGATTCCAACAGGACTGACTTTCCCAGCAGCCACCTCTCTACTTCCCAGGGATCAAAGGTCACGTGGTATTTTGATTCAGCCATTCAGAGCTTGATCATCAAGGGCAGGACAATGCTGTGGACTCTCTCGGGCCATAGAGGCAACAGCCAGCAGTCAGTTTTGGAATCTCCTTGGGTGAATTTTTTCCTTGGTCATAGGAAAAACTGATGAGTCTGTCTCGTTGTGGTCTGTCCCTGTTGGCCCTCTGTACCGTGTAAAACAGGACGGACAAAAACAGCTACGGGGCATTTGTACTATGCAGTATTTTCAGTCATTTATCATTGTGCTGTTTTTTTGGTTTTTTTTCTTTTTAAATTATTTCTTTCCTCTGTTGGATTATCAGTACTAAATATTGTTATTCCATTGTTCTTGGGGAAAAAAAAAAACTTTAAACAAGTTCCTTTTTTTTAATCTGACAATTAACTGTACGGACGTATATTGCCTCTGAAGAGCTGCAAAGATGAACAGACTAACGCAAGGTCATCCCTCGAATCCTTTTTTTTTTTTGAAAGTGCCAAAAACCATGAGTATTATCTTGTGGCTGAAGAAAGCACCACAGCCTTGAGGAGACAACAAAATCATCTGAACCTGGAAAACAAACCAAGACATACAGACACACAGACTTCTTTTATAGTAGTGATATTCTATTCAAAAAATGTTTTAACTGTTGGTATCTCTGAAAGACAGCGATGCATGTCCAGAGGTGTTGGCAGATGCTCACTGAATGATGAATTGCTAAAGAGGTTGATGATTTCCTGTTTTGAATACCTGCTTTATAACACGATGGCTACACACACAAACACATAAATACATTCACAATCCATTTATTTCCTTCTTCCTCTGTGTCGTGACATCTCTTTCTCCTCCATATGTCCGACATCTTTGACTTCATGACATATTTATCGCTAGTCTCCTTTATGACCTCTCACTTGTAAATGTATACACAGTCTCCTCTACAGTATCTGGAGCTGCACTTTCTCCGTCTCTTCAAGAATGATTTCAGGTTTCATAAGGTCAAGCCTGTGTGTAAATGAAACACAGCATATATCAGACGCAACCAAAAACACATGAAGTCCCTGGTAGTGTAAAAGGTTTTTTTTTTATATATCAGCAGTTGTTCTTTTAAATGTCAAGGCAGTTAAACTTTTATTGGATGTGATGTTTTACACACTGCTCGAGGAGTATTTCAGTTCAGATCGGGCTAGATGCTCTCTGACATTTTCATACATTTATTTTTGCAAAACCCAAACTTAGAATATGTTAATCAGGCATTTAAGAGACCGCTGCAAATGGATAAAGAACATAACAGCAAGTAGATTCAATCAAATGTGTATCAGTTCAATTTTGGTGATTAAATGAAGGGAGTTGAGTCAGATGAATGAGGTCAAACTGAAATGAGTAGGCCCAATGACTGAATCATAGATAATTAATTCAGTTTTATTGTGTTTATGGAAAGAACAGTTGTCTTTATTTGTGTTTTTCCTATTCATATCAACCACACCTCCAGAAGAAAACACTGAGGACAAACCACCAGCAACAGGAATCTTAGGAGCCACTTACTTTTTGCATAGACTGTGATACATGACGTAGTATTTTCCCACCGAACCGACTGTTTGAAGGCGTTACTGTACGATAGCCTGACTGTTTCAGCAGCCGTCCACCCGTCTACACTGCTCCTTGCTTATCTCTGATGTGTACATCATCTTAAATGTGCCCATCAGGTTTTGTCAATCACCATTCCTCATAACTCTCTGGCTCATAAGCCACCAAGTCAATACAGTATCTCTCTTGTTCTTTTATTATCCAAATTCATTTTCTATCTTTGTCATTTTTTCACCTGCAGGTTGTCTTGGTTCAAAAAATTCTCTGCATAAGCTCTTTTAAAGTAGCAGCCTGTAAAAAGGGATGAGTGTGCTGATCATTCACAATGTTTAAATGTGTTTATGTTCATGTAGAATCATAATGAGAACACTTTGAGACACTTACTGTATATGAGTGTTCACCTTGCTGTACAATCATTCTGTCATTTGGTTAAACATTTCATATCCACAGACGTGATCACCCTCTATATTTTTCAAGCGCCTGTTATTGCATCAGTGGTAATGATTGGTAAACATGAGATACTGTTGTGGATCAACCATTTACAGACCTGTAGTGAACTGCGATATTAGCACAATTGTACTAATATAGACTTTTCAGTGAGCAGTGACTGGAATCACAACTGAGTGGTTTTTCCATTCGAGGGGGGTTTTTTTCCACTCTTACAATGTCAATTTAATCAGTCGCTAAAAAGAATTTCAGGACTTAAAAATGGTATTTCGACTCAGGTCTGCAGTGCGTCTGAACCCCCAGAAGACACACATCAGTGTTTGAAACAGCACTGAATCTGCTTGATTCGGCACCCCATAGAAATCAATAGGAATGGCAGAGTGAAGTTATCTGCTGAAGAGCCAATAGTGCCAATGCATCTAATCCTCAAGTAATGAACAATTATAGTCCCACAGAAGGTGTGTAAATATAGTTTGATCAACAGTAATGGTCCAGAGTGTTTCTTTTTTTATTCCAGCAGTAACAATTGTTTGAAGTTGATTATGTTAATAGAGCAGAGAGATACAGACCTACATGTGTATACTTTGTATGTGTTTATTATGGACAACTCATGCAAGTCAGACACACACACAGTACATGTGGACACACTCGCAGATAATGTGCTTAGTGGTAAAAACAAATCTGTTCACATTTGATGTAAACTTTCTATATTTCTTTATAAAAAAATAACTTGTTAAATGAAAATTGCCAAGCAAATAGCAAAAAAAAAAAGACCCACATTTCATTACCAGTTTTCTAAAAAGAAGTTTCTATCCGTTTGCTGAATGTCACTAAGAAACTAGTGAGAGTAAGAAGGCTCCCGCCGCACCCGATGCTAACTTCTTAAACACTAAAAACATTTACAGGGGTGCTAAATCAAGCGTAGTTGGAATGAGATTGCCAATTACCTTGAAGGCATGAAGAGCAGTAGAGTAAGAATTAATACAAATCCTTCTCAAACACTGGGCGACCTTCGCTGGGAGACCACTGAGAGATGATGGCAGGGTTTGGCTGCTATATTTTATATGCTTTATTTTCTTATGTTGACATTTTTATTCCATTATAAATACATTTCTTAAAACAACCTCCATTTCGTGGGGTTCTGGTTCTGTCTTTTCTTTACTCTGATAGGCCTATATTTGACCTTTTAAGCTGTTTAGATCTGTCATGCTAAATAGCCTGTGAGTGCACTTTGTTTTTCATGTTTTATTATTCAACTGGGAGAAATATTCAGACAGTGCACCTGTTTGTGTAGTGACAAAACACCCGTGCAGAGAAGAAGAATGAGGATTTTTGGATTTCTAGCTGAGTAAACATGACAATTGTTGAGTGAACCAGAAGGACCTGATGCATCTACCTCTTGTTTCTCTCCCGTAACTAAATTAAAGTCTGCACACTTGTGAATCAGTTGAACAGCTGAGAATTTGTGTGGGTGGGAAGTCTTAACGGAGGCTAATGAGTTTAACAACTCACTCATGTGCTATGTAGCCTACGCATCCACTCACCCGTAGTCCATCTATCACTGTGATTTTCAGTGGATATTTCTCTCTCAGGATTGTGAGTGAGCACCACACTACACAAAACCCTGGATCTGATTTACAGTTTAATTCAGACTTCCTCTCTCTCTCTCTCTCTCTCTCTCTCTCCTCTCCACTCTGAGTGCCTGTCTCACTATCTTCCCGCTGCCGCATCAGAGATGACAAGTTTCTCAGCGCGCCACCGCCTGCATGTTACAGTGCATATCCACCGTGCACACACATAACTCTTACGAGAGTGACACGCACACATAAACATCCGCCGTCACCTGCATGTCACTGCTGTGTCAAGTTTATTTCATCGTGCTCGTGCTTCTCCTCCCGCCTCTGGCGCTCCAGGTCCATAAATTAAGTGCATCTCTACCCACCACTGCCTAACTGCTTGTTTGGATTTATGGAGCCCATGATGAGCATTGAGTGCCTGCAGAGGTGTGTGAAAATCTACTCCACTCCTCAAGCTTACCCAGTTGTAGCACATAGCATTACCAATTTCCCTGTGGATGATTATTATTCTTCAAGGATTTAGGATTTATGGGGGGGAGGGGGGGGTGGCATTTCACTCACATAAACTTTTCTGAGCCCTGCATCCAGTTCAAGGCCCTCAAGTAATATTTAGAAATATGTAGAATATTGTGAGTTTTAAAAATCTGTCTGTAACTCTGCATTCAGTATGATTTTATTGCTTTCGAATGGCAATTGTTAAATCTGTTCATCCCATTTCTACTGCCAAGATTACATCCCTTTGTCCAACAACTGCTTCCTTTTCTCTGACAGCAGATTTCCAAAGGTTGTGTATGTATATAACCACTAACGAGCATTGGATCTAAGGATGCCAACTGAAAGACAGAACAGTCTATCAGTGAAAACTACCTAATACGCAGTGAGACGAGTGCACATTTTTAAGTGAGAGCTTTGCTATTGATTTGTCGGCAATTCATTGCAAAAGGCTTGTTGTTGTTGTTGTGTGCTCAAAGAAAAGGTATTCAGAGTGCAAGAATTCTCTCCAAGGTGAGATGCTGTCAAGGCTGTTATACAGCCTTTTGTTCACTGACAGTTGTTGTTGAACATATTGACCAAAACATCTTGACATTGTTTGTCTTTCAGAGAAATAAAATGGAGCTTCATTTACTTTGTGTTTCGTTCCCTCACTATTCATTCCTGCCTTGATCGATGGCCCTGCAGATGGGGAAGCATTGATTACATAGAAGTGTGTGTGTGTGTGTGTGTGTGTGTGTGTTTGCAGGTGGGTTAGAGTGTGCGTGCGTGGGTGTATTTGAATGTGATCTCTTTCTCATGCACCTGCCTCCATGGGAAATCACAGTGTGGGCATCTTGATTCATCAGCTGGAGGCCATCTAGTTGCATCATTACCCAGAAAGCAGCAGACGGAGTAGACAGCCAAGTCAAATTCCAGTGGAAGTGCAGCAGCCAGCGCTCTTTGTTAGGTATTCACAAGAAAAAATAAAGCAGCCAGCTTTTAGTGTGGAAATAAGTCAATCACATACCAATAAACGCTTCTTCTTTTTTTTTCGCCCCGCACACGAAGGACACATTGGTTCTTTAGATTTTTTTGACACATAAAACAGTCACTAGTCATTTGTGTTGACCTTCCAAAGATTGAACTGCACATCAGTCACTATCTATAATGACTCAACTTTTTTATAGAGCATCATCTATCTCTGAGCAAATGCAGATAAACATTAGCTGGGTTTAAATTAGAATCATTCATCATGTGCACCATGAACAAAACTGTATTTGTAATGTCTTTTTTGATTGCTGGTTGTGCAAAAAAAAAGTATACCTGTAGAAACACCCTCATGTATATAGTAACATTGCCATAAATGTGAATATTATTATCAGATACACTGCTAATATTTGTTCCCCCTGACACAGGTGTGCAAGGCTTATCTCATTTTCAGTACTGGGGTGGCTGCAGTCAACCCCATTAAACCCTAAACAAACAGAAACACCCTCTGAGGGCAAAAACTCCTTGTGGTTTGAGGAGAAAATATTGGTTTTCAGATAAAGACCTCTTGAGTTCCTGTGTTAATTGGTCGTTAGAGCGCAGAATTATCTTAATCCCTGAGTAAATGATTCATTACCACACAGATGAGAGGCTAAAAAAAATGCACTGGGCCATAAAAAAGACCCACAAATGACAGCCTTGGAAGTAAAATCTGTTTATCTGGTTCCCTGCAGGGGGAAGTCGGGTTTTATCGATGCTGGGCAGCTAAATCATATTTCCTGCATCATTAACTGTTATTTTGTCTTTCTCTTGTTATTGTCTATTGTGAGTCTACCTCATACTGAGCATTACTTTTTGTTTACTTTTTAGATATGCCTTTCTTCTGATTTCTGTTTTTGTCATGGCTGAATACAAACCCCTTCAGTCTAGCAGGTATAGATTGTAGCAGTGGTGGTAATGTTGTCAGTTAGTCTTTGTGGTTCATGTGGCCAGTTTCACCTTCTGCTTACTTGCCTTTTACCTAATTTGGTATCTTGTCCGCTGACTCAGCATAGCAATTTTCTAAGTAATCTTAGAAAATTGTATCTATGTTGGCATTTTTGCTAGAATACATACCTGCTGTGAGATCATTATAGCCTTAACACTCTTAAATTCCCAACAATATCATTTATTTCATTCCTGTTGGTGTATTTCTCACACTTTCATTCAAGTTACAAACATTTTGTGTCAAAAAGAACAAAGTATTTACACATATAAAATACTATATACACACTAGAACACTCTACTTCTGGGTATCTAGGATATTCAGGCCGACATCTCAAAGCATAAACAGTCATTTGCTACATCTAGTGGGCATTACACAACATTACAGACACTACATGGTGAACTACTGAATACATGCATAGATAATGGAGCCTATTTTGTGCCCTGGTGGAAAAATATTATAATAACAACATCCATCAGTGTGTTAGGCATGCTAGATTGTAAGTTGCAAATTGATGATGTCGCGGGCGTCACTTTCAATTGGACCAAACACAGATGCAACACAAGTTCCAATAGGCTCAAGTGTAGATGCAACGTCAAACAAACGTGTCTCACTGAGAAGAGCAGCTGCCTTCATTTGTAAGGAGCCCGTCGTTTAGATGTCCAGTGCATTCAGGCCAAATTCAGAGAGCAGTTCTTTGTAATTTTGATGAAGGGTTGTGCTCTTGTCCTCCCATCCCTGTCGAGCCACAGACAGCTGCGAGGTCAGGCTGTCCAGAGTATCCTACAAAAGATATTAGCAGAAATGAGACTTTTGAGGCGAGATGAAATTTCAAATAATACATCAATGTTGTCTAAATGGATATTGCTCCCCCTTAAACTCTGATGAGGTTCAGGAGAGAGCTGATGGAGAGGACACATAATTAGATTTTGTGTGTCATACTGGGAAAGAGAGAAATAATGATAATTAGTTATTAAAATCCGAGCTGTATAATCACAGACTAAGCCCTCTAACAGGGCTCTGGGCTTTACCACTTGTCTTTGAAGATCTGGGCATTGAAAATTTGCATGCACTGTCTGTGCTTAGCCAATTGGGCTATACCTGTAAACGCTCAATCCTGTTCCCTTTCCTGACCTATTTTATCTTAAAGGTTCTATATGTAAGAATTGTGACGCAATTTACATGTATTAATTGTTTTTTATTGCCAATGATTGAACGGGTTGTAGTGTAAAAAATTAGACCTTCCCTGACTTTCTCGGTTGTCTGTAACAGCAGTTACTGTGGACTGATTTCTATGTGAAGGACTCGGGCTGGTTTTTCCACGAAAACGGATGTGACGTTTTTGCGCGCTCCCGAGGGCCTTGCCTCTCTCTCGCTAATGTCAACAAGCAAAGCTCTGTGTGTGTGTGTGTTTGTGTGCAAGCGTGCGCACGTACAGCACACGGGGTGGGGAGGCGTGGGAGGGATAACTGACTGGAAGTGAGAGATGCTTTGCAAAACACAACATTACAGATCTTTTCTGTTATTATGAGAAGCGTAAGCGAGGAAAGAGACATCACCTGCAGTAGTCTCAATAGTCACCTGCTGCGAGGTCTCATATAGACTTCAGATAAACTTTTAAATGCATTTTTGCACAAAATGACTGTGTGGACAGTGAGGATTTTGGCCCCCATCACTTACATTGGAAGCGTATTTAAAGGCTATTATGAACAGGAGGAATGATTACAGCGAGGTAGCGAGGAAAACCTCTTTCAGTGTTCATTTGGGCACCTGACTCTTGTTTTAAGACAGACTTGAAAAACTGTGAACCTATCCTTTAAAGCCCCTTTGTGTAGCATGTGAAGATGTTTGACTTTGGCGACTCCTGGTAGAAGTACCAAAAAAAGACATAACTCGTGCTGCAGCTCACATGCAGGATCTTCTCGTAGTCTGCGTCCATGTTGTCCAGTTTGTGTTGGAGATCAGCTACGCTGGCGTCCTTCTCCTTTTCCAACTGCTCACGCTGTCTTCTCTCTTCCCTCAGTTCCTCCTGACACAAGGCTAGGCAGGCAAAAGCACACAGGCACGCCGTCACTCATATGTCTTAATTCATTCAAGTACAGGCTTTATAATAAGATGTATTCATACCAAGTTCTTCCTTTAGCTTGCTGACCTCCTTCTCCAGCCTCTCCACCTTGCTGGTTAGCTCTGTCTGCATGGTTTTGTACTGGCGACTGAGGTCTACAACAACATTTATGTCAACAATGTTAGACTTAGCCCTTATTACTGGTTCACTTTGCAAGGCTAATGCAGCAATCAGCTTAGGCACCCAGCTAATTAGACTTTTTGTTCCTCAAAAATTACCCTAACCTTCACAAACATGCCCCTTGTCCTCTCTCCCGTGGGGATCCACACTTTATCTCTGGTTATTAAAAGAGAGTCTAATTGTTGATTCATGCCCTCTCTGTACCGTACCACAGTTCACGTCCCTGTGGTCTTGTCTCTCGTGCTGCAGCTTCTGCTCCGTGTCTCTCATGCGTCTCCTCAGGTCGATCCTGTCAGAATGGGCCTTTATTACTGACTCTCTCTGTAAGGCTGATGTAATCACACAAACACACGCATGCATGAGTGGACATACCAGAGGTAGAAAAACATATCCAGATAATATACTCAAGCAGAAGTGGAAATAACCCTTTTGTAAATTACCAATTCTTAAGAACTGTTCATTTCATAGTCAAAATTAAATTATGCTTGTAACATGTAAGTACTAATTTACTGTAGTAGGTGGTCCAGATGGTTTTACAGCTAACTACTTCATATGCTGCTGGGTGCTTTCAACTGAAGCAATGCATCATATCAAATGAGCCGATGGTATGTTTTGAGAGTAAAATCTTTAATCTGAAAATTGAGTTATAATACACCCTAAAAATCAGATAAATTTAGTAGATTAGAAAAGCAGAACATTTCCCTTTTGAAATGTGGTTGAGTCTCAGTGTACAGTCTAACGAGATGGAGTGCCAGTCACAAAATTAAATAAATGTACTTTGATTTTCTGGTGGGAAGACATGTTGATAACAATGAGGACATGGAACATGATAGTGAAATTATTAGCTGATTAATAATGCACACAAAATTAATCAACAGCCTTGGATGAGCTAATATTTGTGTAAGGCGTTGCTGCTTTTCTCTATTCTATATCATCTATAAATTGAATATCCTTGATTTTTGGACTTGTGTTTGAACAAAACAAGCAATAAGAAGACATTAACCTTAGCTCCAAGAAAGTGTGATAGTTGTGAAGGAAATATTTTTCTAAATTTTTGACATTTACTGTAATAGACTAAATGATTTGTGCTCTTTAATTTTGAATAGAAGGGTCATTGTTTAAACATAAGACAATATTTTTACCCTGGGTGTAATGCTGCAGTACACATGAATGACTTCAGTCTGTGACTAATGCCTCTTCATAAATTAAAGCATAGAATACATTACATAGAGGAATTTAAAACTGCTGCTTACCAATGTGATCCTGCAGAATGGCTATATCCACAATGCTGCGCCTATACTTTGCTTCCAACTCATTTCTGCCTGCAAAAAGAGGATAATAGTAGTAGGAAAATGCATGACTCAATATATAAACAAGCATCAAATCAGAAACATCTCATAAGAAAAGTTACTTTTTTCTGGATTCTTCATTGTGGTCTTTTTTGTTTTTTTCTTTGGAGGCATGTTTGCTTGCTGTTCTGCTGCCTGTTCAGTCGTTTGAGCATACAACTACTCTCTCTCTCTCTCACACACACACACACACACACACACTGTAGGCCTAGTCTAACTACATATAGGGATGAGTCTTTGTTGCTGCTGGGCACTAGTTGCTGAGTGAGTTGCCATGGCTCTAACTGTCCAGGTTGATTGATAGTTGATTGACTTGAAGAACAGCCAATCACAACTTGACCAGGGTGCCGTTGCCTTTTTAGCTCACGCACACAGGTCATGTAATCGGATCCTTACTTTTAGTGAGACATGTCAAAGCGTCCTTTGTTGTCAGGGGTGAATTCAGGGCTGCATTCAGCATCCCTTCAGCGTTTTATGAATGCTGTACAGGCAGAGGCGCGCGCCCGCCGACTACATTCATGGGTTGTGAGCACGTACAGGGAAGGCGTGGAGTTTGGGTTTAAGGGGGGGGGCGGAAGGGGACGTACAGGAAAGGAAAGGGCCGCACATACACGTCACGGGTGGGGAGGGGGGCAGAAAAATACTGGGCAATGTTTAATTCCCACAATTATTTATTCACCCCTGTTCCAGTGTGTGTGTGTGCGATAAGATTTCGCAGTTTTAAGCTCAACTTCCTCTCCTTGGTCCCCGGTGAGTGCGCTCTGTCGTCAGCCTCGCAGCCCGCAGAGGAAGGCTGACAGTGTCACACATCTACTGAACTTCCCGTCAAGACAGCACAGGCGAGAAGAGCTGCTGCTGCTGCTGCTGACAAAAAAGGGGGAACGACATCAAGAGAAGAGGACACACTCCAGTCCACAGGGCAAAGAAACGGTGCTATTGTCCTCCAGCTGAGGACGAGCAGAGGCAGGTCTGGTGCTCTGCTAATTAGCCTGCGTGGGTCCCTGCAGTGAGCGGCGCGGCTAGCTGCAGCACGGAGCGGCTTGCACAGGGTGTGAGTGAGGGGCTTTTTTTAGCCACAATCGGGACATTTATCTGGCAAACTGATGTTAGGTTTACTGATGGGAGCCTTTATCCGATAGTCATCCCTCCCTTCCTCTACCCCCCCACCCCCCTACCCCCACCGTCGGACCCTGGCTCGGATCCGCCACTCGGGCGCTGTCCTCGCCGGGGGGTGCCGGATCACCATCTCCCGGTCCAGCTAACTCCCAGGAGGCGGCTCGGTGCCCCTGACCCCGGCCCTACCTCGCCTGTCCGCCGCTCTGGCCGACCCTAACCGAGCCCGAACATGGCAGGGAACCTGAAGAAAGGCGGGGGGCTCATCGGCATGATGAAGGATGCCTTCCAGCCACACCACCACCACCTCCACTCCCATCACCAGCCCGGGGCCGTGGACAAAAAGACGGTGGAGAAATGCTGGAAACTGATGGACAAGGTTCGTAATTAACTAGCCGTTAAGTAGCCGTTAACCAGCCGTTAACATTAGCTGGGGCGACTGCTAGCTACCCGCAGCTAACTAGCGATAAGCTCGCTAATCTTCGCTTGCTGCAGTTCAGGCGCTGCTAACATTAGCTAGTCAGCTGGGTGACTAGCCGACGTTAGCTAATTTGCTAACCCAATATGTGCCAGGCTACTGCACATTACTTTAAAAGACAGAGACTTTTAAACCCAACTAACATCAACGTTAGCCCCGGGACATCTGTTTGCCAGTGCTGTACCACTCTGCTAACTAACTAATTGTCACATCATATCTGGTTTGTCTGACTACGTTTAAATGTATCGTGAATATAAACAAATAACAAATGAGATGGAGATAAATTCAGGGCTTGAATTTATGGCAGTGTAGTGAAATGACAGACAGAGGCTGCCAGCAGAGGAACAGTCTCTCCTGTACATTGTTGCTGAAATGTCTACAGTCAACTCTCTGTCAGAGGGCTGCCCCTTGGAAACTGTAACAAAGCATTGATTTAAAAAAAAAAAAAAAAAAAAAGGAAATGTGTCTATTTAACTAGACCAATTATGTTCTTTCACAGGGGAGACTAATTTCACAGCTTCACTTCTCGGAAAAAGTCTGTAGCAGTTTGACCCCCAGTTTCCTGTGAGATTCACACAGCAATATTAGAGAGAATAGGAAGACAAGACACTCTTTTGTGTCTGCTCTTCCTCTTTGAGGCCTTAGTTTAGACCGCTGATGTTAAGAGACTGAGTCCTTTAAAAAAAAAAAAAAAGCTATTATTAAGAAACCACATTCAAGTCTATTTTGCTCCTTTAACATCTGTGGTAGGTTGCCTGGCTAGACTTTTATTCACGTTTGAAGAAGTACTGTACCTAACACAAATAAGACAACAGTACAATACAGCGGAGTCTGTCTTTCTGTTATTTGGTTTATCCCTGAATGTGTTGAAAGATGACCAAACACCACTTAAACCACCTGCAGAGTCAGGTTAGCTTTGCAGTTTACAGTATGAGAATAATTGACAGTATGACCTGATTTAGTAAAACAGTGGAGAGGCAGTCCCAGTGAGGTGAGAAAAAAAGATCTTACCTTTTTAAAAAAGGCTATAAGACCAAAAGTATTTTTACTCCACCAGATTGTTTAAAATAGCAGCGGAAATATTGTTTGGGGCTGCCTAAAGGAAAACCACAGCCCAGCATATACCGTAGACCAGCACCTGCAGTATAATAATGCAGTTTCTCTTTGCAAACGTCTCCTGCACGGGACCAAGTTAAATTTTATCAACCCACAGCCTACATCACCTACTCTGACAGTGTTCAGTATAAGGAACATTCATTGTCAAATCTTTGTGTTTTTAAGTTTTTTTAGTTACACACTATGTTTGTGATGCCCTGACCAAATGTTTTCTAAGTTTAGCCATCAGCATGAAGTATAAACTTTGAAATTAAAGTTTAAAGCATTAAAAGGTTAAACATTAAGTCTTGAAGTACTGTCTCAGCTGTTACGTTGCCACAGGCTTCAGGCTATTTAGCTGTTGATTAATCAAACCTGATGATGTATATGGAAAATCTTCACCACCAGTCATGAAGGCAGATATTTGCTATGATGAGTTTTATAGTTTAAACAGACACCAATGGATTTCAAGTCATATGCTACTCAAGGATTGGTGGGTGAAATGAACTCTTCACCTATTTGATCATGTCAACATTAGTGACATTTTCTTAAAAACAATTCTCGTGTTAAAGCACCAACAGTTACATCACACTATTTTCATTTTCATTTTTATAAGGAAGTGATAATCAAAAGTGATTCGATTTAATATTGTCACTTTTGCTTTTAGCTGTTTCCGTTTGATTTTTTACGACGCCAGTTACAGTTTCTGGTAGACAACAGTTCTGTTCTGCCCTTTGTGTAACACTTTTGTTTTTCATTTGTTGTGTGCCATTTTATGCCTTTTTGTGCCTTTACAATTTTGTAAAAGTGTAGTAATGTACAGTAAAATGGCAGTCACTGCTGTGTGTGAAACATAGCTTTAACCTGTTTTGAAATTTCAGGAAGATTAATAGATAAATACATTTCACAATGTAGTTGACATGTCATCAGACATTCTTGTCAAAATATTATCCATATTGTAAAATTGTGGATCATATGAAAACTTTCAGGCGGTGAACAAATAGTTGTTTCTCTTCAATTTGCTAGACAGATTTTTTTTTTCCAGGAACAGTCTCTGAGCTCTGCAGAAACAAGGAAGCACTATTTGCCTGTTTACAGCTGAGATCTTGCAAGAATTCAACCAGGGTCAACTTTTCATTAGACTGGTTAAGCTTTAAACGCAATGCAATGGCTCTATGCCAGGTGTAGAATCAGCTGGGTAGACTCAGACAGACATAAGAGGAGCAAAAAGATGAGTGGAATGCAGTTCAGCTTGAAGGCAGTTAGCATTTTACTTCAAGATGGTAGTCTTGATTGATGTGTACGTATGAGAGCCCTCAGTTTTTGTGGCCTTGTACATGTGCATGCATGCACGCGTGTTTGGTTGAGTTATGGGTACAAGTGTTGTGTGGTAGTTGGTAATGTTAGTGGTGTAACCTTGGCAACAGTCGCATCTGGTCTCAGACATAACCAAAGTAGACCTTCTGGTTAAAGGTATGATGACACAGAGTTGGTAATGATACTGAAGGCATATTAGTTTGCAGTTCAGTTGCTCAGTTGTAGTTGAATGAAAAATTGCATCTCATCCACATGTGAAATGTAGACAAATCATCAAAAAATCCTCAGAGAGAGTAGGAGCACTATACTGTGTGTGCTACATACAGAACAATACAATATAACAGTTGTCTTAAGGCATCTTTTAGTTCTGCTTTCTCCACCAGTTGCAGATAAGTTTGGAGATAGAAATACGTTAAAGAAACCGGTGAAATCATAACAGCACTTCCAGTTTTATCTGGTCAGTCTAATGTTAACTGACTGGTGCTTAAAACAACCATTTTGGTTCTTGTTGTAATCCAACCCCAGTGATCCTTGATGTCGGTTCAAAGCACACAAGGATTTTAATTTTTTACCTGTTAACAAAGTTAGTATGGACATTGTTATTGCACTGGAGGATTTCACCTGTGACCTGACTAACACACAGTATCGAGAGGAAGCTGACCTTCAACGTTCAGACACCAATGAAGGCCCACATGCTAAAAACATTTTTGCATGTTGAGAAATTGGTACTGCTTAAAATATCCTACGGGTCAAGTGTGACCTCATTCTTCTTTGAAAGGCATTTGATACACTGATGATGAACCCAGTGGCCCATTTACAAACTGATATTACTAATATGTTACATGCTCAGTATATGAAGCATGGCTTATTTATGTTCTGAATTTATGAGATGTCCTTTATGTCAGATACCTAAAACATGGAAGGGAAGGGGTACTGGAAACGATAACAATGGAGTCAGAACAAATAAATAGATGGTAAAATATTGGAATATATATTTAGAAATGTTTTAATTAAAAACAGTATATTAATATTTATTTAGGTATGTCATTTTTTTGTGTTTGTCTTTTCCAATACAAAATATAAAACACAAGACCTCCTTAATGCATTTTCACTTCAAGAACTAAATAAAATGTATTTCGCCAAATCTACTGTCGTGTCAAGGGGTAAATAAATAGCTCTGTTTTGGCATAGAAACACATTAAATTATGATGTTTACAGTAAAACATAAATGTCACCCTGCTATTGTTGTAGCACACTACCAAACAGAGTGTGATAAATACGTTATCAATAATAATTGATAAATCTATGTGGTTCCAGTCCTACCTCAATGATAAACTGATTGATTGAAGCCCTGCTAAGTAGTCTCATTTTCCCATCACAAAAAACCAATAGCTTCCAAAAAGAAGAGGCAAGGAAATTCACACCGACATTCTTTTAATGCAATTCCTGCCATATTTCTTTCTAAAACTCGCACATGATTAGCAGACAATCATTTGGCCTGGTCAAAGAATGAGCCATGTCCTGTTGTCGACGTGCAATTGTTCAGTTACTGTTAAAGCTGACGGGCTAGCTCTGCATCAGCACAAATCTTGTGCCTCCGCGATCACACATGAAAGTTAAGACTTGAATCCTGTGGTAAATATGTCAGCAACCAGGTCCATACAGAGGTTTTGAACCGCGGACTTTGTGATTATATGGCATGCGTCTTAACCAGTAGGCTACTGGGGCACGCCGTTTTTTTTATTTTTTGGCTTATTTGCCTTTATTGGATAGTGGATAGCGAGGAGGCAGATGGGAAACAAAGGGGGAGAGAGATGGGTATGACATGCAACAAAGGTTGTGGGAATCAAACCAGGGACGTTGCGGTTATGTGGCATGCACAGTAACCATTCAGCTACCGGGGCGCTCCTCTGGTAGAGTTTTTGATGTATGTTCTTGAAAAGTTTGTTCCCTGATGTGGCACAGCAGTTGAAGCTTATATCAACATTGTCAGTGTCACAGTCAGTTGCAAGGCAGAGAATTAGTTGATGGTTGGTATAGTATGTGCAGATTAAAATGAGGAAGCGTAAACATATGAACAGCTTCTCTAAACATGCTGAAGAAGTGGAGAATCCGACTGCGATTACCTATGGATATTGACAGGCCAGTCACATAATAAGGTGCAAACAAATCCTGCTGTCAGCGTTCTTGTGCATGTCTACAAGAAGACGTCTGTGTGGTAACTGAATAAGAAATTGAGACTATTAGCTTCACAAAGAGAGCAGAGACTGCATGGATGAAAACTGGTCTGCCTTTGTCCTGCTCCACCTTCACCTTTTATGTGTAGATAGAAGAGAAAGTAATGTGACAGTGGTGAAATCACTGATATTCAGTGTATTCCATTATATAATGTGTAGACTGTCCACACTCCAAAAGCTCCAAGCTTGACTCTTTGACAAGGCTTTTAAGGACCTTTCTCTCAGTCTTCAGCTTTGTTGGCATTTTCCATTCTGCATGTCTTCTATCTGGGCCCACTGACAATATTCTGCACTAAAGATAAGTGCTCTTATACAGAAAAGAGCTATATTATTCAAGTCTGTCTATGTGATATAAATAATGCCTTACTGATATATAGAATGGAAATGCATAGTGGTATTTTAAACAGTTCTCAGACTTTCTTCCTGTGTCTCTCTTCTTTAACCTCTTTAACACCATCCTCTTTCTAACACATCTTCTCTCTAGCTTCTTTCAAACCCACTTCTTGTCTCTAACTGTATCTTTTCTCCCCCTCACATCCTCCCTTTCTGCAGGTGGTGCGTCTGTGCCAAAACCCCAAATTGGCCCTGAAGAACAGCCCCCCTTACATCCTGGACCTGCTGCCAGACACCTACCAGCACCTGCGCACCATTTTGTCCCGCTACGAAGGCAAAATGGAGACTCTGGGGGAAAACGAGTACTTCCGGGTCTTCATGGAGAACCTAACCAAGAAAACGAAGCAGACCATCAGCTTGTTCAAGGAGGGCAAAGAGCGCATGTACGAGGAGAATTCGCAACCCAGGTGAGAAATGTGAATAAAAATACGGCAGCTAGTCGAACATTGATTGAATGGATATGATTCTCAAGGTGACTGGTGTGAAACTGGCCCCACTTGGCTTCTTTGTTCTCAAACCTTACAGCTGAGCCATTGTGCTGATTTTTCTTTAATGAACTTATCTGAAACAATTGAATTTGAGGTGTGAAGTCTTTGTGATACAGCAGTTCATTCTGAAGAATTATGACTACACAGGCACAGAGTGAACAATTGCACCCGCTCCCAGCCCCCAGGGTGGTTGTAGCTCTAGATGTATCAAAACAAGAGGAGAGAGGTGTTGTGGTTTGAGCATGTGAGCAACTGTGGTAAGCATGGCGCTTAATCTACAGCTGCTTGCCTGCCTGTTACTCTGTTTTTGTGCCTCTCTATCTCTACCATCTACTTAAACATTTTCGCTTTATGTAGCAGGCTTACTGTAATGCTTTTTGTCTTGAAGTAACACACTGCCTCCTTGCCTATCTCTTTCTCTCCTCTTACATTCAGTAATCTGTCGCTCTGAAAACAGACACACAAGTGTGTAACAAGAAAAAAGCTGTTGTCCTGTTTTCAATTGATAAGATAAAAATAGTTAAAAATACACAATGAGAATAAGCATCTTTTTGAAGACAAACGATGCCACAGGAGACCTCAAGACATACTGGAGCTTTTTAGCAGCACAAAGTTAGTGTAGTGTTAGTTAGCAGGGCCTCAGAGGTGCAGACTAGCTGCTGGATGGAGCTCTCTTTACCTCCTTGCTTGTATCACTATAGATGCCTTTTGAATTCCTGCATGCTGTTGGCAAATACTGTCAGACATAGTTGTCACAGTCATCATTTACAGTATATTAATAAAATGGTGAAACTGCCTTTATTAGGTTTCCAATTCATTCAAGATGTGACAGTATCAAATATTATCCCAGTAAGGCCTTCCTCAAGAACTGCCTGTTGGGTAGTTGCTTCTCCTGCTGGAAGAGTGACCTACAGTGTTGTTGAGACTGATGGGTTTTTATGTCTTGCTGCTGTTGCTGCTGTCTTTGGGAGCTTTTGGATTGGTCCGCCGGGCAATGACACTTAGGCAGATGAGGAAATTGGTGGACCGAAACCATTGCCTGAGGGGAGAAGTTGGCAGAACAAGGACCTAAAATTGAGTTCATGCACATGCCAACTGTAATTCTGTATATATTCTATTTTACACAAAGTTTTCAGGAGCATCTTTAACAAATCAAATCGAAAGCAGTTTTCACATTTTGGTGTACAATTGGGTTTTTTAGCAAATCTCCTTGCTATTGACATTTCCTTTATTGTTGTTACTGCTGCAGAACTATAAGCATGTTGTCTTGATATACAGTGGTCCAGGAAGACACAATTGCTATTTTCAATTGAAATGATCATATTAATGTAATCATTGTGAGTGTAGGGAAAAAGTTGATATCTTTAGTGCATGTAACATTGTGATTCAAGAGGTGATTCACTTCATCCCCACAGACCAGAAATTGGTCATGAAGGGAGAGTTGATGCTCAGCACTGAATCTACATGCTGAAGACAGGATGGAGCCTTTTTCTGTCATTCTGCTGTGACTTCACTGCCCCCTAAATATTTCCATTTTAATCACCAGGTGTGTCATTTGTGCTTTACTAAATGATGATAATCTTTCTTGGTGATCTAAATTTGTAACACAAGATACTAAAAATGTTGACTTGTGACCAGTCAGAACAGAATAGAATACACGCCACAAAATGAGCTGGTCAAGCAGCTAAAATAAAGTTGAACTGAACACACAGCCAAATATGACCCAGGAGAAGACCTGAATAGAGGACCTCTGAATTTGTTTGGTTACCATTAGAGCTTCAAATTTGTGAAAAAATAAACTCTAGAGCAGAGTCAGTGTGAAGCAGATTGGTGCAGTGTGTTCTCTTGGTGGCTGATGACATGAGTTTTTTTTAAAGTCCAACTGAAATTAAATTGCGTTTGTCTACTACAGCATTCACATCTGCTTTGTAAATCACTCGTCCTGTGTTCTCCTTTGAGGAAAAAAACCAGAAACCAAAGGGAGAAATTTTATATTTTGCTTTTTTTGGTTTCATGATGACGCCACCTAGTTTGGCACTAATTCAAGGAAACAACACTCCATTATCTGCCTACATAGATGGAGAGCTTATTTTGGTACAGCAAATTAAATCTTACATAAAGTAGCAACATGGCGTTCGATCATAGGCAGAGCAGATGGTCACACTGAGCCAGGCAGCAGCCAGCTACACAACAACCTAAATTAGCTTCCCTGCTAAAATCTCCTTCTTATCTAACTTAAAAATACAAACACACGTCTTGTCACACGTTGTGTCTTGTCAAGGACATGTTCGACAAGTGACCAAACAAACATTTGCCGTGGAGAAGTGCACCACTAACATCACTTAGCAGGTTAGTTAGCTAATTAGCTGCTCAACTGCAGCACATTAAACAGCACGTTAACGTACCAGCAAATATCACTTCGGTGCTCTTAGATGCTAGTTTGGTCATTGCTCTTCAAACTCCTTGTTAGTGACAAACTATTTGTCCATGACTTGTAGCTACAGCAGTTTGTTGACTTTCTCTTCTTTCCGTACTGGCACTCTGGCAGCCTGCCAGCTAATGTCAATCAAACAAGACACCGTCACGCCCCTCCAGCCAGCTGTGACAAAAAGTAGCATTTCTGATATTTCCCCATTTTAATAATACAAAAACTATTGCCAATATATTTTTAAAAAACACACATTATTTTTGACTGCAAAGAGGGATGATTAAATGTGATTTCAGTTGGACTTTAAGCCTTTGCTTGCAAGAAAACATCTAAATGCCAACAGACTTAGGTTAAGAGAAAGGCAACCTTTAGGGGATTTTTCAAATAGGCTGTAAAGCTGGTTTGAGAGTTTTCTGGTTTGACCTGAATGTCAGTGAAGAAAAAGTGACTGGAGGTAGGCAGATAGGACATCATTGCATAAAGAACATGAACACTGTTAAAGAGGAGATAGGTTAATGTCTTGTGTTGCAATCATACTCCAGTTTTCATAAATCATTGCAGTTTTGTAATGCGTTTACGTATTTTTTTGAGAGAACCACTGATGCTGCAAGACATTCAGTGGCTTTCTCCAAAATTGGAGAGCAAACCTACAAGCCTACCCTAGAAGTCTTTGGTTCAAGGAAAGTCTTCCCACTTTAAGCCAGCCTGCTGCCTGTTTAAGCATATATTACGCTGCGGTCTTGTTTTGAAAAAAATAGGACTGCCTAGATAAGGCTATTACCTAAGTGATACATCCTCATCTCGTTGCTCAGTTCCTCAGTGAGATTGTTCTTTCTCAGCTAACATGACGGTAATCTTGCAGGCAGAAAAACCCTACAAAGGCAACCAGGAAGAAGAGGAAGCTTCTATCTCAACCATCCATGTATTTACCATGAGCTGATAATGCTGTTTTTAGCCATTTTAACCATTTCTGTGTGAAATTCAATTTCATCATCACTGAAGCACACAAAGAGGCTGCACAAAAAGAAATTCCTGGTTAAAGCAGAGGAAACACACACACAAACAGTAGCCAGGCGTAACACACAAAGACCGCTATTGTCTGTGTGGAGAAGGCAGTGGCAGTGACACTAACCAATGGGTATCAGCCCACTTAAGAATGCTATAGAATCAACCAATGACATCGAGCCGCTAGAGAGACTAGTATGTGGTTAGGCTGCAGCTGAGCTCAGCACAAGGCTTAGATTGAAAAGTCAAACTGTAAAGGATAAAGATGAATCGTAATCTCACTGCCTGAATGCAGAAAGAACACTTTCATAATGTGCTGCTTTCACCGTGTTCTTCCATTCAGCCTTAAAGGGATAGCTCGTATTTTTTGAAGTGGGGTTGTATGAGGTACTTATCCGTAGTCGGTGTATTACCTGCAGTAGATTTGCAAACATATAAGCAAAATGTTTTTCAGCCAGGCCCACCAAAAAAAAAAAAATCAATTTAAGTGTACGCTATATTTACAATATTTTCACAGTTTTTATCTTGCTGTCAGCCCTTACCTTCGGCACCATTTTTTGTCAACCATAGAACTTCCTTATTCCTACGCACGAGGCGCACTGTATTACGCCGCAGATCAGCTGTTTGGGCCAGAAAGTGCTGCTGCGGTAATACAGTGCGTGGCATGCATAGGAATACAGAAGTGGTGGGACAATGACAGCTTCAATCAGTTTCAATATTTGTTAGTTATTGACTGTGTGATAATGAACAGGACTCCAACATGGCTTAATGGCTTTTTTTCAAGTCTGCGTGAGGGATGTTAGTGTAGCTTGAGAGCACTGAATGCAGTGTGGGTGGATATGCTATGTTGTGATGCTGTACAGACTTCTCCACAGAGATTTAGACCCTCTATTTATCTGTCGTAACCTCCCATACGAACCACATAGATTGTTTAGCTTTAGAGATGAAGTAGAGTTGAGGTAGTACAGTATAAACTTGGCTTGGTTTTCAGTCCAGTCTTGACTTTGGTAGCAGCTGAGTTGTGTAGGTAAGAGGTGCCCTATATTTGGTGTTTTTACATTCTTTCTCATAGTTACAGGGGTGAGATAGAGATGGTGTCTGATATTGTTCACAGCAGCAGAGAGTAAGGAGGAAAGTGAGTCCTGCTACTGGAAGCAAGACTTAATTATTAACACTGACAGCCCATATTCAGTCAAAATCAACAGCACAGTGAGCACTTCCTCCTTGTTTGCTTCACTCACTTCCTCTTATTGCTTTACACAGCAGTGCTGAGACATTTTCTGGTCTGAGACGAAGGCCCCACACCAAAATGGGTTGCTTTTAATTAACTTCTTTTTTTATTCTTCACCCAAGCATGCAAGACTTTTTCACTTTACTGAAAAGAGGGTGGCTAGGATGTTGTAAGTCCAACAAGAGAAATGAAAAATGGTTAATTTTTTCAGAGCAGTTCCATGGTTCAGGATATGCGCACAAGTAAAAAAATAAATAAATAAAAATAGAAGCAGTTTGCATGCTATTACAATTTGACTTTTGCATTAATGGAAGTGACCAGTGAGTTTAAATTTAACAGATAGTTCATTTGCTCATTGTGTAGAAATGAGTATGCTGTACTACTCTGAGTATCTTCTTGATTTTAACACAGCTGCTGTGTCTGTAGCCAGTCTGTATTAATTTACTCATGGTCAGATATGAAACATATTCAGCATGTTTACCATTATCTGTCCCACAGTCCCTGAGCAGAGTAATACAGTAGAAGGTTGATCATTGTGTCCACAGAAAAGCCCTTTAACCCCCCCTCCTCCATGCATCTAACCGGATACTGCTTTGACCTCTCTGTGAGAGTCTGTTTGATCATCTTCCTGGGCTAAGCTGCCATTGCATCCTGACCACCGTCGATAGGTCCAGCTGGTCACAGGAAGTGGTGGGCTTAAAGGCTGCAGGATGATGCAACTGCACCGTGGGACAGCCTATACAGCAGAAAGTGACAGACCTGGACCTGGAGACTAATAATGTGTCATAAATATAATTTGTAGTACGGTAGTATATCTTTTATGGCCATTTCTTATCTTATCTTCACACACCTAAACCTTCGCCGTTGAAAGGTATTATGGCTGTTGGCTATGTTCTAAAGCACTTATAAAGCACTCTTCACTACAGCTGAGTGATGTCAACATTTCAAAATCCTGAATTTGCCTTTTTTTTGTTTGTTTTTTTCTGACAAAAAATTGTAATGTAAGATATTGTCATCTCAACTGCCTTAAAACATCTTAACTAACAAATTGGCCATCTGTTAAAAATATTTTAAGATTTACTCAACATTTCATATTGCAATCACCATGATGTACTGAACTTCTGTGAATTTCTAATATTTGATGGTAATTCTCAGTATTATGGCAGAGTTTCATTCAAAGCAGACATTAATAAAAGGCACTGCCACACACTTCCTCTGTTTTAAACCAGTGAAAAAGCGAAGTAAAAGGAGTGGCTGATTTAGTCTCTAAGAAAAAGGAAAATCCTGTTTGTAGCAACTTTTTTTTTAATGTGGTTTAAAAAGTTGCCTCTCACTTCACAATGTTGTACACATTAACATCTGAACACATGTACAGTTGAAACAATTAATTAATTAATCGATTTAGTCTATCAACAAAAAAACATTTAAGTCTCTTTAAAAAAAAAAAATCTAGTTGTAGGTTCTCAATTGTAAATATTTGCTTCTTTTTCTTGGTTTTATATCATTATAAACTGAATATGTTTGTCTTTTGGACTGTTAGTTGGACAAAACAAGACATTTGATGGACATTTTTCACTATTTTCTAACTATTATAGATTAACCTGCTAAATGAGTAATGAATTAATTAAGACAAATAAGGCAGACAAACCGATAATGATACTAATCTTTAGTTGCAACACTGCAAACATAATCCACGCCTTTTAGTCCTACTCTTCACTGGCCCCTCCTTCTTTACTTGCTTCCATCATTCCTACCTTCCTTTACTGACAGCGTATTCCTCTAATCCTTTTGCACAATAGAAAAATGCATTCCAGACATGCTTTAGCGATATTATTACAATAGTCGGTAGGAACAACTTCCTCAAGCTTCTAGTCATTCAGCCTTCCCTGCAGCTGACCTATTAAAGGTGAGAGCTGGTCTATGGCCCTATCCAAGGCAAAAGGCTTCAGTGGCAGGTGCCTTGAGGGGCCAACAAGGATTTGGATTTTGGGCTTTTCACTCATCATGATAACAACCACTTGTTCTAAAATGTTTCAGCTGTTAGTCACGTATACTGTGCATGACTGTGAAGTTGTGAAGAGATTTGTGTTTGCATCTTTATCTGAAGCATAGTTGTGGTGAAACGTGCACACTTTGCAATCGGCCTTCCTTTCAGTGGGTTAGACAGGTGCTCGGCACTGTTTGTCTAACCCTAACCCCCCTACTACTTGTCACAGCACCTGGCTGTCTGGACATTTGTGTTTTTGAAACTCCCATGTTGTAAAGTTTATTTTATTTGTCACTCGGGTCACATCTTGCTGCTGCTGCTGCTGTTGAACCTGGATAAAAAAAAATTCACAGCATGAAATTCATTCTGCAGCTGTTTACAGTAAAGCGCTTCTGTGCCGTCATAGGTTGTTGTAGACAAACCTTTGTGCACACAGAAAAACATGTCATTGTACGGTACAGTACCTCTGATATTTGCAAATGTCATGTGCACCCATTTCTATTTTGGTTCATCAAGAGAGCCCCATCCTAAAATATGACTTCCTATTTTCTGTTAATGTACCTGACATCCATGTGAAACAAAGGTCCGTCTCTGAGTGCACGGCTCTTTACTTTGACTATCTGAAAACCCATCTTATCGCCACAGCTATAATATTGCAGGAAAGGTCTGTGTTTGTAGTAGTGGATGAAGCCATCAGGAAATGCAGTGGTGCATAACAATGATGTGAGATCAGTCTGATTACAGGAGAAAGTTTGCATGAATATCATTCATTCCTGTTTTATCAGTAGCTTCAGGGCTAATGTTAGTTTAACAATTTAGATACTCCCACTCATTTTATAAAACTAGAAAAATACAGTTATGGATTGCTGCTAAATTTGGATGTTTCAAATGGACAGTTTCATGTCATAGTATAGTTCAATGGGAAACAGCTACACTGAGCTGATAGTCCTGTATTGTTGATTGGCTGGTTGGCAAAAGGTTCAAGATTTTGCCCAGAGATAGATGAGTGGTTAAGGCTGCTGTATGTGTTCTAGGATTTAAATTTGCAAAAAAAAGAAACCTATCAAAATTGTCTAAATAAAATGTTGAAGGTGATAACTGGAGAAATAGTTATTGTGTCTGTCGATGTATTTGACCAGAAAAGAAATGAGTGAGAATTAAACCCTTCAGTGCCAAACTGTTCTTTACAATAGATCACCCTGAAATCTTTGGCCCCAAACTGAATTTTAGCCAGTGTCTGTGATTTACTGTAGCTTAACTCTCATATCAAAGACAGCCACAGTGTTGTTTTACACCACTGCTGTTATTTTCTGCATTCACTTTAGATATGAATCAAACCGAATGTGTTGCCTCTTTTGGCTCATCTCTCTGTACAAATGGAGATGAATTAAGAAAAATAAAGTGTTGCTTCTGTCTGTGCTGCCACCGTCTGTACTGAGTCTTGGCGGTTGTGATGGAGGAGGGAGTAGAGTTAAGGGTAGCCTTTATGGTTAGCCTAGCAGCCAAATGGCTATCAGTGCTGGGATTGGAACAGTTCACACCTCAGCGGCTACGGGTGTTTCAGCTTCAGTTACATTTGCCTACACTTGTATATCTGCACTCTATGTGCAGATATATGCATACACATCATGCACACACAAATAGCAGAGCATCGTGGTTATTTATGGCGCTGCAGTATCAGTGAGCAGCCGACTCATGTAGTCCTCACACTATTAGATTATGGTGATTAGCATGACGCAACCTACCAGGTTCTTTGCCCCACAGGATATAACAAGCACTTGCCGTTTATCCGCACAGAGATAAATAAGCTCTGATATGCACTAAGATATGGCTATTCAGCTGTATTGACAGAATTAAGCCAAAACAGCACAGTTTTGTGTGGGGTTTTTTTTCTCGTTTTTTATACATCTTTATTTTCTCCTCCACAGTAATCTGAGTTTAAGCCTGTCTAATTGACAACAGTGATAAGAGCTTTGAAAGAGAGATTGAATTAAAATTATGCTGATTTGGAGAAGTTGGTCTGAATTTTAGGTGTGCACTGTGCAGTTTTATTTTATTTAGGAATTTGTGTTAGGAAGCAGTTAAGTGTGTTTGGATCACTGCTTAAGTGTAGTGTGTTGTGTTGTGTTGTGTGCTGTCATGGCTGTTTCCTGATGGAGATCTGGAGTGAAGCCAGTTCCGGAGAGTTAAATTTGTAAAGTGATGACTAGAGCAAAATGGAGACCCAGAATTACAAACACACTGTCCCCTGTGTTTCTCAGTACAACCAGACTTAGTTTTTTTTTTTCTGTGTATGTTTTTTGTATAAGCAGCATTTAAGACATTATTAAACTCCGTTGCCGTTCCTTGTTAACGGAATATCTAGAATGAACCTAAATGCGATCTAACAGACATTGAAAAAGACTTGATCTTTGGTTCCAAGAAGGGCGGGTTTGAGCACAGCCAAGTAGGAGTGTTGCGGTATCCTTTTTTCCTTGACACTGCATTTTTTTTTTTTAAACAGTCCCCCACACTGAATGACTTCGGAAAACTGAGTGGAAGTGAAATTCATTTGCTTTGAAATTAAATAATAGTTTATCCGATGATGATTTGTGCATCCATCATATGCCATATTTCCGTTACATTTGGGATAACTGTGCCGTAGCCATGAGCAGCTGTGATCGTAGCCTGTGATGGGGGGGCCAGACATGAGCACTTTGAATATGACCAGAGCAGCACAATAAAAGGTGGCATTTACCCTGTTGAAGTGTTGCAAGTCTGATGTTACCTGTCACACGCTTCTTGATCCAATCAGCTTACTGTGGATGTTTTCTTTTACCAGTCCTCCCTGCAATATTTTAAACTATCCATATATTTTTGAAGACATCACAATGGTAGTCTCAAGGTGTGGCAGGGTGTAAATGTGACTAAATGGGAGGCGGGTGTCCATGTTTCCTCTAAGGACATAAAGCAGATGTGTGCAAAAATGTGTTATTGCATCAAAATTGCAATTATTGCGTGTAAATTCTCTAATTTCATAAAAATGTAATCCAGAGGACCCTTGTGTGCCAAAGGTTAATTAACTGTTTACTGATCTCAAAGCATGTTCCTGTTCTAGCTTAGTTCATCTTATAAATTCTTGCAAACAACTTTTGGTAGTTTTGTTTCAAGGCTCAGTACGTGTTTGATCTGCGTTTCCCTTTTAGCCTTGAGCAACAAAGATAATACAGCTGCATGATGATATTACAGCTACTTGTGACTCTGCCAATCCAGACAGACTCTCATTCTGTAAGGTTGACCCTTGCTGGCTGTGCTGCGGTGTATTAGCGCAGTGCGGTGCTGGCTGGCTAGCTGTGCTACTTTATCACAGCCAGCAGGAAACAGGAAGGGAGCAGCCAGCTGCAGGGTCAGAGGTCAATCTATAGCATGAGGGGGATGGTGGACAAAAACCTAGTGTTCAGAAAAAGGTTTGGGCTTGTTGCTGTGGTTGTGGTTAAGAGTGACAGTGAGAGACGGAAAACTGAAAACACTATAGACATATCACCATCCAGTGTAGGTCAGCAAACCATTCTCTGTTCAGCTGTACCCCCCTGACTCTGCATTGTTCAAGTTGGCACAGCAGCTTAAATAGCAGCAACAGTTGTAGGGGTAGGCTATTGGAGCGCTGGCTGCTGCCCAATACACACACTAACTACAGAGCTGGTATTGTAGGATGTAGAGGGACAGAGAGAGATGTTTAAACAGATATCAGCTTGTTCAGCTACATATGCAATTAGATTTAAACCTGTATCTTACTAAGATTTTTAGTAATATTCAGCCTGCCTATCTTTTTCTCCTCTTTCTGTAATAAAGACAAAAGGAAACAGGGACACACTGTACATTTCTTGTGCCCGAGACAGCTGTGCCACCCTGTGAGCTTGATGCCAGTCACACCAGTGCTTGCGTTCACAACTTTCATTTTCGTTCCCTTATTCGCTCTGTTTCTGAGTGAGAGCGAGAGAATGAATGACAGTGAATGAGAGAGTGTTTGCCATAACAGCATGTGTGATAGCCTAGACCTACCAATGTCAGACTATTTAGCTGATGACCCCAAAAAATTGACCAAAGGCTTGTGACCCGCGTACACAGCTCTAACAGCATTCATATACTGAACAGTTAATTGCACGCTGGCATGTGCAGCTTCCTGCTTATGCAGGTCTGGTAAATTAAGTGTCTGACCTTTACCTTAACCTGCTTGCGTCAGTCTCCATAGTTTTATCAAAGGGATCTGAATGGCTAGTTAAGAAATGACTCTCATTTTTTCCAGGCTTTAAGGCATTTGAATAATTTTGATATACACACTGAATCAAATGACTTTGTGTAATGTGCAAAGGCCACTTGTAGTGACCAAATCACAAAGTATTGTCATCTAACTCTACATGTCTGCGCAGCTTTGTGTTTTATAACTTTCAACATGCCAGATGAAGCCAGTAAAGAAGAGTCTACACCCACACTAGCGGCTCTGTGAGTGTGTGCTGGCACACATCAGCATGCTCACAATGATAATGCTAGCATTTTCATGTTTAGCAGGTTCACCATCTTAATTTAGTGTGATAGCATGTTATCATTTGCTAATTAGTACAAAGTAGTTGTTGAGTTATTTTAGTCTGAACCAAAGTGGTGGACCGACAGACAGACATTGCCATCCCTAAAACCAAGGCTAAAAATATAGCTGGAAGCGTTGGGTAGACGGGAAGGCTTTCTTTTCATGTTGGCTAGCTAGCTACATAGCAGCTAATCAATTTGCATTCTTGCTTTATTAATTAGGATGGCCCTGCTGCTCATACGCACTACATCCCCTCTTTGCGCTTGTGTCAGTACATTAATGCAGACATAAAACTGGGAATAAGTGCAAATTTCTCATTTGTGAGCAAAACACTTTTTAGATTGCATTGGGATTGGCTGAAATGGGTAGCATCGGTAGCTTGTAGCTCCAGTTCAGAGCTACAGCATACTGAACATTGGCCATAAAATCCTTTAGCCAGCCCTGAATCGATCGCCCTTTGGTCTGTTGAATACATGTAAAATCCAGCCCAGCTTTATTCTTCTGAGATCACTACATTTCAGGGCATAGTGTGCCCATCAGAATTGTGGCCCCAAGTGAAAATCTTCAAACATATCATTAGCATTTGCTGGTGAATTAGAAATGAAATTAAATGGTGGGTTTGAAGAGAGGAATTTATAAGCTTGAAGTCTTAAGTAGCCTCCATGAATGTTTCAAGTTCAGAGATGAGGGGAGTGGATAAGTGGATTCATGAGACGCTACAGCAACCTAGATGTGGAAATGAAAGCTGGGAGTGAGGAGAGATTAACTCTACGCATCAACTTGAGAGAGAGGATAACTGTCTTCATATGATTACGTTGTAGATGAAAGCAGAGCAGGAGGGAGGCTGTTGTAACTTAGATAAAAGCACCGCGTAGAGAGAGAGAGGATGACAGGAGAATTGATGAGACTCTCAGAAGGCCAGTAGGGCCGCGAAGCAGAAGAAACAGAGGGGGACCTCCCGCTGAGATGACGGCTGCAGAAGAAAACGCAGAAATGCAGCATCACAAACGCCTCAGTTTCCTGAGATGACACTGCAAAGGGAAGGCGTTCACGACTACAGCTGCACGATCTCTTCAGGGAAATGCCTTGGAGTAGTCATTTTCCACACTGATGAGGGTAGCCCTGACTTCAAGGACATGCAGTCACTACATCTGGCTTCAAGTCTTCATTGTAGATTTTAAGTAGGCAGAGCAGTTCAAAAGATTAGACATCCAGCTACAAAATAGTTCACCGTGTGGGGATCATTTACTGCTCAGAGCGTATAAATAGTCTTAATTGCAGTTTGCGAGCGTTGCATTTTTCCTCTTACAAATTCTTGCCTGCTCCCTCTGAGATAAACTATCATACTAACAAGCACTGGTCTAATTTTGGCAGGGTGTCAAGGTACACTAATCTTATTCCTCCATCTTCAGTCACTGTCCTCCTTCCCCATTCACTCTTTCCACTCCCTCCCCACCCCACCCCCCCCTCCCCTCCCCTCCACTCATAGGGTACGTAGTGTAGTGCAGGGCAGCTGCAGTGTAGCCACGCTTTCATTGCTGTCTCTCTCGTGCATGTCAATTCACCCTGCCCGAGAGCCAAGCACAATCTCCCTCTGTGCTGCCTCATAAATCATGGCTTTCTCAGCATAACACTTCTAATGCTGTCATGGGGTGCAGTGGTATGGTGACATTGTGCGTTTTTCCTTCTCTCATCTCCCGGTCTCCTTTCTTCGTCCCTTCTCCTCTCACTTTTGTCTGCCCATCTTCCTTTTTCTGTCGTCCTCTTTTGTTTTTCCCTCACTTACACTTCAGTGCTGTCCTCATCTTTTGCAAATAGAATTGAAGCTATATACCAGGATGTCCTAGCTTCTTCATTTAAATCAGTCTGTGTGTGTGTCTGTGAACACTGCTGTGTTGTCTCCCTGGACCAGTGACTATTTCTGTATTGTGGAAGCAGCTAAGGACAATTCTCAGTGGGAGAAAACACCAAGTAGAAGCCCAGCCTTGAGTAAAATACCTTTCTTTCCTACTCCTATACTTACGTTTTGGAAGAGGGTGTTGCGTTATATTTTAGAAACTAGCCTGTTACTTGTAAGGAAGTGAACAGTCTATATTTGATGTATATTTGATTTCATGTTTCCTTTAAGAGGTGAGGCTAAGCGTTACCTCCTCAAGTGTCGGAACTAAGAGTCACTGAGTTTGTCTCGTGGAAAAACAAGTAAAAACAAATCTAATGCTACTGTCATGCTTGTCGCATGTTTTTTGTCTGGGAAGTTGTATGTGTATGAAACGCCCCCCATCCCCTCCCACCACTTTTTGTGGTCAGGGTGTCATCAACCCTGACAGCTCGATGGCAGCGATGTCGAGACTAATCCCTGTAGTAGGAAATGAAGAAACAAGCTAACAAACAAATGAGGGTAGAGGTAATCGGTGAGCATGCACGAAGTCTGTGCTACTGTACATTTAGCTTCCCTTGTCTTCATTAACACCCATCATTGACACTGGGGTAAAATGTTGGTTTATTTCTTGGCAGGTGAACTTTTTTTTCTGATTTGGAGGCCTTGGGATCTCACTGTGACCTCTGCTTCATTTTTATATGTTTTTAAAAGCAAATGTGAAACAAATCAAAAATACATTAAAAAAAATCTGATGCTGTCTGCAGAAAATTGATATTTGCATAATTTTTGCATTGCCAAAGATGGCAACAAAAAAATCTTAACCAGGTTACTCTTTATGGTTGACTGAAGAAACTGCAGATTTTAAATGTTTGATTCAAATATGCATTAAACATGCAAAGTTTACAAATTTTTACTATTTCACTACATTTTTGACCAAAATACATAAAAAAAAAAAAAAGTACTTAATCTACAAGAGAATTTGTTTTCTTTTTTGTCAATATGTGAACTAACCAATGCAGCCAGGACTCATTGTGTTGTCACCTTAACCAGTATTAGAAAGCTTATTGGCAACTGAAAACTGCATGTCTCTAAATTTGGTGATTTTTGAAATTTTCAAATTATCTAAAGGATTAAGTGTTCTTTATGGGTTGAGGAGAAAATTCCCCTTCTTTGGCAAAAAAAATCAAACTAATTGTTACAAAGCAACAAACAGAAAACGGCTGTTTTTCTGACCTCATGGAAAGTTTTGGTGGTAAATGGTTTTCACAGGATGGTGATGATATGCTTCTGCACACTGTGACACTGACGTATGTAAGCTAACCATTATTTGTTGTATGTAATTAATAACTAAGGCTTGCACCCCATCAGTGATTCATAAAGGACATCCTGTATCACCTATAAAAAGTCAACACATGCAATTACAATAAATTATCAGTTTTGCCCTGCAATACCAAACTAATATTATTTTGTTTTAGGATTCTGTTTCACTCGAGAAGCTGTCATACAGGCTAACAACACAGTGCAATGATAAAGATGTGAAATGTCACACTCATCTTTCAACTCCTCATTTCCACAGGCGGAACCTCACCAAGCTGTCGTTGATCTTCAGTCACATGCTGGCTGAGCTGAAGGCCATCTTCCCCAATGGTCTGTTTCAGGGTGACAACTTCCGCATCACCAAGGCGGACGCTGCAGAGTTCTGGAGGCGCTCCTTCGGGGACAAGTGAGTCAAATTATATATTGTATTTTAACACACTGAATTATTTTACTCCACTGGTTCCAAAGTGGCACCCTTTAAAACCCTGTGGGGTACAGGACTTCACCAATAAAATGAATTAAATTCCACTCATTTAATTCATTAGCAGTTACTGCAGTGAGAGAATATACAAGAGACAACTGAGAACAATTGTCTCCTTGCTCTTGCTTCACTCACAGTAGTCTCAGACAATAAAGTAAACAGACAATCTTCTCTGGGACAAATGATAGGTAATTGAATGAAAAGATCTGTTGAATCAGTCCCCAAGTGTAGTCATCCCAAAATAAACCAGCCATGTGGAAATACAAGAACATTTTCATAGCTGGGTTTTCCCGGTACTGTGTGATAATTCATTAATTTCCCCATTTATAAAATAACCTTTTTTACACATCTTACATCCCCAGCAGGAAGTACCCAATGATATTGGGAAAGCTCAGTTCTGTATTTTGTACATTTTTGCCCAAGTTCTTTGAAATGTGATCTGTTTGCATATCTGAGATGTGTTGTTTGAAAGGTCACATCAGGTTAGCAGTCATGACCAATGACCCTCAAAGCTCTATTTGGAAGGACTACAATAGTCTCTTCACGAAATGGCATTTCCTTTCTGAATCATTAGAATTTTGCTTCTTTACTGGAAATGCGGTTCATATGTGTTTTAGAAGTATTAGTGACTTAACTGCTCATGATGCACTCAAAATACTGTTACTGCATCTTTACTGCATTTAGAGTATGCCGCAAGCATACAGGTAGTCTACATTGAATACTTATCATTTATCATGTTGTGGAGTTTGATTCCTATTTTATTTTTTTCATGAGGATGTCATCGTCTGTTTTTGTTGTTGATTACAGGACCATCGTGCCTTGGAAGGTGTTCCGTCAGTCTCTCCATGAGTTTCATCCCATCAGCTCCGGACTGGAGGCCATGGCTCTCAAGTCCACCATAGACCTCACCTGCAACGACTACATCTCTGTCTTTGAGTTTGACATATTCACCAGGCTATTCCAGGTAGTGAACACACACACACACACACACACTCTCTGCACCTTTCTTCTTCTGTTATCACTTTTACGTGAGTTAATGAGAGGAGAAATGTGCAAAGGAAGGCGGCGATAGAGAAAGCCGATTGAGAGCAGTTCATAGTAGTCTCGGTGTAGCAAACAAATTTCATTTGAGCAGCACATAATGAACTTAAACTAATCTGCCATATCTTTTTTTGGCTAACTGTATCAACTTGTTAGCAAGACGCCTGCTGACTTTTTCATGCTGTCAGAAGGAACTGAAGTTGAAACTCTTTCCTCTCGACAGATAGAAATGTGTGGCAATGATTTTATCCTCCTAATTGGGTGTCTTTCGTCATATGGCCCAGACTTCTTCTTTTTTTTCTAGCTACATAGCCATACTGAGCTCCTTCTTAAGGGCGCAAACCATTACATGCGCTCCCCCAAGGCTGTACTTTCTTACTACTAGATGAGTAATAAACAGCAGGGATGAGAATTTGTGGAATAATTCCTTAGAAAGGAATCTTTCTGAACTGAGTATGCGTTCTTTCGTCAGTTTATGAGTTGGTTTACTTTGCCAAACCCTGACTCAACTTTGTAATTGATAGACCACACTATGAGCTCCCTGCTCATGTGCTGGGAGTTGTGGTGAGCTTAAGAGCTAAACGTAGCCAACCATCTATATTTTGCGATAATATAGACAAGACAGCAGACAGGCTATTCGTTTTTTTTTGGAGTATTTTGGTGTATATTTATGTGGCGCAGGTGCTACACAGCAATTCTGTAGCTCCCTCTCATTCTATCAGCATAGAATGAAGCTGCATGAGAAAGAAGGACGGATAAAAAGACAGAGAAAGAGTAGAGAAAGGGGAGGGCAGAAGGCGGGTTTATCAGGCATCATCTTCAGAGCTTATCTGTGCTCAGTAGTGTAAGCATTTTCTATCAGTTCTGCTATTAACACAGTACCAAATGAAAACCTCTGCCCTTTTATACAATCTCAGATATAAACTCTTTGATATTTTTAACTTGCATCATGTAAAATCTCTTGTTTTATATCTTGTATGCAATAGTGTGAGTATTGTTTATTCCCTCAGTGACATTATTCCTGGCTATTTGTGTGCAGTGCAGTGACAGACTTAATGAAGTCTAAACAGAATGCAGACATTTCCTATGACACTCCCTCACTCAGAAAAAGCCTCCCCTAAATGTCTTCAAACTTTGAAGAGGAAGTGAGCCTGTGGCCATTTTGAGCTCTGTCCTTGATATGCAGTAGACATGTGGTGATATGCTGTTTTTTTTTTTTTGTTTTTTTTTTTAAATGTATTACTATCAAGAGTCCTTCACATGTCTCATTTCATGCAGTATGTTTAGGCTGAATGATGGTGATTATAAACCAGTGTTTAGTGGAAGGTTTACTTGCTTGGTTCAGTTAAGTGTAAACAGAGATGATCAAGTGTAAATTGATCTCTAAATGTCAATATGTGGCAATAAATGTACAGTTACCATAAGTTAGTAAACTGCAGTCAAAACACAACTACTAACCCAGCCAGTTTATGATCCTCATTCACTACATGAGAGATAAGATAAGACCTATCGGTTTCAGTTTCAACAGATTCGGCTCACCACTTGCTTTGTGCGAAAAGTATAAATAACCAACATCAGATTTTAATAATATGGTGAAAGTGCTGGTGGACTTTCCTTTTTGTAATTTAACCTGATAAAATAGGCGTTTTTGTACATACAAATCGTTGTACATCTCCAACTGTGGCCGTGAGTTTTGCAGCTCATTTTAAGTGTTGTATGTGTTAATTCTACTTCCTTTCACACGCCAGGCAGACGTGCTGAGAGCAATTGCGGAACCACCTACTCACTACCACACTCAGTGAACTATAGAGTAGTATAAGTTCACTAAAGCCTTCACATTTTTACCTTTTTTTTATTGTTTGGGTGGTTTGACTTGATTGTGGGTCAAGTAGTCTTTTAAAAAAAAGCAACATAAACACCTGTGAAGTTAACTTTTGCCTGCCTTTTATATGGGAAGCAGTTTGCTTGTGTCCATTTAACCTTCCTCACTCTGTGGCTCCAGATGGTACCAAATGAGTTGCATGCTGTTTTACGTGTTGCAAATTCTGCTTAAAATACCTTTTTTACATTGCTTGACCCAGAATGAAATGGACACTGCAAATCACACTGATGTTCAGTAAACAGTTGTTTTAGCGTCATCCACAATGCAGTATATTTCTCCATTACTCTGCTCATGTTGTTAGGGCAGTGTCCATTCACTCACACGTCATATGAGTCACTTTCTCTTTCTCGTGTGTGTGTGTGCGTGTGTGTAGCCTTGGTCGTCCCTGCTGCGGAACTGGAACAGCTTGGCAGTTACTCACCCGGGGTACATGGCCTTCCTCACCTACGATGAGGTCAAAGCACGGCTACAGAAGTTCATTCACAAGCCTGGCAGGTGAGACATAAAGAAACAGGAACACTCACACATTATAAGGCAATCTAAATCAACTTCTGTCATTCTTCTGTCACTTGGCAACACTTGTATTCTCAGGACCTATTTCTGTTCCTGCTCAGGTGATGATGTGTGTCTGTGTGTGCGTGAGATGTGCATAGTCAAATAAAACCATTGTTGTTACCTCAGTGACTGGTGCTTTTACTCTGCACACAAACACACACACAAAAAAAATGCAAATCATCAAGGTTTGGCTTTGCATCACTACCATGACAGTCAGAGCACACGTTCAAAATTGGTTCAAGTTTTACGTACCAGTTATGCTATGGTGTGTGTGTGTGTGTGTGTGTGGGGGAGGCTTGTGTGTGAAGGACCCAGGGCAGCTTGGCACTGGTACCTAGCATCAATGGCCTGATTGTACACTGAAAGCTGATGTCACTTCTTCAGCCTGGCCTGCGTAGGGCGACGTTACCATCCTAGCAGTTGTTGGTCAATGTGAGCGCAGCATTTCAACGCTATAAATTACAGCTTACTGTCATATTACTGCTGGTATTATTAGTACAGCAGACTTCCACTTCTAAACTAAACACACAGGTCATCACCATCAAGATTTCTTTTTTCCACTTCAGCAGTATCGCAAAACTCAGTCATGTCCTGTCAGTGACTAGTGAGGGAATCCTAACACATGCTTGTATCTTGTAGGATGAATTAATGTAATGCTCTTTTTTTTTCTGGCCTACCTACATCAGACACCAGTTTTCCCCAGCTTCCCACTCCCTGGAGGCTGATTATTAACTAGTCATTTCCTAATACGAATGTATCAACTCCCCAACTTGTACATAGAAACAAGCGGGCCTTAAAAGGCGAAGCGCTGGGTACTGGCCGCATGTCTTTCTTGATCCGGCTCTCATTCTGTCTGCCTCGTGTCCACGAGCCGCTTTAAACTCTTCCAGGCCAGTTAACCTGACTCCAGTCAGGTGCTCAGTCCAGTCTTGCCCTCCAACTGGTGATGAACCCACACTCACCCAGGCTGCAGCACACTTTGTCCGTTACACACCACGCCTTGCATTTGCTCGACGTTGGTTATTTATCCTACAACTATTATTTATATTAGCGATGATGAGTTGTGATGTACAGCTTGTCTTTTTTGCTATATTCCCCTTCAGACCATATGTTTTTTGTATTTTTGTGTTGTTTTTGAATCTTATGTGTATATTAAATATGCATTATGTTTTGTATCGCATTTTAAGTAAACAGTTTTGTATCATTTATGTGTTTATCTTTGCCTTTTTAATGTGAAGATGAACATTACATAAAATTTGACTTGACAGTGACTGGTTTTGAAAAGCGGTGCTACACTGTGTTATTCATATATATTATATTATATATATTATATTAAGTTCATATATTCTGTTGTCAAAAAGATATTTTCATGCATAATTCTGCTTACATAGTGGCATTTGGACTTATTTGAATAAATGACAAGATGCTTGTGAAATACATAAAGAATGCATTTCTTATTGTGCACAATTTACAGGCACCATTTGCACCCCTCACCTATTTTAATAATAACACAGTGTGACCCTTTGACACAAATTCAGCATGTCTTCATGTATCTCTCCTCAGTTACATCTTCCGACTGAGTTGCACACGGCTGGGCCAGTGGGCCATCGGCTACGTGACAGCAGATGGAAACATACTCCAGACCATTCCCCACAATAAACCCCTCTTCCAAGCCCTCATAGATGGCTTCAGGGAAGGATTGTAAGTCCAGTAGTATTTAGTTTGGCACACTTTTATCTGTCATTTTCATGTCATTGGGAGGTTTATTCTGGCCCTCTGATCTGCCGTTCTATGTCTCTGTGGCTGGTTCTTGGTCTTCATTTGATGCAGTTTTAATAGATGATATGTAAGTCAAGCTTCCTGTCATTTGCAGGGCTTCTCTTTTGCCTGTTATTTCTCCTTTTCTTTTCTTTTCTTTCCAAGTCCCGCAGAGCATGCATCTCTATGTAAACTATGCCGTTCTGTTTTGCATCCCATGATTGAATCTGCCTTTCAGCTCTAAACCAGCCCAGCCATATCATATTGCTTGCTCCCATCATTCCACTGTTATCATAACCAGAATAGAACTGTTGGTTTCTAATGCAGCTCAGTCGGTGGTTTAGCTAGCTGGCGTTAAACTCATCACTTCATGCCAATTTTGATTCCTTTGTTTTAATGAAAGCTATGGCTGGCTCATCCCAACCTGTAATTAAATGCAGATTTAAACCGGGGAAAGCCTACACAGTATATCGCCTGCATCTACAAAGCATTTATCACATGGTAATTATAGCATCTGACCCATTTGTAAAATAGTCACGCGCTGTACACGCTTTAGCTCTGTGATGATATTAAAACACGCTGCCAGATTGAATGAATGGGTTCAACAGATGTTTTCATTACCGCTGCCTGTTAGGTATACATGCAGTATAATCATACCAACTAATAATGATGATGATAACTTTTAAATGAAAATGCCTCCAAGGCTACTCTAAGAGGAGGGGAGTATTAAAGAGTATCTAAATTTATGCACCTCTGCATCAACAGCTATTTATTCCCCGACGGCCGGACGCAGAACCCTGACCTGACAGGACTGTGTGAGCCTTCACCTCAAGACCACATCAAAGTCACACAGGTCAGAGCAGAGCGCTTCTCAGACTGCATCCTCAGTCTTTAATATCTTGTACGTTCTTGCTACCCCTTGATATTTTATTCTAAAGGTCAAATGAATTTTTTCGGTGGACAAGCAGCCCAGTAGATTTCTGTTGGGGGGGAAAAAAAGTGATGCTGCAGTGCATGACCAAAAGGAAGCAGAAGTAGAAGATGTGATTTATAAAAAAATAAATAAATAAATAAATAAAAAAAAACACAGGAATTGAGTTTGTCAAGGTTAAGTAGCTGAGTAACCAAAATATTTAAACAAACACTTGATGTTTTCTGTCTGTATCTGTTTCATAAGCAAGATTCTAATAAACTGGATGAAATTATTTTTGAATTGTTTAATAAATATCCACAGCACAGTGCAGAAAAACATGCACTAGTAGTACTTTGTAATGGGTGTATACATGGATACTTTTAACAGGATATTTTGGTTTTAATAGACATGGCTTCAAGCTAAGTGTAACAGTTAGTTAACAATAAATGGTTGTTTTACAATTTGATGGTTTTACAGTAAAGTTCTTTCTCAACTTTAAAGCATCATGGGAAACCCCCTCTGTCCTGCAGTATTGCCTTCTGTGATCACAACAAAGGACATGTTAAATGACAAAGACAGTTCACAGGAAATTGTGACACCCTCATGTATTTTAACCAATCCTTTTGTCATGCTTTTTTTTTAACTTTTGTGAAGGTGTTTATGAACAGACTTATTTTGTTTTAGCACAAGATTGAAATGAAAAATACACCCCCACATTTTAACGTGAACCTTGGTTTCAGAGCCTCTTTCAAAATGATCTCAGGTGGTGTAAGTGTACCGTATGATGTTACTGTGTTCAGGCACTGAAAACTCATTGTCGTCTCATTTCCTCCCCTCAGGAACAATACGAGCTGTACTGTGAGATGGGCTCCACTTTCCAGCTGTGTAAGATCTGTGCTGAGAATGACAAGGATGTGAAGATTGAGCCCTGTGGTCATCTCATGTGTACCTCCTGTCTCACTGCCTGGCAGGTATGAGAGTGGGTGGATGGACCGGGTTTGTGTGGGTTGGTTTGCTTGAAGTTAAGTGTCAAAACTCATACCTGTTGAGAGGAAAATAACTGTTGAACCGCTCTTCTCTACAGACGTAACATGACATATAAAAGCACATAAGCTCCTCTCATCTCTGCGCTCTATTACATCTGCAGGAGTCAGAGGGTCAGGGAACGGGATGTCCGTTCTGTCGCTGTGAGATTAAGGGTACAGAGCCCATCGTCGTGGATCCCTTTGACCCCAAGGACAACAGCGGGGGCTCTTGCAGGGGCATGTTCGGGGCTGAGGGTGCTCCATCGCCCAGCTATGATGATGATGATGACGACAGACTTGAAGACCCCCACCTCATGATGAGCAAACTCGCCTGTACAAAGGTAAGATTGTGGAAAGACCTTGACTTAATTGAGACAAAAGTAACTTTAGTTTGCTGAAAGTTTCTAGTCTTGACACTGGGCAGGCTGTTCTGGTATTTTCCATTGATAAAATGCTGAGGCTGGTTTGACGCCCTGGGTGCATCTCATGGGTTCCCACTGTCCTCATCTCTTTTCTGTGTTTCTGAGAGACTCATCTCTCTACAGATGAAACACTCCCTGCCTGCCCTTTTCACTTTTAGTGAGCTTCAAGCTCACTGCTCATATCTAAAGTCTTTCATCTCCATCTTTCATGGTGCCAAGGTAGCAGCTTTTTTGTGCCTCTCGGTATTTGATATGTGGGGCATTCTCCTATCCTCCATCTTTTATGCACCTCTGAGAGACTCTGTGTGCATTAGGCTGCTTATAGAGTAGGTGAATACCTGAGATCACACACACTTTGATGTGGTCCCTGGAATTTCTTAGGCTTTGAGTGCTGACCTGGCTTCTTTCTCATCTTTCACTATTTCTTTAAATGTACTTTGCTGTACTTCATAAATATTTTGTGTTTTTGTGTTGGCTTCATGTGTTTCATGTTGAAACAAAATGAGTCTTGAATGTCTTTTTGCAACTGCAGAAAATACAGCTCTGCTGTGAGCTGTGCTGTAGAATTTAAAGGCACAGCTATTGGTTCATACTGAAACGTCATACATTGTAATGTAATGTGTTTTTAACCGTGCAGTGTGGCAGTTTTACCACAAAGATATTGTCAACATGTGGAAATACTGGGACCTTAAACTTTTTCAGGTCAAGGACAATTTTCTCCACAGAGAAAGTTCCTCTAATCAGCTCATTAAATTGTAACAACACCAAAAATTGTATTTCAGTCTACTTTAACCGCATTTGTTCTATTTATACATTGATTTATTTAGAAAAAAACAAGTGTTTACTGTAACAGTAACAACACATACTATGAGAAATATTATTTCATGATATGGATTGTTTTGCCATGTCATCCAGCTCTAGGTACTTAACCATTCAAGGTGAAATAAGATGAGAACTGTACTGCTGTGTATTCCTTGTAATTCAACTACTACTGAATTAAATTGACAGCAGCAATTATGAATCAAGTGTGTCATGTGTCTGTGTGATCCAGGTGGAGCGGCCCCCATCACCCATGTCCATGGCTCCTCAGTCCTCTCTTCCCCCCGTGCCGCCCAGACTAGACCTGATACCACACAGATCTTCCAACTCCCCTGGTGCCTCCAGCCCTGGAGTCTCCACTAAGGTAACTGAACATACACCAGACAAGAGGGGATTATTTAAATACTGCTTGATCTCAGGCCAGCATTTACATGTGCTAAAAAATTCAGTTACTGATTATACTCCATAAAGATAAAAAGTTAATGAAGGAGTTTTTCAGTGGTTCATAGTCACAAAACCGTTTATATCCGGACGGATGTGTTATCGCCTGCAGGCTAAAAGGGCTGTCACAAGAAAATGAAGGGACTTTTTGAATGTTTATCATTTATGATTTTTTTGCCTTGACGGAATTTAAACATCTCAAGCTCTGTTACTTGTGGTGTTTGTTTTAACATTAAAGTTAATCTAGTGTTGTCCACTCAAACATACTCAAATATGTTAATAAGATGAGAAATAGTTTCTGTTCAGATTAAAAAAACAAGAATATAGCGTGTTAATTAGTGAGCTTTAGAGGTGCTGTGTATTTCCACTCACATTCATATTACCACAGTCCTCCTTAAATGTCAATAAGTGGAAACTGTCGATAAGAAGCTGGAATTGTCTGCAGCTAACAAACAACATTCTTCTTGGGTGTTATTCTCTAACTTATGTACATTGTTTATGATGACAGATGCATACACATTGCTGAATTGATTATTTCCAGCACAGAAGAAAAGAGCTCATTGTTTTCTTTGATTTAACATCAATATTGTATGAAGTCTAAATGAGCTCCCTCCATCTCTGTTTCTCCCCTCTAGGCAGCATCTCACCACAAAGACAAGCCTCTCCCCCTCCCCCCAGCACTGAGGGATCTCCCCCCTCCTCCTCCTCCAGACCGTCCCCACACGGCAGGGGCAGGCCCTGATGGACGGCTGCAAAGGCGGCCTTTACCCTGCACTCCCGGGGAGCCCCCTCGAGATAAACTGCCTCCAGCACCCCCAAACCGGCCGGTGGCTGACTGGAACTCTCGGCCTGTCCCCAAGGCCCCCACCTCCTCTTCCTCATCCTCCTCTTCATCCTCCTCATCCACTCAAGTGTCCAGTCTGGGTGGGGACATTCGGGCAGGTGTCAGGGAACTCTCCAACCGACACTCCCTCCCCTTGGCGCTGCCCTCTGCTCTGGACACACGCTCAGACTCACACAAGAACAACAGCTCCCTCAGTCTGGACCATCACCTGGTCAGAAGAACCACAAAGCACCAGATTCTGACTGCAAAAATATTCCTCACCTTTTGAGTTTCTAAGATTTCGGCTTCTGCTTCCTTTTCAGAGTTTTGCCGCGGTAGCCAGTCAAGATTATGACAACCCCAAAGTCAAGCCCTCAGCTTCAGCCAACGCCATCTATTCACTGGCAATCAGGTACTTTGTACTGGCACTTGAAGATTGACATCATTTTTGCTTACTTGCTGACCACAATGTGGTTAAAACAAAACACACATAAAGACCATCCTATACATTTTAGTAAGCTTGTTTCGTCTCAAAACATACTTTAACATCCATTTTTACCGTACGACTATAAATATTCTTGGGCTGTTTGTTCTCAGATCATCTTCAGCTTTGAGGTCAGTGACAGGAGAGGAGGCACGTGACGGTGAGGAGGAGTCGGAGTACATGATCCCTTCCTCTCGCCCCGCCCTGCCCCCCATCACGGCACCACCTGTAGGAGAGTCCCCACCGGTCGTGCGGCCAACACAGCCTCTATCAGCACTCCAGACACAGGTCCAAGCCTCCACACTCAACTCAAGGTATTCACAACACTCAATGAATCCACATCCTGCAGCACATGGAGATGAAAAGACTCTTCTCTTCTGTTTGTGTTACTGCCACTTTATTATTCTTGTTTACTGTTGTAGGCTGGCACTGGCTGAACTAGAGGATGGACCTCAAATGTATGAAGCCATGTACAACATCCAGGCCAGGTCACATCAAGCCAGAGATTCAGGTATTTTGATTCACATACATTGTACATACTAAGATCAGGTGGGCGTGGACAGTTTCAAACCTCTACACTACTGCACTTTGAAGCAGAGCTTACTGTTTACCTCCCTAAAAAGAGTTTTCGTTAGAATTAGCCGCTGGGGGAATAACCGTCACTCTAACCAGTCAGTCTGAATCTTCTGACTATTAGTTTTACTCCAAAATAAGATCGGCACCCACCTTCTGGAAAAACACCTACTCAGTGTTGGCATGAATTTAAATGATATTTTTGGTTACAGTTGTGAGTCATCTGAAGCTGTTTTAGGATATAATTATCTGTTTATATGAATGAAAACAGACACATGCTGAATGTCTTCCCTCAGAAACTGCTGTATACCAAAGTGCTAATGTATTGTCTTCTATCCTTTTCAGACTATTCAGAGTTACCCCCTTTGGCAATGACCAACGGTCCCAGAGACCACCCAGCAGAGGACAGGGAAGAAGAGGAAAATGGCTACGACTTCCCGAAACCCCGACTGCCAATGCCCCCCGCACGACGGACCCTTTCAGAACTGGGAGGCTCTTCTTCCTCGTCTTCATCCTCATCAAGCTCATCCTCCACAGCTGCTTTCAGCCGCTTTTCTTTAGATTCGGACGCTGGAGCTGCAGCACGTAAGTTTACTTCAGTTAGAGCCAGGACTTGTTTTCAATACATGATATAACTTTTTTGATAGTATCACCAGAAGTAAACTGCAATTATTGAGTATAGATTTGGCATTTGGTCATTCACTAAATAACTGCATGATGGTTTTGATAAATGCACAGCTTGTCATTTTGTTGAACATCTTATTTTTTAACATCAGAGGTTGCATATGTTGTACAGTATCTGGTTGGCAAGGGTGGACAGGAGGGTCTGTTTCTTGAAATTACTTGGATGTTAGAATGTATACAGTGCAGCATTAGTGGCCTTAGCAAACCTCTGACATTCAGTAAAATAATGTAGTAAAGCAGTTGCAGGAGTAAAGACTGCATTTAACATTGGGTTATATTGTTAGAGGATTTTGGTGGAGAGCCTGACAAGCTTGATGGCGTAATGACGACAGGTGGTTTCCTGGTCGAGGGTGCTAATACCTGAAGCTTTTTGCTGGCAAAAGTTCTAAAAGTGCTCCGCAGTTTCTTTATAAGACAAACTTTTAATTTCTCAGCGTGTGCTTCGTCTCTAGTGAGCTGACATTTACCAAATATGATTGCAGGAGTGTTTGATTAAAGACCAAAATCTTTGTATGTGAGGACCAATTAAGTGAGACTCAGAGAAGCTGACAAGCTCTCCAATCATATCATCACTGGGCTCTTTTTTGAGTGCTTCTTTAAAGGTCGCTGCAGTGGAAAGGTCAAACTGTTCACCATATGTACAGTAGGATAAAATCATGACACCTCAGACAAATGCTCAGTGTGCCGTCTGCTTCAGGTGCATAATTACAGAGATCAAGACTCATTTCTAATTAGATTTAAGTGGAAAGTAAATGTCATTAGAATTGACCAATACCTGTTTCTCAGATTTATTTTTTAAGGATATTTTGAATGAATTTATATTGTTTTGAGATTTAACCAAAATTTCAATGTAAAAAGACCTTTTGGCTCAAAAGACATGTACACTCACTCTCTGCCTCATTTCTTCAGCCTTCTCAGAGCCGGTAGAAGCACCAGAGAGACCCCCAAAGCCCCTGCCCAGACGAATCAACTCGGAGCGTCGGCCCAGCCCTGTCCCGCCCGTCCCTGCCCTTCCCAGCGGTGGAGCAACGGGAGGAGAAGCCAACCCTCAAATTAGTAGCGAGATCGAGCACCTCATGAGTCAGGGATACTCTTACCAGGACATCCAGAAAGCACTGATGATTGCACAGAACAATATCGAAATGGCTAAAAATATCCTGCGCGAGTTTGTGTCTATTCCCTCCACCGCGCATATCCTTACATAGCACACTTCCTATGCCCTCTCTCATGTTTGCTCTTTCGCCCTCGCTTGGCCCAGCCTGGTTGGGTTCAGGTTGGCACAGCCCAGCCCAAAGCCCATCGCCTGCAGCACTACCTCCGGTGCTGGCTGACGCCCTACGCCCCTGTGGATTTTTTTTAACTGGCTGTTACTCCAGCGAGCTCAAAGCATCTCTGGGACTCTGCGCCCTGCACTCCATGCGCTTTCAACAGTGTCTGGCCTTCTCTTAAACTGCTCCAACAGGCCTCTTCCTTTTTCAAGAACATCTCCACGGGACTGACTGAACACGTGTGGAACAATGACGGGACGCCACATGGTGTAAGACTTTTCATAGGAATCCTGGGAAGACAGATTCTTATCTTTCATTTTGAAGCCTCTTGCTGAAAATGTAACCAACACCTCACAAATAAAACTAAAAATGTATGTCTATATGAAAATTTAATATATGAGTAAATGTATATTAAATGTGTGTAATATATACAGTACGTGCATATACAGTATGTGAAAATGATTTCAGCTTTGAGGGTCGCTGTTGGTACAAGCGATATGGGTAGACAGGGACCAGATTCTGTCGGACTGAGGCATGTGAGTGTGGAGAAGTATCTATGAGGAAGAGTCGGGGGGGGGGGTCTTCCTCACCAGGATCTTTCAGTCAGCAGCAGCTTAGAAGACATGCAGCGGAGCTTTTTCATTATGAATTCAGTCTGTTATGGCCTTTGATTAACAACATTTCTTTGGTACTTTTTTTTTTTTTTTTTTTAAGAAAAACATGCTTGTTTTGTCGTGTTGTATTTTTCAAAGTAGCATGACGATGGTTTCAGGTCTGGACTGTTATCTGGCAGAGTGTGTGTCTGTGCGTGTGCGCGTCTGCGTGTGTGTGTGTGTGTGTGTGAGTGTGTGACCTGCTCTTAAATGAACCCCTGTTCCCGTACAACATGAATGTGGAATTACAGTCAGTATACTCAGACTACTGCTCTAACTCATATGGCGGGGCCTAGTGTAGCTGTAGAGCCTGGCAGTGAGATAATTAGAGGACGTACTAATGTTGACGACCCTGCAGTACCAGACAGGCTAGTGTTCTGTGATCCGTGGCGGCTGAAACGTTTTCGTTTTGTCTTCGTCATTGGCTGGCTGGTTCGGGTTTCTGTTTCCAGCCCAGTCCGGTGTTATGAAACAAAAAAAAAAAAATATTGTCATTGATTTACTTTGGTAATATATTATTGTAATATGATCATAAATATGGTTATTATAATTAATTCAGAAGTGCTTCACTGCTGCTACTATTGTTAGTGCTAAACAATTAAGCCTTAAATGTACATTTGTGAATATTGTGTTTAACCGTGTTCTTTAAAGTGACAGTATCACCTGTGTTTCTCCAGTCCGTAATGTAGCATACTTGAAAGTACAAGCGGCTTGTGAGCCTGCAGCCCTCTCAAGCTGTCGACTCTCCAGTGTTTTAAACCTTTTCTTTTTTTTTCTTTTTATTCTCTGCAGGTCGACTCTGTAATAAAGCAAACAAAATGCATTTTGTCATGGATTCAGGCTTCACTTTGACATCCACTTCCTTTCTCCTCTGGCGATCGACCCACTGAAAGGGAGCGATTGCTGAGGCTTTTAAAAAAAGTAGGCTCATGGGTTTGCTGGCCCACCCCCAAGTCTACATTAAAATCAGTATTTGGGCCAACTGTAAGAACTAACTCAGGAATAATGTTTATCTTAACGAGTGGCGTTCACCCTGGCTGTCCACAACCGGAGAAGACTCTTTTATTGGCATAGACAGCAGTTCACCTGCCGTCTGCTCATCCAGGTGACATGTAGCCTAAAGTATCCGCTTAATGAAGTCACACCAGTAGCCTATTACTTTTTTTTTTTTTTTTTTTGTCACATTATAACTTGCACATTTTACATATTTCCTTTGTTCGCAGGACTAGAGACAGCAGCTTCATTTCCAGGTACTATGAATGAACAGATATATAAATGCAAGGAGCTTTTAGGTACATTGACTTGAACCTCTCCCAGCATATGAAGAATGTTTTTGTTTGATTTTTTTTTTTTTTTTGGGAGGGTGTGAATCATGTCAATAGCTAATTAGCTTTAGCTTAAACTGGGTAATGCTGTCTGTTGACTGGACGCTATCTCCGCGCTGTCTGGCCATCCTCTAGTTCCTTTTTTTTTTTTTCTGTTCCTAGTTGCCTTGAGAAACGTCTTGAATGATGGGTAATGGACAGGGGAGGTCCCCAATCCTCATTACTGTACCAATGTTTTGTTAATGTTTCGAGGACAGCATGTCATTGTTGTGTATTATTTACTTTTGTTTTTCACACAGTATACCAATTTGTGCTTTGATACTGTCACTCTAAAGGAAAGCAAATTGTATAGTTAGTGATATAAAAGAAAAAAAAGGCTGTTTTTATTTCATTTTGCATTCCTGTACATGTATTTTGTTCCAAAGGTTTTGTTTACTTATGTGAATAATTCTGTGAGCAGTGCCATATGTTTAGAGATCTTCACCATGTTTAGAATAAGGCCTTTTTGTTTTTGAAGAGAGTGTGTAGGTATCAATCTGTACCTGTTGATCTCTGAAGGCAAGATTGTGCAGTATTGCTTCTATTAGTCTGTCCTCTCTGCCTTGTCAACCGTGTCGGTTTCATCTGTAAGTACAAGCACTGATCTGTGAAAGGCCTCAGCTTCCTTTCGTTTATCTTTCTCTACCTGAAAGATGAACCAGATACCAGATCAGTGTTCAGCCTCAGAGGTGCGTGAAGCACCAGCCCCGTTACCCTGCCCACCACCCTCCCCCTCTCTGCTTGGGGGTACTTCAACTTTCTGCCAGAAGAGGGAGCCGTTGTTCCATGTAGCTGTGTCGCTTCTCATCAGTAAAAGGCATTCATTAACTTTTTGATGGTTTTTAAAGCTCATATCACTTTGGAAGTATGCACAGTGCTGTTAATAAAAATGATAAGCAAAAGCCATCATGTGTCTCTCTTTTCTACAAATATGTTCCAAGATTTGTTTGACATGCAGACGCCATTACACTTACAGATAGGAAACACACACAGTGAGTTAAAAAAAAGCAACGTTTATAAACTCATAGAAGAGTGCAATATGTCTCCTAACAGTAAAAGCTAAATTATTTTCTATGCATATTTTTTAGATTGTTATACTGAAGCTGTTTAATATTCAATAATTTGCACAATTTCACAACAGTGAACACACCTATTAACTATTCATGTTTAAGTCCTCACAAGTGTAAAATAGTGACACATTTCTACTGTTTACTGTGCAACACTGAAGTACTGACACTTTTAATGTACTGTGTCTAAATTTAATTTAATTTTAATTTAAAAAGGAAACATCACAAACAGTACATTTACTTTTAATACTAAGTTTATTATGCTGCGAATACTTCCATGCTAAGGTGGTTTTGATTGCAGGAGCATTGTGGTTTTGAAGTCAAGCAAGCAGTCGAGTGCTGAGCTGCTAGAAGTGATGAGTTGTGGCACCGGTGTCTGCCGCTCAGCTGAGCCCAGACACGACTGAACAAGGAGAGACAAGTTCAATACTTCAGTGCCATTTCTATCTATCTGTTTCTTGTAGCTGATAGTCTTGAAGGTCCAGTAATGCATTTGGTTACTGCATTAAAAACCAAAATCAGATTGGACTGCCCGCCGAGCAGATCAGATCATCGTACCTGAGCCATTTTTAAAACTCTTATGTAACCTAATAAACTGAACAGAGTTTATGGAGGAGCAAAACAATAGTAAGGCCGTGGATAAGATTTGTTCTGTTAAACGAGAAAATTTAAAGCGAAAATGCTCAATCTGGACAAGCTAAAGGGTTTTTTGCTGCCTGAGCTTTTGCACAAAGTTTTGTCAATAGAGATAAATCCACTGAGGCTCACTGTACACACATTTCTTAACAGAAACAACGTAGTTATTTTCATTTAACAGTCAATCTTTATTTGGTATAATTTTCAAAAACTACAAACAATGAATTTGTTGGTAACAGTGGATTGGTTTGAATGTCATCAATGATTTAACTTTACATTTTACAACTCCAAGGCGTGGATTTCAAAAATCCACAATCATTTAACATTGGTAGTTCTCAAAAACAGAAAAAAAACCAGACTAACAGAAGGTAGGTAGGGTAAGTGAGACAGCTGTGCAGAGCAGCTTGATTGTCTTCAAACGTCATTTGCATATGTGGAGCCACAGTCATTCCCCTCCTTAGTCATGTCACCGTGTCACTAGCTGACATGTAAGTCATTTATATGTAACATGAGTAGTGGGCGTCAATATAAGGCATTATGTTTGAGGGGGACTCTGTGTCTCTCTGGGGTCGAACAGATTATTTCAAATAAATACTCACTCAACACATGAATTAATGCATTAAACAGAAATGTGTCTTTGCCTTATAAGGAGGGCGACTTCATGTCGTGAACCATATTTTCCATGGACCAATAATCTGTTCTACCCTCATCCTCCTAAACCAAAGAAAAAAACTGGCTACAGAAGAACAGTGCACCCACAAACAATTACATTAAACCAACAAAAAACAACAAAACAGGTTCACATTAGAAACACAACAACACAACTGCATGAAGTATAACCACGAAGAAATCAGTGCACTGAACATTAAATATAACTATTGTTCATAATCGACAGTACAAAATGTGGAGTTTGCTGATATTTCTGTAGAGCTTTGAATATAATTTCTAAGGCATCTGTATAACTTTTTACTGCTGGCAATGCTCCAACTCAAACATACACATAAAATATCAAAACTAGACTGCGATGGAAAGAAAAAAATTAACCAGAACTAAAGAATAACCCTTCTATGTCAAATCCTGAACAGATTATTCACCCGTCTTGCAAAAATATCTTCTTTAATATACACAAACTGGGGAGCGTAAAGATGATAGCGTTAGCTGTAGAGAGAGGAAGAAAAAAAAAACAAATGTGAATGCTGTGTGATTAAAGCTAAAAGGTGGGTGCAGGGCAAGGCTGGAACTGGCTGTATGGGGGGAAGTATCGCTGCATCCCCAAAAGTTTCAGTGTACAGACTTCAGCAAAACAGAAAACATGGACCAAAATATTAAAAAAACAAAAAAACAAGATGGCTTAACCTACCTACGCTCTCCTTGCTCTTTATAAAGAGCACCATGACAAAATAAAACACTATCTGGTCATTTATTTTTGGTTGATTTTTTTTTCTATCATGTTATTTTAAATAAAGAAATATATACATAGATTATAATATGTACACTTGATAAAAAGCTGTTACAGGCTGCTCTACAGTGATCGCTTGAGGTGATGCTTAGTGGGGTATAAAAACAGTCCCTGGTCAACGTTGTGCTCTAAATATGGTTCTACAGATGATCAGCAGTACACAAGGCTCATGGTAATGAGAACTACAGTCTAAGGACAGTTCTTGGTTTGAATGTGGAAGATTAATTAGCAGAGTTACGTCAGGGAGCGCTCAAATCACTCTTCATTAAAGCTCGAGTTGCATTCCAACAAAAACGTGCCGGGATGCGAAGCACAGCAAGCAGAGGCTGCAGCTTGGAACAATTTGAGTCTCAGACGTCCATCATGATATCGACTTACTGACAGACAACTGAGCTTTTCCATGACATATCTCTAAAATAAGGAGCTCTGGTGGAAGGTGGAAGGCATCTGAGTCTGAGGGGGAAGAACAGGAGCAGCTGTCGGTCCATCCGCGGTCACCTCCTCACTTCTGCACGTCCAGGTACTCACCGCCCTTTACTCCAGAGGGCAAACACACACACATTAAAACACATGCAGAGGCGAAGAGAGAGAGAGAGAGAGAGAGGATGTGTAAATAAGTTAATGGTGTAATCAGATCAACCGAAAAACAGCATGGTCTTAGGTCACAAGCAGGTCAAACTGCAGTTACAGAGTAGATATCTACCTGGTTGTTCGGAGGTTGTTTTTCTCCATTGACCCCGAGGAGCACAGCGTCCTCCGTGTTGTCGCTCTTCATTTCTACCACAATGTTATCTTTGTTGGATTTCTCTTTGGTGCTGCAAGACCGAACAAAAGGGTGAGTGATCTTTTACTTGCAGCTTCTCATATTTTAACCACTTTAGACCTGAATTTTTTTTCCCACTCATAAATTTTTCCCCAAAGTTGTACGATGTTTACGATGTAAAATTTAGCTGTTTTGTTGCTGTGTTTTATGTTCATTTTATAGCTGATTTAAGGCCAGTTATGGTTGAATAATACCTTAATATATGATGAAATAACTTTTAGTTGCTAAAAAAATGTTTTAATTGTAGTAACTTTATTAACCATCAAAATAATATTGTCATATCTAGATCTGATAGTTTTAATATTTTTTTTAATATTGAAAAAATCCTGAAATCTACAAATTCACTTTCAATATGATGACTTTTTTTAAACCTTTATTTAACAAGGAAAACCTCACTGAGATTAAAAATCTCTTTTTCAAGAGTGTCCTGACCAAGATAGTTAGCAACAACAAACAACATAAAACATCATAGAGAAGAATACATCATAATATCAGAGTGAAAACACTGCAGTGTGTAAATCATGAATGAAATGTGCCCGACGTTTCCCCTTTCCCCTAAAAACATTGACAACCAGATTATGCAGCTGTGCTTTAAATTCATGACGAGAAAACAAATTTAGCAATTTTAGAAGAAGTTGCAGAAGGTGCAGCATGCATAAAAGCTCTTTTACCTCATTTAGTGCAGACTTTGGGAACCGTTAATAAATATGAGTCCTAGGAACGCTTTTGTATAGATAAATATAATTCAGTGCTTTAGTCTAGGGGAGGTTAAAGAGGACCAGCCGATTAATTAGTGTATTTATATTATACCCACTTTGATTAAGTGAGTCACTAAAGCATTGACAGTTATTGATTAGTTAGAGTATATTTAGGTAGAAAACAGTGCATTTTCATTGGCTGAGACCACTAAATATTTGTCTGGGTGTCAAAGGGTTAAGCTACATCACATCTTGGCGCTCCAACATGAACAGCATCAAGCGGCTCTCGTTGCACTTACAGGTCTTGCTTGCCGGATCGGCCACAGATCTTGCCCTTTTTGTAGAGGAAGTAGAGCACGCTCCCCAAGATGGCCAGCAGCAGGATGCAGATAATGATGACCGCAATGATAACACCACTGCCCTCTGGTGGAGGAGAAGCACAAAAATAGCCACATGGGTTACTGAGAGTGTAACTAGATTATGAATGAGATGGCGTTATGAGGCAGGATGTCGGATACAGGATTGTATCAGGCAGGCTGTGCAGCATTCCACAGTGTGAAGGTAGATAGCATTTTACGGTGCGTCTAAACAGAGTGCAGCACTAGCTTAATTCAGGGGACCTAAATCTGGGAACCTAAAGACAGGAAGGTGCGAAGTCATTCAGGAGTGTAGGAGAAGTGCGCTTGTACAACAGCATGACAACATGCACAGGAAGAGGTGAAGATGATGAACAAGTCAATGATCATTTCATGTTTTTTGTCCATCGGGAGAGGAGGAGGGTCTGATGAATGCTGGGAGGCGAGAGAGGGAGGTGCTGTGGAGGAGCCTTTGAGATGGAGAGGTGAGAGAGAGTCTTCAGCAGCGCATCATACAAACCTTTCTTGATTTTCTTTGGTGGCATAGATGTTTCTCCTTTGACTGAGAAAAACCACATGAGCACAGTTATCAGTGGATGTATTAAATAACTCATATCAGCAGGCCTAACACACACACACACACACACACACACACACACATACACACAGAGGCAGTTTAGACCATCAGCAGAGGCCAAAACTGAATACAATAACTGTTTAATTTCAGAGGAACTTATCAGAGATTTAAAGCTTAACATCTAGTCTGATAGGCCGACCGTGGTAGCACAACGGTCATTTCCCAGAGCAGCAGGGCCAAGCAGCCCTGTTTAATCTCATTTAAGCAGCACTTTGCGAGAAACAACAACCCAGAACAGTTTTCCTCTGAGGGGCTGGAAATTTCCTGGCATGACGTACAAGAGAGTGGAGAGAAAGAGAGAGAGAGCAAACACAAGGCAGCACCCGTAATGGGAGTCAGGAGATTTGCTCTGAGTGCATTTAAAGCATCAGCTGCTTTCTACAGTCACACACTGATGCATGTGTTTGCATGTGTGTGTGTGTGTGTGTGTGTGTGTGTGTGTATAAGCACTGTATATATATCTGCACGCCATAATGCACAAGAACATTACTTTTTGCTTATAAGGTAAACCATGTTAATCATTTTTTATTCTCATCTGATTTATTTTCTAGGATTGAGAGTTTTCTAGCTCACGTGATTTACCAAACTCATATTCAAAAACCACATATGAGCAGATGACGATGAATCTCATAATAATTTCACAAGTGGAAAATAAGCGCTGTGCCAACAAATTAGTCAATAGGACACCTCACAGCAATAACAGACCTCATAATAAAACTATAAATACCGAGTAGAAACCGCAGAGTTTTTATTCAGGGTAATCACTAACCAACACAGCACTGTAATGACCTTTCATTAATGCCACTGTGGTAATTGTTCAGGTGCTCTCTGGTTTTCCTTTCTCGCTCTCATTCTTTCTGTCTGACTCACAGAAAATCAGCACAGTAAACCACCTAATAATGAACATGCAGATAACTTTCACTACTTCACTAGAAGGAACAGTTCCCAGATTTTGTCTGATATTGTAATTTCATCAACTTTTTGTAGCTGATTTGACCCGAGAGGTGCGAGGCAGTGCAGAGTGACTGTGGTCTTACCTGTGGTAGAGGAAATAGTAGTGGTAGTGCTACTAGTGGTGGTGGTGGTGGTGGTGGCTGATGTGGTGGTGGCTGATGTGGTGGTGTGTATAGCTGAAAACAGGTAGAGGCACAGAAAGGGAGGACACTCCCTGTTAACACACTGACAGGGGAGGGGGAAGGGTGCACATTTAAAAAGCCACACAGCTTCGCAGCGTCTCGTCTCCGAAAACAACAACAACAACACTGATTGAAATGTGGAGATTCACAGGCGACAACGTTACAGCCACGCGGCAGAGCTCGAGGCCTTCAGACGAGGTAAAACTAACCACAGAAGTGACACAGACAAGAGAGGGAGGAACAAAAGGGGGACAACAGATACAGATATGTAGACGCATATAGACACAAAGAGCAGAGACAGGAAACACAAGCGGGAACCCACTGGCTTTGATGTTGAAGGCCACCGCGTCAGTGCCGTATTCATTGGAGGCACTGCAGAAGGCGGTGATGTCAGAGGTCACCTTGATACTGACCACACTGAGGAAGACGCCGTCTTTCATCACTGGCTGGGAGGCTGCCTTGAGGACCTGGCACATAGACGCAGAGATAAAGACACAGAGAGAAAAGTAGAACCATGAGCAAAGGAGATTTCCCTTTTCTTCTGCACAAGTCTGATTTGAAGAGTTGAGTGCAGCTCTGACAAATACTGAGACAGACTGTGAAAGATTCATCATTCGAGGGCAGGTTTTCATTATCAATTAATCTGCTTATTATTTTCTTCATTAATCAATTAATCATTTTGTCTATAAAATATCTGAAAATATAACATCTTAAAGCCCAAGGTGACTTCCTCAAGTCAAAAACCGAAAGATATTCAGTTTACCATCCTGTATGACACAAAAAAGCTTCAAATTCTCACATTTGAGAAGTTACGATCAGCAACAGATTTGCCTCGAAAATTACTGAAATGATTATTCAATTATCGAAATAGTTGCTGATTAATCGATTAATTGGCTAATCGTTGCAGCCCTACATGTATCATTTGTCAGATATGCATCGAAACTGACCGTAATAGTGACAATCAAGAATTTCTTTGAAATGCAGAAACACAGAAAGAAAATTCACCTGATTTTGAAGATATCACGCCTAAATTTAAAATTTGTAGGACTGAAGAGGTTAACCTCTAATCTAGTGTATACACGTTTAAAAAAACAAACAAACAGTATTTCTGTTGCAGCTGCGGCTAATCCAAGAACAGGAAGCTTCCCTCTGCTGTACCTTTCCATCAGAGGTGGTCCAGGTAACGTTTGGAGCAGGGAAGCCTCTGACCTGGCAGCTCAGGTCCACTGTATTCTCAAAACTCTCCTCTATCTCCGTGTTGTCTGGCTTCATGATCTCCGGTGGGCCTGCAGAGAGAAATGATAATCTTTAAAACGTCTGCCATAACTATAATAACTATAACTGCTAAACTGCCAAAAAGTAAACATAAAACCCACGCTGAAAATTAATATTATATTACACATTATATTGGGATTTTTTTTAAGAATAACTGATTATTAAAAGCTATTAAATATTCAGTATACAGTGTCTGTGATCACACTTACTCTGGACATAAACATGAAGCATCCCGCTGGTTTCCATTCCCTCAATTTCAGGGACAGTCACCACACACGTATACGTCCCTGCGGTGTCGAATGTTGCATCCTTCAGGGTCAAGCTGTGTCCTTTTGAAACCTCCTGTCCATCCTGCACAACACAACACAGAAAGCAAAATTAACACACATATCGACATGCACGCGTAGATATGAAGCAGGGGTTACCAGTGTGCGAGTTATACACAAAGCTGTGCTGAAATTTCTACAAGTAAAAACTATTACAACACAAAATTTGATGTTGTAATTTAGCTGTGTGAAAAATTGAGCTTTGAGCAATTATGATGCGAGAACAATAATGAGACAATAATATCTGCAACTGCAAGCTCAAAACTCAAACCGAAGTCTGATCCCAGCATAAATCTTTTTCACACAGTACCTGATCGCACACAAAACAATATGGTGACGTGTTTTCTAAATGCATGTTGATTCATTTGGGTGTAACACTTTAGAGAAAAAAATGTTGCTGTTTGTGTAATTGTACTGTGTGTGTGTATGTGTGTGACCTTAAACCAGGTTGTCTGTGTGTCGAGAGTAGAGAGGGCGTTGCAGATGGCATTCAGATCCTCTCCTTGGGACAACTCAACAGGCTCTTCAGGTCTCACCACAGCTGGATCGAGATCTACGCACACAGTAGGGAGAGAGAGAAAGAGACAAGAGGGGAAAATTCAAGCCGGGCATGCGCAGTAGTACTGCTGCTGAAATGTCTTTTTTTTTTTTTTCCTTACAATTAACAAACAAAGTCACAGTCTTGGAGATCTCATCAAAGGTGTCCGTGTCCAGACAGACACACTCATAATCTCCGCTGTCTAGACGATTCACATTATTCAGCACCAACGTATTGGAGTCCAAATTCCGCTCCTCCTACAAAAAACCAAAGTAATCTGAGCAACACATAGACACAGATATTGTTGAACTTTTAAGCCAACATGAACAAGAAATCCTTGAAGTGCTCAGAAAAATGGAAGTTTGAACATCATTTGTTGCTTGAATGATGAGTCCAAAATTGTTTGATTTTCTTACGTCTTTGTGCCTGATAGAAAAGACTGAGGATGGAGTATTCCCGTTGCCGTAGCAGTGAAGCTCGATCGAGTCCCCCTCCTTGATTTTTCCTTTTGGTGACTCCACCCACACATTGACCTCAGTGGAGGGGTCTGAAACAGAGAGATGATTTCAAGATTAGACCATAAATCTGAACGTTAAGTTGTAGAAGGTTTATGTGATGGGATGAAAAGTGTCTATCAGGGCATCACAGTATTTTTGTTTTATTTTGTCCTAACCAATAAGTAGTAAGTGTCATATCAGTCCCTCAGACACATCTTTACTAGTCTGTGGTAGCGATGAGATTAATGTTTTTCACAACAATCAAAGAAATGTGCTGATTTAAGAGTCCTTATTTCTGTAAACCAAGTACGACCAGTACGATTTTCTGTCTCTGGCACAGGAAGATAATGTCCCCATCTTTAATCCTGCCTACAAAGCTCTGATTGGTTGATTGTTCTTCACTTAATACTGTATCTGTTATTTTAATGTGCGAAACTCACAGTATACATTGATGTTAATAAAGTCGGACTCGGTCATCTTGGTTCCTCCAGGAACTAAGTAGTTGGCCTCGCAGTAGAACGTAACATCTTTGTCCTCCTTCTTCACCATCATGCTCAGCTCACTCTTCACTGAGAACAAACCACTGGATTCAACAGTGATGCTGGGCACCACATTTACCCCTGAGAGACACAAAAAGGAAAAGAAATGGCGAAAAATACATTAAACCGCATGATGCTCAAACTAAAACAGTGTAGAAGTGCATTGCAGATGTTCAATCTGTCTTACCATCCTGAGAACTGTCTAGTGGCAAGTTGTGTCTGTACCAAGTGATGTTCGGCTTAGGGAAGCCATTTTTGACCTCGCAGGTCCCAATCTGTAAGAGAGGAGAGCAAATTTTTAAAAAAATAAGTTGTAGGTTTTGCTTGACAGTGATTTCATCATGTTATACTGTAATGTGCATGATTCAAATCTTGTTTACCTTGGACAGGCTGACTTCGTTGACTGAGATCCCTGTTTGAACACCCTCAATGGTAGGTTGGTCGGGTGTTACTGCACAGGAATTAGAAAAATGAATGAAGAACTAGAAAAAGGCCAAATTTTCTCAAGAAATTGACATTTGCAGTTTGAGAATTGAAAATTTGCAGTTGAGTGCAGGATGAAATAGGTTGAAATGAAGAGAAAGAGACGAAAATAGCTGAAATCTCAATTGACATGTAAGTGGTGAAGCTATTTCCATTGAGTGTGTGTGAAGTGTGAGTTGACATGTAATGGGTAAAAGCAGTCGAAATGAGGGTTCTGTTGTTGCTGAGGGTTCATGAGGGTTCATATTGCTTAAAGAGTAACTTAACCACCGCTAAAAATCTAGTTTTTACTCATATCCAGTGGTTTAACTTCTCACCCTGATGCAGTGATGTACAGTTGGGCGTGATTACAGGTGCAATAAAGCACCTTTCTGATCACAACCAAACATTTGTTTTTGATAGCTGAAAGTGCAGACAGGGAGAGGGGTATGACATGCAGCAAAGGTCTGCAGCCAGAACGGACGTTGCAGTTATGTGGTTTTAACCAGTCTGCAACATTTTGATACAATAATTATGTAAAGTGTGGAAATTGTGGATGTAAGAAGAATTTGAAGAGGGTTTTTTGTTTTTTTAAGAAAAGTATAAGAGCTGAAGCTGAAGGTTTGGATGTTCCACTCAATACACAACAATGAAAAGCAGAATTTAAACTTTGATTACAGAAAAACAATGTCAGGTATGAAAAAAAGTTACATTCAAAATGTAATGTCAGGCTGAATCTTACCAAACACCTTCAGCTTTGTACGTCCCTCCGCAATCCCATCTGTTAGACTTTTGACGAGACAGATGAATTCCAGTTCATCTTCCAGCTGCACGTCCATGACAGTCAACACCACCCCTCCGGTGGCTCCGGTCCCGTTTACACTGATCCGATCTGTGAACTGCGTGCCTCGGTCTACGACCTTCATGGTGCTGTCCTGATAGTAGATCCTCTGCTTCTCACCCCCCAATGTCACCTTAGGGTTGGAGTTCAACACACATCAAACATCATATGCATAGAAACATCATACCCTATGTGTGTATATGTGCGTGTGTGTGAGCATGCATGTGTGTCAGGGATGGTGAACTCACATAGAACCACTGTATGAAAAGTCCGCCGATGCCGTCATCCGATGTGAACATGCAGGTGATCTGAGCTGTGTCTCCCCTGAATACCTCCACTCTGTCCTCCATGTTCACCTCCACAGCAGCCCGCGCTGAAAGAGACAATGACAGAATATGTTCAACATATTTTAGTGTATTATGATTAGCTTCGTATTTACACCAAAATTTGGTGTACACTGAATTTTCCATCTTTCTTTCTGTGAATCTGAGTAATTCTCATGTTATTTATTATAAGTCAAAAATGAAATCACAATTAGTCATTCCGTTTTGCTGTCAAAATTCATGTTAAAGTGAGTTTTAAGTATATTATTATATTTTTATTATGTAATATTTTTCATTCATGGAAGACCTTTGAAAGATCTTTGGGGATACATCACAAATGCTCCTACTTACTAGCTTCCAAGCAGTGAGGACAGACAGTGTTTTGTTAGCAGTGGTACTGAAGATTGTCACTTTTCGAGCAAACATTCTTTGGTTTCAGCTCCTTAATTGTGATGATTTGCTGTTTTTCTTTGTCATATAGAATAGTACTATAATACCAAGCGGCAACCTCTTGGGCTAAAGAATGAAGCCAACGCAGAAGTTCCTCAAATGGCCACTTAAGGCTGCCTCTAAAGTTAGTTAGGTAACGTAGCCATGGCGTAACAGATTCACAGAGTATACGCGTAGCTGTGGCCGTCGCTATTTCAGCGTGTTTTCAGTTCATGAAAGTTAACTGTAACATTTTGGTCGCCTAAAAAAGTCTTGTCCAGCATTTGGTTTTACTAAAAGACCCTCTAAGGAGTCAGATGTTCAGTTTTTTTACGGTAAGCACATTTTGTTTTAATGCTAGTGAAAATTAGCATTAGCATTATCACTGTTAACCATAGATTGTACATGCACCATGCTAACCAATCTAACAGCTAGCAGCTAGCAGCTAGCAGCTACCATCAGGGTCAGCTTCACCCTCTCTCACCCACCCAAAAATGGTCACTTCTGCCTCCAAAAATCCAAGATGGTGACAGTCAAAATGCTAAACTCGAGGCTTCAAAACGGGAGTCCACAAACCAATGGGTTATGTCATGGTGGCTACGTCCATTATTTTTTACAGTCTATATGTAATACAGATATTGTTGGGTTTTGGACTGTTGATCAGAAAAAACTGTGAAGACGTCACCTTGGACTAAATTATAAAGGGCATTTTTCTATGTTTTCTGACAGTTTATAAACTAAACAATTAATCGAGACAATAATCGGTAGATTAATTGATAATGAAAATAATCATTAGTTGCAGCCCTACCCGAGTCTGTAGTTCTTCTTCTGTCACAGAAAAGTGATATTAGTACTTTATACAAATACAGTTTAAACTATTTGATTGGCTAAAAGCAAAGAAGTTCTTTATCTATTTAGACAAAGAAACCACAGAAATCATAAAGGAGTATGATGCAGAAGGATATAAAATATACATTTCTTCCTTTTGGATGCTGACTTTTTCTCAAAAGAGAACACAAGGCACGTATATAATGTATTATTACTCGAGCAACACTGGATTTTTGAGGCAGATAAACTGATATACTGTAGATACAAGAATCTGAGTTATGTGGATGAAGCACATCACTTCTGCTTCTACACCCTGTTGACACAAACTCAAAGAAGGCATGGAGGGAAAAAAAAGAAGAGTAGAAAGTCATGGTGGGTCAGAGGGAAGCGAGAGATGCTATGACAGGAATGAGAAGCCCACCCATGTCCACATTAATGTGCTGCATTCCACTATTTCACCCTCTCACAGGAAGAAAGGCTCAATTTACAGGCAGCATAGTAGCCCCACTGTTTCTTCACGATCCATCTCCGGGGAACGAATGGTTTTCCCCTTCCAAGGTCTCCCGACGTGACGCATCTCACTAGTCTATAGGACAGACCCCCAATTACACTTTACATCACAGGGTTTCAGTAGATGTATGAGATGCCAACCACAGCTGTAGCCTGAAGGTAATGAGGCTGCCAGGTTTGATTTAGCCTTTCCTGAGTGTCTGTTCATTGTGTTGGTGGATGTAGCTTTGCTCATGGTAAAAAAAAAAAAAAAAAAAAGTTCATTCTTAAGTTTGGAGACAGTAGTTTGACCAAACAAATCTTAACTAAAGGTACTACTTACTAGCTTTTTCTGGAGCTTTTAATTGCATCTCACTGTCTTAGCTCCACAGTGAATCGAGTTTTCTGTCATCATGTGACCCAGGTTTGAAACTTTGCTCATGTGAGCCATGTGGAGGAAGACCATGAAATGTGATTGAAAGCTCTAGAAACAGCTAGTAAGTCAACCATGAGTTACACTTTTTTTTTTTTGTAAGGCCTAAAAATTAGAGAAGCTGGTTCAACCAACAGACTGGAAAAATATATCTGGCTAGAAATTGCACTGCCCTTGAGCAAAGCACTTAAACCCAGACTGCTCCAGTGGAGTTTCTTACCGGCCAACAGATACGATTGTTGATTTACTGGCCAATTCCCAGCTGTGACTGTGGAGCAAGGTTTTGCTGCAAAAAGCTCTGCCAACTAACTAATGTTTATTTCAATTTTTAAAAAATGGAAGAGCTGTTTTCACTGGTATCAAAAGACACTGATCAGATGCATAGCCTTGCAGTTGAATTAAGTGAATTACCGCAACACCACAGCTGCCTACTGATGAGTTAATTAGCCAGATACATCTCCGCTTCCCTCCTGACATTTCTTCCATTATCATCTCGACGGATAACAATTATTTACTGCTTCTCTCCGAAACTAAATAGCTCGTTGTCCTGCATCAACCCCGTTCTCATCTTCCCTTTTTCTCTCAAACCTCACTCCTTGTAGTTCCCGTTCCTTATTCTCCCCCACCTGCCTCTTCCTCTGCTGTGTGTTACTGTTTACCACTGGCTAATGGAGCTGGATGGATGCTTTCCTGTTAAAGAAATTCAATTAGTCTCTCTAACATAGACATTTCCTGGCTATTAGCGATGGAAGGACAATGCTGACTCACTCGGCAGCATCCCATCCCCCTACCTGAAGATGTACCTATGGTAAAACGTGGGATTCAGATTCTTCTTCGGAGTTCAGACTATCACAAATTGTTTACCCATTCAGGCTTAGCGGGTTTACTCACGGGAATCTCAATCATATCTCATTAGTAATTTGACCAGTATTCATCCCCACAGTGCATCAATCAGAAAGGCTGGTACTCCAAGGCCTCAGATCGATCCTCTGTGATGATGAGAGTAGAGAGCAGGTATTGGAGTCATCCACATTGGATAATAGTCCAAAATCAGTATGACCCAAAAAAGCTGAGCATCTCCCTCTCACAGCAGTACACTGGGAAAGCTGGGCCTCTAGAACAATATTCTTTCCCCTGAAGAGTGTGTGTTTGACCCTCAGACAACAATTTCACATGCTGAGTGTGTCATTTCCACTAGAGAGGGGAATGTGCTCTGTCCACTATAGTAAATATCTGCTGTTGACCCTGAAAGGAGAGGAGAGGAGAGGAGAGGAGAGGAGAGGAGATTTACCTTTTAAAAATACTAACATTAAACACAATTCTCTAAAGCTTATGATGACATCTTCAAATTTCTTGTTTTGTTCGACCAACAGCCCCAAACCCAAAGATATTCAGTTTACTTTCACATAAATCAAATAAAAGCATCAAATTACAGAGCACCCCTGTTGCTTAGGGGTTGAGATGTTGACTGATAGCCCCGACGTCCCTGGTTCAAATCTGGCCGAGAACTTTTGTTGCATCTCTCTCTCCCTCGTTTCCTGTCATCTCTTCACTACCACTATCTATCAAAGGCAAACAATGCCCCAAAAAAAGTGGATTAATCACCTAATCATTTCAGCTCTATTGAACACGAAATCTACAATATTTCCACTTGATATCAACATGCAGCCATGAAAGAAAAAGTTTGAATGTTTTCATCAGTATGAGCGTATAAAAAACACATACAGAATATACATCAGAGTGATATCATTAATAAAATGATTCCTACATCAAAGTAAAAAGAAAAGTCTTATTTCAAGAGAAGCTTTGTTTATAATCCCACAGATACACAGAAAGATTTTTAGCTTTGATTTATATAGTTGAGTCTGGGTCACACGCATACTGTACACACATGTGCACATCTCTATTAGTGTGCCAGCGCTGATAATCGAGCTTCAAAGAGCTCCAGTCTCTGAGCAGCTCTGAGGCTGCAGGTGATCCCTCAACAGAAATAAACATCTCGGTTCAGCTGTTTCCCCCCAAAAACACAGCTCACCCCACAAAGACACGACAAAATTATGTACTCTTTCAGATAAGACAAAATAAGCCCCCCAACACAGTCCTTATAAAGGAGAGCAGAGGCAGATAGGATAAGATTATCTCAAGGGGGAAATCATCATCAGACACATTGTGTATCCTGACAAAAGGCTTTGATTTCATTGTAGACATAACAATCAGTTTCTGACTGAGGAAAACGATGATAAAACAGCTTCCTGCTTCTGTGTCCGCTTATCCACACCTACAGTATAACATCTCTGCATTTATACCTTTTACTGTAAGAACACAAACAGAAAACCTGCTACAGTATAAACAGAGAAAACTACCATCATGTGATCTGCAGACGAGAATGGGGTCGTCTGCAAGATCTTAAATCAAGATAATACGGTATATTTTTAAACATTCATAGTCCCGACGTATATTTCAAACAGACACGTCCAGCCTGCCTTTGACAGGTACGGTAGACAGATGAGATGTGGCACGCCGTTCTTCAAAGGCTGGAATCTGTTTTGAGTTTCTAACCATAAAGGTTGACAGGCTGCAGTCGACCTGCCCTCCCTCTCCTCTGTCTGTTCTGGCAAGCGGCCCAGACCACAGATGGTCATCAGTGAAGGAGAGGAGAGGACGTCCACCTTCGGCACATTAACTGGTATTCAAACCAGATAAGCGCTCTGTGCTCTCTTTGACACTAATCTGACTGGTGGCAGAATGGTGGCTCAGGAGCAGAACATGAATGATTTCTGGAAATGTCACATTTGAACACGTTTATCTTTTCTTTCTCTTGATATATTCCAGATACAGGTGCATTCATACTACAGCCAATTAAAACCCCTTGAGTACACACAAGATTAATTATAAAACCAACCGGTGGTGTTTTAGGTGTATCCTTTTATGCAAAGATGTATTTTGTAATTACAGATCTGCTTTCTCTTTGACATTAAAGGATCCTTCTCTGTTAATCGGTGTCAAAAAAGTCACATTAAATCTACTTAAATCTACTAAATCTACTCAATGTTATAAGGCAATAAAACATGACGACTACTGAGGAGGGTGAATACTTTTTATAGGCACTGTATGTGTTGATGAGTTGATGCTTCCTACCCTTGCTCCCCTGTGCCAAATTGTAATTGTAAATGAACCTAAAATAAAAATGTGATAAATTATTAAAATTACATGAAAAGACCACCCATCTACTACCACATTCTGTCTCTCTCTGCTGTAGGCAGAGCCAAATAAAGCGTATTTGTCGGTTTCAGAAAGTTGTTCGACGCAGCCTCCCCATTTCTGATGTCAGAAAGGTGTGGGGCAGGGGGGGGTTTCAGACACTGTTTGTTGACCCCACGGGAACTTCATTCAAAGCGTACCCACCCCTTAAAGCTTCAAGAGGTTGTAATGTTCATTACACCAATATGAAATATAAAAATGCTGGCCAGAATCAACAGGATACTGGCTGGGTGGTGCAGTAAAGGACACTAAAATGGTTTATCCCCTTGACAGGAAATTTCATGGCAGTCAGAACATTAGATTAAGAAATATCTCACGTGGAAACGTCAACATTTTGCCCTGAGGGTGGGGCAATAGGAAAGCTCATGGAGTGTGTTTCATCCTCCGGGGAGCATGAATATACTCGGTAAACATCACGATAATCTGTGGACCAGATTTAGGTTTTTCTTGTGTTGTGCTGGAGGTCAGAGTTTGAATCATCCTTTTGGGATTATGAATATCCATACGTAGTTTCATTCTGATCTGGGAACTAGTTGTTGAGATATCTCCTAAAGGCCTTATGCCTTGCTGCTAAAGGAAGCACTTCCTCAAATCAGAGTAAAAACTCACATCAATGTAACAGCAGCAGTGACTGACAGGAAGATCGCTGAGGTCAAGGGGAACCACACACACACACAGACCACACACACACACACAACCTGAGATCTTTCAGCCTGTCTGTCTGGGAGTTGGACGTGCAACAGGACCCCACACACACACACACACACACATACGCCAAGGCTGTATCTAACTCTTACAAGGGGCAAGTGACTACTGACCTGAAGGCTCGACTCCAGCGCTAAACACATTTTTACATGGTTTGCAAATGTCACGGCACAAATAGCACACGACACACATCTTACTCTGCTGATCATTCACTATTTCCAAACACTTATTTTAGTCCTTCACAACAGCCTTTCTACTCTCTCTGGGAACTACATAGTCTAAAAGAGAGGGCAAGCAGTTTTGTTTACATTTCAGAGTGTCCTCGTAGGTTAGATTTTTAAGGTACCATATTAATATTTACATTCCAAGGATTCATGCTTAATTTACTTCTGACATGGCCCCGAAAGAAAAGGCAGAGGCTCCACTGAACTAAGTCATGAGAGGACGAGTATGAATATTATATTAAAAGGGAGGACAGAAATCTGGACGGCAGAGCTTCACTATGAGTGTGTGTGTGTGTGTGTGTGTATGTTCGGTCATGAACTTAGTTTTAATTGCTTGCCATCACCCTCTAGCTTATTCTGTCAGGTGATAGCACTGCTGAGAAACAGCATGAACATAAAGGAAGCAAAAAAAACAGAGGAAACACTGGAGCATAACTATAATTATCTTAAAAATAACCAGGATCATATTACATCTAATTCTAATTCTATCATAAATATACATCGTGTCAGTTTTGGACTGAAACACAGCATGTATATCACAGCGTATTTGACTTGGGACCAAATATTTCCACCCAAACATGCTGGTAAAAACAAGTGACAGCTCAGTGACATGTCTCCAGCCCTGTCACATCTAAGAATACAGCAAAAATGGCCAATCAATCTCGTTTGCTTGCATGACACAGCAGAATTACAGTGCACTGACCCAACTGGCACCGGGAAAAGCAGCCCTACATGGTGAGACAGAGAGAGAGGGAGCATGGGAAAACAGTGCCTCAGTCAGGCTGCTTTTTGTGCGGATGTAAATAGGCCTGAGCAGGGTGAATAGAGTGTAGAGTTAACATGAGAAAACAGATAAAAGAGGAGCGAGAGAGGATAGAAAGACACAGGTAGGGCGGGGAGAGAGATGTGTGACGAAGAGGGTGTTTGGTTCTCCGAGAGTCGCCGAGGCCTCTGACTTTTATCACACTAATCCCTCAATGGCACACTCACAGTATCTTGCAGAGAGATGGAAATGTTGAGAGGTTTGAATGCCAACATCAACCTCAAACCAACGTTCCGCTTGCATTCCACTTTCATTTTTCTCCTAGCAGGCTGCAGAGTGAGAGGTTCACTAAAGTCATGTCACACAAGGGCACCTTTTACTTTCAGGTTGCATTCATTCCACTCAGAAGCTCTCTGACTCGTGTTAAAGATATATGCATAGCTGGTATTAAAAGGCTGGTGTTTATCCATGAATTACACAGCCAATAGTAATAAATAATAAAAAGGCATTTGGCATTATCACTTAGTAGTGCAGCAGTTATGGCCTTGCAGATGTTATCAGGCTAGTTTCTAAAGCTAAGACAGGTGCCATCCCTTCACATTTCATCAAACCTGAACCACTGCTATCTATAATATTATGGTCGAGTTAATATTTTTGTGCTTTGAATAATGAATTGTTACAAATTGACACATTTTGACACAGTCCCAAAGATTGTTACCCTGTTCTTAAAATGGCAAAGATTGAGTACCAGCGCTTCAAATCTAGACAGAAAACAGCTCCGTATGAAAGATGTAAAAGCATTTTTCTTTCTCAATATAAATCAAAAAACAAATGAGCTGAAAACTGTCTGGACTGGAAAGAATAGTACCTTTCCATCTCTCTCTTCTTTCCTTCCTTAACCTGCTTCAAGTCCAGACAATAAACCTGTCTCAGCTCATACAGCTGGAACTTAAAGACACATCTGCCCATGCCACAAACACTTTAGGCCAAATTAATGTAGCTCTGAAACGCTGCACCATACAACTTCAACTTCAACTTCAAACCTGAATCTTATTTTAAACTGTTTCCAAATATGTCCACTGTTTTATCCTGAACAATGTGAACATGTGTAAATAAAAATATGCACAAAAAATCTTGAACATTTTTGTTATGAGCATTATATAGCTTCAAGTCATGGAAGTTATGGAAACTGATACAGAATAAATATGTGATATTGTTATACAGTGTGGAAGTTAATGTTTTTTCTTCTGAATTTAAAGCTGCTTAGTGGAAAATTTAAGTGCAATATTAGGGTTAGGTAAAAATCCAGTTGCCTCTGACTCTGACCTCTACAAGTACTGAGAATACTACTATAGACATATTTGAGGGAGGGACATAGATCCACTGGCAGAACAGTAGCCCCTCTTGGTTTGGGTCAACTCATCTCGGCTGAATGGCACAAAAGAATGTTATGAGAAACTCTTGAAAACATAGACACTAAAGGCGTTGTCACACATTCATCAATCACATTAGTACTGTGACGCACCCCGAGGCATCTTAACACACACACCACACAGGGCTCTTGGCTTTAATTGGGCACTCAGAACGAAAAGGACTCTCACTGACTCATGAATCCCCCACACAGCTCCACAACATTTCTCCATAAACATAAAACATGCAGCAGAGTTTATAAATGCCAACACTAAAGATTTCAACACTAAAGATTTTCTTGAGGCATTTTTAAAATCCTACTAACAATCCTGTAATTGTGTTAAGACTCATAGCTTCATTGATCCATGATGAAGCTCGTTAAGGATCCTTCCATAAAACCCCTGACACCAGGCTCTTCGACCCAGTGTGCTTCACTCTTTCTTCATAAATATGCATGCCTCTTTTTATCCTGTTTACTTTGCTAATTATCAATGTTTTCATTTATTAATGAGGACTCTAGTGAGCATATTAATGTTACAGCATCAAGAGCATTTCTAAAGTTTGTTGTTGTGACTTTGGCTGGCTGGATGGCTGTATTCCCGCTATGTTGGCTGCACACAGTGACTCTGCTGAAGTGGAGAAGACTGGCCAACAGCACCCTGCAGAAATAGCATCTAGAAACTGGACTCCAGATGAACTACAGAGTTTTAGCTGTGAATTGACCACGATACGAAGATTTCAGAATAGTAAACCAGATGTGTTTATCTGTTCCAAATTAAATTATGTGAATGTTTCATGTACATGTTAAAACAAGACTTGGCAAAGCGGCGCTTTGAGCTAAATGCTAACATTAGCATGCATACAAAGAAAATGTTAACATGTTACAGTTTAGCAGGTAAAATGTGTCAAACGTGTTCAAAATCTTAGTTTAGCATGTTAGCATGCTAACATTTTACTAAACACAAAGTACAGAGTGAGAGGAAGCTCATTTGTTTTGCAGGTAGTTGGTCATAAACCAAAGTTTTGGCCAAATTAAAATTTTGACCTGATGATGGTGCATGATAAAAAGTTAAGGGGTCACCAAAGTTATTACAATTCATCCTGAGGGGGACGTGAATTTGGCCTGTACCAAATTTCATGGCCATCCATCCAATAGTTGTCAAGACATTTCACTAAAAACCATTTGTGACCTTTATAGAAGAAAAGTCAGGGATCATCAGTCACTAGTGTACATTTTCTGGGAACCATGAATGTCTGCACAAGATTTTGTGCCAATCCATAAAATACATGTTGAGATAATTCTGAAATAAGTGAAAGTTTTGCCCTGCTGGCAATCAATCCAGCAGGTGTCAAGGTAAGGCAATTCATGGCAATGCATTCAATAGTTGTTGAGATATTTCAGGGGTGGACTGAAGGAAAGAATGTCATTGCCACCCGTAGTGTAACTCAGAAAAAATAAACCTTAAAGATATATCGTACACAACTGTAAGTAGAAACCGAGTGGTCCTGTGTTTGGAGCCTGTGTGGGGTTCAGGTGATGTTTTATTTGCTGTGTGCAGAGACAATGAGACAGACAGTGGCAGCTGCAGCAACCACATTCCCACGATGCCTGAGAAAAAACAAGGTCAACTTGTCACACTGACCTGCCAGACACTTTCCTTAACACACACACACACACACACACCGATCCCCAGGGTGCTGGAGCCAAATGCCAGCAGTATCCGCTCAACATGCCATCAGAATTAACGATTTCCAAAAGGCAGAGGAGACGAAGGATACAAAGAATGTAAATACAGTGAAGAAGATCAGAGTGGACCACACAACAGGGGAGAAAGGGAGGGAGTCACATTGCTCTCTAATTTCTCCTGGAGATCTGACGCTATATTCCATTTCAATGGACCACCTGTTGTAAAGATCAGCTCAGGCTAGACCTGGCTCGGTTCTCAGCACGCCAGACTCCAGTCCATCTTTCAGGGGGCTCTGCTGAGTCATAACGGTACCATAATAAAGCTTTGGGTGGGTCTCTCATGAGGTCACTTCTAACAGTAGCGGTGGAGGTGCACCTAAGGTCAGAGAAGCAGGTTTAAGCTGAGGAGAAAGTTGAGGGGAAATACTCTTTCTTCCCTCAACAACTAGCGTCAAGGTGCCACCAAGCAACGCAACGAATGCCTGATAGCTCCGCCAGTGCAGTTCACCAGAAGACGAATGCCGTTGTAAGGTGAAGCTTGTGACTGCCTTTTATAGGATCAGTTCACCCAAATATCAGGTGTCTGCCTCTGGGATTTCTGCCGCCACCCTAATAATAATAATAATAATAATTTAATTTGTGGTGTGCACAGCATTAAAAAATATACTTTAAAATATGATCATTTGCAGAGATGTCAACTGTTTGTTGAGTGAACCAGACATTTAACGTTAAAAGCATTTGTAACACAAGGTTCTCCTGCTAAACTGACAGTGAAGCTTCTTAATATTTTGGCTTGTCTTTGCTGCGTTTGCTTGATGAGAAGCACCGATTTTTATTTTGCTTCCTGTAAAAACGCCTGTCCATCTTGTACATTACATTTTGCTTTCTGAATCAGTCTTCCTAAACTCAATTTTGAGTTTAGGACGACTTCAGATTCATTAACTGTTCACAGCAGGTGTTTTGACTTGTTACAACAGGAAAAGCCCCTGTTCAGGTGCCCCCCTCAGGTTGGGTGCCACTGCACTGCAAACTGCTTTTCAATAAACACCTAAGATAATGAAGACATCTGGACTTATGGAAGAGTGCTGGACTAGCATCAAAATCATTTCTGTGCAGTCTCAAACCACAGCTGCGAAGATCCAACCAGTGGCCTTCAGCTGCGAGAAGCAGCACAGGTTCACTGCACTGACCTGAGGATAATCCCTCTTTGATAAGCAGCTCTTTGGTGTTCCCTAAGCATTTACACTCCAAAGAGAGTTCACTCTGTTCCCCGGCCTTTGATAACTACTTGGCAACAAGACGCGCTCCCCTTTACTCAAAGTTTCCACACTCAGCTATTTTGATATGCCCCCCCAACCCCCACCCCCCCACACACACACACATACACACACACATATGAAATATGTGTGGAATATATGACTGCATATGTGGGATGCAGTCAGCTTCCCATGTCCAACTCCACGACTCCCTTAATATAAAAAAAAACATTGTTACTCTCACAATTTCACAAATCCATGCCACACTTGCGTGTGTGTGTGTGTATGTGTGCGTGTGTGTGTGTGTATCTCAGTGGGCCACTTCCTCATGTCTGGTCCCATGGTGGTACAAAAGCCCCCTCCATCCTCTTTCCCACGTCCCACACTACAAAACAGTCTCCCTATCAGCCACTCTGTGCTGTGAGCAGGCAGAAATAAAATAACACAAGCTGCTTGAAAGTATGGGAAAGGCCAACAGGGACCGTTTTTTTTTTTTTTTTGATTGTGGCAGTACAGACACACTGGGAGGGAGCGGGAGAGAGAGAGAGAGAGAGAGGGGTCCCATGACATGGCTTCACAAGTATGAGATGTACGTTGCTTGCTGCTGGCATATTCTGGCTAAAGATAGATTGCACATACACAAATACACACACTGATACACACACACACACACTGAAAGCTTTTTACCCACTGACTCACAGGATGAGGTACTCAGCAGCAGCTCTCTCCTTTTTTGGTGGATGCTGCAAGTGGTAATAATGAATCACAGGATCATTATTTTTCCCTTTGTGTGCATGTACAGGTGTGAATATAATACTCTATTGTGAGTGTGTGATTAAGTGATATGCATCAAACTTCAGTAGCTCTGTTAAGGAGCCAGTGTTATATCCCGACAAAGGGGAAACACCGGCTACATCTTGTAGTGTTGCGTCATTCATATGTGCCTTAATGCAGCTAGTGTGCGGGTTTACACAAGCAGTATGAGAAACTTCCTAGAAGACAGTGCATCTTCAGTGGTGACCTAATGCCGCACTAGCAGATGTAACTATCCAACCAACCGATAAAATCATCATCTTTTTTCCCAGCCCACATTTCTGCCGATGCTATCTCAAAAGTGCTTTTCTCTCCACTTGAGATTAATCCCTTTCTGTTTGTGCCAATAGGAAATAAATCACATTAAGTAGGTAATATTAACGGTGTATATTAAATTATATGCAACCTTTAAAGGCCGTAAAACTGTAACTTTCTGTATATTTATAGGTCACCTCATGCTGCACTGATAATTACAATATCCACTCAAGTGGTCACACAGTTTTGGATGTGTGCCTCCTCTACACACTACTAAAGAATGAGTAAATAATTGATTCCTCACTTTGTTGTGTCCAGCCACAACGTCCTGTTTCAAAGGATACTAAATCACATAACGTAGGTAAACATACCACTTAAATCTTCTTTAGAGACTGACAAACACAGATCCCCAACTCAGCGGATTCACAAGTAAAAATGAAGGTGGTTATTTGTGCAAACTGCCCAGAGAAACGTGTTCGTAATCACACTAACGTCATCTCAAGTTGTAGCGAAAAAACAGCGCGGGGTTGATGTGAACTCATCTCATGCTCATATGCTTTCCTTGCCAAAAGCTTTGGCTATTTATCACAGGACAAAAAAAAAAAGATCGATTTAAAATATCTCACATGTTGTGATCTGAGGTCACCACTGTTTGAGCAGCATGATGAAGCAACAGGAGCGATGAAGACAATGACCTCTTTTGACTGCATCAGCTGTCTCTACTTGAAGAAAAGCGAATTCAAATGAAATGAATGAAAGTGAATCAAATCATATCAGCCCACATTCTACTGAGTGTCAGGTGTGACCTACATAGAAAGATGACGCAAAAATTAAAACTCAAGCTTTGGTGTTTACCCAAAATGTGACACAAAAGACTATAAAGTGTGGCGTTAATCATCAAACAAACACTAAAACCAGAGAGAAGAGCAAACCATAAGAGTTAACTACGACCAGCGATGTACTGTAACTAAACAGTGTGAAGCCACAGTAAACACATCAGTCTGCTCTGTGGAGTCAGCGGTACAGTGTCATGGCTGAGGCCTGATAGGTTGCATTAGGTTAAAAGGATCCTAATGTGCATTAAGATCAGCGCGGAGCATTATTTCAGGAAAACAACATCCATTATTAAGCAGGGTGTTGAACCCTGGGAGAACAGACAGAGATCCTGACAGGCCTCTTGTCTCCACTTGTGCCAGTCCAGCTCCCGGAGGACAACTTCGGATGCAAGGATCAACCAGAATCTGCTGAAGCAAGTCACTTCTGAAGCTCACGTCTCTGTTAGCCCTGTTTCCAGCAAGTATCCACAAAACAAAGCCAAAGTTCTGGGCCAGACTCCAACACAACTGCACCCTCCAGCCACTTCCCACAACAAGAGGCACAGGAGGACAGATGAAGGGGTTTATTAGCGATATATCACTTTCACTTGACAATAGCCCAGCAGCTAATCTGCAATAATTAGCCATGGATCACGGTAAACGAGCAGCACTGGAGTCTTGTCTCTATCTCCCAAAAAAAACAAAAGAAACCAGAGGAAGGGTGGGGAGGCCCTCAGCCGAGCAGCCCAGGGACAGAGGGGGTTCTGTGTGTGTTTGACCTCAGAGCACAGACAAGAGTTGAAGGAGCACATAAATCACAGTGTCCGAATGAAAAAGGGTCAACTTCTCCAACAGAAGTCAACGTGAAGCAGCCAGTCAATGAGTCTGCGTCTGTGAATGAGAAAATTCTGCCTTTCTAAGAGGAAACACAGATGAGTACAAACAGGCCAAATACACATTTCAGAAGGCCATCAGGGTGTCCAAACAGAAACACTCCCAGAACCTGAAAGGAAAATATGCATCTAACAACCGAGCTGCTGTCTGGAGAGGACTGCAGACCATCACAAACTACAAAAAGAAAACCCCTCACCAGTTGGACAATTATCCAATTATCAACTTGCAAACGACCTCAACTTATTCTACAGCAGATTCAACACCTCTCCAGTCTGAGTCTGAGCCCGCTCCCCCATCACCCTGCCTTCCACTTCACACCCCCGAGCCACCCTACAATCCTCCATGCTTCTCTCATCAACCTGGGCCTCCACTTCCTCCTTCAGCACCTTGACTCCCTAAACAGCTACGCCAGAATTCTGTTTTCCAGATTTCAGCTCTGCGTTTAACACCATCCGACCAGAGCTCCTCCACCATAAGCTGTCCCAGCTGGGCATGCCTGACCTGATCTGTCAGTGGATATTCAGCTTTCTGACAGACAGGACTCAGTGCGTGAGGACGGGTAAGCACACCTGATCCTCAGCACCGGAGCCCTGTAGGGCTATGTGCTCTCTCCCTCCTCAAATTCGCTGATAACACGACACTGATCGGCCTCGTCCATAACGGCGACATACAGGCAGGAGGTACAGCAGCTGGCGTCCTGGTAGAGTGCCAACAACTTGCAGCTCAACACCCCCAAACCCATTAACTCCCGAGACATTTCTGTACTTGGCAAATAAATTATCCTTGAATCCTTGAAAAGTAAGAGCAAAGGTGCCTGGACGAAGCAACATAGCAGCATTAAATCTGCCTATCTGTGTTTATGCAGTTCATGCAGTTACTCAGACTCTGTGGAGAGCAGCACTGTATTATCAGAGCCAAATGTAATTTGGCTCATATAATCTCATCACATTTTATCTGAGGTATACAACATCAGCTCACATCGTCCTCAGGAGAACAAGTGTGGAGACACTTGTACGTACAACCAAGATGTTTCTATTCAGGCATTAAAGCAGCTGTTTTCAGGATGATGCACCTTTTTAAATGATTTCCTTCTAAGGTTTCATGTTATTTAAAAGTAAAAAAAAAACATTATAATACTCTTAAAGCAGAAATATGAGTCACAAATGATTCTCCAGTGGTTGTTACAGTGGGATGTGAATCTATGTTGTTGTTGTTATCTCTGCCAGGCGTAAGCCTGGAGGGGATCATGCGTTTGGTCGCGCGTGTGTGTGTGTGTGTGTGTGTGTGTGTGTGTGAGCTAACAGCTAATCTTGCTGAACCCTGAACCCATCAGCTTAATATTTTTTGGAACCTCTTGTAGTTGTGGTGAAAAACCTATTTTATAACACGATTCCTTATGAGCCTGTTGTAAAGCTTAGACTTTTTTCTTTTCAGCAGTCCTCACCATTTTATGACATTCACTATGACAGCAAAAGGCATTTCCGGCAAGACTAGACTAAAAATAAGGCTTACTTAGTCTATTGCAGGCCACATTTTGGCCTTTGTTGTCGCTCAAAAACACAGACATTCATAGACAAGTTTGGTCTCATCTTGAACTGGAGCATCTGCTGATTAATTCCATACACGATATGTTATGATCCACTAAAGTTAGGCAGGATACGAGATGAATAAATCCCTGTTTTTGTTATCTTCGTCGCCATCTTGACTGTAAGGGAGCCAGTAGGGACAATTGAGTGAGATTCAACTCTTCTTTGTTTGGGAGGGGAGAGGGAGGTAGGTTTAAATTGAGAAGTTTGGACGTATCGTCCCATTTATTGTTTCCTTATTAAGTTTATACAGTTAGGCGAACCCAGGAGGCTCGTTTACGATACCATTACACTATTCTATGCATCTAAAAGAAAACTGAGACTTTACTATACAAAACACTTTACAAGAACTTTGCATACATCTATATAAGAAAACTTACACACCTGGCAGAGATCTGCACTCTACTGAGCGCGCTCTTCTAGTTACTAACTGCATTTTGTTAACTGCAGACTCTTCACACCTCGTAAAACTTCTTACAACAGAAAGTCTGATTAATGTTTGCAAAGTGAATGTTAAAGTTTTGTGGCGCTGTGGGACATAAATTACTTGATTTTCTTACAAAATAAGCCATGTGTGAGTTTGGCAATGTCACTCAGGTTAATGAATTTTGGCCCGGATGCATTTTATAATACACATATGGCCCCTATATCACACATCCCACATCCCTTCTGACAGTGTGAATGGTGTCGATTTCAACATTTTGCTAAAACTCCACACCCTTGCAGTGCCTAAGAATGCTCACTATTTCGGAAAGCTGAAGGACCATGTAGAAACCATCATTTTGACATCGGAGTCAGTGTGACTGACAAGAAGGAACAACTGGCTCGCCTGGGGGCCAGTACACAACCTCTGACCCAGAATGAGAAAAAAAAGGCAAATTGGAAAATTTCCAAGATAATGCCTGATCTCAAACTTCTGTCCCTTATAGACAGAAACTAGCACATGCTTTAAGAACTTCAACCAAAACATGTATTGTGGCTTCTCATCTCATTCAACAGAGTTTTATTCAAATTTATATTGAATCCAACAAAAGGATTGAAAATGAAACCAGAGGTTGTAACTACATGGATTCATGCGATTTTAAAATTCACTTGACGTTATGATGCAGACAGAAAAAAGGCCATTTATGAATAGTTTGTACTGATTTCTGCTCTCGGGAGCGAGTTGCCGCTGTGAAAAAGGACAGTGGCGTATCCTGGAAATTTGAAGTTTCTCTACAAGCAAAGATGAGCTTCATGATGCTGTGTGTGTTGCCCTTTGGATCATCTGTATACTATACTACAGATAGAAAAAAATCCCTAATGAATGATCAGAGGAGACATTTGATATCTGTTTATGTAACCTGGAAAGTTATCATTAAGGATGGCTAACATTACAACAGTGTGTTCAGTCTTCTCATTATATTCTTGGAACACAACTGAGTCAAAATCAAAGCAGACAGTTTCTTTTTAAGTCCAGAGCTGCAATAAAAAGCTGCCAAAATGTGCTCAGTGTTTGTTCGTAAAGCTGATTCCCTTAACAGCTTCGTCTCCTAAAGGCTTAATGTCTGATATAACAAAATAGAAGAAAACAGTCGCCACCCTTCCTCTGTGAAACCTCTAAACTGCAAGTTGCGCGTCTTCACATCTATCTGAGGTTGTAAAAAGTGACACAAACCTCTCTGGCCAAATACAAACCATAATGATTATGTCTGTGTATAAAGTGAGCCAGAGAAACAAAACAAAAATCCAAACCACATACTTGTGGAGAGGAAAAACACAATAGTTGCAAGCATGTTTCTCTATGGTTTGCACTGTTTAAGTGGCAATTTTAGTAAGAAATTGCATATAAGCCTCAATGTGACTGAAATAATTATTCTGATAGCTCCTTGCACCTCTTCAGCATGACTTCCATAATCAGTGACCTCCTAAGTAAAGATGATGTTTTTGGCTGATGATGAGGAAAGTTCCTTCCATTTTGTCTAAATGAAAAAACCCACTGGAGAGTAAGAGTTTATTTTAGGGCTAGTACAACACAGTGCCATAACTTTGGTTTGTTGATTCAACTGTGACCCAAGTTCAACTTAACAAGCCATCCCACAGAGTAGAATAACATTTATTATACGTAGTAACCTCTCTGCAATCTCTGAAGACTAGCAGACAATCAGGAAGAATAACAGAACAACATATTCATATTTACAACAAGGCAAGAAGGGACAAGTTATTCAGCATATCTGCTCTTCATTTCAGAGTCAATACCACTGGAGAAGTTTGGGTTTTGTGCCTTGCTCAAGCAAGACCTGACAGTTTGATAGGGTTCTATACAGATTGCATACCAGCTTTCTTCCACTTGCCAACTTCATAAAAACGTCTGCTGACTTATAAATGCCTTCCAAATGTGATCACATAAAACAGTCCTGTTGTACTTGTCAGAGAGAGGACTGGCCTACATCCTGCATTTCTACAGTGTAAAAGTTTCAGTAGGTTACAGAATTGAGAAAAACTCCACTGAGCACCCGCAGTTGTAACAAAACCCTTTATCCTGTTTGTATTTTCATTGTTTTTGATTCAAGTGGGTTTGAAAGCGCCACCACAGTGACCTCTAAGCCTCTCTCGCTGCAATAAAAAGAGGTCTGAGGTCACTAAACAAGTTAAAGCGATAGGTCATTTTGGGGAATTTTACTATTTTCCTGTTTTCCCAGTGTCATGACAATTTCAGAGAGGCCTTCAATATGTTTTATGTCCCAGTTTGCACAGAGGGTTAATGGTGAGTTTCCACTTTCTGGTTGTCTAAGGGATCAGGTAGCAGCTACAGTCAGGGGGTTTATACTTTGTGCTCATTAGCCTTGTGTTAATATTTTTCAACCAAGGACCCACAAAATCCAACACAATAACAGTTTTCAGAAAAATCCATATTTGTAGTTGAATTAATCTGCCGTGACCGAGGCAGCGGTCGTGTGTAAACAGGACGTAGAAGAGACGCTTGTTTTAATCTCATTTAAAGATGATGAGACGCTTGTTTTAATCTCATTTATTTATTATTAATGAAATTTGTGAATTTATGGACACTTGGCCACAGAGAATAATCATCTCTAAATGGCCGGGGGTTGTGCATTAAAGACAACATAGTGAAACTGTCTCATCACCGATTCAAATTAATACTCACAGCTGCTCCTTTCAGAAGTGAAAAGGTAAAGATGTCTGCTGTTGGTTGTACAAGTACAGAAACATTTATTCTAAGGTTGACAAAGATAGTGCCACCATAAAGCTTTCATTAAAAGTGTAATATAAAGTTTGAGTGAAGGCTATGTTCAAATGACTTTAGCTCTACGTGAAAAAAGAGAGAGAGCATGCCAACACAGACAAAAACAAAACAAAACGCAGGTTTGTCTGGCAAAAAATTTGAACCTGGCTCAACTTTTGCCGTAACGCAATATGACGTCATCCGGTAAGGTGCTGCATTGGCCAGTCAAATATGTGCACACTCCTAGATTTACATGGATACCGTATTTCTACTGTTTGTCCCGCGATTGATCCCACAACAGATAAAATCATTATGACCGCGCTAACTTCCTAAAGCAGCAAAATCCTCAAAATACTATAAACTATTGTACAGTTTTTGGCATCATCTAAACCTTCAAACGTATGGATCCATGACTCCAACTGGACTTCCTGGTTTGTACCTGCAGCTACACGCCCACACCAGGTAGCCTTTTTGTTTTTTTTTGTTTTTTTTGCGAATCAATTCTTGCCATTAACCTTTTGTTGCATGTCCACCACCTTAACTCTCTCTCTGTTTTCTGTCTATCTCAACTTTCCAAAAGAAAAAAATCTTGTTAATAAGAGAAATTTGGGCTTGCAAGACTTTATCTTTTTTGGTATGATGTGATTCCCAAACTCCAGAAATTCCTAAATACATTAAGTACATTGCAAATATACTATATACTATGTAACAGTAGATCTTTGTACATAATAATCACACAGCCACATACTGCGTTATTATATTTCAATCAGGTCTGTGGCTGTGATGGTGTGGAGAGTGAAGTACAATCATCCTGGCAGACAACAATTAAACATCCCTCTCACGAATAATCACCCAAATAATTAAATAGTTTCGTATTGCGCCGTGTACACATGTCACGTATAAGTAACGGTGAGAGAGGAAAGTCAGTTTCTACAGTTGTCACCAGTGGCAGTGAAACAGTAACCCCAGTTTAACAAAAATAACACACGATGACAACAGGTCATTAAGTGGTAGCAGTGAGGTGACTGTGTGACCTGAGTGTGACTTTGTGTGTGTGTGTGTGTGTGTTGAAATGTGTCTGGGGCTCCTTTGGAGTGTGTGTTGTCAGGACTGAGAGGGCACCAGGTTTATGCAGCTGTCCGTCTGATCAGAGAACTTCAAAGCGTGTTGGAGCAGCAGTAAGTGGTAACAGTCAGGGGAGAGCTGGCTCTTCAGAGGCTCTGCTAGCTAAAGGTGATCTCTAAACTGCCTGATATAAATGGATTTACCCTGCAGGCAAATATATAGAGAGCAATAAATCAGAGTACACTTGCAGTCCAAAGTGTGCTGAGGCCCTCAAATATGACTTACAGATGAAATGCCTCATTGCACATCTGCAGACAAGGCTGATATTGTGTTGAGGTTCTCTGCTGGACATCACTGATAATGTGTTTCTTATACAAACCAAATCTGTTGAAAAATTGTTGGCAGAAGCATTGAAACTGGACAAATCAGGAAAATCTGACTTTTCTGAAAGCAATTATTTAGTGGCAATTGCAAATTCACTTCCACTGCAGATGTTTGTCAAGTCAACATGCTTAAAAACCAAAATGTTTTTTCTTTGGGAGAAGAATGTGGACAAAAAGGTTGCGTTTCCCTCTGTTCTGATGAACAAAGCATAACATAGACTTCCTTCCTTCCTCTTACACAGTAAACAGGTGTCAGATGCTGATTTTTACAAAAAGAAAATGTTGGTAATAAGATATCAATCAACAAGGCTTGGCTGCAGATGGTTTCATTGCTTGAGCTACATTATACAAACATGCATTTGCTGCTACTCAGTGAACACACAAAATGGCCCTGATGACAGCAGCACAGAGTCCTGGGAGCTTTCTACAGCTGACCCACAGCCCCCCACTCGCTCCATCACTGGTTTGCTATATTGACCCAGGTAATGGTGATAATGGATGTTATTCACATCAATAGGAAGATCAAACAGTAAAAGGAAACCCTTTGCTTCTACAATTCATGCTCCCAAGTGAACAGTTTCAAACCCATTATATGGCCCAGCAAGGAAGAACTGGATCAAAACGTTTCCATAAAAACACCTGAGAATAAATGCAGCATTTCTTCTGCTTTCACGGTCTAAAACTCAGAAATCCAAAGAAGAAAGGCTGCTTGAGGAGAGCATAAAAACGCTAACAAATCCATTACAGAAACATGTTATCTTGTATCAACAAATCTGTCAGGAAGTAACTTCTCCACAGCACTTTCACACGCACTTTGTGACTTGAAGAAATGAGCATGACCATCAAACCAGACTACTGGTGATGGGTAACTAGGTGGTTTGGCGTTCACACAAGACCTCTGTTCAAAACTGTTTCTTTAGACCAGTGGTTCTCAAAGTGGGGTCCTTGAGGGGATTCCAGGGGATCCCCAAGAAAAAGGGGAATCATTTATTTTCACTATAACTCCATCCATAAGTAACACAGTGACAGAATGTATGACTATTTTGGTCATGGGTTTCATACACTTTCTGTAACAAAACATCTAAAAAGCAAAAATCTTATCAGGTGGGAGACCCTGGGACAAAATCTTATCAAATGGCAGTCCGTGATCTAACTTGTGTCAGTTCAGGGGTCCCTTGATGTGAAGACATTTTGAGAACCACTGCTTTAGACATCTAAAATATTATACCAAAATTTTGTATAATTATTTGTAGTAAAAAGGTTGTCGCCTTTCCAATATTGGTTTTACACCAGAGAATCAATGTTGATTTTTTTTTGTCATTATTTGGTCACTTTGTGACTGCAAAACCATTTTATATACTGTCTGAAATCACTGCCAATATGTACTATAAGGTTACTGCATTACTACATAGTTACAGTAATAATCTTACAGTAATCTTTTAAAGCCAGCCTATGCAAGTTTTGCTGAAGAGCAACAGCTCTGCCCACAAGTGGTAATTACTGGATGGATTACTGAATAATGGCACACATTTCCCTACAGTAGCTAGATGTCATTATTGGCCAACCAGGCTGAGAGCAGGTCAAACCGGACCATAAGCACAAAACAAGAATGTGAAGTATAAATGTGGTATAAAACCACTGAAATGTTTATGCGACATGGTGTAACAGTAGCACAAGAAGAGAAGTCTCAAAGGTCTCCAAACTGACACAGCAACATCAGTTAGACAGAAATTTCTATTAGCCATAAGTTGTACTCAACCAAATAAGGATTGCCTTTTGGGGACGGATGCGTTTTGTTGCTTAAAATTTAAATGTTTCATTTGCATGAGAAAGCTTCCTTCAAAAGTTACAGAGGCTCCTTTACAGAATCATACTGTACCATATTTTAATGACTTGTGTTCACCCTTTTAATGCTAGCAAAGAGAAAAGTCGCATGACTTACTTTGATTCATTTATTTTAGTTCACACCAACAGCATCCTTGCTTTGTTTGGTGCAGAGGTTTAATAGTTTTAATAGTGTCTTTGTACTTCAGAGTCCTTTTAAAGTAAGAGACTCACACAAAGATACACTCAAAACTTCTGAGTCACATTCAACATCAACTGTAGTTATTTAAGACTTAGAGATATGATCTCCTGTTGTGGTGCTCCGGCTTCCTCCCACAGACCAAAAACATGCAGGTTAGGTTAATTGGTGACTCTAAATTGACTGGCGACCTGTCGAGGGTGTTCCCCGCCTCTCGCCCACTGTCAGCTGAGATTGGCTCCAGCTCCCCTGCCACCCTCTAGAGGCTAAGCGGTAAAGAAAATAGATGGATGGATTTCCTGTTGTTGTCAAAACTGTTACTAGCTTTGTCCTTTTGTCTTATATAAAAGTTCCACTCTACATCAATTTTTTTACTGAACCAGACTGATATTCTCTTGCCTTTGTACTGTTTCCTTTCCAGGTTTCACTCGGGATCTGGATCATGTTTCACTAATCCTAACAACCGTAATTTAGCCAAGACAATTTTAGACGTCTCCAGATTGATGTTGCACTGTCAGGGCCCAGATCAAAAACAGCGGTGGACTACTCCTTTCCTGTGTGATGTCCTGATCAGTCTGTTGCATGGAAAAAGATAAATAGAGTGCCTGAACAGCTCAAGGCTTTATTTAAGGACACTGATAAGACACCATGTGCCCGTGACAAACTTTCACCAGACAAGGACCTGGTTTTGGGGCAGGGTGTGTATCTGAATCAGCTGGTTACTTATACACATATAAGAATATGGGATGTTCATGATAAAAATCTGTGGATATATCCTGCAGAGACGTACTGCATGTTCATACGTCAAAGAAGATCCAAACGCCACCACTTCCCAACAACGTCGAACCTACTTCACAACCGAAACAGTTACAGTTGTCACTGTGGAAATGAACCGGAAGAGAGATTTGAATTTAGGGACTTCCATTTCAAATCTGCGCTTCTCTGCTGATCCTCTGCCAGATTGCTGGGCCTCAATTTTCTATGCTGCGGTCGAGGCACAACAAGGGCATTTATTGTCCACGACCAGCTCGCTTCTTCTGAAGAGCAGCAGTTGTTTCGAGCACATGAAACCCAGGCACAGCGCCTCACAGCAGCAGAGAGTGATGACCTTTAAATGAGAGAGGTCTAATGTGGCCGCTCTTTGGCCCGGCTTCATTAACTGATGTCACAGGAAGTGAATAGTGTCCTTATCAAGAGTCTCCAGCTACAGTCCAACAGTATGTCCATGTCCTTTCCTCTGTTTCATCTGTGGCTGGAGACAGAGATCTGGCAAAGAGACACACTCCTTCTACCCCAGACCTGAGTGGGTGTTAACCAACTTCATCAGATACTTGAGGGAACTGAAGTCTGCATAAAATTGATTAGAGCTGTAATGATTAGTCAAAAGAAAATAAACCATCAACAGTTTTGATAATCATTTAAGTCATTTTTCAAGCAAAAATTTGTAGTTCCAGCTTCTCAAATGTTAACATTTTCTGTTCTTCCTTGTTATTTTTAATAGTAAACTAAATATCTTTGGTTTTTTTACTTTAACTTTTTTTACTTTTTACTCACTTGAGTTCAGGAAAATTGTGATGGGCATTTTTTGGTTTTTTAGACTAAACTAACTAAATTAGATTCACACCTTTTTCAGACTAGGGCTGCAAATAACGATTATTTTTATTATTGATTAATCTGCCGATTAGTTTTACAGTCCAAGGTGACGTGCTCAAGTGTCTTATTTTGTCCAACCAACAGTCCAAACCCACCAAATTATACATTTACAGTAATGCAAGACCAAGAAAAGCAACAAATTCTCACATTTGAGAGATGTTTTGCATTTTTGCTTGAAAAATTCAATTCAATTCAATTACCAAAACAGTTGCGATTCAATTTTTCTTTGACTAATTGTTGCGGCTCTATTTCAGACTTATATATTCATTACACTGTTTGAAATCCAACACAGTGAAAGAGCTCTTCAGAAAAGATAAAATACTAAATTTTAAGGCTGCAACTAACATTATCGATTAATCTGTGGATTATTTTTCTAGATTAATCAATTAGTCGTTTGGTCTTTAAAATGCCAGAAAATGGTGAAAGTTTTCAATCAAGCCCAAGATATGTCTTGTTTTGTCAGTTGACAACCCAAAGATATTCAGTTTACTATCATAGAAGACTAAAGAAACCAGAAAATATTCACATTTAAGAAGTTTGTGAATGTCATGAGATGGAAATATCATCTGCAGGCCAAACAGCTACTGTCATAGATGTAATACAATGAAGGGCAGGGTGGATAAGGATTTGGAGGTGAGGGTATCTAAGCAAGCGCAGGCGTGACTTTAGGAGGTAAGCAAGCCAGGAAGCAGACTTTATAGTGCCTTTTCACTTTAAGTGAAGGGAGAGTTGGAAGAGGTCATGGACAATGGTCAGGCTGAACTTAAACAGGAGATCAGCACAATACAGGGATGAGGTGGGGAAAGGTTCATATGGTCCAAGGAAAACAGGGGTAAGGAGAGGTAGACAGGGGGAGGGCAAGAGTGGAGGGGAGTTAAACACACACAAAGAGGAAAGGTCTGGAGGGGGTTAGGGGGGCACGTGGACCTGTCTTGTTCAAACAAACAAGTAAAAAGTACACCAAAACTAGAAAAGTCCTTTAAAATGAAGCTGTAATGTGGAAAGCTGAGGCTGCGTGCCCTTCTCACCCATTTAACACCACATATAAATCTACGCTCACACACTCTTTTAAAAATAAACACATCTGCACTTCACCGTGCATCTCACAAGTAGCCCTCCGACCTTTTATTACTGTCTCACACAGCCGAGGTAGTCTGATAAACAGATAAACAGAGCGGTAAGATGATGATTATTTTTCTTTGCTTTGGCTTCGCACAGAAATTCAATATAAATATCACACTTTAAACCTGTGCACCGAGAGCTGTATCTCACTCCGGGACTATGTTGACAGTGTGTTTCTGTGTGTGATAGAAACATAGTGGAGGTATTCACCCGACCGGGCAGCACTGAGCCACCTGATCACTGCTGGGAACAGACAAGAGCTGACAGAAAGCAGACGGAGAGCTCCGTGACTACAGCCGGACCTCTGTGCATGTCGGTGGCTAAAAATACACGCAGCGAACTTAACATGACTAACTTCATGCACCGTGGAAATGAGCAAAACGTGACGTCTCATTATTGTCACTTCAGTCAAGAATTTTTCACAGCTGTCCACACAATCATGATGTCGACGTGCATTTTGGCATCATGATCATAATCGTAAACAAACCATGTTTACTGGCAACAAATAAGATACAACAGCAATCTGTTTGCTCCACTTTTTACACTATTAAGAGTTTATTTCCTCCATTTTCATGCATCGCAGAACACCCACTGTGCAAAGGAATCCCATTCATGTTATGTCCACTCCAGGACATAGCCTACGATGTTTAATATACTCCTATCTCTTGTTTTAAAGGAGTATCTTACTAAATTGTAAAGATATCTTTTCCTCTAAGGAAAAATGGGAGACTACTTAAGAAATCATTTTGGTACATACACACGCACACAGCCAGGTTACAACAACACAGGACTGCAGTGAGAAGATGGTTTACATTGCCTGATTACATTTTTACTGAAAAATAATGTAAGCAAGAGGGGGCTGTGTAGTATCACATGCAGTATATGCAGTTTATATAGGACCTGCTGCTCCCAACACAGGGCAAAGTTTCTCTGCAGGCAACAGTTGACCTGGATGTGACCCGTTTGGTTCTCAAATACCTCTATAAGGTTTCCTGGGAATCCCCACAGAAGTGATCAAGCCTCAGTCAGGAGAATCAGATTATCCAGGGAAAACCAGTCTGAATTGTCCCTACATCACAGTTTCTAATTCCCTTCTCTTATGACAAACTTTCTCTTATTTATTTCTAGGGATGTACATGTGATGTTTAGTGGCATAAAAAAAAGTTTGCAAAGCCCTCACGATGTCCACCTACAACTGTCCAAACATCGTGTTGCACCGCTGCATGAAATCCCTCGCGGACACTCACCTCCCCAGGTGTGAAAGAGGACCAGAAGTCCGACGAGCAGAGCGCCAATGTCCCGTACAGCCATGGTTGTTGGTCGGTGCTGAAGCTGCGTGTTCAGGGTGTGTGAGGCTGGAGTCTGGCAGGGACTGGTCCTCCAGGAAAACTGTATGAACCACAGACACACACAGAGAGAGAGAGAGAGAGAGAGAGAGAGAGGAGCAGCGCGGGGAGGCAAATGATGCAGGAGGGGGCAGAGAGAGGAGGCCCCGCACTGCAAAAAGTGTCCGTCATTCAGACACTCGGTATGGTGGCGGCAGCTAGCGGCATGTTTTCTCGACTCGCAATTTGCGTCGTAAGCACCTCAGTCTCAACTCTTTTATGGGTTATTTAATTAGATTTAACAAAAAATAACAGAAGTCCAGCCCTCGAGTTTACATGAATTATTGAGGTGGATATTTTTTGCAGTGTATAAAAAAGGGGGACGTTCAGTGAGAGCAGCAGGAGGGCGGAGGTCTGACACTATACACATTATAAAGTAATTTGCTGTTTGTTTGTTTGTTTTTGTTGTTGCCAAGACAAAAAAAACTAATAATACATTTCCCCACCAAGAGTATAATTTAGGCTATGTTTTCTTGATAGGAAACCATGACTGGTGAAACAAGACTCTGTTAAGTAAAGCGGAGCGTTATTTGGGGGGTAAAAGGTGTGGCAAAGTCACACATTTAGTATTCAGGACTCATGCAGCAAACAGCACTGTTGTGAGCCAGGGGAGGCAGTGGATGCAGGCAGGATCAACATGAGGGACATGTGGCAGCAGCAGAGGGAGGGATGAGGAACATCTGTCAGCTCTTGTCTTTTACCTGCTCCATGGTGCAGAGATGCAGAACACCAGCAAACTCCAGCTCATCAAAACGATGAAACACCATTATTATAGTCATCAGAGTGTCAGCTTCAACCAAAGAGGGGCTGAGCAGGGTACTTTGAACTCTCTGCAAAATGTTTTGCATATCTTCACTGTGTGTTTTGGGTCAATCTATGCAGAATCTTCCTTACAGAGTATTTTAAGTGTATATGCATCCCGTTTTGCAACATGAATATATGTATGACTATATTACCTCCATCCACAAATGTGTTGTGATACTCCAGTTTTAATGCACATTATGCATGCATCTGCATTTAACAAAAGTTGAATGAATGTTTGGATGATGGATCGTTTTCTTGTGCAGAAATATATCAAGATACAGTACTTCCTGAAGATGATTTAAGAAAAACAAACCTATATTTTCACATATATGTCAGTTAACATTATTTAGTAGTTTTGTTTTCCATCAATAACTGTTACAAACATATTATCTTTAATCTTTATCTACATCCAGGCATTCATGAGTGTGACTCTCACCTCTCGGTACTGGATGCCAAGCTTAATATGGACATAATAAGGGAGTTGGATCAGACTGACTCCCTAAACAAACCATGTCTCCAGGCTTTGATAAGCAAAACTGTTTAACTGTGTACATGGTTTGGACTCTCAGGGTTTGAATATCTGCTTGCCAAACAGTAACAGGGCACCCACATATTACTGGCAGGTACACAACTACCAGAGGGCAGCAGGAAAATGACACAAATTAAGACACTGTACAGTTGACACTTTGGCCGGATACCAGGTCATTCGTGATTTAAAATCAAAAGGCACTTCTGTCTTCTGAGAGTTTCTCCACTCCAGTGGTAAAATACTCTCAGTTTAAAGTTGGAGTTAGGCACAGCCCTTAGCACCTGATAAGAACAGACCATTTGGTGTTGCAAAACAATACAACGCTTGCCCCGACTGCACAGACAGTGATAAAACCTCACACTGTCAGTAGGCTACAGGCTACAGTTTAATCTGAACGTTATTTGATCCCATGTGAAGTGCCACAGTCTGTGCAGTTGGAAACAGATCAAAGAATGGTGGGACGTGTCGTGTACACTGATCTCTAACCTTCACTGCTGGAAAACATAGCTATGTCTGCCATGTGCCTGCCAAGTGGATTGCCTGAGAGTGCAGGTCGGAGCCACATAGGAAGGAGCAGGTAATGATACCAAACTTACTACTGTGAAAGACTTATGACAGCACAGCTGGACACTAAAGTCCTCCAAAGACTGTTTTCCAGAAGGATGGAGCAGTGGTGGATGGTATTGTTTGGGAGTTTGTTCCACATTATTATATTTCGATATGCCTGGAAAAGTTGAAGTGAGGACACTGCCCTGCACAGAATGACTCATTTACTGTATGGGCTTTATTAAATAAAGGATGGATCAGGACATTTTGTCAAGGTTATTATCATGTTAAAGGAATATTTGCTTTCAGTTTATTGCAAAATTGTTATTTGTTTTGCTTCCATTTTTACCGCTCTATTTTAACATGTGTTCTTTAGATGTTTTTTTATTTATTCTTATTTGGCGGCAACCAAATATTGAGGTCGTGAGAAAGCTTCATGGAACTTTGTCTGTGTATGTCTTTGCCAAAACCTTGTGTAGTGAATGTAAAAACTCACTGTTTGAGGACATGAGTAGAGATGGTTGGTTCATTCCATTTTCTTGTAATGGTGAAAAAGCTTGTCCTTCTTGAGATTACGACATACTAAGGCATACAGGTGCAATTAACCATTCATTAAATCCATCCCTGAACAGAGATTATCCAGTCATACCTTAGCAACCGTAACCTAGTACGGCAGGTCTGTCAAGTTTGGGTGGTGGTTTCTTTTTTACCACCTGGGAGCAGGTCCTGGATGCTACTATTTCAGAGTTTATACTAATGTTATCTTGTACTGTATGTGGTCATCAAGTGCATGTTTAAGAGTCCTTATTCACTTGTCTTGTTTCACAAGTTAGCCGCAGACAGCGTTTTCAACCAACTCACAAAGTTTGCCCTTGGAGCAGGCGAGTTTGGATACTGTGAAGTTGACGCTCCTCTTAGTCCTTTTCTCTGCCAATAGGACTTTATCTGTATCCTGCATGTCTATCAGTGAGCATGGGGTGTGGTGGAGCTTTGTCTAAATTTGTAATTTCATCCCAAGGTCATCACATCCACCTTCAGATCCAGGGTTATCTGCCTGAGACACTTTTTCCCCCCTCCACACAAGAATAAGGGGGAGAGGCGCCTTCACTTCTTGTGTCTTGTTCATGCACTTTGCTGTAATGTGGACCACACAGCAAGTCTGACCGACTCTTCGTCTGCCATGGACCGCAAACCCAAGGGCACTCCTCTGACGGCCCAGTGGATGGCTGCGATAGTGCGATGCAATTCGCAAAAGTGATGAGGCAATGGGTTGTGCCCCTTTGGTGGGTCTCATCTACCTTCCAGTACAGGAAGATATTTGCCTGGACGTGTCTTGGTCTTCCACCTTCACTTTTGTGCAGTCATACCTCAGGGATAAGATGCCTGACTCCAGGGGTGCAACTAATAATTATTTTCTTAATTAATCGATTTATCAGATATATGTTAAAGCTCCAGGTGACTTCTTCAAATGTCTTGTTTTGTCCGCCCAACAATCCAAAATCTTTGGGGGGCACCGTCAGATTGATACTCATTAGTCAATTTCAGTGGTTGGGTTGTGGGACCCCACTTGACTTCTTTCATTCAGTCAGCAGTTGAGTCAGCATTGCTATGTGTACACATTTGGCCCCAGCTGGATGCACATCACATCCCTTATGGCCTCTAAGGAAGCTCATTGGAGGGCAGAGCATGTACAAAATAGAAATAGTAGTTACCTGGATGTAACTCCAGTTCTATGTGTGTGTAACCTTCAATCTACAGGCCCAGCTGGCCCCCTGTCTCCAGTTACTGAGCTCAAAAAGGAGATGATCAGCAGGTGAGTGAGTTGCTGCTTCCCTTTTTTATTGGGCGGTGAGTGCAATGATCTGTCTCAGGGTGCACTCGCAGAGCCCCGTTAAGGGTAAACCAATAGTGAAACCCATTAGAGGGCTAAACATGTACTCATAGAACAGGGGTTACATCTAAGTAACTACTATTGTTTCAAGAAGTAATTGTTTTGTGTTCTCAAGCTTCCATATGTCTGGTCTGTTGTTTCTAAAAGTTCAAAGCAAGTAAACAGTAGACATAAAAAGAGAGGAAGGATAATGCGTCTGACATTGCCTTTTAGTTGACAGGTCCTCTCATGTTCACCAGATATGACTGATGCTCTGTTTTTCTTTCCCTCCTAAAAGCTTTCAGAGGGGATCTGTTCATGGAGATACGAGCACTGTTGATGTGTTTTAATGGAAATATGAGGCCAATACTGATGACACGTCCTCTATCTCTGCGTCTTTCTCTGAGCCTGCTGTGATGTAGCGTTAATCGGATCTTGTTTTCAACACAACATCCTCTCTGGATTCCTGTACCGCCACCACAAAGAGGGCAATAATTGCAATTGTTTGACCCCTCACAATGTGCTTTACACACAAGTAGTTTCACGTTGAATGAAGTTCCTGTTAAGTATACATTAGAGGTTTTTATCTAGATGACAAAATGTATCTAAAAACTGCCCAGTAACCTACAGAGAACAACAAATGGGAAAGCCAGTGCTGGGTTTCAAAAGAGATTACACATGAATGTAAAGAAGGCTGTAAATCACTGTGCTGATGCTTTCATTTCCTTCAGGGTGAAGCACAATACTTATGGTTTGCAGCGATAGCAGAGAACTACACGTTCTCAAAACAACTATATTGTTCAGCCACTCAAGGTCAGTAAATTATGACTGAATCTTTAAGGGCTGACATGTAACTTGGGCGTGGCACACGGAGTATGGGTACAGTATATAAATAAACATCTAGCATAAAGGGAAATTGGGGGGGGGGGTGTTTTTTTGTTTTCTTAAAATTCCTTGCAGACAAATTGCAAAAATGTCCCCCTTTCACCCTTTATTTAATATGATACATCCTGGACAGGGCGTTTGGGAATATCAGGGGCAATGGGTTTGGGAATGAGACTGAATGAGTAAAATAGAAGCAGGAAAAGTACCGTCCCCTCCCCCACAGAGTTCCCAGGGACTGCAAAGACCTTAAACATTTTATAAGAGCATGTTTCACAACCTGCCGACAGGGTAAACCCCCCCAGCCATCAACTGCTGGACAATCCCAGTGAATCCCAAACAAAATCTCTAACCTATTTTTTGGTTAATGGTTACACAAAATTAGCAGTTGTACACATACTGCGTAAATTATAAACAAGTATTTTCATTTAGGCATCTGGCCCATCAGATAATTAATCACCTTTGTCTGTAATGAGAGTATTTACACTCATTTTAACCTTGAACTTGGCTCTGTTAAAGGAATAATTTGACGTTTTGGGAAATATAGTTAATCGCTTTTTTGCCAAGAGTTAATGAGAACCCTTCATTGATTATGTAGAGGCTAGGCAATAAATATCATCTTAACTACAATAACTAGGTTATTATATTTAATATGTTATATCTTTTCAATCCCAACTAAAACCAAAGTGTAAAAATGTGGAGGGTAAATAAAGGCCAATATAGTAAAGAGGGAGGGATTCAAGTAATTCATTTAGAAAACTTTTATCTGTAGGACAATCCACACTCACTTTTACCCTTAAACTTGTTTCTTTTAAGATTTCACCCCTGATACACTAACTTGAGTGTCCTCACCATTGTGTGCCATTCGTCTGTGATTGATGATTACACACGACTTCTGTTTATTTCACCAAGGCACAGTACTGTGCTCATGGGCTAAGGAAAGCCTGATGGAAGGAAAGAGAGGAAAAGAAGTCATTCTTTCCGAGCCACTGAGGCCAGACCCAAGAGCAAGTTGTTTTGGGGGGTAGTCTGCCCAGCATGAGAGACGGCTATTGTCCGAGTTGCACCAGAGGACGGGGGGCTTTTGAGCGTGCACTGGTATGGCGAGGGGGCTTCAGGGGAAGAGTGGGAGAGAAATTTGAATTTCTGCTAAACTCCGTCACAACAACAGGGATTGTGACAAAGAGACACTTTGAGAGTGACCACATGGGCTGTGAATTGAACAGCGCTTCTCCATGGTGATTGTATGTAATAGGGGGCATTAATCATGATAAATCCTCCCACTGACATGTTTCTTCAGTGTTTCAGCCTCGGAAGATTTTGGTGTTAAAAAGAGAAAAGGATGATGATAAATAAAAAAAGTTAATTGACTCCGCTTTTTAATAATGAATCATATCATTTCAATTAATTGATTATACAAACAACTATTTTGATAATCAATTAATTGTTTCAGTAATTTTTTTAAGCAAAATTACCAAACATTTATTGCTTCCATTGGCTAAAATTTAGGGATTTTCTTTGTCATATAAAATGGCCAACTGGATATTTAGTTGTTTTTTTTTACAGTAGCACAGAAAGGAAATTGAGCTCTAGGAAATAGGGATGGACACTTTTCACTATTTTCTATTTCAATCAGCAGATTAATTGATGATGAAAATAATTGGGAGTTGCAGTTTTAGTTCATTATAAATTAAGTCTTTTGGATGATGGACAGACTAAGTATATAATTTTAGACATCACTGTGGGCTCTGGTAACTTGTTACAGACGTTTGCTGTTATTTTTTTAAACTATAGTGACAAAATGACTAATCTAGTAACTGAAAATATAATCAAGAGATTCATCAGTAATGTGATTGATTGTTGGCTGCCGCCAAACTTGTAATCTTCTTTTGGGACAGATGCCGAATAATGAGTCATAAAGCAGGAAGCAGCTACTACTGTGTGCAAACTCACGGACATCCTGCAGATGCACAGACGTCGTCAAGGTCCTGAGAAGACAACTCAAAAAACAGGAATGTCATGCCGGGGGATAACTTCAGTATTAGTCATGCTATTCATATGTCTCTGAGTCACACCCATAAAATCATCAGTCAATCTCCCTTTTCACCAAGTCTTTTACTGTGTTCTTCATTTTCTCACCTTTTTTCTCAGTTTGCCATCACTCCATCTTGCCCACTCAGTGTGTAGCTGAGGCAGTGGGCTTGAGGCGGAGGGTTACTGTGGAATGCAGGGTCCTGCTCTGGGTCTTGACCAGTCTGCACTCCAGTGATTTCTACTGTTTGGAGTTTGTGTTTTCCCAGAGAAGCTTCTGGTCTGTCGCCTACCCCCTGTCCTCCCTCTAAAACACACACACACGTGTGCATGCACACACACACACACACACACACACACACACACACACACATACTCTGGTTGCCAGCCAAAGTAATCACTGAATGAATCTGAACTCCAAATGTCCCAAAATAAATCACAAAACCTGGGAAAACTACACAAAACTTAAAGTCCCCCCATTTGTCCTTGATGACAGATTTTCAAAATTGTGGAGCGTCTGTGGTCTGAGCAAAAATGGGCTGGTCACCTATACACCTGTATGTGGTGCTAGCTGGATCCAGAGCAGTTGAAAACATCGCACTTTTGTATTTTATGCCTGAAAATCTGGACATTTTAGTTTAGAGCTAGTTAAATACAGACATATGAATGCAATGTGCATGCTGTTATTTCTAAAAGAGTCAGTCTTTAGTGGATATTGTATTGAGCAGATTTTGGGAGAAAAACAAAAAAATATTTTTAGCCACCTGGAAGGCTGTGACAGAGTGGAAGAGCAGACAAAGAGTTGGGAGGGTGTGTTGGTCAGATGCTTACGTTTTCTTCAAAGGGTGGAAATGACCCAGCGGGTAAGGAACCCAGTTGCTTCAAAGTAGTCATCCGTGGGGCCTCGGCTGTTTGTGGGAAACACGTTAAGGGTTTGGTTTGTCTTGCTGTCTCCTGTGTGAGTCTCTCTTGTTTCCCATGTCGGTGCCCCTCCTTTTTTTCTGGCCTTATTTTAAGTAAGCTGCTCTGAAGGGTTTGTCATCGCTGATAAATGGCCAATGTTGAGACCAATTTTTATCTCAGCTGGACATCGGTTTGCAGGCCGCTGGGTTGGGTACTTCTGCTGACTGTTGAGTGAACCTGAAGATATGAAGCAAGTACTATCAAGACAGCTGATAACTCTTAAAGCTGCACACTAAAATGAAACCCTTATCTTGGTTCTACTAAATAGAACCAAGGTTCTACTAAATATCCTCATATCATCTAAAGGCCACATTCATAAAAAATGTATGTCGATGAATTTGGATGCCTCTGAGCTGCTGTGCAGAAAACCTTTGAGCTATGTAGACACATAATGCTGTAGTATCCATAAAGAAAGGCTACAGAAGGTGGCAGGTGAAAACAAACCTTCTCTCATCATTTAGAAAGGAAGGATTTGGTCGAAAACAAACTAAGGAAGCTGACTGCTGGCCTGCTAATGGACCAGAGAGAAGGTTAGCTACTATAAAAGGAGCAGGTCTAGAAACTCATCTGCCAGAGACAAAAGTAATACACAAGACCTTTTATAGCTTCTTGTACTACTGCTATGGATCCCCGTTGTGTCATTAAATGCTTAAACAAATGCTGTTTGTCAAGTGTCCAAACGTTTGGAACAGGATTTCCCATGATCGTATCAGACAATTTCCCCCTAAAGGAAAAAAAAAAAGCTCAATGCTGAGCAGCTCAGATGGGGAGGATGAGGCACTAGGCAAGGAAGGAAATACTGTTGATATTGTTCAGGATTGCAAAGCTTTTGTGTCTTTCATTGTCACAGACATAGCTGAGGTAATGGGAGACTATGGCTCAACAAGTGAGACTGTGTTCATATAAACAGAATGGGACAGGGAAATTGGAAAACCCTTTTGATGGCATGAAAGGTCAAAATAGAGAAAATTATGACTGCGATCATTTTCACTCTTGCTCTCTCTCTCTCTCTCTCTCTCTCTCTCTCTCTCTGTCTCTCTCTCTCTCTCGCTCACACACACACACACAGTTTCTGAAAATACAGAAAAACCTTCCTTTTATTTCAGTTTTGTTTGTTTTTTTAATTCTGGCAAAAATAACTTTGACGGCGTGCCATCACCTCATGAACACCTGAGTTATTCTCTGCCAGCACTGTTTAATTACATTTTAATTACATTTCCATGAGCTCTGCATTGTTTTTCAATACTTCACTGCCCTTATTAATGCATATCAGAGCAAAAACCAAGCCATGAGGTCAAAGGAACTGCCTGCAGAGCTCAGAGACAGGATTGCGACGAGGCACAGATCTGGGGAAGGTTACCAAAAATTCTGCTGCTCCCAAGAGCACAGTGGCCTCCATAATTCTTAAATGGAAGAAGTTTGGAACAACCAGGACTCTTCCTAGAGCTGGCGGTCAAACTGAGCAATCGGTGGAGAAGGGCCTTGGTAAGAGAGGTGACCAAGAACCTGATGGTCACTCTGGCTGAGCTCCAGAGACCCTGTGTGGAGATGGAGAAACTTCCAGAAGGACAACCATCACTGCAACACTCCACCGATCTGAGCTTTACAGCAGAGTGGCCAGATGGAAGCCTCTCCTCAGTGAAAGACACAGAAAAGTCCGCTTGGAGTTTGCAAAAAAAAAAAGAGTGTGAGAAACAAGATTCTCTGGTCTGATGACACCAAGATTGAACTGTTTGGCCTCATTTCTAAGTATCATGTCTGGAGGAAACCAGGCTCGCTCATCACCTTGAGCTTGAAAGGATCTACAGGATCTGGCAGAAAATCCCCAAATCCAGATGTGCAAAGCTTGTTGCATCATACCCAAGAAGATTTGATACAGTAATTTCGTCAATTAAATTACTACAATAATTAAATACATGTATTTTTTTAGCCTACCAATATTGTACATTTTATAAAACAAAGTGAATCATTAATGGCTCTGTGATGTCAACATTTTACACAGATACTATCCATACAATGAATTCATTCACAATTTTAGACCTGATGTTTCCCCTTCATGTTGCTTCTGCAAAAAGGAGGTTAATTTTTTTCATTTATTTTATGTCTGTACTCATTCAAGTAACTTTTGGACTCAAATTTCCTTATTAATCTGGGAGACTCATAATGTCTTGGTCCCTAATACAGAAAGTATGGTCTTATTTTTGAATGTAGAGTCTAGCAATAATGAGGCTGATAACTTGATAAAACTGCTCTGTTTTTTGGGCAAAATATCATATTCACAAAGTCAGATTTCTTTAGTTTCTTCCAAACAAAATCTTGTTTCATGTTGAACTTCAGACAGTCAGTGATTCTGTCTGTAGAGTATCTAAAAACAAAAAAGCTTTAAAGACATCTTCTTGAGAAACACTGTGGGCAACATTGCCAGATGATTTAAATTGGTTTGCAATATTGCTTATTAACTTTTTGAAGTTATATTTATTTATTTTTCTCTCTTAATGTCTGTATTATACATCTTTTTACATTGTACAATTTTTCTGCTTGTGTTTTCCTCCAATACTCCCTGTACTGTTATTTTTATTGTAACATTACTATGTTGTTATTAAAGTTTTTTAAAAAACTCACAGGAAGGAAATGGAGAGGTCAGCTGACACGACCAAAACAAATATGGCGGCAACATTAGCGATGGTTAAACGTGTTGAAGCTTATAGTGAGTATTTCTTCGTCTCTCCTACTCTTGTCTGTCGGTTTTTACTAATTACATCTTTTATAAAGTGACCGTCTAACTAATTAAATGTTTCCGGGCCGTGTTCTGAACGAAGCGAAACCCGGAACACAAACGGAAGTGTCTGTCGCTCATTTGAAACCAAACATCCGCCTGTGTAACGCGTGTGTTTACGATGTTAGCTCGTCGCTTCAGATGAGAAAAGAAAAATGAGGAAACCATGGAAAGTAAATCATTTATCGTCCTTTTAGCGGAGCGAGGAATGGCGTACTGTTTCGCCTGGCACAGAGGATCAACCAACGAGTGTTTCACCGTGAACAAATAAACAAAACATGGACTTTACCGTGGAGACAACCGAGAGGTAAACACCGATAAGTTACCATGGGTTTGGTGAACTTTGTCATCTCCACTGTAGGAAAATGCCTCGACGCTGCCTGTTTGCTGCTGGACCTGAATTTTGTCATCGTCCACACGGTCGTACGGACAATCCTGGCGGTGGTCGCCTTCATCACCAACCTGCCCACACTCCTCCTCAACTCAGTGCTGGAGTTGGGCAACTTTCTCCTGTTTTGCTTGATGTCCATGGCAGAGGCGACATCAAACATAGCCCAGGGTGCAGTCACCACGCTGGGCAGCTTGATGCTGGCTCTGGAGGGGCTGCTGGAGAGCCTGAAGATGGTTGGTTACCTGTCCATGCACGTCCTGCTTCGTGGGAAGGAGCACCTGTATCGAGGTCTGCTGTCAGTGGTGGAGGGCTGCGGCATCGCTGTCAGCCTGGTGGTCTATTTCACCAACACGGTGGTCAACTTTGCACTCATCGCCACCCAGAACCTGTACCTGGCGGTGGTCAGCGTGTGGCAGACGGTCTCCAGCCCGCTGCAAAAGGTGCTGGAGCTCACGCTGACCTCCTTCACCTTTCTCTACAGCAGCGTGGTTGGGACGTCAGCTTTCCTGTGGTCACCCTGTAAACTGGTGTTAGACTTCCTGGTCTCGCTGGTTCACATGTTCATCAGCATCTTCATACTGAACATCTACGGCCTCCTGCTCACCGTCACAATCGCTCTAACCACCACCGCCTACCTAAACCCAGAACTGACCAGACAGGCTGCTGTGCGAATTGTGGATTACATAAACTCTTTTCCCGCCCTGCGCAGACTTTATCTGGCTCTACGCCGCCTGGCTTTGGCCTTGCAGAGCACCCCAAACTATGTACGTGGTGCCATACAACACCTGCAAAGGATACTCCATCACCTCCACCTGCTAGAGAGACGACTTTGGCGGCAGCTATCCCGACACAGCAGTCAGTTAAGCCTGGCACTGAGGACACAGCTCCACTGGGACAACAACAACAGAGTGCGTGGCGATGGCGACCCCGGAGGGGAGAGGCGGGACCCACCTGACGGAAGAGCGGGGGACGGAGTCCACCGGGAGCTGCTGGATTTAGTTTTGCCCTCCTCCAGTACAAACAGACCACTAAAGAAGCAGTCATCTTCGGGCAAAGACAGTGAACCTCCGCCTGCTGAGAACCTGCTGACTCTGCTGAAGGAGCAGGAGGACAGGAAGAAGTGTGTGATCTGCCAGGACTGCGCCAAGACGGTGGTGCTGCTGCCGTGCAGACACCTCTGCTTGTGTAGGGACTGTACGAACATCCTGCTGAGGCAGCCGATCTACCAACAGAACTGCCCGCTCTGTCGGCACATGATCCTAAACACTATGGATGTGTATCTATGAGGGAGTAACAGAAGTGGATCTAAACCTGATAGCTTCTATACTTGAAGTGAAATGATGTTTTACATTACAGGGTTTACTGGGTGGTGTTAAAGGATGTGTCTGGCTTTATTTTATATTTTTCTTATTGTCAACAAATCCCAGAATCAGCAATGCTTTCATACACAATACTTCTCTAGTCTGTGGCCCACTTTCCTAAAATAGCAGGGCTCTGTAGTTGTTAACATGTTACTCAAACAGGCATAAATAGTGTTGGGGACTATTTTCAGCCACAGATTAATACACATTTGGTGCAGTAGTGAGTCTTCACATATGTTAAATTGACTCAAAATAAACTGCAGTGTTCATTGTAATGAAAAAAAAAAAATTCATTGATGTGTTTTTACAACAACAGAGCTCTATGTGCTATATCAAGCTTTAGCCAAACATAATTCTTGTTAGCATGATCAATTTATTAGGATTTCTGGGATTTGTTGACAATAAAGAAATATCACCAGACTTATCTGTTAAGATTTGGTTTAAGGATTCTCTGACAGCAATATAGAAAAGAAATACTTTTTTTTTTTTTTTTGTCGCTATGATGCACCTGTGTAAATATCCCAGTGTTGCCACAATATGTCTCAGGTCTCGTAGCCATGGTAACCCGTAGGTGCCCCTCCCTGATGCTGAAATGTTTACCACTGCTCGTGTCTTAAAATGTACGCCGCTTTCAGTGGACCAAGCTGTGAAGAAAAACTAACACTGTGCTTTTCTGCATGAGTATAACAAGCGATTCCACTCGTGCTGTGTGTATAACAGCGTATTCACAGTAACGCCATGAGCTTTTGTTGCAGTGGAAGATTTTACCGTTTAAATATACTTTTTTTTGTAAATGATGACCACTTCAGTTTAATGGTGTTGCATCATAGAGCTTTTGACACAGAGCCATGTAAAGAGAGTTTAAAAAAAAAAAAAAAAAAAAGGGTTTTCATATTTAAGGAAAGTGATTTATAATTTTCCAGTCAGACCTGATAAAATGCAGCTTTTATTCCATTTGTTCTATTGATAGAGCTTCTTCCAGTCTTCCATCAGTGTTACAGTCACCACCAACACATAATCCATAAAAGGTTTTCCCTTTCCTTTGTCATTGTAATAAAACAGATCTCTGTTTGTATAAAAGGACCATAAACTAATAAGCCTTTACAGTTCCATTTGCATTTGTTTTGTCCTTTTTTTTGTTGATATCGATCAGTGTTTAAAGTTTACACGGCACTATTGTGACACCACTTCATGTATTATTATCAATGGCGTCAGATCTGTGGCGAAAGAAAGTACAATCTGTCATATGCCTTCATCTGCTTTTACTTTAAACAGTTTGTATGATTTAAAGGAATTTGATTTCTGGGTTATTTTGGTGACTGAAGCTATGGAATACCAATTGCTGACATTATTATATAGTCTACACAGACTCCTCCTCCTCTCAGGTATTCCTAAAAAAGCTGATGTATGGTGTTCCTAACTAAAGATTGCAGTGGACTGTAGCGGCTCACATGACCATCACATGTTGCTACCTGCAGTTTGTATGACCTGTGTGAACGAAGTTGGACAGTGTGATTTAGCGGACATGAATGTAATGTTTTGTTTTTTTTTTTATGTGAGACGGCTGCCACATAACAGGCAGGTCTTCATTTCATAATAAAACAACAATCATTGAAACTGTCTCTTGTAATCTTCACAAGCCCAACACATCGTAATCCTTGTAAATGTTGTCATACCTGGACTTTTAGACTGCTACAAAAATGTGAGACACACTGGTATATCCAATACTCAAGTCATTTACAGCAGAAAATAGTAACTAAGTGTAAGGAGAGGGTGAGTGAATGTGTGCTACAAGGTAAACAACAGATCTCGACTGGACTGGTAATTACTCTGGCCTTCTGCTGCGTTCATGTCACATCAGAGTTATAGTAATTACAAGTTTCCGACTTGTAAATACATCCAACATCCAAGTCGTAATTACAACTGAGAAACTCAGATTTTTTGAAAGCTATGATTATATCCTGCTTGGAGCTTCATAATATGGAAGTGTCTGAAAGTCACGCATATGTGTTATATTGTTAATGTGCAGTATTTTTAACCATCACTCCAACTCTGTTATTATACAAGCATCTTGAGTCGTCTTGTGTCTTAGCAAGTTGTAAACATAAGGATCTTTCTCAGCTCTACCATCCATCCCATATGACGGGAACGTGGCATTTATGTAAGGGGGACATCTGGCCCAGGTGTGTCCCATGATGTTGATCGCACCTGACTTCATTCCCTGCAGGCATGAAAAGACGTCACAGGAGACATTTTGATATGTCACAGGAGGAGAGGCACAGGTTTAAATAATGAAAGTAATGATTGTTGAATTTCATCTAGCTGCCCCGGGCCTCAGTTTGCAGAATCATCGTTAATGTTATTAATAACACCTGCTGCTTTTCCTACTATGACAAGTCAAAATGTCTGCTGAGGAAAAGGTGGATCGAGCACAAAACTATATTTACATTCCTAGCAATAGTTCCTTAAAAAATCACATATTTTACTTTGCCTCTGTATCTTTACTTATTTCACCATCTCTAACATCCACACATCCTGTGACCCCGGGCTTTCATGTATAGAGGGTGTTGCAGATTTCTGAAACAGGAATGCAGTGAGAACTATTTTCCACGGGGGCTGGACACATGAGATTACAAATTCCTTTTACTTGAGCTGTCAAAGCAGCATCCAAAACCAGAGATACTCCAACTTTCGTGCCTCGCATCTGTGACACTAAAGGGAACTCTGTGTATATACAGTACTCTGTGTGAGTGTGTGTTTGGGGGGGCTGCAGGGTTAGTGGAGCGGGCCCTTAATGGTCATATGGGACCACTTTCACCAGCATACGACAATTCACCAGAGCCTTGTGGTTTGCAACTTGAGAGGCTTCATTCCCATTCCCAATGTACTTTCTAAAAATATAAGCAGCTCCACACTAAACATCTGTGAATGCGTTCAATGACATCAATCTACAAAATATCTTCATTTTAGAGGTTTTTTTCTTTCTTTTTTTTTTTTGAAATAACAGATCAATGCCACAGCTGAAATCACCAATGACTCAACAGGAGAAATGTCATCTTGAACGAGAGGTGTACGCAGGTTTCTTCAAAAGCTGAACACTCTGTTAGAGATCAGAAACGCAAACCTCGTCGTTGTTTATTGTCTTCTGACCTGTGAGCCCAGCCAGCAGCAGTGTTTATGTGTCACTTGTAAATGAGGATGGTGTTAACAGAGGAGAGGAAGTTTAATGTCAGGGGAAGATCACAGAGGAGTAAACGGAGGAGAGCTTTATACTCCAGGGATTCGACCTCTTCCTCTTGACCTCAGTGGTCCTGGCCTGGAGCAGTGTGGGAAAATGTCAAAGCCTATACAGCACTCCTCTCTGCCTCGCTCAGGCTGTATTTTTTTGTGTGTGTGTGTGTATGATCCTTCTCAGTCTTCTCCATATTGTGTGCTTTAAGTCTTTTAAAGAAAAAAGTGAGGGTTTGAAACCTCATAACAGTGAGGATCTTCTCTGATAAAATGTCTGAGACGGCGAATCTGTACCTGCTACAAACAGTCCTATTCAAGAGTTGACCCTGACCTCTGACCTCCCTATGTGGGCTGATGAACAACAGCAGAATGTCCCTGAATAGATAAACTATGCAAAGGACAAATACAACAATTCAAAATGGACTGAAATTGAGTATAAAGAAGATCAAATCTGGAGATTTACAGAAGACAAAAGTAGAGAAAAGTGTCCGTAAATGAAAAAGAGTAAACAACAGTGTGACAGTAATGTGAGGAGATAAAGAGGAAGAGACAGGCAGCTCATTAGTCTTGGCCTCCGCCCAACCCTGACTCAGCTGTAATTAAGAGGTTTGTTGTAATTAATCCAGATAATCCTGATGGCCTTGAATAAATGCAGTGTGTTATGTATGAGCGGCACACAGATTAAAGCCGGTGACTCCTGAAGAAGGAAGTTGGATGATAGCCATCTGGTCAGAGGGCTCGTTTCAGAGCCCCGTGTAACTTGAACTTTCACCTTTGGACTGAGCGAGAGATGTGACGCTGTGAAATGTGCCACTGTTCTGACACACAAAGAAGTACAACCAGGGCACTTTAAATCCTACTCAGATAGATGTACTGTTGATGTTGATGTAAGTGCTGTGACCTTTAGAAGTTTTCGTGCTCAACAGCTTTGAACCAAAGGAGATTTAATGTTGGTTTTTTTTGACTCAGATAACAGAAAAAGACCCGTTTGATGTCACAGTGAAAACAGATCTCTTCAAAGTGTAAAACTAAATCATTTATAAATATAAAAAGTCAAAACACATATTTGCAAGTACTCGCTCCCTTTGATGGGACACACCTAAATCATCACCGGTGCAGCCAATTAGAGGTCACGTAATTAGTTAAATGGAGATCATCTGTGTTTTTTAAGGTCACTGTATCAGTCAAGAAGACCAAAAAAGGAAGCTACAAACATCCTGAGCGTCACCATTTCAATATAAGAACACCATGAATATTTGATACAATAATACTCCAAAGACTAGACAGTTCATCTTTTCTTTATTAGGTATTTTCTCAAAGATTACTTTACAATGGAAACCAATAGACTTTCTTCTGATTGTGCCATAGCAGCATAACTGCAGGCTTATGTTTAATTTTTCCTTTCCATCATCAAAAATCTACCTAACTGCAAGTTGGTTTGTTGATGTCTAGTTGTCGTCTAAAATGCATTTATTAAAGCTCAGAATGTGATGAGACTGCTTGTGATTACTTTTTTACTCTTAACCATAACCTCTGTATTGTGAAAGACCGCTGATGGAGAGATGAATAAAGGAGCAAATAAAGGAGGATTATTTAAGTTTAAATGCATTTCAAACAGTCCTCAACATGTCTGAATGTGGCTAAACTAAAGACACAAACTTGTATTTACTATCTGTGAAGAATCAAACCCTCTCTCACTCCTCAGTGGCTTTATCAAGTTATCTATATTACATGCTGATCTGCAGACAGTTCAAAACTCCATTAAGTATTCACAGACATTCAGAATACGTCTTAATGTTGCACCAGCTTTCATACATTTATAATGAACAGAGAAGAGCACGGTGAGGTCTACTTATTGATCTGAGATGCTTCACAAATGTGGTTTTATTTTACAAAAAGAATTCTGTGATCTAAAATTTAGGTAATCTTGTCCACATAGGTGACTATTTTGTTATTTTCTAAAAAATCCATAATTTTAATTAACTGTATGATCTCCTACTCTCGTACATTCTTGTCTGCGTTCATTTTAACATCTAGCCAGTGCTGAACCCATTATAAAGGCACCTCAGGACTCGGAGTCTGTTGATGCAGCTGGCTGAATGGATCAATCCTGCCCAGATCATCTGAACCACAAATTGATGATACTCCACTCTCTCCTGTGCAGATGTTCCTGTCTCTAACCTGCAGTGGGAGGATTGATACAACACTGCCACCTGCTGGACAAAGTAGCACCTACAACTCTAAATGAATCAGCTATGATGAGGATGGCACAGTAACACTTGATAATGCCAAATTAAGTAGAAAAATCGACTTAATAAGGAAATAAGGATATGTCCTCTAGCTTGCAGCTGTATTATGACTCACTATCTTCATCAGGAATATTTTAGTTTTGTCTTAATATCATATTTTTGTTTGAATACATTTGGGGTTTGGATAACACCTGCACATGCTGTATATATTTTTATTTAGGGATTCCACTGAGGACAAGGAAGTCATATGTCTGTGTTGTTTTGGGAAATTCGGGGATTGACGACCTGCGTTCCACAGTTACACACAAATTACATTGGGTGTTCATGTTTGCAGTCTGACTCTGACTAGCTGCCATTCTCCACCGGTCCTCCAGAGGCCCTCAGTGGGAGAAAGCTAATTTGAGTTGTCTCTTTAAAGACTTCTGGCATGATATCGTTTAAGTTGCTTTTATTAGGAAGACTTGTATTCATTGTGTATTGGAGTTTTTTCCTCCTGTGTTCATGTACTCCTCCTCGGCCTGCTTTTCCCTTCACACCTGCCCTACATTTGGTCTCATTAGCCCTGCTCCCTGTGTCTTCCCCAGCCAATCAGCTCCCAGCCTGCCCTTGTGTTTTGCCACCTGTTGCTTGTTGTTTCATTGGTTCAGTTTGTATTTTAGTTCAGTTTTGTTGTATCCTTTGTTCAGTCTGCTCTGTTTGTTCTGTTTCGCTCTTTTCTACCGGCTTTGTTTTTGCCTGCATGATCTTAGAATAAAGAAGTTATTCTTCAGCCTTGCTTTGGCTACAGTCTGCATTTGGGTCCACATAACAGTTAAAGCTTGATTCTGCTTTGTTTTTGCTTTTTTTTTTAACCAAAAGTATTAAAATTTGACTTTAAAATAGATTAAAATATAGTACAGGAATTTAGTATTTCTCATCACAAATTCTACCCTGGCAGTATGGATAAGGCTTTAAATAATAGTTTGACATCTTGGGAAATATGCTTGTTTGCTTCCTTGCAGAGTTAGATGAGAAGATTGATATCACTCTTATATTTATCCAATAAATATAAAGCTGCAACCAGCAGCTGGTTTTCTTAGCTTGGCGTAAAGACTGGAAAAAGAGGAAATAGCTAGCCTCTGTCCAAAGGTAACAAAATTAAAATGTTATATTTCGTTTGTTTAATCCATATAAAAACCAAAGTACAAAAAGGACAATTTGTGGTTTATTTCTACTTGTTGGCCAGAAGCAGTGACTTCCTGGAAACTGGTTGCCTGCTGGTTGCCTGGCAACCTCATGGTGGCCTACAGTACTGTGCAAAAGTTTTTGGCACTTTAGATGTTTAGATTTTTATCCCTAATGCAGTACCATCAGGAAGATGTCTGATAGGTCCCGAATTTATTCTGCAGCGTGACAACAACCCCAAACATACAGCCAGAGTCATAAAAAACTATCATCAGCAACAAGTAGAACAAGGAGTTCTGCAACAGATGATAAGGCCCCCACAGAGTCCTGATCTCAACATCATGGAGTCAGTCTGGGATTACATGAAGAGACAGAAGCAGCTGAGACGCCAAAATCCACAGAAGAACTGTGGGAACTTCTTCAAGATGAAGGAACAACCGACCTGCCAAGTACCTTGAAAAACAGTGTGCAGGTGTACCGAGGAGAGCTGGTGCTGTTTTAAAGGCAAAGCGTGCTCACACCAAATATTGATTTGATTTAGGTTTTTTCTTTTTTCTTCTAAAACTTTTTGCACAGTTCTATAAACGAATTAATGACTTCACAAGCATTTTTGTGGCTACTCAGACATTTCCAACGGGTGGTGTTGCGGTGTCGCAATGTGAACTTATTTCTAAATCCTGGCTACGACTCTGCCTCTCACACAGCGTATTGTCTCTCATGTCATCTCAGAATCTTAACTACATGTCAAGATGTCAAACTCTTGCCTCATTCTCCCTCAACCAAACAGACAGCCGCCCACCAGTGAGAGCTCGGTGTTTCAGGGAGTGATGTCACTGTCTGTCTGGCCATCGGCTTCAAGCAGTTACGAGAACGATTCACAGGCCGTGAACTAATGGAAATAAATGATTGATGCCAGGAGAAGATTGATTAACTCCCTGCTTTTCATTCTACCCTCAAGGGAAAAGTTACAAGGATATATTTAGAGCTTAATTATGTGTAGGAGTCTCAGAGAGTGAAGGGAAAATAACATTTCCTCATGTCTGAGGTAGTGTGTTTGACAGGCAACCAAAGCCTTTCATGGGTCCTGGTCTTGTCAGTGTTTAGGTCTGCCCTGCTAAATAAACAATCCTGCCTCAAGAAAAATGTCAGAGACTCAGCTCAGTAAACTGAGAAAATAATACATGTTCTTATTGTTTTAAGCTTTCATCAGTGATGGGAAGAAGGAGGAGACCTACATCAAGCAGCTCACAGTGTTGAAATGCAGCTTGTGAGTCTGTCAAGGTACTTAGGGCGTTTGGTGAAATCATTAGGCGGAGGTAAACAGAGTGAATCCAGTGGAAAATGAATATTTTCCAGCTTTTTTCGTTTCGGTATTTACTTTAGTAGAGCTCTGCCTTTGGGAGTGAAAAACAGAGGGTTGGGTGTCAGATTTTAATTACTAAAGTGCCACATGAAAGTTAATCAATAAAGCGGTGGTAACTAAGTATATTTACTCGAGTACTGTACTTTTGATGTACTTGTACGTTACAGGAATACTTCTACTTCACTCTTATTTATTTGACAGCTATAGTTACTAGCTAAAATAATATTTTTACATCAAAAAACATATGATAAGCTTAAAATATTTTTCTTCTTTTCCAACCTATTAATGTTCTCACACCCCTGCAGGTTTATCTTGTGACTGTTTGGAGAACCACTGGACTAAACTATCTAACTGTATGTAAAATAGTTATAAGTATAGCTCCAGCTTGACCAGCTAAAGCAGTAAAATGCCACTTCTACATATTAACAACCTAATAATGTGATATATAGTGATACAACACTCAAAGATACAATTTGTCTTAAGTAAAGGGTCTGAGTACTTCTTCCACCACTGCCATCAAGTAATCTTGTATACAGCAGACAGGTGTGTTTGATAGTGACTCAACAGTCCTGTTTGTAGATTGAAGTTAAAAGGGTAGAACTGGCTTATTGCAGCAATTAGTGCAACCGATCTTATCACGCGCGTCTGTATTATGGCCAAAAATATCTCAGTCGTGTGTTTAAGAACTACAAAGTTTTATTCATGTTTGATGTTTGCTGTGCAGAAATTGTTGGGAAACAAAGTGCAATAATAGCGTGAAAGCTGTTTGAATTTGTGGCCTGGAGTTCGCTGGAGGTCACTGACACAACATCTGTTACAAGAATTGACTGTCAGAGCAGTTTGAAGGCAGCAACTGAAGAACAGACGCTAGATAAACATTACTGCTCGGTGTGTGAGCCTCACACTTCACGGTATAGTATGTGCCATTCAACCAACATTGTCTGGTGTGTGATTTTACTTATAACACAAACACAGATGTCCCACATCACAGCGTGTATTTATCCAGAACATCTCAATTATAAAACTAAAATAGGGAAGAAATATGTGTGTGGTTCATTTCCCAAAGTGGGATATGACTTTGTTTTGTTCATAAGTATGTGTCATTCATGCAAACACAGCAGAATTTTTCCAGTCTGAGTACACCAGGAAGCCGGTGAAGATGCTGTCTGTCTTGGTGCTGGAGTAAAATCCATTGTACTCCCCCAGAGCCATCTGGACCCACACCTGGTCACCAGGGATGAGATGCTGCAGGGAGCCGCCTGACAGAGACGCCGGTTTGGGCCAGTTGCCATAGAACTGAAAATAAGATGCCACCGGATGCCCGTTTTTCATGATGTCAAACTGCAGGCTGGCCCGGTAGACTGTTGCATGGACGGCAAAGTAGTAGACTCCAGGGACTCTGCAGGTGAAGCGTCCCGTCTCTGTGTTGTAGTCACCCTGTTCGTTGAGTATGATCTTGTCAAAGCGGACTGCGTCCCCCACAGTTAGGGGTAAGTTGAGGCCCTCGGATAGTTTGGCACTGAAGGCTGATTTGGGGGCAACGGCACACTCTCCTGGCTGCCCCCTCTCCCCTTTAGCTCCTGGGTCGCCTCTGTCCCCGGTCAGACCTCGCACTCCTGTCTCACCTGCAGACGAAGAGGAACTTTGAGTGTTGATCTTTACCCCACACATACAGACACACATTTAAATAAAACAGAGCACCTGTATCTCCCCTGTCACCCTTCTGTCCTTTCTCCCCTGGAGCAGCATCTCTCCCGTCCCTCCCGTCTCTCCCCGGCTGACCAGGGCCGCCATGAGCTCCAGGAGAGCCCGGGATACCAGGGTGACCTGTGCACAGACTGGGAGGGATCTTGTTGTCTTCTAATGGACTGGAAAGTTGGACTTGTAGAACGAGGAGGGAGTGCAACAAGGGCACCAGCCTGAGAGATGTCATTGCAGAGTCACTGTTGAGAGAGAGAAAAGAGTTAAAAGAGGCAAAAGAAATGTTTGTAGGAATGTTTACAGTTCATAAACTGTAGGAGGGCTAACACCAGAGTTTAGACTTAACTTCATTCAATGGAAAAACAGTGATCTGGATACACAAAAGTGCACCACAAATGCCACTATAAAGACCAAACATAATCACATTACAGAAGAAAAGGAGAGCACATATAAATTTTGAAAATTGCAGCATATGTAAACACACTGAAATGAGAGTATAACAAAAATGAAGCCCCTGCATTGAGTTTCCATTCTCTGGTCAAATATACTGGTACAGGATGACAAAAAGTTCAGTTTATTTACAGTGAAGGGCTGTAAAGGCTTTAGTTACAGGGCATTTATTCAATTAACTAGAGCCTGATTGGCTGAAAATGACGGCAGTTAGCTCCAAACTGCCTGTAAAAGTGGGCTGATTTTTAAAAACAATGTATAATTTTAAGCACTTAAACTAAATCAACATGTACTAGTGTCTATATTAAACTCCTTTAATCATTTACTTTGTATCAACAGAGAAAAATGTGAATTATTTTAACACTGCTCCTCTCCTCCTTTCTGTTTTTAAACATATTCCCGTAAAACTGACATAACACATTATATTATTGAGTTGGCTTAATCCAACATATTTTAGTGCTGCCAAAACTGTGAGGAAGCAACCAGTAATTTAGAGCAGATGACATTTTCAAAGTGTCCTCCTCCACTCAGGTAGCTGCTCTTATATAATCTAACAGCTTATTATAATATTAAAACATTCCTGCAGTAAGTGGAGATTTTTCGCTGCAGCTCAGACTGCAACAACACATATGTGGAGTCCTTGTGTTTATTAACACAGGTGCAGTTTTTTGGTTCCAACCGGTGATTCGGTTTCCTCAAAGAACAGCTTCAGAGAGAAAAACAGTGCGCTCTGTTTCAGGGAAGGCACGTGGCGTGAAGTGGAAGTGATGGAAAGAAGACAAAAAAAGATCAACAATGAAAGAAGATTCAGCAACAACCCACTTAGACATACACTAGGTACACAATCTTTGACCTAAACGCTAATTCTTTTTGTTAAATGCTTTAAAATGTAAACTAAACATAATATGTCTTTACATACTGGTATAATTCCACAGAATGCAAACATGTTATGTCTAACGCACATCATTTACGTGATGATAAGCATTTTCTTTGAGTGAAACCCTGACTTGGGCCGTTATAAAATCTTGTTTTTCAGTTCTGGAGAATGAAAATTATATAATTCCTCAGCTAATGACGAATCATATCTGCAAAACAAAACATGACTAATCCAGGGTTTATAAGCAGATGTTTCTTATAAAGGTTTGAAGAAATGCTGAATACCAGACAGTCTACTCAGAAAATACTCACAGTCACACCTAAAAGTTAAAAAATGAAAAAGTCAAATTCTCCCTCCGTCTCTGTCTTCTGTGAACATGAATCAAGAGCCTCAAACCTCAGATGACCCTGCTTCAACAGTAGGAGAGTTCAATAACCCCACATTCTTTCTCTTTAGTCTTTCCTGCTGGGTTTTTAGTCTAGTCGAAATCCAGTAAAGAAGAGACACCAGCTCGTCTAACCTCTGTCCCTGTTTGGCTGCCTGTCTGAGAGCAGGACAGGCATCACACGACCGTAAAACTGAGCTGACGAGCTGGACAGGAACACTTATAGCTGTCTCATAGGATGGTTTAGTAATAAAAAAAAACAACTCGCTGTTAATGCTGCGTGACTGACAAGAAAAGTTAAGGGTTTTATCGTCTATCTGCAGGTCTCTTTAAATGGAATTGAGTGCTTACATGTACATCCACCACAGCTGCCGAATGAGAGAGAAACAGAAAGAAAGAAAGACAAAGAAAGAGAGGAGGGAGTGAAGAGCGAGATGCATGTCAGCATTTCTGCAGAAGAGGTGGGCAGACAAGAGGACAAATACTGGAGAGTCTGAGTAGCTGTCTGCCACCGCTCCTTAGTAGCCCTCAGATGATTAGAAACATGAATGTTTTCATTGAGAGCATGAGAGAAGACACTCAAAGCCACTAATATGGGAAATACAGTTAGTGCACAACTACACACGCTCAGTTTGTGCTGTCAGAACAGCTTGTCGTCTTCACTTTGTCATGCTATAATCAGCTGATTTTTTAACACGTTTAGGATTCTTTTTGATTTTCTTTTTGTAGGCTGTTGTAAAAATTTGTTATGATGTCCAGATGTTGAAAAGCACTTGAAAGAACTTTGGATCAAGTTAAATCCAAAACACTCTTATTAGAGTCTGGTGATTTGCATTCAACTTCCTCCAGACTTTGAGCCACCTGGAAGATTTGTATAAACGTTTGCAGGCAGTTCAAAGAACTCATTTCTCTGCAAGACAGAAAAAAGCCCTACTGGCCATTTGGGAAACAAATTGGCATTTTGCCTTAAGACCAGCTGGAGTGCAGTAATATTACACGTTTCCGTATAAGACTGAGTCATGTCAAAGGCAAACATATCTATTCTAACCCTGCACTGCTGAATAATGCTCTTACCTAGTGGTGGAAAGTACTGCAACTAAGTACATTCACTCCACATACCAACATTACTTGAATAATTCTATTTTCTGCTACTTTATACTTTAACACCACATTTCAGAGAGAATTATTGTACTTTTTACTCCGCTATAATAATCTGATAGCTTTACAGATTAAGAATATGATAACCAACAACACATAGTAGTTAAAATTAGCTCCACCTCAACCACCTAAAACATTCAAATACTGCTTAAACTTTAATAATGCATCATTAATCAAATCCAGTATAACAACATCACACTGACAGTCTGCTGCGTAATGGGTACTTTCACTTTTGATAATTTAAGTACTGTATTTATTTCAGATAGTACTTACATACTTTAACTTGTAAGTGACATTTTGAACGCAGGACTTTTACTGGTATTGCTACTTTTACTTAAGTAGACGATCTGAACACTTCTTCCACCACTGTACAGAGTTTTCTTTATAATCAAGCTCAGCAGTCACATCAGTGATGCAGTTTACGGTAACTTAGTTCTCACTGGATTGTCTGGAGGAAAAAGGTGGTCACGTTTTTCTGATTTCAACGCCGAAAGTATCGGACACATCTCGGCTCTAAAAGAGCAGCTCATTCAAGCAAAGAATGAAAAGCTAACTTACCAGATGATGTAGTGAAGTCTCTGGGAGCTGCTGCTGCTGCTGCTGCTGCTGCTGCTGCTGCTGATAATGATGATGTCTGTGTGTGTTATAGAGAATCCAGTTAAAAGTTCTTCCTCCCAACCAGCGAGAGACTGGATGGGAAAAACTGAAAGGAAATGGTAATGAAATCCAATTAGAAACTGGGGTGGGTGGGAGAGGAGGAACTGTGGGTGGAGGAGAGAGAACAGGGAGGATACCGAGGGGAAATATTTGATGTTCATCCAGCACAAATGAAGGAGAAATATGTGTAAAACAAAAACATTGAGACAAAATCAATATGAAGGGAGGGATTTAAGAGGGGAATAAGAGGATGATAAATGGAAGAATGTTTGGGAGGTTGCATAATAGTGTTTGGGAAACTCTCCAAAACATAACCACAGAGTTTGGAGGGCTGTGGTCAGAAAAAATGTAAATGTCACCACGATGCAGTGCAGCTGAAAATGTCCTCCTCTCTTTATTACACATAAAAAAAACAACACCGCTTTAAAGACAGAAAGGTGAGGAGAGGTTAATATAGACATAAACTTCTTTCTACTCAGTAATCTTCATTATCTGCCTCCAAAGTATTTCTTTAATATCTGTCTTGCACTCAAGCAAGACTCTGACAGTAATCTCCTTTTCCCAGTAATCCTTCAGTGGCAGCGTGAAGTTGATAAAGAAGCAAGAGGTCTTAATGTCTTCTGGCAAGGAAACTATAAATGTGAGGCGGGTGAATTTCGGAGCTCTCTGGAGTTTGAGCCAGTGAAAACATGTTATCATGCAGCAATGGGGCCAAAAGGAGAAGGCCTGTACTAAAACTGGAGATAGTGGAGGAATTGTGAGATCATGGTTCTATCTAGACTCATCTGTGTGGGAGAGGAAACAGTGTTTTTTGTCACATATTGAGGCATTTAAAATTACAAAACTGATTGTGTAGGGTGAAATGTTTTGCTGTAACAAAGCGTGACTGTACACATGGGTCTGCTTATAGTGCAACAATGGTTTTATGGGGTAATGAGTGGGGGGAGAGGGGGGGTTACCGCAGCTCTTTGAAACGTTCCTGTGAAACTTTCCTGATGACTTCCTGTGCCAAGTCATCAAGGTGTTGTGAGGAGGGGGTTCTTCAGGCTCCTGTGGAGGCAGCGATCCATAACTGAAGAGAGACGTGTTTTTGATTAGCAGCACCAGAATCAGCACTTTCTCGGTCAGCTGCTGCACCAATTTCCTGTTAGAATCCATAAACCGCTGTTTGCAGCATTCACTGTTAATTTGGACCACTTGGCTGCCAGCAGTTTGAATATGTTCTCATGGGCGCTGGTGAAACAGTGTGATTAGGTAAACTACAGTAAATAACAAGGCAGTTTCAGTTTGGGTTTGAACTGTTTCAGGAAAACATTTCACTGTAAAATAAAGACTTGTGAGGTCTGTCTTGAGCTGGACACACTGTGAAGACAGATGTTCTCCTGACAAAAAGACTACGTGATGATGTGTCTTATTTCCTTTGACCTTCAGCGTGGAACAGATGTTCTTTGGTGGGAAAAAAAGCTCAATTATGAACTCATTCTTCTGACCAGAGCAATGTCGTTATTTTGAATGTGCATTCACAGCGCTCACTGAATGGCATGTAATTTAAAATGCAACACAAAAAGTAATAATTAAGCTAATTAAGAATGAGGTGATTAGAAGAATGGCTGTAATTATGAAGTTCTTCTCATCTGAGGTCATACCCTTGTTACACAAAAAACTTGCAGTTACAAACTGGCGGAGAAGCTTCAAAACAAACATCACGACATCATGCAGTACATCACAGACTGCAAATACCAATTTAATGATTTCAGGTTCTCAAATTTGAGGATTTGCTGCTTTTCCTTGTCTTATAGTACTGAATTATCTTTGGGTTTTTGACTGTTGGTCAACCAAAATAGGTAATTTGAAGACTTTGGTTTTTGTATTATTATTTTTGTCTGAATATGACAATCCACAAACCCTAAGACATCAATAAAAAAACTGCAGTGTCACCTCATTATGATTATGCAACTTACAAACTCGATGTGATTGAAAACAACTCATGCAAAATGCCAGCAGTGTGCCAATAGATTGTCTTAACACATAAATCAGCAGAAATCAATGGATGTCTTGAAAAAAAGCTGTGGAGTCATGCTTATGTGATTTGTAGTTAATGGCCTAAAACACAGAAAACTTGAAGAAATTACTGACCTTGAAATTAGCAACAAAATCTCACCACAAGGTCTATTTAGTAGCTGTTGTGGAGCTTTCGGCCATAGGAAATGATCTTCACCGGCGGTGACTTTTCCCAGTTACCATGAAAATGTAGATGTTCGTATTTCCGTTTTTCTGAGGACTTGAAGAACTTCTGCTCCATCTGCTGATGAAGATCATGTGATATGAACAAAAGCTCCACAGCAGCTACTAAACGGACCTTTCCTCAACCACTGGTGCAGCCCGCTAGACTTGGGGAGCTGTGGAAACAAACAGTGAACCAGTCAAGAGACAAAAAAGAGTAAAGGAGACATGTTTATTATTTAAACTATCACTTAAATAAAAAAGTGCATAGAAAATAAACATGATTAGAAACTTTTCTTTTTACACTTATGTACAACTTTGTTTCCTAATTATACATTCAACCAAGTAGTTTGTGGTTTATTTTCACTGTGGTGGTTTTCCTTCATTTCGATGATGTGTATTGAGAGAACACTGTTAAAACGGGAGAAAATGTGACTGTTGAACTCATGAACTTGTTATTACAGAGAGCAGGAGGAATATTGATAAGACAAAGGTATATTCAAGGCATAAGAAACAAGCCTGTTCATGATCCCTCTTTTTTTTTGCATGTCCTACCGCCCGCTCCCTCTGTGACACCACATCCCATCCTAGGCTGATAACTTCTATACACAAGAAACAATTAGAAAATTACAAATACATGTTAAGTACTCGCCCGACCTCTCCAAAACCGTGACTTGTAAAATAACAATTCAGGGTGGATGTTGCACAAAATAAATAAATTAAATGTTTTCAACATCATCATTATCTCAGCATTATGACTTTCTATAAAAACAGTACATGATAAGTACAACCAAAGCTTCAGAGGAGAAGAGGTGGTCAGGGAGACGTGAGAGGTTTCCAAAATGAAAAACAGCATTTTGGGGGGGGGGGGGGGGATCTTTAAAAACTCCTGGTCAGTCTCCACAAACCAAGCTCTTAATTTATACCACATCAAGTAAGCCGTCTAAAAGTCCCTGTTAAAAACGTACAAAGAAAAAACATAAAAACATTCACTACAACAACCAGGGAAAGAAATTAAAATGGCTGACCTCAAGAAGTTCACAACCACATTAACACAGTTACATTTCTCATCACATAAAAACCGTTCCTTTCCAGAAAGAAAAGAAAAAAAAAAACAAAACAAAAAAGAAAAACTGCAATGTTCCTTGCTGGCGAAGGAACATTCACAGGCACAGCAAAATTGGTACTGGATATCAATATACAAAAGAATGATGCACGTTAGTTTCATCTGATAGTACTGTAACACAAAACCATTATAGAGTACATTGAAACATTGCTATTAACCATTATAAATCTGCTGTTTTGCTACTGTAACTAAGTTTGTCTGTCCATTCCATATATTGTATAGATACTAAAGTACAAGAAATTACTATGCATGTTTCCGTATAATATTGTTATGTATTTATACTATAATTACAGATAATGACGGAGAAGGGCCACTGGTGTGGCGTAGTAAAATGAAGTCCAAAGAAACAACGGAGACCATTTCCTTGTTGTATATATGCTGTTAAAAACAGTGAAATAAATGACTTATTGTTCACTGAACCCTCTGACCCTGAAAATGCAGAAGTGAATCTCGAGAAGGGAGATCCGTAGACAGAGCCCTTTGCATTGGTAGACATGTCATCACCGATGCTAGCGAGAACTGTTGAGCTAACCCAGTAAGAACATGTTGCCCTACAGACAGAAATGCCACTGCTGTTCATTCTTCAGTGTTAATCCCAGTGCTGAAATGAAACTGCTGCTGCCGCCTTTGAGATCACATCTACGCATCATCCATATCTACCCGGGTTGTTGACACGAGAACTGAAAACAAATGTAGCTGACAAAGCATCAACATCACAAATCTGGTGATGTGGAGGAATATACATTCATTGTTGACCTTAGCAGCAGAACCCAGCGAGCCCAATGTCAGTGCAGCAGCACAACCACGAGGCTGGCCTGTCAGTCAGGGTCAGGGAGCTGGACTTTAAGACCTGAACTCAAAGGAAAGCCCAGGTTATACACACTGCACCAACAGGAAGGAGAGGGCTGCTGGCGTGGTCCCTGCCTTCACTTTGTAGCAGAAAAGAGTCAAGTGCACTTTGCTAGAGCCTCAAACGCTACTTTCAGGGGTCATAAAGACCGATCACAGGTTGTATGACCTTGGTTTTTATTATCAGGGCCTAACGCACAAACTCTCAGTGACTATCTGTGCTTGTGGTTACAGCATAGGAGTTGCATCGTCTGCCTGAAGAAAGAGCTGAGTTTTCCTATGTCTATTCAGTGCCTGTGTCACAGCTAAAGTGCAAACCATGCGTGGGGTCACGTTTTTGTTTCAGCTCACAACAAGGGGCAGAATGGGGGTAACCGCCAACGGCCTTTAGGTGATAACAAAGTCAGCATGAATGGTGGACAACAGTAAATTAAAAAAAAGGGACAAACAACGTTTCCAGTCACTTTGTGGAACCAGTCGGTCTAAAGAGTCTAATTAAATATTCGGTCCAGGACATGAAGGCTTGAGAGAGAGAAGAGGCGTGCTCTTTTGCAACTAAGGCAAACCACAAGGAGACTGGATAAAACAAGAAAAGGTGATTTCCAAATGCTGGCGCACACCGATCTGTGGTCGCCATGACGAAGTGGTTTTTGTTAAATGAACGGATTGGCTCATAGGAGATATGACAAATGCTATTGGTAGCATTAAAATAAAGGCACCTCTTTATCGTTTAGACCAAGTCTGAAGAGGAACAATACTTTGAACTGACGAGACTTTTGTCTGATTTGTAGATGCCAAATTGGCTGCAAGTCAGTCGACCAATGGTTGATTAGTGACAAGAAGAAATTAATTATTTTGATATGACTGTCTGGTAGCAGCAGTCTTTACGGGACTTGATTCTTTGTGTGATGTGGTGTGGAGACAATAAGGCTGGAGAGAGCAGATATCTGCTATGGATCAACAATCTAAACTCTCCCAAGTGCATAATAATAGTTCACATGACTGCCACACTGCCAGCTATAACTGGAGCAACAAAAAAAAAAAAAAAAAAAAAACCCATCAGCTCTGACCGAACGGTCCGGGGATAAAGAGCTACTGGTGGACTGAACCCAACAGGACCAAGCCACAGACCAGCGTCAGTCTTTGGAATTAAAGAAAACATTCAGGCTACAAAAATCAAAAAAGAAAAAAAAAATTACGACAAAAACAACTTTGAAAAGGCAGCGGAATACAAAACATAGAGACCAAGCATTAGTTTTTGTAAACCTCTATTTCCTACAAAAATGGCAATAAAATAAATACGATTTTTTTTAAAAATATAAATACCATCATTAAGTGCTATTCACTAGTGAGTGCTTTTTAAGTCTTTTTGTAGAAAAATATACATTATTTACATTTGTTTTTTAAAAGCAAGCATGATATTTCCCTGTCCATAATAAAAAGACAGATAAACAGACAAGACTTGAAAAGACTTAATACAAATAAAAACATTTTCATAGTAATGGTTATCACAACAGGCCAAGAAGAAAACAAGCTGTGTGGAAAATTCAATTCAAGGGCGTGATGTTTGGTTGTCTTTGCTGCTGTAATTTGGAACGTGACTCAAAAGTCCGAGCTAATGTAATTACCAAAAACAAGTTTGATAATAAGAACAGCATGCACAAACCTGCAACACGACTTTCTGTAAGATCCATGGCGTGCTCTGGATCACAGCTCCAAAAATCAATTATAAATATGTCTACTTAAAGCACATCAGTAGAGTACTCCAGTCCCTTGGCTGTCAGTCCACCAGAATCTCTAGCTGCCTCGCTCTCTCAAGGCCAGAGGCTTAATCCCATCAATAACATGTCTACATAGCTACCAAGCTGTCAGACTACAAAAGTCAGTTTAAGTACAATGGATGGTATCAACCGTTAGATATCACCCTTATAATGAACCACCAAAAATAACCTTTTTGTCTTTTAAACAAATCTACATTTCTACACCCCTTGTCTCTTTTTTTTCTGTCCATCATCTCTCTTCCTTTCTGTGGCTACTGCTCCCCCCCGACTGTTTCCACCTGTACAGCTCTCATCAGGCTGCTATACACACAAACAGCTCCTATTTACAGTGTCGAATGTACACACCTCCGAGCTTATAAAAAAAGCCCGGTTAGGGGAAGGTTCCAGTAAATCGCGATGGCTCTGAAGGCATCAGGGCACATTCAGACAGGGAGATGTGCATCAATAACAGCTGACACTGAGATTTAAAAAAAAAAAAAAAAAAAAAATCTAACAAGTTTCTAATTAAAATTACTGTTCCAAGTCCCTTTAACAAATTGCACTTTGGTGTAAAATGGAACCAAGTTCTTTGATTTTTTTTTTTTCCTTCTATGTTTACATCTCAGCATTAGTGGACCATAGCATCTTAGAAATGACACATCTTTTTAGAAAATTAAGGAGGACGGGCCAATGTCAAAAATGATGAAGGGGTAACTGTTTATAATCCAAATGTAAATAAAAGTAAATATTGCAATGCTGCAAAGGCTTTTACCATTTCATAACTCACCCACTGAAGGTGAAACTTGCCATACCGAAATGTAAATGAAAGGAGGCACAATATGTTTCAATTTCTACAAATGGCCCCTCCTCCAATATGGCCTTTCCTGCACACACAGTACGACCTACAACCGTCGTCTCTGCTGCGCTCTGCCAACACCAGCAGCAGAAACGCTCACAGAGCTTGTGCCCTGTTGGCAGCTGTGGCCCTAAGTGGACACACGGAAAACTGGCATAAAGCCGGTGCTGCGAAAAAAAAAAACCCCTGCAGGGGAGGCAGTCCCCTTTAAATCGTTTAGATACTGGTGTCAGTTGAGGAACTTGCGACACTTCTTCGCACCACAGTTGCAGGGCAGCTTGTTGCTGGCGTCTTCGATGGGGAACTTGTAGTCGTACGTGAGCTCCTCTCCACAGTAGATGCGGCGAGAGGCAAAGATGACGATGTGCTTCTGGCCGTCCACAGTGATGACCCGCGAGTAGCAGTTGGGCTCACAGGAGTGGTTGATGAAGCGGGCAGCGTTGCCATGCACCGTGGCATCTACCACCTCGTAGTCGTCGATGCGAAACATGTAACAGCCAATCCCCTTTGAGGAAAGTAAAGACATAAGTTTCATGATTGATCCTTCCAAAGCTTTTTAGTCAAATTAATCCAACTGATCCAACAACTGATGCTATTTTTTAATCAAAGTCAATTCTACAGACGTCCTTCTCATTCTTACCTTTCCATCATAATATTTCTCCCGTTTGTCGGTGAGCACAGAGCGGATAACATTTCCAGAGTATTCAATGACCATCTCCCCTGCATCAATGGTTTTCTTGCAGAATAGTCCTCGGCCATGAATGGGAGATCTGTGAATCACAGTAATATCATTTAAGTCTGTGTTTATATACATATGTATAATTTTAAACCCTTCTGATTTGGCCATCCCCCTTTTTTTTATACCTTCTAGTTTATCAACACTTTGCTATAACAATAAATGAAAATGGTTGCCTATAAGTTGTTGAGTTTATAGTGTTCATTTTGACAAACAATAAATTGTTGTGATGAACAGGAATGAAACTGATTTAAATTGTTCATAGACGACCACAATAGTCTGTAGATCTCAACATTAAAACGACCAAGGTAATAACAGATCAGAAAGCACCACAGATCTAACCTGTAGACTCCTACAGTTTCCTTAGAGGTGGCCTTGAGCTGTTTGAATCTCACAGCGAGTGGTAGCTCCATGGAGGCACGCCTGCAACCACAACATGATATTAATGATATGAATAATTTCTCTGCAACCTCAAATGGATAATCATATTTAAGATATAAAAATTGTAATTTACCTGGCAGTCCTGAGCTGTCCTTCCTCGTCATCATCTTCCTGCGGCCTGTACTCAGGAGGCTGGCGGTGTTTTGAGGCCAAGAAATTGAACATGTCAAATACAGACCTCCTGGAGGACAGACAAGTGGAAAAGATAGCAGTCAGAAACAAACACAAGCTGATTACTTTATAAACCTGTGGACATCATGATTCAGAATACTCACGGTGACAATTGCAATTAAAACCAATATTCAAAAAAAGGAAAATTAAAGCACAAATCAAACCAATATCTGCGTATGTGGGTCCCATCCTAACCTGTGGTGGATCTCTGCACGAGCCGAGCCGTGGGGGTTGATGGGAGGTTCATCAGTCTCCTCTGGTTTGTGGAAGCGGAAGCGGTAGCTCCGACAGTGTCTGGAGCCGTACAGCTGCTCCAACAGGAAGACCACCGCCTCGTGGACGACTCCCAGCATCCTCAGTCCGTTCACACCTGAGAGGAGGGAAGAAACACGTCCACAATGAGTCAACAATCATCCAAATATGTATATTCACAACATTTTTTCCTTTTTAAATGTTTTCGCCCATGTAGTCAGAGTAATACCTCACCTTCAAAAGAGAGCTCTTTGAGTCGGGCGTTGGAGCGAGCTTCTTGCACCTTATCAGTCAGGGATTTCCAAGCCTCTGTAGAGAGACAGGCATTTAGGATAGGAAGGCTCATGAAGTGTATGTTACATGTTTTAATTACATTGAATTTTTTTTTTTAAGATTATTTTTTGGCATTTTGACTTTACTTGAGAGTCAGTATAGTGAGACAGGAGACATGAAAAGAGAGAGAGGGGTGTGACATGCAACAAGGGTCCCCCAGCTGGGAATCAAGCTGTGGATTTTGCAGTTATATGTTAAGTGCCTTAACCATTAGGCCACCAGGGTGCCCCATTACATTGATTTATTAGTTCTGCCAAAGTAAATACTCAATTTTATATATAGTATTTGGTGTTACAATTTCAGGGTGTAGGTAGTCATGTAGGAGAGGTTGTTTTCTCACACCTTCAATACTCTCACAGCGGATGTGGAAGCCATCCTCACTGCAGATTTCAAAGATTATGCCTTTCTTGGGTTTGCTATCCAGCCCCGTGTCCCTGCTGTTGCCGTCCTGGTCGGGCGGTGAAGCCACTGGAAGAGAACCTGCTCCCCCAGCTGTGGATGCTTTGTCTTTCCCCACAACTTTCCCCGGTAAAACAGGACCATCAGAAGTCTTCTTTTTACCAAGCACACTAGAAAAGATTTGAAGCAAGCATTAGAACTCAGTTCAGTGTAGTCAGTATGAAAATGGGTAACAAGGATGAAATGACTCCATACCTCTTGTTGGTTGCCTTGTCTGTGGGCTTGCCTGTGTCCATGGGTTCAGGGGAGCTCAGCTCTTTAGAACTGCTTGCAAAGAACAATTTAGTAAACAATTGGTAGGTGTAGATTCAGTCAAGGTGAGCTATTTCGCTTGACAAAGTCAGTGCAGTTTTCCCATTTAGTCATGCCAATAAAAATAAATCTAGCACACAATATAAATACATCTCAAGCTGCCAAAATAATAACTGTCTCACCTTGGGTTTGAGGCGAGTCGTCCTGCAGGGTTATTGTGATGCTCCTCTGCCTGAGAGGCCTTGAGCTTCTTCCCGCTGATCATGTCCGTACTCTGCCTGCTCCTCTTGGCTTTCTGTTTGCCCTTTTCTGCTCCTGAAACTGCAACTGATGTCGAGGAGTTAAGTGGCCTTTGTTCTGAGGATCTGGAAATGGGAGTTGTTCTGCTGCTCTGGGAGTGTGCAGAGGTCTGTGTTTGGGTGAGAACGCCAACAACACGCCCCTTGGCAGGGCTTAAAGTGGTGGCTGGGGCTAAAGTAACAGTGGTGCTTGTACAGTCCACAGTCTGGGCTCTGTTAAAAGGCTGTGACTGGTGCTGTAAGTGGATATTACTGCCTTCTGTGTCTCCCTGCTGGTTGACAGCCATGCTGATAGTCTGTTGGGTGGGCAGGACGCAGATGCTGCTGGCTATGGATGTCTGAACAGAGGAGCTGAGTTGTGACATCAGAGGAGCTGCCCCTGTTGACTGAAGGACCATTGGCTGATCAGACAGGCCCAACCCATGCGGGCTTGCCTTAAACAGGAGGTTGCTAATTGGCCTTGTAATCTCATTAGAGTTGAGGACAGGGGGCACAGACACAACATTTAACACTGACTGACTGGGGTTGAGACCAGAGACTGTGCAAGGTAGGAGGTGAGTAGAGGTATCGTGACCCAGAATACCAGACTGGGCTGTAGCAGGGATCCTCTGCTGAAGGATAGTAGGATCCAAGTACATAACCCCACTTGGTTTTGGTCTCTTGATAATATTGGGGACCTTGCGCTGGGAAGAGGGGAGGGTGCTTAATTCAACCAGGCCACCAGGCTGGCCAGGGATGCTAGCAGTAATCTGAGGGGATGACAGGTTAATTAGGGTCATGTTAGGAGGGGCAACATCTGATGGGGCCAGAGTGGGCTGGCTGCGTGAGCGGGCCAACTTCTTGTTTTTTCTGGGCAGAAGACGAGATATAGGCCTCTTCTTGCCGTGAGCAGAGGCGAGTACAGTAGGGGAAGAAGTCAGAGAGGAGGGACTGGACACTATGGCAACACTGGGACCCAACTCGTGTGGTCGGCCGGCCTCTGACACCAGAATCTGGGGCTGGTCGTGTGGCAAACCAATGAGAAGCCCTGAGGTGGTGCTTGGGATTCCTGTCTGGAAGCCTGTCTGTGTGGCTCCTCTAAACGTGTGAATCTGGGAGGAGTGGGGCATCGTGCCCAGGACTTTGCCGCCAGTGGGAAATATTGGCTGGGCCGAGGTGAGACCAGTATTCAACCCTGTGGTGAGTGTCATGGAGCTGAGCACTGCTTGAGAGCTACTGTCCATCACTCCTGCAGCACTGATTTTTTGGGTGACTCCATTAGGGACAGTCTGAAGGACATAGAGGGGCTGGAACTGCTGGTTGACCAGGATGAGTTTGTCAGGGCCTGGTTTGATGACTGCTGGGCTGGAAACTTGAGCCTGGGACGGTCCTGGACCAGGGACTGGACTAGGGCTGCCGGCAGCTGCAGCTGATGTCGGGAGATACTTCTGACCCTGAAGAGGCAGAGAGGGAGAACTTGGCAAACCAGGAGTACCAGAATTCCTGGGAACGTCCTGGTTACCTGGCGGTTCCACCACCTGGCCAATAGCAGGGCTGGGAATAAACTGCTCAGGAGTCATGTGACCTTCAGTGACTTGTGTATCCCTGTTTCCCAGAGTTGTAACATCATGTTGATTCTCTGATGGTGACACACCTGGCCCTGCTCTTTTCTTGTCCCCACTCTTTTCAGCGCTGATTGTCTCTGGGTCAGAGGTCAAGCCCAGCATGGTGCGGTCTGAGGTATCCGAGATGAGGCTCCCAGCACTATGGTTCTGACTGGTACTGACAGTAGGGCTGCGTGTGGTCAGCACAGAGAGGTCAGAGGGCAGCTCCAGAGGAAGATATGGCTCCTCTACAGATATGGAGCTATTCACACTACTCTCCACCACCCCTCCACTCTCTGCTCTGGGCAGTGGCTGGGAAAAGTCATCAAACAGAATGTCTTTGCGCCGGTTGACATCCACCCCGACATAACCCTCATCCAGCAGCAGCTCAGAAGAGGAAGGCTCAGGCTGTGGCATTGACATGGAAGGTGTGTTCAGGACAAACTCCATGATGTCTGATGGCAAAATGTTACCGCAGTCATCACTGTTGTTGTTGTCAGAGTCTGATTTAAGCAGGTCTGTGCTGAGGGACAGCTGGGCTTCAAGAGGATCTTGACCCTGACTTTGTGGCTGGGACTTGACCCCACCTCCTAAAGGAAGACAGTTTTCTTTCTGGTTCTTTCTGCCTTCTCGAGTGTTACTGCTTACTGCTCCTGCTGATCCGCCACTGTTGTCAGCCTCCTTGCTCGAGTCATGGGACTCCAGTTTCTCTGTGTGCCTTTCTCTGCCCCTTCTCTTAGGAGTGCTCTTATGTGGGGTGGAAGAGGAGGTGGCTGTAGTGGTTGTGGTGCTGGTGGTGCAGATGCTTGTGTCGCTCTCTGAGCCATCATCAACGCCATCGAGCTGACCAATACGCTGCTTGCCCAAGGTCCTGTTAAACACAGCAAAGACAACGTTACGTTAGGTTGTTATTAGAGAGCATGGAAAAATAATCAATCAAAAACTATTGTGTGTACTTACAAAGCGCTCAGCATGTCTTCTTCAGCTTTTCCTTGTGCCCTCTGTTGTTGCTGCTCCTCATCTTTAAGAAAGCGCTGGAGCTGGGAGCCTCGTCCCAGACACTGGTCTATCCCTTCTATGGATGGCAGGCCCTCACCTGGGTTAATTATTGTCCGTGTGAAGTTGTAGTAGTAAGGGTCTTTACCCCTCTGTTTCATTCCGCTGTCCTCATCCTCTCCACTGTCCCCGGACGAAGAGGAGGTACTCATATCATCTGCTCCGTCCACCTGCCCCTCAGCTGACTTCTTGCGGCCAACAGTCCTCCTCTTAACCACGGCTCCGGCTCCGTCCCCACTGCCATAGAAGGGGAGATCTTCCTCGCCGTACGAGCGGACCCCATAGAAAGGTGTGAGTCCAAAAAACATGTTTGAGCGTGCACGGGCACTGCGTCGGGGGTAGCGTCGCTTGGCTGACCCTGACCCATCACTGTCATCCTCGTGATGTTTATCATCCATACCTCTGTCATGGTCATCTTCTGGGCCATCAGCCTCATCTTCAGTGCCTTGAGTGAGCAGGCTGCAGTGGTCTCGGAGTTCGCTGCGCGGGTGATCTTTGTGCAAATCGTCCTCCTCCATCTGAGTCTGGGTGTCAGATTCAGAGCTGTCACTGCTGCTGGCAGAGGGCGAGGAAAAGAGAGCGGAGCGGGCTGAACGACGGGTCCCCTGGCCGGCAGGTGAGACAGTGGAAGTAGTGGTTGTGGGACAGGAAGAAGAAATACCAGCAACAGTGCTGGTCCCATTAGGGTCCGTCTTAATATCAGTCTTCAGTGGAGTTACAGTGGGGGGTTTAACAGATCTCTTTTTCTCTCTTGAGGACAGCTGCAGCTGGTTAGTTGTTGGTTTGGTGTGAGACGAAGATGTCTTCACTCCTTTCTCTGGTGGTAAACCAGCCTGCTGCAGATGCTGCAAGTTGTCCACACTGGAGCTGTTCTTTCTCTCGGGACAGGAGAAATTTTCTCTGCTCTTTGAGGATGACCTGTCTCCTCCCTGGTTCTCAAGCTTCTCCCCCTGAGCCTTGCCATGGGCTTTGGTGCTGTTTCCAAGCATCTGAGCTTTGCTATTGCTGTTGTTGTGAGAGGTGGGGTTCGTAGCGTGTGTGTTGGAGCTGCCAGTAGCTTTAGTATTATTGTTGAGGAGTGGAATTTTGTTGCTGCTGCTGTTGCTATTTTGGAGACCTTTCTCCCTTTCTCGGTCTTTGGACACCTCTCTGCTGCCTGCCGTCTTAACTTTGGGGTGTTTGTCTTTGGCAGCTGAGGCTGCAGCTGGGGATACAAGGTGCATGGAGCCTCGTTTGACAACATCATCTTCTGCTGGTGTCCTTGATGGCCAAATAGGCTTCATGGCTGCTGCTGCTGTGGCCGGACCTGATGAGTAATCATTTGATTTCCGTGCATTGGTCTTCTGAAACGAAGGCTGCGGGGAACCGGATTTCCCAACAACTGAGTCCTTATGGAGTGAAGATGGCATTAAGTTTCCAGTGCCACTACTGCTCTCCTTCCCTGAGTTGGGCTTGTCCTTAGACTGGATAATGTTAGAGGTGGGGGTGGACCGGTGACGAGGCAACAAACTGAGGCTTGAAGAAACGTCCTGGTCTTTGCCTCCATGTTTCCCTTGCTTGTCAGTCTGCTTGGTGCTGCCACCTCTCTGCTGACTTGTGAGGACAGCAGTGCCCACAGGAGGGGAGGACTGGCCTGAGCCTGCAGGTGCCAGTCTGGGGCTCTTACTCTCACCTGCAGCCTGTTTGGACTGACTGCCAGAGTTGCTGTCTTTCCCTGAGCCAGAGTCTTTGTTTCTTTCTGTGCTTCTATAACTGGAATCTCTCGAGGGTCTACCCTTGTCAGAGTCTCTGCTAGATGGTCTGTCTTTTCCTGCTTCCCTGCTATATTGTCTATGCTTCTCAGAGTCCCTTAGTCCTGTATCTCTACTGAGTGGTCTAGCTTTTTCAATATCCTTATAGCTGGAATCTCTAGAGGATGATTTGCTTTTATCTGTTTCTCTGTTGCTTGAGTCTCTGCTTGCCTGTCTCCCCTTCTCAGAGTCTCTGTTCACTTGTCTCCCCTTTTCTGAATCTCTTAAGGGGTCTCTACTGAGAGGTCTCCCCCTCTCAGATTCTTTCAGACCTGAGTCTTTACTCAATGGTCTCCGCTTTTCTGGCTCTTTGGCTGCTAATTCGCCTTTGTCAGAGTCTTTTTGCCCAATGTCTCTGGATGATCTATTCCTCTCAGGATCCTTAGAGGCTTGCTCTCGACTTGACACTCTCCCCTTGTCTGCATCTCTCAACCCTTGATCTCTGGATGGTTGTGATCTATTCCTGTCTGTGGAGAACTGTCTACCTCTTTCATCGTCCCTCTGGACAGAGTCTTTGCTGGGGTGTTTGGCCTTTTCGGGGTCTCTGGCAGGTGAGGGGATGAGGGGAGGGGGTGAGGTAAGGGGTCGTGACAAAATCTGAGATGGGGACGTCATCCCTCTCTGTCTGTGCAGCTGGTGAGGAGGAGGGGAGAGAGAAGGGGAGCTGTGGCGCCTTGAGTCAATATTCCGCATGCCAGGGTTCAGCAGGGAGTCTCCTACTGTCACAATCTCATGGCTTTGGGGCTGAGAGGAACCTCCTACAAAGAAGGCAAAAAATTGAAATTAAATGTATGTAAAAATGTGAATTTTGGAAATTATTAACTTTTAGAGACTTTGAAGAATGTTTGTACCTGGAGAGGGCATGGGCCTGGGGCCTTGTGAGCGCTGGCAAGGGGGGTAGCTGGGGTGCCGGTTCCTGGTGTAAACCCTGAGCTTGGGGGTGTTGGCAGGGGAAAGGGTGTCTGAGCGCCGTGGAGACTCAAACGGATCAGGAAAGTCTTTATATGAACAAAGAGAAATTGACACAGAACATACACATTAGTTAAACATGATGTACAACCAAATATGACACATACATGTACTGCAACAGATGCAAACCTGAACGATATAAAGTCCCTTCGTTTACCTGCTATGGGAGGTGGGCTGTGTGCTATCGTACGATTCTCCTCGGGAGCCATCATGCTCTTCAGGTCAGATTCTACCACTGGAGGGTGACAAACTAGGATCCTACAGGTATACACACAGCGCTTTCGAGCATCTAAAGTACTCCAGTACACCCTGGAACACCTGGAGAGAGAGAGCTTATTTAGTTTAACATAACTGACTTGGACATTTCAAGTTCCTCTGGCAGTTAGATGTACTTTAAAGATACCCTGAAGTGTTTTCTTATAAACAGAAAAGGTATGTTTACATTCAGTCTTACTCATCAAAATGCATTGTGCGTATCCAGTATCTTATTTCCTCATAAAACAATTGAAAAGTTGATTTTTAAATTATTCTAAATCCTGTATTGTTTATATTCGTGTTTATCTTGTCACTTGAATGGGTGTCCTTGGGCATAAGACAAACAAAATGAGGACCCATTCATAAAAAAACTCCACAGGGTACTTTCAATTGTAGCGACTCAAAGTTGTAATGGTGGCAATTAAAATTGCAAAAGACTTTCACATAAATAAAAACATAAAAAAATACTTACTGGTATCCTACAGGGAAGAGTTTGCGTTTGCAGTCTGAGAGTTCAGTCAATATCCCCAAACAATCAATGGTCATGGAGCCTGCAACAATGGTGAAGATGTTTAAATCAGCATTCAAGAGACACTGCAACAACAAGTCAAGTAAAAAGCAAGACAGACCGGCATTCATCTACCACCTGTCACCTTACCTATCATCATGTGGACATTTTCAGGCTCCAGTCCTGCCAACCACTTCCTCCTGAGACTAATTCCCTCCAGGTCCACCAGGATCCTGCGGGTCACCTCAAACTCAGACACCACCTGGGGTAAAAAAATACACAAACATGGGTAAGTTTAAGAGAAAGCGTCTCCTTTCTAAAGTGTAGCTTGATCTGTATAATATGTGATTGATGTGTTGTAAAAAAGGATTTCCTTACCTCTCCCTTGATGAGGTCCCTGTGCTTTGGACAATAGACTTTTTTGTCCTCCAGGAAGACGCAGTGGTACTGGCGGGCGCACATGAAGTGGTAGTTACTGGTGCAAGAGGTGAGGCAGCAGCCAACTGTGGCCCCTGGCTTTTGACACTTCTCGCAGTGCTGAGTAGAAGTACATAGAAACAGGTTTCAGGTGTCTGTCCGATCAATATAAATAGAATATAGAGTGGGAACTTGTGAGGGATAAAGTGTACTCTCTTACCAGCTGTTTTCCCCTGAGAACAGCCATGTGAACATTTTTCAGAGAGCCATCGTCATCCTCGAACACCTCAGCAGACCACAGGGCACAGTTCACATGGGTCCACTCGTTCTGACCAATGTACAGCAACCTGCCACTCTCCTGAAACATACAGACACATTTTAAATGACACAGACTCAGCCTTATACGTGTTAAAGTGAGTCCAAGCAGATTTGTTACTCACATTAGTGTTCTCGTCTCCATATTTCAGACACAGAACACATTGCCTGCTATCACTAACGCCTGGCGGAGGAGGGAGCTCTGGGCTGTCTTCATGATCTGAAAATAACAAACAATGGTTGAATTTTAGAAGAAAACCAATAAGTGATAAGATGTGCAAAACAGTGTATATCTTTGCGGTTTGCCTTACCAGGTAGAAGTGGAGGAGGTGGGGGTAGAGATGGAGGGAGTGGAGGAGAGGAGGCTGGAGAATCCGGTTCACCGGGGGTCTTGGGCCGGGGAGCTGGAATAATCTTTTTCATGAGGTGGGGGTGCTCAGCACGGGAAAGCTCCTGTCTCTCCTGCCATTGGGCATAGTTGTGGTCCAGGGATGGTGGCAGCACAGCGTTGGGAAGGAGACCACTGCTGTGAAACAACGCACACACAGACAGTCAGTGCTAGGAATAACTTATATATGAATTTCCATCAACTGGTTTAAAGCGAATAAACTAGGCTATGCAATGCATAGTTTCATCAGAAGATGGGGGTATAGGCTTAAATAATCTGCCAGTAAACAGAGTAGAAGAAGTAGAGGTTGCCAACAAAACTAAACAAAACAAATAGTTATATTGCCCTGACGAAAGAAAAATGGAGAGAGGTCTTCAGTAATCTGTTTCAATTGGGCATTTTGCACATAAACTCTTTTTCGACATTTCAAAAATCCACCTCAAGTGAGCAGAAAAACTTTTTTGCTAAATTGAGGAAGTTTTTTCGAATTTTGGCATTTCGAATACGCTTTTTTAATGCGATACTACAAAATGTGCATAAAAATAGGTTAATGAAAACATGGCTAGTGAAGCCTAAGGACATGAAAAAGACTCCAAGAACACAATCCAGGTTTATGTCTGTGTGGTGGTTATTGTTTTTACATAAAAAACCACTCATCACTAGTCAAACTTCAGATTAATTGATGATATTATGATCCTATAAGGCAGCTTCAGAAGCAGTTAAAAGTAATTCTTGCTTTAGTGATTATTGCTTTCAACAAGGCTGACTTTGGGATTTTAAACCAAAGTTATGTTACCTTTTTTACAATAAGTTATATTTCAAAACAAGTTGAGTAAAATGAATGTAAGTAAAATGTTGATACATTCCACCTTTATTTAATTGCTGCCCTAATACAACTGTATATTTCACTCTTAGTGAGATTTACTCATAAACTAAAAACTTAAACAGACATTACAAGGACAATCAAATATATATTCTACTGTCTGAACTAAGTGATGTTATTTATTGTGTAGTCAAAGGCCACTGAACCATCACCTCTATTATAATAAATTTAAAAGGCTCTAATGAGCATACATAAAAAATAAAATCTTGAAAATGCCATAGGCCACTGTCTTTATGTAAGATCTTGTATTCTGAAATATCACCTATACACAAACTGTGAGCACGTGTCCCTACAAGGAGTCACCAAAAAAATAAGAATAAATAAAAAATAAAAAAGATTGTGTGATACGTCTTGGTTTTTATAGAAGATACGTTACATGTGTTGGCAACTACTGAAAGGGTGTTTAATCCATCAGCACTATTTTACAGGTGATCTGCAGTGCTATGAGGATCTCAGGATTTCCCCCCAGAAGGTATGAAAATTAGCGAGTAGTGACATCAGTAATAAACCTTTGTTTCCCCCTTCTGGCAGTGAGGGTAATTACAAAAACACTGTTGACATGCTTACGTCATAGGTACTGCCGTAGCCTACTCCATCGCTACTGTTGTGACTGTAAAACAGTGGATAAATAGTTTTGAGCGTCACACAACCCCCACAAAATGACTCGTTTCACTATCAGAATTTGATCCATTTGGTCCTATAACATTTGGAAAGTCTAGAAGAGCCGTACGATTAAATTACTTTATCCCCATTCCAGTTAGCAGAGGGCTAGCCAGAAGTTAGCCAATCGGCCGGCGGAAGTCTGCATGCATTCATCCGGCCAGCGCGGGAATGTCAAACCCGACACCAGGTTTGAAAACTCTGTATACTGTGAAATGAGAGATTTACCTGGCGGTGATAGGCTTAATCAGCATTGTGTGAACTCATTTGGCAAGGGCTTGAATGTAACGGACATTCATTTAAAAGTAAAAGTCCCGCACTATAGCTTTAAGTTTTGCCAAGTCAAGCAAGGCTGGATAATTGGTGGGACATGGTGTGACATTACGTTTCATATTTAAAAAGCCAGTTGAGGCATATGTTTACGAGGCATTCATCCAATGATGGCCACAGGATCCACTGGATGGATCATTTGTTTTCTTGGACGGGAGCGTTGATACATAACGCAAAAGACCAAACTGACAAGTAAACCACAATTAGACCACAAATATGTATCAAAGAGCCTACAAGTGAAATGTGACACTGTGACGGTTTGCCTCCCACAATGCCTGGAGGCGAGGCAGAGTAAATGCTCTGTGAAAGCTGATAGCTGGTGAATGCGAGCAAGTGACTGAGTGAGTTAGTCAATGAGTGAGAGAGAAAGTGTGAATGTAGGAAGGATTCCAGTGTACAGAGTGGCACAACTATACCACTCATTTACATAGTATAGATTCAAGTTCTATACTGGAATCTACAAAAAAGAGGCTACGAGCTTTGAGCTACTTACAATGACAAATAATAAGCCTGTCATCTCTGTAAAGAGCATTAATTATTCAATATGATCATTTCATTATTAATCATTGTGAGTGTGAGAATATGTACTAATCAATATCTGCTGTCCTCAATAAATAAGTTTCAGGTGACTGATTAAACTGCCCACAGACAAAGAGAACCAACTACAGCTAAAGGGGGTTGATTTTATTGATCCTGTATTCTCTAGTCAATAAAGAATGCACACAAATATACAGATATTAACGATCTTTTCAGTGAAAATATTTCTGAAATTAATCAGTGTTATTTTGAACTCTATCTTCCATTTGCCTCCAATTATCTATTACCCACTACATTCAGTGCTGAGCTGTTCAATGGGCTCATTAATTCAGAGAAACTGTGGAATCAATTTCATTACTGCACCTTTAAGTCTTGACTGGGACCTTTAATCATGGTCATTGTCCTGAGATAAGGTATGTTGAGAGAAATCCATTTCATTGATCTCTTCGGCTAAGTCAGTCATTTATGTTAAGTTGTTAAAAGAGTCCCTTTCTGTCTCTGATGTCAGGGGCCAATGTTTTAGTTGTGATTCCCAAAACTGAACATCACACAGCTTTGTAGATTTAACTCATTTGAGCATCCTTTGAGTCATAGAAAGCCAACAATAGTTCAGAACTTTTGCCACCATATGAGAAAGCTGAGAGGGGTGATCTACCCGTCTCAGCAGACTTTACTCCTCAAAGCAGCTTTGATCCCATTTCGTTTACCACTCAAAAAGATACAGTGACTATCATGTGAAGTCCTGATTTTGCCCCTTGGCTGTTATTTCCACTAAATATCTCAGAGGTTGTTGGTACAGTCAGCCCACAAATTTTATAAATATTAGTTCTCTGCTTTCCTTTTATACAGATGTTGGTACAGTTTCTCCCAGAAAAACCACATCTTGCTCGTCATTTCAATAATTACAGACCTACAGTTCTTGAAAACTGCAGTTCTTCTCCAAAGGTTTTAGGCCAGGCTCACATTACAGGAGTATTAAATCCAAACTTTTTACTCTGTAATTGCAAACATAACTCACACTACAAGTACAGAAAATAATGCTGCATCACACACTTAATGCTTTTAAGATTGAGATCACTGCCTACTAGAGGCTGTTGCTTAAAAATGGACTTATATTGTTTAATGGACATGTGTGGACTGCATTGCTTATAGTATCTAAAGTTTGATGAAACAGAAAATAATAATAAAAATATATTGTAAATGTAAGTTTTACAGTTTATTGATGGTCAAGTCCAAATTCAAGTTTGATGAACAAACCAAAAATCTCTGTCTACTGTTTGTTTGTGTTACAGTAATCAGATATTGTGTCCATTAATAAAAAAAAAAAACTTTCAAAGACTTTGTAAAAACTATTTTTTTTTTCCATTTTTACTTTGAGACTTTGAAACCTGCTACAGCAAGTAAATAAATCAAATTAATTAAAAATAAATAATTAATATCAAATAATTACATCCTAAGATTGTAAAAATAATTTAGAACCAACTACTAAAGATAAACGATGGCTTAAATAATTGCAATGACTCAGTACAGATGGAAACTGTACACTGAATTCTTTGTACAACTTCATACTGACTACGGTGCAGTGGACACTCACTTGGCAGCGACTTTTTGTCTTTCCCAGAACCTGGACTCCTTCACTTTGAACCATGGGAAGATTCGGTCCATTTGCTGAAACAGAAAACATTCGATCAAGTTCACATATTAGCTTAGTGATACAGAAAGTACCTGCATAGACTTTCATTTGGGGCGAGATTATGGTTAGTGCTCAGCTATACTATACTGCTATATGCTATACTTTGACGTAGCTATTTATCCCATACCTGCTCCAAATAGAACATCAAGAATTTTTAGAAAACATAATCAAGTTGTCTGAAATGACCCAAAACCCGCATTAGGCCGTATTCAGACCAAATCAGGTGGTGTGGTGAAAATGCCAGTTCTCCCATTCATTTGAATGGGGGTAGTGCGTTTAGGCTGCGGGCGTTTTGGCCGCAACCGCAACCGCACGCTGCAGTGGCCAATCACAGCTGGCAATCAGACTGATCTGGGCTAAACCCTGCCATGAGGGAGTACAAAGACATTACTAGGAGGAGGGGAGGACAGTTCTCTTCGTTTGATAATGTTAAAAGTAAAGTTGGGCTTTGCTGTCGGCTTCCCGACTCATTTTAAAAAAGAAGAGAGAGAAAGAGAGAGAGAGAGCAGCTGTGGTTGAGCAAGCTAGACAGTGAATGAAGAGAGGGAGCGGTGTAGTGAGAAAGCTGGTGAATCAGATCAATAAAACGTTATTTTCTGTTTGTTTTACTGTGGTTACGTTCTAGAGCACAAACATGCCCACACCCCCACACACCCCCACACACACCTCTGCTCAATCCTGCAGTGGGGCGCTGCACCGCCTGATTTAGTCTAAATATGCCCTTATTGTCATAGTGGAATTTGCAAGTATGTGTGAACTGCATGTAATTTTATATTCACTGGTGCTGTGAGAATATAATTTATATAATAACATATATCCAGAGTTGATGTCTGGTTCTTACCCGGATGAAGAAAGACTTGACCATGCTGTTGGCTTTCCTGCTCTCAGGCTGGCCGCCGTCACCGTTGATGGCTGTCTGAATGATTCGTGCGATGTCGTCACTGAACTCCAGCTGACAGAGAAATGATGAACACAGAGAATGACACAGTGCCCGCCTTCTCATACTTTCTTTCCCCCTGTCTGCTGGCAGCGAAGTATGGAAATAAAGTGTCACTCTGCCCTTTCTTTGCTCCTCGCCATCTTCCTCAGTGTTTCCTATTACTCCCAGTGTCTTCTCTTCCTAAAACCATGTCCACTCATGAACTTTATAATTGTTAAAACAGTGAACTGCTGAGGAACATTGGTGGAAATATCATTACCCCAGCTGTCTGTTGATTTATCATTATACCACACAGGCCTAAACATGGCCTCAGAACATGAGAACACATACAATTCTTCTACAACAAATGCTTTACAGCTGTTGTTGTAAAGTACTAATTGCTTTGCCTGCAGAATAATGAACAGAAGAGATGCAGCTCAAAAGAAAACACATACTTACCACTGACTTGTAGCGACCTTGATCCATCTTTTTCTCGACAGACTCCAGGTCTGGAGGAGAGTCGCTGGGAGGCGTGGGGGTGACTTCAGTCAAGACTGGAGGATCCGGGCCTTCAGGGGAACGACGGGATGGAAGACTCTCCTCTGTCTCTGGGTTCAGCTCTGGGGGTTTCACCGCCTGCCCCAAAGAGAGTTACACCTTGAGTAGAGCTCTTATTATCATTTTCATTAAAGTCTTTGTAACTTAATACATCTGATTGTATCCATTAGTGTTTGCATTCATCTGTGGAGCAGCACTATACTATATGTTTTGACTATGCAAGCGAAGAATGACAGTAATTTGTACTAAAATCGCAAATGCCATGTAGAAGGGTTTGTTGAAACTCTTCTAGGGCGACTGCATCAGAGTTACAGAAGAGTGTGTGTTATCTAACCTGTCTGTAGCGTAACAGGTGTGTGGATGTGCGTGAGTTGAGCAGTGCAGTAAGGATGTGGCGAATGCAGCCCTGAAGCTCCCTCTCCAACGCTGTTCGCCACTCGGCCGGGTGGCGTTCCGTACATTTGGTGCACGTGTAGGCAACGCTCTCTGGCAGCTTTGACAGCAGCTCGTACATTTCATCTGAGGGACAGCGACAGATGACAGGTCATTATTAGGTTTATAGTCTTTCATCGGCTCTTCAAAATGACAGCCTGTCAGTCAACAGACACTGACGACTGACAAGACAAATGAAGTGCAACAAGTGCTGCTAAATACTCAAATCAGTGCTCTACTTGTGAGGATCTTTCATTAAATTTGTATTTCAGTGCAATTTTCTTTTGAGGCCTTCTCACCTGTCAGATTCTCACACTTGGCATGAACCCAATGGTTGCAACGGCCACATTGCATCATCTTGCTGTCATAGTCATCATCATCATAGCACTTATCACACAGTGGGCAGAAGTTCCCTGAGAGAGGAGATGTAAGGTGAGAAACATTTATACCACTTAGCACAAGATTGCTTGGATTCAAATGTTGCCCTTTAAATGGTCAACTTGACAGCTCAAATTGCTGATGAAAACTTTTAAGTATAAGTCTACAAAATACAGGTCACTGAGGAAATCCTTCTGCTTTAATCTCAGATAGAATACTGGCGTAGGGCTCCGACTAACGATTATTTCCATTATTGATTCATTTGATGATTATTATTATTTGTCTATATATTGTCAGAAACTAGGGAAAACTACCCGTTATAATTTTTAAGAGCCAAAGGTGATGTCTTCAAATGTCTTGTTTTATATGACCAACAATCCAAACCCAAAGATATTCAGTTTACTATCATGTATGACACACATTTGAGAAGCTGAAACTAGCAAATTTATGTCATTTTTGCTTAAAAATTACTAAAAGGATTATTCGATCATCAAAATTGTTGCAGATTAATTTTCTGTCGATCAACTAATTGTTGCAGTTCTATACCGATGATGTATATATATATATATATATATAATCACTCCTTAACAGTGAGCATTATTTGGGGCTCCACTCACCTTTAGCAAAGAGTTTGGCACAGTCATGACACATGGAGAAGTCATGTGACCACTGGGCATCCCAGGACTTCCCAGGTTTAGTGGCTCCACAACTCTTACAGCGCACACACTTGGTGCAAACCTGAAAACAACAAACACACAAAAAAGCTGGTGACTACATGGCAGAAACTTGCAAGCAGTTGTGGTGTGAAAGCGACGCTGTCAGAGTGGTAAAATGTTTTCATAGCCACTGCCTGCGAGAGGGTCCCATGAATGGAACTGACACTACTGTGAGAGGCTTCGAAGAATGTGTGAACAAAAGGAGAGGCTAGAGGAAAATGTGTGCGTATAAAGCTAACGTTTGGTCAGGTAGCGGTGCAACGGTGACAGTATACGTATTAAGGTGAGAAGGTGGAGAGGATGTGTAAAGGAAGCAAGGTGTGTATTCGTACCCAGACTCTCTTCTTTTTGGTGGGTCTGGTAGGGTGGTTGGGACCCAGGCACTCCGGGTGATAGCTGTTACGGCACTTATCGCACTCTAGCAGCTGCTGCTACAGTTAAAGAGGCCAAAAGTGACATGAGACCATTTAAATATCAAACATGGAAACATTATATTTGTTGCAACATTACAGTGGATCTGTGATTTTGTGCAGATTTAACAACAGTGCTCTCCACGGCTTATTGAGAAGCACATTTATAGTGGGCTTCATGGATGAATAAACAACATTATCAAAGGTGTTATGATGCAGCTATAGTGTGAGCTGTGCTTGGCAGCAGTTTGTAGGCAGCCACTTAAGTGACAACAACTGCAGTCAAGTTTTTTATGTGGCCAAGGGTCAACATTAGCCCAGGTAAAAGCTTTACGACGTTATGCCACAGCGCTTTTTCCCCATTGCAACCAAGAGCCACTCTGCCATTCATAAATATTAAAAATAAAGTGCCACAGACAAGTTAACAATTGTTTTCATGAGATTTAAACTCACTGTTTGTCTAGCAATGAAACACTGATAAATGTTAAAGGTGAATTAAGTTTATAATCATGTAGCACAGACTGCACAGAAGATGATACTCTTTGGGCAGAGATTTGTTTCAAACTCAACTATTTGTGAAGCTTTTAGCTCTCTGATGAATAACCAACAAATCCATATAGTTCATTAACATGTACCAACACGGACAAACAATCCAACAGGCATTTGCATTGACCAAATATCTATATACATAATCTTAAAATGACAACCATACAAGGCTCACACCATGCACATCATACATAGGACTTGAGTTAAATAATAAAATCATGGCAGGAATCCAAGAAGCTGATTAAGTGCTGTCAGCTGGCAAGGCCAGAAAGCTTCTTTCTATGGAAGATTCTCCAGCCTTTACAAACTGTCACTCTAAACTAAGCTTCTTTTGTATCCAGCCTTAAATGAACAAAAAGTGCACTGAATGGCTTACTTTAGTTTTCTGGTGCTGGCGCCCACAGGCCTGGCAGAATCGGCATCGTCGACAACACCAGTTCTCAAACTGCTCCTGGAGAGGGCGCTCAGACTCGCCCAGGCAAAAGAGATGGAACGGTTCACAGCATACCTGGCAGAAGACGAACTACAGAGGTAGAAAAGAGACAGAGGGAAACAACTGTTTGAGACTCCCTAATATGGCTGATAAATAGGAACTTGAGGGCTTTTCTGAGCAGAGGCATATGTGAGGCAGTTGAGAAAGACCATTTTTAAACCTACTCCTCGAATAGTATTCTATTACTTTCTATTAAAAGAGAAAGACAAGGGAGTGGTAGAGGACAAAGTGCTGAATAGAAACAGTGGTAAAGGAAAAGAAATTAAAATTCAAAAGAGACTGTTTTTAAGAAAATGATCAAGAGTGGGCATGTTTTTCTTTTACCTCAACATTTCCACTGCTTGCACATAAGAAGCAGAGGACCCTGGGCGTGACAGGCACAGAGGTGAGCAGGCTGAGGCCACCAGCCTCCCACACCTTCTCCACATCATGGTCCCTCTTGAAATCCACTCTGATACGATGCACTCCGTCGCAGGGTGATCTGGACTTCGCCTGGCCCCTAGTCGAGGGAGTGCTCAGCCAGTTTAAAGTACAGCTGCTGGGGGATTTAGTGCTCAGCGGCTTCTCGGGTTTGTCAGACAAGAGTGGAGAGGTGAAAGAGAATAGTGAATATTGGAAATGATATGTGGTTTATAAAGTACATTGAGAAAGTTATGGGTTTCCTTGGTAACTACGTATATAGAAAAATAAAAATCTATGGCTGAAGCAAGTTCACAGGGGAACAAACAAAGCATACAAGATACAGTATACAACAATGAGTTAAAAGTCTGAATAAACCAACTGTGGCTACTTCCTACCTTGTCTTTTGGTCTCTGTTTAGGAGATGGAGGAACAGAGCGAGAAGTTGGCTTCTTCAACTGTTTTAATTCAACTTTGAAAAAGAGAAGGTAAATAAAAAATAAGAGTGGAGTTTTGTATAAGCTTTACATTTATTATAACAAGGTGGGACCAGTTTCTTACCTGTATCCGACGTCGTAGTTGAGCTCTGCTGCTGTGATGAGTGCTGTTGGGGTTTCTTCTTGGGCTCGCTCAGCGGAATCTTGGGTGAGGCGTCTTTTTTTGAAGGCGCCTGACTCGCAGGTGGCCGTTGCAGCTGTTGGGATGGCTGATGAGATTGCATAGACTGGGAGGGGGAATTCTGGGCTGAAGATGAGGAGGAGGAAGATGAGGAGGATGAGGAAGATGATGAAGTGGAAGAGGATGAGGACGAGGAGGAGGATGTTGTTACAGGCTGCTGTGGTTTGTGTCCCTTCTTACTGGAGACACTGCTTGAGACAGAGAGCTGTTTTGGGTCTGGTGTCAGGGCTGGAGATTGAGGCTGGGCTGTGACTGTGCTGGTGGCCTGAGGGGGTTCGACTGGGGCAGGGGAAGATGCCAGAGCTGGAGGTGATTGCTTTGATGACGGCTGCTGTCTTGACTTCTCCTCTCCCAGTTTTAGAGGAGGAGTTTCACTCTTTTTGCGGGAAGGCTCCTCCTTCGGTGGTGCAGGAGTGGGTTTGGGGCCAGACTCCGAGTTTGGTCCCTTTACCGGATTGAGACCCTCCTTCTTCTCAGACAACTTGTTCTTCTTCTTGTCCTTCTTGCCTTTGCCTTGTTTCTGAAGAAACATCTTCGAGGGCATCCATTGCAAATTCTGACACTTTCTCATCCTGTAGACAGTGACGCAAAATGTAACCTTTAATTTTCCATAAATATTCCATTAAAAGTTATAAAATGTTATTCAAGACATATAATACCAACAATAATACCAATTACCTATTATGACAAACAGCTCATCAACTGAGACTTACTTGCAGCACTGCTTTTTAATGTTCCGTCCGCCAAATTTGGGCTTGTCGAGACAGTTGGTACAGACACCACAATCTTCTGGAACCTGGCAGCCTGAGCACTGGCCACAGCGTCGTGACCGACGACCCTTCTTGGGAGGAGCTTCTTGAACAGCCTTTTGCCGTGTCTCCCGTGGCTTTATGGGAGGGGATTGAGGCTCTGCCTCCTCTGAACCTGCTACTGATGACTTGTCTGTAAGGAGAGATAGATCATAAGATAAAATGTTATTATAAATGACACACAGTAGTACAGTCTTTGTTTGACTCACCAGAGTCTAAGACACATAAAGATTCTACACCAAAGCAAAATTCCTTTGCATATCATTGCTAATGTACACCATGACAGCTCAGCAACATAAAGCATTACAAATTTACAATATTGTTAAAAACTGAATGAATTCAATCAATAATTTAACAAATGGAAACCTCCAACTAAGCATCTTTTTAACAGAATGTCATATATTGTCATGTCTAAACTTTAGCTTTAAATAACAGCGCTTCAGTGTCTATTTAATATTTTCCACAATGTCTTCTTGAATACACTGTTTTCTTTGCTGTATGGACAGCACAAACTGTACCTACATTTAGCAAGTCAAAACCAGGGCTTTTACGGTATTTCCCAGCTGTGTAAGCAGTGGTCCATAGGTAGTGTTTCAATGAAAAGAAACACTTGTCCAGGATGTTATCTAAAACACCAATATCCTCAGAGTAAATAACCAGGCAAATGTGGGAATGATATAACAGATTATACTGCTAACTCTTGATATGTCACTGACATCAGGTCCTCCGGTCTCACAAAAATTCACATGCCAACATGGCGTACCACTGAAAACAAGAGGAACAGGGCGGCCAAAGTAGTGCTCGTTCCATCACCACTTGTACTGCATACTGTGCTCTTGTTCCTCTGCTCTTGAGATTAATCTGTCATCACTCCACATTGCAGGACTTTTTTAAGACTAGCACAGATGTTGTGTCATAAATAACAAATGCTCGACTCAACCAAGCCTCTACTCAGAAAAGGCAAGTCTAAAGTAAATTTACATAATAATCTTGCTTTGCAATCTTAAAGAATTATAAAAATCCTACATTCAATTCATTCACAATGAATTAGTGTTTAGTTTTTGTCATTTTGCTTGTGTATGTTTGGTATGTGCTGTTAAAAAGCCAAATATAGCCTGTGACCTACTGACCCCTTGAACTCCATTAACATCTGACAAATTTGTTAAAGGGCACCTATTATGCTCATTTCCAGCTCTATATGTTTATTTTTGGAGTCCACTAGAGTAGCTTTGCATGATTCACAGTTAAAAAAAAAATTATTATTCATCTTATACTGGCCCTTTATGCAGCCCCTCAGCTCAGTCTCTGTCTCTAAACAGCCCCCCACCCAATGAGCCTACTCTGTTCTGATTGGCCAGCTTTCAGGAAGCTGCTGAGGGACAGCATATATCAGTCATGTTAAGTTACTGCCGATGCAAACCCAATATTTCCTGCTTTACTGCTTCAAATTAAAAGCTTTTAAATGACTAAATAACGGGAGACTTTCATTGTGAAGAATTTACAGGAAGTGAAACTTGTTCCTAACTGAATTAGCAGAGATTTGTTAGTGGTGCTAAAAAACGGTCGATATAACAACATATGGAGATATTTCTTCAGTGGATCAGTTAGAAATAATGCAGCCACAGTGAGATGTCTGATGAAGAGCTGCAGACAATCAGCTCACCTCAGGTAAACAGGTAAACCACTTATTTTACTTTGCCCAGCTGTGTAATGGAGTCATGGCTTGGTGTCATATATATATATATATATATATATATATATATGACTGAAAATAAGGAAAAGCAGAATAGGTCCCCTTTAAACTCAGGCAATATATTATTATTCATTATTGTAATCTCCCCACGTGAGTCCCCCAGGCGACTCAATAAACTTGAACAGCCAAGCCCAGAGATAGTAACCCACCATCTAGGTCAAATAAGATGCAAGTCGAGTGTGCCTCACCATCATTCCCCATGGAAGATAGGATCTTCTCTCTCTCCTCCCAGGGCAAGGCACTAAGTGTGGGCATGTCGTCAGGGAACACTGCCCGATTACGGCCAAGAGCCACAGCTGCACGACGACATACATGCTTGATGCGTGGACCGCGGACTGAGGTCTCTGACGAATCGCTCTCTTGACCCTGCTCACAAGCACACATTGCCACAAAAGGTAAGACATATTTTAAAAGCATGCTTCACAATAATAAAAACTACACAAAAATAAAAACACATAAAGCTGATATTTTAGGATGTTTTTTGAAGGTTAATTTCATTTGTTGTAAATGTTTCACTGAACTAAATAAATCTCTCATCTCTGGACAATGTGCAATAATGATGAGGATGAAGATGATGAAGTGGCAGAGGGGAAGGGATAGGTACTGGTCGCTGTGGATTGTGTCCATTTCTACAAACAATAATACTTGTGACAGAGAGCTTGAGTTGGTACTAGTTTGCACCGAGGGTACGACAAGTTCAACTGGAAAATGTGCAATGACTGCCTATAACCATCTAATTGTTAGATTAACATTAGAAGTACAGAAGAGTTTACTCTCATCAAAGGAATACTTTCAAGAGCACAGCCAATGCTGCTTTCTGCATAATGTATGAAGCTAACAGAATTCCCCTTAAGTAACACCCTCTGTGGGACTTTCCTATTATCAAGTTTCAGTTTGAGTACAAACGCAGATTCCTATTTATAGAAAATATTCATAGCATCAAGTCAAAGTCACTTGCTTGTGGCTGTATGATGAGAATGAGAGAAACAGAAGATTTTTGTTCAGGGTACACAATAACTGATGAAGAATTAACAGGAAAACTCACCTGGACCTTGGTCTGGTCTGCAGTCTTCAGCTTACTCTTCTTTATCTCAAAGAGTTGGGCTTTGGCCTTCTTCAGTAGTCCAACTACCCGCTTGTCAGTCACAGGCTGTTTCTCTGCTTGTGCCAACATTGATCTGAGAGAGGAGACAGGGAGCTGTTGTCTGCCTGGCTGCCCTGGAAGGCTTGCTGTCTGCTGACTAGGAGCACTTTGTTTCTCTTTCTCTTTCTCCTTCTCCTTCTCCTTCTCCCCATCCTCCATCTCTGCTCCCTTCTCAGAGGGTCTACCTTTCTTAGGTAGACGTCCTTTAGCAATGGAAATGGGAACAGTGGAATGGAGCCCACGCACCTCAGAGGAAGCAGTGTCAGAAGTCATCTCAACTGGTGTTAATTTCTTTCTCCCCGGAGCCTTTTTTGGAGCAAGAGATATAAGAGCATCTTCTGATTCCCTCCCATCCACAGTAAAGAGGCTGGAAGGTGCATTGGGGGATCCGTCCTTCCTCCCTTCCCTCTTATTCTCCTTCTCTTTCTCTCTGTTTTTCTCAGAATCCCTTTCTTTTTCCTTTGGAGCAGGTTCCTGGGGAGCTGACATGCTTTTTTCTTTACCTCCTTTCCCAGCTCCTCGCACTGTGTCCTGGGTGCTGGAAGGAAAGAGAGGGAAAAGTGGAGAAGAGGAGGATGACAAAGGAGGTGGGTTTCCAGCAGCCCCTCTCCTGCTATCAGGTGTCCCGTGTGAGGCCAGGGATACGGAGGAGAAGGTGCTGAAAGAAGCAGGAGTTAAGGCACTGGTGGCTAGTGGACTTGTAGAGACCCCTGGCAAAGAGCTGGGGTTACTACTGCAGACAGAGCTTTTCAGCGCAGACATCTCAGAGGAGCCTTTCCCCACAGATATCTGGCTTCCTATTTGGCTGCTGCGTCTGGTCATAGAGTGGGAAGGAGACCGTGGCTGGCCACGTATTGTTCCCGAGACCAGTCGTCTCCTGCGCCGCGGGCTTCTGTTGGAGCTAGAGGACATTTGGTGTGGGGAGAGAGAGCCAGGGCTGCTCCCAGAGGATGAATGCAGGGTAACAGACTCAAATATCCGAGAGTGAGCCTCGCTGGGTGTAAAGCGTGGAGCACGAAGCAACGGGCTGCGCTTCTGGAGTGGTGTGTCAAAGCGGGATGAAGAGGGATGTTGGTGGTGGCTGTGGGGGTGAAGGGCAAATAGACGAGTCCCTGATCCCGCTCCGCTGCCTTGTGCAGGGAACGAAACAGGAGCAGCTCCCCCTGCTCCACTGACACCTTGGGGCAACAGCCCCACGTCTTGAGCTGTGAGAGGGGGAGGACGGAAGTTGTCAAATATGGGCTTGCGGATGAGGCCCTCCTTGGCATATTTAGCAGAGGAGAAGTACTGCTGTTCAGGGTGGGACAGGGATGTCCAGCGGAAGGTGGGCTCTCTCAGAATTGAGCGGCTTCGTTTGTCTGACAAGCTGGACAGCACTGACGGTCCAGACAGGAATGGAGGGATGGGTTGAGACATCCAGTGTGACTGGGGGTGGTGTTCACTGATAGCAGCTGAATTGGAGGAAGCTGACTGAGGAGGCTGAGGAGGGGTGAGGAGAGGGGGAGGTGGAGGTGAAGAAGAGGCGGTAGATGAAGCTTGCTGGGAATTGACAAGTGTGGTGGAGGACATCAGCACTCCTGTTGGTGGGCTGATGATAGGCTTTTTGGCCCCAGTGGTGAGCGTCTCTCTCACCCTCTGGCTCTGACTTCCTCGACCCACCTCCTGTCCTCTCCGGCCTCGTCGACTCCTGTCAGACAACATGTGCTCTTGCTCTGGCTCAGAGGGAGGGGAGGGAGGCCGTGAACTGTGTAACAGGTTGGCCTCCCTCTCTCCCTGTGAGGACGGAGAGTGATCCTCCTCTGGCTCCGACAAAGCTTGTGTGGCCTCAGAAGCCTGGGAGTCGCACGACGAGTCATCCAAGCTGGGGCTGCTGGACCTGGAAGACTCTGCAGAGGAGAGCTGGGAGGAATGCTGCGACACGGCACTTGAACCGCAAGAAGCCGCGCTACTGCTAAATCGCCCGTTGGCAGCATTGTTGGTGTTGCTGTTGAGCAGACTGGCAGCTGCTGAAGGAATACTGGGGATAGGGGCAGGCGGGGGAGGAGGGGGGAGGGAGTCAATGGGAGCAGTTGTACTAGTGGTCGTAACGGCCGGTGGAGAGGAGACCAGCACAGGAGAAGGGGAAGAGGAGGTAGTGGAGGTGGGTTGGGCAGATGTGGAGACAGATGAGGGCGTTGTTTCTAACCGTGCCATCTTCATATGGGGTGGCGGGGTTCCAAAGCTGTCCTCATCTTCAATGAAGCGCTTGGGAGTTTTGATGATGCGAAGGGAGACCGTGCTGACCACAGGCATGATGAACTGCCTGATGTTCTTCAGTTGGTGGGTCTTCCTGATGCCAGCTTCAATGGCCCCTGCCCCGCTACCCACGATGGCTACAGCTTCTTTCTCCAATCGCTTCTGCGCTCCTTTCTTTGCACGCTGCAGCAGCTGCTTAGCAATGGTTGCATCAGTGCGTTTAGAAGAAGGGACAATTCTGACAGGCTTTCTATGGCGAGGGCTTTTTCTGAGGCCCACTGTCCTGCCCGGCTTGGAGGGAGATGGGGAGGCAGGTGAATTGGAAGAGTCTTGGTCCTCAGCACCATCCACATTCCTTAGCATGGGCTGCTGGAGAGTGTGTGGTTCTGTACCTCTGTCCCCCTCTCTCACCTTAAAGGCCTTGTGTTTCCCTTCCCCACAATCATCAATGGAGGTAGACAGCTGTGCAGCAGCAGCAGCAGCAGCAGCAGCCGCTGCCTCAGCTTTAAGCCGCTCAGCTGAGGGCGGTCGCCCACGTCTGCGTCGGGGTACACCAGGCAAAGTCTTGAGCCGTGACTTGAGAGGGGCAAGTTTAGTTGCTCTCAGCCTCTTCAGGTTGGTAACTTTGGATTCACCCCGCCCACCTTTGGGAAGCTTGGCATCAGTGTCATGTGGCTGAGCAGAGCCCAGTGGCGTACTCTTAGCGCCCTTTCTGTCCTTGTCCTCTTCTGTGTCCATGCCCAACTCAGACCCAGCCCGCCTACTATCCTCTGCTGCTGCATGGTTACGGACACTCCAAGCTTTCTTGCTACTTGAGGAAGGGGGGCGGCCTCTTCTCTTTTCTCCAGTGCCAGGTGGCCTTCCAGGCAGTCTTTTCACCTTCTCAGCTGGCCTTTCTGGTCCCTCAGGTTTCGCCTGTGCAGAGGAGGGAAGGGAGGAGGGGGAAGGTAGACTTGCAGCAGCTTTCTGGGCCCGGGGTGGACGGCCTCTGTGCTTCTTCGGTGGTATAATTTCTGAAGACCTGTGATGTGCTGAAGGGAACAAATTGCAATGCAAAATGATGATTGTAATGTGACATATTGCATGATGAGCCTTAAGCAAGGTTGAAATATTGTTATGAAACACTGGATTAATTATATCTCATGTATACCATCTTAAAAACATTGGACATGCCTGAACAAAAACTCTGGTCTGCTTTTACCTGTATCAAGAAGATTGACCTAACAACAAGACATGAAAACAATTTCTAATAGTGTAATTGGCCAGAAGTAAGGGGTTGGCCCGTAGGCGTGACTTTTGCAGGCCCAAAACTATAAAAGACAAGACAGAAACCACAGCAGACCAGAGTCTTTCTGATACACTTTGTGTGTACTGTGAAATGCTCTGCTTTTTTTGCCCGGCATTAAAATAACACTTGCTGCTCTGAACTCTGACTCCTGAGGATTTTTTGGACACCAAAGAGAAGTTTTTCCTGATCTGGTTTTGGGATATTTTAAACTTCTTCAAACTGAGATCCAAAGAATTTGATACAACACTTCACAACAAAACAAACGATATTCAGTTAGCAAGGAGCCAATAGATATTGACAGCTTATATAGGCACAGACATCTCAAGACAACAGTAAGGTCCATGACAGACATTAAGAGACAAATCCTCAAACATTAAGCCAGCTCCTGCTGATGATTTCCTGAAAATTTTCAATATGAATTTCAATATGATTTTTAGCTCAAGTTTAAGTACCTGAAGAGGTTGTTGAAGGGCTCTGTATTCTTTTCTGCTCAGTGGCCGTTCCAAATCCTCCAAACACTTCTTCCTACAAAAAAAGAAGAGAAAACAGATCAATCTTTTATGACCTTACAGTTGAGATTATGGTTGGTTAACAGGTCAAATATTCAGCATCCACCATGGTACATAATTGTCAGTTGGCCTAGATGTGTAACACTTGAGTCATTCTTGAAGTCAGACTCAAATTAAGACCAAGGTTTCAAGGCTATAATGATGTGCTTAATCTCACTTTCGCCTGCTGGCTTACTTTGGTGCTCTCATTTTTCTCTGGCTTTTGGGATGACATGCCTGCAGTTGGAGAAGGCTCAAACCACAACAGACAGTTTGAATTGCAAACATCCAGATTCACCTCGGTGACTAACACATAGCAATGCTTTCCGGCAACAGTAAAATGCTAAGGTGGTTGGTCATACTTATATAGCTAGAAAGACAGCCAGGGCAAAGCCTATCAGACTCAGACCTACATTCTCAGCCATGGCTCAATTTTCATCAGACTGAGCTTTACTTGGACAGCAGGTGTACTTACACTCAGCTTTGCTTTAAGCTGAATTCTAACATACCTAACATGCATACAGTTTTAATTGTTAACATGCTTGTTGGATGTTGACATGTTAATATTTAAGTATGTTAACATCAGCTACTTAAATATAATGTTGCATATTTCAGTTGATTAAGTTACAACATACTAACACGAAGTAAGTTATACCCCATTCAGACTGACAGTGCGACGTGGGTCAAACTTGCATAGTGCAGTCTATCTGAATCTGGATCAATGTGTGTCAGCCAGCCCGGGTTAAATGCGGGTTAAGCCACAGATATACTCCCAAGCGGACGCATTCACGGACAGCTGCGGACACCACGGATGCGTAGTAGTTCTGTTTATACTACTTTCTGGAGTCTGCTTGGAGTACGCGTTCCACACACGCGTAGTAGATCGGCGTCTACAGGAAGACAGTGTAGTGGCCGTGCGGACTGTCCACGTGGTCAAGACAAATTGGAGGTACAGATATGTCCGCACAGAGCCTTCACATACACCCTCTGATGACGAAATTTACATCACGTGGACCCTAGTGGACCCTCTTGCTTGCAGACACGGAAAGTATAATTTTAGCTTCAAACAGCACTTCCCAGCTTTAGTTTTCAGGTGTCTGTTATGGATGGAAATTAATTTAATGACATGTTAGCAAGCTAACGTTACTATTAATCTCAAAGACAGCTGAGGCTGACAGGAATTTCATTCAGGGTCATTAGTTGTAGGGGCATGCTGTCATGAACTGAAGAAAATTTAGTCAATTTTGTCAATCACCAAAAGCAGGGTTGACCTTGTAGGGATCATGAAGGTCTACCAAATTTCAAGGCAATTCATCCAAAGTTTATTCAAGATATTATGCTCCAATTTGGACTGTCGGACTGTCAAATCAAAGAAACAACATTTAAATGACTGACATGACCAGTATCATTACAATGAAAAAGTAGACACGCACAGGTGAAACATGAGTAGTGTTCTTCCATTGAAGCACATGGAAATCAAAAATTTTCCCCCTGAACATGTCTCTGTGTGAATGGAGACTTAACTGTTATTACTTTGAGCAAGTGCAATAAAACCGGTGGAAGAAACACCAAACATGAAAATCATCACCCATTTGTCAGGCACTGGGTCTAATGATATATCATCATACGGTATCGGAGAACCTAAACTGGCAGATTACACAGGCTGTAACGAATGAAGTACTAGGGTCTTGCAAAACAAAAACATATGTTTCAGAGACAAATATAAGCAAATGTATCACAAGTTGCACTTGATATTTTACTTACTGAATTACTAACTTAAACATGTGTTTATCTTCTCTGTGACTTGATGATGGGTGTGTAACATTTCTGAGGATAAATCCTGTTATAGAAGTTCAAGAAACCATGTGTAAATGTAATATACTGAATGCACAGACTGTCCATCCATCCTCCCTCTCATGCCTCAGTAAAACCTTGGAGATGTGCAACGGAGAACTTGCCCGAAGATGATTAACATCCTCAGCATCTTCTGTGAGCCACTACCTCTTGCAATCAGTGTGTGTGTGTGTGTGTGTGTGTGTTTAAGAGTGGAGGTGAGTGTGTCATTTCATCATGTTTATTTATAGCAGCGTGTGGGGATGCAGTTGAGGTCTCACTGGCCCAGTTTGTAGAGCAGCTGCTATCCAAGCGTAGTCCACACAAGCGTGTGCACATGACTACATGCAAACTAACTACCACCAGCTTAGAGTTACGCACATCACAATGTTAATAGCTAATACGTGAATGTGTCTGACACATCCACACTGTGGAATCTAATTAAAAAATATTAAAAAAAACATTCCTGTGTGCAACAAAATTGCTTCATCTGTTCTACATAGAAACAAACAACCATAACAGACAGTCAATACTGCTGTTTATCTTGGCAGCCAATACTAATCTGAGCATCCTCCACTCCTTCTAGTGCATTTGAGCATCTTGTTCTTCTTATGCTTCTCTCTCCACTTTCAGTCTCTAAGCATTCTCTCCTCTTCCCCTATCCTCACGGTAATGCCAGCATCCTCTCCTCTCTGAGCAAGCTGCTGCTCTTGGTAGGTGTTGTTGCAGAGCTGAGGGGGGCGGAGTACCAATGGACAGCTCTGACTCGCTGTGATAGTGTGAGTGGCACTCAATGACATCACAACACGCTTTTCTAGAGGCAAGTGCACAGAGCGCACCGCACGGATTCAAGTAAACACACATACATGCGTACATGCACCCCCTCAGTTCATCAGACACACAAACGCCTCACACATACACACATTTAGACTGGAAAAAAAAAAAAAAAACCACATACCCTGCAAATGAACTGCACAGCGAGATGTAAACAAGCAAAACATAGGAGTGAGGATGCGGGGGAGGGGTGCACGGGCAAGGAGAGCAAACAAGAATAAGGAAAGGAGGAGGGCTGTAGGAGGAGGGAGAGGAGGAGAGAAAAAAGAGACGAGGAAGCAGCATCTTGACCACATGCACCATCAGCAACAGAGGGAGCGAAGTTGTCTCTTGGGAGCACAGAGGATGAAAGGGGTTTGAGGTTTGAGGCCTCCCACACAACAAGCCCCCCCCCCTCCACTACTGCTGCTTTCTGCCATGCTCCCAAACACATATTCAGTCACTCACTTATGGCTCGTTCGCTTGCTTCCTGCCCACTGGCTGCCGAGCACAGCAGCGTGTGAAACACAAGGCTCACCATGAGCTCAATAGTAGGCCAGGCACAGGGAGGTAACTTCAAGAAGTAAACAAACACTGTAGTAGACTAGCGAGGTAAAGTTCATGTACTACTGTGCCTAAAAGGTTACTGGCAAGACTCAAATTTCTCTTTTCTCCTTTCTATTTCATCTCTTCAGCTGAGGAGAGTACAAGAATGTTTTTGAACACGACTATTCAAGTTCTTCTTCATCTCTGCTGGCTTTTGTTGTCACTCTCACCATGTAAACCTGAGCAGTTTTACTTCCTGCTGGTCTGTCATGTCTCATCTAGCTGATCAGTGAATAAATTACTTGATATAAAGTCACTGTACGCTAGAGAAAAGAAGACCAATCTGATTCATAATGGAAGCAGGAGGTGAAAGGGGCTGTCCCAGAAAGCTATGAGACGGATGTGAATTTGGTTTTAGGTATTCATCTCTGTAACATTTTGACGGTGCTTATGCAACCTGAGAAAGCTAATGGGACTTTTACTGTCCTTGGCTTGCAGATTGGGGACCACATACCCAGGCAGGGTATAAACAAGTAGGCCTTAATCTACAAAAGTCAATTCATGCTTAACATGGCATTCAGAAATACATCTTAATTTTGGATAACTATGGAATCCAAGACTAAATTAAACCAGATTAATTTTAACCACCTATATTAGTCCTCATTAGTGAGAGTATGTGTACATAGCTATGGCCTGCGGGTGCCAATAAAAGCTGTAAGGCATCACAAAAGCCCCATAACTCGGTGGTATCAGAGGAGTAACAACAGACAAAACAATGGAAGTGGAAAAAAAGAACAAATTCAGAGACAAAACAAAACCTTATCCTGATCAGTCAACCCTGTCCCCCACTAATTATCTCCATATGCAACTAATTCGCAACAGTGATTTACATACACATGACATTACGGAAGTAGCAGGCTATTCATATAGCACAACAAAAATAAGGGTGTGTAGGCTGGGAAGTGGACAGCTGTGCTGGGTTCACATTCTGTCTCAAACTAGAAACTAGTGTTAATATTCTTAAAATTCAAACATAACCACAATCTTCCCCTTAACTTACCCAAGTGATAAAAGTTGCTTTAACTTAAGCATACATTAATCCTGATTTAGTTGCCACAAGCAGATCCATCTCCATTTATTTTTCTTTGTCAGAGATGTAATAACATCTATTTCATTCTTGCATACCGTTTCATACCCGCTTCCTGACAGACAACACGTACCAAAAATGTTTATATGCATTTTTAGATAAACTTTATAGAGCTAAATTCTGATTAGCTAATATTATTGGCTTTGCCGACACTTTCCAACTCCTCTTTAAAATGCACTATGGCATGTGTAAGAAAATTAGTTGCAGTACTGTATATGTAAATTCTATTAAATGAATTAAAACATGCAAACATTGTATGGTCCTTTCAACAATACACAGCACTGATAAATCAGTTACCATATTTTGCAGCTAGCAAATCAACCACTGTTGACATTGAGATCTTATCGGATAGACTAACCACTACAAACAGTCACTGTTCAGTGCTAGTTTATTACTTATATTGTATTTATTATGTTCAACTCTAACTTTAATAACAACCCAATAACACCTAAAAGTTATCAATTCTCACGATTACATGGTAAGATAAAGACACAACAATATCACCAACTGCATGCTGCAAGTGGTTCCACATTAACCAACCAATATTTTGTGTTTGTATTATTTTTGTATTGGACAACAGCGCCACACCAGTGCAACACCAGCTATAATCATCCACCACCAATAGAAAGAAAAAGAATGCGCTCCTCAGACAAGGAAGGATACTAAAGGGGACTGACGTGTACATCAACGGACATCTCACCAAAAAGAACATGGACATCGCAAGGAGAGCACGCATATTAAAAAAGCAATACAAGATCCAGGCGACTTGGACAGCAAGCTGCAAAATATTCATTAAGCTGAATGGATCAACACCAGAGGCAGCGAAAGTGCTCATCATCAGGGACATCAACAGACTGGATAAGTGCGATGAATGAAACCAGCGAGAACAACACAACAAGGTAACGGAAACACTTAAATAGTGATTAACTGAAAACACTAAACACATCCAAGACAAGTTCAGACAGAGGTCATTCATCTATATGAAAAACTGGACTTGAAAACTTTCAAATACACTGAACATAAATCACAAGATATGGAAAATGATATTGACCCTGAAAATAATTTCTACAATAACACATAGTCATTGTGAATACTACAAAGAAGAACTGTTTAAAAGAAATGTAAAAATGGATGGAATAATATCAATAATACACTTCAATAGTAGGAGCTTTAATTCAAACTTTTAAAAAAATCAAACATTGTTTAAGACAACTGGACAAGAAGTTCACAGCAATAGTGATATTTGAGACTTGGCTTACAGTAGTGAAGAGCAAACTGATATGGTCAAAATTGAGGGATATGAGATGTTTTTTATTAACAGGACTCAATCAAAGGGTGAGGGGGGTTGCTTTATACATTGATAAAAACTATAAAAGTAAATCTGTTAGTAAAATGTCACTGGTTATGGACAATATCATGGAATGCATCACAGTAGAAATTGAGATGGAGAAATCAAAAATATACTAATAAACTGTGAATATAGAAAACCAGGATCTTTTATTGACACATTTAGGGGAATGTTATCTGAACTGTATAAATATATATATATATATATATGAATATAAAACTGAATGACATAAATAATAAGAAAAGAAAAATAGGTTTCTTCTTCTTTTTTGTCTGCAGGTACTTCAGCATTGACTTGCTGAACCCACAAGAACACAATACAACTACTGAGTTCATCAATTCAATATACAGTATAAGTTTATATCCTTCAATTACACGGCCAACTAGAATCACTACACACAGCGCTACACTAATTGACAATATATTTACCAATGTTATTGATAAGAAAGTAGTAAGTGGACTACTAATAAATGCCACAAGTGATCAATTGCCAGTCTTTGCAATCATACAGGGCAAAATAATTAGACACAAAACAAAAGGTGCTATTAATTCCTTTAAAGAAGACCTAATGAAACAAGAATGGAATAAATTCTATGTAGAAGATGTAGATGAAGCCTATGAATCATTTTTGTCAATTACAACTGTTCTGTATGAAAATAAATTGTCCTCTAGGAAAGAAAGTAGTGAAACAAAAATGTGCTAGAATTATGAGAAGCAGCAAAAAGGACTACTACAGTAAACTACTGGAGGACAACAAAAACAACATTAAAAATACATATATAGCGCACAGAGATGTTTTATTTTTGTGTCTGGTCTTTAATATGACCCATCCTTCATAGAATTATTCAGACACATTAACTAACAACAAATATTCTGGCATATTAACCCACTATTATCTAACAGCACAATACAACACAAACAGAAAGAACACTTCTTAGCAGTCATTCCTCCTTGGTATGAAAAAAACATTTTTTGACACATTCCAGGAAGAGTTACTCTTGGATTTACTGAACAGACATGATGCCTCATTCCTTCCTGGAATGTAAGTGGTGGTGGTGAGCTCATACTCCCCTATATGCTCTGATGACACATCTCTTCATAAAGACCACACAGAAATCCAACAAATACTATAAAGTATACAAAGCAGCAACTATAAGGTTCATTTCAGTATCAGACCTCAGTCACTGATTACAACATCTTGTTTCCTCCACTAGAGTTAATCACACACTTCCTCGTGACCCCCGTCAGCCCCAGGCAAAAGGTGGACATTTGTTTTTCAAGTGTTCCAACCCTGAGTGCAACTGTTTCACATTTGCTCATTGACAGCATGCAGACCAAAACAAACACTTTCAGGGGTAAGATAACTCCTCTTCCTACACCTCGCACGTAAGGAGACGAAGACAGTCAATGGACAAAGACAAACAGACTGATTGGCACGTGTGCATGGTGTCTCTCTCTCACACACACACACACACACACACACACACACACACACACACACACACACAGAGGCTGTCAGGCACCCACAGACACACATCCTCTGCTCTCCACCCAAGCAGGCAGCATGAATTGAAGTTCTAATCAAAATAAAGACAAAGAAGACACGCCTACTTCTGAGTGCAATAAGGGACATAAAGTCTGAGGGATACCCCCCACCCCCCCATACCCACACCCCACACATACACACACACACACACACACACACACACACAAAGAGTAAGAAAGACGACACAATTGCCGCCTTTCTCTCAGTCAGGCAACTCCTAAAGCAGAGGTGAAAGCTCCTTGCCCGCCTGCTGTAGTAGAATAAAGCCATGGATGGGAGGGTCTGTGACTAATTCTCCTCCCAGCGTTGTCCCGTGGGGAGGAGGGGGGTCGCCCCGCACCCTTTGATATCCCTGCCTGCGCTCTTTCAGCCGCCCGCACTTTGTGAGAGCAAGAATAAAAGCAGACACAAAGCTTCCTGCTCCAATCCACACGCTGTCTCGGGGATGGGTAAGCGGGTGGGGGGGCGATGGGGGGGTCTTCCATTTAAATAGGCCAAACACCTGCTGGACTGACGCCCCTTCCGCTCAAACACACCATTTCTCTCAAACCAGTGAGGCAAAGAGACATTTGGGTTGATACATCTATTCAGCTGCACTTTTGTATGAACGATTAAACATTGGTTATAATATGTGAGTGGAATGGATGCAGCAGAAGGCAAGACATAATGGGCCAAGAATAAAAAGGGAAAATGATGCAAAGTCTGATTAGATGGACAGTGAGGTTGGGGTTGAGGTTGTGGAGGTGAGGGGTGGTGGGAGTCACACATTCACAAAAAAGTCTCGGCACCAAAACAAGCAACAGCAATTTGGCCGGATCAAGAAAATGAATTCCCTACACACACACACAAAAGCTAACAAATGCCTTCATTTGGACAGCAACAGCCGACAAGCACCCTTTTGAGCCACCCCAATAGGCTTAGTAATCCATTCCAAAGTGGCAGCTGTCAGAAGAAAAGTTGCTCTGCCTCTCAGATGGGGTTGTGTGTGTCTGAAGTGGATTTGGGTCTTTCTGCCTGGATGGAGGAAGGAGGGGTGGCCAAGTGTCCGGCTGGCGTTCTGTTCAGGGTCGCCCTGTGAGCTCAGCAGGCTGCGGTGAGCCTGAACAATCCTGCCCCAGTCTGGCCAGACAGGCTCTACACTGCCTCTCAATGAAATCACCATGCTGTGTCCGCAAACTTCCATAGGCTTCAGGTTCCATGGGGATTTAATGATCTACACATCCCAAATACTGCTATAGCCTTCACTGGAGTAGGGGAAGGAGCGGCTTCTACTTACTTAAAAAACCATTTGCTCACAAAGTTGATATTTCAAATACAATTAATATTTGTCCAGAATATCATAAAGCTTTGATTTAGAGTATATATGTACTTAAAAATCAATGAAGTCAACATACTGTGTCTGCATCTTCTGTAGGCTTCAAGCTCCACAAGGAGTCAGTCTATCCCTGCACATCCCTAATACTGCTACATATTCACTCATCATGTTTCAGAGTAGAGGTGAAGAAACTCAAAAAGCTTAAAAAAAAGCCATTTATACACAAAAGTATTACAAAAATATTTCAAGTAAAATGTTTGTTTCTCCAGAACATCATAAAGCATTGATTGAAAATACAAATGTACCTAATATCAATGACATCACCCTGCTGTATCCGCATCTTCCGTAGGGATTTAATGGTCCCTGGTTAATGGTTTAATGGCCTGTATACACACATTCAAAACAGCACTATACTCTCAATTATTGTCAGTCTTTGTGAGTAAATGGTTGGAGGGACTCCTATAGTAGTTGTTTCAAAAGCGCACAGAGATGTTATATCAATTAAAATGCATGTTTCTCCATAATATCATGAAGAAATTAAAGTGAGGTACGTAAAAGAAACAAATGCAATTAAAGGCTACATTATACACAATAACTATATAGACTAACTCACATCCTAAAGATATAACCACAACTATAATATACTATTTGCTGAGTATACACTGTTCAAAGATGTTGATAGGCTATAGTATAGTACACTGTATATTAGTGGAATGAATGAGTAGTTTTATTTTTGTGTCTGGTCTTTAACATGACCCATCCCTCATAGAATTATTCAGACACATTAACTAACAACAAATATTCTGGCAAATTAACCCAATATTATCTAACAGCACAATACATCTCCAAACATAAACATAACCCTCCCACAAATGACTCCAGGAGATATCCCACAATGAAAATACAACAAATATACAACCACAATCAACCACCATAGTCACAATACACAATAGATTAGTGCCCAACACTGTATATTTGATCCATTTCTTAAACCAATAGTCTGCAATCCATATAGAATAGAGTATGAGGAATTTATTTATCATATGTTATTTTTATCCTCCCAAACCATGCTTTAGAGATGTATTCAGAAAATGCAAAAATATTATCAAAAAGGTATTCAATTAAAGCTCTATTCTCAATTCCTTAGTGGAAGTCAGGTCGATATTGCTAAGGTAGTAACTGAAATATTTTCCAATATTGTACAAAGTCTCACTGCTACACTATGAAAAGAGCTATTACAATCTCCAAAAACATGATTAATAATGTGTGAAAAAAAATCAAATTCAAAATAAAAACATAGTTACATGTCTAACTAGTATGTATGTAAATACTGCTGTGCGTCAACCAAATAAGCGTCACACTAGAAGCACTGGAGCTGCTGGTAAACATCCCCACACAGTGTACTCCCACTGCAATGAACGCATGCTGCTCATCATGGAGAAGGAAGATGGTAGTTCGCTAAGGCGAACACACCCCCACATCACACGGCCCGTCAAGAAGGGGCTCGTTGTTATTGTAGCCAGCCCTGCATGCGCACTGTCACTAGCATGTCTCCTTTATGATAATAAAAAACACGTCGATATACTCGTAATAGCAATTAAACACCGAAGAGAGAGAATTTGAGTATGTGGCTCTGCGTTCGAGCTCAAGCATTATAAACCCCCCGTATTATTTTTTGGTACTAGCTACGCACTGGCTGTGCAGAGAAGGGGAAAACATGTCCACCTCCCATTTTCCTATGCATCAGCAATAGCCCCGATGGCTAGCGTGGCGTAGTGCGTAGCATGGTAGCTGTCCTAGCTTTAACACCAAACAGCAAAATTATTTAGTTGTATGTGTGAGCTCCGCCAACTTTAGCGTATATGCTTAACCCCGCTGCCTAGCGATATGCTAGCCGAGGGTAAACACGGCAAGCTCCCGACCAAACCTGCAACTTTAACATCGCTTACGAGAGGGTAATAATGGTGTAGTTTTAGCTGTGAGATGTAGACAGCTAGCCTGCGAGCTAACCAACCAGCTATGTTAGCCAAGCTTGGCTGGAAGGGGTTGACACCTCACTGCAAACAGCCAGCCCCTGAGCTCATATACTATTGATAGAAATCTGGGAGCAAGTAAAGTAAATAATAAACAAGCTGAGTTTTACGTTAGCTACTTACAAACCACAATTGTGTGCTCTCGCCTCTTTCAAGTTGACATGTCTTGTTTTCAAACACATTTACACGCTATGTTGAAGCCCCCCCCAAGCTATTGCACCCTGAGGAAACATCGTTTTATATATATGTACATAATGAGCACAATATATTTAAATGCTGTTTTACTGTCAGAAATACACGTTATAACGCTAATCCAGGACGATAACTTTTACTGTGTGTTAATGTACATGCATTTGAAGGCGACATGTCCAGCCGTGAACGCTTCCCATCAAAGCTAATGTCAAGTAGCTAACTAGTAAACCAGTTGTAACGGCTTAGTTACACTGTGCGTTAGTCACCAAATGTGCCAGTAAATGTGCAATGTGTTAACTGAGATTTATATTTCATTTAAAAGATTATATCAAGGAGATCCCTGCAGTGTTTTGGTCGGGCTAGCTGATAGACGTTAGCACCAGTTCATCCAAACTGTGGATGTAGCCTGTCCTCAGTCACACTCCACTAAAAGGTGAGGAAAACTTTCCAGTAGAGCCGTTGAGACCATACATCTGATAACCGTTTGTTTTGTTTTTCTAGCTAAAGTTAAATGTTGTAACACGTTAAACTGTGGAGTTTAAGGCCACAGCAGCCCAACTCAAAGTTAACTGAGCATCCTGGCAATGACAAGTTTTCTCACAGCCTCACTTAACGTTAGGAAGAGGGAAAAGATGGTCAACGTTTGGCCAGAGAGAGTAACCGTTAGCTCGGAAGAAACGGCTCTCCCAGATGCACCGTGTCCCCGCAGCTGTCTGACCGATGCTCCCGGGTGACCGCCGGGCTGCTCCTGCCCCTGTCCTGTGCTTACCTCCCCGCTGCTCGAGTCACTCGATTCCCCCAAAACATCCCGAAATTTCTGCAGGTTGCTCCCGATAACCGAAGAGACCTGTAGTGCAGCATCAAACCCGGGTCCGAGCCCGGCTGCGTTGGGGTGGGCTCCCGAGACATTCCGCAGAGAGGCAGTAACCCTGATTCGGCCCGCTCTTCTCCCGGTACCGGAGTTGCTGCTCCCTCCGGGCCGAGCGGGGAACCGCCACCGACAGCTGTGCGCCATTTTACACTCTGTCTGTCTGCCCTGCGATCAGAGATACCTCGGTGGGCGGAACCCCAACCCAGCACATAAACAACCTCCACTCTCACTGGCCGACACGTCGTTATGCATGTTGCGGGGCGGAACTGAAGAAACAACGACAATGCATTTTCTCAGCTGCCCTATTCAGACTCTGCATGGCTTAATCCAAATCAGGTTCAGGGGCTTTGCCCGGGAAAGGAGCGTTGCACTTGAATCACAAGGAAGAGCAAGACCGTTAGCTTTCACTGTGGTTTACTGAAACAGGAAGATAAGAAGCCTTTTATAAACTGCAGCCAAACCAAGACAACACAAGAGAAACTACTAACAGGAGGCTGTGATAGTTATCTGTATTATAATATATGTGTTAGGGCAGTGGAGCATAGCAATGCATTCTGCACCCAATGAAGGATACTACTCTGCTCCACCACCTCCACTTGCTATGACATTTAACAAGTGGATTTTTTATTTCAATAACACCTGCTGCACAAATAGAGTTGTGGTGATTTTCTTCAGCTTCATGCATATCAAACAGATAAGAGCATGTAGCAGCGTCATCAGCACACCAGACTCCTGAATTACATCCATGTCTAAATACCCAAACTCCCAATATTCCAATATTAAGTCTTGTTTTGAGTATGAAAGGGATTGGAAAAAAAGTTATCTTTCTACAAGAGTATGATTTTTGACCACATTCTGGCTATCTGAACACACTTCTTACTGCTCTTGTGTGCTTGTGCACACCCATCTCTTTGTTTTGGGAAGATGCATCATTGGACTGATGGCTCATTGTAAAAGGAGCATCATTTGGAGTTATTTCACATGCATGTGATTGAGTAATTAACAGAGAATTATAAATACAATTAATGTTTGGCATATAATTTAGTGGTAATGATTTATGTATTTAGAAGCAGAATGAATTTAAGTTTTTTTTAAAAGTGAAAATTAGACAAATCTGGGTGGGTCAAAATGTTACAGGTGGCCACTGGACACTTACTAATGTAATATACTGTAGTATGAGATATGTTATTTTCACCTTGAAATCTTTGCTCCTGGACACTATCGTCAGTGATCATCCCCCATAAAATGCATGGATATAATACACATTATTAATTTACAAAGATGTCCTTCATTTAGATTGGCAGCCCTAATATGCTTTAAGAATCTTTATGTTTCATTACAAATACAGTATCAGCCAACAAAACCTAATATAGAATCCTACTATGTAGTTTTTAAATAAATACCACTAAATCTCAGTCAGAGAGAAAATTATGAGCTTCCATTACAGTATAATAGAGAAGCTTATTTGAAAGCACAGTTAGATCCCTTTACAGTGAAAGACAAAGTATAGCAAGCTGCCTTTGAGAAAAAATGTAGTTTTGTCAGCTTAACATGTTTATATTTTTACTTAGATGTCAGTCTAGTATAAACTACTGTCTGTGCTTAAACCCAAACCAAGTAACTCAATTTGGGCAAGTGGACAATTTGAACTTAGTTGAACTACCACCAAAGTATATGCAAAAGGTAAAGATGAAAACTACACAGTCCAATAATAAATGTGAAACTTGTATAACCTGGGGCACTTTGTCAATACTCATGAACAAAAACAGCTCATTTTTAAAGTAAATGTTTAAATTTATGATGTTAACTGGATGTAAAAGTTACAACCAGGAGCATCTTTATGCACAATGAAAGGAAAATTATGCAGCCCTTAAGCCATGGCTCTCAAGAATATCACATATAGTTGCTGAGATTGTCTTACATAAAGACACTGCTCCTGTACAAGTTGTCTGTAACAGACTTAAGAGTTAAAAAACCCTCCAACTGGAGACAGTTGCATGCTACCCAAAGACACCTGAGACTGTTGATATTACTAAAGGAAGAGTAAAATATTCATAGTGTAATTTAGATTTACCCATATTTATCCTAGCCTTGTGATTCAATATAAACTTAGCACAAAAAGTAAGGAAATTTGTGTGTGGTAGATTATTTTTTTGTTGTAACACTGCTTCCTGACAATACATCTTATACCGTTGGAAAGCCTGTTTATTTCCCTTTTAAATGGTGCCACATTTGTAAGGAACATGCATTTGTAGGATGCCAATCTCCGGTCTCATAGGGCTGCCAGGAGGCCTGCCATGACTGCCCTTCACCGTTTGCGCTGGTGTTGGCAAAACATGTGCACTGGAACCTGAACATGTGGAGGAACGTTATGTTCAGCAATGAGTCCAGATTCTGCCTACGGCAGTTGGATCGTAGGGTCAAAGTGTGGAGAAGACGCGGAGAATGCTATGCTGATTGCTGCACCGATAGAGTAACATCTTTTGGTGGAGGCAGTGTGATGGGGTGGCATCTCCCTTACAGGAAAAACGAGGCTTGTCATCATTGGAGGCAATCTCAATGCAGAGAGATATCAAGATGAGATTCTGCAACCAGTGGCAATCCCATATCTCCACAGTCTGGGACTGAACTCTATCCTCCAAGATGACAATGCTCGCCCCCACAGAGCGGGGTTTATCAGAGACTACCTCCAGAATTTGGGAGTGGAGAGGATGGAATGGTCTGCCAGCAGTCCTGACCTCAACCCCATTGAACACTTGTGGGATCATCTTGGGCGTGCTGTTCGTGCCAGAGTGACCAACACAACCACGTTGGCTGACTTGTGACAAATGCTGGTTGAAGAATGGGATGCCATCCCACAGCAGTGTGGGACCAGGCTGGTGACCAGCATGAGGAGGAGGTGCCAGGCTGTTGTGGCTGTGTATGGTTCTTCTACACGCTACTGAGGCTCCTGTTTGTTAAATTAATAAATTGTTAAATTGCCAATATGTCTTGTTTCTTCAAACTTCAATCATCCAATCCACCAAACACCAAACACCAAACACGTCAATGGCAGAATAAGCTGTTTGGCATTGGCAGAGAAGATTTGACAAATTTTTCATGGGCGCAAGCCACATACTCAGCTCTGCTGCTCATCCCACAAATGCATGTTCCTTACAAATGTGGCACCATTTAAAAGGGAAATAAACAGGCTTTCCAACGGTATAAGATTTATTGCCAAGAAGCATTGTTACAACAAAGAAATAATCTACCAAACACAAATTTCCTTACTTTTTGTGCAAAGTTTACATCATTCACAAGTATCAGTTACTGTATTGGTAAAGTATCTAAATTTAGTGATCCATTTCAAATGACTGATATCGTGTACTGGTGAAGAAAACACTCTGCTGTCATATTCCTGAATAAGAACATAACAGTGTCTTATATAACGCACATTAGTTTTATTTCTTAATCATACTGTACATCCAAAATAAACATTTTATAATGATAATTAAAACAAAAATATTGCATTATAATTTAACCCATGTAATCATCCAGGTGATAGATATTCAACATACAATATGAGGGCATGCCAACAAACACAATCTTTCTCTCACATTTTGCCATTTTATTACAACCACATTTTGAATTAAAACCCTTGAATTCAAAAAGCTATTCAAAAACAAGTGATCTTTTTCTTACCATCTTTCTTCTATATTCTACCCACAGCTTTCTATATGCCTCAAAGCAACAAACTCATAGTAACGTCTCAAGAGTATGAAACAAGTCAGATTCTCATTCGCTGACATTACTGCAAGGCTTGTGGTTTTAGGCACTGATTCTATTGATCAACTGTTTGCCCACGTTAATTCACTACGCTTGCACACAACAAAAAATCCTTTCAAAATGCTAAATCGGGGTACATCAGTTAATCACATAAATGTTAAAGACATAAAGGGGAATGATGACTATTATGCACACTGCCAGTCAAAGATGATTGAACACTCCATATTTTGGCATTTTGTGGTTCAATCAAGAAATTTAACCTTAAAATTAGACCATAGATGGAACAGATGTAATGGTTTTCCAGTTTGAAAATCAGAAGCAAAGACCAGTAACAGTCCAGTTGGTGGTGTTCAGCACATCATGATTAGCTGAGTAGAGTTCATGCTTATGTCTGAGTGACCTAAACACCTCCTGATACTGAAAGCTACAGTGCTAAATACATTAAGCGGTAGTTTCTTTGTAAGACACTTTTATTTCTCAGAGTAATAACTAATAACTTGTCATTTATGTGTTCCAAACCTTAAAAGCCTGTTTATTTCCCTTTTAAATGGTGCCACATTTGTAAGGAATATGCATTTGTGGGATGAGCAGCAGAGCTGAGTATGTGGGCTGTACCCATGAAAAATTTGCCAAATCTTTTCTGCCAATGCCAAACAGCTTATTCTGCCATTGACTCGTTTGGTGTTTGGTGGACTGGATGATTGAAGTTTGAAGAAACAAGACATATTGGCAATTTAACAATTCATTTCATATTCATTTAACAAACAGGAGCCTCAGTAGCATGTGGAAGAACCATACACAGCCACAACAGCCTGGCACCTCCTCCTCATGCTGGTCACCAGCCTGGTCACACACTGCTGTGGGATGGCATCCCATTCTTCAACCAGCATTTGTCGCAAGTCAGCCAAAGTGGTTGTGTTGGTCACTCTGGCACGAACAGCACACCCAAACTGATCCCACAAGTGTTCAATGGGGTTGACTGCTGGCAGGCCATTCCATCCTCTCCACTCCCAAATTCTGGAGGTAGTCTCTGATAAACCCCTCTCTGTGGGGGCGAGCATTGTCATCTTGGAGGATAGAGTTCAGTCCCAGACTGTGGAGATATGGGATTGCCACTGGTTGCAGAATCTCATCTCGATATCTCTCTGTATTGAGATTGCCTCCAATGATGACAAGCCTTGTTTTTCCAGTGAGGGAGATGCTGCCCCACACCATCACACTGCCTCCACCAAAAGATCTATCGGTGCAGCAATCAGCATAGCGTTCTCCACGTCTTCTCCACACTTTGATTCTACGATCCAACTGCTTTAGGCAGAATCTGGACTAATCACATTGAACATAACGTTCCTCCACATGTTCAGGTTCAAGTGCACGTGTTGCAAGCACCAGCGCAAACGAGCCTAACAGTGAAGGGCAGTCATGGCAGGCCTCCTGGCAGCCCTATGAGACCTGAGATTGTCTGGGCAGAGAGCCGTCGGCCATATCGTCCTGCAAACCTTGACTGCAAATCTGTAGAAGACAGCCTACGGTACCTAAGTGCTGACAAGGTGAGGAAACGGTCTTCTTGGGGTGTCGTCTTCTTGGGACACCCACTTTGCGGCCTGTCTCTGACATCCCCCATTATATGGAACTTGGCCTTCACTTTGGAGATGGCACTAGGGCTCACTCCAAATAATGCCGCAACTTGGTTTTGCGGAACACCAGCTTGAAGTTGCCCTATCGCACGGGCCCTATCCAGATCAGTCAAACGTGGCATGCTGATTCTTGGAGCAGATACCTACTGACCACTGTAGCAGGGCCCATGCTTACATGTGATTGGCAGCACCTGGGGGTACCAGAAGCTCTAAACAAGTGTCAATAGCAACAGCAAAATAAGCTGTTTGGCAATGGCAGAGAAGATTTAGCAAATTTTTCATGGGCGCAACCCACATACTCAGCTCTGCTGCTCAGCCTACAAATGCATGTTCCTTACAAATGTGGCACCATTTAAAAGGGAAATAAACAGGCTTTCCAACGGTATAAGATTTATTGCCAAGAAGCATTGTTACAACGAAGAAATAATCTACCAAACACAAATTTCCTTACTTTTTTTGCTTATATATATATATATATATATATATATATATATATATATATATAAATAATTTGACCTTTTTGCACTACTAAGAAGTGATAATAAGGCAACAGAAAACCAAACCGCCACATTGGAGTACTACTGCCAATTTCAAATTTAAAAACATTATGTGAGGAAAAAATGTTTTTCCAAAGATTTATTTTGCTTGTTTGTTGTCTGAGATGTCATTGGAGCAATTAATTTAAATTTTTAACAGCTGTGAGCTGCTCCTGCACTTCCACTCTGCATTGCAATATGGGCAATAGTGTCCTTTCAACCTTTTATTTAACGATCCATTAATTAGCAATCTCTCATATCCTAACAAGATCTTTAACTGGTGCTTAATTAAAGGCAGGTGCACTTAAAAAAAAATCACCCCATTAAGTCTATAAAATATACAGACAGTTCAAAGACAAATGCGCAGCGTGAGTTGTGCCACAGGAGAGCAAATCTATATCTTTTCCAATAAAATAAGAGCCACACACATTTTAATTCAGGTTTTATCTATGCCTTACATTTAATTTCTAATTTTATTTACAATGAGCATGCTGCTTGAGTTTCGGCCAAAAGTGCTAAAATATAGGGTGTTCAAAAACGTAAAAAGGCAGTGTATCATGTATTCTTAATGTAGGTGAAATTATGGTCAAATCATTAACAGTTTCATCTTTGTTCTGCCATCTGAGTTCCCAAAAATACTTACCTTGCAGTATAAAATCCTGTTAGCGCCAGCTGGTAAGTCACAAGTTCATATAGCACATTCAACAAGTCCTGTTGAACTGATACTCCTGGCCACAGTTCTGAATGTAATGATAACTAATTAATACACAGTATTCAGAGAGAGAGAGAGAGGAACCAGAGGTTGTGTTGCCCTACTAATGTTTACCATAGGGCATTGTGGGAGTCAAACAGCTACTGTGTGTGTATTTTGAACTTGTCACCAGCCGGTGGGCTACAGTTTGCCTGGACTGTTGTCACAGAGATAATCCACTGAGCATGAAGGCTGCATGAAAGGCTAATGCAATGTTAGTCGGACCGGAGGAGTCAGAAGAAATCCACAGAGGCAAGCACACCATGGATTAGCCGAGAAGCAGAGAGGAGCACACTAGACGTGGGCCGGGAGAGAAAACGAGGGTGCAGTCATTGTTTATCACAGCGAGGGATCAAGGCTAGCCACTAGGTCCCAGCTGCAGCCTCTCCTGCTTATGCTTATCCAGCCACTGCAAGATCTGCTGTTTGAGTTCTTCATTTGGCCTGATCTGATCCATGGTTAGAGGACTGCGGTTGAATGGGTCTGTCTGGTCGCTGCAAGGAGGACAAAGTAAATAAATGGTTCCTCATTTGACTCCTGCACACCACCTTTATACGTATACATCACAGCCCATAGCAACTAATCAGATGATAGAACAGAGGAAAGACAATTTATGACCAATCTAAAAATCAAATGGGTACCGATGCCCACTAGATATCATCTTGAGAGAATTTCAAAGCTTTGTCAGAAGTAACTAACCTGAGGAGATGCCTGGCTATAGTTGAGCGGTCAACTGTGACATTGGAGGATGGGAGAAGAACAGGATCAAGCATCAATGTGGACATGATGGGGTCTAAGAACTCATCTGGTGCATCTGAATAAGTCTCCTCTTCCTGCTGCTGTCTGTCTGCATGGGACTGAAACAGAGACAGAATGACATCCAACATTTGAAGAATTTCCTCCTGCATACACCACGGTGAACACTGTATAGATTCATAAGATTTGTAAAAACTTGGATTATCTCTGACAAACATATGTCAAATGATACCTTTATTTTATCAGCAAGGAGTCCAAAACCCACAATCATGTCCCCAGGTTTGTTGATCTTCTTTAGTACCCTAACTGTCTGGGAGAAGAGGGTAGGAGAGTACGATCGTCCATCCTTTGGGACTGTGGCACAGAAATTCTCCTCGTCTCTGCCAAAGACAAAAACAAACACTTTTTAAAATTTGGAAACCAAACATAGTGTTTGTACTCAGCAGTGTGCCACTGTATTTCTTCTCCAGAGAATATGGCCTCAATAAAAGAACAAACTTAAAAGAAGAAAATATCAACACATACTGCTAAATATTTATTTTCCTTTGTTTCCAATTTGATGTAAAAGAAGTGTGTTCACAACATACCCCAGGTTCAGGTAGATGGTGCAGATGTCAGAAACAAGCTGCTGGGGCTTGAAGTCAAACTCACTGAAGTCCTTGACTTTAAGGGCACCCATCTTAGGACCCACCAGGTGCTGCAGGAAGTAGTTAAGCATGGAGATGATCCTCTCAGCCAGGAAGGGGTGCACAAAGATCCCCTTGATCTCTGGAAACAAGGAAAATGGTTAAAGAAAAAAAACATGAGGCAGATAAAGACAAACTTTAAATGGATTCATCAATATGAAGAATCAAATCTTTCCTGCCTGACCTGAGGTGAGGAATGCCAGTGTGCCAATGGTCTCGTTGGACATGATATTGTGGAAGCGGCCCAGCTGTCCAAACATCTGCAGGCTTGACTCCTTCTCTCTCCGGGCATCAGGGGCCAGACTGTCCCACTCCCCCCGATCCCGCTCCAGCTGCAGAACCTTGATTTTACTCAGGTACTACAAGAAAAGTAGACGCACATATTTATTTTATTTTTCTAAACAAAGCTTATGAAAAATGGTGAATCTTACACACAAACACTGCTAAGATAATAAATTAATTATTTGTCATATGGATGGTCGTATGGTCTATACATTTTGTATCTATACACCATCACAACAAAAAGCATCACAGTCTCACCTGAATAGCCTCATCCAGTAAGTAAATGGCATCATTCATCAGTAAGTTGAGGAACCTGAGGAACAGAGGGGGGTTCATGGCCTCCAGATTGTCAGATGCATAGTCTGCCAAATGCTGAAACAGAGAAGTTCAACAAAATGACACAGTTTCCCTATTTATATACACAGTACCAGTAAAAACGTTGGACACACTTTCTCATTCAAGGGAATGGGAAGGTGTGTCCAAACCTTTGACTGGTACTCTCTATCTATAGATATATATAGATAGATAGATAGACAGATAGATAGATAGTCAGTCACTTGGAAGTAAACCATGTATACTTATTTTGCCCCCATTCATTTCTTCATTGGCTTTAAGGAAGCTACAGTGTATAAGAAAACATCCTGCACAGTTCATCAGTAAATCGAAGGCCAATAAGGCTACATCCCACAGATTATTTTCTCCTTCTCTTCTCCTTCACCTTTCCTAACTACTACTCAACTTTAACCAGAAAATAACAGATGAGACGGGGTGAGAGAGTGAGGGAAAATGGAGGCCTTCTGGAAGAGCGCATTTTCTGCTCCGTCACTAAAAATCAATTTCAGTTACTGATGAGAAAGAAAATATTAACACCATATTTATATTTTTCCTATATTGCCATCCTGCTGGTCTAATACCAACATCATTATACAGTAGATCAACAGTATGTAGTCTGAACACACATTTATTGACTTCTTATTATGCCTGCAGTGGTGAGCGATTTTTAAGGCAAGAACATTCTTTGTGAAAGGGGCTGAAGGAGTTTGTTTCTAGCTACCACTGGGAAAACACAGCTTAATAGGAGAAGAATGTCCAAGATACTAATTTCTTAATACCTTGATACTCTCTCTATAGTTCTCTTTGCCCCACATGTACTTGAGGATGGGATACATGGGTCTTCTGTAGTTGAACTTCTGTTCAAACTGATGAGGATCACCTGAAGAAAAACAAGAGGAAAACTAAACAAAGTCAAATGTTTATCACTGCTACCATGTTTTTGTTTTCACTTCTTCCAGCTTCTCCCCTTATCTTGATCTCCAGAATACATATACAGGTGTGTACACACACACACAATCCAGCATCTTAACAGTTTTAACTAATTTGGAAAAAAAAGACTTTAATACAAAGACCTATAAAATCCTTCTCTGTGGAAAAGACAATTCACATTCCAATTCAAAATTTACAAGGAATACAACTATGTGCTTCACCTGTGAATTCAATGTCTACAAACACAGTGATGAGGGCCTCGGCCAGCTGAGGTGCGTGTCTGTAGGAGCAGAAGACTCTCTCTCGCTGGAACACGATTGGCTGAGCTGCACTGGGAGACACGGGCTCCATGTGAGGCATCACTGCTTCTAAGACCTCTGCCAGCTTTGCTCTTAAATGTGGGTTCTTCATCCTGTTGGGGACGCAGGAAAGAAGGGTTTAGAGCAATGAACTATTCAAGCCCTATTGGGATCATAATTCATCCTTTCAGTTCACCTGACACCAGACTATAATCATGACATATTAAATAATATGACAGATTAAATCATGTACCTCTCTACGTTACCCATGAAGACAGTGATGAAGTTAAGAATCTGCTCCAGACTTTCAGAAGAAGTCTCCAAAATGTCATCAGCAAATCGACGCAGAAAGATGAAAAAATCTCCCAAATTCTCTGCAAAGAACTCTGAAAAAAAACATATAAAGACACACTTAACTCATGACGATGATGTTGAGAAATGTTCAATATGAAAAATGATTGAAAAATCACTGCCTTACATCACATGCAGTAATTTCAAACATTTTGCATTATCCACTGTGCATAGGCTCAAATTTAAGTTTACTATTCCACTGTGAAAGTGAAAATGTGACCTACCTGGTACATAGCAGAGCATAGTACTCTGTAGGGAGGGCAGGGGAAAGCTGAGTGCTACATGTTCAGGCCCCTGGTTTCCCACACCAAGCTGAACCAGCAGAGCAGCAGTGGAAGCTTGGAGGTTAAGGCAGCATTGCAGCATGGCAGGCTGCGTGGTGGCAGCTTTGGTTGACAGATAAACAATCATTAGACGCTCAAACTGCTCCAGGAGCTGCTCCGACATTGGGTTGCCTGTTCGCTGGGCCTCCTGCCATGTCACCTGGAGCCGGTGGAGAGACTGGTTCATCTTCACTATCTGCTCATGGAGTCTGCACGTGCACATTACGCACGCGCACAGGTGCGTGGACACAAACAGAACAAGACAACACAGGTTAATGCTGACATATGGCGCAAACATAAGGAACATATGTTGTTGTGGGATCTATGGAACTGTAAAGGCTTTATTTGAGGAAACTCTCGGTACTCTCTTAAACCTCTATACAGAAGATACGTTGTTTGATTGATTATGTGTACCTGTGGAAGCCGAGATGCAGGGTGAGTTGTGTGAGGATGAGGTTTTCTGTCAGCAGGCTGTAGGACTGTGCAGAATCCACCGGCTGCTGAGGGGGCAGAGGGATCAGACAGGTTTCCTTGTCGAGACCTGGTGCAGGATATAGGTGATGATTCAGTCAAGATATTTAATGTACACTCTTGGAAAATTCTATTTAAAAAAAACAGCTGTAGAAAATCACTATAAACCCACTTTTAAAAGCAAAACAAATCCCAGAGCTGACACATTAATACTGTATATATTAACCTCTTGCATGCACATTGCGATTGCGCCTCTCTTCTTCGCTCAGCTCTTTGAGTGCGCAGTAGGAAGGGTTGAAGGTGAGCAGTTTGGGAGAACGTGGCCTGCAGAAGGGCTGGCACAGCTTCAGCAGTGCTGCACCCAAATTTAAGAAGAACGCATCTGAGGCGTACATCTGGAAGAAGATCTCAGGCATCTGATTGGCCCATATCTTGGCTCGGCCAGCGTTAGCCTGCAGACAGCTGCCCAACCATGAGAGCAGCAGGTGGCGTGTCTCACCAGACCGCTGGAGCAAGTTTTTCAAGATCTGGTGCAGCTTGTCATGAAACTGGCCCATAAACTGCAACAAAAGGAGAGTAAAGATCATTAGCCCTCTTGCATTAGTGTGACCTCACTCACAACCTCAAACTAAACAGAATCTGCTCACCTGGTGGATGTTGGCCTCCTGGACCTTTGTCTCCTGAGCGCTGGAGCGGGAGGGGTTCAGGAAGTAGCCATGTCCCTCCACCACACCGGGGGTTTTCAACAAGCAAGAGATACTTAAAACTGCCCCTAAAAGGCTCTTCTGGTACTGCAAACCATTAGCTGGATCTTTGGGCTGAATGTGTTCCACCAAGACCTAGAAAAACCAAAACTGTTGTTGTCAGCAGATACTTTATGATAACATTAGCAAACAAAATGTCTCTGTGTGTCTCCTGACCTTAGCAATGTCTTTATTGTGGCTGAAATAGAGGAGAATATCTAGGTAGGAGTAGAGGAGTGGTTGGCACAGATCCAAATCTTTGATGCGCCCCTGGAAGATATCAAACACTGGTACTATCACCTCCTCAAAGGTACGGACCTCCTGGTTAGACAACAGGCCAGCGATGACCTCCTCCACAAACTCAATCACCTCCTCTGGCTCTGAAATGCAGAGAATTAGAAGAAAATTAGAGGCAAAGCTTCACCAAAGACAACAAGAGACAAAACAAGTGCAGACAAACATAGAATGAGAGAAAAAAAGAGAACACAAGAATGGACACATTTGGCTCAATTAAAAACCTACGTGCTCCACTGAAAGCTTCCAGCAGCAGGTCCAGTAGCTGTTCGTAGACATTCTGGGTGATGTAGATCTCTGGGGTGAGCAGTACTGTCTGTGTGTTTGAAACTGTCAGGTTCTTACAGCGAACAGCAAACGACAGTAACTTCTCTGGTACCTTCGTCACCTGGTGCACAGACAGTAAAGAGGTTACTGAATTATAGAAGAGCATGGGTCATTTTTACAGTCCACTGACTAAGAATAGACTATAACTGAGGGCAATCTCTGAAAAACCTTTTAGAAAATAGTTACGCTCAAGTTCTTCAATTACAGTCATGTAGAAAAAAAACTCGCACCTCTTCTTTTGCCCTTTGGTAACAGGCAAAAAGGTAAGGGATGGCACATTTCTCTCCAGCGTCACGGTCAGCAGACAGGTTCACAGCGCTGCATGACGTCATGTAGATGAGGTGGTTTATTGGCTCTAACAGCAGCAGACGGTTAAAAAGCGCCTGGATGAAAGAGTAAAACATCACAGATACAACTCAGTCAGTGTGAAATATCCTGCACATACCTGCTTACTTACCTTTTTGTGCCTAAAGGGTGCCCTTCGCATTGCTTACAGGTTGCATTTTCTTCACTGATTGTACAAAACATTTAGTGCTTTGTTGAGAGGAAAGAAACAAGACAGAGTGCTGACATCAGACCTGCTCTATGTTGTCCATGTCCAGCCAGTCCTGTCCATCCAGATCTGCAGCCATCTCCTCCAGGTACACACAGCTGGGAGGGATCCCATTACCTCCTCTCAGACTGGGGTCACCTAGGTAAGAGAACAAAACCAGGGTGCATTAAATAAAGTGAGTTAAAATAATATTACATATAACAACCCACAAGCTAAAACCAAAACATGAACAGCTACAACAACAGTCATTTTGCTATTGTTGTTCAGAATCAAAAAATTTATGTTTAAAAGAAAAAACAGCTTGCCCTCTACATGGTGCATAATGATGTAACATGCAGAGGTTTTCTTGTAGTTATGACTTGAACGCTGCCTGGTGTCTCTGAAAATTAATTTAATGATATTGATGTAATCTAACCAACTCTCCCTAAAAGAAAAGAAGCAAGAAAGAGAGATGGAGAAATCAGCCCCTTTTACACAGCCTGTTCAAGGTGGGAATGCTGCAACTTTATTCTGCCTCGCTGTTCTGTATAAAAAGATACGAGCATGGAGTGAGGGGGCAGAGTTGCTCTGCTAATAAGCTGGCTACGGAGGTAGTCACAGAGCCGGATCAACGTCTGTGTAAATGGGACAGCCAGCATGGAGGGACAGGGAGCTGACAGGAAGCTGACGCTGTTGTGTTACACGTCACGCCTCTGAATCCAGAACGCCGGCATGCTATGTAAAAGCACACATGGGGGCGGCATTATGCCGGCATTGTTTGGTTCAGTGTAAAAAAGCAAAGGCATGACAGATAATTTTTACAGCTGTAATGTGGGATCTCTGTATAAAAGAGCCTATAGAGTATACATGTGGACAAGAGGGAGAGGATGCATATGGATATGAGGAGAAAAGTTAAACCGAAACTTGATTTGGTAACTATTCAATGTGATTCAGTGTAATTCTCTGGTTTATCAGTAAAGTGTTTAAAACTATATTGCATACTAGAGTCTTATCTGGGTGGATCAAAGCTGTCTTATCTGGGTGGATCAAACACATATTCAATAGACCTGCGTCCTACGCACCTCTGCTACATTAAAGGGGGTATACGTTATCAAAGTCTCCTTTTACTTACTGTTGTCCAGGGTGATGAGAAATATACGCTGGATCATGTGATTGACATTGAGCTGTTCACACAGCTCCTGCCGGGACCGGAAGGAGCGGCTGATCTCTGCCACAGAGTCGTCATTGTCATCAACGCTGTCTGACACAGAGTTTTCTGACTCTGACTGGCTCTCTCCTGAGTCCTCCACTGCAATACGAGAAGCAGAATGTAAGTATGATTTTAGTATGACCTATAATAACTAGAAATAAAAGATGAGATTATGTTGTGTATGTATTTAGTATGAACTGCAGTTAATCCATGTAAGTACTGACTATAGTTGTTAATAGAGGACTGCAGCAGCTCTGACTTCTCTACTCACATGGTGGTTCAGCAGGCACTTGTTCTGGTTTCTGGCCTGATGCAAACTGTTTGGCATCAGCCAGCGAGCCGAAGAGGGCAGCGAAGGGGTTGCAGGAGATGTTCTGGTTGTTGTTGCCCTGGTCAGTCATCTCACTGGGGCTCAACACTCACTCCATCCAAGATCCCAGCCTTAAAGAGCGATGGAACAAAACAAAAGAGTAACCAAATAAGGGATTAGTGAGTATATACAGCATATTTCCACATACTGTACACATGAAATCATGGTCCCAATATTAGCATGACCTAACTCTCATGATACAATACAACGCAGAGCTGCCACCTAGTATCATCACTTCATTCAAATTCAATGCGTCTCTAGGCCACCACACACCAAATTATGTCTCTATTTTACATCAAAATGTGCCATACAGTTCACAAATGTAATTATCTTTTTTGTTTAAAGTCAGTATTTTATGGAGAAGGTACTTTAGGATCATTTGGCCATCTTCCTCTTCTTCTTTGGAGTTTTACAGCAGCTGTCAAACCTTGATGTTGCATTACTGCCTCCCTCTAAGTTTAATTCCCCTCATTGCCCAGGTCATTCAGTCATTTAATCAGACCAGCTGTTCCCTAAAAATCTTAACAGTCATGTTCTCACCTCACCACTACCACCACACTCTAGTGTACATTTTAAGTCCTTATCTCTGCAATCATGCAAACATTTCTTTAGATTATGGTGTCCTATTTTCAATCTGCTCATTATCGTCTTTACTATCTCTCCCCTACTTCTCACCTTAATTGAAAGGAAATGGAAATAAAAATACTGTTTCAAATCTCTTAAGTCTGACTTTGATATTTCCCTTTTGGTTTAGCCAGCTTGTCTACTTTCTTGTTTCCCAGAATGCACATGAATGTGACCTTTTAGTCCCAGGTTTAGTACTTACTTCTTAAGTAATGCTTTAATAGAGCGATTGTACATGATTAAAAGGATGGGTTCACAATTTTTCAAGTCTGTATGAACATTGAAATAGGTTTTCTTGCTGTAATCATTCCTCCTGTTCATACTGGCCATTAGAAGATCCCTTTATAATGCACTTTCAATGTATGTGATAGGGGCCAAAATCCACACGCCTACTGAGAAAAAAATATATTTAAAAGTTTATCCAAAGCTAATATGAAGCTACAAATGAGTCAAATCAAGTAGATATTTCAATGTTACAGTCCTTTTAGTGCCAAAGTCCCTCTTTTTGTTACTATACTTCCTTCGCAGCTCAACAGGGAAAGAAAGAGGGAATTTGATGCTAAAATGACTGTAAATGTGGCAGATATCCACTTGATATGACTAACTCAGACTGCTGAAGCCTCATATAAGCTTCAGATAAACTTTTAAATGCATGTTTTGCATTAAATGACTGGATTTGGCCCCCATCACTTACATTGAAAGCACATTTGAAGGGGATTTTTTAATAGCCAGTATGAACAGGAGGAATGATTACATATGGGCAACTGACTTGTTTTAAGACAGACTTGAGAAATTTGTGAACCTATCCTTTAAACTGCTGCTCAGGTGTCATCGTTACAATGTGTTCATCAGTTCAGCAACTCGTGATACTTAATGGAGCTGTCTTATTTCAACAGTGTCATGTCACCTGTTAAGTAATTTAGTTGGTAAGGCCGCGGTTTCTGCTCGACGCTAGTCAGCTAGCAGGGTTATCTAGCAGCACTGGGCTAGTTAGCAAGTTAGCTAAGCTGTCACCACGGCTCTATTTCTAAACTCATTTCAGAAACTCTTAGCAGGATCTCCCGCCTCACCTGTCTAAGTCATCAATACAAATGATAAAGAGTGCTGTCGTACCTGTTTGACGAGGGGGGCTAATGTCTGTTTTGGATTAAGAAATCGCTTCTAGGAAACCAGCAGTTCCTCAGTAAATAGAACTGTAAACGTCATCAAAATGAGACGGAACGCTGAGTGGCTCAACTCAAACTTCACAGCAGGCACAGGGGTGTGTAATGTGCTAAACAAGGTTGTGAACTGCAGCAGTCAAAAGTAACTAAGTACATTTACTCAAGTACTGTGCTTAAGGACAATTTTGAGGTATTTGTACTTTACTTGAGTATTTCCATTTTATGCTACTTTATACTTCCTCTCCACTGCATTTCAGAGGGAAATATTGTACTTTCTATTCCACTGTATTTATTTGACAGCTTTAGTTACTTTTCAGATGAAGATTTGACACAATGGATGATATAGTAAGTTTTTAAAATACAACACATTGTTGAAGATGAAACCAGTGTTTTCCAACCTTTTTGGCTTTTGACATCTTAAATAAAGCAGTGTGTAGTCAGGGTCACATTTCAGATGTCTATGAGTTGTTAACAGCTCCACCAAATAGTGATTTTTTTTCTCTAAACTTCTCACATGGTTTCATTTCAATAAATGTTCAAATGATCCAATATTTCACCAGAAATCAGAGATTTCTGAAAACAGATTTGTGTATCAGAACTTTGTTTTTTCTTCTTTCCTCTCCCATTAATCATCTCACAACCACTCAGATTTATCTGGTGCCCCTTTCGAGGGTCCTGACCCCTAGGTTGGGAACCACTGGACTAAACTAGCTAACTGTATATAAAGTAGTTCAAACTAGCTCCACCTCCAGCAGCTACAACAGTAACATGCTGCTTATACACTGATGCTTCAGTATTAATAATCTAATGATGTCATATATAATAATATATCAGTCAGAGGGATAAAACCACTACTTTTACTGCAATACTTTAACTACATCTTGCTGCTAATACTTGAATGTACTTTTACTTAAGTAGGATTTTTCATGCAGGACCTTTACTTGTAATGGAGTATTTTTAAATTAGTAAATTTACTGAAGTAAAGGATCTGAGTACTTCTTCCACCACTGGTAATTAATATATTCTATTGGGTAAATATCATATACATATATGTAAATGGAAAGAAACTCTACTTAGCTTTTGACATTTTATGAATGACTTTAAACTCTATTTTGTACCTCAAGTTAAACAAAAAAATCCAAGAAACTGTACTGTCTCATGTCTACATTGTTATTAATTTGATATCTTTGTCATATGTTATGTCACATACACTTGTTTCTGTTTTTTCTTCATTCTGTGTCATCAATGTTTTCTGCTTGTATTGCGTATTCCCTGACCTAAACTGTACGTGCTGTTTGTTGATAAAGAAGGTTAAAAAAAAAACCTCAAACTTCACAAATTATGAAAACATCATGGAAATCATTTAAATTAAACAACCTTTTGTTTGGCAGTATTACAGACCATGAACTCAAAGTAAGAGTAATAAAGATTATTCTTATATTCCTCATAATAAAACAAGTTGTGCAAAGAAAAGAGGAGAATCTATATATGATATTTACAATATTTTTTCAATACAAAAAGTTGTGACATAAGTGCTTTATATTAGTACACAAAAATATGAATGTTTGAATAATATCCTATCAGGAGATAGAAATTTGATTGATATGAGCAATATAGACAGTCAGTTGCTGTGCAATAACACTATAACACCCACTGTACCGACAAATTATATACATTTATTTTAGTTTAAAATACAAAATATGCAATAACATGTACACATATCATTCATTACCTTATATTTGAGCAGGCTGTATATACTATAGCTAACACCTACTGTATGTATATAAAGTAACTTGTCACTTTTTAACCCATTCAGTATTTATTTCAGCACTCTTACACACCTTTGCACTATTTTTATCCTGTTTACAGTTTACGGAAACGGTTATATACATTGTATGTTGTTGCCCATTTGTTGTTTCTATATTTATGTATTTATTTTGCTTGTACATAACAGTAATATGTTTATTTTTATTTGTCTTTGTTCGGCTTGTTGTCCTTGTGTATCTTTCTGAACATTGCGGTGTGTAAGCACATTCAGAGCCACTAGAAACCAGAGTCAAATTCCTTGTATGCGTAAACATACTTGGCTAATAAAAAAGATAAAGATTCTCCATCAGTCATTTCTGCACCTGGTTGCAATAAACAGCTAAGTTTATTACAAATTACTTTAACTGACTTGCCGGCACTTACAGTCAGAGCTCAGTAGGTGTCACTCGTTGAGAACAACCTTTCTTTCTTTCCTTTTTTTTAAAATCTCAAATGTGCAACATGGTGTGATTGGAGAAGTCAGTTGTTGCGTAATATCAGCTTGAACTGTGATTTTAAGTTTGCAGTGTTTACTGACCATCAGCAGAGGGCAGCAGCAAACTGCACCTCTGACCGGGTCTGTCCTGATGGCCCCAGGAGGGTTTCAGTTCTGTGGATGTGGCCCCCTCCATTGTTCTTAACAGCGTGTTTATAAATTAAAAACAAATACATTTCTTTTAATCTCCATCCTGTAGGTGTAGCTTGTACCACAGGGGGAGAAGTTACTGTTGGTCTTACAGTTGGACACAAACATGACATGAATATTTGGAGATATGCTTTATGTGCGTAAAAGAAGATTAATTTCATCAGTAAAACAAAGCTGATATAATGTTTTCATAACTATAGCAGGTTAAATACATACTTAAATACAAATGGACTAATCTGTGACTTTAACTGACAACATTCCTCCTCCTGGTTTATACTGTAGCTCATTCAGTTTTTATAGTTGTTTGTTTTTTATGTTTTTAAATTAACTTCCTTTTGTAATTAGATAAAAAGGGCTTATACACTATGTGTCCTTTAATAATTTTGCCTGATGCCAAAAAATGTTTGATGGTGCAAATAACTCTTAACTGATAACTGATAACTTGTTACATGCTGCTACCAAACACAGTTTCTTCATATTTTTTTCACGGTTTCTGTCCTATTGCCAGTTAATGCTGTTATCAGGACTCAGAAAGTACCAACATTTCCCACAAATACTATCATCAATACTAAATCATCAATTTATCACAACTAATGACTAAGTTTACTCAGTACATTCAAGCAGAAATCTAACAGAGTGATAAGGTCATCTTTGAGCATTTGTAAGTGAGTAGAAATCACTAAGATTGAAGAGTGTGTGTGGGAAGTATTTTGAAATTTGTGGTGTTACAGGAATTCAAATTCATTTTAATTTTCCAGCTGCTCAACTTAACATTTTGAACATACATGTAGAAACACAAAGACTTGAAATGATTATTTAATATTTTATGAAATTATCCGGCAATCATTCCAGATGTAGTCAGTCAGACAGCTTAGAAAACATCACTGTTTAAACTAAGCAGCTTCAATACTGAACACTGATTTACAGGTCGTAGCCTTGCTGTACACACACATATCCCACCAAGTAATCATTCAGAGAACATTTGGTTTTTACTAAAAACCAAATAAAAAAGAAATTATAAAAATAACAGCTTTTTTTGTTGAACAAGATGTCTACAGTGTTTCTTATACTGTCAACATTTTTTACGTATTTAGCTTCTGGTACAGACAGTAAAAATGTAACTTCTTATATCCAACTTGGTATGTAAAGACAGTACAATTACAAATTAACTGTTAGATCTCTTTCTTCTTTCCTCTCTGAAGTTAAATAATCTGAACAAATACTCTCTGTTGATCTACACCTGTCGTATATACCATATAAAGTCTCAGACATAGAAGACATTCACAATATTATGGATATTACAAAATATGGCACAATATTTACAGTCTCCAGCAAATTTCCTGTTATTGTATGAAAATGTTAGTGTTCCAGGTTGTCACAGTTTCGATTTTAAGAAGGCTCAGCCTCTCAGTGAAATGTGTTTACATTAAGTGCCTCTTCGACGAGTCTTTGTCCGTAGTGGCTCTGTTGTTCATCACTGATTTACAAGTGTCTTTATGGCTCCTTTTCACCATACATGATAAACGAGAGGCTCCACTTATGACTTCCCTCCGTCCTTTTCTCCTGGTTCTACATCCTCTCACATCCTGTCCGTTATTTGCCATACTGCGCCCCTTTTCCTCGCCTTAACCAGTCCCTCCAGGGGGATTGGGCTTTGTCCTGATTAACGTCTGAACTCCAGGTGGAAGAGGATGACGGCTGGTGTGTCCAGGTGGAAGCCGTCTTGCTGGGCCTGCGGAAGAAGGACATGCCGTTGGAGGTGGGCTTCTTCTGAGGCTGCTCCGACTGCTGCTGGGACCTGAGCTGCTGGTTGATGATGATTTGGATGTCGTCCTGTGGAAAGGTGAGGTGGAACAGGCAATGAGCAGGAAGTTTAATGAGCAGGGACTCAGTATGATGTCTTATGTTAGGCATTATGTTGGAGACCAAATGGAGCTAAAAGCTAAAATATTGGTCTTACATTCATCAGGTGAGCAGAAACATGACTCAATGCTAATGTTGCTCTGTATCTGCTGGATGTGTAAATAGGCAACTGTCATTTTAAAGTTGCACTTAGAGCTTGTTTTGTAGCCCTTGAGTCAGAATTTGTTGGATTGTTGGCTTTTGACAAGGAGGAACAATGCGTGGAATAAAAACGACAATATCGCCGGTTCTGCTGCATCAATTTTAATTAAACTGTCCGTCATGAGTCCAACAATGTTAAAGCAGTGCAATGCTAAATCGGTGGAGTACTCTTTTAAGGAAGTCCTGAACTGAAACACATAGAAACACATTTTTTTTATACAGTAAAAAAAATTTATACAGTATCTCTACATGTGTGTTTCTTCCATCTGTAAATGCAGAATTTCTATACTGATGTTCGTGTATCATATGTCATCTACTGTATATATTGTTGGTGATACCAGTCTGCATCTGCACATACAGGACATTTCTACAAGCATATAACTTGCACATATCCCTGTACATAATACCCATTTTTTGTGATTTAAATTATGTGGCAGAAATCCACTGGAATATTTAAACTGATTATAGCATTCAACCTCTTTCAAAGCAAATTTTAGCCTTTCAGGTTGGAGAAAGAATCTGCTTTCAGCTAACAAACATAATTTCTCCAGAGCATTATTCAGTGTTTTGATCTAAATATTATCTGCATTATCGTCATCAAAGCACATGAGATCAAACCCTCTGGCAGATGGCTCGGCTTGGCATAGTGACTCAGCAGCAGAAGGACAGAAGGAGACGCCTGCCCTTCATACTCCTCCAATTTGACAAGGCTGAGAGAGATATGGCTGCGTCTGTCCCTGACCTCCCACTGAGGACGCCAAACTGAGACACATCCTTCTCCTGTCTTGTCAAATTATAACTAAAACTGCAGACAGTGTGCCTCAAAAACTGATTTGTCATCAGTGATGATGCAGATAAATGTATAGGATTTCATAAAGCAGGAGACAAATTTAAAGACAGTGTGACGAGATGACAGCACGAGAGACTAAATGGTTTATAAGATAGAGCAGATTGGAAGGGACGGACAAAAAAGCTTTACAGAGATAAAGGGACCGCACCTGCCAGGCCTCCAGTTCCTGTGACAGCTCCAGTTTACGTTGGATAGCTTCTAATAACTGGTTGTTCAGAGACATCATGTCGTTTTTACTTCGGACCAACTCGACCTCCATCAGGTTTTTCCTACCAAGAAATTATGAAACCTCTTCAGTAACGTCACATTTACACGCAACAAATGTATACACTCAAGCCCTCATCACAGGTAAAAACTCATTGCCATGGCTACAAGAATGGATTTCTCCAAGAAATAAATTGTTTTCTTGTTTTGTTTCATTCATCTGACAGTAATTCATTTTTGCAGATTTATTCCAGATAAAACTCAGTTCTTGTAAAACTAACACATAAACACAATGCAGTCAAATGCATCTGAATATACTGATACTGATATTAGAATTTGCATTGAGACTATTGAGCAGGAAGGACGACTCACTTGGCTATGGCTTCATCTCGGTCTCTGATGGCCTGTTGGGCGACTTCAGCCTGCTCCTGTACACTCTGCAGCTTCTGCCTCATTTCAGCGTTCTCCTGCTGCAGCTTGATGTTCTGGAGAAGGAAGATATCAACTGTGTTTACACGACGGCTTATTTATCGGCTTAAAACACTGTAAAGACACTAGTGTTGCCCCAAAGTATCAGCGAGTTACTGCATGTTGCTATATATACACATATATAACACAAGAATGAAAAATGTGATTTAAGAAAAAGACATTTTGGTGTAATTTGTGAACGTGAATAAACTAATTTGGGTGTTGTGCCACAGACTAGAGTTGGGCTAAAAAAAACCTTTATGTCATACAGTCTATTATTAATTTCTGCTAATAAGAGCTGTAAATATTTTAGGTTTCTGAACAGAATCAAACCCAAACCTCTAATAAACCTCCAAGTTTTTCATAAAATTGAAGTGTATTTCCAAGTAAAAATGCCCTCAAAGGATGACACTAAGATAGATTACAGTGCAAGCAGCAGCAAGCAGCAAGGTCAGTACTGGCACAGCCAAATCCTCTCATAATGGCTCACCACGGGCGCCTCCCTCCCCAACAGACATGTTCGTTTATCACTGGGTTACCTGATCTCTCAGCTCCTGCGCTGCGCTCGGATTCCCACACTGATCACCCGTCCTGTCAACAAAAGCTGGATTCAGCTCCTGGGACACAGACATTAACAAAGAGATCAGGTGTCGGCCGTGTGTTTCACAGAGATTTGCACCAAAAAGAGTTTCTGTTGTGTTGGCCTATATGCATGGTGCTCCGAGGGAGGAAGTGGCAGGTCAGGAATATTTCGTTACAGTGATGAATGCATGTTACTGGTCTGAATGGCCTACAAACACCATGAGCCACAACTGGACAATTGTATATGTTCACTCATGGCAAATGAAGGCTCAGCAAAGCATACAGGCTATTAATTATAAGGATTCATTGACAATCATACACAGTTCCTCAATATAGTTCAGTGTGTTGTCTGAAGACAGTGTTGTGCCCACTAGCAGCCACTAGGGGGCAGATAGGCTGACTGTGAACAAACTGATGAATATGGTATGAGAGGACGCTACTTTATGGATCAATGACTTTGAGCACAGCTGCTCTTTTCTGGATGATGAAACCAACATTTTCGAGGTGCAAGGCTGTCTACCAACAAGAATAAGATATAAAAAAACATGTTATATAAATTTTAATCTTTTGTCAACCTTTCCACCAAATGTGTATAAAAATGGATACAGTTGATATACATCTAGCCTTTATTTATCTACCATATATTCACTCTTAATCCATTCTTATTCATTCAGTCCTCATTTGATATGAGAAAACAAGGTCGGCCTTTTGTTAGCATATACTGTCCTTACTCATTTGTTCATTTTGTGTGTCTGTTGCTCACCTGAGAGCTGGATGTCCGTGCCAGGGTTTGGGCCACTCCCTTCAGTCGATGCAACATGGCCTGCAGGTCGTCCTGTTGATCTGTGTCCTCTGACCTTCCTGCGCTGTTCAGTTCCTGGGTCAGTGGTAGCAGTAACTGAAGGATGGACCCCATTTCCTGTGTTATCTAAGTTGGACAGGAGAGAGGGCATGTTGATTTAGGTTTATTGTCACTTTTGAAGCAGCTATGAAGTGAAACTCAGTGACTTACTTTCACGACACAACTGGTACACCTTGGAGGCAGTTACTGTATATTTGGCCTACATTAAAAGAGCTAATGTTTCAGACGTTTTAAGAAAAAGAAACAAAGAAACAAGGTCTCTCTTTTCCTCTTTACCTTTCAGCGCACCACATTTTCTCTCAACACACATTATATCTTGAGTGACATAATGTATTTACACAGTGGGAGGTGCAGGCATTACCTCATCACTCTGTGTAACTTCCTTAAGTCAAATATATCACATGATGATACCGATCCGATAACAGGTTCATTTAAATATAGTAGAAGAGATAATCATATCATATTTTATGATAAGGTTACAGACGCAGATATATATACATGTACTGTACTCTATATTAAGGAAACTCTCCTGCAATGCTGCAATGATAAACAGGAAATGTCGTGAATGACTCATGGGTGCAGTTATACATCACATTTTCCTGCTGGAACAAAACAATAATAGTAGACACCCGGAGAGTGAGAATTAGAGGACGTCTGTTTTCTGCTGCAGCGCTGCTTATCTGATGTTCCTTTGTGGTGTTTCACTTTGAAAATCAGGAACTTCGCACCTTCTCGTCGCAGCGTGTCCTTGCCTCAAACGCAAGTCACACTGTCAGGGAGAACTTGAACAAAATGTTCTGTCGTCACGTTGCTCTCTGCAGAAACAGCTACCGTGCTTCACTATAACATTTTATACACGTTTCTTTAAATTAAACTTATAAATGGTGTTTTTTCGGTGGCGCCATAATTGTGAGATCTCAGTGCATTCATCCTTTAGGAAAGACTTTGTTTAATACTCTTGTTTCACACAATTTCCCTTTTAAACATACATGAATCATTGTGGGCAGGATCATAGTATGGAGATAAAATCACAAAAGACCTCCAGTGTTTCTTTCAGTTACGGCACTTGGTTGAATTTATAGTCACATCACCTCGTAACCATGCTGTGTTGTGTTCATTGTATTGTTCTGATAATCTGAGTAATCTAGGCATACACTTACTTTCATTTTACACAATTACCCAACAGAATAATGTGAAATATTTTTCTCTTGCTCTGTCACCCACTGCTAGGAGTGGGTGATATGAATTAAATCCTCCATATACATACTTTTATATGTATATGGTGATGAAAGATATATATTGCACATCCTCTATTATCTCTATTTTGTCTTAATTCCCAAATTACTCATCCTGTTACTCAAGTCCTGCATCACTTTGAACATTTATTATGCATTTTGATGCTTGAAAGTTATAGAGTGTACATTTTCCAGTATACAAATACATTTTTAAGTATATTTAAATTGAATTATATTAGATATATATATTATATTATGTATATTGTGTCATCCATGAAAGCCAAGATGACAGAAACTACATTAATTAACAATAAAAACTGCAAATTTCTCTTTTCTTTTCTTTTTTTCATATCTGGTCTTTCCTTTCATTTGTTTATCTGGGATTTATATTGATTTCTTAGAACCATACATCCGATTTGATGGATATTTTCAATTTTCACTACGTTATGCGTCATTATTTCTCACCCTTTCATTTCCCCATCCCTCTCTTTCCTCTGGAAATATACTGTGTTATAAAGTTAATCTAGTCGCTGCTTTGGTACCTCTTCCTTGCTGACTCCCTGTCCCGCCGTGTCCAGGCTGCTCTCCAGCTCAGACAGCAGGGATGCGTCTCCGTGGCTCCTGGCTTCCTGCAGGGACACCTCCTCCTGAAGCTCCTCCACCTGGGCTTGCAGCTGCTGTGAGCGACCGCGCGCCGCCTCCACCTCCTGCCACGCCTCGGCTAGCTGAAGACATGAAGAGGAACGAACACACACACACAAGTATTAATACACTCATACTAACAAAGACATCCACCAGACACAAACATGAGACTGAGGTTCAACAAATGAAAGAGATTAAGAGAAGATAACATCATGTATCCTTGTAGATTATATTGATAATCAGCAGAGAGATGGATGTGACCCGAGGCAATGGGTGATTTTTAAAAAGCTGCCATGAGACACTTGTGTAAAACACTCTACTAACGTTCAGTGCGACAGAAATCCTGACGTGCCAGATTCCAGCCTCCAGCCAAACATGAAACCAAACGAACACAAGTGGAATCCAGAATTGCGGGTGAAAGTTACAATGACGGGGATGAGGTGATTGTTTAGCAATGCTTTCCACAATCCCGCCGAAACCCAGTCCGCCGGGCAGGGAGCAGAAAATCCCTTTGTTATTGAGGCTCGTTCATTCACACCCCAACCACACTGTGCTGTTTTTGTGTTGCCTGCTGCTACAAAGAACACTAATCAGTGTGTACGTACTTTGAAGAAAGAGTGAAGCTCATGTTTTTTGTGTGAATATACAGTGTGTTCAAAACAAGCATGTATTGTATACTGTATATATATGTGTGTGTGTGTGTGTGTGTGTGTGTGTGTACCTGCTGGCTGTGCTGCTGGTTGAGTTGGTCCTGCAGAGCCAGACGTGTGTGTAAAGAGGCTAAGCTCGCCCTCAGCTCAGCGTTCTCCTGACACACGCTCTCCAAACGCTCCTCCAGCACCTGTTCCTTCTGGGTGAGACGCAACACCTAAACAAACACACACAAACACAGATCAATCCCAATCTGGTTCAGTGAAAGCTAAACTCCCGCTGACTTATCTCTTCCCAAAATCCACATGTTCTTTTGCGTCACACCCCATCTACCCACCAGTGTTGATATCTGTTAGTGTTAGGAGTGTTTTTCTCTGACCTTTCCTTCATTTAATATGAGAATGTTCTTTGTTTCTCCTTTTTGGAAACAAGTAAAGTTTTTCCATTTGTTCTGTTATTTTTTCTTTCATGATTTACTGCAAGATTTCATCTTGAGCTACATTATGTGTTGGAAGAGTTAATAAAAAAAAAAAAAAAACTTGTTCCCCCGTTAGTGATAAAATACAAAAAGATGAAAGAGTCACTGGCAACACAATCAACTCGTTTGACAGGAAATATAAACCAGACTATAAACACTTCATTAAATCATCATTTTAGTGCTGACTGTTAGATTTTGTGGTACATATATTGTGTTTGTTCATGGGTTTTACCTGCTCCCTCATGGCACTAATCAGCTCCTCGTCCTGAGGCCTGTTGTGGCTTCCTTTTTGTTGGAGCTCCTGTTTTAAAGCCTGCAGCTCACTGGACATGGCCCTCTCCACCTCCATCGCCTGCAAAACATTAGACACAACACACGGACACATGAGATTCACAGGTGGAATAACTAATGAGTGAATTTGCAGGACAGCCTGCATATTATTCACAGAGAGATACAGAGAGATATAAGAAAAGGAAAAACACACACAGCCAGAAATCAAACCACAACTAAGACAGGTGGAAAGATACATGTGTACTAGTCAACTTGAAACCGAAAACAATGTTTGCTCGAGGCACAAGGTTTAAGAGAATTGAGACCACAATCCTGAATCTAAAAATAACTTCATATATCGCAGGAGATAGCTCTGTTGAGATAAAGTCCGGTAAAGTAGACACAGATGAGAAGAAACATAATATGATATCTGGCAGAAAAGTGGGATTAGGTCTAAAATTGGGTTTGGTATTGTTTTGCCGTGAGATGTTTTTTCTTTGCTGTGAGTGGCTACAGTGTGTTTTTGTAACTCGGTGGTTCCCAGACTGGAGGTTGGGGCCCCAAACACAAATCTGAGGAGTAACAAGATGATGAAAGGAATACAACAGAAAAGAAATTATATATTTTACACAAAACCATGTTTATTTTTCCGACCTTTTTATATTTTTTCCTCCTTTATCCTGAGATAAAGAGATATGAATAAAGTGAAATACTGATTATTTTCATCTCTTCAGGCCTCTAAAAATCCTTCAGATTTTGTTGAACATGCTCAGAGCTCATGTCCACACACTGAGGTCATACACCTGTGAGGGGTCTCGAGTAGATACTAACCACTAGTAGCGCTATGGAGCAATGTTTTTATGGTACGCCGTTTTGCTTGTATGACTTTGCTACCTTTTGTGCGACATACCGCAACCTTTTGACTTTGTGCTACATTGCAAATTTCCCCCAAAAATATAGCACAAAGTCAAGGGGTTGTGGTGTGTAGCACAACAAGCTGGCAAAGCTCTGTAAACAGAACCATGTGCAGTGACGTCTACCGTACACAGAACTACTCTCCAGAGACTGAAAACCTGATCAGTGAAGTCTCTGGAGCCGTTTCTAAACAAACTAACCTGCCCAAAACTCTTTGAACATGTCACCCAGTGCAACAGTGTGACTCATTGACATGTTTTTAATAGTTTTTGGACAACAACGGAGGTCTACAGCACAGAGGAATATGATATATCAGACTTTGGATACACTCACAATACTTGTAAGTAGGATGAGTTCATTGTTGGTTTGGCTCTGCACATGAGATTTGTTGACAATATAGAAAGAAGAAAAATATAGAAAATCGCCAGCCAAATCCTTTTAAGTTTGTTTACAAGAAAACTCCACAAGGCACCTGACTGAAGAAAAAGCAGCATGGCTCCTGTGAACACTGGTCCAGCAAAAAGGAAAAAACGTAGCAAATAACTGACAAACCACATGTCATATTATGATTTCTCATAAATAATAATTTCTCTATCAATCTATTTTGTCACATTTGTTTCTCTCAATCACAGACACTTTATAGGCTTTCTCAAACACAAAACGATGTTGAACCATAAAAAACTTCAACTCTTTGGGATCTTTGGGATGTTGCTGTGCCAGTGAACGCACCAACCAGTTGCCCTCCCAATCCCCTTCTCCCCCCTCCTGGTCTGGGACCCTTAGTTCCCCTTACTCAGCAGTTTGGCAGGCCCCTGTCAGGTCCCATCACAGCCACATAATACAAGATGAAAGGCCTGCCCCTATGGCAGATGGAGCAGAGGGCATCTTGGTATTGTCTGTGACATCATCATGCCACATTAGGCAACAATGTGTCAGAGAGTAAAAACTTGGAAATCGGGAGGGTAAAGCGGAGGGGACAGCTTGTGTGTATGTGTTTGTGCAGAGAAAGTGAGGGCGAATATTACTGGGAAGTGTGTGTGTGTGTGTGTGTGTGTGTGTCTGTGACGAGAGTAAAGCAGGCACTGATGGACAAAAACAAAACATAGCATGCAGACACGCTATGAGGAGGAGAAGCTTGCATCCATGAGTCATCATTATCACAGCCTCATCTCATCAACACGGGCCCCCTTCCACAATAGAGCCAGCAACCCACTGAGAATCACCAGAAACAGGAATGGAAGGAGGACGCTCCATTTGGTAGAGACACAAAGCCTGAGATGATATCCCCTCACAAGCCCCCCCCCCCCCAAGCTGCAGGCCGTCGCCAAGTCCACACGCGGAGGTATCCAGCAGCTGACTACCCAAGCTACAGCCAAGGTCCTCAGGGAGCGCACAGAAAAGATGGCTTTCCCTCGGGATGATCGGATGTTTGGGTATGAGGGGCAACATCAAAGGAGCAAATGAAGGATTTATATCTCACTGCGATGTATATTGTCTTTCCCTTTTTGTCTGAGACGCTGGCAGAGGGAGCAGAGGTCACGGGGGGGGGGGTCTGCTTCAATGCGGGCGTCTCCTTTTACAATAACGGAAATCCAGAGTGACGGATTTGTCACAGTCGTCACATAACAACCTGTGATCCACGGCCAGGGAAAGTGATCGTGTAACACTGGGTGGAAAGCAGGAGCTGAAAGGTTAATGTCTTTTTCAGCTGTTAACCTGACACAGAAAAGCCCAAATCACTGAATATTGTATCTACACTCAGACTTTCTTTACTGATGTAAATGACTTAACTTAATCAATGAATCTACTGATCATTGCAGCTCTGTTTAAATTATCAGAACAATATGAAGCAACACCCTTTCAGTATAACATACAGCCTGAAAAATGACAATAATAAAGTTATATGTCATAAATAGAAATAAAGGTGAATCAACACCTCTCTAAAGCAGTTTCAACAAAACAATTCATCAGTTTTAGCTCTGAACCTAATTAACTGGCAACTAAGCCAGACTTTGCAAAGTCTAACCACAAACAATCTTTCAGCGGAGATGTGCGATAACTCTGATTCAATATTGACTGTGGCGCTGCCTATAGTGACTGGTGTAAACACGAATCACGATCATAAATAAATACTGTGAAAGACTAAAGCTCAGCTATCAGTTTATACTTAATTTAACTTGACACAGGTCCAAACCAATGTCCTCAGCTTACTTTTTGTAATGTGTTCCTGAGTTGACCAAATATTATCAGCATTTCCAGCTTATCGGCCTAGAATCATACTCCCTTTCCAGTCTGGCATTTCTTCTCCAGTATGTGTTTACATCCCAATTTCCAGTTTTCTTACACAAGAGTGAAACTACCAACCAGCAAAATGTCTTAATCTCATTTTTCTTTCCTTCAGTGGAAATAACGTCATAACATTGTGGATTTGGACCTTTTCAGATTTCATGTTACTCCTCCTTGTTAAACATTTAGAAAATTCCTGGAAATTCCCTCATTAAACTGAATCATGTAATAAATTAACAAAGTGACACATCAGATTCAAGACAAACTCATTAATACTCGACTCGAGTGTTCTCACATTTGTAAAGTAATCACAAGAAAAACACGCTGACATCCCTCGACACTCCCCGATATGTTAACACCTACTCTCCTGCACTTCAGCTGCCGTTTAAACAGTTGAACCGTGTGACAATTTGGCACACGTCGACATTGTTTTTATGCAGCCGTTTCCTCAGCTGCACCAGAATGCAGCGAATCTTTCCTCTCACATCAAAGCGACTGCTTTGATTTGCCGTGTTGCTGGTAAATGATGAATCCGTTCTCCCAGGTTTCCTCCTCCACATTCTTGTCATGCTCTGGTTACTCTCTCACAATTAGGATATTAGCGTTTCAAGCTCTTTGAAACCTTCTGGAGCTTCTTTATATACAGACTCACACTCCAAACAGCACTTAATGTGCACAGAAATTATCTAAAGTCTCAGATATTTAAATATTTCTTCTTCATTCGACAGAAACTCTACACAAACAACATTAGGACACAAATTCGCTCTTCAAACTTGCCCCGAAAAAATCTACTGAAGCCCGATCAGGACACACAGAACAAAATCTCCTCTTTCGGTACAGACACACACATAATCAGAGAAACTCACCACACCAGCAGTAGCCTTCACCACGTCTGGTAAAGAGACGTCAGACATGGAGCCTTTTCACACTCAAACTCTCTATTTCTTCAACTCTTTTCTCTGATTTTTACACCCACTCAGAGTCCGCTTAGGGTGACCCATGTTTGATGCCAGCCTGCCAAGTACAACATTTTCTCTCCACTTCCTTCTCCTTGAACAGCCCAAACAAAGATAACACCTTTTTTTATCTAAATTGACTTTTTCCTGAACTTCTAGGGAGTCTGTTTTCCGCAGTAAGTCCTTCAGTCTGCCCTCAGAGATGGAAAGACACTCACAATTCTTTATTCTGTGGACCTTGACTCATGGGAGGGTGTACGGTGTTATTTGGATTCATTTTTAACTTTGCAAGGCTCAGGTTTGCTGTTCATTCTGAAAGCTAACGACAGCACAAGGAACTGCGCTATGAAGGGGTCGCTCGTGTGAAACGTAAAACACGCCACAACTGTAGTGTTTAGAAAACCAGTCACGTCTCTCTCAGGCTGGAAAAGTACTCAAGGTTGTCCAGCTGTGATCCAATCAGCTCCTTTCATGTTAACTGATAAGAGGACATAAAATATGTCACAGGTTTGATTTTCCTCCCAGAGGCGCAGATCATAAATATCTGACTAGAACACATATATGTCGAGTCAGCTGTACGTCGCCAGTGATTATATCCATTATGTAATACAATTACCTAAGCAGCACTTAGTTAAAAGTTAACTTTATGTTACTTAACAATCTGGATCTGGTTTAATAGATAATAGCATGCTGACATGTAGTAAAACCAGTATCTTCCTGAACTACATTTAACTCGCTCTAGATCTGAAATCAGGTCACGGCATTAACTTTCCCTCCCCTTCTTGTTTACATATTGTTTCCATCCTGCTCCACACTGGCACAGATCATTTGCCTGAAGCCAACAACTCAGACTTAGTTTCATAGCTACTGAGTCGGTCTCTCCTACTCAGATGAAAACTCTCGGTTTTTGTTACCTGTATTTGTACAGTAATCATTTTGCCGTGGCTTTGCTCTGAGCATATAAACAGCCTGAGAGTCTGGCCTTGCTCTAGACTGAGTCAGACTGATACCTGAATGTTTACAAAGAACATTGAGTTTCAGTGGGTGGATTGGGTGACAGCCCTTCTTATCTAGTTTGACTCAGGCCTGCAGCTTTGGATCCACAGCTCAGGTGTTTGTTTCACCGCGGCTCAGTTACCTGCTCTCGTTTATAGATCACCTTCAGGTGTTTTGATGCAGACGGAATGACATTAAATTTGCAAATCGCCCGCTATCCATTGTGTGGGGACTCACAGTGTTGAGCTGCTCCCGGAGTCGCTGAGTGTGCTCGCTGTGCTCCAGCTGAGCTCGACTCTTGTCCCTCTCCGCCTCGCCGAGGGCCTGGGTGAGCCGCTCCACCTGTGCGCTCAGCTCCCTCACATCCCTCTCCAGGTCCCCCACCTGGCTCTCCCACTGGGACTGGCAGCCCTCCAGTTTCAGCCGCAGCTCATGCCTGCCCTGCTCCAGCTCCTGCACAGCGGGGAAAAACATTAACAAGTGACAACACAATACTGATCACAAAGTCAAATATGTCGAGTCATAGTTCATGTTATTTCAATCTATTTAAAGTATGTGTTCGTATGAAATTATGATGCTTTTTGCAGCCGGATGTTATAACAATAAGGTATTGTTTTCAAAGGAATTTGAGTCACAAAAAAGAGCAGCAGGACTCATTCAGTTCTGCAAAGGATCATGGGTAATGTGTGGCAGCTTGAATCTGAATGAATGAAAATAGTATCTTTGTTTCGTTAAGTATTTACAGTATTTAATTCACGTCAAATCAGTTTTTATGTATTCCATGCAATTATAATATTTCCTGTATGCATCTGTCCTGCAGATTCTTGACAGATACACATCTTTACACCACTTTTGTAAAATACTTTATAACATAACCAGCCAGCCCAGTTTGACCCGACTCTGTGATTTAAGTCGCCGCTGATCAGATTTAACACTGTGCTCCGGAAGGAGACGTCAGCATTCACCCTGAAAAAAGCAATGAGGTCAACATTTAATCCGTCTTAACCACTCAGCTGTGTGATGCGGTGCAGTAAGCAGCACCTCCCCTACTGTACTGTATATATATATACGAACACAAACACATGCATAAAACTTTGCAGACAACTTTATTTCTCTTGCAGTCTCTCCGGCTTCACTGCCGATAGGTTGAATTTATCTGCTGTCCAGTGAACAGTTATTAAATTTTGGAGCATCACCGCTGAGTCATTTTTAAAGTGTGTGAGCAAATAGGGGACCTAAATAAATTTATGAGCCTCGCTGCTGACACTGTAACAGCAGTTATCTCTTTGCATTACTGTTGAAATAAACTACTGATCTCAGGGTAAAGTTTGAGTCTTACAGTTTGATTATAAAGCAACAGGATGTCCCTTTTTTTTTAAAAAATAATCTACGAAAGTAATAGATTGTCAAGGGAAACAGTTCAGTATAGATGTGTCCTCTAAGATAGAGGGTGCAAAGAATGAGAACAATGAGTACAAAGAAGCTTGAACCTGATCACATTTAGGACAGTTAAGTGATAAAAGACTTTGACCTGGGACCAACTGTTTACACCAAAGGATCTAAATGAATTTTGGATTTAGTAACACAGCCTTACATGTGCAATTGGAATACACAGTATTTCCTATGCATGTCTAATACAGCTACATACAAATGAATGCAATGAATTTTGGGATATTTTCAGTTATACACAGCCTACTGCAGATCATACAAATGAATGCTGTATTTCATATTTACAGAAGGTGTTGCCATAGCTTCCAGTACAGTGTCATCAGTACTGTTGTTGAGTTTTTTTGCCAAAATGCAAGTTTTTTATCATAGCAGGGTATTTAAAATCGTCATCAGCACATAGAACTATAAATAACCTTGTTACTTAAGTTTTTTTCATGTGCTTATCTTATCATTATCAACTATCAGCATATTTTGTGATACATTATGTAAGAAACTGTACACATTGGTATGTGATAGAAGTATTTGGAGTATATTTTATATTCTGAATTAAATTTCATGTGCCAATCATGTTCAGTCTCTACAGTGTTCCTGATGTTGCTCTTTGATGTCCTTTTTTTATCAGGAAACTCATTTTCATTACCCGCCCACTTCAAACATTAGCAGCAAATACGACGAAAAAGTAAAAAAAACAAAAACAAAACAAAACTACAAATGTTACCTGACAGCTTTCATTACCGCTTTCACAGCACAAACACACAGATTGGTCTTACCTCCAGCTTGTCTGCGTACTGTTCATGAAGTGTGTCGCTCTGCTCTTTCAACTGACGATTTTCCAGGAGCAATGCGTTTCCCAGCTGGGCTGCCAAAATAACCTCTTCCTCCTTTTGTTTCAAAGCAGCCAAAAGTTCATTGGGGTCCTGATAATCTGTTATTTCCTCCGCTCCGTAGTCGATGTAGAAATCCTCCTCCAGGTCCATTTTCTGGGGCTTGAACCCCCATTCATCCAGCCGATTCATAACTGTCAATTCAAACACCTTTTTGTATAAGTAAAGTCAGTGTTGTTGTTTTTGTTTTGTTTTTAAGGAAAAGACGCAAAAACACGCTGACATAATCCCACACATGTGTCAATAAGATGTCCATCCATTACAGCTGCTTGCTGCTGCTCTGTCAGTGTGAATGAAGCTGAAGGTTTGAGCTCCACAGTGAGAGTAGGCTGGTCTCTCTGTCACCGGCAGATGACTGTTTGTCTCCAGGGGGAGTTGGCTTCAGTCACCTGAGCAACTGTTACCACCCCACTGATAACAGTCCTGACACCTGTCCTGATGCCAGGGCAAAGTTTCACTGTTTCATAATGGAAAAGCACAATGAGTCACCACAAAACACATGTAATGTGATTAAATGTACCTTCTTAAAACGTTGAGTCGTGTGTAGACTACGTTTCAACACCTGAGGCCTAAAAATTACTTTTTGAAATGTCAGACATAGTTTTAAATGTTACACAGACTATTATCCCAAGGAAAAGTTACATAGCTTTTTCCTGATGTGTTTCCTCTTTGTAATCAATCAGTAATTTAACATATTCTCTCTGGTCATACAGTAAACTGTACACATGTTGGAAAAGCATCTTTCACTGTTTCTCCAAGGCTTTTGCTCCTCTTACAGCCATCCTTGGAGTAAAAGCTCCTTATCTTTGGCCAAGAAGTGTGAAAAAATGGTAATTGCACAAAAAGTCCATCTTACAAATGTGGAAAATGGATTCTTTACCTGCATATGAGAATAAACATACAGTATATATTCTTTTAAATACTTTTGAGTTCAATCAACACCTCATTGATACAATATAGGCTACAGTTCAACATAGCCTACTACATCTTAAATATGTATATCTATCTCTATGAATCTTAAAGATCCCCTTCAGATATGTTTTAAGATGTAAAAATACTCTAAATGCTTTTATAATAATTCGCATCTGATACAGATTTTCAACAAAAAAAGGTTAAATTACGTACTTCTACTCCTTCTCCTTCATAGAAAAATCCAAAATTTCCACAAAATGGAAATATTTTTACATTTCTAAACTTGTATGTGCACTCGAGGCTTAACTGGCTGTGATGTCACAAATCATGCTCGTACGTCCGCACTTCAGATTTCAGGTGAGCAACTTTCCACTTTCAGTAGATGAATGTGAAAACACTCTTCTAGTGTCAAACTCAGCACATACATCATTCTGCAGAGTGAAGCTCAAACATTACAATGAAGTAACAACAAGCAAAACACATTTTTGAGTGGAGGGGGACTTTAAGTATTAGTGCATACTGTATCTCTCTCCCTTTTTGAGTGCCTAATGCTGCAAAATGAAATGTGATATTCATACTGGAAATGGAGAGATTCCTGATGCTCGTCGTACATATAATACTGTATCACTGTCTGCATAATGTCCATTTTTATCAGTCCCACTCCATACAAGCATGAATTATCTTACTTTTTTCTACATTTTGTCTCATTATAATGTAGTTTAGTTTGTATTTTTCACCTCATTACATCATAACAAAACACAGAAAATATATTATCATGATATATATAAATACCATGATTACCCACTCCTACTAAACCCTTGTACATTGCACAAAGCACTTCAATAAAACTTAACTAAACTAACAAGAAAATGTATGTTTGCATGTAGATAGTATTCTTTAATAATATATTTTGGACATGATCTGCACGTGTACCCGAAGACAGAAATGTCATGTGTTTCTTATGAAATCTGACAATAAATATGACTCATTTCCTTACAGGACGTCACTGTCTCAATCATCTATCCACCCAGCAAGTGCTCAACAAGTGCATGATCGGGGCTGCCGAGCAGAGGTGGGGGGGGGGGGTGTCTGCCTGCTTTGTCTGGCCGCTTCCCGAGGTCAAAGGTTGGCCCCCAGAAGGTTTCATGGAGCAGGGGAATAAAAGACAAAGCATCCTGACGCATGGCAAGGCTTTTGTTGCCAGCGAGGCCGCAGCCTCTGTACATATGGCAGCAGGGACCAAGCAAACGTAGAAACACTGTACTTCAAGGCTCGGTACGCCCCGCTGCCATTGTCTCCATTGTTCCTGCTCAGTTTACAGGCTGCTGATGGAGGGGCTTGTGCCGTAAGTGTGACGAGGTGTCTCACATATCCACGTAGTGAGGTCCAGCTGGGCCTCATTTGGTCAAGCGGCGCACACAGAGGAGAGGAGACACAACAACACATTTAAAAGCTAATGAAGCACGTGTGTTTGTCTGCCTGAGTGTGTGTTCATACACTCAGATGTCAGAGTCTTATTAGGCACTAAACAAAGAGTCGACTAATTAAAGAGTCAACAAATGACTATGCTTTGGGGTGAAGAGTGATGCTGCCACTTAAGTTCAAGGTTTTCTGCTGCGAGAGCTGCTGCAGCATGTGCTACCCAAGCAGAACCGACAACCATAAAAGCCCGGTTGATGTCTTTAAATCAAAGAATCTGGTGCTAGTGCTCGCTGACAACAATAATATATACGACCATCTGTGTGCTCAACCAGCTCTAGAGAAACAAACATTAGCTCCACAGCATGCATCAGCAGGATCTGTGATGCTAATGAATGTACTGAGTGTGCCAAATGATGCTCAGAGTGACAGGCATGTAAATATTAGAAATACTGATCACAATAAAGATGAGGAGAGTACTGCGGCGGAGCCAAATTGTGCTGTGTGACACTATATATCACGTTCAGCCAGGAGATATAGATACTTTGCTGAGCTGTAACTATAAAATAGATTGAAAGGGTGTTGGGATTCAGAGAGTGCTGATGCTTTTGTTTGCGTAGACCCCCAAAATTATGATGTCCACCCCTGACCAGAGGATGAGAGCTGATGTAAATACACTCACTGAGTAAGAAATACATGAAGTTGGGTTTGTTTTTGGCTAAAAGTACAATATTTCCTTCTGAAATGTAGTGGAGTAGAAGTATAAAACAGCATAAATATAAATATTGTACTTAAGTGCAGTACCTCAGTATATATAATCACTTACTTTACATTTTTTGTTGTTGTTGTTATCATTAGTTAACGTAACACACTAGTCCACCGCTCCATCTCAGACTGCTAGTGGCATCTAGTGGACAAAAATGTCAAATACTACACTTCATTTTTACAGGAATACTTTGTCCCCCTTTAATAGTTTTAAAAGAAAATTTGGTGATATGTTTAATCAAAAGGGGGGGGGGGGGGGGAGAGAGAGAGAGAGAGTCAGAGAAAATTATAGTAGAGAAGAGAATAAGGAGTGGGAGGTAGATGACAGTTACTATTAGATACACACACACTTTTCAGTGTTAGGAAATAATTAGAAACTTTTCTTAACATGTCCTAGGCTACTTTAAAATCCACATACAATCTAAATCCAAATGATACAAATGTCTTGCAATTATGTGCACAGATGGCAATTTATATAGTATAATGCCCCCTTTTCTTTTTCCTTTTAAATGTATATTTTTTATATCTTTATATATACATTACCAGTCAAAAGCTTGGACACACCTTCTCATTCAAGTCGGGAAGGTGCGTCTTTTGACTGGTACAGTACCAGTATATATACCGGTACTGTTTGTTTTCCATTTTATTATCTTGTTTAAATGATTTGTTTTACATTTTTAAACATGGCAATGTACATTGTAAAATGCCCCTTTTCTTTTCCTCTTCAATGTATATATTTATATATTTATATATCTATATATGTATACAGTATATTTCCTTCCATGTTATCTTGATTTTTTTTATTTTAAACATATAGTATTGCATATTGCATAATGCCACTTTTCTTTTCCTTTTATAGTCATATTTTTTTCTGAATATATTCTGGGATTTTTGTAATGTTATTTTATTATTTTGTACACATTGTTAGTTTTACTTTTTTCTTGTATTTATTTTAAAGTTTACTGCTGCATGGATTATTTGCTGTTAATGTTGTATTGCTGTACACACTCCGGCCAGCAGATGGCGGTAATGCGCCTTTAAGCTGGTTTACTGCGGCCAGCAGGTGGCGGTGTGCGACCCGCTATTAAACACTTCAGAAAGAGGAAGCGCAATTTGTAAACATGGGTGAACTTTCACGAACTGAGTGCTGACTTACAACAACAGATTTAAAGTAGTTGTTTATCGTTATTGTGACAATGGAGAGGAGTGTAGCGACGGTTGCAGCTATCAAAGCTTTAGGGTGAGTAACGTTTAACTGCTGCGCACATTTTGTTGTTATAGCAACGCATCTAAAGCTAACGTCTGCTGTAGCGAGTATAATGCACCTTTAGCTGTTATATGTACTTCATTTTCTTGTATTAAACTACGTAATTTAGAAGCGATATAATATTTTCCAGTATATCAGGACATTAACCAATTGATTTCACCTGTCGTCTGTATTTCCTGTTCAGATATCCAGGTGTTTCCTGCCTCTCAAAATGTAAATGTGATGAACTTCCTTGTCCGTTGCTCACCTGGCTAGCTTCACAGCTGAGGACTCTCTGTCCACAGCTACAAGGTGACAGAGTTGTTCTTTTCTGGTGTTTGATGCATTAAAAGCTACTACCCAGTGAGACGTTCAAAGTCATCGGGTGGCGATGTGATGAACTGACATATATCACAACTGAAAACATCTGTTTTCTTATGGTTCTGATTAGTTACTCTGTGAATGTGGGTTGGTTGTGGGGTTCTTTACTGTCTTTGTGAGGGTGTTTTTTTATAGCTGAAACAAAAATGTATCTCCAACAATGTTAATTGGTTAGTTGCTAAGCAAAAATACCAAAACGTCACTAGTTCTAGCTCCTCAAACGTGAATATTTGATGGTTTTCTTAGTTGTCTGTGATAGTCAACTGAACATCTTTAAGTTTTGGACTAATGGTTTGACAAAACAAGCTATTTTAAATATGTCAACGATGAAAATAATTAGTTGCAGCTCTAGTGTTTTCTCCTTTTGTTATAGTTGCATTTTCTTGTATTTGAATGATTGTATTCTTCTGTACATGTAATCTATTAATTAATGACATGGTGACATATTCAAATTGCAAAGTCCAAAACTTACAGATATTCAGTCTACCATCACAGTAAACAAAGAAAGCAGCACATCCTGACATCTGAAAAGCTGGAATCAGAAACTGTTTCTGTTCAATCGACTAATTGATTAATTGTTTAAACTCTAAAATGTGCTCTATAAATAAGAATTTTTTTCCATTTTTTTTAAGATTCTGGTGGGAGAGGGGATGTCTTGCTGGTGGAGGAGCTGAGACATTTACTGTCAGACTTATCCTGTCCCCTCACTATGCTGACATCAGAGGTGCTGGAGCCGTCCACCCTCAACAAAGTCACTGGTGAGAAATAATAGGAGTCCGATGGGTGCTGTTGTAGAGTTGTCTGTTTAAGGTAATAGCAGATGACTGCAGTGCCCGTGGATTTGTACATTTCCTGCCCAACATTTTTAAATGAAGGGTGAAATTTTCCCTAAAAATCATTGTCCAATTCTTTAGACTTCCTTGTATCAGAATTGCAAGCGGCTTGCATAATCAAGTATAAGGACTTGCATCCTGAGGATAAAACAACAGGAGAGGAGTCTGAAAAAGAACAGCGAGTAGGAGATCACAGCCATGAACTCACTGAGTTTTGCCAGGAATATGAAGATGGTGATGCTTCTGACAGTAACAAAAGGACGGCGGAGATGCAGGCAGAATGGATATTACTGCTTCACGCCCTTAACATGGATGCCTCCTCTCAATTTACAGACGTGATGCATGAGGTAAGGCTGATATAAGAGAGACCAATCTGTGTGTAAGTCATGATGACAAACTGAGAAGCACAGTAAGGATTATTGTTTTTATGCAGGTGGAGTCGAGGCTTGCTCGTCTCTCATGTGGACACATGACGAACCCTCTTCTTAACACCAGCCTGAGCTCAGAGCAGTGGGTATGTTGCTACAACTGTTACCAGTTTATCACAAATTATATGTAACTAACATACTGTAGGTGTTTCAACTTTTCCCTTTCCGTTCCACAGATGCAACTTGTAAAGATAAATCAAGCTCTGTCAAAGGACTATCACTGTCGGCGGCAAATGATGATCAAACGCTTTCAGGTTACACTTCAGTCGTTTGCATGGGGAGAAAAACAAAAGGTAGGAATGTTTAATTGCTGCACATTTAGAAAATGACTTCCTTTTTGACTTACAAGGTGGCAAATTTTTTTGCAGCAGAAGAACTTAAAAACATAAACATTATAAAAACATAAAAGAAAAGAAAAAGTATAATAATAATAATAAGAGACATAGGGTATAAATTACATGGCAAGTGTTAAGCTGTGAAGTGAAACAAGAGGCAGGTAATCGTATCAGAAATAACATAACTTATAAAATGTATGAAGGACATGAAGACGCCACAACAACAAAGCACATAACGCTCGCCCTGCTACCAGTTCCTACAGTTGTTTCAGCTGTAGTGAAAATAAATCTCTTGCTGCAGCAATTTATTTGGGCACACAACAGAAGCATCACTGCACCTCATGATAAAATCAAACCTTCTTGTTGAATCAGTGCTTTGCTTCCAGGAGCGCAGTGAAGCGTTGGCCTCAGTGCCTCCTCTTGCATCCATCGTCGGCTCCTCCCGAGTGTCCCTCTCTCTTCTGCTTGCCGCCAGAGAAGATCAGTCCTGCATTGAGCCAATCAGGGCAGGAAAAAGCACTGATGTCTACAAGGTAAAACCATAAACCGTTATAAACCATGCCTGTGATTCTGAATGAAGTTTTTCACGACTCAGAATGCAGATGGTTTCTAATTCCTCTTTGGTCTCTCTAGACGAGGATGGGCGACGTACCAGACAGAGGAGGACGACCAGGTGAAATTGAGCCACCTATGCCGGCTTGGGGAGAACGAAGAGTGAAAGGAAACAGATCGGGACGAGGGAGTGGACACCATCAACGGCGTAAATTTTCAGATAAGAAGAAGAAAGGGAAAAAAGAGTAGCACGTCATTCTCTTCGGCTTTATCGGTGAACTGGAGAAATAAGTCATATTTTTTCTTTATTTAAATCTTCACTACAAACTAAAATATGGCTGTGGAATGCTACATATTATATAATTTTATAGTTAAAAATGTGTGTATAATTCTTAGTTATAGTACATGTACATACCTGACTGGGACAGTCTATTACATTTAAAAAATGGCTTATCATTTCTATAATGTTGGTATGTGGCTTTTTTTTTTTTTTTAAGATTTTCGTTGATATAAAAGAAAAAGAACAGAAAGAAATGTTTTTGTTGTTGGCTTTGCACACTTCTACATAGGTTTATTTACTCAATAATAAACCTATTAAACATAATAATTAATTGTTATTTTTATTATCAATTACCAACAACTTTGGCAAAGCTTTTATGCTCATAACTGCTTTGAATACACAATCTGACACACATCTGAAACACAATGTAATGAGCTTACATGCTGCTTCCTTTATCACTAATGTACATAGTACTGCGTTGGTATATTTTGAGGTATTTGTACTTTACTTGAGTATTTTCATTTGATGCTACTTTATACTTCCACTCCACTACATTTGAGAGGGAAATATTGTACTTTGTACTCCAGTACATTTATTTGACAGCTTTAGTTTACAGATGAAGATTTGACACAATGGATAATATAACAAGCTTTTAAAATACAACACATTGTTAAAGATGAAACCAGTGGTTTCCAACCTTTTTGGCTTTTGACATCTTACAAAAAGCAGTGTTCATTTCAATAAATGTTCAAATGATCCAATATTTCGCCAAAAATTAAAGATTAGAGAAAAAAATCCAAAAACTGAAAATATGTTTGTTGATCAGAACTTTGTTTTTTCTTCTTTCTTCTCCCATTAATTATCTCATGACCCCTCAGATTTATCTGGTGACCCTTTGGAGGGGCCCGACCCCTAGGTTGGGAACTAGGTAACTGTATATAAAGTAGTTCAAACTAGCTCCACCTCCAGCAGCTACAACAGTAACATGCTGCTTACACACTGATGCTTCAGTATTAATAATCTAATGATGTCATATATAATAATATATCAGTCAGAGGGACCAAACCACTACTTTTACTGCAATACTTTAACTACATTTTGCTGCTCATACTTATGCACTTTTACTTAAGTAGGATTTTTCATGCAGGACTTTTACTTGTAATGGGAGTATTTTTACATTGCTGTATTGGTACTTTTGAGTAAAGTATCTGAGTACTTCTTCCATCACTGGAATTTGCAGTAATAAGCTGCCTATATGTCATAATAATAGAACAAAAAAAAATGATTTGGGGCAAATGTGAGTGATTTCATACTGTTAAAATGTGCTGTTATATATATGTTATGTTAAAAAACACAGGAGTACAATCTTTTTTTTCTTTGCATTTATTTAGGAAAAAATTAATATATCAGCCATGTGGCAACCCAAAATCTTCCAGATGTAAGTGAATATTACACTGATGTCAGGTCCATGTTCATGTTGAACACCCTCCGTTTAGGGCTTCTCAAGCTGTTTCTTCAGATCTGAGGCTTCAGCTGCCATCTCCTCCTCTGATCTCCACTTGGAGGGACTGTTCTCATCTTCTCGATCATGCTTCTGAAGCTCATCATACACGCTGTCATTCTGCTTAAAGTCACCTGCCTTCCTGGGCAGCACATGGACGTGGACATGCTTCACTGTCTGTCCGGCCTCAGGGCCGTCCTGGATGGCGATGGTGAGCGAGGTGGCGTTGAAGTGCTTCTCCACCAGGTTGGCAACTCTCTGAGTGGTGCTGAACAAATCTGCCACCTCATCTGGCTGAAGATCCCGAAAACGCTCCACTGGTCTCAGAGGGCACACCAACACATGTCCGGGCACCACAGGCTTCCTGTTGACCAGAGCGAAGGACAGCTCCGTCTGCAGGAACACAGCCGAGGCCTTAATGAGGTGCTGTCCAAAGCGCAGGGTCGACATGTCCCACTGACTCACCGGCCTTGCAGATAGATAATAATGCGGAGGAAGGCGGAAGACTTCGTAGTGCTGCAGTGGATTGCTCGGCTCTCTTTGCCAGTTACTCCTGTTTTTAATTTGTTCATCACCTGACTCCTGGGCTGCTGCTGTGTGTTTCTATTTCCTCCTTAAACGTTTTCCTTCAATCTTGAATCAGTTGCATCTTCTTTATTTTCCCCTTGTTTTTCATTCAGCACCATTAAATCCTGCAATTCTTCTTCGCTTCTGTCTCCTCTCTCCTCATTCCTTTACTCACTTTTGTTGTCTTCTGTCTGACATTATTATTTTATTCCGCACATGTCAATTAATGTCATATATGATGATGATGATGATGGTCCTCTGAACTTTGACTCATTCGTCTGTCCCATTAAAGTGGCTCCAATACTTGTCCTTGTTATTGTCGTCATACCGGAAGCAAAAAATTATTTCCTAGGATGGTGAAGCCATGACCCGCCCTTCTCTGCCTCTGATTGGCTAGTACTCATTGCTTTCGTTGGTTGGGTTGGTTAGGTTTAGGCAAGAGGAGTGAGATTGGTTAGAGTTAAGGTAAGAATATCAGGGTAAGCCAATCAGAGGGAGAGTAGGGCGGGTCATGACTTCGCCATCCTAGGAAGAAAAATCTCATACCGGAAGTTACCCGGGAACTAAATGATGTAACACATAGAAAGTTCCGGATTAGCCAAAGGTCGAGATAAAAACCAGTGTCAGTTATCTGTTTCTGTCAGCCACCAAACTCACAAGAAATATACTAATAATTTTTAAAAATGCCGAGAGGAAGCAGAAGCCGGACATCCAGGATGCCTCCTCCAGCCAGGTAACATTTAATTTCAGAGCAGTTGTGGAAAAGTTGTTAAGTATAATGTGTTAGCATGTTCAGCTAACGTTAACGTTATAGTAAGTTAGCGTATATTAGCCGGTGCCTGCCAGCGAAGTTACCAAAGGTCGGGTACAACTACCTTATAAACATATATTTTCTATTATTTAAACGTCTTTTTGTGTCATTTGAAGTCCAATGTTAACTTACAAGTCGCTGATTACATTAATGAAGGTCACAGTGTTAAATCTGGTGCAATTAACGTCATCCGTTTCATTGCGTCACAGACATAAAATGTAAAATAAACAGTGTAATTACGTAAAAATACAGATTAGTTTTCCTTTTATCTGTAGCGTTAGCTGACTGAACACACAGAGGTGGGGAGATAGTGATAAAGACTAATATCTGGGAGTTAGGTTTGTGTAAAGCTTAAATGTTTACTTGTCTTAATTGCTGCCTTGCAGTGTGACTGACTTTAAACGTTAAACTTCGCTTCTTTGGCATCATATCCACAAAGCTAACTATTTAATTTATTTGTCTGGCTTTAGACTATGTTACGTTTAGTTTAGATTAGATATTGCGTAAGCATATTGTATTTTGATTTTGACTTTGGCTGCAGCTTTTGCCAGTGAAAAGTACCTCTGCTCAATCTCTTCTACTTAAAATCCCCAAAATGTATCAAGGAGCAGAACAAAAAGATGGACAGTGACAACCTTGTCAGCAGTGAGGTGTTTTCTAAGTAATGGCTAGACACTTTGAGCCAAGCTGAATCTGGTGTCTGGAGAGGATGTGTCCTGTTAGTGATGGAGCTCCAGTGCAAATCTCCTTTCGACACAAGATTGTCTGACTTTAGACTATGTAACCTATGTTTAGTTTAAAATTGGATATTGCATGAAAGATAGCGAGCCAAACGTTTTGTAATTTGGTTTTGTATCACTAGCGCTAACGCCAAACTGTCCAGAGAAAACGCAACAATGACCTAAAGTGACCCCATGTGCCAGTCCCACATAGAGTTTTCACACTGACTTGCTATAGCACTGATATTTTCCACTGTTTTATTGCTCTGCGCCACACTTTGAATAGTTTTTATGAAGTTCGTTATGTGCATCATAAGCTCTGACATTCCCTTTTTTCAAACATTGGTTTAAAGAAAATCTAAAGACAGAGGGGTTGTCTTTTTGATTACGTATTTGCGTTAGACCTAAATATGCAGAGCCTTTGTTTTTTTTTTTTAAGATTTAATATTCTCTTGGATCTTGAACTTGAACTTGATGTTTGCAGATTTTTAGATCTGATTGATTTGTATCAAAAAACTGAGAGCAGCACATAAAGGTAGTGTCAGTTGGTGAAAATGTTGAGATTAAACTTTTAAAATGACTTTTTCTTCACAGCCGGGCACCACCATCACCCCCACCTATGGCCCGGGCTGCACCTCCTCCCTCCCATCATGCCCCAGTTCCGATGCAGGCCCCTCCGTCTGCTGTGGGTGCTCCAGCCGCAGCACCCAGGCAGCCAGGTATGTTCGCCCAGATGGCGACTACAGCAGCTGGAGTGGCAGTGGGCTCTGCGGTAGGACACACCCTGGGCCACGCAATGACTGGAGCCTTCAGCGGAGGGAATTCAGAGCCTGCCAGGCCCGACGTCACATACCAGGTAAATAAACAGCAGTTTAGCCGGCGATGAGATTGGAATAGCATCGGGGCAGATTAGTCTGTCTGATGGTAGGTAGGTCATCAGTAAGAGGTGTTGTAAGTGGTGGCATAGTAGGGTTTAGTGAGAACTATGAGTTTGTTAATCCTGAGTTGACAAACTCAAGGCTTACAGAGCAACAGACCTTGAGTTTGTCTTTTCTCCTGTTGAGCCTGAAGGAGCTATCAGACATGCTGTTTTATTTCCTTATTGATCTAGTTGATATTGGAGTGTATTAATTTTGGTTACACAGGGAGAAGAAGGACTATCTTTCCTGGCATTTCTTTGAACATCAATATCTGCCCTCACATATAAATATTACACATTGTGGACTTATAACTTTGTGCCTTGTGCACATTAGCAAGGCAGCTGAGAGGTTGTCAGAACAGTTCCCCTGCACTGAAATGTTTAACACACATTACTGTGGTAATCCTTGTTTAAATTTTTTTTTTTAAATCATTGATCAATGAATAATCCTCTTATTTCTCATGATGTTACTGGACTTTAGTTTAAAATTCAGTTTTTTTTAATAGTCTTTATAGTTTTAACCTGTTTTAACAGCATTTTAATGAGAATGTTTAAATTTACTACACGTTGAAATGTAGTCATTAAAGGCTGTTGAGTCAAAATTTATTTGTAAAACGGACGTCAACAATCTCAGTTTTAACCAAGATGCCTTTTCAGCTGTAAATCACCAAAATCATTACTAATAGATCCGACTACGAGCTTACAATCGTTGGTCTATAAATAAAATAGGTTGTATTTGTTTGAGCCGTATTGCTTCCTTCTGTGTTTTGTGTCTCCATCAGGTTAAAGCTGAATAAATATATTTAAAAAATATACAGTATAAATGTGTAAAAATATAGTATAATATACACTAAGATTCCAGCACTTTTTCATCCATTTAGGAAATTAAATCAATGAGTTGACTACACTAAATAGCTGCTATGTGAGTTAAAAGTTGCTCATGAAACAAATCATTTGTTGACACACAAAAGTCTGTCAGGTTTGGGAACACCTACAGTTATTCCTCATCACTAAAATTTGTGAGCTCTTAAAAGTGCCATATGTAGATGTGTGAATAATCCCATCATCTGCTTTGTGTCTGTCAGGAGCCGTACCAGGGCCAGCCCTACCAGGCCCAGCCCATGTACCAGCAGCAGCCACAGTCCATGTACCAGCAGGAGGCTCCTCAGCAGCAGCAGGCCTGTTCCTATGAGCTCAAACAGTTCATTGAGTGTGCCCAGACCCAGAGCGACTTCAAACTCTGCGAGGGCTTCAACGAGGTGCTCAAACAGTGCAAGTTTGCTAATGGTAAGTAATGTCTGGCCATTTGCTTAAAATTAGATTATATAAGGATCTAAGAAAAAAAATGGCCAAATTCCCTGATTTCAGTTTCTCAAATATGAATATTTTCTGGTTTCTTAAGTCTTCTGTGACAGTAAAGTGAATATCTTTGGGTTGTGGACTGTGGTCATCTGAGGACGTCAGCTTGGGCTTTGGGAGACAGTGATCGACATTTTAAACAATTTTCTGACATTTTATGGGCCTAACAACTAATTAATTACTTGAGAAAATAATTGACAGATTAATCAATAATGAAAATAATCATTAGTTGCAGCCCTACTTGATTTCACACTGCGGCATAAGGAGGACTTGCATGAGCATTTAGTCATCCACACGTCATACCAAATGAGTCTGCACTGTGCACGTGACTTTCTGATGTAAAGTGTTGCAGTACCCAGTACGGCCATGAGGCGGAGTAGTTTTAACACTTTCTGAATGCTTCATACTACCTGCTTTTTTTCTTGTACTGTAGGATTTTAAAAATACCAAATGAATTACTATAAATGATGGAAATTAACTTTTTGTTCTCTCCACAGGTCTGTCATGAGACGGAGACAGAAAGGTGGAGGCTGAAACGCGCACACAGACGGCAGTTAGCAGCCATGCTGGATACTAAGAGATCAATAAACATGCTTTTTTTTGACAGTTGATTATCATCAGACAGCATCAGTGCATTTATTTCTCAGGAGCGTACTGCAGAACTTGTAATCATAGTCTTATAAATAATGTTTATTTGGTGTTGCATGTTTCGAGTTGAGTTGTTTTTCATTAGTTTTCTGTGCTTTAATTTAAAATTCCTCCCATATTATATCACAAGAAGAACTGCAATGTTAGAACACGATGAGCCACCAGTTTCAAGACCTCCACAGTTTGCTTGTAACAAGTAAAGGATTAAAACTATTAAAGTACTTGGGTCATAAAGACCGAAAAACCACTGTGCTGTGTGATTTATGCATTGTGCTTCCTCAGATAGATATTATTACACTGTACTCTTGAAGAAACATTTCTATTTTTATGTTTCTTTCATCAGAGCTACAAAGCAGAGATACCAAAGGGGTCCAACACCTGTCATGTCACTCCAGTCTCGGTGCAAATCCACAAATTAAATGTTGCATCAGGAGTAATGTAGGGCAGCCGTGTCTCTCTTAGTGTCTCATGGTGAGAGCAGGAGCTGCAGGGTGTTATTTCATGGTTCTGGGCTTTTGTGCGGACACGAAGTTCAGAGAGTGCTGCTGCTGCTGCTGCTGCTGCTGCTGCTGCTTTCCTGAGAAGCAACTATTTATTTTTGGCATCTGACATTAGAGCTCACCCTTTGCAATGGCAGCAGCCCCACGAAGCCACTGCAGCAGCAGGGATTGACTGGACCTTTTTTTTTTTTTTTTTGCACTTTGTGAACAGAGTTTGAGTTTAATGATGGATAATATTCACTTCAGGGACTGAACGGGACTGGACACGGTGAGTGACCGGGCGTTTTTTCTTCGTTTGTTTTGCTTTGCTGGAGCCTGCAAAAGGTCAAATAGTGACAGAGGTTAAGAGGGGGCTCCAGTTCACACTGTGCTGTATTGCTTTATTAGTCTGCACCTCAGGATATGTCCGGTATGATATTAAATCTGGGACGATTTAAGGAACTTTTAGTTACTTAAAGATAGTTGAGTCTGCTTTGTTCCGTATTGATGTTTATTTTACAGCTTTTAAGGTCAGATATGGTCCTGATATCTAACTTGAAATATACCTTGATATAAGCTAAAATAACTTTTTACTTGTTTTAATTGTACTACCTTTTATTAACAATCAAAATATTGTAATATCCAGATCTGATATTCAGAGTTGATACCGGTCAAACATCTCAGTTAGCGTGTCATTTCAAGCGCCATTGAAGGCATGTTAGGGAACAAAACAACTAAAATACACATCTTAAAACCCCCTAAAGCTTTACATTAAGGCTCTTAGGTCAAATGTGCATTAAGTAAGTCATTTTAAGGGGATGAATTAATTTAATATTTAAACCACAGGAAAGCTTGTGCTCCTCACTCTATGTACTATATATATCTATCAGGTCGGATAAGTTCGTTCATTGTTTATAATTGTTTCATTATGAGGCTCTTTAGCTGGACTGTAGATGTTCAAACAAGTCAGAAATCTTTACATCTGCCATGATTTTCATGAGCTGCATTGGAATTAAACAGCTGGTGATACAGAAAACAGTTTATCTCGTCTGAATGACAGTGTTCATTAAGTGTAGACGGCTGTTTCCTGAGCCTTAGAAGTACTATCTGTAATGCAGATAACCTTTAGGGTGGTTACACAATTTTACAAGACTAGAGACTGCGCAGCCCTAACGTTAGCATGCTTGCGTGGTTGCTAAGGAAGTACAATTGCTTAGTTACCAGGTTGAGTTCACCAGTGATAGAAGAAGTATTCAGATCATTTACTTAAGTAAAAGTACCAATGCAGCAATGTAAAAATACTCCATTACAAGTAAAAGTCCTGCATGAAAAATCCTACTTAAGTAAAAGTACATAAGTATTAGCAGCAAAATGTAGTTAAAGTATTGCAGTAAAAGTAGTGGTTTGGTCCCTCTGGCTGATATATTATTATATATGACATCATTAGATTATTAATGCTGAAGTATCAGTGTGTAAGCAGCATGTTACTGTTGTAGCTGCTGGAGGTGGAGCTAGTTTCAACTAATTTATATACAGTTAGCTAGTTTAGTCCAGTGGTTCCAAACCAGATAAATCTGAGGGGTCGTGAGATGATTAATGAGAAGAAAGAAGACAAAACAAAGTTCTGATACACAAATCAGTTTTTGGACTTTTCTCTAATCTTTCATTTTTGGTGAAATATTGGATCATTTGAACATTTATTGAAATGAAACCATGTGAGAAGTGGCTGAAGAAGAGAAAATCACTATTTGGTGGAGCTGTTAACAACTCATAGACATCTGAAATGTGACTACACACTACACACTGGTTTTATCTTTAACAATGTTGTATTTTAAAAGCTTGTTATATCATCCATTGTGTCAAAACTTCATCTGAAAAGTAACTAAAGCTGTCAGATAAATGTAGTGGAGTAGAAAGTACAATATTTCCCTCTGAAATGTAGTGGAGTGGAAATATAAAGTAGAATAAAACTGAAATGCTCAAGTAAAGTACAAGTACCTCAAAATTGTACTTAAGTACAGTACTTGAGTAAATGTACTTAGTTACTTTCGACTACTGCAGTTCATGAATGAATCCTAGTTTAGCACATTAGCATGATACCATTTAATAATTGGTACCAAACACAAAGTAGGTGGGAATGGTGGGAATTTGCAGGTAATTGGTCATAAACCAAAATATTGGACAAAGAGTGGCCCAAGATGAAAATTCAGGGGATCAAAGTCATAACAATTCTTTCAGAGGGAGGCGTGAATGTTTGTACTAAAAGTCATGACAAGCCGTCAAATGGTTTTTGTCCAGAAATTTCACTCAAAACCCCTCCAGACATGTTTTAAAATATATATTTGAATAATACTGTCTGATATTGTTTTTCCATTAAAAAAGTGAAGTAGTTAGAAATTCCTAAAATAACATCTCTGCTGGACACAAGATGTCTCTTACTTCACTGAAAAGTCCATTCTTACTCGAGTAAGTTGTACACTTTTGGCTCCAGACTAGTTGTGATTTCACAAATCATACTCATAGGTACACGTCTTAAACTGAGATTTAAAGTGAGCACAGAGAAACTTTCTTCCTTCAGCAGATGAATGTGAAAACATCCCTCTGGTGTCAAACAAATTTCTTCTTCAGATATTTTTTATTTCCAAGTCTGATGAGATTATCACACCTTAATTCGCCATGTTTTTGCCAGTGAAAAGCTCAATCACTCTACTGAACAAACTGTCTTTGTGTGTCGGCAGCCTGTTGTGAGCTGTAAGCAGTTACGTTACCTTGGTGGTGATCCAGCATCACTCCATCATGACCAAAGAGGAGGAGATCCCTGACTGGGTGGGAGCCCAGGAGTTCTACGACAAGTATGACCCCAAGGAGATTCTGGGAAGGTATGTTGAAGAAACACACAGCATAATATATACCGCAAACATTTAATTTATTGATTTACTTAACCAAGTAAGTCCCATTGAGGTTGGAAACTGATAATGTTTTCTTTGGTCAGGGTGCTTCAAAAACACATTTTTTATTGGTCTTTTAAAAATCCACATCAAAGACAACAGATTACAGCTCAAATTCTGTAATTTATTGAGCAGCTATGACTTTACAGACATTCTTGAGTAGTTTTCCAGAAATCCCTGAGAAATGTCAGCAGTGCCAGAGCTCACTCATTGTCATTCCCCACCATCTGTCGGATGGTTGTGGGGTTACGTAAGCCACGGTGTCCGAGGAGGCTGCATTCATTAACTTCAGCGTGTTTTGGACAAAGGTTCAGTGTTGAGAGCCGCTCGGGATTGGCCGGAGCGCTGGTGGATTGCGTAATTTCACTCCCTTTCTCACATGCAGGTCATGAGGTTACCGGATGTGCGGCCGGACAATGTGTTCCCCCTGCTAGTATTCCTCACATGGCTCGGTCAGAATCACAAACAGAGGGAGGAAATTCAGTTCAGTAGCCTCCGAAATATCCTCTGAAATGGAGCTAATGCAAAAATATATTTAATGATGAGTTTATGATCTTTGACTTAATGTTCAGACTTTGTTCTGAAGTTACTGAGATAAATAAACAAAAGGAAACAGGAAGAAACTATAAAGAGAATCAAGCTCCTCTTTCAAAGATTTGAACAGTATGCAGTAGAAAAACATGCATCATGCAAAAAAAGACTTTGAGTATGGAACATTACATCCAACAGTATTCACAGAAACTCCTGAGTGAAGCACACAAACATGTTTTCCTCTCTGCTCCCAGCTGTGCAAACATGAACCTCTGAATGAATAAGTAACCGGACAGCTCTTTGATAAGAAGGCTGAGGTGTTTTCTCTTCCTCAGGGGAGTGAGCAGCGTGGTGCGTCGCTGCGTCAACAAGCGGACGTCTCAGGACTATGCTGTGAAGATCATCGACATCACCCCCTCGGACAAGATGACCGCGCAAGAGATCGAGGAGATCCGAGAGGCGACGGTGAAGGAGATTGATATCCTCAAGAAAGTCTACGGACAGGAGAACATCAGTAAGCACAGTTTTAAGTTAAAACAACCTTGAATTTATTGGAAAGACTGTGAGAGCAGTCTCATGAAACTCACAGCATCTCACACAAAGCAAAAAGAGTTTGTTTGGCCTTCGTCCCAATAACCTGCTCAAAGAGTGTTGCTCTCTACTTATCTACATACAACATCTACTGAATGTAATCCTTTGTTGTTTCCATCTTGACTCAATACTGAAAAAGATCCTCAAATGTCTCTCTCCTCTCCAGTACAGCTGAAAGACTGCTACGAGTCCAAAGCCTTCTTCTTCCTAGTTTTTGACCTGTAAGTGTCAAATCTCAAGTTTTACATTTACATGAGTCTTTAAACTTGTCAGCAAACGGAAATCCGCAGGAAAGTTGTATTCTCTTCCCCCCCCAGGATGAGGAAAGGTGAACTTTTTGACTACCTCACAGAGAAGGTTACCCTGAGTGAGAAGGAAACCAGGTCAGTGAGCATCTTATATCACTTTTGGACTATTCTTGACAAATGTGAAAGCAATGAATTATTCTGCTTTTTTAAAGACCTCACGGGTTTGTGGTGTGTGTCGGTTTTAGGAAGATCATGCGTGCTCTGCTGGAGGTGGTCCAATTCCTCCACACCCAGAACATCGTCCACCGGGACCTGAAGCCTGAGAACATCCTTCTGGATGACGAGATGAACATCAAACTCACCGACTTTGGCTTCTCTGTGCAAATCCAGGAGGGAGAGAAGCTCAAAGGTTAGTGATAACTTGCATGTAAACCAACCAGTAAAGAGTATTACATTTTTTAAAATAGCTGTTATACATCAAGTCATCCAAGAGAGACACGTTTGAAAAAGTCCAAAGGTGACCCAAATCACTCCTTTTCTGTCTGAAAAACACTGATATGAACAAAATCCAGCGCTCCTTCTAAAAATCTAAACTCATATATCAAAACAATATTGGCTGACAACTCAACGTGGACACGGCACACTTGACTTCATCATATTCAGCTGAGGACTTGCCCTAATATAGTTTCTATGTTTACAACCTTCAGTGCTGTTACAGCAGCTGCTGGTAGTCAGCAGGGAATCTGGGTCTGGTTGCACAACATGCTCCCATCTCTCTTAGCCGCTCTTACAAAGGTTAAGATGCAACAGGACACTCACGGATCTATTTGCTGTACTCCCAGTTACTTGGGATACACTGACCTTTCAAATAGGCACTTTGACTTCTCAGAGAGCATCAGATCACCAGCAGCGGGAACTGGCAAGACAAATGTCTAATAGGAGTGTACATAGCGTTAGCATGGATGTTAGGTGACATCCATTAGGCTGTAGATGTATTTCAGCATGTTATCTGACGGTATGGCATGCACACATTCACAGTAAACCACAAACAACTGTCAACAAAGCAGATATGATCTGTAAATTGCTATTAAAATTATTATTCACATGCATGGAGAAGGTGAAGATTTTTTAATAAATTTTCTCAGCTTCTCATGTGTGATGATTTAATGCTTTTCTTTGTCATACATGATAGTAAACTGTGTACCTGTTTTCATCACTGGGACTATTGGACGAACAAAAAAAGATATATGAAGACGTCACCTTTGACCCTGGGAAATTATAGCAGACATTTTTTAACTATTTTCTTACTTTTAATAGATGGGAAAATAATCTGCAGATTAATCAATAATGAAAATAATCATTAGCCTAACCATGCAGCCCTGATTTCATAAGGATTACAGAGTAGCCAGTAACTGTTGTGTATAGTAGTCTTCAAAATCTGCCTGATTTAGACATTCTAGTAATGTTTCCTTCCACCAATGCTCATCAGATTAAAGAAATAGTCTTCATTCAGTGTGCTTGAGTCCACTTGTATATGTTAACACAACATGCATGTGTAAAACCTCTTTATAAATCTTACAGCCAGAGCCGAAGTGGTAAAAACATGTTTTTAAAGCTTTGTAAATGTGAGTTTGACAGTTCACCAAAAAAAAAAGGCCAGAATCTTCACAAGAAATATGATCTATTTTTTTTAAATAGTAAAAGTCTGTGTCTATGTGGATCTGTCTTTAACACAGAGGTGTGTGGGACTCCTGGTTATCTCGCTCCTGAGATCATTGAGTGCTCCATGGACTCAGGACATAAAGGATATGATACTGCTGTGGACATGTGAGTAAGACAAAAATCACACTACATAGTAGAAAGGTGTCTGAACATTAGATATATAAACTGTACTATATAAACAATAACAAAAGCTGTTATAGATATTGACTGAATAATATGAAAGCTCATGTTATCTTATTTATGATCTGCACACAAAGTTAACAGATTTTGTAAGCTTGATTGTCCTCTGGCTCATACTTGCAGATGGAGTTCAGGTGTGATCATGTACACGCTGCTCGCAGGCTCTCCGCCCTTCTGGCACAGGAAGCAGATGCTGATGCTGCGTATGATCTTGGCAGGGAAATATGACTTCTCATCTCCAGAGTGGGAAGACCGCTCAGACACTGTTAAAGATTTGGTAGGATATTTTATCTCCACTTGCGTTATCGCTGGTTTTGTTTCAAAGTCACACACAGCAGTGACATCACTTTGGACAATACAGCTTCATATATTTTTCATGTATTTCAAAGCTGCAGTAAAGTTTTAATCACACATCAACGCATAACATACACTCCGTGTGGTTTTCTCAGATCTCTCGGATGCTGGTGGTGGACCCGCAGAAGCGTTACACAGCTACAGATGTTCTCAACCATCCATTCTTTTCACAGTATGTGGTGAATGAAGTACGACAATTCAGCCCATACAGGCGGTTCAAGGTGAGAATTGGTGAAGATGACTTGGTTTTTGTGCAATTCTCAATTACATTCACATACACATAGCATACCATAAATATTTTTTTTTTTTACCTTCTAATGTGTCAAACATGTCCACTTGAAAATGTCCGTACCCATAAGACAAACTACAAGCAAACATGGACATTAGTTTGAGTTTCTGGCTTAACTGCAAACAAAGCTTATGAATGTGATGCTCTTTGAGAAATGGCTCTCAAATGTCAAGAGTGTCCTTGAACACACCAGCAAGGCGAGTTTTCAAAAAGACCAAAAATGCTACAGAACAACTAGAAATCTTGATTAAAATACCCACAAAGAAATGTTCACAGTGACAAATCCCAAAACCTTATGGTATACTAAAAATTGTCATCAGTAAGTTAAACAAAATGTAGTTTATTAACTTAAACATTAGAAACTACGAGTATGTTCATATAAAAATTGACTTCCACTGCACAGTTTTTCCACACTTACACACCTCATACACAGAGACCTCAGTGACCCTTTACTAAACTTTCTCCATCAGGTCATTTGCATGACTGTCCTTGCCACAATGCGAATCTACTGCAACTATCGCCGAGCCAAGCCTGTTACCAAGGAGGTGATCAAGAGCGACCCGTATGCTGTCAAGCCTATCCGCAAGCTCATTGATGCGTGTGCGTTCAAGATCTACGGCCACTGGGTCAAGAAGGGCCAAACTCAGAACAGAGCAGCACTTTTCGAGAACACTCCCAAAACCATCCTGCTGTCGATAGCTGCCGAGGCAGATGAGCCGATCCAAAACATCTGGTAATAGACAGTCGTTCCTCAGAGTGGGTCTGTTGGAGCTTAAAGGTATACTATGCAGGATTTGTCGGTCGGTGTTTGTAAACACACAGCATTCAAAGGTGACCCCTCCTCCCCGGCTCAATGAGCAAGTGAGAGAGAGAGAGCAGCGGTGGTCAAGTGAGCTAGAGTGAATGAAGAGAGCGAGCGGCGCTAGCGAGAACAACGCCATGAATCAGATAAATAAAACATTATTTTCTGATTGTTTCATGGTGGTTACGTTCTAAAGCACAAATAAACACACCCACACCTCCCTGCACAACCCTGCGGGAAGGTGCAGCATGGCCGGATTTTGTGTGAATGCAGAGCTTCATCCTGTCCTCTGTGGCCTCTCTGCTCTGCGTGTGTGTAGCTCAGCTCTGCAGACACACAGACCTGCAGCTCTTTATACATCCATGACACAGAGACAGAGAGCAGAGCAGAGGAGAGAGACGGAGATAAAGATATAACTTTGTCGCTACACTATGAGTCCCGACCTCACACACTGCACGCTGTTATTGGCTGGGGGCTACACACCCACTGCCCAAAGTTTGACGCCCAGAAACGTCCCGAACACAGCAAAATAATAAGAAAATAAGAAAATACAGGCAGAGGACAGGGTCTCTGCAGATAAATACACCGCCACACACTTCAGTCTATACATTGTTTTTTGGGAAAATCCTGCATAGTATACCTTTAATGTGGAGACACTTCTGCTCAGTGTGGCTTTTTGTACCCTTCCCCATTATGTAAAAAAGAAATGGTAAAACATAACTGACCTCTGCCAGACAAATTTCTCTTAAATGTGGAGGGCTTATTTCTCATTTAAAAAGTAGTATTAGTTACTACAGTGCAAATGTTTTACCTCAAGAACTGCAGAGACATCTACAGGAATACCACTGAGAAGATATTTCACTGTTTAACATTCTACCTGCACTTATCCTAATGGTAGATAAAATTACTGTTAAAATAACAGATAATGGTAAAAATGGTGTTTGAGAGAAACTCTTGTCTTAAAACTGCATTATTCTTTCATTGATGGCAGCAACCACTCTATGATATTATCAAAGAGACAAACTGTTTAATACTATGCAGCACTGTTCATATCTCATGAGATGGAAATCTTGTGTCCACTTTTATCTTTTAGTGATCTGGGGCTTTCATTCATAACAAAATCAAATTTATTGACAAACAGTCATCCAGGTGTGAAATATTAACTAATTTCAAATGCATTGTTCAAAATGCAAATATACATAGATTTAAATTTGTGGTACAGTGGTTAGCACTGTCGCCTCACAGCAAGTACCGTACCTGCATGGGTCTCTAGGTACTCCGGCTTCCTCTCACACACCAAAAATATGCAGGTTAGGTTAATCGGTGACTCTAAATTGCCCGTAGGTGTGAATGGTTGTCTGTCTCTATACTATATGTGACGTGACTGGTGACCTGTCCAGGGTGTTCCCCACCTCTCACCCAATGTCAGCTGTGATTGGCTCCAGATCTCCACGACCCTCTAGAGGATAAGCAGTAAAGAAAATGGATAGATGGATATTAATTTTACCTTTGAGCGAACAGGTTACTCTTTTCAGAACTGTGAAGACTTGGCTCTTTACAGGAGCCGAAGCAAAATAAAAAACAAAACTTTAATTTGCCTGACAGGAAAATGAGAGAACCTGCATACTTGAATGATATTAGACTTAGATATTTGTGTACTGTGTGGCTATTTGGTCAATATGCATGATGTACTGTACTAGACTGACAACTTCATTGGAAGTTTTTAAGATGATAGCACTTTGAATGAATTGTATGCCATGGCTTTATTTATTAAAACTTGCATTTCATTTAACACCCAAGCCTTGTTATTTGTGTTTTAAGGTAACAACTGAAACTCATAAGTGTTGTGCTTTTTATTTGTAAGAGTATTTGTGTTTTTCCAAACTCTTTAAGCTTAACTTAGAAATCAAATACACATGACCAATTGTGAACATTACAAGTTTATTACAAGAAAAATGAGTGAGATACATTCACATCTTTGAAGTATAAACAATCATCTGAAGGCAGACAGCAGCGCTAGTTAGCACAACATTCTGCTTTCTATTCCATCGCGGTGCTGTGGGTGAAAGAAAAGAGAAAAATCTGTTAAACACATCACAAAGTGTGCCATTAGTTTAAATGACTGTTCATTTTCATGTTCTTACCGAGAGTGAAGGAGTGTTTTTTCCCCTCCTTGATAGTTTTTCCACAGTCCTGCTTCAGAATGGCCGTTGGATCCCCTGAAGCATTTAGTAGGCGAGAGTAATTAATATGTGACAAACAGGAATGCTGGCAGAGCAGTGTCTTCAATTTCAAAGTGTATAATTGTACTCATTCCAGTACAGTTGGATGAGGCTGAGGCACTCATCCAGTCATTAGTAGGAATGAGACGAGACTTTTGCATGGTGTCTGACTGTATCCACCACAAATGAGCTGGTACAGAATTCAGCCATGCCTCAGTGGCAACTTTTATATTTTTTATGTACAATAATTATGTTGCATGTCTTTGTATGACGGCGTGTGTACAAACATACCATCCTCAGGCCATTCTTCACAGCCTGGAGATCAGTCCTGGCAGCCTCTTTTCTCTGGGTCAATGTCTTCTCCATAAATAAATGATTTTATGTGCTGGAACAAAACAAGAACAAAAGAGACTATGAACAATTAATTGACCAAAATATCTAGAAGAATTTGGTTGCATGACTTATCAATTAAAATTTTAGTCAGTTGCAGCCTTGCAAGACAGAATCACATGCAAAGTGTCTAGAGCTGCAACAATTAATCGATTAATAGATTGGTTGCCAACAATTAAATTAACTATTAATTGTTTTCAGACATTTTTTTAAGAGGAAAAAGTCCAAATTTTTTCATTTCAGTTTTTAAAATGTGAACATTTTCTGGTTTCTTAAGTCTTCTATGACAGTAAACTGAATATCTTTGGGTTGTGACTGTTGGTCAGGACAAGACATTTGAGGACATCTCCTTGGGCTTTAGGAAACCAAGATCGACATTTTTCACCATTTTCTGATGTTTAATGGACCAAACAACTAATCGATTAAGTTGAGAAAATAACCACATGTTGCTGTATTCACTCTGACATAAGGATGAGCCACATAATAAGTGCTCTTATCCTGTTGTTGAGTCAGTGTGTGAAAACTATAATTTAGCATGGTGTCTGACTGCATTTACTATTTGAAGAGTAAAACAGAATTCGGCCATGCATTCACATACATGTTATTAAATTATAGTTACCTCTCCATTTTTCTTCTCTTGGCCCTGTAAAGGTCAACCATCCCATCTCCAGTGAAGGCATCTTGCTTGAGACCTTCAGAGAGGAATATATTCACAGCAATTAAACTCTGAACACATATGCCTCTGCTAGACATTTTGCTGAGGAATTAACCCACTTTCCCATTGTTTTATGTGTACCTTCCAGTATAATGAAAAACATAATAAAGACAGTGCATATGTGCTCCTTCTCACCTCTGCAACATGAAGGTCTGCCTGTTTTTGAATGGGATATCCACCATTATGAATAGGTTGGAGGTCAGGCCTCTGATGTCATCTGGAGCTATGGTCACAAAAACAAAAAAAAGGTAAGTTACACAAGTATTTAATCATTGAGAACATAATTCCACTTTAACGGGTCTGTAATTTCTACAGGTAAGTTTTAAGACTATCATAACTTAAGGTAGTATTGAAACACTTTGTCCATCCTGTCAGCATCGTAATGTTAAACAGACAAAGCTGTCAGTTCAATACTAGCTGACTAAAAAACTATAACCAGCACTTCTGCACGTGTCGCACCACATGCGTTTCAAAGCATGCTAAAGCTAAAGCTAGCTAACACATGCTAGAAAAAGGTCATTATCCTGACATGCATGTGTGAAAACTCACAGTTTTCCCTGCTCGCTCCGTTTGGACCCAGATAAGGTTTTTAAAGCAAACCACGACGACATTTTATGTTCACTGAGGGTCAACGTGCTCCTCACCACCGGTTTCAAGCACTAGCTTCGTTTCCTCCTTCTTCCTCCTCCTTCTTCCTCCTCCTCTTCCTCTTCCTGGTCTTGTCCTGACGGTAACCCTATATTTGCGAAAGATCTCGCGAGTGCTCATTTTAACCCAAACCATGATCTTTCCCTAACTATAACCAAGTGGTTTTTGTGCCTAAACCTAATCAGACCCTAGCCACAGTTGTTGTCACATCATAAAACATAATTATTTTTACAATGACAAACAAAGTGTACAAATCTCGCGAGAGTTTTGCAAATCTAGGGTTAGCATCGAGACAAGACCCCTCTTCCTCTAACATTTGATGGCATTGGAAACAGCTTCAAATGCAATACCGCCTCCTTCTGGACTGGAGAGCGTGACAAGCTTTTAGATTGGTTTAAAGAACTTGTCTTTTTTTTTTTCAAACCTTGCAAACCATCTCAAGAGCATAATCAAATCTGCCTTTTTTTGCTTAATTTAAAACCACAGTACTGTTTAAATTGTGTATCCAAATCTTAAAGTATAAAGCCTTTAGTATCCCATTTTTCATTTGAATACTTAAAAAAATCAGTCGTTTTTCACACTGATTCTGCCATTTCATCATAACTTCAGATTTGATCACGCATCTCAGCTTTCCCATATAATCTCATTATCTAGTATTATTTTCTAGTATACAATATCTAGTATTTCTGCTCTACCTGTAGCCTTTAAAAAGGGCCTAAAACCTTAAGTTTATAATCCTATAAAATGAGCTATGAGCTGTTCCCAATCTTTCCCATTTTTTGTAGGTTGGTTATATTTCTACTTTGTCATATATGATTTTTTGGTGTGTTTTTAAAAGTAAGGTTTGAGGTTTATGCAAGTTAGAATCTATGGCCCCGACCATGGCTCTGAAATATCAGTAGCCTAACTGTGCTGTGTATTGATAAATCCATGATGCATGGTGTATCGTCTAGTAAAGTCGGTGTGTCGTGTGGGACTGCAAGACTACAGATAGACCCTTCTCGATATTTTGGTTTCACTTTTGCATAGCGTCAGGAATACATTGTGGCGTGGTCACAGATCCAAGAGAGGGTGCCAGATGTGAAGTGGACGCACAGTTTCTTACATATAGAAAGTCTAGCAACAAAGCAGATGTCACCAGAACTGCATGAAGTCATGGCTGTGAAAACTGTTAACTATATTAGGAAAAATGCACTAAACCCATGGTGTTTTGCTGCTCTGTGTGAAAGATTTGGTGCAGATCATTTGCAGCTCTTGTACCACAGTGAAGTAAAGTGGCTTTCAAGAGGATGTGTGCTTAATTGCCTTTTTTGAACTGAGAAAAGAAGTGCACACATTTCTGGAAGAGAAGCACTCCCCTCTTGCTGAGCATTACACTGATGGTAACTTTTGTGCAAAACTGGCCTACTGATCAGATATATTTGACCAGTTATATTAGTCAACATATCAATGCAAGGCAAAAACAGCACAGTGTTTCTGGTTTCAGACAAAATTGCGGGCTTCAAGAAAAAACGTAATCTTTGGAACAGAAGAATCAAGGAGGGACAATTTGACATGTTTTTACTCCTAAGTGAAACTTTGGAAGCCTCTCATGTCAACATGTCCAATGCTATAACAGCATTTGACTCATTTGTCACAAAAGTTTCCAGACTGCTTCTCAGAGGACCCATGACATTGAAACCTTTGTGTTTTGGACCCTTTCTATGTGGCTCCTGCTTCAAAAGACATGGCTCTGTCCATTATGTTGGAAAATGAACTAATGGAACTATCGGCAGACAGCAGCCTGGAGCTTCAGCTCACACAAGTTGGGCAATCAAATTTCTGTTGCCTTTAACCACCACCTATTTATGTGAGTCAGGATTTTCCATTGTGATTGTCACAAAATCAAAGCAAGGAACAAACTGAGAGCAACTTTGAATACTACTCTGCGTGTCAGCCTCTCACCCATCCCACCACAACTTGATCTCATTATTTCCCAGAAGTAAACCCAAGTGTCTCACTGAGGGTAAGAGGAATATTTACAGCTGACAAGGGCATAACACATATTTGCAGCCCAGTTTATTTTTTCTACTTTTTTTGTCATGTTATGTTTTTTTTCTCATTTATTTGGGAAGCTGATCCTCTGAGATTTTTAAACAATCAGAAGTGGGCCTTAACTTACAAAAGGTTGAAAGGAGAAAAGGAACCCCTGATTTAAGGTAAAGTTTATACCATCAAAACTACAGTGTGTTTTGAAAAATAAGCATTATTAAAATGCTTAATGTCCACATCCAGTAAAAAAGTAGGCCTACACAAAATATGTATTTAGCCTAATAGCAGTTCTATTAAATTGAAATTATAATCATAATTATAATATCAAGAATCAGTCTAGGCCTATATGATAATCCTGCTGTCCTATTGGGCCATCCCCCCTGTTAAAAGTTAATAAATCACCTACTGATTACAATGTTAGAAAGAATTAATTTGTATTTTATTGACCCCATAAATACAAAGAAAAAAATGAACTGAATTTTCAGCCTCATCCATCTCTACGCATGAGGATGAATTAGCACTAGACATGATCTAATTTATTTTTAAATAAATAGATATATAGAAATGTCTTTTCAACGATTAAAGGATAGATTCACAATGTTTCTAGTCTGTCTTAAAACAACAGTCAGGTGTCCATATGAACACTGAAAGAGGTTTTCCTCGCTGTAATCATTCCTCCTGTTCATACTGGCTATTAAAAGATTCCCTTCAAATATGCTTTAAATGTAAGTGAGGGGGGCAAAATCCACAGTGTGTCCAAACAGTAATTTTGTGCAAAAATGCATTTAAAAGTTTATCTGAAGTTTATATGAGGCTTCAGCAGTTTGAGTTAGTCATATCAAGTGAATATCTGCCACATTTACAGTCTTTTTAGCAACAAATTCCCTCTTTCTGTTTCCTGGGACAGTGTTTCCCCATTGAGCTGGCAAGAAAAACCTGTTTCAATGTTCATTTTGGCACCTGACTATTGTTTTAAGACATCAAAATTGTGATCACCCATCCTTTAGGTGTAGAGACAAAAATGTGTGTAGTGAGAGAAGATTGCTCTGAATGCTGCTGGGAACTGACCCAATTTTGGAGTCAATAAGCCTTTATAAATCAGGCCTGAATCAACTCTATGGGGGGGGGGGGGGGTTATCGTCCAGTTGGAGCAGGGATTTTCGCTTTAATAACAGTAAACCTACTTTAATACTGCTATTGTGGGGCCAATCGATACAATTTAGTATCACTTCACTGTAGTTAGCACAAATTAGCCGTTAACCGTTGCTGTTGCTATGGAGCCGTGCCAGCGGGCGGTGGGCGGGCCCTCACCGGCTTTCCCCTGATTGGTGGAGCATCCAGCGTTTCTCTTCCTCTTCGATGAACCCATTGAGAGGTCGGCTAAAGCTGAAGCTGTTAGTGCCTTATCAGAGCTGTCTTTACCGGTAAGTACCACAGGATATCTTGAACATTTTTAACCTATTTTCGAAGACACTAAGCCTGGCGTTGCAGGTTGAGTAGTTTCACATGTTCGACAGTTGAGCAGCGGGTGTGAATATCGCTCAAATCAAGCGAAATTGATTGCACCGGACAGGTAACGTCCCCTGCTAGCAGTTGTTTGTAACGTAAAGTCGTGACATATTCAGTGCCAGTTTGCAGCAATTATTTACCGTTTACCGAGGGACAGCAAACATGCAGGAGCTGGGCCTCTGGCCAAGTTTTATTGTTTTCACGTCTCTTGGGGGTTTGCTGGCCAGACCCGGCGGGTCCTGAGTAGTGTGCCTATGGGTGACGCAACACGGGTAGATGATGTCAAAAACGGCCTCTGTTTAGCTTTGTTTTGGCTTTATGTAACACATTTTGTTGGCACACACGTCCGGCGTTTATTTGAGATGAGCTCTGTCGATGCAGAAACGTACACACATAGGTATTTCATTCAATAGATGTGTTTGCTGCTTCACTGGACACAAGACATCCACTGCATACAGGGCTTAGTTACACAATGAAATTGGTAGCTGCGGGGCAAAATCACAGACATCACGACATTAAGCTCAGCTCGGTACTCTCCCAATGATAATTAGATTTCCCCGCAGATGACTTCCTAATGTTGTCATGACATGTCAGACATCTTTTAGCCTGAAATTTATGCAACTAGTCTGCCTTAAAACAACATTTAGGTGCCCAAATCAACATTGAAACAGGTTTTTCTTGCTAGATCCGTAATGCACTTACAATATAAGTGATGGGGGACAAAATCCACAGTCCTCCTGTGCAAAAAAAAAAAAAAAAAGTTTATCCTAAGATAATATGAAGCTTCAGCTTCAGTTCAATGAGTGAAATCAAGTAGATATCTTTAAACGTGAGTCTTTTTAGTGCCAAAGTTCCTCTTTTTGTTCCTTCCCCCGCAGCTCAACAGGGAAACACTGTCCCAGGAAACACAAAGAGGGAATTTGATGCTAAAAAGACTGTAAATGTGGCAGATATTCACTTGATATGACTAACTCAAACTGCTGAAGCCTCATATAAGCCCCAGACAAACTTTTAAATACATTTTTGCACAAAATGACACACTGTGTGTGGACACATTGTGGATTTTGGCCCCCATCACTACATTGAAAGGGCATTTGAAGGGGATCTTTTAATATCCAATATGAACAGGACTGTTGTTTTAAGACAAACTAGAAAAATTGTGAACCTATCCTCTAAGTCTTGCTGAAATGCTGCAGTTGTTTTTGAGCGTCTTATCCTAACTGTACTCTTATTTTCTCAGCACAATGACAACACTGTCGCAGACAAAGGAACTCTTCCGGAGAGCAGAAGCTGTCTGTTTCGATGTGGACAGCACGGTCATCAAAGAAGAAGGCATTGATGAGCTTGCCAAATTCTGCGGTGTGGGGGATGCAGTCACTGAAATGTATGTGTATTTAATGTGTCAACATCACATTAAATAAGGGGAAAAACATGCACAGAAAAGTACAGTTTTATTACATATTCTCATATCACTGGACTTGTTTTAAATATTATGCCATCTCTTGCTATTTTCACATTTCAGGACTCGCAAAGCCATGGGTGGCTCAATGACATTTAAAACAGCCCTGACTGAGCGTCTCTCCATTATCCGATGTTCCAGAGAACAAGTGAACAAACTGATAACAGACCACCCCCCTCAGTTGACTCCGGGTATCAGGTAAGTGTGAAGAGTCCAGTTTGAGACAAGTTACTTTATATTCCACGCAAAACAGTAACACTGGGAAGCAAAATGTGGAGCATTTATTCAATGTGAAAGCCAGTGTGCGTGTTAATTGTGGCGGACATTCAGTTTCACCATGAGCCCAAAATTGACTATTTGTTTTGTATTTGTTGATTAATCGATTAGTCGACTGACTGAAAATGAATAAAACCGCAAATAAGTTGATAATAAAATAATTGTTTCAGTCCATTTTTAAGCAAAAGCGCTTAAAATGTGCACAACTTCTAAGATGTGAGGATTTGAAGCATTTCGGTGTCATACATGATAATAAACTGCAGACAGTGTAGTGGAAATAAGATTTTACCACTGCCTGCTAGACAAAAAAGTAAGAAAAAAACCACATCCCTCTAAATTAAGTGATGGTAACTGGTCATTTGTCTTTATGCAGGGAGCTCGTGGACCATCTCCACCAGCGCAACATAAAGGTGTTCCTCATTTCAGGCGGCTTCCGCTGCATTGTTGAGCATGTGGCCACTCAGCTAAACATTCCTCTGCATCATGTTTATGCCAATCGGCTCAAGTTCTACTTCAATGGTAAGAGCTCGAGTCTGTTTTTGTGAATTTCAAGAGTGGAGCATCACAATCCGTGTCTGTGTGGATTAACAAGACTTGATTCGTCTACCTGATAATGTCAAAATGTATTAATTTGAAATCAAATCTTGTCCTTCATCATCTCAAACATTTTTCCCAACACTTCTATCATGTTGCAGCTGTTGTTAAAAGCTGCCACGCTACAAAGCTAAATTAAACTTGTGTTTGTTCAGGAGAGTATGCTGGTTTTGATGAGAGTCAGCCTACAGCTGAGAGTGGTGGAAAAGGAAAGGTCATCAGCATGCTGAAGGAACAGTTCGGCTTCAAGACTGTGGTGATGATTGGAGACGGAGCCACTGATCTAGAGGCCTGCCCTCCTGCTGTAAGTGTTTATATCGCATCTTATGCTGCTTGTAATTGTCTCCACAGTTAAAGGCCCAATATGTAACTTTTCCACATTAAAATGTCTAAAAACGACTAGACCTATGCTTTATATTTTGAGTTGTGTACTACCCAGAGAAATCCGTAATTTTAATCATGGCAACGGTCTGTTTTATTTGGTTGCCTGTCAGGCTTCATATCCCCTTTGCATATGCATTGGCGTTGTGGTTGTCCGCCAGAAGCTGTCATAAATTGACTTTTTATCCAGTTTTAGGCCACATTTATATGATACACTTTGTAGATGTTGGTCGTTTTTAACTATATCTTTTAACCGGATGAAGGATTTTAGTCATCAGATGTCTGAATCTTAAGTTGTCTGAGAAACAAGCTGAGCAAACATTAGTGGCAGCTCGGCTCACAGCCCCTCCGGATGTCCTGTGTAGGAGAAACACTGATATTTAACATGAAACTGCTTTATTCAGTGTTTTTACCGGTTTTAATCATCGGCTCTGTTTGTTTTGGAGAGGAGAAGAACTCTGCAGATAATTTGGCTCGCAGTAAAAAACCTCCTGAATAATAAACACTGAAGGAATCCTAACTGGGAGAGGCTGGTTGTTTAACAATGAAGACAACAACTCCCATGATCGCACGCTACTTCACGACATCATCAAACTCTCGTCTTTTGTTATTGTTTTGATTGAGAGCAGCAGAAAATTACATATTGTGCATTTAAGTTCACACATGCATGTTTGATGGATGGTTAATACTGTGTGTCCTTTAAAAAGCAGTAAAGCATATTCACATTTTGGCAAATGACAAAATGTAAATATTGAAATATGATGTGGTAACGGTGCATTTCTTTCCCCCGCAGAGTGCTTTCATTGGATTTGGAGGCAATGTGGTCAGGCCTCAGGTTAAGGAGAGGTGTTCGTGGTACGTCACAAGTTTTGGAGAGCTCCTGAAGGAACTGGAGAAGATCTAAAGATGCTAAGAGTACTGTTACTAATTTTAACATTTTATATTTGCACCTAAAGGTGCCTCTGAAGATTTTATCCAGTGCACGTTTTTTTTCCTTAGACTCTGTCAATAGATTTTTATAATGAATGAAAATGTTTACACTAGTGAGACCAATTTTACCTTCATGGGGCTGTTGCCCTCTTGATTTTTATACTAGAGGATACTAAAAAAATAACCAAACACTGTCTTATGTGGACGTTAGGAAGAAGATTTTAGTGTTTTTGCACTTTTTGCATCAAAGACTCTAGGTAAGCTAATACAACTCTGTGTGCAATGAGCATTAGTAATGTTTTTAATTCTGTATGGGTGTTAAGAACTGTAACCGGACACGTCATTGAGTGTGGTGACTTCAGTCCTGTAAAGATCAGCATTAAACACAACAACATGCTGTCAAGAAAGTTGTTTGAACTACTTTAATCTGTGTCAGTGTTCTTGTCCTTCCCTCTAGGCTGTTCTCTATGAACTGATGAACAAAAAGACAAGATAAACATGCTTCCTTTAACAATAAAATCTGATATTACAATATGTAGCAGCATGACTGCCCTCTGAGTGCCAGATTCACTCATTAACTGATAGATAACACACGTTTTCATACAGGATCGTTATGCCCCATTAAAACATGATTGATAAAAACTGTTTTTAAAACCAGGCATGCTGTCTTCACAAGAGAAAAGTAGAAGCCAAAGTTACAAACACAGCACCATGAAACATCAACATTACCATGACAGGGAAACCTAAGAACATCCACAAAAAGCAACTGAAAGGAGTGATTTGCAAAAAAAAAAAAAAAAAAAAGATTGGTTCGTAACAAACCTCAATTATAAAATTCTGAGGTTTTCATCAAGAGTTAGCGCTGTGTTGTCGTGAATATACAGAGGCTTTCTCCTTTCACTCAGCAATGGTGAGGCTTACATTTCTCAGCACACCTAAAACAGATAACATGTATCCCAAATTTACATTAAATAAATAAATGGCCCCTGCATTGTGCAGTGACCTTCAGCAGTATTGTTGACCTGTCTGTCCTCACACGTACACATCATACAGCTGCTTCTTTTCAAGTAACTTTGGTTCTAAACGTGGAGATGAGTTCTCTTCATGGACCAGTTTTAATGTGGCACGGGACGTTGGACATAATGACGCATCAGGAGGTTTCAATTGGCCAAATTTACTCATCCTGCTCCAAAAAAAACAAAAAAAACAAAATGGAGTGTTCTAGTGACATCTTGAAATAATATTAATACAAAGACAATAACAGAGAAGGGATGTGGTTTGGCAGCGCTGACCGGAGGTTGAAACCATGATAAGTGATGCTCTGGATGGATGTAACATTCGAAAGGGTGCCACTTGATTTCAGCTTCTTCTTTCACTGCAGCGGGGAAGCCTTTGTCGGGATCATAATCCTGGAATCCATATGCTGAATAAGAGGAACTGGAAAGAAAAGCAAGCAGCTCAATATGTTTCTACTGTCCTTGCAGTTTAAAGTCCTTTTGAAATTGATTTGAAAGAGAATAAACGGCTCAATATCCTGTTACTCAAGACAAACGAGGTGAAGGCCTAATAAACAGCTATTATGAGTCTGCATTACAACTTTTTTTTTTTGCTCACCTGTATAATACACCACCTCGTCCCAGCCCTCCTGCTGCCAGGCGCCGTTCCGTGTGTCTTCTCTAGACTGAAGGTCTTTGTAAGCTGCAATCAACAAATCACACTCATTACAGCACCGCTTAGAGTAAATGGAGTCACTTCACTAAAAGCCAGCTGTTGTTTTGCATAATTTGTGGCTGCAGCTAATCGTTATTTTTATTATCAATTAATCTGGTAACTTTTTCACTTCGCTGATTAATTGTTCAGACACTTGGATGCAGCAGAATTCAGTTGTAAACACATTTACATATTATGACCCTAAATAAAGGCACTATGGTGAAAATTTTAGCGAACAGTCGCCTATTTACACGTCGAGCAGACGTGGAGCAACATTAGTATTTATTTTGAGTTGTGTTTGTGTCCACCTGCTGAATGTAAGACTGATATTCACTCATTTTAGGTCTGTTTTGCTCTCCACCAACTCCTTAGGGAACTCTTCAGCTGCTAAATGCTCCATAAACAATAAGAAACAATAAAGTTGCAGGCCGTAAAACCAGAAAAAAAGGAACTGAAAGAAGCTAAAACACTCAGTAAAGCTGAGGGGAACTACAGTCTGTACAAAAATATCATTTAGTGCAGCTTGAAATCTACAGTTGTAAAACAAAGAAAAGCGGCAAATTCTTTAATTTGAGAAGGTGGATCCCGGAAATGTTTGGCATTTTTGCTTGATAAATGAAAGCTGCTATCTAACTTTACCCCAGAGGTGGTGAACCATGTAGAGATTGCCGATCTGTGAGAAAAACCCTCCCACAGCTTCTCTGTTGTGCTGGCGGTATCCAATGGCCCTGGCCCTGCAGACAATAACAACTTCAGTCACAACACAGGCCAAAAACACCGAGGCTTCATCTGGCACAACAACACCAGGCTTACAACATGAAAAAGACAACATTTGACCTGTGTTCAAAGAAAGGATTTCAACATCGTCTTTGTATTTACTCTGGACTGTTTTGAATTTACACAATAGGATTTTGTCTGTTTTGTTCATGTAAGCTGGACGACAGTTGTCTTCCATAGAAATGATTATCCGGTGCAACATCACATCCAACCAAAAGATGTGACGCCATAGCTTATTGTATGCATGTTTATGAACCTTAACACTTGCCAAGTCCATGTGAAATGAGCGGACTGGTGTTTCAAATCCATTATGCTTTCCTCAAAGTAAACATGCACTTATTCAAATTATAATCACTGTCTGGATACAAAACTATAAAGTTTCATGTTGTTGTAACTTGAGGTAGGAGTTTAAGCCTTTAACTAAATAAATTATATTAAAATTGCCTTAAATTGCTTTTCTGGCATAATCTGCATGACTATAGAGGTTTGTTCAAACAAAGGCTGGTTAAAGTAAGCATAAACACAAACATAAGAAAATTGTTTTTGGGAGAAGAATGACTTTAGCTTGGTCTTTTCATCAAAGATGATTATTTAAATCACACATAAGAAGGAGGGAAACATGAATCCTCAAAGGAGAAAAGCAACTGGATATTATTAAAAGGGTTTTAAGTTATTTTTTTTAAAATATAAAATAATACACATGATGGTGATCGTGATGATCTGTTGACTGGAAAAAGACACACACTAGAGTTGACAAGTTTGACGACTACCAGGCCAGGAGACATTTTAGAAACATTGGAAATCGCTGGCAAGTGGCACTCGTTACAAAACTGGTCAGACAAGTACAAAGACCAACAAAGGAATCCACTGCGGTGTTATCAGAGTGAGAAAAAAAACAAGTATGCGGAAAACTAAGGTGTTTGCAGAGAGATCACATCATTTTAATCAATTGCAATCAGCTGCACAAACTGATAAGTGTTGACCTGTTGGCTGTATCAGCCTGAGTCGTGGATCTTTTCCAGGCTCATTTTTACCAAACTATTATGTGCACCCATTTCTAGTGTACTTAAAACTCCCCCCCCCCGAATTTGAATCTTGGCTCGAGAGCATGACAGTGCAGCTTCAAAATAGACCCTCTCTGTGGAATAGCTCTTATTAATGACAGCATGAGGAGAGAGGTTTCATGTAGTGCAACTGTTCTGTAATCACAGTTCAGTGAATCACATGAGTTCAGGCTGCCTTACCAGTAATTACCCCACTCGATCATGGTTCCTGGCTGGAGGAAAGAAAACACAATAGACTTTATTACAATAAAACATATATAATTCAGAGTGTTTCCAAACTTGAGATGGATATCACACTTTCTTCTTCTTTCCAGAGAAAACGAATTAACACAAATAAATGGTAAAAAACGTAATGCAGGTATTTTGTCATCGTGGAGATAAACTGCAGTAATAACTACACCCGAAGACTTCTTCAATCATTCTCTGGTGCTTAAGACAACAAAAGCCCTGCTGTTTCTACAATGTAATCTCAGCCTGTGATGAGGGATAATAGCTTGCATTCATCACGTGTCGCAGGGAGCGCTGACCTAGAGACAGTTTTGCTTTTCAGATTAGGAAGAACGGCTTAATCTGCAGGAGCTGGCGGGCTTGTGTGTCAAGCATTATGTAGCAGAACTAAGGCTGCTTTCAATTTAACCATTTATCTGGGCTACAATCATGTGCCACTGGATTGCTGATTTCATCCATGAGTACATACAAACTGTGTACGGAGGGCCACAGTGAAAAAAAAAAAAAAAAAAAAAGCACAAATGATGACTGTTGAAGGCTGAAGACACGGGATCGTTACATGTCTGACAGCAGTTTTGTGAGCGCAGAGGTAATTTAGATGTCACAGAAGGTAAGCATGTGACTGATAGATAATTAGTTTAAAAAGGGATAACGTGAGCTGGAAAAGTGAAAGAGTAACGTTCCCCCTTTCTGACCACCAGCCCTGGAGCCTCAGATAACTGTGTTTGCACCGGGCAGCTCCTGGTGGTGAATATGTACGACCCTGTGAAGTTATGGTGATGCAAAAACAGAGTGACCGGCTTTCCCTGGATGAACGATTACAAAACATGCCGATTATTATCCATCAGTCTCTAATATCATACTTAAAAAGCTGATTTTACATGAACTGCAGGTTTCGAGGAGACCTGGTTATACTGTTTAATGATTCCCTAAATTCTCTAAGCTCTTTTGTGAAAAAGCAGTTTTGCAGCATATAAATGAAGAGTGATTAACTTAATACAAGCTGCTACACACTGGGGCTTACTGCTTTAAACTAGGAATGCTCTGATCTGACACACTGAATCAGTACTGGCACAAATATGGACCTTTTTAAGCATATCGCATCTGCCATGACGTGACTGATCCACATTAAAATTTAACAATGTCATTATAAAATTCAGTGTTTCCACTATCACTTAAATTCATACAGTCACGGTGGACTATTTTAGCAACTTTTCCATCCCTGGCTTCATGTTACTTTACATAAAAATGATTCCAATGACGCAGTGAGGCATACAGGTTTTAGATGTGGGGAAAAGAGAGCACCAGTATCAGATCAGTACTCGGTATCAGCAGATATCAGAATTGGTATCGTAAAAAAAGTTTCGATTGCACACACAAAGATCTATAGCACCACTAAAGATGACACAAACTGCTGCTCTCGTACTCACCCTGAGCTGGTAGGACCTGAGTTCGTAGATGTTGGGTCCCTCTCTGGGCACCGGCTCGTTCCAGAAGCTGAACTCCAGCAGGAGCTGGTTCCTGCGAGACAACAGCATCTTACCTCGCTCCTTCCTGTAATCTGTGAACTCCTGTCGGTGAACGGACGCTAATCAATATGCTTTACTTCGACTGACAGCGTTATAAGCTCACCACTAAAGTATTAACGGGATGTACGTGAAGGGGTCTTTACCTTGTTCTGCCTGAGCTTGTTCATCACCTCTGTCAGTGCCGGATATCCACCTCTGTAACGCCACAGATGAACTGAGGAAAAAAATATCAGAACTTTTACAGAACGCAGGATCATCTGATGATACAGTAAAAACATCAAGATGTCTTATAACCTTTGACATAAATACAGGACAGACATTTACTGCAATATACGCCTCTTTTCTTTTTTCCAATAGGTTTAAAAATGAGTATTAAACAGATCTTGGTAGAACATCTGGACATCAAAACCTCCATCAGAATCACTATTATTTTATATTCAGGTTATATTAGACTAATCATTAACGACAATGGATTTCTAACTTAATGCTTTTTTTTACAAACTGTCAAGCCAATAATTCAGCATTTCACTGTACAACTGGGACACCTTCTTATAACACTTGATATATTGATTACTTGAGTAAACGAGTGTGTATATGCAGTATAACATGCCTGCAGATTTGCAAAATGTGTATATAAAAGACCTGTTATACTGCAGATATTAGTAATCCTACCAGCCTGGTCTTGTTCTCCATACCAGGTATTCCAGGTGCCAACCAGCTCACAGGGGTAGTACTTATCGGCATGGATGGAGGGCAAAACATCCTCACTGTGATGAATGAGAAACGTCTTCACTGAACGACATTTAAACCAAAATTCAAACACAGCACAGCATATCCACAGATAACTGGGGCATTTGACATCTGCAGATGAGCAGAAATTTACTTTTAAACAACAAAATCTAAATCACAAATCATGTGTCTTCCGGTCACGTGTCTTCCGTCTAATGTTGCAGGCCCCATATTAGTCCCCAAATACAAGTAGATGGCCTCCAGTCATCTTAGGTATGAGCAAGGTTGGTCTGTGAAGGGCTGAAGTCATGCCAGCCTGTCAATCACCTCACAGGAATAGACTGCTGTACTCAGTTGTCCTGGTCTCACACTTCTACTACTGCTGCTGTCACCACTTCTGCTGACCTAGATATTTGAGTTAGTTTATTTAGTTATTGGATATAATTTAGAATTAAATAGCATTTGTTTCTTTTACCTTTTTTTACCTCATTGTTGGCTGCATAACGTTTTAATTTCTTTCTATCTATCTAAACACACTAGATTAGACAGTACTGTACAGTAACACTCACCAGAGTTTGTTATATGCGTCCAGGCACTCCGGCTTGACATTATGGACTGAAAAGAAAGTTGCATTTAAAATAAATCTGATCAGGATAGATGGTTTATTTTATTTTTTATGTACAAATCTTGTGAGGTCTTACTTACACTGAATTTTGTAGAGGTTACTCTCCTCATTTTTGGTCAGCAGGTTTGAATGTGCATCTTTCCTGGGATCAACTTTCCTCACAAACAGTGACTTGAACCAGCTGTCCTGTCTGTCTCTGCTGCCTGATGTTGCAAACCCCCTGCAAACAAAGATGAGTTGTGATGAACAACTGGATGAAAAGTCTCATTTTATGACCAGGATGAAGCCACGACACGACTCACTGCCTGATCTCTCATCCTGATACTGTATCTGATGAGATCTGCACACAAATTGAAGGACAATGCACTAAGTTTGCAATGCTCCATTCATAATACAGACCTCTGCTGTATATAGGACACACACAGTGATACAGCTGCATATGAAATACAGTAGCATCAACTCAGTGTCTAATAGTGTATGGCTTATAGCACCTGAGACATAGGCAGACATCAATATGTTCAATAAAGTAACTGTTACCAGATTGACCTTGAGATTTGAGATGCTCCGCAGCAAAATATAAAAGAAACTTGTACTTTTCCGCGTTCACCAGTAAACACACGCAAAGTTAATCGTACAAATCCCGTGATAAATCATTTTAAAGGTGCGGTTTTCATGTAAGTTAATGCTGAAGGCCACTGAGGACTGGCTAGCAGTCACACAGGCTAGCTTGCCAAGGCTCACTGTAGCCACTGCTGTAACAAAACATCTTTAAAAAATGTCAACACAGCCTACACCGGACACCCCAGAGACGAAAACCGAACATGCACACTGATTAGTAGCCGACCTGCTCCAAACGACGAGCTGTCCGGCCGAGCGGGCCCTGCTTTTAGCCCGACCCAAACCACCGCTCACTCTCTGAAGGACTCCAGTCGCCATCTTCAACTGGGCTGCTGCACATAGAGCAGAAGCTGTTACCTCCTCTGACCAGCAGGGGGCGGCGCAGCACCGCGGCGCTCACAGCATCGTCCTTCCTTCCTCTGTTTGTTTGTTTATTTATTTATTTATTTAACTTTTATTTATTTAACTTGTGGGTGCCTATTCTTCATTTCACAACTCATAAGAAATAGAAAGATAATTTAAACAACAATAAGAAAAAGAATAAAAATAAAAATAATGAATTAATAAATAAATAAATACATACATAAATAAAAGAGACTAGTTAAATAAAGACATTAAAAAATACACTCATTAACAGTTTTACAGCCTTATTATTAGTGCAAGATTTCACACAGGATCTTTATTACTATAGAATGATAGATAGATTTCATTTATATTTAGTATTCACTACCTCACCTATCTAAATTATACATATACAAACTACAGCCACACCTACCAGAACGTTTACTTCTGCACGCACAGTATTTTGCACAACTTTTTATTGTTTACAATCCACAAGTCAGGTCATGTATATAGAGTTAATATTGTTTATAATGTATATAGATTGAATTCAATTTACTTGACTTCTTATTTTGTTTGCATTTATTACTCCTAGTTCTTATCTGTTTTCTTCTTATCTTATCTTATCTAAAGATAAAAGGGAAATGAAAGTGTTACCACAGCCACTTGACATAAATCAAAATACAAAAACAATCCGGTAGGCAAAAGAAACAAATACACCAAATATTGATTTGATTTAGGTTGCAGTTTTCCAAATCTTTCAAGAATTTTGCCATATATGAACAGCTGATGTAGCATCTATAGTGAATTATAACAATTAATTTAGAAACTGCTTTATTACAGAGGTAGAATCTGTGCTTAATAGCGAAAGATACCTCTCACATTTCATTGCAGATTAAGAAAACCGGTTAAATTATGCTAAGATTAAGACTTTTTTCACAGCAGACATTTTAAAGGCCCCGCACACCCATACAGATGATTTCACTTATTCTGGCTGTGTGGGTGTGTACAGACTATTTGACTAACATCCCCCTGACTCTCCTTTGCACCTTTGCAGCTTTGTTGCACCTTTATCATTCTAATTAGTTCAAGAAATCCAGTGACCTCATGTGGACCTCATGTACAGGGACTTGTCAGTGGAGACAGGTTCAATTCAATTCAGTTTTTTGTATATAACGCCAAATTACAACAGAAGTTATTTCAGGGCACTTTTCACACAGAGCAGGTCTTAGACCGTACTCTTTAATTTACGGAGACCCAACATTCCCCCATGACCGAGCACTTGGCGACAGCGGCAAGGAAAAACTCCCTTTTAACGGGAAGAAACCTCAAGCAGAACCAGACACTAAGTGGGTGGCCATCTGCCTTGACCGGTTGGGCTAAAAGAGAAAGAGGGAGGGAGGGGGAGAGGGCAGAGAGAGACACAGAGAAACACAATAACAACAATAATAACAATAGAAATATGACTAATAATAATGAGAGCAGGTATGAACAGGTGTAATTAATCAAAATAACGATGGCTTTGTTTTATGTAGGTGATTCATAAAGCCATGCCAATGAGTTTCCTGGAGCTGGAACACCTAAGAGTGCAGCCTTTTATTAACATTATTAATTACACCTGTGCTTTTCCTACTATGACAGGTTATAATGCTTTCTGTGAAAAGGCCTATTGTCTTCTGTAGTTAATATTAGCCCATTCAGAGACATTCTTGTGAGCAGAGGTTGTCTCTCTGCCCACAGTACGTCTGTTGTGCATCATATCCAACAGTCAAATTTTTCTCAGCTGGCATTCCTTGAACAAATTTGTGCTACATATGGGTTTTGGCAGACCCTTCTTTCAGCTAACCCCTTGCTTCACTGTATGTGTGGTGTTCTTAAATCCTACTGACCAACTGTGAGTAAGTCAATGCAAACTTATGCTGTGCAACCAAACTTTGTTCAAACTTACATACCTTTATCTTAAATTCAAGTGGAGATTCTAAAGTTTCCAAAGATACCAAATATGTCAGGCTGAAGTTTAGGAAAATATGGATTAAATGGTACAAAAACTGAATATTTTGCTCAGTGTAAACATAATGTAGCTAATACTTGAAAGCTTTGACAGTTGCTCACTGTCAAACTGTCATGACACCTGTGCTTCTGACAAGCCAAAATGCTGCTGTGAAAAAGGCCCATAATATCAGTAATAATAAAAGTGACAACAAGACAAAAAGTTGCAAGATAACTTATTTTACATACATGAAAATTAATGTGTGTGGTCATCAAATACCTTCCAATATACTACACCAGTTGGACAGATGGGGGCGCTATAACTCAATGGATAACCTATTAACAGCAATTTTAGAGACTACAGTCCATTTGGATACACCAGTGGGCAAGGTGTAAAAAAAACCTGACTACAACCTGACTACCTGACTAATTTCTGGATCCAGCAGCAAAAGTGTTCAAAGTGGCAGCCTGAAATGGCATCTCCAAACAACCAGCGCATCACTTAATCCAGTCTTTGACATTAAATGAAACATACTACCCCATGCTCAAGTCTAGGACCACGCACTAGCCATGTACAGATTGAAAATGCACTGACATTGATGTTTTATAGTATAAAATGTAACGTATTTAACAGATATCATTTAACATCGTTGAGTTCGGAGCTAATACCCATGACACCAGATCACAGGATAGGTTGGCTTTAAAAGTTCCTCATACACTCTCTGAACTGGGGTTTCCGGTACATCCTGCACCAATGAACTGCAACACAGCTTGAAGTCAGAGATACTTCTGAGGGACTTTACTAGCTGATATTTGTGATTGTTTTAATTAGTGTTTCTATATGATGATTGTTTTGTGTGAATGAACTGTCTCATTGTGATCTTGTGCATATATAATCAGTTCTACGGTCTCTGTTGATCTAAATGAGATCTCCTTTGAGATTTGAAAGACACCTCCTGGAAGGCCATAATAGTTTTGGCAGGTGATATTGGCATTGCCTTAATACTGGCATCCAGCTACGGTACAAAAAGATGATAAGATAAGAGACTGATCCCTGCGGGGAAGTTTAGGCCTTTATTCCTAAAAACTGATAGGCTGCTTGTGTGTGTTATAGACCTTCAGGAAGAATACATGAAAACTTAGTATCCAGTTCCACATGGATGATGGACAGGGTGATGGGGTTGCAACCATGGAGGAATTCAGTACAGTTGAGATTGATTTATTATTTGACAGAGTGGCTACGAAACTAATGGGGACCATATTGCTAAAGCCCACTTGGCTTTAAGAGAAAGACTACTTACCACCGGTGGAATTCAGAAACTATGGTGGGATTTGTTTTAAGTTCAAAGACATGAATCATAAGGGAGTGTTTTCTCAGTGAAGCATTTTTGAATAACAAAAGGCGAAATGTGGATATGTCTGGGAATTCAAAGTATGATTGTATCCACAATTTTTCACTTTTAGTTGGTAAATTTATCAAGGTGGTTAATCTTGGGTAGGAAACATTCACTTAACTTTCACATCTATAGTTAACAACATCTAAGATAATGGTATGTTGCACTTATTTCCAATAAAATGACACCTCACCAACAGCCACAAGGTGTGAATGAAATGTTAAGTGGTGCTGTTCCGTTAAAGTGAGCAAATCAAAAGACAAACCACCCTTTGGAAATCAGAACAGTACAGTTCCTATAATGTCTGTATGAATCTGAGTGACCAGATCAGTGTTTTTAATGAACGTAGTTGGACATGGAATAGTTTGACAAAGGGCACATTTTATTAATGGAAGAAGTGAGATCAATTTGTAACAAAGAGGCCCAGTTTCACTGCTCCAGATGTACTATACATATACTGTACCTCATTACTGGTACAGTAAAATGCATGTTGTGGGGGCTTATCACAATGTTGGGTAACCTTTTGGTACATTTTGTACCAGCTATTTACATCCTAATTATTATTATTAATAATAATAATAATAATAATAATAATAATAATAATAATAATAATAATAATAATAATAATAATAATAATAATAATAATAACTTTATTTATATAGCACAAAGTGCTTTACAACAAAAGAAATAACATACACCAAGTGCTTTACATGAAAAGGACATAAAGCATTAAAAAAACAAACAAAAAAAACATTAATGTAACATAAGATGGAAAATAAAACCCACTTGAAAATAAGATAAAATTAAGTGAAAATACAATACTGTAAAATCCAGGCAGCTATGGTGGCTGTGGGATTTCCACATCCAAAAGAGCTCACTAACAGCTCACCATGCAATTCACATATGTTCCCACTTAATAATAAAAATAAGATAAAGTGAAATTAAAAATACATAGAATACATACTGAATAATAAAAGAATAAAATATAGTACATAATAAATAATATATAGTAATATAGTACACAATAAATACAATGTGTAAGATAAAGTAAGATAACATTTTAAAAGGGTGCAATAGTGCATAAGTACGAAGCTGACTGAGTGACAAGCTAGTTAAAGGCTAAAGTGAAGAGATAAGTTTTTAGCTTTCTTTTAAAAATATTTATCGTGCTGGCTTCCCTGATATCTATCGGTAGTGTGTTCCATAGCTTTGGGGCGTAACTGACAAAGGCTGCATCCCCGATGTTCTTTCAGCTGTTGCTGGGAACCTCCAATAAACCAGCAGCAGATGATTACAGTGTTCTTGAGGGCAAATAGTTAACAATGGAGTTAGCAATGTAGGTTGGTCCTAGCCCATTTAGGGCTTTGTATGTAAGGAGGAGGACCTTAAAGTCAATTCTAAATGTCACTGGAAGCCAGTACAGAGCAGCTACAACTGGAGTAATGTGTTGTCTCCTCTTGGTTCTGGATAATAGCCGAGCTGCAGAGTTTTGAGTTTCTCTCAGTGTTTTTTTTCGGGAGGCCAGTAAAAATCAGAGTCTCTTTTAGCAGCAAATTGGCTCAGATCCTTGTCCAATAGCAACTATACTGTCATATTTTGCCAGTTACCTTACCGTCAACCTCATCAGTGGACAACCTGCATGTGGTCCCACAGGGCTCATTACTAGAGTCCATGCTTTTCTTCTCTTATATGCTCCAACCTCGCAGCATCATTGTATAATATCGCTTTCCATTAATGCCTGATAATGGCATTAATACCCAGTGTCCCAACAGCATGAACAGCTTGAAAACACCCCTCTCTCTTATATCATAGAGCCACATAACCATGACTGAGGTACCCCCGAGCCAGGCCCTTAAACCTACACTGCTCTAGTGGTGCTGAGCATTGCTACAGCTTCCCTGGATAAATAAAGGTTATGTTTTAAAAAAGTTCTGTGGTTATTATTTTATACAGCTCAATGAAAGCAAATCTGAATAGTTTTACAGAACATCCCCAACTCAAGGTTCACTTACTAGATTTTTAACTTGCTTTGTACAAGGCTTTCAACTGTATCACGAGTGCTGGCACACCTTTAGGACGTTTTGTCCGTGTTGGCTTGAAAGTGAACCATGAAAGTTCATTCTTGAACTTGGAAATATTTGTTTGCCAAACATTCCCAACTCAGCTTATTAATAAGCTTTCAACATCACACAAAACCGTTCCCATCTCCACAACAACCAAGCAAACGTCAGGACATATTATATGGTTGAAAGTCAGGAAAAATTGATTTGGAATTAAAACAAATATTTCCAAGGTCAAGGAATAACTTTCATGTTTCAAACCTGAAATAGTCGATCTTGGCTCTTTTCTGGGTCCTGCTGACCTTTGCACAAGATGTTTCATAGATTTTAGTTTTTGTAATTAGTTTAATTTCACTGACATTAATCCTATTTCCATGTTGTAAATATGTTTCTGTTCTGCATGTGCTCTATGCCATTCACATGGCACTTTACCATTGGATAGCAGCTGTATATATTTTGCTCATTCTTCTTCTTCTTCTCTATCGTACAAGGCCATGCTGGTGCTGGTGGTTTGCTTCGCTGCAGCTTCAAAGTCAGTTACAATATACTCATTTCACTTTACAATGATTTTCTCTATACCAAGGCCCAGAGAAGAACAGCTGTGAAAACAGCTGATATTAATCCATTTATCATAGTTTAGAAATGTATAAAAAAAAAAACTGGTTGGTCTTTGCTCAACTCTCTTGAACCCACATGGCCAAATCCCCAACCCTAGCGTCTCATATACAGTATGTCCTGGGTGGATCTTCAGCAAATTGAATATCTTCAAGCCAAATTATCTAACCGGCTGTCTTTGCAGTTCCCTCTCCCTCCGCTTATTATCTTTGGCTTTATTGTGGACATCCTTGCTGTCAAAAGCTCTCCAAGAAATGCTGTCGGACTTGTGAGAAAATACTTTGGACGTATTGTTTATAGTCTTCACTCCTTATCATGTCTGGGCACTGCAGTAAGTAAATGCAGCACGACTGGACGCACAGTGGCTCTGAAACATTTATAATGTCTGATGTGAGTAGATTAATGTACTGGTCTGTGTTTATACTTAAATTATGTAATATAGATAAGAAAATGATTGTTGCCAAGAATTACCACAGCATGCTCAGACATCTGCAGTGTTCTGGAGTGATACGTTGATTGTTGTCGCAGATTTTGAGAGACTCTGAAATGGACAAAAAATCTCTTTTACAAAGTTTACAATATATTGGTGTCTGTTAATCGGAAAGAACCGTGCAGCGAGCCAAACCCTGACATCTGTAGGAACTGTGATTCTCTACATCCATCAACATCTCATGGACCTGGTTCCTTCACCTTTTTTAATGATCAAATCTAGCATGACACCTATTATAAATATGATATATGAATCCTTAATATATTGCTATTATGCAAATTGACACAATGGTTCACACACACAATAAAAATCCTGTGATTTATTGATCATTTCTAAATAAAAAAATAAGATAAGGGGAGAAAGGTTTTGTGGGATTTTTTAGGTCGTCCTTAATATGATGTGCTGTTTGTATTAGTATTAGAGTGACTGTGTAAAATAAAAAAGTCATATACTGCATGGAACTACCTTACACTTGCCACTGCCACTTTCCCTTTGGGTATGCATAATTTATTGACACATCTGGACTTTCTTTTCTGTGTCTCATCCCTGTTTGTGTCTATGTTTGGGTCAGAATTTTTAAAACATTGTCAAATTCATTCCCAGTGATCATGAACTATATGGTACATTACAGCTGCTGCTGTGCTACTGCCCAAGTGTAGGCCAGCTATACAAACCTCCATTTTTATATGAAAACATATTTAAATTGAACATGTTTCTCAGCTGTGCAACTTACCAAAAGACTGATGATACTATTTACACAGTCTAACAACTGAGGAAAAGATTATTTATGAAAGCAGAGTAGGTGTCACAAATGAAAACTTTGTTTAATCACACAAGGGGAAAGTCTAATGTGCAAACCAAGTGCAAAATGAGATCAATTGCTTGAGTTGATTAAAAAGCTGCCATTCTTTGCCAAATATTCCAAGTCTTGCTGTTTCATTTCTAAAGAAAATGGCAAAACACATCAACCATAAGATTTATTATCACATTATGAAACCATCATAAAAGGGTAGATCTGGGGTTAAACCTTCATATTCAACAGAAGAAAGCCTCCAAAACTGCATGGTTTAGGCTTGAGCATAGTCTCTGGACTATTTGATCATTTTTATCTTAAAATTATTTTTCTCTCAACCTTTGAGAATGGACAGAATGGGGTCCTGGGAAATCCTGCGTGCTTACTGTGGTATTTAATGACGTCGAACACAGTTTATCCTTTCTGTCTCAGCTGCCGCAGTGTTGCACTTCTTCTCTATAGGCTACAGTAATACTCAGACATAAGGTCAGAGGTGTGAATGAAAAATTAGGTGGGCAGTGCTCAAGGCCAAAAATAAGATTATGTGAAGGCGGGAACAGCCTTCTTGAGCCAGGTCTCCTTTTACCTATGAGATGTTTGTCTGGAAGCAATTTACGCTTTACATGACGTCTAAATACACACAGAAAGGGTATCCACAGATCACAGCAGTGTTTGTCTCATACATCACGTCACAGGCACCGAGGTTTGTCCACTGATTTTAATTTTTTAATGAAATGCCAAAAAAGAGCACATGAGCATGTGTGAATGAGCATATCTGATGGATTAATGGTGGGCTTAAAATTTTTTCTCTGCTTCTTTGTGCGGATCAGACATTTGCTGGTATTTCAGCCCACATGTTTCTCATGATATCTCATGAAAAGTAAACAGTCTGTCATATTTAAATCAATCTAACAACTAACTTATCTGTGCAGGCATATTTTAATGTCATAATATTTTCAATGTATCAAAACAAAGACATGAAAAAAACTTTTTTATATTATTACAAATGGTGTAGTAGATATGAATTAGAAGATATAGACATATATACAGCAAATATTCAAGTGGTCAATAAGGGAATATCTGACCTCCGGACGCCCACCGCTGAGCATCCTGGATTTGTGATCAGAAACCAGGGGACGATCACTGGACGATGCACAGAGGTACATGTGTCAGTAATTCCTCACAGAAAAATGTGCCACTGATCTATCTGCAGCTATATCTGCTGTGATATCTGCAGAGTCATTCATTCGTTTTCCATATCTTTTTGTTCCTCTTCAGGGTCACAGGGGGCTACAGCCCATTACTTTTATTACTGCAATGATCTAATATCCCCATGTGGATAAGTGAAGTTCTATCTATCTGCTATTTGGAAAAAAATGGTAATACATATGGATGGGTCATTATGTGATACTGATCCTGTTTCAGTTTAATTTGATGGTCGAATTTCTTCTGATGAGTATTTCTCTCTCCTCCACAGGGATTATACTTGGGCCAAATAAAAAGATGAATACATTTGATAGGGGGCTGTCGTATTAGCTGCAGTCTAATATAAAAACTAATATAACACTTTAATCTATTCCAGAGTCCAGCATCATTTTTTTGAAGGATAAATACAAACCAAACTTTGAAAAACAATATATTCCCAGATTCTTCAAAGACTTTTTCAGGTTTATTCAGGTTTAAAAAATTGTCTCTTGGACAATTTTGTGACTCTTAATCAAACCTAACAAGGAGGTGAGCTGAAATCATATCTCCTTGCTCGTTTTTTGCAATTAAAGGAAAAATATTAACTTGTTATTAAATATGAAAATATAAAACAGAGGAAAATAAGTTTGACATAGATGAATGCACCTGATAATATCTTTAAATTCTGGTAATTGGTCTATCAGATGAGCCGAGGAGAGATATTTAATTTCCGGTTTGTGCATATTACGGCATAACGGCTGTTATTTTTGGCATAACGGCTGAAGGGCTTCTGTCCTCAAACTGGCGGTAACTTTGGCTCGTATTTATCTCTTAGACAAACAGATGCCTTACTTAGTGACTCAGTAAATCAAAGCAAAACTTGCAGTGGTAAAAAAAAAACGATGTTTAGCTGCCTAATGAGAAGCACAAACTGAGGATAGTCACTGTAAGGACAGCCACAGCAACCTTAAACGACGGTTAGCCCCGTTTGACTTTGTTAACCGTTGACGTTAGCTAAGCACAAAACGCAGTTACCCAGTTAAGCTAAGCTAACTGCGTAAACTAGTCAAGTAAGCTAATAAAAGTGCATTCACAGCGGGTGGGTGCCTGCATCCCCCAGTTTTACAGTCATTTTAATGCTTATTACAGACAGAAGAAAGGAAGGACTGAAGAAGAAGATGGATTATTATTTTCACAGGTAATGACATTACAATTGGTAATTTTTTACCCCTGAGTTTCACTGCCAGCTATAACTACAAATGTTAAGCACTTTCTTAACTGGAAACGTTTCACCATACTGTAAACTACAATATTGAGAGTACTGCTCTGTCTAACCTGTAAGTAAGTATGGTAACAATAAATGTATATAATTTTTTGTAACTCTAGTTGATATTTGTATTTAGAGCTGCAGTGATTAGTTGTCAACTGTTAAATGAATTGACATATATTTTGATAATCGATTAATCGTTTAAAGTCATTTTTTAAGGAATTTGGAAAAAGTCCAAATTCTCTGATTTCAGTTTCTCAAATGTGAATATTTTCTGGTTTCTGAGCATCTTTGGGTTGTGGACTGTTGGGTGGGACAAAACAAGACATTTGAGGACATCATCTTTGGCTTTGGGAAACTGAATGTCATCTTTCACCATTTTCTGAAATTTTAGGGACCAAACAACTAATCGATTAATCAATAAAATAATCTGCAGATTAATCGATGATGAAAATAATTGTTGGTTGCAACCCTATTTGTATTTTTGTAAAAGGTTGTATCAGATATTGCAGAAGTGAAAGTCGATAGTGTTGTAAAGTTTACAGTAATGTTAATGGAATCATTTCAGGCTGTATCCTTGTTGGGCAGGCTTTGGTGTTTATAGTCACTGATGCAGATGAGGTGAGGTCAAGGTGGAGATCAAAAATCTGAATTTAGAGGGAATATAATAGTCTGTTTTATCTCGCCACAATTCACAGCAGTACAGCGTTGACCTGCGGCGGTAATGGCCAGAGGTGAGAGCTCACTGTTTGAATGACTTTGCCAGTTATATTGGAGGTAAGAGATCCCCTGAATCATCCTACACCAAATAGAACTGATGTTGCATTTGTTAACAATCAAAGTCAGAAGTGAAAAAACATGGAAAACAGGGAAAAAATGGCGACCCGCCCTTCTTTTGGCTCCTAACAAGCACCTGAATTCGAAGCAGAGCAAAGCTGGTTCATGGAAGAGTACACTGAGGAGAAGAAAGGGTACACAAGGTAAGATTTAGTGTTATCCTAGAAAGCTATTTAGAAAATGTAGCTATCTAAATAGCTATTTTGAAAATAGCTATCTTGTTTTATTTCCAACAAGGAAAAGTATGACCTCAAAGCTTTTCTTCACTGATTAATTAATTGATTTTTAGCAGAAAAATAGCAATACATTTTCCTACTAGGACAGTTATCAATAGTTTCTCAGTAATGTAATGCACATAGTTTAATTATTGTTGATGTTAGTAAATACTTAATTTGGATTGTACCTTTTATACACAGTCTGCAGGAACAGACAGTAAAAAAAAACAATTGAAGTAGAAGTTTGAGTTATTATCTTTGCAATAAAAAGCAGATGCACTGCATAATTAAATTTGGAAAATAGTCTAGATAATTGTAACTGGCCTTATTTGTTTTCCATTAGAAAATGCCAACAGCTTGCTTCCAGCAGTGAGCACAGTGATCCTGAGAAGTGGGACTGAGTGAGAGATAAAGGTAACAAGGATTACAGCACATTTTACTGACATGTTGCACTGACGTGTACTCAGCGTGACATTAAACCTGATTATTCAGCCATAAATCAGGAACATTCACCCAGAGGTCTTCCACAAGTTACCTTAAAAGAGAAAGCATATTTATGTTCCTGTGGTACATGGTGAACCAAAGAAGAAAGATCTCTCCCAAGCTATGAGTCACAGTCAGTGGCACACAAGGCTTTCCTGGACTTACTCAGCATTTTTTGCAGTCTTTGGCCGCTTACTGGCTAAACACCTGTGAATAGACCTTTGGTGTTTTATACAAGATGTGTAGCATCAGAGACATCACACACACTGCATTTTGATGCCACAAAATAGGGTGGTGTGGAGGAATACATGGACAAAAAGTCTTCCAAACAGTTTTCCTGTAAATGATTTTTGCCACGACTGGAAGACTCATAGTTGCCTACATTGGACCACAGAACGGTGCACAATGGCAGCAATTTCAGATGTTTGAGAGTTATGTAGATCACAGACCTTGACACCATTGTTATTCTTATAATGGCACCGTACATGAGGATTTTCCACAAGACAGGTATAGCAACTCCATTTGTAAAAATAATTCTTGCAGAATAAATGATTTTTTTCATTAAATATTGTTTCCCTATCAACACTGAAGTTTCCTGTTTTTTTTCTGGGCCTACCATAATGTGATATCATCATCTGTGTTATAGTGATCTGTTAATTCACAACCGTGACATGTTTTCTTAAATGATGAGTTGGTCCTAAAGGTATTATTGCTATGCTACTGACATTTATGGTTCGCTGCTGGGAGAACTCTGATACAGAAAGGCTTGTGAGAAAATTTATTTGGACTCTCCAAAGAACAGAGGTTCAGTAAAACAGACACTGCTGCATCACTTGTAAACTCCTCATGTTTGTGTAGTTGGCAATAACTCATAAATAGAACTGTTACATAGAAAATAAAATCCTCATGCTGGTCAGTTTGTATAGCCTAGCTGCAATGTATTAATAGGTGCTAGGTTGCAGATATAAAAAGGTAAAAAGGCAGAGTGATACTTGAATAGGTGCAGTAGGAGCACTACATAAGGAGATATTAACATTCAATGCAATGTCAGCCAACCATAATGTGAGGTTTTAATGGTTAATAAAGGATGCTAATGTATTATTAGCTGTAAATGACAGCTTGTAAGAGCTAAAAGGCAATGTTAATCAACAAGTCCTTCAAATACCAAAGTCCAGTCCCATCAAATACGTCGCTTAACCACGTGCACTACAGAACAACACACTGGAGTGTTTTCCAATCTGGCGCCCCTATCGCCAGTAATCTGCAGGACAACATAATTTGTCTGTGCTTTCCAAAACTGTTACAAATCACTGTTAAAAAATAATGGTGTGACAACAGTATGGTTAAGTTCTGGTTCGGTTTAGGCACAAAAATGACTTGGTTAGGTTCAGGGAAAGATCATGATTTGGGTTAAAATTATTAGGTAAATTAGGTGACCTTCATCATCATGGCTACAATAAGCAGGGGATGATCGTAGTTACAGTTTTTAAACAAACAGCGACCTCCTGTGTCAACGCTGCTGGATTAATGCCTTCTTCCACCCCTCCTCCTCCGATTTACAAAAAGTGTTGACATATGTATACATCATCTGAACTGCGCCACTTCTCTGGGTCATAATTACTATGGCTGCTAGATGGCATCTGTCACTCAAACATAACTATAGGTTGTTTTTGGGCGACTGACATTATGACCTATTTTGTCATTTTTCTTGGAAGAATAGTCTCTTGTTTTGAGCGTTTGGTTGTTGCTTTTGTCCACATTTCTCGTGAAGCAACATTTAAAGACACTTTATTAAAGTTGTATTATCTGTGTCATGCGCTTAATAGAGACTGTTCAAAAACAGTATAGGCACTATTACATTGTCTGATTATTATATTTAAAAGTCACGGTAGTACTGATCCAGCCTCTAAAAACTGTTACAATTTTTTCCCTAGACAAGTAAGCAAAGGACTGAAAATAAGGTTAATGTTTGAGTAATATTCCAGCTGCAAAATATTTGAGAGATCTGCGGTGAATTCCATTTGTGTAATAGCACTGTGTAAACATCTCTAGAGAGGGTCGCAGTTTTGTACCACATGTGGCCAGAAATGACAATAACAGGTAGCTCATAGAGTGATTAGTATAGAAAGAACAAACCCACCCTGCATCTGCGACTGAATCCCCAGTCAATACTGTCTAAAACTGGGTCTGTGTTACAGAAAATGCAGCTGTGCATTATTTTAATGTGTGAAATTAGCACAAGACTGCCTGTAAATGCAGGGAGAATTATTACTTTACATTAATATTGTAAAACTAGTTTCTTTGTAGTGGCCAAACATGTATTACATACATGTATTATGAATACACATTTGTTGGGATCTGATAGGTACATGCCCTTTAGAGTTACAGCTGTAATAAACTCTAGATGTCTGGTATGTGTGTCAGTATACATGTAATACATATTGTTTTTGAGCTATTGACACATTTGTGGAGTTTCTTGAATTTTTATTTTTATTACGTAGTTTACAGTAGTGGTTCAGAAAACATGTTGAGAGAGGGAGTGGGGATAACTTAATTAATCCGTCACAGTTAATGTGGTACAGCCTTTTACCACTGTCCCACCAGAGCAAAAGAATACTATTGGTTTAAGGGAAAAAGGGGAATGACTAGTCCTCATTAGCTGATTGTTATGTACCTGGGGTTAAAGCTAAACTGCGAGATGGTCAAAATATTTCATGCACTGTAAATACATAAGCTCTTATCGTCCTCTGTCCCTGAACACAGTTGAAAGGAAAATGACTCCCTTTCTTTTTGAAATAAATTAAATTAATAAGAAATGGCACAGTCTTAGGTAAGGTTATGGATTTTTTAATATATTAATGAGTTTTCATGAGCATAATGAAGCATTCACACAAACTAATGTATGTGTGAATGTAACTAATGAAATGCTAATGTAAGCATTAGTTCAAGCACTGACATTAGCTAAGGACCTTAGCAACATTTATCCACATTTTATGAGACACCATGTTACCTTTCACTCAGCCAAAGGTTTGCAGTATTAGGTCACACACAGGCTGTTCAAAAGCATGGAGCCAGACTGCACAGCTGAATTTTATTATCTTGAAACACTGTTTCCATGAATGAAATTAATATGTATATGGATACTGGGATATAATATTAGGGTATTGGTATGTTAAGTTGAATTCTTAACAAAAACAAGGTAGATGTGTATCCTGGCTGCGTCTGAGGTGGAGCAAAACTTGATTCACACAATACAGGAGTATCACAAATATATTTTGTTATTTCAACTTTTGGTCATTCTCATACCTGACACAATGTTGTTTTTAAAAGATGCTGAAGATCTGTCTCAATTTAAATATATTTGGCAAAGATGCAAGAGTGCAAAACATGTCACTAATGCACTGATATAATGATGTTGTCAGAGGGTCTATTCATTGTAGAAGATAACAACAGATGGTTTTACTTTAAGGGGAAATCCTGTGGGGTTTATTTTTCTTTGACTTTTGCTTGTTTGATAATATTCTCATGGTGGTTCGTGTTTATTATGCAGATACACGCATCTCCAAACTAACAGGGTGTTCCAGTAAGATTATGAGAAGTTCCTCCAAAAGAGATGATTCTGTCAATATCATGGAAAGATATTCTGACAGAATGTGGCAAACACTGCCTCCATATGAGAGTAATTTCCTGCTTATGTTCAAAGTCAACAACGTCAGAAAGGAAAAATGCCCTGAAAAGTCAATGAGGCGTGTTTTCCTTTTCTTTTAGAACAGTCTGCATTGATAGATATATGTCAAATTATGGCCTCTGATTCTAAGCAGGTAAGTCAAACCTTATGACATAACATGGCTTTCTTTATGAAATGCATTGATTAACTTGGAATCAAGTTCGTGAGAAATGGAAAACAATGTCCAATGACTACATTGTTTGGAACAGTTCTAGCCTGTGCTTACATTTTACCTCATTGTTACCACAGTCTAATCGATAAAATGTGATATGTATGACATGTCCAAAAGCCAAAGTCTTGAACAGACGTTGTCGCTGTAAAGCCAGAGATTACGCCTTGCGTACATCAACAGCAGCGCTAACACGTTATCACTGTTCTTACATTTGTTCCAGCTGATTTTAACCTCTTGTATGAATATTCTATAATATGTTGAGTTAACTGACTTCACATTTATGGAAGTATTTTCCTTTATTTTCTAGCAATTTTTAACAATAACCCTCATGTTAGTGTATTCTGAGAAAGCTGAAATATTGATGATGAAATGCAGCATGCGTGAAATTGCTCCACATTTGACCTGCACCATAAATCAGCAAAGCTAATACTTGGAGACGGTCAGTGATGTGGGACTTAAGCTCTTTATGGCTAACATTGGGGAAATGATGAGTTCAGCTCTAAGTCCTGGAAGCTGCACCTATTTAATTTGTAATGTGTTTCCAAAATAGAGATTTGGGGTGCTGTACCAAAAGGTTAGCAGCACTGTTTTGTCTGTGTGGATTGTTTATATTCCCAAGGTATAATGAATTGTGGCACCTGCCAAGCCATGTCTTCGTTTACAGTAATCTACTTAAGTCACTGTTATCCTTAACTTACTGACATCTTTACCTGTGGCCCCAAAATGTTGTGGCTAGGTATTTACGTATATACAAAACCTACAAAAAAATTATGAAACTGTTACTGTGAAAACTTTTTGTGTTAGACAAAAAGCAATTTGATCCTTCACTCCTCCTGCATGTCCAACCACTCACACGAGACAGGGAATGTATGTTGAATCATTCTGTTATCACTTTAGCAGTCATCGAAACAGCTAATATGGTATGTGCGGTTTGGCTGTGTATTCATGTTGGGCTGTAATACTATCTATTTGTAATCTTACCAAGTAAGATTAAGTCTTTCCATAACAGAACTCATGAGCACAATGTTGCTGTCCGGTTTGTCAACACATAACATTCTTTAGCGATACCGTTGCTGGATGTTCTTTGACCATGTATTGGGCATTAGACTCTTCCAACCCAGCTTTAATGTCTCCAATGCAATTTCAACATCTGAAAGGCCAAACACTCAAACAGATGTGATGGTTTGGTACACTTTGTGCCAACATGACCTTAAAATTAAAGATGATTGATTCAGTCTTTTGAATTATGATGCTACCCAGATGGGAATCATTTTATTGTTAACAGTGCCTTAGTGCTCACTAGAAAATCCAGTCTGAAATGAGCGTGTTTGTCTGTTTTGTCATAAACATGATTAATGTTCTTTTGCGTGTGTGGGGTGTCATTAAGGTTAGATCAAGTATTGTTATTCGTATCAACATTTATTTTCATCACATTTTCTTTTGTCCAGCAACCAAACCAAGCTTTATTCAGCTGATGAATTCATTGTAAACATTTAGATTTCTTTGTAATTTGTTTTATTTATGTGTACATGTATTTAATCCACATTAGCTCCTTTCCACGGTTGAGTTGTGGTCAAAGCACAGTTAAAATATAGTCAATGTCAGTGCCATGTTTTACTGTAGATTGTTTGCTGTCTCATATTTTCTAGATTGCATGCAGTAAGTTATTTTCTGCCAACTCAAAAAGCATCAATCTGTAGGCACTTCACCTAACACCTTGTTTATAGTTTGTGTTTGGATTCTGGTTTGTCTAACAAATACTGAAAGAGGCAGTCCCCATTTGCAGTATGCAAACACAATTTCGACTTGTTAAGATTGGTTAATTGTTTCTTGAATCAATAACCCAAGGCACAAGAGTTCAAATACCTTTGTCATGCACTTGGGAGTTTTGAATTGATTGTAAGCTGCAGCTGATCTGTGTAATTGAAATGTACACTTGGCATTTACTATATAGCAAAATCTCATCAAGTCTCCCCACAACACTTGCACAGCTGAACCAACATCCGGAATACTCGACAGACTGTCAGGAGGATCATGAATTTATTTAGCAGAAAAAGCAGACTAGTAGCTGATGGACTGCATGACCCCTTATGTGTATGGACTGTATGACCCCTTATGTGTAATTATATTTTTCTTAGGTCTGTTAGTCAGGGAAATATAAAAACAACGAGATAGCAACCTTTAGAAACATGTGACACCACTGGTTGTTAATGGCAAGGAAATGAGACAACAGATTTTGTACAGTCCCATTGTGCATTTGCGACAACATGGGAATATGATTTGAATGTGATCTCATATTTCTGGCTCTCTATTCTAGTTCATCAGCTGCCTTAATGTTATTCCTGGAAACTACAGGTTGCCTGGTTGCCTTGAAATTTAACATTAGTTATTATTTAAGTTACATATTATATACATGCATTTAAATATACAACAATCTATTCTAGTGCCAGAGTATTATCATCTAAACCTGTGAGGCAAAGTATATGGGCAGTTATACTTCAAAATTGCCATTACCCTTGGTGTGATACCTTGGGCACACCCCATACACTCACCGGCCACTTCATCAGGTACACCTGTGAAATCTAATTCAATTCAGTACAACAGCTCTGCCATAAATTCTACATTTACAAAGCTTATACATTTTCGATTTTTGTTGACATTGTCAAAAAGGTGATAATTCTACTTTATGTTTATTATTGAGGTTGTGGGTGGTGGTGGTGGTGGTGGTGTACTGGAGTGCATTACATTGAAAAGTGTTCCTAATATTTTGTCCACTCCATTAACATACACGAGGGGGCAAGATATTAGGAACACTTTTCAATATAATGCACACCAGTAGCAGCAGTGCTTGTATTGGATTGCATTAGATTGCACAGGTGTACCTAATAAAGTGGCCGGTGAGTGTATACTGAGGTGATAATCTGTAGTATGTAGTAGATATGATGATTAATTTTATTCAGGCAGGTGTTCAGAAGTGTTTCCTCTTGATTAAATTTAGCACTGTGGTGACTGTAGGGGTAAAAATAATAGTACAAAAGAGTTCATTACAATCTACTTAGCCAGTGGTAGAGTCAAATCCATTAAACTTGAGAGATCATTAAAATACTATTTGGAGTAATATTTAGTACTGAATTGAAAGTGCACATTTCATTATGACATTTCCTGCATATAGAACTATCAACCGACTCACCTACATAGACTTGATAGTAGTCTTGACTGTTTTAGCATTACATGGAACTGTGTACCATTCTGTATCTGATTCAAAGATTCAAAGGTTATCACATGCTCATACAATATGTGTGGCGGGATTTAAATGCAGGACTAAATGCAGGATTGCATACAGTGCTAAAAAGACTAGTATACAATAAAGAATTACAAATAAGAGTACAAATATCAATTAGAAAAAGAAATTCAAAGATACATTAAAAAAATGTATGTAATGTTTGTTTTACTAGATACCAGGCCAATAAAAGGGCTGTGCAATTTGACAGGATATAAACAAGTAAAATATACATACTGTATGTCATAGTTGTAAAGTATACCAATGAAATTTTGTACATGCTCAAGTACAGATATGCAAATGTACAGCGCTATGCAAAGGATTCACAAAGGACAATGAGCTAGCCAAGGTTGAGAATAGAGGAGGTAATATTGTAGAGATAATAAATAATTGACTACAGGTTAAGATTTTGTTCTGCAGTGTTTACTGTAGTGTTGGAGAATTATTCAAATATAGTACAGTTGAACATAACATACAGTATTAAATGCCACACAGTTTGCAGTTGTCTGAGACATAACTGAACTGAACTGCTCATGCCAAAGGCATATTTAATCCATAAAAGTATTTAAGTAGAGTAATTTCCTTGACATCCTCTTAGACATTTCAAAAATAACAGTAGTTTATGTGTTTTGGGCCATTTGCATTGCCAGTACTGTACCTGGTGTCTGATGTTTAATGGTGACCTAAGAGCTGAGGCATGAACAGACACTGAGAGGTTTCCATGTGATCATGTAAAGACAGAAAACAGGTGGCAAAAATTAGACCATAGGCTTTCCACTTGTACTGTTGTTTCCCACCTTGTTCATTGTGTTGACAGAACTTTGACAGATTATGGCTGCACTAGCCAGGGACCTCCAGAGTCAGGCATCAGATTGTTAAGAAGTTAACATAACACACATTTTCTCTGTAGCGATGGCTAACAGCAAATTTGAAGACCTATGAACTGCAATTTTGATCGGAAAAGTACATCAAAAACGTGTTTGTCAGAAATTAAGTATTATAAACCCATTATCAATGCCTGAATGAATAAATTAACTCAATGGCTTGAATGCTTTAAAACTATGCACTTACAGTGCAGTCACAAAGTATTCAGTGACGCATTTTTTGTTGTTTTGAAATGGCCTGAAATTAAAGTGACAATGAGATTAAGGTGCTTACTCTCAGCTTTAATTTGAGAGTGTTTTCATCCACATCAGACCATCCATGTAGAATAAATGGCTGGCTGAAGTCTATGACTCATAAATATCAGTAGACACTTGGTATCTTCTTTAGAGATGCTTTCCAGGGCTGTACAGCAGCCATCTTCACGTCTTGCTTGTTTTGGAAACTTTCTTCCTTATATCTGGTCTTAAGAAAGTTAAATTCCTGTCCTTGGTTTGTTTGTTCACTCAGCGCTGGGGAAGGAGGTGAAATCACATGAAAAAGTGATGCTGATATATGGTGTGAACACGCCCAAATAGTAAAATATTGCACCTCTTCTTTAAATGCTGTTTGAGATGTTTGGCAACTTATGCTTTTATATTGAAGATATCTCTTTGAGCTTACAGTCAACGTGTCTGTATTAGTGTGATTTTATAAATTCCAAAGGTAAGCTACTTTGCCAGCGTGGTGACAGACAGGATACACTGCAGCACCGCTAAATGCTTATCACTTTTTAAAAAAAAAAAACTGTGTGTAGCTTTCCCAGGACTGCTTAATTCTATTGAGAGTGATTAATTAACTCCTAAACCAGAGGTCATGTGAAATTACTTGCAGCCTGCCACTTTGTGCTTCCATTCTCACTAATATAGTGAAGCAAAGTGGTTTCATGTGATAGTCCTTTTGAATTAAAATAGAATGATATAGAACACAAAATTTACCACTTATAGACATATATTATGACTCCAACAGTATTAGGACAGTAAAAATATCAACAATCTCTTTTTACCCACCGAGCAGTGGTCTGTCACTGCCATCTCTTTGGAAATTCCAGAAAGTAAATTGAATTGGAGAACTCAGGTGCTAGCTCTTTTTTATTTTCAGCCATTTATTTGCTAAAAGAAACAGATTGAGTGACAATAATAACTTGTTAGAATTCATACCCAACCTTAAAATGCATCTACCGTGAAGAAATACTGGATAAAACTGGTGGCTAATGTAACAGTTATAATTATTAGTAATTAATAATAACAGTTTTTGTGACTACTGATCCTACTCAGACAGTAGTTAGGACTAGGGTTTATACTTGTAGGATGCTTTTATCTTTTGGAACTTTGACAGTAGATAAGTTGTATACAAGTAAATTGCTTTGATACAGAGCCAGAGACACATTTTAAGTGTAACTCAAACAAAACAAAATGTATACAATCTTTTACTTTGTGTTGTAAAACCCTACTTAAAGAAAGGATGGCAACTTTGTCCCTTGGATAATTTTCCTTTCTTACTAAAAAAATAAGTAATCTGACAATTTCATACTTAAAATCCCAATGAACAATCAGAGTTCTATATTTATTGTCATGTATCCTTTCTGTTCACTAGTGCACCTCACAGCCAAATAGATACTTAGTGAGTTACTTTTTGACCACAGCAGGAAGTAACTCTCCTCATAGTATTTGAATAATTATGGTTTGAGTCATTATCATCGTTTAAGTGACTTCCTTGATTTGTTTTGTTACAGTTGTCTGAGCTGCTGGAGATTCATCTTGGAACAAAGATCAAAAAACTCTTTTAAGTACCATACCACATCAGCCCATTGCAAATGAGCTGTTAACACACAGACATCTGTATGCAGATAACTAATCTCAATTCAAAAAAACATACTGCAGTCCAAATGATTTGATTTGCCAAAACTAGGTTTCCTTTTAAGTCAAAAGTCTAGTCGTTGCTAAGAAAGCATCACAATGAAAACAAAATACATCACCTTCATGGCTGTCTCATGTTCCAAGTTAGCAGTATGTCAGCACTGCCTTCAATTCTTAGCTTGTGTTTGTCCCTGACAAATTTTTGGCAAATTTGGGTCATACACTGTTTCTGGTCTTCATGTCTTCTGGCTACAACTTATGTTGAGTTATTTTATTACATTTATGTACCTTTTTCTAACAGTATTTACATTTTCTCCCACACAGTAGTTGATGTGAAAACTTGTAAGTACTCAGAAGTCATCACATTTATTGGTACTCTAGTTACACTTTGTCCTTTTTCAGCATGTAACTGTTGATGTCACAGTGTGATATTTAAATGTATAAAACAGTCTGACAGAAACTAAACTAAAATTTTTGGTCCAAGCACTTGGTCAAACAACTCCCTGCTGAGGCCTTATATCCAACCTATATTTGAATGTGGCCAGCCACTAAACCTTTGCAGATAGCCATCTTAGTATTTTAATAATATAAGCTGTTTCATATTATGTCTTCTCTTGAGTTCTGGACTCTATTTAATGTCCCAATAGGACATATGAAGGAGCAAATGTTACTACATTATGGTTGACTGGGTTTTGAATTCAACCAAAGCTGCTTTACTTGTTCACAGTTTTTTTCTGTCACAGTTCATTCTTTGACATCAACCTTAAAGAGGTAAGAATCTATACTTGAGTGCATAAGTAGTTTCTGTAACTGCTAATAATCTAACAGTTTGCATAGACTGCTTTCATAGTTAAAATAAAAGTTTTGCTTGGGAGTTTCTTCCAGTTTGACAGCTAACTCAGGCAGTATAGTAACAACAGGACCGAATTGTTCTGTGTTCCTTTTTCCTTAACATCATCTCTTGAAGTCATTCAGTCCTTGAATTGGTGTCTTGTCTGCCCAGAAATGACTTCAGACACATCAGTATCCCCTGTCTCTGCTTGAATGTTGGCATGGTGGTATATCTTTTTAATACAATTTGGTCCCTAATTCATTTTGTTCAGGGTGCCATAAACAACAGCATAAGCACCTCCCAAATCTACATCTTGCTGTTGGAGGATATTCTAAGTAACTGCAGTTTCTATGATCGCAGGTGTTGTGATTTCAAAACAAAGAATGAATCAAAAGTTGAGGCACTACATCTTTGCTTGTGCTGTAGCCAGTTCAGGTAGCTCATGCTTGGTCAGATCCTCCAGGAGTTGCACATTACAAGGGTGGACATTAATGAGTTTTTATGGCTCTTTCCCTGCAGCTCCACCAGGTGTCTAAAAGTCTCTGTAGCTCAAGAATCCACTGACCTCATGGCTTGCTGTGTTTGCACAAATGCTGCATGGCCATTTAAGGAGTTGTTGGTGAAGTTGCAAAGCTTTTCAATGACGGAAAAATGACCATAGGGACTTTGCCCTGTCCAGTTAGGGCCAGTGGCATACAGTCACCACAAAATCTGCATGTGCCTGATTTAGACATAGATGGAGAAGTCGAAGCATGAAAATGTTTCTAGCAATAAATCCTGCAGTAAAGGTATGTGAATAGAGCAGTCTGTTAGATTATAGATACAACATGTTTCAGCATTTACATGTTTGGGAGATGCTGGCACCATTTTGTGTCATGAAACACTGTACAGCTGGAAGGTAGCTGGTGCAAAAAATGCTTAAAGCAGTCTCTGCTACACCTGGTTCAGTTGAGCCAAAGATTGAAGGTGCTCTGTAAATGTATTTGAGTGGGACAACAAATTACAATTTACTTTAGTCCTCATCGTTCCCTTTGTCACTGATTGCAGGTTGTTCAGACTCAGACCAGTTTTGGCTTTTTAATCAATTCACCAGTCACATTTAAATTGTCAATCTCATTTATATGAACTTGCGTAGACTAAATATTAGAAACAATTCTCAGTATAATCGAACACAGTTTAATAGCACCACAAACTACAACCTCCAAGATAAGATACGTTTGCCTCCTTTTTTGTCCAGTCTCTGTGTTACACTGAATCACCAAAGCTGAATAAGCCATTGTGCTGTACTTACACCTTTTTTCTTGCTATCTTGCTATTAACCATGTGTTTGGATGGTTAGCTTTGTGACATCCAAAGTACACATTTTTAGTTCTATTCAGTAACTACGTATGCATTCAAAAATAAATTTTCCTCACCTTAAGTAATGGATGCATCCTCCCTCAAAACCATACACACATACAAGAAACACTGTAGTATTCTTACAGATGTAACCAGACACTTGATGAATCAGGAGCTCTCAGGGTTGCCAAGTCTCATCAAACCTTTCACCTCCAAGCCAGCAGTTTGATCTAACAAAGGGTCCTTAGGTATGTACCATGCTACAGTTGAACCAAAGGCATTTTTGTGTTATTTTCCTGGCAAAATCTATGGAAAAAGTCTATGCTTGGCCCTGACTGCTTTCTTTCAGTTACACAGTTTGTCCTCCCTGTCAAAACTCTTGACAAGACAAGTCATTCTACTTTGACAATTTATGAGGCAATGACACAAAATCTTGACAGATAGATGTTTAAATTTTGAAAGAACGTGTTATAGAGCTTTGATTTCATATGACATTGATATTTGATATCATATCTTTGATGTTATAATAGCCAGCTTAAGTGTGCCTCACTTTGTGCTTAATGAGTTCAAAGTAGAGTCACCCTTGGGCAGACATGATGTAGAGTGACTTGGAATTTCCATTTATGTTTTATATTTTCAGACTACTTTAGTATCCCACCACATGAATAATTAGCATTTATTGCATTTTACACCATATGCACATAGCATCTCATGAAACTCAAGGAACTGTGCATTTTAATGGATCTATAGCATTTTAATGGATTTCTTATAATCACATTAGCAACAAAACTAGGCAGTTTATGTTGACAGCTTGTATTTTTTCTTGGCTATAAATTCTGGCAGTGGAGCCAACACGCTGTATTGTAAGGGTTTGCACTGATCATGCACCATGTGCGATCATTTGTCAGCCAACAATCCTTCACTCTATCTCCAGCTTCTACTGCCTCTCAGCGCTGAGCAGTCTTGACAGATCAAACCGCAGAGGCTGAGGGCACTGATTAGAACAGACGAAAAGCAGTTGAACTGCACCAGCGATAACATCATGAGTATGGAAGAAAGCATGGCAGGAGCAGCAGTGCACGCCAAAAGAATTATGTCAATGAATCTGACAAAGTGGGCTATAACAGTAGACAGTGACCCATGATTCAAGTCTTTTGTGAACCTGTTCACTGAAAGCTTTGAGGTGCTGTTGAACTACTTGCTCTTGCCTCAGACACATACTGTAGGCTTATGGAGTATTTTTTGTGCACTACATAATTTTTTGTCATTTTTGTCATTTGCCATTTTGTCTCTGGTTTCTTAGCTAGGTTGCTCTTGAGACATAGAAGTAAAGTTTCAACATAGCATGTAAAGTAGAATTTATTTACAAGTTAAGTTCCAGGTGCTCTGGTTTCCTGCCATAGTCCAAAGACATAGATATCAGGTGGACTGGAGATTTGTAATTACCCAGAGGTATTGTTGCGTGTGTCTATCTATATGTTACTGCTGTGGTGGACTTGTGATATTTCTCCTGTTTCCCTGAGAAGAAATAAGTGGGCAGAGAAAAAGATTTTCACAAAAGTCAATGTTCATATATCGAATTTAATTTGAGAGTAGTGTGTATAATTTGTAATCTGTACCAAGCTCATTTTTATATTGGCTGTAATCATGCTTCAATATACAAAATATACATTCTCTTTTTGTTTTGGAATGTTGATTCCTTGATAGTTAAATGTTTTCCTGTTATCCAGTTGCATACATTTATAACATAAGGTGAGAGACTCATGAATTTTCTTTAAGGTTTATTTCACAAAATACCAGACAAGATTTTATTTTATCCATAATATGCCTGTCAGACAGTATTTGTTGAGAGAGGCATTGCCAGGAAATGAGTCAGTTGCGTTCCACCAGTGACTCTGAGACAAGCTATTAAGTGATTTACTGACCCTCTGGTAGATATTAAGTCGACACAAAATACCTATGTTCTTATTTCAAAATATGGCACCGTTCAGGCAACATGAATATCACACAAAGTTCCCAGGAAACTGTCACCTAAGGATCCACATTATTAATAAAGGTGAAAAGTTTTATTATCACCAGGGGCAACACATAGATACAAAAAGAGGCAACACCTCTTAGTTTGAATTGAGTGTTGGTCAACATAAATCTTTTTAGATTAATAACTTTAAAGATAAAAACAGATGATATAGTAATGTCAGGCCTTGAGCTAATGGCGTCCCATCATCCAGGGGACAGTAGAAAATGTGTTTGGGACGAACAGAGATCTTCCCTGGGACACCTCCGGAACGAAAGGGATTTCTATATTTATTTATTTATTTTAAACTCTCACTTAGCAAATGACAAACTGAACCGAGCGCTGACTACATCGGAGCACGTCTTCTCATGCTGTTACTAATTACTATCACTGGCTGGCTACTCAGCACGAGACCTGAAATGTTCCTGCAGTGCCGGTCCATCTATCCCCTCAGTCACAAACGGCTTGCTGGCAGCACCTCGCAAATATGTTGTGCTGATTAAACAAAACACAGCGCTACCCTGGCTGTGTGTGAGTATATTAGCTAAAGCATAGATTTAGACAGTTTCAATATATTATTGTGGTCTTTTTTGTTATAATCTAAGCCTTAAACACTTATCAAACATAACTTGTACATGGACAGTAGTGATGCGTGCCATTGCAGTTATATCCGCTGGCACTGCGGTTAATCCATGGATCGGGCGGGATGGGTCATAAAAACTTACATTATGATTAATAGTGGATGGGTTGTGTGTGGTGAAATACATAGCAGAGAGCAGAGCTGCAGAGCCGCAGAGCTGCAGAGCTGCAGAGCTGCAGTCTGCTGCTGCTCTGTAGCAGACAGCTTCAGTTTTCGTCAGGCACGAATTACTGACTCACAACTAAGCAAACTAACAACAGGGAATACTAAGATATTGATAGATATATAGACAGTAATAACAATTATTTCTACAATTATACAAGAGAGATTGCTGGAGAAATTGGTGCACTCAGCATGCTACAATCTTTCTAGACTGCATGGGTTATCAGAAGCAGAAACGGGGCCACAGTAGGCTTCATACATAGGCTACATAAATATGAAACTGTATTGCAAAGGCACAGTTCACCATGGAAATGTTTATAATTACTGAAAGCAGCATCTCTAATCTTTAAAGTTAAAGAAAACACTCAACAGGGGCGGATTTAGTGCTTTGGGGGTCCCAGGTAAACTCTGTTTTGCTTTACAAAGTAAAGAAACAACACTTTGATTTTGGGATGCTTTACATTCACTTCAGTACAGTTAAAATTGTTTTTCGGGACGGTTCCGGGATGATGGTGAAAAAAAAGTTAGTTTGGAGCCCTGAGTAAAGTACATATATTATAAATATTATTATTATACATATCACATACATTATAATGGCCATGTTGTGGTTTACAGAGGTGGATTAACATGAAAAATAGTCTTATAATAAGCCTTTTTTAAGTTAATTACAATATAGTTATAGTTAATAGTTTACTAAGGAAATCTCATTTATATCAAGATCAAGAGCTAGTAAAACTAAAGTCCCTCAGAGGAATGAGTCTCTAACTCCATATTGCATATCATTCCAATAGTGAGGTGCATAGAACCAGAAACCAGTCCTCCACAGTTCAGAGTTTGTATGAGGAACTTTTAAAGCCAACCTCTTCTGTGATCTGGTGTCATGGTTATCAGCTCTGTTCTCAACTAAGGATGTTAAATATCTCAGCAACTCAGATAGCAAGGCCTTATGAATATAGTCACAGATGTTAGTAATGACGATCCAAGCTTTTCATACAACTCACAGTGATGAGTATGATAGCTATCTTGTCTAATGAATCAAATGTGATAGACAGCATCTAGTGGTTTAAGGATAGTGGCAGCATCATGAACATACAGGATGTCTCAATAATCCATTGTAGACAGTATGGTGGGTTGCATAATGTTTTTTTTTTGTTTTGAAAGAAGAAACAAGCTTTGTTCTGGTACAATAATCCAATTTGAATTTTTAGTTTTTGAGCATGTTCAATGTTAGTTTTTTCTTCTGTCTATCCAAATTTCTAAGCAATACAGGTCAAGAAGATCATCATTTTATCGAAAATGGGTTGGGTTACCACGTTTTCTGAGAATGCCTCCTTTAATGCCTCTAGTGGGTGACTCACACCAACAGCAATTATACATATGTTTTATAGTAAATTAGTAGATGAACCAATAGATCTTTTACACATGATCATACAAGCTGTGATGGAGTGGTAATATAAACAGGATGACAAACTCCTGCAAATAAATATGTTAGTGTGGTTACTCCCCCTGTGATTAAGTTGTTCCATTGTATCATTGGACATGCTGCAGTGGTCCATGATTTTTTCACAGTGATCAGTGATTCAAGCTGCCCTCCAAAATTTTTGTCTCATATACAGTATCACCATCCTTTATGATCTTCTGTAAATGTGACACGACCTCATGCAGTCTCTCAAGCTCATTATGGTCATGTGGTCATGTAGTCGTTTCTTCTCAGTAATTACTGGAACCTATAAAGTTGGTGCAGTCTGTTAGCAAGAAGCTGCCACTCTCTGCTCTGTCAGTTTGGCACCTGCTCAGGTAGAAAGGCATGTGCAGACTGTCATGTAACTGTAGGAGCAGCCCCGAAAGAGACTTATTTCTCATAGATACACTTTACATCTATTATTAGACTCCCCCTAAAGGGCATCTTGGTGCCCCATTTGAGGTTTCACCCCACTCCCTTTAGACTATGCGTGCTCATTTACATGCAACTTGAAAAGCAAAAAGGCAAATGGAAATTTATTGAATGCAAACGAGTGGAAAGAAGACAAAAAGAAAAAAGAATACTTAATATATTTCAGATTGTTCAGATTGCTGTAAACCACAGGAGAAGTAGTATGAATACTGTGCATGACAATTAACTAAAGTGGCTTGTTCTTTCCGAATACCACATTGCCACAGATTGTTTTTAAGATTTTGCTTTCTTCTTAAACTGGGGTAAATCATTTCAGTTTGCAGTTTGAGCAATAGTTATTGATGAAGTGACTAAAGAACTTGATTATTAGCTTACACTGAGCCAGTTGCTGCTTCTGTTGTAAACTATGAAATCAAAGTAAGTCATAATTATTCTATACTTTAGTGGGTGCAACTACTTCACTAACACTGACCCTTTGCATACTCACAACCTATGAAAATAGCCAGACACAAGCTCAGGTCCTGCAGTGCTCCAGGCCACCCTGCACCAGTTTGATAAGATAAAAAGAACAGGAGCAGCGACCACTGCAGAGGTGCTGTGCTGGATAGACTAAAGCTTTACCAGAAAGTACAGATAATTGTGTTCAAGCCATGTAGCTACTGATAGAAGATTTGAAGGCTGGTGTCCATTAATATTGCATTCTTGCTGCCTTCTCAGCTGGCTTCTGATTGGCTCAGGGTGATGTCAAACAGGACTATTGCCAGTTGTCAAAAATCACAGACCAAAATAACATCCAGCTGGATAGAGACAGTGATGACAAGAATAATTACATCTTCACAGAAAACCCTCCATGTGCATTCCTGGATATGATTTTGGAAATGACTTAAGTTAGCGTGATGCTACTAGAACTTATTTAGCAATGGTACTGTTTAATGACACATCTTTTGCCTCATCTAACTCAGTGCCGTAGTTTTGCAGAATTTTGCTTTTGGAGTCATTGTCGTTTTTTCTGCTTTACATTGATGTGCTTTCAGATAAGTTATCTGTCAGCATTCTTTTAGATTTTAGCTGTTCTAGTTGGACGTTTTGTGCTCCTTTTTTCCTCTCCACCAGAGGAATTGAGGAAAAGCAAGAGAATAATCCAGATATATTTTTACTTTTGAAATAATACCGCATTTCTCAACTGATGGGGCAATCTAGATTTATTGAGCCTGACACACCTTGAATCACACCCATCTAGGGTAGCATGAAGTTTTTATCTGTTGTTTACAACAGCTGAAAACAAAATCAAGAAATGTTGTGTTGGAGACCTAGCCAAACTCTTTTGTAGATTGATTCAGATTTTAGAACTTAAAACTTGCTCTGAGTGCTATAAAGTTGTGGGCTGTTTTCTAAAAAGCATGACTTGCTACTTGCAACTATGAGCACATTCCCAATAAAATACCTACAAGGGGCCAAAAGACAAGCCTCTGTGAAGCTTTTCAAAAAGGGTATTTGGGTAATTGGGTAATTGTTATGTTTCAGGTTGTTTAAGCATGTCACCTGCCTGCAGAATGAACATTAGTCACAGAAAACCACAAATGGAAAAAGAGGGCAAAATACAGATATTAATGCAGATATTAAATCTGATACTAGACCTGGTAAACCTCAAGACATTATTTACACATTACATGTAGACTGATTTCTTGATTGTTAAAGATAAGGATATTCTATATAGTTAAATGAAGAGTTAAAAAATATTTAGAATCCTGAAATTAAATGCACGTTTCATTTTGCATATTTGTAAGATTTATAGAGCTTGTTTCTCTCATCATTCAGTTGTTCCTTATTTTAATTGTGTAAAGATTAGCTATAATACTGTCACTGTGACATTTTACCTGGACTCTAGTACATTCACATTTTGTGTAGTAATATTGCGCTGCTTTATTTTAAACGATAAACAGATTGTTTGTTGATAACTGAAGTTGGTTATAGTGTTTTCAATCACTTGGCAACACTGCCACACAAATGCACCGATAAAACAGTTATAGCCACTTAACAATGTAATGGGTGCCACCTGTTACATCAGTCAACGGTGGCACTCACAAACCATGACAATAAACATTTTAGAGTATGGAGAAAACTGCAACAACAGACATCAGCTACTACAAAACGAAAACCAAAAAAAAAAAAAAAGAACTGGCACATCCTGGGCACATCTTAGTTCACATTTTCCTTTCGTCATTCCCTCCCAGGCGACCACAGCTGCTGCATAACAAGAGGCACTTCAGGAGAACTGGAGTAACAGAGAAAATGTGGGGGAATGTTTTTGTTTCCCTGGTGCCTACATTCTGAACCAAGCTGGCAGTGCTTACTTAATTAGCTCTCATACAGAACAATAATGCCAAACCCTTCCTGAGCATGTTCAGTGAACATATCACAGACATGACGCAGTGGTTTTGCCCCATTAAGCATCCATATCTTCATGCCAAGAACCACATCCAGAAATTAACAGGCCAGCTTATAGCTATATGAATGTGGGACAACTGCAACAATGCGCCAATGTCAGGAAAAGGCCTCTACTGTTGAATAGTGCATCTGTTTCTTGAGGAAATGTTCACTCTTAAGCCTTCTCTTTCACTGCCACCCCTAGTGAACAGGACTAACGTCTGTTGAAACAGCAGTGCCTGTAAGTATTGGCTGAATTGCATACTTGGAAAAGAAATTCACTAGAAAAATCTGCAAACCTGGCCTAAAAGCACTGTGCTGTAGTTATACTACCATTTTGAATATGAGGTACAAAGGTTAGATTTCATCATGCAAACTTGTTTTTGTGTTAAAAATAAAATAAAAAGGAGTCTGTTGTTTGTGAAGTGAATGGAAAATGTGACTTGAGCTCAAAAGGTGAGAAAAACTGTACTTGCCACAATAAAAGTAGCAGTAAATCATAGAAGCCTGTTAAAAGTAAATGCTATGATGGATTGGTGTGACAATGACTTTCATGTCTCATAATGGGCTCAAATCCTGTAACACGTCAAGAAGATTTCTACTATGAAACTACTGTGAAAAGTTTCCATTTTAAGCTAGTTTTCCCTTATTTAACCATGACTTAAAGTATTTCCCTAACCTTAAACAAATTAATTTGCTTGTCTTGACCTTAATAGATTTAGCTACCAAAAGCTAACTCTAACTCTAACTTTTATTTAACATAACTCCTGGTCACCTCCCGTCCTCCATCTGTACAGACAGCAAGATCCATAGAGGTCTGCACCCATTTAGGGGTTTGGGGCAACCCAAAGTAAGGTTATTAAATCTTAAATACTATAATGAAAAAGGAAATAGATCAAGTTGATCCAGCTTACTTAAGCTTGCTGATCTGTTTTGGTGATGCCCTGCTCTGCCCTCATACACCCCGCTGTTGCTTGTGGCTTGGCCTGCCACTCTTGCTCTCCTACCATCTTTATCTTTCTTCTATTTTATCTCATTCTATTTACCTTATATAGTAATTTGTGCATTCATATTTTGTTGTTTTTCCCTCTCCCACACACATACATGCACAAACACACTCACACATATGCACACCTACACTGGAGTAACTTTATCCCAAATCTCGACTCTCATACTCTGATTCCTCTGTTTATTACACTCATAGTTACCAGTCCTTGTAGAGGCTCCAGAACAGGGCCCCAAGGTTTTGGAGGGCCTGAGTCTCTAGGTCAGGTGAGTTGCATGCACCACTTTGGGCATTCAGAAGAAAAATGTAAATGTAAGTAAGGGTAATGCGGCACTATTTGACTGTAGTTTAATGGCCCAAAAAATTCCCTCCCCCCAAATCTTCCTAGTGCTAATTAATAGAAGTGAATACAGAACATTTGTTTGTTTTCAAACCAATAAAACAAAATTGATTCAATGAGTGATGTAATTCTATTGCCAGGGTATAAGAAAAAAATAAGCTCAACAAAGCTCCTTCTTTAATGAAAGAAACAGGGTCATTAATACTTAAAGAATGGAGTTCAGGGATTAGATGTACAGGTTATGTTTACTAAAGCGCAGGGCTCCCAGCAGTTTTAATGTGGCTCTGGTAGCAGTATTATGCATTGGTTCTGTTGTTCTACTCTCTAATTGTTTAGCTTATTCCTTTTGTGAAAAGTGATTTTATGTGAAATGAGTACTTTCTGAATGAAACTGTATGCCACAGGTAGTGTTTGGAGTACATACTAATTCAGACTCTAGATGATGCATAGCACACTCTTCCTTATGCACAGCACCTCTAGGGGAAATTTGGGAACGGGTCATAATTAACAACAGGACTGCAAAATGATTTTAAACTACATATTTTGCAATGCTAAGCTGTTGGAAATATTACAAGAATGGAAGGCTGGAATGAAATTTGCGGCGCCTTTGAGGATTATAGCAGATGATCAGACATAAGACTTGACCATTCTCCATGAATTTCCAACTCTGAAGAGCCACTTCATTCATGGTCATTTGTATGTTGGGGTAAACCAGTCTACAGAATGTGATTATAAAAGCAGTGGCATCCTTAGATATTAAATTGATTTGGATATATGATTTCTGTACAAAAATTTTGATTTCATCTGCTGCACTGTATTAAAGGATAGGTTTAGACCTCATGTCTAGATTAGCAAATTACTCACATGCCATATATACATTGAAAGAGTTATTGGGCACTGTAATTATCCCTCCTCTCCATATTGGCTGTGAAGAGATCGCCTTGTACTGCAACTGCACTTTTTTTTGCAAAATGCATTTTGATGTTCAGCTGAAGCTAGTATGGGACTTTAGCAGTCTGAATTAGCAAAATTGAAACCTTCAGAACTTTCATTTTAGTATGAAATTCCCTCTTCCCTGCACAGTGTTTCCTCACTGAGCCACAGCTAAGGGATATTCCCTGTTAGTTGCATTGCTGAGCAAAACAGCGGCATTTAACCTACACGCAATTACCAGGATGAAGACACTGACTTGATTTTTCCTTTAGGAAGGAATCACTTCACAGCCTATATGGAAGGAAGGAAGGGTTACAATAGACCTTTTTACAGCAGACATTTGACTCATAGTAGGAAAAGCACAGGTGCTACTAATAACATTAATGATGGCTCCATTCTATTTGAGGCGTCCCAGTAAGCCCAGACAGTGAGTCAGCATGCACAATACGAGGACCTTGAAACCCAAGCAGCCAAATGGAATTCAGCCATCACTAATTTAATAATTTATACCTGTGCTTTTCCTACTGTAACATGTCAAAATGTCTTCCCCCGAAAAGATCTTTAACTATACAGTATCGCATGTGAGTATTGTAGTAAGATACACTTAAAACCCTTACAATCCAAATCCTTTCATTTCCTTTAATGCATCAGTTAGGTAAAGGTTTGTATTGGATAAAACCATAATCATCATATTGAAAACAACTGAGATTTTATGCCTGGCTTTTATCAAAAGACAACAAAAGACGAATGAATTGCAGATATTAGTAAGTTATTCTAAACTGTTGCTCATTTGATAGTCTTGTTAAAATTTTGTCGGGGGATATGGACAAAATTAAAATGAACAATGCCTGTTTGTATATCAAACTGGCACCCTTCCCATCAAAAGCCCACTTCTCTAACCTTTATGTGCCTGAGCTTCAGGGTTTTCTATTTTGTTTGGCGTTTCCTGTTCGGACCTTGCAGGTAGTAAGGATGTGATCTAGAAGAGTCATCAATAAAGTGATAGCATCAAAGAACACTACATTGTATGACATGAAGTTTGTGTTCTTTTTGTTCAGGCATATATAAAGGGGTTGTTAGTTTTTCCTTTCTAGTCAGTTACTGTATCTGTTTTGTTAAGTAGTAGTACTGCTAAAACAATCGTGTTACATACCAAGCTTCTATAAAGTTCAAACTTTATTTTCAAAATCAAACTATAATTTATAAGCCTACTGTGCAGTTTTATAGCATCTATCATAATAGAGTTCATGTCGCAACCTCAATGTGAGTATTTTTTCTTCATTTTTCCTTAATTGAAGTTTTTCAATGTAATTGCTTCAAACCATAAGTCAAACACTTTTTACTTCAGTTACTGCATAGTTTGTGTACTGTCAGCACTACTGAGTAAAACTTGAAAAACATGTACTTTTCTGTTATTTTCATTCTAATCAGATAAGCTTGATCACATTATTAAGCACTAGACAATCACTGACTTTCATAGATTTCATAACACACCTGAATGAAAATATCTTTATCTCAAAATGACCTTAGACTTACTTCTGTTTGAAATATACAGTATATCTATGTGCTCAAGCTAGTTATTGCATATGCCTATATAGATTAAATGTACGTGGCCCTCTCTCCCAAACAAGACATTAACATTATAATGGTCAGCTTTTGGAGGACAGTTGCATCCATTTTTCAAGCTTATCTAGCAAAGTTTCAGGAGTAGGACCACACCTCAACTGCACCACTTCCGGCATTCCTATAAATACCAACCTAACCCTCGCCTCCCCTTTCGCTCTCGTATTCTGCGCCAGAACCGAGAGCATGCAACATTGCCTTGAGCACACTCAAACAATTGAGCTACTACTCATCATACCAGCAACATCATCCATCCACTCACCTCATCTTAAGCATGGATTTCATCTCACTATCCCCAACGGACAATAATCTATTTGGACGAAATCCGGACAACCAAGTCCAAAGTTTCCAACAGCCCACACCAACAGATCCAGCAACAGAAGCAGAAAACTTCCCCACCACCGTGCCTGAGACCCCGCTTTCTGTGGTCCAAAAGCCATCTAGGAAGCGGGCGACTCCAGCAAACTCAGTCTCTTCCATGGTCTGTATCCTGCCCGCTTCATCTCTCCTTAACATTCAAGACTACCAAAGTTCGCCTGATGAATCCTCTGCATCTCCCAGCCCATCTCTGTCATGTCCCTCAGAGAGGACAAGGCAATTCAAGGACAGTCCATCGCCGTCACTGCAGTTCTCCAACTACAAGCCTACGAGCACAACTCCAGCCCCCTGCCATCATCCCAACAACACTGGCCTCACAACTCTCAGCCAGTCACACCATAACCACGCTCCAGCGAGGTCCTCCGATGGTCATTCTTCTTCAAAAATCTCAGACTGGACTGTAGCCACTCTTCAAAAAACACTAAAAGATAAAGGAATTCTATTTCATTACACAGACAACAAAGCAAAGCTTTTCAACAACTTCATGTCAGCCTGTCGTGCCCCCTGCTCCGTCAACACCAGCTCTCTTCCAGGTGACGTCATCACGCACACCCCAACAACACGCCGTGATGTCAGTGCTCCTGTTAAAGGGACAGTACAACTACATCCTCCAGCTCAAAGACAGTCAGAGTTCATCTGGGTTTTCATCACCAGCACCAGCAGCCTACATCATCCAGGACAAATGACACAGCGTCCCCCACCATCCAGTTCCAGCAATCACCACAGCAAACAATAGCAGGGGAACCTGGCACCGAGATGCCAGCGTCCTCTGCCGCCTACTTCCAGCAACCGCAGCAGCCTGCCTCAGCTGGGGCATTTGGCACCGGGATGCCAGCATCTCCTGCTGCCATTGCCGCCTGCTGCCCACTCCCAGCAACCACGGCAGCTGCTTTCTGATCTCCAATTTCCTCCTTGCCCCATGCTGCACCAAACACTAACTCCTCTCCCTCCTAGGCCACCTCAACCTCACCCTACACATCATTCGCCAAGGGCAAGCCTTTATCTCTCACTTGCTATTCTTCTGTCCCTTCACTCTTGACTTCCATCTCCTTGGACAGTTTAAGCCATGCCGAACTCCATATGTGGCTCAACCTTCTTGCCAACTGGAATGGGATCACCTTCTTTTTTACGATGACCAACTAACTCACATGACATCCATCTGTACACCGATGCCACTCCTTCTGCCGGTTTTGGGGGTTTCTACATTGGAAAATGGTTCGTAGCAGAATGACCCCCAGAGCTTGCAAATAAATGCCAGGTCACTTCCTCTGCTCTCTTTGAAATCTACCCCATAATAGCTGCTGCTATTCTGTTGGGTCACGAATGGTCCCACAAGTCCATCCTCATATACTCAGACAACCTTGCAGTTGTAGACATAATCAAAAAAGGATGCTCCAATTCCTCATCCATCATGCTGTTCATGCGCTGCCTAATCTTGCACTCGCACCAATATGTTCTCTGCACAGCTCATGTTCCTGGCCACTCCAACGTCATTGCTGACTCTCTTTCCCATTTCTCATTCAGAAGTTCAGAAGCTTGGCCCCTCATGCAGATACCCTCCCTACACCAGTGCCTCCATATTCAGCACTGACATTCAACTTGTAAATCCTGCCCTAATACCCTTGATTGTTGACTCCCAGAACCCCATCATCAATAGCCCATCACTCTCAACCCTCTCATCCTACTGGACAGCTTGGAAAGGTTTCCATTACTTTCATGACCAGCATAACAACCTTCCTGGTGTTCAGTCTCATCACCTTGACTTGTTTCATTACCTATGCCCATTCCATGATGGCTATTAGAACACTTACCATCAAAGTGTATCTTAGAGACATCAGCTTCTTCAAACTCATAACCAGCAGCCATCCTCAGAACTTCACTCCTCAAGGGACTCCTATGTCAAGAGCCAGCTAAAAATCCTTGCCACCTTCCTCTTACTGCCGACTTCTGCATCCACACCATTTATTCTGGATACAGCACTCCTCATGTTGCTCAAACTCTAGAAGCCATGTTCTTGCTTGCTTTTTTTTTGGTTTCTTCAGATGCTCCGATTTCACCACCTCAACCATTCACTTCGACCCATGCTGCCATGCTTGCATTTCAAACTTATTTATAAAACTTATGTCTTATTTCTCAGATGACACCGTGGTATTCTACTTAAAGCAAACTCAAACCCAATCAATCCCGTCAGCCTACACCTGTCTTTTTCTCAAGATCTCAAAGATCCGCTCAATCTCATCTTAAGTAATTGGAGGTTTGGGGGGTCTGTCGTTACCCGGGTTCTGCTGCGGATTCCCTACGAAGCCTCCCCACAACGCATTCAACAAGCGGAAGAACTACGCTTATCAATCTTTTAGTTAATAAATAATTTAAATGCATGTTGTTGATTTTGTGTTCCTTGCTAGTGAATTGAAGCTTATCTAGAAAAGTTTCAGGAGCAGGACTACACCTCAACTGCACCACCTCTCGCATTCCTATAAATACCAACCTAACCCTCTCCTCCTCTTTCGCTCTCGTATTCTGCGCCCCTCCCCCCACCCTATTCTTTCTTCTTTTTTCTCCTCTCCTTCCTCCCCTTTGTAGGGTTCTCAGGGTGTCTGTTGTTGCCTGGGTTCTGCGGCAGATTCCCTACAAAGCCTCCCCACAATGCATACAGCAAGCGGAAGAACTATGCTCATCAATCTTTTCTTTAATAAATCATTTAAATGCATCTTGTTGATGGTGCGGTCCTTGCTAGAGAAGTAACTTTAGAAGACGAAGAAAGACAGGGCTGCCAAGACCTTGAAGGGTGATCAATCTGAGGCTTGTGGAATTGACATTGAAGCTTGATGTCAAAGTCTGCATGTAAATACACTTGTACATTGAGTGCATGTGCTACTCTACACTGTTGCTTTGGGGGGATTTATCTGATGTGATCTCACTCTAGGTAAACATCCGGCTTGGCATGTGATTTTTAGCAGCTGCCCAGAGAATGTAATGACTTTTCAACAGAATATACACTGTGCACAGAGAAGGCCTATGTGTTTTTATGACCTGTCTTAGATGAACAGTTTTCTATTCAAAAATGCATAATGGGGTGAGGGAAAGTTTTAAAATGAAATGTTGAAAAATGTATGAATCAACCAGCCAATCATAAGTACTGATGACCAAAAATCTGAAGCATTTTTGAAGGGGATCATTTGTTGACTGTGCATTCAACCAAAAATCTACTTTGCACTGCAACCACTCTACTGTTTATTGGTGGTAAAGTATATTGTCTTGACTTACAACATAATCACAGCATAAGCAGGACATAATGTTTTAAAACACTGAAGTATGATAAATTGCATAATCATAGGCCAATATATATAAAGGCTCCTTGCTATACCTCAGAATACCGGAGGAAACAGTTTTGTCTGTGACAAGCACAGTTTGTCTACCTGTGTGGTCAGAATATGCTAAGAAGAACAGCTGCTTCTGTAATACATTTTGCTGTTTTTTTCTTTTTAGCAATCTGCTCTAAACCTCTTCTGTGCTCTTTCATGTGACTTTCTCTCTTACCCACTTTTTGTTGCACAAACAGACAGTGGCTTTCTGTTCAAACAAAAGCATACCAGGGGTCATGCAAAGACATCTTACAGCAGCATCTGACATTTTTGTGTTTTTCCATTTTGCTTCATGTAGTATATATATTCAAAAATGCATAATGGGGTGAGGGAAAGTTTTAACCTGTTTGTGAAAGAAATGTTCTTTACTATCAAAGTGTGGGTGTTACACAGTACTGGAGAAATGATTTGTTGTTATGTCTAGGGGAATTACTAACTACTAAGCCTCCTTGATGATTGGCGACCAATCAATAGAACAAATCACCACCATGTGACATTAGCCTTGTACTACAGTAAGAATTGATTACTAATGTTCATGTAAATGTAGCCAGTGACACTAGAGAAGCTCTGTGTCAGTCTCCATGTTTACGGGTTTACTTACTCCCAAATGTAGAATTCAATTGCTGCCACAAAATATGTAAGACAGAGTTGTATCAATTAAATAATTATTTAAAAACACTTGTTATAGCAGCAGATATTTCATTTCACATGGGGCTTTCTGACAGTTTAAAGAACCCTCATCAAGCAGAGCTGGTATTTATGTTGTTTTGTGGGATGGATGTTTTGAACCAAGATAAAGTCCAGAGAAATGTTCCTCAACCATCACATTTCAGTGTTGGCCAGTTTGTTTTATAGAGGCACAGCTCACCGCTGTCTGAACTGTCTATTTCCATGGCATCAATGTGTAATTGTTTATTTGCTTACTGTTTATCATGCATTATCTTAACATCAAAGATTATTCTCTTGATTTTGTTGCAGCATGAGTCCAAAATGTGTAATAACTTTAGTAGCCTTTAGTAGCCTTTTTTAAAATTATATTTGAGGAAAGGTGTTTTATACATGTAATGCACATAAAAGACAAATGAAAAATTTTCAGAGTGAGTGCACAGTTGTACAAACTGATTATTATTATTATTGGCATTCTGTGTTTTTAACAAAGTGGGTAAGAGTGATAATTTTTGCAAGCGATACTGTATACAGAACTTTTTTAATTTCCTTGCTTGCTTGACTTTCAAATCAATCAGTCACAACCAAATCAATTTAAATTCCATAAGGCAAAATAAGTGAAATCTGGTCAAGCAAAAGCCATCCATTAAGCATATCTAAATCTGAATTGATTACAATATGAAAGACAGAGAAAGAAAAAAGGTTAATTTTTTAAATATTGACAACAGGTCTTTGCCTTTTTCACAATGTCATATACCTTACAAGGAGGCAGTATTTTAGTTGATTTTTTTTCCTCTTCTCAAAATATTATTTATCTATCCTCCATGTCTATAATGCAAGGTTGATGGCCCTAATTTACTGTGTTGATACTGGAATCTGGCTGACATGATTCAGTATGCTGTTATCTCTCATTAAGTGCCATTAAGTTAGAGTTATTTTTGCTTGGATTTAAGTGTTCTTTTACTATGATAATGATTTATGGTGGCAAAACATTACACAAAACAATACCTTAAATGTACACTAACATTGTATTATCCATTCAGGTCAAAGTCCTAGAATTCTCTTTTCATGAATAGAGTGCCATGAATTTGTCCTCTTTACAGTACTTAAAGCTTAATTAAGCAATATTTAAGATATTATCATTACATTAAATGACTCAATGCAATGTGAAATGAACTGAGGATCCCACTGAGAGTGAAGATCTCAGTGTGCAGCTCTTTTAGCTCATGGTTTTGGTTTAATGGTCCGATAAACCTCAAACAATGCATTGGGTAACCACTCTCAGAACATGAGCTCACATGAAACACAAGCTGGTTGTACCTTACTGCACCTGTCTACAGTGAAGTGATTGTAAGCTGAAGTAAATGACTGCCTTGTTAAAAAAAAAGTTTATTAACATTTAGCAAGCCAAAGAGACCTACAGTAGATATTTTTGTCAGGAATTGGCAAACCATACCAGGATCTCCAAGTAGAACAGTGTTAACAACACATTATCAGCAACAGGGTCTCTTTGGCTTTGTTTTGAGTCTTTCTGCCTCTGATAGTCAAATAGTGCTGTTTTAACTTGGCGATGTTGTAATGTCTGCTATCCAGAATATACTTAGATTTTGCTTCTTTTGTCATAACCGCACTTGAAACTACTCCCCATTGGCACAACTACTGTGAACATTATGATTCTGTAAAATCTGAAGGCCATTTGCACTCCATGTTTCTCTAAGCACTCAACATAGTGTCAGATGAGTAGTGGGCAAGGAGTGAGACAGAGAACTGCTTTAGGTTAAAAAAAATCACTGTCTCGGTTGATTAGTGCCTCAACTGGTTCGCAAAGTCAAAAAGTTCCTTTTGATTGTCTAGAACAACACACGTTTTTGGAAAGCGTCTCCTTTGACGGTGTGATCCACTCTGACTTGATGTGAGAACTTGGTTTATCTACAGATTGGGCTAGTGTGTCACATTCTTTCCTTCATTGGTATTTATGAAAATGCCATTTATTCACGTTCACACACTAAGAGCACACACTAAGTAAACTAGTACTTATCACATTTGGTAAACTCCCTCCTGTTGGCCCCAAGAGTTCCGCTTTGAGGGACATAAGGAAGTTATAACAATGTCATGGAAGTGTGTTAGTGTGCATGTCGGAAATGAGTGTCACTGCACTTAATTGAGCCCTGAGTAGTGAGTTAAACTAACTGCAACTGAATTTCACTTGGAGGTATTTTATGTATAACATACCTTTGATCTGTAGCAACAGGAAATTTCAGTTTTGTCATTCTTTGATGATCTTACTGTTAGCTTTTTAAGTTGGTGAAATGCGTGGGAATGCTGACATTTTGCCTTCGCTCGGCCAGTTTTCCCATGTCTTAGGTACAATCACATCAGCATGTTGTTAACATCTCACTGAATGGTTGTGGTATCCTCAGCATGTCTGTCGCTGGACACCATTTGACACGATGAAAAGTTGTTTCATCAACATTTTGTATGAATTCTACTTCCTACACTCTCTCTCACTTTTTGGTGGCACATTGCTGGACTTTCCTGCTTCTTGTGTCCTAAAGAAAGCCTGAGAAACACTGTGATAATAATGGAAACGACTGTCTCAGTACTTAAGTAAAAAAAGTTATTGTTTATTTTTAACCATAATATTTAATTTTTAAGCTGATAAATCTATTTATCTTGTAAGCCCTGGTATGAAACAGAGAAGATACACAGACAAACTGACTAATAATAGTCATTATAATAAAGCCTACATTCCTAATGTGTGCTTTATTTTAAAGTGTACAGTATGTAACCAAAATCTAGCCTGTCTTTACCGCGTATGCATTTGATCACTGCAAAGGTTGAAGGAGAATGAATACATAGAAACTTGAATGTTTGACTTGAGTGAATGCAAAACTCAAAGTTGGGTCTTGAAGACTTTGATGCCAAACATGAGTCACCCTGCTGCCTGGTCTGGCCCTTTCCAGAACTCATCAGTTTTCCCTGGGTGCCTGGGCTTGGATCTGATGTTCAGTGGAACCTGCTTCATATACAGAGTAATGTTAACTGCAGAGAAACCACATCTGGAGTGTGGTCTGGATGTGTGTATCACACTTTGGAGGTAGGCCAGTCTGCTTGTCTATGTTTGTTGGTAACACCACAGGTCATTAAATGAATGATGTTTGTGCTGCACCAGGGCACTTGTCATCTGTGATGGTTTCCACTGTATAGTGTCCCATTGGGCAAAGATGAGGACAGTGGAAATAAGCTTAAAGAATGCCTTCATCTGTGGTCTGACCATTGTTGTTGAATTTTTGCGTGTTAGGAAGCTCAAATGGGCCTCAAACCAATCTGAGCAGTATCACTTGTAGATCAAAAGAAGATCCAAGAATCTTTGGCATACAACAATGCATATTATGCTAGAACCACCCAAACAGGGCTGGCCAACTTTACTCTGCATGATAACAAGCTCAGAACTGATCCAGTCCAGCACCCCACAGCAAGATGTAAACACTTTCCCAGTGAAGAGGGGTTCATTGTACCAATAGCAACCCATGTGTAGAGTGTTACACAGTAATGTCCCCTCATGCTACAAGAAATACACAAAAAAACAACACACCATCTTCATACTGGCCATTAAGAGATCCCTTCACAATGCCCTTTCAATGCAAAATTGTTCAAATGAGTCAAATCACATCAATATCTTTCACAGTTACTGTCATTTTAGTGCCAAATTCCCTCTTTTTGTTACAGTCCTTTTACTGCAGCTGAACAGGAAAACACTGTCCCTCGAGACACAAAGAGGGAATTTCTTATTAAAAAGACTAACTGTAGAAGATATCTGCTTTATTTCACTAACTCAGACAGTTGAAGCCTCATATCATCTTCAGAAAACCTTTTAAATACATTTTTGCTCAAGCAAGGACTGTGGATTTTGAAGGGGATCTTATAATGGTAAGTATGAACCGGAAAAATGATTACAGCGAGCAAACATGTTGTCAGTGTTCATATGGGCACCTAACTATTGTTTTAAAGGTCCAGTGTGTAGGATTTAGTGGCATCTAACGGTGAAGTTGTAGATTGCAACCAACTATACCGCTCCCGCCACTCTTCCCTTCCAAGCGTGTAGAAGAACCTAAGGAGGCCGCAAAAATCGCGAAAAGCCCTCTCTAGAGCCAGGGTTTGTTTTGTCCTTTCTGGCCTACTGTAGAAACATGATGGTGCAACATGGCAGGCTCCGTGGAAAGGGGACCTGCTCCCAATGTAGATATAAAGGGCTTATTCTAAAGTAACAAAAACACAACAATTCTTATTTTCAGGTGATTATACACTAATTAAAACATTCTTATGAATATTATATTCCATTTCTGCCAAGTCTGTTCCGCTAGATGCCACTAAATTCTACACACTGCACCTTTAATACAGACTTAAAAAATTGTGAACTGATCATTTAATACTGAATCACATCTTGCTGTAGTTTCTGGTGTCACCATGGCTGATATGCAATGTAAGAACACACAAAGAGAATGTCTTGTTTGACTGTACTGTAATAAAATTACAATTAACGAGTAATTAGACATGTTTTCAGTACTTATCGCATGAGTACTTTACAGAAAGAAGGGTTTTGCCATGAATGCATTGACTTTCCTAGAGTCTATCTCATTCCTGCAGATTGACCATGTTTTCTCACATTTTTGTGAGCAATGCTGCTGTCTGTGGGACTGTCTTTTCTATTTGGTATATTGCAACTGGCTTGAGTTGCATGGCTCATCTTAAAGTAGTTGCTGAACTGAGGAAGCTGCAGTCATCAAAGAAGAGCAAAGAAGTAATTAGTGTGTCGGTTAGTAAATAAACCCCCCAGTCGCTTGGAATTTAATATACTTCTACTTCACTGTGTTGATATGGCTTCTGGCAGTGACCTTAAGACTTGTCTTTACAGACTTAATTTCCCTTTTACCAAAGCCAAGTGTACTTGGAAGGTTGAAGTGCATTATGTAGTGATGCTCTGCCAACTGTGCCTGCAGATGCAGAGCCATTAAAGCAAAGGTCTTTTGTAATCCTTGGTTGTCTCCAAGAGAGTTGGTTCCAGTCCATGTAATGTGACAAAGAAAACGAAGGTCCAAACTCTCAAAAAGGTTTAGGAGCATGAAGTAAATCATCCTCTTTAGCCCAATGTTATCAGGCTCATAATCAGTGGATATTGGCCAGTGACCTGGGACTGGTGAGAGAACAATCTTGATTCTATTTCTGCTTGTCTACTGGCTTCTACTTACACATCATCTGCAGATTTTTCCAGATACTTCTACAAACTGTGACTCACCACTGTCATGAAGTACCATTTATCTTGATTTTACAGTTAAATAAATTCTGTTCATGTATACAGCTTAAATATGTACAGTATATCAAACTAAGGTGAAACGAATGATTCACCACATTTTTCAATGGTGACCACAGCCATACAAATTAACTGAAAACATGCTACTATTAACTATACTGCAAACTATGAATTCTAAGTCAATTTCTCATCTTGAAAAAGTAAAGAAAAAAAAAGTTTGTCAAGCGATCACAGCAACATAATTGTTATAAAGAACTCACAGTTTATGGTGTAATTAATGACAGCAAATTCTGTGTGACCTCCCCTCATCCTTCACTAAAATATATATTCGATTTCAGCCTTTTTGGCAAAAACACCATTCAACTTAGCCCAAAGGAGGAGTACCAGACATGAGCTAAAATAGACATTTAGACTTGCAAATAAAAGGAGAAAAACACTACTCTCATCCAGAATACACTTCTGCTTCCCAAACTGATTAGTCAGCTGGGGCCATTTGTCTTAAATCAAACAGGGATATAATAATACCATGCAGAATACAGCATTAGGTCAATCCCCTGTTGATGTTTGGATTGTAACTAATAATTTACTACAATCATGTAGAGTCAAGAGCTGACTATAGTAGATTATTTGTACTTATTCAGTATGTTTTTTTTCACTCATGTGATGAGTTCACTGGGAAAAAAGTCATCATTGAAATCATTCCATTATGTGTGATATTTATTTTGTAGCAGTTAAAACTTACTATTGGCTATGTTTGGCCTTTGTGTGGTGGGGTCCACTGGTGCAGTGGGACCTCAGGTATGCCCTGAGAACAGCAAAACTAAATTAAATTGTTTAATCAAATTTAAACAATTCAGTGAATTTATAAACAGCCCTGTTCCGCTAAGTTAATAACCAGGTCTGGCAACTCATTTTATTTACTTGCTGGCCCATTTCATCTGTTTTCATGCAGTTATGTCATGAACATGTTTGTGTATGTTTAAGTAATGCTGCCTCACCTATGCGTGCCTCACTGCAAGAAAATTTGTATTTGAGAATGAGAATGATAATCAAGCTAAATACTGGCATTTAGATCACAGGTCTCAGTTTAACACATAGCTGTATTTCCCACTATTTAGATTCAAGTCAGTGTGAAACAGACTAATTGAGGTGAAGATGCATCAGCTCAAATGGAAATTGTTTCTACTTGAGTGAAAAATGTGCTTTGCATACTGTCTGGACAGCTGATATTGTTAGTATGCTTGACCTAACTTGAAAGAAATCAGCATGAGGGAATATGAACACTAATGGTGGATGTCACTACTATGAAGGATACTGTATGTCTTGGAAAACAGAATCCATTAGCATGCAGCCGGGTCTGTCAGGTTTGTATCTGAGAGAGTAATGACTTTGGCTGCAGCTTTTGCCAGTAAAAAGTACCTCTGCTCAATCTTTTCTACTTAAAATCTCAAAAATGTATCCCAGGATAGAATAAAAAGATGGACAATGACAGGCTTGTCAGCAGTGAGGTGTTTCCTAAGTAATGGCTAGACATTTTGAGCCAAGCTGAATCTGTCTGGAGAGGATGTATCCTGTTAGTGATAGAGCTCTGGTGCAAATCTCCTTTCGACACAAGATCTGTGAAACAGTTAATCAGTCTGGAGTTTACAAAGTTGTTTCAAAGTGATATGTTGCTATTATAAGTGGTAAATGAAGGGGAGTCTTAAAACATACTGTAGAAAATACAGTAAGGATTTTGGGGGGCAGTAGCTTGCATCAAAATGCATCAAAGAGCAACTGTCAAAATGTGATCATGCTCTGCCAAAAATGTTTACTTTTAAAGAAATAAAGGTCTAATAGCCTGTGGTTGTCCGGTCATATAAGTGACTACTGATGCCTACGTATTATCAGGAAAGAGGAGAATCCTGCCACAATTTTTTCTCTGACTTTGGAATACCATAAAAGACACGAGAAGGATTTATTTATCTCTATTCTGCAGCCAGTCTTAAAAGCACATACAATAGGTTGTGAAAAGGCATTGGTCCTTGCTTCCTTCTGATCCCTGTTACGAGACTCACAATGACAATTATCTTGATGAACTGGCTCTGAGAGACTGCCTAGACTAGCAGGCTAGTGTTTCTTGGCTTCTTTGCCCTCTGTCATCTCTGTGTGATGCCGATAGTTTTCTCATTTCTTTACTAGAGCCTCTGTGACTGGCTTCCACTCGTGGACTGCCAGGCATGGTGCACTGCTATTTCCAGCTTATTCATGCAGCCAGTGACTTTGTAATGTCTTGTTCTGATATTTTGCAGATAGATCATGCAGATAGTTCCTGTGTTCTATTCCCTCTGTCTCAAACTTTTCATGATCAATTACTTCAATAAAACAGCAAGAAATAGTGTTATAGCTGGTGCTGAAAATCAACCAGCTGAAAATTAGAGCTGTAGTAATTATCTTGGGTATGTAGTTTGCTCTTCCTCAGTCTCTTTCCTGACTCTTACAGATAAGTATGCTCCGTATCCATGCAAATGCTTGGCAGACAGTTCAATTCCTTCTGGATGAGGGGGGGGGGGTTGTCTCTCTCTCTCTCTCTCCCTCTGAGTGTGTCTCTTTCCCTCTCTCCCCCTTTCCTTGCTGGCAGCAGCGTCTGTACTGTTGGCAGGAGTGACCAGAATAAAAACAGCAACACCAGACATAGAGGAGGAAAAAAAGCAAAGTTATCCATTGAACCAGAGTCTTTGCCCTCTCTTAATTACGTCAAGTCTCATATCTTTTCCCTTTTTTCACCTTTTTTCCCCACTCTCTAAGACTTTGGGTTAGTGGTAATTAGCTAGAAGAGAATAAAACCAGCTGATCGGGAGAGGGGTGGTGCATTTTGGAGCGAGATGGCTAACAGAAACATTCTGTTGCTCTTCTGTGGACTCTTCTTCATAGCACTGATTCAGCCCTCTCTTCAAGGAGGTAAGTGTGTGCCACAGGTGAACTGAGCCATGATCTTCGCTGCATCAATCACAGACTAAGAACAGGTGCAATTTTTTTGTTTGTGCCTCTGTCCTTCTGAGACATAGAACATCATAACATCTTAAGTGATTAAAGTTTTGATGCTTATCAGATATAAGGTATCAAGTAGTACCTTAACTTATTTTTAAGCAAAACCTTTTTATATAATATTTAAAACATATTATTTATTGATTGCAGTATAGCTTACTGTCATTAAATAAAAGTAACATGTTTAGTGATAACTTTGATAGTTTTGTTTCTTTTCCCAACTATAACTTAAAAAAGACATTTATGCAATTACATTGCCATGTATTTTTGCTTTGGTTGCTGATTTAAATATACTGGTAATATAAAGCTCTAATGTTACAGTCATGAAAGTGAAAGAGTGTTTAGTCTGGCTTATCTGCTGCACACTATAGTTGTATTCCATCACACCACTGTTGAAGAACACATCATAAATAGAAAGGGAGTTGTTCATATTTACATGTGCATTGCTAATAAGTTGGAGATTATGTTCAGCATTATCCAGGGCTTGACTAGATATTTGTGTCCACGGGCTTCAAATTGTTTTGTTTTACAATAAGACAATAAGACAACTCTGCATCATAACTTTATATTAGTTCTGCCATATTCTGCCATAATTTTACTGTGTGCATAATTTACATCTAATTTTAAATGATAGACTAACCATTCATTATATGTAGTCCTCTAATATCTTTTCATGCATATGTTCATGTATTGTTCAGCATTAGACAATTAAGTTGCATCCTATTCACACCTATGCATACATTGTGTATGTTTACATGGCTCCAGACAGTGTATATAGGTCATGTGTAAAGCTTAGGATCCATCCTACAACATGTCAGGAAGAGAAAGTTCCAGCAGGTCCCTCTTTCCACTCAGCAAAACCATATAGTTTAAATGTACCCCTGATCAACCACCAGATGGTGAGTGTCACCTTGACAGCTTTTTGTCTTTTCTACCCAAAATCCACGAAGCAGCATCATGCAGATTTAGGGGGTTCGTTTCAAGTGCAGTTTGAGTTTGGCTGACATTCTGAGTTATTCAGCCCCCAACTGGAAAACATGTTTAGCATCTGGGGCTGGGTATGCTGGAGTCAAGTCCATTTTCTGTTGTATTTATTTGCTTAAAAGCCACAGCTGTTTATTTTCCTTATCCTCCAATGTCCAAGTGGTCTTTCAGATGTATTATGGTTAGATTGTTAGATTGTTAGACTGCTAAAAGAAATGTTTTGTCCATATTAAGTCTCACTTTTCCGTAGCTGTTTGTTGTCCCAAATTTGGTGATGTTTACAAAGTCTACCAAAGATGTCTTTGTCAGGTATCATCAAAAAATGTATTTGCCCTTCTTCTGCCTCTGTCTCATAGCACATTTATCCTTTTTTCTCTGTGCCAGGCACATTTCAGTTGAGATTTAAAGGTGCATTCAGGCAAAATATATACCAGGTAAAGGAGCCAACAAATATCAATATTGGCTTAAGAGCACAACTTTGATCTCAAGTGAGTGTTGAATCCATCCATAACATTTCTGTGGTGCTTAAATCAGCTCCATGTGTCTGTGCACTCTAACTTGAAAAATAAAACACTCTGCTTGGTCCAACGGTCAATTATCTGTGCGTAACATAAACCTCATTAACACCCAGTCCACTCATTTAATGCCTCTGCACAGAAAACGAAATTAACCACTTGAATTATGATGGAGTGCAAGGCCTGCCTGAATGTTTTCCATCAACAAGTGTAAATGAGTTATGGTTCTAGAGGAAACATCTGGGAAGGAGTTTGTTAATAAATATGCCCCCTGTCATCTTAAGCCAACCATGTGCAGGTACTTTGTATGTTTGTTGGTTCCCCTTAGTACGATGAAGGAGACAGACTTTCTTTAGATTCTACAAACAAACAACATCTGTCTCATAGATACAGTGGATGTTATTCTAGCAAAATAAATGTATGTTGATGCAGCTTTGGCTCAGTGACCTCTATTTTTTTATTGCTACATTAGATAATCAAATTAAATCCAGGCCTAGACTGTTGATAAAATTCTTTGAATAAATTCCTAAACTAAGGAGTTTAATAAAGCTTATTCTTCACTGCCCTAATAAATGGAAGCGAACTGCTCACAATGTGCTTGCAAATTTGTAATGAAATGACACCAAGCACTTTGTAAAATTAATTTTAAATTTTAAATGCAGAGACTGTATGAAGTGTCCCATCCTTCTATTTCTTACCTTGATGAATGTTGTAATCCAGACAACCTCAACAACCAACTAGTGGACTTGTGCCAAAGTCATTAGTTTGGTTTTCATGATGGACGCAGTTAATGGCACAATTTTGACGAGCAGGGGCCAGTGGGAGATGAAAAGGGGAAAATAGCTGCTCTGTTCCTTCACAGTCTCGAAAGAATTTGTGTGATGTTTTCTTTAGTACTGCTGGAAGCCAGTTTGCCTCATTTGGCATTGGCTACATTCAACCCTGAGACTAAGAGGAATTTAATACATTAATCAGTGACAATTCCCTGGCTGTAGGTGAAGTTAAATGAAATCAGTGCAGATTGGATGGCATGCATTGGCTGTCACAAAACACTAGTGATGAATTGCAGCATTACCCCAGGCATTGCTGGTAGATACCCAAACTGATTGTCTTGATTCCTCAAGCAAGTGGTGCCTCATGTTTTATTGGTAGCGTGTGTTGTGAACACCTCTTTGGCATTAATCCCCCTTTTGGCAAGGTTGAGTGCCAACCACAGCATATTGGATTAATGTGACACATTGGCGTCCCAGCGCTCAACAACTCTACACTGCAGTTAAAGAAATAGACCATGTGAAGTACCGTCTGAGGAAGACAGAGGTTTTTCTTCAGTGAGGTTTTTCTTATTTTTTTCAGCTTCTTTAATGCTGGACCCACAAAGGCATTTTAATTTGTTGATGTTGAGTGGTTTGGTGTGATTTGCAGTGAGGTGACCTCATTCACTACTCATTTGGGTCTGAACCTTTTAGTTACAAGCACTGAGCGAGCAGGGTTTGCTATTGTGAAAAAACTGTTATTCTACTGTATTCATGTCTTACTCTGGAACACATCCTAGGAAAGTGTTGGGAGATTGGACAATTCTATCCACGGTTTGCAGTTTTACATCAAAGCATGCTGCCTGGCTGGGAAGTCACCTGCTGCATCAAAACTCCAAGCCAGAAGGGATTACTAACATTCTGGGGTTAGGGATGGATGACTTGTTTTAATTGACACATAATTCAAAAGGACTGCACTATCTAGGGTATAACACACATCATTTTTCAGTATTGGTAGTCTTACCTTTGTAAAATTGATGGACTGTTTAATAGAATGCAATTTCTTCATAAATGGAAAGCTGACATAATTCACAATCCAACATGCTTATGATACAAATGCCTACAGGTTTCTCATGAAGCCATGAGTTTTACATATGTACTGCATGTGCACAGTTATTGTGTGGGTATTCACATAGTAGCAAGTTCTCACCATTGCTAGAAAACACATAGTACTTAATAATTTGTTTAGCTCTTACTCATTGGTTGTGGATAAATGTCAGATGTTTGGTCTGTGATCAACCAGTGCCAAGTCTTCAACAAAGAAGCACATTAACGCAGATGACTCATCCCAGACACTCTGCAAGCAGCCCCCACCAGGCTGTGAGCTGCTAGGAGCAGTCTGATTACATGCTTGCAATCTGAAATGGCTCCTGTCAGGAATGTTTTCATCTGATTATGATACTGATGTCCAAAGCTCTTCTTGGTTTACACACAACATGACAACATGAGTGCAACATTAGTATAAAAATATTTTTATAGTAAAAGCCATCACTGATGATGAACTGATGAGAAAAGATGGTAATAAAAATGAAGTTCTGATTAAACACATTGCGTCAATTTAATCAAAATTCTCTGGCATGAAAACATTGTATTCTGTGTTGTATTAGTTTCAGTTGACTTTTTTGTGGGAGGGGGGGGAACATGGCGCCTTTAGGCCTTTGGCATCAATGAGTTGGTCTAAACCAAACATTGGGTTGTAGCAGCACAACTACTGGACAACATATCAAGTTCCCACAAACACTTGACAAAATGTCTGCAGACTGGACTGAACTGACTGATTGTTAGGATTTTGTTTTCTTTCACATAAATCACAGATTTCATGCTTTCCCCTTTTAATTATGTAAACGGCTTTTGTCCTTGCCAGGATAAAAGTAAATTGGAAATGTCAATACCTTGTTCATAAATATGAACAGATGATTCCTCACTAAGTCATGTTCTTTCTCACAATTCAGATACAGAGCCACTATATTTCAGGGGGTTCATTCCAAAGCACAATTGAATAGTTTTGCAAGCAAAAACGTGCTTTGTGTCTACACTAAATATTTCAGAAGTCTAGGCAATTTAGTCACGTTGCTGCTGTTTTCAGGTGTTGCATCAATTAATTTCATATATATTTTGGTGACATTCCACATCTGATAAATGTTTCATAAGAAAGCACAAGAAACAAAAGCCACATGAAAAAGTACAAACGATATAAACAGCAAATAGTAAATATATGGTCCTTTTTAACATTGCACCCGTAATAGTGTCAGTTCTACTGTGTGATACAATCACATAAATCAGTTTCTGGAATGGAGTCATAATGTGAACTGTTTGTTCCACTTCCCTGTAGTGATTTCACATGGTTGATGGTAATCTTCAACCGTGGTTTATTCTTTCGTCATGTTCAACTCCACAGCATCCACAGCTGGACAGACACACTTTTTAGTTTCACATCCTGTAACGATCCCTTGTCAGTTTCCAGTAGGAAGGCTTCACCCAAGACACCCAAAGGCAAGCAATTGAACAACGACCAGATTAGAATCAGGTCTTCTAAGTCATTAAAATATTGCCATCTGTGGGCTGTGTGTTTGTCTGCCAGTGCATACTTCACACTGATGCTTTGTTTCAGAGAAGTGTCACTGAAACAAGGTTGGGCAAGTGTAAAAAGGGAATGTAGAGTCAGGTTACAGTTTAGTGATAAGATGGATGTACCCATTTTGATTCTTACTGTCTTTGATGCTCCCCACACTTTACCCCATCCCCTTTCAACATGCTGTGGAAAATAGACAGTACAAGGGGTGACCGATAGGCCAGCTGTCACATGTCTGATAATGGGAGATGTAAGGGTGCCAGGAACCACAGTGTTTGCTTCACTGTACTGTTGCTCTGGGTTGCCGTGTGAGAGCTTTCCTTAAAGAAAGAACCAAACCTCTTCTTCTGGGACAGTGGTTTTGGATATGTCAACACAGCAAACAGTTGTTAGTTTGCCAAACATTTTTATTTTATCAAGAATGATGGAAATAGTGGTGTAGAAGTGTGTAAATGTCAGGTGGTTGAAGTGGTGTAAACACATTACAGAATACTTTTCCTCAGGACTTCCCAAGCTATGTTGAGCGCAGCATTGTGAACAAGCATTGTCCTGTAAGTCTTGAATAAAGGACGGGGAATGCCTTTTCTGAGGTTGAATGTGTGAGTGATGTGTATGCACTCACATGAGTTTGTTTTGTGTGCCTAAGTACAAGTAAACTGTTACATCAACTCTTAGTCATTTAATTATTTAGTAAAAGACCAATTATTAAACAACCACAGCACAGGGTCATGGAAATGTCACATTACTCACTAGCTTGTTGTAAATGAAGTAAAACAAAACTCTTTTAAGTTACAAAGAGCAATTGTAAAAACTGTCATTAACATGGGAGGTACTATGGAAAAACCCGTCATCGGCTTTGGTTTGATTCAATAACAAAACAAGCTCTGACTTACAATTTCCTAACTTTTCTGCTATTCAGCCATGATTTGTGGACCCAATAACCCTTATCCCCCATAAAATTAAGTGTTTTAAGCCAGTCTAGCTTTTTCACATAGACTGACTTTCATGAAATTCATGAATCACACAGATTTTTTTCTGCATGCATATCACCAGCATTGATGCTCCGGCAAAAATATCAAATAAAATATCTCGCCAGCTAAACAGCTGATAAACATGTCACTTCCTATTTTCCAGGCTCACACTCAAAACATGACATGATGCAAAACTAAACATACAGGGCGCTGGATACAGTGTTTTCCACCTGTTAGCTTGTGTCTGATGGACTACGTCATTTTATCAAAATTCAAAACAAGAATCTGAGAAACCAAAACACTCTCATACACATGTTGTGTATGAAAATTATTTTATCTAAGCCTTTGAGTTTTTCACACATTGTTCTCTTTGTGTTTTATAAATACAAATGTGCAACCCTCTGGAAACAGAATTTTAAATTATGAAATTTGTAAGTTATTGTGTTGCCTTGTCAGTTAATAACAATGTGAAAGTGTCAAGTGGTGACATTATTCTTCCTCCTAAAGGAAAAGTTCACTCTAAAACACTTCTGTGGTATTTTGAAACCCTATTGTTGTTACCATACTTAGAATTTCAGGGTCCAAAATACAAGTTAAAATTTGTGTAACCCAGCCACCATGTCTCTGGGTCACTTTTGGGCCCAAGTTGGAACGATAAAACCAGCTCCATATATGTGGACCCTTTAGATAGAGGATGCCTACATGCATTTCAGCAATCATCCTCAAAGTCACTTCAGACTGAATACAAGTAGATTTTTCTTACCTTATTTGTGCAAAGTCGACCGCTGAGGCGACGGTAGAAGTCAGGTTTATTTTATCATACTGCCTGTAAGAGATGAGCTAAGGATGGGTCCTCTGGCCTCATGGCAAGCAGTCCAGGTGAAGGAGGTGAATTATCATGTAATTGTCGCTGCAGTAGCTACTCCTCCTGGTTGGTTGGGATATGTGTGTGGTGGAGATGGGATTGGGAAAAAACAGGGAAGAATGAAAAAAATGTTTTGAAATGTGTCTGGGAAATCATATATTGAAGTCCCAACACTGGTTCTTCAACTTGTGATTGACATGGAAACTTTAGTGCCAGTATCGCACTCCTTGACCATGTACAGTATCTTACATATCTGTTTGACTTATTTCCCTTCTGCTAATGACTGGCTGCATTCATAGCCGACACACCATCTAATATGAGTCTCATGGTTGGAACTCATTCAAATCCAAAGTGGAGTGAAGATAAATTTAAATCACTGTTAGGAATCCTGTGAGTGCATCCACACTATCACCCTCTTAATCCACTCAGAACAACTCTGAATTCTCTAGCCTAAAGAGTAAGCACAAGGAGACTGTCCCTCCAAGAAAAAAACGACAGTCCTCTAGCGGCTGTTATTATGACAAGAGCAAAGGAGGAAATCAGGTGACTTCATTGTAGAGTGACATAGTCCATGTAAGGACGAGGTTGGGGTGGACGGATGGGTCAACAAAACACTGGATCGCTGTTTGTTTCCTGTTTCCAACCACAAGTCAACATTGTTTATTTTAAACCATCACTATAATTGTCCCCTAACCTTAACCACATCATTGTTATTGTAACCATGACGACGAAGGTCCCTCAACCTTAACAAAGTTATTTCACCTAACCCGTGATGTTTCCCCAACCTTAATGAAGGTACTTGAACCCAAATCATCTTTCCCTAAACCTAACTAAGTTGTTTTTGTGCTTAAACTTAACCAAACCTTCAACTGGGATCAACTGGGATTTGTAACAGTTTTGGCACAGACAAATGATGTTGTCCTGCCGATAGGCGTCACCTCAGAAAATGCCTCTATGTGTTGTTCTGCAGTGCATGGACCAAAAATGTATTTTGTGGTTTAACTTGGAGAACTTGTTGGCACACGAGACTATTGAAAGTTTATCTATGCAAACACAAAAGCAAACCACAACAGTAGAAATGCTTAGTCCACCATCGTCTACAGTAATTACATTTAACTGATAGCAAGAAGGCTTATTACTTAATGGAGCCATGATTCTTCTCTGTCTTCCCTTTATCAAATTGTCCATCTTAGCAAGTTGTAAAATTCTCTCACATTTATTGCTCTGTTTAGTGGAATAATATAGGTTTAAGTAATCACCTCTAACTTGTCATCCTCTAGTTTGCTAGATCTGTACATGTAGGGCTATATTTGACAGTCTTACCTTTTTTGTCTCTATGAGTAATTGTTTCAGCAACATAAGATCAATATTAAAAATCACCACATGGTAATAAATGTTCAAATCTTCTTTCCCAGGGTTTTATATTCACCAACATTAATCATATCCCAAACACTCATGTCAAGTCAAATAAATTCTGCTTCATCTAATCCCTTGTGCTTTACAAGTCAATCTTGTCCTTCACATACATTCCAGCACATTCCCATGACCTGGCTGAGATCACTAGGAATGCAAGCACATGATGATGATGATGACGATAATTAGGACAATCATGAATAAATCTTCAAATTTATTGAGGTGGGTCAGGTCACTTGGCAGAGGTCAGTGTGTGCCTTATTTGGATGTGTGGTCTCAGTGAACCTAATGCACTCTGTAAAAGTGGTACAGTAGCAGGATGGGATCCTGAGCATAGGAAAACTGGAGCAGACACACACTCCCCCTTTCCTCACTTGCAACGCCGAGACAGGAAATCCTCCTTTTGATTGTGAAATGAAGGAGCAGAATTGAAAACAATCCCTCCACCCTGGTCGTGTGGTGCCTGCACCTGAGATCTCTGCAGTGGAGGCTATAGCACTGACATACATTGAACACAGACACATGCACACACGCATTCAGACTTGAATTAGGTGTGTGATAATCAAATACAGACCTCTGTACGTTATTACTTAGTTCTTATTTTTATTTGAGCCTGCAGAATTTCAAGATCTTTTCAATCAGTCCTCAGTATCACAAGGACAAACCTCATAAAATCTGATCTGTTTCAACCATTGTCCAGCTCGCAGTCAAGATGAGCTAAAAGGCATCCTGCCTCTCATCTGCCCGCAGGTTCATTCATGGAGTCATTTTTTGTCCAAAAACATGGCCACCACCGTAACTGTTTCCATTTACACTCCCCCCTGAAAGAAAAATATGGCTAATTCTCTGACATTGTACATGACCATACTCTGTGAACTCTAGTTGGCACAGACCTTTTTGCTTGAGAAAAAAAACCTATCTTAAACAAAAACAGGCAAACATTTTTAGCTCAGTCTAATCCAATTTGAGTGAATTTTTTGAGTATCTAAGTGAATATGACAATGTTGTCCTTGTTAACTTCAACATAAACAGCTCACAGTTATATCTATACTTTCAGATTCTGCAGTGTAGACTTTCAGAGTTTCTTAACTTTCCACCCAAATTAAGGCATAAGAGAAATTCCTTGCTCGTTTTCTTTGTGAGCCAGTTGTCCCACACTTTCTATTCTTCAATATAGTGAGTATCCTGTATATGCTATAATATCTTCACAACCCATCCAACAGTTGATTTTTACATTATGTTTCACATCTCATCGGTTTCCTTTGATTGGCGCTGACTGCTCATTTTCTTAACCTCGACTGTACAATAGAAAGAATACTGGTGTTATTGTGGCAGAAACCTATTAAATATGTCACAGCTTGTTAGTCAAAGCCTTCTTCAGTGCCATGGAGCAATATGCAGGCATATGTAATAAACTGCTTAGATTTTTAGTTTTTGGCATTTTTCAGGGCGTGTGTCATGAAATTTCACTCAACTTGATCAGACAGTAATACCTTGTAATGTTTTTCCCATAATGGCCACACTCAGGGGACAGAACACAAAGTGCAGTGTTCACACACTAATAAACACATGAACACCTTTGACATGTGGCTTAAATTAATTGGGCTCCCAACACGTGGAAGAAACATAATCATTCTGGTCCTGCAGCTCCATTCTCTCCATTGTGTTGTGTTTTTTCTTATATAAACCAAGTTTTTCCCTCAAAAAATACAACTTTGTAATTTTGGCGTTCGCCGGTGCTGTTGGATTTAGCTGTTAGTCGTCCCAAAACAACTGGAGCCATTTTTTCCTGCCTTTCTTTTATTTCTGTTGTTGTTCCTTGCACACATGAGACCACCATGTCTGGGATCCAGAACGACCATCTCAGGAGTTACTCCGGACTGCAGCCAGAAATCAGGCGAGAAAGGAGGCTAGAGGATGTAGGTGGGGGTTGAGGGTGTCCACAGTGCTGCAGCAGCTTTCTGAAAGAAGGTTTCCAAATGCAAAACCTCATCAAAAGGAAAAGAATTGGAATTTTCTCCTAATCAAGCCTCTGAAGTTTTCTTTTTGCTTTTACTCTGGCTCTGGCTGTTGTGTTCATGTTACACCGTGCACCCCATCACTGCCATGGCCTGGGGCAGATGTGTATGCCAAGGACAGACTTCAGATTTGCTGTCTGGGTCACAGATGATGAATGTGTTTGGGAATGTTTGTCTGATAAATAGCGTCATTGTTTAGAAATGCTGTTAAAAGCATTGCAATGAAAAAAAACATTGATGGTCATTGAGAACTGTTTGAACACATTTATAGGTTGTGTCACAAGTGTGGTGATAGAGAATGACCTTTTTTCTTTTTCTGTTGTGTGTTCTAGGTCTACCACCTGGTGCTGGGATAGGACCAGGAGGCACTGGACCAGGAACTGGATTCTTTCCAGGTAACAAAGCCTCCAATGTCTGTCTGGACAGTTTAAACAAAAATAATCCAGAACACAGCCACAACAAACAAAGTCTTTTTGTCTTTAGCAGACATATTGCAGTTAAATTATACTACTAGAAGACCAGAAGTTTTACTAAAATGAAAAAAAAGTATAGAACATATATTTTGAATGACACAAACTTCTTTATGGAATTCTGCTCCATTGTGATATAAAAAGATACATAAATATGTACAGTGCATTAGCATACAAAAACATATTTCAGCAAAGTGCACAAGATGCCACTCTTGCCTGATGTCCCAGGAGAAAGTAAGAGGAAAGTCAGCTGGTGTAACGATGAATTGCTGGGCCAAGAAACTGTCCATTACATCACATGTAGGCATACCATAAGTCAATTCTCTGTGCGATTGTTGTTTTACAAGGATCTACTGGAGGAGTCCCTGCGGGCTATAAACCAGCTAAAGCTGCAGGTGAGTAGAAAAGACATTAGATTTATGATTTTTTTCCCCCCATATATAAAATGTGCTTTTAAGATTCTCATGTGGTTCATCATGAGCTGGTGCATGCACTACTGTTTCAGCGATTTGGATATAAGAATCTTCTAAACTTCTATTATCAAGCTTTCTTTGAAATTTTTCAGGAACATGTTTTGTATGTAGTAAATTATATTTTAAAATATTTAGAAATCAGTTTCAAAGGCACTTGAAAAATGTTTTTAGCTCCATTATCATTCATTAGTATTCCCAACAATTCACTAATACTTGATTTGTGGTTAGTGTTAGGGTTTGGGGATTAGGTTTAGAGTTACCAAAGTGATTTCATGATGAATCAGATGTTTGGTTTAACTGGTCAGTCATTCATTCTTTCAAATAATTTACTTAACTTTTTAAGAAAATGTTCATACCTAATGTTTGCTTTTACTTTTTTTTAATATATATGTATGTAAAAAGTTATTTTTCTTATTGTAATCTTTCAGTCATGAAAGCAGTGTTGTTTTCTCTGAGCCCCGATTATCTTTTCCAAATGGCCATGGCCTACATTGTTCTTACTCCACAACCACAGATATTCTGTCTGGTGTTTGTCATTCACACATTCTCAGCTCTGCATGCACAGTCCACTTTGGCAACAGTTCACCAACCATAGGCAGTGTCCTCACATGTCCCCAGCTCCCATTTGCTGAACAAGTTTGAACCTGTGTCTTTGGGACACACCATTTTTTTAGCTTTAAGTACTAAAACCATGACTTCAGGGAGACCTGCTGTGGTGAGACTATTGAATTGTTATAGTCTTATACTGTTAGTTGACAGTTGTTAGTTGGATGTTTCTAAGTTGTATGTGAGTGCTATGCACAAACTGATGTTGGAGCAACCAACAGTGTAACATTTATGTTAACAAAAACAAGAAAAAAACAGATTGCCTGTCAACACTCAACTATGTTCTTGTCTGATCTGGGGGAAACGCATAGTGAGACTTCCTTGACACACCACTACAAACTTAGAATAATTAAATCCTAGGGATAATGCTATGACATGTGTTTGGGGCCAATCAATCTAATCAATATAATGTTAAACCAGTTTAATAGAAGACGTTATGAGGTTTGAGGTTTGAAAATGTGAGATCTGTTGCACATTTCTCTCAACAATCCGAAATAAAGATGATAATGACATGACGACATGACATGAACATTGTTAGTGGATGGTGATGATAATGGTGTTGATGTTGACAACACCTGACACCTGTCTCTGCGGGACCCTGACAGTCGGAGGTTATGGAGGTGGAGCGCGTGGTGTGGGCCCAGGTGGTTTGGTGCCAGGAGGCGTTGGACCTGGTGGCTTTGGCATTGGAGGATTGGGAGCAGGTATGAAAATAAAAAACCTAACAGGCAGTTTTTTGTTTTAGCAGTGTCTGTCAGCATACAGCTGCCTTGAGGAGCTGCTGTCATTACCCATATTCAGGCCTCTCACCACCATCTCAATACCATTAATTGAAAACAGGCATGAATGCCTCTTGAAAAGAAAAAAAAAACATACAAATTGTAGCTGTCTACTTCGCAATGAAAACTTGAAAACTATGTAAAACAGAGCCTGTAACACATGTACTTATGTCTTGACTCAATGAATTCATATCAACACAAAATGAAAGGATTATCCAGTAAATCAAGCTCATCTATGTATATAACACATGAAAAATGCTCTATTATTGCAGGGCAAAAGCATAACCTAACATTTTTTAACTTGTTTTTCACCTAACAGGACAAGGTGGAAAGCCCCCTAAACCAGGTAAGTTGGAACATTTATATTATTATGTATTGTGGAAAGTGGTGTAAAGTATGGGCATGTTTTATAGTATATGTGACAAGAATTAGCAGTTATATTTTGAAGATGTAGTGCTATGTGTTCTTTCTCAGTGTACAGTAATACCTTTAAAGTAATACTGTAATAGAAGTAAAAGAGATTTCTTTTTTTTACAACATGGAAAATTCCTCTGCATTACTTGGAGCAAAAAATGCCCAAGTGCCCTGAAAGGAAGGAAACTGAATGTATTGTTATTGGGTGGATAAAGTAGGTTAATGTATAGAATGCATTAAGTTCACACACCAACAACACAGGGAGACCTGCACAGACACAGGTCAATGACTAAAGAGAAGCAGTCTTTTGACTGGCTGTCACCAAGTTTTTCTTATCACTCCATGTTATCGCCAGTGTTGGTTTACACTGGCTTGGCAGCCGTTTCAACCATCCTGATTGGGTGGGACCTTACAGAGATTCCACCACCTCTACACCTTTGCTGTATTAGGGAGTGATGATTGGCGATGACTGAGTATAAACAGCCATCAACGCCTGCCAAACAATGGTGCCAGAGCACTGATTAATGTTATTGTAATGTTAGACCCTTACAATATCTGGAAACCTCCTTGTTGAAATTTACCACAGCCTTTCTCTCTGATACTGTACAGTATTTTCCTTTGCTATATTTCAGTCTGCAGTACATTGGTGCTTTAGCAATGTTTAGCTATCGTTTAATTTCCGTAAGCACTGCTGATACAATCTCAGCCTACCTCTATGTGTTTAGAAAGATAAGGAACCCAGCAGACGTCTTATAGTCCTGATAACACATGGAACAGGTTACAGAAGGGTCCCTCTGGAGTGCCCACCCCCACCGTCTATCAAGAGATGCAGGAGAGCCATTTTGTGAAAATGACCTAATATCCAGTATTTGGTGGAAGTTGATTTTGGCTGGGATCAGGAGTATTACTTGGGAAGTATTGCCCTAGCTTTTCTATGCATTCAAGTTCTGCCTCTCTCTCACATCGTACATAGCAGAAATTACATTAGTAAGAAAAATGCAAGCATATTATGTAAAAAAAAAAAAAAGGGTCAATTTGCAATTTGGGTCTGGGTGCTCCCTTCCATACTCAGTACTAATCTCTGTTGGAAGAATAGGAAAAACCCTCACCTTATTTTAAACATTTTTGAAATGAGAAAATAGGCTTAAATTTACAACAGGGTTGTAATATCTCCCACTTTATGGCTAATTATGTTCAGTAATCTCTGAATGTTGGTTTCCATCAATAGTGACTTTTCATATCAGTGATTTACATTCCATCAGAAGAATATTGCCTGAGGCAATCCAAATTTGGATATGAGACCTTTCTACATACCTTACAAGTATAAAGCTTCCATTACTATACAAACGTACATCTAAAAGTTCACCAGCATGTAAGCCTCACACAATGGCAGGTTGAATCCATCTGCATCAGTTGCTCAGTGTTTGGCTTGTGTCACAGAAAACATGCCAAAAGAAATTAAGTTCTGCCAGCGTATGAAAAATCATTGCTAACCTTTCATATATTAAGTATTATGGCAATGATTCTGTTGCTAAAGAGACGCACACTGATGAACCACTCTTAGATGTACGCTTGCATACGTCGAGAGAGCTGTCAGTCATTCTCATGCAGTGACATTGCATTACACAGATACGCACCTTGCCTGGCCAGTAATGGAGAACAGCAGCTGGCGATGTGAGTAGCGTGACTGCAGTGAATTGCAGCGTAGCTCATGCAAGACCTTGTAAATGTTACACTAATTGTGAAGCCTGTCAGCATCCAGCTTTGACAATACACTGAGAGCTGGAAAGGGGAACTTTGTCTTTGTGAGCAGCTGTTGAACAATGTCTTCTTTCCTGTTCCCTCAAGCAAAGGTGGATTCAGTCCTCATGCTGTAATTGCCAAAACTCTTTCAGACAGTGTGAAGCCAGCTAACAAGAAACATAGAGGTTACTGTTTTTGCTGTTGTTGTAGTTTTGTTTTAATTTTACAACAGTCTGTTTTAAGTTGAGGAAGGATGTGTCTGGCTGAGATGTCTACAGTTTGTGTCCAAGCTGAGCTTGCCTCTCAAATTGAAGATGATAGAAACATACTGTATGTCCACCTTTCTCTCACTGTCGAAAACTGATATCAATCAATCTAAGAGTAATGAAAAATTAGAGGAACAAGTCAAAATCTGTAAGCAGTTTCTTTTAGTTTCCCCCTGCTGAGATTATATTGTAGTTATCATACAGTAGCTGGATGAAATACACTAGTCACCACTGGGTTATCAATATTTTGTCCATCCCATTTAAATCAATAAGGGTAGACTAAATGTAAGAAACGGTTTTCAGTATGATCCAATATAATTCAACAGCAACACAAAAACTCTCTAAAACAGTTTTTACAAAAAAGAAAACCCTTTTGAAGGTAGGATTTATTGCAGAGCTGTTGTGTTAGCTTTAGCTAGGTATATTTACTGAACTGGCAATGAGTGTATATAGTGCTTACTCGCTGTATGTGACAAGGGCGTTGCACATCTTTTGACAGGAAAGCTTTTCTCTAATGCTTTTAGCTTCATGTTGCTTCTCCATTGCCACTAAATAAACATAACAATACAAAGTAATGGAAAAATTGTGAAAATTGTCCCAACAATTAGGAGCAAGATATAATCATGCTTGGAAAGATGCTTGAACTGCGATACAAATGTAATTTAAGATGATGGATTACATTGGGTAATGCAACTACATGTTTTGCGAGTTGTTTTTGACAGGGTTCTGAAATGTTGGATCCTACGCCTTCTGCAAGGGCAGGCCAATCTGCAGTAGATCAGACAGTTGTAGCCTCTCATTGCAGCAAATGCGTAGGCAGGTCTTGAGTTTTCGCAGCCTGTTGCCAACACTTGAGTCTATTTTGAAGCTGGTGCTCACTTTACGGCTCTTGCTAGGAATATTGCTCATGTGCAGCTACTAAGAAAATGGTTATTTCACCTCCGAACCACCATTTACAAAACATTTACCTTTCTGCGATTTGAAATGCACAGCCCATCGATACACCTGATTCTCCTGGGTCACCTTATTACCCTCTGGTTCATATCAGGGTCATTGTTTGAAAAAGCACAAAATGTACTTGCCTGCTTCACAACAGGAAGATTTGAGGAAAGACGGGGAAATGGAAAGGTAAAGTGTAGAAGGGAGGACAGAGAAGAGACAGGGTGAAAGCAAGGAGGATGGAAAGGACCAATAACTCTTGCATACATACTGAATGTATGTAATACTCATAAACCACTAACACACACAAACACACACAGCATTATATGCAACACACATGCTTGGAGAGCTTGCAGAAAAAGAGGAGACTGATAGATTGAGGTGAGGATGAAAGTGTTGAGCCAAAAGAAGATGAGTTTGGATGAGGTCTCGTCTCCCGGAGCACATATGCTTTTTATTACTGCAGCTCAGACCTGTCCTCTGAGCTGTCAGAGACTGGAAGCATCTGCATGTGAATGTGGCTGACCCAGACTGTATGTAAATATGTTTATGATCTTCAAGTGTGAGCACATGTGCGCACACACACAGACACATAAATACTGAATATGTATCCTGACATTGGTTTGGGGACATACTGTATCCTTTCTGGCCACATACACAGACACACACCATAAATTAAGTGCTGCTTATTCAGACACTATGTGAAAGATGGTATTTTCCTCTATTTATACCCACCTACATATCTTTCCTCCTAGTCTCCTCAAAGTATTAGTATCAAATTTTCAATATCTTGGAACCTAAACTGTCTGCAGAGGAAACTTTTTTTTTTTTTTTTTAGTATCAGAGCCACAGCAACCCCACACTCAACTCAGCCCACCCAATATACACACACAGCCAGCACAGCTTGTTTGTTCACATTGGAAATGTTGTTTCCCAAACAGTTTTTCTTGGATGATGTCATCAGATGTTGTTGTTAGCGTCAATAATCTCACTAATTCATCTCAAGAGTTAAAATGATATCAGAGTAAAGCAAGATAAGATAAGGGCTTTATTAGTTTTTCTTGGTGTCTAATGAATCATGCAAGCCACACATTACAATTTACAACTAGTGTTTTTTCACATATTGAAGCGATACTTTGACTATGACTCAATAGCAGCTCCCCAGCCTTTCACCAACCTGTTCTGTATCATGATTGTGTAGTTTTTTTATAGTGAGCATGTTGCCACCAATGTATTTTTTTTCCATGTTCACTGTGTGAGTTGATGAGCCATCCCTTGGCATGCTCTCACAACCTTTCCCCTGCTCTGTTTGCCAGTACTGTAGGTCTGGAGCATGGACCACTATCCTCGTCCATCTGGCAGCACAGCCTAAGTGTTGTTTATACAGTGATGGAGAAATTTCAGTCGATGAAGACAGATGGTCGATTGAACGACCTGGTTGTAATCAGTGATAGAAGTGGCCTGAAGTCTGTTAGACCTGAGGATTTGTGGCTGAGTAAAGAGTACGGTCTTGATCTGCTCTATGTGAAAAGTGTCCTCAGATAGCTTCTGTTGTGATTTGGCGCTATATAAATAAAATCGACTCACTGATCGATTGATTAATTGATTGATTGAGTAGAAGAGTTAAAAAGTCCATATACAGTAGATCAGTTTTCTCAAATTTGTGTCATGCCACACTTCAGAAGCCACAAAAAATTAATGCAACCCAATATGTAAATTGAAGCATGTTTTTAGAAATAAAAGGCACAAGAGTCTCCCGCTACAGTATAATGGCAATGAACTTGAGAGCAAGATAGACTTCTACATATTTTCGTGTTGGCTTGATGAGCCTCACCTGTTTTTATTTTCTTCCCTGTCAAAAATGTGTCCATCTAGGCAACAGTACATGTTTTACTACCTGAATAAATTTTGCTAACTTGAATCTTGCCAGCATCAGAGCACTCACATCACTCACCCATCATCGTTTAGAAAGTCACTGCAAAAGGTGTCCTTAGAATGTAATTCAGTCTCGTATTCATTTCTATTAAATCTTGTGTTCCCAGTGCAGTTTTTCTCATTTTTAAAATACCAAATTATTTTGAAATTATGTGTGTCACCGAAAGTATCTCACCCCACTGAAATGATTGTTTCTGTATTTCTCAATAGTTGTCAGGATCCAGTGCTGGACTAAATGCCTTGTGAAGATGAATGTTGTTTAAATGACTTTAGACCTATAGGCCTTCTTTCTTCCTTCTACTCTGCAATTAGCTTTTGCAACAGCTTTTCCGCTGTCAATGACACAATTTATCTTCTTCACTTGTTTTCCTTCATATTGTATCCCACATGCTGGCCATAGTGAAATGTGTCAGATGGCTGCACTATGATCATAGCCTTTATAATGATGGAAGAACTTGGAAAATGTTTTTAAGGCTGACTCGATGAATCTAACGTCAATATTTCAACGTGCATGTTCTGAGTGGAGCTGACCTGTTGAACACTGGTCTCTTTTCGCAACCCTGAGTTGTCAGAAAAGTATTCAGTGGAATGGCAGTTAGATGCATATGTGGACCATCTGGGAGAGGAAACACACTTGGCCAACTCTACATACCATGGCCAAAGGCTGCGTTTGTTGACTGGTTTTCTCGCCCAATGTATCATTTGCACATTTGATCTTCTCTAGACATTGTACATACTGGTCATAAATTTGCAGTTTTTTCAAAATGGATTCTCTTAAGTGCACATGTACTCTGTGTACTATACTCTAATGCTTGCAGTGTACTTCTGCCTTACCTGTTTGCCTTTACTGTACATGCTGTGAGTGTGTGTGCCAAGCTAAAATGAGCCATTGGTATGAGCACTGGGTTAGGGATACTCTTCAGACATATCCAGGGGCTCAGTGTTGGCGGAGGAACTGTGACATTCCTTTAGAGGTGGATAAAAAGTAGAATAACACAGCCTCTCAACTCTCACAGAAACAAGCAAAAGCGGGGGTTGTTTGGTTGGATTGAAAGCTTATACCATGTTGTGCTCTGCTCTGTATGAGTTTTAGCACAAATGATGACATCACAAACTCAGTGGATACAGTGTGCAAATTAGCACAGTTTGAAATTAGGCATTACTTTGCAGAGTTGTGCTGATGTGAGAGACTCTCAAGGACTGGTGAGGTCAGTCAGCAACAGACGTCACTGGGCAAGGCAGCCAGGTTTGGCATGGTGGCAGTGCTTGTGATCCACATACGTATGGTAACTTTTACAGTTACTGTTAATTTGGAGTCATTCGTAAAAATTGCTCGGCGCCTCAGAGATGAAGTGTGTGTGTTCTGATGCCCAAGTACGTGGGTTGGTGAAACCCTCCAAAGTTGGTTCGTCAATGTAAGCGCTTACCACATAACAAAACCGAACTGTCTTTTTAGTATGATGCAAGTGTCCCCTATAAAAGTAAAACTGACCACCCAGTGCAGCAATGACTAAGCACACCAACATAGGAGTTTGGAAGTCCAGTTTTATTACACAGATTTTTACCTGGATGTTGTCCCAAAAGCAGAGATGTAAAAAGAATGAGGCAATCTGAGACCCTTCCCCTGTTTTTCTGTAGGAGTTCTGACAGTTGTGCACTTGGGGTCATCTGGCAAGAGGCTGAGGCTTTGAGACCTCTCATTGATAGTGTCAATGACTGCATGGAAAAGGAAAGCGAAAACAATAAAGGGCTTGCCGCCAAAGCTGGCTGGCTCACACCAACCAGGGAGGGAGAGACTTTGTGGTGTGACAGTGTGAATACTTAATTAGTCCAACATGCGACTAGTCCTGCTTCTCAAAGCTCGGTGGCCGTGACTGAAAGCACAGAGAACCTGAAAGTGACAAAGAGCAGGGGAGGTCACAGGAGAGGGAGGGGAGAGGAAGAAAGGGGAGCTTCAGTACACCCTCTTGTCTCACGCGATCTGGAATCACTACAACACCTCACATCATTCTGCTATCATCCAGCTTATCCTGCGTCACCTCGTAAGAATGCAATCTATCCACCAACTTGGAAGTGGAACAGTGTGATAATGTGATACTGATAAAAATCTGGTGTCATGACTGTGAAGGACATAATGATGGGCTTTGTTTTCAAAGTGAAAATTTATATGGGACCACAGCCGAAGAACAGAATTTGCCTGTCAATCACTGTAAAAGGCTGATTCTCTGGAGACCTCCCAGAGTCTTTGAAGATAAAGTTATCATGAGGATTTTCCATCACATTACAGAAATTGCAGCATTTTCTTTGCCATAGCACGCCTCTGTGCTTCTTGCAACCACCCTTTACCCTGTTTGTGGCAAGCAAACCTGGTGTTTAGCTGAACACACGACTCAAGGTATGTCATTCTTCTGTGACATGCCAGTCAATTTTACAACTCTTGACGACAGTTTTAAAGGGATGTCTGAGTTTTAATTGTTTTACACAGCCTTTCTGTAAATAAACATTTGTTCTTAGACCACTTTCCTGGTTAAATATGAGCTAAAACAAAGAATACGGTGAAAAACAGATCCCCAAAACTTCCTGGACATTCCAGAGCTCCAGCTCAGAAGTCTGCTCTCTGTGCGTCTGCCGTCAGTTACCGTGGATCCCTGCCATGGAATTCTTAGCTCTCTTAAATTAAACCCTTCACCAGGCCCAGCTGGTTCACAAAGTAGAGAGAAGGGGAGAGGGGGAAGAAAAGGGAGGAGATGGAGAGAAGCGAGCAAATCCATCTTTCACTTCTCACGTTTGGCTTCCTCTGGCTGCTGCTATTAACACCTCATGTCTGGTCGGCGCAACCCCTTTGACACCGATTGGAGAGGAAAGAGCAAGAGAAAAGGATGGAGAAGCAGGGAGAACAAGAGTAAAAGAAAGAGACTGAGGGCCGAAGACAGTGTTTTGATTAATGTCTCTTGTATTCCTCTGGTTCTGAAATAGATGATTACCTTACCTAACCCCAGTGGAGAATGAGCAAGATGTTTCAATTGTGAGATTGAAACCAGATATTTCTGTTCACACTGGCTCATATCCATCACTTGTACTGGACCTGAGTTTGAGAACATGACTGGTGACTGAAAGAACTAGCCATACTGTCTGGCCAGTTTTACTCCAATGTCAGTCTTCAGTTTTAATACCAATGCACATGACATGGTACAGCAGGAGGTAATGAATATGGCAGCCTGTCCCTCGTCACATTTTCATCTCTCTGAAAACAAGACTCCCTCTTTGTCAGAGGTCTAGACATGAGTTTACATGTGTACGCTAACTGAGATCATTCTTAAACCAGTCACCACAAATGAATCACTGCTGTTGGGCGGTGCTCAATTATTCACTGCCATACCATCCCAAATTTCACCGCAACAACCTGCTGGTGCACTTGTCACTGCGCAGCTGTGAAAGCTAGTGGTCTTTTCTGAATGGAAACTGGCTATTAAACCATGTTTCTGTCAAACTTTTTTTTGGAAATCTAAATGGAGGGAAACTATGATGCATTGCAGTCCTGCATCACTTACCTTCCAACTTCCTTGGCCCCCAGTTCTCTCTCCTGTGTAGTATTAGGTTTCTGTCCCTTCCATCTTGTGTTCAGAGCATTGACCTTTTGTTGGGTTCCTCTGTCCATGGTCCAAAGGCAGTCAGGGTTTCAAGTGGTCTCTCGGGCTTCCCATTATGCCTTGAGGGTCACCGAGAAAATTAGCCACTACATTGGTGCATAGAAATCCTTCAACTTGTCAGCAATCAGCTAAATACTGGGAGCAGCACCAAAGAAAAGCGATGATTTGATATCAGGGTCACGGTGCAGACTTTTCATGTGTGTGGTTTTTGACAACAAACAACATTGGTGTAGACTTCCAATAATGTGTGAGCTAAGACAGGTCTATTTGTGTGAGCTGACGTGCTCTAGTAATAGTAGTCCAACAAAAGCATGCTTGTTTGGGCTGACAAGATGATGTAAATATAACTAAACAGAGAGCTTTTGTATGAAAACTCGACCTTCCATCCCCCAAATACTGTATACAATCAGTGAACAGATGCCAAACCAACAAAGTTCCAGATTATGTTAGCGTGTCCTCTCAATGTGAATCTGAAAATACATAACCTCCAGGGTAATATTTTTTACTTGAGAACGTTTTATTTTCCCAATGTCTAGTGATGTCAGAACCACAGAAAATGAAGTTTCTTTTCTTTTCCTTTCCTTTTCTTTTCTTTTCTTTCTTGTCTAAACCTGGTGTCTGCCCAAGGCCTGCACTCATGGTCACACACACAGACACACAAGCTTACAGGCTGACTTCTGCGTGTCTGCATCTTGTCTCCTGATCGCAAATCAGAGAGCTGAGCACAACGTGGCAGGTGCTGGTCGACCCTGAGCTTGACTGCCAGAACCAGGTTGGGTCATGCACATGTGAGCACAGGTGGACCAGATGATGGATGCACACGCTAAAAGTCTCGACAGTACTGCCTGTCTTCACTCTCTTTTCATTTTTCTCTCCCATTGACATGCATCATCTCTCTGTTGTGCACACTGTGCTGTGTATTTCCAACACTCACTGATAAACACATACACCTCAGACTACCCAGGGAAACTAATGATCTGGAGGGAAGACCAGACCTCTACAGTTTAAATTAATGAAACATTTCACATTAGGCTTATGGGCTTAAGGCATCAGCAATGTTCCAAATATCTTGTAACTACTTTTGTGTCAACTTTTCTGTCAAGTCCCTCTGTGGTATTTGGAGCGCTTGGAGACAAATGAGTCAGATTCCTCGTGTCAACCTAAGAGACAATGGAAAAGGGAAAGCCCTGGATCAGTCTGATTTATATAAGAATTGATTACTGTTGTTATTACTTCGAGGTGTGTCTGGGGATAGTTGAGCAATGGAGGAGACTCGCACTGAAAGCTTCGAAGGAGATGGATTATTGCAAGGACACTTAGCTTAGTGTCTGGGCTCGTGTTACATGCTCAGTGTGTCTGCCAAGCCCTTGGCAAGGCCAGTGCCCACATTTGTTTTGACTAGAGCCTGAAACTCCACACTTCCATCTTTCTCTCTGTCTCTCTCCCAGCACATTCCTCCTCCTCATCAGTATCATTACCTGCACCCTGCAGATTGCTGGACAGACTCTGCGCTCTCACCCTCCAGTCTGATCTGTCTCTCTCTCTCTCTCCCTTGTCCAGCTTGTTTCCCATGCTTAGTTGTTCTCACCCCAGATTTTTTTGGCTTACAAGTATTGATGAAAAAAAAGTTCCTTGGTGGACTAATTTGTTGGCAGTATTTGAATTTATTCTTGTTTCAAAAAGTCATTACTCAAACATTTTTGTTTCTGATCGGGCAGCTTGTTCAACTCACAACTTCTTTTAATACAGCACTGAGATCCATGTTCTTAATCACATGTTAAGAACATCACTTTGACTGTATCTGGAGATACTTTAGTTCAACTTTATGAATCTTACTGCCAATAATAGCCATCCTTCACTTAGTTTTTTCATATACTGCATATACATTGTAAAGTATTTTACTCGAATTATAGGATGTTTTATGTTTTCAGTTTTCGGCCAAAGGTAAACAATGTAAGGCAAACTAATTCTACAACTCCTATTGACAGTTTTCCTAATGTAATGAATAATCTTTAAGCAGCAGTTGGTTTTCATATCTTCTTTACTTTTTAATTGATAGTTGGTTGCCTTCAACCTTCAGATTCCTTCCAATTTTGAGTCGCCCAATGGCAAATGTAAATATGCATATTTCAAGCTTTATGGCTATGATAAATCACAAGTTTAATATTCTCTGAATGTTATCCTGAAACTTGCCTGATCAATGGGCTCCCTTTCCCCAATTGGATACTAATTTTAAGGATCTATAAGTCTGTCTTAATTCATGAGCAGGTGGTGAACAGTTTACCCCATGTCATTCCCCTTTTTACACACTTTTTCCATTTCCTTATCTTCTTCTCACATTTTTTGTTGTCAGCAAGCGGATATCCAAGCTGGGATATGACTTTATTCATGCGTTAAGTCAAGCCAAGAGCTTTTGACGCCCATAGATTAGTTTGCAGCTCTTAGTCTCAGAAAGATCAGACTGCTCCCTCCAGTGTTTAGAATACAACATAACCAGATGGACAACCCCTTTTTGATCTTATGTCTATCATGTTTCTTAGCCAGTGGGTTCAGCTCTTTCCCCTGTGCCCAAGGTACAGGCCTTGGATCTAGAAACATAAATGCGAGTGTTCTCAATCAAAGTTAATTAGGCCCACATGATATTGTGTCATATTTTGTATGCTTTGTTTTTTGAAATGTACAGTGTGTAGTCCTTGCAGATCCTCGAAAATGTTTTAATGTAAGATTGAGTGATTGATTTCTTTCCTACTCAGGTTATGGCAGTCTAGGAGTTGGTGGTCTTGGAGGAGGTGAGTACTTGAAGCCTGGAACTGAAACTGGAGTTGGTGGTTTGTATGAGTGTAACATTGACATTTGGTTAGAACATTTGGTTTTCAGTGTAATATCCAAAGAACACACTCTGAGGTTTCGCGCCAACAATGTCAAATGTTTCTGAAGGTTTACACTACACTCTTTGCCCCTTTGTTTCAATTAGGTGGTTATGGAGGATATGGTGGCACCGGGGGCTTCTTCCCAGGGGCTGGACAGAAGGCTGCCAAAAGAGGTACAGCAGATGGCAAATGACAAAAGCTATTATTTTTTTGATAAATCAATTACACCAGCACACAGCAGAACCCAGACAACTGATGTTAGTTCAGTGCATTTTGTGGAGATGGACACGTGCTTTAGCTGTTTACTGTAGAATTGGATCTACATCTTTTTTGTTAATGGGCGCTTTCATTGAACATAACAGTTGAACGCATCACAGACAGTGGAGCGCTTTTTCCTTGAATTCAAACCAAGCATTTCTTCAAAATATGTTTGTGCATAAGGCCAAGTAATTTTAATAGAAGCTGGGGATCATCAAACACAATGACAGTATGGAATATTGTGTGCGCACCAGACACCAAACATGTTCCATTTGCTTGTTTTCATTTGTTTGTTGTGATGGTTGCAAACTTTCCGTTTGGGTTTGTGAGCATTCTTGTAGAAGTGGAGTGGAGTTTGAGATTAAGAATTTAGCTTTAGAACCAGAAAGATCACCTCTTCTGTATGTTAAATGAGCTTTTTTGTGCTTTATTGCAAACTCCAGTGTTTGAAAATTCAAACATGAAGCATCAGTTATCAATATAGAAATCATATACATTAACTAAGTTTACTTACATATCACTCAGGCTTTGGTGGTCACCTGCCCAGGGATGACCTCCTGCCTTGTTCAGGAAGGGATTATGAGTCTCAACTGGACAAATATTCAGCTTTGGTTCAAGCATTGTCCCAGACTGAAAACAGTTTTTCTGGTGAATACTGTTACACAGAGATTCTTGTTTTCTTAATCACAGGAGCTGGAGGCCCTCTGCTACCACAAGGAGGTAAGCCGATTCTTGGCCTGATGACAGACTACTGCACAAACTTTAAGTGTGCTCAATACTGATACATCTGCATGCATGCATGTTAGGAGAAAGCCAAAACGAATGTTTCACATTAATGGTAACTCACGAAAAACAGAGTTTGGCATAGAAATGCACATTTTTATCATGTACCTGTAAACTTTAGACAGTTTGAACTTCAGCAGAGTCAGCGTGACCTCAAAGTCTGTGCTTGTATGTGTGCATGATTTGCTTTTAATTAGGCAGGCTGATTAAACATGGACTCAGGAGGGCCCAATCATGGCTAGGACTGCACTATGGCAAAGAGCCTTCTCTTAAGTATTGGTTGGCAATAACAAAACTTTAGTCTCTAGAATCAGTCTGTGCTCTTTTCATGACACTCAAAATAACATGTCATTCCTCTGAAAGAGCACAGATAAAACAAAATATTCCTTTGCCAAACTTTTCCTCACCAAATCTCTCAGGCTACATACTTACAGGCAGTGCGCAATGTCTGTCCGGCAAAGTATGGGGAATTTAAGATTAAAAAATGAAAATAAAAAGGTTTGAACAAATAAACGATTGTGTTTTATCCTGCTGCCAAGCTCCCTTACAAGCGAAGCTGACAGCTCATTTCCTGCATGAGGGGATAGCCAAAGAAATGAGGCATTTGATGAGGCAAGGCAAATGCCATGCATATTGGCTGCCTCTCCTGATTAAATTAAAAGTCAGCCATGTTGCTTTTGATCATGGGGTGATGACAGACTAGAGGGGTCCAATTAGCTGCTCTCAATACCAATGGTCAGTCTAGGTATCTGGCTCCCTGCTGAAGAGGTCAAACCTGGCACAAAGCACAGAGCTGTTCATTATGGCTTTATCACGGGGCCCTCTAGTGGCCATGGCATGTACAACAAGCATAACTCACAATACAAGGTTTTCATAAGTAATGTTCACAGATGTATAACCTTTAAACCTAAAATTGTTTTCATACAGTTGGTATTTATATCTGAACACTTTGCTTTGGAACAGGGACAGGAGGAGGGCCTGGAGGAGCGGGAACTGGAGCTGCACTGCCTGCTGGAGGCAAGACACACACACGCACATCACATTACCCTGTCCATTTTCTCATCTTTTAATTTTTTTAAATTGAATGTGATGTTTTCCTCCAGCTTGTGTTCAATTTTTGTCTTATTTCCTTGGATGACCCACATAACATTTTATCTTTTTTTCAGCCCCTGTTATTCCTCAGACAGGCCTTCCAGGAGGGGCTGGTGTTGGAGCTGGAAAAAAAGCTGCCAAAGTGCCAGGTTTTGTATTAGTTTGTTTTACTAAATAATTATATTTTACAACTTTAGGGACTGCAGTGTTATGTTGGCAATGTTTATGTGACAATGAGATAATATGCATTTTGTTTAAATCAGCTTCATCTATAACATTAAACCCAAAGCATTTTCTAACAAGACCTGGATTACTCAACTCAGTTTAGAAATAATTTTAAACAAAGCATTTCTGAAAGAAAAGAAGGACAATTGTGTAACATGTACTGCCCCCCCGCTTCCTCATGACAGTTTTTGTTGTAGTGTTTTTTCATAATAATTATTCAGAAACCTGATTTCATTGTTGTCATGAATCCATACAGAAAACAAGGCTATACCTTCGTTTGCATGCCAGATCATTTTCACATATTTGAATATGGAATGAAAAGTACAGTTCTGTCCTCTCATTGGTTGTGGCAGGTGTCGGTGTGCCAGGACTTTACCAAGGTGGATTGGTACCAGGAAAAGGTGTGTCACTTTCATTGATTAATCTCAGGCACTATACTGGCATTGTCTTTTATTATGTGAATTGTCACTGGTTTTGCAAACAAGCACTTTAAAGGGATTTAATGTGGCTGTTCTCTGATTGGTTATGGTTCCCTCAGGGTTTGGTGGACGTGGAGTTCTGCCGGGAGTGGCCACTGGCACCGGCCTGAGTCCCAAATCAAGTAAGGTGTAGCATTTTAGTCATGAGTGTTGACTGATTTTGAATTTCTTGCTTTGGCATTGAATAACACTTGCATTTTCATTTTTTAACACAATTTCTATTGCCTCTTAAAGTAGTAAGAACATGGGGAATACAGCAGCTCAAGGTGAAATAATACAAAATACAAAAACACAATGTACACAACTGCTTCAGCGTAGTAATCTGTAACACTAAATACTGCAGAGAAAATGTCAACAGGAAACGAATAGGCCTATATAGAACTCATAATTATATTTGAAAAGTGTTTCTCCAGTAACTTGATTAGACCATTTCCAGAACATCTGAGCCAGTGGCACTGGAACAAGCCTGCAGCACTCACATGAATTATCTATATTTAGGAATATCTAATTAAACTTATATTTAGACCAATTTAATCAATTTAACACCTTGAACTGAAAGAGGCAATGTCTGGGACTCCCTCCCGCTGCTTCTCTCAGATCTTCTTGCCCAAGTCCTTCTGCATGACCTGTCTCGATGCTGCACAGTTTTTTATCCAATGAAACAGTTATACTGTTTGCTAAGAGGATCTTGCAGAAACATCAGTTCCACAGAAGTTAGTTTGCTTAATAAATGTCACCACCTGCATGTATTTTAAACCTGAGTTTCCTTGTATATGAAATGAAATTAAGTCAGGAAGAGATTCAATATCTGCTGTCCACCTGAATCATAACACATCAGAATAGAGTATATTGGGTTTCCAGCCTAGTGTTCTATGAGCTGTCAGTTATCACTGGGGATTTGAATTTGGCTGTGCTCAGGACCTTTGGAAAAAAATCTGCAAGGATTTTTATCCTGTTGTATCCAAGCAGCAATCCTCTGCTATACTCTATTTAGTTTTTCTTGTGTTTTTCTCACTGTCAGAATTCTAGTACTTGTATTCAAACATTGATATTCCCTCATCTGTGCATCTGATTGGATGATGTGATTTCTCTTATGCAGTTGGAGCGGGAGGACAGGGAGGTGTAGGACCAGGTAGGCTTTTTTATGATTATTACTGTATTTAAAAAAAAGTGTGTTTGTATTTTTGTCTGTATTACTGGTATTAGCTGGTCAGGATTTACATTTTTTTGTCCCTGAACAGGAGGCCGTGGGTACACTGGACAGATGCAGCCAGGAGTGTTCCACGGGTACCCCCTCAAATCACCCAAAGTGCCAGGTCTGATCTGAATCTAGACAGTAACTGTGGTTTCACTGATTTGTTCACAGCGAGTATTTGAATCTTGTTGGTGTTACAGTTCTTTTTTCTCCAGAATAAAGACAGTCTTACTCACCTTATGGCCTGATAACCAATGGGCACTTCTATGGGTACCGCCCTAAGGTTTTCTATGGTGGGTTTATCACTGATTGTTTCTGCAGAGGGAGATCTGTCTTTGGGGCCCTAGAAAGGTAATTTTCATTTTGTTGCATTTGTCAACTTTCTGATGGCCCCAAAAACAGAACATGGCTGCTTTGTAGAGATTCCAACAGCAATGCTACTGTGCTACTGGCCCTACAGCAGAGGAGACAAACGCTGCTACTAAACTTTGCCACAATGTAGCGAGCTTGCTAACTCACCAGGGTGCTGCAAAATCCCATAAATGAAAGGATGACAGGTTTTACGAAACTGAATATTCACAGAGAAGGTTATCATGTACAAATATTCCCCTGTAGAAAGAAGATTGTATTTTTTACACTTTTATCTCGTTGCCCTTACTTAAGCACAGTTATCTGATCACTGAATTGGTAGTTCTGCCTTTAATGTACTGTCCTAGGTTATTTTTGCTTATATTTGGTAGTTAAACAGAGATAATCACTTGGTTATTTTTGAATAAAGACACTGCAATAGAGCATCACTGCAGAGAGGACACAAATCAATGATGAGCAAGTGAAAGAATCAATCATTAATGCAAGCGTATTTCTGGATGCAGGAGGTGCTACAAATCAAAAAACACATAAAATACACCAAAGCTGTTGGCAAACTCACTGAAAAGCATAATTCTGCTATAGCAATGACCTGTTTGGCTCAAACTTAACATTTACTGGGACTCACTAACCTCTTTATTGGTTATTGTGAACAGTTGCTTTTATATATTTTAAAGGAATATGGATATTCTTAGAGTAATCATCAAATTAATTTGGTCAATCTCCCAGATAATTTATTTTAGACATGTTATTTAAGTACTTTGCTGCATATGATCATATATGCACACATATTCTGCCTCATCATCTTCTCAAGAGGTTTTTTTCTCTTCAGGTGGCTATGGAGCAAAACCTGGAGGTGGCAAACTTCCCTTTGGTACAAACACTTTTTCACATTTTTGAAAAGAAATAAGTATAATCATGGAAATCCAAGAGTTAATGATGTGTCACATTACAATGTTTCAGGTTATGGGGGCTTTGGTACCGGTGGAGCAGGACTTCCAGGAGGAAAAGGTGGATATCCTGTTGGAACTGGTGTGTGTGGTTTTTTTTTAATAATAATACTGTTAATTGATGCTGAGTAGAAAGGTAGAAAAGACCACAATCTCTCTCATGTTGTTCTTCTTTTCTGCAGGAGTGGGGCCTGGTGGCATCTCTCCTGCTCAAGCTAAAGCTGCCAAATATGGTAGTCTACAACGTTCATTAACCAAGACAATACTTTCCTATCATTAAAACATTATGCAAGTTGTGTAACATTAGTTCATATTTGTATCTGACTGAAATGTATGTTCTATGCTCAGGTTTGGGCGGTGTTGGAGGTGTTGGAGGTGTTGGAGGTGTCGGAGGTGTCGGAGGTGTCGGAGGTGTTGGAGGTGTTGGTGGTGTTGGTGGCACTGGTGGACTGTATCCAGGGCTGGTGCCAGGAGGTATATCTAGCAAAAGACATACAAAAGAAGACTAAAAATTGAAAGCCATGCTAGTGGCCTCATGACTGAAAAACCCATTACACACCACAAAATAGAACTGTTCAATGGTAGAAAATATTGAGACAATTTTGATAATCTTAGATCCTTACTACTAGCAATGCATACATTTAAATTTCTACTGATGTTATCATATGCTTCCATATCTTTACATATTTTCCAGGAGCCTATGGGGCTGCGTCCAAGGCTGCTAAATATGGTGAGAACTTTCACGTTTTTGCATATCATGGAAGCATTTTTACAATCACATTCTCAAACGTCTTAGTTACTTTCATCCTATAAGTAGCTGAAATATAAAATAAATTGCAAGTACTTCAAATTACCTTACGTTTTGTAGAACTTCTCCATTGATATTGACACATTTTACCTGTTTCTTCCACTGGAAGGAGTAGTACCAGGAGCAGTACCAGGAGTAGTACCAGGAGCAGTACCAGGAGTAGTACCAGGAGCAGTACCAGGAGTAGTACCAGGAGTAGTACCAGGAGGATTACCAGGAGGAGCACCACTTGCAGTACCAGGAGGAGTTCCAGGATTACCGTTTAGTGGATATTCACCAGCAGCCAAAGCAGCAAAATATGGTATGGTGTATAAATTACATTGACACCATACAGGACGTTTTTTTACTTAAAATTGTTAGGTTATGAGCTTTCTTTTTTCTTGCCCTCACTTGGTCATGTGTGCTGTAGGACTAGGATAAACAGGAGTAATAGGAGGAATAGCAGGACTAGGAGGGACAGGAGGACTAGGAGGGACAGGAGGGCTGGGAGGGCAGGAGGACTAGGAGGAATAGGAGGACTAGGAGGAACAGGAGGACATGCAGGATTAGAAGGAAGTGAAGGATACTCTCCTGCTGCCAAAGCTGCTAAATATGTTATGGTAATTATTTTGTCAACTAAAGAGAAAATTCTGTTAAAATGAGAAACTTTTTTTTCTGCTGTACTCAGGTGTGTCTTGCAAAAGAGATTCTGATCTCAATGTTTTTTTAATTAGAGCTATATATCTATATCTGCTTTTGGACAGTACAATGCACCTACTGTGTAGTCACCCAATAACACAACCACCTGAGGTTCTGCCACTGTACTCACAAAAGCCTCTTGTTCCTACTGTATTTACTCCATGTTAATTGCCAGCAAACACACTCCAAATTTACAACACCAGCTTTACCTGAAAAGGCTTGTTGAATAAGTGTCTTTTACAGGAGTAGGAGGACTGGGAGGCACAGGAGGACTGGGAGGCACAGGAGGACTGGGAGGCACAGGAGGACTGGGAGGTACAGGAGGACTGGGAGGTACAGGAGGACTGGGAGGAACAGGAGGATACTCGGCTGCTGCTAAAGCTGCTAAATATGGTAGAGTATTAATGATTACTATTCATAACTTACAATGTAGTTTTTCTGGTTGGATGTTGATTCTTCTTAGCATAGTCCCAAGGCCAGGAAAGAAGCCTGAGAGGGGCAGAGACTGGATACAGAGGAGTTGAGGTCCAATGCAATAGTCTGGTTGTTGAATGGTCTATTTTAAGCTTTGACAAGACTACAGTACCTTTGGAATGCCCAGCAACTTAACGGTCTTGACAGTACTCAAACCTGGCCCCCTGGTATCCACTATTACAAGTTTAATAGAGTCTGTTTGATATCACTTTCAGATGCAACGCAAGTGAAATAAAGTGCTGTTGCATACATCTGTTTATGCACATCATGCACATGTTTTGTGTCGGGTTCAAAAAGTCTGGTCAGGTGAAAGAGACCATAAATCACTTGTTCTTAATTGTTGTCACTACTCTAAATTTAATTACCAGCAAACTCTCCCCAAATTCCCTAAACTAAACCATACCACCAGCTTTACCTGGAAATAAATGTGTCTTCCACAGGAGCGGCAGGACAACAAGGAACAGGACTGGGAGGAACAGCCGGAGTAGGAGGTGGAGGATACCCTGCTGCTGCTGCTGCTGCTGCTGCTGCCGCTGCCGCTGCCGCTGCTGCTGCAGCTAAAGCTGCCAAATATGGTAACTACAATTAACACTCCTAGAAAAAACATTGCTGTCCAAATGAATTATCTCTCAAGTAGCATTTTAAGTGAATGTGCATTATTACGTGATTATTTTTTAATAAAAGGTCCAGGTGGTGCAGGGGTATTTCCAGGTGGTGCTGGAGGAGGAACTCCTGGAAGAGTCCCATTTTTACCAGGATATGGATGTAAGCAAGCCCCTGAGACAGGTATTTTACTACTTTGGCAAAATTGTAAGATCATGTTTTAACCTAACCTCTGCTGGGTATGTTGTGTTGCAGCTCTGGCAGCTGGAGCGAAACCTCCTAAATATGGTGAGACCGTGATCTTATCTTATCCTTTACAGTTCATGTCATACAGTGTGACCAAACTTTTTGCTGGTACTGTATGTGCAACAAAATCTTGCCTTAAGTGCATTGACAGGTTATTTGGTAATGATAATGGCAATAGCTGACAAATAAAATCTAAGAATTGTAATCTTTTTATTCTGAACTGTGTAAGTGAGGTTGGTTCTTTACTCACTCCCCAACAGGAGTCCCAGGAGCAGGCCTAGGAGGAGGGGGAGTCCCAGGAGCAGGCCTAGGAGGAGGGGGAGTCCCAGGGGGAGCAGGACAGGTTCTACCTGGTGGTGCCGGCTATGGAGGTAAGTTGTAAGAAACAGTGTAGACAAAAGATTTTGTACAATGAAAGTTTCTACTGTTCCCTTTATGATGATTCAATATAATCTATTGGATTCTCAGTGACAAACATTTTGGTGCTTTCTGACAGGTTATGGAGTTGGTGCTGGAGTCAAACCCCCAAAATATGGTAAGATGTTTTCTTCAAGATGTCTTTTAGATTGTTTTTGCATTTTTGATTACATGAACAATCATTAAAATCATCTTTATGCTTTCTGGACCTTAGGCCATAATGCCCATGAAATAAATATAATAATGTTTAGCAGCACTGGTCAGAGTGACATATAAGTGCCAAAACCAGTAGAGTAAGAGGTGTACAACACTCTACTGCTGCAAAAGCTGCTAAATACAGTTGCAGAAATAAGCAAGAAATTACAAAAACTTTACACATTCAGAGACATTTGCTTGTGTGTAACCTGATTTTGATGGGTAGGAAACAATCTCACTAATTACCTTAACTTAAAACCTATTTATTGTGATATTTTATTAAGCATAAACTAGTGATGCAACCATGCTCCATTTCCCTTAATTGGGAGTTTCAGGAGGCTTGGGAGGAACAGGAGGAGTAGGAGTTCAATCAGGAGAGACATGGTGAATGAAGTAAAGATAGTTGTTTATTATAACAGATGATATAGTGGTAATTATGTCTTGGTCAAGAAAGTATTTGGCACTTAGGCTCTACAGTGAGATTTTTAATCGAGGGGCATCAGCCCTGAGCAGCAGCATAATAAATCCCCCCATGGAGTCCAGACACTGGTGGTGGTGGTGGCTGATGACTTCTGCTGAGACTGATGAGGCTAATGAAGTGATGAAACTGAGGAATGTGCGAAGACTAGGCAGCGATGGGGAGGTGGAGGAGTGCGCATGACAGCAGCATGAACGCACTAAAGGCAAAGAGAGAAACTTATTTAAAAAGACAGCAGCAAGTCGATAGGCTAAAAATGGAGGTGTGTCGCTGCGCCGTTGGATAGATGTGAACAGCTGATGCGAGTAGCTGATAGCTCAATTGACAGCCCCAGACAATGACAACAAGATGATGTGAATGGTAGGATAAAATGAGAAATATAACTACAGGCCTATGCATGCAAAAGAAAGTCTTCCCAACTGAACTTTCGCTAAATACAGTAGGTGAAATCAGCACACAAACACCAAAGTACTACACATTCCATTCCCTTAATTAGGAGTTGCAGGAGGAGTTGGAGCAGGGTTAGGAACAGGAGGCTTCAGAGGGACGGGAGGAGCTGGAGTAGTACCTGGTTTGGTACCAGGAGGAGTTGCAGGTGGACAATACTCTGCTGCTGCAAAAGCTGCAAAATACGGTACAATAAATGAGCACACAAACACACAGTACTGCACATTCAGAGACATTTATTTGTGTATAAACTGATTCTGATAATAAATCTATTTTTCACCTACCTTATCTTATTCATTGTTATGTTTTTATTATAACTGTAAACTAATGATGCAACCCATTTTATTCCCTTGATTAGGAGTTGCAGGAGGAGCTGGAGCAGGAGTAGTACCTGGTTTGATACCTGGAGGTGTTGCAGGTGGACAATACTCTGCTGCTGCAAAAGCTGCTAAATACGGTACAATAAATAAGCACGCAAACACACCGATACTAAACATTCCGACACATGCGTCTGCATATAGACTAAATATTCAGAGACATTTGCTTGTTTATACATTGATTCTGATGTTAGGGGAATGGAAAGAGTAGGGGATAATTTTTAAATAAGTCCAAAACTATTTTCTCACTAACCTTAACTTATCTTACCTATTGCTATATTTCATTAAAGGTAAATGAATAATGTAACCTGATTCCCTTAATTAGGAGTTGCAGGAGGAGCTGGAGCAGGGTTAGCACCTGGTTTGGTACCAGGAGGAGTTGCAGGTGGACAATACTCTGCTGCTGCAAAAGCTGCTAAATACGGTACTGTATAATACATAAGCACACGGATATTACAAATTCAGAGACATCCATTTACAGTACCAGTCAAAAGTTTGGACACACTTTCTCATTCAAGGTATTGGGAAAGTGTGTCTAAACATTTGATTGGTACTGTATGTATAGTTGATTCAACCAGCTCCATTTTCCTTAATTAGGTGTTGCAGGAGGCGCTGGACTGGGAGGAACAGTGGGAACTGGTGGAACTGGAGGAGTGCCTGGTGGTGTACCAGGAGGGATTGGAGGTACTATATGTGCATGTGTATGAAAAACCAGTAGAATTACTATTATTTCATCATTATTACTAAATTATTATTTAACAGGACTGATGTGACATCATGCAAATTGTATGATGAGAGATAAAAGTATTGACGATGCTATGTTCTTATGCAGGATATCCAGGTGGTGTGAAACCACCAAAATATGGTGAGAATATAAAACTATTATACTTTTATTAGATACACATATAAATATTATTATTTAGTATCATTCTGTATACACAAAGGTCAATGTCTTTTACATAAAATCTGTCAAAGGCAGCTTCTGGCAATTTTTGTAATTTAGTTTCTTTTCTTATTCACAAACAGTACATGCTATCATACCTTAAAGCAGCTATAATTTATATTTTTGTAATAACAATGTATGAGTGACAGTATGTATTTTTTGTTGTGTGTAGTAATGAATCTACAGAGAATTATCACCAGACTCTGCAGCTTCCCATAGCTTTATGGAGCTTTGTAGCATGTTTCAGCTGCTTGTTTACTTTACGTTTTGGTTTACTCTCACTGCTCTCATAGTGTTGTTTTTGGCCGCAGCAGGCAGCTTTTTTCAGTGAAAAAAAAGCAATAAAAATCCTCTGTACATTAACTGCTCAACACCAAATGGAAAACACACACACACTAGCTGGTGAACATAGTTGAGCATTTAGCAGCTAAAAATACAGATATTTCCCTCAGGAGTTGGTAGAGACAAAACACAGAGCTAAAAGAGTGTGAATATGGGACTTATATTCACCAGAGATTTAGATAATGTAGCTCCATAACTGCTGGAAGTGGAAATAACCAGCTGTTTGCTATATGAACTTAAAAGGTGATGACAGGTCAATGTTGTGTTTATAACTTCTTTTTACTGCCCCCATTTTGCACTGACATCCAACTGTCATACAGAGAGAAATGCAGAAACCAATTTCTCCACCAACAGGAGTAGAAATGTATTTTAAGATATAACACTTGCTGCTGTTTTTGTGTTATTGGTGTTGTCTCTTTATCAAAGTACAAGAAATCCACAACTGAGTCCATAGAAAAGGGAACTATCAGATATAATATAATATTGATTTGCTGACCTCATATGTACCTCCTACCATAGGAGTGACCGGAGTAGGACTTGCCCTCCCAGGAGCTACGCCAGGTCAGGTTGTCAGTGGTGTTCCAGATGGTACAGGTGTTCCCGGAGGTGTAAAACCAGGTAAAGCTTTGAATAGTTTCTTATTTTCTTATATGAGCCCTTTTCTATGTTCTGCAATATGAATGATCTTTTTATTGCTTTTACAGGAAAGGATCTTCTTCCTTCGGGAACCCCTGGTCCAGGTACAGTGAAATGCCAATACTATCTAATATATATAGGAGGTTTTTACTGCCAAAACCTACAGTATAGTACTTAACTGCATATTCAACAAACAACCCTGGACCATCTTACACTGATAGTAAATATTATACCATAAAGGATATTTTCAAGCATCATAATCCATCCTTCAGCAACACACAGACAGCTGAACTAGCCACACCATTTCCACTTCTATCTGGCAATTGCACACTGCACCAGTACTTCCATCACCAACATTCATGCCCTCTACATTTTTCTTCACCCATTTCCTGCCCACAAAACTCACATTTTTATTGCTAGTGCTACCAGCTATTGACCCCCTCTAGCTTACAGCCTCCCAGCTGTGGCAGCGTCAAGATCCACCTCACGGCTTCTGCCTTTTCTAGTCTCTCCCACCCTGCTCTGTTTTAAAGCACAATGGATGAAACTGGAACCTGTTGTCTTTTGGCAGGGCCCACGCCTATTGCCACAACTGGCAAGGCCCCAGAGGTCCCACAGCCCAGTAAGATTTACCGTTTGCATGAAATCTTTCGCCATAAAGTGCAATCTGTGGTATTTAATATCAATCAAATTAAGAAGTGTTATGCGACTGTGATGTAGTACACTGTAGGTCGGTCCACTCAGTATTTGTGAATGAGTGTTTCTCCCAAACTAGACACTTTAGAATCAGTGTTTTATTCAGTGTTCTGCATCACAATGTTTTAAGCAGCATCCGGATTTAGTATATTCATGGCTACAGATTTAAATCTTAAAAAGATCATCTATTATCTAAATATAAACACAATAATAGACCTACTGTCATTGGAACTTGTATTCTATTATACAATATGGGAACGTACTCATAATTGATATGGCCAGAAATTACAGCATGAGACTTACATTTTCATATTTGTACTTTTATAAGAGTTGTTCATCTTCTCAAATACTGTTTGGACTGTAGAAAACCATCTTTAACAAACATTTCTTCCTTAACTGAGTGACATTCGGTTTCATTTTAGGGACTGTAAAGACAGGTGTTATTCACTTACTTCTTTCAGCATTACATACGATCTAATACGTGAATTTGGCATTTTTTACCTCAAGCATTGTGTGCTATCAGACATGACAGCTGTGCTTCAGACACACATCCTTAAATGTCGGGCCTCATGTAGTGCTGAAAGAGAATTTGATTTAGCCTGCCTGAACCCTGCCACTCCAACATTATTATTGTCAGTTGTGGTCACAGGTCTCTTTTTTGTCTCTTTTTCTCAACAGCACTTGTCTTGCGCACGCCTTTTCTTTTTACTAACAGCTCACTGTGCTTGATGAATTATTTTCATGCATATCATACCCGTATTTGGATAATCTAATTTATCAAATATAATTTATACATTGGGTAGACATTCACAATGTAGTGATACTGTTGATTAACCCTGGAATGTAATCTTCACACTCGTGATTTCTCTTAGATGTTTAAAGAGGTTTGTTGTGACAATATGAATGCCTGCACTGGGTCAGTTTTTCCTGATCAGTGTTACAGTTGACGTTCTGCAGCAGGGGAGTTTCCAGGATTCAAATTTCATAAAATCATTAACATGAAAGTGTATAATTTGACATTTAATTTGCCGTTTTATATATTCACATGTATACTGTATGAACTGTGAAGCCCCCTGCTATAGAATAATACCTTTCAGTAGGTTGTTGTGTTGTGTGTCTGCTGTCTCGATGAGATTTTCTTATGTTAAATGTTTCTTTTATTTGATTTTGGAAGGGGGTGTCTTGCATTTTGTTCCCCCATTCCCAAACCTGCCTTTTCCAACATGTAAAATGAATTTCTGTTTTCATTTGTTTCGTCATCAACAGCCATATTTATGCATATTTAATTATTATTGATGTAACCAAACTAAACAAATACAGTTACTTAAATTTAACATTATAATAGATAATTTTACTAATTTTGTTTTTTTTCTTCCTTTTGCACTTTGTACTCTTGTGGCGGATGTCTTCAAACAGGCGGTAGGTTCAAAATAAGTTCATATTTTTTTAGTTACTTCATTTAATTCTGTTTCAACCTGTTCTTACATAAAGGTTGTTTTGTGTTTGTATTATGTTTTGATAGTTGCAGGTGGAATTATTCAGCCAAGTGGTGAGTAGTACATATGAAATTGTTTTTTAATTAATCATTGTACTATAGTAAACTGCCTGAATAAATATTTACAGTAGCAAACTAAACTTGAGATTTTTTAAATTTTTTTCACAGCTGGCACAAGTGTTGGTAAATATATAAAAAATGTTCCCATATTGAAATACAGTAAGAAATACTCAGCAATCTTATTATTTGATATGTGACAAAACTTAAAGTGCCTTGTGTATTTTTATATCACAGGTGGAGCAGGTGTTGTATTGCCCTCTGGTGGTAAGAGCAGTTTTCAGTTTCCTTTGCATGTATATTGATTATGTGACAATTAATTTACAATATCATGCTGGATTTGTACTGTTTAGCCTTCATGTATTCCCAGTGAGATTTTATGCTGGAGTTTAACTGAGTTAACTTCTGGCTGTGTTTTTAGTTGGTCCAACAGGCCAAGATCAACCTGGTGAGTCAAAACTTTCTCTGTTTGTATCTGTGGTCATTAAAATTGCTCTCAGCAGTTTCTCAAATAAGAAAAGTGAAAGATACTACACTTTATATTTAACACATGAGAACATAGTTACACCATGATATCACACCTCATTGACCATCATATTGTTTAACTGGTCATGTGATTTTTATAGTTCAATTAAATAAATAAATCCAAACAAATACTTGAATAAATAAATAATTAATAACATGTTAAACATTTTAATAAAAATCTATTTCATAATAGTTAGTCATTTAATTGCAGTTGAGTCTTACAAATTTCACACAGTCACGAGGCAAACCATCCTTTAGTGTTAATACTGTATGAGCAGTATGTATTTGCCTTTGTATTTGGGTGTATTACAGTATGTTGTTGTTGTTGTTGTTGTTGTTGTTGTTTTCCTTCTGGCTTTTTACACCATAAGGTTTTTTTCTTTTGACAAGCTTTGTAGCTGTAGACATATAGGTTCTGAGGAGGTATTTTGTGTTTGTTTTTTTGTCTTTGGGCCCTTTTGCATTAATAACACATTTTGAAATAGGGAATGTTAGATAGTTCATGTGTTAGTCTCTTCTTTCTTTTAGTTGGAGTCGGAGTCCAACAGCCTGGAGGTAGGCCAATATTTATACTGCTATTGATTTAAGAAATCCATGTTGTTTGTTGTAACCTTCAAGCTGTGTTTTGTTATTGAAACTTTATGGATTCAATACATTCAGGTGGCCACATGGTGGAGACAAAGACTAACACAGCAGCTCTGTCTCTGCTGCAGTCTTTGACTCTATAATGATACTAAACACTGCTGCTTTCAGGTGTTGGTGTTGGCACAGCGGGAAAACCACCTAAACCAATCCTACCAGGTAACACTGACCAATGTCTACTTTTAAAATCTTGTTAATCCTGTTTAATTCTGCTAATATTATTAGTAACATTCTGTATATGTTGAAACACAACCTCCTCATCTCTAATTCTCAGAATGAATGGGCTATTTATTGAGTTGATCTCGCACATTTTATTTCCACTAAATCAACTTTGACTACATTGACCATATACATTGTTATGATTGTGAGAATATTGTTGAATTTCCCTGCATGAGATCAATAAAGTCTTATAACCTCCCTGATATATGTAAATCTGTAGCAGAAAAAAAGCACACTTGTATGAATTAAGTGAATAAAGAACTGTTAGGGAGTGCATAATGCTTTATCTTTCCCGAAAGCTCTTGACAAAATTGCAACTTCCAAGTGCTGTCAAGCAAAATGAATAATTAATTAATGAAAGTACATTATAGTATACTGTAGAGACTGACTGCCAGCTAATTTTTGTACCTCCATTTCACCTGTGTGGACCTCAAGAGTTCTTTCTGAAACATCACAGTACAGGAAAACACACAAACACACTAATATAACAGTACGATCACCATCCACCGCAACCAGAAACCCTGGCTGAACGCAGAGGTCCATTCTCTTCTGAAAGCACGGGACTCTGCGTTCAGGTCTGGTGATGCATCTGCACTCAGAGCAGCAAGGAGAAACCTGAATGCGGGCATTCAGAGGGCCACCTATGCTCTCAGAATCCAGGGTCACTTCTCCACCAATGACCCCTGGAGCATGTGGAGGGGCATCAAGAGCATCACTGACAAAAGGGACGCAGAATGCCCCAGGGGCCCGTCTCTTCCCGATGCCCTCAACACCTTTTATGGTCGTTTCAAGGATTCCAATACCTCTCCTAGCACCAGGTGAGCTGCCGCTCAGTGTGACCGCAGCAGATGTGAGGAGGTCCCTGCAGAAAGTTAACCCCCGCAAGGCTGCAGGCCTAGACAACATCCCAGGCCAGGTCCTTAGAGACTGCACTCCCAGGCGACTGTACCAACATGCCTCAAGACTGCCACCATTATACCTGTCCCAAAGAGCTCAACAGTGTCATGCCTGAATGATTATCGCCCGGTAGCACTTACCCCAATAGTTATGAAGTGCTTCAAATGTCTGACATCACAGTGGATCCCTATCAGTACACATACAGAAAGATCCGCTCCACTGCTGACACCATCTCATCTGTGGTTCAGCTGGCCCTCATTACTTGGAGAGCAAGGACTCTTACATCAGACTGCTCCTCTTGGATTTTAGCTCTGCCTTCAACACCATCATCCCACAAAGTCTGGTAAACAAGCTGTCATTACTTGGACTGAGCTCATCGTTATGCAACTGAGTAGTGGAATTTTTAACAAAAAGGCCCCAGTCTGTTAGTATCCACAACACCTCATCCTCCCCCATCATCCTTAACACTTGTTCCCCCCAGGGATACGTCCTAAGCCCCCTGCTGTACACCCTTCTGGCCTATGACTGCTCAGCCAAACATCCAAGCAATCATATTTTATAAGTTTGCAGCTGACACAACAGTGGTGGGACTTATCACTCACACCAATGAGTCAGAGTACACGCAGGAGATAGAACAACTGGAGGATTGGTGCAGAGTAAACAACCTCTGCATCAACATGAAGAAAAACTAAGGAGATGATTGTGGACTTCAGGGAGGGCAGCAACACCCCCCTCCCCTCTACATCGGAGAAACAGCTGTTGAGGTGGTCTCCAGCTTCAAATACCTGGGGGTGCACATCGCTGATGACCTCACCTGGAGCAACAACACAGCCAGCATAGTAAAGAAGGCCCACCGAAGCCTCTACTTCCTGAGGAAGCTGAAGCACACTGGCCTTGGCATCTCAGTCCTTACTTTCTTCTACAGGTGTGTGGTGGAGAGTGTCCTCACTTCCTGCATCACCGTGTGGTACAGCAACTGCTCTGCTGCAGACAGAAAGGCACTACAGCGGGTAGTGAAGTCTGCACAGAAGGTCACTGACACCAGCCTACCCACTATTAGTGACATTTACATCAGCAGATGTAGGAATAAGGCTTCTTGCATCATGAAGGACTCCACCCACCCTGCAAATGGACTGTTTGCCCCCCTCTCCTCAGGCAGGAGGTTGCGCAGCTTCAGGGCCAGAACCACCAGGCTAAAGAACAGGTTCTTCCCAGTAGCTGTGAGACTGATAAACTCTGCACCACACTGAAATGCTGTACCATACTAGTTTTTGACCACTGTCCCTCATACTTTAACCGCTGCACTTTACTGAACACTTTACTGCTTATTAACTGTTTACCTCCCCTCACACTTGTTCATATTTATATATGTACTGACTATTTATTATAATGTTTTTCTTCTGATTTTATTGTTTTATTATTGCTATTTTCTGAACCGGGACCTGAGTACCTTATTTCAGTCCCTTCATGTACCAACATGTTCTGGAATGACAATTAACTTCCTTGAATCTTTGAGATGTGGCCTGTAGAGGATAAAACCAGCATAAAACCAGAATAAACACACTTTTATTCCTCATGGTAAAGAGGAACGCTTTGACTCCACAGCCGCTGGAACAGGTTTTGTTCCACGCACAGGTGGACATCCCTACAGTGGAACCTATGCAGGCATTTATTTTCACTTAAACATAATAGACTTGTTAATTGCAGTGACTGTTCTGTTCTACTTCTATATTCTCTTTAGTTCCTTATGGTGCTGGTGTCGGCGCTGGAACTGGAGCCGCAACGCTGCCTGGAGCAAAACCTTTGAAACCTCCAGGTGTGTGTGCATGCAAGCAAAAGCCAAACTCATTAGTCATTTATTGGATAAAGTTTGAAGTGTGATCTTTATATATACTCACTTGTAAGAGTGACTGTGACAGACAAACTGAGGACACTTGGATTTTTTATAATTTGTATTTGTAATTTAAACAAACTACTCCACAGTTCATCCAAAGAGGGATTCCTTATTGCATACCTAATTTGCATAATTATTTGCGTCTGTAAGCTCACACATTGTTATGTTGTGCCCTTTCGTAGGTGTGGGTGGAGCAGGACTCCCACTGGCAGCAGGAGGTCAGAACTAAACTACATTTCTGTAACGTGAACCGTGATTGTATTTAACATGTAACATTATATTTTTTTGTGAACCACAGAAACACTAGAATTAGGTGTCAGTCAACAAGGACATACAAAGCATGAAATATAATCAAATTCCTTACATCTAAAAAAAAAAAAGATTATTTAGCTTTTTCTTTTAAATTATTTTTCATCATGATAAGATTTGTTTTATTGTTTTATGACACATAAAACAATAAACATACATAAACATACACATACGCACTGTGGGAGGTTACAGTAGGTAACCTACCAGACAATAATGCTACCTTTTTCTGTCATCATGATTCAGGGGGATACAGTCCATATCATCATGGGTATGGACGGGGTATGTATGAGAAGAGAGGAAGCTGACAGCACTAATAAACAATGTTCCCCCAACTTTATAAAAAAAAAACAAAAAAACAGAAAATGTTCTGGCCCAGTGCTCAAAGTGACAGTTGGTCAGGAGATGCCATCGCACTGCGCTTCCTGTGCAGGAAACTGGCCAACATGCTGATAAGTCTTGTATGGGGTGTAGTATCAGGGAGGAGAACCCTGCTGGAAACTTTGTCCAAGGAAAGCAACTGGTGTTTTAGAGGAAGCACTATTTACACAAACACTATTTCCATCCGATCCTACGCAGGACAACTATAGGTATACCATGTAAGAGTCTTTGCTGCCATATCTAAGCTAATTTTCTTTCTGTTGTGACAGGTGGGTTGACGTATCCTGGAGCTGGACTGGGAGGTGCTGGTGGTGGAGCTAAAGCACCCAAACCAGGTAGACCTGCTGCAGCACATGGAAGCGCACTGAACTTGTGTGCTGTGTTGTGAACTTGAGTGTTGTTTCTCTGATTATCCCCTTCAATAATGTAATATGAAGTTCTCCTTATACTTCCCCACAATAAGGTTAAAAGTCAAGGTCATATACAGAACAGCACTTAAACACTTAAAGCCTGTAGAGTTCGAGTGGGGTAGATGATGGCAAACACTGTATGTGAAGACGCAGATTTTCAGTATCTGTACTCGCTATACCACCCTTACCTTGCGAGGCAGCTGGATTTGCAAGATCATAAAATCACACGAGAATCCATCTTGTCAGGCTCGAAGTTATACACTTGTGTCCAAACCAGCGGTGGTTCGGACCAATCAGCGTGCTATGAGGATTGTGACTTCGCAAGGTAGCTGAACTCGCACAAGACGGTGATAGACAGTGATAGATAGATGGTTCATCTAATCACCTGCCAAGTATTTTTTTGAAAGTGCCCGCCCTTTTCCAAACAGTTTCCAAGGATGACTTTTCAGATGGTTTTGTGCAGCAAACCTTCACTAAGTATCAGTCAAGCGCTGTTTTAGGAACATTTTCCTTTAACTGTGACAGAGAACCTGCTGAAGAAATGACTGAAATGTGTTATTATCAATGGATCCTTTTCAGTATGAATGTAACAGTACAGTATTTTGTCTCAGAGACTGAGATGTCACTGGGGGGACACTGTGTATATTGGTGGAGATACTGTAGTTTAACAGTGGCTGTACAAAAAAACGGATGATTTTACATAATCCTCCGCCTCTAAAGATCCCTGCAGTATTACAGTACCGTTAGGAGTTTGGAAATGGAGCAAGTCAGCAGCAACAACAATTCCCGATGGAGACTGATTACCGTTAGTACAACATCAAAGTGTGACTGTTTCGAGATAACACAAAACTCTGGAGAGTCCTGCCCTGAAACAGCAGAGCTCCGCCAGAGGAAGTTTGGACGAGGTTGTTACAGCGACGTCAGCTGATCCACTGGCTGCATGTCACTTTAGGGAGAGACATGACAACAGCTATAGACACATAAAGCTGATTATAAGTCGTGCTTGCTGTACAATAAATCATAAAAACAGACACACTCACGGATTGGTTTATCTGTTTTTCATGTAAACAGGCTACGGCAGTCTTGGAGGTGCCGGTGGATATCAGCCAGGTGAGAAGCATTGTTAAAAAAAAACGCCTCAAAAAAAAAACAAAGAAATAATGGTGGGTAAATATGGCACACATATCACATTTACACTTTGTGCAGTGCAGCTTCTGCTCCTGCCCCTCCTCTTCCTCTCCCTGTCAGTGAGGGATGAGTGTAATCGCACAGCAGCAGCCTCCCATCACTGCTCCACAGATACTGGACAGGCTAGTCCTAGAAACCCGTGGCCCTAATCCTCCTCCCAATGGCCAGAGAGATATTTGTCCGTGTGAAATGCTTCCACGGATGATTTAATAACTTTCCTCGTTTGCAAGGGCAGGATTTCCAACAGAGACTTTTACCAAATGAGCGATTATTAGCTTCTTGAAATGTAGGTCAAGTTGGCATATTCACTGTATTCACAGTTATTTCCAGGTCATTCATTCACATTTTATATACATGACATGATGAAGTTTAATTCAACAGTTTTGCTCATTTTGAGCTGGTATTTGGACAACACTCATTCTGTTGAAAGATATACATATTATCAGTTTACACCCTAATGTTTTCTGTCTATGGATGTTAATTTTACAGGTGTGGCTCCTGTGGTTCCTGGTTATGTAGGAGGTTACCCCCAACAGTACTACCCAGGTACTTGTACTGTGTATTTCTGTCTGCATAAAGAATATGTGTAGACTTTCATTTAACTAGCATTTTGTCACATTTTGTCAGCTGGTGGCTTTCTGACAGATAGATCCAGTATACAACATACTGTATATCTGTGTTAGGTGGTGAACAGTGTTTTGACCTTTGAGGACCATCAGTTGTGTCATAAATCAGGCCCAAAATAAAACAGACAACAGAACAGAGCCATTTATTTTAGGAAGCTGGAGGCAAGAGAAGACTGCAGGATGGTGTGTGTGTGTGGCTGCTTAGTAGACGAGTTAGAAAGCTGTTTCTCGCAAGAAAAAACAGACAAAAATAGAAAACACAAGCTAGCTATGGTTTGAACACTATAAATATGACAAAGTTTGCTGTTTGGTATTTACTTTACACTTTACCCATCACAGTGTTTATTTCAGTATGATTATTAAAGAGTTCTTCCAACATATTTTTTTTTCTGTTACTGGAAGCCAAACGTTAGCCCCAAGCAGATCAAAGCCTGCCTCCACATAGGCAAGTACTTAGACCGCAGATGAGTCTTTAACTTTTCATCCTTGTTTCTGGATCAGGAGGCGGATTAATTCTCACCTGCCAGCAGCCAGGTAACAGCTGCACAGATGAAAAGGACGGGCAAACTGACCCATCGCTTCCTTTTTAGAGCTGAGAGCATAAAGAAAGGAGAGAGCAAGCTTCACTTTCCCTAATTTATTACAATTCTTGACATCAAAAAACATTTGTGGCTCATTAGCCCGTGTTTTTGAGTCACGTTATGTTGACTCCTTCTCACTCTCCTTCCCTTTATGCCAGACACTTTCATCTAAACACAATACAACTCCAGCTTCTGTAAACGTTGTGGGTTTTCCATGTGATCTCCCTTTTAAAATACTGTATATATCATTACCACTTCAGTTGCTGATATACACTAAAAAGATTGCAACTGCAAATCATCTCGGATTAAATTTGAAAAGTCTTGACGTTTTGTGATAATGTATTTAAATTTCATCATGAATTACAAAAAATGCTTTACATTTACTTGATTTCTTAAGATGAAGCAAGCAAACAGGGCTTTTCATTTTTAATGTAATCTCATTTTATTTCTAATTTTTCACACTCAACTTGTGAATTCACATGGGAGGTTGGCTTTTAAATGACAATATTTATTTTTCTCCTCTGAGTACCTGATTACAGAGAGTTTAATTGGATTGCTTAAGACTGTGCAGCAAATTGAAATTATATTGTTGTGTAATTGAATCTTTTCTCCCAATTGTGAAATAAATCTTGAGAAAATTAAGCTGATTTCAACGGCTTTATTAGGCAAAATTCACAAGTACTTTCCGAAGTATAAATTAAGAATGTGTGTTAATATGTTTGAATACAAAACGCAGACAGGAAAACCCTTTCTGTCTAAAATCTGGCCTCCTAAATACACAAAAGACATTTCTGGATCAAATGGCTCAGCACCAGACCTAAGTGCCTCCCATGCGATGTACTCTAATGTCAACAGTTTTTCCTCACTACATCCTGGCCAGGAAAAATATATCAAGCACTGTGACAGATCAAAAGTGGTTTCATCTTAGCACTGGTCTAAGTGCACCAACTCATTTGTCTTCCATGTGTCTGTTGTCTAGGTGGATATGTACCAGCCCCACTGACTCCTCAACAAGGTACCAGACATCCAACATCCTCACATCTCTCCACACACACACACACCACATAAAGAGGGGATAAGTGGTTTCAGTGATGAAAATGTCTCCCTTCACCTCAGCTCATTTTCCAATTTCCCTCTCTGCTCGTTGGCAGAGGATGGCAACATGTCAGATTATCTGGATGAGATTGAAAGAGGGTGCAGTGTGAGGTTGGTACTGTGTGTGCTCATCAGTGCAGATGGCACGGCACAACCAGTATGACAACGCACGATTATCTGCATTTTCCTGAACGTCAGAGATTACTGCTGATGGGATTATTTCAAGGAAACTCGTCTGGTTTCTTTTACAGTTACTGGTTTCTTCTGCAGTGTCGGGCACCTGTAAATCTAAAGATAGTAGATTGTTATACAGATAGGAGTTTGCAAAATCCCTTTGCCAAATGAATGAGAGAAACATTTTAAAGGTCACACAAAGCCTCAGAACAGGCAGGCGATTTTCTATATTTTCTTATTGTCAACATATGTCAACAAGCCACACTAGGTGAACATGTTCCTTCACCACAAAGATTAAAGTAGTTTATTTAAAAACGACTTCAAAGACTAATAACAGCAATCATGTTTTCAGTCTCAGGAGAGTAGTTCCTTGTACAGCAGATGCCACTGAGCATGTGCGGGAATGTAGTTCTGTTTACAGAGTTTCGCTAGCTTGTTGTGCTACATATCACAACCTCTTGACTTTGTGCTACATTGTAAATAACTCTAGTATGTAAATGTCGTCGCTGTTATTACTTTTTGGAGCCGTTTCTAAACAAACTAACGTGCCCAAAACTCTTTGTGGGGAAGAAACATGTCATCCAGTGCAACAGTGTAATTCACTTACATGTCTTTAATAGTTTTTGGACAACAATGGAGGTCTACAGCACAGAGGAATAAGATATACTGTATCAGACTTTGGATACGCACACAATACTTGTACTATAAGTAGGATGAGTTCATTGTTGGTTTGGCTCTGCACAGGAGATTTGTTGAAAATAAGAAAAATATAGAAAATCACCAGCTTTAGCCTTTTAAGTTGGAAACTAGAACTATTCTGGTTTTGCTCCAGTAACAGTGATTTAGACCTGATGTTATTGGCTCGTAAGACTTTTGCGTGAGGCTGTGAAATTTACAGCCTTTTCCATAACTGTCGGAGCACAAGTTTTGAACCATAGTGTGGCAGCTCAACTTTACATCCCTAACATCCCTCGACTTGATGTCACATTTTTTTTGTTCTCTCTTATTTCTATCTAGTTGACAGCTGTGAAGTTCCCAAACATGTGACAAAATAATTTAACCAAAGATATACAGTGTTTACTAGCTTTTTCAAACCATCTGCTGAGCGAGACCCAATGCTCCTGAAAGAAATAGTAAATGGACCTTAAATCGTGATTTCCAACATCAAGAATGAATGCTCAAATTGTCGGACATTGTATTTGCCTTCCTTAAATGATGATGTTCTCCTTTACGTCCACATATACACACATTGTTTGACCAGTAGTTCTGACCTTCAGGTGTTAATTTGCACTTTCTCAAAAGGTAAATGTCATGCTGTGTGTGTGTGTGTGTGTGTGTTAGGAAGATTTTGATGGGACAAACCTCAACTCCATCCATCACTAGCCATCTCTTTATCATACATCATTGACCTTATTAACAGTCTTGCACATCCACCACTCTGTACCTGCCACCTTTGTCAATAAATCCATCTGTAATTTCATTCACAACAGCTGTGAATATCAATAAGTCTCCTGTTATCAGTGGACAACAGCTTGTCTGAGAGGCTGGTGGTACTGTGAAATTGCTGAATCGGATGCTGCCGTCAAACACCACACATCCACTAGTCGTAAACTTCACTCAGCCATGCAGGGAGAGGAAGGAGACGTCTTGTGGAACAGCAGAACATTGTTTTTGGTGAACGTAAATAGCTCATATTGGTTGTTCCTGTTGTTGTTTTGCAGCCAAAGCAGCCAAGTACGGTCCGTTGCAGGGTTTCCTTGGTGGTGCAGGAGGAGGGGTCCACAGAGGTAAAAGACTTACACACATACAAACTGAGCTTGAGCTTATAATATATGTAGAAGCCTGCTACAGCAAAACATTGTTAAAATTCTGCCTATTTATAGATGAATCCAAGCAGTTCTTGTGGAAGATACAAACCGTTGTGAGAAATACTTCATGCTGAAGAAAGATTGAACTCTTATTTGTGTGGTCTCTGCTGCAGGTGGAGTCGCAGGATGCCAGGGAAAATACTGTGGGAGGAAGAAGTAGAGGATCTCTTGAGATCCAGTGTGACCTCAAGAAACCATGGTGCTACTGCATGATCTAGAATGTACATTTTATATACAAACAAATCCCCATTAGACAACATGTAAAGACTTTTTTTTTATTACTTGCTTGACTTCAACGTCTGTTTTTATACAAACCCACCGACCCAGAATTTTGTACACGTTCCCACGTGACGTTTATTATTGATAGTGCCTTTAGTCATTACTGTTAATCAGCTTTAACTCCCCTTACTGCACCAGCCTACTTAAAATTCAAAGTGTGTGTTTGTGTCACCATGTGTTGCTTGTTGTTGTGCATAAACGTGTGTTGTGTGTGCGCGTGTGTGTGGTTTGTGCATGTGGTTGTACTGTTGTGCAAAAGACTGTCTGAACCATCAGCTGCCAATGTGACCTTTGAATGATTTCCCTTTCTCTTTAATCCTAAAGCAAGGTGACCTGTCCTCACACTGTCTCACCTCACTGTGCAGAGCTTGTCACCTCTCTGACCTGTAAGATGGGTTCGGGTTGGTCGAGGCCCGTCCAAAAAAAAGAAACGGATGAAATCTGGCCAATCTCAGCATCGTCTCTGGCTCTCCGTCTTCTCTGCTGCTATTTTTAGGCCTACTGTGTATAAAGCAGCAAGATTCGGGGCTGCGGCCAACCCATCTGCTTTCAGTAACTTTGCTGATTCTAGTTGCTATGCAGTTCTGTTTTCTCAGCATTTTTATTGTGGTGCCAAAACGTGCGATTTATGAAGAGCAGCCTCTGTTCTGAGGTATGGTAGCTGAAGACAATCAAAAAGTGATTGATTCAGTATAGGAGGTTTTAAAACAATGTTGCCATCTTTGCTTTTAGCTCCAAGTAGATTAGATATCATTCATGTACATTATGTATGTGTGAGGGTCTAATTATGTGTCACTGTCGTAAAGCGCTTTTGTCAAATGTTTAGTCTTGTTTCAGCAGTTATTTTACTTTTATGTAACTTGTCATTACATGATTATTCAAGCTATTTTTGCACCATGCTTTCACTCATAGCTTTATTGTTATCAGGAATGTGTGAACATACAACAAGAACAAAACCTTTGCTTCTGCATTTATTCACTGTAACACAGTAATACAGTTGTAATACAGAATATGTTTGATGGGTGAGCCTATGTGTTTAGTTCTGTGTGAGGCATAATCCCCCGTTGTTCTTCATTTACTTGAGCTGCTTTTAAAAAGGCTTTACTGACCAAAGGTTCATGAGCGCTGTCGCCAAGTGACCCCATCTCTTTCTGTAATTGTGTACTGTATTTTGTACTAATTTGGTGTTAGCTGGCTTCAGTTCCACCACTCGGTGCTGTGTGAGAAGTGTCTTTGAGCCTCGCCGGGTCAGACCTTGTCTTATGTGCCGTGGGATACTCTTCATCTTTATTTAAAACTGTTTTTATAAGGAGGAACAGTGTGGTTTTGCACTTTTTATATTTCCACGACAATCATGTGACATCCTGGCATTTTATTTGCTTCATTAAATAACTAAATAAAATGTGTTAAAGAACTTATCTCACTGTATGTTTTTTTGTCTTTATAATTCCACTGCAGCAGCAGCTTCTCCTGAAGGTTGATTAAAACCACCTGGTCTGAGGTGTCCTGGTGGATCACTTTGTTTTATGGCACATACCACGTAGTAATGATGTCCCGGGACAAAAAATATAAATCAGAAACCAACAAATTTTGTGAATGATTTGGTTAAATTCTCCTGTCATACTGAAAACAACCCCACAGATAAGGGTGGACAGTTTGCCTCAGTGTGGCGACTGTCTGAACTCTGCTCTTGTTGTGCCAGCTGGAAATAATGAAGTCATGCTGCCGTTCAGTGGAGATCTCCTGGGAGAGCCACTGACCCATGATCCACATCCTGTAGACGTTAGATTACACTGATGTTCCTTCAGCAGGAGCTGCAGTCCTGTAGTGTCCCACTTCACAAGTACTACAGAGTCACTGACTTCAGTCTGATGTTATAATATGTTTCAGAGCTCGTATACAAACAGTATATCTCAATGAAAATACAAACCCCTTTAGCTTTGCCACAAGAATGTTTTAACTTAGTCATAACCAATGACATGTTTGTTATTTTACTACCATTTCCAAGTTTCCAGAAAAGAACAATATGGTCATTTGGTACCAATTTTAGAGAAAATAGAGACAAAGTTTTGAGACTTTAGTCAGTTTATTTAGTTGTCTTGAATTTAAAAGCATCTGCTGGGCTCCAGAAGAATATAAGCAAATTATTGATTGCTGATATATTACTGGAAACATAAGTCTCTATATATGTATCGCTGGCCTGTTGTGGACTCAACTACTTTTAGATCTTACGCTTAAGCTCTTAAGATCTTAGCTGCTGTCAGTGCTTACATACCTGTACTGTACCAACTGAACTGTCTCCAGCAAAAACACTTCAACTGAAATTTCAACTACTTTCACCACTTACTGGTCAACTGACATCTGCTTTCATCTCTTACTCTTCAAGTAACATTTCAACTTCTTTCACTGAATATTCTCTAAATGGGAGTTCAGCAGATTTCAGCACTTTCACTTTAACTGATACTTTTTAAACCCTTTCATTGCTTCAACTGACACTCGTACAACATTTCACAAGCAAAGAATCAACATTCAGTCTTCTTCAGAAAATTCAGCCTTTTCTAATTATTTAATTGGTCATGTACCAATACAGCACTGTCTCTAAATACCAATGCCAAATTACACAGCTCTTTTAGGGAAACAATTATGGAAATTGCAGTTATAGGAAGGACCAATACAAGACAGCTTTACCTCAAGGGAATATTACAGTAGTATTTTACATGTTCAGTTTTTACAAAAGATGAGAAAGTAACAAAAAATAAAGTTATTTTTGTAATTTTTAAACCCACAGTGGTCTTTACTGCATTGCACTGCCTTCCTCCTGACCTCCCCCTCCCCGCCCCTCATGCATTAATTAACCAGGGAGTGTTCCTGGTTGGCCAACCCGTGTCTCCCTCTCCCCGGCTGAGCAGCTCCATTGGCCGGTAGCTCTCTTGAATGAAGCGCCGCAGAAACGTGCAGGCAGCAGGCAGGAGGAAGTTGTGTGGGCCGCCGCAGGGAGCGACCGACGCACAGCAACACGACCGCCGGGCGGGCTGCGCTGGGTGGTCGGACACCGGTTATCTGTCGACGGAAAAAGGCGGCTGGCTCTCTCCCGGAGCTCGGTGTCGGAGAGTGAATGAGGTTGATGCTGCTCTGCTGCACCTGGAAGGACGAACGCATGGGAGAGGAGGAAGGTAAGGAGCTGCGGGGTGTTTACAGCCGCCGGCTGCATGCGGCGGCGGCGGCGGCGGCGGGGCGGGAGATGCGGAGACAGCAGCGCATCCTCTGGTGCTCAAAAGATGCTCCGCCGAAAAACAAGATGCTTTACACTGTTTTCTCTGCCGCGGGTGTAATTTCTAGCCAGTTATCAATAAATAACGGTGTGACATTGGTTTATCTGCAGGGAGCGTCAGGCTGCATATTATGCTGCAACTGAAGCCATGTTTTCTCTCCGGGTTGATGCACCCATCATGTTGGCATGCAGTCACCTCCAGGTCATGCACACTGTTCATTTGCAATATATTCAAACATTTTTTTTACTTATAAACAGACAGATAAAATAAAATGATGCTTCGATGGAGCAAATAATGCAGAATTACACCACATTATAAGGAGCAGCTTGAAGTTAAAAGACTAACATAACAAAGCTGAACTTAGATAAACATATTTGGGACATTTTATTGACAAAGTCCACATCCAGTAGGTCAAAGATTAAAATACATCCTACCTGTCTTCATCAGACTCCTTGTGTGTGACTGTTCTAGATTTAATAATGGAAATCAATACATTATCACAGATTTTTTTCACTCATTTTCATTTGTTAAAGGTAATATTAAATGGAAAAATCACTCTAGATTAGTTGTCGCCAACCTGGGATCCACACAGTGTGTTGAATAATGATGAATAGTAGGACTGCAGCTACCTATTATTTTCATTATCGATTAATCTGCCAATTATTTTCATTTGTTCCTTAAAATGTCAGAAAATGGTGAAAAATGTCGAAAACCCAAAACCCAAAATCACTTCCTCAAATGTTTTGTTTTGTCCCGACAGTCCACAAGCTAAAGATATTCAGTTTACTGTCATAGAGACTAAAGAAACCAGAAAATATTCACATTTGAGAAGCTGGAATCAGAGAATTTGGACATTTTTTTCCCTAAAAAATGACTCAACACGATTAATCAGTTATCAAAATAGTTGGTGATTATTCTAATATTAGCAATGAATCAATTATTCGACTAATCGCTGCAGCTCTAATTAATAGAAGAGGAGAGAAAAAAAATTATGCACTGTGCTTATTTTTTGTATCTCTAATCTTTGTTTTTTTCTGGTAAGTTGCTGAATTATTCTACTCTGGGAAATTATTCTAATAAAACAAGGAAATAAATCAGTCTTTGGTTGAACTTGTCACAACTGGTAAACATAACTGATGATGAAGGATGAGTGTGTTGGTTAATGTTTGTATAACATAAGTGATGTTATGGATGTTTCCATGAGAAACTGTGTGATTATCCTGCTGCTGATCAGCGTACTGGAGCTGTCAGTCAGGTTCAGTGAACTTAACAACAGCATTTTTTTTTTGTGATGACTCACTTTGCATTACAGTGCGTTTAATTCATCTGGAGGAAGATCGGCTGCAAGTCGCTGTGTGAGGAATGAGCGTTCTCCTATGACTGCACAGGTCATACAGTGATGTATGCGTGTGAACGCAGGTGTGTTTGTTTGGCTTTACCGAGGCATTCGTGTCCTCTCTGACACCTTTGCACACTGCAGAGGTCAAAAGGACAAAAGGCTCCATGATAAAGAGATGAGCTGAAAAATAGTAATTAATAAGGAGGTGATGGAGGTGAAAGGTGAGGAGATGAAAGACATTAGTGCACACCAATCTCGCCCTCGGAGCAAAGACGATCAATAAAACTACTACAGCAGGGCGGCTCGCTCAGGCTTTACAGAAACGAGCCGACCGCACAAAACCTCCATCACACTTCACAATCTACAGACCGATGAATAATTGAAGCTACGATATGTTCTCTCGCAGAGACGAAACAATTAGTTGCCTAATCGATTAGTTGATCGACAGAAAAATAATCGGCAACTATTTTGATAATTTATTATTCAAGTTGCCGAAAAATTCACTGGCTACAGTTTAAGTTTTGGCTCCAAATGTGAATGTTTGCTGGTTTTCTTTTTTTTTTAAACATTTGGTGGAACAAAAAAAATGATTAATCGATTAATCTAGAAGATAATCATCAGGTTAATTGATGATGAGTAATTGTATCTTCGTTACTACAAACGTTTGAACTCTGAACTGATCTCTGTTCTGCTTGTTTGTAGCTGTTTGCAGTTATAAATAGATAATGGCACACAGGTACATTGTTTTTCTGTAACAAACTGAAAGCACATAATAATGCATTATTAGGCGATTTATTGATCAGTTGATTGACATTCACTCTCATTTTTCAAGCAAATATGCCAAAGATTTGATGGTTCCAGCTCCTCAAATGTAAAAGATTTTACAGCTTTTACTTGTCTTATATTGTAGTAAATTAAATGTTTTTTGGTTTTGGACTGTTAGTCAGATAAAACCTGATATTGGAAGCTGGGATGGACAAAATATTGGCAGATTAATCGATAATTAAAATAATCTTTGGTTACGACCCTTAATAACCGCTTTATGTTATTATTATTATGTTTATGTTGGCTTTCAAATGTTGTTCCTGGTGTTATTTTTGAGTGTACTGCAGGTTTAGGATCTCAGACAGTTTGACATTTCGAGGACACGAGGAAGCAGAAATAATCCGTAGCTTCTCGTTCCTCTTACGGATTACAGTCAAGCTAGTGTCAGACTTTTGCTGTGTGATCGTTTGCATACAGAAACAGGATCACCAGGGATGGATTGTATTTCATTGGCCACCATGTTAACATTTGTTACTTTGCATTTCAGCACACTGATGCCTCCCCGTCTGCTCAGGACGTGAAATGGCGTGTGATGTTTTCTTAGGCAAATGAACTGTATCATAATGTACCATAATGTCTGCTGTTTGTTGCTGCTGCCACCTCATCATTTCCAGTGAAGATTTACATCAGCAGCAAACACAAACATTGCTCTTTAATTCACGGCAGAAGAAACTGTCCCAACTCTGCCAAATTGCTTTTTTCCTGAAATTCTAATTATGATTAAGATTTTCCTCATAAGAGAATGGGGGGGGGGGGGCTGTGGTTTACAGCTAATGACGGTTATTTCATGGAAACGACGGTTATCAAGTCAACAAGTTTGTTTGAAAAAGTGTATTTTTAACTACTAAGAATCTTAGTTATTTTAATGTGTGTGCTGGTGTTACCAATTTGGATTTTCCAATGAAACCAGAAGATGCGTCAGATTTTTTTCTGCAGTGTGTGGTACTGAGTGGGGTTGCTACATGTTTTGACTTAATAATATTTCTTTTCCTTTAGATTTGACTTGAAACAGTCTGACTCAGGGAGTCAAAACTATACAGTATGTTCTTTAAATGAACATGCAACAGTGTGAGCCGCCCACTTTTAGCTTCAAAACCGCTCTTCAGAAACCAATGGGTGACGTTACCGTGGCTACGTCCATATTTTTTACACTCTATGGATTCTCACTTCATCCAATGACAAATATGTTGTCAATAAGACGTTTTAAATAAGTTATGTTTCCGTTATTCAATTAAATATGATACCAAGCACTGAAAACTTCAGACTGCGCCCATTAAATAATGTGATACAACAGATCGATCGTTGCACCTCCGCTGAGTAAAACTCATTAAAATTGCCTGTCGGCCATCTGTGGACACCAGCAAGAGAGGAACAAATCACAGCTGCTTGTGTTTATGTTGAATGTTGTCTGTAATGATGAAGGATTTCAGAGACTCTGCAGGTTGTGTGTCACATATCTGATGTTCTCTGAGCTTCAGTCGGGATTATTAACCAATGGAGGTGATTTGCATTGAAGGCGGCATGCACACGTCAGCAATTACATCTCATCCAAAGAAGCGTTATTGATATTCATAACGGAGTGTAAAACCTTGTTCTTTGACCTGTGTCTCATGTGTTGCTGTTGTTTTGTCACAGCTGGAGGAAGCTTGCCCGTCTGTGCGGGATGCAAACAGAGGATCTACGATGAGCAGTACCTCCAGGCCCTCAACACTGACTGGCACACCGTCTGCTTCAGGTACTCTTCATCCCCAAAGAGACCAGCCTCAACACGTAAACATGAACGTCATGAGTAGGTGATCAGGTTCACACATGGCGACGGAGCGAGAAGTAGAAGAGTCAGGCCTGAACCCACAACAGGTTTTATGTGTTGGATCCAGTTCAGATTTGAGATGTGCGAGTGGAGCAAGGTGGCTGAACATGTTGAGGCCAAACAAACAGGAGATTGGTTCAGTGCAATTTGTAAACATGTTGCGTTACCCAACTCTCGTGATTCATCTTTACAACCTGCAAACATTACGATGGAGCGAGTCTCCTCGTTGAAGTAGATCCTGCCTTGTGCAGGATAAGGTGCTATATAAATAAATGTGCCTTGTCTTCCCTAAAACAATGATTGATTAAGAAAAAGATGAACAGATGATGAAAATAATCATTAATTGCAGCCTTATATGAGTGTAGTTTTGAGTGTACAGTAAATAATTATCCTTAATAGAGCTGGAAATAGTTCAGTTTTCGGCTGCTGTATCCAACCCTTTTTTTTTCTTTGCACCTTCCTGTGTTTTTGTCACAGGGGGGAAAGTCTCAGTAAATGTGAGTATATTAGTGCACATGTTTGCACCTCAGTCGTTAAGCTCGCTTCTATTCAGCGAGCCTGTTACTGCACAAGTAACATGAGAAAACGCCACTTTCATTTCCCTCTTATGAGAAAATACGCTTTAATGTGTGCACGCTTCCTCGAGTCTTTGGTTTTCGTTTGTTTGTTGGCGGCCTTGTGAGAGGAAAAACTTGAACATCAGATAGAACTTGTGATATTTTTTTTTTGTGCCACGGCTTTCTTCTGCTTCTTTGATAGCCAAAAAAACAAGAAATAATTTCTGTGCTTCTTTCAGGCCTGAAAAATTGTGGCATATTCTTTTTATTTTGATGCGTTAAAAACACACACACACATACACGTAGCACTCGAAAACTAATATCGAACTTATTTTATTGCAGTTTTACCTTTTAAATTGACGTTTTACAAACATTTTCAGTGGAATCTGGTGTTAATCCTAATCAGCTGAGAGCTGCAGCTGCCATCATGTTTCCACAGCAGTCTGCGTGTTTGGTTTTACTTACAATGGTTTTGTTTGAAGAGAAGAACAGGCAGGTTTGTGTTTCAGTCTCAGGGCCTTTTTACACCTCAAAGTCTGAGCCAAGGTCCAAACCGAGGTTCATGTTTTTGTTACATTGTACATTTGATCCGGTTAGTTTTGGTTTCCAACTGCAATTATGTGAGCGCATTAAAGAACTTCACATGACAGACCTACGTCCTGTCATCACCTGCTGCGTATCCCTTTACTCAACATTGATTGGTTTGTAGACGGGCTTGTTAATCCGGCAGGTAGCCTTCTATCTCTGTTTGAATTAATGGAGAAAGAATGAATGAACAGATTCATTTCGTTGCCACTATAATAATATTATTATGGTATTACTACCAGCAGCATCTTTGTATACTGCTGCTGCAGTCTCTTTATCTTCAGGTGGCATTGCTCTCCCGTCCTCTCAGTTTTATAACGTCGTCCATATTTCAGTTAAGTTAGTCTCCTCCTCTCCCCATGTGCTACCGCGGCTCAGTTTTCCTTTTTCCGGTTCTGATGATAACCTGCTGGAACTTCCTGTAATTGGTCTGACATTCATAAGAGAGCAGCTCGTCTCTGACACGTTCAAACTGAATCATCGCTATAGATTGATGTGATCAGAGATCATATTTGCAGAGAGACTGTGTGAACGTGGAGACTTTGAACAAAATGTCTTCTATTTCTTCTCAGATAAATTCTAATAAATTGTGCTGCAGCACGTTGTGTGTGTGGGCAGTGAGGCTGCACGTGTGTGAAAGAAATCTATTCACATTTTTTAAAATGTGAACCAGTAATTCGATTCTTTTCATAATAAATAGAAACAAATCTGCTGAGCTCATTTGATCTTGGTTGACTAATACAATATTGACTAATACATGGGAGTTTTTAAGATTTTGTTGAGGATCAAATATAGGAGTCTGCATTGTTTAGAAGGCAGCTGAAATAAATGTGAGGCATTTAACCATGAAAATTAAAATCCAGTTCCTCTCATGTATGTCAGCTCATTTGTGGCTGTTTACGTGTGCCGCTTACAACCCGGACTGAATTTTTAAAAGAAAGTGTTGAAGTTCAGGCATCATTTATACAGGCGCTTCATGCACGTGAATAAAAAAGGGACTCAGATGGTTGAGACATGCTAATGGCCATCGATCCTTTCAGCACACCAATCTGCAATTTGATATTTCCGCCGGCAGCTTCTGTGAAGCTGGGAAGGAGTGCTGCATCGTGAACGTCCTTTATATGAATTTGCAGATTCTCAGATAGAATTTAAAAGTACAAATACTAAAAAAAAAAAAACAAGGCTTTTTTGTTGGGATTTCATGTATTAAATGAAAACAAATATATTATTATACGTATGAAGCTTTCTTTAACTGTTCAGAGAGCAAAAAATGTTTAGTGGGAGCATTTTCTCATAGGTCTGTTCAGCATCATGTTTGTGCTTCTCTGTTTGTGTGTTGTTGTTTTTAGATGATGACACAGCAGGAAACATTACCATATTGTATGCCTGATAATCCTCAGTAGTGTTTATAATCTCAATAAGCTGAGCTGTAAGAAGTTATTTACTTTGAAAGTGGGACAGTTTTTACAAGACCTGCTCCTCTTATTATTAATAGGACAGAGCTGTTGATGTTGCAGCGGCTTTTGTTACTGATGATCTTACGTAATATCTCCTCCTCTTCCTCTTCCTCTTCCTCTCCGTCTCTCACATCCTTCAATTGAGCGATCCTTGTTTCTGACAAGCAGGAGATCAAACAACATCGTGTTTAGTTTGTCATTTCAACACTCGCAGCGTTCAGACAGAAATCAACCTGCGTTTTTTTCTGTATCCTCACTGACTGCATGCATGTTGTCTTAATGAAAAAGAGCTACAGTTACAAAGTACAATCAGTGATTTTTTTTCTTTGCACAACTAGACCATAATTTATCATCAATTCAATCTGTTGTTGATCAGTGCTAAACTTTGTCTGTTACCTCACAGCTGCAGAGAGCTAAGTATATAGGCTTAACAGTTCTTGGTCGGAAAAACTCCAAGTTCCCAGGTTTCCTGAACTAATCTTGGGGTACTTTGTTCTTGGAGTTGAATAGAGCTACAACAATTAGTCAATTAGTCGATCGCCAGAAAATTTAGATAATTGATTAATCATTTTAGTCATTTTTCATGTGAGTATTTGTTTTATATCATTGTAAACTGAAAATCTTTGGGTTTGGACACAACGAGACATTTAATAACATGATCTAGACACATGAAGGAAAACGTGGTAATTCTTGAACATCTTCTGACATTTTATAGACTAAAAAAATTATCAATTATTTGGAAAAAACTGTAGACAGATTCATCTATAACGAAAATAAACTAGATTTTTAATTTATTTTTTCACTTCACAAACAAGTTACGTTCGGGAGCTGCATCTCGCAGCAGGCTATCGCAGTTTGCACATTGTGCCTCATCTTGTTTGTCAGTTTATACAGGATGAGAACTTTAGTGTGTAGTCACAGTACGAGGAGTCGCTTCACCTCACCTGAGTTGTTTTTAGTTGCTGAAGGTGTGTAGAATTGCGTAGCTTTGGGTAGAGGCTAAATGGTCTTATCTCTGAAAGTCTCTGAAAGCAATAATAAGTTAGCTATCAAGCTTGAAATTAGATTTTTAAAAAGCTGCTGTTGTCAGCTGCCACAAGATGTTACAAAAGAGCCGCAATTCACTGATTGTACCTGTAGAATAATTAGTCTCTTTTAAATGTGTCTGTACAGCAGCAGATCCTGTAGTGACGTCAGGTCAGATATAATCAGGTCTTTTATATAATTTTGACAAGTTGAGTTTCCTCTTGCCTCACTACTGTCAGGTAGAAAGTGTCCACGTCACTCCTCCTTTCATCACTCCTCCTTTCATCACTCCTCTTTTCACTGTGTTCATTCGAGCTGGTCGGCAGGTTGGCCGTCGCTGTGTGGAAAACTCACCGCTCAGTGTGTCATTAATGATTTCCTCCAGCAGGATGTTTGAATGGGAAACCAGAGAAGTTTATCTGGTCACAAGCAGAGTCCACAATGGTTTTTGTGTGTGTGTGTGTGTGTGTGTGTGTGATGAGAGCACAGATAGGGAGTTGCATCCGGCTGCCTCACCGTGGATAAAAAATTGCAGTTGGTCTCAGCGGGGTGTCTGTTTTTTAACTTTGTGCGTTTTTGCAGTTTTCTGTTTTGAGTGTGTTTATATGTGTGAACCTGTTTCACACTGTTTCTGTGTGTTTGCATATTTATGCACTTTGTACTTTGACTGAAAACAAAGACGCTGCTTTGCATTTCTCTGTGGCTGCACCATCATGAGGTGTGATGTCTGTGCAGCCGACAGTCTTGTGTAGCGGATTCAAACCTGAGCGTTGTGCCAGTTCTCCGACGCTCCTTTGAGGTGTCAGATATCAGCCTGCAGCTTCTGCCCACCGTGTGGCGACATGCATATCAAACTGTTGAATTAGTGGGGTAAAGCCATGTGAGTTAAATGAGAGTTGTCGTCTCCTAGAAATCATTCCGCGAAGCAAACCGTGTCTGGAAATCTTTTTCCGACCCAGATCCGAATCCTCAGGAGGAGCAGGATTGTCATGGAAAAGGAGGATTTAAGATGGCTTCACCAGTCAGACAAGACTCCCGTGGAAAATTGACTAGTGGGACTGGGAAATGGAGCTTAAACCCAAACAAAAAATGTCTTGGCTGAGACGGTCCAACTGCAGGGCCCAGTGCAACGGTGCATTACTGGAGTGAAAAGGAAGTGTAGATGAGAATGCAAAAGGAAAGTGAACAGAGTGTTATTTTGAGACTGTAGGGAGTCCCTTGGGTGGAGAAAAAAAAAAAAACCCATCTCCTCAGAAAATAGAAGCAACTTCTGTAGGTTTCATGGGAAAATGCAGCAGGGCTGCAAACTGTTTTCACATTAACAGTTTTTCCTTACTTCTATTTGTCCATGAGCTAAACTGTACAGAATGCAAAGCTCAAGGGAAACTTGCACCGTGTTGCCTTTATTAGGAGTTCAGCCATACTGCTTATTTATTGCCAGAACTGAATTACCAACTTGGCTTTTATTGATCTGTTGCATCACTTTATGGCTAAAACATATTGATTTTAATGTATTTTACATTTTTGTAGTCTAGTCTCAGAGAGTTGAGTTTTTCTGGAGTTTTTCTTGGATTTCTAGCATTTTACATATTATCTTGTTTTTTTAAGTAGTAATAAACCTCCTGGCTAACCAAAATTATTTCAGTCAGCGGAGACCGAATTAAAAGAGAGACTTGAAGAGAATTTAAATGATTGTGTTGACATATCGTGCACAACAGGAAAGGTTTAAGAGGTATGTGAGTAGTCTTAGACCCCATAGAAGGCTGAGCAAAACTCGGGAGAGACTCAGCAGTTCAGCACTTCTCTGTTTAGGAGCGGCTGAGATTGACACTAAAAAATAGATTAGGCTAACCTATTATTGAAAATCATTACTGGCCCATTGATATTGATATTGAGTGAAATTTTAGTGGCGACTGCAGAAAAAGTTTCTTCTTCACTCGTCAGTAGAGCAGCGACTGCAGGAACACCAGCAGTTTCTCTGAGGTTACGTTACTGTACGTTGTCTTTCCTGATGGTCCTGTTGCCTTTCCCAAATAAATCATCCTCATAATAGCCTGTTGCCTTTCCCAAATAAATCATCCTCATAATAGACCACAGGAATAATCTTTCATTGCACTTAGTTTTAGTCCTTAGTCCAGCCGCAGTGAAAGTCAGCCTCATACATGTAAACAAACCGGCGTGCGTGGATGTGGGTGGTTCGGTTAGCTGCCCTGGATGTAGTTCCCTATGCAGTTAGCCATAATGCTGCTACAGGCGGCTAGTTCCTGTGTTTACTTTTGTTGTCAGACACTAATAATAACTATCTGAGCCTTTCAGTGGAAAAAACAAACACTTTTAATAGATGTACTTTGACGAGGACAATTGCCCCCAAGGATTACATTGCAGCCTGTTTCACAGCTGTTGGCTGAAGTGATCTCGCTCAGTATTGGACCAACTCCAAAAGTTTTCCTCCCCATTAGTCACTTAGACCCCAAATGATGGGAAAATAGGGTCCAGGTTGAAAAATACCAGAATTGCCCTTTAAGTTAAAGCAGCTTTTGACATTTGAGAAAAAACACAACACCAGATGTGGGAGGAAGGTGTGCAGCGTCGTTATGATAGTCTCAACCTCATGTTACCTCTTGGATGAGAAGAATAAGAGGATTTCTAGTCTTACGCTTATTAATATCCTGTTTAATCCTGAAGGTTTCATGTATTTTATTCACTGTAAGGAATTTTTTTGCTTTATATTTTTGTAATGTTATCTTAAGTTATTGTTTAATTTACATAACGTAGTCTGAATCACCAGATTATTGCAAATGAATTTCTTCATGCTCATTTTCTGTAGCTACATTAACAATAAAACCGCGTAAGAAATGTGCATTAAACTGGATCCAGCAATACTGAAGATCATCATCTTTTCTACTTTTTACACAAGCTCTAAAAACTGGAGCCATGCAGCACCGTCCTGCTCCCAATAAAACTATATCTGCTTGACAGTCATCGACCCGACAGTCGTCTCAAAGGACTGTGAAGGCTTGTGCTTTGTTAGCACTTCAGCAAACAACCTCTTCTTTTTTTTTTTTTTTTTTTTACTGATGACGTGCAGAATGAAAAGTGTGTTTTCTGATGCACTCACACATTTTCACTTTGACATACTTACAGCTGTTGTGCAAAGCTGCGTCAGAGTGGTCACAGTTTAACTAAGACACAAAGCCTGCAGCTCGTCCGCTGACGTCCTGCACTGTTGGACATGTTTCTGTCTCCATCTGTCACTGCTGCACCCCCCGACTCACGCCTGCAGGATGAACATTACTGCTACTGTGTTGACAGTTTATGGTTTGAGGACTGATAACTTATAGTTTTGTCAGTCAGAAGAGTTGAAACAAACAAAAGATAATGAAATACGTAACACAGTAATCACGTTGCAGATGTGCATCAGATATCAGCTCCCGGCTCGGTGGTACAGTGACGTTTGGCTGCGACTACAAAATGCGCTGCAGTGACTCAGCTGTTTCTACCTACAGATGAAGTCTGCCTGGTAACAGAAGCTGCAGGACACGATGGAGGCAGACGAAGATGATTCATGGTGCCTGTGTGTTGGATTGTGTATTGAGCTCCTTAGGAAACAAATCTTAATGCATAACCTGACTCTGAAACGCTACACTGTTAATGGTTCTGTGACATGAAGTTGGTGAAAACAGTGAAGGGAAGTTATTATGGAGCCAATTAGCTGTGAGAAATTATAAATAATCACACCAAAAGAGCTTTGATAAACAAATAATGCTGAATAGTTGGTGTGATGTTAAGTCTTATGTATTAAATATTATATGAACCGATTGTTTGCAACTTAGATACATAAAGACAAAAAGAAAACAAGCTTAAAACAAAAATAAATCCCTGTTTAATGTGACAGAAATGTATGTTTTTGCCTGCAGTTGCTCATTTTAACTAAAAACCTAACTAAAAGTGCAGGTCCTGAGAGTGTTTTAGATGTTACACAGGCTATATGATGTTCAGTTCCTCATGTTCAGTGCGTTACAGTTTGTGCCGCCTGGTGCTGTGTTTATAGTGATCTATATTAATCTATAGAGATTGTTGCTATAGTGACGTGTGGCTGAGAGATCCATGTGGGACTCCACCTCCATCATTTCCTGACTTTTGTCCCCAAACATCACAATTCATTTATAAGCTGTTATAGCCTGTCAAATTATTATTGTTCATCTGTGAGGAGGACATGTCATTCATATCATTCACATTTCTATATATACACTATATATTTATAATTCTGAAACTCTACTGGAATATCTTTGCTTGCAGTATTTATCTTATACTGGCTCTTTATGCAGCCCCTCAGTTCAGCCTCTGTCTGAAACAGGCCGTTTGAGCTCCTGTCTAGTCGTAGGATTTCACTTCTTTTTCTCGTTCTTCACTCAATATGGAAACTTCTCAAATGCATCAGTACATGTTTGAGCTTGAATCCAATCCAAAATATGTGAGTGGACAATGTGAACAACCCGTGGAACAACCTTAGCAACAAAGGCTACAGAACGGACGGACGTTTGTGGGCATGTGCAAACAATTTGTTCAAGGAGGAAGTCGAGGTAACTTTGCAAACGAAGCGTGCAGAGCAGGCTGAACTAGACTTTCAGAGAGCATTTTTACATACGTTCACCTCAAATTTTGGACCTTTCACCATGTTTAACTGACATCTGACATCATTACAGTATAAAAATGACAAAAAGCATATGTCCCCTTTAAATGAGTGAGATAAACTCAAGCATACAGCATGTTAGACGGTCCACCGTATTGTTGTGGAGGTTGAAGCGTGAAAAAAAATCAGTGTCTGAGTTTCTCCTCTGTTAGCTGAGGCACTGGAGAATTCAACAGATTTAAGGATTAGGGAAAGTAATAAGCAGTTAATGTGAGGGATGTAATGATAATGTGATATTTCTTTGTGTATCTGTGTGTATCCTTGTGTGATAAAACAAGGGGCTGATTGGTAGAAAATAGCTGTGCCTCAGCTCATCCTCAGAAAACAAAGCACCACAGGGCTCCAGTGTTTGTTAAATCAAATTAGTTGAGAGGAGGAGGAAGGGTTTAATAGATTATGGATAATAGAAAAATTTGATTTGTGCGGCCAGAATCTTTAATTCTATTGAATAGCAGCTTAGATTAGAGGGCAGCTTAAACTTGAGCAAGAGTTTGAACGAAATTAAAAAGAAGAAATAGTTTTTAAATGGTCGGCTATCAAATAAAGTGCAAAAAAATGCACGAAAATATAATTTAATAAGAAGAAAATAAGTTGCTAAAAGGTGGGACGAGGCACAAATGGGCCAAGCCTGTGATGTCACAGGGTCAGGTCTGCTCCCAGAGGACGGGCAGAGGACAGGAAATAGTTGATAAAGAAGCGCAACCTCTGGGTGCAGCTGCACTGAGAGAGGAAATAGAGGAAGGGAGAGACAGAGTACAGAGACAGAGTGTCACTGATGGTCGTGACAGCGAGGCTGTGAGGCTGGTGGAGCTGTGCATCAGAGTGAAACATCAGAGCTGCTGACATGAGCGTGTCGCCTGACTGTCAAAACAAGAGCGTCGCTCCCGTGGGTGACATGTCAGCAAAGAACCGGCGCCGCAAGACGCAGCAGAAACGCTTAAAGTAAGTGGGCCGATGGATTCATGCGGGTGGATGTGACTGGGTTAACTACAGTGATGTTACTCCGGCCAAAAGTTTAACTTTTGCCACTCAAGGTTCACTTACTTGTCTTGTTTCAGGGCTTTTGACAGTCTAGCACAGTCTTTCTCAGCAGATGAAGTTTGCTTAGTTGTCTTGGAAGTGTAGATGTGCAAACTTTATTCTGAGAACATTTAAGACTTTGTGTACTTAATGTTTTAACTCGCTTTTTTATTTTAACGTGGACCACCTCTGTCAGATAAATGAAGGATAAAGCAAACTAACTATTGAGGTTTCATTTTTGGTTAATCTGGTAATTATTTTCTTTATTAATTAGCTAATTTCTGGTATATAAAATGTCAGAAACTTGTAACAGAATAGAAACTTCAGTCTAAAAACCAAATAATTTCAATATACTGTCACATAAGACAAAGAAAAGCAGAAATTCTCACAATTGAAAAGCTGAGACTGGGTTATATTTGGGATTTTTTCTTCTAAAAATACTCACACAGCTGTCGACTAATAGTTTCAGTCCCAAACCAAACTCCACATTAATCTGCTCTCAGGGGTATGAAGTTCTCGGGCACTGTGCCTGATTTCAGGCATAGAGCAGTTTTAAGTGCATATAATACCTAATTCAATACATTGAACACATTTCATCCTGGACAACTTTTCAGGCTCACAAATCTTTTCGTGCTTTAATCTCTGTGCTTTGTTTTTGGATGATCAGTCAGGTGATTCAGCTGTGTTTCACTTCCCTTTATGTTTTCACACAGAAGCTCTTAAACTGACATGAATATAATGGACAAAAACTTCACGATTCAGAGTATAAAATTAATATTTTTTCATTCTTCATTCAAACATATCTGGTAACATACTGCACAGGATCTCTCAGAGGGGTGCAGATACTGAAACATGTCACTCTGTGGGCACAGATGATTTACTCATTTCTCTTCAGTTGTCTCTCACTTCCTTAAATATGCTGCATACATCAGTCCTTTGTGTCAGTCACACTTCTGTCCCTTTGGATAAAAAATTTTTAAAAAACGCCCTGTTTTGTTATTGACTTCCCTTTTTCTCAACAACACAATGAATCAAACCCTGCGGTCGTACATGTGACTGACATCGTCTGTGTGGCGTATACTGGTGATATTATTGCACGTTTCTCTCTATTCTGGTACGCCGTTTCTGGTTTTTACATATTTTTTTGTATCTCAGGAGGAACGCAGTCTGAACAGACAAGTGTGTGTGCTATTTAATCTCTTATACAGTCAATTTTGCACTAAAATACCATTTTTTTAAGCTGTTAGAGTTTTAAATAAAGTCTGTCGGTAAAATAATGGTTAATCTTCAGTTTTCACATTTTGCACTCTGTCTGCACCAGCTCTTCCTCACTATAACATCCCAGGGTTCATACCTGCTGATAACATTTGCAGAGGACAGAAAGGAGTCACCCTGTGTGCCGGCACATTTTGATTAATCATCTGTTCCCGAGCTCTAACCTTTGGCTCTCACTACAATGCTGTAATCACGCTTTGAAAATTACATTTTTTTTCACAATGACTCCAGACTTAAACCCTGTATGTGATTATTAAGAGGAAGATTAACACTTTATATTTTGTCCTGTCACTTTCATGTTTGACTTTGATCACTTCAGCCCTGAGAAAAAGTGTTTGTCAGTATTCATCAAAATATATATTCAACTCTATATTTTTATTGAGTTATTGAATAACTATAGTATGCATGCCGATCCTCAGCACTAACCAGCTTTAATTTGGATCAATTTCACGTTACTTTCACATGACAGTAGGTTGATTATCAGGATTTTGTTCTAGAGCTGATCGACAGAAATCACCAACTATTTTGATAATCATTTTTTAAGAAAAAATGCTAAAATTCTCTGGTTTCAGCTTCTTTAATGTGAATATTTTCTGCTTTCTTTAGTCTTCAGTGATAGTAAACTAAATATCTTTGGGTTGTCGACTGTTAGTCAGGACAAAAACAAGACATTTTAGCATTTTTTATTTTACAGACCAAAACGACTAATCAACAAAGTATATTTTTAATGTGTGTGTGAACCTCTGACACTTTTACTAAAAGTTGGTCTAAATTCAATCATGAAACTAGGGTTGGGTCATAAGAGAGTGATAATGCATGACAAGTGGAGTCATGCGGTTCATTTAGCTGTGAAGCTTGGCCACACCGGGCCAAACTCGAGGCCAGTAGGTGAGTGAATATTTTAACACACAATATTTCTCATTTAAGGAAAAGTGTGTCCAAACTTTTGAGTGGTTCTGTATGTGTAAAGGAAAGAGTTTATTTATTTACTTCTCAGCTCTACATGTGACTGAGATTCTGCCTCCTGAACTCACTCACTGTGCAACTCAACTTTTTCACCCATCACCAGCCTCTTGTCATGTAAAACGTCCTGTTTGTGTTTAAAGGGGACACATCATGCTCATTTATAGATCCATATTTATATTCTGGAGCTCTACTGGAATATCTTTGCATGATTTACAGTTAAAAAAAAACGTCTTATGTATCTTATACTTGTCCTTTATGTAGCCCCTCAGTTCAGCCTCTGTCGAAAACAGGCAGTTTTAGCTCCGGTCTCTTTAAGGCCCCCTTCTCAAGGAGCCCACTCTGTTCTGGTTAGCTTTGGCAGACTTCAGGCAGCTTGGGAGGCTACGTAGACAAACAGTAGTAGTCAGATTTCACTTCTTTTTCCTTGTTCTTTACTCGAAATATAAACTTCTCAGAAACATCCGTACATGTTCGAAAAAAATCAGATCTGATATATGAGAGTGGACAACACGAACAACCCGTGGAACAATCTCGGCAACAAAGGCACGCGGCTTTTTGTGGGCATGTGTGAATGACATTAGTGTTATGGGGAAGTAGAAGTAACTTTGCAAACTTAGCGTGCAAATCAGGTTGAAGCCTGGGCTTTTGACTTTCAGGGAGCATTTCTACATACATTTAACTCAAGTTTTGGAACTTTGATCACGTTTAACATGAGCCAGTTTTAAACTGAGATAAACAATAAAGAAGATTTGTCGTTATGCCGGCTTTGCTTTTTTTTACAATGAACCAAACAAAGCCGGCATAATGCTGCCCCCGTGTGTGATTTTTAGATAGTCCGCTGCCGGCTTAGTGGCAGAACAACAATGCCCACCCACCCCCCCAATTCCATGTTTGTACCTTTTATACAGAACAGTGAGGCAGAATAACGGCACAACATTCACGCCTTGAACACGCTGTATAAAAGGAGCTATAGACATCCGACATCATAACAGTATAAAAATAACAGACAATCACAACAAGCATGTTATGGCCCCTTTAAGCTTAGATTTGGGGACACAAACTATTCTCTAAACTGTTTTGTAAAAGAGACCTGCTGATGAACCTTCATCATCATGGTTCCCATAGCTTGCTGAGACCTTTTATCATTTCCCCGCAGCGGAACAAGCGAGAAGGCCCCAGACTGACTGTGCTGACAGCTTAACACTCACAAAGGAATTTGCTGCCGTGCAAATCATTCACTCACAGTCTGCCCGAGCTCCTGTTTACCGACTGAATAGACCAACGAGCTACAAATAAAGAGCCACAGTCCGAAGCATTTGTTCAGGCCATGAGGGGCCTCACTGTTTAAAATTCACAACCTGCTGTCCTCTGCTGTATTTTATTCCTTTAAAAGTACCAAATACTCGAGGGGTTAATGCAGGTGTCCGTGCTGCTGAGCTTGTGTTAGCCAAGGTCAGGGGGAACACACCGAAGCCTGATTGGCTGAGGGATTTCCTGTTTGAAACCACCCAATAAAGAGCGACTGGGGGGGTTAGCATGATGAGGTAATGCCTTTTTTTTTTTTTCTGTGAAAGGGCTGACATCATCGATGTGGCATTCTCCATTGCCATGGAGAAGGAGGAGGGATTGGGGAGGGGAAGGAATGATAAAACAGGGGGCACAAAAAGGGACGCGTGGGAATGGGATGGATGTGTCCTTGTCGTTGAAAGTGTGAATGTGTGAGAGCTGAACGAATCAAATCAATTTAACTTACACAAATTAATCTACGTTTGTTTGGTGGGATAAAGTCTCGTCACACACTGCAGGTACATTTGTTGTTGTCTGCGTTTGGGAATCCTCCTGGAAAATATCACAAGTGTAAATCTTGGCGCTCGACCAGGAATCCTCGTCTATTTATGTCTTCCTCTGAGGGGGAAGAGAGGGGTCTCCCCCAGACAGTCTGCCATTTCCTCTGCTTGTCTTTCACCCGTCTGTGTGTGTGTGTGTGTGTGTGTGTGTGTGTGTGTGTGTGTCTCTGCTTGTGTGTGTCCCTCTAACCCACAATCCCTTTCTCTCCTTCCCAGAGGTTGAGTTCTCTCTTTGTCAGTGAGGATTTCAGCTTAGCCTGCAAGAAGTCACGCACTGTCACATTTTCTATAGCAGACACATTTGTTTTTGTCACTGTCAGACTTCATTCGCTTGACGTTTATTGTCTAATTTTCCTTCGTTTACTGGACAGACCGGTCAGTCTATCGGCTTATTGATCCAAAGTACTCAAAAGCATTTCTGCTGTCTTTGCAGATAGAAAGGAGATGGATGTCCTTCTGAGCTTGACGAAAGATGATGGAAGATTTAATAATTAATGAGCAGCAGCTACACGTGTGTGTGTGTGTGTGTGTGTGTGTGTGTGTGTGTGTGTGTGTGTGTGTGTGTTTTAGAGGTGTGGCTCCTCGTAAATCTTTCAGCTTGGCATCTGTCTGCCAGTAGTGATCCTGCTCACACCTCTACCAGTGTTTCCTTTTGACTCCTTCTGCTTCCTGTAGCAGTGTCAGTCTGCGCGTCATTTAATGACCTGTGGCTACACACACACACACCTACACACACCCACCCACCCACGTACACACACACACACCATAAAATGCTGACCAGAGCTGGGTGGTCAGCGAGGTTTGTGTGGGAGTCAGATTAGATTCTGGTTTGGTTTTATTTCGCTGCGATGCATTCGAGGACTCATTTGAAAAAGAGAATTGTCAGTTACAGTGTTGCTGAATGTTTACAAGTTTTATTCAGACTAGAATATTTTTACTTGAGATACATGTGGCAGAAAGTAAAGATCATCTGAGTAACTGCTGAGCAGCTGCAGGACAGATTCAGACCACAAAGATCTGCATGTCAGTTCAGCTTTGCCCTGTGACCACTGGAATAATGGAAACATTTAGCCCTAATCAATAATTACTGATCCGTCTGCCTGTCTGCCTTTTTGCCAATGTGTATGTGAAGCTAATCTATGGTAACCTGCAATTAAGTGTTAATGTATGATAATAATAGTAATACTAATATTAGCAGCTGTTTGATGTTTTTTCTTTCCATATTTTAAGAAAAGTAAATTTTAATTATGTTTGTTTGCTAATTTTTCTTTTCCAGTTTAACCTGCAGCTACAACTACTAACAATTGTTTTCATTATCGATTAATCTGCTGATTATTTTCCTGGCTAATTGATTAATTGATTTGTTGATAATAAAAATAATAATATCTCTTAAAATAACTTGTCTTGTCCAAAACAAGATAAAAAATAAAAAGCAGCAAATCTTCACATTTAAGAAGCTGGAACCAGATAATATACAGCTGTTCATAAAACAATTAATCAATTATCAAAACAGGTGCTGAATAATTTTCTGTTAAAGGACTAATTGATTCATTGTTTCAATCTAAACCCCCACAAGCAAAAAGTAACGTAACAATATCCAGTAGTGTCTCTGATTGTGTTTATGTGAGCACATGTTAATGCAGAGATGTATTTTTCTGATTTGTTAACACACCTGTATGTCATCGTGTTTCATTCAGTATATTTGCATTTTCATCCTCTTCAGCGGTTGAGCCGCTCGGGGAATTTAATTCCATTCACTCATTCAGACCTGATGTTTTTTCATTCAACATTGACTCATTCATCTCAGCCGGGACAAATTAATCATGTTAGGTATTGACCCGGGTCGGGCCGTCCACATGATAAATAGGATGCACAGTCGTTCAAAAACATATTACATCATGAAACTGTTCATTGAGATAATCACACTGGGAATAATAAATATGAATAACAGCAGACTGATAAAGAGCAGCACACGGATAATTCATCTCATACACAAACATTTTACTGCATTACTGAAAGCTGTAATTGAACACTGAGTTTAAATGTTTAATCATAATCAGGATTTAAATTGAGTTTTTTTCTTTTTTTTCACCTTTTTCTAAGATTTCATGTTTGCACTGTACAATCTAAAATGTTGCCCTGTGACCTCTTAAAATGAATGATGGCCCCTCGTCACATGATGTGTAGTTTAACCTAAAAGTTATTTTCCCTTCTCAGAATTTTATTTCATTTGAATTGGCTTTAAAGGCCTAAAAATGTAAAATATCCAGCACTAGGATGAGAGATAACTCAGGGAAAAATGTTTTTTGCCATGTTAGCGAGGTGGCTCTAAAGATTTCAGTGTCGGTTTATCCAACACTTTGAATGGATGCCATGAAAATATTGTACAGACATTCATGGTCGTTTGACTTTGTAATAATTTTGGTGATACCTTAACTTTTCATGTAGCGCCATCATCAGGTCAAAGTTTGGTGTAATACTTTGGTTTATGTTAACATTCTCTAACATTTGCTGACATGTTTAGTGCATGTTCAGCCTATTGATTGTAAGTAAATTAATCTAAAAGATCAATACATGAGATGATTCCTTTTGCTGTTTTTTAACGATGTTGCGCCGCCTTGTTTTCTGACTTTGTTCTGAAGAATATAGACATTGTTTTTTATTAAAGGCAGAGCACCCAGCCGAGTTTCACTGCAAGAGAAGCACATCTGTTTCCTCTTAGTGAAAGTTGCGAGTCCATGCTGACAAAAATAAAATGAAGTGAACAATGTAAACATTCCACCATTAGCATGCTCACACATTAGCATTTAGCTTAAAGAACTGCTGTACAGCCTCACAGAGCCACTAGCATGACCACAGACAGTCTTATTTCTTACTGTATTTCTTATGGTTGGAAACCACTGACCTAAAACACAAAAGTATGTAAACCAGCCTCTGCAGATGACTGGCACTGAGTAAGTAAATGTGGCAGAATTCAGCTGCAGTCTGGTTTTTGTGGACAGAAGAAGGTGAGAGGCCGGGAACCAGGCTGCCTCCCTTTGACCTGGAAAAAAGGAATTTATTACACTCTCAGACACTTTTAGCTAATTCCATCAAGGATTTGAGCGGGAGGGGGCGACAGTTTTTGATTTACTAACTCTACTCCTCCGTTTTCATCCTCTCTGTCATTGGTTGTTTCCTGGCCCTCGGGGAATCCAGCTGGGCTTCACGGTGTCTGAAATCTGCTCTGCTCCCTCTCATTTGTTCATGGTAGTTATTTATGTCCCAGCTCAGCCTTTTCTTTGTCTTTGACATTTGTCTCGTCTCGCAGGTTATTATGTCTTAAATCAATCAAACCCTCCATGTTATTTAGTCTTTATTGTCTTGTCATTTGACCTTTCTGATATTACTTTTTCCAAATACTCTCTTACAGATTTTCTCTTTTCTGTGTGTGTGAGAGACTGCTAAGCTCTTCAACCAGCCAGATTTTTTTGGAGTATCATAGCAGAGTGGGCAAAGACTCTCTCTGAGTCTTTCACACTGATAATCCTCTTACACGTCCGTGCAGACGCACACGCAAGCGCGGTCATAGAAAAACACCCAAATGTGAGCACAAAAACACACATTAACACAATAACCGTCATTCCTGGAATAAGCATTTGTTTTTATTGTGGTGGGAGTCTTGGTTGTAACTAAGCTGCCTGTCTCTTCTACCTCTGAGATAAGATTCTTGTCCTGAAGGCAGAAATTTTTAGTGTCTCTATCGGGGAGTCACTAATGTATTCACTCATACGGTATCTTTAATACTCTGCTGCCGCTCCCAGCCTCACTCGGGGAGGTTTTACTATGAAAAAAGTGAACCTCAGAGCATTAAGATCACTCCTGCCTCTGTGTTTGTGTGCAAAGTGCAGGCGAGTGCATCTGTGTTTCCTCCCCAGGTATGACTTTGCCTCAGCAGGGGTCTGCAGGATGTGTGTGTGTGTGTGTGTATCTGCAGTGAAAGCCAGTTATTGAGCGGCAGACAGCCAAGAAAGCTGAGTAGCTCCTGGCTGGGTGCTGCGGACGTCTTCTGAAAGCTTTGACCCACTTCCAAGTCTCCCCCGCCCCCCCCCCCCCCCCCCCCCCCCCCCCCTTCCCCCTCCCTACCTCCCCGACTTACCCACACACGCTGCATACTGAAGCAGCTCTGCAACAATCTGCTGATCTCGCTGCAGTGAAGCTCTGCATGCAGACGCTGGGGAGAGTGGGTGTGTCTGTCTAATAAATAAATTGTATGTGTCTGTATGTGCTGCAAGGTTACGTGTGTGTGTGTGTGTGGAGTTGTGTGTGTGTAGTATGTGCAGACTTACAGTAGGTGAGACCTCGGGCAAAGTCATAGAAAGTTACTGCTTCTGCTGAATATATTAATGAGTTGTTATTTTACCAACCAGCTAGAAAACATTGAACAGCAAAGTGAGCAAGACGTCGTCTTTGAGGGCAGTGAAGAGCCGGACAAAATAAACGGATGGCATTGTAACTGTACAACAGAAACTATGCTTTATAATCAATGTATTATTGTAACTTTAATGTTTAAAGTAACAACTTAGAGTAACATTTAGTGTTTAATAGTAATATTTCAGGGTTAAACTGGACCAGGACCTTTAGTATGCAAGCCAAAAATGGGCCTTAAAAATGTCAATAATTTTTTCTTAAAAAATGTCTCAAATATTGATTAATTGACTAATTGTTGCAGTCATACACTCCTGATGTGTGGCTGAAAACGTTAAGGTGAACAAACAAACAGTAGTATATTAGAGAACATTGTAAATTAATCATAAATTAATGAATTAATTAACCTCAGCAATGACAGTAAAATAAAGACATTTAAATTCATGTGTAAACAGCGTGAAGGATGAAGGACAAAGTGAATTATTCTGCTGCTAGACAGTGAAGCCATGCACGCTCTGTTATTGTCAGAGCGAACAGACCTCGATTTAAGCGGCCCCCGAGGAGGGACGGGGCCAGACGGCCGGCTGATGGGAGGGAAGCTCCACAGGGAAGCAGTAGAGACTCACTTAGTCACGGCCTTTAGACGCAGAGATTTAGACAGATTACAAACATGCACACACAAGCCTGCAAGCACGCAGATGCAAGCACACTAAGTCACACACGCACGTACCATACGCAGAAGGATTAGCACACTTTTAATTTATGGACACACACAGAGTAAATGTGTCCACATCAACACTTACGTGAATGTTCACAGACACATTTTCTTATCTATACGATGATTACTTAAGTGCTAATTATCTTTATTCCAGAATTTCTCCACCTTGTGTGTTTCAACAGAAGCTCCTGAGTCATGTGGGATTGTTAACAGCCTCTTTCCTCTGAAAACCTTCTTATCCTCTGTCATCACTTACCAGGAAATAACCTTTACTCACTGGTTTCTGTCATTATTTTGAATATCACACCAGCATGTGCAGCAGTCTGTGTTTAGTTATTTGCATTGTAAGTGAGCTCGGATTATATCCTCCCTGCACACCGTTTGTCACCGTATCAACACGTCTGTCTCCGTCTTGTTGTCATCCGCCCTTCACTCTGTCTGCAGCTGATGTCTATCAGACTGATGTCACTCTGGACTTTTAGGAGAGCCCCCAATGAAACCCGGTGACAGACGGTCTGTAGATCTGTACAGATGAAGCTGTCTGATGGAGCTCCGTATCAGGCTGTCTGCTCAGGAGTAGGTTAGATTGATGAGGCTGATAAGGCAAATCAGTATTTATTGATAAATACAACCTGTAAAAACACAATTCAACAACACAGGTTCATTTCCAGAAAAGCAAAACACATCATGCTGCTTAAATTTTCATCTCTTCTTTTATTTTAAGTAAAACTTACATTTGAATTATGCTCACTTTTTGTGTAAGGAAATATAAACAGTAGCACTTTACTCTAAGTCCCCTATTTAGCATTTATAAGTAGTATATAAATAATAATAAATGGTCTATAACACACTATAATGTAGTTATAAGCAGATATGCTCATAACTGGAGCTGCTGGTATATAAACATAATGAACAACAATATAGTAAAAGACAGTTTTAATAATATAAAATATGTCTTCATATGAGAAGTTATAATTGTTGACAAATACTTACAGTATAAATGTTTATTAGATGTTTATATAATGTTTATAAATGCTAAATAGCGGGACTTAAAGTATATAAACTATGATGATGATGATGATAATGCAACTATTGCGCAGTCTTGTTTTTCAAGACTGTTTTTGTGGAATTTGTGGAAACTGTGTCTAATGTCTCATTCACGTCATGTGAGATGGATGATCGGGATCGGAAAGATACGCATGTTAACGACTTGAGGTGTTCTTCAAGACAGTTTTATTAATACAAAGTTGGTCGTGTGAAGATTAAAATATAACACACATCCATTCAACTTTGGTTTTATTACACTGACCCTTGGTCTTAGGCTGATGCGAGGCATCCATATTTGTTTGGTTTTCAGGCACTTTCATATTATGAAGTGCCAAGTTAGATATATCAGAGCTTGTTGATGTGAATGCTAGTCTGAAACATCTTAAAAAGCCACTTTCAAAAGGCCAGTTTGCTAACATAAGCACTAGATGTTACTTTCATTCATGTTATTTTGAGCTTCATCTGCAGCTCTCACACGCTCAGTGCAGGGTCATAATATTGAAAGCAGCCAGCTAGCTAGCGTTAGCTTTTTCTTTTGACTCACAACTCACAGCAACAGGTAATCCTTCAACTTCAGCGCTCTGTACGTTACTGAGTGATTCAAATCAGTCAAACTGAAGAAGTCAAAAAAAATACCAAGGATTCATTTCACTGAAAAGCATGTTGTTGCAGCAGACTGCAATGATGTTGTTTTGTCTTTGTGTTCTTCCCTCTCTGTTTCTAAGACTTAGTCATAGTTGCGTGTTTTCATGTGATCTCATTTAACTGCTCCACCTCAGGTGGGACGGTGTATGACAGAGCCACAAAGTGACTCATTACCAACATGAAAACTATAATTTGGAACCCTGTAGGGGGTCATTATGAGGTTTAAAGTACAGTTTACTGCAGTAGAACATAATGTTCTGTCAACACAATAACAACTTAATTTGGTGTTCACTTTGAAAGGTCCTGAACTGCTGAATCAGTGACGTAACAAGGCTTTTTGCTTTCACTCTCACACTCACAAGTTTTGCTTGTGTTTCACTCAAATGTAGAAAAATGCTAGTATTCATGCTGAAAAGATACATTGATTAATCAATCATTTTATGGTTGTTTATTAAGCAAAAATGCCAAATATTTGCTGTTTTAGCTCCTCAAATGTGAAGATTTTCTGTTTTTTCAACAGATTTTTTGCATCATTTTTGCAGCCTTACTCTATTTACAGACATTTAGAGGTCATCATGCATCATTTCCATATACTGAACTCACTTTCTTGTTTCTGATGGCTTGTCTGCATTCAGATGTTGCACTCATGTTGAGTGTTGATCTTATGGATTAACGATGGGATTTTATCCTTAAATGCATAATTAAGCACTGATTGACGCTCTCGTGATTTCTCTCCATCTCTTCTTCTGTTAGGTGTTGTGAGTGCAGCGCCTCGCTGTCCCACTGGTATTATGAAAAAGATGGACGGCTCTTCTGCAAGAAGGACTACTGGGCCAAATTTGGGGAGCTGTGCCATGGCTGCAACGACCCAATCACCAACGGCCTTATCATGGTAAGAGGATCCATCTGCTGACTCTCATCTCTCCTCACCTCCTCACCGTCCTTTGTTTGCAGAAAAACCTCAAGTTACAGTTTGGAGCTGTGTCACTGACCACGCACACATATATGCAAGACACACGTGCACGCCTGAACCCATACGTTTACAGCCTCACTGCTAGGTGTGTGTGCAAACATAAATATATGCACTTAGGATCCATGCCAGACCTGTAACTGACCCTGACGCCTTTGTCAGCTTTATCAGATTGTCTTACAGACCACCAGTGAAAGTCGCGGCTGTTGTTGTGACACAGGAGAGCAGAGGCGTTCAGGTGCACTGATGTGGTCACAGCACTGGAAAGCAGATAAACAACAAACTCTGCTTCTGCTGATAAGTGGTGCTGCTTTATAGAAAAGGCAAGAAACAATCATCAACAAGCTGTATTGTACAACAACAGAATGGTTTCTGAGGTGCATCTTCCTCCCTGCTCCTTCATCACTGGTAGACTTTGGAGAACTAATCCCTGTTGTGTTCACAGCACCCAGTGAAGTAAAAGTAGACTTATCTGCATGGCAGCAGAGCAGATGATATGAAAACTATGTCAGCTGTGTGTGGAAATATGTGAGGCTCATATTCTGGAAAAACTACCGCCTGTCGTCTTTGCATGAAGCTTATATGACAGCGAAAATTATCCACACAGAACACCTACTGATCATTTGCATTTTAGAAGGTGCCATTCACAGCTGACAGCATGAAATGTTCAAGTGCTTTTTGAAGTGGGATTTATTTTAAATGATCTCAATTTGTGTTTCAGTTGTACGCAGTGAGGAATATTTTGGTTTTATTGTAGGAAAATATCTGTACTGTTAAATCATGTAAATGATCCCTTCATTGAAGAATAATGTGGTTGTTAAAGTATATTTAGGGGAATGAAAAATTCCAGTGTAAAGGTAATGAATTGGCTCTTGATTGACTGTTTGCTAAATCAATAAACCACTGACTGTTGGAGGTCCTCTGATACTGGATAAAATTTAAAGCTGAGTGTATTCGTCGCACATAAACTACCCCATCTGACACATTTGCCTATCGGTCAGATACTGCAGCCAGCAGCCTCTGGCAGGTCATGTGTCATGGTGTGTGTGTGTGTGTGTGTGCGTGCATTTTATCATTTCCACTGCCTCCAGACAGCCTGCCCTTTGCAGTGCAATCTCAGTAATGAAACACATTGGAGAGTATAAAGTGAATTAAGTGGAGAGATTGCTGCATCACCTCTCCTCTCGTTTCTCCTTCTCTGGTTTATTGCTCTTCTTACAATGCAAAGACACTGATTGACCGTCTCTGCAGTTACACCTTAGTGCATTTGAGATCGGTCAGCTAATCAGGTGTTATTGCCAAGATGGCCAATTGTATTACCACATAGACAGACAGACCAAGGTCAGCTCCTTGTGTCTGTGCCACACCCAGAGAGAAGTCTAGTCCCGTCCTGCATATTCACTCTGACACCTGCCCAGATCAGCAGGGAAACACAATCCTATTTTCAAAATTTACTGATGTCACTTCACCTGAATGAGCTGCGCACTGGTCTGTCACAGTCAGTGAAGACATTTCATGATGCAGCGATGAGTCAGAGCCTGCAGACAGAAATGTTGAATTGATTGATGGTCAGCAAGAGAGAAACAATATATGAGCAAGGAAAGAAAAAAGGAGCTGTGGTGGTTACCTTTCTGCAACTGCTTTTTTAAATGTATTTATTTCCTTTTTTTGCATGTTTTGTTTTATTTTTTGGGGATGGTCTTTATCTAAAGTCCCTTTCACACATGCAGTCTATCCCTGAAATGTTCAGGAACATTTCCTGCATGGGGTCATGTGTGAATGTGAGCAGGGATCAATATTCAGGGAAATCCGTACCACCAATTTCCCACCTCAAGACCTTGTAACATTTGTGGGAAAATGCTGGTATGGCTGTGGTGTGAATGAAAGCAGTAACATTGCAGGGAAGGACACGTAAAGGGTTACGTCCGTCTGACGAAAGACGCTTTCACGTGGAGTAAGCGAACCAATCACAAGACTCCGCTGATGACATATTTGAATCCATGACTTGTTTATGGTTGCCTTGCTAATGCGTTCCCGGGTGACTTGTCTCGAAAACTTTAATATTAAATACATTACAAGAACATTGGTGCCAGACAAAAACAGCTCCTCGCCCACCATGTTCCTGAAAATAATAAGAGACGTCTTCCGCCATATACGTACATGCGGCCTTACCTCATCTTCTTCTTCTGTTGAGTTTTATGGCGGTTGGCATCCATAAGCATTGCATTACCGCCATCTGCCGGACTGTTGGCTGTTTCAAAGGTCTTGTTTTAAGATTGTAGATGTTCAACCTTACTATTATTCTGAGCGTCTCGTCCATGTTGGCTTAAAAGTTGAGCTTTAGTTCTTGAATTCATTCTTGAGCTTCATTCTTGACCACTCAAGGTCCACTTACTCACTTGTTCTGGAGATTGGGACAATATGACAGTCTTCATGAGTAAATTAGGTTTGCTTAGTTGTTATGGAAACGTAGATGATTCATAATAATGATTCAAACTGTCCATTGTCACAAGCAAACAAACTCCATGTTGGTTCAAGAACAAGCCAGTAAGTAGACCTTGAGTGGTCAAGAATGAAGCTCAAAGTAACTTGTTTCAAGTCAGTGAACATGAAAGATTTTCTCTCTTTGGAAAAGTGATTGTAAATCATTTTCATTGCTTTCACAGTTAAACTGTTCAGTAACCACAGCTGCCCTGTGGATGGGGCCATTGTCCTAAACGAATATGGTCTCAGAAAGTTTTTGTAAAGAGAATCGAGAGCAGCTGTGAGTGATTATGTTTGTACAGTCTGAACATGCTGGTGTGTGTGTGTGTGTGTACTTGCAAACAGGTGTATGCAGATGTGTACCTCCTGCTCCTGCACTTTCAGCCTCAAGTAAACTAGTTGTAACTCAGCCAGAGGACATTATTTACTACCTTTACTGAGATTGAGCTGAACACTGAGTTAACTTCTGTAATTGAATTCTCTCCCTCGCTCTGTCAGATAAATCTCATCCCAGCCATCTCCACACATAGAGTCAGTCAGTCTTTCCTGCAACAGCTCAGGTCAGATGGGAGTGCGGCCAGACATCGACCTGGGCCTGTTGGTGGTTCAGAACTTGAAAGAAGCTTCTGGTTTCTCACCGTCACTGTTGTCTCTGCCACAAAACACTTTGTCATCAGCTCTGCTCATAGATACTCAGTGAATTCAACCTGAGAGACAAACCAGACCTTAAGAATGGCTTAAACTTTTTACATTTAATGACTGAGTGATGGTGTAGCTGAGTTTATGTTGGTGAAGATGGAGTTAAATTGATCCCTGATGCAGGAACAGGTAAGTTTATTTTGGAATGGAAAGGGGAATAAAGATGAGTTGAATGTTTCAGGAGTAACTCTAGAGAGAGAGGGACATTTATGAGCTGGTTTGGGAATAATTTTGGGACGAATGGCGTTTAAACTGACTGGATAAAAGGCTACAGAAACATAATTTGGTATGTGTGAGGAGATCTGGAGTGAGGTGGCCTTTGTAGCTGAACATGAAGGTCACAACTTACTGACAAGTAACAAGTTGTTTCTTGCAATAGATTGATAATGATAAATCAGTCCCAAACAGCTTGTGCCATTTTTAGTGATTTTTACAGTAAAGCTGATTAAGGTGTTCATATTTTTCATTCAGTTGTCCAAACCTTGGCAGCCCCAACTGAACCTTTATCTGGTAGTCCATCAGGTCCTGTTGATTTGACCAAGAAAAAAATGAATTTGCTATTTAGTTCACGTTCATTGTGTTACTGGGTTCAGAAAAGCTTTTTTCATTTGTTGATGGTTTGGCCCGACTGGCCTTACGCTAAATCTTTGGGAATTTCTTTGCTTCTAAAAATTCAAGAAGTCAACACTTCAAGGTGAAATCTAAGAGTTTCCCCTGAAAACACAAGTACTTATGATTCTTTGGGGTTTTTTTCTTTTTTTTGGCACCACGTCACCATTTTCTAACTCTGAAAACCCAAATCACATGTTTTTTAAAAGTTGCGTCATGTGCTGTAGCTTCCCTGTCACCCCCTCTCTGTACTAGTTACTGTTTTCTGTTTCAATCTGCTAGATTCATCTTTATACATTTCTTTTACTGGAGCGCCATGTTAAACAAATAAGAAATGAGAACACAAAGAAAAGTTTATTTATTACATGGTGTTTCCAGTGGAAGATACACAGTTAGCATGTTTTATATCATGTTCTAGTTTTATTAATTATCTTCTGTTTCATTGTTAAACTGTTTAATCAATGAATCACCAACAATCCAGTAATGAGAGACAGCAGTTTGGGTTCAGTGCCGTCTTGCTTTGAGTGGGACATTATACTAAAATTGTCCTACACATGTGGTTAATATTGAGACATTTTTATATTGTTTTGGGTTGGAAATCAAACCAATGGAAAGTCCCATATCTGCAGTGAACATTTATCGACTCCCACGGGTGTGAGGTAGTTCTGTGTTTAAGGGGAATCTGCCAGTTGTTTCTGTAAATGCCTGGTGGTTGTTTTATCTCTAAGTGAAGACAAATGTGTTATATAAGTGTTGGGAAATGTTATTTGTTAAGATGTTCAGATTGTGATATTAGTCTTAGCAACAGGATTGGCTGTTGATGATCTCATCCGTGATGCTGAACACAGCAGTCATCTTGTCTAACCACAGCACTGTGCTACAATGTAGAAACTTGTATGACATTTGTGATAAGGGAAAGTTTTACTTTTGTTTTGACTCCTCATGGAGGTCAGAGATCAGGCTCACATACAGAGCAGTTCCCCAATGCAGCTGCTGATAAGATATTTCAGCTGGATGGTCGTGTGCTGTGAACTTCTAGATTTATGGTGATGGTTGATCTTTTGCTCACTGTGTTTTCCTTATTTAAATGTTTCAATCAACACTTAAGGGGTTAAAAATATCATAATCTAAGCAGGGATCTTCAGGACATTTTTAGAGTTTTTAGAAACTTGTTTAGCATTTCCTCTTTCCAGTGTAGGAACACTGACGAAAGCAGCAGCATGTGTGGGCTGAAATCCTCCCCCCCCCGGGGCACTGCTGTGGTCGTTTGGGTTTCACTTCTGATTTGACTGCCTGTTTAGATTTAGATTTTTATTTACAGTTGTGTTGTTAATCTGCTGTTCACCTCATGTTCAGGTATTTAGCATGAAGTCACTACAACTATTCACTTTTGGTACCAAATTGTAGTTTCAAAGTCTCCAAGTTAGTTAGTTTGGAAGATTTCTTCTTCCAAAATTTGTCTTGCAATTTTTCAAGTTTGTCTTAAAATGATAGTTAGGTGTCCATATGTACATTGAAACAAGTTTTGCTCGCTGTCATCATGCCTGGACAATCATACTGTACATTGAAAGATCCCCTCCTAATGTGTTTTCAGTGTGATGGAGAAAAAAAAATCCACAGTTGTCATTTTCTACAAAAATATATTCCAAAGTGTACCTGAAGCTAATGTGGCTAATAGCTAATGGCGCTAGCAGTCTGAGTTAGTAAAATCAAGTGGGTATATTTAAAGGTTAGTAATTTTTCAGCATAAAATTCCCTCTTTGTGTTTCCCTGTTGAGCTGCGATGTAAGGATAGTACAGTCAACAGTTTGGACACACTTTCTCTTTCAAGAGGAAGGTAAGTTGTGTCCAAACTGTTGACTGTATAGAAACACAAAGAGGGAATTTTTCTACTGAAAAGGCTGATTTGGATAACTCAGATGGCTGAAGCATCATATTAACTCATAAACTTAACTGGAGGATTTGGATTTTGACCCCCATCACTTGCATTAAAACTTCATTAGGAAAGTTTGTCTTATTGGCCCGGATGAACAGGAAAAACCTGTTTCAATGTCCATATGGACACCTGACTGTTGCTTTAAGACAAACCTAAAAATGTGTTTGTTAAAGGAATTTTTTCCCTAAAATGTTTGCAGAAGGGCATATTTGTGATAATTATTGCATTCCTGGATCTTTTTTATTGGCCAAATGCAGATGATTGCGAGATATTTATATTTATATTGAGACAAATACTCAAATAAAATCAAAATCAAAGAGGAAGAACTTATTGGTATTTCTTGTGAGGCGCAAAACTTGCTCTGTTCTTTAAGACTGCAACGATTAGTCAATGAATCAATTAGTTGATCGACAGAAAATTAATCTGCTATTCTGATCATTTTTCAAGTAGAAATGCCAAACAATGTTGTGTTCCAGCTTCTGAAATGTGACAATGTTCTGTTTTTCTTGGTCATATACAGGATGAGAGTAAATTTAATATTCTAACATTTAGACTGTAAGACGAAACATGCATGACATTTCAGCTTCTAACAATTTTTTAACATTTCATAGACTAAACGATTAATTGAGAAAATAATTACCAGATTAACTGATAGAGGAAATAAAAGTTAGTTGCAGCCCTACTTATCCTGTACATGAACTATGTTTTTTGCACATGAAAACAGGCAGGAAGTTACTGAACTTTATAGACTGATGATGTTTAAAGGTTAAAGTATGTGAGGGTGGATTGTTCTTAAAGTGTTGTAAGTGTTGGAAAGTCATAAGTAAAAAAAAAAAAAAATATATATATATATATATACACACATATATATATATATATATATATATATATATATATATGTGTGTGTGTGTGTGTAAAAAAATATAGTGACTTTTGAATTAAGGCTCAATATCTTGATATTAGACTATAGAAGTGGCAAAATTCAACAATATTTTATTAAAAAAAAACTGATACCTTGCCTGTTTTAATGCTGATGTACAATTTTAGTGTGTGATTGTATATTAAAACAAGCTGAACAGCTGAACTCTGCAGGCAGCTTTTTAATCAATCTGATCATTCAAACTAACTTGGTCGTATCATCTGTATGTTGACCTGTTACACAGATATTTCCTGTCCTTTTCTCTGGAACAGTTTGTAATGCAGCTCCCATAACTCCCACAGTAACTCAATCATGTTTTCCCTACAAGCCATCTCTCCCTGCAGTCTGTCTCCAGTGCGTCAACATAATAACCAACAGGCAGTGCAGAGAGTGCATCTGACCGTCTATTAATATCTGCCCACTCAAAAGCCTGTAGTGAGGGGAGGGATCGACATTGACATGCAGGACATGTTCGTGGCATTAGCAAAAAGTGAGAGGACAAGGACAAGCACAGAGACACATAGTTGACGTTGGAGTGACGCAGCAGCAAAGACAAACCTGGGAAGAGAGATTGTACGAGGCCCGAGAGGAGAGAAAAGAGATGAAGGACGGAGCCACAGAAGCACATCACATGTCCTGATTTACTTTCAATGCCATGTGACTGCAACCTGTAAAGAAAGACAATATAATAACATTACGCCTGTCCTACATGTGACTAAGGACTGTGATTGTTTTCTTACTTTCATTTCATTTTCATGTGGTGAAGTTGTTCAGTTTGTCATCTGATATGTAGATTTGTGTGGCAACAAGATAAATATGTTTTCTGTTAATCTACGGACTATTTAAAGTGTTTGAATATTTAACTAATCAGTCTACAAAATGTTAAATATTGACTTGGTCAGTCAGCGAACAGTATAAAGAAATGAATAAATGACATACATGTCCTATAAAGTCCAAAAAATGTGTTTTAAAAGAAATTACAATAACGAAGAACTTCAGTTTATGATCAGAACAGCTGTATGTAGTTAATGTAATTTAGTCAACTGCCACGAGGCAGCAAAATTAATGATAATTTTGATAATCAAGTTATTTATCAAGTCATTCATCAAAAATGTCAAACATTGGCTGTTTCCACCCTCTCAAATTGAAAGATTTGCTGTTTTTCCATGTTTTATGTTTATATTTTTATTGTATCATTGTAACTCGCATATTTTAGGGTAGTGGTGCGTCGGTTGGACAAAACAAGCAATTTTTTAAGTCACCACCTTGGCCTTTTAGAACTTGTGATGGCAATTTTTCACTATTTTCTGACATTTAGTAATCAACAGGCTAATGGATAATGAAAATAATCATTAGTTGCAGCTCTAATCAGGACATGTTATTGTGATCAGAGGGACAGAAACATACTGTAAGTTAAGCTGTTTACTGAGTTTTTACCTCTCCTTAAAGCATCTATTTGCTTAAACAATGCTATCATAGCTTTAGTATAAAAAAATAAATGCAATTGACTATAAAACATCAACAAAATAACAAATGAAAAATAGTATCACATTATTCCTCCACATAACATCTCATAAATCATGCTTGTAGCTGACTAACACTCTCCAGTTTTAAAATGAAATTGCATGGTGGGAGAAGAAGAAGAGCGAGGAATTCACAGAAGACACCGGGGGGTAGAGGAGGTGGGGGGCTGGGGTGGAGGTAGGAGAGGCTGAAACAGCCAGCCGGCGCGTGTGCAAGAGTGGGCGGGTCCAAACAGGAAACGATGAGGTCATAGCAAAAGTGAGAGAGAAGAAGAAGGCAGGGGTGGGAGGGTGGTAGAGCGAGGAGGGCTGACATTGATTCAGAGATGAGCTCAGCTGCAAAGGCGTGGGCTGCTCTCTCTCTCTTTCCTCCCTCCCTCCCTCTGGCAGCTCTGTCTCTCTGCCCGGTTTGGCCGCTGCCAGTGTTTTGTTGTGACAGCAGGGGAATCGCCTGCCTCAGTAGAATGAACTAGAACAGCGCAGAGAGACGCCGGCTCTCGCTGACATGGTGGGAGACTTGTTTTTCTGGAGCTTCTGCTGTCTCAGGCTGTGGAAAAGGGATAAGAAGGTGAGGCCGTTCACTGCGATCGCTGTGGGTTACTGGGTGTCTTATGGGTGATATATGGTCATCCATGAGCCGGCGAGGAGGCAGGGAAGCACAGTCTTAAGTGGCTGCTGCTGCTGCTGCATGGGCTCTTTCCATCTTTCATCTCTTTTTAAATTTGAAGCTGAAGCATGATACTGTACGCTGCTGTGTTTTGTGTGTCATTTTAAACTGGGTCAGCGTATTGCTTTCTAATTACTGATCTGTTCCTCTTTTTTTTTAATGAGGCGCTCCAGTTTTTTTCTTTTCTTTTTTTTTTTTTCATGTCATGAAAAACTGATGAGCCATGGCACGCGTGCTATTTTTAGAGAGCATTCTTCCTCGGATAAAAGTAGGATTCAGCGTCTGAGTGCATGCTTGCAGTTGTCATGTCTAATACCTGTGTCACTGCACAGTGTTATTTTTATTGACCACCTAATGTACACAGGGGCCTCACTTGAAACTGTTTCCTCATTTATCTACAGATAGAAGGGAAGTGGCTGAATACATTAACCGCTTTTCTAAAGCTGAGGCCTGAGTATACTGTGGTACTGTACTGTTTGTTGCAGAAGGGGGTTTCCATTCAGAGGGCATCAATGTAGTCTTCTGTCTTCTCTCTCAGGCTTTCAGTCTAATTGTATTTGCTGTAATCGTGTCTACTGTAGGTTGAAAGTCAGCGAGGGTGATCACGCTTTCCTTTGACTTTATTTCTACTCAAACAGCCTTGATTGTTGTGGTGCGGCACATCTTGATCACATTTATTTAGGCTTCATGAAATCCTTCTGACACATTTTTGGAATTTGACCCAGTTGTAGTTTTCACTTTGGGGAGTATCGGGTACCTAATGCACGTGTTGTTTTTACTATTGCTGCAAAACATCCAGCATGAGGTCATTTTTTTAAACACACTTCTTCACCTATGTGTTGATTCTGCGAGCTCAGTCACATATGGACTCTGTTTTTGAGTTTAGCCAAAGAAGGAGGCTCGTAGAGAAGTCCATTACGTCAAACATGAGGTTAAGCAGAGCCAGATCTCCTATAATTTGGTGAAGCCATTCAGAAGCACCTTCTACATTGTTGATATGAGGTCATCGTTCCACATTTAGAGAGTCCGACTGGTGTTAATGTGAGACGTGAAGAGATAAAGAGACCAGGAAGCATGTAGAGGTTAATGATGACATCCTCCTGCATATAAATACACACAGATACTTACATCCTCATTCATATGTGATGCATATTGCAACATATCACAACAGACCTACAAGAGCTGATAACTAGTTAGACTTCCTAGTTTTAAAGGAAAGACAGTATAAATAAAAATAAAAGGATAATGCCAAGAAATGACCTCGTCTACTGTGTTCCAGAGGCAACAGATGTCACTAATAAGCTGATAAGTCAAAAGTATAACTGAAATAATATGAATAATTTAAATATTTTATGTGGAAGTGGATTGTAGAAATACAAACGAATTAAATATATGAAATTTCTCTGTCTTTTATTACTATGCAGTTGGTATTTACTGCTCTGACTGCTCTTGCTGTATTGCCGCACATACACATCCACTCGCCTTATTACCAAATATAATCAAAAATGGAAAATGATGTGAGGAAATTGGAAAATGTCATGGGAAAAAAGGGAAATGTGTAGAAAATGATGAATGTTATGTGGGCAAAAAAAAGAGCAAAGTAGAAGTGCAATATATTTTATCAACCGTTTACAAGCAACGGAAAACAATTTTTTTTAGAATATTTTCATAATCCATTTATATTATTATACATTAATATTTATGTCTTTAATTTTCCTTTTAAGTTATCCTATAGCCCACAAGTGTTTGTCACTTCTGGTCCTCCACAGTTTTCAGTTCAAATCTTAAACATTTGACTTTAGTTGCAAACTAATTACTACGTCTAGATAAGTTATCACCCAGACTGCTCAGGAAACGTCAACATGGGTGACTGATAGCCTGAAGGAGATGTCAAAGAATCCCTGACTTACTACCGACAAGTTTCTTAGCTGTTTAGTGTCGCCAAGAGTATTAGACCACCATAAATTCCTCCAAATAGCTTAAAAGTGTCTGTTCACATTCCACAGCTAACATAAAGTCACAAATATAAATCATGTAAAAACAAATAAAGGGTCACACACACCGAACCGGCAGTGTCTGTGGCTGCTGTGTGTCCGGCACCATTAGCTTAATTTGGTCCCTGTTGGATTGAGGATGTTAAATGTCAGAGTTAATAAGTGAGAGCGAGCTCTGTGCCGAAATGTTCAGCCTGACGAATCAGTGATTTAAATCATTTAGTGCAGTTTCTCATTAATTTTTCCCACCAACTGTTCACAAGCAAAAGCCTCAGAGACAACGGCGGTCCAAAGTCTAACAATACGACAGCGCTTAAAGAGTGACCACCATCACTGTTGTCACCTTCCAGATCAAAGATTGGGTTCCCTACCTGGTGGTCAAGAGTAAGGAGAGAAAAAATAATGTGTAGTCTTACCTCTGCAGGAGTCATTTGCATCAGCTCTTCATGTTCAAACTTGGCCAGGTTACAACGCAAGTGTTACTTACTGGAATTAAAACAGGTTGCACCACAAAAAATTAGTTCTTATGTAGAGTTTAGTTGTTACGAGATATTTACAACCACTCACATGCTGCCAGCTGTAACTGTTGTGTAGCTAACTGAACCAACTGACAAAAAAAAAATACTACTAACTCTGAAACACACATATTTCTCCATGTATGCATATAAAACTTAAGTATTACCTACATTTGGGCACAAAGGTTAAGTTTTACATATAATTTGGCCCATAAAGCTGCTATTTTTGGCAGATATGTTACACTTTGCGATGCTACAGTGACTTCCTTTTAATAGAGTTGATAGCTTTCTGTTGGACGTATCCTAGCAACTGATTTACACATTACTAAAGTTTTTACTAGAGGACAGATTTATTAGATTTTAATGGTGTAACTCAATTTAGTAAATGACTAGTTTAAAAATAGTTATCCACAGCAACTAAGAACTTAGGAAGAAATATACACACAAATTTAGTATTTAAAAATAGCTTGTGCAGCTCTCAATGATCAAAAACTCACACATACTACCTACGAGGGCTCACAAGTAGCAGAATAGCAAGCTTTACATTAAGGGGTCACAAACACAAAAGGTTGGGAACTTCTGCACTAAGATGTCTCTTCTTGAACTACATTTCTATCAGTTACTCTATAAACAGGCGGCACATCTCATAAGTCAAGGTAAATATGTGACCCAGAGCCTTGTCTCCAGTGGCAACAGAGCATTGTGCAGCAACTTGACACGGTTACTCCTGGGCTCCCGTCGACCCGCTCACCCTTTCCCCCCAGGAGAGGTTTGGTTTGTTGTCACTAGAAGAAGCCACGAGGCTACATGACCGGCTAACACGCAACTCGAAGAACATGATGAGCTAATACAGACTGAATGAAATACACTCTCACACACACACAGAGCCGCTGTGTCAAGAGGGGATAAAAAAAGTGGAACCAGTGGCGTGTTAATACATGTGATGTTTCTTGAAGCTGTTGCTCCGGCAGTCACATGGTTTAATACCACATTGAGTGATGATGTATTTAGAAATTGCACAGCACTTCCCTTTTTCTCCCTGTATTTCTCTCTACTGCCACTATCTGCCTTTGTATTTACACTTTTGGGTGGATGCATGTCCTGGATGTGAGGACAGCAGCTGCTGCCTGTCAGATGTGGTTTTACAGAGGGTGTGTGTGTTTGTGTGTGTGTGTGTGTGTGTCATGCCTGCATGGCAAGCAAATGGCAGCCACAGTGTCAGGTTGAATGTGCAGAGCCACACACCCTTTTCATGTCCGTCCAGCTGTCCCCGCTTCCTGTCTTTCCCATTTGTAGGGTGACACCTAAGCCAGACATCTCAAACAAATCTACTAAAGCCATGATTAAATTGTTGTATTTGACCTTAAAAAGATATTTCAGCCCCACAATCAAATTTTACTTCAGTTAAGTTTTTAGATTGTCTCTACAGATCTCTCCTGATGTGTTTACATTCACTAACTCTCCTGCCCATGTCCGACAGGAATTGTTTGTCTCCTTTTTATGAGGCTGCATGGAGGACAAATACAGAAATTAAGTCGGTCAATAAAGCCTACGGCTGCCTTGTTCCCTCATCCATTACACAGCCATTACTGTAGGCCTGTGTCCCTGTTTCCTCCTCTTGTCCTCTCTCTGTCTCTCTGCAACAACCACTAAACAACATGTGCAGCCAAAGTTGACTTTTCTGTGTTTCTTTTATCTTTTATTTATTGTCTCTCCAAAAACGGGAAGAACAGAGCAGGAAGAAAACATGTTTCTCAAAAGATACAAATAAGTCAGGATCCTGATCCCTGCATCAAAGCCAAGTGGTGGTATTTAGCTGGAAGGAGCTGTTCAGATGAATTACTTAAAAAAGCCGTTAATTAATTACACTGCTTGTACAGTGTCTTCCTCACTGCAGCCTGAGGGGCCCTCGGCATGTGTTTATCTGTTTGTGTGCGCTCGTGGTTTCAGTGCTGCTCTCCCAGGAGGGTGGGGTGGCAGACATATGGCTATGGACAATGATTTTATTGATTCTTTGATCTGCACATTTTCTCCCTTTTTGTTTCAGTTTCCCCTTTTTGTTTCAGTTATATTGACCATTTAGAAGTAACGTTTCTCTTTCGGGGCAAGTGGTAGTTCTGATTTAGTTTTCCATAAAGGCTGCAGCTCACATCTGAGGTTAAGTCTGCATCCACGGGTTCATATAATGCTCTTTAGTGACACTGGTTTGATATTAGCAAGCCTTTTTTACAAATACTTTTATAATCCAAAACATTTCTCTCAATCGTATATTATAATATCCTCTTTTTAAGGAAATACTGTGCAAATATTTGCCTTTTCTCTTTAAATAATGGGACTACACAATACAAAATTCTCAATTTCTTTGTTTTTTACCTTGTATTTAATTAAATATTTTCATTCACCACTCCTCCATGCAGTGCCCCTCCTTAGTCTTGGTATACTGAATTAGAATTGCAGATTGTTGCAGTTGAAAAGTGCTGCCGGGGGGGGGGGGCACTGCCTCCAAAATTTTCTGCCACTCAAAGCACAAAATGAAACCACAAGCACTGCCTCTGGGGAGAGAAGAGCTCTGGTGGACACGACCTTTAGCGCTTAGCAGCATCGTAGCTCATGTTTAATCATACTGTAGCAGTCGTTAGGTATTCGAGTGGGTGGGCCGTTTGCATCGACGGGCGCAAAATTACCTGAAGGAGTTAAAAGGGGTCGATATATGCAGAGGTGATAATCGATTTCACAACAAGCAAGGACACACAGAGTTTAATGAGCAACAGTAAAAGCGGGAGGTTTGCAGCGTACATGATGCAGAGTCAGTTTTTCATTCTTCGGGATTTATTTGATCATTTTAACAGCCTTGGTCTGAAGAGCACTGAGCTCAAGTCTCCAGTGGGAGCAACATCCCCAGATCTGCCAGGCAGTTTGATTAATCTGGTCATTGCCTGTTCTGTTTTTTTGGCCGTAACTCAATTCCCTCTCGTTTGCAAAACTGCCCTAAGCTCTGGAGGCGATCTGGCAGCAGCAAACCCAATCTCCCAGCTCGTACCATCAGTGAGCAGACCTCGCCCTACTTCTCAGTCCAGTTAATAAAGCCTCATGTTGCTTGTTGCTCCAGTAACGTCACAAAACTGCTGTGAATTCACAATGCTCTCAAGTGTTTTCTTTGTAGATCAGAACACGATCCATTTGACATTGTAGTGCACCGATTTTTTTTTATTCATGTTGTTTACATGTAGATTTTATGGAGCAAAAGGCATAATGTTGATTTAACTGTTTTTTTTTCTCTGGCAGGTCGCAGGGGAACAGAAATATCACCCAGAATGCTTCACCTGTCTGAACTGTAGGGCGTTCATCGGTGATGGAGACACATACGCTCTGGTGGAGAGATCCAAACTCTACTGGTGAGCCTCAAGCACTATAATTAAAAAAAAATATATTAAAGTCAGTCAAGATCATATCAGACAGTGTTCATGCTGGCAGCCTGTATATTATGCAGTATGTGGTACAGTTGCTGTGTTTCGCATTAACTTACCCAACTATTGTTTTAGTTAGTTTCCTTTTTTAATTCCCTCTACGTCTGCTAAACCAATTCAAATCCCTTTGAAGTGCATCCAAAACCAACAAAAAACAGGTGCTGTTGATTGACAAAATCTTAAATTGATGCAGCTTATTTGGAGCTTCAAAGAAACTTTTGTCTGCATTATGACCGAATGTGGTGACGACTGCACAATGCACTTTGTAAATCTGTCTGAACCACAGTCTTACCACAAATATCTGAGCTTACAATTTGAAATGTGGTGCATTTGTCTATTGTGAATGGATCGACAGATGACAGACAGACACACACTAAATGTTTTGAGCCCTACGTAAAGTAGAAGTTCAGTAAATTTTAGTAAATCACTCAAGAGATGTTTTATTAGCACTGGAACAAACTGTTTTTTAAACCTCCAGATTCAAACCAGGAACAGTGTGAACATCAGATTGTTAGTTGCCTACAGCTTGTGTTGTGTCTGTGTTTCAGATTCAACATGATCTTGACTTGTGTTACTTGTGTTAGTGTGACTGTCATAAGCCCCAGGCTTTAAAAATCAGAGGGTTCAATGTGAAACACGTTGCACTACACAGAGATCCATGCAGACAGAACAGGCTTTGTCCTCCTCTCTGAGTGGAAGTGGGTGATGACTGTGTGATTGAGTCAGATCATTACAGTTATTGAGAGATTTGATGATGCAAGGCTGGGTTGTTTCAGGTGGCAGACAGAAGGAAAATCACCAATTACAGAAATAGCTGGTCACAAAGAGGTGAAGCTTAAATTATAGTAATGTGGGCTGTGTGGTCTGTAAAAACAGGGTCAGCGAATCACTTCATAGTTATTTTATGAGTCCTCTTTAGATTCCCAGCATTCTTTGGGGGGAAAATAGTCTTGTTTGTAAGACAAACTTATGAAACAGATTAATCAGAGGTCATGCTGGCCCTCAAATCTGAACAATGACCACACAGTGTTTTCCCAAAATTAGCTGAAGCAACATCTCGTCAACAACATGTGATGCTGTAAATACTGTTTTAATGAGAACTTGTTCCCTGTATGATTACATGGACTGTTTCACAGCCAGTATCCTCACGAGGATTCCCATTTTTCTCCCTTTCCCTTCAACTTCCCTTCCCTCATCATCTCCCTCTTCCTGTTTCTCCTCTTCCTCTCTGGCTCCAGTGGTCACTGTTACTACCAGACCATCGTCAGCCCAGTGTCGTTGCCGGACTCGCCATGCTCGCGGATCCCTCACACGGTCACGCTGGTGTCGATCCCCGCCTCCGCCGAGGGAAGCAACGGACACAGAGGGCGGGGTTTCTCTGTGGCCATCGACCAGCCGCTCAGCCCGATCAATGGCTACAGCCCTGAACACGGACACACTGTCAGAGTCTCCCAGTGAGTCCATTTGTCCATATCTGTGTGGAAAAAAAAGAGTGTGAACAGGAGGAGGAGGAAGAGAGAGCGAGAGAACAGTTGCAGCACTAAAAGAGATCAGTAAATGATGGCGGACACACAATGAAGGGTGATGGATGAGATTCATTTAAAGTGTATGATACAATAGAAGGAAAAGGAAATGGAAGCCACTGTTATTCAAATGAGCTGAGACTGTATCAGATATTTAACAAAAAAAAAGAGTTTGACGAGTCCTCTTTCATTTTCCGTAACTAGTTTATTATTTTTCCATGTGCAGAGTGGACGCAGACTGCATCAGTCCAGATGTAAAAAATTCCATTCATGTTGGAGACAGGATCCTGGAAATCAATGGGACACCAATTCACAACGTCCCTCTGGATGAGGTATTCACACAGTCCCAAACACATTGTTACTGAAATATTACACTGGAAATCAGCAAATTTATTACATTTTCCTCTAATTGAAGAAGGAAAAGTGACACTATTTATCTCTTTCCTAAAAATACATCAAAAAAATGCTAAATATTCATCCATCCTGATGAAGCTAAACAGTCTTTGGTCAACTTTTAGACCATTGGATCTGAAGGTTGAAAATCTTATTCTTATTGCAGCACTGTATCCCACAGCGATCTCTGCTGTTCTAAATTTGGATTGAACCCCCTCTGCATCTCTAGATCGACCTGCTGATCCAGGAGACGAGCCGGCTGCTCCAGCTCACCATCGAACACGACCCTCACAGTCAGGGGCAGGAAGGAGGCTCCTCAGAGGCCGAGGAGCAGGTGGACGGCCCCCTGTCCTCCCCTCTGTCTGAGGGGCCCAGCCCCATCCTGCCCATCACCCAGCCCCCCAACGCCGACATCAGCAGCCTGAGGTCCCGCATCATCACGTAAGAAATTTACAGAGCTGGTGCTTGTGTTAACACCTTAACCTACTGGTTTCTAATTCAAGTAGTTATTTTAGCTTCCACATAGTGTTAGATAGTTATAAAGTTAACACACAGTGCTGCTGCAAGTCTTTTCATTGCTCAGAAATGTATAGATTAAATATTAAATTGCCAAAAATGCATCAGATTTCTGTTGTAAGTCAGGTTAGCAACATGATAGAAAGGTTTTAGTGTATGAGACTCTTCCTGATAAGCTTTGATGAAAATTTCATTTCAAGATCATCGCAGCAGCACATAGTAATACTCTCCACCTTTTCTTCATTCCTTCCATTGTTGTCCTTCCTTCTCCTCTCCTCACCCTGCCCGTCTCCCCCTCTCCTTCCAGGCGGAGCTACAGCATTGATAAGTCACCAGGCTCCAGCAACGCAGCGTCCCCCATCTCACAGAGGAAAGACATCAATCGCTCTGAGTCGCTCCGCGTCGTCTCAAATCGGACACACCGCATCTTCCGCCCGTCTGACCTCATCCACGGAGAGGTGCTGGGGAAGGGCTGCTTCGGACAAGCCATCAAGGTACATTTAAGCCTAGCAAGCTTTGTAGTCATACTTACAATGTCCACAAGATGGCAGCATTGAGATAAGTAAGCGAGATGGGCAGAGGCAGGAGTGGTTTTAACACGTCCTTGACCTATGCTGACATACACCAAGTGGAATGAAAATTTCACACATTTTATTGCATCACACATTATGTCCCTGCTTGTTGCTCAACTTGACTCGTCTTGGTATAGGTGACCCACAGGGAGACGGGGGAGGTGATGGTGATGAAGGAGTTGATTCGCTTTGATGATGAGACACAGAGAACATTCCTGAAAGAGGTGAGTGGATGTGGACAATCCCAGTTCTTCCATTTATGAGTGTAAGATTTACTTAGTTGTATTCAGCGGCCGAGTCAACTGTTAACTTGTCCTAAACACATCTAAAATCAATCATCCCTGACCTCAGATCATAAAGTAATCAATATGTTCAGAAATCATTTCCTTGCGTACAAATATAACTTTATAATTTGTGTTTTGTGCATGACCAGAAGCTGAAATTGTGGTTAAAATTAGAAGCTCCCCTTGTGTGAATGTAGAGCATAGCTGGATACAAAAGGAAGAGTTCTCTCACCTGAATAAATTAAAGTTTAAAAAAAAAACATAAAGTAAGCACTGAAGTAGGACAACAGTGAGTGTAAATACAGGCCTTTTTCTCAAAAAATGATGAATGAGTAGAATTTACTTTACCTCCCACACAAAGCTTTTCTTTCCTGTCTTTCCATTCATTTGAAAAGATAACAGAGAGCAACTCGTATCCTGATGTTGTAGACTTCTGTAAGTTTTAGAGGACTTGTTAAGTTCAAGTGGGCTGAATTACTCCTGAGCTCTTTATTTGCTTTGCGGAGCACACCAACGCCAGCTGTTTGATGTCAGTATCGTGGACTCACTCATCCAGTTAACAGCCTTCTAATTGAGACATTTGAAGCTCAGGAAAATTGTTTGTGCGTGGTTCTGTGTGTATGTGTGGGGTTTGGTTTTGCTATTAGGTTACGAGAATACTGAGTCTTTGCTTTGTAATTGGTGTAGAAGACGCCAGAGTGAAAAAAGAGCCTATAAAAAAAAACCCAACCATAATGAGAATGATTATTGCTCCTTCTGGCTGTTGTGTGTGTAGGTGGTCTCACATTACACATTTACACATGTCTCTCATTAACTTCACAGCCTTTCTAGTGAAGATGACGAAAAGATCATTTCAGACAAAGACATCTCGAGACTTTGGTTGGTTAATATTCCAGGTTTTTGTGTGTGATGATGATGACCTGTCTCCTCGTCTTCCTCCACTGTCCAACCTCCGGGGTGGAAAGTGTTTTATGAGGTGTCAGTGTAGTGCTCTGGGAAGTAGCTATGCAGGAGACTTCCTTGTAAAGTCCCCCTCTAGTCAAAAATGTGTTTTGCTTGTTACTAATTACTTCACTATATGCAGAGTTTGACGCTGGAAGGCTGTTTTCCCATAATAAATAATTTCCCTTCATACAAGTAAACATCAACACAGCAGGCTGAGATCCTAAACTGATTCCAGATCAGTATTCATGAGATGACATGCTTTTGGTACGTCTGTCGGCTCGTTGCAGATCATTTATTTCAGGGCTGATGTGTAAAAAAATATCTGACTTTGTCTCCTCAGGTGAAGGTCATGCGTTGCCTGGATCACCCCAACGTGCTCAAGTTCATTGGAGTCCTCTACAAGGACAAAAGACTCAACTTCATCGCCGAGTACATAAAGGGAGGAACCTTGAGGGACATCATCAAGAAAATGGTGAGAGAGTGTGTAACTCTGTTGGTAATTGAGGAAATGTCTTTTTAGTTTTCCAGCTTTAAGTTTTAGTTAGAAGTAATCTGAATCTGCATCAACTGCCACTGAAAATATTGACATTTAATTGTTCATTTTTGCTCACAGGATAGCAACTATCCCTGGAACCAGCGGGTCAGTTTTGCACACGACATAGCTGCTGGGATGGTGAGTTCAAAGACAGAAAAGTGCATGTGATTGTAGTAGTTAGTTATCAAAAGCAGTTACACCTGCAAAGGGGCAGTGAAATGGTCGAATTGGTTCCTGTTATGTTTACAGCTGTCTCCCTCTAGTGGCCATGCTAGTGAGCTACAACACTTCTTACAATCTTTTCCATCCCCCTCTATGGAAATTACTGCATGAATTCCTTCAGGATTAGACTGTGGCTTCCTCAGTGTTTTCCCTTGATATGAGTACAATGATGAATGTCATGCATGACCGGATTACTGCCTTCACTCCAACTAGCTACTTGAGATTAAACAATGCAGGATCTTTCATTTTAGATTACCACTAAAACCTTCTATTTTTAATGTTTGTTTTTATTTTATCCTCTCTGTCTTATCTGTCTGTCTTTCAGTCATATCTGCATTCCATGAACATAATCCACCGGGACCTGAACTCACACAACTGTCTAGTCCGAGAGGTAAGAACTTGTGTATTCATGTACCTGTGTGGATCATACACACATATATAGTTTGTTTTCTTTGAGGATTCAACACAGTGCTTCTGCCAGTTCAGACACAAAAACAAAGAAGAGCTTTGTTTAAGCCGTCTTAAAAACACACTCCTCGAGTAACGTGCAATGTAAACCTCCAGCTTAACCTCATGAAACAGAGAGAGCATTGTACTTGTGTCATGAAAACAAAAAGTGTGTATTGTAGAGCTCATATCTGAAAAGAAATATGGAGCTTAAAGTTGAATTTCAAACAGCCTAAAGGAACTTAAAACACTTCTATATCCTTGATTCTTTTATCTCCTTTTATCACTCTCTGCCAGTAATAGGTAGTATGTCTATTTGCAGCAGAACAGTAACATTTTATGACGTGTTTTATTTGTCTGCGTGTAGGACAACACAGTGGTGGTGGCAGACTTCGGGCTGGCTCGGCTCATGGTTGATGACAAACACGAGGAGAAGTTGTCGCAGGGCAAACTGTCAGGCCTGAAGAAGCCCGACCGCAGGAAGAGGTACACCGTGGTGGGAAACCCTTACTGGATGGCTCCTGAGATGATCCACGGTATGAATTTGTATGATCTTTTTTCAATAATATCTAGATATGCAGTTACACTCCTCCACACCTTTCTAAGCTACCTAAAGAAAACTACAGTCAACACAGCGAGCTACAGCTTACAGCTTTCTTCCTAAATATTCCTTACATTTCTTTAACTAGTTTTTTAAAATTGTGTGCCAAAATGAACAACAGTCTAATTTTGTTCTTTCCCCTATCCCAGGCAAGAGCTACGATGAGAGAGTAGACATCTTTTCCTTCGGTATCATGCTCTGCGAGGTGAGTGACCCTTCCACTCTCAGACATATATGTCACTGTTGGGGTAAATGTGCCAAAATTATAAAACACAGATCTGTTTTTCCTTATTAGTATGATTGACTGTCACTTGTAAAAGCTGTTTTCCTTGTCACTTAGCGTTAAATCCCTTCAAATTCCTCTGGAGTCTAATGTGTTCTTAAATTCATACCACACGTTGAATTTGGCTCACTTACAACCGAAAAACCAGTTTTTACAAGTTCAGCTACAATTTTGGCTCACCATTTTACGCACATCTCCACTTCTCCTTCGTTTACAGACTTAACTGTATTGGAGTCCACATTTTTGACAGTTTTTCTGCAAAATGCAGAGATTTGTCAAAATAGGCCCTTTTTACTTGTGACAGCAGGAAAATAACAGGTGTCCTGAAAACATTAACGGCTCATATTTTCCAGTGAAAGACAGTGTGACAGTGAGCCAGCATGCACAATACCAGGACCCTTATACTCAAGCAACTCAACAAAATTTAGGCTTATTATCCTCCTAATTTTTATTAAATACCCATTTAATTAACGCGGAAAAATCTCGCCTCTCCAAAGGTCCACATTTTTGTGGAGAAGCTTTCCAAAGCTGAGAGAAGTAAAAGATACTTACTTTCCAACTGAACATCCAGGCCCAACGTGTGGTAAGCTTTGGGCCACATAATTTGGACTCAACAGTTTGGTTCGGTCGCTGTGAAGCCCCAGAAAATGACTTCCCCAGATGGACACCATTAGCTGGAGAAGAGTGCAGGGATTAGAGAGAGGAGAAAAGCAAAGTTGTCTTCATGTGGCTACTGACAGGCAGGCAAACGGTAGTTGTGGTCTGCCGGGAATGATCAGCTTCAGTTCAGAGGGTTTTACTGGTTTTCAGCAGATCGGCTCTGCCGCTGACGGGCAGAACTTCCTTTTGCTCTGACAGGCGCTTCTGACACTTTAATCCTTACCTCTTCTCTCTCTTTCTCTCTTTTTTTTGTTTTTCTTGCCCTCCCCAGATCATTGGCAGGGTGAATGCAGATCCAGACTACCTCCCCCGGGCAATGGACTTCGGACTGAACGTGTCTGGCTTCCTGGAGCATTACTGTCCCCCCGATTGTCCCCCTGCCTTCTTCCCCATAGCTGCTGTGTGCTGTGACCTTGACGCAGACAAACGGTCAGACATCTACAGTAGATCACATGAAAGAAATGTTTCCTAAAGGGACAGTTCATCCAAAACAAAACAGATTTGATGAGTTTTGAAGCTGTCAGCTGTAGCTCACACCAGTTTGTGGTGCTCAAGGTGCCAACAACGTCCATTTTAAAAACTCTGAAGTGATGTTTCTCACTAAATATGATGACACTTTTGCACAGTAATCCAATGATCTTGTTATGAACACCTTTTTACCCAAGTATGTCCATTAATAAACACATTTGTGAGTTTTTCAAAAGTCAGTTTGCATTACCAAGTGTTTCAAATGTAATGTTTCAGTGCTTTTAACAGGATAAATGAGATGTTGTCCACTGATGTAACCAACTGATATTTCCAAATTTAATTACATCTGTTTACATTTGTTTGTTTTTGGGTTAACTGCCCCTTTGAAAAAAAAAAACAACCAAATATAAATCCAAAAATGATTTCGATTGGGTGTGAAAACTGACATTTTTGCCTATTTAATTTGTAGCCCTGCTTTCTCCAAACTGGAGGAGTGGCTGGAGAACCTGAAGATGCACTTGGACATTGGTCTGCCCCTGGTGTCTGAAGTGAGCCAGCTGCACAAGACCTTCTGGGAAAACCACAGCATCACGCGCTCCGAGAACGGCCTGCACGTCCACCCCGAACAGCCGGAGTAGAGCTGAACAGGACAGGAGGTGTGGGAAGTTAGAGTTAACCCCACAAGGGTACTGGAAAGTGTTAACAGGTGTCGTCGGTAAGGGCTGCGCAGGGCAAGCAACGGCCTGCCTCGTGCGGTGCAGTGACTGGTGTTGCTTTTCGTAAGAGGAGGAGTCGTGTAAATACCCCTCCATGTCCCAAGCAGATGCAGTGGGCGTAGGCTGGCTCAGGCTTAACAAGTAGACTCGGGGAAAATGTGGATCTGAAAAGCCACCTGTGCGAGACGCACACACATTCAAAGTCAAATCAAGAGACATTAACTACGATAGCTTGATTCTGCTGCAGCCGAAGCTAAAGCGGAACGTATGCAATCAGACCAGACTTTCAAATCATGACTCAACTCTTGAATCATGTAGATTTACATTTGTGGTTTTCCACCAATCATAACATTCAAGAATACTTACTGTAATGTGTATATTCATGTGGATAAAGTAGTCCAACAAACAAGGCATAAAGCAAATCTTCAGCCTCCTCACTTTGGGCCTCTACTGAGTACATTGTGCAGTATGTGTTTGCAGGTTTTCCTGTGTGTGACTTTGGTTTGGTTTGATTTTGCTTTTGGTTTGGATATCAAAACTGAACTTATGAAACATGCAAAGGAGAGGGGCCCATCTGTCGCTGAAGACACAAAGGTTGAGTTCAATTTGCTGCCCACTTGTACAAGTCAAGCAGAGTTTTCAAGCTTTAAATAGCTCGCTGAAGAGTGCATGACTGTAAATAATGCTGTCAGGTCATATCCTGGTTCATCGTGTCCCTCTGACCTCATTTGGTCATCTACTACTTGACCTGCTTGTGTCTCTGGCGCCGCCCCTCTCCCTCATTTATTGTGTAGCACTGACTTAACTTTGAGGTACACATAAAGGCATACATTTGGTACGTTGTCTCCCAATTTTAAGAGCTGTCAATATATCTCATCTTGGCATCTTATGCATTCAAAAGCATACCAGTGTACATAGCTGGCAACATTGTAAATGTTTTAAATATTGTAAATATACAGACATATTTTATATACGTATGCTACATTGCCATATTTTTATTGGCCAACCAGTTGAAATTAAGGAGACTAAAGGTTTGACTGCAGTTAATAGGGGACAGCTGAAAGTTTTATTGTTGTTTTTTTTTTTCTTTTTACTTAGTCACTATTGTGGCAGGTTAGGGGCTTTTAGCATTTGAGAAAAGAGGAATCTTGACTCCACAAAACATCTCCTACCCTCAGTTCAAGCTCAGTAAGTGTTACATCCTGTCATTTTCCTCCATCCAGAAAAAGTCTGTTTCTCAACATTTGATTGATCCTCTTAAGAGTTTTCACGTAGCTGAAGTAAACGTAATCGTAAATACTGGATCATCTAATCACATCAAATTGTTGGAAAGGGGTTAACTGCCCCATTTTAAATCTCAACTCTAATATACTATAAGTGATATAAGAGTCTTGAGGGCAATCAGTCTACTGTTAAATATTCACTCTCATCTCATGTACTGTACAGTTGTTAAGGTACTGTCTCATCATGTCAGCTGTCTGTCCACATATCTGTGTCTCCTCCTGTGGATGACCCACTGTTTGTTTACATGTAAATGTTAGCTGTAAATATCACTGTATATATATATATATATATATATATAAATGTCCTTACATCTGTCTGCGTGCATTGCATAAATATGCGCTATCACACTCCTCAGAAATAATCTCTTCCACTGTCAGATTTCTCTCTCGCACCTTCTAACACAAATTTCTTGTCTCTAATCTAAACTTTTTTTTTTTTTTTTTAAACTTCTGCTGTTTCACGAGCTGCATGATGTACTAGCTAGGTCTGCTCAGCTTCTAAACCCAGCTATTTTTGTCTCTAAATATTGTGATTTTAAATAAGAAAACAAAGAATGAAAGACAAAAAAAGGTAACAGAGAAAGCCTAAAAAGGAAATGAGAAAGGAAAAAAACACAGCATCTGTTTTTTTATATATAACCACTGAAATCTTTTTGTATAGATTTGAGTACTTTAATTTGCACTATATTACCAAAATGGCTGGTTGAAGCCATGTTTTTTAATTTCCTCTCTTGGGCTACTTGTGATAAGGAAATTATTATGTCGGTTCAGGTTGATATATGAATGCAAGACACTGATGGAGCCTTTCAACTGTAAAAAATGGGTCTGGGAAATACATCCTCTTGACAGCAAACTGGACCATTTGAGGATTAGTGAAGTTATTATTTAGATTAATATTCTGTGCCATGTGTCATTTTAAAGTTTTAAATACAGTTTCTGCAGGAGCCTGTTTGGTCATACATCTATGGTGATATTTACTGAATTTACATTTTCAAGACTTCAACAAAAGTCTCCAAAATTCTTAAATATTAGATATTATCATGTCCAGTTTAAAAGAGATAAAGAGATCAAGTTTTCTGGTGTTTGCTTCCAAGAGGATGTGATGTCCCGGCTCTGCTTGCTGCCTACAGATTGGTCCTTTGTGAATGATGTTCTGTGTTGTTTCTGACTGCTTGGTTTCATATGTGATGCCCACAGAGGCTGCAACCACTGATGGTCTGTCTTATAATACAGCACTTAAAACTGGCCTGTCTCACCTCTCACCTCTTCATCATACTCTTTTGGCTCAGGGCCGTAATTTTCTGGAGCTACTTCACAATTCAGTTAATTCAGCAGCTTAATAGGAATGCATTATTCCACAGTAACAGTGAGACTCAAAGAGCATGTGACCTTCTGTCAATTTATAGGCTGATAATACAAAACAAATACAAAGCGAGCCCCTCCTGGTTAATGTGTTTGACTGTGGGCATGTACTGTACACGAGTGGCTTTGCCATGTTTCTGTCTCCATTCCTGTCTGAGCCATGTCGAGCATGTTAGATGTGTCTGTGAGGTCGTGTTGATGATCGATGAGAATGTTGCCGCAGCACTTCTTTGCAAAGGATCGTTACCTCTGATCAATGCTGTGCCTTTGTTGTAAGCTAGCCTTGCCAACGACTCGAAAACGTGTCTGAGGAAACTGATTTCCCTTTTTATGTATCATAAGTGCAAGCCTGATTCAAATGGATTGAATATCATTGCTGACACTAGCCTATGTTGTATGAGATTTCATCTTGTTCTGTATCGTATTTATATTTTCCAGATCTTCATTGTCAGTTTTGATATTTTAATATTATATTTCTTTTTTTTTTTTGTCTTATTTAATTTTTTTACACAAGCTGTGAAAACAATTCTGCACTTTAATCCTGAACGTGAACATTTAGACTCTGAGGACGCGACTGTTTCGATTGTTTTTTTTCCCTTTTGTCACAGCTAAAAATAAAACTGTTGCTCCTTAAACAAACCTGAGACTCGACGTGTTGGTTCATTTATGAGGGTGTCTCACAAAGTCACCGTCAGTCTCTTGCATCTCAGTGAAAAAATAACCACAGAGATGTTATTCCCATACCCACATTCACCTCATCATTAACTTTCTTCCACATTTGTACTACTGAAGCATACCGAGAGAGCAAAGTATGACAGTTTCAACAGTATGTGCAAAATCTGCTTCACACAGGGAGTTCACACTAGAAGAGGGCTGCATTTCACAGAGGAAATGTGTTAGCTTCATTAAAATGGTAAACGTAGTACTCAGTTCTGCTTGAGAAAAAGCAAAGGTGGTTATTAGAAATGTGTTTACAAATCAACCACCAGATGTCACTATTTGTCTCTGCTGTCCATTTCAATGGTGAAATAAAGAATCTCATAAAGTATGATCAAAAAACCAAATACAGCAGGTCATTTCCCAACCTTAGGGACAGTATGTATATATGCTGGTGTCACTACTTCTACTACTACATACTGTATATTGCTAGTGGTGGAAGAAGTATTCCTTAACCTAATTAAAAGGTGCAATACCACAGTGTAAAAATACTCAATTACAAGTGAAAGAACTGCACTCAAAATGTAACTTTTTATTTTAAGTAAAAGCACACAGGTATTATCAGTCAAATGAGCCTAAAGTGTCAAAAGTAAAAGTACTCAGCAGAAGCAGAAAAATGGCACTTGTTAGTATTATATTACTATATTAGTGAAGCTTTACTGTGTATGCATTTAATGTTGTATTTTGTCAGGTGGAGTTTTTAAAAAAAATAAATAACAATAATAATAAACTTATTTGAATAGTATATATTCATTAAGAATAATTAGCTGGGATAATATTAGCATATCAGCTAGCCTACCAGATCCGTGCATGAGATTTTACAGCTGTATTCTTAATGATATTAATATAATAATATTTCCACAATTCAACACTGCCCCATTCAGAGAAGAGCTTTAAATGTTTGGTTTTTGGTGATAATATTTCTACAACATTTAACTACAGAATTATTTTCCTCTATTTGTGTTCTATTCCTATACTGCTAATACTTATCGCTAATTATATACATATATAATTATTGTAAAATTATATGTAATTTTCGCGCGAAATTGTACATTTTTTCTTTTGCAGGTGCGCGTGACCCCTCCCCCATCGCATCCACGTGCGATTGTTTTCATTCTGACGCTGCTGCAGCAACGACTGGTGCCTCGTGACGTCACCGGCCTGGCAGTTTGTTGAACGGCTGCAACGAGTGTGTGTGTGTGTGTGTGTGTCACACAGACACGGGGGACGGGTTTGTCCGGTCAAACACACACACACACATACACACAGAGACTGTCATTTCACCACAGTTGTGCTCAGATTGAGAGAGGAAATTAAGGAAATACCGAAGGAGAAGAAGAAGGAAAAGAAGGTCGCGACCGTTGGCGCTAACTGAAACTTTGAGAGATGGAGAATTCGTCCAGCAACAACCGGTTTCGGTCTGCAATGTTCAACCACGGTGAGTCCAGCGCTATCATCTCAATCTGACACTACCTACAGCATGTTGTGTTACTCAGGTGATGCTAGTCTGCTGTCGTGAATTGACTCCTGCCTGGACTGTCCCACAATTGAGCCTCTTAACGTTACCTTTAAACCGTGTTGTAGTCATTTATTTGGGCTGTAGCATGCACCGTTAAAACACATGAACCGTCACATGAACGGGACACATTTTAATCGGGGTTGTAAGCTGTTAGTAGCCGAGGATAAAGCGTACGGGATAAAGAAAAAAATCACACTCCATCAGAGGGTACACTTCGTTCTGCTCAACGAAAATCCCTGAAAAGCCTGGCAGTTTGAGCCCCACACGGGACACGACAGCAAGCAGGCAGACACACTGTAATTCTGCAGTTATGCAAGAGTGGTACCAAGACTCGCCACACTCAACTATTTCTGGACCCCGAAGATACAGCTGGGTGCACCTATAAACGGAAGGGCTGCAGTCGGATGGAGAATCGCAAAAAGTCTGCATGAAATCCCACAAAGTCTCGCCTCATCACAGCGTTTGCTTATTCACTCTGCAGCAGTCATATAACAAGCAGATCTGGCTCAGTTTGTTGTGTCCAGAAGCTTTAACTCTAACGTTAGCTGTTACACATCAGCCAATTATTACTGCCTCGGATAATGTTGCAACTAACGATTATTTTCATTATCGATTCATCTGTCGATTATTTTCTTGATTAATCGATTAGTTGTTTGGTCCATAAAATGTCAGAAAATGGTGAAAAATGTCGATCACCGTTTGCCAGAACACAAGGAGACGCCTTTAGATGTCTTGTTTTGTCTACAATAGTCCACAAATCAAAGATATTCAGTTTACTGTCATAAAGAAACCAGAAAATATTCACATTTGACACGCTGGAATCAGAGAATTTGGATATTTTTTTCTTAAAAAATGACTCAAAATGATTAATCGATTATCAAAATAGTTGCCGATTCATTTAATAGTTGGATGAATATTATAAAATATTATCAAAGTGGATGAAATCTTCAGCTGCTATCTTGATTGATCATTTTATAGCTGCAACATTAATCGATCGACAGAAAAATAACCGGCAAGTATTTTGATAATTGTTTAATCGTTTCGGTCATTTTTCAAGTTAAACTGCCAAACATTTTATAGCTCCCAGCTTCTCAAATGTAACAATTTTCTGTTTTGCTTAGTCATATGTGACAGTGAATTGAATCTTAAGGTTTTACACTGTTAGTCAGACAAAACAAGCAAAGTGAAGACATCACTGTTGCCTCTGGCCATTTTTTTCTCTGTTTCATGGACTAAACATTGGCAGTTATTTGTTTAAGCCCTACATAATTTCCATGTAACACTTGGGTATGAAGATTGTAGCTGCCACCTACATATAGCCTGGCGGATATTGGATTTTTTAAGAAGGAGGCCAATATGGTTATGAATATTTTGCCAAACCATCCTGTTAGTCTTCATCCTTGAAGTCTCTTGAAGAGAAGAAACTGAAGAATACTTCAGATACAGAATAAATCTCTTTGTGTCGCTTGTCTAAGCAAGCACTGATAAAGATATTTTACTGCTGAAAAAACAAACAGTGCTTTCTGGTGGACCAACAATAAATTACCTCAAGCATATTTTGACATTTCTGCACTGGACGACCCATACGCCGCTATGATATACAGTATCTGCATTGCAATAAGCTAATATCTGCTGATATATTGGCTCAGCTGATTTATCGGTCTGTTAGACCCGCAAACGTAACAACATCCCACAAACATAATAAACCACAAATGCAATACAAATGTGCAGCTTTTAATGTAATAATCCCACTAATGTAATAAGTTTCCCACTAACTTAATAACTACATTTGCAGTGATTTGTTACGTTTGCAGGAAGGTGAAACTTGAGCTTTCAAAATTGTATTAGCTTCCCAATATAATAAATAACTAATAAACATAGGCAACTGCTATTAGGTTTGTGGGAACCGTGTTATGTTAGTGGGATTATTACATTAAAAGCTGCAGATGTGGTTTATTACGTTTGTGGGATGTTGTTACGCTTGCGGGTCTAACAAGTTTTTGATTCCTTTCCCAAACTGTATCAAACACTGATCACCTGCATCTTATCACGTCTGAAAACTGCGTTAGCTCTCAGCCTGTTCACGTCTCATCATGAGCTCGTCATCTGGGTAAAGAAAGAAGTTTCTATTCGGGCACAACCAGTCTCATGATATGGAGCGCTGGGGGCCACAGTCACACTGAAACAGCTGCCTGGTTCAGATTGTTGTCCCATGATAGCGAGAGAAAGGGGTAGGTAGGATGGCGGCGAAGATGAAGATGAGAAAGTGGGAGAGGATGAGAGCTCTCGTGCAGAGAGTGGGCAGAGATAGTGCCCAGTTTCCATATGGTTTTCTTTGCATCTGTTGATCAGTTAACCTCCATGTCTTTTACTGAACCGCTGTTACTATAATGATCACAAATATAAACCCAAATGCTTTAAAATCGATTTGCTCCCCTTCACTCGCTAGTGGCGAATTCATAGATATAAGTAAAAGTACTCAGATGATTAGGTCCAAATTTAAGAATAGTCATATTACGGCTTTTTTTAGACAGTGACAAACTTATTTTAACTTATTTTAAATCCTCTTTGAATGTTTCTGAGTTCTCTAGTGTTATCCGTCCTATGCCCGAGCTCTCACCTTTGCCGGCTCTGCAAGTTCATTTTTTGTGGAGCCACTCTAGATTTTACATCTCGGTGATATGTTCAAATGTTAGTTTTTACATGTCTGGCTTTTTTAGTGTATTATTAATGTTGGGACTGTCCCAGATCACTGGGAAAAAAAACTACTTTAAATTTGCTTAGTGATAAATACTTTAGTGACATGGCTTAGTGATGAAGTGTTGACACATATCAGCCAGGGAAATCTAAAACTACATGACAGTGGTTGTAAAATTAAATATTTAACTACTCAAGTACCCTCCATTTTTAGCTGAACTGTCCTGTGAGCTGTAGGAATCTAGGCTTGCTTTATTAAGAGCCCGTAACCCATTTAACAAATGAAGCAAAAAACACAAAAGCAACCCTGACAAAATGAAGTGTAGCTGTGGGGAAGTGGGTGGTGTGGATGGATGGCACAGTCAGCAGTGGCTAACATTCCTCAGGGAAAGCCTTGTGGAGAGATGCTACCATCCTCGCTGCTGTCTGTGGCTGCGCTGACAGCATCACTGGTAGACGACCACAGCATGTAGGTCAAGAGAGGAACCACAAGAAAAATTAACAAGTCGAGCGAGTAGCCATTATAGTCCAGCCCAGGAATTTAACGTTGATCACATGTCCTGCGTTGACGTTTTTTCGGCTCTAAACTAGCAGACATTTTTGGAGAGCTTGTTGTAGATGTTTAATTTATTTGTCCATATGTTTGCTCTGTCAACAGTAAACAGGAGTCTTATTTGCATGTAGTCCTGCCACAGTAATTTCACTCACAGTGCATCTGGAGAGATGCACACTGATGCCAGTTTCTCTTTTAAAGAGCAGCTCATACATTATATATTGTCCATATGCAGGGATTACTAAAGCGCTGCCTGTCAGCTGTAACATTTCTGCTCTCCTGAAGTGGTTGTGAATGGTTGCAGAGGCTGTAATGATATTTCAAGTCCGCTGACCTACGTCTCTGCACAGTCTGCTCTGTGAGCTTACAGGCAGTGATGCTCCTAAGTTTAAAGTAATGAATCAATATTTGTAACACCGCCAGTAAGTTTCCCAGTACAGGCAGCTTGGAGGAAAGAAATTTGTTTTGCCACTTAAGAACTGAAAGAATCAGTAAATGGCAAACATCATGAATAATTTGGATTGGCGTCTGGTCCTGACTAATTACTGAAGAGGCCAACTGATCTAAAAGGGCCAGACTCTGATATACGTGCCAGTTTCTTACTAAGTGTGCCACACTCCTGCCTTGTTCCTAAAGAAAGGCCCATGACCTTCAGCAGCAGGGGTTTTTTTTATGTGTGGAAATGGTAGTTTTCCAAATGTATTGTCCAGTAATAATTAATGTCCTCTATTGTAAAACCAAATTCCTCAGGAAGGGACTGATCCTGTAATCGCCTACTGTAAATCTGAAAAGCTACAGGAGCCCCGGCACCAATTTATTTGGGAAACACGAGCACGCTCAGCCTTAGACTTGAGTTCATGCAATCATTGAAGCATTCTTGGATACTTTTCATCACTCAAGCTTTATCACATACAGTATGTGCACATTCACTGGCACGGCCGTTGCCCAAAATCTCAACACTTTCCAATCAAAAATGAGTTCATCATGTATCATACATGTGAAGTCTCAATGATAATTGCCACATTTAATTGAAACACTTTTGTTTAGGCAGCCTTGCAAAAATTACACTAGTGCTATAAAAGTATCAGTGTGGTGTTCATCTTCAGCGTGATCCAAACATCTTCACTGTTTAATAGGCTTAGAGATGTGCAGAAGATGAATTTTTAATGAAAGACTAATTGGCGAGTTGGTTGGTCCCAAGAAAGACCTATTTACAGTTATTTAGTTACTCTCCCACACCTATAAGTGTAAATATAAGTGTCTTGGCTGTCTAAACCATGCATGATCTGTTTTTGAGCATATTTGTGTTAACTGTGTAACTTTAATAAAGGCGTGAATTGAGTCCATAATGCAACTTGTTTTAACAGGTGGTAGGCCTCCTGACAAAGCAGGGTCTCCCTCTTTTGAAAAAATAAACAATGTCAGGCAGATCCTTAAACTGGATGATCCAGGTGTCGAACAGTATGTGATTACTACTAACGGACGAGATGCCATGCCACATCTGAGTTGTTTTTCAGATTACCAGCATTTATTGCATAATAAATGTACAGATCTATTTTGTAAGAAGGTTGTCTGTTGTTAGCAGATAATATTTGTTCAACATGTTGACAATAATTCTTTCTGCTCCTCTCCTATGTGTCTGAACTCTATTGGATGTGGATTTTGAAATATGTTTCCCTGCTGATCAACCATCCTCCTCTGACCAGACTATGAGGTAAGAAACCAGAGTTTTCCTTAATGCTGCAGTTGGTACCGAAGTAGGTCATCGGTGAGGGGCGATTTGGCCTCGATTATCTCACCAAAATGAGGACATTGTGGTTTGTTGATGTCAGTCCATTCACCCCTGATAGCCACTGCTATTCAGGCCTCTGTGCATTGTTTATCCATTAGTTTGAATAAGTGACAAAGTGACCTTGAAATTTTAATATTTCAAACTGCTGAAACCACATTTTCAGTCTGAACATGTGAAATGTTTTATCATTACACACATGACAGAAGTTTCCTATTCACAGTCTTGTTGTGAATACTCTGTGCATTACTGACTTCTCTGTACTTATGTGCTTCGGGGGTTTTACTTGATACCACAAAAGAATAGCTGTGTGAGAATAGGTGTGTTCTCAAAGCCCAGAATTTCTTGTTCCTTGTCTCGCAAAAAGGCAAGTGAGACAGTCAGCTTTGTTTGTGTACCTGCTGCCTTTGTTTGTGTTACACTCTTACATTTTTAGTAGCCAACCATCCTTCAGCTCTCCTGAAGCGTAATGTAGTTTCACAGTGACAGTGCTCATCTGTCATCGTCTTTCCAGTAGCCAGCAGCAGCAGCAGCAGCAGCGTGTCACCTCAGTGTCAAAACTGACCCCCTCACACTCCTCCTCTCCATGTCTACATCCCAAAGCCCGGCAGCTGTGTTTGGCCCGGCTGAGTGGGGATGAAAGGGGGGCGTGTTTGTTTTCAAGCCCAAGCAGTTCACAGACGGGTGGAGAGAAGTGGATCTGTATGGGTGTGACAAACTCCGGGTTCCTTCCTCAGCAACATTCCAAGCCTATGTGACAAAGCTGCAGTGTATGCAGAAGGAACACCTTGTGAGGATGTTTTCGATGGGACAACATCTGTCGAAGCTGCTCCCGCTGGTTCTCGGTTTGGTGATGGCATTCACTGGTTACTCTCATGATGGTTTGGCACATCCCTTGCTGGGTATGTGATTAAATAAGCAGATGTCCAAGTCTACATAAATTTAGTTCAAGCTCTTCAAACCACACCCATTGTGCGATTATCATTAAACACACTGTATCTCTCCTCTGAAAGCAATCGTCCAGTCCAGGCTAACATAACTGAAGTGCCCTTCTCCTGCCCACACACCCTAATGGCTGCAAACCATGCAGGACTCCGGGGTGTGGTGGAGCAAGAGGGTGGCTGTGGCTTCCTTATGTTAGCCTAAAAATGCCACACATGCACACACACACACACGCAAAGACTCAGAATGATATCACTCTGCCTGGGCAGTGCCAGCTTTGGACAGAGAGGCATCGAGGAGGGGACGGTCGTCTCTCTTGAGTAAACCTCCCCACACAAACATTCACAGTGGTGCATTCCACTGTGGCTTTTACTCAACTAGCCATTAGCTTCCTGTGTTTCAATTGCTGCTTGCCACTGCAGCTAAAGCGTAGGCAGTCTATACTTGGACTTTATTAGCCCATTAGGTAGCTAGCTGCTGCAGTAGATGCCGGTTTTCCCCTTTCCTCTGTTTCCCCTGTAGCCCTGTCTGTTTTTCTCATTTGCTGTCACCGCCAGCGTGTGCATGTTCATTGCATTCATTTGCAAACTGGAATGGCAGAATCTGCAGATATGCACCACCACACCCTTCTGTCGTCCACTGATTGACATGTCATTATTGAGGAAACATACAGTACAAAAAAAATCAGTAGTAATTAAGCTAAGGTCAAATGAAGGGTGTGAGCCATGATCTCATGACATTTACTTACAGTACATTCACTTCATGGTTCAACACATACTCTGTGTGTTACATGAGGAGGACTCATAAAGCCCTGACACAGTTGTACTTAATTTCAAGTTTTCTCTCTTCCCTTACATTATATCCTGTCGTATTCGTTGTCTTGTGAATCATAACCACCATACTGTATCAAGTGTTAACATTATACTCTTGCCTGTACAGTAATTCTATCATCCATTACATTATCTGACTGAATTAATGCACTAACAACAGCGCTCTCTACCCCGTGAGCCCTTCAGTGAAAGACATGTGGCGTATCACTCATCAGTGAAACCTGAGCCATCATTTTGTATAACTCTCCACTGGGTAAAGTGTGTGGGCTTAATTCTCAGAGCGTGTAGTGAGATGCGCTGTGTGATGGTATCATTGTGATGCAGACACTGAGGCTGTAGTGGTGGGGTTTTGGCCCATTGGCTTGGCTTTGACAGGCAGCCCTCTGGGCTTTTTCAGTTTGATGCGAGGGCAAACAATCGGGTTAGGGAGCAGGCACGCAACACTTCACTGAATATGAGGCTGCCCTAAGACAACAATAAAGAGATGGTGAAAGATGAGTGCTTAAAGAGGGATTTGTTGTGAACATTAGACTTGATGTGTTCGGTATTCTTTTATAAAAGCCAGTTTTTCCACAGGAAGGGAAGCTGCACTGCAAACACTTTCAATTAGTATGAATAATGCAGGTTAATGTGGGATATAATTATCTACCACCACCATAAAGATGTAAAGTACCTCCACTACATTACAAAGAAAAATACTGTGTATACTTTTTATTCCACTACATGTTTAGTTTTGGGTTTATTTGGAGGAGGGCATGGCTGCAGTCACTAGTTTATAATATTTTGTTGAACTCATTTACATATATGAAGGTGCAGAAATGTTAGAAACACCATAGGCAGAGCAAAGTGTAAATAACAGAATGAATGTTCTAAATTCCATTTAGGTGCTTCAGTTTCAGGTTCCTGGTGTTGTGCATGCTGTCACACTGTCACACTGTCATGACTTACTGGGACACTTGAATAGAATGGAGCCATCGTTAATGTTATTGGTAACACCTGTGATTTTCCTATAATGACAAGTCAAATTGTCTGCTGGTAATCCTGCTGGTTTAAATGTAAAACAGGTTTAGTGTCTCAATACGACCAGTTACTAATCATACATTTTTCATCTTTTCATATATGGATTAGAATTGTAGTGTTGCTACAGATGTGCATTCCCCTACAAACCTCTCTGGAATATCTGCTTGAAGATTTCTGCTTCACGTAATAGTCTTTGGCTCATTTTACTAACGGCTAGCTTTAGAACGGTCTGCTGAATTGCCCTATTTGGTCCTCCTCTGACATTCTAACTTCCTAAGCTCACCGCTTCCTTCCTTTCCCCCGCTGGGCCTGCTCACCAGACCCTCGAGCTAACTGGCTCGTGTCTTCATCTCTGCAGATGTCCCACGTCAGCCCGAGCTAGCCTTCCAACCTCCAGCCTCAGCACTCTGCAGAAGTTTTGGTCAGAGGGCGACCTTAGACATTCCTCTAAAGCCTCATAGAAATGGCCCCTGCCAAGCCCCCCACCCGCTATAAATAACCTCAGCCCAGTTCCCATGGCCCCCAACGAGGTCCCAGCGCTCAGATAGCAGTGCACAAAATGCTACAGCTCCACCAGAGACTGTGCCAACCGGTTATACTAAAGACGATTTGCTTTTTGGGAGGAAGTGAGGCAGGTGATGAGGTCATGACAGCAGTTATCAAATCAGTCTGACCGCCATGTTTTGGGGGAGTAAAGGATTCTTTCTGTATAAAGATAATCTGTGCTGTTCTCCAGCTGTTCCTTGTTCAAGAGACTTAAAATTATCCATCTAAGGACCATATGTCTTTCACAGTTTTTCCACCATACTGACAATCAGTTATGTAGCCATGAAGCTGACTACATGGTTTGTCATCACACTTCAATTTACATCTCTAGTGTGGTTGTTTTCTTTTTCTGGTATACTCAGAATCCATGCTCACATTGCGCAACTATAGTATTTGCAGCATCCATTCCTAACCTCTAGCCCCCGTGGGACAACTTTCAAATTCCTCTAGTATTTCAATCTGTGGCTTGGAGTGCATGCTGGGGTTTTCTTATAGTTTAGCTTATGTGTGTCCAGTTCATGCTGTCTTGAAGCCAGTATGCAGTATTTGGTGACTAAACATAATGCATACCATTATGGAAAAAAATCACCCTATTAGCTTCTAGCTTTTCTGGATACATTTCATAGATTTTTTTTATTCATGCTACGAAGTTTGATGAACAAATGTTAGTCAGTGTTGAATAAAGGTTAGATACACATTCTGTGTTGTTAAAAGGTATTTTTGGAAAATGTTGGAAATCTCTAACTCTGAGCTATACCTTGTGGATGTTGCTCTCACAGATCCCACATTTTTAACATGTAACAAAGTGACTCCCGCAATACCACACAGGCGCTGTATCAGCCAGACTGATGTTTGTTAGGACAGTTATGGACAGTTAGGATGGCCTGGGCCGACAGCCAAGACGCCTTGATCTAATCTGTATTCTTCTGGGAGCAAAGTCTTTGAGTTTACTGTAACTGCAGGCACTGTGAAGACACAGCTACACATCACGCAGATAGCAAAATTAAGACAGTTACTAACATTTTGGTTTCAGAACAGCTACATGTAAATGGTCAAAGACAAAGCATCTGATGTTTCTGAAACGTGACGTGTCAGAAATGTGTCATGTCATCATAGGTACAGACAGAAAATCATATGAAGTGACAGTACCAAAATAAAGACTGTGCGTGATTTATAATGTAACATTTTTCACTTGAAACATGGGTGCAAGCCATACAAAATGTTTTGCACATCACATTTTGAACAGCCAACGACCATCATTTAGATATAATTATTCAACATCTTAGCCAACTGAAGCAGATCACTGCCATCGCCTTCAGCCTTTTTGTTACTTAAGATTAAATTTTACATAACTTTGACATCTTTTGATGTGTTTGTGTGTGAACATGCTTGCATGAGTGTGTGTGTGTGTTTGTGTGTGTGTGTGTGCGTGCGCGTGTGTGTGTGCATGCTAATGCATAGAGATGAGATGACAGTTCTGTGTGTCCAGAACCAGCATGGCCCTCAGCCACAGCGCCCTCCACTCCCCTTAAGAAAACACTTCCAGATGCTCCCACCATGCTGCAGGACAGTGAGAGGAAATGCCAGGCAAGCCAAAAGGAAGAGCAGATGAGATGGTGGAGATCTTCTTGAGGACATGGGATGTAGTAAAGGATCTCCCTGGAGAACATAAGACCCCTTACTTTTCTCTTCCACTGGTTAAAACAGAGGGCAAATTGGCCCTATATCTTCAAGATCTGGGTGTCGAGGATGAAAAGGAATGGATATTGGATAATTTAATATAATGTGGGGTTAAAGGAAAAGGAAAGACGGTGTTGAGAATAGCTTGAAGATGAGGCAAAACAACTGGGTAGAAATGTGGAAAGCGTGAGGAAATGCATGAAGTTTGACAGACTTTCATAAAGAATACAGATGACAAAGCTAAGAGAGCTCACACACATGCAGTCACAGAGAACTCATTGCCAGGTTTGCTTAAGAAGCAGCTCCACAAAACCACTGGCATCCAGCACATCTATATATCTAAAATATGAAATACCAGTAAAGAAACCAGTTTGATTGCTTAACCTACCGTCTTTTTCAGCATCACCACAACCAGCAGGCACACAGACACACAGACAAAACACATACTTACCCATATGGTGGTATCAGATTTACGCACTTGGGTGTAAGTAAAGCAGAATGTGTTAGCGTGCTGTGACATGATGATAGATGGAGGTGAGAGGAGGTTCAGAGTTTAAGACACAACCACAATATTTAGGGAATGTTACTGTAATTGGCATTTAAGGGAGTGGTTTATTGAGAGAGACAGATGTCCTCTTTATTTCTCTCTATGTAAGGGAATAAATCAGTCAGATATTTATATTGTAGTTTTGAATCTGCTGTTCTTTTAACATCAAACACACTCACAGACTCCCTTTTTTCTCAACATAAGCGGGAGATCCCAGCTGCGGCACGCAGGGTAGCTGCTCACAGTAAACAGTGTCAGAAATGAATCTCAAATATAAGGCACAGACCAGGTGCTCTTTTATTGACCATCACCTCTGTGTGTGAATTTTCCTTTCTCCATGCATCACATCAGGCACTTTTGTGTGCGTGTCTGTCTGAGAGCATATGTATGTCATTTAATCCATATCACTCCACAGCAAGCCCTTTTGAAACCAGACACTGGAGCCGTAACCACAGCACCGGCACGCCACCATTCAGTAAATATTTACTGCTCTTTAAGAGTTTTTTTGTGAATAGTTTCATGAGTCCCATAAATCAAAATTTACTGATATTTTCTCTTTCTCTTTTTTCTCTCTCTAGGAGACAGTTTAGTATATTTGGTATTCAGTAGTGTTGAGCTGCAGATGAGTCAGCAATATAGGTGATTTGCCTGTGAATTGGCATTGTATACAATGTGGCACATTATATACAAATGATATAGATGATCAATAGTGATCTGATCTGATCCTTAGGCATGTGATACTACCTGCGATAAAATCTCTTTCATCTTTCTTGACATCTTTAACATTTGTATAAGGTGTCTTAAAATAAAGTGTCAGCTACTGCTACTACAGTGTATATGACCAGTGTTGATGAGGTCCCTTTGCATCATCTCATGACCTGTTTGGGTACTCACCTGGATATTGATTTGTTTCATGTCGCTCTGTGACAACCGGGATCATGATTGTTTGTTTTGAGTCAAGAGACTCTGAGGAACTTTGAATGACTCTTCTGTAGTGTAGTAAATGCTTTGAAATGTGAGGTGTTTGGGGAATGAGCGATGGTAGCGGTTTGGGAAGGAAGAAAAATGCTTCTGTGAGAATTGGGATCACACGAACTGGGTGTACACCACAACATGTGCGTCTCATTGAAAGATCAAAGAGAAGAAACGTAGCTCCAGCCTCCCTCGATCCCTTGAGCCTGCTCCCCCTTTTCCCCTCACCTCTCTCCCCTTTTATGTGCTCCCTTCTTTCCAGACTTATTTTTTCTCCTCTTTGTCTTCTGGTGTACAAAGGAGCTCCCCAGTCTGTCTAAAACAGTCTGACTCCCTCCCTCAGGCTTCAGGGTTTCTCTCTATAACATCCACATAAACACTCTCACATACCTGTGGCACGTTGACCTCCCTGTTATCCAGGAGCTCAAACCACACCAGGAACCCCTATTTATACCCATCTCCTCCTCAATGCTAAGGACCAAACTTCTGAACCTAAAACAAACAGTAAGAATTAGGTATACATTTTGTTTGAGTCTGCTGTAGATCTGATCACTCAGTCAGAATAAATGTGATTTATTTGAAATTACAGCAACATCCAGTAGGCTTAATCAGAATCCTTCCCAAATAGTGTTATAATATATAGTGATCATTTTTGGCAGTTTTTTGGCAGTTTATCTCTAAGACAATCTTATGATAGGCAAGTTTTTTAAAAAGTATCAAAATTTATGTGGCAGAGCCACATATTGTATCTTTTATTTGATGTATTCTTCCTTGTTTAAACCTACCTTGACTGCCAACCGTTAGGTCAGAGATTCAGTTGGGTCATGCTAGTAGTGGCTAACGTAGCCTCGAGACGCTAGCATCAAGCAGAGATTAGGGGTGAGACAGATCTGTAACCTAACTTCTTCATTTAACTTTTTCATTTTCAAACTTGTAGTCGTCAAACCCAACTCATGCTGACTCAAGTTATGTCACTTGAGGCAATTTATCAGACTTTGTGCAGCTTCTTCTGGAGCCTCTATACAACTTTTTGTTGTATAAAAAGTTGTATAAAGAGTTGTGCTCTCCAAGTCTGCAAACAGACGTAAATCTGCACACTTTCCCTTTATAAGACAAAGGCACGTGTGTTTTTTTTTTTGTTTTTTTTTTTTTTTTTTGACTGCAGTTGCCTACAAAGATTGATCGAGGTATCAACTGTTTCCAAGTAAATCTAGATTACTTCCAATGAGATAAAAAAGTCACAAATATTGTTGTACATCCCTACAATACATATACTTACTTCTATTTATATTTCCTAATTTAGGGGTGCTCACAATGAATTTACAATGATACTGCTTGAGATTTAACCAAAATTGCTGTGTTTAAAAACCTCTGACTGGCAGGAAACCACATACTCATTTACTGTTGCTCTGTGTGAGGTAGTTTTAATTACAGGTATCTATCTTATCGTGTGTGTGTGTCCGTGTGTTTATACAGTATGATCTTCAAAGGTTAAGAGGACATAGAGCATGGCTGCCCATTACTGACTGCTTTATGGAGCTGGCGTTAGTATTTAAGCACCATAAGCAGCTAATGACTTCCTTATTTTTACTGTTGGAAAACCTCTTCCAGTCTCTTTTTAGACGCCTGGTCATTGGAAGGAAACAAGAAAAACATCCGGTAGTTTCAGCAGATTAACAGGTTGCCACGGGTAACTCTTTATGGGGTGATATACACTGGCAGTGCTTATTCAGATCTTTCTCTAAGTATCCAGAGTATTTTTTTAAGTGTCTTTTAATGAAACATTTTGACAAAGACACAGGAAACAGGGCTTTTACAGCAGGTGGACCACTGTTCTTACAGCTTTCCATCAAATGTCTGTACAAAAGAATGGGGTCACACTCACCTCTATTTTTAAGGATCATTTATCTAAAAGAGCCAATAATGTTTTGAGCCAAAACATTATTATTTCTTGAGGTCAAAGTGATGTTTTCCTGAGGTAGTGAGCTGTATTTTCAGCCACATACAAGCTCCTAAATAGCTCAAACACTGTAAGCTACTGTGCATGTAAAACTGCTAGACTTGATTGAGATTCCAGTTGTCCAGTTGTAAGCAATCTTACCTCAGTGTCAGTGTCTTACTGAGCACTGAGTCTAAGGATGGCCAGACTCTATAGGATACCTATAGAAAGCCTGTTGAGTTATTGCTGTGGTCTCTGTCTCACTATCACTGGTTCCTGTCTGCAGGGGTACCTTTGAAACTCAGCACTAAATTGCATTTTAATGTGCAGCACGTGTGTGTTTCTGACAGTGAGGAAGTGCTTGATCATTTTCAAATCCACGCATTGTTTCTACGATCGTCTTCAATTTCCAAGAGGCTCTCTTTCGCAGTCACTATTACTTAAACTAAAAACATCAATTTGTATATGTATTTGAAGGCGATGCATACCCACACAGGAGGGTACAGTCTGTAAACACCCACACAGACCTGAAGGTGCAGATAAATAATCAATATTTTCTGAATGAGGGGTCAATCCTCCTGCCTCTCTCAAACTTGCTGGACATTGGAGAGCCTTGAGAGTTCTTTAAGTTAAGTCTGATTGAGCGAAATGAAAGAGGCAAGGTCAGTCACCTCATTCATTATAGTAATCGAACAAAATCAGACTCTGAAATCCACTCTGACCGCACGTTTAGGGGAGGTTTAATCAGGCACAATAAGTAAAACACCTGTGTGTGTGTGTGTGTGTGTGTGTGTGTGTGTGTGTGTGTGTGTGTGTGTGTGTGTACCAAGGGCCTTTAAAGAATCTAATAAGGTGAATGTTCTGCTGTCCACTCACAGTAGAAGTCTCTTTTCCTGCATCAGTTACATTTATTTACCTGAGCTGCATTTGAGTAACTACATGTGAGTAATATGAGTAAACTTATGAGTGAACTCCAGTGTTTTCTTCTGGGACAGCACTGTGTATGTGTGTACACACAAGTACGCACAAGCACCACTTCAGAAGAGTTTGTTCAACCAGAAGATAAGTTGACCTGGAACTGTCTATTTCCTCGAGAAGCCAGGGGAGAAAAAAAGAAACCCAACTTAGTTCTTGGTGGCTGAGGGAGAAACTGACATGTAAACACAGTTCATGTTTTGAACTGCTATTGAACAGACATTGAATAATATTTGATATTTATTCCAAGGTTCACTGAAGCAGTGTCAACTTTTTGGCTCAACCTGCAAAGGGCTCTTAATCTAAAAGATACCTGGGTATAATTTTTATTTAGTGGTCAAGATAGCAATGCACATTTGTTGCAGTGCTATTCATTTTAAACATTTTGGTGTTCATGCTTGTGATCCCACACACTCCCTGCTGTGTTGTTTCCCTTCCATCCATAGTCAAAGTCAAGTCCATACTCTCATGTCTCAAGAATGCCCAGAATTTAAAAGTTTGAAAGCCCCCCCTTACGGGCTCTTGTAGTTTCCCACCACAGAGCAGGCTAATGGGTAGTAAATAAACGCCCTCGGTGTCCTTGCCCTTCCACTCCACCTGTTAACCGCTGCCACAGTAGACTGCCAGCCGCCCTCTTGTGCCGCCTGTCAGTGATATTTATGTTTGTGAGGAATGTGACATATTTTAGGAGCAGCCTGAAGGAGGTGGAATGTGTTTTACCTGTGACCATGCTTTGGATCGCATTACAAAACACACACTGATGACATTTAAAATGTTTGTTTTGAATATCTGACCTTGTAACCAGCGAAAGGCACAACGTGATTTACTTATTTAAGCATTAAAATGGGTCTCAGGCTCTCATGGCTCTCATGGCATTGTGCTTACGGTATGACAAGGTTAAGTTGTACTGGTCATTTAAAAGACAATGAGGAGAAAGATTGTGGGCGGACAGCACGATGTAGCTCTGAGATGTTTATCCAATGTTTATCCAAAATGACAGTTGTGGCCTTTTCCACTCAACCATTTTGGTTATGACATTGTTTTCACTGGGAAAACTACAGCGTGAGTGGGCCGGGAAAAAGAGATCTTGACATTGCATAACATCACAAGACAATTGTGCACCAATCCCCCAGTGATTTAAAGAAAGCAACATCAGAGTTCCCGTGACACAAATAAGCTTGAGCAGTAAATTTCTGTCACCATAAACACAGAGAGTCATAGTTTACAAAAGGACGAAAGTTTGACGTGTCCAGAGTTACATCTCAGAAGCCTGTCAGAAGTTGTTAATCTTTTGCTGGATTTGGGCAATTTTTTTGACTGATTTACAACTAGCTCTTGTTAGTGTTGGAGCTGTAATACGCCAATATTCTCTAAATATATTACTGTTTTTCAGTTTGTGTAGACAAAAGCCCCATTTCACTACTCTGAATGAGCAGTCAGGTTGTGGCATAGCAGTGTCTCTCTTGCATTGCTGCCCAGTTTCCCCGGGAGCCGTGCCAAACGGTGCCCCTCTTTCTGCAGTATTACCATTAGAGGGAAATGGTGAAGGCTTGGGTATTGTCATGTTGTAAGCATACCATTCTGCTTAAAAAAACCCAGGTTTTATCTCAATACAGTTACAGATCGATCGTTATCTGTATCCCTGGCGTGGACTGACATTAAAGATCTTTTTCATGCGTTGCTGTGCCGTATGTTTTAGCTGCAGTCTGCTTTGTTTTGTAAGCGCTGAAGAATGAATGAGTTGAATGAGTTGGGAAGATTCGGGAGCCTTGTTTTTCTTTCTAATCAACAGCCTAGTCTGTCTAGAGCCAAATTAAAGCGGGGCCTGGCGAGCAAGCTCTGGCTGCTGACTTAGGAGTCTTGCGCTCGCTGGTGTCTGGGCTATTAATAGAGCTAGCCTGAGAATTCAGACTAAGGTCAGCAATCAGATTCCTGCTCCCAACTAGTGGAAGGGAACAAGAAGGAAAAGTCCCTCCCTGAAATTATGCATTTTTCACATTTCTATTGATGCATGTAAACTTCAAGTCAGGCAGGATGTCTAAAATGAGAGGTAGGGGTATGCACTCCTGCTACTGTAGATTTCCCTCCAGAAAGTGTCAACTGTTGTGTCCTGCTGCCTATATTAGCTCACTGCTTTAAGCTTTTTATGTGATTCACACAGTGGAAAGTACTTTACCCACGGGACGCATCAACTCAATGAAGTCATGCCTTTTTATTTTGTGATGAGAAACAATTTTCGTTATGACTGTGATTAACCGTAGCTGGTACAGAGGCTTCAAAATGAGTGGACATTTCAGAATGGGAGAGACGTCCTTCTTGAATGCCCCTCTTAGTTGCTTTAGCATGACTTTATGTCAAAAAGTAAGAAAATGAAAGATGTCAACAAGTGACAGACAGTTATATCATGGATATTTCTGCTGCAGGTGCACTCCTGTCATCATCAACTCTGTCACCCTCATTAGTGAACACTATGATGGGTGTATTTGTGCTTATAGTAAATTAATTTGACAGAGTGACAAGCACCTCTATTAGACAGTACTGTAAAATTCTTGAATAACATTATTTAAACCCTACACCAGTGGTATCAGGTAGCCTTCCTGCTCCACAAGTCAGCATTTGGCCTGATGTTTAGAACTGCACATTTTTGGAAGTGTGCATGTCAGCTCCTCTGTGAAATTTTGTAAGCTGATGCAGAGGTTCATGCCATCTTACCCAAATTCCTCTCCTTAAACGAGCAGTAGTCTGCAGTCCAGTGCAGTTACAGGGATATCATCCTTCTGGCTGGTTTCCCATCCATGAACACTACCAGTGGTGTTCACAGATGGAACTGCACCCAGGTCTCCGTCACAGCTTTAGGTATATACCTCATGTTTGTTTGTGTCTTTTGCTTTAGCTCATGCATTTCAAATTCATATCAAATTGTGATCCATGAAACACACACTTAATAATACACTCACACATCTGATCGTTGCTATCTCAATATATGGCAAAAGAAAAGAAAAGAAATCAAAACCATGATGTAGTAATTGGTGCAAAACTGAACATTGTATTATTTGCAAAAAGTTATTAGGCTATGTGGTCAACATTTTTTTTTCTAGCAGTCCTCAGGAGAATCTATGGTGGCCATGAAACTTGCGAAAAACACAAAAGAGCCAGAGTTTGGTTTGTCCGTTCTGGGCTGAAACATGGCGGTGCAACATGGCGGGCTCTGTGGAAGAGGACCCACTCCCTATGTTGATATAAAGACCTCATTGTAAGGTAAAAAAAAACACAATGATTCTTATTTTAATGGGATTATACACTAATTAAAACATAATTATAAATATCATATTCCATTTCTGCCAAGTCCGTTCCGATAAATGCCACTAAATTCTACACACTGGACCTTTAAATAAAAACTTTGGTTGCTCTCTGGTTAATGTGCTCTCTGCAGCTGGTGTCTGAATTTAGACAAAGATTGTTTGTGAGTGAAGAGACGTCACTCTGTAACACTAAGAGGACTGTGTGTTTTTGTTGTTCAACAGAGACCAAAAGAGTAGCGACTGTTCTTTAGAGAAATGATCTAGCTGATCACTTCACATCATTTTAAGAGTCTCCCAGTTATACTTTGATTCAGGTCATATCAACATTTTTATCTGATCAGCCTAATAGTTCTGAGTCAGGATCTTCAGTATTTGGAGTAAGTAGCTGGCCATTAATTGAATGTGTCATACATTTAATGAACATGTCATGTATTATCCTGCTCATCTCAGTTTTTCTTTAAGTTATAGTTATTTTATCCTTTAGTTACTTGCAAATGTTGAAAGGTAAACTTATTTAGATTCAATAAGGGGACCCCATCCCTAAGTGAAAATAAAAATGCTCACACACGCTCCCAGTTGTGAAAACGGTGGTAAGATGGTATTTCATTTATTTCCTCTCTAACATAGCTGTGGTTTTCTGTACATTACAGATGAGGCTGACTGGATTATTGTTATTAGAGCAGCACAGCTGCAGGCTAGACGATGGCAGCTTTGTCAGCAATCTGTCCACTCACACAGATAGATAAATAGACACACAAGCGTCAGTGAACATAAACACACAGTCACACACATCTGGAGCTTAACTCAGAGCCACACAGACCCGACTATCATACACTAATTTAAACAAATATCAACATAGGATGCTTATTCCTCAGTCACAGATGGCCTGGATGGACCCAGTATAGCTTCTACCAGATTAACGTCACTGACTCTCCACCCAGTCGGTACATTGTGGCTCAAACATATACAAGCTACTCAAAATCAACATTGTTCAAGGGTTAAATACAGCATGAGGGTCTGTGTGACAATAGCTTACTGTCTGACTGTTCTGTTCATTCTTTAAAGTGTGCCTCAGTCACTTTATGTAACATAAATCTGCTATTTTTGGTCTATGTTTATGGAGATTATATTATGAACATACGGTGGATGGACTTTCTGAGTGCCAGAGTGAGTGCTTATGCGACAGATGCAGTAACAGAACACTTTCTAAAGTGCTGGAAGCCTTTTGCTATGTACAGTTAACCTATTTTTGTGGCCATTATAGCCATATTTAACTTTTTATAATTGAGCAGAGTTGAATGAAAGGCAGGAATGTGAACTTTATGACTGCACTTCATAGGCAAGCTGATCATTTTTGTCCTTTTGGGGTCATGCCTGTGGAGGATAAAGTGTACAGTGCCAAAGAAAAAAAAACAACCCTTGTGAATAGTTATGAGATGTTATTTGAGTTCTGGGCCTTTGAGTTCAGCTCTATCTGTGCACTAGTCTCTGCATTGCTCAAAGCTCTTTCTCTCCCCCTCTTTATTATCTTTCTGTCACTGTTGTTAATTCCTCCTAACTTGCCCTTTACCCGCATCCTTCTCTCTACATCACTGTCACGTTGTACCATGGTGGCGCAATCCCCGCCGTTCCCAGAAGCCATGAAGACCCAAGGCTGCATAACAGAGGAGTTCATCACTCCACTCAGCTCAGCTCACAGAGCGAGTGTCTTGAAGAGGCTTTTCTCAGTCCTAGTTGAGTTGAATTCCTCCCCTGGAGAAGCTCTGCCATTTAGTGTTGTCTCTATGCCATTTGGAAGGTTACTCATCGGCCAGGTTAAACTCACTTTATCTCCAAACTCTGCCTCTGTGCCAGGCTTGTGTGTTGAGTCTTGGCTGCTCTATAAAAGCATCCCATGATTGAAAGAGAAAGTTTACTGCCAACTAGGGACATTAGAGAAAACTACACAGAAAAGAAGAAAATAACAGATGGATTTAACCCAGTATACCATTACACATTCACTAGTTATCCATGCTTACTTAATTATTTCATACCTTTAGTACCCTAAATCCTACTCAACCATTCTTCTTAATGCACACAGGACCTGTCAGATGGTGCAATGACCCAGTTTAAGAATGAGGACGAGTTTGGATTGTTTTCTGCTTTTTACTGTTTTTCCACAGAAACACTGCTGACGTTTATTGACTTAACGTTGGCAGGCACATTTGCCAGCTTGAAATATACGCCTAACTACTGTCTGACATTTAGTGCTCAAGTGTTTTCACATCTGCAGAAACCCAGTATAAAATTCTGTCTCTCAGTGCGTGTACCTCTGTTGATGCTGACACACAGCATTTCCTAGTGAAGAGTTGGCAGCTTTAATGGGTTGCCAGTTGAACAAACACTTAAACTTGAATCTTTGTTTTTGCACTTAAATCCTTGCATTTGAGTGCTGCAGCAGATACATGTTAATTTCAGCATTCATAAAAAAGGTAAAATACCAACATAAATTAACTTTACAGTAATATTATAATTGTCACAAATGTACAGCACTGCTTATAATTCAGTTTCATTTGTTGGCCCTGAGTTGTACATTAAACATCACGCCATGTGAGACCCTGCAGGATGCCTAGTGTCTCACTGAGTCTGTGCTATTTCCTTTTGACGCTCTTTTGACACCTCATTTATTTGAGGTGTGAGTGCTGGTGACGCACACCATGTGCTATACTTAATTTCATGCAGGACTAAAGAATCGTGCAGCACTCTCCAGAAATGTGTAGCAGCTAGTTGTGCACTTTCTTTGTTCTGCTTATATTAGATATGATATTAGAACAGTAAAGGTCGAGATGAAAATAGTGTTGGTGAATATTTTTCCACAACTAAAGTTGCAAAGCTGAACATAATCAGCAAAATAAAGAAAGGTTCTAGTCCTCTCAACACTGTGTTTGCTCAGTTTGAGCTTAAAAGGACAGAAGTGCTAACTTTGACACTGCACCATCAAAGGCTGTCAAACCCAACCATGTGTGGGTTCATGTGTAAGTGAGGGAGCAGGCAATGCCCAGCCTGAATAAATATTATCATGCCTCACTGAATGTACCCAAACACATTGTAGTGAGGAGTAGAAGTAACCTAAACACACCAGAGGCGACAGCCCTCGCCACAGCTTTTAAACCATAGTGGCTAAAGCTACAGGTTGTTAAAGTTTTCACTTTAGCTGTCGATAAAAATGTGTACTATAGTTCTGAGATGAATTCGTTGGGAGAAAATATTTCATCATAAAGATTTGTACATTTGTGTGGAATCTGTCAAAAGATCAGCTGAATGTATAAAACAAGTGACCGATGCCATAATTGCTGCCTATTTCCCTGTGAAGCTGTGCATGTGCATCTTGTCATACATCCATAATGATACAGAAAAGTTAAAAACATATAATATCATATAATGACATATAATATATAATATCATATGTCATCTCTTCAATGAAATTGCAATTCCTCAGCATTCCAGTGTTGTAGTGAAGGCATTTTAAATAAAGATCAACATCAGTCAGAATTTAAATTACGTCTGATATAATTGGTGCAATTTTCATAAAGCCTGTAGTTCACTTTGGTCGTCCCAAGCAAAGCTTTATTAAGGCCAAAATATCTAATTCATCATAACTTTGAAGGACATTTTATTACACAAGTCACATGTCTTTACATATGACAAATGACTGTCCCATGCAATGGCATGTGAAGACATGTTTTTTGTTGCCATTTTGTGTGACAATTTATTATTAAGATCATTAGAGTTTATTAATGGTAGTTCTCTGAAAATGAAACTTTCTCGCCATGTATCATCATCATCATCAGTACTGCTGTGGCTGTTGTTTGATCCCAGTTCCCATCTGTTTGTTCCTGATTTCTGTGTAAGCCTGATCTACACAGAGCTTTTCCTTCCCACTTCTGTCTGACTCTTACTAATACTCTTTTCTTCTTTTCCTTTGTTGACTCTCCCTTTTCTCCTTTTCCATTGTTGCTGCTCCTTTTTGCAGTAGCACCAGCCACCAAGCCCTGAATGCAGCATGCTGTATGTCTGTGTGCAGCATTATGTTATTAATGTCTGGCTGTGCAGCTCTGCTGAAGCTGGAGGCGCAAAAGGTTTGTCTGTACAGACCTGAAGCAGCCTGCGGACACTGTCCTCTACTGGGTCGTGTGTGTGTTTTGTGTCTTGGCCATCTGCAGAATGGTAAGTGAGGTGCGTCATCTGCATGTGTGATGAGAAGCTCGGCTACACGGCACAAGCCTCCTGTCACAGACAAACCTGTCCTGGTTTATAATGTGAAGGGTGTCTTTTGCTTTTGACATTCTCTGACCAGTTGTTTATTGTTGTTTCTCTCAGCCTGGTGTCCTTCAAACCAGTCAGGAGTCTTTAATAGGAAAACTGCGCCTTTAATAATGTGCTAATAAATGTCAGGACTCACTTTATCTTTCTACCTGCAGTGTGCATGTCTTGAGAATGAGATTTTCTTGGTGGCAGTGTTACAGGGGTCAAAGGGATGTAGTGAGTGCTGTTTGTCTATATTGGACTGCTCCTGGCTGGCAGATGTTCCTATAGTTACCATTCCAGCTGTGCAGTATATAAGGCAGCTGTAGGTTAATCAAATATGTGGTTAAGGAGTGTGAGAATCCGTAATGAAGGGGAGCATGCTGACTGTACATTTGTTAGCACAACATACCGTATGTTTGAGCTGCATGTGCTAAAGTCACTGGCAGATGACTCAGATGGCAGCCATCCTGTGTGTGTGTGTGTGTGTGTGTTTGTGTGTGTGGGTACGTGTGTTGAGGTTTCTCATGCTTTTTTGTGTGTGTGTTTTTTTATGGCTCTTGGTTTGAGCGTCAAGATTAGAGAAGCCGATTACAACCGGGAGGTGGAGAACAGATGGAAAGAGAAGGAGGAAGGGAACAATTATGTGTAGTTCATGTTGGAGCTCAGACACAGTCAGGCAGCATCCCAGAAGTCACCAACACCATCTGTCGAGGGTACAAGTCACATATTGGCACATATCTCTGAATCCTTGTTAAGAATCAGCAAAAATCCTTGACTTTAGCTATTATTCTGGGTTGCAATGTAAAAGGGTTATCTATATGTAAATGTTAACCTTGTTAAAAATACTTGTGGTGAACTGTTTAGGCCACATGGTGGGAAATCAGCTCTCGCTGGCTCCTGCACAGGTGAAGCCCAGATGTAACAGCAATGTTCTTTTAGCAGGGCTTTGCAGTAATACAGCCTCAAGCCTTTACAGCTTTTAGCCCCACTGTGTGGAGAGTTTTTCGAACCTTGAAAGGTCAGTCTGAGACAAGACCAAGCCCTCCTGCTTATTATGCTAACAGCTTCATAATCCTGAGCACACAGGGATTCGTCACGCGGTGTCTGGAGTGTCAATCACAGGCTTGTAGGCTCATTTTGGAGGCTGTTACTTGTCAATCAATGATGCTGTTAGGAAAATAACAATCTCAGATGTACGAGATAAACAGCTCAGTCACCAGAGAGATGACCCCAGGTGACCCAGGAGGGGTGGCAGGGAAACCAAGGGGGCTTTGCACTTAACAAATACTGGATCAAGATAAAACGTCATAATCATTTACGTTTATTTGGGTAAGAAATGTTAACCTATTGTATATTTATCTTAGTCACCCTAAACATTGTTTATAGAGGTCTCTAGATGAAAGCATGTGGGTAGATTGATAAAATTGTATTTGACAGAGAATTACATCCTCACACACTCAAGTTTTGTTCTGCATCATAAGAATTTAACACTTTCAAATAACTGATTTGTTCTCGCTTGAAGTAGCACTTTTTTGCTAAAAAGTGTTGGTGAGAACTGTTGTGTAAGGGCTGAAGGACGAACATGCATCACACTGTGCCAGAGATGTACAGTACATGTACACTGACCATCTGCTGCTCTGAGACTCGTGTGTATTTGAGTGTGTTCGTGTTACATGGTGCTCTAAGCTCAAATATACATAACTTTTTAACGCATAACAGACTTTACAACATTGGCACAGTGGTCTGAAGGCTCTTTGTGCAGTGACATGTCCCCATATGTCGCTGCCCCTATAATCTGAAATACTGTGCATCGTAAATCCTTCCTCCTCCTATCTTTAAAATCTTGCCCCAAGAGACAGTCCAAGTTATTACAGACGTTGGGGGTTTTCCTGTGAAAGGAAACTATGAAATGATAATGTGACTGTATATTTGCTGACCAGCAAATTTTCCCAGTATCAGCTCAGCACAGTAAATCCCATCCCCCAATGGCAGAACATATAAAATATTGATCTGAACAATTGTTTCATCAAGCCTACCTTCTCTCTACTTCTATAACATAGAATTATACTACGGGCACTGTGATCCTTACATGCTGTTAAGATTTTTTTCAAAATTATTCTCTTTCCCACTGATCTCCGAGATTGTTGGTTGGTCTAGTCACCAGTTTGATCCAACCTCTATTGGTTGGATTGCCATAAGATTTGGTACAGATATCTATATACCCCTCAGAATTATTTGTAGTAACTTTGGTGGGCCCTTAACTTTGCATCTAGCATCTATCAGGACAATTTTTTTATTTGTCCAATACTTATTACGACCAAATACCTGCAAAACTAATGACATTTCAATCAGCCACAGCTGCACTTTGTGTTTAGTGCAAATTAGCAAATGTTAGCATGCTCACATGCTAAGCTAAGATCGTGAACATGGTAAACATTATACATACAGCTGTGCCTAAGTACAGCCTCATAGAGCTGCTAGTATGGCTGTGTGCACATTAAATTCTAAGTGTAATACTATCAACAAAAGCACATGTTTAAAATTTTAAGTAAGTATATATATATATATATATATGGCCTCAAAAGTTATACAGCAATGTGTGACAAATTAAAGGAATAAATGAGGAGAAACATAACGAATGCAGATACTTCCACACAGGTGCACTGCATGGTACAATTAAGCAGGCCCAGATGATTCTGATTTTGTAGCAAGATGGCAAGAGGAAAAGATCTAAGTGACTTTGAAAGAGGGTTCATTGTTGGGGGCACAGATGACAGGAGCTTCAGTCACAAAGGCTGCTGAACTGGCTATTGTTTCAATGGGAACAGTGACCAAAGTGACATCTGCATTTAGAATTATGGGAAAGACGTCAGTAAATAGGGTCGGAAATTGTGGTCGACAGCGCACAGTTGATGACTATGATGCTCGTGCATTCATTCGATATGTAGGGAAAAACAGAAGAGCAACTCTTCCTCAGGTGACTGAGAATGTCAATGCAGGATGTGATCAGACTGTCAGCAAGAACAGTCGACAATTACATAGAGAGGGATATTATAGTAGGGTTGCAGTACATAAACCCCTCATTACAAAGATGAATGCACATTTGAGAGTTCAGTGGTGCATGAACCATAGGCACTGGTCTACAGCGATGTGGAAAAAGCGATATGGTCAGATGAGTCATCCTTCACCATATTCTCGACAAGTGGGTGAGTGCATGTGTGGCGTACACCAAGAGAACAGTACAGGCCTGAATGTTTGACCCCTACAGTGAGGGGATCCGGCGACTCTGTTATGCTGTGGGGGTCATTTTGCTGGCATGGTTTGGGTCTACTTGTCCCTTTAGAGGGAAGGGTCACTGCAAATCAATACAAAGTTGTTCTGAGTAATCACCTTTATCCTATGATGAACCATTTCTATTCTGATGGGAGTGGTCTCTTCCAGGATGACAATGCTCCCATCCATAGGGCATGAGGGGTCACTGAATGGTTTGATGAGTATGAAAATGATGTGAATCATATGTTATGGCCTTTGCAGTCACCAGATCTCAACCCAATTGAACACCTATGGGAGGTTTTGAACTGACATGTTAGACAGCGCTCACCACCACCATCATCAAAACATCAAATGAGGGAAGATCTTTTGGAAGAATGGTGTTCATCCCTCCAGTAGAGTTCAGAGACCTGTAGAATCAATGCCAAGACACATTGAAGTGGTGTGTGGTGGCCCAACACCTTAAGACACTTTATATTGCTTTTTCCTTTAATTTGTCACCCATCTGGTAGTAATAAAGCTGCAAATTGCTAAACTCCAATTATTATCTCACAGGCATGTGTTTTGCTTGAAGTTTTTTATGCATATTGCACATGATGTAATGAACAGTAAACCTCCAACATTGCCCCCCCGGGGACTGCTGACTGCAGTTTCTTCTTCTACTGTTGCAAAAGTAATGAATCTGTGAGTAGTTTAGCTACTTTATGTTTGTTTCCACTCGATTGGTACCTTTGGCAAGACAGGAAACCCAGTCCAGACGCTGATGTAATTTCTCTTATTGGATCTGCTCAAGACACAATGCCAACACTGTTTCAGCAGATCTGGGTCTCTGATGTTTAACTTCACCCTCCTCAGTAGCGTTGTGATAAGGCCCAGCAGGAACCAAACATCACACAAGGTGGTTTTGTGTTCATGTAATGTGGGAATAAAACTGTCTGGAATTCGGAGTGGCAGAAACGAGGCCGCACAACAACCCACTGGCTTCCTTTCACCGGGGCAAACAGAGTTCAGCATGCAGCAGATGTGGGGCTTGTTTTGTCTCACAGGTGTTGTTTTTTTCTCCGTTCTGTTTGGATGCAACAGACCGGTCTTAATAAATATTAATATCACATTTCCAAACTGGATTACAGTCAGGTAGTTTGTTGTGGTTCCTTCGCGATTCATAGACACCATAATTCCTGGTTCTCATTTTGAACAATGGCATAGAATAAACATTAACAGTCATTAAAATGTCCGGATCGCTGCCAAAGGTGGTGGCTATGCCAAATAGAGTGCAATTACTGTTCAGTGGAGACCAGACCCTTTGTTGTGTAATTTCAGCGTTGTGTGTTTGCACGTGTCTGGTTGATTCTGATAAGCTCTAAATCTGTTTGATATTTTAAACCGTGCTTTTTTAATTTAGTCATGTTACATTGTTACATCCATACTTCTGCTAATGGTGGAGTTCAGACTTCTCAGGTTGTTAGAAAAGATTACAAACAGAAGAGTGCAAACACTTGAAAATTGAGAATACCGTTCATTTAGCGATAATTGCTGTTATTTTCTGCCATTTTGCATCTGATTTTTCCTCAAGAGGAATCGGCAAAATAAAACAAATGTAACAGATTTTGGGCTGGCTGGAAATCACACTCTCTGCAGGCAGAACTCGTGTGAGTCCTTGTGGGAAAGCGGACTTAAAGGCCGGACAAGTCTGAGCGCCTGAACATACACAATCCATAAATATGTCAGCTATGCTCCTCCCAAACTCTTAAAACCTATTAGATGACTGAATGACTCAAATGAATTAAAATGAACAATGGAATTCCTCGCTTTTAATCTGGAAAAGCATCTCCCCTTTTTTTTAAAGCTGTGCAGCGGAAACCCCCCCCCTGCCACACCACCCCCACCCCTCCACAGCCATATGAGCCATTGTTGCACCATACCACCTTTTGAGAGGGAAAAAACAAAGTGAGAAAAGGCTTTACCTCCTTTCCAACAGGAATCTCTCTGTGTCAGATAAAGAGCCTTAATTGAATGGAGTAGGAAGTGTAGGAAGTGTAAGTTCAGCAGATCCAGCGTCTCCTTGCTCCTTGCTATTGTGAAACAATATTTATGTTCCTTCAGAGGTGGTGGATATCTGCTTCAGAGGGCGTCAACGTCCACTGCGTGTTACTGTACTGTGTAGACATGCCGTCCACTTTCTCAGACGGCTCAGACAAAAATGTATATCCAATTCATAGTTTCTGCACAGTTTCTGCATATTTTCTGTCCGCCTCCAACAACACAGGTTTTCATTCTTTCCTGGATTTTCCTCTTGAGTGTTCGCGTGCACAGAGCAGACAGCTGTAGACAAAGTCACAGGACTGTTCATGCTTGGGGTGAAAGTCGTCCCTGTGGTCAGAGCTGGTGCATACAGTATACATCTGCCTGCAGTACAAAACCATGACATGAATTACAATAATTGTGTGTGTCATGCAATGATGCGCTCATTAGAGAAAAGAACTTGCTAAATGTGCTGGTAAGTCCTTGTTTTTGTTAAAGGGGCTGGTCAATAATTCAATATTTCTGTCTATGAATCAAATTGTGACAATATGATCATAGTCTGTTACCGTAGTTTAAATGAGTGATTCAGGGCAAAAAAATTAGTTGTGAGAGTTTTTGCTTTACACATTTGAGTTTTTTGCGATTCTCCTTTTAAACTTTTTTTCAAATTGTAATACATATTGTTATTAGACAAATATTCTTATTCATAAGCTAATATTCGAACATTCCATGTCTGTGAGGCAGACCTTTAGATCTTTGGTGATTGAATGTCACACATGCAGACTATGTACTATGCATGACTTGCACAGACTTTTCTGCACGTCTGCAGCAAGTCCAGCTGTTTCTTGTTTTGAGCAGCAGGTGGCGCTGCCCTCTCTCCACAGTCTGCTCCCATGGGAGACTGTGACAGTGCTGCATCCTCTGAAATAACTCCATGAAACTCTGCACTTATACATATAACACAGACAGCCATGTTTTGTGCAGATGCAATTAGTCGATCAGACTTCTCTCTGGTTTGTTGGCTGGGATCTTGGACATTTTTGAATGCAAGTATTTGCTGGCCGCTGGTCTGTGCAGTGGCCCTGAGCCAGACAATCTTATAATGTAAACAGGGACAAAGAGACATTTTAATTAGTGAGCAGCAATATGATCCTCAGAGCCACATACACAGAACTTTAGACTCATGTCTAGTGTGCCTGACCTGTGTGCTTGTGCAGGCCAACATATAGTTAGTGCATGTACACGTGCTTGTGTGTGTGTGTGTGTGTGTGTGTGTGTGTGTATAAAGCCATCCATCCCTTGGGCGCCGTCAGCCCTTTCAGACAGTCCATGATAATCACCCTCATGATGAGGGCCAGCCAGAGAGGAGTAAAGCAGACCTGAAATCATCTCCCCAGACACCATGATCTTTCCTAACAGGAAGTAACATCTCCTGTTTTTTTTTCTGCCCCCTCTCATCAACGCCAGCTCTGTACATTTGTCACATTAATTTAGTGAGATTTGCCTACTGTGCAGTTTATTGGACTGACATGTCTGTTAACCTGATACTATTTGTGTTACTCTCTGTCTACATCTCATGGTAGTTATTACTGTTGTATAAGTTGGCACACTTGCAGTAAGAGCTATTAAGATTGGGATCGAGTTACATTTAGTTCTTCCTCCCATAGACAGAGAGTGAATTGTGCCTCTGTTTTTTGCTCCCCTCTACTCTCTCATGTTAGACTGAAGATTAGATCCCAACCAGATCTCTGTCTTTGTAGAATAGAGAGTGTCAGGTTATGGCAAGTTGCTGCGACTGTCACACTGCGTTGAAGGCAGGAACACACTCATGTAGCACTTTAGTTCCCTTCTGTTTTGCTTCGTACATAGCTGAGACTCATTGAGGCGGTTCACTTCTGTACAAAACCCAAAGCAATAACATAATCACAAAATCCTAATTCCTTAAGAATGAGTGAGTATTATAAGACTTGCAAAGCACAGAGATCCATTGAGATTAATGGAAAAGCTTTGTGCTGTGGCCCATTTAAGTGTGTGTGTGTGTGTGTGTGTGTGTGTGTGTGTGTGTGTGTGTGTGTGTGTGTGTGTGTGTGTGTGTGTGTGTGTGTGTGTGTGTGTGTGTGTGTGTGTGTGTGTGTGTGTGTGTGTGTGTGTGTGTGTGTGTGTGTGAGAGAGAGAGAGGACAGAGAAAGTGCGTATCAAATAAAAAGATTATTTGTAGCATGTAGGCCACAAGTCCACCTCTCCTCCCCTCCATGGACACACACACTCTTGTTGTGCCACTCTGGCCCTGGCACCACCAGCTGGGAGGTCTGTGGTGGATGTGACGGCTATTGTAAGAAGTTGTGCGCATACTGCTGTTTGCCTCCCTCCCTCTCATACTCAGACCCCACACAGCTTTGAATTTTGAGCTGATTTGATTGATCCATGTTTCCACCTTTTTTTTTTTATTCCAGTCATCAATAATAATTTCTGAATAGTTTGAGACAAACAGTATCTGCATCTCTTCATTCATCTGAGGTTTAGTGACTAAGATTGCGTGTCTTGAGTGTGTGTTTGTGCAAGACATCTCACATGTGTGGCTTTAAGAATGAGGGCACAAGAGGCTTGTCGCAAGGCGACAGGGCAGATGTTGTCAAGCTCCCCACAGAGCTACTCCTCTTCTGAAGTCGGGACGTTTCCCGCTGCCGCTCGTCTGCGTATCAGCCACAGATTGGCCAAAACTACACAGCAGGGTGGAGCTATTGAAATGCTCCAAACGCACAGCGGCAGAGATTGAAGGTGTACCTGTTTAAAAAAGACATTTCCAGTCCAAGTGGGGGGGGGGGGGGGGGTGGGAGTGGTGTGTAGAAGGAAACTGGATACCATTTGATTGGTGAGGCAGGGAAAATAGATGTTCTTACGTAACGCCTGGTGCCCTGAAACTAAAGAAGTGACACTCAGTCTGAGGAGCTTTTCAAGGCCTTTTCAGTAGTTCTTTTTTGGTGAAACTAAAGGGATACCACTGGTTCTGAAGGGATAACATGGCAGCAAATTCTGAAGCAAACAGTGATTCAGAGGTATGTGCTTGTTGCTTTCCCTCTTGCTGACCCTGCAATTAAGTGTGTGTGTGTGTGTGTGTGTGTGTGTGTGTGTGTGTGTGTGTGTGACTTGCTCTTTGTTTTTCCCTCCTAGCCTTACAACACACAGAAGTTGTCTGAGGCTCCAGGTTTCCCTTGTACATGCACAGTATACATGTGTCTGAGATTAGATAATCCTCATGAAGCCACACACACAGTCCTGGACCATTCACATGAATACATGTGACCGGGCTTTGTGCTCAGATATGATTTTGCACAAGTAATTGCGATTTTTCTGCTAAGTTACTGAGAGGAATATCTGGATATGTAAAATATCTGATTTCCACGTGACTGTCGGACACAGTCGGGTTGATTAGTGTCCGAGCTTTCCCCTGCTGCCTGCCCACATGTATTGATCAGGTGTAACAGCTTAATGCATTGAGAGTGTGGTGAGTGTCTCAGCCTCTGGTGGTGTATGAATATTTATGAAATAATATGAATGAATATGAATACTTTGGGAGCAGAGATGCTGTGAAAGGACATCATCTTGGCTTCCTTTGACTAGCAAAGCAAAGACAAACTGTAAGTCTGAATATGTGGAGTTTGGTCACATGGAAATTTGCAGGAGCTCTATAGCTGTGGGAGTGTGTGGTGAGGGGGGGACTATTTCTGTCTTTCTCTCTCTCTCTCTCTCTCTCCCTCTCTCTCAGTCCTGAGCCAGCTTCACACAGAGCCCTGCTATAACTATCCAAACAACCACAGCATTCACACAGAGCGCACATGGCTCACTTCACCACCTGTTACTGGCCTCGCCACAAGGGGAAACCTCACTGGTATTCAGCCTGTGCATTCCAAAACATTCACATTCAACAGAGGAATAAACATAGATTGTTGTTTCTGGCATGGATGCCTTTGAATAACCACTTTCATATCAACGCTTTTTCTATTAAAAACAGTCTAAAATCCAGGAGGCGCTCAAGCCCACAGTGTGCATAAAGTGATATGAAGAATCTGTCACACTTCACCAGCGTCCTGTTAAGTAAGCATTCCTGCCAGGAGGGATGACGTTTGCCAAGCAAAAATGATTTAGCATTCATTGAATAATAGCGTAGTAATTATTGTAGCTGGATTATAAACGACTCTGTCGACTGCGTTTCCTCCCGAGCTGAAATCTGCTTTCATCATAGAAGGTCAATAACAACATGTTATGTAGTTTCTTTATGACTTTTGGCAGTTTCTGATTGCATTTCCCATGTCATACAGGGAACATTTGAAGTGGGCTTTCCCCTGAGAGCTGCGTTTCATGCAGCAAATCATCATCCATCAGCACCATGGCAGCCAAACCCACAACCATGATCCAACAGTAACAAAGCAGTGTAGTCAGCCACACAACTTGTTTATGTTGAATTGGGTTTCATGTCCTTCAATTGTTTCTCAGGGACTGCATGGGTTAGCCATGAAGGTTTTACTTCCATCGTAAAATACTGTATATATACTGTGTAATATGGCTTCACAACATAACCAGAGGTTCCTTTTCTTACTCTATTAATTTACAGTGGTCTCTTTGATAAGCTTTGATCTAGTGATTACAGAGGGTAGTTGTTGTCTTAGTGGTTGTGCAGCAACCTACCATTAACCTCAGACTGCTTATTAAATTTGATTAAAATCACTGCATCTGCTGGTCTGGACTGTATGCAATAAACAGCTCTGTGGTCAAATTGTTGCCTTAGCCCCACTTACTAATTTCACATGACAAACAGGACAGTTCAGGACAACAGCTCCTCCAGAGTCAATATCTTACATTGGGCACAGGCTGAAGTTCAGCATGGGTGCTGTTAAGAGGCATCAACACACAACTAGCAGCAGTTTTGCAGGAAATTCTCAAGAAGCAGCTGTTGTCATCACCAAAGGTTTAATGTTCCTGTTCATGTACTATTGTTTAAATTTCTCCATCTCATTTATTTGGCTGTGTGTAAATTGTGAATGAGTGTGTCCTTTTTTAAGAAGGCTTATTCTGTCACAACTACATGTAGTAGTTTTTGAGCCTTTGTGTTTTTAGCTTGTCTGAGGCATTTCCTGTCACATGTCTCGCTGCAGAGCCTCAGCTGCGTCATTCCACTTTGGACCTGAACCAGCCACACTGTGGTTTCACCTGGTCTGAGGCTTATTTAGTCTGTTTCATCACCAACAAACTCTGCATGGCAGCACTGATGTTAAAGGTTGCCAGTCATCAGTCGTAAAGAAATGACTCTCAAGAGGAATCGAAATGTCAGTTCGGCCAGTTATGGAAACTGTAATTGGTTCAGGTCTCAGCTGAGACTGGTTCCAGTGGGAGACTCTGTGTGGTAGCCTAATGAAAATGTGTGAAATTGATGTCAGAGCCCATTAGGTGATATCCTAGTTATAGAAGATTGTTTTCATATTGAGTAATTGATACTGAAGAATAAGAACGAGGGGACAGTTTGTAAATATTACATGAAGTTAAGACACATTTTGTTGATACAACTTTTTAAAAAAATAGTTTGGCTTTTATAAGGTAAAATGTTGGGATTGGTTAAGCTACTCTGCTTGAAATGAATAAAGAAATACTGATGTTACTGACACTAACATTATTATAGTCTTTATGAGAACTGTGGTACAGATTTGCTGTATTTGTATGGCTTACCACAGGGTGTATTGATGTTTGTATTGGCAATCAATCATATGTTTCATAATTATATTGATTTATCAGCTTCACATACAATGGCCTAACTTGGTTTTCTATTTGCAGTGGTGTAGGAGGTGGTCAGGCTTTTTAAGTTTGAACTGGCTGACTTTTAGGAAATTCCTAAAAGAAGGAGTTTTTGCTGATCTGAAACATGCTGTCAGATAGTAGATGTTATTTTGCTGATAGTAGAACGTTCTGCATTTAACACTTTACTAAGCAAACTGTTTCCTTCATGCTTCTATTGTGTAATCGTAGTTTTTTGGTAATTTTTGGAAGAGTTGCAACCATCTTCCACTTGGATTGCAGTGGATCTCAAATGGTGTTGAGTGAGTGATGTGAAAGAGCCTTTCAGTGGGATTTAATCCAAGCAAAGGATCAAATGCTTCTGCTTCTGTGAAACTTTAATGGCTTAATAAAGTTGGGGATTTTGGATAGTGGAAATATTTGCATGTGGAAAAAGTGCACACAGTAAAATCTGATTAAATGTCTCTTCTCTGTTGAACTTCTATGGTTACTTAAATGTAATAATTCTCCCGTATCCATTTTCCTGAAGGTGGGAATACAGACGTCAAACTTCAAGCTTTTCCTACTTTGCACAGCTGTGTGCCAGGAATACCAAGTGGCTCTGATTGGACAGTTTGTCTCGCTGGAAGGGATGACGTCATCAATAAAACTGCTCTCCATAACAAACACTTTTGTTCTTGAGCCATTTCCTTCCAGCTGACTGTCATAGTGTCAAATAAAAAGATTGTGGGAGGAATGAATTTACAATCAAACTCCTTCACTTACTGTATGCTGTACCTTTTCAGCTGTTCTCCCAAAGACTTACTGTATTATAAAGGATAATCACATCCTGCACTGATGGCCAGATTGATTCAGCACTACCTGCACACTTAGACTTAAAGACAGTGTAACTTGACACTAAAAGTATGTGTGGCTTAAAGAAGAAAGCTGTGACCCAGCTCTAAAGGTAGGGCCACGTTTAGGAATGCCGCTGAGGGAAAGAGGGAATTTGAATTAAAAAAAAAAAACCTTAAGAAGGTAATGTAAATTAAAATGTATGTTTATAACATTAACACAAAAAAGGAAGGAGAAGAAATGGAGGTCTAGACAAGTATTATGTCTGGTGATTTAGCCGTTTTAACTTGTATCCTGACATTTTGTTCGTCATGGTGTCTCTCGGTCTTTCAGTCTGGCTTTTAAAAACAATACACCCCCCAGAGTCAATACTCAGATTACATTTTGGAGCAACTTGCTGCATAAATTTACATATGAATGAGTAAATCTCCTTAATTCTTAATGTGGTAGACAAGTATATTGGCATATAAATAGTTTGTAATGAATTCATTCATTAGCTTAATAAGAGAACTCATTTACATAGTAGGTTATGTTTAATATATCATTTGTGAGCAGCCCAACTTGCTCTAATCTCAATATGGTGGATACACAGGTTGCCTTTACTTTACAGTATTAGTACAGTGTTTGCTTTGCTAGACTGAGCCATCAGGCTGTCATGGCTAATATTAGTCATGGAGGTGTTAATGGTGTTAATTGTAAATGTATGTTGTGTCGTGTCTGATAAAGAGCTCCAAGGTGTAAGTGTTAAGATAACACAGCAGCAGAGTAGATTCACCAGTGGAGTGTGTGTTTCGCGTGTGTGTTGGTGTGTAGCCTGTGAACAGTGACGTGTAGCTCATCAATGCTGATGATCGGTGCCCTGGGGCGCAGAGTGGCTCGATAGGGCTGAAGGACGCTGCGTCCTGTGATGGAGGCGTATATAATGCTGGGGCTCGTGGTCTCTGCTTCCTGCTGCCTGCTGGAGCGGGCATGAAGAGGAGTTTACACAGAGGCAAGAAAAAGAGGCTTTACACTCTGATAAAAGGTACCACAGGTGAGGCACTGTGAGAGAAAAGGTGAGGCTCCGTTTGGACGGTGAGCATGATTGGTTAATCTTTGTAGTGATGCAACTTTGATGATCCACTTTTCTGCGGAATAATAGGTTTGTGTTTTAATATTGTTCCTGTATTCGCTGCGGCTGAGATTTAGCTACAGATTACATCTGATTGTTGAAGGCTAGTTTCTGTCAATCATCTCTGTACCTCATTTATTTCTGCACCAACATTAAACAAAAAGTACAAAATTGAATACTAAACTTTGTGCATTTGTGCTCCAAGCTTGTCAAAGGTTTTAGATCGACCATCTCTTCTATGTAGGTCACATTACCGACCATGTTGGACATTGATCTGCTTTGGTTGTAGCGCAGGAAAGCAGGTCACTGATTTCCTAAACTGCAAAACTATCAATTTCTCCCCTGCCCTTAAGCTCTAAATCCCAGCATAATTAAAACTGTAGGCCATGGATGGATAACACAGAAAACCATGCAGGGATGACAGGATTTTTTTTAGGATTACAGGATAAGCTTTCTTAACTCTGGTTGAACAATGATGGAAGGACATCACACGCAAAATGGAAAAATAAATGTCAAAACTTGGCAGCAAATAGTAATTTTTGAATCCAAATTGACCTTGGAGTAAAGTCTGTCTGGGCAGAAGTCTGTCTCATTGTGTTTTACATTGGTGTTTGATGTTTTCATCAAACTTTCAATGACTCTCTGCATTATTTAACTGTAGCTGGAACAGATAAGCTTATCATCTGGCACTGACATTGGCTGGAATGGTGCATTTTTGGTGGTGCATGAAACACTAAATAGGACGATATCAGAGTAACTAATAACATTAGGCAGTGCTGTCATGGCAGGAGGCCAGATTGGACCAACATTACATTGTAAGACTGGATACAACTGCCCTCAAAAAAGCCATTATGCATCACTTAATCATCTTGCTGGTTACTCAACCAAACAGTCGACTTATCTGCTTGGCAGTCATACCATTTCCTGTGATAAATGGTATGGTGTTGTTTCATATGTCATTACTTTGGCCATATTTAATCATTTAATGCTTTTTTATTTTTTTTATTCTTGTCCTGCCTGATGAAAAATCCCCTCTCTTCCCTCCTCACTCCTCTCTCTGTACTTAATTTCCTCATGGTGGACTCTCTGGGCGTCCTGCTCCTTTCTCTTCCTGACATGACCCCTCCTGTGCTTTGTCCCACTAAAACCTTTCCACATGCGTGCTCACTTCTGGTTGGAGATTGCAGAGTGCACTGTAGCCCCAGTTGCAATGGAGGACAGTGACCATGAGGTTCACTCTTCATCAGACGAGCAGGACTCCTGCCCTGCCCCCACTAATCACAGCAGGGATCACGATGCTGAACAGGTACCGGTGACACCCCAAAAATCCTGAACTCCCTATTATTACACTCCCCTTCTAGTCACAGTCATCAGTTGATTTGGCCACAGCAAACATACTACTTTAACTTTACTGTTGAGCTTCAACTCTCTCTTTCTACACACAACAAAACCAAAAATGGAGAACCTTTTCATATTTCTTTTCTTTCCCTGCCACAGCAACCCACTCTACTTTTACTCCTCAGCTAATGTATAGTGCATAAACATAACACGAGTGCAGAGTCACAATACGGGCCTTCGGCTGAATTTAAATGGCCTCATTGCTTTCTTAGTGCCACTGCATTATTTATCTCTGTTCGTGTCTAGAAGGGAGACTTCAGTCTGTGGTAACAGGAGTCCAGAATGAGCACAGCAGCCTAAACTATGAGCTGAATATCTTCTTTCGGGAAAAGCTACACTAGTTTTTATTGTAGCTTTGTGACAGCTCAGTAATTATGACCACAGGAAATCCAGAAATGAAGAATAGATTATGTACCCTAATGTTTGAAATCATGCTTCAAGAAGCTTTTTAATGACAACCATAAAGAAAAGCCCTTTTTGCTACAAATTAGCTCTGCAACATGTACAAAGTGGCAGGAGATTTATAACCATGATGGTGGAAAAACTGATGGCAGTTAACTCTCTGCTTCAGGGAATGTACAATTAAAGTAATGCCCAAGTGCTGCAGCTCATTCAATATTAGATTCATAGTAATAAAATAACACAAATCCACTAAGACAGATGCCTGGTATTATTGTTCAACTCCAACATGACCTATCCTCATGTCACTAGTTAGTGACAACTCCAGTTTAATGGCTCATCACTTTGTACTATACCCTGTTAAAGCAGTTCATAATATGTTATCTACCTGTGTTTAGTTTAAATGTTTCTACCACACACTATGATCAACAAGGTGATTCCACATTCAGGAAGGTTGAACAAATATGAGAGTGCACCTGCTGCAGTGCAGTACTAGCTGAGATCATATTTCAGGTTTATCAGAAAAAACAAACAGCATATTCTGTCAGAAAGTAAGTGGACCCTTTACAAGCTTTCACAGCTTTCTCCTTGTTTCACTTTTGGATTTCTTCTCAAAAGTCCATGAACTCTGCCAATCTGCAATCAATATTCAATACTGTAAATTGTGACTCTGCCTCAGTAAGACAGTCACATCTCTAAGTTACACTGTCTGTGTCTCCTCTGTAGAATTTACAGCCAAACGCTGTGACCGTTTCTAAAAGTGTACATTTTCTGCTCTCTGGATCTCTCTCTTGCTTTTACATTGGTACTTTACCTTTCCTCTACCTGTCTTTTCCTCCGCACTCTGTTTTTTGCCACCTGCTCCTCTGCACCGCCTTATCCACCCCCTTCAACCTCGGCGTCTCTCTAGCATTCAAGCCAATCAGATGACTCCGAGGTGGAGAACTTTATGCAAGACCCTCACCACCACGGAGGGCAAGACCACCACCACCCTGACCACACGCCACACCACCATCATGGCAATGAGCCTCATGATGCAGACAGGGAAGCTGAGGGCGATGACCGCCCCCACACCCCGTCTTATTTGCGCCCCCCTGTGGCGGGTAGGGCGCAGTCGGATTCAGGTTCAGACCCCAGTTTGCCGCAGAGCAGAAGCGTGGAGTTTGACTTGTCGTTCCCCGTCAGTCCCTCCAGGCCCAGAAGCCCCTGGGGTCGATTTGACCCTTACGACAATAGTGAGGTAACGCAGACAGGCCCAGCCAGGAAATCCAGAGACGATAAACGAGATCTTTGTGGTTTAGTTCTGCTTTTCAAGGCGATGTTGTTTGTGTGCTTTAATGTGTCGAACAGTTCTTCAGACTGACTGATACAGTACAAGATCGTGTACAAGTCTAATTGTTGCTTTATGTGATTTTTTTTTTAAAAAAGGATGATTGATGTTCGTTGTCCTCTGGTGGAAAAGGTTGTGATTGGCGCTCTGTGATGGTAGAATTGCATTTTGCTTTTGTTGTGTGGTTGACTTCAGGTGCCAAACGTCTTCTGGGAAAGTTGGGATGAAATTATTCTGTAAACATGAAACCAAATCTTGTGGTTGAATACGAAATTGAACAATTATTTTTACATAGCCTGATGTACGTACATGGAAATTTGTGCATACCTGAAATATTCTTTTTTTTCTTTTCTTCTTTTCTTTTTCATTTTTAGGACCAGGACAAGGAGTATGTAGGTTTTGCAACACTGCCAAACCAGGTGCACCGCAAGTCAGTCAAGAAGGGATTTGACTTCACCCTCATGGTGGCAGGTAAATCCTAGTCTGCACATTAGCAGACATTTGATCTTAAACCCACCTTTGACTGAAGAGTTGGTTAATCACAAAGTTTAACCTCTTTCTCTCTTTGTTCTTTGTTTAAAGGGGAGTCTGGCCTGGGAAAGTCCACCCTGGTCAACAGTCTCTTTCTCACAGATCTTTACAAAGATAGGAAGCTGCTCAATGCTGAAGGTGAGGAAGCTACAGCTTTTGATCTATATTTTTTCTGTTTTGTTTGATAGATATTTTTACCACAATATGACAAAGCTGATATTTAAAAATATGGTCTGTTTGTGTCCCATCCTTAGAGCGAATCACGCAAACAGTAGAAATCACCAAACACACAGTGGATATAGAAGAGAAAGGTGTCAAACTGAAGCTCACCATTGTGGACACCCCTGGGTTCGGGGATGCTGTTAACAACACTGAATGGTAAAAGTCCTTCATGAATAAAAACAGCCAAGAGGAAACTGCAACTCCTCACAGAGTACAGCTGGATAACCTCATTTGAGCTGTATTGCAGTTTAAAAGTAACATGCAGTTGTTCAGTTGTTACACAGTCTGCATCGCCTCAGAGACTGAATGTCCCCGTGTGTTTCCGCTCTAGCTGGAAGTCAGTGGCCGACTACATCGACCAGCAGTTCGAGCAGTATTTCAGGGACGAGAGTGGCCTCAACCGCAAGAACATCCAGGACAACCGCGTGCACTGCTGCCTCTATTTCATCTCACCCTTTGGTCACGGGTATGACAAAGCTGCAGTGCTCACACAGGGATTACTAACCTCCTCTCTCTACACCACTCTGCTCCAAATAATGGGGCAGAATAAACCATTTACTGCAGTGTGCAATGTCTGTGCTTGCACCAGTTTCACCTTCAGTTTTCCTAAAAACCATCCGTATATCACGTCAGCTTACATGCTTATTCACAGCTTTTGTCCTGCACACACAGCCGCTTGAGTAATCAAGGTTTATTGTAAATATCTACTGAACCAGTATTTACTTGAGTTGCTTTCAGCCCAATAAATTGTTAATGCAGCAGGCTCTTGCTCAGAGTTAAAGCAGTTCTCAGCTGCCTTCAGGTGAATTTACATCTAATGCAGTGCTTTCGCTCCAATCAATTGTTTCTGCGGAGTGCTGATGTGGTACTTTTCAGCGCATTTGTGCACATGCACTGTTCCACATCAGTGTGCTCATTAAAGAAGCAATCTACCATAAACCCTAGAGTTAATGCTTCAGTGCAATCTCAAAGTCACAATGATGGAGAAACTGCTCCCTCTGTTGATGAGCCACAGTCATTGCTCATTACATAGCAGAGCAAACCTCTGCCACCACTGATCAACCATCCAACTTGCTCTTACCGCCACAGACATCATCTTACAGCTCATATTTTGTGTGAAATCAATGTCTTCACGCTGCCAACGTACATTTCAAATCATATTTGTGTCTCCGTTGTTTCACAGTTGGTTCACAATTAGACTAAAGATGAGCAGGAAAAAAAACACGTGCCTGTCTGATGCAGCTGTAATATCTAACAGTTAAAAATATCACCTCCTAGTTATAGTCTTCATCTGTAACACATACACAGACATTATTGTGTCTCACTGTACTGTGTATGTATGTACGTGTTGTACTTTTTCTAGCCTCCGGCCTCTGGATGTTGAGTTTATGAAAGCTCTGCATGAGAAGGTCAACATCGTCCCCATCTTGGCCAAAGCAGACACACTCACCCCGAGTGAGGTCAAGAAAAAGAAAATCAAGGCAAGGCTTATTCTTGTTGATGATTCTCGTTGATCTATACATAAATTACATTACATAGCATTCATTATATCAAAATACATGTTTTCACTCTGTACTTTCTCCTCTGTGTGGCTCCCTGCAGATCAGAGAGGAGATTGATCAGTATGGTATCAAGATATACCAGTTCCCTGACTGTGATTCTGACGAGGACGAAGATTTTAAGCAGCAGGACCTTGAGCTGAAGGTGAGAGCAGAAACTGACAGATGTCTTTCCTTCTCCTTTCTTCTCATTGTCCTCTCTACAGTTTGGGGTTCTCGAGCTGTTGACGTCAGCACCTCTCTTTGTTGAAATGAACATGGGTCATGGTTAGTTTGTGTTTTTGCTTTTAAGCTTTTTCAGTGCAAAGAAAGTCACTGCATCAAGATCAAGACACTTCAAGTGTTGTTATTGGAAATAGAAACGGCAAACAGTGAAGCTACAGACATTTCCTGACAATTACATAAAGTTTCATTTGTAATTCTTTTGTACCAGGATGCTCATAGGAAACACGTCACTACTCTTCCTTGTAGTCTAGATCACATCAATTAAGATAATACTGTAATGATGTTGATGAATGAATATATAAACCATATGACCTTGACTGTCTACTACTGACTGCACGGTCTTAATGAGTCAGCCTGTCTCTGCTCTTCTCACAGCTGGCAGTGAGGACACCGTCAGTGTGCCAGTGTATATCTCTCTGAGTAGCCTCTTAAAAAAGCATCACGTTAACTGCAGCAGACAAAGAGAAAAATGGAAATAGAAGAAGGGGAAAGTTATTATTCATGTTTAAAAATATGTGTTGAAGCTTCAAATGGGAGTGAGCAGACACGAAGGCACGTAAGATAAAAAATAAACCCATCTGCACTGCACCATTCTGTGCTGCATTGATCCGTCCTCAACAACCGTCTCATCCACACCCTCTCCTGCCAGAGCTTTGTGAAACATCGTAATGATTTGTTAATTTTCTGACCCTTTCTGTCCCCCCCCCCCATAAGGAAAGCATTCCTTTTGCAGTAATTGGCAGCAACACAGTGGTGGAGGCCAAAGGGAAGAGGGTGCGAGGCCGTCTGTACCCCTGGGGCATCGTAGAAGGTAAGCCCCTTCTTCAAGTCCATCCTCTAGTTTGATTTGTAGAAAAGCCTTTAGAGACTGGACGAGGCTGCACATGAGTCAATATTGGCAGTTTGAATCCTAAATAGATTGTTGAATTTTATCTTCACACTGTGGTTTGCAGTGGAGAACTCGGCGCACTGTGATTTCGTGAAGCTGAGGAACATGCTCGTTCGCACGCACATGCAAGATCTGAAGGACGTGACCCGGGAGACCCACTACGAGAACTACAGAGCCCAGTGCATCCAGAGCATGACCCGCATGGTTGTGAAGGAACGCAACCGCAAGTAAGACACACACAAACCTCGACAGTACATATTTTTGTGGCCTTCACACATTGATATTATATAAGAATATTAGACATTCACATATCAGATAAAATGTTTAGAAAATATAGATAATACAGATTTATATCCTTGGAATTTAAGTGTTATTTAATGTATTAAATAGGTTGGGAGTTTTCCTACATTTATCCTCACAGGCACATCTGTTTCTTGATTCGCCTATTTAGTATTTTTAGCCACGCTAGCGTCATGGCTTTGTGAATGTTGGTCAGTCTGTGTGACTGTCGGTCGGTCCGGACTGAAATAACTCTTGGTTGGATTGCCATGAAACTCTGTACAATCATTCATCTGCTTAGGTGGTTTCTGGGCTCTAATGTTGATCTGAAACACGTCATGTTCGACAAGGTTACACTGCAGTGTGATTTTCTGCTACCTGAACATTACGGCACCTTGGTGAAAGTTTGTCTTGTTCCACATAGTCAATTGTAAGGCATTCGAACACCTCACCTAGAATTTCAACCTCAGCCTTTGTAAAACAAAATAGTAATATCTGTACAAAGAGTGTAGATGTAACAAATATTGGGAGCCTGGCTTGAAAAAAATATGAACACTGAAATGTTGACCTCTCACTGAAACACTCTCTTCCAAAAACCAACTGGACATAATAAATGTTGAATGCATGCCTGCGACCTGTATCTCTCTGCAGCAAACTAACCAGGGAGAGTGGCACAGACTTCCCCATCCCCATGGTCCCCGATGTGACGGACAGCGAGACAGAAAAACTCATCCGAGAGAAAGACGAGGAGGTACGGCACGCCGACCACGAAAGGGAGTCACATCAACACCATGATCGTGACCACAAGCACGAGCCCAAACACAATTCTGACCACCACGAGCACTCAGACCCTCAGCCCGACCCAGAGACACACTCAGATCTGAAGGCTGATGAAGCGCTCTGAATGTGTTTAGCTCACAGATTTTGTTTACCCATAAGCTTTCTTTGAAGCACATTCAGGTCATATTTTCTGGGGTTGACAATGAGTAGCCTCAAAAAAAAAGTAATTATACACTCAAACCCCTACTCCCCCTGTCCTCACAAGTCTTCTGAAGCTTTGAAGTGTGGGTAGAAAAAAGAGCTGTATATGTTGCCTCGACTCATGGCGTCGCCTAGAGTTAAAGCTTCAATCAGATAGCAGGAGTCAGCTGTTTACCAACTCCCCTCTCAGGCTAGCAAGTGTAGAAAATCCTTGGACCTCATCACACATGAAATCAGTCAGGTTTGTTTTAACAAAACCCAGATTTTACCTTGGACTAAGTAAATTTTATACTTGCACTTTTGAAAGAGTCAGAACCGTGTTCCATGACAATTTCAATACTGGCGATGTACTTTAACCGCTAAGACAAGGTACGAAGGACAACAGGGTGAGACATCGTGGTCTTAGAACTGCATAATAATTGTTACTGAATGATGGTGTTAACATGTGGTCATCTGGTACCGTTTAAATCCTGAATTCCTGGGATCAAGTGTTACTTCAAGGGCTAAATAAAATTAGTATGAAATGTGATATAGATTGTTTTTAGCTTCATTAACAGAGAGGGCAGTGGTTTGAAGATATATTATTAGAGGAAATATTCTTAGAAGAAAACAAACCCTCCCTGCATTTTCCTATTATTTGAATTATGTACATGCTATATTAGCCTAATGCCCAAAGTGATTATTTTAGAGTCCCAGTTAAAGGATACGTTCACATTTTTTCAAGTCTACCCTAAAACAATACTCACATGTCCATATGTACATTGAAAGAGTTATTGGTCACTGTAATTGTCATCCTGGCTATACTGGCTGTGAAGAGACGTCAAGGTAAGGTCATGGTCAAAGTAGAATTTATTGTCATTCTCTCAATATACAACGCTCAAAATACAGGAGAACAAAACTGTATTCCTTCAGTGCTCCAGTGTAAACAATATGAACAGACACAGTAAAAACAGCAGTAAGCAAAAAGTAAAGTAAAATAATAAAGTGCAAGTCGTATTGAGTAAAGCGAAATGGATGAAAAATGCCTTCACACGTTAGGATGTGCCTTTCTTTATTAAGAATAATAAAAGTAAGTTTTAAAAAATACGATGATGGGGGATAAAATCCACAGGCCATAAATTATTTCCAAAGTTCAGCTGAAAATTAAATGAGGCTTCAGCAGTCTGAGTTAGACAAACCAATTAAATTTCTTACAAATTTAGTCCGTCCACGGGAACGCAAAAAAAAAAAAGACTGTAACTTTGAAGATCTTGATGCGTCTAACTGATACCTCATATTAGCTTCAACTGAGCTGTTTTTTTGCACAGAGTGACGACTGTTGATTTTATCCTCACTTACATTGAAATTGCTTTAGGAAGGTATTTCTTAGCAGGAACATTTACAGCAACCAATTTCACTTTTAATGTACATATAAGCATGTGAGTATTGTATTAATATAGACTTGAACTTATCCTTTAAGGTAACTGGAGGTGGATTAAGCAGAAATACATAATTATATATGGTTAAAGTGTTTACTACAACCACATACAGCTGATGGTTCATCTGTGTTCATGATGCATTATCAGGATCTTCCCTTTCCCTTTAATCCCGAGAAATATATTTAATCAAATAAAGAGACTATTTTTTTTCCTCAATTGTTCTTTTTTTATTTTCTGTGTAAACAACATTAAGATTTGGTCAAACATGACAACATTACTGTAAAATTGTACTATCACACTGTGTCGGGCATGTGACCCATAAGCTGTACTACACAAAGCACAATCACATCACAGTGCAGACAGCGCAACACAACTGCAGACTCTAAAAATATTAAGCAGCAAATGTTTTGGTAAATCTGAAAGAACAATTGTTGAAGCTAAAACATTATCATCTGGATAACCAGCTAACTGTCACGAGTATATTTTAGTATCTTGAAATGCTGCTTTTTTAATATGAAATATTCTGTGGTGTAAGTGAAAAGGCAGGCAGAAGAGCCACACAGGCTTTCAGCGCAGGTCACGTGATCTAATCTATAAAGAACAGGCTGATCCGCCAAGTGGTATTGACATGTGCAGTCACGTGTGAATAGTTTGCTCATACAAAAGGCTGCACAGCCCGCTGACACACACACTCAGACTTCACACTGCCACAAATGTTAATCGTGGATGTTTAAACTTGGGCATGAGTCACAACAACCGGTGGCATGACGCTAACATTTGTCTCATCTCCACCCCACAGTTGCGGCGGATGCAGGAGATGCTGCAGAGGATCCAGGATCAAATGCACACTCAGAAAGAAGCCTATTAACACAGGACACCAGTCACTCTGTGTACATGTCTCTCTCTCTCTCTTACTCACTGGGATGAAAAAAGAAAAAGAAAACAAAAAAAAAACACCCGGAAAACTTTTATTCCTCTCTTGAACATTGACATCCCTTCATGTCCAAACAGCCACCACTCAACCTCATCAACAGCATATCACACATGGACCAGGGACCCGGCGAGGAGGTGGTAAGATGTTCTGACATTAGCAGCTTAACGACTCCCTATATCCTCTCCAGAATCACTGCTGCAACACACTCGACCCTCCACTCTGCTGTTTTCTGTTTTTTTTTTTTTTTTTTTCAAAGTATAAAAGAATTTAAAACAAAAGGAGATTTGTTGTTTGTTTGAATGAATCAGCCTCTAGTTTGAGGGTTTGTGTAGTCAACTAGTGGAATAGCAGCATTTTTCACATACCTGAACTTTATTTAGCCACATGATCACAGGGTTGTTGTTTATTTTTTAAGGTCTGATACTGTATGAGGTTTACATCTAAGTACTGGTGACCTGCTCAGATTTTTTTAAGCACACTTTTCTGGTGCAAGTGTTTATTTTTTTCCTCTATAGGTCAACATGCATATATATATACTGTAATAATTTAATTTTCTATATTACACTCAAGCATTTTTTCTACAGATTTATCATCCTTTTATGTGTTCCTGGTTTTATTTAACTACACTACATGTAGTACACTGCTTGACATTATGTATGAATGGCTGAATGTTCAGCTGAGGTTTCCTTTTGGTCGATTTGGTTTAATCTTTATGCGATGATTGTTTAGGTTGATTTAAATTTGAAGTTTTATGTGTATCATAACTGCCACCTCGTTGTGCACCCTCCGATGCCTCACAGCATGGATGTTAGTGGCGCTGCTTAACGTTGGCCAGTCTGAACTGACAAAAGAAACCACTGCTTATTGATCGCCATATCAAGATTTAATACCACCTAATTTGTTTTTTTTTCATGATAGAAAAGTCCATTATTATTTAGAGGATTTCCCAAAGTCTGAGTGAGCTCATCTCATGACCGAACCATCAACACAGGTCACATGTAAGAGCTGATAACAGTCGTTAAGAGATGATTACGAGACCCTTATTTAGCATGAGGTCAGCGTTCAAGTGAAGGATCGCATCAGAGGCCGTGCTGTGTTTTTATTTTTGCATGTGTTGTGAAGGTTACTCAGATTGCTGATCATTTTATTGATCATAAAGTTATTTATGGGCAATGAAAATATGTAGCTACTTAACTTTTGGGGGATATATATAGAGAGAAAAGGTGGATTTTTATTTTTATTTTTATGTTGGTTGGTCATAATTTTGTCCTCAATTCAAGGGAACTCATATGTTGGATGTTTGCTAACGTTAACATTTTGTTTTCTTATAACCAAAGCCAACAATGACAAACGTAATTTGTCCTAAATGTTGGATTTTCCTGGTGGAAGATGGAGAGGAATAAATTATCTAAGCCAAGAGTAATGATCAAAATTATTGGATAAACTTTCTCTTGCTAATAGTTTCTGTATTATGAGTACAACTCTGCCATGTTGTGTGATCTTTTGTTAAAATTACATTCCTCAAGTGTCCCAGAGTCAGGTATTACCTTTGTTTCTTAATTTGTTTGTTTTATATTAAATTTGTCTTTTGTTATTCTACTTTTTGGAGTATATTTATGTAATAAATTTATAAATGAAATGTGGACGGAGGGGACAATATGTACAAATTCTAATATTGTAATAAAAATATAAATATTTCATCGTGTCTCCATCAGACATTTGGTTTTGCTTCATGTTGTGAACAGAATGCTATGGCTTGATTTTTAATAAAAGAATTGAACTTGTTACTAATTTCAATTAATTAATCCTAAATATTTCCACCATTGCAAACTGTATTATAGGATACATATTTTTGCAGTAAAACCGGGACTTTAGTTAACAGAGTTGGGACTTGAAGGCAGCAGAGCAGTGAAGCCCGCCAACTCTGGCGCCAACTAACGGCTGAAATCAATAGCTAGCTGGCTAGCTCCTGTGACTAGTTAAATGCTTTGATAAACAGACGTTTTTAAGGTTTACATCGGTATCGTTTGTTAACCTTAGCTGTTTTGAGTACAAACATGGCAACAGCAGAGTTATGAGCCTTCGTAGAAGCTAGCTACAAGCTAACTGCAACCTGACAACCTGATGAAGACAATTAGCTTGGTAACGTGAGCTAACGCACACTTGTCCTGGTGGAGGCCAACAGTGAAGCTGCACAAACTGTGAGTCAATACTTATTCTTTTAAAATGTTAAGTCATGCTTTTTATGAAATTTTGAAGTACTTTACTTGAGTATTTCAGTTTTATGCTACTTTATACTTCCACTCCACTACATTTCAGAGGGAAACATTGTACTTTCTACTCCACTACATATATTTGACAGCTTTAGTTACTTTTCAGATGAAGATTTGACACAATGGATAATATAACAAGCTTTTAAAATACAACACATTGTTAAAGATGAAACCAGTGGTTTTCAACCTTTTTGGCTTTTGATGTCTTACTAAAAGCAGTGTGTAGTTGGGGTCACATTTCAGATGTCTATGAGTTGTTAACAGCTCCACCAAATAGTGATTTTTCCCTCTAAACTTCTCACATGGTTTCATTTCAATAAATGTTCAAATGATCCAATATTTCAGCAAAAATCAAAGATTAGAGAAAAAGTCCAAAAACTGAAAACCGATTTGTGTATCAGAACTTTGTTTTTTCTTCTTTCCTCTCCCATTAATCATCTCACGACCTCTCAGATTTATCTGGTGACCATCTGGAGGGGCCCGACCCCTAGGTTGGGAACCACTGGACTAAACTAGCTAACTGTATATAAAGTCGTTCAAACTAGCTCCACCTCCAGCAGCTACAACAGTAACATGCTGCTTACACACTGATGCTTCAGTATTAATAATCTAATGATGTCATATATAATAATATATCAGTCAGAGGGACCAAACCACTACTTTTACTGCAATACTTTAACTACATTTTGCTGCTAATACTTATGTACTTTTAAGTAGGATTTTTCATGCATAACTTTTACTTATAATGGAGTATTTTTACATTGCTACATTGGTACTTTTGCTTAAGTAGATGATCTGAGTACATCTTCCACCACTTCTCATCAAGTATCTATCCTATAGTAGCTATAATCAGTAAAGTAACTATCTTATAATGCATGATGCAGGTATTATCTGTGCTGTCACACTGTACACCTTTTTCACCACTGAAAAGACGTGTTTGGCAAATCAAAATGTTTTTGCCATAAGAGACGCTAGTATCTGACATATTACTGCTGTAGTTACTACTTCCTTTTTTGGTTGCAAGTCTTTACTTCTGTAAATGTATTTACGAGACATGACAAATTTAAATATGTCCACTGTGCTGATATTAAACTCTTGGTGAAGAAGATAACCTGTGGATAGTATCAGTTCACAGCTCTTTAATGGGATTCAAATTTATTTAATCTGCTGTTGTAGCTTAAACTCTCTGGTGCTTTCCTGAACATCATAAATTTGGGCTTGTAAATATGAGCTTGTAACATCTTAAAAATTGCGTAACACAAATACATCTGACCAGAGCAGATGTGTGTCAATGACAGTACTTTGCTTCAACCATAAACGAAGCAGGTTTATTGCGTGTGGATAAGCTCTAAATTACATTTGTAGTCTCATGTGTGTTCATGTTTATGAGTCATTTTTTGCCAAATGAGTGTTAACATAAGCTGCTGTAACTCTGTTAGTCCTCATTTACTAATAGGAATTATGATATCTGCCCTCAGGTACAACCCTAAAACTGTTTTATAAATCAATTTATTCTTGAATGAATTAAAAGAAATAAACAAAACATATTAAAAACCGTACTGGGCTGTTCTCCCCGCGTCTGTATGTCGGGCCTCCAATAAACAATGCTTGCTAAAATGAAGGCGCTCTAATACAACAATAAATAAATTCTACCTTCAACAAAGCTGTAATGTTCAGTTTTTGTTTAAACTATTTCAGAGAGGTGTTGATCACTATACGGTCATTTTGGTGGCTGTAGTTTGTGCTGCTTTTGAGTTGTATTGAGCTATAACGAGAGGTGTTTCTAATATTTAGTCTGCCATCATTAATATTTACAGGGTGGACAAAATATTATAAACACTTCTCAGTATCAGTAATAGTTTTAACCAGGTGTACCTAATAAAACTGGACACTGAGTGCACATGTGATGTATTGTGCAAGGCATCAAAAGTTACACAAAATATCAAATATGTTAAAAATCACAGATCAAGAATTGATAGGAAACAGTGTTTGTATTGCTGCAGTAGAATATAAAAAAATACAAACTGTGGCTCCAGACATTTGTAAACATAATACAATTTATTAAGTATCTTTTTTTTTTAATATTTTTTTTTTATTTTACATATTTCCCCCCGGCTTTTTACATAATACAGTTAGATCTAAATGCAGCCCAACATTTACAGGCTATATACAACTTAAACTTTCTCCATAGGGAAAACACACAAGTATACTGTTGCTTTGTCAAGTATCTGAATCCCTGTCAACTTTTAGACGTTTTGTTCTGTTACAATATGATTTCAAACTGATACATGATTTCAAATTTATTCATAATCATTTGCGTATAATCTGAAAATGAAAAAAAAGGTGACAGAACACTTTTTGCACTTAAGGTATTTTTTTCTAAATGTCATTAAGTCTTTGCTGTAATCATATTGCATCAGAACAAAAATACAAAAGAATCAAGGGGTGAATACTTTCCAAAGTGGCCAAATGTGATATCAATGTGGGAAGAGTCTGTGTAGTCGTCACCCCCTGATATACAGCAATGTACATGGTCCCAGAAAAAAAAAAAAAAAAAAAAAAAAAAAAGCTATATTATAAAAATTTACACTGAACAGAAGAAGTTATTCTCCAGATGAAACAAGCAACAGCAAATCTTAAAATACAAAATCAGCTTTAAATGTTACACTTTACATGCACATGATACTTTAATAAAGTAATCGCATCTTTCTTTAAAATAAAAAAACAGGGCTTAAGTTCTGATGAGCGTGCTACTCCGCATCCTTTCACAGATCGGTACATTCAAATTATATCAGGAGAGCACAGCGTGTTGCTGTTCTACCAAGTGCTATGTTAAACTGCAGGTCTGCCGCTCGTTGAGACTAATAGAAATTAATTTTCACAGTGCTAGCGTTGGAAAAGGATAGTCTTGGAAAAAAAAAAAAAAAACCAAAACATGTTGATTGGTTTTGTTCCAGCTGTCGAAACACTTCATACCAATCTCACCCCAAAGTTGCAGATGGTAGAGCTTCAACTTGGTGCCAAACAACCTCACATTCCTACCGCAACATGTCGAAGTCCGTCGGCCTACAGCGTAACACGACACACAGCGCCGCCATGACTCCTCGCTTTCAACATCATCAGTAAATGAACACAGTCATGGCATGCATCCACAGCATGCAAACACACATCCTACAACCATTTGCCCTACATCATATACACACACTTCACTATATTTTATGGACCTATTATGTATTCACATTCACAATCTCTAAACACTCCTTCACCTTGTAGAATCAGACCGACGTTTTCATCTCATATATTTAGTATTTCGACATGCCACTGTCTGTCTGTCCGTCTGAGGAGATACTTGTGGCATTTACATTTAGTGGGCAGAAGCTGAAACTGATTCTGTTTGGCAAAAATATATTAGAATATATTAGCAGCTGTGACAAAAACATAACTTTACCGTAAAACACTAACTTGTACTTGTGTTCAGTGTACAGTCGCCAGTATATTTGAAGGACAAATACTACAGATAAGTAACAATTTGATTGTCCTGTAATGCTAAACCTAAATGTCAAACCCTGACAAAACTGCGTATTCTTTTACTTCTCTGAGTGGCCATTGTTTAAATGTCATCATCATTACTTCATTGGAGGGTTTTTCCATTTTCATTGGGGTAGTAATATTACAATGGACACAAACAGACAGCAGGGGGAGCTATTGTTGTATGCACATCACTGAAGACTGTGCAGGAGGTGCAGTTCAGTCCATGATTTTGCTCCAACCCTGCAGCATGTGCCTCTGCTGGAGAGGAGGAGGTGCCCAAAAAAAAAAAAAAAAAAAAAATCACATTCTCAATGTGATGGTTATGGCGGGTCGAGGGCTCTGATGCTTCTCTGTCACACCTCTCTAAACCCAATGCAGCCTCTGCAGCACAAGATAAACTACTGGTTAATCCACAGCAGTCACAGTGATAGAGGGGTGTCTAGCCACCAACCAGTACCGATATCAACACTGGCACAGGATACTGTTGTTAACGTTTTCCTGTATGAAGCTGTTTACATAAAAATGACTCCACTATGTAACAATGGATGGCAAGTGAGGGTCTAAACCTGCACATCTGCTCACTGTGTTCTTCCACACACACTCAACGTGATCACAAACCGTGTGCAGCCCGTCATATCCTAGTCTCGGGAGTCTCAGGATCAAGATCTCGGGACACTGTGGTAGACTAGCAAAAGAGGTTTGCAGATTGTTGTGGGAATGGTCCCAGTTGCCTTTCAACAGCTGTGACGCTTCTGAAAAAGAAACTCACATGTGGATCACTGAGGTGTCCAGCAGCCCTCACTGTGTGCTTGTTGATGGCCTGGTGTGAGGCCTGTGGCTCTCCCCTCCGACGAGGGGTGTCTCCGTCTGCAGCCTGGTGGTCCTGGTGGCAGCATTCAGGCCAGCTTCAGAGTGCTGATTGGGAAGGAGGGCATGGCCACCATTGTCACAGGGTTAAGCACAGTCTGACCCACCAGCTGCGGGTGGTGAGCCACCATTGTTGTCTGTTTGCCAACAATGGCGGCGTTTGGCTGGCTCGCCACGGTGCCGTTCACCTGGGCGTGGCTGTGGTTGAGGGTGTGGGTGATGTGACCGACAACAGCTGACTGTGTGACAGCCACCGGTTGGGGATAGAGGGCAGGTAGATGCTGGCCCAGGTGAGCCACTGGGTGTACGGTGATGTGGCCAATGGGCTGGTGGCCGGGGGCTAACTGAACAGAGCTGGTGGTGGTGGAGGGAGCCAGGTGGGCGATATGTTTGGGACCTCCACCCTGGATGACGTGGTTGACAGCTTGGATGACTGACGGATGGGACACTGAAGCGTGGGCGATAACTGTTGGGTGTAGGCTAGGTGAGGTCACCATCTGTGTGTGGGTGGGGATCAAGGCCTGACTGGGAGTGGTGGGAGTGCTGGATGTTGTGAGTGTGGGTGGGATTGCAGGCTTTGACACTGGCTGTGGAGAAGTCACTGGCAGCGGCTGGGGCTGAGGCTGGAGCACAGGGGCTTTGTGCTGGATGGAGATGTGTTGGGTGATGAAGGAGGTAGTGGTGGTGGGTGTCAGGGTCGGGGTCTGAGTGGGTGTTACAGTCTTGTGCAGCTCAGGTTTCATGGTTTGAGGCACGGTGGGTAAGGCAGTCGGTGCTCTCGGTGTCGTCTCTTCATCTAGGTCATCGTCCATGATGTCTTCACCTTCTGCAACACCAAAAATAATCTCAATAACTTCACTTGAATGCTGCAACATCAGACTGCATCTGTAAAGACCTGCCACTGCAGTCAGTGATTTGTTACCTTAAATATACAGTTAGTATTTATAAAAGGGGGTCGGCTGCAGAGGCCAGATGAAGGCCTCCAGCAGTAACCCTACCCTGCCTGACAACCTACCCGAAGCAGTGGAGGTGGAGGCCTGGTCCTCTTCAGGCTGTACTGTCTGTCGGAGGACGCGGTCGATCTCAATCACGTCCATCCACTGGCTCAGCTCATTCTTCAGCTCCGCTAATCGCTGCTGCGTGGCTATCTTCTCTCTGGCAAGTCGCTCCATGTCATGCTCATACTCCTTCTCTTTACGCTTTAACGTCTGAAAGGAGAAAGCAGATGATGGTAAACTATCTTTTTTAGTCCTTACATGAGTTTGTAATATTAAGAACTCAGTGACTCCATGATACTGTGAGTTGTCACCAGTAGACGATACACCTTGTTACCAGTTTATTGGGTTCACATGTACAGTTTAATGCAATAATCCAATATGACAGCCAGACAATAAATCCTGTCTTTGTTGACACTGTGGCAGAGGTGTTGATTCTGCTCTGTGATGTTTTAGGCCTTCTTTGGAGCTTTTGTATTAGACTGCAATATACTGAGATGTGTTCCTCTTGTGCACTGTATGTAAATTGAGGTACACAAATCATTAGAAATCACCACTACCCAAAGCCACAAAATTACCATATAGTTGCATCAACAAAACCCTATCAGCTTCCTCATACAGAAAAGTAATATTGGACAATTAAGCATTTAGCTTCATTCACCAACTAAAGTTGGAGTGATTTTGTCTCAATAACTCATTAATAAATTTAATGAATTCAGCCTGCAACAACAACCAGTGGATTCCTGGAGAATGCTCACAAGAAAAACTGGTGGCCCAAAAGCAATAAACCAATAAACCTCAACAGTAAGCCAGCGTAACGCCCATGCTGTCTTTAAAGCCGATTAATCAGGAATATGTCCAACAACTAATGATATAAAAATAAACCTAGGACCAGTGCCCGTGTGCAGGGAGCAAAATAACAGAGCTACAGAAGCACGCGGTAAGGAGGAGGTGAAGGAGGGAGGGAGGACACGAGTATGGAAAGTAGGAGGTGCTTCCAGGCAGTGGCTCTATGTGACCCAATTTCCCTTAACCCGTCAGCTGACACAGGACAAAACTAAACAGACTGAGGTGGACTTCCCTGTAGGAAGAATAGTTAAAAACTTTATGAAAACTATAAGAAACTTCAACAAATGGCAAAGGACTCTGTAATAATAACAATAATAATTATGATGATAATGCATAAAGAAATGTTACACACTATATAAACTCACTATATGCAAAGAAGAAGAAGAGTTTAATGCCTAATTTGGTTGTGAAAACTAGGGATTGATGTTCTGAAATCAAACAGTATACATATAAATTGTTATACGGTCAACATGGTCAAACTATCCAACACAGTCGCCAAAGAAACAACACTGAGAAATCTGATACCTGCAACCTGATGACTCAGGACCATAAAGTCATTTCCCCAAAGGGTGGACTTCCTGTTAATGTTCACGCCACCGTGTATTTCTGTGTGTGAGGGGAATCTGTCTGTGCGTGCGTGTGTGTGTGCGAGTGAGTGAGTGAGTGTGTGTGTGTACAGTACATGTGCAAGTCATCATGTGTGTGAGAGAGTCTGCGATGTGCGGTTTCATAAAAGGCCATCTGTATGCAAGACATGCGTTTGACTTTTGGGCTACTGCATGTCCTGTCGGTGTGGTCTGTGCATGTGCATCTACAGCACAATATACAAGTACATAAATAGCAAAGGGGGACAAAAGGCGGGCCTTGTGTAATTCGGCACCTGTCTCTACTCCTTATCCAGGATTAGAACGGCACAGGCTGACCGGTCTGTGCTTCGGTTGCTTCTCACCGGGGGAAATTGTTACTCGTACACACAAACTCTACTGAGCACATAATAATGTGGCTGTAAAGAAAATATTAGCACCGAGGCTATACCACAATATTACACATTCAATCACAATTAAATCGATATAAATATGCTGTTTAATCTAGTTATTTAGGTGAGACACAGCACCTAATTAGAGCTTCTGGAAAACCCACAAGTATTGAAGCGTTGCACCATCCTCACCAACAATAATGTTGTTGTCTTTTAAAGCATGGATATCCAATATTGTGAATATGCACTCAGTTCAGGGCAAATTATTTACTCCACTGATTAATCACCAACACGTGTTCCTTGCCATGCACTCACAAACATCTGGACACAGATGTGTAACTTGTGGTCAGCCATCGACAGCCTCAGAAGAGCCGGGGACATCCGTACTTCAGTCTGAACACGTTAACAGCATCCTCGGTCTAGCAACACATGATGTACTGAAATGCCCCCTTCTATGGTTGTCACGGAAACAGCTGAAAACCTCTTATGGTTTCCTTGGTAACCTAAGACATGCACACCTTTATGTGCAAAATGTGCTATTAAGTTTTCCCTGACAGTGTGTCTTCATCTAAAAAAAAAATCTAAAACTAGAAATACCGCCTCATGGTTGTATGCCTCCGCCAACCAGTCAAGTTGCAGTTTACATCCCCGTCTGTCCAGACTCATTAAATTTGTAGTGAAGACTTTGAAGGAATTTAATAAAAAGGCCAAAAAAGCTGATTCTGATAGAACACAAAGTTGTAGTCATGACAGTAGACGATGCTTCAGACAAATTCTAAAATGTGGATGCTTCACACACACATCTTCAACCCGGCAGTACAGAAGATCTATACAGTCACCACAGTTTCAAGGTGGCTACCCAAGGTTAGTGTCACCAATTCAGTACCTGACCAAATGTGAAACAGAAAAGTGTTTTTGCAGAACATTATGATGTCACAGTGAAGTTGACCTTTGACCTTTTGGATATGAAATGTCATCACTTCATCATTTTATCCTAGTAGACATTTGTGTGAAACTTTGTCATAATTAGTGCATGAATTCTTGAGGCTTGTGAGGTCACAGTGACTTTGACCTTTGACCACCAAATTCCAATCATTCTTGTTCAAGTTGATTCTTGAGTCCAAGTGGACGTTTGTGCCAAATTTGAAGAAATTCCCTCAAGGTGTTCCTGAGATATCGCGTTCATGAGAATGGGACGGACGGATGGACAGACAACCCGAAAACATAATGCCTCCGGCCACGGCTGTCGCTGGCGTGGAGGCATAAAAACTGAAATAATTATTCTCATGCATGGAAAACAGAGTCATACTAAGCACCTATCCGAACAGGAGATGTCAGTAGAACAGAACGAGATGTTATAAGAGCGTGCAAAATGTCCAAAAGGACTGGCTGCCTCCCTTTTACCCTCATGCATTAGCAGGCAGCCTTACATGACTGGCGCCTCGACTGTGCATGCCACAAACTATGACTCATGGAGAGAGAACGAAAGAGAAGAGAAGTGCTCCACAAACACCGAGACCCACTGAACTCTCCCTGTTACAATGCCGATGGTGGACAGAGTGAACACTGTGCTCGTCTTTTTTAGAAACAGCTAGTCTGCTGAGATTAACCATGTAAACCTGGTAACCAAGTCTGTGGCAGATGGATCCCACATGACTTCATCTCGCCCTTAATCATGTCACCAGGTTGGTAGGACCTTTTGTTTCTTTGCACATGACCGCACCCCCCTGAGCCTCTGAACCTCTTCCTTCCAGAGAGATAAGGCCCCACCTCGGGCCTTGTTTGTGTGTGAAAATCTAGATCAGTACAGGGATAGGCTGCATTAAGTGTGTGTGTGTGTGTGTGTAAGGTAAACACTGCTCAAGTGCTGTCACAAGCAATGCGAGTGCCGAGCACATGGCCCCACAGAGAACGAGAGAGGGAGGGCGGTAGATAGCGGGGGATTGAAGGAGAGCAATACAATCTGTACTCACTGACTCACTTTTGCAGCAGCCGGGGACAGACTGCACAAGGCTGGGCTTTCTTAAAGGGCCAGGAGCACAGGAGGCCACGTTGCAGACATGCTGCTCAGCCTGGCTGACTGATCAGGCTTCTGCACAGAGGTCTTGTGACAGTGTGGTAACCATAAACCCTTGTCTTACTGTGCCTTCAAGCTGGAACAGAGAACTTCACGTGGTGCCTGACTTCCAACAATTAAAGCCTTGTCTGTGGAAAAAAATACCTACTTTTGCAAACCACTGCTTATGTGCAAGCTGGCCTAATTACCTCAGCTTGGCTAAGGACTGAGTGATGGTCCAGACCAGGCTGCTGTACAGTCAAAGAATATTGTGAGACTGCTCTGAGATAACTGTGACAAAAACCATAAATTAAGTCCCTATTTTAGCTGTGTTGTGGTACTCTGACACACAGTTGGTCTTATTGTATGAAACAACTTGGCAGGAAACAACGCAGCTGATAAAAACTTGTACATACATTGTACAGATACTGTACAATGTATGTACCACAGCAAATATAACATTCAGTATATTTGCTGTAACTCAAAACCATATAAAGACACAGTGTCACTGAGACTTTCATAAAGACAAAGTCAACAACCTAATAACCTTGCACTAATATACCGTCAAGGAAGACTGATTGTTTTAATGTTCAAGGCTGACTGAATACAAAAATGTCGAAACAATCAGTGTAGCTGCTTTTTAAAGAACTAGTGTGTAGGATTTAGTGGCATCTAGCGGTGAGGTTGCAGATTGCAACCAACTGAATACCCCCCCCCCCCTTTCAAGCCTGTAGGAGAACCTACAGTGGCCGTGAAACTCGCAAAAAACGTGAAAGGCCCTCTCTAGAGCCAGTGTTTGGTTTGTCCGTTCTGGGCTACTGTAGAAACATGTCAGTGCAGCATGGCGGCCCCCATGGAAGAGGACCCGCTCCCTATGTACATATAAAGGGCTCATTCTAAGGTAATAAAAACACAATTCTTATTTTCAGGTGATTATACACTGATTAAAAACATACTTATGAATATTATATTCCATTTCTGCCAAGTCCGTTCTGCTAGATGCCACTAAATCTTACACACTGCACCTTTAAGATGGGGCTTCAAACAAAATAGCTGTTATGTGCACAATGAATCCCATTAAGTGACAATATTAAAATATTTAAACATATCTACCCTGAGTTTCCCCACCAGATGGCACAGCATATTTCAGACTGGCATTTGGGGACAGGCACTAACAAGTTCAGTCAGCTTTGAGAGGAAATCAAGCCTTGTGTTTACCGCTCCATGTTCCCTCCCTGCTGCTGGCAGCTAAGCCTGCTGGTACGGTGAGTCCTGCCTGTTGCAGTGCTGGGCGGGGGCCCAGCAGGGGGGGGGGGGGGGGTGGTTGACGTCACACGCTCAGGCTAGCCATGTGCTTGCTGCTCATGTGGCCTTAAAAGCTCAGAGAGGCAGAATGGGGGGGGGGGGTTGGGTAGAGAGGAGGAAGGGGGGGGAGTAGAGAGGAGGAGCTCTACTGCATCAGGGCTCATTTTACAGACTCGGTTTTCGCAGCGCCACTACAGGCTCAAGAAGAAAGCCTTTGGGAACAAGAGCAAGGCATAAATTTGTCAGTCATAAGTTTAAAATATAAACCCACGTATCAAAGCAAAAACACTGGCACAATTGGAAAGCAAATGATTATCCTTGCTTATATAAGGCATGGAAAGATATTGCTCATAGTTGCTGAGTCATTTGCACTTGAAATGAAATGAGGAAGTGGAACTTAAAACTATGTAGCTGCTTGCCAAGTCAGTGACTTTCTATGGAAAACAGATCAAAACCAGGCACTGCTGTACTCATTTTCTACTCATTTCTAAAGGAACACTGGAGATAACGAATACAGAAACTTTATTGCCCACAATGTGGATAAATCAGATGAAATGTGATGCTGAGCCTAAAGCCTCTTATTTGAACGTCTCTTGAGCTCAGTGTTTTTGTGTGCTTCACTGCTGCCAGCACAGAGGAAGACAAGGACAGGGGCAGGGAGGAGGAGGCAGCGTTCAGGGAGAGAGCTGTATGCAGGCAGAGCACGCGTCTGTACCACCCATGTCAAGATGACAGTGTGTACACGTGCTTTTTTTTCCCCTTCTTTTTTTTCTTTTCTTTTTGGCTTCCCATCACCCAAAGTTCCCTTCCTATAGCCCACCCCGCCGAAACAAAACAACAGTAGCCTGGCCAATCACTGAAGCCACGTTGTGACGAAGAGACACACGAGTAAGCTTAAAAAAAAAAAAAAAAGCAGCTGAACTATTCTGACCTACAATAGATGAACTGCTCCCCGTTACACATACAGAAGTCTAAATGAACTGCCACTGCAAAGACTTTCTGTTTTTAGCTCACAAATAAACTAAAATATGTTTTATTTTACGAGATAAGTTAACTGTGTCCAGCTAGACATGGTGAAGATGTTGACATTTTTGCAGAAAACGGTATCAGTTGTGAATTTTTTTCCCCCTCACTCTATTTGCTTTTAAATATATCCTGAGTGCAGCTCAGCTGTTGATAGGAGGAAGAGAAAGGCAGGTCAGTCTGCCAGCCGAACACAACACACTGAATACCATGTTGCTTAATCACACAGGGAGCGAGCAGAGGGAGGGAGATTGGGTGACGAGCTCTGCACCCACGCTGTCCTAGTTTCCCTCAGTATCCACGCACAAGTAGGAATAACCAGACTGCTGCTACTCTGAGCATCAAATCAGCAGCATGCTGTCCTCCTCAAAATTTACATGAGTAAACCTGCAACACAGTTATATAATAGAAAGGGATACAAACAGCTATGGGGCTGGTTCTCTTATAAAGGCCTTAAAAGCTCATAACCATGCAAACCAGTACTGTTTAGTGTTGCATATAATCAGTGACATTTCTTCTTTCTGAAGAATAGTGTCCTAACCAGGTACCTAATTATTATGTAGGCTAACATCAAATGTGAGTCACAGCTAGTTAAATGTAAATTTAAAAAAAAAACTGCTTTATTAACTTCTTATAATATGCACCTGCATCATGTAACTATAGTTACAGCAAAAACATTCGAATATGGACATATAAGTAATCTTAATTCTTAAAATTTAACACTTGATGCCAACTTGGGCCCAAGCGTGAATTCAGATGTAAACCGCCTGCCTACAGGATCTACATATTGGAAAAGTAGAAAAAAAAGACCTACAGAAAACACTATGACACATTCACAGTCTGAAAGAGTTAAACTAGGCCACTTGTGGACCTTTGCACCAGCTGTTTACAACCAGGATACTGTCACAGTGCCTGGGTCAAACACATTATGAGTCATCTGTGGGCACGGCACGCATTCCAAATATTAAACACAAAACACATTGTACAACTAAGGAAGTGCTGGAAATTCCTCAGTATCGAAAGATATAAACACAAAAATCTAAAGGGCAGCAAATGCAAGAAAAAGACTAAAACGAAGTGGACCCCTGAAGATTAAAAATATCTCCATATTTAAACAATATCACGTGTCCTCCTTCCCCCTCCCCTCTCTGTGACGTCGGCTTTGAGTGAAAATAGCACGTAAATATTGTTGAATTTATTAAATGAAAGCAGTGGAAATGTAGCCTACATTAGAGGCTCTGCACATACTCAAATAACTGGAGTTACATCCAGGTAACTACTGTTTAACTGGCATGTACATTATATAAACAGGCACCAGGAGTTTATCCACCCTTCTTTTTCCCCCCCGGCCTGTTTTTGGGGCCGGCCTTTACTTGTTTGCGCCGACAACGACCCTGGGCCATCAGAGACCCGGCTTTTAAATGACTACTGGCCACTATTAGAGGAAATACAGTACACACACACACACACACACACACACACACACACACACACACACACACACACACACACACACACACACACACACACACACACACACACACACACACACACACACACACACACACACACACACACACACACACACACACACACACACACACACACACACACACACACACACACACACACACACACACACACACACACACACACACACACACACACACACACACACACACACACACACACACAAAGGCCTCTCCTCATGTGCCTGACACTCCAGCTAGTATTGCTGTGAGGCTTCAGAAAAATGGAGGCTGGATCGTTTTGTAGTAGTCTTGAGTGCCAATAAGCCTGTACAAACAAGTCTTATACAGATTCAGAAATATCTGACAAATGTACGGGGTTCCCACACCTACTTACACATCAAATTCAAGGACTTTTCAAGGACTTTCCAGGCCCAATTCCCTTAAATCCAAGGACCCAACACGGCATAGTTTGAGACACGGATCAAGGTTAATTACTGTTACAACAGTAGTTGTATAATTAGAAGGCTTTACAGAAGCTCACAGACTATGTGGTCTCTTGCCTTCTCTAACACAGCAAAGCAAAACAATATTCTATTCTTGCACAAAATATATAAATTCAAGCATTTTCAATGTCCCATGTCTATTTATGTCTACTTTTTTTCTCAAATTCACTAATTTTCAAGGATTTCAAGGATCCATGGGAACCCAGAATATAGGACAAAAGCTGCAGCCTATAGGCTGGTAATAACTACTGTTGTTTACACATGGACACAATGTATTACTAAAAATGTTCAGGGTCTGAAATAATACAGACATTAAGCCAAATCATGGCTAAAAAAATCTGTAAAAAGTGATATACTGGACTGACCCACCAGTTCTCCAACTAAAAAAAGCCTTAAAATAGAATATCGTAGTGTTGTTAAAAGCAGTCAGACCTGGTGAAAATCAAACCTCAGAAGCTTACCTGAATGTATCTCAGAGCACTTCTCAGCACACTCAGATTGGAGGTCTTCTTCTCGTCGATGTTAGGGATGTTCTTTTTCAGCGTCTCAAAGCACTCCTTCAAGTGTGCTCGTCTGACAGACACAAGATACAGAAAATGGGACGTGAGGCAGCGGGAACAGTACGGTCAGACAGTCCTGGCTTCACTTTAGTTGTTTTCAGAAATGCTGATTTCTATTTGTGACTGAACAGATGATTACGCAACACAGGTTTTGATTGGTCTTTCTGACAAAAAATAACAGTTACAACAGCTACAAACAATCGAAGGCATCAGTCAGACTAAACATTACTTTATGAAACAGAACCAATCTCAAAAACAATGTCCAAAAAAAAAAAAAAAGTACATCTAATATTATTCTCAAATAATAAAAAAACTCAGTTTTGAGGAGGTCCTATGGTAGACAGGTTGAACCCACCTGTTTTTCTCAAGCTTGTTATGCACTTCTCTTGTGCCTGCCCTGTAGGAGCACAGACAAGAGCACATTAAGAATTTGGTGTCCAAAAGGGCAATGTGACAAGAATAATCATCAAAAAACAGAAGAGTACTCTTGCTCTGTTGCTGGCGGATAAACCTTTGACACTATTCTGTCATTGATGCCTGATTCAAAGTAGAATTGATTATCTCAGCTGTCAAGTCATAATGACTAATTAACAAACATGCAAAGTTACCTAAAAGTAAGTAGGTCTCAATATCCAGTTGAAGATTAGTGTATCGTCTTTTAGCAGTGAAATGGCAGATGTTAAAGCTTCAAAATGCTAAATTTTTTTAGGCTGCGGGTCAGAATAAGTTTCAGTTTTGGACTTCTGATGGACCTTTCATAGACTTATTTATTGATTGACAAAGCAGATTAATCAATAATCACATTTACACTCAATCACAGCCCTGTTTCAATTATGTACCTATAAAGTAAACCAGTTGATAGCCTTACCCTCCAGGTCGCTTCTTGTCTAGCTGGCGTCCATCATCAGGAGGACTCCCCCGGCTGATGGGGCCGTTCTGTAGGGGAGCCTGCTGAAGCAGAGGGCCCGACTGGGGGAGTAAGGCGTGTTGCTGGGGGGGCGAGACGATGGAACCAGGATAGCGCTGAAGCAGCTGCTGGTGTGTCTGCGGCTGTAGTTTAGTGTTGCCAGTTTGGGGGATGAATTGTGGGTGATGGTGGTGGTTCTGTATCGGCTGCTTGTGGTTGACAGTCAGCACAGAGGTCGGGTGGTCGGGTTTGGGTTGGGGAGAGCGTGGCAGAGCGGCCGCACTTTGCTCCTGGGGAGAATGAGGGTCCCTCCTTGGGGAGGCCAGTGGTGGAGCAGCTGGAGGGGAGAGCGTGGCAACAGGCAGAGCGGGTGAGCCTGTAGGGTTGGGGGTGACCACAGGGATGGGAATGACAGTAATGGGCATGGAGGGGGGTATGGGGGCCGGGCGGCACTCAGTGCGGAGCTCCTCTGCTTTAGAAACATTGTTGATGTGGATTGTTGAGTTATAGTTCACATCAGACCGTCTTTGCTCTGCCAACTGCTCCAGACGCAGCTTTTCCTTTAGTTCATCCTCTGTGGAAGAAACAAGGCAGATTAAAATGGCAGCTGAGCACAAGTCTCCTCCTATACACACTTCAGTTAGTATAAATAACACAACTATAAAAACAATAAGAGAACTGTGATATTGATTAAGATATTCAGGAGAGTATGCAAGAGGAAATCAAACAGGCCTTTTTCCAGTTGTGATTGTCCCAATGAAACTTTTCACCCACATAAACTATATACACCAACCACTTGACAAAAATAGTTGATAAACTGTGTCAGAAATCACACACACAAACCAGTGCCTACCGCCTGCCCAATGTCCTGATTGTCCTTATTATAGTAGAGCACAACAACAGGACAAGGTGTCTGAGATTTAAAGCTACAGGTGTCTCCACACATGGCAGCTACAGAAAACATTGAACTTCACTGCCCCAAAACTCATGTAACATAAAAATCAGTATCACACAGCTGGTTCCTGATTCCCTGTAGTTGTGACTGGTGAAAAGGTGTGTGGCTTTTTATATTTAAAAACCTTGCCTAGCTTCAGGCATACACTAACAAAAGAAGGCTGTTGCTCTAATGGAGGTACTGTACATCTCGCTGTAATGTAATCCCCATCACAGTCCACTGACCAAGTTGTGTTGGGGAAGTGAAGTCTGCTCAACACTTCTAACAAAACCTCACTGAGGGCTCTCTTACCACCAAAGCTTGTATACAGGAAATTACATTTGTAAAAGGTATCTGAAAGCGTGTTATCAGTTAGTAACTCTCCAGCTGCTGTCTGGTGAACGTCTGGTTATTGTGGGCTAGAGGGAACACTACTGTGACAGACATCTGCTTCTATAATCTACTGAATATTTTAGATGGAGAGTAGGCTGAGCATTGGGATATTTATGCAACATTTAAGAGTTCAAAGTTCAAGAACATTATAGCCCAGTTTCTCCAAACAGACACACAAGCAAACCTTTCACTGAGGCTCTTTCCAACTAATAAAACAATAAAAAGCTGCAAATAAGGTATTATGTGAAGCAGAGTAATATATTCTTATGTTTGTATGGACAGTGTTGCAACTTTCTGAACATGTTGTACCAGTATATAATTCATGTGAAAGAGGAATGAGACATTTCCAGCTCTTAATAGCTGCAGAGAACATTTTAATGGTGTCTGATTTAATAGTCTAGTATGTCATTGTTTACTGTGTATATGTTATGTTACATAAGACAATATTTTGTTTAAAGTAAAAAAAAAAAAAAAAAAGTACAAGAAGTCCTGGTTACTCTGCTAGCTTGCTTTCATAAGAGGGTGAGTGCCCTGCTATGAGAGACTGATCATTTAGCATTGTGGTGCCAACACACATGAAACTGAGGAGAATCTTTGCTGAGAGAAAACCTATGAGACACTTTTAAAAAACAAGAGGGTTTTCTATAGACATTATATAACTGCAGCAGCACATAAAAAAGCACTGGCCTACTTTCCTCCACACAGTGACCTGCTCTACAGTAGCAAGGAGGGAGGAGGGAGGAGGACACTGCTCTCCCAATGCAGCAAGGAGGGAGGAGCTGGGAGAAGGAAGGAGCAGGAGCTCTCACTCTGAAGCTGTTCTAAATACAGTAAATGTCTCCACCATGATAAAGGGTGGGGAAGAAAAGCCCTCTTTTGGATTTACAATATAACAGTGCTGGGTGCATCTGTTTGCTAAAATAATAGCTTTTTGGCTTTCACACTAACACCTCCATTATGGAAAATTTTCCAGTTGACTGTTTAAACGTGACTGGAGCTTTACAGTGGAGACACAGTGTTCATGATATATTTGGCAGGCAAGACTACACAACAAAGGGAATTAAGTATAATGTACAAGGTGAGATTGTACATTATACTGCTGAAACATGTTTAAGATGGCTGAAAAGGTTTTTTTAGCTATATAATGATCTCCATGATCTAAGTGCAGCATTTACAGCTTCACTTCCTTGTAACTGGTTAACAGAGTATACGTAAGCACAGTCTGCTTTTGTGCTTTCCTTTGCTGGAAATTACTTTTAGTCAAATAGGAAGCTAACCTACTCTTAGCTGTGAATGAATGAAGCTGCAGAAAACTCTAGGAAAACAAAAAGGTGCTCAGTTATGTTTCTAAGTTTGTGGACAAACATTGTTTTTTCTTTGTTACATTTAATTGACATTACAATGTCTCATTTTGATTAACATCTGATAGCACATGTATTAATTCCTGTAGATTTTTTTTGTTTTACTAACTACAAAAACATTGTACTATGACAATCAGTGTAGTACATACTCTGTACAAGTATGTAGTATAGAACTGGGACACAATGCCATGTCTTTTATCCACTGAGCTCCAGCATCTGTTTGTCCTATTAGCATAAACCAATGTTTTCAGAAAGGTTTTCAGGAAAGTAATAAAGAAACCAGGTCTTAATTATGAGCTTATGAATAGTTAACACACATATGAACAGGCTCTGTGCATTAACCCTGTAACACTATAATACTCACTGTACCCACAAAGTATATATATTTAGTTTAAAATACAAAATGTGCTATACATTTCACTCATTACCGTTTATTTGAAGAGGCTGTATACACTGTACATAACTACCTACTATATGCATGTAAGGTAACATTTCTTTTTTTTTTACCTTTTAATGTTTATCTCAGCACTCTTCACCTCTTTGCACTATTTGTCCACAGAAGCGGTTTAACCTGTATATAGTCATTCTTTGTGTATATTTCTGAAGATTGTTGTTATCTTTGTGTAAGTACATTGAGAGCCACTAAGCCGGAGTTAAATTCCTTGTATGCATAAACATATAAAGATGATTCTCATTTTGATCAATTAAACTATCACGTTTGTAAAACTGCAGAATACACACAGTAGTGACTCATCTTCTTTATAAACAATCTTTGGGAGGGGTTGCCCAGCACGCACGTGGTGAAAGGGGCGGGACCCCCCCCACCTCCTCCCCTCCGCTCCCCCCCTCCCCCCTGCTAACATACGGGGGCGTGGTTGGCTGCTACACGTCATCGACAGACACTGAAAGCGCTCCACGAGCGTCTGAAAGGCCAGGGAGTTTGTTATTTTCACAACACAATACACAAACAACTACTGAAACACTATAACACTACTACACCTTTAAATATTTAGGCAGCAGGGATGATGGGGGAGCACAGATGCACGCACAGGGAAGTCACTTGATCCCCGGCGGACGATGTCAGGTCATTATGTAAAACGAGCTTGGCATTCCCTGCGCCACCGCCCTTTACCCCCCCACCCCCCATGTTTTGGTTTTGTTTTAAATGTGAAGTAGCAGTGCGTGCAGACACTCATAAATATACTGAGACGTAAAGGCATCAAGAGAAAGCATCTGATAAATGTACAGTGGTGCTGCTGTGGCTGCACATTAACAGCTCTGTCTATGCAGCAGCTTTCAATGCAGTAACTCCTGACACTGCAGCAGCCCCCATGTATGTTTAATAGCTGATTCAACTATAGACGCAATTTCTGCAACGCGTCTGCACACCAAAGCCGAATATGAAAGTAAAACTAAAAAAAATATCTGGCTGCAACATATTTCTGCCAGTGTTTAGTGATCATTTTAATTCTGAAAGCAATAAACCGACAATGTGCGTAACTGGAATTAGTTCATGAATGGCGCTTGTAAATCAACGACTAACAGGGTTTGTCTGTGACTCAGAAAATACGTCGTCCACAGACACATTTAGCGAAAATTGCAGACTACCCTGCGATAAAAATTAACTAGTTACAAGTGGGAAAAAAAACCAACTGTATTTGTAATAAAAGCCCAACTTACCACGTGCTTTCTGTTGTTGCTGGGCTTGCAATTCCAAAAACTTGGCTGCTTCCAGGAGCGTTTCGATGCTCATTTCTGTCCAGTTGGAAAGACTGGGGCTTATTTTTTAAGAGAAAAGCGATAAAAGCAAATGCGATACGCGCCTGTTACAGGAAGAGGTTCCCAGTCTGAAAGCTGGGGGGGAAAAAAAGGGTAATCGGATACCCCCTCAGTAAACTCTACCACTTACGTAGAAGAGTTACAAACAAGATGGCGCTCAAAGTAGTAGGAACAAATACGGTTTGTGAATCACGCACCGTTTGTAACCGCCCACAGACAGACACACTCCCTCCCATTACGGAGACGTTTACAAAACCCGGAAAAATACTTGGGATGGGGGTTAACGACTGTGTCATAAACCTCCACTCAGGAGCTCTGAGTTAAAAACATCTACATTTACCTCGCCGCGGTTCATTTTTTAGGATAATTGAAATGTTGCCAGTAACCGTTAGTAGCTAACCGCTTGTCGCTTAGCAACAGTTCACCAACGAAACAACGTTAAAACTTTCAACAATAATTAAGCTTTATATTGTTTTGGGGTTTTTTTTGGTACGATAAATATTTGTAACGAGCACAGTATTTGACGATGTGTGATAGTTGTTACATTTTTGCTATGTCAACTGTCATGAAATGTCACGCGCCTGTTTTAAAAAGCTTGTGTTCTAACGGTCGTTTTCTGTCAAACAGACTTAGCGTTATGTGTTATAAATTATGCTCCTGCTTGTTGCTCAGCGCCTGACGAAGGTGGGGACGTTTTATGAGACGCGTGACTACTATCTCCGCAATTTTCAAGTAATCGCGACTGCGGTAAATTTACATCTCATTCGGGTAACTGTTATTGTTCGTCCACCAATCAGCGTCAAGAACAACAAGGTATGGCGCCGGCTGGCACACATGGAAACAAGCAATGGCAGAAGCACTCAACCCAGTGTATGGTATACATAAACAAGGAAATAGGCTCAAAAAGAAACCAAATTAAAACATTGCGAGTTGTGGGAGTGGCTGTAATGTGAAAGCATGTAATTTAAAAGAGGATATTATGCAAAATGTGTTCTCTACTGTTCGCGTCACATTTCCATGATCCCTGGCAATGACCAAAAATGGTGCCCGAGGGCTGAACAATCAAATTTACATGCACACAGGGCAGCAAGTGAAGGCTGTAAATGCTATTTTACTTTTCATTTGTTATGGAATATATGATATTTGCAACCAAGCAGATTTATTTGAAGGGGGGTAGATAAGTAGACATATGCTACAGTATGCAACCTGCCAGCAAAACTCAAAAATTAATGGATTAATCATTTATTCTATAAAATGTTAAAATATTACAACAAATCCCATCTCAACTTCTCAGAGCCAATGTAAAAGTTTTTAAAAATGGTTCAATTTATGATGGTAAGGCTGGAGGCAAGAAATGTTGGATTAGTGGCATCTAGAGGACAAAATGATTAACCAATTGATCATCAGAATTGTTGCTCATTAGCTTTCTGGCAATTGATTTATTGATTCATAACCATATTGCTTTAGTTGTGGTTGATTTAATTTGATTTATTACGACTGCATCAGTGGCCAGAGAAAAGCCAGACTGACTCATAGGGTCAGAGTCTACCCTCAGATTAAACTTCCTCTTTATGGCAATATCTCAAAGCATGCAGAGATTAGTAATCAGGTGTTACAAGCTTCTTTTTTTTGTAAAACAGCATTAAAAGTTCATATAATAATCAGTAGTCTGATCTAATAATAGGCCACAAAATGCCTGTTTTAACGTCGCTTTTACTCCACTTTCCCCACACAGAGGCTGGTGAAGTCAAAGTCCTCACACAACCAGGGGACATGTAGCACGAGTGCAAACACACTCACAATGGATGTGCATGTGCATACACATGACCCTGGATATTCAGGGCTCCCTTCCTGCTATTCACTCAGTTCTAGTCAGGAAGTATGTCAGCTACAACAGAGTAATAATAATTGGCCACATTGCTGAAGGTTCTCCAGGCACAGGAAAGACTGAGGGGCTCCAGGAACATCCTGAATTACACAGGGTGTGTTTAATCAAACCATATTGGGATCAACTGTCATGTAAAAGCTATTCAAAACATCTAATAAGGCACATATTAAATGATATTTTGATATAGCTGATCATGACAGGAACAATCCCATTAATAAAAACGCATATATCTTTGTCATTTTGTGGCCATTTGAAAATACTGCATCCTCCAAAACCTTTTAAGGCCCAAAATGTTTGATTATGAATAAAACAAAGCAGTAAACATGTTATAAAAAAGAAAACATTTATTCCAAATGTTGTCAACTGGTGAGCACAAAAAAATGTACAGGTACACTGACAAGTACAAGAAAATTAGATGTGAACTCAGTTAACATATAACTGTGATCTATCAATCTACTGGTATAAACCTCCAGGAGTCACATTCAACCTTTTCTTATCTTCTCAAAAGTTATACATAGTTGTGTTAAAGTATAATCATTTGTCTCCAAACAGACAGGCACTCCATACTAATCTCTAAAAATAATATTTTACAGAGTCCTCTTTTTACTGTTTAGGACTTTGCGACAGACTTTAAAAGCGTGTTCTTCAGGTAAGTGCACAGTTGGTTCATCAGGTCTTTATTCTGACCCTCTACCCAGTGCATCTCAACCACTACGTCACTCTCCTCGAGCATCACATTCAGCAGACACTTAAACAGGAAGTGTTCAACTGCACTCGGGCTCAGGGGTCGCTTTGTGGGCGGTTCACTTGCTGCAGCCGGTGCTTCTGTGCAGGTAGAAGACTCCATGTCCAAGTCTTTACCTGTTACGGCTTCCTCTTTTTGTTCTCCACTTGTGTTGTGCGTTAGTTCTACACTTGCCTCGTTTGAAGAGGCTCCATTGCTCTCCTCTGCAGTTTTGTCCTGAGTGCTATCATCCTGGGTGTTTTCTGTGGGGGATGGCTGGTTTTGAGAGGGAGGGTTTGTAGCGGGAGCAGATGTGGCCGCAGTGGTTTGAGAGCTGGTTGCAGCACAGTGAGGTGCTCTGGGCAGCTCTCGCAATTGACGCTTTTGTTCGCGTCGTTTCTGCCGTCCATGGATCCATGTGTTCTCCACAGCCGTCAGAAAGAGGCTCTGCTCCTGCTTTCTGCATGGGACATGTTTGTGTAGCACCTGCAGAGCCGCACAAAAGAGAGACAGTTAGTTACTCAGGTGACTCAAGGTGTGTGACACACCCAACTGATTACTCACTTTACTGAATTAATTTAAAGTATGACCACAGGCTGAGGTTCATTGGAATTCATACAAACTCACATCCAGGACAGTATAGGCATTAAATAAACGGTGCCTTTGTGAAGCTTTTGTCAGAGAGGTCTGAGAGTTGTTGACTTAACTCTATGACAACTTTTGAGGCTGTGGTTTATGGCTTTTCTTACCAACCCTGGCATTATATTGAAATTTATTCCCATGTGTGGAAAACAAAATGTACCCTCATTGCTTTTTTCGGGGCACTTGCACCCCAGATGAAAACCATCTGCTGGTGACTACTTAATCCATCCAAGATGCATTTTAGCACCAAATGTGAACACTGAAGTGACCAAAGTGACAATAAGATTCCAGGAAGTGACTTAATTGGATTCTTGTTGTCATTCGGAGGTTGCCCGGCAACTGCACCAGCCCAAGAAATAGACTGGCACACAACCAAACACCTAATACCACATCTTGTAGTTTTTCCTCTTTGTTTTCTTGTATGGATTAAACAAATGACATAACATGTTAATTAGTGAATTTAGAGGATCTTTGGACAGAGTCATGCTAGCTGTTTCCCACTGTTTTTGTGCTAAGCTAATCATCTATTTACTAGACATATGAGAAAAAATCTTCTCATCTATGTTCAAGAAAGTCAACAAGCATATTTCCCAAAACTATTCCTTTAAATCTACTTTATGTAACTTTCACTAAACAGCAGCTACTTTAGCTACAAGTAGCAATTACAGAGTAAGGAAAAATGCAAAAATGTAGCATAGCAGTAGCATAAGTTCAAGAAGGGTTATGAAGTATGCAGACTGACTCAGTAAAGTCCATTATATAACCATATCTATCCAAAGTTTGCTAACATTAGCCTCCATAAGATACTGGTCATGTCAGACCAAGTAAGGGTGTAGCAGGTGTGTTTTAATGCTTATGAATTCAACTTTACATTTGAAGAGAAGAGAATTAATGTACTGCTTTGTCTTTCAAAAGTTATATTGCCTCACTTTAATTGTAAAATCTCATACCAAACACCAAACTGAGGTCAAAAGGCAGAGAGAACCTGACAGAATATTCAAGCGTCAATAATACATTCCCAAATCAACCAGTTTAGCAGCGGTCACACTGCTGTTAAAGGACCAGTGTGTAGGATTTAGTGGCATCTAGTGGTGAGGTTGCAGATTACAACCAAATGAATACACCTCCCCTCCCCTTCCAAGTGAGTAGGAGAAAAACAGGAAAGGCCCTCTCTAGAGCCAGTGATTGATTTGTCTCCATGGAAGAGGACCAGCTCCCTATGTAGATATAAAGGGCTCATTCTAAGGTAACAAAAACACAATGATTCTTATTTTCAGGTGATATGTTATATATTAAATGGAATATAGATTATATTCCATTTCTGCCAAGTCCGTTCCTCTAGATGCCACTAAATCTTACACACTGGACCTTTAGCCCCATTTAGGTTATAGTTTTTTTTAACTATAGTTGTGCATCCCTGAAGCTTACCCGCAGGTCTGTGAGGGTCTTCTCCAGCAGAGCAGCAATGCTGTCCACAGGGGTGCGGGCGGAGCTGCCGATAGCGGAGGCCTTAGCCTGGAGCTCCTTCAGCCCGGCTTGTGGAAGTGTGAATGACAGAGGTTTCCGTGCCCTCTCCAGTTTACGCTTCTTACTGGGAGGAGACTGAGACAAAAGAGAGAGAAACGAACAAGAGAGAATTAACTAACTAAAGTCTGTTCGAGAGATTAGTCTGAACATGTAAATACATACAAAGGATAAAAAGTTCAACTGTCTCAAAAAGATATATTTTAACAGAAACAGAGAAGGAGAGGGCCAGACAGAGTAAACAGGTGTGTGTGTGGGTTTGGTCATCAATGCCACAGATACCTGCGGTGTACAAGTCAACAAGATGTTTTTTTCCAATAAGCACATGATACATTTTGAAATATGCATTAATATTTACATTCCAGATAAATTAGAGTATAAATTACAATAGAGGGGACTTCCAGCCAATGAAAAAAAAATGCAGTATTGCATTCTGAAGATTAGATATCACTGGAATCCTGCATCCATAACTTGAAAATATTTCGGGCTCGTTCTTCACCAACTGAATGTTTATATTTATATTTTCTCACTTCACTTATCTCGTACTTCAGGTACAATAAGGCACCACATAGTTAAGTCCACAGCTTTCTTTTATCTGGTCTGTCCTGTTGTGTGTACTGTCCTCTGTGTTTTTATGTTTCGTGTTGGGACATGGTGACTTGAGTCAAACCTACAGACTGAGAAACTCAGACACCGCAGTCAGTGGTTTGTTGGGGGTCTACATTTTTAGACGTCTGCATCAGAGGCTGGAAATGACATGAGTCCAAAAATACTGTGTCCAGACCTGAGCAGCCAGCAGGGGGCAGAGAAGGACAAAGGTTAAAGCTAAAAGCTGTAGCTTCTACACATTTTATTGTTCTTATGCCTTCCTTTGTTTGATTTCTATCTCTCACATATTCTTTTCTTCCTAGCATACCTGTTTTTGCTATTTACTGCTTCTTTTGTTTGTTATTCATTTGATTGCTTGGCTTTATTGCACAGTATTTACACTTTTTTTTAATTTGCCTGTTTTTATTTATTCTCTTGTTTCTTCACTTTATTGTAAAGCACTGTGAGATACACCACCTTTATGAAATGTGCTATATAAATAAAGTTTTATTTATTATTATTATTATCTATACCTGTTGTTTTGATCAGTACCTAAGCTTTGGTATCATATGATAGTAAAAAACAATGCAGTGGTGGGGGTGTACATACTGTCTGATGTGGTGTTTCCACTGTTTGGTTGTGTAGTTTAGACTGCGCTTCGACGTAGTTACTGGTACGCTCAGTAATGTCCTTTTCCAACAGCAATTTGCTTACACTGGCACTGGGCGCTCCACTATGCAATTCTACTGCTGCTTCTAGGGCCTCAGCCTGTGCGATAGCAGCAACTGCTTCTCTCTGCAGATTCAGTGCCCCCAACTCCGCATCCAATTTGGCCTTCTCCAACTGCAACTTTGCTTCAATCTCTGCTTTTTCAATTTTTAGTCTCATCTCCTTCTCAGCAAATGACGCACGCGCCCGTGCTGCTTCTGCCCTGGCCCGGGCTCTTGCTGTGGCACTTGCCAATGATGCAGATGAACAGCCAGTCCTACGGCTGGATACTGAAACGTTGTCGTCCTTGCACCCTTCCATTATGCCGTCTCAGATGCACGGTACTTGATCTGTTGCTGCAGCAGTTGTAGCACCCTCTGGTCTATTGCCTTTTCACTATACTGTCCTCCTTAAGGTGTAGCACCCACAATTAGACAGCTACCCAAACTCCATTCACCAAAGACATGACAATCAGGACGTAGCCTTCAAGCTCCAAATATTTAATGCAGACTCAAGGTGCATGATGATGTTAAAAAGGAGTGAAACTGAAAGGACAAAATATAACAATTACTGTAATGTTTGCTATTCAGAGGTAAATATCTAAGTGTACAAGCGTGATCAGCTCTCTAAATCTTGTAATGATATTCTATAAAAGGCTCAAAACCAAATGAATGCTAACAGCTACATTAACACAGCACTAGCAAGGATGAAGGCTAAATGCTAAACAACAATAACTAATCACTGAAGAAAAACCAACATGGCTGAGTTAAATGCTAGCATAGAAACAATACCTTCAAATGTTACTTTTACAGTACAACTTTCACCAAAAGTATCATTAATTCACATTGTTGAGCTGCTTATTGATAGATCCCAACTTACAGGCAATGCTTTCTATGGCACAACAACAGGATGGCTGCAGATTGACTGTCTGTGCTCTGGTTGGGCTAAAAATCTAACCTCCTGTGGACTGTATATGCTTTCTTTCACTACTTCCTGTCTACAAAGGAAGTTGCCCCAAAAGGCTGTACTATTAAAGTGCTGTAGAGGTCGCCACACACCACACTACAGAATATAAACAAATGGAGGGCACAATACCTTCTTTTTAGATTTAGTCAACCACACCGAGATCATGTCTGCCAGTATCATATGCATCAACTATTTATAACCAGTCATAATGTGTAAACTAATACTCTTTCTGTGAACTGTCAGCCGTTTATCACTTGTTAAATATTTCCTTTTAAATTCTGCATTTAACTAGTTTTTCTCCTTTTGAACCCCTTAACATTAACTGTGTCAACAATCTGTCCCCATGACTTAAGTTTGTTTTATTATTATTACCAAATATTAAGCATGACTAGATGAATGAGGGAATATTCCTGAATCTTACATGTGACAGCATGAGGGCTTCAGTGTGTCACAAATAAAAGCAAACAAACTATTCTTTCTCTTAATTTCTTGAAGTGAAAATGTAATGAATGTCACTACTTTTTCTTTGATTGAAAGTTAATGTCTGTTGCTCAGAGAAAAAAAAAAAAAAAGCATCAATACCCCAAAAAACAGGCATCGACGCCTGGTTAGAGCAAGGACAAACCAACAGAAGATGGAGGGTCATTACAAACCACAAGAGGGAGCTCAAACCACATAAACTCCACCTGAACCTGCAGTGAATTACAACGCCGTTCCTTATTTCTAATCCCCTCTAATGCCACGCTGTAATGGCGGTGGAGGTCATTACCCAACCGTGTCTCAATACAACAGACTCTCTGCAGCGATCGTCCCCTACGCGTCCGCTGCAGCCAATATGTCAAGCCGCACTCGCAAGCCACTGCAGGCTGAGTGAGAGTGGGGAGACAGCAGGGGTCTGCAGCAGTACTGTGAGGAGCAGACAGCATGGCCGACTGACCTACAAACAGCTGAGCGAAGGAGCAGACTGTGACCTTCACAGTCCGCTACTGATCTGAGAGTCAAGTTTTCATTACTCTTTCACTTTAGTGCATCTGAAAACTTATAGTATAGCCTGTAATTCAGAAAATGTCTAATATATATTTGTTTTCTCCTTCTTTAATACACAAGAGAAAGTAAAAGACCAACCTGAAATAAAGTTTAATAAATAAATGAACACATCTTTCCGGTATCTGCTCTGTCATTGAAAAAAAGCTACATGTTCATTCTCACTAAAAGCTTTTTCAGTCTTGATCATCTATTGATTTTTAGTTGAAATGATCGTCCTTGTAGAAGCACGTTTACAAGAGATGGACATATTTAATTAATGGGTTGATGATGGATGCTGCCATGTCTGGATGCTTGTTAGAGCTTCTTCTTTTATTTCTCATTGTTTCTCACAGACGTCTCTCCCCCCTCTTTCTCTCCACGCTCTGCAAGCCCCCCAGCTCATTGTACTAAGGAAGGAAATCAATAAAAATCCATCAAACCAAACCTGTCTGTTTACAAAGCATCCTTGACATAGATTCTTGCACTAACACATTCATACACACACACACACACACACACACACACACACACACACACACACAGTCAACATGCACACACACACAAACATACATTCACACACAAAGAGCATGAAACCCACATGTGTACAGTTACATACACACCTCTCCACTGAATCACATCCTCTTCTGACTCTGCTGCTCTTTCACTCCATTATTAATCCCACTTATCCACTCTCACCTCATACTCTCTCTCTCACTCACTCTCTCACACACACACACACACACATATATATACATGAGACATGGGTAAATGACAACCTCACAATAAGAGCCTGGCCCAATTTTGAAAACGAGGCACAGTAAAAGCCTTCGAGTCCAACGAGAGCCGTTCTCTCCAGATATAATGTCATTCAATCACCCATCTTGACCTCCTGAGTGCAAAATGTTGATTTCACCTTCAGGCAAACATTGTAAATCGTACTCTGATCATCTCTCTCCTCCCAAACTCCATTTTCCTTTTTGTGAAGTCCCAAACGTCCTGCACGGATCCTGAACCCTCCTGAACCCCCTCCTGCCAGCGGCCTGTATGATCAACATCAACACGCTTCAGGCCTCAGACATAGTCTGGCGGTCTGCATGTCTCTACTGTCTTCATCCTTTTGTCTGTATTTGTAAGTTTTGTTTATCTGCATCTTGTGTTTCTCAACTCCACTGCATCCTCTGCATTCTTCTTTCCTGGTAATGACAAGCCATTACAAAAAGAATGACCCTAAAAGCTTAAATTATCCCACCTTTAAAAGTAAAATACTGTTGATTTTCTTCATACTAACGTCTCTGATCAAAAGCTGACAGTGAACCACTCAACAACCACGTTGGAGGCTCTGTGAGGACCTGGAGGCCAATCATGCTCACATTTTCTGAACTAAAGCCCGTCTCCGACTTCTTAGTGCAACTGTAAAAGACATTATGGGAAATATTGTACCAAACAAATGTGCTGCTGTGTATTTTGCAGGAAATTTATTGATTTTTCCTTAAACTCTTTTCAGTGAAAGGTGGATGTGGAAAAGGTAACTTGGTTGTTTAAACATGGATTAGTGTATATTTGAATGGATATGCCATAACCAAAATGCTTCACTACAAGCCACGTGAGAACGTTCACTACACTTATCGGTCAGGTGGAAGCACGAACATAAACACAGGGAGAAGGTGCTGAAGAAGGTCCTCTGGGAAAATACTACGCTCTTCGTTGTACTAGTCCGGGTCGGACCCCGGGTTCATTAATCCTCCAGCTAGTTGCTAGCAACTGTCTCATCTGCATCCCAGATTGTAAAGCACACCTGGCCACGGGAGCTGTTTAGCTCAAACTCAGAGTACGCCTGGGTCAGACAGAAGTCCCACTGCAAACGAGCTGCTCCAGAGTTTGTATCTGACCGGACCGAAACCACATCCTCTAAAGGGTCTCGGTATGGTTGTTCTGGTCCACACCTGAGTATAATTACTGTGTTCAGACCTGCCCAAACAAATCGCACCAAGGGGGAAAACGAACCAGAGTCCGATTAAACCCGGACTAAAAAGTGCAGGTCTGAAAACGCCCAAAGTGTCTTTAAAGAGAACGATTTGTCACCTGTCTGGTTAAACAAACCACGAGAAGAGTAGATACAGAGATGGAGAAAGAAGAGAAAGATTAGGTGGTTGTAGTGACAGCAGTTTGGAGGCTGACCTGGTTATAAGGGGGTGAAGTAGGTCACAGTTGCATGCATGTCACATATGTTAAAGTCTATATGTAACATTAATGAGCACCCCCATGCACATGCATACGTACCAGACGTCTATAGGAACGCTCGCATGCAGGCGGAATTAGCAAGTCAACCATCAAGGAATTACACATGCAGAAACTTCTGTCATGTAACCACGTGCACACACACATACACACACAGCAAACACACGTGTTCGAGGGGTCTGCCTGGTAATAATGCAGAGCAGCTCCCGAGTGTAAATGACGGTAGATCTGCGTGAAAGTGGAGGAGGAGGAGGAGGAGGAGGGTGGCAGGAGAAAATGTAGGCCAATCTTTCTGCTCAACTGCTTTTATGCTGAAAAAGCCAAAACAGAGTCCAACAAAAACACAAACAGCACAATCTTCATCACACAGCCGCTCTGACATCTGCTGACCGCCTCCCACCTTCCTTTATTTGTTTGTTTTCTGTTACGCTGCCACATTATTCCTCATACACTTTAATACACTTTCATTTCCCTTTTTGGAGTAATAAAGTACTCTATCTATCCATCTATCTAATGTTTTGGCTTTTTCACTCTCCCTGCTTTGTATATCTCCAACACTCTCACTGTCCAGACAAAACAATGGCTCTGTGTATGTGCACATTCCTGCCCTGGCAACTGTTGCCTGGCTACAACATTAAAAAAAAAAAAAAAGAAAATCACATAAACGTCTCCCCAGAGGAAAGAATAAGTGCGTCTAATGGAACGAGGCTGGAGGGAGAGAGGATTCAGTCTGGATAGGGGGGGCGAGAGGATGGAGCAGGACTGAGGCGGTGCATTATTGAGGAGGGGGATTTGGGGTTTTGGAAACATCCACCAGCAGGTGGTGATGAAACAGATGATGGAAGATGACCACAAAACGATGCACTGAGCCTAAAAGTGGTCACAGGACTGGAGGACTTACCGGAACGATAACATCATCATAGAAACTCCAGGCCAGCGCCCACCGCATGGTGCGTCCCTGGTAGAACTCTGTGTGGGTCACTTTGGGCACCTGAGAAGAAAAAAACAGTCAATTTATCTATAATTTTGTCATCCTGTTTATTCATGCTTTATCTCAGTCTATTCTGTACACACAACATCTGACGCATGTCTGTCTGTCCTGGAAGAGGGATCCCTTCTGTTGCTCCTCCTGAGGTTTCTTCCATTCTCTCTCCATTAAAGTTTGTTTTAGGGAGGTTTTTTTTTTCTTATTTGAATCGAGGGTCTAAGGATAGAGAATGTTGTATTTCTGTATAGATCGTGAAGCTCCCTGAGGCAAATTTACTTAAGTTTAGCTTGTAACTTAATAATATCTGCTGGAAGAAACAGGCTCAACTGCGTCTCAAGGTTCAATTTGTTCATCTATAAAAAAAATTGGAATTTCAGTGCTCCCCTCCTAACTGGCCAATGCTGGTTGCAAAACACAGGAAATGAATTCCCATAAAATAAAATCATTAACTGTTCTCCATGAGTTAAGATTAGCAGCTGCAGCCACTGAACTAAATGGCTGGTGTGAGTGAGGCAGAGTTTCAAGATATGATGTGAACAGTGTGTGTGATAAAATGTAAAACTGCTCTACATAACCAAATCGTTTTCAGCAAACCGAGAATTTACCCTGAAGCTTCATCCTGGTAGCGCTCAGTTTGACAGTGTGATGCAAAGCAAACTGGACACGCTCAGTCTGCAGGTTTGGTGACCTGTGACCTGTTTCTGTGAAATTCAGCGAGCTCTGCATCTCTAATCGTGGGTGAGAAAAAAAAAAAGAGTAGGGATCTATGATGTAAAAAAGACACGCGTATGGTGTGAAAACCCTCGTGCAAACAGAGCACTTTAACAGTCTCTCAGGACTGCTTCAGTAAATAGGAAGAGGGGGGTCACTAAGATAAAGGGTCAGAGGTCAGACGGCTTGTTACGAGTAACAAACATTCACATTTGCTAAATTAAAAAAAGAAAAAAAAAACCACAAAGAGAGATGAGAGACACTGGGAAAAAAAGAATTAGCATATTAACTAGGCCAGGTTTCTTTTTACACACTCTCTCCCTGGATGTTAGCCAAGGCTGCACTCATGCTGATGAGCAGCGACAGCATCCTAAAACCTCTGGAGGAGCTTTGAGGGACACCAGGTGCAGGAGGGGGGAAAATCAAGGGGGCAGAGTCTCTTTACTTATTTATTTATTTTAAGCATGTGAGGGAGGTGACTGGCACAGGACCAGAGGCCTGCAGCAGTCAGGAGTCATGTGCTGGGCTATTAGTTAAGCTAATGACGCTAATGGATGTTAGCGACACGGTGCCGTGTGATTCAGTCATGCACCGCTAACAGAAATCGGCTCATTCATGGCTTTTTCGTGACACTGCTTAGCTGGCATATTAGAAAAGAGCTGATTCCGTTATGGCTGCCCTGACAGTGATGCCCTCTTCTAACACCGAGAGCTGGTTTGAGATGGGAGGCATTGTTTTAGCAAGCCATTATCAAACCCCGCACAAAAAGGGGGCGTGTTCCTGCATGAGCAAACTGAGATCAAAAACTTGATCGCAGCGAGTGCATTTGTGTGTTCGCCTTTGTTCAGAGTCTGACGGGCTACTCACCCCTTGCTTCCTCAGCTCCTCTTTCAAAGGTGTCAGGCTGCATTTCTTCCCCAACATGCAGCTGTACCACCTGCAGAAAGAAGGATGCGCGTTAACCAGCTGTGTGCGACCGTGTTAGCGTGGCTGGCGGCTCGGGCGTGAACTAGCAAGCAGAGATCAAACGAGCTGAGGCGGGCTTAAGGGAGCGACACAAACAGTAAGTAAAACACGAGAGCCAAAAAAAAAAAAAAAACTTCCAGTCCGCAGCAGAGAAAAAGCTGGTTTGAAGTTGTCCCGTGGTGGAAGCTTGATCAATAATCTCTGCTGTGCAATAAAGACATGAGGTCAGTTTTGATCAATAAGCAGTAAGAGTCCAGCCCGGGAAAACGGAGGAAAGATAAACACATCAGGGAGTCTGGAGGGAAAACTCTAATTTTTACAAAAGTTGTCTGTTCAGTGTTCATTAGATATTCTGTAAAGCTGATCATCTGGGTCTTAATGTAACAGCCACAGCTTGAAAAAACATCTGATCATAAAATGTACACAGGCGTACTTTCCACTGATCACAGGTCAGTTGGATTTACTCACTTAAATCTCTCTAAACAGTCTTCTGACTGTCCAGCTGCCAAAATTGAAATGAGAGAAGCTCTGAGTTGATCAAAATGTTGATCTGAGTCACCTTCAGTTGTGTGATCACAGCAACAAGCTTTACAAGCAGCAACGAGTCATTTCATGACTTCTTGTTGCCCTACGTTTTGCCTCGCAGGCCACATAGAGGCCGCATCTTAAAAAAGGTGCTTTCAAAACAAACTCACATTGTTTTAAATAAGAAGTCAGTCAATAATTTCTTCTAACAGCTCACTGTGGCTGCTTGTTTCATGACTACCTTGCAAAAAGTGAAAGGTGAAAATGATCCACTGATGAAAAATACTAAAAATGACCACGTTCAGTGATTTTTGCTAAACGATGGTGGTCAGCGCTTACTGTGGAGACAAATACACTGCGTTTCCTGTAACTGCTGCACAAGAAAAGCCACCATGTCTCAGTAGTTGAATGCTTTTAATGAGAGCAGCAATAGGAAATGTTTGATTTGCATTCACAATAACTTAATACAGCGCTGATATAATGCTTGGAGAGTGAACAGCTGATATCAATCAGATAAAATGGAAAAACAAATGCTGGATCATTTCCTGTGAATCTGCAGCGCAGGAATGACAGACTCCTCCACTAACAATGAAAACTTTTACATAAATAGATAATTACTCAATTAAATGTGTACAGTAGTATCAAAATGGGGTTTGCTTTAAACTTTAATAACAGCATTTCTGTTTTTTTTATTATACTTTCACAATGGAAAGCACAATACCCAATTTTTGCTAGATGGATTAAATTGTATATAAATGCAGGAAACAGCGTTCCCCCACTTCTCAAACCAAACCTACGCCTCTGTACATACAGCAGCTGTGTCCCTAAATGTAGCCGGCTACGAAGCTACAGTCACACCCGACCACCCTAAAATACAATCTTAAAAACTGTAGACGGTTAGAAAGGGCACCGAAATGTAATCAGGTTAGCGAGGTACGAAGATGGCGACTTGGAAAAATGCCCAGAGGGGTGAAGGGGGGTGGGGAGAGCAACATGTCAGCTTCAGTCGACACAATGAAATATTGAACAGCTCTAATATTCACAGATGTTTCCCCACTTTGACACAGTGGGGAGGAACACCCAAACAGCTCGGCTTCCCTCCTCCACCAGCGGCTTCTTCACACATCTTAAAGTGTGCAGCTGCATTAAGAACGGGATCATATTCATGCTCCTCTCTTCACATCATCACAATCTTATTACCAGAGGTGGTAATTTTCATATCAATGGCATGATAAATGGGGAGCATTACCTCAGTCTAACTGGTTTGGGGTATTTGGATGTGTGCTTTATTCAGAGCCAAGGTGGCTCGCCCTTATCCGACAGTAATTACACTTCTGTGGAAAAAAGGGAAAGAGGAGCAGGGTAGGGGTGGGGGCGTGTCTCAAAGGACCAAGCTGGCAGTGTTTCCATGGACACCTGGTGGCTCTGGTGTCCCAGCATGCTTTTGGGAGTGACAGCCGGCTCCGGTTGGCTCGGCCTGAACGCCAAACCTGTAAACGAAGACCGGGTTTGTTCTTGTTTTCTCTCCTCCGTACACGAGAGCAGGCCGGCGTTAACATCAGTCCCTCTCAGGGCTGCTCGTCTTTCCACTGAAGCATTATGCAAACACACACACACACACACACACACACACACACACACACACTGCACTCCCCGCAGGAGGCCAAGCAGGTGTGGCATGTCTAATTAGTTTTAATAGCACCACTCTCCAGCTCCCTCTATCCGAGTCTCACTCGGCTGCCCTGGTGACAGCCCTGGTAACAGGGGAGGGTAAAGTGACGTCCGCTGCAGATACCCCCGCCCACCCAAACACAGCTGCTCCCTGTGGGCTCCCAGATAGAGCACAGGGTGATTGTGTGCCAAAATCATTAAACCGACTGTGGGTGACAGCTCCATCAATGTGCAGCAACCCATCTGCCCATTTCACCCCTCGGTGTCACCCCTTCACGGGTGCTCTCATCCAAACCTCTCAAAGCCTCTCAAAAAGAACAAAAGTGCACTGCTCTTGTGCATAAATATGTAGCTGAGTAATTTGATAAATTCCTCAAATGCTTTAGGTAGGTTTGGTTTTACACACGAAAAAAAAAAAAACGAATTACGTAGGTGCAGGTCAAGATTTATTCCTCACCGTAAGCGCTTCTTGAGCTGCAGGCTGTCATGAATGATCCTCTTTACAAACTCCAGTTCACCGCCCTCCGCCATGATCTCCGTCACCCCGCCTGTGTTCACTGAACTGGGAGGAGGCCTCCGTGAGTTCCTGGAGTTTACTCCCTGCAGAGAGCAACAAGACAGACAGAGATTAAGACAAAATCCTATTAGAGGCCTGTTACTATCACGTAAACAAATACTGTTCTGTATTGTTGTTGTCTTTAGTCTCAATGAGTCAAAGAATTCTGTCATTTTGATTTCAACTAGGACACCAGTAAAATGTTAAAAAGACAGGAGAATACTGACTTTAGCTTCTAGCTGGTTGGCAAAAAAAGGAGGGTTGCACATGCAGAAGTCGTACACGATCTCTGTCTCTTCTTTCAAGGCGTCCATCAGTAAAGTCTTCTGGGGAACTTTGACAACTGGGGTGAGACAAGAGAAGGATTTTTAAGTTTGTGTTTCAGGTAAACATGGCAGCTCTTGGGGGGAAAAAAACAAAACAAAGACTAAAGCACCTCTATAAACTGGGAGACTTTGGGTTGTCCCAGACCAAACTGGACAATCGTGAGAGAAATGTGTGGAAATCTTTGGTCGTCAGTTTAAAAGGATCGTGCTAGATCACTGTGAGACACGTCCACATGCAGCCTATTCAGCTCTTTACTGAACCAAAGACTGTCAGCCTGTCGAATCCAGGACCAAATTCTCACAATGTGACTGCAATTACAACCTTCACCAACAAACTAACCAATCAGAATATGTTATTATGCACTGAGCACACTGACCAATGCAACACTGTAAGCACCAAAATTCTAAAAACTGCTTGCCACAATTTGATATCAAATTGCTTGTTTTGTCCAAAATATTCAGTTTACTATCATATGAGACCAAGAAAAGCAGCAAATTATCACAATTTAGAAGCTGAGAACCAGAGAATGTTTGGTATTTTTGCTTAATAAATGATGTCTAAATAGCTGCTGATTGTTTTTCAGTCGATTGACTTACCAATTAACCAACTAACTGTTCCAGATCTAGTAAAGTCACACAGACACAGATTGAGACCAGTCTCGCTCAGTGTGACACGCAATCAACCTGCAGGATTGTTGTTATCTCACAGTGTGTGGGGCCATTAAGGCGCAGGAGGTGAGACGACAAACAAACACGAACCTCGCAGACTGCAGTTTAAATGTAGCGTCTAATTTCATGAGGTTCATGAGTGGATCACACTCACCTTTAATAAGGTCAGACAGGTTGTTCTGCTCCACGTTTTTCGTAGCGTAGTCAAAGCAGATGTCATCCACCTCTGTGGCGAGAAAGTACCAGCCGTTCATTGTGGCGCCCAGCAGGGGGTAGATACAAGACGCGCCGGTGCCTGAGGAAAACAACAACAACACACACACATTGTGAAAGCTAAAAATGATGCATGTATTCATGATGATGATGAATGGTTGTTACCTTCACTGAACAATATAGAAATACACCCAGCTGCTGTTTTAAGTGAATAATTGTGAGACGGTGTGTTTCAAATGCATTATCTGTAACTTAGTGGCCGTAACAGACAATAAATGTCACTTCCAACAGCTACTACTGAATCAATCACATCCAATAGGGACTAAAGTTGCATTATTCAGACAGAGGGGGCACCTGTTAGTGAAGGAAATGCCCAGTGGTGATCCATCAGAGAGCAGACAGCTTCAATCTGCTTACAGACTGGTTTGGGGTCACCAATCAGTGACTCAAACACACACACACACACACACACACAAAGACACACACACAGACTGCATTTTCACATTTTCTCTGATGGACAGAGCAGCAAACAAGCTGTGACATGTGGATGGGAATTTGGCTGATAAGTGCTGGGAACGCTGGAAACACTGGGAGTGACTGGGTTCATGTGTGACAGCTGGAAGCACCGACTGATATTAAGTGTGCTGCTCTGTGCCGCTGACAGCGTCTTTCTCCGGAGCCAAGACAAGAAGTCTGATCAGGAATAAGTAAGAGCAGGGGTTTGAAACTCGCTTGAACTCTGAGCAGAAGAAGAAACTAAATCCACTCTGAAGCTGAGCGTCTCGTCTTTCTCCTCTCAGCATGATCAGTTCAGTTGCTGCTTGAAATCTTCATCCAGGAGAACGACAACTTTCTTCTTCCTCATGAGACAGGTGCAGTCACATTTAACGCCACACAACAACAAAAAAATCAATTTGAAGAACAGATTTAACAACAAATTCTCAACATCTAGGGGAAATTGTCTTGTGGGCTGCTAGCTGGAGACCCCTCAGCTTATGAGATGTCCTCACAAACATGATGAGTCAACTTTAACGTTCATCATAAATAAAACTTAATTTAACACATAATTGTTACAGTATGAAACTACAGATGAAATCACTGAGTCTGAACTCCTTCGGCTAAATGAAGAGTAATTTCAGCTCGATTCATTAGTGGCCCCCTCCACCCGTACTGAGAAGAGAACAGAGTATGATGTGACGGTACCGATGTCGATGCCCCTGCGTGGTTGTTTCTGGCCGTCGATGAGGTCCTCCACCCAGTGGATGTAGTTGAGGCGCAGAGGGACGGTGGGTATGAGGCGCTCCAGAGGGATCTCGATGGTCAAGCCAAAGTCCTCCTTCAGCAGGGTGCAGGTCAGCGCTCGCACCGCCTCCGGCTCTTTGAAGTTTACACTAGAGGACAAACAAATATGACTCAATGAGGTCATGTCAGCCTTTTAATATATAATTAGACACTATTATGGATGAAAAAAGCAGGAATAATTGTGCTGAAAATAGAAAATATATTACTTCTAACCTAAAATTTATCTCACAGTTGAAGGGAAATTCCAATTTATTATAACATGAGCCTTAATTTCAAAGTTTAGGCCATTATTTCTATCAGTTATGATATCATTGTGATCAGTAAAGTAATTGCTAAGATGTGGGAACTCATTGCTAGAAATTGGCCCAACAGGGTTAAGAAACACGACTGGCTAGATGATCACACAGGGAGTAAACCATGTGGGGGTAAAATTAAGTAAATACACCTGAAATAATTCCTCATTGCACAAATACGGCGAGTTCAGCAGGTCTGAGTTAAACCACAAAGTCAGTCTGTTCATCTTTGTTTTCTCATTAGTCGCGTGTGATGCTGTAATAGAAAAGTTTGTATAAAAATGAAAGTACATACACTGTGACAATCGTTATGTAATGTTATATCACAGTATCCATATAAATAATGAAGTAGTATATTTCCTGGACGTACAGTTGAGACCCTGTTATAGATCAAATAAGCAGACAGGAATATGTTTCTGACTAATCTAGTGAATTAAATACCTAGAAATAGTACTAAGTACTTTATAACATTGATAAAATGTCATAATTACCTAACATGAGCAGAGATATTAAAGCTAGTTCTGTACAGTTTGTGTTTCTTGCCCCGTATTTTTTTTTTTTTTTTTTTTTACAATGTCGCCCCTTTCCCAGATCTTAGCAATTAACTGGTTAATATGATATTAATACTAATAGGAACAAAGTACCAAACTACCATAATAACATTTTTTTAAAAACCCTTTAAGAGTGATTTCAATGTAGTGACTTGCTGATTCTTTTGTTTTTTACAGCAAGACGACCTGACAGCAATTTACCAGACTGCTCTTAATGCAGCACTTCATTAACCCTCAGCAGCTCTCTGCACTGTCCCCCAATTACTTCTCCACACACACACACACACACACACACACACACACGCACACACACACACGCATACGCACACAGAGGACAATAGGGAGATAAGCAGCCCATCAATTTACAATCCCCTGCTAATGACAATGAAATTCACAGTTTCAACATTACCAAGACCTCCCACTTTTATTCCCAACTCTCAGTCCCAAACGTTTGGGCTCTCCCGTCCTTTCCTCTCGACATGTTTAATGATTTCAGCTGTCACACAAGCAGGCGCGAGCGCGGCAGACAAAACGAGTGGGCGAGATAGGTATAATTAAAGCTTTGCTGAGCGTGTTTGCACCTTGGCAGATGTAATTAGACACATCCTGGTGATGGGAGCGTCTGCCGCCTCACAAGTTTAATGCGAGCGTATTTCAAGTGGAATAAAGATGGAGATACAGCGTGGAGATCCAAGACATTCAGGAACCATTAAACCTCTGATTTGGTTTTTATTTTTTTATTGTTAGTGGATTGTTTTTGTTTCTTTTCACAAAGCAGTGAAGTTTTACTATCGTAGTATTCGGCGCCTCTTCAGGAACAACATATAAAAGTGCATCCCAATATGCAGTTATTTTTCTTTCTTCCAGGCCTGTGTGATGACCAGAATCCAGACCAAAAACATCCCTGCATATAAAAATGCAAGGGGCTGAGCAGGTGGGGGCATTTAGTCCGTATTCAGACCAAATCCGGCAGTGCGTGAAAAACGGCAGCCCTCCCATTCATTTAAATGGGGGCGGTGCATTTACGCTGTGGGAGTGGGGACCGCATAGGGCTCAGCAAAAAACTGCAGCGGTCGTCCAACAAAAAGTTGAACCAGAATCAACTTTTGCCTGAACACAACCTAATGTCACGCTGCTGTTTACTGAGGAACTGAGAAGAAGGAAGAGAGACTCATCGCCGCCATGATGATCTTTCAGAATTATGAGGATTTGCTGCTTGTTTTTATCATTTATGATAAATGAAATATTTTGGGGTTTTTGGACAGTTGGTCCGACAAACCAAGCAATTTAAGAACCACTTTGGGAAGTTGTGATGGACTTTCACTTTTTGACTTTTCATAGACTTAATTAATCAAGACAATAATCATCAGATTAACGGATAATAAAAATTATCGTTAGTTGCCATATGTACAGTATATCCTTACATAAATTCCATCAGATGATCACAAACTGACATACAGCAAACCCGGAGCAGGGAGGTATTTGCAGCGTAGGAATACAGGTTGGTTTCTGGGACTCTAGTGGGGGGTTTTAGAGGCCTACAGCTCATCTTTGCCCCCGGGCCTCCTAGCAGCTTAATCCAGCCCTGGGATTCAGTTCAGTTCAGGACTCTGATGGGGTTCATTTGTTGTGAGAAGGGAAAGCAGACTAACCACAGACTTTGTGATTGTAAATATGTGATTTCAGTCATGGTTTTTGGTGTAATTCTAACCACAGTAACACATATATGCGAGAATTTTACCTGATCAAGAAGATAAAGCAGACGTTTGGCAAGATATTTTTTTTATCTACAGGTATGAAACTCACCCAAAAACACAAGTGAACACAACTGATCTCATTTGAAATGCATAAGAAGGACTGAGTGCGGTATACGGACAACACCGTCTCACTGTCGAGGTGATTCCGGTCACTTAACTCTGCATCTTCATTCAGGAGTGATAACAAAGACAAATGACCCTCCGGCAGCCAGGTGTGCGATGGATACAAATGAGAAGCGATTTACCTGTAGAGCCTGACATTAATCTTACGAAGTGTCTCTACACCTAATGAACATATTAGGTTAATGGTTCAGTTAAATCAGCTGCTGAAGGAGAGTGACCTCCTGGAGAAAAACTAACACCTGCCTCCTTCAGGGAGGTACGACACATTTTCAAACGACGAATCCACTTGAAGAATTTGCACTTTAAAAATGTCCTGAGCTCAGAGGAGGGAGTGATATATCAGCATAACGCTCACAATTTCCAAAACGAGAGCCGGGCTTCTCTCATCTGTCCGGCTCTCAGATGTTCTGCCCTCGTTCATTTCTCCTCTGAGGCATCATTAGATAAGGATCAATATTCAGAGAGAGAGAGGCTGCTCAGGCCAGCCCTCTATTTTTAGCTCTTGATGATCGTGTGTGTGTGTGTGTGTGTGTGTGTGTGTACAATGCAGACCGATCGCTCCCATCAGCAGCACTGCGAATGCCACGTCTCCATGGCAACCCCACCTACTGAACAGATGAGGAGAGAGCACGCAAATCCGGCCACGCTGGAGCAATGGCTGATGCCAGACGGAGCGTGAGCGTGCCCGCGATTTACGCCTCTCTGTCGCTGCGTGCTTACGCCCTCATCGAGGCAGACGGGGTACAACGTGGGACAAACCTGAGTGGAAAAGTTGTGATGAGGCGAGATGTGCTGCACAGTCGTTAGGAAGACTAAGGAATGAAGGAAGGGAGGGAGGAAGGAATCAGGAGTCAGTTTCAGCTCAAAACTCCTGACTTGTGTTCAGGTAAAATACCAACAGGAGCACAGAGTGATGAACACAGAGACTCTGCAGGTGAAGAGGAAAAGACGTCTAAGTGCTGAGAAGCAGAAAAGTCCTTCGAGGTTCAGATGGATGAAGAGGGCAACATCATTAAACCGGATGGGAGTTTACTGTTGAGACAAACAGCTCGCTCTCACCTCCACGCTACATGATCAGCATGAACACACACACACACACACACACTCTCTCTCACTCAGGCTTTTTCAATCTCTGTCCACAGAGAGGTGACCTTCAAGGTACATCTACTTCACTGAGTGTGGAGGGAAAAATTTTGTGCTGATTAGCAGCAACTTCCTCTCTCATGTCAGGTGTTTTTTTTTTTTTAACACATTTTGAGTCCTCACAAGAGCAGCAATGTGTGCATCACTTAAAACTCACCGTGACGTTAAAGCTAAACTGGTTGTGAATGATGCAAATTTTTAGCTATTTTGCAATTTTGCAAATATGCTGATGTTGTAAAGACGACCAATTAGGATCCTCATAACAGAAGCCTGCAGAACGGCACAAATATTTTAAACAAAAAGGTATTTTCAGGATTATTTTTTTAGTTTGATTAATTCAAATTTTATTGCACTTTTTGTCAGCAACTTGACAACAAGACGGCAGCAGCAGATGATCTGAGAGCAATATTTTAATACTGCAAACATGCCAACAGCATCTGATTATTAATTGTGGAGACTAATAAAGCTGAAACGATTAATCGATTGACAGAAAATGAATGGCAACTACTTTGATAACTGATTAATTGTTTAAGTCATCGTTCGAGCAAAAATGCAAAAAAGTCTGGTTCCAGCTTCTAAATTGTGAAGATTGTCTTTGTTTTCTGTGATTGTGAACTGAATATCTTTAAACACAACAATCAATTGAGAAAATAATGAACAGATGAATCAATAAGGAAGTTAATGGTTAGTTGCAGCCCTAATGTGATTGGAAATTGGGTCTGCCTATTGTGTTCTTGATTAACTGATTCATCATCTTCACATTTGAAAAACTAAAGCAACCGACTAATCAATTCATTTCAATTAACTGTTTCAGCTCTAATACAACTGGAAGTATTAATTGTGCAATCTTTATACGAACGTGCACTGCGACACAGAGATAGAGGAGTGTTTTTATTTGGGTTTTTGGGTGAAGTTTACTCATCAGGCAACAACCAATTAACTAATGAACCAATCACATGATCTTCAATAATAATGTCACCTGAAGAAATCTAATTAAAGCTGCTTAACAGAAACCCTGTGGCCAGCCCAAACACAGATGATCATTCATAATTAACTGATAAATGATTTGGTGTATGATGATGCCTCTAGCAGATTTTTTTTAAAGTGAAATATGTCAAAATAATGTCATATCTGGTTTAGTAGTCAGTTTCCTTCTTATTTCTCCCATCAGATAGTAAAAAAAAAAAAAATCAGTATGACGATGTCTCTGCTGGGCTTTCCAGGGAGGAAAGTGCTTCAGCTGATCATTACCATCATCAATTTAAAACGTGGCATCATCGTATCAGAGGTCACAGTTATTCATTTCCTTCTCCTCTATTGCCAAGAACACGTTTAATAATATATCTCTGAACAAAACGAGTGTGAAAATTGAACATTTCATTAATTACGGCAGTGAAAATCCTTCCACACATGATCTTCCCCCAGTGCATGAAAAATATGACTACCAAATTAAATGTCAGCCAGGCTGTTGCATTTTTAATACCCATTCATGCCTCCTAATCCCTCCCCTCTATCGGCCTAATCTGAGCCCCCCTCGTCCTTCCCCAAAAAGTGAGACTGAAACAAACCAACATTCGGACTATTTAAGGGTTTATCTGCTCCGCACTTCAATTCCAGTCACATCCACCATCTTTCTCCTCCTCCTGCTTCTGGTCTGAGCTCCCCTCTTTGCCCACCGCTATCAGTCCGCTCCACTGACGATCCCAAAATGAGGGGAGACGTAGTATCTCCCCCGAGGATTGAGTGAGTGTCTCCCCGAGATTACTCTCATCCCCTAACTCGCTGCTTAAATACTTAAAAACCCAGTAGATGAATTCATTGGGAAATACAAAACCACGTTAATCCCTCCACTGATGGAATGACAGACTGAAGAAGAAGCAGAAGAGGGAAATTTCTGCAGACGGTTAACCGGAGCAGCTACCACACACGAAGTGACACGCACATCCTGGACATCCGTTAATGTTGAATGAAAGGAGAATGAACTGGCAACAGACTCTTGCCTGTACTGTCTGATTATTGCACAATATTGTCTAAACTATGGTCAATATTTCTTATAAAAGGATTAAGATATGCAGGTGTTCACTTTTTATTGCCAATTTAATTTGGTTAATGGAAAGTGTAAGTAAAAAAAAAACATGCTGGTTATATATTAGCTTTTCAATTAGTGTAACATTTATAAAAATGTTTTTATTATTTTGCCTTAAGCGACAGTGTAGTACACACATACCCCCTTTTCTACCAACTGGAACCTGGTGCTGGTTCGCAGCTGGTTCCACTAGCGAACCTTCTAAGAACTGGTTTGTTTTTCCACGACATTACGTAACTTTACATGCCTCCAGTTTTCATTTTAAAACGGTGTTTTAAAACAAAAATGATCTCCATCCACACGAGTGTTTTAGCACAGTTTCAGAAATAATCTCCGTCCATACTAAGACAACTGAAAACGCATATCGCATGATTATTCACGTGCACTGGGTATACATACGCCAGTGTAAACAGGCAGCAGATTGTCTACTCTGCGGTTGGTTGTTTAGTTGCAGAAAATACTATCAAGGAAGAACAGCAATGGCGAAAAGTAAGACCAAAGATTTCTTTGCTTAGACCAACGACGAGGTGGAACTGTTACTGAAAGTAACACGAGTATAAGGCGGTCAAGATGGCGGAAAACGTGGATTGCGAGTCGTCACGTGATAGGGGTGTGATGAATCAGGGAAGGACAAGTTGTGACTGATAAGACCCAATGAGGAAGTGAACGTGGGTGTCTGCGTCATCGAGAAACTAAAACAGGGTCAGCAGCGTTTTTAAAAGTCTCCATTTTAGGGGTTCGAAAACGCCAGAGTACGTTTGGACGCTAGGTGTAAACGAAGCAAAAGTTTTTTAAAACAAAAACATATTAGTGTGGATGTAGACTAAGAAATACGACACCATCACAGACTCCATAGCAGGAGACAAGAAGGAGGAAAATCGCTTTGAGAGGGAACTGTCTGAAGAAAACACTAAACATGCTACTACAGAATAAAAAACATATTACTATTATTACTCTTATAACTTATTTTACTCAATATTAATTCCTCTATAATTGTAATATTCTCAGACTCCTTAATAAATGATCCTTCTTGCCACCGAATTTATCAGTTCAAATGTGTTACACCTTAGTGTTGAAACAGTTGAATTCATATTTCTGCATACAGTTGGTGTGACTCCTATAATTACTGCACACTAATGTAATATTAACTGAGAATCTCACATGAGACCAAGATGACATACTAAATACTAATAAAAGTAAATCACAATAGTAAAAAGCATTTATCATTTTTGGCTGGTAAAAACATCTGTCTGTCAGGTAAATCTTCTACCAGCCTCCTTGGCAGGTAATCCAAAAAGTTAATTTTGGACCTGCTTGGTGTCTACCCCAAACACACTGCCAACCCATTGTTCATCGCCTGTCTGTCTGCTGCCGAGCCACAGACAGACACAGAGACGCTACAGACCGATAATTAACACCTGTCACAGACGGACATCAAGTCGAGTTTCACGGCGTGCCCACACACGCACGCCCGGCCCGCCGTAAAGATGATTGACTGGCCACCTCGCAACCACAAAAGATCAGCCCACACCAATATGTTTCACAGTCGCATGCAGATGCTCAGACTCGCTGCAGTGACGCCGTGTCCGCATTCATCTGCATAACACAGACAATAACAAGTGATTTCCTCGCTGAGCAGACTGTGCTACCTGTTTCATAAAACACAAACAGAAGAGGAGGAGGAGAGCGTCTCAGTCCTGACAGATGCAAAGCGTAAACAATGACTGTCAGTTCCTACATTCATTGGGAGTTTGCTTTGTTTTTGTGGAACGTTTGCAACAAGTGAAAATAATTAAAAAATAAAAACAACACATGGACCTGTCATGCTACACTGGAACCAACTTAACTGAGATAAATGGTACTTCAAATAAAGGCAAACTGTGCTTAGTTAGTACTGTAAATTTCATTAGATGTTGCAGGATTACAGCTATTCTAACCATTTTAATTCAAAATATATGATGACAAAGTGATAATATTTGAATAATGAATAATATTAAATGAATGAAAATCAAGTGAAAATACAAATACTATTTTCTGGTGCCGATGCATGTGTCAAACTGGATTGAAGGACTTATATTAAATCCTGCACCAAAAAAAAAACCCCCACAGCTCCCAGTTCCACATCTGTCTGTGCAGAGACAAAAGAAAAAAGACAGAAAACTGAGAGACGGAGATCTGTTCATGTTTCTTTCCCACAGCAGCAACCATGAGCTCACACCGTTTGACGTCAACACCACTAATCCCACCAGACCTATTCCTCCTTTGTTCCCCTTGCCTGGACTTTTTCCACAACATGACTTCTCAGCAGCATCTTGCAGGGAAGCGCGCACACGCATGCACACACACATCAGCGGCGTTACACTGATATTAATTGTGATGTCCACTGTGAGTGCACACAGGAAGCTTACCAAGCAGTTTTTGATTGACACACTAACCCATTTTTAAAATTGGGAGTTGGATTTAGATAGTTGCTCCTACATACTTTGCACGTCTCACTAATAAAGAAAGAAAGCAGCAAACAGAGTATGAACAGAGCAGTGAAGAAAAAAAAAATCTTTTGATGTTTGATCCATTAATCATTGGTCCAGGCTGCTTCCTCCTGTTGTTGCCAGAAGCTGAATGAGCAGTAAAGATGGAGTCAGCTGGGACACAAGCAGTGCTGAATGTGAGTTAAGCTGACATATTGATGAAATGTTTGTGTACACTGCTTTAATAAATACACTATATGGCCAAAAGTATGTGGACTGGAGACCAGGATGTTACAGCCATATGTGACTGTTTAACACCTCAAGCTGCTCCCATTTCAGCCTTAGTGAAGTCAGATGCTCATTCAGTGATAATTTAGTGTTCACATCATACGGGATGGATGGTAGAGACGGGAAAGATTCCCGTGTTTACTGCACTCAAGTGCTCACATCATCGAACAACTCAAGACAGGTGTATGAGCTCATATGTTGCACATTATCATTTAAATTTGGGTATAATTATCCTTGGATGAGTTTTGCTGACATGTTTCAGACACTTGCATATTATCAAGTGCCACTCAAGTATTATAAGAGCTTTAGAGTCGTAATTACGACGAGGGTGTCAACGTGAACAATGTTTACTGATAATTAAAATAACTTCAACATGATATAAACGCAGCCTAAGGCCTAGCTGTAAGTCAGCGTTTCAGTTCATCCCAAAGGTGTTTGATGGTGTGCAGGTCAGTTAAGTTCTTTCACACCAAATTCAGAAAACAAAGTTCTCACTTATCATGTTAACACAAAGAACTGTCCTTCCTAAAACTGTTGCCATACAGTTGGGTGCACACTATTGTTTAAAATATTAATGTAGTAATTAATATTTCCCTTAAAGCTACAATATGCAAGTTCTAGAAAGCTAGTAAGCTAGCGCTTACGTGAGACTCTATAGCAAACCACTCCACTTCTCCCTCTCTACCTGCATCTGTGTGATTACGCACACCCAATGTATTGATTTCTGCCCGGGGCCTGGAAGTAATGGAGCTCTACCATTCATGTATCGGGAGCTTGCTAGCCTGTAAGTCAGTCTTGGCGACATCTTCCAGCAGCTAATGCTAGCTTGGAGCCTCGGTACGAGATGAGTAGTAGGCCAGTAGGCCAGAAGTGCATTCACGTATTGATTGACAGCCATGAGTTCCCACCCCTGACTCCTCTGATTGGTTAGAGGGGTGAGGCTCGCTTAAAAACTTGATGAGGGAACATCTCTGTACTGCTGCCAGGCTGTTCAATGAGCCAAGGCCACAGAAGCTTTTGACAAACACCTCTAACACATTAAAGCCCTGTTTCAACCAAAGGAACTGATCTCAGGAATTAAACTTGGAACTTAAAGTCCCTGTTGTACAGTCCTGTCTGTGTTTCCACCACATCTGAGGAACCAGGTAGATCATGCAAATTAAACCCACGAGGAATTTAAAAATCGGCGTTGCTTGAAACGTAGCATTCACACACGAGGGAAAAACAACACAGAATGTGTTTGATGTAATGATGAATGAAAAGGAGAAATGCAGAGGAGGGACATGAAACAAACTCAGAACGTCTGTCTGCCCAGTAAATCATCTGTTGAGTGTTTGATGCTTATTTATTTCTGCTCTCATTCATTGGCTTTGTTCTCCCTGACGCCGCTCCTTCTCTTCATTCACTCTCTAGATCGCTCGCACTCTCTCTCTTTTTTTAAAACGAGTTGGGAATTGGGATGTCAACAGTTGACTGTTAATCAGTTAACCGCTGAGAATATTTTTGACCGGTTACGGATGTGGGTCTAAAGGTTAATTTGCATACACACTCCGCTAACAGCTAGACAATTACGTGTTCACAACATCAGACATTCTGTTTGAATGGATAAAGTACCATTGTAAAACCGACTCCTACACTGAGTGTTGCATTATGGGGTGTTTGTAGCATTAATGTTGCTAGGCCAGCGACAAAAATAAACTATGATGAAACTATAATGTTTATGGATTTATTTTAATGGCATTATTGACTGATTTTATTTGGTGCTAATGTTAAGGTGAAAGTTTATTTAATAAAGGCTTATAAATTGAACTCAAGTACAGTATTTTCCTTTTTATATAACTTTGAGCCAATGGTTCTCATAAAAATTAGCACTGAAATATAGTTGTTTCTGTGATATGCAGTGTGTTTTTTATCACATTGAGTGATTACATATGACTCTTGGTAGTAGTTTAAAAAAATTGCATTATTTTCCTTTGCAGTGTCAGGTACTCACACTGGTCGCCCGGTGAGGATGGTGTGTTTTATGTACAGTGTCAGGTACTCACACTGGTCGCCCGGTGAGGATGGTGTGTTTTATGTACAGTGTCAGGTACTCACACTAGTTGCCAGGTGAGGATGGTGTGTTTTATGTACAGTGTCAGGTACTCACACTGGTCGCCAGGTGAGGATGGTGTGTTTTATGTACAGTGTCAGGTACTCACACTGGTCGCCAGGTGAGGATGGTGTGTTTTATGTACAGTGTCAGGTACTCACACTAGTTGCCAGGTGAGGATGGTGTGTTTTATGTACAGTGTCAGGTACTCACACTAGTCGCCAGGTGAGGATGGTGTGTTTTATGTACAGTGTCAGGTACTCACACTGGTTGCCAGGTGAGGATGGTGTGTTTTATGTACAGTGTCAGGTACTCACACTGGTCGCCAGGTGAGGATGGTGTGTTTTATGTACAGTGTCAGGTACTCACACTGGTCGCCAGGTGAGGATGGTGTGTTTTATGTACAGTGTCAGGTACTCACACTGGTTGCCAGGTGAGGATGGTGTGTTTTATGTACAGTGTCAGGTACTCACACTGGTCGCCCGGTGAGGCTGGTGTGTACGTGCTGCTGGAAGTCTGGATATTTGGCGGCCAGGTGAGCAAAGTCCGGGGGTTTGTCTTTGTAGCGGTTCCGGGGGTGCATGGACTTGTTCAGAGCCATGATCAGAGCCCTAGAGAAAACATGAGAAACAACAGGCACAAACAACAACACAAAGACACTTGTTCATTAAAATGAAAAAAAATAGATGAAAATCACTGGCAAACCACGCTGAAAGTAATGAAACTTTTTGAAGCTTAAGGGTGAAAATAATAATATCGGCTTTAAACTTTGTCCGTCAACATTGGCAGTAATTACACATTTCAGCCCTCTAAATCAGTCAGTTTTACGTTAATATGAGGAACAAACATGTTTAACCGTCAAACCGAAGTAAAAACTAACGGATTCTCGGAGCTACTTTGGAGCAGTAAGCTAACCGTTGACGCTGACGTACAGCCAGTATTTCTCTGCCTACCTTTTCTGAAGCTTTTCTTGCAGTGATGAAGCTTTTTGTTAATGTTTTTCGAGTGACGTTAAGACTTTACTGGACTCAACAACTGTGTAGGAAAAAAAAAAATCACACCCACGACTCACGTTGTCCAAACGTTTTTCACTTTCGACAACTATCTTCCTGTGTGCCTGAAACGTCACGACTGCGTCAATGCGTGATGATGTCACGAAAGAAAAGGTCGATTGTCATGTGATCAACTTGGTCGCAGCAGTGGTCAAGATTTATTGTCGATATTTATCCTCATTTTACATTACTTTGTATTGTTTGGATCACTGAATATGAAAGTTCTATTTAATTAATTTTCTTACTATTTTTTACCAAATGTTATATCCACAAATCCAGATTCTTTAGCAAAAAGCCAATTTTTTTCAGAGCTGACTGTCCACATCAAACAATACATTTCTTCAATATTTGAATGTGCAAACAAAAAAGCTGTTAAAACGTATAACTATTGTAAGCTTTACAAGACATTTATTTAACTTTTTTCCCCTTTTTTATTACAACTTTTAGTCCTTGTCTGTAAACTGTAAACTTATATACTTGTTTCAATAAAGCTGTTTATAAAATAATAATAAATGCTAAAACAATTAGAAATATGGTCACCATTTTATGTTAGACTAAATCTGCACTGATCATATTAAAGAGGAATGAAAACAAAAAAGAAGTAAACAACTTATCGGCTAAATTATACAAACAAATATCTTTAATCTTGTATTTTAAAACGAGTTTAAAATGTATTTTTAATGGTTTAAGATCTCTAAAACGAGCTTTTATTAACTTTTACTACACACATTTAGCTGTTTATGCTTTCCTGTTGTACATACCTATACAGTATATATGCATACAATGTGTAATTTTTAATAAAGAAAAAAGCATTGCACTTTTAAAAAAATGAAACAGTGAATCTCTTTTGTAACTTGTTTGCAAAACTTTGTCAAAAGTTGAATTTTCAATATTTTAAGCTGTATAAGCTGTTTTTGTTTTGAAGAGAGACTATATTTTTGTTAAATTATTTTAAATGACAATGAGTATTGACAGTTCAATTATATAATTGCATTTTTGGAAACAGTTTCAAGCTATTTTGCTACTTTATGTGGTTTCATTTGCTTTTTTCACCATAATGCTCTTCTCCTTTTCTAAAAAATTATGTCTGCTGCTAAACTTTGTGCTTCTTTACATAGTTAAACACTTTCCCTATAGAAAATGATGAAATAATTTAAATCCATTTTGATCAATGAAGTTTTGGAGGTAAAAGAATCAAATTAATCTTCAGTTAATCATCATTTATTAGAAGCAACTTCTGATTAATTAGGAGTCACCGGTGCTAAATTAAAATGTAGCTCAAGATTGGTGAAATACACTTTCTCCAGAGCAAATTACAAGGACGACACAGATGCAGATTTCTTCTTTTATTATATCGCAAACAATAATGACATCCAGGTATATTGTTAACAGTTTGCTGAGTGAAGAGTGAGACCATAGTGGCGAAAACATCATAAGCTCTCCTGTAGGAGCTTGTTGTGCAGTCTGAAGCCCTCAGATGTGGATCACAGGCAGGTTACAGAGGACAGGTGGATTTGAGGCCGGAGGAAACGACCCACAGACAGTAAAAACCTGTCTGTCGGTCCCTTCACACACACACCACACCAGACCAGACCAGAGAGCACAGGGATTGCTTGGGACCTGCGAATGGCAAAAGGGGGGGGTTTCTTCAACAGGACACACACTTGCATACGACACCAGCAGCTGTGTTCCTCCGATTCTTACGAAAGAAACAGAACACACATCGTCCTGACCTTTGATTTACCACCTCCTTTGCCTAAAACCAAGGAAAGGAGGAGGTTTTTAATTTCTATTTTACGGTCTGGCATGTCATAACGTGATCCTGAGGGGACTAGGATAATTTTCACAAGTTGGTCACATTGTGTTGGACCAACAAGGAGGCTGATTTCTCAAGATAAACCAGATTGTACTGACAAATGTCTCCATTTTTGGCTTCAGCTAGAACATTGAACAACTTGGCATTTTTATCAACCATGCCAAATCGCACTAGAAAATTAGCTGATTCCCTCTAGGACAGAGAAAACAGCCTGTAGGAAAGAAAAAAAAAAAAAAAAAAAAACTTTGTTTGGGGGGCGCACACCAAAGGGAGACATCAGTAATATTCCCTGAAAGAGAGGGTTTCTCCTTTGGAAAATCCTAGTCTGCCACAATCCCATTGCATTTACAGACGAAGGAGGCTGTAAACCTCTTTCAAATAGCATCACAAACAACAAAACCAGCCCTTCTACAACCAAGAAACAGAGCTGTCTGAACCCACTGAGCCATCCTTTTCCTTTGATTACACAGACAGTTTCTCTCCTCATCATTCAAACCAATTAGTCTCTGATAAGGCGGCTCTGGTATATTTAAAAAAAAAAAAAAAGAAAAAAAAAAAAAGAACATTGTTCTGACAGCTTTGCCTCTGGCGCAGGTTAACATGCAGCAGTGCTACATCAACAGGTCACATTAGGCTCACAGTAGCCACTAGCAGGAGCTTGAGCAGCAGATCACCACATCCAGTACACACAGGAAGAGGAAAACTTGGCAAAGAAGCTAAGATAAGAAGTTCAGTTAAGCAGTGGAAGTCTTTATTAGCCAAGAACTGCATTGGAATGAAAAGGCTAATCAAAAAAATTATAGGTTTATGCATTTATCAACATCATTAAATCTTAATGTTGTCTTTGATCGTCGTTAAAAGGACCAAAGATTTAGTGAAAACAGGGATGTGCAAGATTAATGAATCACCTTGCCAGCTTTAGTTAGAGGCAAGATGTTTCATTGTTTTCCTCCAAGGGGAGTGGAATTGTTTTCTTCAGCGTGGACTGGATTAGTTATTTTCCAGTCTTTCCCAAAAGAAAAAAAAAATAGCCGTCCTGTTTTACTGTTACTGTTCCGTAAAGATCAAACGCTGAAACGCTTTGAGGAGAGCCACTCAGAAGACGTGTGCATACGTGTGAGGTGGTCTGTGGAGAGTTCGCCTGTAGAGATTCCTTCAGTACGTCAGCATCAGACCGCTCTACAGACAAAAACAGCATACACAGATCACTTAGCATGTCCGCTGCTAGCATTTCCTCACTAATCCTAAATTCCCATCCAGTTCATCCTTTAGTGCGTTATTACAAAACTGCCAAATCTCTTAATAACAAGCTAAATTTACATTTCATATTTTCACAGAAAGCTGATCTTTTTTTTTTTCTTCTTTTTTTTTTTTTATTACTCAAAACCATTTTTATTATGCAGAACATATTTCACCCCTCAGAAATGTGATATCTTTGCACATCCCAGATATCAAACCTGGGGGGCTCACTTTGACTCCTCGTCATGCCTTTTTGTTTCCTCTTTAGGCTTGTGTTTGTAGTCTTCAGAGGCGCCGTGGGACAACTGAGCATCTTCTATATAATTCCTATATTACACGAAACCCCGCCAGGATCGACCGGTCAGGGTACTAGAAGTGGACAGAGGATTCAGTTCGACAGACGTCTGACATGCAAGGTCATAGAGGAAGTGATCTCCTACAGGGGAGACACACCCAAGGTCTTTATCAAGTGCTAGAGATTAGAAATGGTTTAATCCCTGAACTCTGCTCAGGTGCTGCTGTGACCCAGGGCGCTCACTGACAGCAAAAAAAGCCAAACAGGCTAAATTGGGCTTCTGGTGAATAGCTTAAAGCTGCTATTCACAAAGCTCGTTTAAAACATTTAATTCTCGACTGCAGATAATTTATGAAATGGGATAATTCATCTAAAGCCTAGCAGTAGTTCATGTGCCACCATGACAAGAGTACAAAGCTGTTTTTTTTTTTTTTAAGCCCCCGAGGTCCAAGGACAACAGTTTGAAACATTCGTATATACAGCCATTAAAATATTACCTAGTTCCACATGAAGAGAAATGGTATGCACACTTGAGAAGTGATGTTATAAAGCTACAGATTATTTCAATAACAAAGCCCCACAGACAATCTTATCGCATCGTATATGCATTTCCTGCCTTATCTCTCGAAAGTTTCACCAAGCTAGGCACCGACATACTACGACAGTGAAGGAGAGAAATAACAAAGAAAAAAAAAAAATCCTAAATAAAAAAATAGACAAAAATAAATCTTACACATAAAGACACTGTCATTTCTTAAATTATCGTTTTTTTTTTAGTGCCCTACATTTTACACCCAGTCAAAAACATCTGCCTTCGGTTGGTCGGTAAGGCTGCGTGACAGACGGCCAGCCCCGTGTTAAACCTATGGTACTTCTAGACAACGTTATGTAAATTTACAGTATACAATTTTGGATTACCATGCAAGAATACTTTTTTGTGTAACATTTAATAGCTTGATCTACATCCAGGAATAATTTACATAGAAGGACAAAAGTTATTGGACCAGAGAGCGCGATGGGTAAATAACCATGGTGGTAAGTGCAGCCAAAGGAGATGAAGATGTGCGGGCGAGGTTTAGGTTAGGTGGAGGGGGGTGGAATGAAAGGGAGGAGGTGGGATGGTGGGGAGGTGGGGAAGGGAGGAGGAGGAGGAGGAGTGGGGGGGATCCAGAGGGGCGCCTGGGTAATTGGGGTGGTGGTCCAATCCTCCGAGGTCCAAATCAGCGGCACTCCCACACTTTTACTGTTTGATCTACACTCCCAGTGACCACGTAGGGAGCAGCCTTGTGGAAATCTGCGGAGGAAACAAAGATCATCAGAACAAAGCAAAAACAGGAAAGCAACTCTGATTATGATGAGAAATACTAAAGAATGAGACTACTGCACTTATTATTCCCTCTTCAACCTGTTTCTATCACAATAATACTAAAATAAAGATTAAATTAATGTCAACTGAGTGACTGACAGTCGCTCGAACCCACTGACAAGCTCTAGTTTAACGGCCAACTTTTCAGTTACACGACTATGAGTTGTTTGGGCTGCCGGACACATTGTGTTGTACTGTTTACTATCTAAGTGACTATCACTACTCACTTTTATTCTGTTTGAATTAACAAAAGCAGATGTGGACGTTTACGTGTGTTGTTCCTGTGCTGACAGGTCTGGAGAACAGGAGCAAACTGACGGTCATGAATTTAGTTTGACTTAATCCAGGTATCGTTAAAATGGGTCAAAATTAAGCTGAGCAGCCAACATTATACATGAACGGGCCAGCTGGGTGTGGGAAACACAACATTCATCAAGTGATGATATCAAGCAATTTGGAACGTGTCCTGGTTCCAGACCTCTGGATCGGCGCCCACATTAAGATTTTTTCAGCGATTCAAACATGGCTGACATTGGCTCTTTCCCCCAGTTGGAAAAACGACGAGCCTATCAGAGCTTTGCAAGTAGAATTAATAAAGGGGACGCCGTCTTCCCTTTCCAGACTGTAAAAACATTACATTCATGAAAAACAATGGTGGAAAGTGTGGATAACCTCAACGCAGCTGTACAGGTTATTGCAGGTCAACTTATAGAGGTCGGCCAGGTGACGAGGATTCTTTTTTTATTTTTTCTTAAAAATAACTCAAAGCGATTAATTGACTATCAAAATAGTTGGAAATTTATTTTCTGTCAATCGACTAGTTCTTCTTTGTTGCATATCGTCCCTTCTCTCTTTTCTCATTTCCTGCCACTTCAAAAAAATAAAAAGCATAAATGCCTGGAAAAAAAAAAAAAAAAAATGGACCCACTACTGAACTACTGAATTTGTATATTTCTAAACTGCTGCGAGCAATCGCTACCACAGCTTTTGTGTCCACTAAAAATGACGTAAGCAAGATTGATACGCGACTCTCTGCTGATTGGTTAGTCGGTGAAAAACGAAACAAAATGATCCTCCCAAACAGAGATCAGCTCACAGGAAAACGAAACGAAATGGAAACATATTTGGATTTTGGTTATTAGAAAAGCTGAATGCCAACACATTTAAGAAAAAGTAATTGATGTATCGTACGTACAGACAGGACAATGGTTTTTAGAGAAAAACACTTTTTTTTCCCCCCAATGAACAAAGGTGCTTTGTCTTTTTCACACCGATCCAGAATTCATCACACATCAATAGCTCACAGCGATATCCTCTTTAGTTGAAGCAGGACTTAAGAGGCCTGGGTTTCAAACAGCTTGCCAAGGAAAAGTTGGCTGAAGAGCTCCTCAAGAGAATTCCTGAGCCTTGATCTGCTGAAAAGCCGCAGATTCGAGGAGGGGGAGGCGGGAAAATCCTGGAGCGCTCGTCTACCTCTTAAACCCCAGCTGCCAGCAACCCTCAGGACGCTCAACACACCGGCCGTGGAGAAGCTGGGCTTCTTTACAAATATTCAACCTTTCTCTACCACTGAACACTGAGCGTGAAATACGGAGGGTCCTCGCTCACCTCAGGAGACCAACTGAGAAAACAAGAAGCTTTTTTTGGGGGGGTGGGGTGGGGGCTGCTTACCCAGAGAGGTAACAAAGTGTTCGTGGGCACACAGGGTTTTCATGCAGCGTTTGTTCTTGTAGTCCCAGATCCTTAAGGTCTTGTCATCCGCACAAGTCACAATAAACTTGCCTCCTGGGTGGAAGAGGATACCACGCACCCAGTTGTCATGGCCAACCTGCGAGACAGACAGAGGCTGCTGAGGACCAAACCATCTCACTGATGAAGTAAAATGTTTTCACATTAAATCTATACAAACGATTAAAAAGGTTTCCTTAAAGGTTATTAGCCTAAGATGGTTCCTCACCAGTGTCATAAGGCACATGCCAATGCTAACATCCCACATCTTGATGGTTTTGTCTCTGGAGCCAGACAGCAGGAAGGGGCCTGGCTTACCGCTCTTCTTGGACTGGTTAGGCACAAAAAGGACAGAAAAAACCCAAAATTAAATATCAACAACTGTGCAAAACAAATACAGCATGTGTGTAATTCATTATTGCAACTCTGAAGAAAACATTTTATAATTGATGCACAGAAAATAGATCATATTAAACATTATTACCCAAATAGATTCATTTTTGTCAAGAACATGTCTGCGACTAATGACTTTGATCTTTATTACAGATTAATCTGTTGTCTTGATTAATCATTTAGTTTGTAAAATGTCAGAAGATATAGAAAAATGCCCTTTATAATTTACCAGAGTCCAAGGTGACATCTTCAAACCCTTATTTTTTCTGACCAACCACCAAAAACCCAACAATATTTGTATTACCATCTTACATGACAAAGAAAAGCAGAAACTCCTCACATTTACGGAGCTGAAACCAAAAAAATCTTTGGCTTTTTTTACTTGAAATGATGAATCAATTATCAAAATGGTTGCCAATTATTTTTATCTACTTTTTTTTTTTTTTTTTTAAAAAAGGAACTGTATTGTGGCCTTCCATCAATTCCTGTTTCACTACAACAATAAAAAGGAAATAAAGCGCAATTTAAATCTCATCATACGTCACATTTACTACATTTACTAAAAAGTACAAGATGTTTGGAAGCTGCGTCAGGCACTAACAGTCATTACATGCCTGATAGCTTTGACTGCATCAGTGGAGATTGTGTTCAAGCAGCCTTGCAGGTGCATCTAAACAATTACCAGAAAATTGGTAAAGGAGTTGTGTTGTAGCGGAAAACATGTCAGCGGAAACTGTATCAGAAGACACAGAGCAGCAGAACATCCCAAATAAAACACCTGCGCCCAGCACGAGAGCACAGGTGCGAACATCTGTGTGATGACAGCTGTCTCTCTGGCTTCAGGTCTGCCCAAAGTCAACAACTCCATCAGTCCATTTAACAGGCAGTAATATGCAAATTCTGTACATGTTTATTTAGGCAACGTCAAATCACAACAGAAGTTATCTCAGGGCACTTTTCACAGAGCAGGTCTAGACTGCACTCTTTATTTTACAGAGACCCAACATTCCCCCATGAGCAAGAACTTGGCGACAGCGGCAAGAAAAAAAAACTCCCCTTTGAGTCTAGTTAAGATACAAAACACCACCAAAAAAAAAAAAAAAAAAATCGGCTTCTGTCCAAGTGAATCCTGTTTTTCACTTCTCACAACTGCTGCGAGGGCAAATATTGTTTTAATCTGACAAGGCCACAATTGGACACAGTTGATCACAAGGCATGAGGAGGGAGTGTGGGGCTGACTCTAGGCCATGCTGCGCACACACACACTCTTCATATCAAGCTGGTCTGTTAACGTGGCTGTCAGTCGCTGACATGGCCACACATGTAGAAAGGGAACACGTTCTCCGTCGTCTTATAGCGTGAGAAAGACCGTGTTTATCACGGAGAGAACAGATCGAATAAAACTTTGCCTTGGTACATAACCATGAGTTTACCTGGTAGATCTGCTTTCACTCAGGGAAATACACAAGCTCCATCACTGCGCTTTGTGTGAGATTGCCAGTAAAAGGTTGTATAAATAACAAATGCGTGACTGCGGCTGGTTTACTTGTCATTCATTGTTTCATTTGGGCCAGAATCTGGAAAATGTGTTTCCAGTCCCACCATTTCTCACCAGTTATCACGCTTTGACTGCTCTGCTACTGATCGACTATCCTCTCTGCTGTGCTTTCATGATCAATCACATTGAACAACATAAGTTTAATGAGTCATTTTAGTTCTGTGCATTAATTTCAGTAATTACACATCTACAGTATGTCAATCTACTCTAATAGTGTAACTGTGTGCTCCAACTGTATAACTGACTTAGAAACTGCACAACAAAAAGACACCTAAAAAAAAAGACTCACACTCCAGACCTGAAGAGGTTTCTGAGAAACAGGAGGAGGTCTGAGCAGTCTCTTACCTCGGAGCCTGTGGCGTCGAGGATGGTGGGGTAGGCGCTCTCTGGTGCCCAGGAGATGCACTCCACCACGTGCTCATGCTCCCGCAGTTCAGCCTTGCACTCTTTGGAGGCCACGACCCACACGCGCACCGTCTGGTCGTTGGAGCAGCTGGCAACCAAAGTGCCGTCCTGGTTGGGCCGCACCATGCGGACCCACTCCCTGTGGCCTGTGAAGGTCTTCACACAGTAACTAATGGGCAAAAAAAAAAAGTTATCACGTTGTCAGAGCGGATGTGACTAATCAAACTGAACATCATGCTAAAAACTGTGGTTTTAATGATGTTTAAGGATGTTTTCAGAAAAAGCGTACCCAGTTGCCACCTCCCACATTTTCATGGTCTTGTCCCTTGAGGCAGAAATGATGTGATCTCCATTGGGCATGATGGCTACAGACGAAACATTGTGGTCATGTCCTGGAAAACAAAAGACGAGAGCAAGAACTCAGTTAAGAGCCACAGACCATTATAAATTAAAATTTAATTTAGTAATTTCAGACCGCAACACATGATCCATTTAATATTTGCTTCTTCCCTTTAAACAGAAGAATCATACACAAAATTCACTTGCCAGCCACATTTTTTTTTTTTATAAACGTCTTCAGCCACCAACAGCGCCAAAAAGCAACGGGTTTGGGCGCAATTAGCCAATTAAATGACAAGCTAGGCAGCTAATTTGCTGGGGCTTACTTTGTTCCGCTGAGAATAAGAGATGCCTAATTACCTAGGTGCCGGGCCATATTTAAGCTGCTAAACAGACGAAGACAACAATAAGTATACTCTGAAAGGCCAGCTTAACTTAGTGCACATGAGCGTGCGTCTGTGCACGCACACATGCCATCAGGCAATAATAATGGGTGGCAGCGACACAGAAAAGTGCTATCTAGTGCTGAAGAGGATAATTAAGCTGCTGTCCAAATCGGCTCTAATCTACTTCACCAGTTGGCCTCATGTTTTTTTTAAGATGTGAAAAAAGGTGAAGTGGATGAAAAGAAAAAAAGGAGGAAAGGTTGAGTACGACGAGTTAAAAGTGAATGAAGATGGAGTACAAAGCATCAGTCTGATAGAAGGTTTTAGACCTTGATCTCTGCACTATACGTTTTTTTTTTCTGCGCAGCGTGAACGCAGCTCATCTGTTTGAAGAAGTGTGCCAGCAGCTCACACCCACCATTAAAAAAAAAAAAAAAAAAAAGATTAGCAGCCAGTGAAATCTGTTGCTCGCTTGCACAAAATGCAGGATTTACAACTCCAGCATACATGTAAGAATGCCAGCGAGCTTCTCGTCTGTTTGCCAAGAAGGTTTATTTATTTAATTGATATTCATTCATGTCAGCTTCACAGTCAGACGTTAATGGGCACTTCTAGTGGAGGTTTGAAGACAAGAGCTAAATAAATAGTGAAATGCTTAGGCTTCTTATTGTTTAAACTGCTGTCTGGCTGGCTGGCGGGGGGTGGGGGAGGACTCCACACAATTTCAACAAGGGGGGGGAAAAAAAAAAAAAAAAAAAGATTCCTATGGTGGTCCCTAAAAACAGAAGAGCCTGAAGGTACATGTACGCTATGCTGCCATCATTTACTTGGCAATTAGGGTGTGAAACAGGGGGGCATACGCCTGAGGACTGAATCAGTGATGACATGACCAATGGCGTAGTAGATTCACTGATAGGAAAATGAATGTAGATGGGCTTATTAAAAAACCTGAAACGATTCTTTACTATTAAATGTTGTAAAGAGCCAAGAGCCTGTAGGAGTATCCTGTGGTGGGGAGAGGGTACTAAGAGAGATGGCTAAAACTGTCCATTTGTCAGAGCTGCTCATGAATCTCAGCAGAGGGTGAGGCTGTGAATTGGAGCAGACTGAGCCTCATCCGCAGCATTGAATGTGATAACGAACAGCATCTGCACCACCTGAGCCCCGCGTAACAGTCACAAGCTGGTTTTCACAAGCGACGTTTATACAGCAATGACACCGAAACCATCACAGCACGTTCTACACAGGTAACACGAATGGTAGCAGCTGGGCTCACCAAGTTAAATTCAAGACGTTTTCAAAAGACCTTTTTAGTATCACATAGAAATCCATTAATACTTGTTTCATACTGGTTAAAGTATTATAGTATGATGGAAAACCAGCAGGGACAATATTATTTATTATATCACATTTTTTTCAGTACTTCCCAACAGTATAAAGCAATAATTCCTTCTGATATGATGAAACTAAACTAAATTAAACACAATCTGGACTGAGACAAGCAGCAGAAAATGGCTGAATTAACCAAAATGAAAACAAAATGAAAAATGAGTGAAGCTCATTTAAGTTTGTACCAAAAACCAACACTTGTCCATTATGAGTTGATGAGCTGCCTATCTACGGTAGCCAACAGTAGCGACACTGTTTGCTCCAGTTCTGATGGTGCTGACTGCAGCATCCTGCACGCACAGTCCACTGTCAAAGCAATCACACTTTTAGTTTAGACAACATCTCCTGACAGCCCTTAGACTTTTGTAAATTCAATTTAAGGAAACTTTTTTGAGGAAATGCGGTTAAATGCTTTTTCAGGCTTTTTTAGGATCTGCAGAAACCCTGTTAAAGAAATTGTGTTTTATCTTCTTACCATGCATGGTCCTGATGCACTCGAAGCCTTGGAAGTCCCACAGCTTGATAGTCATGTCTGCAGAGCAGGATGCTAGCAGTTTTCCGGTCTGGTCAAAAGAGATGTCCTGCACCGAATCTGTGTGGCCCTTCAGTGTGCGTTCAAAGTCTCCTGTCTCATAGTCCCACACCTGAAGCAGAGAACATATATGAACTTTAGAGAAACTGACATATTACAGAACATGCAAAATAAATATCACAGCCTGTATACCGCTGAGAAACACTCTTCTGTTCATTTCTGAGCTGAATCCCTTTCCAAACATCAGCAAAGCCCCCAAATGTCATGTCATCTGTGGCCCCATGTCACTCCGTTTCTCAGCGAAACAGTCCAGCAGCCAAAATATGCTGAGAGGACAAACAGACAGAACCAAGCTGAGCAGGGAAGTCACATTACAGCCTCAACAAGACGACACGCTGATGGCAGAATTATTAAAAATGACTGTACTGCCATGACTTTTGTCTCAAGAGCTCATGTAAGCCTCAGTTTGCAGACGCCACACTCTCTTTGTATATTGAATTACAGGATCCGTGACGCATTACTGTTGCTAATGGCACAGACGCACGAGCCAGGATGCTGATTAGGGTTACAGTTAGGACTGATAAAAGCCAAGAGAGAGTTTATTGTGCCGAGTACGCCGCTGCCAGTTGGAGTACGGACAGAATATGGAGTGAACAGTAGTAAGCCTGATTTTCTAGCCTGAGAAAGCTGTTACGTCCTCTCTGGCTTTTAAGCAGACAGACGGTTTGTCAGAGGGATAAACCCTCCTTGGTTCCTCTCTTGGGGTGGGGGATTTTGGGCAGACGGTTACAGGAGACCCCCCCAACCCCCCACCCCCCCTAACCACCCTCTCCTCCTCCTCCACAACTCCCCCAGCCCTTCTGCCTCCCCCCTCCAAAGGAAGCTACAGACAGTGCAGATGGCCGTGAGGTACAAAGTGCACGGGGGGGGGGGGGGGGGGGTTTATCCTGGAGAAGATCAATGCAGTTAATGTGTTTGAACGTACATCAGGTCTACACATGACCGTATTCAGCAGCAGCATCTTAAGCACATAATTCATTAGCTACCTGTAACTCAATGCTATGAAACTGATCTTTCTCACTGGCAGCCAGCTGCGTAAATGATGCTCTGAAGAAGTGCCAAACAACTTGCCCTATTTCACAATGATTAAGAGTTTACATTCTTTCAGGGAAAATGCCTTGGATCTTAGTCATTCAAAGGCCAACAATAACACAAAGACTTTCTTTGTATGTGCCATTCATGAAATAAGCAACGGGTAGACTGACACACAAGCTCTTTTCCCCTTGTTTAAATTAAACCTGTCTCTGGTTGACATGTTTTGAGTGAGCACAGCTCTGCACTCAACGACCTGCTCATTTACATACTGTGAAACATTAGACATGAACTCAAGGTAACATCTCGCCATGCAAAGATCTGCCACGTTAGCAGAGGAGGAGGAGAGAGGACGAGGAAAATGAAGGGGAGGATGATGCAAAACTAACAGAGTGAGGGACAACACAAACAAAGGGGTGAGTAATAAGAAGAGAAAGGGCAAAAACGGAGAATGATTCGGCTTAGGAAGCAAAACCCTGTGACACTCAACACCGCACACGCTGATGAGTAGAGAAATGGCAGGAAGACAGTCTAGCCTGGTTCCAGACCTCTGACTCGCTGCCCACATCTCTGACTTGCTCAGCGATTTATATAGGTCTGGTTTTGTGCCCATAGGTTGGAGAAACAATCAACTGTTGACGTCACCTTCAAGCTACTGGATTAGATTCACACAGCTGTTCAGGTTGTAAGTCAACTTACAGAAATAACAACTCCTAAAACACAACATTTCATTGATTGTCCTGAAAACTGTTGACCTCTCTAGGGTTGCAAACTAACTATCAATTCATCTGTTGATTATCTTCTCGATTAATCAATTTACCATTATGTCTACTACATATTAAAAATGCCTGCCACACGTTCCTAAAGCCCCAAGTGCCATCTTCAAATAGCTTGTTTAATCAAACTAACAGTACAAAACCCCAAAATATTCAATTTACTTTCACATAAGAACAAAAAAGGAAGCAAAGTGAGAAGCTGGTAATAGGGAATGTTAAGAGCTAAAACGATTAGTCGATCGACAGAAAATTATTCAGCAACTATTTTGATAATAGAAAAAACATTTTACACAGAAATGCCAAATATTTCCTGTTGTGGCTTCTCAAATTTGAGAATTTGAAGCTTTTCTGTGTCGTACATGATAGTAAACTAAATTTCTTTGGATTTTTCACTGTTCAGACAAAACAAGACATTTGTAGATGTCACACTTTAGGCTCCAAGAAATTATAACATAACATTTTTCCCTGACATTTCTGACATTTTATATTTGTCAGATTTTAAAATATTTTATATTTTAAAATAGTTGAATAGATAATGTCTAGTTGATTACTCGATTAACTGTTTAAGCTATAAACTGCTCCTGGCAACCACTACTGGAGTTTCTGTGTTGTCTAAAAAAATCATTGATGAGGGCAAAACAAGACAAAACAGCTCACCTCCCAAAAATAAAATCAGCGTTCATAATGTGAAATTGTGGAATGTTCAGTCTGATTATCAGGCTTGGGCGGCCTTTACTGCCGTGAGGTGGAAAGCCGATGAGCTTCTCAGTCAGTGACAGTGTAAAGAGCGCAAAAGGTCTACTCCTCAGTTAAAAATTTAACAGATCTGTTCAGAAGGAGGAAAGTAGGACACAAAGGGAGTGCCGGCCAGGCCACAGAGAGAGAAGAGGCAGAGGTGCAAGAAGGCGGAGCAGAATTTTAGATGTGAGCCCCAGCCTGGCTCCTCCTGAGGCATGGAGGGCTCTGATGGTGGGTAGTCGTGGTAGGGCAGCTGATGCTTAAGTGGAGGATAAATGCAGGGTGGCAGTGGGAGGGAGGGGGTGGTGCTGGAAAAGGAAGAAGATGCCAAAACGGAGAGAGGAATCCCTGCTGTGTGGGTGTAGCCGAGGAGGAAATGTACATGTGTCTCTTATTGTCTCATGAATAAAATATACAGAACAAACAGCTCAACAGAATATTGGTATTGTGCAGTGAGGTGCGGATGAGACGCTGCTGCAGAAATAGCCCACAGACAGATCGTGGAGTTTATATATGGAATCTAGGGATACACAGATGACACAGAGAGAGAGAGATACTTGTGTAATCCAGGGCGTGTCTACAGAAGAGAGTTAGAGCAGTGGAGGAAAAGCTGAGGAGCGAGGCATAAGAGAAAAGAAGTGAGCAAAAGCTGCCACCAAGCTGGCGCTAAATTATAATATAAAACGCCACTCTGTTGATTTTAAACCTGAATCCTATTGTTCTAATGTGGGGAGGGCACGTGAAAATCGGACAAGACAAAAACAGAAGACTGCAGTCTGTCTCACAAGCCACCGCCTCTCTGCTGTCCAACAAGACGCTGTGATGGGGTGCATTTCCAAATTTCAAGTTGGCCGATCTCTGAAGACAAACAGAGGAAGCTCCAGAATCAGGCAACTGATAAATCTTTACAATGTGTTTTTGTCTCTGAAACCATACATACCAAATTATGTTCAAAACATTCCTCACAAGTAGAAATATTTGCTATAGTCTACACATCTACATGGAAACATTATCCTACCCAAATATTGCCCAAGCAGAGTCACAGCCGTGCTACCTGGTCAAGTTGAGGATCTGTAGCTAGAAGTGCACTGAATAATGGCCTGAACTGAAGATGAGGTTATTTACACTCAAGATATACTGAGAAACACCTCGTCTTGTATGACAACATGTTTTACACTAATGCTTAATTTATACTTAAGTGTCATGTGACAGCGTGTGGGCTGACACTTTATCACATTTTGTATTTATAGTTCAGATGTTACTATAGCAACCAGAAGTCCAGCACAGCTGAGTTTTGTTTACATTCCTTGACAGAAATGGCAGCACATGCTGGATATGTTGGACAAGGGTGAACATTTTATGTTTGACTTTAGTGAGAGGAACAACAGGAAACAGGGGGGGGGGGGGGTCTGGCTGATCTCTAATCCAGATCCAAGAAGAATTTATCAGTTTATCAGGCAGATGAGGGAAACTGCAAAAAAATGCATTCAATAACCGGTCCAGTGAATTCATCGACAGTACATTCATCACCAGGGTATTTACACCAGTCCACTGGATGTCTCAGACAGACTTTCATCATCATCTATATTCTCACCAGTTTATTTATTTTCTTCATTTCTAAACACAGTTGTGCAGCAGATGTTGGCATCTGTGACTCCAGTTTGACATCAGTTATATCGTCATTTGTGTCTCGCTACAGCTGAGACTATTTTGCTTCATTATAAATTAGTCTTAGGCATTAAGAGAATGTCCTCAAGGAAGATCGTGTCGACATTAATCCTGCAAACAATCTGATTTACATTCAGAGCCTGAAGCAAAAAAAAAATCTAATTTTACTCTTATTCCCGAATCACTGCCAAACACATTTTTTTTGTTTATTATGATGCTTCAGTTAAGCAATCACATGCCTTCAGTAAATAATATATTAAAACGTAAGATATTAGAAAAGCGTGGCAGTCAGTTTTTATTCCTGGAATTTACAAGGTTATTGTGAGACTTCTAAGGGTATTTATTCTCTGAGGTGTACTGAGAGATACGTGGTTGTCTGAAAAGAATCATCAATAGATGCACAAAATAGATCAGGGTTATCAAATAATGTGCGAAGGAGGAGCACAACTCTGCAGTGATTTCACTGATAGACGATAAACTTATCAGTGAAATCACCTGCTGCAGAGTTTAAAAGCCTGAAAAACTGTTGAAAAACCATTAAAAAAAGATTAAGGAAACCACAATTTCCACCATCCGGTAGCACTGACCTTTATTGTTGCGTCCTCAGAAGCCGACACCATGACACTGAAGACTGGGTGGAAGATGACGCGGGTGACCGGACTGCGGTGGCCACTCAGCGCGTACCTTTCTGGCGGGCGTGGGATCCACTCTTTGGGGTCGCGCTTCTGACTGACGGGCCCGCCCAGGGTGATCTCCTCCTTCGCTTCATTCAGTTTGGATTCAAGTTCCATCACCTGCGGAGAGCATACAGGTACATGTTAGCAGCGTAGAGGCAGATGGTGAAGTACACAAAAACATGTCTTTAGGGAGAGAATACACAGATTCTTAAGATATTAGCTTTTAGGTTTGTGTGAGTCTGTGTTTTAAACAAATTATCATCCATTAACAGTGGGGTTAATGTTCTCCTTGGAAGACTTTCATTCAGTGTTAACAGCGGATCCAACAGTAATGTCACGGACCATTCACAAGACTACAATCCCCACAAGCATTCTTTGAGGAGGAAAAAACCCACAAACCTTCTTTTGTAATCTGATGACTGAGGTCCATTTTTTTTCCAAAAGGCCGGCGTACTTCTTATCCAATTCTTCATTCTGTGGAGAAAGAAAAAAAAAAACATAAAAAGGATATCAGGAAAACAGACGAAGAAAGCCAATCAAAGTCGTGGGCTCAGCATAATCGGTGCGGCCTGTGGGAGGGGACCAGCTGGGGTGGCATGTTGAGGTCTTTGGCTATAGTAAGAAAGAACAGGGAATTATTTACACACCCCTCACAGGCCAACACTGACTGCCAGACACTGCCAACCTACTGTACGCCACACATGCACAAATACATACATGCTACACACACATAAACGCACACCCTAGTCCTAATCCTTCTCACACAAGCTAATCTCCTGCAGACAAGAAAGGCTTAGGCAGCTTACAGCCACACACCCGGTACTAGAAGCAGCGGTGGAAGTTAACTTGCGGCAGACAGAAGCCTGATTCCACCTGCAGGCTAATACCAGGAGCCGGCCGCTACCTTTTACATAATGACCTGCTGAGAAACCTCATGGCACATACAGTCTCTGTTTCATACTGCCAAGAGATTACATGTAAAGGAAAGAAAACACAAAACAAGGAGTGGGCATGTTCTCTCCGTAGCTACATACAAACAATAATAAAAACTAGGACGGCAATTAATGATTATTTTCATAATTGATTAATATGCTGACTGTTTCTCCATTAATTGTTTGGTCTAGGAAAGAAATTGGTGACATCTTCAAATTGCTTCCTTCATCCAACCAACAATCTAAAATCCAATGATATTTAATTTACTATGACTTAAGAGAAAAAGCGGCAAATCTTCACATTTGAAACCCTGGAATCAGGAAATTGTGTTTGAAAATGTATTTTAACAATGAAACTATTATCAAAACTGTCGCTGATTAGTGTTTGTTTCAGCTCTAAATAAAACCAAAAATTGAAATTAGCTAATATTTATGAAGGTCTCAAGCTCTGACTGAGTTGTTTGTTATTTATGTTCATAAATACTATAATGATTAAACTATAACATTCATGAGGCTGAGAAGAACGTTCATCTTTTACTGAAATGGAAATAGGGCTGCGACTAACTAGACCTGCAACAATTAATCAATTAATCACCAACAGAATATTTTTGACCATGTGCATGTTGGTCCATAGGTTAATTTGCATACTAGGGTTGGGTACTGAACTCGTTACTTCACGTTAGATCAATCGGTGCCAAATTTTGGTACCTTGCAGGACTGAGAGTGAGCACAGCCCCGAAATAAGTTTTAAAAACACATTTACAGGCCAAAGCGTCTCACACGGAGGCTCCAACACTGAGAGGAGCACCAACCCGCAGATACGAAGAAACATGAAGGATCCATTTTACCAACCTGCACAGCGGCTAGCAGATAGTTAGCATGGCTAACATCCTTAGCACAGGCGTGCCGTGCTGTGTGTAGCCCATAGACTGCATAAAAATAAGGTGTAGCTGCGATGTCTCCGGTCTAACACCAAACAAGATCAATAATATGACATATTACAAGCTGGAACTGGGACATGTTTGACTTATTCTACTTTAATAAAATAATAAATTAATAAATTACTTAAACCATTAATCCGTCGTCAGAAAAGAAATCGGCAACTATTGACAATCAACTAGTCGACTTATTGTTGCAGCTCTAACAAATATAAACACAAAAGATAACAAAGAAAGTGAAGCTTTGCCTCATTCTACACACCCAATACAACCGTTTTGGTACCACTGTGTATACCCGTGCCTTGAGGGGGTTACTAACTATCAAAGCATCAAAAACCCACATTGACAGACAGCCACGGGTATCAGTGAGGGAGAAAATTAGCGCTGCGCTCCAATTTCACAGCTAGCTCCTCAGCCTCGTCTGGAAACAAAAGCAGACATCCTGGAGGTGTGGAGAGCTGCAGGCATCACCGAGGCCTGTATCTAACACTTGTCAATGACGAGAGGTGATTCCCTCAGAGTGATATGAGGTGTATAAAAACACAAAGACATGAACTGAGGCACTGCAGAGAAATGGAGGAGAAAGCAAACAGAGGGCGAGAAGGGAGCCCACTTTGGATAAGTCTGCCATCATCTAATCTGCCATCTGCGTGGACACTGTGCCCATGTCACCAACACACACATACACACACACACACACACACACACACACACACACAGAAGTGCCAGACTCCACTGCAGCCTGCCAGTCTATTGGCAGTGGGTTGTAAACATGCAGGCATCTGTGTGGATGTGTGTGCATGCAGGTATGTACATTTTCTTTCACAAGGCTAAGAAAAAACTAGAGCATGACCCCTTTTAATTATTTCTGCTATGAAAAGCTGCTGGTGCACACAGCCTTGCATAGCATTAAATTTAAACTGCTACTCAAATAGCCACAAAGGGCCAAAGTAAAGAACATTTAATTCATTCTACACTAAATCTAACCACATTTACCAGACATAAAAACTAGAAATGAAAGTGTAACAACATGTGCTCAGGGAAATGGTGCTTAAAGTCCCTTGGTTGGTTAGCACGGTGTTGCCAAGGTGTGCGCCTGGCTGAGTGCTAATACCCAACAGAGTGCACCTATCCCTTTCCCTACCATGTGCCATTCATCTATTATTCAGCCTGCTTCCATAAGGCACCCACAGAGAAAACGTCTGGGAGAACAACGAATAAAGACACAGAGGAGAAGGGGGTGGGTGTCACCTGAAGGTGAAAGAAGAGGTGCAGCAGAAAGGCAGAGGGGGAAAAAGGGCGGCTGAGATGAAATAGAGGCTGAGATCAATCAGTAGAAATATGACAAACAGGGTTATGAATTAACAGTTTACCAATGAGCGCCGAAGCTCATCAAAACATTCAGAGCACAAGAATCAAATTTGAGAAGCATGGTTTGTTAAAAGGTATAATATGCAGGATTTGTTGGTTGGTGTTTGTAAACACAGCATTCAAAGTTGGCCCCTCCTCCTCGGCTCAACCAGAGCGAGAGAGCGAGAGAGAGAGAGCGAGCTAGAGAGTGAATGAAGACCGTGAGCAGCGCTGGCAAGAACAAAATTGTGAATTACATAAATGAAACATTTTCTGATTGTTTTAACGCCAGTCACGTTCTAATAAACACGCCCACACCTCCGCAAAACCTGCAGGAAGGTGCAGCATTGCCTGATTTTGTGTGAATGCAGAGATTCATCCTGTCCTCTGTGGCCTCTTTGCTCTGCGTGTGTAGCTCAGCTCTGCAGACACACAGACCTGCAGTTCTTTATACATCCATGACACAGAGACAGAGAGCAGAGCAGAGGAGAGAGATGGAGACAGAGATGGATGGGGGCTACACACCCACTGTCCAAAGGCTGACGCCCAGAAATGTCCCGAACACAACAAAATAATAAGAAAATAAGAAAATACAAGCAGAGTCTCTGCAGATAAACACACCGCCACAAACTTCTAGTGGGTCAAAAGTGATGACAGAGGGATTATTTTTGTATGAGTCTATGAGTCCAGCACAGTGAAATGAAACAATGATTATGAGGTTTAAGTGGTTTAGCCTTTATGAGTGTTGTATGGGTATGGGTGTTCGCTTCCCTATTTGTGGACCATTTTCTATAGTTTCCCCCAGTTTTAGGTCAACGAAGCAGGACAATGATCCTAAATTAACAACCAAAGCAACCACAGAGTTTTTTTTGATCGCTTGCTGAAGACAAAGCAGAAGGCAAGAAGCCCAAGAACCAAGCAACAAGTGAAGATGGCTGCAGTGCGGGCCAAGCAGAGCACCATCAGAAGTGTCTGTTTTTATCATTGGAGCATAGACTTCACACAGCAAAGGACTTAATGTGTGTAATGGGTACAATTTCTACACTGTCAAACTGATGTGATGTAAAAAGACGTTTAAAGATGTTTAACCCAAAAGTTGCCACTTTAATCTCAGAGTCATAGTTTCATTTTAAGTCCAAGATCAACAAAAAATGTATTACTGTCCTGCTTGTTACAGACTAGACTGACTGGTTTATTTTATGGATTGGATACTCCTAAAATAGTCCCAGTGGAAAATTCTGAGCACGACAGAGAAAAAATATAATATAAATATTACCCAGATGCACCTTGAACTGGGGCTGAAGGCAGAAAATTTAAAGAGAGGGGAAACATTTAAATTATATTCAAATCCAACAAATTCTCATTTTACAAGCGATCAAAGAAAATAATGTAGAAAAATCAGTATGTATCAGAGACTTAATGTAATTGCAATATTTCCAAGTGGAAATAGGTTTCCCCAAGATCATTTAGTAGGACCATGTGGCATAGACCCCCTAATCAGACAAACCACCATAATTGGGTGCAGGTGCTCCAAGTCACACTTGTGAACATGTTGACTAAAATGAGAAATGAAGTGGAAATCAAGGCATATTGTTTGGATAAATTGGTCTGATTGACTGTGCGGATGTATGTGTCCACCCTTAATCTACTCACCATGTCTAATTCCGCCTCCTTCTTGAAAGTGGAATATGCTTCTTCATATCCATTGGAACGTAGATAATCGGCTATCGCTCGATTTCTGAAACAGACAAAGAGGACCCGTAATTAGTTCTTCTGATTAGCAGACAAGATAGTGGTTAGAGTGCCACGAGACAGGACAATAATGGAGTTGTATTCATCGCTGTAAAACAAAGACAGAAATGAGCATGTTCAGGAAATGTGTCAGACAAAGATGTAAATTTTACATCTTTTTTTCACACATTCAGATTGTGTTATCACGCTCCTGCACATATAATAAAATGCTTTGCATGCATAAAGTCAGTCTTACACATAGCACCATCTATAACAATACATGCAGACTCTCCTGCTCTCACACACACACACCCGCCCATTTGACACAAATCGAGAGCACATCTGTCTGGGTTCTATAATGAGCTCTTGTTGCTTTGGGCAAATAATGGGAAGGGATGACTCCCCATGGTGTAGATATGGGGAAAATGAGAGCCACTGTACATCCCATCATCACCTATATACACACAAAGAAAAAAACAGACAGACAGACAGCAGCAGGATAATCCCTGTGAACTGAATAAGCTTCTGGCTACTGAGTTTTTTTTTTTTTACTCCAGCTCATCTCCTCCTCATGCACAAGTTTGCAGACACACACACCAAAAGATATTCGGTGACACCAGACCTTTCAGAAAGCCGTCACAAAAGGTGTGTGACGGTCCTGCTATTTCAAATATGCGAAGAGAGATGTCCAGATAAGACAGACAATAAGACGAGAAAGGCAGAGCTGAAAGCGAGAAGAAAAGAAGCTCCCTACACGCTTCCTGTTTTTGTCCCCTGGGCTGCCACAAGGGAAACCCACACACACAAAACACCCCAACACACACACACACACACACCGGTCTGGTTTACAACTCAGCCGCAGATCCATTTACCAAAATTTATTAATGAAGTTCAAGTCAGTTAGACTCAATAGTTCAGACTTTTATTCTTCATCTTACTGCATTCTCATGAGGGTGCAGAAAGATGAATTATTCATTTAACATTTTTAACCAAGATACTACTTAAGAGTGTGTAGAGTACATGTGCACTCAGGGCTGCAACTAATAAAGTTGATTAGTTCTTTGTTCTATAAAATGTCAGAAAATGGTGAAAAATCATCAGTTTCCCAAAGCCCAAGATTCAATCTAAAATGTCTTGTTTTGTCCTGACCAACAGTCCACAACCCAAAGATATTCAGGTGACTATCATAGAGGACTAAAGAAACCAGAAAATATTCACATTTAAGAAACTAGAAATGGAGAATTTTGCCATTTTTTCTTAAAAAAAATGACTCTAAACTATTAAATCAATTACCTAAATAGGTTTTGATCGACTGATCGACTCACCGTTGCAGCTCTACATGCACTATTGTAATTCTACTATTGTAAGCAGAGTAAGGCGATACTTTGATTTAGGGCTGGGCAGTAATTCAATATCATTGTAGATCAAGACAATATGATTATGTTGTATCATCATTTTACAAAATTCTGTTGATCAAATTATGATTCCTGGCAATTAGTAAACAAAAACAAAGTTATTGTCCGATGCAAATCATTGGAACACAGTTCTTTGAATTTGTCATGAATGATCAATATCAAAGAATATTTGTATTAATATGATATTGATTACACCCATATTGCACAATCCTACTCTGATTATTATTATTATTACTAAAAGTCAGGATGTTTTGGTCTCTGCTGCTTTGATTTTGACCTTTTAAAAATCTCCCTCTTGTGAGTCCCTCAGCTTTATAGATGTGCAATGACAAATCACTGGGATATTCCTTTATACAAAGAAAAGAAAAAAAACACTGCAGTTTCATTGACAAACAACTCGTGAATCCTGATTACCTCTTCAGGGTCAGTTTTGGATCTGTTTTTCTTTTTTACTTGTGCATGCAGCTTTTCTATTACAACAAGAGGCTTGGCAAACAAAAACAAAGACACTGAATTCATGAATGTCTGATAAAAATTCTATTTTCCTCTTGAAGTAATACAATATTTCCTTGATTCCAGCCCTCCTGTGTTTGTGCACAGTGAAACCCACCACTAATGCCAGGAGAAGCCAGACAAGCTGTCAGGCAGGCAATGCTTTGAGGTGCCAATATGGAGGGGGTGGGGGTACAATCTGTCAGCCCAGTCTGTGCCCCCTGCGCCCTCTCGGTCAGCGTTGAGCGCTGAAACCCCCTTCGCCCTCTGCCCACCTGAATCCCCATGACAACAGGAGCAGACCTTATTACAGCTCAAGGTTAGCAGGAGGTTATCTAGTCCTCTGACAGCCTGCCTGCCGCAAGTCTAGAAAACTAGGGGAGGGTCGAGGTGTGCTAGCATTTCTGAGAAAGTGTATACACAGGTGAGAGAAGCTAAAGCACAGAGGAAGCTTTGATGTGGTGTGGGTGTGTCAGTAGAGCGTGTGCGTAGGCTGCTGTGCTGCCACCAAACCAGACGACAACATGTCATACAAGCTATTCACAGTCCAATTTAGAGGACCCAGTATCAAGAAGACCACCTGGCTGCCAATGCCGACTGTGCACCAATCTCAGAGCTGACACTACTAAAATGATGATGTCTGAAAATATGGAAATGCAATCAATCATTCTGCATTAGTCAAATCTTTCTATGCAGGAAATTAAAATCACTCATCAGGAATTCGACATGTAGCTCTGTGTAGAATACAAGAAAAAGGAAAGAAATTATTGTTCAACAATAATAAACAGGTAGCCTCACTGACAAGGCCCTGTGTTAAAACAGTACAAGGGGCTGTGGTGGTGTGTGTTTGAGGTACCATTGAGACAATGAAATACGATCCAGGAAGTCAAGTTGCAGAACTACAGATTGATGCATTTAAAGCCTTATCAGAAGCCAAAACACTGCAAAGCGTTTTAACTTGCGTGATAACACAAGTTATCTGGGTGTAACGTTTATAACCTGCTTTATATGTTGGGCGCATTGTGTTGCAGGCAAACTACACGGTGGAGCAGATTTTCAAGTAGCTCCAGAGGATGAGGTGATAATTGTGAATCATATTAAATATATTTTAAGTGTTTTTGTGTGATATATGCACACACAACCAAATAATTTGCACAAAGCAGCAGGACCATAGAGCAAAGCCAGTGAACAAAATCTAGTATCTCGTTAAAACACCTCCTGCTTGTAGGATGCGGCCAGAGAAAACAAAACATGCAGCAACATACAGTTTGCAATATGTAAAGCCAGGGCTTTCCACAAGGATATGGAATAGCCAGCTACGGGGGGATCTGGGGGCATGCCACCCCAGAGAAAAAGTCTGGCTGTGAAAGCCCAAATTTGGTGGCCTCTGGCACATTCTAATGCCACTATTCCATCATATACACTGATCTTAATTATTACATATTTTAATGAGTTTGCCTACTTGCTTGTAAACATGTAGTGAATTACTGTAAAAGGAGAATTAGGCTTCTTGTACGATTTAGCCCACAGTCTGTAAATAGCTGTTAATATTTGAAACCACACACCTATTCCTGACTGATCAGAACTTTTGTAATTAAGAATCATTAGACCTTATTTGTTATTTTTTTAATTTATTTATTGACACCATGTCTCATCTAGCCTATGTACTGGTTTTAAATTTGTCATGAAATAAACATATGCCAAAATAACTAATGAACATTCACTTTATTAGACACACAGCAGGAGAAAATTACTCAATGACAGGATAACCAAAAATGTAAACCATGGATAAAATGTATGATGTGGAAAAACATATATATATTACTGCAGGAAGTTCCATTACATCATATATTATTTTTAAAACATGATTTGGAGCATGTGTGTTCTAGGACATTTTAAACTGTAAAATTACAGTGTGAGGCTGAGCCACAGCCTACATTTTCCTTATATGACACAGGCCTGTTACTTTGCCTGTTTAAGTGTGTGTTTGCAATGCGCCTTAATGATGGCTCTGCTGTAAAAAGCACAATGTAAATAGAGAATTAATTTGTTAATTCATTAAGCCCATAAACGTCTGTGCTGCGTATATGGCAAATGCAGCACTTTCAGTGGACTTTTTAATAGTTACTGCGCAATCGTCAAGTTGCTGCCAACCTCTCAGTTGCTGCCAACCTCTCAGTTGCTGCCAACCTCTCACACACACATTCATGTAGAGCATGTGGGGGCGGGACTGATACAGACAGATAGGCATGTTTATCCATCATCATGCTCGCATTGTTTTGAAGCAGAGGCTAGTGGTCGTAAACGTACACTCAGAATTGCAACTTGGTAATCAAAACTATTTTATTAGAATCAAAAATTAATATAATAATGTAGCCGGCTGGACTTAAATGAGAAGTCGGCTGTTTGGCCGACAGCCGGCGCTTATGGAAAGCTCTGTAGAGCCCACAAAGACTGCGAGGAAGAGAGCAGGAAAAGAGAGGAAAAGATGTGCACTAATGTAGACAGAAGGAGAGCAAACCGGCAGGTTTCCATGGTTACTAGCAGCCCACAGCTAGATGACGTGATAGGGAGATAGTGAGAAAAGAGGGCAGGGCGAGTAAGTGGACGAAAAGGACAGACAGAAGAGGCGGAAAAAAACAATAGAAAGCCTGTACTGCAGCAGAACATGTGATCTGTCACTGTCATCAGAAAGCTTCCTTAATAAAAGGCCGAAAGACAAAACATCCTCATCACTTTCCAACTGTCCAAAAACTACAATCTCATGTCATTCAATTAAGCAAATCAATGTTGTCGTCGGTCAGACCTCCGGTACAGCGCTGGTGTCTCATGTACTGTAAACACGCAATACAGTGAGAAAGCAGCCTGTGACACAAACAGAGGGACGAGGATGAGGTGGGGAAGTGATGCATGACCTCATCCTTCTGAGAAGAGAGGTGAGTCAGCCATCCACCATGTCTGCCGGTGACATCACTTCCTCTTAATTCCCACTCCATGATCATACACACTTTCACATCACTGTAGAGCTGAACAACTTCTACTAACGGAGCCTCCACCTCTTCTCAGACGTCAGTACATTCTGTCCAAATAATAAAAATGTTTTACAGTCCAGTTTTACTGACTAAAAACTGTAACTGTGTCTAGATGTAAGCTGTTTGAGATTCAGGAACATTTCAAGTATCTTAAAAAAAAAACCAAAAAAACAGGATAAGCTCTAGTTAGTATTGGCTGGGCCATTCTTTTTCAATGGTCTTTGGATTATGATCCAACATTTCTCACCAGTGTTTTGTGATATTTTTTTTTTAGCTTGGTCAACAAGCCCAATTAATTCTGCAAGTTCAATGAATACCTTCTTTGTAACAGGAAATTCTAACAAATGAACAAACTCTGCTAAGAAAGTATTTCTTTTAAAATTAAAAAATACGACTTCAGGCAGTGCTGAGCATGCAGGTGTCTGAGCCCCTCTGTAAAATTTTGAAAATCTGACAGCTGAACAACCTTCATCCACAGTTGTCTTGACTGAAAGTAAAGTGACGATCTAGATGGCACCGAAACCAGCAAAGCAGGCACAAAAACCTGCGTAAATAGACTCCACGTTGGACCCTACACAGCAAGCTAACAGCAATGCTAATGCTAACGAAGAAGCAACAGGCGCTAGTATGGCGACCAGCCCAGACCAAATCCTGACCGCTATCAAGGCAATGAAAGAAGATTTTGTGTCGAGATTCGACAGGCTGCTAAACGCAATACAAGGAGTACAAGGTGAACTGAAAGCGGTCATGGTGCATATCACAGAAACTGAAGACAGAATTAGCCCCAATCAAGACAACATTGTATCCCTGCTAGCTCAAAATACTGCCATGGAAGCGACTGTTAAGGAGTTAATACTTAAAATGGACGACTTGGAAAACCATAGCCACTGTTCTAACCTTCGTCTGGTGGACCTCCCGAAGGAAAAAAGTAAGGGACCAATATGTGTTCATTTTTGGAGAAGTGGCTACCCGATGTGGTTGGTGCAGATAACTTTCCTGGGCAGCTGCTGACTGAGAGCGCACAGAATTGCCAAAGTTAACAAAGCTGAAGTGCAGTCAGCGGTATGACCCAGAGCAGTGATAATTAAATTTCTGAACTACATGGACAAGACATGAAGGCCGCCAGAGTGAAGGGACCCATATTCCTGGAGAACCAAAGAGTCATGTTCTTTCACCTATGGCCTCTGAAGTTCAGTTCACCTCCTGGAATGTAAGGGGACTAAATAAACTTGTGAAGCTAAAGCAAGTCATGAGTAGGATACAGCAATTAATTATGTTGAGAGGTCCCATTTAATAGCTAAGGGTCTGCCCCCAAGTGTGGTGGCGATGATCTAAAGTGCGAGGGCATCATCCACTAGAGGTCTATATGCCCTATAAATGGCAGGCATTCAAGCAGTGGTGTCGGCACCGAAATGTACTCCCATTTCATTGCTCTATTGTGGATGTTTTGATGTCCCTTCAGGAGCTGCTAGATAAGGGTCTCTCCTTTTCCACAATTAAGGTCTATTTGGCAGCTGCAGTATATCTGCCTGTCATGTTGGCTCTGATGGACTGACAAGAGGTGCTAATCCTCTTGCTGTGCGTTTCTTAAAGGGAGTCCGCAGGCTGAGGCCTGTGGTTAAATCCAGTGTCCCCTCATAGGATTTGGCTTTGGTGCTTGAGGCTCTTTGCGGGCCTCCATTTGAGCCCATTGAGTCTGTGGATATGAAATTTCTTTCATACAAAACTGCACTGCTTCTCGCTTTGACCTCTGCAAAGCGGGTGGGCGACCTCCATGCTTTATCTGTGCATCCCTCTTGTACCTAGTTAATTTCGGATGGGTCCAAGGTTACATTGCGCCCAGATGTGGTGTATTTGCCTAAGGTTATCTCTATAGCCTGTAGCTCTATGACTTTTGAGCTCTTGAGCTTCCGTCCCCCTCCTTTTGCATCCAAGGAGCAAAGGAGGGGTTTCAATCCCTGTGCCCTGCACGTGAGCTACGCACCTACATAGACTGCACCCAGAGTGTGCGTTCATGTTGTTTGTCTGTTTTGCTAATCCAGCCAGGGGCAAAGCCCTGTCTAAACAGCGGCTTTCTCACTGGATTGTGGAGGCTATCTCCCTAGCTTACAACAGCAGAGTTCTTCTGTTGCCTCATGGTGTGAGGGCACATTCAACCAGGGTCATGGCAACATCATGGGCTTTGTTTAAAGGGGTATCTGTGAGTGATATCTGTGCTGCAGCCAGTTGGTCATCACCACACACTTTTGTTTGGTTTTGTCGTTTGGATGTGACAGCCCCTTCGGTGGCTCATTCTGTCCTTTCTGCTGGGTCTATTATGCACTAGAGTGCTGGAGGTTTGACTCCGGTTCGGTGGCTGCTCTGTGGTGTGTGAATACATGTCCCATACTATGTGTGTTATACCGACTCAATCAACTGAAAGGGAACAAAATGTTATGGCTATAAATTCTGTGATTTGAGGTGTCATCAGTCAGGTCGCACGGGGGCATGATATCCTATACCATGTGTTGTACCTCGTTCCTCTCCTTCAGGAAACAGAAGTTATAGTCATAACATTTAGTTTTGCTTGCCTGGCTGTTGGCCTGTGTCATATCTGTCTACAAGCACAAACCCTACATAAGCGGTAGCTCTAGACGATGTATGGACCTGTTCAATCTTTCAAAACTGCTGATAAATGTTTAATAGGAAGAAGCTAAAATCATTCTGAAAGCTCCCTCAGCACATATAGAATTCACCTTCATATTGATTATTTCAGAGGCATATATCACAGTCTATGTTTTTTAGTTTTATATGAGCACACCCTTAGCCATGCCCTATTGGACAAGAACTGTAAGACCAACTGTTGGTGAGGCTGAAGATTTTCTGGTGGCCCTGATTGTGCTTCAAAAGCTGACAAAGGTTGGACCAATAGCCTGTGAGATGATTAACACAGCAGAGGAAGACAGGCTAGAGCAGAGTGGTGATGTAACATGTTAACATGTAATATGTTAACTACATGTATTCAAGCAGCAGATTCACTGGCTACCTGACAATAAGTGACAATACTGCCAAAGAAAAATAATGTTTTATAAGTAATGTGAAGAAAGAAAAAGCAAACTGACTTTTAATGATTCCACCATCCTTATCTTCAGCTAAAGACAGTGTTTACTAGTAGTTAGTGTGGGACTGAGTGCCCGTCTGGACTAAAGCACAGCTAAATTCTACTACACATGCAGCTTTACTGAGAAATGTTTTTTTTTTTTGTTCATGTCAGGTGTCAGGTCATGCGTGAACAGGAGTCACAATTACAAGGCAATCTCTGAATTCTTCCTTTCAAGACCTAATGAAACTCCTGGGACCAGTTTGTAGTTTTGGTATGGACAACAGCTCTGCAATTTACCCAAGTCAAGCATTCACTTGGAGAACTGGTGAGTTGAGACTTTTTCAAGCTTGACAACTGAAAGGACCACAAGATGCCAGTGCTACTACTCAATCAAATGAAGGACAGGACGGCCGTGTCATGGGTAAACAATTTTCCACACTGACATTTCACAGTAAACTATCACTTCTCCTGAAAGGGTCGATAAAAGAAAGTAACAAGAGACAAACTCAGTAGAGCAGAGGGTGCGTCAAGAGAAGCAGCAGGCAGGTAGAGAGCTAAGAAAGTTGAGTTAAGCTTATTCTTTCGTCTTAACAGCTGATAACTAAACAGCTGATAACTTCTCAGAGAGACCTTGTTACCAAAAACATTCCACAAAAATCATATGACAGGATTACATAATTGTCCAGTTACACTTGGATCTCCATGCAAACTGTAACCAATCTACAATTTCTATTGCTTGACTGATGAAGAGGAGCCCCAGGCCCCAGTTAATGAAGACATGAAGCCTGAAGGCACCACATCATTTAAGAGAAAAGAAAATGAAGGTAGAAAATCATCCATATAAGTTTCATTCCTTTCCTTGATTCTCAATCTTCATTCATCACAAAGCCTCTTAGAAAGTCAATTATCGCAATGCAGTTAATTTCAATGAGAAACAGGTAGGTTGTGGAGGAAAAAAAAAAAGCTGCCTGCTTTTATATAAGTTAAGAGCACTGCAGTGGGGATTAACCCTTAAACCAGAAGAGAACTTCAAAAGGGGAAACTCCCTCCAGATGAAAAGTCCATTCCAGGACTTACTTTTTACTAAATCCAGACTTAATAAAACATTGACGATATCCTTTATTATGAAAAATGTGCGTGTATGTGCACACAGGAGCGTTTCAGATCAAAAAGTATAATTGGACTGAAAGCCCAGCTGTCTGGTACACACCAAAACACACAACGACGTCCTTTTTTCTTTTTAATAATGGGCATATAGCATGCACACATTTTCTGACACACGGTGATGATGTAACTTTTTGAGCTGAAGCCAAAGCTTTAACGAGAGTACTTTCTTAAATCCCACGAGGGTGTGTATAATTCAAGCTTGGATAAACAAAGGATAACAAGGATAGGCAGGGCACATGTGAAACTAGGGTTCACATGACACATTTATAAAAAGGAGTAACAACATTGATTTTTTGTTAACTATATAATTTCTACAAAAGGTCTCCCTTCTCTGGTTGTATTCTGCCATTGTGAGCAGTGCTGCAAAAGAGAAGGACTACTTTTTTATGAATGTAATGAAACATACAACAACATGAACAGGAGGACTTTAATGAGTAACATGAAACAAACAAGCACAACATAACTGGCGGACATGAAAGGCAAGGAGCTGAAATGAAACGAGTGGAAGCAATGTAAAGCAAAAAACTGGATGATTGTGAAAAGAATGAATACTGAATCATGACAGTATGAGGATGAAGGCAAACGAGGCACGAAGTCAGATAGGGCTGTAGGTAAAGATTATTAATGTCCGATTATCTTTATATTATCTTCTATAAAATGTCAAAAAGTCATGGAAATACTGTACATTTATTTTCCAGAACCAAAGATAATGTCTTGTAATATCTTGTTTTGGTCGATCAACAGTCTAAAACCCAAAGATATTTAGTTTATAATGATAGAAAACAGAGAAAAGCTGAAAATCCTCAGATTTTAAAAGCGGGAACCAAAGGATTTTTGGTCGTTTTTTGCGTTAAAAAATGCTGACACTATTAATCAATTATTAAAACTGTTGCAGATTATTTTTCTTTCCATTGACTAGTCGATTAATCGTTTCAGCTCTAATGTCAGATACACTCCAGCCAGGCAACCATTGGAAACTCAAGTGTGCAATGTTTGAAGGTTTCTACATTGGTCCTTTTATTACGGGGACTGTGAATGATTGATATGGGATGATGGATCCAACACACAGAGACTGTTAACATGCCAATCCATCTGTGTGTCAGTCCCCGGGCAAAAATCTCATCCACGCTGCTGATGGACCCCCTGCAGATGAAGCCAGCCATGCTCAGTACACTGAGCACCAAAGAGAGGCTCGGGAACACAACATGCAAGACAAAGTGTCTGTGTGTGCCAGCAACAAATGTCTGAACACTACCCCCTCGGGAGGCATCTGTCCCACTCAAACACACCACAACATGACAAGCTTTTGACATACTGCATCGCTGGACCCAACTAGGGCCGAATCAATGCAATCAGCGCAATTGATGAAAAAAGTCAAAGCCTCGGTCTTTAAAAGGTTCAGTGTGTAAGAATTGGCCACCTGATCCAAACAAATAGGGGGCAACATATCACATATCACTTACATAACTAAGTAATAACTAAATATTTAGACATGCCCCTAGGGTAGGTGTAAATCATAAAATATCACAGAACTTGCTTACTGTCAAACAGCACTTTTTCTGCCACACAGCATCATTTTTTCATTAATTACATGCCATTTTACGACACAGAAATCCAGTAGAGACCGAATTTATTGATATGATATTTCAATATTGATCCAACTTACTGCGATGTGCTACGATATCAAATGACCAGCTTTCACATTGCTGGTGCAACCCAGTACAGTTTCGTCAGATCAGCTGACATGACCAGCCGATGTCTGACCCAGCCAGCATCTGAGCAGCAGCCAGCTGCCGGCAGCAATATTTCACTTATGAGAATACCCTTTTTGTTGGCTAATTTAAACATAGACAGAAACCCTGATTACCCTTATCCTGAGGAATACCAGTGTGTGCTTGACCCATGTTGGTCTTGTTTTTCATGTAACCACGATAGTATAAGCTTTTCTACAAAAGCTTTACACAATGCAGCGTGTTTCAAAGTATTTCCAACTCCAGACAGCTTTCTGAGCCCGTTAGCATGTTAGCCTGTGTGTGTGTGTGTGTTGACAGTAAGTTAGCAGCAGCTCAACACGTGCAAAGCTGTTATCCCAGCTGTATTCTTGAAAGATCAAGACTTAACTGGTTAACTGTAGCACAGCTAACAGTGCAAGCTAATCCGGCTAACTGCAACATAATTCGTTCATTCAGTTATTTATTTGTCACAAAGTACTTGGCAATTAAAATATTTGCAGTGGAGCCCCACTTTGGATCGCTGGGATTTGCTGATAGTAGCTAGGACAGTGGGACATATAAACACTACATCTCAGCTGCTGTACCACACATTGCTCAAGGGCACAGGTGGATGAAGGGAAGCCAAAGGGACAAAGGGAATATTACTGATTTGCTAGTAAACATGTTAACATGTAAACAGCCTATCCAAATGAAGATGAGGGTGCTTTGTGTATACTGCAATCTTTCACTGAACTTTGTTTGAGTCACCTCCATGTCTTTTGACTGGCAGAGCTCTTGGCATTTAATCTGTTATGTCATCACATTCACAGCCAGGGGACGATGGGGAAAAAAAAAAAAATAATCACATGAACCGTCTTGTAGCCTAAGACATGGAGACGGCTGAAGGGAATTTATTTGTGAAGCAAAGAAAGTTCAAAAAAGCAAAGGCCCATCTGCACACGGGTGCCTCCAGGTCTTTCAGGGGGAGCAGATCGTTTGTGTTCTGTATCTATTTTTACTACACGCCAGCAGGGATGAGTCCCCTGACCCTGCAAAGAAACACAAACGCGCTTTTCATTGGCCATGCTCATAAAAATAGAGTTGTTGTGAAGATGCTGCGCAATCACAGCATCTGACTGTGTTGCTGACAAAATAGCATCAGTTTAAGGGACAAAGAATATTTCTCCTTTTAGAAAAAGTTGTTCCACACCGGACTAATACAACTGTTTTGCTGTCTATCTGGCCGATGTCAAAGTATAGGTCAACATCTACTAGAAACAACGAGAGAAAAATAGAAAATAAACTGCCTTTGCTGGTCTATTTTGCCATTTTGATGCTTTATGTTTTATATATTCTAGTAAAAAAAAATCTTGTTTTCCACAGTAAAGTTAGTGCAGCTCTGACAGACTCAACTGATTGTGTTCGACAGTATGAGCTTTAAAACATAAGACTTGAGCACAGGAGGCCTCAATGCAACGGGAACAAAATCTATTTGTTTGCTGCCTGATGGTAAACAAGCCTCTGACAAAGAAATAGGGGGCCCAATGAAAAATTAGCATGAATAGCAGACAGTCAACCGGTCACTGTTCCCATTACCCCCTCTGCTATATTGCCCGACTCAAAATGGGCTGCTGCTGGGTTTCCAACCAGCCTTCTGAAAAGAAAACTGCCAGTAAGGAAATCTCTAAGATCTCTTATAGTGCATACACTCAATGTGAACACCAACTGAGCCGAGCGACATCTCCAACGGATGGAATGCTACAGATGCTTGAACGCAGCTCAAGTGGTGTGATGGTGCCTCAGCAGTTTCCTGTGAGCTGTGGGGCCAGAGACTTGTGCAACAGAGGAGAAAAGAGGGGTGAGAGGGGGGGGGGTCCTGGTAGCTTCCTCTGAATAGCAAATAGCTAATGAAAGATTAGCATTCCAATAGAGCTCCCCATACCAACAGACCCCGCCTATGGTGCTAATCTAAAAACACAGAAACATTGTTGGGAATGTTGAGAGCCTTGTCATGAGAAAGTATGCATTTCTCAGTGACAGTGCAAGACGGGCACAAAAATCTAAGTAAGTTCAACAGCGTTGTCTTGTCTCAACAGTGCTTTTAAAATATGTGGTTTTATTGTGCTTCCTGAGTGGAGGGAAATTCTTAAAGACTGAAGCTCAACGAGACCATCTCTTCTCCTTCTCATGACCTTGTATCTCACAATCGAGCTGCCTTAACTTTTTTATCTCCCACCTCAGGGGTTAATTAACAAGCCCACAGACTAAGCAAGGCCAAATTATAGCCCCCCCCCAATCATAGTCTCTCTCACTTATCCCACTTGTTCAGTATATGCTGCAGAGCACATATGCAGATATTTCTTTATCTCTATACCACTTCAGAGATGATTTGTGGGCAGATTTCAGACATCTTGGGCACATGGTTTGTGTACTGACAGTGTGCACTGTGACTAGAGGCAGTTAGGAACCTCATGGTTCAGGGACACAGGAGACAACCATTTGTTCTCTTGCCTCTGTGCTGTAGCAAATGTAGCACTCTAAGCCTCTCCTAAGGTCACAAAAATGCAAATGTTGAATACTAAATATTTTCTGGGTAGGCAGTGTAGGTGGAGGATCAATACATTTGTGCTGCTCCCTCAGGGGAGCTCAGGAACCTTCAACCACTCATTGATTCTTCCTGAGGGGTACCAAGGAGAAAAATAACAAAATTTCCTCATTTAAACTGATTTTAGTAATCAATACACATCCTTGCCTGGAAGCAAACAGATTGTCTACTGTCATAAAAAAACAATTGAAAACAGGTGGTTTGCTTTTTAGGCTTTCAAAACAAAGTATTAGTGGTTTGGGAGTAGTCTCTTTTTGCTTGGGCACAAGTACACAAATACAGCTCACTGGAGCCACCGTGCCCACATAAAGATCATCCATCAAGCTCTTTGATACTGTAATTGGCACTCATGTCACTGGGCAGCGTTAAGAAACATCTGATTCAGATCAGCACGATAGCAGCTCAGCTCGTTTGGCCCTCGTATTTGATTAGATGAGTCAGAACAACATGGGCTGCCACACTTTGCCAGCAAAAAAAAAAAAAACACAAACAAGCTAAAAAGAAGAGTTGAGATCTCATGGCTTCAACATATTGAGATTTGGCTCACACAAGATGTTATTATGGGGTGCCCTAGTTTAAGGCAAGCATAAACTCACGTCCAGGTTAGAATATCTATACAATAAATCTGAATGAATCTTCCCTTCTTGGAAAAACGCCATCAAGGCGATTTTGAGAAAAGCACCTGAACTCAGTTCATTCCTTTAGGGCTGCAAAGTAACATCAGAAAAATGTGGTTGTGCTGGGCAGCTGTGCAAACAGTCTATGAGAGTATAAGAAGGTGAATCTGAAATTTAACGGGATAAATCACATGATGCAACAGCAAAGGATGTTTTGAATGTCTGGCTAGGTGCAACCGCTGTGTATAAATCCATACATTTTGAATCTTTCACATCTCAAACTCAGCTACGTGTTATGAAAGGTGTGGTGGCAACTTACAGTTCATCTCGTTGCCGTTGTGACAGCACCATGGTGATGGGGCAGTGTGGGCGGGGCCGGGAGGGATCAGTTGGTTAAAGGTGAATCTTGTGCAGCTGCTGCGCTCTCCTCAGTCAGGAGATGAGCTGTGCTGAGCGAAGCAACACGGGCGAGGATGAACTGTGTACTCCAATGGCAGGCGGTTTTGTCCAGACAAAGACTCAGACTGAGAGGGGAGCGCAGGAATCTGCCCCCCAACTGGCTGACTCCAGGGACGAGAGAAGTGGAGAGCCTGCAGACCAGTCACCAGCCAAGTCTACACTGCATCTGGAGAGGAGAGAGAGAAGGAAAAGTCAGCATTAGGTATGCATGACAGATAACATTAAAAGTGGGTGGGGATGAAACTGTTCATAGGCCAGAGGAGTACTGCATCAATGCCTGCACCAGTTTATATGCAGATAAAATGGCTGAAGAATCTGTCAACAATGGAAAAAAAATAACAGAATCAAGAAACAATGCAGCTGTATTTTCTACCAGAAAGAGAATGACTCCCATAGCAAAGCTTTGACAGCACTCAATGTCCAGCGAATGAAGACAGCATAAGCCCATCTATCAGACCTTTCATTAAAACCACCTCCTTTCCATAAAGCACTCCTTCATTTGCTTTTCAGCTCCACTCCTACTATCTACCTTCATAATCTGTCTATCATGTCACCAGTCTGGTCTGAAAGCTCTGGTCTGCTCTTGCAGCAAATTCCTTTCTCCGTGTACATACAAGAGCTGACCCACATTCTCCGAGCAACGTACTTCTCCTCCTCCCAGGTTGCCAACAGAAAAGAAAAACAGGACACAGCCGAGCAGGCTCGAATAACGGCTGTGCTCTTGTGTTTAAACTCCTTCTTACATTGTCATATTTGTATTTTTTAGATTTTTTGAATGGAAATGTGTGTGAATGAATTGTATATGTGTACTTGTTTGCAAACCTCAAACTGCCCCTTGAAGGACAAATAAAGTATTTTTAAATTGAAAAAAATAAATAAAAGAAAAAGAAAAACACCCCAACCACATCATCTCATTATGACACCTACTCAAGAGCTGGCTGGCCTGGTGTTGGCACGATGAAATCACTATGACCGCTTGTGTCTGCAGAAAATGTATTAGTATTGGTGTGAAAATTAATTTATAGTCAAGAGTGAAGTATTGATGTGAGGAACAATAGACGTCAACAAAATGCAATGCAGCTAACAATGACATGATGAAGCCTATTTTTACACTGCATTGTAGTCTTTTACCAAAGCAGGTACCCACTACAATACCAACTGTGAGCCACAATAAGCCTCTTAGTCTACTGGGAGCCGGCCAACTAAATCTCTGCCAGACCAGTAAACAAAAGTACAAACAAAGCCAATTTACCTTGTTGTAGAGACCTGCAACAAACTGACAAAACTACTAGACACAAGTACAGGAACCAAAACGTGTGTCCAAAATCACTCCCTTATTCACTAATCGCTAGATAATAGACAGCAGTTTACTCTATAGTGAGCATTCAATTGAGATTTCAACACTTATAAGTCATTGGCACTTTGCATCATCACTTACTGAACAATATGACACAATGCACTGTGGGAGTGTTAGCAGAAAGTAGTATAAATGCCATGGACACTAAATTTTTTGTTCCATTGTGGGATTCTTAAAAAGGCACTGTGCTGTGCATGACTTTCTCTGAATTTGGACACTCAAAAAATGGCAAAGGGTAAGTAAAGTGCACTATATACTAAACAGGGAGTGATTTTGGTAACACCTTGATGTGATAGGCTTAAGATTTGCTGTAAGGAAAAAGGGGTGGTAAAGGAAACAGTGATGTATCTGGAGTAAGCAGGGGGACTAGAAACACCCCAGGAAGCTGCAATGAAGGAAAATCCAGGTCCTGCATTATAAGCAAGTAGGACAGACTTTACCACTAAGGAAAACATTTGTTTGCACAAAAACAGCTTAGAGACCTGGTACATATAATCAAAACATGACCTAGCTGGAAGTCCATTCTACTGAATTAATGTAAAATTAACTGTGGCGTTTCCCTATTTGCATACTTGACCCTTTGACACTGTCCAACGGAAAGCAACTTGACATAGCCAACAGCGAACTACTGGAGCCTGATGTCACCACCTGACAGTAGTCCAAATGTCACTGGATGTGTGTGGATTACGGCATGCTCGGGGTTTCTGGCTGTTGCCCAACAACACTGCCGTGGTTCAGGGTCACAGCAGTGCAACAGCACAATAAGGCGATGGCACACACAAGCTAAAAATGGTTCATTCTTTAACTGCACAAACAATAGATCCATTAAAAGGCATGCGCCCTCTACATCAACCTGAGCAACCGCTATCATGTGTGAAATTAGGGCATCTAACTATCTAACTTCCCTCTGTGCTGCTGGCAGTGGCCATCACTGTGCGTATCCATTAATGTGTGAGACTCCCCTCTCTGCAAATCTAATTTGTGGCTGCAGTATTGAGCAAAATGTTTGCACATACATATAATCAGGCTAATTGGCTCAGCACAAAATGTGGTCGTGTTCTGATGGAAGGGGAAATAGACTGCAGCCGCGGTGCAACCATAAATCTGCCCATTGACGGTTCTTCCTCCCATTGATTCTCTTGTCTTTGTGTGGCAGCAGGAACTGTACAATAAAAGGGCCCATTACAGAAATGGCACCCACTGAGAGATGTCATTTAATTTCCTGTTAAGTTTTAACAGGTTATTCGTTAAGACGCCATTTTAAAAATGAATAACAGAAATTATCTCAATAATTATCAGCCAATTCAGAACTGTACTGAACCACACCCACTGTATCTCTGTATGTGCACACATTTGCTGTTTTTATGCCAAGCATGTGAATTGGTCCTACATATTGAAAAATGTGGACAACCAAACACAGGGTTTGAATATAAACACTAAAATCAAACCATGCAACTACAACTGGACAACCATGTTAGCAAACATCTGAGTAATGTGTCAGCAAATCTTCCATAGAGTATGTTACAGGAAAAGCTGTTAACTACTACATCAGCTTGAGATAAAAACTCAGTTTGCAGTCAACAAACATGTAACAAAATTGAAGGTGAAAACTTTGAGGATCTCATATATCCGCACTAAGGCAAATAGCCAAATAACATATCAGACAAAAACACTTTTGCATCACTCCTCAGCCAACTATGACAGACGAGGTATGTGTACAACATTGTTGATAATTAACACTTCCATGTCTGCAAACAACAGGACACGCCCCAGTGGTATGCAGTGCTAGAGTAGGAAAATAAAAACACTGGAGTCAAGTTAAATCAAACTGCTAGTGTGAACTTGTGGCCAAGCCGCTCGACAAAATGCGTACAATCACAGCAATGTTGACAATGCTGACAGTTACCACCTCGCTGTCACCTCTGATTCACAATCAAGACAGCTCAGACTTTTCTGCTGGCCACATGATGTCATCAGCATCTCAAGCAGCTGGAATCTGGAGTGCCTTCATTTTCTGTCACTGACTTCACCCCAAAGTCTCGTAACACCTGAGAAAGTTACATTATAAATCACCTTTTAGGAAACAACATGGAGCAACACTGACAATCTGAACCAACATATTAAATGCCAAACTTGCTAAAAGATGCATAAAAATAATGGTAAAGGGGCGACTGCATATGCATTTCAGGACACTGTTTATAACATGTAGAGTCACTGTTTGGTAACATGAATGTGTTCTTTGCAAGTTGACAAAGCTCAACTCAAGCTGAACAGGTCAATACAGTGGGGGGAGACAAAAGTCTTCTGTTCAGTGATTGACACGCTGTTTTGAATTATGGCAAGAAAATCACTATTGTTGTGCAAAAGTTCTTTCATATTTATTTTTCTGCAATTCATATTTTATGTTTGTAATATAGGTTTTTAAAATACAAGACTGCATCTTCTTGACATGATTAAAGAGGACGTAAAACTATTTCACTTTTCAGCAGTGGAGATTTTCCAACTTTGAGCCAGAATAAAAACAATATCTGCTTCATAATCATCACTGGGATGGTCCTCAGTCACAAACTGACTGGCCATATGAAGTTCACATTTTTAGATTGTTTTATTATTTGGTTATCATTTTGATATGTCAGAAAAACTTGAGAACACAGCTGAGATATTCTGATATCCAACTTGATTCAAAGAGATGAGTGAATATTGATTAATGTGCTGAAATGGCATGGACCCCTGTAGATTTTTTTTGGACGGTAGCTTAACTTTGGTTTTAGCTGTGATTCCAACACTATTCACCCAACCTACTTTTCATATAAATGGCTGCATTTATATAGCTTTTTTATCCAAAGGGTTTTACAATGTTTTTTCTGCTGCTCACTCACCCATTGACACACACACACTTACACAGTGATGGCAGCAAGCTACCATGCAAGGAGCTGGTACAACCATCGGGAGCAATTTGGGGTTCAGTATTTTGCCCAAGGACACTTCAACATGCGGACAGGAGGAGCCGGGGATCGAACCGCCGACCTTCTGATTATTGGACGACCCGATCCACAGCCGTCCTTCATATCATGATTGATACATTTCTAGCATCAATTTTTCCCCATAAGGATACAGTAACTTACACACATACAGTGCATCACTGTCCTGGATCAGCTGGACAAACATGAATAATTTACTATGTCAAGCAATGAAGTAGGTAAAATGATGTAGCTCTCATTTAATGATTTATCTGAACTGGGAGAACAACGGGGACTGCCTCTGACCAACGGGACTGAAAGGCTGAATATTCTGTAAATCATCTGCAACTTCTGTGAATCGTTCTTGATAAAGCTCTTCGACAGAGACGATCTCAAGAGCTTTATCACTAACTGATGATGAAACTCTGTGTGCATCTGGCTCAGCTTTCAATCTGCAGCCGTTACAACCTGCAAGGTGCCAGTGTCCGTTATGCGGGTTGGTACCAATCACCTAACCTCATTAAATTACAAAACAAGTAACGTTTTTGCTTCAGTGGCTAATAAAAGGAGGGGTCTGATTAGGAGATCTACTGAGGAACCCCCCCACACACACAGAGCAGGCGAGAGGTCACAGGAACAACAGATCGATCACACACCACCCCGCATACACAGGTAGAAACAACACAATCAAGACTAGTTAGCCTCCTTCATTCATACATGTTTAAATTAGCTGTACAGTGCAAGCACAGTTCCACTTGGCAGCCATAAGCTGCTTGTTCAGCACTGGCATATTTGAATCTCTCCGAGGCATTCACTTCATGCCAACAAGTTACTGGTTGAAATTAATGTTAGCTCTAAATTTAGACTTGATGTGTTTGCTGACTATCAGTTGTTGTTGACATACTGGAAAGTATGAAGCATATTCAAATGAAGTCTTTCAATTCTCCACACTAGTTTGGCAACTATTATTACTGGTTGCTAAAATGGTATGAAACAGCCTCTAGGGCTCGTTGGAAGTGGTAGATTCATGCCAACACTGTCGAATGTTTCCTCAAAAATTTACATGAAGCATTAATTCAAACGCTGTGTCAAATTGTGTGTTGACAGGCAGTCGCTGTTGGCAGCAGGTCATTAACGACCAGTCAGCTAGCTGACGGGCAGGCTGTCTGTAAGGTCAACCCCTGTGCCACAGTCAGCTCATGGGAGAAGAGTAATATGGACATCTGCACTTCAGCCTGCCACAATCACAAAGATAAACAGCCTCTCACGCTCTTCATCGTCTGTTGACACAAAATAAAGGAGAAGCCCCTCGGCAAAACTGTACATTCTGCTCCTTTCAGGCAACACCTCCCACAATCCTGTCAGTCTTTAATTTTACATGTGTTTGACCAGTTTATGCCAAGAACATTATAGAGGAGCATACTACACATCGCTGTGGTCTCCTGTTGTTGAACTGGCAACAAGTGACAGCACAGCAGCACTTGCAATGGCCGAAGCTTTCTATTGCACAAATGGTGCAAATGGTGTTGCTGGGTTTCTATTGCTGACGGCAATGAATAGAGCCTGGCTGCGAGAATGCACTTATTCAAATCAACCTCAGATAAAACTCGGGACTGACTTAGAAAGCTTTCAAATATAGCCAGCTGACCACAGTCACAGTTAAAGAAATGAGACATGTCTGCATTTCAAAAAACAGAGCTGCTGTTCTTGTATTAGCTTAGTTCCCCCAAGTAGTCCAACACAGAAAATAGGTCTAGCAATGTACAGTTTCTGTCAGTGTCATGTACTTTGCATTGTAGCTTGAACTTCGAGCCATTTCAACATCATCATGAGTCTGTAAGTCTGGCTTTTCTCACATATTAAATGCTGTCAAATGGTGCAATACACCTTCATTACATTACACGTTTTGTAGTCTTTCAATTTAGAAACAACAAGGCATTCACATAAAAATACACAATTCATAAATACAAGATTAATCAGTCAGACACAGGCTTACTTTGAACAGCTGCAAGGATGGAGTGTCACTAGTTAAATAATATTGGATAAGTGGGCTGACAAAGACACTAACCCTGAAACAACAACCATTTAGGAAACCATCCTAAACTGAAAAGAAAACCAAAGAGTCACTCCACTTTCATCCACCACAGGTGGCAAGATGTTAATCATCTGCTAGTTAAAGAATCAACAGGCATTAGTGCTACATCAGTACACTCAATTTAGTAATTTGTATAAGGCACAGCTGTGTTCACATATTAGATCCTAGATTCACAAAAAATGTAAAGTGTTGAGATTATAGTTGTCAAACTAACTACATGTTGAAATAGTTATTGCATTCATCTTCAGATGTAGTCTAACATACACACTCTTACCTGATAGGAGAGCAGGCAGTCAAACAATAACGACAGCGTCTTGTTGAACACTGTTTTCAAAAATAAACCATTTAAATCAATATCCCATAATTCCAGTTGATCAGCTGCAGCACAGTCCTTACAGGCGTGGCTGGGAAAGCGTAAACCAGTCAATGATCATGGCTTTTATCAATGCTATATATCCGAAATGACGGTACTGTTTCCCAAAACTGCAACTACGAGAGAGAATCATTCGAGGGATTCAATGCACAACGATGAACAGCATTCATCCCGGTGTGAGCCCTCGGTCCACAAATTCCTATCGCTCAATCATGGATCCACACAAAACGAGAGAGAGAGAGAGAAACGTGTATACGGTCAACAAGGCAGACACACTTGAATACTGGGAAAGACGCAATTCATACGAACTGGTCGCCTCCGATGTGCTCCACCCTGATTTTCTCACACCGAGCCAACAAACCGCATGAAGCAGAGCAAGTTGCAGAGATGATTGATGAGGGGGGAGCTTCAGCTGAGCATGGCAGGGACACAGCGCAGGAGAAAACACACCCAGGAGCATGTCATGTTTTTTTTTTTTTTTAAAAAGAGCTGAAACACGGCTGTTTGAAGTTCAATTTGCAATCATAATCTGCGTAACAACGCAAACCAGATGACGAAAATCTCCCCGCACGCCCTTTTTACAATGCTAGACACAGCAGTGATGTGAAGCTGCGTCGATTTAACGTTACAGCTAAACATCCACAATATCCAGATATAACGTTAGATGCCAGTTGTGTCGTCCTACGACCTACATTTGATTTTTATAAGCAGAGTTTCAGCACTAACGCTGCTCCAAACTATGCTAATTACTTGTTATTACCAACGCTAATTTGGGATGGACGCCAAATGCAACTGTAATGTAACGATGGCCTTGCGATAACACAGTGACAGTGTTTTCATGTCTGTGGTCGAGACAGGTTTTTTTTCTCGACCTGACGCTAGTTTAACGTTATTTATGCCCAGCTATCGCCAGCTAATTTGGCTAAAGTTAACGTTAGCCCAAGTTAGCAGTCAGAAAGTTAGCTAGTACATTAACTCTTCACTCTAATTCAAACTAGAGGCTCATTATATGCATTTCAACTTCACTCAGCGACAATTAACTTTAGCTAACGTTAAAGTGACTTGTATATCTGTACGTGCACATAATTGTTTATCTGGATAAACTCAACTGACAAGGTACCTGCTGCTCCAGTCCAGTCCAAGCGGCCTATCCGCCATTTTGAGACATATAAAAAGGAGGTGCACAAATTACAGCCACATCGTCATTTTTCAGATTCCTTCGACCCTCACCGGCTTCATAATTGAAAACAATTTGAACTCACTTCTATTGTTTCAGCCCGTGAGTATCCTCAGCAGTCTCTGACGGTAACACGACCCGGCAGGGCGTGAAATCTCCGCTCCTAAACTACGATCTTGTGCTGTGGAGGTAAACTGTGGCAGTCTTGTCGCTCCGGCGCCGCTCGCTTGTTTTTTTTTTTTTTTCGTTGCCTACCGCATTCGCCTTCAGCCGGGCGCGCGCACGAAGCTCGCGTTCACGGACTGACGCGAGCGCGCACGCCCTTGACAGCAGAGAAAAAAACACACTATGGTTGTTTTTGACTAGTAACCCTTACATGCCTTCTTGAGCCTTTCTGGCTCAGTGGACGACTCAAAACGTATCTTTTTAATCTAGCCTATAACTAGCAGTTGTCTGTTTTAATTTTTTATGATTCTCTCTCATTTTTATTCAATTTTTTTACATGCACTGTCTTCTCGTTCTTTCCAAAGTAACTGTGTAAATGCTATTTTATAAATGGTAACACTTATTGTTCTTAATTTCTCCATTCCTCCTTGTGTATGTGTATGATTTGCTGAATTGTAAAGCACTTTGAGTTGCATTCTGTGCATGAAAGGTGCTATATAAAATTCATTCATTCATTCATTCATTCTCAGTATCCATTCATTTTGATTTTGCAGATACTTTTGCACAGGGTCTACAATGCGTAGAAATATATCTGGCCTGTGTAGATAACACTACTGCATATTTTGTTCATATTTTCACTACTTCATATACAAAGTATAGCTACACTCTGGTGAAGTTTTGAATGAAGGAATTTCACTTGTAGTAAAAGATTACTTCTTCCACTATTTGTAGAAGTTATCCAAACCTCCAAATAAACTTTTACTAGTTTTACTTTATTCATTTTAATATATTTAGTATTCACTACTTCACCTATATAACATGTACATATACAACTGTAACTACATCTACCAGAACCTTTACTTCTTTATTTTTACAATCCACAAGTCAGGTCATGTATATACTAGTAGTATTGTGTATACTAAGTATTGTATAATGTCCGTAATGTGTATAGATTGATTGATTTCCATTTACTTGACTTATTTTGTTTGCATTTATTACTCCTAGTTCTTATCTGTTTTCCTTGTTTCCTGCACTGTGGTAACATGCAAATTTTCCCTCTGGGGATCAATAAAATCTTATTTTATCTTGCTACTTTCAATAAAATCAATTGAAATGTTGTATGAATGATTCAGAGACATTACCAATATTAATTACATCACTTCTGAGTTTGGACATGCATTTTGAATAGAGGCTCGAGTAGGTTTTGTTGACGTTTACACTGAAAATCTACACTAAACTGAATGCAATTTGCAGTGGTGAAAGCAACTAGACACATTTACTCAAGTATCGTACTCCTGTATTGAGGTATTTCTACTTTTCTTGAGTATTTTATCCGTATTATGGTACTATGTACTCTTACGCCACTTCATTTCAGAGGGTGTAGGTTTTACCCTAATACATTTATCTGACAGCTATAGTTACTAGTAGATTAACATGTCAAATATAATGTGAAAACCTCATAAAATGTGATTAAACTACCCAGTAATACATTGAGTAACTAAAACTAGCTCTACCTAAACCAGCTAAAACATGAAAATGCTTATAGTGTTCAGTAATAATCCAATAATATTCTGTAACACATTGTCAGGGGCCATTCTGCCCCCTAATGAGTAATTTTACTTTTAATACTGTAAGTATACTTGAGTATAATAATATGATAATATAAGTATACTTTGCTGCTAACGGCTTTGACGTAGTGAAGCTTTGAATGAAGGAATTTCCCTTAATATATTTGTAATAATCTCAATAGTTCCTCCACCACTGGCTATTTGTAGAAGTTATCCAAACCTCCAAACAAACTTTTACTAGTTTTACTTTATTCATTTTAATATAAAAGCATACTCAGACCAAAAAATAATTAGATTATGAATTTGTAAATAGCAACACACAAATAACACACAATCATCAGGGGAAGCAAACTCAAACACTCAGCCTAAGAGGCCCTTCTGCAGAAGAAATTTCATCATCTGGGTAAACACAAAACCTTCAGACATTTTGAGCATCACACAGACAATAACTGCAAGATGACTTATGGGCAGCAAAGTGCATAATGGGACAGATATTAGATACTTTTTTCCTCCACATCAAAGATCATTTCTTCTCCTGCTACTTTGCACAAGATCCATACCTGAAAATTGCTTGAATAATTTGTATTCATTATCTGTATTTATATGTAATTTCAGTCAACATTAACACTCACTTTTGGTTTGAGTCATTTAGATTAGCAAATAAACTGCAACTGGTATACAATATTTGCAAATGAAATGTGTTAAAGAATACACTTTCATCTTTTGCATTATTAAACCATAATGCCTTCTTGTTTCTTTTTTCACATTTGAAGTTTATACATCTAATAACAGTAAATGACATGTCATGCACTTTAACAGCTAAACTATTAAAAACAGAAATGTTACACTGAACTCTAGAGCGGAGTCAGATTAGTGCATCCAACTAAACAGAAGCACTGTGCTGCAATGGTCCATAAAAGAGCAACATAGAGTATCTCAGCAGACAAATAGTTTCATCAATCTCACTGAGTTTATTCTATATCATAAACTATGAAACTCCCCAAAACAACAGAGTCACTGCTGTTGGGATTTCGACAAGTTCAGAACATGTTCCAACGGTCTTTGTAATTTTAGGCTAGAGAGCCAATTATCTGGGAAGAACATTAAATATTAAATCTCCCTGCTTCAATTTGTCTGAACACCTGATGCATGTGTGTAATTGTGTGCACTTGCACAGCATCATCCCCTTTCAAGGTGTATCTGTCACAATAAGAAAAATGTTAGTGTGCCACCTTATGGACATTGTTGGTATAATAGTTGAACAAGATTGATTTTTTTTGTCAAAAGAAAGGGGGAGCAGGGATAAACATTATACTACAAAACAAAGTCAATAAAGAAACTGAAAATTTTTGATACAAGGAGCCCAGAAAAACACAATCAAGAAGCATATTTCACCTTTATAAACTGTCAAGTTTTTACCTGTTATCACCCTGGTTCCATTTTGAAGCATAAATAATAGGCACAATACACACCACGCTCTGCTGTAGATGATATGACATCTTATTTTAGGAGCACAATCAGGAAAAAAATCACTGTAGATACTTCCTTGCCCAGTCTGAGGAGCTCACCTTTTGTTTTTTTTTGTTTTTTTTATAAGGCTCGCTTATTTGTAGTTAGTTCAGCCGGTACAGCAAGTAGTCCATCTTGCACGTCTTATGCCAAGTAAAAACTGCATTTCTAAAAACAATCATTTCCAGCACCATCTCTCTATTGCTTTAATCACATACTTTTAGACACGGCAACAATTAAGTAACAAATTGCCATGGGAGGGATACATTGCATGTATACAAGCGCACACAAACCTTTATCAGTCTTTTTTTTTTGGTACATCTCATTGAAGCAGCCCTTCTTTTGTCCACTTTTGGTGGTGCTGTGAATATGTTCACACATCCGAACAGCATGAGAAAGTGCACTAAATACTGCTCAATGAACAGACACTCCTGGCTGGTTTTTGTCTCCGTTACATATGAAAAGATGACAGGATCCAATAATGGAAAAAGAAAAAAAAAAAAAAAAAAAGAACAATAAACACCCAGAAACAATAAATCGGTCACTACAACCAATGTTGAGCACCTGTCCAATGGTTAGAAGAGGTTAATTTCTGTACCAATTCATACATAAAACAGATTTACAACATTGGTGGCCATGACTGTTTTAAGAAAAGAGGCGTCAGCCATCCAACAGCTTTACCATGTGTAGAAAAATAAAACATTCGGAAAGCCAACGTTCACTTTTAGCCTCTATTCAAACTATGCGGCAGCAAAAGCAGCAACAGCCCTGGCCAGTAGATTTCCTGTTGGACTACACAAAGACACACACACACACACACACACACACCGCCACACATACAAACATACATGCACATATTATTTCAATGTGTAAAAATAGAAGATTGAACACAGTTAGTATATAGATAGATAAATCTACTGCTTAAAGGTGGACGTTTTCAAATCTGCGTTTCCCATTAACATCAATCAAGTACGTGTCTAAATCTGATAGCGATTTATACATCTTTTTCCACTTCTATACATTTTCTATAAAACAGACATGGCTTAAATTAAATGATGATTAACAGGCCTAAAATAACTTCTTAATTCTCCTGTGCACTTTTACAAAACCCATTTTATTTACTAATAATAATAATAATAATGATAATAAAAAAGAAAATCCAGCAAAATAAATCAAACTAAACAACCGGTTGAAAGCTCACTAATGTGTCACTGTGTTGTTTGCTTGGAGAAACCAGAACCATAGGACACAGCAGGCACCCACCTGGGATGTCGTAAGTACAAATGATAGAAGGGTTAAATTAATTAGCCGTCGGGGACGAGTAAGAATGATGGGCGACTGCGACAGAGCGGCTCAACGAAACCTACAAATTCTACATTCTGAAGCCCCACTTGAAAAATCTCAAATTTTGTGACTGCAATCTGGTTTTAGTGCACAGTAGAAAGTACCCCTGAGTTCTAGGACAGGGTAGGTGCTTTGTATAATTTAGAGCACCATTGGGGGGGGGTGGCTATGCCCTGGGGTCTTCGAGGCTCTTTGGGGAATGGTGGGGCAAAATGTGGTCCTGTGCTGTGGCATGTTTGAGCTCAATAGAAGCAGTAATTGGGGATTATGATACAGTGGATAAGGCTCTGGTATACAATGTCATGGTCATCCTTGGTCTCCCTCCCCCGGCTGTAACCATTCTTTTCATATGCAACCATATTTGTAAGCAGCTAACACCTCGAGTGACTTCATCACAGAGTTCTTAGCGCCGGGGATTTTTCAGATTGCACGTTACACATTGATTCTATGTTATTTGTACTTTCTCCTCCCTCCCTTCCTACCTTGTAGGAAATTTCTGCTCTGTATTCCTTGTCCTACAGTTCATACAGTTTGTTCTCTGGACTGCCCTGACCCATCCCTCCCCCTGTTTATTTCAATGCTGATTTAGACTGCTCTGTTCTCGGGTCCACAGGCTTAGTGACATGGCTGTTGCGTCACGGCCTCCCCCCTCCCCATAGCAGAAAGTAGCTGTGTTTGAGGGCGTCTAGACATTAATCAATGGGAATTTTGTCCTCTAGTTCCAGTGGGCTGTCCTCAGCGGGATCCTCACTCTTCCCCAGCTCCTGCAGCTGCTGCCGCCTCTGCACCTCTGCCTTCAGGTTTTCCAAATCCTTTTGGCTGAAAGAAAGAAATACAAAAAGGGATCAATGCTGGACTCTTGTACACTTTCTGTAAAATCAATTTCTAGTAAGGCTTGACTATATAAAAAGTGTTTTATTTTCCCCCTATCCAGACAGGGGTCCTGCAGCCCTACTTCGAGTTATTTAAAAAGTAGCTCCTCATAAAAACCCATGAATATGACTTGACAACAGTTTCAATGAAAGAGTTGAGTTTCACTCAAACTGGAAATGCAGTTTTTATCTACTTAGCCTTTTGTCTACTGAAATTCCATAAAGGTTTCCATAAACACACACACACACTCACATATGGGGCCAACTTTTATAATTATTAGTTTTTTTGCCGAGAAGATTGATGCCACTGTCATATCTGTCTGTTAATAGGAAGCTACATGAGCCATAAGTTTAACATAAAGACAAAAACTAGGGAAACAGCTAGCCTTGCTCTATCCAAAGGTAACAAAATCCATTTATCAGCACCTATAAAGATTAATGAATTAACAATTATATCTTATTTGTTTAATCCTTATAAAAACCAAAGTATAAAAAACAACACATTGTGGTTCTTACAGGGTCATATGTCAAACCATTTCTTGGCCGAGAGTCAAGTCTCGGTTAGTCAGCTGGAAACCTCATAGTGGTGACTCCAGGAGAGGTGCTGGAAGGTGGATTTTTTTGAACAGAGCAAGGCTAGCTTATTCCCCCATTTCCGGTCTTTCTGCTAAACCAACGTAAGCTAAAGCTAACCAGCTGCTGATTGTAGCTTCATATTTACTGGATGGACTATCAGATGTGAGAGTGGTATTGATCCTCTCATCCAAATCTTGGCAAGAAAGCGATCAAGTGCATTTCCCAAAATGTCGAACCACTCCTTTAAGGCTCACATGTCTATCAGACAGTTACAAACAGCTTGTGCAGCATGATTCATAAACAAAGGTTTATGTCATTACTGTATGAATGCTGTACGTTCTTAAACAGACCAATGTCAGCGAGGTAAATGCAGAAGAATGTGTGGTAAATGATAAAGATCTGGATTCTTAGTGCATTTATTTGGCCACAGAACACTTACATTATGCAACCAATGTAAGCACTTTAAAAACAGGTGTAATGTGTTCTCTCCTTCTGGTCCTGGTCAGCACTCAGTCAGCAGAATTTTAAATCAGCTGTAACTGATTTATAACTTTTTTGGGTAGACCAGATAGGAGAGCATTACAATAGTCCAGCTTGCTTGATATAAAAGCGTGCAATAGTCTCTCTGTGTCACTCAGAGAGAGAAATGGTTGCACTTTGGCAATATTTTTGAGATGATAAAAAGCAGATTTGGTGACAAACCCCACATGAGCCTTAAAGTTCAGTTCTGAGTCAAAGACGACACTTCCCTTTAATCCTATATGCATGGTGTATAACATAATACTCCTTTTCCCACTTTACCTGAGAGGTATGAAGATGATGCCATTGATGATGTTGAGCTGTTCAAGGACGCTGGCCATGCTGGGAGCAGTGAACTGAAAAAAAAAAAAACAGGAGGACATAAAAACATAGCATTAGTGCTAAATGTTTGGGGTGAATCAGATGGAAGCACAACAACATGTCTGACTCCGAGCAGCCACCTTGAGGGGCATGATGCTGGCGTTTGAGCCGTTTTTGTAGATCTCATTCATGGTTCTCTGCAGAGCCACAGCCTGTTGGGTGAGGTACTTCAGGTACTCGGAGCTCTCCTTGGTTTTCTCGTGTGCCTCACCCATCTGAAATGAGCAAAAAAAAAAAGAATTTTAATATAATCACTTGATCACAGCTGATAAGGTAAAGTGCGAGTCCTGCAGCATCTACCTGGTTCTTGTAGATGGTGTAACCCTCCTTTTCATGCTGCAGTGCCGAGCGGAACTCAGCCTTGCTCTCGTAAACCCTTGCAACCAAATGATGGCTGGAAGAAGAAACACGTCATGTAAATCATCATGAAAGTGAGTATTTTAACCACTACATGCATATGGATGATGTATCTCTGCACACCTGAGGGCCACTTTGAGGGACCGGGGTCCATGGTACTTTGTGTTGATGGTCAAGGCGTTCTCCAGGAATCTCAGAGATAAATCGTACTCCATCACTCCGTGCAGTACCAGCCCAATGTTACTCTGTGGAATGAGAGATAAAATCATGAACAGTCATCAGTGTTAATTATTTCAGGAGAGCACAGCACTGTTCACGAGAATGTCTTTTCTTTGTGTCAGGTTGGATTTAAAACGAGACTCGGTAGGTTAGATGGTTTAATTACGGAGGCAGCAGTTTATACAAATTAACTCACATCTAGCAGAGCCATCTCTGGGTGGTCCTCCCCACAAACCAACAACATGAGGTAACGGGCACGATAAAGCAGCTTCAGAGCGGTCGACAGCTGGCCGTTGGCAAAGCAGTACAGAGCCAAGTGCATCTAGGAAGCAAACAGGAAACATAAAAAGGTTAGAAGGATATTAAACATCTTTAGCATGAACAAAAGATTTCCTACAATGGGCGCGATAACTTACATATTCTTGAATTGTGTTGGGGTGTTCAATGCCGAGGACTCTTTCGCTCATCAGAACGGCCTTTTGCTGGTTGCTGAGGGCCTGCAGGTAAATATACGTTTGTCATATGTGACACAAAATCAATAGGACACTTGTGTAAAAGTTTTTTTTGATTTGCTGCTGTTTACCTCAGGGTGGTCACCCATGATGTAATTAAGGCGAGCCAGCAGGCGCAGGCAGGCACAGATCTCTACATGCATGGCTCCGTACACGTTGTTGAAGAGATTTAGAGCCTCGTTGATCAGCTCACAGCCCTCCTTCAGGAAACCTAGAAATGAAAAGGAAGACTAGTGAGGTGAGTCTCCATTTTGCCCAATCAATACCAAGTTAAATTAAAGATGCATGTCAAAACATTTATGAATTCAGGTGTGCAAGTCTCACCTTGCTGCACCTTGGCCTGGCCACTCTGGAAGAAGTGGAAGGCGTCTGAGGCTTTGGGGTTTACGTGCTTCACAACGGGGAAAATATTCAGGATGTCCTCCTCTGTGAAGGCGGGTTTGTGGCGGCTGTCAAAGTTGTACTCCTTTATCAGAATCTAGAGGGCGCATCAAACGGATATTTGTGAAAAATCAGAGAAGAGATGATAATGGACATTTGGTAAAATGGCATCAGAGGCCACTGTGTTACCTGGATGCCTGTTTTGACAGAAATTTCTCTGAGCAGAGTGGTTTTCTGAAGGCTGTATTTCTCCACCACCTGGTCCACACTGTCACTGTGGAAGTAGAAATTTCAAGATATTTGTCACCAATAATCACACAAAAACCGGAAATATGTACAATCAACCTGCGTCCTCACCACTGTATGGTGAAATGATAGTAGCTCTGAGCCTCAGAGGCAATGTTCTTCCACAGCTCGCTGGGCGTCAGGCTGGCCCACGCCGTGTTGTCTCCGCCGCCGGGGACCCGGTTGCGACGTTTGCGGCTTTTGCGGCGTGACACCAGCTCGTCAGGAGGCAGGTGGGCGACGGCGTCGGGGAAGGAGCTCAGGAAGCAGTTCAGGAAATGGCTTACAGCGGCAGACAGAGCAGACAACTCCACGCCCTGCGCGACGAGGAAAAGATTTTAAATGATTTTATTAAAACAAAAGCAGGTGCGTCTTTTAAAGAAAGTGCCCAGTGTCTGTTAAATGTCACCAACCTGGAGATATGTCTTGAAGATATGTTTTGCACATCTGGTGATCAGCTCACTGATTCCTATTCTCTAAATTACAGAAAAACAAAGAAATGTTAGAATGACAAAGCACGAAGGCTTAAATTCAGGAAGATTACATAAAAAAATACTTATGTTCAAAGCTGTAGGCGATCCAAACTGTATACACACAAACACGCATGTTGTTTGTGTTATGGTCTGATTTGGAGGGTTCAGACTTACATAGAAGTGCTCCAGTTGGGATTTGGCGGGAGTCTTGTCCACAAACTCCAAAACGGTGCCCAAATAGCGAATATTGATGCCTCTCTGGTGCAAAGCCTCTGTTAGTGTGGCTCCGTCCATGGGGAGAGCGCTGTGGTCCAAACAGTCTTTAACCTGGTCATAAAAAACACACACACACTTAAACTCAGACACACATTCGGCATTTTCACCTCCTGCAGGAACTGAATGTGAGGCTGTAGCTGCATCACTGACCAGCGACGGGATCTGGCAGGAAACCAGGAAGGCAGCAGCGTCTTTGAGTAGCTGCTTCTGCTTCTGGACATCATCTACGCTGTCTTCTGGGAAACGCACTCCTGGTTCAACAAAACACACACACACAGCATCACTTCTGTGCTCACATTCTTGTGTCATTTATTCTCCATTATCACTACAAGGATGATTTGGGGTAAAATGTGTGAGAAATTAAGCTGTTCTGTAATTGTTTGTTTTTGCTTTGTTGAACCGTTTATTGCTGCTCATGTCTTTGTTCTGCTTATGTCTGTCTGTGTTCTGCTTTTACTATAATTGACATGCCTTACATGATTACTGTTTTAAACTTGTTGGCCAACTTCACACCCGGCCAGGGACTATGGATGAAAACAAGCCTTCTGTCTAATTCTGGTATATTTACAGTAATGTTTATTAATACGGCTGTACCTGAGAAATACACTGAATAAATATATTAAAATAAATAATCAAGTATAATGATTACCCATATTTATTATGCTTACCCGGGGAGAAGATGTCAGGGTTGAAGCGAATGTCGAAAGAGGTGTTGCTGATGGAGCCTACCGCCTTGCAGGCGTTGAGGACGACCTCGCGGCTTTTGGGATCTGTTTGTGAACAGGATCAAATACGTGGAAAAGGTTTTAAAAAGATTCAAATTAATAGTGACAGACAATAGTTTACATATACATCATTGTCAACATGTAAGAAAAGTGACAGTTTTGGCCAAGTCCACACTTAGCTTTACAAAAACCCTCCCGTAAGTTTAGAGAGTAGGAAAGGGAAAAACAAAAATGATGTTTGCCTGTTCGATCCTGGACGGATGATGTGTAACAATAATGTCAATCAAATCATTATTGTTTTGACATTTCAGTGCATACGGGACTAAATACATCTGTAAACACTAGTGTGGACACCAAGTCAGTCACATTTGAACATTTATCTGCCTGAGTGTAGACCTGGCTTTAGTCGAGCACCCACCACCATTTCAAAGCTGTTGATCATTAACGACGGCAAACACTAAAGATTAGGTCAGTCTGTTTGACATGCAGATTACTGTGATTTACGATCAATTGACTAGCATATAAATCATTAGACAAGATATTATTTTTGCATTCCAAAGCACATTTGGATTAATGGACAAAGCAACTGATTATTCAGCAAAGGCACCACAGACTGGAACAGGGAGAGATGGGTTCACTGGGGGCCAACACTCATCCCCAACGCAGGCTGAGGACTGAGCAGGGACAGCTAGCCAGGTGGAGGGAAGCCACTATAATACTCTAATGTCCTACCTAATACTCTACTACTCTAAAGCTATGGTCGCACACACTCACACACACACTCAGACTGTCTCTCAAAATTAGCTGTGTCAAGACAGCTAATTCTTGGTTCAATGCTACTTTTATGTTTAAATGCTACTTTTCTCTATGCAATTATTCATCCACCAGAGTAGCTCTCCCTGCGTTGTCCTGCCCTCGCTTTTTGCGTTATTTTTGGACGTACCAATACCAGATCCATCTTCGGCAACTAAGGTCTCCGCCAGCTCTTTGGCCTGAGCTAATCCTGGAATACTTTCCTCAAGCTCCTTACCCTCCAGTGGGCTCTTGCATTCCCCGTTCTGGGTAGCTGCGGGGTCTAGAGGCCCGTTAGTGGCGGGCTTCGAGGAGATTTCTTCCCCGTCAGTCGCTGCCTGTGAGGCAGAAGTGCTGTTGTCTGTAGAGACCTCTGCAGTAGGTGCACTAGGAGAATCTGAAGCAGAGGTCTGTGTCTGGGTTGTATCAGTGTTGCTCTCTGTGGTTGTTTCTGAGGTCTCTGTGATAGCAGGTGTTTCACTCTTGTTAGTGTCCTTGTTTGCTTTCTGTTGCATCAGCTGTAACGCTGCCATCTTCATGAAGAGAAGATATCTGGGTTGGGACACAATCGATGGTTAAACACATCCATAAAGTCATAGTTTTATTGAACAGCGCAGTGAAGCTGATTACGATGCGCACAAACACTTACCTGTGCTCGACAAAGGCCTCGATGAGCTCCTGGCGTAGACAAGCCAGGCGGTGGCGGTGCTGGCGGGGGAAGCCTTGGCGCTGACTCTCTGGAGGCAGCTCCTCTCCGTCCACAGGCAGGAAGTTAAGGTCAGGAGGGAAGGTACGAAGAAGGTCCAGAATATAGTGACGGCCATCATTCCCGATGATGCCCTTACACTCGACTGAGGAGCACAGCTCCACTGTGTCGTTCTTCTCATTCAGCACATTGTGCCTCTGGACCTAAGATTTACATCCAGTACAAGAGTCTGATTAAACTGGAGTTCATCAGTCTCAATATGATCACAAACACAGGACTTAACACCAACGTTAAACTGGATTACTCACAATTTAGCTTTATTACTAAATCACTCGAGTAGAGACAACAGTCGTGTTACTGACCTTGAGTGGCCTGCTGGTCTTCTCCAGCAGCTCCATGTATTTGCTGTGAGACACAACAGTCTTTCCAAAGTCAATGGAGCCGTAGATGACGCTCTGCTCCTGCTCGCGCTCCAGGATACCTGGGATGATGGACTGGGCGGTGACACGGTAGCCTCTGTAGTCCACCACCACTGTCCCCAGAGTGTACAGACCCTCCACATCCACTGCCCCGTAAGCTCGTACTCCGTTCAAGTCATTGGTGGGTGCAGCGTGGGCGGCGGCATCGCCACCCAGCTCACGATAGTGGTCCCGCACATCGAAGCCCAGGCTAAAGAAGATGTTGTTCCAGATAAACATCTGCATGCGTGTTTCCTCGCCGGGGTTGATGGCCATTACATTGCCGTCAATGACTGCCATGGCGCCACGAGTGGCAGCTGCTGCAAAGTCACTGTGGACCTGCAGGAGGTAGAGAAAAAAAAAAAGATTTAGAAGAACGAGAAGCTGTTGCCAATGAAAAGCTACACATTACTCATGACATTGGCATCACATTGCTCATTAGCAGAGTGAGTCAGCAGTTTGAGTGATTCAGCATCTGCTGACCTCCACTGCTGATATTGTGAAGGCAGATTCGGTAAAAGATGCTTTAATAAGCTAAATTCCCAAAGTGTGACACAAAGACTGAGAGGCTCAGCAGTACCTTGAATATGGCTCGCTCCCTCAGCAGGCGCTCAGGCAGGTTTTTCCGGGGAAGCTCTCTGGTGGTCTGCAGCTCCTCATTCCAATCTCTGGTCTGTACAGAGAAAAAACAACTTTATCATATTGAAAAAAATGTTTTTTTCTCCACATTTTTCATTATTTCATTGTCTGCCTGATGTACTGCTGTGTTCACACACCTGTCCAGGTATGTGCTCCTCATAACCCAGACGGGAGGTGTAGGCGTCCTCAGCTCGAACGCAGTCCATGGCGTGGTCTACCTGCGGAGCGGTCCAGCTATACACCTGGAAAGGCGTGGCTATCCTCTCAAACGGGTGCCTCTGAACCCTGCAGCAACACCATAAAAGACATCACTAGTTCTGTTCCTATTTCATCTCTTTTCATACGTCTTGGGCAGTTTATCTTCAGTTTGTTCTTGTTATGAACAGTTTCTAGATCACCAAAATTACAAGCCACAAATAATAAGATGTGCAAAAGGTGCAAACCACAAGTCAAACGATATTTCTAATTATTTAGTCTTGTTTAGTTGATTTTCTTTTTGTCATTTTTATGCCTGAAGACTTGCTTTCCTGCTTTCTGACCAGGTCTTGACTGTAAAAGACAATGTGTGCTCACCTGGTTAAATAAAGTTAATGAATGAATTAACTTGGAAATGATCATAGAAAAGAAGCACATCAAAAATAAATGTAACATAGGCAAAGAAGGGAAGCTTTTATACAGCACAGAGTGGAGTACTGAGATACAGATGTGAGGTATTAGAAAAAAAATCTGTTCTGCAGCTCGGACTGAAATGAAAGCAGGTTCAGTGGAAGTGAAGGCATGGAGATGTCTTCACCTTTTCTTCTGCAGGGCAGTGAAGTTCTTCTTGAAGGCAGGGCTGATCTGGCTCAGCAGCTCCACCAGAGAATGGCTCAGGAAGCTGGGATTGGCTGGCTTAGGGTTGAAGGTATAGGTAGTAGATCTGGAGAACACATACACACACATATTACCATTATATTAATAACATTAATACAGGGAAAACATCAACAACTAAACTAGCCTGGATGGGAAAGTAGGCTTCTTGTTGGGAGGAGACTTGACTACAAAAGCACCTTGAAGAGTTCATAACGGCTGTGATCACGCCGTTAGAAACAGAAAGGTCACCCTGCTCCTCACACCACAGCATCTCCACAATTGTACATCCCATTGTAATCCAATTAGATCTCATTAATTGGACTGCTAAGTCCTTGCTGGCATCCAAAACCAATCCAAAATTAGAACTGTAAAACTGCTAATAGACTACGCCGCTTGCACCTCCACACACTGTCCTCCATTTAAAAAAAAGTGCATCTATATGCATGTGTGTTCAGGTTTACTCACAGTAGGATCTTACACTTATAGTCAGACAATCACACCTGACTGCTGCCAAATATGTTCACTGGAGGTGTTAGCATCTTAAATAATGAATACTGAGGAGCTCTGCAAGTCGCTCTGCATAACAGTGACTGCCAAATGATTTGTGTGTACATTATGTATCAAGAGATTATGAAGCTTAAAGGACATGACCACACGGAGCTGTAAAAAGATACAAGGTTGAAATGTTGACTGACTGGTTGAGGTAGAAGCCGCGTGTAGAGGCAGTGACGCTGACGTGGCGCTCCTCCACAGTCACGATGTACAGGTACATTAGGTCACCATGCATCTTCCTGTTCCCAGGTGGAGGGTTCCAGCCGCTCATGGTCAGGACCTTCAGGCACTGCATAGGCTGTTGAGGTGTTAAAAGTATTTTAAGTGATACATCTTCATTCACAATTCTTGTATATTCTAAATCATGTCTGTACGAATCGTTTTTCAAAATCTCATTTTTCCCCCATATGGGGCCACATGAAGAGCCGAGACTAAAACTGTAGGTTTCTCCTCACCTTCCAGTCCTTGTTCTGTGGCTGGAGGGGCACCAGGGGGCGCTCTTTGCTGCCAGGGAGGATGTGCTCTGGGGGGGTGCAGTCAATCTGCTCCAGCTCGCTGCCCTTCTTCTTCCTCTTACCGCTATCTGCAGTCAAATAACAAGGCACAAGGTGAAAGTGTGCAGTCCACCTGCATGTCGTTCCGTTCATGCGCATTGAAATGCGTGCTCCAGATGGCTGCGCAGGACACGTCGACCCCTGCTATGTCACCCCGCAGCCACACAGGAGACTACTGTGAACACACATACCTCCGAGGTCTCCATCAGTGAAGATGCTGAGGAAGGAGAGGGAGTTGCAGTCCACTCCGTTGTAGGCGTCTGACGGGTCCAGACTTTTCAGCAGGTCTCTGATGTGACGCACATGGATGCGGGCTTCGCGGACTGTGTAGGGCTCTGGAGGGGAGAGACACCCAAAAAGCGGATAATGTCAGCGCTGAACAGTTCGAGAAATAACAAATCAACCACATCTATTGCGGCTGATGCTGAAAAACGTTCAAGTTTCTCAGGTTGCACATGTCCTAGTTAACAATGCCAATGTTGTCTAACTTTATCTCTGTCTTTAGTTAAAATTATATGTGAGTCACATGTCCTGGTTGGTCACTGACATTTTCACTGCATACCAACAAGGACAATGTGAAAGGCGACACGAGATGCTTCGTCATCTTTGGTGTAGCTTCAACATGCAGAACTAACTGTGTGCAGCTTCATGTACTTTATGAGCAGCTACATATTTAATTGCAAGCACAATAATTATTGAGCTTTCTTACCTTGCTGAAACAAGGCAAGTAACATGATAACAGCTTTCTGAGCTGTTAACCATGAAGCTCCAACATATTACTTCCATTTTTCGTTTCTCTTTGTACCACAATGACACCAAACACTGCTGAGAAGCGTTTGACTCTCACCTTCCACCACTTTGAGCAGCGAGCCCTCCTGCAGGCCTTCAATAGACTTGAGCTCAGCGAAGTTGTCCAGCACGTTTCCATCCAGCTGCAGCGAGAAGCAGGTGCGGTGGCAGGTGTCCTCGCGGTCCATCAACACCTGATGGATCTCCTGCACCATTTCCTGGGGAGACACCTGACGGAGGGGAAGGAGATGAGAAATATGTGAAAATATAACATACCTCCTGCTTTAATGTGGCTCGCTGTCACTGCAGCGTAACTCACGAGCACTTGCGGAAAGCTAATCCCTACCTGGAGGTCAAACGGCTCTGTTCCAGGTGCCTGGATCTTAACGGTGAACCCTGTGTCCTGGATCACTATCACCTCCTGTTCGTTAGACTCCTCGCCTCCGTCCACCTCGCCGGTCCCATCCTGCTTTAATTCCGCCTCCTCCGTGTGCTCGTGTGCCCCGTCACCGTTCACCATGGCTTTATCTGCACTGTGCCCTGCAACGGGAGAAACAAAGAAGAACATGAGCAAACGTAAGGGCCATTCAGATCCTGAAATTCAGATTACAGCAGGTGATTTACGCAAACCACTTGTTTAAGTCTGAAAATATAATACGAAGCAGCAGCAATGCCAGCTAAAATCCTCTGTTACAATGACGTTACATGAAGAAATATCTCCTTTTACAACTGGCAACTGCACTTAAACAATAATGTCATCAAGAGTCAACACCGCCTTCTATTCTACCACATGAAAAACACAGACATGCTGCCGGGTCATAAACAAAGCACACAGACCCAGAGGCTGGATGACCTTACCAGTAACCTTATGAAATATTTATGAATGGGTGAACGGAGCCGACAAAGCTCAGCTACAGTATGCTGGTGTCATGGTGTTGCTCCTGTAATTTCAAACACAAATAAAGCTGATTAGATCTACGACTTACGGCGGCATAAACGCTGCGATTTCATCAATCATCAACTGTACAAGCATTATCTGTCAAAGTGCAAACTCGTCTAATGAATGAATGAAACTACAACACACGGAGATCACTAATAACTGTATCAAAAACATTTGGCAATAAGTAACCAGGTGTTCCAACTGATCTAGAAAGAATAATTTCCAACACCGACCGGCTGAATCCGACACTGTTGCAACACCAGAGCGAGTTTAGCCAGGAGTCCTTGAGAGGTTGAATGCATGAGATTTCAGCATTCACAAGAGGGAATTATTGGTCACTTGCTTGCCCGATTGTGGCCGGTGCAATAACAGTGACTCAGCTAGTAATCATTTGCTGCCGTCCTTCTTCTATTAGGGACTTCAATCCCTAAAAATGAGAGTTGCTCAATGTGAAAATCTGAGCCAAAATACCAGACACCGCCTCTCGTTACACAAACTATGCATGCATTATATTTTTATTCTTTCCTAGAGTGATTAACAGTTAAGGTGAGTAGGAAATGACAAGGAACCAGGCTGGTACATTTATTCAAAAGTAGCAGGGCTGAGTATGTAGATGTCAGACAACTGTTTTATCTCACTTGGACCCTGCCAGCCCCTCTGTGTGTCCTTGCTCGCTGTCAAGGTTAACACAGCGTCAGGGTTACTGAAGAGAGGAGGCCAGAGAGAGGGGTGGGGCTTCATAAGAGTGGACCACGACCCCGGGTGGGAACTAACGCACCGAAATGGAGGTGGAGTGGGGGAGGAAGCGCAGAAGAGAGAGAAGCAAGCGGCCACGCTCTGAATACCAAACACAACAATGCCTCCAGAGCAGATACACAAGTTAATAATGTTACAAGGCAGGAGACAACGAAGGCTCGCTGTCTCATCACAGTGTTTCAGTTTGTTGTTTTCACGATCAGCACAGAAATGATCCATTTCTTATCAGACCTGAGCTCTTTGTCTGAGAGGCTGAGACACTGTTTCAAAAGGTGAGCTGCTCATGTAAACTGAATAAAAAGGTATTTTGCAGATGCGAGAGCAGCCAAAATTTCCTGGAGACTCAACAGTGGCAGCTTTTCTCTTTTTCATATTGTTATAAATTGAATATCTTTTGATTTATGACTTTTGGTCAGACAAAACAAGTCATTAGAAGATGTCAGCTTGGGCTTTGACAACTTGTGATGGGAATTTTTCAATATTTTCTGACACCATATAAACTAAACATAATCGATTGTTTAAACCAACAATGAAATAACTGATAGTTGCAGCTCTAATGAAATTATCGGCTCCCTTAAGTCATTTCTTCTGAACAAGCAAACACACAATTGCCATATTTCAGCTAATTCTCTCTTATTAAAGTCATTTTCAGTCTGTATAATTAGTTGTCAGTAAAATTTGCCTTTTAAGCAAACTCTGGCTCATTTACAGTTCTATTTTCTGTTGATTAATGAGCACTGTCTCTGTCAAATAAATAAATAAATTAAATACTTCAGCCTTCGTTTGGGACAGCCTTTGTAGTTTAACTCCTCAATTGCGGTTCAGAAACTAAGAACAAAGTGTGAAGGTGCTGTTTGATGACCAAAAAATGTTTTATATAGCTGAAAGCATTCAGCACATTGAAAAAGCAAGAGTCCAAAGTGCCAGAAGCACCATGATTGATGAGGCAATCCAGCAGCCTAAGCATTGCAAAACTGACCCATTTCCCCGTCAGAAACAGAAGAAAAGCTCAGTAAGAAGTGGGGACTAGGGTCACACAGTAAACAGGACAAATCTCACGTCTGCTCCTGTTTTAAAAGGGAAGGACACAGAAACAAAGATTTATTTTGACTGGAGAGGTAGGCTGGTGATTGCTTGAGAGGTTTATTTAAGCATATTAGTGAACCATGAAAATCCATTTCAGGTAGAATAACTTCACCAAAAGCGAATGTGATGGATTAAATAGCCCGCGTAAATGTGTGAAGTCTGCAGTGTAAACGAAGGGCGATAGAAGAAAACATACTTGTCTCTATATTTAACACCATAACCATAAAAGACTGAGCAACATGATGATATATACAGTACATCTTGAGACAATAGATGTCTGTTAACCATCAGAGAATTTAGATTTTCTAATGAGCTATGCCTGTAATATCTCTGGTTGTATGTTTTTATGCCAAGTTTGGGGTTTACAGGATGTTTTTATCAATGTGATTAAGCATCTGTCTATCTCAGGTTTTCAATTTACTGGATAAGCTGAAAACAAACTATTTTATCTCAATTGACTCTTCAAAAAATGTTCTATATAATCACATCTATTGATATTGCAATATAAAAAAGACCATTTCGCTATACCACCCATTCTTATTGCAATGTCATTCCCTCCTCCTTTAGATTTATGTATCATTCATTTTGCTTCCACACACTCAGCATTATTGATCAGCTTGTACTGGGACCAGAACCATACTGAAACCTACATCACTGGTTTGCAGCAGGGTTTCAATGTGAGCAAATAGATACAAACAGCAGTTAAAAAAACAGAACAAAATATCACATCTGAGAGGTCCATGATTCAACTAAAACCGCTGCACACCAGACAGAGGCCCCTGTAGGGCCAGACAGAGGTCACGAGGTCAAGGTGAGAAATCAATAAAAAACACCAATCAGATAAAGACAGAGGAGCAGCAAAAACCAGACGCAATGAAACACAATCAAGGCTCCACTGTCACACGTAACCCATTTCCTCTGATTAAAACTTTGAGCTCAGAGTGATAATTCTCACATCTATCAGATACTGTGATAATTCAAAGCTGCGTTAGCTCCTCAGTGAGTCTTAGCTTGGCACCCAAACTCCTTTCTCTTGTTGAAAACAGAATAATAAATCCAGCAGCCAGCTATCTATCCACTCTGTGGCCCTTGACATGGGGACTGTGGCTGCTGCCATGGCAACCTTAACCAGGCAGCCAGACAACCCTGAAAACAACAACACACAAGGTCTCTCTGTGATCATGTTCACTGCACCACAAGGTGGCATCCTCCCGGTGGACAGACAGACCCTGAGTCATGCATCTGCAATGGATGAACGACAAAAACTGGCTACAAGGTCTGAGCTTTACTTTTAAGTCTATTACTAAATCCTTGCCAATAATCAATTCCTCAACTATAAAAATGTAATGAGAGTATGCAGATGAATCAAGGGCTTTATCACATTCAATTGCATTATATTTGACACACATTAATCTTAAATCAATTGATTAATTGACAGAAAATCAATGACATTTTTGATAATTGGTTAATTGTTTGGGGCATTTAAGTAAAAATGTCAAAAATGCTCTGGTTTTAGCTTCTCAAATTTGAGGATTTACAGCTTTTTACTGTTTTGTATCATAAATTTAAAGCTCATTGAGCTCTGGTCGAAGGAAATAAGCAATTAGAGGACATCACCTCGCACTCTGGGAGCTTGAGACAGGAATTTTTCTCCATTTTTTGACATTTCATGGACTAAATGAGTAATCAAAAAAATAGATGGCAGATTAATCAACAGTGAAATAGATGCATCCCTACATACTATATAAAAAAGGGATGTCTGACATGACTAATAAGATCATTGCTTTCCCAACTTGGGGGTTGGCACGCCCACACGGGGTCACATGATAAACCTAAGGGGTCATGAGATGAATACTGGGATAGAAAATAAGAAATCGTGTTTATTTTTCAGTCTTTTCTCTAACCTTTGCTTTTTATACTTTGAGTACTGCATATTTCACAAGAAAATCTCTCTTCAGGCCTCAAAAGTATCAAATGAAACAGTTTAATGAGGGAAAAGAACTCTTAAGATTCAACTACCGACAGCACAAGTAGACGTTATTTCCTATTAAGGGGTCACAAGTAAAAAAGGTTGGGATCCACTGTTATACATGGTGAATACAGTAACGCTGACTGCTGAGGAATAGTGCCAGGGTGTCAGTGAATTCTGGGATTAATGAAGTCACTCTTCACCCCACAGGAGCATTAAGGCCCTTAAAACCACTAACATTGACCCTCACCTCGATCTGTCTGCTCTGCCATGTGCTGCGACGTCCTGTTACAACTGTTCGATGGTGTTACAACTCTGCACTGGCAGTATCAGACGTGTTTAGGCCATTAATCCTGTCACAGTCTCTCATTTGTGAAAGACAGTTTTCTGGCTTTCAGATGGTCACAGACGGAGTCTGCTCAATCAATCCATTTTCTTGACTAATTAAAGATTAGGTTCACACAGTCATTTAGTGCAAAAATGCATTTAAAAGTTTATCTGAAGCTTATATGAGGCTTCAGCAGTCTCAGTTACTCAAAGTAGATATCTGCCACATTTACAGTCTTTTTAAGCATCAAATCCCCTCTTTGTGTTTCCCTGTTGAGCTGCGGTGGAAGTATAGTAACAAAGAGGGACTTTAGCACTAAAAAGACCTTGAAAGATATCTACTTGATTGACTGAAGCTACATAATATCTTCAGATAAACTTTTAAATACATTTTTGGCTGGACTGGCCACAGACCAGCCTTATAACCACAGTTGTCCATGAGTGAGTGATGAAGTTTCACCATTGGCTGGCCAGCTGAGTGTTGGACTTTCCCCATTGGCCGTGGCTCTCTCGAAAAGAATCGGCGCGAGATGATGGAAGCAGAGGACAGCAGCGCAACTGTGTTTCCTGCTCCGTGCTCTGATGCTCTCTGCTCTGGAGTTAAATGCAGCGAAGTCGGCTAAACTCCTGTTTAAACAGACACATACCAGCGTCTCTACCGTCTCCTCCTCTACCGTCCAGTGTGATCGACACTTCGGCTGACAGCGCTGTCAGAAGCTGGCAGGAGAGACGCTACGCTGTGCATTTGGATTTTAATACCGGGACGCAAGCTTTTTGCGACGTTTTCACATCACAAATGATGAACAAAAGCATTAAAACATGAGTCTTGCAGGCTGTTTCATCAGGTTAGTGTGGGGCGGCTGCTCTGGTGCGCTTGATTTGACTGTAACTGTGGTAACTGGGCGGCGATAAGCCTCCTGAATTTACACCCAAAATGCTGTCAAAACTTTCATTTATAATTTCCACCACAGCCTCCATGATCATTGACTGGGAAAGAGGCAGAAAAAAGGCGCAGAGGCATGAGAGCGCACAGTTAAAGCACCCCAAATAACCATCAGTCTGACAAAAAAACTCAATGCAGAGTGAAACAGATGAAAGAGCAGGCGGAGCTAACAGATAATTAGAATTAAAAAAGTTCTCTACCAAACCAAACATCCCAAGATATGAGTGGAAAGTATTGTTCTTGCAACTGCATTTATAACCTTTTTTTTTTTTTTTTGACTCAAACGTAGCTTAACCATGTCATGTGATATGCTACTTCGGTACACTTTACCAGCAAATATTACTGGAACCACTACAGAAAATTGCAGATGAACATTTAATATCCAGGAATTCACATTATAGACACTACCACTGACTATCCCTGTAACAAACTGGCCACAATTTCAGACATTGACCATTCACGGTCCAGCTATATACTAGGTTTTGACCCAGTCTTGTTGGACAGAAGGAGGCTTGTAGAATTTGGCCCCCATCACTTACATTGTAAGTGTATCTTCTAATGGCTAGTATGAACAGGAGGAATAATTACAACAAGAAAAACCTGTTTCAACGTTCATTTGGGCACCTGACTGTTGTTTTAAGACATAAAATATCAGGAAATAGTGAAAAATGCCTATTGCAAGTTCCTGAAATGCAAGATGATGCCCTAAAGCTGCTTGTTGTGTCCGACTACATTTCAAGACTAAAACATATTAAGTTTATTATCACATAAGACAAAGATAACGTAAAATAACCTAAACTATTTGTTTCAGCTCAAAAACAGAGCATCCACTGCTCCATGTGGGCTTGTCACAGGACTACAGATATGACAGCACACGTGCAGGTTAACCTCTAGCCAAAGAACCGGATGAATGAAAATGCAATAATCACAAATTTTCATCCACAAAGCAGCACAAGCAACACACTCTTGTCTGCGTATTCCAATGCATCGACAGACAGAGATAATTCAAGGTCCCACATGTGTCTCTCTCACACACAGAGAGAGAGAGAGAGAGAGAGAGGCTGCAGTGACTTTAGTAGCTGTGTAAGTTGTGTAACGTGAACTTCACCAGCTGACAGCCCTCCTCAGTTTCATCTGAATCCACCGACAGACACACACTGCGAGCTGCTGCCGCCGCCAACTTTCACCTCGCAGGATACTCACCAGCTTTGCACGGCTGTTCACGTATTATTCGCGTAACCTTCCCACTCACTGTGCATGCACCATCATGACTTTTTTTTATTTTTTTCCCCTACAACCACCAGCTTCCGCTTCCCGGTCGAGGAGGAACACTCGATCTGATCTTCCCCGGCGGGGGTGGAGGGGGGAGCCAGGGAGTGCGTTACCGCCGACCGCCGGTCACCTCATCGACCTGACATCACTTAACGTGCATTTTATATAACACCACAACAAGTATTCGTCTCCTTTTTCTTATAGCATATCGTGACACGTCTTTTAGATAAAATGAAGACACGTAACCCCCCCTGTGTTCATGCAGGCAGTGAGCAGCGCCACTGAAGGTGACCTTCAGTTCACTCTTACGCGCTGTTACCGAACATGTGCGTCAGGACCAGTTTGCACAACACAAGCTGCGGAATTGTGCTAAATTAACACACAATGTGCCATATATTGGTGTTATCTGTAAAAAACAGTTTTCAGTGTCTATGCTTGTCTGTGTTTTTTCAGGGCACGAAACGACACGCAGGCAGCGACAACTGCGGCTGCTTGCTAAGTTAGTTAGCAAGCTAGCTAGCTAACTGCATACCGAATTAGGAGGCTAATGTTGGCATGCCGGCTACCTTGTTTGCTTCCAGTGTCACAAGCTAATGACTGTGACACATGCATGTAGAGATGGATCTGATCCTGTCAGGATTGCTAACGAAACACAAGCACGGTCAGGGTGAAGAAGACGTCTCATTATGACATCAGACAGCTGAGTAGCAGATGCTGCTAGGTGCAAGGCGGACCCTTTAACTTTAACTTGGCGAGAGAGACTCCCAAGGAGGAGGAGGAGGAGAACACCTCTTCTGGGGTCTCAGGACTTTTATAAGTCGCATAACAAAGCACGGAGGTGAATGTCAACAGGCTTTAGTGGATGCTATGTGGGGAAAAAGCTATGAAAACATACAATAAACCACTCTGTGCCAACTAAAACAGTGAATGCGCAGGGATGCTGCCTGTATAAAGATGTAGGTTACTGTTTTTAAGGTGTGTTCAGTGCAGGTGTGAAGCAGACAGGCTCTCACCACAGCCGCAGGAATCCTTCAGACTTGTCTTGCTGGTTTCCTTGCCGTCTTGGGCTCCATCCCCGGCTTCATCTGCAAGATCAGCCGGATTACAGCTCGGCACTGACGCCGGGATGTCATCTGTCTTGCTCACCATGGTCGGCAGTCAGTGTGGCGGCAGAAATCCCCCCAGCAGCAGCGTTGCTTTAAATGTGTGAGTCTGTGAGAGAAATACTACAAAAAAAACAACAAAACGCAGGCTGGCTGGCTACATGCGAAGGGTACAGGCTTACAAAAACAAGTCAGCCGAGGAAGGACAGCGCTGTACGTGGTGGTGAACACACGTGGTTTTCTCCTCCTCCTCTTGACCTCTTTGCCTTTGCGTTGCACTTCCCCACCCACTGAGTGTGGCGCTACGGAAAGCCACACGCGTCAAATTGTGCACTTGAAGTGCACAATTTGAAGTTTTGTGTGCCTGTGTGACTGCACATGTACTGTATGTGTTTTGTGCACTGCATGAGAGACAATGTGGGCTGACTGGAAAGACAAAGTACCACAATACTGTTACTGTTATCAACACCACAAATACAGATTTCATTCACTACTGACCTTTGACCCAGAGCCAGACCTCTGACAGTCTGACCCAGATGTCATGAGCTCCAGTAGGTCACTAACACGAATACAGCCAGTGGTGGAAAAAGTACTCAGATCCTTAAGTAAAAGTACCAATACAGCAATGTAAAAATACTCCATTACAAGTAAAAGTCATTAGATCAGTGTGTAAGCAGCATGTTACTGTTGTAGCTGCTGGAGGTGGAGCTGGTTTGAACTACTTTATATACAGTTAGTCTTGTCCAGTGGTTCCCAACCTAGGGGTCAGGCCCCTCCAAAGGGTCACCAGATAAATCTGAGGGGTTGTGAGATGATTAATGGGAGAGGAAAGAAGTTTTTGATGGCCAGTATGGACAGGAGGAATAATTACAGCATTTCAATGTTCATTTGGGCATCTGACTGTTAGAGACAGACTTGAGTCTCTCTTCCTCTCAAAACAGGTTTTTTCTGGCAAACCTTCAAACAACAATAATGAGCAGGCAGCAGACTAGACAATCCTTCATTTTTATTCCAATTATGTGTACATTAGATCATTATAGGAAGCTAACACAGTATATGCGGTAATCAGTCAGCAGTGTTATGCTCACCCAAGGACCAATACCACACAAGAACCCCGAGCAACACCTCTCTGGTGGCTACCATACAGCATTATTGCTAGAGACCACATGACATGTCAAACAAGATGCTTTATGGTGCCACATACAGTCCACTGAAATGTTTCTCCAAGGTGGAAAATGAACTTATGTGACCTCAACCAGGACTGACCACAAGGACGAGACCTGGACGAGTAATAATGACAGAGATAATGTTGCTGTTGACGTTATTTTTAACTTTGGGTTATTATATAGGCGTTTAGAAAGATGGAAGACGTTCTCTGTGGGTAAATGATCTACTTTCTTGCTATGTTTGAGTGATATGAGATATACTGCGGTATGCTCTGAAATGTATATAAAAGGATTTACTCCCTTTAGCTGAGATATGAATGAAAAGACATCGTCAATAAGGCATCTGATCATTCTTCATCATGTTTATTTTAGTGGTGGGCCTCTTTGGCTCATTAGGGTTTAATTCCCTCAAAGGAGACAAACACGCCACCAGGCTCTGAGTCATTCATACTGTAGCAGAGATGCATACAGCAACCAGTATTTTGATTGTTTGTACAGGATTATACCAAAGTATAGATGTAAAATGTGACGTAATGCTATGATGTGGTATGCAGGTTGTTAAATGGTTGGTGCTAGATTGGATCAGCTGAAGGGACGATTTGTGAAACTCTCGGGACGCGTTGTGTTTCTTCATTGTGTGCCTAACCCTAACCTTAACCCTGACTGCACTCACGAGAGTTCATCCCTCCGGCTGATCCAACCTAGCATTTACCTTGTTAAATGGACAATGAAAGGTGGATGGAAAGTTGAATCTACCTGCCGTTTCAGTTGGATGAAGTCATGAAGTCTAACAGTCTAAATTCAGGATTCCTGCTGGAGAGCAAAACTGTTGTCAGCAAAGACAGCTTTGTACTTTTATCCCCTATTGTCCCCGAAAACTTGAGGAAGAATAGTGCACACAGTCATGCTAATAATGGCTTACCAGCTGAGAGGTCAATGAAAACCATCCTCACATTTGCATTTCGCTAAAAAGACGACCGTTTTGGTTCGTTTTCATCCAGACAGTCTCATGTGGCTCAACAATATGCCCGTACGCTTAACGCAACGACACATGCAGCATATCATCAATCCTGCCATGCTTGAATATGCCTCCTATAAACTGTAACACAACAATTAATCGTGTAAAGATTCAGTGACAATCAACAGAACCTTGAAAATGAAACAATCCATCATAAAAATATTAAGCAAAACATACAGAGCTCAACAATTACAAAATACAAAGTTAAACAATCATAAAATCTATTTTAACACCTCAAGTGTCCTTAAACCAGCTGTCATGACCTACTAGTAATATATAAATATATTAATATATTGCTTTATTGAAGATATACTGCTAAAACATAACGCTAAACTCCTAACTAGTAGCTGTTGAAGGCGGGAAGCCTCACAGCAACTAATCACAATTAAATTCAGTTTTACAGGAAGGCTCGTTTCAAAGTCAACGACTGCAGTTACCGATGCTCAGATAAGTCAAGTGTAGACAGACTCTGACACAACTTTGAATCAAAAATTACTGAGGTGCCACTTCACATTACAGTAAACTTGTATATGCAAATCCCAAATATTCCTACAAAAATGTCTCTGAAACAAAAGCAGAAAGTTTCCACACTTTATACTGAGTCCATCTTTGTGTAGACGTTGCATTTCTTAAATCCACCTCTCTTGCTCCTCTATTATAAGGCAGTAAATACAGTGGGGTACTGAATGGACAACAATGAATTCATAGTCTGCATTAATACATGTAAGCTATAAAATAAACAAAAAAAACCAAAAAAAAACAATTTCATAGATTCTAATATAGTCGATTAAAATGTTAATTTGATCTTTCTTTTCAATTCAGGCTTTATTGGCATGATGTGTTGCCAAAGCACAATTACTATTATGAAAGACAATGTTAAAGAATGAAATTAACAAAAATGATGTGAAAAACAATATTAGTTAATAGATTATAATAGGTAATGAAATAAATGAATAAAATAAAATTATATTAGCAATATAAGTAATTAATTTAGTATTCGTACAATTTCAATGTGACTTTAACAATGCGAGACCAACAAAAGCAATGAAAGTGTTCAATCTACTGATAATAAAGTAAATGATGTTGAGATGTTAGTGGGGATAATATAAGATATCCATTATTCTATAGATAACAAAAGAAAATCTACTGAAAATAAAATAAAGAGATGTTAAAATAAAGAAATGTTAATAGTGGGAATAATACAAGACAGCCATTAGTCTATAAATAACATAAAAATAAACCAAAAAACAACAAAAAGAGATAGTGGCGATAAGTAGAATATGTTAAGTACAAGTATAATTATAAATGTCTATCTGTCTGTATGTCTGTGTCCGACTGGTTGTCTCTTTTGTTGCGGCAGGAAGTGACATATTCAGCAGCCAACACTGCACATTCTTTCTTGAAGATAAAGGTTCATTTCTCCATTTCTGTCAGCATTTGGGGCAATTTTTTTTCAAATTTTGGAAATAATTCCTCCCTAATATTTCCGTAGTTTTGACATTCTGTCTCTACAGCTCCCTCCCTCCATCACACTGACAGCACAGCCTGTCCTCTCTGGGCAGCCAGGTCTGCCTGTGTCTGCACTTCTCTATTGTCACACTATTGTCACTCAGTCTGCACGCTGTCGATGTTTTTGTCAGGTTCTTATCAGTTACTGTGGTTAGGTGGTCTGCCACAGTAAACTGTCTCTTTAGGGCCAAATATGTTTCTAGTTTGTGTTGTGAGCATGTAATATCATTGTGATGTATTATTCTTTTTCTTTAGTTAGTCAGGATGCTATTTGCTCATTGTTCCGCTAGAGGCCACCATGTGCATTTGATAACACGGGAAAGAGGACACACACGCACCCCCCCCCCCCACACACACACACACACACACACACACAGCACAGTCTTTGTCTCTGTACTGTGCACATTTTGACACAGCTACTTTGGGGATTCTTGTAAAATGGAAAATGAACACATTACAAACAGACCATCCCTTAAAAAAAAGCCCTGACTAAACCTACAGTCATATTCTTGTTTGCCCGTTGTTCCCTGAGGTGAAAAGAAACCCCAACAGAACAACTTCAAGCACCAATAAGTTGAAGTAGTAGTCTTCTGCGCGCACGTGTGTGTGCTTAACACACAAACCACACCTAAATGAAACACACGGTCCAACGAGTCCGAACTGATTATCACCTGAATGTGGTTTGTTTATACAAAGCAGTCAGTACAGAGGAGTAGCAGCTCATGTGTGAGTGTGAGTGTGTGTCTATGAGTTAAAACCTACAGTTTATACACTGTAGTTTAGCCGGAGGCAACGTTTGTATGTGGCCAACACTACTGCCGTCTTTCACCTGGCACAGCTGATATGGGAGCAAACGTTGCAAACTGAGAGAAAAAACAGGTGAAAAACAGGTTTTCATCTTTGAAGAAAAAGTTATTTCTATTAACGACTGATATGTTTATCTCGTATTTAGTTGCAAAACAATTACAAGATAATTACAAAAAATGTATGTTATGTAAGCGCTAATGAGATGTGGAGACTTGTGCATTTTGAGATTGATGCTGTTTTAATAATGTTCTCTGTCGATATGTATTGATATTTTTGATGTTCTGTGAGTGTAATTGTATTTTGTGTGATATATATGATAATGTGCATTCTCATTTGTTGATGTTTAAAATGTATTATTTTGTATTTTTACAATGGAGCTGTGGTCATAAATAAAGAATATACTGATTGGTAACGACACAGAGCAGAATGATTTTACCTTGGAGTATATCGTCTATATTTTATTCTAAGACCACTTACCAAAGCCAGTTAGACTTTGTTTTGTGATAAATTTCTGTCAGCAGTTGAAGTTGAGATTAGCTTACTTTCAAAGCTAAATGAAGTATAATTATTGTTGCCTACAGTTAATACCTGGCACACTAACTTTTTCAACTGCTGACCAGCTTTGTGCTGAAACAGTTTTTCTCCTCAAAAAGGTGTTTCTAATAGTCCTACTTTTCGTCATCTGTTTAAGGGCTAAGGGTGTTACGGCTAAGGTTGGGTTAAGGTCAGGGGAAACACAAGGGAACAGACTTTGACACAACACTGGAACTATGTTTGAAGTGTCCTGATAAATGATGTTATCGGACCCCTCCCAGCCAATCAAATATTAGCATTTTTAAGGTATAAAATGTACTACAAATACAATGGACAGAATAGTATGCAGCATGGATTTCAAAATTCTCTCAAAAAAAGGGTAAAATATTGTTTCTAATCTGTTATTTGTTTCCAAAGTGAGGTGAACATGCTTCCTTTAAATCAATATTTTTTTGAACATTAAGGACTGACGCAGTCGTGCCCTCCCCCACCTCAGATATTTTCAGCTGTGACTCAACCACACAACTGTTTAGCCACATTGGGTGATTTATGGTTCACCTTGAAAGGTCACAGTTGGTGGGGCCACCGTCAAACTCACCATCACCATAAACCAAAAAGGGATTGCTTTCAAATAAGGCCCCACAGTATATAGAGCATGTGACACCAGTGTAAACAGATAATTCTAATTTCATTTAAGACGGACTTAAAGTGACACTTACTGAGTTTTGCTTCTTTAAGGTTATATCAAAGTCCATATTAAAAAAGTGTCTATGCTAAGTGTAATATAATTCAATAGCTAAAACCAGTCCCAGTATCAATTCAGTCAAGGTGCAGAACAACAGTTAACAGTATTAACAGTCTGACAGAAGATCATTATACAGTGATCAAACTGTAGTTTAAAGCACAGGTCACAGTAGTTGCTAATCTGCCTTGGTCTCGGCAGCAGGGGGCACTGCAGCTGAAGACACCAGTCTGGCAGCTTCCTCCTGGGGCTCCACTGGCCTTTCCCCAGCTCCTTCCTCCTCATCCTCATTTTCCAGGCCCATTGGAGGCGGTCTTGGTGCCAGAGTGTGCCTGGAGTGGGCTCTGTGCCTCCGGGGGTGGAGGAAGAGTGCGGGGTCCGGCATGGCTGTGGGCTCCGCAGGGCCCATCACTTTCTCTACCGGCACACATTCCCGGGCACGGTCCACTCTCGAGGACGCCCTAGCGCTCTTACGCTTGGGTTTAACCACCGGAGAGGAAGGGGAGGCTCCTGGTGGCATCTGTGGAGAGACTGAGTTCTGCTCGCCGCTGTACTGGGGGCCCTGACTGTTAGCTCTGGCGAGGAGCCCCTGCCTCTGCTGCATCCGCTGGTGGTGCAGTTTCTGCCTGGCGGCATGCAGCTGGAAGGAGAGGTATGCTGCTGCCTCTGTTTGTTTCTGCAGCTCCGTGTTCAGGATGGTGGAGCAGTGGCTGCGGCGTTTGAGCTCCTCCAGGAAGTGGCGCTCCTTTTCCTTGAGATTGGCTCTGAGGGCTCCCACCAAGGCCCCCTTGTGACTCAGCTCCTTACGAAGCTCTCCTAAGGTGCACTCCTGCTCGGCTAGACGGTCCTCCACATCCTGACAGCGGGCCTCCAGGAGCTCCTCTTCCTCCTGTAACTCTGACACAGAGACATACCAAAAAAGTGTTGAATATAAAAATAATTTTATAAAATGAAGTGTTATGTGAATGTAACTATTTATCAATTCATTAATTAATCTATAAATTAGTCTTTTTAGTCTATAAAATAGTGGAAAATGCCCATCAGAACCTCCCCAAACCAAATATGATAATTTCAATGATCACTGGATTTGTCTGGGAAACAGTCCAAAATCCAAACATACTCAATTTACAATTATGTTTCACAGAAAAAGCAGCAACTCCTCTTCATATTAGAGAGGTTGAAACTTGCAGGTCTTTGGCATGTTTGCTTGATAAATGACTTCGACAGTTAATCAGTTTAAGCACGTTGGGTGTGGGAGTGGAGCGAGGGACATTAAATTAGTCAGTTAAAAATCTGGTTTTGAGTTAAACTCTCCTTTACTACTCAGACAGTTATGCTGCACCACAGCCATTTATGTATGACATCCTGTACACAAAAGTAGTCCTTGCAATTTGATACATTCTCACATTGAAATAGTCCGCTGGCTAAATTCTATCATTTCAACGAGTGCTGATTTTCGTTCTCAAGAGATAAAACAGATAGACGGCTACTTGAAGCACCCGCTCCACATGAACTTCAATCTCTAAACCGAGGCTGGTCTGAATGCAGTATACTGCTTATACTGTTTTTTGTTTTTATTGCTTCTGTAGACAACCTTTGTGCTCTTTCATTCCTGTTAAACTCCCCAGAGGAGAGCGAGGCACGGATGAAAAGCCCTGAGTCAGTGCAGCGGACCCCCGGGCTGACTGAGCTGGAGCTTTCAAGAGGAGAAGGAGATTACATTCACACAGGCCGGTGCTGAAGCCTCGGGGACCCGAAATAGGTCAGCTTTGCTGGGTAGGAGAATCCCAAAGGTGGTGGGAGGTTTGGTGAGTCCTGGAAGTGAAACTATAAAGCCTGAAATCCATATTAGGCTTAAATGTAATAGGGTGCTTCATACATTCACAAAAGCTTTGAGGTATGAGGCTTTAAGATCTCCTTTTTCCACTTTCTCTCCAACATTTTTCACATTATTTTTCTATATTTAATGACTTTGCTTTCATCATACTTCTCTCTATCAGTGATCTTCCTTTTCTGTCATCCCATTTCTTTCCTCTATGTTCCCACTCCTCTCTCTTTCTCTTTTTGCTTTCCAGGAATGGATCCTCGGATGACCCATCAGTCTCAGGTGTTCTGTCGGCCATCACCACACCCAAGTTGAGCTCATACGCTAACTATAGAATACCTAATGCAATCTTCATATCCTTCCACACCCCTCTCCCCTCCTCCTAGTCTGCAACCGACCGCATCCTGCCGCCTCGTCTTTTCCTTTAGTCGCTCTCCTTTCTACCTTTCCTTCTCCTCTTCTTGCTACCTCTCATTACCTCTCTCTTTTCCTGACTCTACGTCTCTCTTGTTCTCAGCAAAGTCTGTAAACGGACACCCCCGCTGGGGCCTTGAAAAAAAAAACGAGAGCAGGAAAAAAAAGAGGATGGATCAATTTGTCAGGGTGAGAGGAGAACAGTGGGCCGTGCTGTATTGATGGATCGGGGGATAACCTGTCCTGGAAAAGGAGATGGGGTCTAATGGCTGAGTAATGCAGCCACGCTCCCTTTACTTACACACACACACACACACGCCTTTTTCACTCCTCTTTACTTTCCTATTTCTCTAATTCGCCGTGACAAAATGGTGCCTATCTCTGCATCCCTGCATGTAGACACCACAAACAGTCCTGCAAACGTCAGCCTTCAGCTAAATATGTCGAGGCATGCTGTCTCTTTTGCAGCTGTGTTTGTATCTTCACAGCCGAGGCGTGTGCTGCCCTAATTTAGCCATGACCAATTCACCCTGTTCCTTTTTAGATTACAAGGAGCACATTGGAAAAACGCACATATGTGTGAAAAGAAAGATCTATGTATGCCTGTGTGTGGTTTGTCGCAGAAACTTCCTCTTGCTTGCTGGTGAGGAGATGAGGAAAGAGAGGCATGGGTGAGGAGAAGGAGGAGGGTGGCTGACAGTGATCTGTCCCCTGGGGGATGGGAGGGTGGGAAGGACAGAGAGGGATGCAGGCGGACACTGATGGTGGATTGGGGGTTGAGGTTGGATGTGGCAAAGACGAACTAGCACCGAGAGATGTAAACGTGTCTGTTTTTCTGTCGAGGGAGACAACAAAAACCTTGACGGAGATTGGATGCAGGGCGGAACAAAAAGAGATGTACGGAGGAGGATATGAACAGTGAAAGATGTTTTTTTTTTTTTTTACCTATTTGGCTTCTACCTGGAGGCTTCACCTTCAGCTCACTCGTCAACTCTGAAAAACACAACAAAGAGAAGTTGAAGAGGAAGAAATACAAAAACCACATGAAATCACAGTGTTAGAGCTTAAATATAGATGCTCAACTGTGCTGAAATGTCTTATTAGGGCGGTATGCTGACATTTCAAACTGCTTTATCTGTTTGCTTTTAGTGGGTAACATAACAGATGCTCGACGCTCATTTTCAGTGAGCTGATACATAATTTATGAAGCTAAATCTGAAACTTTACATCAAAGAATGTGTGTCAGAGACATTACTTGTCACTGACTGGAGAAAAAACAAAACATCTTTACCGTAACTGCAGTATAAGATATATCAGCATTATTAGCATTCCTCACTGAAATCAATATGTGCTAAAACAAAAACTACTGGCTATGCAGTTTCATTTAAGAGGGAATACAAAAAAAACAAATTAAGCACCTGAAGAAGTCACATTAAATTCAAAGTGCTTGCTACTAAGCAATGTAAGTAGTCTCATTTTTTGAAACTTTTATGTCTAGTAAATGTATTGGATGGCTGTACATGAAAGCATACATTTTTGTTATGCCATAGTAAACAGAAAGATAACAGGCACTGGACACTCAGGCACAGAACCTCCTCATATCAAAGCCAGAATATTTTAGCAGTGAGGGAAGAAGTAATAGTGTGGAATTTTTCATCGACATGTTAGAGATTACCCACATATTACGTGATATGATATCTGGCGCGTTTTTGGATATTGGATGGATTATATCTCATGTTCGTGCAACACAGCAGCTAATGGTCTGTGCTTTTGAGAAGATAAAGGATCAGACTGGTTGGCACTCAGTTATTAGTGCTGTTGGATTAATAAAGACAGCATGGCATCTGAGGGGAGTGTGGGAGCAGACTGCTGGTCGTGTCTGGCCTGTCAGTCATCTTGATGGTCATTCAGCGAGGCCTGACTACGGCAGGGAAATCTCCACATTCAGCTTTCAGCACACACTCGAACACAGTGTGTGTGTAGCTCCAGTCATTTTAAGATGAATGTGACCTATTTCAATTTGTCAGAGCCAGAAACACAGGCCTGTTCATGAAGCAGCCTTTAAATCAAAAATGGGAAAACCATCATTTGAAACTCTTTACTAAACCTTATAAGATGTTAACTAAACCACTCTGTAAATTACATATGTGTTTATTTAAGTTCTTTTGGTTACAAAACTGAACATTATATGGTATATAACCATATTTTTCAATAAAATATATATTTGTATTTTGTAATGAAAAAAAAAAGAAAATCTAGATCAATCTTATAAAGCAGACGTGTGATTTCTAGCCTTTCTTCCTGCTCTCACTGTCACACCCTTTCTGCTTCCCTCTGCAGTCAGCACCACACGTCCACCATTGCAGCTGGCATGAAGAAAGAGAAAGACATATGGGGTGATAAAGGGAGGAAGAAAGGAAGTAGGGAAAGAGGCAAAGCTGGGGTTATAGGGAAACTTCAGGCAGGTAGCTCCAGAAAAAACAGACTCACTGATTGCTGGTTAGGTATTAAACTATAAGTGCAAAATGTGGGAGAATTTTCTCTCTTTTCATTGAGAGAGCTCTTGTTTTTCAGTCATTATCCTCATTCATAACTGCCAGAAGCATTTATGAAGTTAATCTAACTGCAGGAACTCAGCTCTAAGGACAATTTCTTGACATAACAATGAAAAAGAAGTAGTCAGCACATGGCAACATCCAGCGTGTGTTGTAGGTCAGGCTTACTGTATCTCCCAAAGCCTCGCTGAGAATTCAAGGTCTTTTGTTTAATGGCTTGACTGTGAATGTTGCAAAGATATCTTGAAGGGCACACACACACAAACTTAATTGATTTCTATGACACACGATAAAGTCCCCATTTCAAGACAAAAATTGATTTTGCTTGATGTTCAAGGAGACAGAAGCGTGAGCGCCTTTATGCTGATGAGAAAACTGATGATGAATCTAGAACAATAAAAAAAGCGGTCAACAGTACAAAGGCAGAGCTAATATGCACGGCAAACCATCGTCAGCTCAACCTTGCAGTACCCTTCCAGGCTACAAATTAGCAAGCTGGCAGCAAGCACCTTTTACACTCGCAAACCTGCGCTAGCCTCCAGAAACCTAATCGTCCCGTTTATATTTCTACACTTCTCTAAAAACAATCCAAAAACTGACAGAATCACTCCAAATCACATACTGTTGTGATGCTGGAAACTGTGAGGAGAACAAAGGCATTCATTGTACACTGTGCTGCACTGTACATCAGAGACTGTGTGCCATCATACCCCCTAACCTGCATCAGTGGTCAGACCATCTAGAATGTCTGTGGGTGAAATGAGACCCCTGAGACTACCACGGCACATATCTGCTATTGCTGTATGTGTGGTGCATTCACCGCCCCAATGACCACACCAGGATGAACTCATTTAACATCTAATAGCCTCATCTGACCTGCTTCGTACAAAGTACCGAGACATTAGACTTGTAATTCTTGGAGACTTCAATTATCACTATTATGAAATCAGTGTACTTGAAGCCTGAGATTCTTCCTCCCATTAGCTCAAGTGACCTCAATTGTGTCCTCTGGACAAACCCAGTGCACTAAACGGGTAGGACGACCTATAAGGGAGCCTGGCTTGAGTGAGTTTGGCAGGTGGATTACCAGTCATCCATGCCTAATGAAAAAGCCAATGCCTTCTACAATACTATTCAGCCTGAAATTGATAATCTCCCTATGAAGACTGAAAATCTATCCGTCAGACAAACCATGGATCACCCCCAAGATCAAGCACCTAATCCACCAGAGATAAAAGCCTCCAAGACTGGAAAATAATGTGCCCTGGCAAAGTTCTACAGAAATAAGGTCCAAAAGGAAATATATGTGACGAAAAAAAAAACACTTCTACGAATCCGGAAGGCATGGAAAAAGTCAATTCAAGAGTTTGGCACAACAGAATTCAATCGATGTGCAAAACTCAGAAAAAGGCAGACCGAGTCAACCTTCCTGGTATAAATCCCCAGGACTTTGTGACGATTGCTAACGCAATCGACACAAAGTTTGTCAAAGTGTCTCAGCCGCTTCTGCCTCTTGAACGTTCAGCCTTACCTCCTTTCATAACATCCCCCCCTCCCCACTGCCCACTATTCCAGTGTGGGAGATATATAGCCGACTGTCTTCCATCAACTGCCACAGATCCCCTGGCCCAGACATGATTCCCTCAAGAATACTAAAGGAGTTTGCATGCGAGATCAGCATTTCTTTCTGTGACATCATCACCAGTTTGTTTGACGAAGGGGTCGTCCCTAGACAATTGAAACAGGCTACTGTTGTCCCCATACCAAAATCTTCTAATTACAACTGATTTTGCCAACGCCTTTGATGCTGTAGCTCACACAGTGGCAGTACAGTGTCTACTCAATGTAGGAATGAGATCGGGCCAGATTCCATGGATCTGCAGCTTCATGACCAACTGCCGTCAGAAAGCGCGCTACCAGGGACATCTTTCTGATTGGGAATATCCCACATGTGGAGTTGCAAAGCGTACTAGGGCCTGTAGTCTTCCTCCAGGACGGAACAGACCACTGGAAATATGTGGATGATATGACTCTGGCCCAGACATGGACGTCCCAACTACCCTGTACTCTCCAACAGACTCTGAATGGTCTTGACATCTGGGTAGAGGAGCACAAAATGAAACTCAACCCAAGGAAATGTAAAGTCTTACATGTCACCAGCATGAGACATAAACCAGCCCTGCCGACCCTCTCCGTTGACCAGAACATACTGGAAGTCTGAGACACAGTCAAAGTCCTGGGGGGTCACCATCCAGGGTAACAATGGTGGACTACATGTTGACCTCAGCCAACAGGAAGCTTTTTGCTCTGCATCACCTGAAGAAATTTGGCGTCCAAGACCTAGAAGTGGTTTCTATCTACACAGGATACGTACGTCTGGCGCCCGAAGTATGCAGTCCCTGTCTGGCACAGTTCTTTGACTGCAGACCAGCACGCAGAAACAGGCTTGTAAAATCATACTTGACCAGAGGTACTCAGGGTACCCTGGGACTCTCGGCACTCTCAGATTGTGCACTCTAGCAGAGAGACGCACTCAACTGTGTCTTGACTCTGCCAGAAAGCTGCTTAAGTCCAACCTCAGTGACTGGCTACCACCCCTCAGGGAGGAGCTCACAGGTCGTCAGACAAGGAACTGAAGCAAATTGACCATCCCAAGATGCCAACCTGAGAGATACAGGAGATCACCAATCCCCTATAAGTGCAGACTCCTAAATGACAGCAGATTTTAGATTTCAGATTTGTGATAATCACAGGAATACCCTCAACAGTAGTTTATTTTGTCATTAACTTTAATTGTATAAATGAAAATATTTGGCTCTTTCACCAAGTAAAAAATGTGAATACTTTCAAGCTGAGGAAATTAGATGCTGTGTTTTTCTTTTGATAGAAACATTATTCCAAGACATACAGTAATAAGGTTCATGTGTGCAGCAGGGATCCACAATGTTGTGTAGCGGCTATTTACTCTGACTTTGTGAACCATTGCTGTGCCTGCAAAACATTTAAACTGATTTTCAGTCTGGCATTAAAGTGCTGTAAAGGGGCTTTAAGGATGCTCAGCAAAAAGGGTAGATGATCGCATTTTAATGAGTGTGGCATACTACTATATATCCCCACAGAAATCTCTGAAGAATGTGGAAGTTAAAGGCTGCAATTTAGGCAGATATAAAACTGGAGAGCAGATTTATGATTCCTGCTGCTTTAAAAAGAAGATTTATATTTGTGTTGCCGAGTTCTGAGGAAGTTATATGTTTGTGTTTGCTGCCGCTGGAGAATTCTTTATTGATTTAATCATTTTTATAATACAAACAAAAACCTGTATTGTCTCTTGACCGCATGTCTTCTTTTCTATTAAAATTATTTAAAATGATAAACAATCTGTAACAGCACCCTGTGGGCTGGCTGAGTTCACACTGGGAGACCCAGCGGAGACAAAGGGAGATGAGGAGAGGGTAAGTAAACAGCTGGAAATACTCACTCTGTCTGTCTCACAACACACACACACACACACACACACACACACACACTGTAGCCACCATGCACAGCTTTATTGACCAGATGTGATTGTGCAGCAGAGCTACAAAGTGATGGAGGAGGTCGTTTTCTAAACAACTGGTGACATTGGCTCTCAGCCATCTCTCTCTCTCTCTCTCTCTCTCTCACTCACACACACACACACACACACACCCCTTCCCCCTCACTCTTCCCGCTGTATTTGTGGACTACAATCTCCTTCATACGGATTACTAAAGCTATGCGATCTATGGATTAACCATGACAGATATGTTTGTATGGATCTTTTAAGGATGTATTGTCTGTGAGACAATAAACAAACATATGCGCGCACGTGAGGTTGTGTGTGTGTGTGTGTGTGTGTGTCTGTGTGTGTGTGTGTGTGTGCCTGCTATTCACTTTGGGGGAGACAAAAATCTGTTCATGTACCCACATAACGGGATTCACTTCCAATCCTGGGGACACAAAGCTGGCCCCTTCAAGGTTAACTATTTATTTTAGGGTTGAGACTTGGTTTTAGGGGTTTTGGGTTGTACACAGGTTGATGTTAGGGAGAGTGTTGGGTTAAAGATGGGGGAGCCTCCAGGGATTCAGTGAAATTAAATAGAACGTCCTCATAAGCAGAGTAATACCAACATGTGTGCACTTGCTTGCTTGATAAAATGGACCGCATGTCCATTAAGGCCCCGAACAGGAAATGATGCAATCTACAGGAATTGTAGCATGACATCACCATGTAGTCATTGTCCGGCATTGATTGATGGTGCAGACACACATGCACATGGGGTCGTAAGAGATTTAGCGTAGTCTATTTGAAATGAAAATGACAGTAACTGCACCGGACTGCAGAGACACATTTTGACGAAACACAGAGCGGCTTCTGTTCACCAACATATTAAAATATCGCTCATGTCGTCCCTCGAAAAAAAAAAAAGGCAGTAAAAATCATTTAAGATGAGCTTCATATTATGTGAAGCTTTACCTGGATGGAATCATAAAACCATCTGGTGCAGGCTCGAAGAATTATTATAGAGTGAAAGAAAAACCTCTTTAAAAAGGGTCATGAAATCGTCTTCCTCCCAATAAGACTGTGGTTTAAAATCTTACTATATCTTCTCTTCAAAGGCAGGAGGTCAGTGCGGGGCTCCATGCTGATGAATAAAGAACTAAAGCAGCTTAAAAGAAAAAGTAAGCAGCACTGGAAGAGGATCCTGCACTCTGGAGCTCAAATGATTAGCCGATTAATCTAGTTGATCAGCAGAATATTTATCCCCAACTACTGTGATAATATTGTTGAAATCTGGTTCCAGCTTCTCAAATGTGAACAACAAATTAAAAAAAAAAATCTGCATATACAGCTTTAATAAATTATTAAACTATTAAAGTCTTTAGTTTTAGTGATAACATAAAGTATAAAACTTTAAGTATTGTGAAGAGGAGTAGTGGTTTAAATAAGTCATAAACAGAACCAGAATTGAGGTCTTTTGGAGGATCGCTGAACATTTTGGGGTCACATAAAAGTTTCTTGGCTCCCTCAGACACACACACACACACACACACACACACAGTAACAGCAGCAGCATTTCCCTCACCTGAGCATCGTTTCTGCAGGGAGAGGATCTCCAGGTGGAGGCCGTGGAGCAAAGTGAGGTGCTCCTGCCTGAGGAACACCATGCTCCTCTCCACACTCTCTACCTGCCGGGACAAGCTGCTCTCATCACCCATGGCAAAGTCTGGAGAGACAGAGGGAGGAAATCAGAAGGATGGGACAGGTAGTGTCTTTCTTTTTCACTTTTTTGTCTTTTTGTTTACTGTGCCAGCATCATCCATATATGCGTCAGAGGGGAGGTCTGCCTTCAACATACAACCTTTTATAACTTGTACGGCTTGAACACCAGCTGCTAAATGTCACTTTCTCACATTGTGAACATTGCTTATGTCAGCTACATAAAGAGATGTACAAGTTCTCTACTGAGGTCACGTGGGAGCTATAAATAAGGTATTGATGACCAGAAAAATCAACAGAAATGGGTGAAATCATGCAGCTGCTGTGGGACGCGACCATGCCATGAAAATTAAGCCTTTGAATTAGAGATTAAGCTGATAAAAAAAAAAACTCTGCTTACCTTTAAATTGATGTTAACTCCCAAAATTTAAGAAATATGATTTGCAAGCGTTATAAAAACGTCCTCTCCTCCGAGCATGCTGGCCTCCGGTGCTGGTCCAAATGCTGTAGGCTGCGGCGTTCACCCAAAGACATTTTATCTGAAGCACTGAAGTGCTCATCTGCTGCATGTGACGCCGTTTGATTAGAGGAGGAAGAGGCTGGGTGGCTGCGTAAAAATGCGAAACCAGCGCGATGCATGGCGCCGCGGTCCTCTGGCAAAAGCGCTCCTCGCTGCAACATCCGCGTCGATGATCAGGAGGATGTTTTCAATACGGTCGATAAGAATAAAGCCCGACACGAAAGTGCGCAGTCCATTTTTTTTACGTGCGCACCTTTCTCCCTCGCCCACAGTCTGAGGCATCAGGCGGCTGCAGGCGGCCGAGCTGGAAGTGATGAAAACAAGGCCTCGTGATCAGGACACGCGAGAACATCGTACGACAGAGTCAGCAGGACAGCTGATTGGAGGGAGCAGCCCGTATCGGCTATACGTCGTCTCTGACAGGATCAATACAGAGCTCGTGGGAGCACAAAGGAAAACACACAATACTATAAAGACTCCAAACAAATGCAGATGTGATCATTTCGTATTTTGAGGTTCACTGGCTTTAAACAAGTCGAGCTGGTTATTTTGGGGACTCTTTACTACACCGTGATTTGACGGGTGTGATTTCAGCACCATGGACAGAGACAGGCTGCTGCAGTGGTTCTCACCCTGCGGGCCGCGGGCTTTTTTTAGGACTTTTGCTGTTAATTCACAAGGAAAACTATGGAAAAGATCCTTTGCAGATGTAAAGGTAATGATACCACACTGAAAATAGTCAATTTAAAGTAAAAAACTTGAATTTAAACTGTAGGCTGCTCAATTGAAGAAGTAAAATGTAATTAAAGTAGTGGTAAAGTGTGTCAAAAGTATTGGTAGGTTCTATGTATTCATCAATAAAAATAATACAAATCACAATGCTCCCGTTTTAATCAAACAACACTGATTACAGAACATAAGTAATAAATAACCATAAAATAAAACTACATTCCACTATAAAAACATTTATAAAAGGGGTAAATGAACCATTCAAACAATAGCATAAAAACTGGAATTATAATCTAATTAAAATTAGAACCCTGGTAGAAGCAAAATGTATTTCAACATCAAAAGTATAAGGTCTGATAGACTTCAGTAATGGATATTTAACAGTGACAGATGCATTTTTATAAACTACTTTACTGTAAAGTAGTACTTAGCTCCACCATGGAGAAATTCAACTTGCAAAATGTGTACTTTTCCTTTTGATACTTACATTTTTCTGACAGTACCTCTGCATGTTAAAATAAGTCAAAATTAAAATGCGAGACCTTTTCTAATCCAGTTACTGCAGCTCAGGCAAATCTGTGTTGTAAAAAAATGAGAAAAACACAAGATTCAGTTCAGTGATCTTTATTTTCACGTTAAACCAATAATGTTATTTTATAAACATATAAATTGGAATTTTAATTACAAAACAGTCTCTGACAAAACATGAAAAAATAAAAGTTATATTTACATGCAAGAGAAACGTCTGTGAAACGTGACAGTTTGAGGCTCAGAGAAAGCGGATGATTTTACTCTCAGACCCTCAGTTGGTCTCATTTGCTTTAGTATACCAGGTTTTGGACAAGCCGCACAGTGTCAATAGTCTTCTCTGTTGTGATGAATTTTTTTTTTTTTTAAATAATTAATAGACAATATTTCACCAATCACCAGACTGAAAATTAAGTCTATAACTGAACAAACAAGCAAAAAAGCCTTAATTGTAAGTTGTTTATCTCCAAAAATGATCTTTTCTATTCTCTGATAAAGAAACTCTTAAAAATATAAGAACTGTTGACAGTTGGCCAGCGTATCTATTGTGTATGATGAAGAATGAGGCAGCGTGGGAATATAAGTCCATAGCCGCTGTGACTGTTTCTACAATTAGATCCTGAAATCATTTTTCTGGTGTACACTGCACACAAATGTAAAACCATGCCATCATCCTGTGGCTTTGGGACAATCATGGTTTTAAATCCAAGCCATGTAGGTGGAAAATAAATGCACATAAGAGAAAAAAAAAGAAAAAAAAAAAAGAGCAGGAACTGGAGAGCAGAGAGCAGCGCTGCGGCTCGTTTTTGGCCACAGGTCCTTCTGTGTGGTTACCACATTGATATGAAGAGGCATTCCCACTTGGCTGCCGTGCTTCATCACAATTCCTACAAGCACACAGCGACATAACAACAAACCTGCCATCACGCACGTATCATTTCAATGACATTACAGCCTTATACAACACATTCACAAATATAAGCTTGCTTGTTAGAGATAACTTCAATTGTCACCCGTTGTCTTCACCTCAACAACAAAGTTAAGCTGCCCTAAACATTTGCTGAAAGAATTGAAAAATGTATGCAAATCTACATTCACAATGCAAAAATTTCAAAAAGGGAGTTTCTCTTGATCTTGACATCTCTTGACGACGACAGTGAACGAGCACAACTGTCTTCTTCCCAAACAGTGCAGTGATGTCTCGATTGTAACGTGAACAAAGGAGTTAAAATTTGTGGACTGTGTTTGTGCCACTTCATCAGCTGCATTCAAGTGCTTAAAGCAGATTAGTGAGTGTAGTATGTGGGTCTGATGTTTCCTTTGAACTGCAATCGCAAGTATGTTGGTGTCTATTTACATACTTAACATGCTGCTGTGTTTGTAAGATGGTTGGCCAGCCTGGTTTTAGGGCTTGAACATTTGCAGTTTCGAGCTGCGATGACTATGCCTTTGGAGACATTGGGTACTGAAAATACTCGCTGGGGAAACAAAGAAAACTAAAGAAAGTAAGACCCAAAGTGGCACAATTCCCCACAACAACATGACTTACACAATCATATCAGTTTCACTGTAATCAACTGTTTTTCACAATTTCATTTTTTATCCACAACATATTAGTAGAAATAAATTACAAATATACACAATTGAAACCCCCCAAAACAATGAATATGCACAAAATATCAACACAAACCATAAATGGCATCCATGCCATATAAGGACTGTAATGCTCTGATGTCAGCTGGTAGAGCAGGCCGCCTCGTAGCCGCCATGTGTATAAAAGTTTGCTGTATTCACAGATCTCAGACGTGTTTATTCCAACACCAACCTCAGAAATCTATCCGCGCCACACGGCGACTTAAGATTAAAGGCAGGATGGCAAAGACCTACAAAGACGTCACAAAATAAAGACATCTCTGGTGTTCTTGGCGGTGTTGAGGTCACTGAGGTGATGTGAAGGAGTGTGCTGTCCTCCGAAGGCCAAATGAAGAATAACAACTCCCGCCTGTCTGAAAGCTCCTACTGCAGATTGTATAACATCATGGTATACTAAAAGGAATACAAACCATGAAAATGTTGACGTCAGTTTGTAATGTAGCACTTTCTACGGTCATGTAGCTTGTTCCGTTTTCCTGTCGTTTCACAGGTTTCAAGTGTATTGCGAGCTGTCAGACAACCTTTGTCACTGACTTCTGTTGGACACCGTGGTCACTGGCTGCTGGGAGGTCGGGTGGGGCCCTTACTCCCTTTTGCCACTGTAACTGATCTATGAGCCAATCGAGCCAGAATCTACTCGATTTGGTTTTCTTCCTCCGAGATCTACTAACACAGTGAGCGGCTTGGTTGACAGTACCGTACGCCAGTCAGATCTGAGGTGCACAAGTTGTTTTAAGGATTATGGTTGTGTCATTACGGTGAATGTAAGGCCCGCAGTGACTGATGTATCGCTGATTTGTTCATGTTTTATCATATCAAATCACTCGATGAGCGCTCTTCCCACAGGCCCTAATACAACTTGGTGAATAATTTTATTTTGCATTATATCAGCCACACACTCAAAAGTTAAATCTAATCTGATTTTATTCAAATGCCACTTTGAAAAATTTATTCCCATGAAATAATTTTAGTAATTTATCACCTTATTAACATACTTTCTCAGTATGGAAAGCAGTGAGGACTGCTATTAATTCATTATAGTACAGTTTTGTTTTGCTCAATTGTTTTATTTTCTTATATTTTTCTTCTACAATAAAGAAGAACCTGCCAAACACTGACAGCAAAGCTTGTGCTTGAAAGAGGCAAAGAAGCTTTCTGAGGTAGCAGGTGGTTTTTAGTTGAGGAGATTTGGTGGGAAAAAGAGAAGACATCTTCACCTCTGCAGTGCTAAACAAGAGGGTTTAAGATTTCACTGATCCTTTATTCAGTGGTAATGGATAGATTTTGATAATATTGTTATTATATAATAGATTTTAAATAACCCACAACTATGCAGAATATATATGAATAAAGTATAATATTTATGATATAACTGTATACTTTTGTATTTGTTGCCGTTTCCTATGGCAGTATATATGTTGTTATACGAAGTCTTCACTTACCATAAGCTACATTTTAAAAACAGACACACGCTGTGGGACTATGAGGCGTTTGGTGTTGTTTACAAGGTAATCCTCCTCATAGCATTAATGAGCCACTAATGACACTCAAGGATAACTGGACCACACGTGCACAGAAGCCAAAAGTTAAAACTACAACTGATGGGGACAATGTAGCTTTCAGCATAATGGCTGCGTGATTCTGTGCTTTGAGCGAGTCCAATTGATTACACCTTGTGTGTGTCTGTGTGTGTGCCTATACAGTATGAGAAAGACAGAACGATCCCTCCGTCTCTCAGCTATGAGTATATTACACACAAAGAAACAAAAAACAAAAAAAAAACTAATCACAGGTACCAAATCCCGGCCACAGGGTGCTAACATACAGTAACGAGTGTGTTGATGATGAATCTAACCCTCCGCGTATCTCATCCTCCTCTCCTCCCTACATTTCTTTCTCTTTCTTGGCCTCCCGGGTGCTGCTCTTTAGAAAGTCGCTCCTGAGCAGCCGATAAAACAGGACAATATTCATGGCCGTCATGATGGCCATACCCACGCTGCCCAGCGTGTAGGCCAGGAGGGGCACCTTGTCTCTGTTGAGCACCAGCCAGCGGGTCATCCAGGCAAGGGTGTTGATGCGGAACACCACGTATGTGCCCAGGTTGACCATGCTGTTGACCCGGTACAGAGTGCCTGCGGCGAGGCTGGCCATGCGCAGGATCTGCCTGAGGTGGAGGAACACCGAGTTAATCTCCACCAACAGAGCCACCACCGCAAAGCCCACGTAGCGGCACGACAGCACTGAGAGGCCGAAACAGGTGATCACCTACAGGGGAAGACAGCGAGAAAAAAACGTTACAATGGATGTGCCAGTACATAAGGAGTTAATGATAATTAAGTAATAATGGCTAAAATAATTGATTTTAGTTAGTTTTAGTTTAGTCACCTCTTACAATAAATACAGAGATGTGCTTCTGTTAACAGCTGTAGTGAGTTTAAGCTTTTCAGATGTGCCTATCTTTAGGTAGTTTAGTGCACTTGCTAATTTGACACCTGGATTATGTGACACACACCTAGAAAAAAAAGATAATAAAAATGCAGATTCCATAACTGGACATATACTGGTTGTAAAATGATATCATCCCAATATATCTATTGATATTAGCTGACACAGTAGTATCATTTTCTTTAAATTAAGAGACTCCAGTGGCCAAAGAATGTGAGTTAATAATATATATGTACAGATTTTAGTATTCCCACCATGTTCCCTTTTCAGTGTTTATGTTTTGAATGCCTTCTTTCATTTTTGACAGTATCTCAGTGAAGGACTGTGTGGAAGGTCACCACTCACATGGCTCATTTCTGCTGAGCAGCACTTATGAAAGTCTGTTAGATAACTAACTGAAACACTCCACAAGGTGGCAGCAACAACATTTGAAAACCTGTGTAAAATGGCAAACTCGGGCAACTCAACAAATCCATCTCCTGACTCCTACACTGAAGAGGTAGAGGAGTTACAGGATTACATACGATATCTGACAAAAGTGAAAGCTGTTGTCTAACGCACGCTCACACACACAGCAGCTGTGTTGCAGGTGTAAAATCTGGACAGAAATGTGTTCATACTAAAAACAGGCTGTTCAGCCAAATCTCCATGGGAGACACATTCACCAGCCTCATTCACACTCTGCTCACACTCACAGTGAAGCTGGACAACAAACTGTGTTCGGATACATTGTACTTTAGTTTTGAGCTCACACTTGTTACTACCTAAGCTGCCATGTTTATGAGCCGAGTGCGGATGGGTGCAGTGTAGGACAGAAAGTGAAAGAAGTGCACAACAAATAGAAAACAGTCCAAAGCAAAGTCTGACTCAGAGTGTGAAGTTTTTGGTTAGTACAGGTCATGGGACATGCTGTGGTGTAAATGGGCCTTTACCATCAGTCATGGCTCAGTTGGAGGATCTTGTGCTTGTGTATGTGTATTTTGTGTAAGGTCACAGGATGTCCTCTCTAATGCAGCAAACAGTCATGCGACACGCTGTAGTAGGTTAGACAACATGGCACGAGAGGAAAGTCAGCAACACACCATCCCAAACTGCCTCATGTATACCAACATGTATTCACTGTACTGTATGTGTCCTGTACGTTGTGTAGCCGAACAATAAAAGCAGTGATTTTAGGACTGTCTCTGATGCAAATAAACAACCTGAGTAATTACAGTATAAATCAACCCTTCACCTGTTGTCAGGTTATAATAACAGTGATGGCAAACAATGACGACAGTCATTGCACTGTATTTAGCAACGCAAACAGCCTGCTTCATCAAAGTCAGCATGATGGGAGGGAAAACAGGACGCGAGGTTTTTCAGTACAATACAAAGCCACACACACACACACACACACACACACACACACACACACACACACACACACACACACACACACACACACACACACACACTTGTGAGATCACACTGCTGTGTTGGTCGGTCACTGTGCTGTGACATTCCACCGTGGCCGGACAGGTGACTGTATGAGAGGCGGTACACATGCTGAGCGTCGAAACGGCTGGATAAACAAAGTGTATCACTGACACCATGTTATGATCGAGGGCACTGAAGCAGGTAACAACAAACAAATCAATCAGCTGGTAACCAGTATCTGGCTGAATTATCCTTTTTGTAATCACTCATGTTTGTTCTGCCCCTCAGTGGCCTTACTCTCAGAAAATAGCCCAAATGAGTAACTAAAGATGACATACAATAATATTTAAAAAAATGTTTTATGGAGTTTTCCCATTATCCACTTAACAAATGAAAGACAGATACAGGATAATTTAAAATTTAAAATGCAACACTGTACAGCTCAGCACTGACAATAAAGAGGAGAGAAAAAAAAGACAACAAAAAGGCACATCTGTCAAACATTGCACATCACTTTGAGTCAGCTATCACAATATCACAACAACAACAACCACCATAATTGGACCTTAGCAACTCACATGCTTTGTTTAAAAGCTCTAGATAAAATGGCAGATACATTCACATTTACATATTCAAGAAAAAGTTTCCACATTTTGGTGAAGTTAGCTGTCTTGGAGTGTATTAGACAAGTCAAGAGGTCCAGTGTAATATGCTCCATTATTATCCTGTGCCAACCAGAGATTGTCGGAGCCTTAAAGGAAATCCACTGAAGTTATATATTTTTCCTTGCACAGAAAGTCAAGACATTAAACAGTTTTCTCTGATGTAAATTAGTAATGTGCATGCTAAGAAGACCTGGATCCAGTTCAAGCTCAGTTCCTAACATGTTCTGCATTTCATACAAGACAGTTTCCCAGTATTTTTGTAATTTGGGGCAGGAGCAAAGACAGTGAAAGAAAGTGTAAGAATGCCAGTATTAGTTTTCCATTTAAGGCACAATGGGGAGTTGGTGGGCTTAAATTTGGAGAGGTGATCAGGCAATGAATGCAATCTGTGTAATATTTTGAGTTTTAATGCCCTGGTTCAGTTACAGATTGTTTTTTTTGTATTGTTCCAGATATCCTCCCACATATCTTCTGTAATCTCTACACCCAGTTCCCTCTTCCAGGTCTGTCCCCGCTCCCAAAAACCAACAGCAGAATAGTTCATCAGAATGTTATATAAGACACTGATTGATGCATCTCCTGCAGTACAAAACTCTGCTTTTCAATATCAGAGACATTAAAATCAGTTAATGAAGTTTTTTCTTAATATAATCTCTTATCTGAAAGAAGTCGAAGAGGTCATTTCTGGGTACATCATATTTTTGTGCCCTCTAAGCCTTAACTGTATTAATTATTATTGGGTTATTGCAACAATCTTTGATTGAGTTCAGATTTCCTAAAAAGAGTAAATTTGGGAGAGAACATTTAGACAACGAAGATTAAATATCCATCCAAGCTGAGGAAGTATTATTATGAACCCAGTCCGTCACATATTGTAAGAGTTTACACCAAATGAAAGTGTGACGACGTGAAACTCTGCCTAACCAGGATATAGGGAGGGATTCCAAAGCTCCAGCTCTGAAGAACCTGGCGTAAAAGATATTCCCAAATACACAAATCCTATGAAGGACCATTTGAAAGGAAAGGGAGAAGGAGAACTAGGCACCTGAAGCCGACCACCTAGAGGCACAGCTTCAGATGTGGAAAATTTTATTTTATATCCAGAGAAATTATATTGAATTTGATGCAGTGAACTGATGCAGCAGGATTAGACATAAATAACAGAATATCATCAGCATATAAAGCAATTTTATGAAATTTCTGGCCAACAACCAGCCCAGATATTACAGGCTTGCACCAAATTGCCTCAGCTAATGCCTCAATCACCAACACAAATATCCAATGCAAAAACTAGACAGACACTTATTGAATCCCCCACAATAATACTTTTTAAACAATGCATGTTCATTAACTTTTATTTTTCTAACCACAGTACAGATACTCTAGATATGCCTAGAAAGCTTGAATACCACCTTAATTTACTTATACGAAGAAAGAAATTTATTAAGATGAATTGGTACATATCTGTGTTTTTATGTAAGACTGAAAATTGGTGGTGAAATTCAGAATATCTACTATGGGACAAAAACAAAATATTGTTGAGTTTTCAAATCCTCCACTTTGTGACAGATGTGATATCAAGACAGCCAAAGCACAAAAGAATGGGGACATAGATTTTCTTGTAATTTAGCCACACAGGATACATCGCACACCATGCTAAATTTACCAACTCACTGGTAAAAGTAAGTACCCATGAATGTAAAATACACTATATAGACTAGACACATACAATGTGAATGTACACAGACACACTAAAAACACACACAAACTCATTATTTTAGATACTGAATATGGATCCAACATTCTTTCATCTCCTGCATTTGCTGTTTTTCACTTTACAGCGGCCATACCTGCGGTAAACGACACATGAAGGGGTGGTATGTGTGGTAAAAACACCTGTCCATGTTGGTACTAACCCAAAGCAAAAGGAAAGACACCAACAACTTTCATCCTGTGCAGTCGAAAACAAGGTCAACCACTACCCACACAAACACACACCCACACAAGTAGACACACAAACACACTTGCAGCTTCGACCACATCATCTAACGGTCTTTAGCCATCTGAAGTCTAATCTGATCTGGGAGGATAAAACATGACAGAGCATGGGGCTGGGATGGTCAAAACAAACCCCTGTACAACCACTAGATAAGACAGCTCAGATGAATTCAATTAGACAGTGCAGGTAATGCATGAGGATAATATGTTGAAGTGGAATTGTATCAAAACACCATTACATCTGGACTCTGTATAGTGATGCTTCCTGAGCTTTTGTTAATGTGAAAAACGTGATATTGTTTTGTTCCTGCTGCACATATATATATAGTTTTATGGTGGTGGCCTCTCTTTTATGGTGTTTGTACATGTTCACAACAGCCAATCACAGCTTTTCTTTACCAATCTCAAAACAAACACTGATAGCGGAGCAGCTGTCAGGGCCACACAACACATTAAACTTCAAGCTATTATGTTAGAAACACCTACACCTCAGTAATACTTTACCTTTTCAAGGCTGCCAACAGTAAATTTACAAGAGGTCAACCATAAAAAGCTACAAAGACAAAATAGAAAAAAAAGAGTCACTATGTCCTCATTCTCCCAGAGGTGAGTGTGACCACTAGTTCAGATCGTACCAGGTCATCGATAGCCAATCAGATACCAGCAGCTGCCCAGACTCATCCTGGTGGCTTTCTCTGTGAGCCTGGATGAAGCCTCTGATAGTCATCCATAAAGGAAAAGGGGCAAATCCCACACCCTGTACTGCTGTCAGCACCCCTAGCTGAGGGGGCATCGCAGTAATCCCCCCGCCAGCCCCTGGATCTGTCGGACAATTAGAATGATTCAGCATTAGTTGGATTTGCCCGGCTAAGCTCTGCTGAGTCTTGGCTTTCACATACAGCAGCCCAGCCGCTACCGCCAAACTGTAGAGGACACATACAGACACACACGTATGACAGGTGTCACACATGGGTGCCAGCTGGATTTTAACCACAGTGACAGGGTATAAATACAGCAGTGGTGCTGCTACTTTAAATATATTTATTCTGACACCCAATTAATTAAAAATACAGAATTTTAATAGTAGACAACCTACATTATTACAGACAGTGGACATTTCTGGTTAGACTTAGCTTTAAATTACCTATTTATTTATATCATTTTGTTTTTCGAAGTCACACAAAGGTTATCTAACCTTTGGTCTACACTCATATACATTAACCTACTGTTAGAGCTGCCAGTATAAAATCCAGGATAAGGGCTGAAAAACAAGGCTGTGTGGGTGTTTGTTAGCTGCATTTTCTCCCTGTGGGCTCAATTAGACGTTCTCTACACCCTGGTGAGAGACCTTCTCCTCTTCCCACTTTAAGGTGTGGGGTGGGTTGGGGCACTGGGTGTAAAGATGGTAGATTTGTATAGAAAGCGGTGATATGAACATGGTAAAATCACTTAAAAGAAGTTCTGGCATGGAAAAAAAAAAAAGACTTTACTGCTTATCCTGAGGTTTGGCATGAAAGAAAACGACAAAACTGACCACAGGTCTATCACAAAGTTTGTGTGAAGGTTTGCGCTTTTAAACTGAGCCGCTGTGCTGCCACAATAATTTCAGTTTTCAGAAGGAAAGCCGCCAGGTAACCCAGGGCCTGACACAGCTGATAAAAACGATAAGTTTAGCTTCAAACATGATTGCAAAGAAAGATAGCAAGGTAACAGCCAAAGGTAAACAACTGCATCTTTTTATGCTTTCAAATATTCATACAGTACTTTGTAAACATTTTAAGAAAGTTTCCATCTGCACATGTAATAAAAACTTTTACAACACGAGGGATGTTGGTCAGAGGCTCAGATGATCATTGGTCATGGGATCCTGAGATCTAATCAGTAAACAGTGCAACCTAAGAGAGCATTGCTCTTTAGAAAAGCTACGCAGTCTGCTGCACATTTCTTTTTTATCAGTTGAGCTCTTAGCAATGTGTAGGTTGACATGCTGCACCCACGAGCCACAATATGTGATCAAGTACTGGCCACGGCTTGTTCTGTCATATACATACTGTAATAACACAAGAGTGGAGACGGTCTGAAACACAAATCCATATACGTCTTACACTACTGATGCATCTGACCTTCACATTTCATACTTTTTCTTTTATAAATGGGCTCGTTTGTTTAAAATAAAACCTGGCTCCTCTTCACTCCTTGTCACACACTGAGCTGGTTTGTGACAATAGTCACAAGTCAAGAGATGCAAAGGCTATAAAAAGATTTCCATGTCAAACCAGTTTCCCTGCCTTTAGCTGATAACCAGTTCGCTGCCTCTGAGGAGAATTCAAAGTTCAGAACCAGCGCAGCCCGTTAGTTACAAACGACAAAGTGAGGGTTGAATAATTATGAGACCATGTGAATGAAAGACAAAAGGGTGGCGCAAGTTGACGAGGAAGTTTAGTCTGTACTGCTGTGTGTGTGTGTGTGTGTGTGTGTGTGTGTCAAATGTTCACAGAGTGCACACACACACACAAAAGCAACCTCCACTCTAAAAGACAAGCTGCCTCTCTAGAACGAGGCTGTTGCTGTATCACTTCGCAAACAGCAACGAGCAACTAGCTGAGAACAGGTTCAGCTACACTAAAACTTGCTGGGTTTAAAACTATGTAAGTCGGTTGCTAAACCGGATTCATGACGACCTTTATATAAAGGTATGCTCCACACAGGTGAACGCTGCATACTAGCACTGTACATTTAGTCAGAAAATGTTTTATTGTTTCCACTCTGCTTGCACTTTCTCACAAAAATAAATTATCAGTATAATATGAATAGAAATCATACAACATTTGGTCTCTACAATACAGCATGTCTACTGCAGTATCAGTAATCTGTAAAATACATCATTTTACGTCAAAACTGCAGTTATGTGACTTATAGCATCAAGTGACTGAACAATTCACGTGTCATGTCATGTTCATGTTGTCCTTGCAGGTATGTGTGTTGGTGCATTTGATAATATTGATCTTATCAGTTTGTCAGATAATCAGCAACCCTCTTTCTGGAGGCAAAAAAGAACTGAGGAAGATGTGACACCTTTTCAACTTAACTACACCATTAATATCAACTATGGTGAAAGATTTTAACTAATTGTCAGAGCTGTAGAAAGACACGGTACGGTAAGTCTGTATTTGTATCCATGCAGTCGCAGGTGGTAAGTCAAGTACTGCAATGTGTACATTTCAACAGGGTAAATGTAGTGAGGTTGTAATGGGGTTGAAGCTTCACGCACTCACGGGAAAAGGCATATATTAAAAGATCGATCTACGGATTTTATGAATCGATATCGGATCATTCAAATGAAGATTGTTTTAAAATCGGAAAACTGATTTTTTTTTAAACCCAGCCCTGGTGTTGGGTGATGGCAGACGAACTCTAAACAGGTCGAGTTCAGTATCAACAGGTGTGGTGGTTACCACCGTCGCTCCCAAAACAGAAGGGGCATCAACGACCTCCCCACCAATGTGCATGCGTGTGCGCATGCGTGCAGGTCAGAAAGTACATGAAGAGAAAACCACCAAAGACAACGTCAGCGGCAGCTTTTCTAAATAAATTTAAGTATTTTTTTTAAAAAAAAAAAAAGGCAAACCACAGGCACTCAAGATATGTCTCCATCAGCACTTTGACACATGGAAAAGAGGGTCTGTCATCACATTCCAGCAAAGTTAGTATGGTTTTATCCAGCGCTCGAACTGGAATAAAAAGGGGCAAAATTGCAGCCTGCAGCTTTATGGGGAAAGAGTGTTTTGTCTGGTTCGATTAGATAAATGATGTCCAAATAAATGTTCAAGTAGTGGACATTTGTTCACAATAACTGATAACTCACAGAAACAAAACATCAGTAAAAAGAAAAAAACAAAAACAAAAACATATACTTATACTGCAAGTATAATATAAGTTATACTCATCACTCCTAATTAATCGCTGCGATCATTTTTTTAAGTAAAAGTGCTGATAGAGGTTTTTTGAGGGATTTTTTCCTTTAAGTTTTGTTAAAATACAATTGTTTAAACAAAGCAGGCAGGCACACTACAAAAGAATTTAAAGTGAGGTGTAGTGAACATTATTTGTTCTAATAGTCCCAAATATGGCATCTGGAACAATTTTCTTTCAAATCACCTTGGCCAACATTTCAAAATTTAAGCTCAATAATATATCCATACACACAGACGCAGAGAACAGCTGTGCATGCAAATATTTTTTTAATGCCGTTAACCCAAGAAAACAAGCTTTGTTATCTTGAGATAATGAGATAATCAACCCGTTATCCGTTATCAGCGATCAGGAGTGTTGCAGCATAGACGGTGTCTTGACAACCGTAGCAACTGATTCAAGCTGAAAATGTCAGATCGAGGAGAACCCATTATTATTAACAGCACCTTTATTAATGACATCTGTGTCACGGCCAAATGTCAGGTTGATTAGCTCAATACAACAATACAATAACAATACCTTTCAAGCTTTTTTTATTTTATTTGACTTAATGAGAGAAAGGAAAGTGGGGTGGAGAGAGGAAATAAGAACCGACATATGACAGATTTGAACCCGTGTCCTTACGCAAGAACCACCTGAAGGCTTCTTGTGCTTCTAAATAGTTGAGTTATCAATGTGAGGGAGACATGGAGAGGAGAAGACAGGAATGAACAAATGAAAATGAGCTCCACCCGTTATAAATCTCTTACAGCAAGTCGGTCGACCCGCATCCCCTCTGCCCGGACATGTCAGCACATCAGGGCTGTAGTGGGGCGGCAGATTATTTACCAACAGAAGAAGCTGGAGGTGAAACCAAAACTCTGAAGCTCTCTTTGGTTCAAGTCACTCACATGCGCACAAGGGCTTGTTGGGGCAGGAAAAGAGGCAATTTAATCTAACAACTAACTACAGCAAACCTTAAATATAGGTTTATTCATTAGAGAAGTGGCAGCACACACTCAAAATATTTAATGGTACACAGGCGAACAATATCAAGTGCTAGTACTTATTATCTATGAGTACTGGTGAACCAACTTGAAGCACTGGCTTCAACAAAGCTATTCCCTAGAGTACTTAGAGTTATGTTGTTGAGTGTTTGGATGCTGACTTGCACTCAACGAGTGGCAGAAAAATACACACAAATCCATCAGGGAAACTAAAACGATGCTCTGCAGATGCACCCGTGACTATCTGTGACTCAGACAAACACGGCTGAATCTTTACATTTGGCTTTCTATACAATGATCATAGCTGTATGTGAGTTTATTGATTATTCACCGTTTTGAACGTCCGCACTGATAAGCACACCCCGACACTGCTAAAACAAATGATCAGGCAGTCAGTGCTTCCTTAATACGAGTCATAAAGGAATAGGAAATGGCCTAGTGAAGTTGATGGAGAGGAAACTAATAGGAAGCTCCATAGAGAGATGTTAGCCATCTGGTTATAGGCAGACCAGCAGTGGTGTGATGCGCAGATGGGAGGGTCTTGCACGGTCCGAGACGAAATGGAGGGATGGTATTGGAGCTTGGAAACATGAGACAGTAATGATTAGACACACGAAAGCAAGTGCTGAGTTCAAAGTTTAAAAAGACACACACACACACACACACTTATCTAGAGGACTGGGGGATGGTGGTCATAACTATGATCATGCGACCTGAGTTAACTAACTCCCTTCAGCTGACAGCAGCACAGCAGGTCACTTCAGCGTCTGGCTGTCACAGACATGTGGTCAGAAATTCACCGGATGTGCCCTAACAGGATTATTTAGGGAAAATACGGTCAATTAGCATTGCGTGTGTATTTATTTGTAAGTCTCTTTGTGCGGTAATTAAAGTACAGGATGAGAGTCTTCTCCTCATCTTCACATGGCACATCGGGGTGAGGCTCAATGACTGTTAATAAGGTGTGTTTTGAAGAATCGTGGTCGCTTGAGGTATTCAGGCACTGGGTGTGAGGTGAGGAGAGGAGCAGTGGTTTGCATTGATGTGAGTGTGTGTATCAGCCATTACCTCCCTTCTCAGAGTGGCCTAGGAAAGATAAAAAGCCAGTGATGGCTTTCCAAATGCATCTCAGAAACCTCTTGAGATGTGATGATATTCCCCATTGTTCAGTAGTTGCAACACTTGCAGCATTGTGGTCCTGCAACATATTGTTTATCTCTGACCACAGAGACCACTTTCCCCAAAGAATAGAACTATGCAACTAACCAACTAATCATTTTACTTCCAAAATAGACTGTTAATTGTGTATTATCTAAGTAATACTTTGACATTTTGGGAAATCAAAATCACTCTCAGCAAGAAAATCAATTTCCCCAAAACTATTCTTTAAAGAAATTATAGCATAACATATACACAACTACTGGAGATATCTCAGGTTTGCTGTGAAACATAATCACAAAAAAAAAAAAAAAAGACAGTGAAATGGTTAACTCCACTTACTACACAAGTTCAATGTGGAGTTGTTCCTACGCTGTACTCTCACTTGCTTGCTCTCCCACCCACTCTGCTTTTGGAATCATACGCACGTACTCTGGTATTTCCACAGAAGCTGGATCCAAGCCAAGAGTATCCTCTATTTCTTTTTAAGCTTTGGTTCTAGGCCCCACCTTGCTGGTCAGTGTTGAGAAGTAGCTTCAAGAGTGTCAACCTTGCTCAAGTTTTCTAAACCCGCTGATGGATAGACGCTTCTACAAACAGCATTGCTATGCTAACTGTAAACAAATGCCACCTCCTTTTTTTTTTTTTTTTTAGGGCACTCTGCTTTTCCTGCCTCCGGCCTGTTTGGATGGCATAGCACGAGTGTGAATGAATGTGTCGCACAGCTGCTCTTTGCTTCTGTCCACCTGTAGGCTGAAGTCAGTATATTATAAAGGCTCGCTCACACTTGGCTGCTCCTGTTCTGGATGGATTGGATCTGCATCTGTACGGCTTATTTCTTACTTCACGCTGATAACTTGAATTTCACATTCCTGATAAGCCCTGATAAGCACTGTGTTGGGATTAACTGCAAATTTACTGTCTGTTTTTCTACACATACTCTCAACTTTTTTTTTTTTGAATGTTTTCTTACCCCCCAAAAAATCAGTATGTTTTGTTAAATAATCCACTATTCACATGATAGACCTCCTGCTCCTTAATTTCAAATTCCCAGCCAATGCCAGCAGTGTTTTGTTTTGGTCACAACAGGCGTTCATTATTCTACAAGATATTTCTCAATAGTGTTCAGTTTGGGTTGGCATGCTTTTAGGCACGCTTTTGCACTCACGAATACAGATTATAATGGACAATGCAGACTTGTTCCACAAGTGGAGTGACTCTTGATGACAATTTATCCTTTCTGCATTGCTGCTGTGAAACTACACTATCTGACACTGCAAATGTTTTACCTCAAATATAATCACAGATCACAGACACACACACACACACACACACACACCCTCACAGCATTTTTTTAAACCATCTACTATCCTAAGTGATTATTTTCAGTGCCTCACAGCAGCATTTATGTGGGTGATAAACAGAAGAAGAAGACAAGAAGCTGCATCCATCAATGTGTGGATTTTGTTGTTTGTCGCCTTTGCATTTGAGGAGTGTGAAATGTTTATGACACAAAAAACAATGGGCAAGGAAATTCCTCAATGACAGTCGGACCATGAGGGGGGGGAAAAAAATTCATGAAAACAAGATACAATACTACTAGAGCACAGAGGCTCTCATTGGTTCGTAGCCATGTGAGGGGGCGGCCCGAGCTGCAGAGTGAGAGTGGGTAGACGAGGGGGGATGGGGAAGATGTTTGGAGGCGATACAAGGATATGGGGGTGGAGAACAAGGCCGCGTGTGTGATATATGGAGCAGGGCTGCAGCACAGAAATGTTTTGAGGGGGTGCACACATTTGCAGAACCCCTCTCAGGAAGCCGGAGGTTTGGAGAGAGAGAGAGAGAGTGTGTGTGTGTGTGTGTGTGTGTGTGCCTCCCCAATGGGAGCCTGAGGTTCATATGGAGACCAGATGTCTGTCCTCCTGTCTGGATATACACACAGAATGGGGGGACCCACGGGGTTCCCCGCCAAATAGATGAGACTGCTGAGACACACACACACACACACACTGCGATCTTTACTCGCCAAAAAAACTTATGTGCACATTCCCTATCGCTCCTGCTCCCTTTTCTATCTCCTCTATTTTGCATTATGTTTCTCCTCCTGCCATATTTTGCATCTTTATCCTCAGTGTGTGGGCTGATGTGGTCGTCATACCATTCGCTCAGCAAACTGTATGTCCTACTCAAGTTTTAATTAAAAACGGGGTTTGCAAACATGATGTTGACACTAGAGACTTTAAAAAGTAAGCCAAGTTCTGTGTGGTTTGTCACACCTAAATGTGGGTCAGAAAGGAGGAGTGGCAGTCCACAGCTTGTGGATGGCTGGAAATACATCTGTGGGCTGGCTAGCAAAAACAAAAACATACCTTCAGCTGCTGCTATAAAATATCAAGAGGCCTGAGCTGTTTTTAAGCATGAATAAGACAACACGAGGAAAATGACATACTACGCTTTACACTTCTATTTGTTGTTAAAACTCTCAACAAGATGCTTGTTAAAGTTAGTGTCAATGCAGGATTAACCACTGGGGGAAGTACATCCATGAGGAAATAGACCAGCTGAGCTTCGGATATGTTTGTATAAACAGAACCGCCTCAGCAACAATAAAGATTTCAAAACAAATGAGAATTGAAGGATTACAAATCAGGTCTTCTGGTCATTGGTTTCTAAGACGACGAGCAGCTAGTGGTAGAAGTAGCTGATGCAAGGAGCGGGGAAGTGATACTGCAGGGAGAAAGACAAAGACAGGTGTACAGGATAATCAGGTTTTACAGTGTTGAAGATGTAGTGATCCATGGCAGACATGGCATTCCACCAGCATGCGGTGTCGCAACATAGCAAACAACCAAACAACCAAACACTGCATGTTCCTCCTTTCAAATGCTGAAAATACCTCGTCAACATGCTTCCAAAACAAACATTCCCCGATGGCTATGCAAGGCCGCTACAATCTCCTTTCACAAATACCTATTTTCATGCCTGGAAAACTGAGACAAGTTCCATTCATATCTGAGGTCGCTTAAGTTGAACCTTTAAGAGGAAATATGTCCGAGGTTAAATTTGGACACACGGCAAAGATGAGTGTGAGCTGTGTTTACGTTGCACGAGAACATAGAAGATACCATCCGCCAGCAGAAAGATGAGTGAAGATGAAACCCCCTACTCAACAATAAGTCAAAGTCTTATGTTTATTAGTAACCAGGCACACTTCACTGCTTATTTAACATAATCTCTACAATCGAATACGATGGCAGCTCCATGATGTGGCTCAGCTTTTAAGCGGCTGGAACAAAGAAACTTGTATAGATAGAAAGAGCAGATATCCTTGCTGAGAACCTGTTTAAGTGCCAAAAACTTGACAACAATGACATTAATCGTACAGCTAAATGGCTTAAGAAAAAAAAAAAATACGAAAGCTCTTGGAGATGCCCAACCAAAGCTGGACTCGAATGTGACGGAAAATCTGTTAAATGACCGGAAAATGTTCACAGAAGCACCTCAAATATTTTAAGGATGATTAAAGAGAAAATTCCCAAATGCAAAATCCAGACACCTAAAGCTGTTACAGACTAATCACAACTATTCTTGCAAGTTTCTACTTGATAAACTTTAATAAGCTTTAATGCTTAAAAACTTGTGCTCTGTGACCATATGTAAGCTACATCTGAGTTGTCTTTTAGTTGATTCCAATAGGAATTCATTAAAATAAGAATATTTATTCAAATGTGTTTTTTGAGTAATTCAAAATAATTGAAAACTCAATCTGACATAATGTACATGAATAGTTCTTGACACATTAATGCAGCAAAAGCTGTAAAATATGTAACAACTCACACATCATTCAGACATGAAGAAATGCGACTGATGATCAGTTTTATATTTTACTGTATTTGTGACACACCACTTGGGATAATTACTGCAATTTGGAAATACCAGAAGGCTGTTGAGAAATTAATTACTTCCCCAGGGTGTTACAAAACCTTATCATTGGTGTTTATAGGAGAAACTTGTGCATTAAGGCATAAGTATTCACAAACACTGATTGGAGTATAAATGATAATGAAAAGCTACACAAGAAACATCAATAGACATTCTTGAATAAATACAGTCACCTTAACAAAAAGCATAAGAATAAGCCTGTTGCAGAGAATATTTAAGATCCTATTGTATGTTGCTTTAGATTTGAAGAGGATAAGCCGGATAGCACAGAGCAGATGTGATTGGAAACAGCACGGATCCTCAAATAGCCGATAAACCTGTGACGCCCTGATCTGCTTTAGAGGAGGTTCAGCTTTGGTCCCTCTCCACGAAAAAAAAAAAAAAAAAAAAAGCCTAATGAGAGAGGGATGGCAGACATTTATGGAAGGAAAAACTTCAAATCCATGTGAGTGCAAAGAGAGAGAGAGAGCAGGGGAGCAGAACTGACTCACTTGTTTCCACTGTGTATTATCAATTAACATATCAATACAGAACATTGAACATACTAATATTCACATGCTTTCAGTCTTCATGGAAAAAAATAATGTACAATTCTGCCTCTGCTTGGCATCTACCTCTTCTGGCTCGTATTTGTAATTGCAAGCTCATTATTTCCAAGAGTCATGGGTAAACTGAGGCGCATTCAACATGGGGACTTTTTACGAGGATGGGCAAAGGCAAACAAATCCTTGGTTTTACATTTACTATACCTACTGCAGTTAGTCCAGCTCAAGCAATGGCACAAACGACAAATTTCTTACACACTGAGAGCTTAACATGCTACAGATTCATGGCTACTTTTTTTTGAAAATCCTGCTTGTTATGTTTCTAAGACAATATATGTAGTAGGTACATACATCTCCACAGAAGAAGACACCCTATTTCTGGCAGAACTAGCAGGACTTCCTGTTTTCAAAAGGAAGCACAAGGTTGTGGCTGACAGGATCTCATCAGGCGTGAGTGACTACGGCAGGGCCCCACATATTTCTCAGACAGAAATAAGAAGCTGTAATCTCCACTTCAGTCAATAAGAAGGGGAAAAAAAAGAAAAAACTTTCCATGGAATGTTTGACTTATTATTTCTCCTGGCCTGAGACAACAGGGATCAACAAAACTCGTGTTCCACCACATGGCGTCTTGCTATATGCTTGTATAACAGTAGGAACCCCTTACACTAGATAACAGAAATGAAGACAGCATTAACATAAAAACCCCAAAAACAATCATATGTGAATTAGAGAAGACAAACATTAAAGGAGGGAGGGGTCCAAACAGTAAATAAAAGCAGGAGAAGGCCGATGTGAGACACAAAGTCCAAACATATCACATAACAGGGTTAACAGGTTTCATTACAACCCAACTTGAATCTTCACTTGGAAACTTCCTGTTGTAGTTTTGTACTATCACACCGACTACGTCTACATGCACCGGTTTTTGCCCTTATTCCGAAAAACACAATATTCCTACTAAGCTGTTTAGATGGTTAATGAAAATGAATATTCCACTAATATTCCCGGGTTTTCAGGGTTGCTCCAGTGGGAACAGGACTCACATGATCTCCGCAGGCAGTGAAGTAAACCAGCGAGGTGAGAAACATTAGTGAGCTGCTGCCTGACATTTCTAAGTGATATTGATATGACTGATATCATAAACTTATAGTTACAGACACATTCAGTACCCAGGTTGTCCCATGATGTTTACTACACTGCTGAGTGATTTTGGTGCATCACACCGAGTCGTCACCGTCAGTCCACGGCTGCATATCAGGATAATAACCAATCCCCTCCGTCCCCGTTGTGGAGAAGGCGCGCTCTGTTTTTCCAGCCCACCCTGAACAGCTCTCTACTCATTCCTCTCCTCTGTCTGCCTTCCTGCTCCAGCATATGTCATTCTGCCTGCGCAGGGGTAAACAGGCAGGAGGGCCTAATTCAGACTATCCAAACAGAATATGCTGTTTACATGACAAGTATCAAATTCGGAATATTGTCATATTCAGAATAATAGTGAAATATTAGTGTGCATGTAAACGTAGTCACTGATGGTATCAATGGAAGGTTGAATTATCTAAATTATACTGACTTCAATACTAACTTGTTACTATGCATATTGCACTCTACTACTAAATCATGTACTAGCATTTGCATAAGTACGTGGTGAGTTTGCCCACAATTGTGACATTTAAAAATCTATTTCTGCAATTGTTTTTATAGAGACGAACCACCTTTCACCCTTACAATGACAACAGCACCCGGTCAAATGGTCCACAAAGTCGTGATTTGCCTTTGGTGTTTTATGGCTTACATCTGTCAGCGTACGTGAGTCAACATAAAATAATAAATCACACAATCTTAACCATCAATTGTTGACACAGCACACATAATTTTCCCATCAAGACAAACCCCCTATATGTTCCATTTTAACCACCTTGTTTGCTCAGTCATGGGCACTCACACATGCATACATATGCAATTTCATATGCAGCTTGGCATATATACATTGTGATGTTTGCTGGGTTAGCATGTTAGCATATAGATGTATTGTACTTAGATCAACTGCTACTAAATTAAACTAATTTTGTGTTGGTGTTCCATCTGCCTCAAAATTAGTTTGTTCCTTAAACCTTATTGAGCTTTATGTACAGTTTTTGGTATACATTTGTACATTATCATTGTAAGAAAGAGGGATGATGGGCAGGGGGGAAAGAGGAATCAGTGGGCTGTCAATGAGAAGAAGATTAACCTCCTGTTCCTGACTGTATGGCCAGCTGGTCCTGCCTGGTTCAATGCTAGCCCACTGAGACATCTCCTTGGACTTCAGGTGACCAGTGTGCTCATGTTTGCAGTCAAACCTCGACTTGGTTCTCATGTTTTACAACCATTTATGAACATCTAACACAATTACCTAAAGTACTTTATAATAATTACGTGAGCTCTGTGAGTGAAAAGGACAAAAACCAGCAAAATATAAAAGGCAAAAGCCAGAACAGGATAGCAAAAAAGTTTAGAGGAAGACGGCCTTTCAGAGAGGCACACTGAATACAGAGAGTGAACTTCATAGAAAAGAATGAATGAAAGTCTTGATGATGTGAAATGAACGCAGTAATGAGAAGGAGAGTTAGCTAGCTGAGAAGCACAGAGAGCCATGTGAATGAGAAAGAAGTCTTCATCCCTCCCACACTCTAGTGACAATCTGCAGCCAGCTGGCCCGGCCAAAGCACCCATTCACTGGGCTTCCAGGAAGTGAAAGAAAAAAAAAAGAAAAAAACAAGACTTTCAGAAAAAAGGGGATAGGCTTTTGCCACCAACAACGGAGTGGTGCTGAAACTGGTTCCCACAACAAGTTTGAGTGTTTCCACCACTAAAAAACTGGTTTTTACCTGAAAAAAAAAAATCTACTAAAAAGGTGTGTCCTTAACTGTATTTGTTTAGGAACAATGACCCTGTGATGTCACAGGCAGGTGCTTTTATTACCACACAACCCCAGCTTCCTTCTTAGAAAACCTCATCATCATCATCTCACTCAAGGGTGAGACATCAATCTTTGACTTCAGCAAAATTGACCAAAATTTATAGCAATACCATAATTTGGCGATCTATCGAGCAGACTATCGTTTTATTGGCAATAAGGTTCTCAAAGTTAATGAATGATAAATTGGAAAGTCTGGAAAGGCTGACGACATACCCAACAATGAGAAAAGAAGGACGAAGCCAGGTTCTCTGGGAGAATGGAAGAGAGAACTTGTCGAAAAATCATAACAAACTTAAAGACGACAAAAAGGCACTCTAAAAAGTTGATCAGTACAAACAGGCTGAAAGATGTACTAAATTTTTACTTGGTGCATTCAGTGAAAGGAAACCGACAGGTAAATCTACTGACGGCACCACTGTGCTCGATGGAAATGTTGAGTCCTCGGTGACCACCAAAGGAACATTACAAATGTTGACCATTCTCTTTGTATGGTTTGCTTAAAAGCAAACATTGTATGTGATCTTTCATGGTAGTATGCAAGAGAATTCCCCTCTCTTATCACACAACCATTCACATACCAAAACCAGCAGAAATGTGAGCAGGTTGATAAAAAAAAAAACTTTTGGCAGTTTCCTGGCACAGTATCAGCCTTTGTATAGGTGTAAGAGCCAATGTGTTTGTGTGTGAGAGAGATACTGAAAATGAGTTCCAGTCAACATTTTAGAGCAGGTTTGTATGCAAGTGTATGGGAAAATATCTACCAGAAAGCCCACTTGAAATACCAAGACAATACTCTTGAAAGTGATATTTATCAGGAGAATCTAATCCAGGATGTGAGTCCAAGTGACAGTGTATGTTCACATTTATATACTGTCTGTGCTAGTTTATGCAAAGCATGTTCACACATACAAGTATGTTGATTTAAAGCATGATTTTCTTTTATAAATCTGTTACTGGAACACCAGCATGAAATATGCTTTATTCTTTATGCAGCATGAGCCATGTGCTCTGTGATCGGTTTTCACAATCCTACAAATATTTCTACACACTTTTTTTTTTTTTTTTACTAAATGTGTTTGCATTAACACCCCAAACACACAGTGAGTAATACACTACAACAACAAGATGAGAACATGGCAACAGAAAGGAATACACAGCACGGTCGTGGATCTAGCTCAGGCAGCTTTAAATAGAGAGAGAAAATATTCTAAATCAGGATGTACTTCTATATTGCCACTTCAGAACATTTATTTTTCATGGTGTTTTAAAAGCATGAGTGGGGGGGGGTGGGGGGGTGGAGGGTGTGAACTGATTGGCCCTGCTCTTCCCTCAGGAAAATAACTTCCATCAGGTCACGGTGTCATGAAGATGACTGGCTCTGATGGGAGGGCTTGAAACGGTTGTGATAGCACGAGAGCAAGGGAGTCGGGTGGAGTTCAACTTTCTCAAGGCATAAAAGGAAGGTTGAATGCTTGGCAGGTGAGGGGGCTGTCACACTGGAATGATTGTGTCTTTGTTCCTCCCTCGTGTGTTCTTTGTAACTAGAAAGACGGGTATTTTGTCTTTCCCATGTCTGGGTTTCTGACAGGTGTGTTGGGGTTTTGGTGTTTGATTTATCTAAGCAGTAACTACTGTATATTGTATTCATAGAGTTGACAGGTGTGCAGACTTTCAAGGTGAGATATTCACCTTTAATTAATGGTCAAGGTGAAACATCTTTGGCCAAAATATCAATCTTGGACTAAAGTTTATTTTTATTTAGCTGTGACAGAAATGTTTGAAAGACCTACCACAACATGATGAAAGAGAAGCTCCCAGGACTGACTCAGCTTCTGGTTCAGCACCATGTCAAAGAAGTCATAGATGAAGTAACCTGCGGGAACAGACAGCATTAGCCGAGGTTAATGTCGTCTTTATGGCAATTCATTAATCAACCAAAACACAACAGATTCTTCTAACAGCAGCAGCCTTGAGCATATAAAGTGCGTCAGGGGGGACCCTGCTTCCATGGCGACTGCGATGGCAACCAAGATGCGTCTTGGAGAGGGGCTATTCATATCCACCACCCCCACCCGGCCATCAGCCGTATCCATGGTGACAGCCTTTCAGAATGGTGGAAAAATAATGAAGTGTTGAGGATGGGGATGGTGGGCTCTGAGGGAGCTTGGGGCTTTGGTGAGGCTGGATTTAACCCCATTATGTTAGAAATTTGACACCAGGACCCTTCTGTCGATGTGGTGGCATGGTTGGGTTTGTCTCACCATAAACAATGTACTTGTTACCAGGCACCAGACAAACAATTATTACATAATCCCGTCTCCATGTATATAACATATTAGTTCATACTGTTTCATGAGACCATTGACAGTGAGTGGGGAAACTCCTAGCCGATGTGGTCTTTTCCCATACACAAGGTTGAGTTTGGGTCAGGTTTTGCCATGAACAGCCAATGGGAGACTGTGGAGACTTGTTTTATAAACGTCATTTAACTGAGATATCTTATCTTGCCCTCTGTGTTTTCATAATGATTCATCCAGTACGTTATGTCATATCTGTATCGAAACACCCAGGTGAAATGAAGAGTGACACACTAAAGAAATACTGATCTTGTTTTTTTTTTGTTTTTTTTTTTTTACTTCTTGTATTCTGCAACAAGGGCGTGATGCCAATGTGAAGCCAAGACTTTGTACAGCTAACGTCTATATTAAGGACAGGAGAATCAGACACTGTTTGACTTCCCATTGGCTTCCATCTGAAGTCTGAATGGGATGGTCAGTGGAAGGAAAAAAAAAAAAGTTTCTGAACAAATCTTCCAAAGTAATAAAATTTTTCCATTTACGTTCCTAAGGAATGATAAATCAGTAATTCACTGACATGTTTACGTGAAACGGGTAATTAATTTTTTAAACCAGTTAGTCAATCTGCTTTTCAGGCCGACACATGCCAACACAATGACTCTGTTGGAATAACCCTGTTAAGATAATATGCCAAGTATGTGAAACTTGATTAAGACACCTGGCATGGTCTGATACTCAACGGGTTACTGCGGCATGTAAACATCCTACTTTGTGGCTTTTTGTGTTTTTGCAACCTGAGTTAACTCAACTTACACGGCATTATGGGTACTTCTTTATATCAACACAACATGGTGCAATACTCACTATCGCTATCACCTTCTGTATTAGAGGTAACTTTCTGCTCAGTCAAATGTGGTAGCCTGTGACTGCATCTTGTTGTTCATGTGTTTGGGTAAAACAGGTAGAGAGAAATATTATTTAACTCAGTTATTTATAACAACAGTAAACTCAACTACTGAGTGTCGAAGGCACATGAAAGCAGCTTAATACACAGTAACCATAATTGGGTTCCTCTGTGAGAGGTTGGTCTAGGCGCCGGATGAGGTCTTCATTCGGCAAGTTGAGAATCATTGATGGCATGTCACTGCGAGGTTTGCAGTACTGTATCATAGCGTGCCGGGGTGAACGCACACATCTGGTGCAAAAAAAAAAAAAAACTTGCTCAGGCCTCAGAATCACACCACATTGTTTGTGGGAGGGCTTAGGAGAAGTATTCCACTTGTTGTTGCATTAATGATTTCTGTTACCACTGGCATTTAATGTGGACGGCCCGCATAAATCTACTGACTTCTTGCGCAGTTGCTGTCTTGGTGATGTCACATGACTGTGTGGGGTTACGCCCGGTGCCTGGGACCGATCATAATGCCCTCCATTGATCTTCACATACCAACCCTGTTCCTCCCTTTTGCCATCTTCCAGCGCTGGGCTTCATGAAAGAATGTCAAACATCCCGGGAATCCTAGGGGAGCCCTTGTTTTCCGGCGCAGATCCAATATATTTGTGGTTTGAGAGGAGACACGTGCCACTTGTTGCTCCAGAATATTTAAAGGATTTATGAGAAAAAGTAAAAACAAGGCGAGCTGCTATTTTAAGAATGAGGGGTAGCGTGCGCTCTGGGATTTGAGAAATTACAACGAAATCAGACAAAAAATAATGAATGCAAGTTTCGGGGAGCAGGTGGGAATATTCACTGTAGCCTACATTGTGGTTTCCAGGGAGCAATACAGTAACAAAAACTCATCTACAGGACAAATTAACCACAGTGCACACGCCCTAGTAGCTGTAACATACAGTTCCAGTAAAAAGTTTGGACACACCTTCACATTCACTTGAATGACAAAGTGTGTCCCAACTTTTGACTCATACTGTACATCTCCAATTCATTCACAAATGCAGAGCTATGCAGGATAGTGGGATTGTTTTAATTTGTGACAACTTGACCCCAGTAAACCCTGATATTTACCTTTACAATATGATAAATATGAACTGTTCCATATTGGCTTCAGGTAAATCAGAAAGTGTAAACATTCATAAAATATTATTTTTACGCAATTTATTGACATAAAATGATGGAAAAAAATATCTCCATGCCTAAGAATACTTGTCAAGTTAAGACTTGTATTAGCTGGTTAAAATAAATGCTTTATATAGACTACATACACTCTTCAGTTCACTCAACTTTTATGACCCCATGTAGGAAAATGAGATTAGCTGATTTGGATAATGTCAGCACCTTCACTTTCCCTTATGATGGCAGCACCTCTATCAAGGCCTCTACCTCCACTAAAAGCACCACCAGCCCATAAGGACACAATTTGTAATTGAGCACTGAACACTGTGTGCATCTACTCACCAATCGAAAACGACACCAAGGCGTGAGAAAACACAGAGTGAGTCTCTATCAAGTCTTCGGCCATCCGTGGGTGAAGGAAAAAAGCTGGAAAGATAAAAACAACAACTTTTCTAATGAAAAAAAAAGGACGTTTTTGGAACTTTATTTGACAGTTATTTCTCTACCATTAATTCATTCATTAATGTCATCAGAACCACTCATATTATTCCCTAGATGTTCAGTACCAGACACACAGTAAAATGTGTTTTTCTTCTTGTTCCTACAGTTGGATGTTTGAGCTTCACTGTGCTGAATGATGTGTGTGCAGAGTTTGTTTTTAACATTCATCTGCTGAAAGAGGAAAGTTTCTCTGTGCTCATTGAAAATCTGATATTAAAAAGGGTCTGCGAGCATGATTTGTGACATCACAAATAGTTGGGAAGCCAATCCTGGTCCAATATTCAAAATGTAATGTGGAAACTTGAAGCCTCCAGTGCACAAACACTGAGAATGGACATTTCAGTAAAGTAGGAGACATCTTGTGTCCAGCAGTTAAACTTCTGAAATGAAGGACATTTGCATATTCATAGTTTCTGGGATTTTTAATGAGGGAGAAGGACTAGATGTAATTTTAAGGATTTTAACAAGATAACTGAACTTTTTTTTGTGTAAAAACCATATCAGACACTTAATTATTAGTCAAAGTAGAGTATTTTATATACATCTTAAAACATGTCTGGAGGGGGTCTTTAAATGTATTCCAGTGGGATTTATACATCCTCGCGGGGGATCTAGCCAAGCAGCATGACCCCAAAAAACAAAACAACAATAAAAAACAAAACAATAATAGTCATTTAGAGACAAGGCGGTGAACGTTAATATAAGATCAAAATATAATAAAAGCAAATGTTACATATACAAGCGCGCCAAAAGTCAGCATCCTTAATGAGACCACGCAGACTCGCAAGATAGAAGCTTCCTGTGACGCCAGAAGACACTGATTTTTATTTTAAAGTGAATGAAACAGTCTTAATGTGTTTGAACTCACCAGAGCACTGCCCATATCGCAGTGACAAGACTGTGCACGAAGGATGTGGAGATGTTTCTCCATTTCCACGCGTTCCTGCGGGCAGTTTCGGGCATGGGCAGTTTACGCACTCCAGCGTTGACAAGTCTGAAGAAGCCGTAGGAGCCTCCAGTCGTTAAAATCACTGAACTCAACTCCATAGCTGGAAATGTTTGGTCTAGACTTCACAGGCTCCCCCAAGTGTGTCCCCTATGTGAGCAGCAGATGCAGCAGAGCCTCCGACTGTGGGTACTTGTTTGCGCCGACCGAGACAATCAGGTTAACATGCCCCAGTATTCCCAAACATTCCTGCTGGTCACTCACAGAGGCGTGCGTAAAAATAAAAAGTGTTTCTTTCACGGTTATTGTCCAGAGAGAGAGAGAGAAGGCGCGGACAACTCTGTTAAATTATTTCTCACTGTGACGGACACGGATTTGTGATTTCTCCTAATTATCCTCTGGAGAAAGCTCAGTGGCCACAGGTGTAGCCGGTACAGGTGAGTGGTGAATGTGACCGTGAAGCCTCGTGTGCAGTCGTGAAACCCTCCTGTTGTAAAACCTCATCCTTTGCTTGTGTAACTTTTTGACATCAACAGAAACCAAACAACGGCGTCTCCCCGCCCTACTATAGAGAGGCGCGGCTACGAGCACGCGCCATGTGCTGAGGCGCGTTCAAGAGCTGTCTGAAAAATCGCAAAATCGCAGACTGCTCGCACACATGAACTGTGCCAATTCCATCCATGCCGCATTCAATTCAATTCAGTTTCAAGAGGCTTTATTGGCATGACCATATTGAGGTACAGTATTGCCACAGCACATTGTACAAGGTAGTACAAACAGGAAAGTACAGGTTTTAACGTACAAACAATAAAACATTATGTTAATCTCACAGTTTGGAAACAACAACCATGTCAACAGTATTTTGTAGTGCAAATTACATTTATGGTGCTTGAAGGAGGGGGGAAAATACACATACATACATACATGTACTGTACAGTGTGTAATTACACTCACCAAGCACTTTATTAGGAACACCTGTGCAGTCTAATGCAATCCAATACAACAGCTCTGCCATAAACTCTACTGTTACGAAGCTTAAACACGTTCAGCTTTTGTTGATATTGTCAGAAAGGTGATAATTCTACTTTATGTTTATTATTGAAGTCGTAGTGGGTGGTGGTGGTGTACTGTGTGCATTATATTGAAAAGTGCCCCTAATAGCCTATTATGCCCCCCTCATGTATGTCCAGCTCTTAGCGTTCTACCCAGCGATGTTGTAAATTACGAAGAGCTCATGAAGGTAACATACCTCCCAACCCACCTCATTATGTCACAAACCACCGTGGATTTATGGGAATCGTAGTTTATTTTACATATCAATCGAGGATACGTTGGTATTTTGATTTGATTATACGCTGTTTAGTATTATTTTAAATGCTGTATTGTTGTTTTCTAACTGGGACCAGAAGCACGGTTGATATTTTCCGCTTTTTACTGTTTTCATTCACTGGAAGTGACCAAAACAAAGCTGCCCATTCAACCCACAGCCTGACCGAGGACATGAAGATCTGCTTTAATATTTGATGACACAGCGCCACCATCAGGTTAGGGACCAACTTACATTGTAACATACTAACAGCTTAGTCAGTATTATGAGGAGGTAATAACACATAAATGGGTGTTCTGAACCCTTCATACCTAAAGGTCAGACAGAGGAATAAAACAAGTATGTCATGAATAATATTTATATACATTTTGCATATTTTTTGTAATTTGTTTGAATCTAGTGTAAATTAGCGTCAACTAGACACTGTATGTACACTTTAGTGTTGTATTGCTTATCTGTAACAATGTTTATCTGTATGGTCCCTGTTAAATAAACAAATGAGATAACAATAAATATCAATTCAGATTCATAAAACACAGGACGAGGTGGTAACACTATCCAATGTGCCAGTAGCTGTTAAGTCACATGAGTTCCTAGATGGTGAGTGGTGAGTGGGTTGTAACAGTCAATTTGAGGACACATCGTCAGTAGTGTTCCTTTGAATCAGGGGGTGTTTCGGCCTTTCAACACTAGACACCCTCATCAAAGGTGGCCAGCTGCAGGGTGATCAAGCCTGAGCTTGTGTCCCATGCTGCAGGGTGATCAAGCCTGAGCTTGTGTCCCATGCCCAATCACAAGTCCGGGGGACTATGCATGGCAGGGGTGTCCAATCCCCTGAGTCAGAGCTGACCGCATACCGTGTTCCCTCTTCTCCTGGATGGGAGGGAGGGTGTTCGTGTGTGTGTGTGTGTGTGTGTGTGTGTGTGTGTGTGTGCGTGTCTGCGTGTGTATGTGGAATTAGTGGGTGGGTCCGGATGGTCTATGAGCCCAGCAGGGATCTTTTCGCTTTGCCCAGATCCACTGGCTGCCTCTTTCGGCTGCTTCAGAGACGGATTTAATGGTCTGGCGCAGCACCTGCCCTTCGATACCGAGGTCCTTTAGAAGACTGATGGTCGACCTGGCCACAAAACCTCGGCATCCCACTTCCACCGGGAAAACCTGAGCATTCCACCCTCGCTGTCGTGCCTCTGCCGCTAGCTCAGTGTAGCGCAGCTTCTTGCGTTCATACGCCTCTTCTGTTGAACCCTCCCATGGGACAGTGAGCTCTATGATGTTCACAGATTTTAGTGAGGGAGACCAGAGCACCATGTCAGGTCTGAGTGAAGTGGCTGCAATCTCTGGTGGGAATATGAGCTGCTGGCCAATATCAACGCTCAACTTCCAATCCTGGGCCAAGACCAGCCTTCCACCTGCTGCCTTGGTTGGGGGGGGTTTTGGCCTTCGTTGACCCTCTCGGATAAAGGTTGTAACTCGACTGGGATTGGAAGTTGGCCTGCATGATGAGTTGATGTCGCTTTTCTTCGTCTCCAGAGCTGCCGCCAAACCTCTGAGGACCTGGTTGTGCCTCCAGGTGTAGCGTCCCTGTGCAAGGCTGGTCTTACATCCAGTCAAGATGTGCCTTAGCGTTGCTGGAGCTGGACAGAGGGCACAGGTTGGGTCCTCCCCATACCAGTCCTGGAGGTTCTTTGGAGATGGTAGGACATCATATGTAGCTCTAATAATGAAGCTGATGGTGCTCGCCTCCATCTCCCAGAGCTGCCTCCAGCTAAGCTGCCTCCTCTCTAACCCCTCCCACCTAGTCCATTGTCCCTGTTTGGCAAGAGACACAGCCTTGGCATTTCTTCCAGCTTCCTCCTGATGGCGCACCTCATCTACCACCATTTTCCTCTTCTCTGAAGTCGAGGCCTTCTGCCAAGATGGTTTACTTGGTGTAAGCCCAAAGCCTCCTCTTCCCATCTGCACATGCCCCACAATGTCTGTGTGTCTCAAGGCTGACATAGCCTGCTGCGCTGCATCAGATGGTGTCCATTTCCGTCCAGTTGACAATGACGGCGTGGCCTTGCTGATGGTCTGATCTTTAGAGTCCCTCAGGGTCATCAGAAGCCTTACCTTGGAGCACTTGTATTCTTCAACAAGGCTTGTGATGGGTAGCTGAAGGACTCCTTTGCCGTAGAGACCAATGTTAGACAGGCAGCGCGGAAGTCCAAGCCATTTCTTCACATAAGCAGTCACCGAACGCTCCATCTTTTCCACTGTTGTTATTGGGACCTCGTAGATTGTTAATGGCCACATTATACGAGGGAATAGTCCAAATTGCAAGCACCAGAGTTTGAGCTTTCCTGGTAGTAGGGTCTTGTTGATTTTGTCCATGTTGTTTTTAATGCCCTCTCTTAGCTGCGTCACTTGATCTTTGTCCTTGAGGCTTGCATTGTACCATCTTCCCAAGCTCTTGATGGGTTGCTCAGACACTGTTGGTATAGGGTGTTCACCAATGCGAAACCTCACGTTCTTCAGCTCTCCTTTGACCACAGAGATACTGCGGGACTTTTTCGGCTTGAATTTCATTCGAGCCCAACTGATGTTCTCCTCTAGCTTCCCAAGTAGCCGTCTGGTGCATGCTGCAGTTGTGGTCAGAGTGGTCATGTCATCCATGAATGCTCTGATAGGAGGTAGTCGGATGCCGCTTTTTGTTCGCTCGCCACCCACCACCCACCTTGAGGCCCTGATGATGACCTCCATGGCCATTGTAAAGGCCAGGGGTGAAACTGTACAGCCCGCCATGATGCCTATCTCTACTCGTATCCAGGAAGTAGAGAAGTCAGCTGTTGAGAAGCACAGTTGGAGGTCATCAAAATAGGCTTTTACTAGGGAGGTGATTGATGGTGGAACATGGAAGAACTTGAACGATTCCCAGAGTAGATTGTGGGGAATTGAGCCAAACGCATTTGCCAGGTCGAGAAAGGTCACATGTAGGTCTCGCTTGTCCTTCTTTGCCTGTTGGATCTGGTGCCAGATCATGCTGGCATGCTCCAGACAGCCAGAGGACCCTGGAATGCCTGCCTTCTGAATAGACGTATCCACAAACTTGTTCTTCTCCAGGTAGGCAGAGAGCCTTTGTGCAATCACCCGGAAGAAGATTTTTCCCTCCACATTGAGAAGGCAGATGGGACGGAATTGGTCTATTTCTGCTGCATCCTTCTCTTTGGGGATGAGTACACCTCCAGCCCTTCGCCAAGCCTTGGGAATTATCCCAAGACCCCAAATTTTTGCCACACTATCCTCATCAGCTCCCACAGAAAGCGGAGGACATCTGGGGCGTTCTTGTAAAACCTATACGGCACGCCATTTGGCCCTGGGGCTGAAGCTGTTCTTGTCTGCTTGACTATCCTCTCTACTTCTTTCCACCTTGGAGGGCCAGTCTCCATGTGGAACACGGGAGCCTGAATGGGCGGGATGTCCTTTGGGATAGTAAGCTGCTCATGCCTTTTGGCGTCGTGGTGGACCGTTTCTAGATGTTTTTCCAGGTCTTGCTTTGTAGTTTTTAGGATTCCACTTTTTTCCTTGGTGAACAGATCCTTGACAAACTTGAAGGGGTCCTTGTAGAAACGTGTTCTTGTGTGTTCCTTCCTCCTTCGATGTTTCCTCAAGTTCTCTGCTCTTCGCAAGGCTGCCAGTCGGGATTTTATTTCATCTTGGAGTAGACAGAGACCAACCCTATCAGTGTCAGAGGCCTTTCTCCACTGCTTTTTCAGTTGACGCCTCTCTCTGACCAGCCTGTCAATCTCCTGCTGCCTCCTAGATTTGACTGGTGCAGGTGTTTCTTTGTGGTTCCTTTTTTCCATCAGCCCAAACCGCTTTTCTCCATACTGGTAGATAAGATCACCAACGTTTTCCAGTTTCCTCTCCGCTGTGCCCACTTGCTGCTTTAGGATGTTAGCCAAATCATTATTGACTGTTTCCCACTCTCTCTTTTCTGCAGATTTAGGCCACTTCACTCCGGGTCTGTGCCCTCTGATGTTTCTCTCCAGGGGAGACCTCTGTGGTTGGGTGGGCTCTTCCACCATCAATCCTGTGCTTGTGCCCCCCTCAGTGACTAGGGTGCTGATGCTCTGCGAACTGTGGTTTGCATCCGGTCGCTGTGCTTCACTTGACTGACTCGCCTGCTTGCTTCTTAAGAAGTACAGGTCAATGCAAGGCCCTTGTCTCTTCCCCCTCAAGCACCCCTTCTTCCCTTGGTGGGTTCTCAGCCCCTTGAAGGATGTTACTTTCGCCCAACCACAGGTGCAGACCTGGAGTGTGTGACCTGCCCCTGCTGCGGTTGCCCCATGTGTCGTCCTCTTACTCGTAGTCTTTTCCATTCCTAGGTCGGTACCCGTGCTGTCAATCGTTGAGCCATCTTGCGCCCCCGCTCTCGCAGGCTCCAGGGGTGTGTTTCCTTGTTCAATTTCCGTAGCATTTGGCGGGTGACTCCAACGACTGTATAACCGTTAGAGCCTGCCACCATGGGTAGCTGGCCCATGGCAGCCCCAGTGGGGTCTATTGCCTCCTGTCAGCAGTCTCTCCAGGCCGTCACACAGTCTTTCCCATGTTGTCAGCTGACCTTTCCCAGCAGTCACTGGATCCTTCCAGCTTCTCAGATTCATAAAACACAGGACGAGGTGGTAACACTATCCAATGTGCCAGTAGCTGTTAAGTCACATGAGTTCCTAGATGGTGAGTGGTGAGTGGGTTGTAACAGTCAATTTGAGGACACAAATTACAGTTTGCATAAAGAAAGTTTTTTTGTTAAAATGTGTTTTGACAGTTATAATGAGATACCTTCTTGTTATTTTCTCTGATACTGAGAATACTTTTCTCGTTATAATGATAAAATGTCATCTGTGCTGCATCACAGTTACATAAGCTGACCTTTGTAACTTTGGTCAAGTTTTTTTTTTTTTGCTTCTTTGGTTGAAAATTCAGTGTGTTAACAGTCAATACGGAAATAGGTAAACGTCGGCTTGTTTAATGCAACTTTTTATTGAAACTATGTTTGTCATAACACATTCCAGTTAATCACAGTCCAAATGTTAACCCACTGTGAATTGAAATGATAATCAGACAATAACAATAACATAGACAATAACATATAATAATAATAATAATATTAGTACAGTAAAAAGATATATTTTTAAAAAAGGCAATTATAAAATGTAATTCTAATAATTGATTGTACATATACTCTGTTTGTTTTGAAGACATTTCAGAGAGTTCAAAAAATATGTGAAATCATGAAGGAACAGAGAAAATAATGGCGATTTCTTTGAAAAACGACCTTTGTAAATAAAAAACGTATTATAATCATCACATTAACAATCAAATCAATTTAAGGGACTTTACATTCAAAATATATTGTAACATCTTTAACAGAAAGTTTAGTAGTTAGTAACAACTACACAATGGATGTATAATAAGAACTTGTATATATTATAAGATCTCTCTCTCTCTCTCTCTCTCTCTCTCTCTCTCTCTCTCATCTCTCTCTCTCTCTCTCTCTCTCTCTCTCTCTTTGTTGGTTGTGGGAGGAGCTCGAGCTCGCGGGGAGCTCCGGCCGGCTGTCACGCGGTTCGCCTGCGCTCGTGAACGCATCACGTTTGTTCCCCTGCTGACAACACTGGCTGCGAGGATCTCAGTTGTGCAAGCATCGCGAAAGAAAAAAGGTGAGGATAGCACAATTGAGCTATGATGTTTTATTAATAAATGTAACTAAATAGATCTATTATAAGAACTTGTAATACATCCACGAGCTAAATGTATGAGACGCAGACTACAGGGAGGACTGTGTAAAGGATGAATGGTTGTTGCAAAACCGGATTTGCGATGCTTTAGTTACTGTATTCTGTCATCTTCACAGTTATGTTATGCCCTCTGCTTTCAAAATAATGTCAATTTCCAGTGTAGGCTTGATTTTCTCTCCACTGGAGCCAAACATAATCCTAATAATGATACATATGCAGTGCTCATGCTTTTCACTTTGCATGTGTTTCTGTTGGTTTTGGTCTGTAGACTATATCAGAATTAAGAGAAAGTTGCATTACAACTGGTTTTGAATGAACAGTAATATTATCTGTGTAGGGAATCACATTTAATCTGTTTAATGCACAAAGACATTATACAGTAAACAGGTGAAACAGATTGGAAAAGGAGTAATCATCAACCTTTTAAGATAAACTAAATTAGCTAAATGAAACCTGAGTGCCTGTATGTTGTGTGTTTGTTCATTCAAAACCAGGTGAACTTTAAGCCCGTCAGCCTAACAATAGGAAGGTTTTCTTAATGTCTTGTAAGAATGAATCGAGAACCAGGTAATGGTGAAGAGGTGGAGGAGGTGACCGAGCTGGTTTGTCAAGAGGCTGACCTGAAAGATGAACAGTAAGTCACAGCGATCAAAGATTAAAAATGTTATGCCCTCTGTGGTTTCAGTTATCTGTAGCTAGATGATATCTGTCCTTCCCTATTTCTCCTCTTTGTGTTTATTGAGGATGAAAGAAGTATCTGTGGGGGATCAGAAGGTGTTGCTTGTCCGTACGCGGGGTCAGTACAGTGCGGTCGGAAGCCAGTGCTCTCATTATAACGCTCCTCTGGTTAAAGGTAAAGCCTTCAGCTACATCCAGATTCTCACTTTCTACACATCTAACTCTGAATTAATGACCCTTTTGCAGTGAGTAGTGTTAACTGCATGTACTCTGATAATCCAGGAGCACTGGTTGGTGACAAAGTGAGATGTCCCTTTCACGGCGCCTGCTTCAATGTCAGAACTGGAGATATAGAGGAGTATCCAGGTCTGGACTGTCTGCCCAGCTATAAGGTAAAACTTGTGTTTAGAGGTCAACATTTAGGAACAATTTACTGCTCTTTCACCAGGAATGAATCCAGAAGAGACATTCGTTCCATCTTAAAATGTGTTCTGATTTACTCCCACAAACACTTATGTCCATACTTTGCCCAAACTGTAGATTTTCTGTTGATGTCATGATTTTTGTGCCCTTTAAATGGAAACAAAATGCATGTTTTTTTGTTTTAATTATTGCAAGATTAAGCTTATATATCTTTCTAACAAAAGCGTACATTGGTTTATCAAAGACGTCACAATTTCATTTGTGGTGTACAAATACAACTTTTATCTCCAAATAAAACTATGTTGAGTTTTTTATGTTGAGTACAAGAACTGCAAATATGACACTTAGACGTATCCCTCCTTCACAGCATTTGTAGTTCCATTTCAGGATAATATTGTTGTTCTGTCTGCTTAAAAAAAAGTAAATGCTGTTGACTTTGGCAGTGCAAATTTCCTCCACGGTGCTATGATCTGTTTTGGAAGAAAATCATCTAGTAATTTGCATTTTGGGGCTAAACTTCTCTTTGAAAAAATTCATTTCACAGGTCAAAGTTCAGGATGGCAAAGTGTACGTTTCCATCAACAAAAAGGTAAGTGAAGTTAAATAGATGAAACGATCACAGTGTTTCCTTCCATTTTGTGTCAAAATGCTCTATTTTAAATAACCCATTGTTTTTTTGTTGTCAATTCCCTCAGACTCTGAAGCTGACCAGACGGGTGAAGGAGATGTGCAGCATGGTACCAGACATCAAACATACAGTGTTGCTCATAGGAGGAGGTAAGGACTGGATGTAATAATCACAGGAAATTAGGCGCTCAGCTACACTTGGTGGTGTAGTGCTGCCGTGTGTCCTTAAGCTCCATCTCTAAATGTACCCGCTAAGTACAGACTGACTGTAATTTTTGTGAGTTCAGGCCCTGCCTCCCTGGTTTGTGCTGAGACGCTGCGGCAGAACTGCTACCAGGGTCGAATCATCATAGTAACCAAAGACAGCCTGCCTCCATTTGACAAGCCCAAACTGAGTAAGGTAAGAACTCCATCAGAAAGAGGTGACCTGTAATAATGCAATCAAATAAACACTTCATATTCATTGCATTGCGCTTCTTTTTAAAGAAGCAGATTTATCTGTTAGTGTGTTTAGATGAAATGTGTCTTCAGTAAGAGACATTTTAAAGAAAAGGCATCGCCTCTTTTCAGGCTATGAATCTGGACAGCAGCAGCATCCTCCTCCGCTCCAGTGACTTTTTGCAACAGTATGGGATAGAAGTGTGGACACAGAAAGAGGTGATAAGCAAAAAAAAAAAAATGATATGTGTGATGTGGTCTCACCATCTTGCAAAAAACTGAGATGTATTTTGTGTGTCAGGTGGTGTCAGTAAACCCACCTGAGAAGACAGTGAAGATGAGCGATGGCACCCTGCAGCATTACGACCAGCTCCTCATCTCAACGGGCTGCAGGTTAGACTCATTCTCCTGTTCCTCAAATAGTTCTTTGTAGTATCACAGTATCACAAACACATAGAAGACTGTGAAGAATTGATGAGTTGTAAGATTTCCATGCAGCATTAGCGATATAATAGTCCCTCTTCTGTTCACAGAGCGAGGCCGCTCAACTGTCCTGGTAAGGACCTGATGGGTGTGAAGTTACTGCAGAGTCATGAAGATGCCAAAGAGATTCACAGTTCCTGCCTTGGCCGGAAGGCCGTCATCATTGGAGCCTCCTTCATAGGTAATCAGATTTGAGTTTTCTTTACATACAAATCTTAGTTCATTTTTGTTTTTTTTGCTGTTTTTTATTATCTCATACACTGTATATCAGATTGGCAAGATGTTCCAATAAGCTTTTCCACAGCAGACCCATCAGGAGAAGCACATATGTTACTGATAACATTAACAATGGCTCTGCTCTATTCAAGTGTCCCAGTAAGCCGTGACAGTGAGCCAGTGAGCCAGTGAGCCAGTGAGCCAGCATGCACAGTACCAGGCAACTGAAACTGAAGCAGCTAAAAGGAATTCAGCTGTCATTAATTTTTAATTTACACCTGAGCCTTTCCTACTCTGTCATGTTGACAAAATGTCTTATTATTAAAATACACTATTTTAATAATTTACAACACAAGATAAAGCTACATTTGATAACAACTATGGTAGATCAAATTTGCAGGTCATTTTTAGTGTTTTTCTTTAACACAATAGGTATGGAAGTGGCATCCTACTTATCGGACAAAGCTTCCAGTGTGGCTGTCGTTGGCACTGCCAGATACCCGTATGAGCGTTCTCTGGGCCCGCAGATCGGCAAGATGACGACGCAAGTAAGAAACAATGATGACACTGATGATGTCATTGTCACAGTTGAAGTCATTTTATCGGTTTTTATTCAATGTAACACAATTTTAAACTATTTTTTTTAACCTTTTTAAGATGTTGGAGGAACATAATGTTAAGTTCTACATGAACGACGGAGTCACTGAGATCAGAGGGGAGAACGGCAAGGTAACCCTACCTCAGCTCAATCTTCAATGTCGCTGAAACTGAGACTGTGCTGCCTCAAACCTCGATATTCTGTTGTAGATCCATAAATGTTGTCTTTCTGCAGGTGAAGGAGGTGGTGCTGAAGAGTGGTGTAGCCCTGGAAGCTGATGTGGTGATTGCAGGAATTGGTAATTAACCGTGCTGTTTCCAGGTGTTATGATGTGCATTTTGTTTAATATGACAGAGAATAAATCATTTACTTTTTGCAGATTATGAACTCACATGCAACTTTTACACCTTCTAATATATAGACCTTTATTGTTTTGTTAACATTGCAATCACTACCCTTCCCTATCGCTTTTTCTGACCCTTCCTGTTCAGCTTTACAAAACTCAAAGTTGTCTGTTTCTCAGGTGTGATCCCCAATTCAGACTTCTTGGCAGGAAGCAAGGTGGAAGTGGATTCTAGGAAAGCTGTAGTTGTAGACAAGGTAAACAAACAAGAGTCGACAGCCAAACTGTAGTCACTGTGCTGTTGATATGGCTAACTGTGTCCAGGTACCTGAAATGAATGGATGCGTATTTACATGATGTATCCTGATGTGCGCGTGACGTATTTCCGAGAAATGTGCACGTTAAAATTCGACTAAGTCCTGTGAAGCATTTTGCTTGTAGGCCTACTATTGAAGCTCTGCTGTAAACACACACTCTTTTCTTCAGTTCATGAGGACCAATATACCAGATGTTTTTAGCGCTGGAGACATTACCTCCTTCCCTCTGACCATTTGTGGAGACCAAAGGGTCAACATTGGTCACTGGCAAATGTCACAAGCCCAAGGTAAAGATTCAAAGAGACACAGCTTCATATTCTGTGGTTTGGTGAGGGGAATTCTGTCTGTCTGAAAAATGATTTAATGCTTATCACGCTCATTTTCTTTTTCTTTCCTCAGGAAGAGTAGCGGCCCTAAATATGCTAAAGAAACCAACCAAAATTGACTCTGTTCCTTTCTTCTGGACTGTGTTGCTTGGGAAGAGTATCAGATACACAGGTGGAGTTTTTATTGAGAAACCGTCACACTTATATTATTTAAGCCAAGTCTGCACTGAATCTCATTTCCCTCTTTCATTTCTTCTTTCTACAGGCTATGGGGAAGGCTACACAGAAATCATATTCAAAGGCAAAGTGGAAGAGAGGAAGTTCCTGGCTTTTTACATTAAGTAAGCAGCTGTTGAATAACTCCTGATGCGGCTGAACACGAATTGCGATGTCATGCTATTTGCGTTGCACTTCCCTTTCTCAACAGAGATGAGGTGGTGGTAGCTGCAGCCAGCCTGATGTTTGACCCTGCTGTGGCTCACCTGGCAGAACTGATGGCTACAGGCCAGCGCATAACAAAAGCTCAGGCTCAGTGAGTGTTGTCCTGCCTCCACACACACTAGATTACACATTTATATACTATATGCAAATTAAATAGCTTAAATAAATATATTCCGCAAACTGAATTTGCTTTGGGAGCTGTTATCATTCTTTTTGTCCACTACTGGTGATAAATTAAAGAAGACAAACCCACAAGATGGCGTTAAAATGCATTCAAGGCAGCTATAAACCACAGTGGGACAACTGTTGAGATGATGTAACTTAGTTGTTAAAGACATAATGGAGACCCGTGGGATATGAAAGATACACCTGCACAAACAGCCTTTGGAGCTGGCAGAAGTCTTCTGTAACTAACCAATCAGAGCAGAGTTGGCCTTAAAGAGACAGGAGCTAAAACAGCCTGTTACAGACAGAGGCTGAACTGAGAGGCTTCATATAGAGCCAGTATAAGATAAATAAGGATTAAGTTTCTCTCTTTCTCTCACTGACTGTGTCAGTTGTCTGCATCCATGAAATGCAAGTAGATAAGCAATGCTCAGAGTGAAAAGGACAGCCAATGTGTTGCATTAGCCAGGCAAAGAATCGGTCAGTAATGAATGAAATAAAGCAAACGTATGCTGTAGCTTTGGGTCTCAGGTCTGAAATTTGGCAGTAGTACCAGTCTGGTTCAGTCGGTTCGGGTCTTAAAGATGCCGGTACAGGCCAGGTTTGGGTCTCAGTTTTACACCCGTACAGAACTCTAATCCTAAATATAATCAAAGACCAGATAATACCTATAACCGGAATACTAGTGTGCATGTAAACATACTGTGTGTGTTGAATAGTTTATCTGTGTCGTCTGTTCAGAGCTGATGACCTGAGCTGGCTGCAGGTGTAACCAGACGTCTGCTGTATCCAGGAGTAACACCTCTCAGTGACGAAGGACGTCGCCTCTCTCTTTCTTTTTCCTCTCTCCCTCATCCAGTGCCAAATTGGATCACTCGATTTACTGCCTCATGCTTTCTGAAAGCCTGTCAGACCTCTGCTCTGCTCTCACTCTCACTGTTACCATAGCAGCAAACAAAGCTTTACTGAATTTGCATTTGGTGCACCCGGTGAATAATCTAATCTGTTTTAAAGGCATAGGCTGGATGAGACTAAGTGGACTTCATATTCAAAAACATATAGACTTCATTGTATTTTATCAGCAGCCTGAAGATATATTTGAGTAACTTATTTAAAATAAAGAATATTTTGTTGTTTTTGAGACGTCTGTTTCATCTTTGCTATTTTAATGAATCATGAGTTAGCTTATTTTGACAACTTAGGTTCATGTGTTTAGTGATGAATGAGCTCATTTTGCGTTCTTTAAATTCAAATCCAGATAAAGAGAAAGCAGCTAAGAAAGCACTTTGAGGTAACTTAACCACCTTTCATTTACTTGAAAATAAAACCTGGATGCTTTGTGGTACATAACTAATGCTCAGGTATTAAATGGACCTGTTAGGGAGTTTATTCACAACTGACTTTATCATCCACTTTACTGTTGTCAGCTTATGTGTGCAGTATTGAAGATGTTTATTCTTGTTGTTTGTGTTACATTGACTAAATCATTGCTCGTCTCTAGATCCCCTTTGCTACTTCATTTGTGTCAGTTGTGATGGTCTGACACATGCAAAACACAGTGTAATCATATGTATGTGTACGTAAACATTTCTTTATTAAACATTCTGAAACTTGTTCATTGCTAATCTGAATCCAATCTATTTGTCCAATTTTCTATCAAGCAGACCCTCTTGTGAGAGTTTATTAAACATTTGCAGGGCAGCTCACTCTCTGTAGTCATACTGACTGGAACTATTTAATTGTCATTTGTCAGTACAAGTTACTCTTTTATATATTACAGTCACAGCAGAAAACAGGTCAGAGCTGCAAAGACACTGGCAAGCTGCTTTTACAGCTTATTTTATGTATCAATACAATACCTACTGACATTTTATATCTGATTGAAAAATGAGAACGTTTATATCAGACATTTCCACTTTTCATTACTTCAAAGTCGAGCCAACAATGTTGCAAACAAACCTCAAACAATTTTACTACTTTGTGAATTACGTCATTTCATTAACTACAAAAATATATTTAGTATCTGCACAAGTGAATTTATTACGGCAGCGCTGGCTATGAGCACAAATGTAAATCATGAAATAATTCACAGGTTATGACACCTGACAAAACTGTCCTTAACCACATCACAGGAGGTACACGACAATTATAAAATGATTAGCCTCTTACAAACCTTTACAGACTTGACAAAACCAACAAATCTTAATGTCTGACAGTTTAATTTCTGTAGTTGTCTTCTATCTTCAGGGCAATTTCCTGCTTCTTTATTTGCTTGTTTTGGAGCATTGTCTCACAGAAGATCCCAGTTTACAGGCCAACAGAAATGGGTTGAGGTGGCAGTACTGAGAAAAAATTAAGAAAACCCACAATCATACTCTTCATATAGCACCTTAAACCCTTACATGAGACTCAAACAAAACTTCTGTTACCAAGCTTACACTGCAAAGGGTTACTTTTCTGTAAAATTATTACACATTTTATAATATCTTGGAAAATTCTTAAATTTGAAGCTGCACATTTCACATTAAGTACATTTATAGATTTTAAAAAATGTCTAATTTGGTTCTTGCATGCAAAAAGTGGGTCAACATTACTTTCTTTCTGGATGCAGTCAGTAATGATTCAGAATTAAATAATTTCAGAATACCAGCTACCTGTGGTGTTGACTCAGAGCTGGACTCTGGTTTATCTAATGTCTGGATTTTGAAATCGGGGGAGAAACGGGAACTCTGGAGGATTGCGGCCATCTCTCCATTTACCTCCACTGCAACATCTTTCTGCAAAGCACAAAAGCAAACATTAACCTAGTCCGAAGACGATTTTTAGATGCTTTTTTTGAAATGAAAAACAGATTTACTTGCAACTCTTGTGTGAACATTTATCAACAGTTTTGTATATTAGCCTTGTCTGATGTGGCTTGTATTATACCTTGAAACAGTGCGATGAATCAAAGTCCAGCTGATCTGGGCAATCTGTCACAGTTCCCTTATAGGTCACTGTTGCCTCAGTCATGACTGGATGTTTGGGCAGTTTAAAGAGCCTGTAAGTGCCCGACGCGTAGCTGATGTCACCTGCAAAAGGAAGAACTGGCTCAGTTGTAGAATGAAAATGATCTTCACGTCATTAAAAATAAAAAATGCCTTTTTTTTTTTTTTACCTGCTTTTGCTTTGAGCTCACTGTTGTAAACAACAATCTGGCTTGCTGAAACAAGATGTGGAGTGCTGAAACCCACACTGTGGGCCAATGAAATGAGGTCTTTCCAAAACAGAGAGCCACCCATTCCTTCACCTAAATCCAAAGGAAAGAGATCGCAGCCAAAGGATATTGTATGTTGTGTGCATCAGCTGTATTCTGTGCTGTATTCTTGCTTTTCACATTGAAATTTGATGACAATAGTATTATGTTATCATCAGCGTTTTACCCCACAGAACTGCGTCTTGCTTCATGTGATCAGGCACGACTTTGCTGGCATACATGTCACTGTAGTACAGTTCACCTCCCTCCTGTGTAAAATGAGAGAGTGATGAGAGTCATAGTCTGTTCTCGTACATCTTTCCAGGAACATTTTTACATTAATGTTGTTGGTAGAAATTCTTCATACTAACCTTTAGGACATTGTAGGCTTCCTGTAGCACTGCTCTTTTATCGGGACACAAACAGATTACACAGTTGGATCTGAAAAGAGAGAAAAGAGAAGTTTAGTTTTTTGATCTATCCAGGCTGTTATAGCAACAGACCACAGAGTCCATGGACAGATCATGTACAGTGGTTCCTAACCTTTTTTGCTTAATATGAAGCAATGTCTACTTGTGACCCCTTGTCAATTGTACTGATGTGTGTGTTTTCTCTTATTAGACTGTTAGATTTGAATGCTTTTTTGAGGCCTGAAGACTGAAGTATTTCACAATGAAAAAAGTAAAGATTAGAGAATTTCTTATTTCCTACCCCTGTAATCATTTTAGGACCCCTTAGATTAATCTCACGACCCAGTTTGGGAACCACACATGTAGAATCGTAACCATTTTAAAAACCTTACAGAACAACATCCATTGAGCCAGTCTGTATGCCAGCTTCACTGAGCTTCTCCATATACCCCTGGACGAAAGTGACGTTGGGCTCCTCATAGCCAAACTTCTTTTGGTGGTACTCAATGTACTGACGAGATGCTGTGATCTAAAGAAATACAAGTCAGTAGAGAGTACATGAATCGAGCGCCAACGCGTGTGCGCGTGCATGTGTCATTACCAGCTCCTCTGTCATATCGATCCCGGTGACATGCCCGCTCGGTCCAACGAGTTTACTGAAGGCGTAACAGTCTCTGCCAGAGCCGCTGCCGAGGTCCAGGACTCTGCAGCCCTCAAGCTTCGCTGGAAACGGAAGGCCGCAGCCGAAGAATCTGGAGAAAAGTACTGTCAGTGACAACAGTGCATAACCAAAGAGAAAGAAAGCTGCTTAAACTGGATGGAAATTGAATTCACTAAATTTAAGCTACTCTGTGATAGGAAGGCCATGTCTGAACTTCAGTGTCCTGATTGAGTCATTTGTCAATCAAACTGTTGCATGATTATAATGGATCATTTTTTCCTGATGTGTCTGCTTATAATCAAGGACAGCTGCTACATAAAAAGTCAGTCAGCACATCTCAAGACCCTCCGCATGTCAAATCTGCACCTTGTGTGGGGAAAAATAATTTCCACTGTACCTTCCAGTTACAGCTGAAGATGTATATGATACAAAAGTAAAAGATAAGAAAAAATTTAAACAGTACCTTTTGGTCACCTCGGGGTGAACCAGGCTCAGAGCATCAGTGACACTTCTTGGCAGCGGGCGGCAAGACAAACTGCAGGAAGCAGCACTTGTTTGCAAATCACAAGAGGACTCCAGCCGACTGCCGTAGTATTTCTGCACACATGATGACACACATGAGTCAAGACCAGTTTCTACACAGGCTGCTCTTTCTACACGCTTCTTCTCACTGAAACCAATAAACTGTCTCTCAAAAAAGTGTTTAAAATCTTGAAGAATATTTTTTTAAAACTTGATTACCTCACTATATTATGAAATACTAACACAACATGTAACTGACATTTTTCCACTATCAAGGATGAAAATCTCTTTGCAGGACATCACTGACAATAAAGCTCTTTAAAAGTTTTTTAGTAAATGTTTGACATTCACACTCCATAATAATTTGGTTTGCCTAAAGAACGTCAGTATCTTAAACTCCAAAACTCATTCAGTGGGTTATTAATTAATAGACTGAGCAACTATTGTGTAATGGGGGGAAACAAGCAAATCTTTCTTTCTGCAGTTAATCTCTGCAAAGTGTAGAAAACTTTCTTTTGATAGCCTAAAAATAGCTTTTTGTGACATTAACTTAAAAGCCAAACAAATAATAAATAAATAATAAATAAATAAATAAAGCATGCTCGTTGCTCAGTAATCCAAACTCAGTGAACTGTACCTTAACATTTTCACGCACGTCCTCACCAGTCTCCATTCCGAAACAAAGGAGTTACAAAAAAGTTACAAAAAGTGGGTCCGAACCGTCTGAAAAGCAACAACTATCAATGAGTATCAATGAGAAGTATTTGGTTCAGACCAGAGTGGACCTGAGACGAGACCTGGGTCGTGTCTAGATGTGGTATCCCTAGATTTGCGAAAATGTGTGAAACACTCGCGAGTTTTGGAAGGAAGCGGTAACTTTAACCCACATCACGTTCCAGGTGATCATTTTAACACAAACATAACCAAACATTAACCACAGCGCTGTCACGTCATAAAACAGCGAGACAAGAATATTTAAAGCGGCTCGCGAGAGTTTAGCAAATCTAGGGTTACCGTCTAGACACGACCCGAGACCTGCCTCCCACTTTCCGGTTCGTTTTTTTTCAGAATAAGGTGTAATTTCATACAACTCTACATGTACAGAAAACAAAACAAACAGACATGCACAATACAATTAATGTTCTAAGCAAAAATAAAAAAAATCATTACTTTTCAAATAAACTGGATATTGTCCAGTTCACTTTTTATTTATACAACTGGCCAGAATGAACAGGAGGAATGATTACAGCAAGAAAAGCCTATTTTAATGTTAATTTAGGCACCTGACTGTTGTTTTACGACGGATTTGAAAACTGTGTACTCGTCCTTTATATATCCTTGTTGTAGCTGAGGCCCTGTAGGATACACTCCAACACTGTAGGGGGCAGTAAAACGGCGGAAACAGCATCATCCGGGTATTCGCAAAATGGCGCTTGTCTTACGTTAGCGCATATTTCTACGTAGGGCCCCGTCCATTTAGTGGTAAGAAAGACTTCCATCCGGCGTACCTGCTGTCTGTGATTTCCACTGAACTACATCCATCGTGTGGCCGCCGTCGACCATCGTGCGTGATGCAGTTTTAGGAAGAAATCAACACAACGGAGAGCCTAAGAAAGGGGCTAAAGAGTGTTGAAAGAGAAATGTGCTGGTAGCTGGTCGTGTGTGGAAAAAGGCTGCAGTCGACGTAAAGAAATCGCCTCTGGAGTGAAGGTAGAAAGGTGTGAGTTGTTGTGAGCAATTTCGTTTTTGTTAGCTTACTTCACTATCAGCCGTTAGCTGCTATGCTAGTTTTTACCGCTGCATCCATGCTTGACCTAATCAACAACTATAGAGCCAGCATTTACTAACATTATGCAAACTTGCAGTGTGAGTTGTGGTAAAGTTCGCAAAATGCAACTTTTACGTGGCGTTCAATGTTTGCCGAGCGAGTAATCTGCTCAGCCGGTGATTGTTAACGTTAGCGGGCAGTTTGTTTCCGACTGGAAGCCATGTTGTAAAGCTAACGTTAGCTAACGTTACTTGACGTTAAAGGACGGGGTTCACCGTTTTTAAAATCTGTCTTAAAAACAACAGTCAGGTGCCCAAATGAAAATGTAAATAGTTTTTTCTTGCTGTAATCATTCCTCCTGTTTATATTGGCCATTGGAAGATTCCTTCATAATGCACTTACAATGTAAGTGATGGGGTCAAAAATCCACAGTCCTCCTACTGTGCTAAAATGTATTTAAAAGTTTATCCGAAGCTAATATGAAGCTTTAAATGAGTCAAATCAAGCAGATATCTTTCAACGTTACAGTCTTTTTAGTGCCAAAGTCCCTCTTTTTGTTACAAAGTTATAGTTTCACTGCAGCTCAACAAGGAAACACAAAGAGCGGATTTGATGCTAAAAAAGACTGTAAATGTGGCAGATATCCACTTGATATGACTAACTGCTGAAGCCTCATATAAGCTTCAGATAAGCATTTAAATGCATTTTTACACAAAATGACTGTGTGGACATACTGTGGATTTTGGCCTCCATCCATTCAGAATCAGAACCAGGTTTTATTGCCTATTAAGTAGGTTTGCACATCCGAGGAATTTCCCTCTGTTGTGGTGCATAATGATAAAAAAACACAAGTACCAATACAAAGTAGGAGAGAAATACAATTACCTCAAAAGACAGGTAAAAATATATAAATGAAGTTTACAATTAAAAAATAGAATATTGTAGGAATATATTCTAAGTGAAAAGAGCTGCTGAGTTTACAAATTTAACTTTATAAATTGTAAATGCTTTTTTTTAACAAAGTTTTGGCACAAGTGGGGTCAGTATTTTATTGTAATTCTTTGTTTGGTGGTGATGTTTGTAGTTGTGAGGCGCCATGGCGGCTACCTTCCCCTACAGAGGAGTTCCTGCGGGGATCCCGCCAGGTGTACCCCCTCCTGCACCGGTCCCAGACTTCATGTCTGAGGAAAAACTGCAAGAGAAAGGTATGTTGGGTTTCACTCAATGCATTTATATTCATGGTGTTTGTAAAATTGCTGTTATGACAAATGGATGTGGTCATTTTTGTCGTTTATCTAATTGTCTTCTGACTCTACAGCAAGGAAATGGCAGCAGTTGCAGGCAAAGCGCTACTCAGAAAAGAGAAAGTTTGGCTTTGTGGATGCTCAGAAGGAAGACATGCCACCTGAACATGTCCGCAAGATCATCAGGGACCATGGAGACATGACCAATAGAAAGTTTCGTCATGACAAGAGGGTCTACCTAGGGTAAATAAAAAGATTAATACAATAGTAAACATGTCTATGGGAAACAAAAAATATACAGTGCCAGTCAAAAGTTTGGACACTCTTTCTCATTCAAGATAATTGGATGGAGTGTCCAAACTTTTGATTGGTACAATAAGTTGGTATACATTTTTTTCAGATGTATGTAGGTTATAATCTTATGTGCATGTAAGCTAAATACTGTTAGCTTTTTTTCACATATTTTCATAAGTTTGCTCACTGTTAGAGGAGATTCATTACCACTCCCCAGCTCATCCTTTCTCTTTCTTTTTGTTGAACAGTGCCCTCAAATACATGCCCCATGCAGTGTTGAAACTGCTGGAGAACATGCCCATGCCCTGGGAACAGATCAGAGATGTGCCCGTCCTGTACCACATCACAGGAGCCATTTCCTTTGTCAATGAAATCCCTTGGGTTATAGAGCCGGTCTACATCGCCCAGTGGGGGTAAGAGTGTCACTGTCAATGCAGTTGTGTTTTTAGTACATTGCACTCATACATTTGTGAAATGCACAGCAAGTGTATTATGCTCATTTGTGATTCTAACATACATAATCACTGGGATTCCTTCTTCTCCTCTTAGCACCATGTGGATCATGATGCGTCGTGAGAAACGTGACCGTCGACACTTCAAAAGGATGCGCTTTCCACCATTTGATGATGAGGAGCCGCCACTGGACTACGCTGACAACATCCTTGATGTGGAGCCACTGGAGGCCATTCAGATGGAGCTGGACCCTGAGGAAGACGGCTCAGTCGTAGAGTGGTTCTATGAACATCAGCCCCTCAAAGACACTGCCAAGTAAACCTTCACGTCTCTTTATGAGACACATATTTACTTGTTTTAAAAAACATATGTAGCTACTGTGAATCTGGCAAAATTAATGACTCCTTTTTGTCCCCTTCAGGTTTGTGAATGGCACGACCTACCGTCGCTGGCAGTTTACACTGCCCATGATGTCCACACTGTACCGCCTGGCCAACCAGCTGCTGACGGACCTGGTGGATTTCAACTACTTTTATCTGTTTGACCTCAAGGCTTTCTTCACTTCTAAGGCCTTAAATATGGCCATCCCTGGAGGACCAAAGTTTGAGCCCCTGGTCCGGGACATTAACCTCCAGTAAGGACCTCCTGCCTATAATTAATGATAAACTCACAGATTATGTATTTACAACCCTCCTGGATTGTGGAAGCCACTTGGCACGCTCATAACTGTGAAAACATGTGGAGACTTTTTCCTGCATGTTGTTGTCAGGAAATACATACAGTATGTCTTGTATTTGTTAGAATAGTAATTCTGTTTTACCTCTTTATAAAAACAACATGCACAAACTGATGCTAGATGCTGTGTGCCGGAGCTGATCCCTTTCTAATTCTCCCATAGGGACGAAGACTGGAATGAGTTCAATGACATCAACAAGATCATCATCAGACAGCCTATCAGGACGGAGTACAAAATCGCATTCCCCTACCTGTACAACAACTTGCCGCACCACGTCCACCTCACCTGGTAAGCAATGAATAACTGACTCCTTAAAGTGGCAGTTCACTGAGACAATATTAATTAATTATCATTATAATTATTACTTTTTAGATGTCAAAACACTCAAAGATCATTTTGATTTACCATGTTCAGATGTGTTGAAATGATGAAAAATTGAAGTATTTTTTCCTCAATACATTTTGTACTATTAAAAGGAGCCAAAATGTTGTTTGTTGTTGTTTTTGGAGAATTCACATCAGAGTGAAACAAAACAGTTCAGAGGTAATTTGTGTGAAATGCAGCTAAACTGTTCTGTTCAGTCAGTTATTAAATTTGCTTTAATATCTTTTTTGGCTGTAAGAAGTGAATCAACACTCGTGACTTTGCCTCTGCAGGTACCATACACCAAATGTGGTGTTCATCAAGACAGAGGATCCAGATCTTCCAGCGTTCTACTTTGACCCGCTGATTAACCCCATTTCACACAGACATTCTGTCAAGGTGAGTGTGGTTGATTGTCCAGCATCTTCTTTTGGCAGCTGAGAAAAGCTGAATATAACGTCCTCACAACAAATCCCTAATGATGTTTTACATGAAGTCCTCTTACAAAGGCGCACTTGCATTGGTCTGCTTGCCTGTGCGTAAGAACTGGAGGAATATTAAAATGAGTGGTGGCTCTTTTATCACTGGCTGCAGTTGCAGTCGGCCCTTCACCACCCAGATATTATACTTTACTAAGTACAGTTCAAATTGATTTCAGGTAAAACTCCAAGCAGCAAAATTAATGAGCTGGAAGTCACTTTATTATATTGTTGCTATTTCCTGCATCCACTCAGAGTCAAGAGCCCCTGCCTGACGACGATGAAGAGTTTGAGCTTCCCGAGTACGTAGAGCCCTTCCTCAAGGAGACGCCACTCTACACAGACAACACCGCCAATGGCATCGCTCTGCTGTGGGCACCGAGACCCTTCAACCTTCGCTCCGGCCGCACAAGGCGAGCCATTGATATCCCCCTGATCAAGAACTGGTGAGCAAACTATCAATAATTCAATAATTTAATAAATCAATAATTTGAAAACAGATGGGTCAGATCTGTAGACAATTTTTAATTTGTTCCTCAGCGTGACGTCAAAGTTGCTGTTTTTAGGAAATTCTAAGTGGGATGTGTTAAATTATGTTACAGGTACCGTGAGCACTGCCCCGCCGGACAGCCAGTGAAGGTGCGTGTCTCATACCAGAAACTGCTCAAGTACTATGTGCTCAACGCTCTCAAACACAGACCACCCAAGGCCCAGAAGAAGAGGTGAGCATCATTAGACTCTTGAATTGTATTTCTCATAGTCTCATCTTCCTAATTTAAGCATTTTTTTAAAATGTGTTTTGCTCATCAACTACGTTTTTCGTAAAAGCTTTTTCCTCTGTTGGCTTCCAGGTATCTGTTCCGCTCCTTCAAGGCCACCAAGTTCTTTCAGTCCACCAAGCTGGACTGGGTGGAGGTGGGCCTGCAGGTTTGCAGACAGGGCTACAACATGCTCAATCTGCTTATCCACCGTAAGAACCTCAACTACCTGCATCTCGACTACAACTTCAACCTGAAGCCCGTCAAGACACTGACCACCAAGGTACAGGCCAAATCCTCCTATTGCTTAATTAATTTGACATGTAGCAAATGCTTTAATATAGAGCTACAAGACTTTATAATAAATAAATTTCTGTCTTTGGGGGTTTTATGCATGAAAAACATAAAATCTGAAGTTTTACCTGACCTACCACTTTGTTCTTGTTCCCCCAGGAGCGTAAAAAGTCCAGATTCGGCAATGCCTTCCACTTGTGCAGAGAGGTGCTGCGTCTCAGCAAGCTGGTGGTGGACAGCCACGTGCAGTACAGACTGGGAAATGTTGATGCCTTCCAGGTTAGTTCAGCAACAAATTTTGCACAGCACATTCCATCTGTGACCCAGCTACACTAACATGCATTATTCATTTTCCTCCTGAATGTGTAATTTCAGCAAATTTATTGACTGGACAGACAGAGCCACAGAGAACGTCTGAGTGTTGTTTGTTCCATCATTATTCAGAAGAAGCTCTTTCTTTCACTAGGCTACAGCTGGTCACCTTACCTTTACTGAAATAGTTTAAAAGTGACAAGGTTTCTATTTGCAGGCACTCTGCCTTATTACAGTGTTTCCACCAGACTGTGACAAATAAAAGTCAGCACCGTAAATCCTTAACCAAGCTTGGCAGGTCCATAGAGGTCACACATGGAGTGTAAAACACAAAGGGGCACTTTAAAGCACTGAATGTCTGTGAGGAATGTGTCTCTTCTGTGAAGTTGGTCCTTTTCTCTACTTGAGAATCAAAGTGTGATGAGTCCTGTATGTTGGCATCAGGGACTGTGGTGCTGTTTTGCGATTATCCCGCACAGTGATTTCATACTTGGCTAATCACAGAACTTTGTATTGTAGTTGGCTGACGGGCTGCAGTACATCTTCGCTCATGTGGGGCAGCTGACAGGAATGTACCGCTACAAGTACAAGTTGATGAGACAAATCCGGATGTGCAAAGATCTGAAGCATCTCATCTACTATCGGTTCAACACTGTAAGTACTATTTTACTGTGCATTTCACACATATTGTCCTCAGAAAGGCTTTATCTTCCCACAAATTACAGAAAAAGTTTTAGCATGTCACACTGCCATTGCGCCTTTAGTTTGCCTTCATGTTTGGGTTTTATGTGTTTGTTTGATCAGGGTCCTGTGGGCAAGGGTCCAGGATGTGGCTTCTGGGCACCCGGCTGGAGAGTGTGGCTGTTCTTCATGAGGGGCATCACTCCACTGTTGGAGAGGTGGCTGGGAAATCTGCTGGCCAGGCAGTTTGAAGGTGTGCATCCTGTGTTTTTCTGTTGGCCACTATGTATGAAATAGAAAGTAGTGTAATGTGGCACAATTAGAGGTTTGTGTTGGCAGGAATTTTAAGCAAAACTCTTTATCAATGATACCAACAGGACGTCACTCTAAGGGTGTGGCCAAGACGGTCACCAAACAGCGTGTGGAGTCTCACTTTGACCTTGAGCTGCGTGCAGCTGTGATGCATGACATCTTGGACATGATGCCCGAGGGCATCAAACAGAACAAGGCCAGAACCATCCTGCAGCACCTCAGTGAGTCCTGGAGGTGCTGGAAGGCCAACATCCCCTGGAAGGTTAGTGCGTCACAGAGATCACATCCACTGTGACGAACACCTGTAGGAGAGAGAATCTGTTGTTGAAAGACAGGAAATAATCACAGAATCATCAAACTGTCCGATTTGAATTTAGGATATGTTTGAAGTAAAATGTTAATGTTTTGTTTTTAGGTGCCAGGCCTGCCCACTCCCATCGAGAACATGATCCTGCGCTACGTGAAGGCCAAAGCTGACTGGTGGACCAACACGGCCCACTACAACCGTGAGCGAATCCGTCGTGGAGCCACCGTGGACAAGACGGTCTGCAAGAAGAACCTGGGAAGATTGACCCGTCTGTACCTGAAAGCTGAGCAGGAGAGACAGCACAACTACCTGAAGGTAAACAGAAGAAAGATACAGGAAATACAAAAAAGGTCTTTTCACAGTGAATACTAAGACTAAATAGACTACACACAATATGGACTGTGGCATTAGTTACATTTCAGTAATTTTTGAATTTGTTTTGAATGTCCTCTTACAAAGGCGCACTTGCATTGGTCTGCTTGCCTGTGCGTAAGAACTGGAGGAATATTAAAATGAGTGGTGGCTTTTCATTTATCACTGGCTGCAGCTGCAGTTGGCTGTTCACCATTCAAATATTGCTTCTAATAATTGAGTAATTAGTTTCAAGTTAATTTGGGCCATTTTTCGTTTTCATTGAAGTGTTAATGTTCTGCCTACAGGATGGCCCCTACATCACAGCTGAAGAGGCAGTAGCCATTTACACCACCACTGTTCACTGGCTGGAGAGTCGGCGGTTCTCCCCCATCCCCTTCCCTCCTCTGTCCTACAAACACGACACCAAGCTGCTCATCCTGGCTCTGGAGAGACTCAAGGAGGCGTACAGGTAAACACACTTTAAACCTCATCCGACTTCATCAGTAAACATTAAATCCCACTTGGCAAACTATCTGCCAGAAACGTTTCTGCTTCATTGACTTTTTTTTGTCTGTGTATTCCAGTGTGAAGTCTCGTCTGAACCAGTCTCAGAGGGAAGAGCTCGGGCTGATAGAGCAGGCTTACGACAATCCTCACGAGGCTCTGTCCAGGATCAAACGTCACCTGCTCACTCAGAGAGCCTTCAAAGAGGTAATTTTAATGGCAAAAGATGTTTATTAATAAACAGTACAGACATAAACATGAAGGACAAAAAAATATTATTCTACAACATTGCTTGAAATGAGTGTTGATCTAAACAGCATATGTGCCTCAAGCAGACTGTTGTAGCCTTGAATTTCTTTGATACTTCTGTACTGTTTCTTACCTATTATATTCCATATGCCATGTCTGCCAGTCTCATCACTTCTTCCTTCTTTTGCAGGTGGGTATTGAGTTCATGGACCTGTACAGCCATCTGGTGCCTGTGTATGACGTAGAGCCCCTGGAGAAGATCACTGACGCCTACCTCGACCAGTACCTGTGGTATGAGGCAGACAAGAGACGCCTGTTCCCGCCCTGGATCAAACCTGCAGACACTGAACCACCACCACTGCTGGTCTACAAGTGGTGCCAAGGTCAGGGCTCTGATTAGGCTTATCATTACGGAAACCAACAGTAATGGCAATATTTGTGATGTGCGTGTGTGAAAGTCTGTTTGTATTGCCCGATGTTCGCAGGACCAAAAGCTTTACCTGATGTCTTTCTGTATTTTCTCCCCAGGCATCAACAACTTGCAGGACGTGTGGGAGACTGCAGAGGGAGAATGTAACGTGATGCTGGAGTCCCGCTACGAGAAGATGTACGAGAAGATTGATCTGACGTTGCTCAACAGGCTGCTGCGTCTTATTGTCGACCACAACATCGCCGATTACATGACGGCCAAGAACAACGTGGTCATCAACTACAAGGTAAACACTAATTCATTTTACATTCAGACTGATTTCTGTACTCTTTAGATGATCCCATAGAACTCTAAAATAAGTAATTTCTAGTTGAGTGAATTTTTATTGCTATTTATTCTAAAATGTGTCCTTTGTGTCTCATCTTTTTTTTTTTTTTTTTTAGGACATGAACCACACAAACTCGTACGGCATCATCAGGGGGCTGCAGTTTGCCTCGTTCATTGTACAGTACTACGGCCTGGTGATGGACCTGCTGGTGCTGGGCCTGCACCGTGCCAGTGAGATGGCCGGGCCACCCCAGATGCCAAACGACTTCCTCAGCTTCCAAGACACAGCCACAGAGAGCGCCCATCCAATCCGGCTGTACTGCCGTTACATCGACCGCATCCACATCTTCTTCAGGTGGGATTGAATCACCAAAATGATAAATGAAAGCGCTTCCTAACATGTGGCTTTAGAAATATTTTCAACACAACAAGTTTAAGGAAGTGTAAGTTATATGATTCTTTCATGCGTTCACCAGGTTCTCTGCTGACGAGGCCAGGGACCTTATTCAGAGGTATCTAACGGAGCACCCAGACCCCAACAACGAGAACATTGTGGGTTACAACAACAAGAAGTGCTGGCCTCGCGATGCCCGCATGAGACTGATGAAGCATGACGTCAACCTGTGAGTTCCATCTCAAAACTTTGACTTTAAATGAGTAATGTTAGACATGACGAACATAATGCTTGTTTAACCAGGTTAGCGGCAAATTGCCGTAACTTCTCTAATCTCAATTCTTCCACAGTGGACGTGCAGTTTTCTGGGACATCAAGAACCGCCTGCCGAGATCAGTGACCACAGTCCAGTGGGAGAACAGCTTCGTGTCGGTCTACAGCAAAGACAACCCCAACCTACTCTTCAACATGTGTGGCTTTGAGTGCCGCATCCTGCCCAAGTGCCGCACAAGCTATGAGGAGTTCACTCACAAGGACGGTGTCTGGAACCTGCAGAACGAGGTGAGGAACTGATGCCCAAAATAAGAAACGGTTGTGCTGCCATCTTTTCCTTGACAGTTTCAGGCAGCTGTGGGGTTCAGACAACTAAAAATTAATAAATGCCCCTGTACATTACTGATACTTGCGTCTTAAGTCTCACATTGTTTTTGCATGTGTAGGTAACCAAAGAGAGGACAGCACAGTGTTTCCTGCGTGTGGACGACGAATCAATGCAGCGCTTCCACAACCGAGTGCGTCAGATCCTGATGGCCTCCGGATCCACCACATTCACCAAGGTCAGCAGACAACTTCATCTAATATAATCTAGATTTCTGCGATGAATTAGAATAAAAACATTTGTTTAATTACCAAGTTATAATACTCATTATTTCCCTTCTTAACCTCCAGATTGTGAACAAATGGAACACGGCTCTGATCGGCCTGATGACGTACTTCCGTGAAGCAGTGGTCAACACTCAGGAGCTCCTGGATCTGCTGGTCAAGTGCGAGAACAAGATCCAGACACGTATCAAGATCGGCCTGAACTCCAAAATGCCCAGTCGCTTCCCCCCTGTAGTCTTCTACACTCCCAAAGAGTTGGGAGGCCTTGGCATGTTGTCCATGGGCCACGTGTTGATTCCACAGTCAGACCTGCGGTAAGTCAGCATGCAGATTATTGTTAATGTGATCTCTCTTGTCAGTAATTAATAGTCAGTCAGTATTATCTTTGTAAATTGGAGTTTAATTTGTCGTCCTCTCCACCAGGTGGTCCAAGCAGACAGATGTGGGCATCACCCACTTCAGGTCTGGAATGAGCCACGAAGAGGACCAGCTGATTCCTAACCTGTATCGTTACATTCAGCCGTGGGAGAGTGAGTTCATCGACTCCCAGAGGGTCTGGGCTGAGTATGCCCTCAAGAGACAGGAGGCCATTGCTCAGAACAGGTATGGCCTGTAACAGATCAACTTATCAGTGTTAACATTTATTGGAGACATCTATTAACATCTAATTATTTACCAATTATTTCAACAAATGTGAAACGAAACTTGACGTGGCAAATAGCAGTATGTATTCTGCGTTTCAGACGTCTGACTCTGGAGGATTTGGAGGACTCGTGGGACAGAGGAATCCCGCGTATTAACACACTTTTCCAGAAGGACAGACACACACTGGCCTATGACAAAGGCTGGAGAGTCAGGACAGATTTCAAACAGTACCAGGTACGATGAAGACTACTGAGTTGATGGCCAAAATGATTTTGTATATACTAAATAAATCAGGTTTTCTCTTAATAATTAATACATGCTTCAGCATAACCACAAGATTTAAAGTTGCAGATGACTATTTGAGGCTGTAAGGCTCATTACACATCAGTTAACATAATAGTTTTCATTTTCCAAAAATGGAGAGAAAACTTCAATATTTTTGATCCTCACCACTCACGGGGCAAAAAAATGTCAGTGTGGGGAAAAGCCGGGAAATCAAAGGAACTGTTGTCAGCTGTACTTGGGATCAGTTCTTAAAACTTAAGGTTAACATCTGCACACCAAACTCCTTACAAATATGATGCATCTAACATTCAGCAGTAAACACAAACATGAAACCATATATTGATATGTCTCTGTGTTGATTGTGATTACAGGTGCTGAAGCAGAATCCATTCTGGTGGACCCACCAGAGGCATGATGGCAAACTGTGGAACCTGAATAACTACCGCACAGACATGATCCAGGCTCTGGGCGGTGTGGAAGGCATCCTGGAGCACACACTCTTCAAAGGCACTTATTTCCCTACCTGGGAGGGTCTCTTCTGGTGAGAACACTTTGACACTGAAAAGTTTATTTTCCTCTCTCTCCCTGTCCTGGAGCTGCTTTTATTTATTTATTTTTTTAAGTTGTGGATTTGTTTTATATTGAATGCATTCCATTAAAATAGCATCAATTGTCTTTCTGTGCTTTAGGGAGAAGGCCAGTGGCTTTGAGGAGTCCATGAAGTGGAAGAAGCTGACCAATGCCCAGAGGTCCGGTCTCAACCAAATCCCCAACCGTCGCTTCACACTTTGGTGGTCGCCCACCATCAACAGAGCCAACGTTAGTCCAACCAGCTGTTGAAAAATATCTCTTCCCAGATCAAAGTGGGAAAACTAAAGAATGTCTTGAGGGTTTTAAACTTGTGCACTAGCTTATAGATTTTCTCCTCTTGTCTTTTAGGTGTACGTGGGTTTCCAGGTGCAACTTGACCTGACGGGAATCTTCATGCACGGAAAGATCCCCACACTGAAGATCTCCCTCATTCAGATCTTCAGGGCTCACTTGTGGCAGAAGATTCACGAGAGCATTGTCATGGATCTCTGTCAGGTAGGTTTTACCCTGCTATGGACTGGTTCTTCTCACAGCATACTGGAGAATGAAGGAAGGGGAATTTCATTGCCAAATGTATATAGTGATAACATACAGTAACTAACAAAACTCACTTATAAGCAGCTTTTTGCCGACTCATTCTTCCCACAATGTGAATAAGTTTTGTGTTTTTGTTTTCAGGTGTTTGACCAGGAGCTGGATGCTCTCGAGATCGAGACTGTGCAGAAGGAGACCATCCACCCCAGGAAGTCATACAAGATGAACTCGTCCTGTGCAGACATCCTCCTCTTTGCGTCATACAAGTGGAACGTCTCTCGACCGTCTCTGCTTGCTGACTCCAAGTATGACTTCTGAAACTATATTTACACGACTCACTTCCACAAAATTTGTTATCATGAAAGTTTTCCAAAGGTCTATTGTCTAGTCTTGTATAAATTAAAGTGTGCACCTCCTCCTACAGGGACGTGATGGACAGCACCACCACACAGAAGTACTGGATTGACATTCAGCTGCGCTGGGGTGACTATGACTCACATGACATCGAGCGCTACGCCAGGGCCAAGTTCCTGGACTACACCACCGACAACATGAGTATCTACCCCTCTCCCACAGGGGTGCTCATTGCTATCGACCTGGCTTACAACCTCCACAGGTTAGGATTGTTAAAAACATGAATACATGATCAGTTATGATTGCAGATACTTAGTTAATTGGCTTAAACATCAAAGCTGTCATTTTACGTAAACTGTTGCTTGATTGGTCAATTCTTGTGTAGTAACCTGTTCAAAGGGGGAAGCTCAAGAAAAGGACAAAAACATAAAAATAAAATTATGATGCCTCATAATTTGTATAATGTGAATAATTCATCCTTTTGGGTTAGTGTGAAGCTTGTTATTTTATACTATTCAAATTAGCATGTTTGGTTATTGAAGGAGGCAAACCAATGTTCTTTGTTTTAAAGTGAGTGTGGGTGAGTTGTGTGTGAGGTGTCTAAAAATAAATGAGAAAATTGTCAGACCAATGTTAACAGCAACTGGATTTTGGCATCTACTTGTCATGTCAGCAAGTATGATTTGCAGTAGCCTTTGAAGTCCTCACACAAGCTTCCTAACTTGTTTTACATGAACATCACATTCTGCAGTAGTTATTCACATCACCTCAAAGGGTGCTGTTTAGTAAACGTACTTTGACATCCTTGTTGACTGTTAACTAAGAAAATAAACTCAAAGCAGTCTTTAACTCATTTTCTCTCTTCTTGTAGTGCTTATGGTAACTGGTTCCCTGGCAGCAAGCCTCTGATCCAGCAGGCCATGGCCAAGATCATGAAGGCCAACCCTGCCCTGTATGTGCTCAGGGAACGCATCCGCAAAGGTCTGCAGCTGTACTCCTCAGAGCCCACTGAGCCGTACCTGTCCTCACAGAACTATGGTGAACTCTTCTCCAACCAGATCATCTGGTTCGTAGATGACACCAATGTCTACAGAGTCACCATCCACAAGGTGAGAGCCTGTTTTGTAGTCCTTGTACGTTGCTTTTGCTTCAGAATATAACAACAGTATTCCCATGAATTTAGTCACATGTATTCTTCATTTCTCTCATCAGACCTTTGAGGGTAACTTGACCACGAAGCCCATCAATGGAGCCATTTTCATCTTCAACCCCAGGACCGGCCAGCTCTTCCTCAAGATCATTCACACCTCTGTGTGGGCTGGACAGAAACGTCTGGGACAGGTACAACCTGCTCTACCACTACTCACTTTTACAATTGCCAGCTGTGTTTTGATGTTGATTTATTGATATTTATTCTGATTCCTTAGTACAAACTCTTACTCCTACTATGAGTAGAGGAGTTGAACTAACTGTATAGATGTTTGGCACTAATGTTGTCTCTTCCTAGCGTCTAACTTCACTCTTATCTCTGTAGCTGGCCAAATGGAAGACAGCTGAAGAAGTAGCTGCCCTGATCCGCTCCCTGCCTGTTGAAGAGCAACCGAAACAGATCATTGTAACCAGAAAGGGCATGCTGGACCCTCTGGAGGTGAGGCTGGCATGCTAAATGCTGCTGCAATAATGAAAAAGCCCTGATGAATCATCTGTGTGATTTCTATTGGTTAGAAAGGCATTTCAATGCTTCCCAGTTCTAATACCATTCTTCTCTCTACGTAGGTCCACTTGCTCGACTTCCCCAACATTGTGATCAAGGGCTCAGAGTTGCAGCTGCCCTTCCAGGCCTGTCTGAAGGTGGAGAAGTTTGGAGACCTCATCCTGAAAGCTACAGAGCCTCAGATGGTGCTGTTCAATCTGTATGATGACTGGCTCAAGACCATCTCGTCTTACACAGTAAGTTTTACTCCATCCCATAAGCCCCACCAATCTTATTTTTATGTCACTGTATTGAATCTCTATGGAAGTTTGGCTGCAGTTTGTTTTCACAAGGAGATTTTAACTGTATGCCAAACTTTTAGCAACTGAATGCTCAACTCATTAGGGTGCATTCATTTTTAGAGACATTTTAACTCATTCCCCTGTTTAAATAGTGTGTGTTTGGTTGTCTGCTCCGTCTCTAGGCCTTCTCCCGACTCATCCTGATCCTCAGAGCGCTCCATGTCAACAATGACCGTGCTAAGGTGATCCTGAAACCTGACAAGACAACTATCACTGAGCCCCATCACATTTGGCCCACTCTCACTGACGAAGAGTGGATCAAGGTGGAAGTGCAACTCAAAGATCTCATTCTGGCTGACTATGGCAAAAAGAACAAGTAAGTAATATCCCCGGGCTGACTTTTTTTCTTTTTTTGTGTAACTTATAGAACAAAATAAAGCCAGACATTGAATCTAGCACTCAGCACTTCCCTTCTCTCCCTCCAGTGTGAACGTGGCCTCGCTGACCCAGTCGGAGATCCGTGACATCATCCTGGGTATGGAGATCTCAGCTCCGTCACAGCAGCGCCAGCAAATTGCTGAAATTGAGAAGCAGACCAAAGAGCAGTCGCAGCTCACCGCCACACAGACACGCACTGTGAACAAGCACGGTGACGAGATCATCACCTCCACCACCTCAAACTACGAGACTCAGACCTTCTCCTCCAAGACTGAGTGGAGGGTCAGGTATGCAGATTGAGTTTATGATCCATAAAGAAGAAACCCTCATAGTTTATTGTAGTAAACGGTTAACAAGGCAGTGATAATTTAAGTGTTTTCGGTTTCTATCTTAGTTGGCTTAAATGTGTCCTTGTACTTACTCCTTCAGGGCCATATCTGCTGCCAACCTGCATCTCCGTACCAACCACATCTACGTGTCATCTGATGACATCAAGGAGACAGGCTACACCTACATCCTGCCCAAGAACGTCCTCAAGAAGTTCATCTGCATCTCAGATCTGCGAGCTCAGGTATGTCTGGGGATCCGTGTTACTGTAGTTAATACAGACTGTCTCTAAACATTTGACATCTGTGCTTGATGGTCCTTCATCACGTCTGTTGTTCCAGATTGCAGGGTATCTGTACGGCACCAGTCCACCAGACAACCCCCAGGTGAAGGAGATCCGCTGTATCGTCATGGTGCCACAGTGGGGGACGCACCAGACCGTCCACCTGCCCAACCAGCTGCCTGGACATGAATACCTTAAAGTAAGACACACATGCAGATTGAGACAATGTAACTTGCAGATCATTCTTAGCATTTTCTGATGGCAATGCCAGCAATTTTTCAACTCTTCAACTTTGCCGAAACAGGAGATGGAGCCCCTCGGCTGGATCCACACTCAGCCTAATGAGTCCCCCCAGCTGTCCCCCCAGGACGTCACCACCCATGCCAAGATCATGGCTGACAACCCCTCTTGGGATGGAGAGAAGACCATCATCATCACTTGCAGGTAAGCTTCTTGGTAAATGTTTGAAAATGCCATGAATAGACATTAAAGGGCCACTGATATTTCATGAAGTGCATGCCAGCAGTTTATGAATGTTAACTGTCTGAAGAGAGCATGTGATAATCCTAAAGCAGCAGGATCAGAGTTTTCTGGAAAATGGAAAGTAAACAATGTTTTTTAAAGAAAACTTCTACATGTTAAATATATTTAACTTGATGAGTTGATATAGTCCACTGATTTAAAAATAAAAGGCTACAGTTTGTCAAATAGGTAAATAGGTCAATATTGTATGACCTTTTTAATGCTGATAACTCATAATCAGCACACTATAGTAAAAAATCAACACTGTTAAGACTTTTTGTTGTAGGAGAATAATGGTTGATGGTTAAATGGCACTAAAAAGCATTTTACCTGTGATTTTCAGCTTCACACCAGGCTCCTGCACGCTCACGGCCTACAAGCTGACACCCAGTGGCTACGAGTGGGGTCGACAGAACACAGATAAGGGCAACAACCCTAAAGGTTACCTGCCATCCCACTATGAGAGAGTGCAGATGCTGCTCTCTGACCGCTTCCTGGGCTTCTTCATGGTCCCTGGTCAAGTCTCCTGGAACTACAACTTCATGGGTCAGTAGCTGAGACTTTACTTGGAAAATGTTTCTGCTTCAAAGTCTGAATGTGTATCAGGGATGTGAAAGATAACGTCCACATCTTTCATCGCGTCAATAATGCTGTTCATTTGTGACAGAAATCGGTGCCATACATTGATATTCCTGCTCAGTGCCTGTGTCAGTGTTATTGATTTTTACTGTACGGCTCTGCTTCACAGCTCAAAATCAACAATGTTTTTTTTTTTTTTTTTTTTTTTTTTTTTTTTTATATTCCTCAACAGGCAAATACACAGTAGCTTGTTATGCAAAACGTATAAATGTCAAAGGCAAAACCTTTTTTAGAGGACAAGGACTTCCAATGGGGGCCAAAATCCACAGTCCTACTGTGCAAAAATGTATTTAAAAGTTTATCTGAAGCTAATATGAAGCTTCAGTTAAACTTTTGAATTCAATCAAGTAATTTTCAACGTCAGTCTTTTCAGTACCAACGTTCCTCTTTTTGTGACTATACTTTCACCGCAGCTCAACAGGGAAACGGTCTGAGGAAACACAAAGAGGGAATTTTATGCTAAAATGACTGTAAATGTGGCAGATATCCACTTGATATGACTAACTCAGACTGCTGAAGCCTTCAGATAAATTTGAAATGCATTTTTTTTGCACAAAATGACTGGATTTGGCCCCCAGCACTTTGATTAAAAGTGCTTTTGAAGATCTTTTTATAGTCAGTACTTCAAAAATTGCTCAGACCACTCACACAGGATTGTCAGAATAGACAGAATAAACTCGCCACTAATCATACCAACGTTAACTTTTCTTGCAACAGGTGTGCGCCACGACCCCAACATGAAGTACGACCTACAGCTGGCCAACCCCAAGGAGTTCTACCATGAAGTCCACCGGCCCTCGCACTTCCTAAACTTCGCCTCACTGCAGGAGGGTGAGATCTATAACGCCGACCGCGAGGACATGTTTGGCTGAGCGCGGCGGACTTTCTGCTCTCGACACATTTTTGTAGATAGCTCTGTTATAATCATGTGGAGCCAGTCCAGAAAAGCCCCTGTAATATTTCTATTGAACATGAAACTGTTGTTTGGAAATTTTTATGTAAAGGCTACAGGATGTTTTTTAGGAATTTTTTTTTTTCATGTTTTCTACAAATGTTTTGTTCCCCATTCATGTCATCTCTTCCCTTGTTTCAGTAAAGCTTCTGTATGAACATGCAGTTTTTGAGTTATTTTTTTCTTCTTCTGTGGCTTCTGGTTTATCTAAGTAAATGTGCATTTGTGTGTAGTTTTCAGTACACAATACTGTGTAATATTTGATAAGCGACATTGTTTCAAAAGGGTTAAGACTTGATTTCCCCTTTTGAGAAGTGAAATTGAAAGTTGTATTTCCATGCTGGTAATACCCGGTTTACTATGTTGTACTGTACATCCTGTGACGTTGTAGCCTGGGTTTAAATAAAGATCACCATTTTTATAAACATTTGTGATGTTTTTGGTGGTTTCTGCTGTCATTTTAAACTTATGTTTCCAGAAAAGAAGTGAAGAATGTAAATTTTTACTGCACAGGGGATTTTTTTTTTCTTGGCTTGCTTCCCTTTTCACAGAGGCCAGAGGTCAACACCACCCCCAGTGAGACACAGCTCAGTTAGGTTTCTGTGACTTGCTCAAGCACACAGCCTTTTTTTTTACTCTGGCATACTGAAGTTAAACTGTCCTGTTCGCATAGTTTTCAGCCTCAAACATAAGTAGTTTTGAGGATTAGTTTAATTCTGCGATTGACATTTATTAGACAGTTACAGGTCAGCATTTCTGACTGCAGATTCACAGTGGAAATTAAATTTTCACGCTCTGGTGCATGCATCAGTATGCTCGACCTGGCAGGCGAGTTTCTGCATGTAGCTGCGTGTTTGTACTCGAATTACATTGGTCAGAAAAGTAGGAGGATCCTGCAGCGAGTAGACTGCAGGAGAACTGTCCAGCCTTGTAATACAGTGCATTGCAGAGTACTCGATGTCCTTGCGTTTGTATTTGCTCGCTGGGTTAACGCGACCAATGATAGTTTGCATGACGTGGTGTTGTCGGAAGCAGCAAGTACAGGCGTGTCGGTAGCGTGGGCGCAAATTAAACTTTACAGTAGTTTTTTTTTTTCTTGTTTTCACTATCTTAATCATCTATGACTAGCATGTCGCGCTGACGAGCCACTGTCGGTTTCGATATAGTTGATAAAGAGCATGTGAAGTGAGCTGCTGGTGACCGGTTACAGACATGGAGGAACCTGCATCGCACTCAGAAGCCAAACCCGCAGAGGGCTGTTTTGACAGGACCTTCTCGGCTTTAACTGTGGACAATGTGTACGAGATAGCCAAGCTGATCGGCACCGAGGTGGAGAAACTCATCGACGGTTATGGCAAAGACAGCGTCGTGGGTCTGGTGCCGAAAATAGTGAAAGTGCTGGAGCTGCTGGAGAGTTTCGCGTCGAGGAACCACGCTCACAAACTGCGGGAGGAAGAGCTGCTGAAGACCTTCGAGACGATACAACTGCAGCAGCAGAAGAAACGTGCAGGGAAGGAAAGCGAGGAAGGCAACGATAAAAATGAAATACGGGTGAGAAACACGGGAGCTTTTAATCCTCCCCAGCACGTTGTAAACGCTGTGTTATAACGTTGTAACACTGCTTGTAACAACGGTTACAATACAGTTATTATGTCGTCGTGACAGACATGTAGCTTGTTGACTGGCAGGCCTTCCAAATGTGGCAAACACATAGAAGAAACAGGCGTCTGTGTGAATGTATTCAGGCAACATGACACTGAAATTACCTACTATACTCGGATTTGATTGTCTGAGTCACCTTTCGAGGTCACACGGTAATGTTATCTATTTTACTGTAAGTTACAGTCACGGTGGCTGTCAAAGCTAACCCGCCATGCCGCTCACTCAGTGTCGTCAAGGCAACCGTGACATAATCTGTTTAACCGCTACTGTTATTTAGCAAACGCGTTTTATTACTTTATTTTATAGACTGTTAGTGGGGATATTTAAGGTTATTTAACGTTTGCTATTTTTTAAAACAGTGTTTACGTTACCAACGTTTTAGAAAAGCCTTGTCTAAAGCGACGCGGTCATTTTAGCTTATTTTTTCACGATTTCGCGAAGACTAGTCCTACTCTGCCTCTGATTGGCTAGTACTCGTTGCCTTCGTTGGCCTATCAGGTTGCCAGGTCTATGTGACACAAACCAGCACAATGCCAAATAAAAACCAGCCCAATACAAGAACTCTGCCAAACCATATACACTGCTTTTAAAGTCCATCGGCATTGCTATCATTGCCAAATGTATTGTACCAGCAGACAAAAAAATTCAACCTGCGGCAACACTTTAAAAGTAGTCCAATTCCGCGGGAAAACCACAGACCTGGCAACCCTGAGGACTCTCAGTAACTACACAACACATCCACTTTACTACATGACACACCCACTTGGTTAGGTTTAGGCATGAGCCCTGACATGGTTAGGGTTAGCTGTCAGCTGTTAGCTGGGGGCGTGTTATGTTGTAAAGTGGGTGTGTTGTGTAGGGTTAGGGTAAGAATATCAGGGTCAGAGCCAATCAGAGGCAGAGAAAAAAAAAAGTAACGCAGCTTTGACGCAGCGTGACGTTGTTATAAAATAGTGGTGGAAAAAGTACTTAACTAAAAGCGCTTGTGGGAATGTTATTCAACTGAAGTAAAAGAAGGAATGCCATCATGTAAAAATACTCAATCAACAAGTGAAAGTTCTTATGCGGGGCTGCACCTAAGCTAACTTATTTTAATCGATTCATTAAAGAAAATGGTGAAAAATGTCAGTAGCGTATTATAACTATTTGAGGGTGTTATTTTATGCTCCTAATGCAGGTGATGTGTAAAAACTGAATCTGCAAAGTAAATAAAAAGAGAGAAAATTTGATTTTGTGTGTCATAAAATAAACATAGGCCAAGTTAAAGTAAAGTGCTCCAAAACTATGCTAATTTCATATAACAGCTTTATAAATGTCCTTTGTTACTCTCCATCTTTTATTATGTTGCATTTCATGGCACGGTTATAAAGTGTGACATTATTATTAATAATATTTCAAAAAATTAATATCATATAATATAACATTATGCTATATTATATAAATATTAAGTTAAATACTATAGGTTCATTCTCAGTCACTCTGCACAAGCCAACAGGTGCAGTGCAGATTTACAGATAAATAATTTTGCTAAACATAAACAATTAATACAGTTAAAAATGTAAATGTATTTATTAAAATGAGCTTATAACTGTTATGTAGCTTACAAGGAAAAACAAACAAACAAAACTCCAAAAGGCTGCAGGCATTTTAACGGGACATGTCAGCTTCTGTTGATGGAGAGAGAACAACCTGCAGGTCTGACTGCACTGACACGACGTCTCTTGTCTTGTTTTTATGTTTACCAGCGATCAGAGAGCCACATAACAAAAATATGAATTTGGGAACGTGTAACTCCACAGTGAATGCGCAGGGACAATGATGGATATCTGTCTTCCACATGCAGCAAAAATCTCTCCGTTAACCGTTAGCCGCGTCGTGTTCAGTCTGATGTGAGTTTTATTGTCCAGCTCAGATTCAGTCGTCCGTGTTGAAATGTTTCAGCTTTTCTTTGAGCTGCTTTTTGTGTCAAATCTTTCCATCGCTGCTCTGACGCACACTTTTTGTTTTTCTGGCGAGCTCCTGCAAAACTCCCTAGCCGAGAAAGCTTGTTGTGTTACTATGACAACTGGCAACAGTGACTTCTCATGTCAGCTGCAACTAGCTGCATATTAAACTGAGTTTTTAATACAGTGATTTTTATATGTATTACTTATTTATTCTGTTTTGATATGTTTGAAAATTTAACATTAAAATCTAGTTAATGTAAATGTTGCTGATTTTTGTTTTAATGTGGTGAAACATTCTTAAAAAATGCACAACAGATGAACAATAATATGATTAATCTCACAGCACCCCTGGTCTGTCCCACTTTGGGAACCACTGCAGTAGATAAGCCAGTGTTGTTACAATCATCGGACAGGAGTGGCTCTGGGATCAGAATTTGCTGTTGAGATGTACTGGAACCATTTCAACAAAAACATCTGTGGTGATTTAACAACAGAATGACAGAACCTACCTGTTTTGCTGATGCACGTACCTAGAAGAGGTTTTACTAGCACAGTTACATCACATCTTGTTTACTCTGAAAGTTTTATTATCCCTCGTGTCTCTGAGGTTCTGGCTTCTGTCTCTTTTAAGCAGGAGCTGCAGCAGAAGGAGCAGCAGTGGAGGAGGAGGTGTGAGGAGCTGGAGGTCCAGGTGCAGCGGCTCCAGGGGGACAGGGAGGAGCTGGAGAGCAGACTGAAGGGCAGCCACGCGCAGGAAGGTATGTCCCAGGATTTTCTGTTTAAGATGTTGCAAGTTTTTAAAATCCAGATTGTGTGTGTACTAAAACGCTGCCCAAATTAGTCCCAAAATGAGGCGTTCACTGTTCTACACTACATATTGTTTATAGCCCTCACATGACTGTGTAAATCCCACCTCTAGCGGAGATGTTATTACATGAACCTTTCATAAAGCCTGAGGGAATCCTGGGTAATCGTTTCCATCTGTGAGAGTTCAGTCGACATTCAAAACTGAAAACATCAGAGCGACCTGGTAGCTGAATGTTTACTGACCTTTGTTGCCTGTCGTACCCATTTCTCTCCCCTTGTTTCCTGTCTGTCACTTCACTATCCTCTATCCAATAAAGGCAAAAATGCCAAAAAAAAAACCTTAAAAAAAAAAAAACAACCAGAAAATATCTGGGCTTTGGAAGATTTTAAGATGGCTTTTAATGTGTTGGTTATAATAGAAGCACTGTAAACAGCAGGGATCTCCCAAGCAGACTTGGATTTAGTTTCATCGAAGCACGACTCCTCTCCATGAATGCAAATGTATGTAAAACACATTAACTGTGAAAAAGCATCTCCGCCAGTTACGGCACAGATTCAAAGCAGCTGGGTTGCAGTCATATCTGTCATATCTGCAGTGTTAATGTTTGTTTGGTTTTTTTTTTTTAAACATGAGGCAGAAAGCAGTTAAACTGGTTGTTTCAGTGTTTACGGTGCGATTATTTTGAGAAGTGAAGCAGCACAAGTTCTCACTGGTAGGAGAGGACTCGAAAAATGATTTTATTTCTACTTGGTAGATAATATTTTATGTATTTACTGGCTGTTCCCAGCATGTAGACATCATCCCCCAGTAATGTAAGCCAAAGGGTGGAGTCGCTTTGCTGTCTCGTGTTTTCTTGTGCTGACAGGAAAACATGCTGCCTTAATAACTTTGTGATTTATCTGACAAGAGGCCATGTGTCAGGTGAATGTAACCATTCATTTTATATGGTGAATATGACTGCTACAACAGGCTCCCATGCTTCCTTTGGCTGCAGTGAAGTTTTAAGGGACTACAGTATATGGTTTAACCTTTTACTTCCCGCTGTTCTGCCCCTAACATGCTAGCATGATGTATAACAGTCTGCTAGTACCAGGAAATGTTAAATGAATATGAACATGTAATATATGTACTGACAGATTAAACTCATCTTTTTGGTCATTGTGGTCATTTTCAAAAAGAAAACCCTGTAGTAAAAATAATAAAGGTACAATGCATGAAACATATGGCAGTCTGGCAGTCCAACAGTGTCATGATCAGAAATAGTCCACATGTTTTAACTAAAGGTGTAAAGACACATTTTTATTTTTAAAGGGTCCGTTTATGCTCAGCAGCCATGAATGGTATCTAACCTTGCGATAGATGCGATAGCTTTGGTTTTATTTGCTCAGGGTCTGAGATGTCCACGTCAGAGATTTTTGTCTCCACCTCAGTACAATAGAAGTGATTAGAAAGTTATTTGTGGTATGTTTGCATTTAAAAAATACACGTGAAAAACTCAAGAAAAATGTCCAAACGTAACAATGTCCCCATTCTACATATTCTAGATAATCCACAGACCTCGCTGTGAACTACTACTGCTTTCTATAAAGTCTGTGGATTATCCAAATCAACCGGCACATGTCGCATAATGAAGTGAATTCTGAAAATGTAACTATTCAATGCTGCGAACACACACAACGTCACATTTGCAAATAAGGATCCCCCATTTTGCTAGGCTGAAAAGATACTGTATGAAGTCCAGTGTCAGTATTTGTACATACAGCTGCGTACGTCACAATCATCCCATCTTCATCACCCTAATAGGTATCTGCCTTTCCTCCCTGGACCTTCGCTCTCTGCCTCTGTCTAATGAGCAGTAAAGTTATAGTGACCCACAGCTCACCTTTGATGGTACCTGTTAGGAACATTTTCACACAGGAAGCAGAGATCACAAAGTCTTACAATGTGCTTTTGACTGTAAGGCGGTGTAACATAATCTTAAGACAATAACATAAGGCTATACGTTTCCATTTCATAGGGCGAGATAGTGCAAATGTACATACAGGATCATTATGTCACATGGTATTATTTTATTTTATTTCTTTTGTCTTGAACTGACCCTTTAAGTCTGTGTAGCAGATTTTTCTGTGTAGATCTCCTCAGTTTCATGTCAGTTATTACACTCTTTCGTGAAGGAGACTTGGTGGTCTTGATCATGTTTCAAGTAATCGCTCTCTGATGACCGTCTACATGGTTTCATTATCCCAGAAGTTGCGGTCTTATTTTTTGCCGTGTTACGTAGTAGGAATGGTTGGAATGAAAATATTTAGCTCTGTTGATTATTTATATCGTGTACAGTCATTATTCCATTTTCTGCATTTGTTCTGCATTTGTCTTGGTTGTTTTACTGCATGATAGATTATGCAATTCTACAGATCAGTAAAGTGCCTTTATTAGCTATCAGTGAATTATATAATGTAGCATAATAATTAGAGCTGCAACGATTTGTCGATTTATCAATTAGTCAGCTGACAAAAAATAAATAAATTCATAAATTAAAAAAACTTCACTCTAAATATATTACATAAATCTTCATAGCCAGCTGAACCTTTGTGTGTGTGTGTGTGTGTGTGTGTGTTTGTGTGTGTGTGTGCGTGCAGACCGAGCCCAGCGACAGGAGCGAGAAGTGATGCTGAAGCTGAAGGAGGTGGTGGACAAGCAGAGAGACGAGCTGAGGGCCAAAGTCCAGGAGATCACCACCATCTCCAAAGAGGTGGAGGCGGTAAGGAGACACAAAGCCAATACAGTGTGAATGAGCACAATATTACATTCCTTAAAAGGCACACGTGCATGCAGCACAGCAGCTCTCACATGCATTTATGTGAAATAGTTGGGTGTGACAATTAAACTCCGCTAGTGAGAACCAGGGTGAAGGTTTCTGGACTGGAGAGCAGCTGCTGTCATCTTTGCTGCTGTGTGTATGACGCCTGTCATTATGTGGACACACTAACATTAACATAATATTTATGGACGTAGCTACAAAGGTCTGTTTCCTGACTGCCCTCACACAAACAGTTTATTATTTTACTGTTTTGTAATAAGAGTTGTATAAGTGTAATATTTGTGCATATTGAGCCTTGTAACTTACGCACATAATTACATGCATCACATGCAGCATCAAAAGAGAAGTTACGTCATGTAAACTGTGCTGATAAACACACAGGAAGACAAGAAGTGTGTTAGCTATCAGGGAAAGAAAGAAGTGTGCAGAGATTATCCACATAAATTACTGGCTGAGGATTAAGCTGCACTTCAGACAAGTCTGAGCAGCTACTCTGTGTGTGTGTGTGTCTGTGTGTGTGTGTTCTCACCTGACTCTCTGTGTGTGCGTATAAACCACCTGATTTAAATAGCAGCCATAACTGGGTGTGTATTTGGTAATGCTCTGCTCTTTGCTCCCAGTCAGTTGACTTGAGTGAAAGACAGAAAAAAAACAAACAGCTCAGGGTCAAACTAAACTAATTCTTCTGTTTGCTCAAATGGATGCCTGGAATAGTTTTCATCCTTAAAATGAATGCTGCACTTGTTTTGCACATTGTGTGGCTTCATTCTTATTGTCTCTCCCACAGATTTTTGGTCTGAATCCAATGTGTGGAGTCATTTCATCCCTCTCCTCTACCGCTGTTACTATCAGCCATATAACAAATACAGATACATATTGTTTTATTGACAGGAACTTGGTTCTGCCCTTTCTTGTTGCTTTTGTGTTTACCACTGTTGGGAAATATGGGAACTGTCTGTTTAACTTCAAACCTGTTTAGTAAGTCTACTCACTATTCATGATTAAAAATTGGCCATTTGCATCTATGGGTGTGTGTGTGTGTGTGTGTGTGTGTGTAGCTCCAGGAGCAGTTGGACCGCTTCATGAAGATGAACGCGGAGCTGCGACACAAGCAGAATGTGCTGCAGGCCCAGCTGAAGAGCACCGTGGAGAGAAAGGCCGACATGGAGGCTGACCTGAAAGAGAAGACCAAAGAGATAGAAAACCTCCAAGCACAGCTGGACAGAACCAACAGCAACAGCCCAGTATGCATGCTTCTCACGGATTATTACTCTTTATTTATGTTGCTTTTATTTCATGTGCAAAGAAGTACATCATAGTCTGCTTGTCACATGTGTAAAAGTTAAGGTTAAGGTTTGTTGAATTGACTAACTAAAACTAAAGTTTTTTCTTCCTCTAACAAGCTCATGACATGACAGTTTACTGTTGTTTTGTTACCTGATGACTCTCTGTTCTCCCATCAGTCCTGTCCGAGTCAAACGGCTCGGGAATCAAAGAAAAAGTCGTCGGTTGACCAGAAGGATCCTGATCAGCCGTGCTTCACCAAGAAGGAGGTGCGCGACATCATTTTTGAGAGGAACGAGCTCAAAACCAACCTCTTCCTGGTGCAGGAGGAGCTCAGCTACTATCAGAGGTGCGTCAAGTTTTTGTTGATAATTTCAGTAAATTGAGATTAGTGTAAACGCTCTCCACATGCTCACAGGGTTACTTTGGAGTTAGGTTTAAGGGTAAAGTAGGATGTAGTAGCTTAAGTAAAGTGAAAGAAGAGCTGACAGGTGGCCCTTAACGGTGCCGTTGCATCATTGATGCTAGTCAATTTGCCAATTTGTTTGAAATTAAATTGTTTGTGTTGTTTCTGCAGGGAGATCCTGAATGAGGAGAGGTGTCCAGGCTTCCTCTTAGAAGCCGTGCGCTCTGCCATCAAAAAAAGGAGAAAGCTCATCAAGGCAAAGATGCTCGGAATTCCTGTGAATGACTGCAGCAGGTCTCTCTTACACACACACACACAACACATTCATAATTTTTTTAAAGAAATATGTTCGTTGTTACACACAGTCTCGTTGTGTTTTCACACTTTGATGGTTTTATTTTTCATCTCCAGTGACGAGGAAGACAAGAGTCCCCTGTTTGGGCAGACAGAAGTAGACGGTACGGAAGTAGACGGATCGGACAAACCAGCTGAATCACGAATTCGAAACCTGTGAGTACAACTTCCACCTACGCTGCACCGCTCCGACTTCAGCAGTATGAAACATTACAAAAAGCCACAGATGATGTGCTCTCTCTGATCTATCACCTGAGGTTTTTGCTGGTGGTGGTTTGGTAATTTATCTTCAGCAGTCCCTGCTCATGATTTAATTTGATCTTAAAGAATATACTGTATATGTTTACCAGCTTGCTTTCCTTGCTTTGCAGTCAATAAATGAGAAATAACTGAAGTTACTTGAGGTCTGCACGAGCCTGTGATCTGTTATTACGTTTGTACAGTACACTTAGACTCATTATGTGCACATTTTAACTGTCTGGTCACTTGATGTTGGTGTTTTTTGCCCTTAAAGTGTGTCTGTCTCCTTTAAATGTGAAGAGGAGGTTAACCCACTTTTAATTCAGCGTAGGGGATGAAAGTTCCCAGCAGATAACATCTGCAGACACAGAAATATAATTTATGCAGTAACCTCTGGGCAAAGGAGTCATTGAGACTTCTTGCCTTTGATTAAGTAATTGGATATTGTGGTTGCATAACTTGGGCCTGGTTAGGACCAAGAATGCAGTCATGTTAAGATGTGTTATGGGTGTTATATTAGACTCTGAGAGTGACAACTTGGGATAAAGGTTTGAAACAAACTGTGGATATCATGGTTGCATAGTACACACCATAGCAGACTGTAGTGTATCTGCAGCCTGGGTCTTTTTTACCTATCATTCAGACAGACAGTAGAGTATCTGAAATAAAGTAAGAAATATACATTTTTCTTTGCCCAGATTCTCCAAAGAGAAACATAGATTTCAGCTTTCATTAAATGCAAAGCAAGAGAAATAGAAACCTAAACGGCCAGAACCATCGCTGCTATAAAAAAAAAGCAGATCTGTGAATCAGAGCATGGTTTCATCTCTCTCTGCTGTCACCGTCACTGTCCTGAGATTCTCGTCAATCCTGGGATATATTTAGCTGTAATCCCTCACAGCAGATCTGACCTCGTCTTTTCTACTCTGTCTGCTGCAGCTTCGGCTTCCTGTCGCGGCCGGGCAGCGGCCGGAGCCCCACCCACATGAGCACCTCCGCTTCCAGCTGGGAGATCATCGGAGACTCGGAGGCCAATGAGGAGCAGGATCAGCGGCCGTCTTCCTGAGCCTGTGATCGACCTGCTAGTTGTGATCTGAAACAAACACTTTTCTTCCTGTAGTCACAGCTTCTCCCTCAGCTGGTGACAGAAAATCTGTTGCGGCTCAGGAAAAAGCTACACGGACAATTGAATGCCCCAACGTTACCACGCATAAGCACTATAAGGAAAGAGAAAGTGTGAATGTTTTTAAGCAAACTGACCTGTTTCTGTCATAATTCCTTTCATTTCCCCTTTTGCAACTGTCATTCTTGTCCTGGCTTAGTCACCTTACAAGAACACTCTTCAATTACAGCATATGCAGCAAGATTTAGGAGTAATACTTAGTACTCAAGTTATATACAAAAATTATGTTACTCTCCATTATAGGGAAGGTTTTATTGTTGGCCATGTAATTCTTGAAAAATGGGTTATTACTTATAGATATTTATATAAATCCTCAAATGTTTTAAAAAACCAAAGATATTATTATATATACAGTATATACTCTAGTAAAGTAGAAACTGTGTCTAGCTCATCTTTGTTCCGCAAAGATGTTTATTTTATAAAAAAAAACAATCAACATTTTACCACAAAGTTATCATGAAAGTTTTACCTCAGTCTGGGGATTTCTAAGCCGTGTGTTTACTCATGTATTGTTCACGATTTAAAGCACTTTCATACTCAAGGATAAAGAAACTTTTAGTCGTATTATTACCAATCTCTTCCATTTTAGCAGTGAGTGCATTTTAACCCCATAAGCCTTAACTCGCTGCTTGTATTGTTAAAAATATATTTTCTTAATTTTCAGTCATCGGTAGCTGCTGTGTATGTCATGGTGGTGCCATATGTGTGTGTGTGTGTGTGTGTGTGTGTATGCACGTATGTTCTACTGGTTACTTGAAAAGGAAGTTGTGTTCTTCCTTGTGGAAACGAGAAAGTGTTGTTTTTAAATCGCCACCACGTTTATCTGACAAAGTATCATTAAGTCTCCACATTTTCTGTCTGACCCCTCTGTTCCCTCTGAATGTCTGTAGCACTACTCAGACTGGTGGTATTGTATTTGTTAACTTTGTTAAGAGCCAATGTATGACCCTCCAATCAGAACATGTCTTCCTACGATACTGTGTTCGCAATCTATTTTTGTAGGCATGTTTTTATTGGAAAGTTTTTTGCTGACAAAAACAGAGATTTAAGTGAGACTTTTAACTGAAAGTGTGATAAAAACACAAATGTGGATTTTCTGTGATATTGAGATTCAATAAAATCAATTATACACAGACTTGTATTGAAAATTTAAATAGTCTTTGTGATTTTTTTCTTATTCGATGATAAAGATGCAACACTAGATGCACACGATGCAAACTTTTTTTTTTTTACTGAAGCTCAAAGTGAGCATCTTTGTTCTAACTTTCACGACTTATAAGGAGGCTTTCTTCATCATCTCCTGGAAGACTGTCAACAATTGTTTCTGGGAAAAGGGCGAACATCAGGGTTGTGCGCTTTGTGTTTGTACGTGAATGTGTGCGGCGAGTTTTCTGTGTTAGTGTTCAACCATCTTTAAAAAGCTCTGTGTCTGGCTGAATAGACGGAAGTGGCTCTGACTTCCCCAGGAAATGGGAAGAGGAAACCTGGGGGCTTCGACCTCTCTGACTGCACCCGAGCCACAAGACGACTCACAGGAGAGAGAGAGAGAGAAAGAGAGAGAGAGAAGGGGAAGTAGGGAAGGGTGGAGGGTAGACAGAAAGAGAGATACTGGCTCTCATTGTGCTGCCTCTGACTGGAAGTTAAGAGGAAAGAAAGAAAACGAGAGGAGTCAGGAGCCGATTGGACACAAACTTGATTGAATTGAAGATCTTTGGTCCCAGGTTTTTGGTTTGGTGTGGAGATGAAGCCTCTCCTCAGAGCTCTGAGTGCTCTGCTCTGCTGCTCGCTGTCCTCCTCACACACACTGGACCCTGCTGGGAAGAACGTCTGCCACAATCTCAGGTACATTTCAACTTTACCTTCACGCACACACTTGTTGTCTTTTTGATGTTTGGTCAAGTGATGAGAGCAGTTACCGAAGCTGGTGACAGACTTTTACATCTCTGGACCGGTTCAGAAAATCAGGATATAAAAACAATTCCTGGGACAAATTGTAGTGCCTTTGAGCAATGTATTTCTCAAGGAGTTGCACCTAATACAGAAGTATAATATATATGTTGGACAGCTCTGTGGATGTTTAAATCTTTTCCTTTGTCATTTCTCTGGGTAGATAAAAGATGTTCAGTAAAGTCCTCATTCCTCACGCTAAGTTTCAGATTTGTCAGGCTAATTTACTTTTTAAATATATATTCAGGGATCCCTCCACCCTGGTCTGTTGCACTGGATGGCGTCAAGAAGGAAAAGAGTGCACCATACGTGAGTTTCACCATTCAAATAAACAGCAATCTGTAGGAATTATGTTCTTACTGCCTCTGTGTGTTTCCTGGTTTCTTATCCACTGGTATGCTGTGTGTGTGTGTGTGTGTTATGATTTTTGGGTCAGTGGTTAATGGTTAGGTTTAGGGAAGTACTGGTTATGGTTAGGGTTAGTGTAAGGAATTGAATGTAAGTGTATGTAAATACCCCAAAAGTGACTTAAGTAAACCTGTGTGTGTGTGTGTGTGTGTGTGTGTGTGTGTGTGTAGCTGTGTGTGAAGGCAACCAGGCCTGCCAGAAGGACGAGCTCTGTGTGTATCCTGGAGTGTGTCGCTGCCCACCTGGCTACTATGGAGCTCAGTGTAAAACACGTGAGTGACAGTAAACGACATGAGCTGTTTGGTCATCTATGGATTCATGTAACTTTTTTCTTTTTAATTTTTAAAATTTTTATTCTAGCTAGTTTGATGAACACTGCACACATTGTATTGTGTAAAACTGACCATACCATTGGTGCTTTTAGTAAGATTTTTCTAAAATGACACCGTAAACTGTTTCTTATAAATGATATTTCTTACTATATATGAATTTAGACAGCTGTTGGGTCATTTTTAAAGATACCCTCCAGATATGTTTCAAGACATCCAACACTCATTTGTAAATGACTTCTGCTTTTGCTCCCTCATTGAAAAGTCTATTAATATACAAATATAAAGAATTTTAATACTAAACCACAAAGACCTGAGTCACTAATAACAAATTGCATTAAAGGTGATTTCTTGTTTTTGTACAGTTTTGTGTATTATATGTGCTCCTTGTGTTTTTGTTGTTACCAGGTTGTCCTCCTGAGTTTTGGGCATCAGACTGTCGTCAGGTGTGCAAATGCCACCCACACGGCCGCTGTCACCCTGTCACTGGCGAGTGCACCTGCCACCCCAATCGCTGGGGCCCGCTCTGCCAGTACTCCTGCAAGTGCGCCCGCCACGGCCACTGCCACCCCATCCACGGAAACTGCACCTGCGACGAGGGCTGGTGGACACCAACCTGCTCCAAGCCGTGCCAGTGCACCTCCGGGGGCTCTATGGTCCTCAGTTGTGACCAGCTGACAGGCCGGTGCCAGTGCCAAATGGGGTACTGGGGGCTGAAATGTCTCGTCACTTGCAACTGCTACCTGTCGTCGTGCAACCAGCGGACCGGTGTGTGTGAGTGTGAGACAGGCTGGTGGGGGCCCAGCTGCGACAGGCGATGCAACTGTGACCTCGCACACAGCAGCTGTGACACGGCCACCGGCAAGTGCCTGTGCCACCCGGGGTACCAGGGAGTCTTCTGCAACCAGCCCTGTGAAGCTGGGAAGTACGGCAGCGGGTGTAAAATGAGGTAAATGTGCGTGCAGGTATAAAGGTTGACGCATTCGTTTGCAGACTCACCTGTGATGAACTCTCCTGTCTCCTGAACCTAGTTGTGGTTACTGTAAAGACAGCCAGCACTGCTCTGCTACTGACGGTGTGTGTGCTGCCTGTGAGCTTGGCTGGAACGGTACACGATGCGACCAACCGTGCCCGTCGGGTTACTATGGTGACGGCTGCCAGGAGACGTGTCCGCGATGCAGGAACAATGAGCCCTGTGACCCAAAGACTGGGGAATGTTGGAGGTGTGATCCTGGATGGACTGGACCCAGGTGTGTATATGTGTTTGATGCATACATGAGCACGTTTGACTGTTATAACTTATATAGAGCTGCAATGATTAGTCGATTAGCCGATCAAAAGAAAATTAATCAGCAACTATTTTGATAATTGTCATTTTTCAAGCAAAAATGCCAAATGTTTATGGTTTTCTTTGACATATATGACAATGTAAACTCGGTATCTTTAGTTTTGGGCGAAACAAGCAAATTGAAAATGTCACGGTGGACTGAGAAATTGTGGATGCCATTTTTTTCAGAATTTTTTAGCATTTCATTGACTAAACGATTAATCAATAATGAAAATAGTCATTAGTTACAGCCCTAAACTTATATTAACGTAACTTAAAGTAAATCACTTATACTTAACATCACTGTTAACCATTTTCCAAAGACAGTTTCTCAACTGTTCTATTTTAATTCCAGCGAGTAAGAGTTGCTTTTAGTCTCTGTATTGAAAAGCATGGAGGAATTTTGAGTATTTTAAACCTACAGAATTTGTTTTATTAAAATATAGTTTTGACACTGTTATTAGCAGCCAGCTAGAAATAACAAGAACAAAAGGAGGCGGTGGAAATGAGCACATTCTTTCTGTCCACGTGGTTATTAAAAGACATCAAATAAATACCTATAAGGGGTCCCAACCCCAAGTTTGAGAACATCTGCCATGAGATATTAGCATGCTTATAAACTTCTCAGGCAGCTATTGGTTTCTATTAATTTCACCATGATATGAAAATGAACTTGCAGAGACTTGAAACGTGCGTCAGAGCAGACAGTCTGTGGCACTAATGTGGTTAAGTGCTGTGGTGTAGCTTCCTTATTGGTGCATACAGCTGTTCATGGGACGTTCCAACATCTGAGAATTAGCTGACAAAGTCACTTTCACAGACTAGCCATGTCAAAGTCAGAACATCAAACCCAGAAAAGAAAGGATGATGTGGCAGTTTCTTGCGTTTAAAGGTTTAACTTGACAGAGCTGAACCTGCTACAAAGGAAGAATTGTAGTTTAATGGCAGTTTACTGTATGGAAATGAATGCAAATACCTCCTTGGATGGAGGAAAATGGCTTGAGGTTTACAGTATGCTTTGGAAAAACTGTGAGACAAAGTGACGTGATTATGCAATTTGCAGTGAATGTGCTAGTACATGTGAAATCAGGTCCTTGTGGCTTTTGATAAGGGTCATAAGTTGAAAAGGAGTGTGAAAATGCTCCTCGATGATGTCTTTGCTTGCGTCGCCACATTCCTAAAACAGCCAGCCTCAAGAGTGAGCATGCTTTTTATGGACTGTGTAAATGAGGGCGTTTGTGTGTGACAGAGACAGACAGACAGTCATTTGTTTATGCCTGCAATGTCCAGTGTGTGGGACAATATGCACAAAAAAAAAACCTGATATACATGCAGTGAAGACAGATGGTTAGAAAATGAATGTAGATCAATGAGATCATCAGTAACAAAAACACATTTGTGTTCTCGGTCATCACTTGCCAGGTGTGAGGAGGCCTGCTCTAACAGGACGTACGGAGATGCCTGCAGCTTCCTGTGTAGCCCATGTTTCCATGGTAACTGCCATCACGTGACAGGAAGATGTGTCTGTCAGCCAGGCTTTCAGGGAGAGAGGTGAGCCGGCTGGTCGAGCCACAAACTTAATGTTTCTCTTTGGACGGGGATATAGTTTCACTGAAAACACACACACACACACACACACACACACACACACACACACACACACACACACACACTTTGTTGAGAGAATTATTCTTGTGATAGTTAGACAAGCAAGAGAAACCAAAGCAATACTGTTTTATTATGTGCTTTGTGTTTTAGTCATGCCTGTGGACAATTACTAATATATAAGAGCTGGGAAAACCTGAAAATGGTAAAAGCACCTAACATAGACTTGAATAGCTTGAAACTGGTCATTGTCACCTTTATTTATTTTTTTGTCCAAGTTCGATTACAGCCATATTGTAACGCAGTGGCTGTTGGTGCGTTCAGGGTAGCTCTGCGTCCGAGATTTGACAGTTGACTGAAAAAATCAAACCCAGTGGACAAAAGCAAAACCCCCGAGTTATGAAAAGGATAACGTGAATTTGTTTTACGTTTCTCATTGCTCAGCAGCTGACTCTCAAATAACACACGCTGGAGCTTCTTTGAACTTGAATAAGAAGTATTTTCGAAACAAGACAACAGCGACTCACAGTTCGCTTTTTAAAGTTGCTAGCAGTAATGTAGAGCATACACAATTAGTAGGTTTCATATCTCTCTTCACTTTCAAACTGTCAAATAAAGGCAAACATCTAAAAAAAAAAAAAAATTAAAAAGCCGTGCAAAACCTCCAGTATGTTCCCTTTAATCTTCTTCTATATTACTGTGTATTCATGATTATATTTTCACTGAGTACTAAAATAGATCATGATTCAGCCTTCAAACACAGGCTGTTTTCTTTGCTGTGGTGGTATAATTACGTGATTCTTTGTTTTTCTCCAGTTGTAACAACAGCTGCCCTGCGCTGCAGTTCGGCCTCAACTGTTCCTCTGCCTGCGACTGTGGCGAGGGGGTCAGCTGCCACCCCGTCACCGGTGCCTGCCCCAACAGTATGTCTGACCATCCATCCAAATACATCTGTTTATGCCTTCAGTGCATGCACTTGAAATGTCTCTGTTTGTATGTGTGTGTGTGTGTGTCAGGTGGCCGAGGTGCTCTGCTAGCAGGTGTACTGGTTCCTTTGCTCCTACTGCTCGTAGCTGTACTCTGCTGCTGTCTGTGTTGTGGAGGACGCCCCGCTGATGACAAAGACGGGTCTGTACCTCACCTCACTCTCTGCGTATTATTTCCTCTTAGCATTGTGGATGTATCCAAACACGACTGGACTGCCTCGAACTGAACTAGATACAGTTTGGCCTTCACTATATAACTCACTTCCATATTAACTGTTAGTTATGTTGATAACATCTCTGCTTAAGCTCCAGAACAGAGCAAAAACGTATTGATGTAGCAAACAGAAGCCAGAATCTGGACGAATTCTTCTTTGCTTGAGTCAAATGTCATGTTTTAACTAACTATGACTTAAAAGCACAGCCTCTTATATATAATAGATTGCGACTTGAGGCGTGTTTGTGTTGAATATAGTCTGGAGCCTGATGGTCTAGAGGAGATATCACAGGGCAGTAAGCTTTCTAAATATGTAAACAAAGCAAAACAAGGTTGTTGCCTTGTGTCCCTGGGTATCAAATATCTCTTAAAAAACCTAAATGGTGTGAATTTCAATGTATTTCAATTATTCCCTTCAGATGGTGGAAAAACATTCAGTTTCCTACAGTTTGATTTAGTGAGATTCAACTGTACAGTCACCACAATATCGACCATTGTACCCTCCTTTTTTCCAGGGCGGCTGTGGCTGATGGAGGCTGGTCTGTTCGGATGAAATATCACGTCTACAGCGTCCTGGCAAACATCGGTGCTGCCCTCCCCTGTATCTCTGATTGGTCCTCGGGCCTGCCTCGTGTGACTGGTCAGTTTGACAGCACAATAATTACAGTGTAGTAATTTATGGATTGTGTACAAACTCCACAATTACAGACGTTGTGAATATATGAATGGACAAGGCTGGACAGACTAAACCATGAATTTTATTTTCATGAAATGTATTGAAACGCTTTATTGACCTAACGAAGGATGACATAGTGCACTTACTCAGTTATTTCTCAGCAATCTTTTGCTTTTAAATCTTCATTTCTTAGTAAGGAATGACTTAATAATAAAAAATAAATAATGTATTAAACCCCCCTTACACAGATTTGACTGACATTTATCAATTATGTCATGTGATCTGTGTTTTCATGTCACACACACAGTATCTCACCATGACCCGGAGCTGACCTTCAACCACAGCTTCATTGAGCCTCCCTCCTGCGGCTGGGTGACTGAGGGATCGTCCTTCGACAGTGATGAGGAGGAGGGAGAGGCGCTCTACTGTGTCCCTCCAAGAGAAGGTAGGAGCAGAGGTTCATGTAACTCTATGTTGCCCTCTTTTGGTGGTGAGCAGAAGTGCTATGGCTCATTACCCTTGTTACTCTGTTGTTTCAGTTCTGCACTTTGTGTCTTCTAATGTTGTTGGACTTTTCTTTCTCTTTAACAGACATCCCGGCAGTGGCGGGCGGCGAGTTCCAGGAGATGAGCTCCAAGTGTAACATGTTCCTGGACCCATCAGGCTTCAGCAGTGAGGACATAACCTCACCCTTCAACATCCCCCGCACCTCCAGCATCGCCAAATCCAAGCGTCCCTCTGTCTCTTTTGCTGAGGGCACCCGCTTCAGCCCCAAGGAGAGGCGTGGCTCAGCTCAGGACCCCGGCGCTCTCTCTGGGCACCCTCGCACCAAATCCAAGTCTGGCTGGGGGGTTTTGATGCTCTCTGCCCTCCAAAGTCAGGGTGGTGCAGCTAGACCTGGGGAGGGAGATGGGGCTGAGGGTGAGGAGAGGGAAGATGGGGTGGATGTGCAGGCAACAGACAACCAGGAATCAAGCTGTGAGGCTGGGGAACAGGAAGTAGACAGAAACTCAAACACCCCATCCCGCTCCACCCTGCAGGTCCCTGGGGCATCAGGACGAAGGCGGACTATGTCCAACACTGCTGCTCATAAAGGGAACCAGGTGTCAACATCTACCTCTGATACAAATAAGGTCACCACAGTGTACATGACGGTGGGTAAGGCGGGTCGGCTCGTATCGAAGGTGGAGTCGAGCTCAGAAGGCCCCGTTCAGGCCATGCTACGGCGACTTGGAAGCCTCCAGAGACAAAGGGAGCAGGATCCTGGCAGGCCCAAACCAAAGGCAGCTGAAGGGATCACCAAACCACCAAGGAGGAAGCTGGGAGCTCGGGCGAGTGTGTGGGAGCAGGAAGGGCCTTCTGGGGGAGAAGCTGGCATATGTAAACCCATCAGGAGGAAACATGCTTCTCTCAACTCCCCTGACACAGCGGGCGCTAACGGCGCTGCGCCATCAGAGAGCGGCCCTCCTAAAAGGCCACTGTCGTCCATTTTGAAGAGCGTGCCAGAGGTGGCTTCAGCTGACTCGGGGTCAGAGCTGAGGGCTGAGGGAGACAGAGGGGAGGGTGACGACCTCAATATGGGACAAAGTGAGAGCGGCTACCTGACTGTCGGACCAGCAGGCGACGCTGCGAGTCTCACTGAGGTCATCGCCAATGAAGGCGCAGTGGTCGGTCTGAATGATGAACCCTGCTATGAAAATGTCATGATCAAAAATCTGCAATAAAAAGACCTTGATCAAACACTCATAACCTCGGACAAACCACGTCATCAGCAGGTCTGATCCAAGTACAACTGTATTGTACTTTTTATTATTCAGCAGGTATCACCGTTACAGACAAAAAGGGAAAAAAACCTAGTATACTGTAGTATGTATGTATGTGACATTTATGCAGTATTTGTGATCACAAAATGACCTTCACATTTAGCCGAAATTCTAAAGAAAGTACAAGAAACACATGACATATTTTAAGTTAAAAGCTAAATGGGGCAAAAAACTACAGAATATCAGGTGTGATATTTGGATAAATCCAATGGATAAATTAGTTGTTTTTATTTGCTCAGGTGTGCCGTGTTGTATTAACTGCATACAAACAAGAACAGTAAAATCAGGGCTTGGTGTTTGCCCTCTGTCTGCTTCTTGTGTCAGAAGAGTGGAGAGCAAGTGGCACAAATATCACTACAGCTGTGATGAATGATGATGTTCTTAATTCAATCAAAAACAGGCCTAACTTAAGCGTGAGAATAAGATTTGCTGCTGTGCTGCTGTTTTAATTTGTCACAAATAAAAACACAAGTAGGAACAGACTGTAACAGATTGTGAATATAAAACAAATAGTAACTAAATCTGTGTAGACAAAACAAAGTATCCGCAACCTACTGTCAAACCGGACCTCTGCTGTGAAAGCCACATATTGCTGCTGTTAGGTAAAATCCACATTATTGCAATTTGATTTTTTTTTTTTTACTTTCCTTACTCATCTGTATGATCATCTGGCAAGAAACCAATTAAAACTATTTTTCTTATACACTGTATATACTGTGATGTTCATGATTAACAGTGAGAAAATAAACATTTTCTCTTCATTACAGTAAAGAACTCTCTGGATACAAATATATGGCACCACAGAATTGAGAAGCTGTGAAGACACAAAACATGAAACCTAACAGTGTTATGTGTGAGCATGACGTCTCTTACATAATGTGGCCTAAAACTGATCTGTTACATGCACGTTTAGAAAATGCGAGTTAAAAACTGTTTTGTTTTTCCCTGAAGCTTTTGCACAACATCTAGTCTGATCTAGTTGCATTTACTAAAGTAGGTCAGCTGATGTTGAGCATAAAGGAGAAAACTCTGCAGAAAATCGACTACCTGAACTTTGGCCACGATGAGGCCAACTACTGTGCCGGGCAGTGGTGCGTGGACTTTTATTGATCTTCAGTATTTGCTAATGTTGACGGGTAGTTGGTTATGTGTTATACTGAGCCAGTGAGACACACTCTCAACAGCCAACAGCAGCCTGTTTCGAGTGAAAAAGAATGATCTGTTATATACAATTTTTTGTCCAAACGATTATATTTAAATACCTAAAACATTTGAAACTACTTCTTCTCTGCTCCAGTGGTGTCTGAGCAGCCGAGCCAGTACGTGGCGATGGATCTGGGATATGGAGGCACAGCGTGGTCAACTCTCTTGGTGCTGAGGTCCACTCTGTAGTACTTATCTGGAAAACACATAAAACAGGCCAGTCGTTCATTTTATAGTCAAATCAAGTCAGGTTTATACAGCATATTTCATACGACAGGCGTAGACTGAGTGCTTCAATGCTGCTTTATAACATGTAATAGTTTGTAAGTTTCATCGCTGTGGTTCATCAAAACACATAAACCAGATAACAGTACTGAGTATCACAAAAAATATGTCAAGCAGAAATACTCAAAAGGTACACAAGAAGAAGAAAAAGAAATGAGTGTGAAGGGGAACTACGGTGATTTTCTGTTTCTTTGTCATGTGGACTAACACACAGCATGTGAAACTAGTTATAAGAAAGCCTCCTCCTCCTCCTCTCTGCCTCTGTAACTCAACTCACAGAGGTTTTCTTTCATCACTCCGTCTGAAAAAATGTAACACATTCCTGGGCTCTTTCTGTCTATATTCATTTGAACAAAGATATAACAGTGAATGTTTTGATGATGGAATTTCATTCTTAACATTTCACTCAGCAAATGGAGTTTCCATCCATACTGATCGGGACTGTGAAGACCAGAAAAATATACATGATGTTTTGGTCAAATTAATGATTAGTTTGTTGGCATTCATCAACTACAGATCCCATGAGGCTCTGGCAGCGTGCCGATGGGTAAGACTGTAGGGATATGTTAGTCGATCAATAGATAACAAGTCTGAGAATTGGTTAATTTTTTGTCATTTAATAAGCAAAACCACCAAAGATTCAGTGGTTCTACTTTAACAAAAGTGAGGATTTGCTTCTCTTCTATCAGTTGTATATCCCTGTTAAATAAATATCTTTGGGATTTGGAGTGTTGATCAGATAAAACAAGCAATTTGGAGATCTTGAAATGAGGATTTTCCACTAATTTTGGACACTTTATAGACTACACAATTCATTGATTGTACAACTAATCAACAGATAAATTGATAATGGATATAATTGTTAGCAGCAGCTCATATTGTATTAAATGTTTTTGCTTTTGTGTACACAGGGCACCAATTATTACACTATTAAGGAGTGTTTCTCTGCTGTTACCTCCTTTAAAGAAGTAGACGCTCTGCATGGGCAGATTCCTCTGGGTCAACTCCCAGTACGACCTGTCATCTCTGCGGTTGTCTCTGGAGTCATAGTTGCCTCTGTTGTTCTGGCGGTAACCATCTCTCCGTCTGTCCTGATCCCAGTCTTGATCCCACCGTCTGCTCCAGTCTCGTCCGAGCCTCTCCTCCATTTCCATCCTCCTCTCTGCCAGTCTCATACCCATTTCCATCCCCCTTTCAGCAAAGTTCTGGCCCATGTTCATCCCCTGCCCAGCCATGGAGCCCCAGAAGGGTGAACGACTTTGTCTCCTGCGACCCCACTGCTGTCCGTACTGCTGGTTCCACTGCTGTCCGTACTGCTGGTTCCACTGCTGTCCGTACTGCTGGTTCCCCTGTTGGCCTTGTTGTTGGCCCCACTGCTGGTCAGGCTGGTCGTTGCGGCCTGGCGCTGACCTCCAGGGTGTGACGTAGATTCTGCCGGCCATGGCGGCGTCCACTGGAGACTTGAGGCCCTTCCAGTCCTTGTTAATGAAGTGGTGTTTGTCGTGATGCTGAGGCACTAAAGAAGGTTAAAAACAAATTAAGTTGCACACATTTTAACACTTGCCCCACACCCAAAAGAAGTACAAATGATCCCTAAGAGCAGAACTCACAGTCAGAGAAGAGCTCGCTGAAATAACGCTCATAGTTGTTGTAGTACATGTCAGTGTAGCGCCTGAACAGTACGGACGGAGACCTCTCGGACAGTTTGATACACTCCTCATGGGATGGCTGGTGCAAAAACTCATACATGTAATACTGATCCCCTGGTGAAGATGCAAAAATTTAAATATCTCAACACAAGTAACTTTATGTAAGGTATATGATGACAGAAATGGCTGAATGTATACATTAATAGCTTAAAATCTGGTTGCACCTTTGAAAAAATACACCTTCTCTTTTCCATGGTGATTGGAAGCAGGGAGGGCAAACGCTGCATCCACATGATCAGGAATCTTGTCGAAACCCACACTGATATCTCGAGGATAGTCATCATCCAGCACGCCGTTGTCAAACCTCCAGTACTTGTTTCCCTGTTGAAAGTTTTTGACTCATGTAAGCATTTACATCATCATCACAACAGAGGTCAGAGATTTAATTTCTGTCCCCACCTTGAAGATATAGGTCTTCCCCTGACAGTTGACACGTGTGAAGGCGGCATCAATAGGCCCTCTGATGCCCCACACATCTTTTATGAGCTTCGGGTAACCAGGGAGCACTGTCTTCTGGTCCAGTTCAAAAAAGTAGTCGCCTAAAAAAACACCGAAGAGAAAACACCCACGTTACCATCAATGCAATTCCTCTACAACAAAAAAGTTTGTCAAATGTAAAAACTTCCCACCTCTGAAGGCATAGATGGAGCCATTTTTTAGCTGCATGAAGGAGTCAAAAGGCCTGTCACTGCAGGTCTCAGCGTCCGGGTCAGGGGCTTCAGTGGTGGCCTCTGTGACCGGAGCGGTGGTCGTCTTAGCTGCTGTGTCGATCTCGGGGGCTTCAGTTGTGCTGGGGACCTGCGGTGTGGGTGGGACTGTGCGGGGGACTCTTTGAATTGTTGTGTCTAACACTGGCTGAGGTTTGGTCATTTCCAGTGTGGCTTCTGGATGCTGCGTTGATCTGCGAGTAAAGTCTGAGATGGGTGGCGGTGTGGCCTTGACCTGACGACTGATAACAGGGAGAGACTGTGCTGAATGTTCAGGGGATTGAGTGATAACGTCTAACGGCTCACCGTCATCGTCATCCTCTGCAAACACAAACGTGTCTCCACGAGCTGAGGGGGGAAAAAACTTAATATCAATATATAATTTTCACTAGCCCACAATATTACTGAATAGATTTGAAATAAACTGGCACAGAGGTTTCTTACTTGTCATGCCACAGATGACCTCAAAGTCAGAGCAGCAGCTCTTGTAATACTTGCACATTGAGTCACACTGGCACGTCTTCTGGGAGTCAAAGCCATTCTCACAGCGACCCATACAAGATTCTTTAGATAAAAATGACAAAGTTAAAGAGAAAATTATCAGCAGTAGTACCCTAACCCTTCACAAGATGGAATAAACAACATAGATAGATGCTGTTTTGGCCATTGTCATACTTTACTGTAACATTATAATACTACACTTACACATGAAACCTTAACAACCAGCCACACTCCAACATGTTCCTGCTACAAATCCTTTCTGACTTTTAAAACAGATTTTTTTATTTTGTACTTACCATCTGCGGCAAAAGTCTCAGCGATCAGAGCGAGCAGCAGGGCGGCAAACAGCCTCATGTTTCCTCTGCTGTGTGAAAGGACAGAATGAGACAGTAATGATGGACTGTGCGCTCCCAATCATTGGAAACATGTGTCAGTCACCCCACATCCTTGTTTGCTTTAACCTTATTTGCGAATCTTTTCTACTTGAGCAAACAAACAAGAGACACAGAGAGAGAGAGAAGAAGTCCATGCAAAACAAAAGTTTAAGCAATGTGTTGACCTCTGGCCACTGGGTTTTTTTATGGGTCAGTGTGATCACAGAGCAGTGATTTTTCTCTCTGCTGTGTCAGTAATATAACTCAAACAGCAACATCCTCCTGTGTTATTTTATTGCTTGCTGTCTGGACAAGATGAGACGTGAATTAAGTGGTAACCTGGTAACATTGTGCGTGAAGACAGGAGAGCAAAGTACTTGCGTGCCTTCTCGTAAAAAAATTGCTAATAATGAAGCCTAACCCTTTTTATAGCTGTCAAAATGTCAGCTATAAAAATTATTGTAATGTTGCATTATATTGACATGTGAATGTGTCTGTGTAGTGTTTGAACCTACCATTATTATTTTTTTATAAGTACCTGGATAATTGTGGATAATTTTTATATTCAGTTAAATATAATATTACAGAAAATATTTTAATGCCATTGCTTCACTAAATGATTCATGTTCACAAACAAAGAAAATAACAAACAAGCTTTGGGCCAATAAGGAGCAGCTATTCTTGACAATGACATTTATGGCCCCTTCAATGCCACAAAGAAACTGAAACTTGATGGTGAACACCACCTCTGGTAGATTAACAGTAACAAAACTATGAATTTTTTTTCACTTATTTTTGTGTAGTTTTCCCTCTGCTTTTGTGTCATTTTAGAAGCAGCTGTATTGTCTTGAAAGGAAACCTGCTGTCTTCATGTCTCTCTTGATATTGACTTAATTACCTACTACTGTATCCATATACATTCCTTGTGACCATAGCCAGGAAGTACTGAGGTCACAGGTCCATGACCAAGTTTGACCACACAACAAAACAAAGCATCTAAAAAGTTTTATTTATCAGGATTTTTCCTTTTATTTATTCAGCTGACTCTTTAATTATATTTTCAGCAAATTTTATTTCCCACATGAAGCCCTCTCTTGACTGCCATGGTTTTTCTCCGGTTCCTCCAGCAGAGGGCCATCAGTGTTTACAGGCACATCTCGACATGATGAGCATGCTCTGACCGGCTGTGATGCAGGGAGGAGAGAGGGGGAGGGGGGGAAGACGTGGGGGCTCATCTTCCTGTAGGCTACATCTCCGGCAGCTGGTGGGCGGTGCAGACCCCTGAAGACACATGCAGCTTGCGGATGCTGACCGAAGGATGCGATAGGTCATTTGCTGCTGTTGGGGAGAGGTGTCATATTTTATATTTTTTTGCAGGAAACTAACAGTGGATGCGGTGGTGCGAGAAAAACTGCACGAGGACAACAGGCCTCCTTTGTTTGCAAAAGCTCACTGAATGCAAGAGAAAACACAGACAACAATAATCTGTTTTCTCCTCTGGAATAATTTGGATTTTTAGCCTTTTAGTGTGTTGAGATTTTGCCTGAGGGCACTTCCACAAACGGATTCATTCTTGCATCGGGCGTCGCTTGGGAACAGCAGCTGTGAAAGAAGGACTATGCGTAAACATACAGGGACCTGCTCAGGATCTGCTTATGAGTCTTTATGGGATTACTGCCAGGGATGAGATCGAGACAGAGGTGATGCAATTTGGTGAAAGCTGTCTCTTTTGATTTACTTCAGAGGCCTTGCTTGACGCATCTCCAGGAGTAGTTAACAAGACGGACAGCTCACTGAAAGGGGTTTAAGGCCTTTGTAAACATTTCAGCATTGAAGGATCCACTGACACTGATCACAGTTGTTTGCGCTGGTGGATGCTCTTCTCTCTGACGCTGTTCCTGTGGAGGCTCTTCCGACATTTCTCCATCATGTTCAGCTCAGACAGACTGACAGTGCCAGAGTATGTCAGCCGGCTCCAGAGAGGGAAGAGCGGCCCCGCTCCCGACCCCAGAGCGGTCTCTCCGGGGATCAACGCCGACGTCCAGGCGGTTTTGGATACCGCACTCCCCGCCCTCCGCTGCGCCATCAGGAGGCTGAAGTCATCCAAGGAGACCTCTGATTCAGATGAGACCCGCAGAGCCATAGCGGAGATCTTCCAGCTGGTGGAGGAGGCCTGGGTTTTACCCACCGTAGGCCGTCAGGTCGCCGAAGAGATGTGCAACAGGATCCGGCTGGATGGAGGCCTGGAGCTGCTGCTACAGCTCCAGCAGACACCTGCTGTGGAGATCACATATGAGTCTGCAAAACTGCTGGAGCAGATTCTGGTCTCAGAGAACAGGTACAGTATGTACAGGGGTAGTCACAACATGATCACTTGTATAATACATACAGATTGAACAATACAGCAGTCCACATATAAGAAGTTAGCCCTTTAAAGCTTCTCATGTTCGGTTTTTGCTTCATTTGTGTTCATTTGTCTCAGAATAATGTTTGGTCTGTACTTAATTGCATCAAATTGTAAGAGGTTTCTGTTTTTTGTACAGGGATACATAAAACAACACACACACACACACACACACACACACACACACACACACACACACACACACACACACACACACACACACAGTCATGTTTCCATCACTTCAGAGGACATTACATTGACTTACATTCATTTCCTGGAGACTTATCCTAACCTTAACCATAACCACCACATACCTAACCCTAACCTTAACATAACCCTAAACTAACCTTAACTTTAAACTAAGTCTTCACCCTAAAAATAATGATTTACGACCCCCACACACACACAAACAAACACATTACAATATAATGCAATGCAATAAAAATAGTAATATAGGACTGTATATGTGTTAAAGGCAATGTTCATGTTACATCAATGTAACCCTCCTATACATGTTGATTTTAGGTCTTATTTTCAATAATTTATCATTTTTTTCAATTAATCTATTGATTACTGAGTCTATAAAATGTCAGAAAATAGTGAAAAAATGCCAATCAAAGAGCATGTTGTGTTCAAATTGCTTGTTTCGGTCCAAAATGAAAAGATATTCAAAAATCAGCCCATCCTCACATTTGAGAAGCTGGAACCAGTGAATGATCCACTTAATAACTGATGGATTATCAAAATATTTGTCAATTAATTCCCTGTTGATTGATTAATCAATTAATTGACAAATAATTTCCACACTACAGTAATTGATGTATAACTTCTGTAAGCTACTGTACCAGATAGTATGGGTTGAGTTTTGTTCCCATATTTCCAAACTTCTCTTGACAGGGATTATGTAGCACGTTTGGGGTTGGGGGTCATCCTCAACCTGACCCGACAGCAGGAAGACGCTCAGCTTGCTCGCAGTGTTTCAGGGATCCTGGAGCACATGTTCAAACACACTGAGGAGACGTCCGTCCACCTCATCACTAACGGTGCCCTGGACGCCCTCCTCTTCTGGTGCCGGGGCACAGATCCCACAGTGCTGCGTCACTGTGCTGTGGCCCTCGCCAACTGTGCCATGTACGGAGGCCACCGCTGCCAGCGATGGATGATCGAGAAACAGGCAGCTGAATGGCTTTTCCCTCTGGCTTTCTCCAAAGAGGATGAACTCATACGCTTCCATGCATGCCTGGCTGTGACTGTGTTAGCTACAAACAGAGAGATCGAGAAAGAGGTGGTGAAATCTGGAACCTTGGAGCTGGTGGAGCCGTTTATTGCATCTTTGGATCCGGACGACTTTGCCCGCAGTTTGTTGGACAGTGCAGACTGCATGCAGGGGAAAACAGCATCTGATCTGCAGCATCTCTTGCCTTTGCTGGATGGCGCAAGACTGGAGGGGAAGTGCATTGCAGCATTTTACCTTTGTGTTGAGACCAGCATCAAGTCCCGTCAGCGCAACACCAAGGTACAATCACTGCTCACTATAGGTGTACATATAACTCACGCCTTTAGGTAATAACTGTGGCTTTCTTGTGACTGAGTTTTAATCTGTCCTCCTTTCAAGATTTTTCAGGAGATTGGAGCAGTGCAGAGCCTAAAAAGAATTGTCATGTACTCCAGTAACGGCACAGCCTGCGCCCTCGCCAAGCGGGCGCTGAGTATGATGGGAGAGGAAGTGCCGAGACGCATCTTGTCATGTGTGCCCAACTGGAAAACCTGTGAAGTGCAGACCTGGCTGCAGCAGGTTGGCTTCAGTGCCTATTGTGACCGTTTCCAGGTATGTTAAACAGTTTATGCAGATCTATTGCTGCCTCCTTTCTCTTCTTACTGTCAGGTAATCCATTGGTATATCTGACAGACATCTAACTCCTATTGTTCAGGAGCTGCAGGTGGATGGAGACCTCCTGCTGAACATCACAGACGAGGATCTGAGGACTGATCTGGGCATGAATACTGGCCTCACTCGCAAGAGGCAAGTGGTAAAAACCTTTCCACACAAGGATCTGCGCAAAAGTAAAACCAGTCTTAAAATGACCTTTGTTTTATTTGGATCCTCCAGGTTCCTGAGAGACCTGCGTGTGTTGAAGACTTATGCTAACTACTCCACATGTGACCCAAACAATATAGCTGACTGGTTAGCCGAGGTGGACCCTCGATTCCGCCAGTACACCTATGGCATGGTTCAGTCAGGAGTGGACCGCAACAATGTCCAATACCTGACCGATCAGCAGCTTGGGCAGGACTGCCACATAGGCAATGGAGTCCACAGGGCCAAGATCCTGGATGCTAGTCGTAGGCCCCTAAGACCCTGCCACACAGATGCGCAGCCTGCAGGGCCAGACGTGTTCATCAGCTACCGTCGGACTACCGGCTCGCAGCTGGCCAGGTCAGAACTGAAGCAGGATTAGTGGTAAAGGTCATTATTATATCCAGGGCAGGGACTGAGGTCATATATATGAAAGTGTAAGATTAAAAAAAAAGTCCGTAAATTTACTCTGGTTCTGTGTTGTCTACATTTTGCAATCTCTCCCCCGCCCCAAGCCTTCTGAAGGTGCACCTGCAGGTTCGGGGATTTAGCGTCTTCATTGATGTGGAGAAGCTGGAGGCCGGCAAATTCGAGGACAAACTGATTCAGAGCGTCCAGCGGGCACGCAACTTCATCCTGGTCCTGTCTGCGAATGCGCTCGACAAGTGCATGGGTGACACTGCCATGAAGGACTGGGTGCATAAGGTCAGAACTCTTCAGTCAGGACTCCATGTTGAAATAGGAGGTTTCCTTATATCTTCATTTTAGTTTTAAACTTTCACCAAAATCCTTTATCAAGATGCAGTATTTATGCTATTAAAGGAAATTAGCACTAGCAGTACTAGCTGATTCCTGAAGTGTGCATACATTAATCTTTTAATACTATATATTGATTTGTGATTAGATAGTGATTTGATTTAAAGCATTCCAATGCCTTGACTCAAGGACTGTGGAAAATCAAATAAATGTATTGATCCTTATTTGTCTGTAAACAGTACACACACTGCATAACCACCACTTACATATTAGCTTTCAAGTATCACTTCCAGATAACCGAATTACAGCTCGTAAAAGGTATCATTACTCAGTTAATTAAAATAAAAGAAATTAATTCAACAGGTGTGTGGAGATGTTTGGTTTTGAAAAAAAAAAAAAACTAGACAATTCATTATGGTAATTGCTGTAGCAATATAATGCATTATGTTGGTCACATGTCTCTATTGGATCACTCTGTAACATAATTTGATGTAATCCTGTCAACTATTAGCTACTTTTAGCTGTGCAAAATACATGTTAATGTCATAATATAGCTATTAGTTGAATTTACAGTAAAATAACACACATATTGCAGCTAAAACAAAAGATCAGATGACATAAAAACATTTGTCATTTGCAGATGTTTCTGGACATTATAGACTCAAACACATTTTAATTGCAGGAGATCGTCACAGCCTTGGCTGGTAAGAAGAACATAGTTCCTGTCACAGATAATTTCACATGGCCTGACCCCATGTCTCTGCCGGAGGACATGCGATCAATTCTGAACTTCAATGGTATCAAGTGAGTCAACTCTCAAAGCTCTGAGTGAGAAGCCAGATGTTGTTATATGTCAGCACATCTCTGCGTAGCTGGGACAGTACATTTTGGTGCATGTGGTGTACATTTTAATGAGAGGGGAAATCCTTTTCTCACCAAATTTAACTATTTATTTGTGGTTGTGTGACACAGTCTCTTTTCACGCCGACGTTAATCTTTTAAAGCTTCATATTTCTCGCATTAATATTTTATGAATACAATGGTGTTTTCTTCTCTTGACACAGATGGTCCCATGAATATCAGGAGGCCACGATCGAGAAGATCCTACGCTTTCTGAAAGGAAACCAAGACCTAATCGATGGCCCAGACGGCTCCAAAGGGCAGAAAAAAAATATACAGACATAAACGGAGTTTGACCTCAGCTGTAATAACTCTTAAATGATGCCAAATTCCACATGGCCTATTGGTGACCTGGCTGGCAGCTTTCCCTGCTCTGCCCAAATGCACGTGAAGCGATTTGATTATGTTTAGACGACATGCTTACACAAACACCTAATATAGCGCGAACAGTAAGTGATATTTAAAAAAGGGGTCTCCGATTGTATATAATAAACTCTAAGCCTTTAATGTTAGTACCCTCATATGTGTAATCAGGTACAGTATACGCCTTCTGTTTCTCAGGAAAATAACTGTGATTTATCAGCCATCACTGGTGCCCAGCAAAATCATCAATAGCAATTTCTGAAGCATCCACTAGTTAACATCTTTATGCAAGAGTCTTTTAATTTTTAACTCATATGTACACTGTACATTCATAGGACCAAAGCAGGTCTCTGATTTTAATTACATCTCTGTTTTGTTTTTATGTTTAGGTTGAAATAGAAAAGAATCCTCGCAGATGCATTGAACTGTTCGTGATTAAAGTATCCACAGTGGGCAAACAGTGGGTAATCTTAAACTGGAGGCATCATATATTGTACAAGAATTAATGAGCTATATAAATGCATCCCCTAATTTAACACAAGTACAGATTGAGGGAGTGTACAGAAAAATACCTACATAGTAATTTTACTGCTGAATTCTTGAAAATGAAGATTATTCCATCTGTTTTACAGAATGTCTTGTAGACAGCCGTTACAACATAGTGTAATACATTAAACTACCATTTAATATTTCTGACTTGTGGTTTTAATCCCCACACTGCTGTTGAGCAAATACTTTTCTGCTTGGCAATTGAAAACTCGTCCTTGTTCCCTCAGTGTATTTAATGAAACAAGTCTAGTACAGACGGAAAGAAATCCAGCAATATAATACACTTGCTTGTGAAACTACAAGAGGACCTGTGACAAATCACCTGTACACATAAACACAACACAGTGGTACACCTGTGAAAATCTACAGTATAATCCTGCTTTGATGATGCTGATGTTTAAGTGATTAAACATTTAAGTCTTGCAAATTAACCAAAGCAGTCACCTGGGTGTATGAGTCATATTTTATTATCCAATACAATTACTGTAGCCTGAATGACATGTTTTTATGCAGCATTATGTTGTATCTATAAAGCACTTGCAGGCTCAGAAGTACATTTGCAGAAGTTGTTTTTCTGCAGGTCTGATCTTGTCTTATTATTTGACTGTATTGTTCACCTCGTGGAAATGCATTCATCAAATGTGCTCCATTTATTAACCGACATTACTTTTTTTTTTTTGTTTGTGTGAGACAAACCAAATGTGGTCCCTTTATTTGACATAATGATCAAAAATAAAACATGTTGAACAAAAGTTTTTCATCTGAGCTTCATTCACTTGTGTGTGTCCTGTCATCACAACCCATACAAAATTAAATCAAATGCAATTTATAAATATTACACAACTGATTATGACATCTTGTGTTGTTAGACAAAGCTTGTGAAGAATGGCTTTGACCACATGAAGCAACCAAATTGCAGCTCAGTGTTCATGCAGATCAATTCACAGTAGCTGAGTTAATACTTCACTTAACCTCTAAACTTCCCTTTGTGCTTCTTAAAACTGATTCCACAGCTCTTGTTCCCTCACTGTGCAGCTAGGACCTGACCTGTGTGCATGCTGGCTGTGGCTTTGTGCTCAGGGACTATCCAGTGTTGTTTGTGGGGGGGAGGAAGCTCTTGAGGGAGTTTGGACTGTGGTATCTGTTTTATGGGAAAAGATAAGGGGGGGGGGGACAAGGTGTAACTCAGTAATCCCTTGCTGCTGCTACAGTTTCACTATCTCTGCTGTGAATTACTGATGACTGTGCATGGACACAATTGGCACAGACTGATCTATCTTCTTATAACACCATACCAATCTTTGGTATTACCTTCACTGACTGTTAGTCCGTTTCCACTGGTCAGCTGGTTTGGGATAACCCTTAACCCCTGTGTTTCAAAACAGCAACTGAAATCATAATCTTTATTCATTCTATGTGCTCTCAACGAATTAAACTAAAAAATAAGACACAAGTTACATCTAGAAGTTGCCATAAATTTCAATATAGCAACTGTACAGTTAGTGTTGGCTACAGGTGAAGTCATACACCTGACAGCGTGTGTTTTTCTTATTTTTTACGGTCTTTGGTGTCTTCCCTTCATACATCAAGGTGCAGGAACATTTAATTAAATAAATTACGTGGGCAAAGCAGCAAAATCTTTGACCTTCACCTTCAGGGAAACACTAAGTGTGCCAAGCATGTCTCTATTGATGAATTAATTGGGAACCACACCTGTGTCAGGTGATTGAAATGTTGCTATGAATAAATAATCCTCTGAAGTAACAATACTTCAAAGTTGCACAAATGCTTGATATGTTGCTGGACAGCTTAAACAGTGATGAGTCATTAAAGCTATTGAAATGAAAAAACTAAAAATAGAAATGTAAAGTACATTCTTTGGTGCTTGTTATGCTGTATTGACGCATCAGATAACAAAATAAAACCGTTGTGACGTTGTGAATCTTGCTCATAAGGTTTGACAAAACCCTAACCTCCACTATCTGATTATCAAGAGGTTTTTGGCTGGAACACAGGGGCCAGCCCTAAAAACACAAAAGTCTGTTCCATACACGGTCCAACCATATGCAAGGTTTTGACCTAGTCTTGTTCAATAATGTCAGTAATTGATTGGTTGATTCTTCATCCTTTGATCTTGATCTGGTTGGCGTGACTAGTTGGAAGAATCCCATCTCTGAGCTAGGTAAGAGTATTCATCTGCCCCATTGTTGCAGTAAGATCAAAAGTCTCTACTGGCGTCACAGACGGACATGATGGATGTCTCTGTGTCAGAGCTGCTCACCTCACACACTGACAACAGGAGGAACCTTAACTCTCTGCCTTTCTTCAGGTCAGGATGCTGTGGAGCCTCTGTGCTCTCTCCTCTGGTCTAAACATTGTAAGGTCCTAAAAAGACATCATGAAAAATATTTTACTGTTCATTATAAAAGGTGTGGATATTGATTTTCTATTTTCATGGGTATTTTGTTTAGCGCTTGTTGACAAAAAGTAGAATGCACTATTAAGAAAACAACAAAAACTCACCCAATTATTCCAGCAGGGATGAAGAGGATGATGGCAGCAAAGAGGAAAGGGAAGCCCTTCATAAAGTGTAGTGTGGCTGGGTAGAGGGAGTTGAAGAGACCGCTACCCACCAGGAAACACAAGCTCTCCACACAGGCAACACAGGCAAACAGGGCACCTGGGAGAAAGCCCAAACACACAACTACAATATGTACAAAAACCCGCAGGACATGAGGTGTCCCTCATGAGAAAAAGGAACATGTGCTTCAAATGAAACTGCACCGACACATTAAAATACCAATCTAATTATAATTGACTCATTCAGCCAACACACAGACAGCTTTCATCTCCACACGCCCTGATCATTTGGTGCAATTAAATAAAAACATTCTTTTTCTTAATGCAAGACAACATCTTTTTTACACAGTTTGGTGAGTTAAAAAGTAACGTGTTAAACTTGTGTTATAGATTTGTACATGATCAGTGGCTGACCTTGTTCTGACAGGCCCACCAACTTGGACAGCTTTGATCTGAGCACAGGTGTCGCAGCCATGAAGAGGAAACACAGACCATAACCTGGTGGTAGACAGACAGTTTGTAAATGAGGCACTCATAGATATATTCTTCAGTTTTGTCAACCAACATGTATAACCCCAATTAAAAGTACTCTGAATTATTTTACTTTTTTTGATATTAATCATTCTGTCACAGTAAATGTCACAAAATCTGTCTAATTTAACTAATATTCTGAGATTAGGTTTGCTCTCTACTTAAATCTTTTTGCAGTAACTTCTCTCACATTGCTAAGTTTTAAAATCAGTTTCAAAAACAAAAACAAAAAATCGTTTTTTTATAACCTGGTACTCAAGGTTGCCAACTTACAAAAGGCCTGTTCAGGCTGTAACAGCATTTTCCTGATAATGTGAGATTATTTTCACCTGCAGCCAAAACAAGAGTGCGTGTTCTCAAAACCTTTTGATAGAGTGATGAAAGCACGAATAAAGGAGGATAATAAAAGTAACAAGGACATATTAAATTCCAAAGCAATGGCATTAAATGGATATTTTGGGAGCTCCCATAATTGTGCTTCAGTAAAACTGATTTATGTGCTTCATAGTGCAGTAATCATTTCTGGAGGTCACTACAGTAACTCAGTCCAGAGCCCCTCACCTGTGAACATGAGCTGGGTGGTGTCCGCTATAGAAAAGACCACCAGCCCGGTGATGTTGGAGGCCAAACCCACGACAGCCACCCAGGAGTCCTCCAGGCAGCGCTGCATGATCTTCAGCCCCAGCAGACTGCTCAGGTAGGCCAGGTGCTGAGCTGCTGACCCATAGCCAATAAGGGCCGGTCCCCAGCACAGCGGTGAACTCAGCTCATACAACACGAACAGCTCCCGGCTGCCGGAGTGTACGCTCACCACCAAAAAGAAGCACAGCACGTACAGCCATAACTTGCATCGGTGGAATCCTCCACCGCCCTCGTTGGTGCTGCCTCCTGTTGAGAAGAGATGCCAGATGGCCTTGTGGTGGCGAGCGGTGAAGAGCGTGGCGCTTGGGTCTGGCAGGACAGACTCACGGACAAACAGGAAAGCATACAGAGCCGAAGCCAGGTTGGTGGCCAGGACCAGCCAGAACGGGTTGATGTACCTAAATGCAGTCATAAACATATAATGGTCATGATCGTATAATATTAATGTAAAAGTTTTTGATTTTGAGTAAAGTGCCCTGATTGAATGAAAGCTTTTTATAGATACCAGATGTGCAACATAAAACATTTCTTACCCTTGTGCCCGACGCCACTGCCCTCCAATGATGCTAGCCAGCATCCCAGAAAGGCCCAAACAAGCCTCCAGGACTGCCACCCTGAAGGTGCGGGACTGCCTGTCACTGGTATCAGCCACGTATGCAAAGCAGCCTGCCAGGATGGCGTTAAAATCACCTGAGAGGCCACTAAGCAGTCTGCCCAACAGGAAGTAGGCCACAGGCAGCTTCAGATACATCACCACTAGATAAACCACCGCCTGCAGGGCCAGGCCTAGGTTGGGGAAGATGAGGACTGGCCTGCGACCTGCGAGGTCACTCCATGAGCCCAGGAGAGGCACCACCAACAGGCCTACAGAAAAGCCCCCCAGACTGATGTACAGGTTCCAGTGAGCTGTCAACGTTTCCACCTCCTGGGAAAGAAATAATACGTGTAACCTGGTCAACTACACTTCTGAATGAATTGGGGGGGGGTTCAGCATCATGCTCAGGGACACTGTGAATTATTAAAATTAAAGAAGTATCAGGGCACTTGGACAAATTATGCATGCTCATCATATTCCTGTTCCTTCTGACAGCTATTTTTGTTTTGTCTTTGTCCACACTGATCTTGTGTTAAATGCTGTGCTGATCTTAAAGTCTGTTCCCTTCATTTCTCAGAAGGAACTGCAGTTCTTTTATCTAAGCACCTGCATTTTAGGCACAGATGATGTGGCCCCTTTGAAACTGTATAATTAAATGTCCCATTTTTCTCACAAACCAAAGTGCTGATTGTCAGGCTTCTTTCATGGCTGTCCAATACTTCTAAATAAACCTGCAACTGTTTTAATTTTAAACATGTATGGTTTTTTGGGGTGACTGTGTACACCTGTGTCTGTCCCTGTTGGAGGTCATCACCTACTTTCTGCAGAGGGTCGGGGGGGAAGGAGCTGTTGCTGCACTCCGACCTCTTGGAGCCGTTGTAGCCGAGGTCTTCACTGATGCGGTCCCACAGATACTGTGTGGACAGAGGCGCCTGTAGGGCCAGAGAAAACATGGACAGGAACAACACCGGCTCCACGGAAACTGGTAGCGGGCATGAAAACGGCGGTCGCAGGGAGCGGGTGGTCCGTACGTGAACTTCCTCTTTGTGGCCAAATGAATCATTCGGCGACACTTCGTCGTCCGTCGATGCGGCGGCGTTGAGCACATCGCCGGGAAGGATGGCTGCGGTGTCCGGCTCGTCCATGTCGAACTGTAACCGTAATCATGAACTGTGTTGTAGCTACTGTGTCTGAGTATCTAGACACAAACAAAACTCGCTTTCTTCCTAACGCTACTCTTTTTCTGTGACGCTGTAGCTGCGCAGCTAGCTAATAATGCTAACGGTAGTTAATTTTAGCCGTTGGTGTTTCTGTTGGGTTCAATACTAAAAGCTTGAGGGTAACTTATCCAACAGCTCAGCTAAATAAAGGAAGCGATACTGTTTCACTTTAAACCGGGAACTCAGCAACCCCGGCTGGATGAAGAGGTGAACTACAGTTTATATATATCTATAATTTGACTAAACAGCTATTACGTTAACTGGCCATTTTGGCCGTTTAATTTAGCTAGCGTTACCATAGTTACAGTAACGTTTGTGGAAACCACGAATCGACCATTAACGGTTACATTTCACTACAAGCAGAGCCGTAGCCATTCTTTTATAAATACTGACCCACCTCAAAATATTTAACCACACTCCAAAAAGTCTATCATCATGATTTAGTCTATTCAGTTATTTGGATTTGTATGTATTCAGTTAAGTGATCAGTTACTTCTGTAAATTCGATGTCCCATCGTGAAGCTCTAAATGCTGTTTCAGAATCTGGTGGGTTAATGAATTCCTTATTTATTCATTTAATAGCCTAAAAGTGGTTAAATTAAGTATAAGGGTTAGGGTGACACTAAACTGGAGTCTTCCCCCAACACGTTCACAAACTGTCATTAAAACGCCATAGCCTAAAATATGATTATTTTGTGGCTTTATTCATGAGTTGATTCATGGAAAAGCTTCTAATTAAGGGAGTTTTAGGCCTTTGGCACACAAGGTTACGAATAAAGGTGAAAAGACCCATACTGAATACCTGCACTGTCCATTAAATGACCCCTGACTGATATTTTTGTTGGTTTATTTGGTAGGGACAATAAATAAGCCAAAATGAGCCTAGAAGGCCCTTTACACTTGTAGTCTCTGGCCAGATGTTTAAATGGCACCCTAAATTAGAATAAGATACCATATTTCATAGAATTAATAGAATTTTATAAATATGATACAGCAGCATTCACTATAATGCCACAGTGTAACACATTGTACTCTTCTACAAATAATGTACAAATGAAAAACAAAAACATGCAAGGACTTGAACATCAGAGGACTGATTTGAAAGCAAAAAAAAAAACACTTAATCTTTTAATGCTCACATCCTCTTTTGACAACCCTTAATTAGTTTTAATAACATGTTAAAATGAATAAATTAAAAAAAAACAACAAAAAACCTGTCTCTGCTCTTTGCAAACCAGCGACTGTAACTTAACTACTAACCTGAACACACCCTACTATTGTTCAGGTTGGTTTGACAGAAATAATTGCAGAGCAATGCTGAAAATGAAAGCAGACATTTGTGATGCTTGGCAGGAGTTTTGTTTTGGATGGAGTTACCGACTGCATGTAGATGGAGGATTTTCTTTTGGGTGTACTAATCGTCTAAAGTTTGTAGCCTAGTTTGTTTTTCATGATCCAATAGTCTCCTGGGAAAAGCAGTAACATAAAATTCTCTCCTCGTCATTGGCTGTGTGTGAATATCCTTAACTTGCATGGAAGTGCAATTAAATAATTAATATAGCACACTTCATACAGATCCAAAAAGGTAATATGGATGTCTGATATAAGCCCATACTGCTAAGACGTCTGTCTTTGCAACAGAACAGTGTGATATGAAATGTACTCATTCAAAATAAATTCTTTAGATCAACATTTTTAAAAGAGAACATATCACTTTTTTTTTGTGTGGTAGGAATTTAAAGTGTTCCTAAAGAGGCACAGTACCTCCCTGGCCTTTACGGGCAGACACTTTCTCCTTATTTCTGTAATTAATGTCTGTTATCTGAGAACTTGTGTGCAATTTTGATGCTGTACATTCAGCTGTAACTTTATGATGCAAGCCTTCTTGAGCCCAAGCTGGCCTTTAATCGCTGTCAAAGAAGTGAAAAAAAAACCAACTTTAAGTATATTGCCTAGTGATTTACCAAGGTCTCAAATTGAAAAATACAGTTTTAAGGGGTGCAAATAAAGGTTTATCTGGTGAAAAAAAAGATAATTATTTTGAATAATAGGGCAGTAAGTGTGTCTCTGTGTATATTCTCATTCACAATTATTTTATTGAGCCTTATTTATATAGAAGTCTCTGATCCCCTGAACTATACTCACACTCACTTTGTCCCATCCCTAAGCAGCACTCATACCATACCACCTTTTTTCAGCGCTTACCTGAACAGGGTTTGGTTTTGGTTACACTTACACTGTCAGTTGGATAGAGCTTTGACCTGCGTGTGTGCGTGCACACATGCTACGTAGCTACGCTGAACACGTAAACACACACACAAACCCCAAATGACACACGGGTAGAAGATACAGATCCAACAGAACAAAAATAATAAATGGGAATGATTTGATGAAATTCATAAGCTACGTTTACATTAATCGGTTACATAAAGACAAAAAAAAACTGTATACCAGTTACATCTGAATCTACCAGTTCATTATACCAGGTGCCAGTACAAATGTAGTCAGACAATCGCTCTGTTAAGCTACAGTTTCTCTTCTTAAAATCGAATCTATCTCTTGAATTTTTATGAAGATTACGTACAAATGTAATGTCACTCAAAACTCAAGTTCCAAAGTTATTGGGATACAATGTGTTTTTCCCCGTGCAGTAACCATGAGGGAGACCGTGAGACTTTGAACTTGAGAGTAATTAAATTCAAACTCAGGGTTGCCTCAAGTGATAAAACACCAATCATCACTCCCATCTGTTTTCACCTCATCACTTTAAACAGACACACACACGCAGGACAATCTGGTTTGTCTACATTTCGGCCTCTGTAGGGTTTTCACTGGAATCGTAACATTGTTTCTCACAAGTTACGCCCATAGTGAGTTAGTCACAAGAGCTTAACCCTGTTATCTAATGGAACTTTGTTTTTTCACAGTTTGGCCGTCCCTGCTCTTTCTACAAAACATGGACGACAGCATCTTCACTATCAGGAATCATGTTTTGGTTGATTTTACGATATTGGTGCCACTTGATGAACTAATAATGAAGCCTTGGCGAGAAATGGCGTGACTGTATTACTGTCTTTTTTACAATTCGATTCAATTTCAAACTTTATTAAGGACATAGCACAAAGAACGAATACATAAATAAAACAGTATCTAAAAAAGAAAAGAAAAACAAACACAATTATTACGATTGGTTACATGCATAGTTCAATACTGAATCCACATCTTCAAAACTCTTCATACAGTCGACTTTACAGTTCATTTAACTTAACGCACAAAAGCAAATCCTTCCAGCAGACATAAACACAACAATTCATGTGTCAATCAGAACACTGAGATAAAAAAACAATACATGATGATCTTTTTATGGCAGTCTTTGAAGTAGTAAATCACTTTGTGACCTCTGTTTTTTATTGTGTAATATGTTGTTTTTTAATTTCAATTTTTAATTGAATACTCTGTAGAATGTATTACAGTCTGTTCTGCAGGGACGAGTCATATAAATACAGCAGGGAAGGTTTCAGTGTGCTTTATTTTTGACAGTTCTTGTTTTGCGGTGGGGTGTTGGTTGAATATAGATGTATTTCAGTGTCGTTATGATTTGGCAAATTGCTCCATATGACAGCATATTCGTTTTTGAGCATAAACTGAAAAGTTTTGAAGTGAGTATGTGAGCAAAATGGGCTGCGGATCCACAGAGAGGAGATTTGAAGGCTGTAGCCGCTGAAGGCTTTCTGTGTGAAAGCAACGCAAATGTTGTCACCGTCTGGTCCATAATTGTTGCTGTTGTGTTGACTGTGTGATGAGTTTTGAAGATGTGTACTCGGTATTAAACCATGCGTGTAACCAATCGTAAAAAAACTGTAAACACGATAGGCTTTGTGATAACCACACCTGACAGACAAAGAAGCAGTCACATCTTACAGTCAAAAAAAAAAAAGATTCGTTTTTTTCCCCTAGATTATTGCTCCAGGTTTCTTACCTTATCTACCCGTCTCTAAACACATGGAAACACACCCCCTACATGCAGGCCCCTCACTCTAAAGTTAATTTTTTATCTTTTTTCAGGGGGACATACCGTATATACCGGTATATAAACCATTGCGTATGTTACTGTAATCATTTCTTTTCTTCTGATTCTTCATTACTTTGAATGTCCTTCACACCTTGTGGATCATGGCTGGATTTCTTACATTGCTGAGTACAGATGACGTGTCAAATGAGGGAAAACTGGGGTTCACGATGTGCTTTTTTACTGCTGCTGCATGATGAAAATTTTTTTATTTAAGAAGTCATGAAAATTACCCGCATTTCTTCTAAAAGAGGTTTTGCCACAAAATGTAAGATATGTTGCAATTAAAGGCAGAATGCAGCTTTTTTACTCACATGGTGCAGCGTAGTCATCAGTTTAGTGTAGTGCTGGTGACTGGAAGCCTTGTTGGAGACATGATAAGAGGAGCGACATCACTTGTGCTCTCTTTGAGTTGCATTAGCTTGATATAGGATACTTGACACGCCCTTTTCCACCATAAACAGTGAAGTAAAGATCTCATTCAAGGCCTGATAACCTCAGTTAGATGCATGAAAAGCTGCAGCCCAACTGCTAAAAAGTTTCTTTCACACATTTACAGGAGGTTTAAGAGGTCTATCTGGTAGCTTCTTCTGCCATTTTTCCAACTTACTTAACCCTTGCATACTGTTCAGGTCAAATTTGACCCATTTTTACATTTGAGAGGAGTAAAAACACCTAAACATCCTTGTTATAGCCTGAAATTTTATGATTTTTCCCAAAAAGTCCCAAATTTTTTTTTGAAGCTGATGCACATTTTTGTACATAGTGTTAAATTTGACCTGTATTTATTCAAAATTGTTGTTTCATTCTTCACATTCAATAAGATTCATTGAAATCATTGTGGCTGTGATGTTCTCCACTTTCAGGTAATATAGGACCATAATACAGTATGACTGTGAATGTTTTTTCTCCATAAACAAAAAGTGTAAAACCTAAAGAATACACTCTCTCTGCTCCCTGGAAGCTTAATTAATGCTTCCAATTTATTAATGACTGATAAATAATGAAAAATAGATTGGTGGTGCAGAAGTTTGGTATAGAGACTAATTATGAGGGAATACTTTTTCCAGGTGTATCTGACCTTTGACCTTTGCCCAAAGGTGTTTTGATACCTAATACACTTACAACGTTCCTTAAACACGATGCTCATTGTGGCCATCACATGAATAACATAGATGCCCGACAAAGTACCGCTTACGTAAACTCAAGGATTCCTGTGTGAAGAAACTGATTCATTATGGTCAACCTCCACTCTTGCAGGTGTTACTAAATGTACATTTCCATAAGGTCCAGTTCACTATGTCCTCAGCCTAGAGGTGTCACAACAGGTTATTTTCCCCTCTGTGCAGGTGTTGAGTCAAGATAGCCTCATGTGTGACTTAAATGAATTTCAACCTCTTTATTAGTAACTTGGTTATATTAATGTGTATTGTGATGATCATATAAGCTGTCTATTGTGTTCTCTGTGCTTTTAAGAAACTTATACTAGGCTGCAACAAAAGTTTTTATGCTTAAATTTCAAGATGAATGTGATAACGAGGAGTAAGCAGTGCAAAGGTCAGAGAAGCAGTGCTTTGAGAGTCGATGTAATAAAACACTGTTGCTATGCACTGTTGTTATTACTATACAAGAGGTCAAAATGGCAAATAAGAGCTGATTCAGCTGATGTCATTCTACTACTAAAGAGCCAGACGAGAAGAGACTAGAAACTCATCAGGAATCACAATATTTTGTGACTTGACTTTGGCTTATAAAACTCCAGGGGCCTGCAGATTAGTCCTACAGGGCCTTCACATGCTCATGCATGGGTCGCACATATGGTGCTTGTTTAGATTAGTGAAGCATATTTCAAAATTGACATGAGAAGAAATGATCTCATGTTGGAAATCACAGCTTGCATGTAGCAAATGTTTGTGAAACGGGCCCCAGCAGCATTTTAAAGTTCAAGTCCCAGATGGTCACCAAATAGAAGGTTTTGGGGAGGTTGGAGACACAAGTTGCACTATATTATATATTTTTTCTAATACATACTAACATGCAATTCACTAGGAGTATTGTATTAATACAGGCACACTTAGAGAATGGGTATGCTTGGTGTTTTGGATCAAATGAAGAATCTATTTCTGCCTTGTCTTGTGTTTTCTGAATTTATTGCTTAAATCCACATGGTATATTTGAGAAGGAGAGATATGTATCCAAATCTGCAGCCAAATTTTGGCAACAAAATGAAAGAAGTAACCTTTGACAATCAAAAAAAGGATCAAGGACATCAGTCTGGAAGAGAATTCATGGCTTTTACATCATCCTTTCAGCAGCAACATGTCCTGGAAAGGCCTCTGTCAGTGATCCTTTGTACTATTTAATCTTTGAACAGGATAAATTGAAAAGTGGGGTCATGTTCAGGGGCTCAATCAGTGCCATTAATTCAAAAACCACAATCTTTGTCCTCTTCAGCTCGTCACAATACATATAAATTTAAGTAGAGATGGTACTTTACAGCATAATAATATACTTTATACTTTATATACACAAAAAACAGTAATAAATAATAATACAATTCCTTTATATTTCCCCTCACTTAACATGAGTTCATGGATATAAATAGAACAAAAAAGCCATTAAACACAAGAAAGTGAAAAATAAAAAAATAAGAAAAATACATTAAGAAGGCAAATCAAGCAGCAGTTATTTTGGTGTTTACCCTTAATTACAAGCCAGTAGTGGGCAATTTTACAGGATTAGTACTAAATTAGACAGTAATTAGCCCTAAACGTCTTGAAAAGTCCTAGCAGCTACACAGAAAAAAAGCAGAACTTTTGTTACTATAAATGTATTATGTCGTTTGTAATAGACTGGCTGCAAATGTTTCAACTGCAACATTTGAGCAGCGAGCACACGTAAATTCTCTTCAGAAAATATAGCTTTTATACCATTATAGACCATTTATAGTCATGTGTAACATATACTGTATGCTGTGTATTAAGCATGTTAAGCAACATAGTCCTTGTCTGTCATTACAGGCAGGAAAATGTGGCTTTGTGATAATCCTGATGGCAGTGTACTGGTGTACAGAGTGCATCCACCTGGCTGTGACTGCCCTGCTGCCTGTTATTCTTTTCCCCATGATGGGCATCATGGAATCAGGCAAGGTATGTCCGACTATTATATACCATTAGCCAACTCAACATGGGTGAGTGTGTCACAGTCTTGTTTCTATTCTTTATGTTTTACTTGTTAAACAGAGGAATTGTTGTTCTAATGGTGTTTTACAGATGCAGATAAAGATGATGACAGCAAAGACATGAAAGAAGTCAAGGAAAATGAAGTTATTTCAAGTAGGTTTTTAAAATTTTTTTTTTTTTTTTTTTTTTTTTTTTACAATTTTTTACAATTTTTGGAATAGAAAATAAGGGACAATTTATAATCCATTCTTCAACAAAACACAGAAATAGAAGAATAAAAGTGACACGAAATGTATATTGCTGTGGTCTGTATCGTGTAATCGGACATTACACAGACTTTGTACTAGGGAGCTGGCAGGGTAAAGTCCGTTTAATGTCTGGTCCAGCTGATTCGGACATTTGCGCTCTCACATACAGCACCTCTGGGTAATGTCCGGGTAACTTCAGGGTTGCAGTGCATGTGTGAAAGGGGGCTTATGAAAATACAAATCTTCATATCTTGCAAAAAGTGCTGTCTCAGTTTATATTTGTTAAATACTTTCCCAGAACTGTTGAACTTTTTGTGAGTTAAACAATTACAAAAGCTGGTAAAGCATTTCAAGCGTTTTCAAAGCTGAATGTCCCTTTAAGAGCGTCAGTTTGAGTCTCATCTCTGTTCCTCCAGAGGTTTGCGTCAGGAGCCCGGAGGCGGAACAGCGCAGACTCAAGAGGGAGCAGAAGTATTTGAAGCTGTCAAAGGGCATGAGCCTGAGCGTTTGCTACGCTGCCAGTATCGGAGGGACTGCCACCCTCACAGGAACCACACCCAATGTCATCCTGAAGGGCCAGATTGATGAGTATGACCCATGCACATGGAAATAAACACACACACACACACACACACACACAGTTTCTTAGATGTTCCCCATCTTACAAAAGCCTTGCACCCAAGTAGTATATATTAACTATTTTCGACTAAAATTCAGTTTCTTCACAACTGAGGTCTTTCTTTCGTCGTTTTGGCCACCACCATGATTTTACCAAAACCAACATTTTACTCACAGATTGCAATGCTGAGATCTGTGGTTGTGGTGATACCAGAAAACACAGTTCATTAGGGAAAGGGGCATAATTAGACACATTTTAAACATCTGTATTAAATGTTTAAAATTCCCCAGTCTTACCCTATCTGTATTTCTAAGTAAAAACAATATGAGCACTCTTTGCTTTGCAAAACTTAATTTACACACAACTATGGTAAATACAGTGGCTCTTGGGTATTACTAATCCATTTGTTCTCACGTCCACATGGGTGGGTTACTTGGACTCATTTAAAATTTGTCGTGTCACTCATGTAGCTGCAGTTAATTATATATACAGTACCAGTCAAAAGTTTGGACACACCTTCCCATTCACTTGAATGAGAAAGTGACTGGCTCTGACTCTATATACATTATCTCAGTAATAAAATTAGTGAGAAAAAATGTTATTACTGATAAAAATGATGGCCACAATTAAGTCACAGGTGGAAAAAAAACAACAAAATTTTCATGTAATGTGCTATCAGTTGTAAACTTCATTCCCTTCAGAGTCTTCTGTCCTGTAACCTTTAAAAATTTGAACGTGACATACATCTCAAATTATAATGAATAAAATAAAATAAGTAAAAGTTTTGTCCCTGAACACAAAAGTCCTCATTCTGAGCAAACTGTGGTTAAACTTGACATCATTACAATTATGGCTTCTTTCTTTCTGTCTGAACAGTCAGCCTATGATAAGGTGCAGATTATGCAGTATCACCAGGATTATCATTCTGTTCTCAATGTTTTTTTTTTTAAATCAACAGACTCTTTCCAAATAATGGTGGCGTTATCAACTTTGCAAGCTTCTTTGGCTTCTCATTCCCCAACATGGTGCTAATGCTGGCTCTGTCTTGGTTGTGGCTGCAGTTTGTGTTTTTGGGCTTCAAGTAAGTGGTATTCTCTTTCTGATATATTATTAAGACCAAACAGCATTACAACGTTATGAAAAAAGAGTCATTTATTTCCACTTATTATGCTACTCCAGCTTGAAAAAGTCCTTTGGATGTGGCACAAACAAAGCTGGTGACAAGGAGGCATACCAGGTAATCAAAGACGAGTACAAAAAGTTGGGCAGGATGAGCTTTGCTGAGAGCTGTGTGCTGGTTATCTTCACGTTGCTGGTTCTTTTGTGGTTTACCAGGGAGCCTGGGTTCATACCTGGCTGGGCCACCGTGCTCTTCAACAAAGACAAACCGTGAGTATGATAATTACAGTTAATCAGCTACTTTGACTCTGTCTAGGAGCAGAAAACAAGGGAGGGTCTGTTATTAAGGGTATATTGGGCTCTGTGGAAGCTGTTTCTTTGAGTGCTGGTGTCACATGTGTCACAAAGTTTTTTACATTATCATTTGTATTATTTTATAGTGTTTATATGTAAACAGATATTTTTAATATCTATAATATATAGATATTTTTTGTTTTCATCAGGTATGTCACAGATGGCACCGTGGCCATATTAATGTCAGCGCTCTTCTTCTGCATCCCTTCCAATTTGCCCAGATGCTGCGGGAAGTCTGAGGACGGTAGGCAAGCTGGCATGTTCCTCATTATTTAATGGGTGCTACAAGTGCTTTGGAAAGGTGACCATGCACCTTTGGCAGATCACATGTTTAGGGTCTGAAAATGTAAAAACATAAAACACCTCCCTCATTGTTTTGAGTATTTATCTCTATTTTGATACTTAAGCTATCACACAAAAATCAGCACATTTCAAGAGTGATAAAAATATATAGAGTACCTTAAATCAAGAAGGCATTAACGCAATCTCTTTTTTTAGTGATGGGAAGTGTTCATTCACTCTTTCATCACGTCATGTTGGCAGCGTGTTAAGTCTGTCACATGAAGATAGATGTGCAGTTTTATAACCACGTCAATAACTTTTACTGCCTGTGACAACTCATTTTGCTGATTTAGCGCTTTCTAAAAGTTATCCCAACTCCTCCCTGACTTGTAGCCTGATAGCCCCAAGGTCAAGCCTGTACAACAGCACATGCTGTGCTCCTTTCTTAATGTATCAATGAAAATTTTTTTCCCCTTTGGTAACTTAAGTTGAGCGTGTCCTGCTGCTGCCTATGTGCGACAAGGTCTTTGCTGCTCTTCAAAAAGAGGAAAAGCTTCTGTGTTTTGTACACAGAAGGGTGACACAATGATTAACACACTCTTAGTTTAAAAGTTTTGAGGCAGACTTTGAGGTGCCAAAGTACATTTCTCATCTTGAAAAAAAGAGAGAAAAAAGTTTGGTTTAGCAGAGTTTAAAAATATGAATCCAGTTACAACACCACTTTTAATAGTGATTTTGATGGCTTACCTGTTTACTACATTTCCTTTTATCTTTAAGGGGTGCCTTTATGGTTACAGTATCTTATCTGTAGACAGTAAAAGCTGTGCTTTTCTACACTTTGGGTTAGATATACCATTATTTATGACCATCTTAACCAATAATTTAAAACAAACTGCCAACTCTTTTCTTTTGTCTTCTAAAAGGGGCCCCCAATGAAGCCCCTTCCCCCCTGCTTAGCTGGGATATCGTCCATGAAAAGATGCCATGGAACATCCTTTTGCTCCTGGGCGGAGGCTTTGCATTGGCCCACGGAAGTGAGGTGATGCAGCTGATCATTAAGTCCACATTTGTCTGAAGATAATCCTTTCTTCAAGTGTTTGGACATTGATGTGTTTTTTTTTCCTACACTGAATAAAGAAATCTGGACTTTCTATGTGGCTTGGAGAAAGTCTCATACCACTGCAGAGCATCCCTCCGTTTGCCATCTCCATCCTGCTGTGTCTGCTGGTGGCCATGTTCACCGAATGTTCCAGCAACACCGCCACCACCACTCTCTTTCTGCCGATACTGGCCTCCATGGTGAGATGGAATATAATACTCTCTCAATCTATAATACTCACTCTCACGTACATCCAGTGCATAAAGCCGAACAATGTTAAATAATAAGGTTAGTGATGTTTTTCTTATTGTTAACATGTATAATTTGGATTTTTGATGAACTACATCACTTCTTAAACAAAATCCAGTCTGCCTATTTATCTATTTGTCATCTATTTATCATTTGTTTAAGGAGCTATAAACTTTGTGAGCAAAAGCTTTTCAAGCAACTCAAATAACATCTATTTTGTATTCTTTTTGTCCGATCTTATGTTAGCCAGGAAAGCATTTACCTGTTTGTATAAAAATTAGTAGTAGTAAGAAGGATTCTGAACTTTTTATTATCTTGCTGTAGCGGTTGGTTGAGCATCACCTCGGGGGCTTCTGCAACCTTTAATATTTATACCTGCCCAGTTTACATCTGTGTGAATATCCATTTTTCCAGGCCACCGCCATCAAGATACACCCGCTGTACATGATGTTTCCCTGCACCATCTCTGCCTCGCTGGCTTTCATGCTGCCCGTGGCCACTCCACCCAACACCATTGCCTTCTCCTATGGCAACCTTAAAGTCATGGACATGGTAAGACCTTTCAGAGAGACCATGTAAGTGAGTGTGTTGACCTGCACACAGTGTTTTGGATAAAGATTGTGGATCCAATTTTGAGATAAGCAGCTTATATTAATCCTGATTCATATCATATTATCTATTTGCATACTCACAATATCCTGAATATTACCATGGAAACTGAGCTCAGGCGCACTGTGAAATCTAAAAGCAGCTACAATGTATACATGCCTCAGTAGCTCGACAAATTGGTATTAATGTTCTTATATATTAGTATAAAACCCATTCTGTTGATGAAACACTGTGTTGACTTGTACAAGGCTTCAGATATAAGTTTATTTTGTATTATTTTTCCTTTGTTTACAGGCCAAGACTGGCTTCATTCTGAACTTTGTTGGAGTCATAACCATCAACATTGCCATTAACACGTGGGGAGTGGCCATGTTTCAGCTGAATACCTTTCCCAGTTGGGCTAATGTCACCAAAACTCCTTGAATATGAACAATAACTGCTCATTTATCAGGTATCCTACACTGGAGGACCAGGCTGGTGGGTGTTGTAGTGTTTTTATTCAAAGCTCGTCTTTACACTCTGGTCAATACCTTCTATGAAGCTTTCAATCTTAATATCCCGCCTAACATTGTGATGTTCTCCAGCAACCAACTGGACAAGCTGACTGGAAACACTGGAGCACATTTTGCTAATGTTTTGACTGAATTGAGTTCAGTTAATTTAGATAAATCATCCTCTGGACAGTCAGCTAAGCAGGTCAGAACCGAATGCTGTTAGGATCATTTTAGCAGTATGATCAATTGTTTTCCTTCACTTACAAGACATGATATTTGAAAAACAAGTGTTTATTCTAGCAGATGTCAGTCTGAATTGCAGTGAGAAGTACACTGTGGCACAACCTTGATATTGTTAGATCGCTCACATAATTCATATGTATGGGGAATGACCGTGTACATGTGCAATTATACACACTGTACTACATGCAATTTTAAAAATATGTCAAAATAGTCAATTGTAACCTTTTGTGTGTGTCTGTAATATTCAGTTTCCAAAAAAATAAATATTTGCAGTAGTAGTAGCTCTAAGATGAAGGGTTCACTGTGGTTTCTGATACCCACTTCCACGCAGACTGTTAAATTTAATGATGAGCTCAAACCCCATTGCCATCCACAGGATTAGGACCACTGGGTCCCCAATTGATTTCAAGAGAACCAAAGGGACAGAAGGTAAATCCCTTCAAAAGGGCCAGTGTGGGACAAATGATTGGAGGAAATTATAGGAAACTGATTGAAAACATTTCATTGAACTGCTTGGCAGGGGACCGTATATCTGCAGCAGGAGGAACAGGCAGGATTTTGAAATGGTGAAACTACACTAAAGTCAAAAGAGTAAGCAGTTACGAACACGGCGACATTCAAAGGTAAAACTATTCCTCTCTCCTGTTGAATTGGTTCTCACAGTGATAAAAGTTAATGAAGGCGCGATGGATGTCCATTATCAGAGGTAAGACAACATCTTTATGTCATAATATCTTCTGTCATATTTGTCTTATTTTAATTACGTTTGGTCTTTTTCCAATCATAATGTAAGTGGGTTTTATACCGAGTCCAGTCCCAGTTTGTGTTTTGTGAATTCCTGTTTGCTCAGGTGGCTTGTTAGCATACAGTGCCATGTGTCATGTACACACCATATGCACGACCTGTTCTCAGAGAAACATAAATTACACCTGTAATTATCATACTCCCGATAAAACTTTACCACTTGACTGTATTTAGCATTTCTAGAACAAGTTCTTAATAAGGGACCTGAATTGGTAATAAAAAAATGTAATTGTCAATACAACATACAGAAAGCAGCCATTTGGGGAAACAGCTGCACATTTTATTGAGAAATATCCCTGGTAAAGGCAAGTAATTCCCTTTTTATGCAACCTCAGCCTGAGCCAAAAAGTGTTCAGTGTTCAGTGATAAATCTTGCTGCCTCAGGGACTGTGAATGTTTTCAAAAGACACTCGTAAATCCTGGTTTCTGATGACATAAAATATGGATTCATATTGTGACATGATGTAGCACTCATCTTCTCATTTACAAATATTTATTATTAGAGAAAATCACGAGAATTCTTATGAAACTAATAAGAACAAATAAAATGTTGATTCATACTTAAAATACAGGGAAGACAGTTATAGATTCATGTCACGTGAGGGCTATTTCAAAGGAAAGGTGTGGTTTGTAAGAAAAGAAAACAGCACACACTTAAAAAAACTGCCTGCCAGACCCCGGGTAGGGCACATTCTGTAGGATTACTACATGTGATGTTGAATGTTTTATATACCTGGCTGCCAGTTTGTTAGGTACACTTATCTAAAACAAATGCAACCTGATACGACAATTCTGCACCTCCAAGAAGGTGATAATGTTAAGTTTTTGTGGACTATTTTAGTGAGATGTTGATTCAACAGGTGTTGAAGCTTAGGTTGTAGTTTGTATTGGTGTTGTATTGCGTTATACTCTAATATTTAGTCTACACTCATTGATAAAGGCGACTGTAAATGCACTTTTAGTGTCACTCACAAAAAAAACAAAAACAAAAACATTTGTTTTGCAGGTATTTTGTCATAAACCAAAGTATTGGATAAATTGAAATTGAGACGTGATGATGGTTGTCAAAAGTCAAAGCCCTGCTGTGAACTCACTGAAGAGGGCTTGACCAGAGAAGCAGTAGTTGTATGACTTCTTGTGTAGATTCCTCTTTAATCATAACAGTTTCCCTTGAAGTTTTCTGGTTTGTTCTGGATCCAGGATGACAATAAATTTGTCAACAGAACCAAATTGTTATTGAGTTAGCATGTCAAGATTCCACTGAGTCATATGAGTCACCAGCATGAGTCACTTTTGACAGAAACTTGTCACCAAGTCCTGATTTATATCTTTGTTTTATGCACTTAGTTCCAAGTTCGTTAGGTACACTTATCTTAAACAAATGCAACCTGATACAACAATTCTGCACCTCCATGAAGGTGATAATGTTAAGTTTTTGTGGACTGTTTTAGAGAGGTGTTGAGACTTAGGTTGTAGTTTGTGTTGATGTTGAATTGTATCGCGTTATACTGAAGGTATTTCTAAAATTTAGTCTACACTCATTGATAAAGGCGACTGTAAATGCACTTTTAGTGTCGCTCACAAAAAAATACATCAGTGACAATTCTTCCATCCATTTTCAGCTGCTTATCAGGGGTCATAAATAGCTGCATTTATATAGCACTTTTATCCAAAGCTCTTTACAATTTGACTCTCCTTCACCCATTCACCCACTCACACACTGATGGCAGCGAGCTACCATTCGAGGTGCTGGCCTGACCATCGGGAACAATTTGGGTTTCAGTGTCTTGCCCAAGGACACTTCAAGATGTGAACTGAAGACGTTCACGGTCAGAACCTCAACTCTAGGCCACCAGGTTGCATCACTGAAGAGGGTGTGACCAGAGAAACAGTAGTTGTATGACTTCTTGGCATAGATTCCTGTTCAACCACAATAGGTTCCCTGGAAGTTGTCCTGGTTTGAAGTGGATCCAGGATGACAATCAATGTGTCAAGACAACCAAGTATTAGTATTGAGTGAGCATGTCTAGATTCCGCTTTTATGACAAGATGCTGATTTGCATATAGCAGAGTATAAAGCAGTACATATAACCAGTATTATGACCAGCATTATAAGCAGTACATTTTTCCTTGACAGAAGCAAGTCATGATTTATATCTTTGTTTTTGACCAAGGTTTTAGGTAATATATCATTCTTGAATCACACTGAAAATGGGCATAACCATTGTGAGTGACAGGTGAAGAAATATCAGTCTGGTTCATTAGAGTCCTGGTTGAATTCAGGACTTAAAAAAAACAACAACTAACTGGTGGTGATCAAGGTGGTAGAGAGACACAGCTTTGTTGCTTTTAAATTATAAAAGCATCAATAACGTGTTCTGCAAAACATGATATTGCAACTGAGAACACCCGAGCACTGGAGCAATTATTTCTCAGAAGACAATGAGACTTTCACTGATGTGCCCCCTGGAATCTGTTCCCACATTACACCCTCCTCAAGAACTCCATCTTTGGCAGAAAGAGCCTTCGGCAGTAGCTTTGCTCTGCAGAGGCCTTGCACTGTAACACAAGAGTTTATTCAACCTGTAATTAATCCTCTGTCTCTCTGTCATTCTGCCTCCCCCTCTCACTGAGGACAGGGTTTGTTCAAGGTATAGCTATTATAGAGTTAAGGCTGCTGCTGTTTTCCTGGTTCATTGGGAGGATAGGATAGGAATCTACCTGTATTGACATACCTCTACTCCCTCTGCCTCTCTCACTTTCTCCTTTAGTTCTCTGCCTCCCTTGCTCTCTGCGCCTCACACTGTCACTGTAAAAGTTTCAGAGAAGATGGTTCTGAGATTAGTCTGACTTTACATCACGTGGACCACAACAGCCTGATTGATGGGTATGTCTGAATTCCGTTTGGCTGCATCAGAAACTGAAACTTCCAGATTGATTGCTTCTGTTTACTCAGAGTAGCCGGGGAGTTTTGGTGAAGTCGTAACGATGTGCGTGTTGATGATCCTGCCTGTGTTTACTTGTGCATGTTTGTTGAATGCGCCCCAGGTAAGTGGAATGAAATACACATTAACACAGCCTTTACCATGAGCGAGCTCAGAAACCAGGGCACGGTGCCTGCTTTTTGCCGCTGGTTGTGATCTGGTGTGTATCTCATGTCCCATTCAGACAAGTAACCATTCAGTCAGGCAAAGAAACACTGATGGAAGGAGGAAGAGAGTGCTGCCAGCTGCCAATGACTGCACCAATAGATCTTTTGGAACCTGTTGCAGCAGGTTTTTATTACTGTGTATCTTATTGCTGGGTTAGCCTGGACGAGTGCCAAACTTACACACACACACACACACACAGAGAGAGAGAGAGAGAGAGAGAGAGAGAGAGAGAATGAGGATGATATTCTCAGCTGCCAAAATCTGAACCAGCCCATCAACCACTTTAATACAAATTTAGACAGTCAGTCTAATCGACGTGCCACTCTGACGGGGTGAATGGGGTTCGAGGTGCACAGAGATGTGGACAGAGGTTAAAGGTCTGAGAAGTAAAATTTGACTGAAACTTTAAATCCACTAAAAGGAGACAGACGGGGGAACTGTCACTGAGTTCAAAGGTTGGGTGAGTTCATTTGACAGTTTTCAAATGTTTGAATGTTTGTGTTTCTATGGGCTGATGCACCAATTTATACAGCAATCATATATATTAGTATTTGATTTACAGTCTTTTCCCCCCAGGTTTGCTGTAAATAGTAAGCGGTAATTGAGAGAACAGAGAGGAGTATTATTGTCTGCACTGTTTCTGTTGGCAGTGCTGTAGATGTGGTGTGCTGTTGAACCTTTCTGATCTCAGAGCAGCAGCCCTCTTATGTCAACACTACTGACAAAACACTACTGTCAGTTCATAATCCAGACAATTAGGCTTGAGACAAACAGATATACCAGCTCTTGCCTTCTGATAATCGTAGACATAAAAAATAATTAGGCCTATTGTGTTAAGCTTAGCCTATGGGGAGAACTGCACTGACAGACAGATGCTGATGGGACATGTTCTCTGAGGGAACCACACTTGATGTTACAGAAAATGTTGGTTTAATGAGAAAATGTTTGAATTAGTTTAGAAGTTAATTGAACAAATAAACAAAAAAACAAACAAACAAAAAACAACAACAACAACAAAACAAAATAAAAATCCAACAAGAATATATCAGTAACCCCTTGTGTAGCATTTTATTGTCAGTATCACATGTTGTTTTGTTTTGGAAGCATTTACTCCTTTTTCTTTTGTGGATTTCAAATATTCACTTTAAAATCCAGAATATATGTAAACATCAATTTTTTGGGGTGTGTACCCACATTCTTAATTTTTGTCAAAATTGTGCATGTCTTGAATCCATGACAGTTAAATAATGGAGCAATGGAGCTGCACCATCATATCACCTGCAAAACAGGGTGATGCATTCAAATGTTCATGCAATTTTAGCACGATAGATAGTCTGATCCAAATAATGTTATGAGATGCATTGTCCCTGGTTCACAGGATAAGTAATATATGGTAAAAAGGAGGATTTATGGAACACACAGCAAAAGTTTTTCCCACTAAAATTAACAATATTTATCCGTCATCTTTTAATTAGTGAGGGTCATCAGATGTGGTACTAGTGAAAGATGATGTACAGTCACATTTCGATCATATCTCAGATTTGATCACAAATCAACAAATCAGTCTCTGCAGAGCACAAGACATCATTTATCAAATGTCGAAAGACGTTTTAATAAAAAAATAAAAATAAAATGTGAGTAATCTTGCAGGATACTGTTGTCTTTACAACTTCAAACTTTTTCCTGCAAGTCAAACTCACATGTTTTTGTTATTTGATCCAGACCAAAAAGATAAGATCTGCAGTCTTTGTTTGCTTAACAGTAATTGACACTGCCGCTGGCACATCAAAACAATTTGCATATAAGGAACTTATCACGTTGCCTGAATGAGGGAGGCAAGAGGTAATATTGTTGGCACGTGTGACTTTTTACAGTTGGGGCGTTGGGCGTTGAAGTGTGCATTCTCTTTTAGGTGCATTTTACAGTGTAGAACCCAGGCAGAGTTAATTATGCATCTGGTAATACATTATCTTCATCATGTGCAAAAAATAATTACATAGGGGTTGACCAACACACAGAGACAAGCTCTGATATTGTTTTACTGAAGCTGCTGATAACTGATACCTTTGAGTTTTACAATACATAAAAACAAGACTAGATTATAGAGTCAAAAAATGTTCAATGTTGGAAACATTTGAAAATGCTAATTACAGAGATTTAATGTCTAAAGCTTTTTTCCAGTCAACATTCAGATCCTTTAATTAACCACAATATTAATAATAATAAAATGTCACAACTAAAGGTCTTGGACTCAAACTCTTAAGCAAAAATACAGAAGTATTATCATCAAAATGAACTTAAAGTATCAAAAGCAAAAGTACTCATTATGCAGCAGTTATATTATTGTATATTATATTATTTGATGATTATTACGGAAGCATTAACATTTAAGCAGAAGCGAATTAACTATGTTATATATTTATATGTATTATATATGGGTAATATGTATAAAAATGCATAATGTTTAATCTGAAAAGTAACTAGGTACTGTCAAATGAATGTAGTGGAATAAAAGTAGAATATTTCCCTCTGAAATGTAGTGGAGTAAAAGTGTAAAATAGTATAAAATGGAAAGACAAAATTCTTGAGTAAATCTACTTAGTCAATATTTATTCCATATGTCAATGCTTCAATATTTAGAGCTCCATTAATGGTATTTGTGATATAAAAATGGAAATTATTAAAAAGATTAAGAATTAAAAAGAATAATAAAAAGATAAAAATAGTATTCACTTAGTATTATAGAATAATGGCATTATTGGAAACATTGGTCTAATACACATCGCTTCTAGTTTGAGCATCAGCAATGATTGTAAAATGCCATTAATTATTCTGATAACTATTCTGAAGCTTAGTGCACTTTCTCTGAGGTTACACCTTCAGAGGCCTGCTGACTGTAAAATCAGTTAAACATTCTCTTTTCTTTTTTGTGACTAAGTACTAAACAGCTGCATTGTCTTGTCTACAACCTGTTGAGTTTCACTTCTTGACTTTTATCCAAACCTTTGGCGGTAACTCTGACTCAGAAAAAAAAACCAAACCAAAACAAAAAACAAACCCAGCAAGATCTGCATGTGGGATGTTATTGTGTAACTGCAGGAGGACCAGGAGAATATTGCTGGCACATCTGAAAAGAGTTAGATAATAAAGTGTCATTCATGTCATAGCTCTTCTGCTATGACATGGATCATACCCCTCTGCTGCAACAATTAAATCAAACAGTATTACAATTATCTTCTTTAACCCTTTTTAAACACTCATTATGCATGGAGTCAACCTACATGCATGTTAAAGGCAAAGACAAATTCTGAAATTGAACTGAAGTTGCTGATAATCCGTATTTTGAAATGACAAGAATACATGATCAGAGTCGTTCCGTTTTCAATAAACTATTGCATGTTTGCCAAAATAAGCAAAGTAATTTGTAAGTGTAATTTGTTATTACACTTTCTCAGATTGTGTGAGATTTTTTTTTTTCTGTCAAGGCTCTCAGTAGTAAATACGAACAAATAAAAGGTCCCAATGCAGACAAGAACAACTACGGAGAGTGATCTTGCTAATTACATGATTGAGCTAGATGTTCTAGTCTCTATTAGTCGTGTCAATCAAACAGTGAGCCTCACTGAGGGCAGAAACAAGCCAAAAAAAACGACAGAGATATAAGATCATTATGAAACAGGGATATTATGAAATGTATCAGCGATATATCAAAGGTGTCATGTACTGTATGCAAAGGAATGTAAAGTGGAACATGTTACTTCGTTGTCAGCATTGTTTACCAGAGGCACCATTCATTTTCAGAAATCCTCGTTTTTATACGGCTCAAACAAAAAAAACGAATGAATGATAAAAGGATGAAAAAAATTCTAACAGAAAGTTTATTTGGACCTTTTGTAATACAGTTTCTTTTTGGTCTTAATGATGAGAAAGCTTCACACGGACTATCGCCACTGCTGAAGTTTCTACTTCACTTCACTCTAAGTGCATCCGTTCTGGCTGGCGGCAGTGTGTTTGTCAAGCAGACGAGAGGATTTGTTGCCACAGTGGTGAAAAAGCAGTCTCTCAGCTTTCACCTTAAAGCCTCCTCTCATCCTAACAGAAAGAGCTATGATTGCTACTTCTCTCTGTCTCTCACTCACACACACACATGACAAGAGAGGCTGATTGTCTGCCTCAGCGTTATTTGGCTTTACGTGACCTAACAGCCATGGTTTGTTGGCAGTTTTAATGAGCTTGGTTTATGTCGGGGTTGAGGTTACCTTTACTGGAACCCGGGCCACGTGTCTCTCACCTCCGCTGGGATCAGATAACCCTTCTTTACACTTGGCTAGATAAACCCCTGCTGCTGGTGTCAAACTTTGGTGTTTCAATATGCTGGCTCATGCTGTCAGAGGACACAGTATACGGTATCTCGCAGATTTACAGTAGAATATTGACTCAGTAGATATGATCTCAAAGGATCAGTGACAAGAAGCGCTTCCTCAAAACACATAAGAATTGCTTCCTGTCATGTGGCAACAGCTGTATAATCTAAAGTAGAAAAATGTGGGGTTTTTTTTGCCACTTTCCTCCCTTATCTGATGGTATACCTTACCAGCTTCATGCAACATTCACTTTACATTCATGCTGCCCACGATTCAGATAAGTGGAACATGTCATCTGCTGCAAATTATGCAAGCACCCCTCAGTAAAAACATCCATTGTTTGATCAAATCAGACCAGAAGATATCTCAAATTTAGCCTGGTTTTTAAAAAATCTCTTCACAGGTGCAGATCTTGGTGCAGAATGTCAGACTCCCCACGCAGTGGAAAGTCTCAAACATCAACCCCTCAGGCCAACCTACACACCTGTGAGCCCTGTGGGACCTCCTGCCAGCAGATGGCAGAATCACAGGTAACGATTAGCCTCGGGCTTTTTTTTCACTTGAAACATCCTCTTCTGTGTGCCACTTGAAATAGAAAAAAACAGACTTCTCTTACTGATTACTGAGTGTTTGTGGTTTAGAACAAGTGTGCATGGACAGAAAACCTTTCCAGTGCCAGTATGGCCCAAAGACAAATGTTTTAACCTGCTATTGATCAGTATTTCTTTTTAAGGCAAATTGATTACACATGGGGAACATGGAGTATTTAATAAAATAATAAAGGAATACTTGGATATTTTAAGAAATATACTTAATTTTTTTGCTGCTTTTTTGCTGAGACTTAGATGAGAAGATTGATCCCAGTCTTATGTCTGTACGATAAAAATGACGCTACTGCCAGTACTGCGGTTGGTTAGCTTAGCTTAGCACAAAGACTGAAAATAGGAAAGGTTTGTCAAAGGTAACAAAATCCACCTAATAGCACCTCTAAAGCTCACTAATCAGTACATTATATATCTTTAGTTTAATCCACACAAAATCTTAAGCATAAAAATGACAGTTTTTGATTTTACAGGGATTATATTTCTTGGCCGGGAGCAGTGACTTGCGCTAGTAGGCAGATTTCAGCACCTTTGAACAGAGCCAGGCTAGCTTTTTCCTGCTTTTTCCCCGTCTTTATGCTAAGCTAAGCTAACCGACTGCTGGCTGTAGCATCTAACTCTCATTAATAAAGCGAAAAAAGCATCAATCTTGGTGCTTCAATCTGTACATTTTTTAACCCATCAGACTCTGCACACCACAGTCAAATTAAATGCATTTAATGAATTGAATGCATTGTGAATAAGAATCAGGTTGAATGGTGGAGACATTCCCTGTGATTTATTTACCGAGAGGACAGGTTTCCCATTAATGGCCTCAGGGGATTCCCATGCAGCACGTTGGCACCGTCTTTTCTTTCTTGTCTAAAAACTGGGAGTGGAGGATTATATATGGAAGCCTAGTGGGTGTGTGAACAGCAATTTCATTTCGCTGTTTGAATTTTTAATGATTTGTATCCACCCTGGTGATGATCACACCACAGATTAAGGATGGATACGACGTCTGCTTCACCCAGCAAGAGAGCAACACCTTCATCCTGAGGACTACCGCTGTGAACAGGAGGCACAGCATTGATGGGACCGTCAGTTCAGGGTCAGGATCAGGACGAGGCCCCGTTGACTCTGACAACTGTTTCCATCCGTACCGGCGACAGTTCAGTGATAGCGCAGTGATGACCGCAGGCTGCCTCCAACACGGCTCGTCTACCTACAGCTGCCTGCAGGAGGTCTGCAGCCCTGACACTCTTACACACAGCTCCAGCAGCGAGGTGCCAACATCCTGGGACCAAAACAACGGCAGCATTCAGGTCTCTAGACTTATGGTGCTCAAAAAAACAACAGTTGGATCAGTAGGGTGGCTTATTAAGACTATTTAGGCTGCAGGCTGGTTTGGAAATTATGTCAAAAAAAAAAAAACAACAACAAAAAACACAAATTGAGCTGCACTATTACACAGTATAAGCACACTAAACAAGTGGCTCCTTTTATTTATTTTTCAGTGTTTGTACCCAGACCTACCAGCTGTAACAGTGGAGCCTTCGTGCTTCCAGTCTCAAAGTTATCCATCCTACAGCTCATTGAGCCCTCTCCAACAGGTGAGTGAGTGTGTTGGTTGAGCCGTGCAGTATATGGATACAAAGATAATTGAAACAAGCTACGGAAATGAAGGAAAATATTTTATGGTTTTGAGCAACATACCAGTCTTTTGTTGCCTTTCAGGTCATTATTTTTGTGTGTGTGTGTGTTCTGCACAGGTTTCATCTAGACTGTACCCTACTAATGACCAGTACAACAGCTCAAAATATTCTCTGCAAAGTCTCTCCACTCAAGCACAAAAGGAGAATCCCACAAAATCCCTCTTCCCGAAGCCCATTTACTCATACAGGTAACATTACATCTCACATCCATCTCAGAAATCCAAACTAGTAAGGGTGTTGACTGCAGTTCATTCACTTTTTTATTGCCTCACTGAAAACCTTGTTCCACCCTAATATTATTTCAATGAGAAATACTTAAAATAGTATACTAATAGTCTGAAATGTCAATAACAAGGAGAATTGCAAACCATCATAATGTATTTTGGAACTACACTCTGTGTTCTCTGTTATCTCTGGATGCAACTAACCTAATTTCTTACATTTGTGTATCTTGTTTGTGCCAAATATAATGTATAAAACGACTGATATTAATGTCTCTTTTGTGACTGCAGCATTCTGATCTTCATGGCTCTGAAAAACAGCAAAACCGGAAGCCTGCCTGTCAGTGAGATCTACAGCTTCATGACTGAACACTTCCCCTATTTCAAGGTATAACAGTTCACGTTTCCCGCTTCAACGTCTATTATTTTTTGCCTCCCTGAAGATGTTTTGTTTGTCTCTTTTCTCCTTTTCTTAACGTGCTACTTCAGAGTACCAGTGGAGGTACTGGGGCAACTTAAGCAGAGTATGCTGGACTGGCATTATAGCAAATGTTTTGCATACTGTAAGATTTGAACATTTCGTTTTAATGTGGTTTTAATGCACCATTCAGACTTCATCCCATCTTTACTGGGAGAGATGGTTGTAGAATAGAGTGAGTTGGTATATACGGCCTATTTCTTCAGGTTTCTCCCCATCTTGCGGTCTCATTAGCACCGCTCTACAACACTCACACACCATGCCTCTAAACTACTGATCCTCCATACTCTGTGCTGTTTTGTCTACTTATATAAACCTAACTGGAACGGTTAGGTAGCTGTTTGTCTCTCATCTGTATCTTAGTGGCTGAAGGATTTCCTGTATGATCAGGTCTGGCCTGTGTTTTGCTGAAAGCAAAAGATCATCCATCACATCTGTGTTGTAGCTGACGTCAATCACTCCTATAATAGCCCTCTAATGATTAATGAAACACTGCAAGGAGCAGTGAGTTCCACCTGCAGCTGGTTGGCTCTGGGCCAGCTGGGTAGTAATCTTTAAAGGCATTAAGCTGGCATTTGAAGTAAAATGAGATGATGTTTCCTATCTGTTTAATACAGGCGGTGTGTTTGAGTGTCGGTAAGCAGATTGTGCAAATGTTTCACCACTCAGAGAATAAACTCTGATAAGTGAAATTAAGAAGAAGAGTAAAATGTAAATTTATCATTTTGGTGAGAAAGTCACAGTTATAAATTCACGCCTCTGTGCTTAAATATGGCTAAAATGAGGCAGCTGCAGGTTTGGACCTCTGTTTGAACCCTGAACTCTCACAAATACTGCAGATTTTCAAAAGGACTCCAGGTATCTATAAAATCATATAAGCTCAGACTTTGGAAAGAGCTCAAAGACTTTTTCAAACAGCTGCCTGTCACATTTAACACATGCTGCAGGGCCAGAAAAATGAGACAGATGATAAGAAATAGAGAGTCAGGTGTATTTGCAAAAAGGAGGGATTTTTCTTTTGATAAATAAAAATACTTTCTGAATATTGACAGGATCTTTTAGCTTAGTTCAGTGGACACTTACTTCGGCATGCAGATATGAATCTTTGCAGATAGTGAAAACATGTTTTAATATTCCCTGTAGGGAGGGGCTGGTGCCTTGATCTTTACAGATTGTAGTGAATTTGTAGCAACACTCGTGTAATATTTGAACAAGAGTGTTGTCCAATTTGAAACATATATATATACACATATACATATACACTGAAACACAGTCAGGTAGTGGGTGAGAGCTCCAGTTAGCCCGGATGTCATGGAGTGAGTCAATGTCAAGCCAGAATAAGACATTGGAGTATAATTAATATGTTAAAAGTAAAACAAATCAAAACTTCATTAACGGAGAAATAATTGGCAGATTAATTGTAACAAAAATAATGATTAGTTGCAGCCCTAGTCATGTGAGCTCCTTACTTTTCCTCTTGTACCATGACTGACATTGCTTTATAAAGCTTATAAACCCCTGCTTTAAACCGTCTCTTCTTTGTCTTCTGCATCTATCTGACCCTCTCTGTTTTTCAGACGGCTCCTGACGGATGGAAGAACTCTGTGCGGCACAACCTCTCCCTGAACAAGTGCTTTGAGAAGGTAGAGAACAAAAATGGAAACTTGTCCCGCAAAGGCTGTCTGTGGGCTCTCAATCCAGCCAAGGTGGAGAAGATGCAGGAGGAGCTGCACAAGTGGCGCCGCAAGGACCCTATCACTGTTCGCAGGAGCATGGCGAGACCAGGTGGGTCCTCTAACCATCTCGAAAGACACTGCTGCTGAAATAAAGGGAAATTAGCAAAGGTGCCTGAGTGTACTGATCCAGACAGGTGACCTTGAAACCACATAATTGTAATTTATTCTTGAAAATGTTTTACTTTTTCGGCAGAGGACCTAGATCATCTATTGGGGGTGAGACCAAACAAGCTCAGGTCTTTGCTGCCCTACACCAACCCAGCTCTGCCCTCCAGATCTGCGCCTACTTACAGCACCACCTCATCGTCTTGCACCCCAACACAGCTCGGACCCATCCAGCGCCCACAGTATTCCCATATTCCTCCTCCCTCGCACCAGCCGTGCTATCTTCCCCCCGCCACCGACCACCCCAGCAACTCATTTGCCCTGTACTCACCCTGTGGACAGCAGCCTGCAGCAGGCGTCCCATCAGCCACTGGAAGCCTGAACTCACCCATGCCTGGGAAGATGCCACCGGTTTACGATGCTGCCCTGCAGGGCGAGTACCGTGTTGGCCCAAGGAGCATGCAGGACTTGCTGTTGGAGGGGGACGCCCGATATGACATCGACATGCTCGACCCCAGTCTGACTGACCTACAGCTGCAAGGTAGGACAGTGCCAGAGAAAGCCAAACAGGAGACAAACATTTACTTTCACTCTCATTCTCTGCCAATGAAACCTGTACAATCAATAATTTCAAGTTCAGATTGAAATTCCTGTAAAGAGGGGATCAATTTGGAAAAGGAAGCAGATGCATCTCCTGCCCTCCACAATACATCTGATGTTTTCCCTCTTTTTTTCCCAGGTAATTTGTGGGAGGAGTTACAACAAGACAGCCTGGTGTCACAAGTTGTTACTACCACAACCCCATCCACGACTTCTTCCCTGCAGGACCCCAACGTCCTGACCAGCTCTGTACAGGCCACGCCACCTGTCAGTCTGACCTCAGAGGTGGCCGCTATTGGTCGATGTAAAGCCGGATACGAGTATGAGGACACAGGATGCGGACACATCTTTGAGCAGAACAGTTATTTGAATGGGCTGCATCCTGTGGTTTATTCAGGGGTGGAGAGTCTGGCAGGTTATGTGACCTCCTGTACATCCATCTCCTTAATATAACGAGATCACCTTCATCTTTCCCTGATCTTTTAATATAATTTTGTTTGCCTGAATGGGGGATGCTGTAGCAAGCAGCTTCATGCTACAGTATTAGCTTGGTGGATAGTTTACCATTGAGTGACAGACTGGAGGAACTAGAAAGCCAATGAGTAGATAAGAGCTTCTTATATCTTTTGTTACAACACCAATTTTTCTTCTTAAAAGCTATATTGTCAAATTGATTTATAAATTTCACATCATTTTGATATTAATGAATGTATTTCTAAGTCATTTTAAATGTATTACTGGTTATTTTGCTATTTTTTGAATCCTTATTTTAATATTTCTTGGCATTTTTATGACAGCAAATGAGATGCAATAAAGGTCCCCAGCCGGATTTTAACTGCAGATATTGCAAATTCCTTTTTAAATTAGATCTACACATTTATTGAATGGTTGATTTATTCAGTAGCGAATCCTTATCCCTCTTTTTTATTACCAAATGAAATATGAATCAGTTAACCGGTTTATTTACTTTAATCCTTTACTGAATCATCATCAAAATATTTGCAAATTTTGATTGCAAAATTGCAAAAACATTTCAATTGCAGTAAATATGTAATATAATAGTAATATGTAAAGGGTAGTTTTGTAACTATTTCCAAGAGGTTAGTTCCTCCACATTAGAGTGTGGTAAAAACAAAAAAACATGTGAAATGTTAGAGGATGTCTTCTGCTTAAGTACCTTACTATGGCTAACCAGCTTTAGGCTTTTCATGTCGTTGTATGTGAACGGATTAAATTCATGCTTCTAAGGTTTTGTTAACCTTGTTTTTATCTATGAGATAGTTTATTATTGTATATTTGGTTTAATAATTGCACTGTATCTTCAGTTATTGGCTCTACTGTGATGTGGGTTCAGCATAAGAAAAGTTCTCAGTTTGTTCATGTTGGTGTCTAATAATAATAAAGCTGTGGATCATGATAACAAGGATGACCGGCGGCGTCATGGCAACAGTGTAGTAAGACGGTTGCCACAGAAGATGGCAGCAGGGACACTGTGATCCTTTAGCTTGCTCCACATGAAGAAAGAATTTGAATTTCTGTTTGTTCCCCAGTACTTCTGTTTTCTTGCTCTACGTTAATTAACCTGATAAGATTTTATAGACTACCTACAAAAACTTTATATAGCAGGCATTAATTTAGCCCTTTGGGTAACTGAGTTTTAACAATCGCTGTTTATCTCAAAGAAACTCTTATGTAATACTTTTATATGTGCTTTTGTTTGACTGTGGTAAATTATCAAACCTTGTGTCTGGGAAATAATAATATTTGAGAAGATACAGTATTAATTTAAACTATTGAACTGAACTATTGAGTCAACATCAAGTAAAACTTTTTAGAATAAATCATTTTCATTTCACCAGTAAAAAAATAATAATATACAGATTTAAAAAAACCATAAACATAATTCCACCAGTATGTCTTATTTATGGAATATATTTACTTGTTTTATATTCATTTCATTTGTCCTTGAAATTTTCTTTGTACTGGTTTTGTTTTTGAATAATCTTCACTGTCTGCTCAGCATATATATATATATATATATATATATATTTGTTTATCATACTGTTTTTCTTCAGTGTACTCTTTCATTCTTTTGTGAAAAAAACAAAAACAATGTACATCAAGATTTCGAAAAACAATCCCATATTTATTGCAGTGATGGAATTTCAGCTGTCAAAACTTTACATACTTTTTAAAATTTTATACTTACAACATTTATCGTAATTAAAGTATACACAGTGTTCAGTACTACAGAGTACGTACTGGATATCAAAATTGGTATCTGACTTGTGACTTCTGGCTATGCATGTTTTCTGACACTTCTCAAAATGGCTATTTCTTTAAAAAATACTCCTGACGTAGTAGTTCTATGAACATGGAAACATTAAACAAATGACACGTTCACATTGACAAAGTACACATCTCTGTTTGTCATTCAACTGAAGGATGACCACAGAAGGACTGAATCATTCAGATGTGTGCTACTAGAAATGTAATTGATAAGAAACCTCAGGAGTAAGAAATGTAATGATATTCCTATACAAACTATATAAATATACATCTGAATGGATTATTTATCATTTAACTCTTTAGCGTAATGTCTTCATTTTTCTCTTTGTCTCATGGCTGGTTTCTGCCTCGTCTGCTTCTTCAGAGATTCAGTCAAGACAAACAAAACTCACTGTCCCCTTTTTACTCTTATGACTATTAATGGCTATCAAAACACACAAAATGTAACTGAATCAATACCCGCCTAATGAACAAGTGGAACCCACATATACAGACTGAAATCAACAGTATGTACAGACACTGCCCACACACTCACTCACGCACACACACACGCGCGGATGCAAACCGATGATACCACTGGCAGAATGTGATGTTCCTGCAAAGACGGTGAGGCAGAGAGCTGAATAAGTGAATGGAAATACAGAAATGACAGAAATGAGACAAGTGTGTATGTGTATTTGTGTGTGTGTGTGTGTGTGTGTGTGTGTGTGTGTGTACTGCCAGTGATTTGTCCATCAGTTCATCTGTTTCCGGTCCTGAAGTGGTAACATGGAAAATGTCTAGAACAGCGGGGGAGTACAGGGTGTTGGTCTTTCTATGGCCCCCCACTGTAGGAATAGTCTGCCTTGTTGTGCATCACCAGCTTGTTGTCCACAAAGTAGAAGCTGTCAGACTGCGTCTCATAAGGGTTCAGGATCATCTCGCGCACTAGGAGAGAAAAAAGACACCACAACGATCAGGATTTGGGTCACCTGATGTGGGTGTATTTGTATATATTTTATCCACATGCATGCACGGAGCACTTACTGATGTCCTCGGACAGCGCGGGGAACTCGTAGATGTGCTCGCACGTGTTCTTGCTGCTGGGCATGCAGAAGCCAAACTCGAAATCAAAGCTCTTGAGCAGCTGGTCGCGGAAGTAGTGTCTCTCAATCATGCGAAAGTTGTTGATGGGTGTGTCACCCACTGTAAACTCCACTCTGCAGAGACACAGAGAGAAAATAAATGTGCCAGCCTGGAAGCGAATGAAAATACAAAACATTTCTTTGATTCTGGCTTATTACAACTTGGGTCCAACGTGGCAAGAAACACAAGCACTCGGTCGATCATACAGGGTTTTAAACCAGCCAACAGATTAGCCAGATTATCTAAAACCACCTTTAGCCTAGAGTCTGTCACCTTAAAAGCCATTTCTTTTCTTTGGCTTTTTCTTGATTTTATAGCTCTAACTTTGTGTCTTATACACTTATTTCTCAGTGTTTTATTGTCTTCTCTTTCTCTTCTATAATTCTTTCCTCCTTCATCTTCTGTTCTGAAAAGTGCTGTATACATAAAGTTGCTTACGTGCTCGCACTTTATTTGGGGGTAAAGTCTTAGTGCACCCAAAATATTGCTACAAATCCCTCATTGTGCAAAAAAAAAACAACCCGGAAGTCAGTCTGTAAACTCTGATTAATGTTTACAACGACCATTTTTGACTGTTCCACTTTGTCTCCAAATAAGTGTGGTTTACCTGGGGGTTTATTTAAAACCTGTCTGACTGTCTGACTGCTTGAGTTTCTTGCCCTGTCAGCCTTCTTTTAAGCGATGTTGGCACATTCCCAGATCTCAGAAATTAACTTGATGAGTTAATGACGAGTTATCATGACTGATAGAAATAATGGTCAAAATGAAGGAAATAGGACCCAGGTTGAGAAAAAAAGGAATTATCCTTTAAAATCAACACACATCTTTTCTTTTAAAAAAATATTTTTTGATATATTTATATCAAATATTATATTTGAGATGACACAAAGGTACCACTATCAGAATCAAAACCACAGATGTTATGTGACATGCATCTGAACCAGTAGGTTTCCGGGAGCGCCTAACGCATCTTTTCTTACATAAAACATAAACCCTCCACCATTATATGGTGCACAAAACAAATTATGTTTAATAGACATTGAGGTTTTTAATTAAACCCAGATTATCTAGATGAGTCAGTTGTTGGATTGGACTGAAATCTGCAGTCAGTCACAGAGTAGGAGTCTGATGAACACCACTCAGGAGCATTGACAGCTATTTGGTGCCTGACTCAGCAGGTGGGCTGTTCTGTATGTTCACACTTATCATCCTCAGCCTGTTGCCCACACTAAAGCCCACACATCTCCTACATCCGGTGTGAGTCCTCTGTCAGAGCAGCAGGGTTGGAACGGACGTTATTGCATCATTAGGCTTTTCCAAGGACAGGACACACGTCTCTCTCTCTCTGTCTGTCTGTCTCTCTCTCTCTCTCTCTCACACACACACAAACGCACACACATGAACACACACACAGTCTTTCTTTATTTCCCCTAATCTGTGACTAGGTTTCTTCATTTCAAATAGAGGGAACAAACACACATTGTACAGCGACTTACGTGGCTCCAACCTGCCGCAACTGCAGGAAGGCTGGAGTGAACTGATATCGGACAAAACGTCCAGCGTTGGGGTCACAATGCTTTTTGCCTCCCGCTAAAGAAGTGACATTTGAAAGAAAAGAAGTGAAAAAATGTTCAGAGTCATGGGGAGGAAGAAAATATCATACATCAAAATGAAATTTAGGAATACCGTCAAATACCCCTTTAAAGACCACTATGGAAAGAGAGTCACATGTAACAAAACACGAACTTTGACTCTTTCTTAATAATATATTCAAGGATGTGTACATGTGTCTCATAATCTGTTATCGAGTTTCTGAGGTGATGAGCTGACCTGGTGTTGGAGGTTTGGTGATCTCAAACAGGACTGTCCCCGTTTCCATGTCACGGATCTTAAACCTAGTGAAGTCGATCATGTGGACATTTTCTTCTGGAGAACAAAGGTAATCTGCAAACGGTGAGAGAGAGAGAAAAAAAAGCCTTTATCTACACACAATACTGCAAAACACTGTATGTTTTTGTATAAACCTTTTATGTCAGTTTTTCTCTGTCAAGATAGAGTGATATCTCATCAGGGGCATGTCTGATCTCTCTCCAGCCTGCTCTCAGCTGAATACTTTCTACTGATGCTCATCAGTGTAGCAACACTAAGGCCAAAGAAGATGTTTTTTTTTTTACACGTTTTATTCTGTGCTGAAATGTGACAGCAACAATAAGCTAAAATGTTTGATTACATCCATGTTTTGTCTAGAGGCCACTGGAAGAAAGCAACCCAAGCACCCTGAGCAGGGTGACAGATTTGGCCATGCTTGCACTATGTGTGTGTGTGAGTGTGTGTGTGTGTGTGTGTGTGTGTGAGAGAGAGAGAGAGAGAGACACCCTCCTCCCAACGGGCCAGGATTAGACCTAAGAGGCTTATTGTGTTTTACCATCACATGTACTGACCGGTTGGGAAATACACACACAGAACACACACACACACATAGACAGACACACACACATGCACCTACTATCTCATTAGGGTTATGGTAGAGGCAGTTATTACCAGCAGTCTATGTTGCATAAGGTTGAACAGTCCCTCTCATTCATGAATTGATATAGAAAAGACAGCGATGGGGTAGCAACAGAGGTCAGAAGTTACACTCAATTTATTACCAAGATAAACACACGAGAGAGCATCCACACACAAACTCACACAGTTGCATTTCCGAGGGTTAGCGAGCAGATGGTGCCACACAGGCTTTAGCCACCTGCTTGCGGATATTTATAGATCTTTTCATAAAGAACAGCACACTATACCTGACACCTTGGCTAAAAATGTTCTTCTTGTGAAACAGGACTATTTAGAGCTTGCTATTGACAGAAATACAGTAGACTGCATATTTTGAATGCTGATGTAAAGCGAGGTGAATATCACAGATTTCAATGTGTGACAATAAGTAACACTTCACGTGACTCCATAGAGATGTCCGCTTGAATAAAAGCTGACATTGAAAGTACAGAGAAGATGACAGAGAGCTTGTCGTGACAGCTCTCAGTTATCGGTTGGCCCCATGCAGAGAAACTGTCATTGACTAATTAGATAAAGTCGATGCAAAAATGTTTTTTTTTTACAGAAGTGATGGATTCACTGCATCATTGTCAAACAACAGGCATCACATGACAAACCTAATCCACTTTTTAAAACAGCAGAGCATGTGTGCATATACTGTTTTAGTTGATCTTGTGACATGTTAATTACAAAATATACAGATTTCAGCTTAATTCGGATCAATTTATTGTTGGTTGAGGTTTGCTGACAATAAGAAAACTATAGAAGATTACCAGCCTCATCCTTTAAGCCAGCTTCATGTGCAACTTATGACTAATAGCCTAAATTAAAATTCTGTAACGGTACTGTTCACATTAACAGTCCCACATATCATCATCCTCACCCCCCCCCCCCCGCCATCATTATTATCAATTAGCCTTTTGGCTAGCACTAACACATTTACAGTGATGTTGTTTAATGTGCACTGTCCCTGTCAAAGAAAAGAAAAATAAATAAATAAATCATCAACATTATTCATACTGGTTTATGCTGGTATATTTATAAATCATGTCTGCACATATACAAATCAGTTCCACAATGCTTTCGTTATGAATTCTACATTACAGCCTTCAACAAACTGCTTTTAAAACCACTTTAAGTGGCCTTTGGTGTATAATAAATTGTTTAAAAATGGAACTTATGCATAACAGTCAACTCTTTGATATGCTTATGCCTGCTTTTTGACTTGTGTGATCATTGTTTTCATGGCTTTTGATGATCACTGATGCTGATTCTTCCACAATTACCCAGCTTCACTATTACTCACATGAAACTACATTTAATTACATTAATAACAATAAACAATCACGTCTGGGCTGATTACTGAAATATGTAAGGGACTAATGGACCATTCATAAATAAGAGTGGGAATCAGATGTGTAAATGCCAGGAGCTGAGATGTTTTCATAAATCAACACGTGTGCATGTACAGTACATATATGCAGAGTATGGTACTGTATGTATACCTTGCTTTTAAATGGCTTCTTGTGCACACGGCAGACTGAGCTGGGCTCATCTCTCTCATGTCAACAAACTGTAGCTGTGAGTGGAGCGTTGCCATGGCAAACGTCACATGCTCACTAGAACACTGATCTGGATATTTCCATGTAAAGCTGCTCTTGCTCAAAAAAGTCTCTTTATATTGCCTTCCAAAACACTGTAAGAGGGTTAGCGAGCGGCTGTTTGATGCAGTGCCCCCTAGTGCCAGTTCATTTGGTGTGAGGGGCTTATCTGCTCTGAGAATATTACTGTAAGCCTACTGTTAGTCTGGGACTGTGTTACTTCAGTGAGGCAAAACTTCCATTACTTGCCTGATGAAATGTAATCATAGAGAGTTTGAGAAATAAGTCAAATCATATTGACCAGAACATAAGCTTCTATTAAACATAAAGTGTATCAAATACTGTTATCTAATACCATCTTCAGCTTAGAGCTTTGTTGTTTAACACTTCTGCTCATAGTAATAAAATTAAGGCTTGGTTACTGGGCAATTTGAGGAACTGTCCCAGGGTCCAGGTTCACTATGTGGCAATTTCATTTAATTGATTCATTTGTTTGATAATAATGTGAAATATAAAAAGAAACAATAAAGGTGACACCTGATTATTGCATATTCTTGATGACCCGTCTTGTTAAATTCTAGTTTTACTACATTGTTTATATATATATATGTATATATATATATATATATATATATATATATATATATATATATATATATATATATATATATATATATATATATATATATATATATATATATATATATATATATATATATATATATATATATATATGTTGTGCTTACATGGTGCATAATCCTGAGTAAATTTGTGCTTAATGAAGTTACCACAAACTAATTAATACACAGTGCACACACAATCGGAGAAAACAGGGAATCATTAGGTGGTTTATTTTTGCCCCCAAGAGTGTTAAAAAAAAAAAGTATGCAGTCACAATGCTATGATGGTGTTTGCACCAATAATATTTTTAAGGCTCCTTTATTAAAAACCAGTAAATGAATGTACATGAGGCTCTTAGGCCCAGTCACTGACATTTAGAGTTGCTTCTATAAAACATCACATGAAGAGGTGTGTTTAAGCTCAGAGTCCCAAGGTTAATCCCAACTAGCTGCTATAAACGGAGCCTCAACATGATATTCAGAGTAGAGCTGGGAAATATAATATTGTGTAACATTTTTGTTAACTGTAAAACGCTGATACAGATTAAAGTTGTCCCCCATATCACTTTAAAAACTACACTATACTGTATGTGACACAGTTTTCCAAAACGTTTTAGCAGAATGAAATGAACTAATTGTGCATCATCTCAATGTTAGTAATTATTTTTATTTCTCAAAAAAATCTAATTGTTTAAATATCCTCACAATTAAATCACAATTTTTCATCCCCTAATTATCTACTATATTACTATATCAATAACTGGTAAAATATATATTTGACTCCTAGTCTTAATTTTAGTAAGATTGCCAAAATGAGTGTTCCTACTGAACGGATCATTTCTGATAAAGGCGGGACTGAGTACTCTGGCTGCATCTTGTGTAGCTGTTATTGAGCTGCTCTCTTCGTGGGCAGATGACCGATCGATGTATTTTGTGAATCAGAGATAGCTACTTGTCAAACCCGCTGAAAAAGACAGACGGAGCATTTCATCTGATCAACGAAATCACCCGGTCGAGTGCGAGAATTCACATGTAACCATGTCACTCCCACAGTCGTGTGAAACTCAGAGCTCGTCACCAAGTCCGCAATACACTTTGATTTCAGACTTCACAGCCTCTACACACAAGAGCAGCTTGACTGACGACGGCTGACTCTGCTGCCTTTCAGATATTTGGAGGAGTAGTAATAAAAAAAAAAAATCAGCCCCCTTTTTCAGATGCTCACTGTTTAGTGACAACAAAATGAGATGTGAGCTACTGGGAGAGAAAAGGAACATAATACACAAACTGAATGATGAGAGTCATTTTCAGTTTCAATAAGATAGAGAGGGCCAGAGAGAAACAAGGAGAAAATGATACCGACAGAGGACACAGAGACTGAGGATAATGCGCTTTTGAGGGAAAAAAACGGTAAAGACATCTTGAATATCTGATGAATGCGGTTTGTCACAGTCGTTTTTATGACCAAGCAGGGCCCTGTTTCACAGTAATAACAGATGCCTAGGCGTACACTTGAGAATATTTAGAAGTATTACGTGCCACATTTCTTATTAGAGAAAATCCACCAAACAGGTTGATTACTGTTGATTTACGAATGGCCCAAAAACGATCCAGCTACCTCTTTTCTCAAACTGTTTGTGAGAGTAATTACATAATATGAATCGTAATGAGTGATGATTATCAGTACTTGGCAATCTATAAAGAATATAGCCCATTGGAAAATTGGTACACAGTGAGTGTAAATAGTTGTATGCTGGAAAAAAGCGGGTGAAGGAATGGAGAAAGAAAGCCCTACAGAGGCAGGACCAAAACATAAAGAAACATGTCTGCAAATAGGAATAATCATTAAAGGAGTAGTTTTAATAATTTTGGGAAATATGTGTATTCACTGTATGGCATGAGTTACCTGAGAAGATTGATACCACTGTCATGTCTGTATGGTAAATGTAGCTAGAGAGAGACTGTGCTCAGTGGGTGGGACAGACGGACGGACCTTCAGCTGACCAATCATCACGTGCGTACCTAATGACCAATCACTGATCTGCATTGATTGACCAGGGAACTGCTTCTCCTTTCTCTTTATTCTAAGTGATTTAACTTGTCTTGACTATTTAAGTTAGATTTTTTTTACACAGAGTTTGCAATAGTAAGTTTATTCCACTTTTACACTTCAGTTTTTGTACGTATTAGACAAATGAGATATAATGTGTATGTTTGTGAGTTTTAAAGGTGCAGTTACACAGATTTTGTTACCTTGAGATGGAACCAGACAAGCTGTTTACCCCTGTTTCCAGTCTCTGTGCTAAGCTAAGCTAACTGGCTGCTGGCTGTACTGTAGATTCATATTAAAACATTACATCTTCCTACTGCATGAATCACTTTGTATTGAAATTATGAAGGAAAAAATTATTGTTCCAGTTCGATATTCCAAAAAACACAATGATGTACATGTTTCATACCTCAGTTCTTTCCTTTTTCTTCATTTATTTCACCCACACACACACACACACACACACACAAACATATGAAGTGCTCCACTTCACTTCCTTCAACACTGTCACCTAGCAACCCTCCTTCTGATAGTGTGCCAGCTCGATTAGCCTGTCTTTCTCCTTCCCCTCATCCACCTGGCTGCTCTGCAACAACAAGGTGCAGCAGCAAATCAAAGGAGAGTATCTCCGTTTAGGCATCAGTGGTATGCAAATGAAATGTTCCACGTCTGGGATCTGATGAAGGTTTACCTGAGGTCTTCTCCTATGGAGGGCTTCCTCTTGCTTGATTTCACAATCCTGAAGCACAGGAAGAATCAGGATCTGATATATTGGATTTAATGCAGAATACTAAGATGCGTGTCAACGCTGACTTCAATTACAATATAAAGTGATATATGTTATGAGTTATTGTTCCTCTGGGGGAACATGTCATTAACTCTCAGCGCAGGTGATCTGCCATAATTACACCCTAGTCTTTCCACACTTGCTTGGAGGAGGAATTTACAATGCTTTACTTTTCACAGGTATTTTTCATACACCTTTTTTCTGTTTTTAGCCTTGCAAAGGATTTTTCTGTGTGGTCTCTAATCACCAATTTCATCTATGCTAACATTAGTCACAGACCAAGAGCAGATTCTTGTTAAACATAATAATTTGGACTCTTCTGAACTGAAAAGATCCCTTTGGCAGCAGCCTCTATAAACGGGGTAAAATTAGCACCAAGTCTTGAGTCATGCTGTGTTCCTGTGTTCAGATACACAGGGCCTGTCTGACACCGAAGTGGCATTCAAGAAAGAGTGAGCGAGCTGCCACTTATAGCTCTTTAATCCCCAAGATTAGCCTGGAGTTACAGACTTTCAGCCACAGGGATTGACTTCACATGCCTTATTCATTCCATTTGACTCTGTGGGGTCCGATCAATGCTGATACCATGCGTTGAATTAATCCGAGAACACGAGGAAGAACAATGCAGACATGTTTACCTGTCTTCACGTTAAGATAATACATGGCTGCAGGCAGCTAGTGACATTAGCACTGCACCTTGATGTTCACATCATAATGTACAGCGCACCTGAGTATGGCAGACAGGCTGCCATACTAACTGGCAGCCTGCCAGTGGCAGACGGCAAACGGTGAGGTTCATGGAGAGGTTTCATTCTGAGCAGCTGAATGCAGATGAGATTCTTTCCTCTTATCTTTCTTCCGGCCCGCATCACAAAACAAAAAAAAAAAAAAAAAATCTTCTGTTTTATCAGGACACATTTTGTGATCTAAGCTCCCTGGATGAGAATGACAGTGAACCATGAAGCTGGAAAACGACAAAAAATAAACAAACAAACAAAAAAAGCGGTTATAGCAATTAAAGTTTTGGGAAATACACTTATTTGCTTTCTTGCCGAGAGATCGACACCGCTCTTGTGTCTATCGGTTAAATACGAGGCTACAGTCAGCAGCTGGTTAGTTTAGCTTAGCTTAGCTTAGCTTAAACCGGCGGGAAACGGCTAGCCTGACTGAGCTAGCTGTTTCCTCCTGTTTCCAGTCTATGCAAAGTTTTGCAAATAAATGTGCCGTATTTCCCAAATTGGAAAATCATGATTGCAAAATTACAAATAAAAGGACACATTTGTGCTCAAAGACATGTATAAGTAATAAAGATCAATGGGTTGTGTGATCGGAAATGTGCAGCATCAATCAGCAGCTCAATAAGGAGTGTCTGTTCTTCAGGTAAACCACATGATACCACTTCATTACTGAGTGTGATCTAACTTCACTCTCCCCAGGAACACACACACACACACACACACACACACACACACACACACACACACACACACACACACACACACACACCCTGACCACTCTGTCACATTTAGGCTCAGGCTTTGAGGAACCTGGATGGACACTAATGTTTGTCTGCCTTCCTCCCTTCACTTTCCCCCCTCCTCTTCTTCTCTAAGGGCATGATCTAAAAAGACCAAACGCCTTATGGTGATAATGTTTGGGAATTAACCCTCATATACAATTTATATGCAAAAGTCACAGTGCAAGCAAATGTATAATTCAAGCTACTATGCTATCAAGTTACTGGAAGCAAGTACAGCTTTTCAGCTGCTCTCACGTCATAGCCAGGAGCCCAAAAGTCAGTAAAGGAAATGCTAAGATTTAAAAAAGTAATTTTATTATATTTAAACACTGACAGGCAAATTGAGGTATTTAGGATTATTCACCTCTTACCGCTAGTAAGAGCGCCTTCAGGGCTGCTTTGCATGCTGGTCTGACCTGATAGAGGCAGCTGAATAAAAATGGAAAGTTAGGATTAAAGAGTGGGAGTTCAAAACTGAGCTTTAGCCAGCCAGAAATATCAGCATGAGCCAGTCGTCACTAGTCACTGGTGTTGATCAATAACCCTATCCAACTGTGATACACTGATTTTACACTATAGGACAGTACTGTCTTATTTAATGCACATTTAAAATAATAAAATGTGTAATATGGAGTTAATGTGATCCTGAGTCTTACAATAACCGTCTAATTCAAGGAGGAAGTGAAAGACTGTTCATCAGATTGTGTCGATTACCGATGTGGATGCAACAAGCCGCCTCTCTCCATGTCAGATCACTCTGAAAGCGTAACCTTGTGACAGCTGCACATGGGAGATTAAGAACCGGCTGCACCAATCAATTTTAATTAAAGCTGTATCCATTGTGTTGGCAGACATCACAGAGTGGAAATCCCGCCCGACGTAGATAAAGCACTGCTCTGTGTCGCAGACTTATTAATGCCGAATAATTGATGGCCCATTAGTGTAAAAGGAACCGGACTCTTCTGAGTAAATCATCTAGACGAGGTACAATTACACACCAATGTAGATCCTTAGAGTCAAAAATACCCACAGTGCAACAGAGGATCTGGTGTGGTGGAGCTCCTACATCTCATTACATAATAATTCCAATTTAGTTTTTACTCTGTGAAGGTGTTTTTCTGCATTTTGTCTGGACATGATGTATTCTTGTGAATTACCTCGGTACTGCTGATGTGTAAAGATTTGAAAAGTACTCACTTATTTATTTAGTAAATGTAATGGAGATCTAGTGAGACCACAAGAGGTTAAAATTACAGGAATTTCTTAAATAATATTATTGATTGTGACAGTCTCGGAGAGAGTAAGAAAGTATTTTAGGATTCCTACTAGGAGATTTAGGAGATTTAATATGATTAAATATTAAAATATTAACAACAGAGAGCAGCTTAAGGTCAGGTATAGGTCAGCTCATTTTATATTGATGGGGGGCTGCGGCCAACTGGCGTGTGAGGTGTGCACAGGTGAGAAAGTAAAGTATTTTTTCATTCTTCACACTATCGCTTCTGTCACTTTTCGTGTGCCCAGCTGACCATGGATGGCTTTTATGAGCAAAGTGTGCACGGTTATCCATATTTTATATCAAATATTGATATACCATACCTCGAGGGAAATTGGAACAGCTATAAGCACGTTTACCTTTAGACGTGTTCAGACAACATGTTGTATGAACTAATTTGTTTCATGCATACTCCGACCTTGACACTTTGTCTTGTTTAGATCCTGAACACACCTTTCGTCCTTGTACGGTAAGCCCTAGTGACCATATCAAAAACAGAATAACTGGACCAGACAGCTTTAACTACAACTTTTTCAGGGGTGAAGGTAAGCCAATATCTCTGTTGAAATGGTTATCAATTTATGAGGTTCATGTTAGCTCAACCTCGTCCCCGTCTCTCCCCCCACTCTGGCTCTGGGGGTGCTATGATCCAAATCCAGCCGTGCATGTTAAAATGGTTTACATTCAAAACGTCTTGCAGTCACATTAAAGGACTAAAGAGCAGAGGTGGGGGACTCGAGTCACATGACTTGACTCGAGTCAGACTTGAGTCGCAAATTTGAGGACTTGAGACTTGCTTGACTAACATTGATAAAAGAATTGACTTAGACTTGAAACATGTGGCATACATTTTGGAAACATAATTGAGTGATTTTTTAGTGCAATTCACGCAAACCTGGCAATCTACTAGGACGCAGCAGACCAGCAGAGGCCAATGCATAAGGCAACTGTCATGGAGGGAGCTAGTCCAAAAATAATCAAATTTGGTTTCAAAGATTCTGTTGTCGATAGTAAGAAGAGAACAGCGGTATATAAGGTCTCAAAAAAAACCTCAAAAATCAGTGACACGACCAACATCCAACTTCATCCGTCACTACAAAACCCACAAAGAAAGGTACGTGAATGTGTCTTTTTAGCTAACTCATTGGCTGGTCAAATGTTAGCCAGAAAACTAACGTTTTAGCGCCCCTTGTGGACAAAAGCGGTAGTGCTTTCCCAGAATGAAAACTGCATTTCCCATGAGCACCACCGCCTCGTGTCGTAAAGATCTTGGCTAGCATGTGCATTTGTTTTGGAAGTGAGTGAAAGAAAAACGTTAATTGATTTTTAGTACTATTTATTTTAAAAACACAGCTGTTTGCAGGATGAGGTAATGTATATATTTGTGACTCTGTAAGATTAATAATTGTAATATGATGATGGTGAAGCAAAGTAAACTTCATTTTAGTACCGTTGATAGACCTCAGTTACATGTAAGGCTGCATTCACACCAAATCCGGCAATGCGACACCTTCCTGCAGGGTTGTACGGAGGTGTGGGCGTGTTTATTTGTGCTTTAGAACGTAACTGCTGTGAAACAATCACAAAATAACGTTTTATTTCTCAAATTCACTCCTTTGTTCTTACTACACTGTCACTAGCTCTCTTCGTTCACTCTCTAGCTCGCTCGACCACCGCTCTCCCTCTCTCTCTCTCTCTCTCTCGCTGGTGCTCTCAGCTAGCTCACGCTCTCTCATTGAAAATGAGTTGGAAAGCCGGCAACAAACCTAATTGTACTTTTAACGTTATCAAACGTAGAGAAATGTCCTCCCCTCGCCCTAGTAGTCTTTGTACCCCCTCATGCTATAATGCTACATGTATTAATTTCATCTGATTTCGCGGGGGAATCCGACCTGGTGGCAGGCATTTAGAATAACTATATAGCAAATATTCTTGCTGATGGTCTCGTTTGCTTATATGGGTCATATAGAGGCATCAGAGGCATCATGAGACTGTTTCTTAACCAGTTCAAAGTTCCTTGTAGTAACTTTAAGTTTAAGCTACGTTAGACTTGACTTCGAATCGATTATGCATTTTATTGAGAAGACATATTGTTAACATAAAAAAAACTTTTGGGGGACTGATTCGGTTAACCAGTTAAACTATGCGGGCACATTACTAGCTAACTTAACTTGTGACTTACTTGACCTGAGCAATGACTTGACTTGTCTCGCTTGACTTATAGCAGGGACTCGACTCGAGTTGCTCGATTCTCATCACAGTAACTTGGGACTTGCTTGAGACTTGAAGGTTAAGATTTGAGACTTACTTGTGACTTGCACATGTGTGACTTACTCCGACCTCTGCTAAAGAGCATTTTCACTTAGAGGCACAATTTTCATTTTTTTTTTCATAAGGAAATTCTCCCTCTCCTGCTTTGACTACTTTCTCCAGCACACAGAAGCAGAATTAGACATGGTGGATTGAAAGAAAGTGGATACAAGAGAGAAGTAAATAACATTTTTACTACAAAAGGATGCCAGAAATACACCGATAAACCAATTATATATATTAAACAGGGAAAGTTGTGTGTTCACTATGACCATGAATCATTCTATGTCACACTTTTGTCCATCAGTAATTACTGTAATTCTTGATATTATCTATTTATTTGGCAACAGCACTATTCCTGTTTATGTTATGTCTGCCTGCATATCATAAATCATCCATCATGTAAACAGCAAACTGATAGTGTGCCATTTTTCATATCGCAGCGGTGCTTCTTTGCTGCCAGGATTATATTTCTCCTCCTCTCTGCCCGTGTGACAATGTGGTGCTGTGTCTCGCTTATCAGCGCTGAACCCCCGTGACAGACTGGAGCTGGGCTGCCCTAAAATGGTGGCATTTACCTCCCAAAAGCACAACTGGAAAAGTCATTTACACCGCAGGGTGAGGCATTTTCTGCTTCCCTCTTTTCTAGCTGTGATTTTCTTTTTCTTGCGGCAAAAAACGATAGCCTGAATTGTGCAGCATACCATGCTTATCTCTGTTGTATAGGTCTTTTATATGGTCTGCCGTTTTAAAATGATTTGGGCTTGGGTAGAAATTTTAGGCATTTTTGTGCTCCCATCACTAAACAGGGAACACAGTAGGAGACAGATTTAACATCAGATAAACCCCGATATCATCAAATTAAAAGATATCTCATTGCTGACAGGTTATAAAAACAGTCTTTGACCATCAAATATCAAACTTTTAGAGGACATTACATATTTTATCATTTTTTAAAATCATTTGCAGCAGTGTAAACCCATTAAAAGAACAGATATGGAACACAGCAACTACATTTTTAATCTGATATCCTCAATGTACACAGACTCACTTACACTTTGACTCCAGGGTCATTAATTACCTGAGGTGTATCACGCCATTGCAGAATGCTGTGTTACAGCCCTCCTGACATAATCCAGATTACATGTCAGTGGAGAGCGGAGATTACTGCACCATCATGAGTGATTTAGGTATTATCGCACTGACGCAGCCCTGGAATTACATTTCTGCTGAGGAGGTACCAAATGAAAGCAGAGTTGGTGTTAAAATTTGGGGGGTTTTGTGTTTGAGGGGAGTTCAGCTTTGACTTCATACATCAGTTTCTGGTGTAAAAAAACATTTTTACAGTGTCATAAAATACAAACAACTTGATTACACTGTTGTCTTGCATTAGCCAGTTTATTAAAATACCCATTATGACCCCATAAAACCTCATTTTGAGAGTGAAAAGCAGGTTGTAATCCAGTGTTTTGAAGGATTTTGATGGGGTAAGCTTACTGTTTTCATTTGGATTATTAATTGTAGTTTAAAAAATGCAAATATTCACACTTTTTTGGAATCTAATGTGTTTTTTTTAAATGTTTGTATTAAGGAATTTTGTTTTAAGTTAGGTCAAGCATCAGAACTGTATTAGACTTTGACAAAAAATAAAATAAAAAATATTACACACAAAAAACTTCCACTTACCATCTTTTTCCAGAGCTTGCAGTCACATCTAAAGGTCTCTAATGATAATTTGCTCACATTCACTGATGAAAACTCAAAAGAAAAAACTAGTACGTAGACTATGAGTTAAAATTTCTTTTAAATGTGTCAAACTAACATTTCTAACGTCTTGAAGTTTCATGCTTATCATCAGATTTATGAGATAGGGTCTCTAAAGGTCTCAGGTCTTTGTAGTGGCTCAACAGTAACCTGCCACCTTCGTAAAAAGTATACTGTATACTATCTTGACTGTGCTTAGAGATATTTCACAACATTTCACACATTCAGTCTAATCTCACTCTCAAACACGGCAGCAATACTGTAATTGAATGGGCCGAACCATCAGGCTGAAGCATCACGGTCAGCTTGTGAGGAAATGATTTTTATTTGTATCCAATAAATAATCCAGGTATGTTTATGGCAGCGTATGATATTATGTGATGCTGATGAGATTAATTCACCGAGTTCAAAGTTTGAAATTCTTCTCCTCTGCCTCTCTTCTGCTGATAGCGGCTCAAAAGAAACTACCGGTTGACTGAAACAACCAACACTCCCCTGCTTTAATTGCATAAACTGAATATGTTAAAAAAACAGGCTGATAGTATTACTCATTTGTATTCCTTCCAACTGTCTACTGTCTGTGATGAGCTATAATCAGTGGATCACATCTCTGGCCACCTGTTACCTCAGAGCCACAGGTGTCTTGAGGTGAGGATGTAGTAAGAGCCAGACTTTTTTTTTCCAGCAGGATTTAGGAAGCACTCACTTTCTCTCTCTCTCTCTCTCAGTCTCTTCTTACTCTGTACCTACACGCTAAGGATACAGAAGGATAAACACTCATACACAGCATGCTGTCTGCCCCATTGAGAACAGAGAAGCAGCAATGTCCTTCTAAAGGGCTCTTGGGCAAGATATTAACCATATAACTGCTCACTGGCTGTAATGCACACTGGCTAAAAGTGGTAGTTAAAGCTATGGAGAGTCTTTGAAGGGCTCTTAGACAGTCGCTGTCCATGGTATTTATGTGTGCCTGCTCGAGACAGACCAAAAACAGCAAATTAACGCAGGGAATAGGCTATGTTGTAGTGCAGTAAACACACAAGCAACAACAGATGGGCTGCGCTAATCTCCTCTAACTGTAAGGCTTGAACTACACTTCCCATTTGCCAATTACAAAAGCAGGTTACTTACTCGTGGTGATCTTCTGTAACCCAAGCACATCCTCGGGCGTTATTACGGTGTTTCTGCGCAATTCTTCTTCGGTTGTAACCGGGATCCCCATGTCTGATGAGTTGCAGCCTTGCTGCACTTTCATGTCCAACGAGGAGAGCTGCTGGGCGAACAACCTGGCAGGGACTGAGGCTTTCTGATGCTCTCGGCGTCGTCGCCACAGGAGCCGATTGACTTGCGTCGGAGCCTTTAGTTGCGCGCTGACTAATACACCGTACAGCAAACAGGCTCAGCGCTGCTACAAGAATAACTCATTCTCCGTGCCTCCTCCCCTTCTCGATCCGGTAAAAGATAAAAATCAGCCCTTAGCTCCCTCACCCCCCCCCCCCTCCCTCCCTCGCTCAAGGCTCATCGGCTCTCTCACAAGCTATTTAATCCAAATCCTGTGGCTTTAAACCGACCACTGGTGCGTGGCTGACAGTCTGCGCTCCTCGTCATCTGCTCATACACCGGTGCGTGCATGGCTGGGCTTTACTCAGGAAGAGTAACTGAGTAGGTTACTCAATGCTCGTTTCTCCATTCAAAGATGAGCTGCTGCCTCCAGGGTAGCAGAGGTTAGTTTGTGTCAGAAATAATCTCTTAAAAACAAACTGTATATAATGTTTAGGTAATGGTGTTATCTCTGTGTGGCGCTAATTCCGCACATAGGAAGCTATTATGTCGCTGCCCTTCAGAGAGTTAGGCTATAGTTACCTTAAAGGACAGGTTCACCGTTTTTCAAGTCAACAACAGTCAGGTGCACAAATAAACATTGAAATAGGTTTTTCTTGCTGCAATCATTTCTCCTCTTCATACTAGCCATCAGAAGATCCCTTCATAATGCACTTACAATGTAAGTGAAGAGGCCCAAAAATGATCTGAAGCTAATATGAATCTTCAGTCATTCAAATTAGTCAAATAAAGTAGATATTTTTCAACATTACAGTCTTTTTAGTGCCAAAGTTCCTCTTTTTTGTTACTATACTTCCACAGCTCAACAGGGAAACGCTGTCCAAAGAAACACAAAAGGGAATTTGATGCTAAAAAGACTGTAAATGTGGCAGATATACACTTGATATGACTAACTCAGACTGCTGAAGCCTCATATAAATGTCAGATAAACTTTTAACTGCATTTTTGCACAAAATGTGCACTGTGGACACAGTGGATTTTATCCCCCATCACTTACATTTAAAGCACATTTGAAGGGGATCTTTTAATAGCAAGTATGAACAGGAGGAATGATTACAGTCACCTGTTGTTTTAAGACAGACTTGAAAAATTGTGAACTTGTCCTTTAAACCTGAAGTTGAGCTGAAAAAGACAGGAAATATCTTATACTTGAGGTTTGGCTTCATATCACGGCACACTTGCAGGTTGACGACAATTAAGCTGTAACAATGTCCTGTTTTTTTAAATAAATGTCTAATAAAAAGACCATCATGACCCTCAAGGAAAAAAATATGAAAAAGCAGGGAAACAAAGAAGTAGATGAGACCATCTTTCATGTTCATAATATTTTTTATTTCATTTGTTTCCATTGGAAAGTTGCTTTCCAGATGCCAGCATCCCTGAGAAAGTGTAAAATGCAAATCTTCTGGACAGCCCCATCAATGAGCTGAAACGGGCCATCCAAAAAGATAGTCACATCTGCAAAACACAACCCTGCGCAGCCACCTGTCATTTGTTAAATCACAGGCTGGCCACAAGCTTTCCCCAGTCACTGAACCTGATCAGAGCCTTGACCAGCCTTTTGCTTTGCGATGAGGAGATAGTGCCTCCCTCTGCTTGGCAAACTTACTGCAGGGCAATGTGCAGTGCTGAGAGCTGTCCATGGTAGTACTGTGTGAGGAGTGATATGATATCTATCTATTTCTTTACTCTCTAGAATCTAGGGATCCCTGTAGAGGGAGAGCACTTTGGTGAACAGGCTTATTGGCATCATTTCAGCTGAAACACATAGGCGAGTAATAAAATAAAATAAAATGAAATAAAAGGGTTATAATGGCATTGAAACAAACTAATAAACACAAACTATTAACTTTAATCTACCAATCCACTTATAACCCCCTTTAATAAATATTATAAATCATATTATCTTTGTATGAGGTCTGTAGACAGAGAGCATTGCTACCATTTTTACCAATATTACAGTTACTCTGGAGGTCTGTGACAATCAGAACTTCTCATCCCATACAGGATCATTCATGATGACACATACTTCCAAATCCTGCTAGCAAAAGCAATAACAATATTCAAAAGCCATTAGCTTGTGTGGCTAAGTGGCCGTTGAAGAATTTCCAAGGGATGGTCAGCACTGTGGCAAGCCGGACCCCTTGCTATTCCCTCCTGTTAGCCCACAGTCTGCCAGACTCCTCTCTATGCGGTCATCTCGAAGCAGCCCCTGCGGTGTGTCTGCATGTCTCTCACCCTGCGGATGGACTGGACCTGGGGGTGGTGGGCTCCCCACTCGTTCCAGTGCTTGTAAGGGCCCATCTCAAACACATACTGGTAGCCACGGTAGCCAGGGTACTGGTAGCCCACCCAGCTGTGAGGAGGAGAGAAACAGATGTGAACCACGGATCTCATTCATTACTATTACTTTGTTTAAATGGAATGTTTTTCCAGTCTGGAGTCAGTTTCTCTGTGTTTTTTTTTGGGATCGGACACCACTGCTGCCAATCTACAGTTCAGTATATAAAAACAACTCGAGAAAGGACTTAAAATGACTTACGTTCCACCGGTGACCTGAAGACTAGCAACACGATCCTGGAAACCATAAGACCACAGGCTAGGAATATCCTCATCGCACACCTCCATTTTACGACCCTCGAAGTTTGGACATTCATACAGGCAGATCTTGTGGTCCTGGGGGTCCTATAAGATACAGATAACATTTTTGAGTTAGTTAATGTTAAACAGTTTCGATACAGACACTGTGGACATGGTTGGTGCAGCCTTTGTTCCCAGATTTCCCAGAAATGTCATTTACAGTTTTTAATACAGATTGTGAGATTAAGTTAAGTGTGGTCATGTGGTCAAATTTTCAAACATTAAAAACCGAGACTAAACTTCTGGGGGGAAACACTGAATACTGGTAGCGGTTTGGATATTTTTAGACTAAAAATGTCAGCGAATAAAAGCTTTAATCCAAAAATACTGGCAGTGGAATCAGCCTATAAATACACATACAGTATCACTGCAAACATAAAAAAAACATTTCCCTCTGTGGCACTAAAAGATGGATGAAGGGTTTGTTAGATGTGAGGTACAAATAGAACCGATCAATAGAAGTAAAAATCAGCACTTAATAAGCAGGAAAGGAAACACAAAAAACCCTGCAGGCTGTTCCTAACTCACCATCTTGAGGGGCCTGATTGACATCATACGGTCACACCTGTAGCTGTTGGACCAGGTGTCCCAGCGGGGGTACTCTCCCTTCTCCAGAATGAACATCTCACCAGTCATGTTCTGCTGCTCATAACCCACCCAGCTGCAAACAAAGATAGACAGATTTAACTTATTTTGCTTCTAATCACTTTGGGAAAAGTTATACAATATTGTGACGCATATTTTAATGGCAGGTTTGGTGACTTACGGTCCACACTCGACCCTGATGGAGCCGATTTTCTCGAAACCCTTCTCGGCCAGGTTACGGCTCTCTCCGAACAGGTCCATCCTACGGCCCTGGAAGTTCTCGTGTTCGTAGAGATAGATCTGAAAAGAAAGAGCCGCTGAAGGTATTAATTTCTGAAGTGCACAATTACTTTAGTTTTTGTAGTCTTAAGTAGTTGCCCATTAAAAAGCAGTGAAAGCACCTTTTGATTGCGCAGCCCGATGGCAGAGTGGCTGCCAATACTGCCTTGAGCACCTGAGTGAGACATGATCAGATCTGTAGAGAGACAGGAGAAGAAGCACAAAGACAGTCAGCCATTTTCAGACATCACCATGCACTTATGAAGAGTGTAATTCCCATTTCTTGTTTCTTGGCGGTTAGTAGTTAGCATATTTTACTTTAGCAGGATTCCTCTCCAATCTAAGGATACTTCAACTGCCCAAGCCGGGGCAAAAATTTAGTTAAACTCATAACCTTGTTACTATCACAGCAGCAACCTTGAGATTTAATTACAATGAAAGTCAGTGCAGGTGAAGACAGAAAGATCACTTCTTTTTGCCTAAGGGTTAAAAGGGAACGTCCCCTAAATGTGTGTCCTCTCCATTGGAGAAAGAATATTAATCAACAAGCCGCAAACCCACATCTGTCCAAACCTGCCACATTCCATTTTTCATCAGTTTTACCCTTAGAATGAACCACTGAACATCACAACACACCCTGCTGCATTTTATGTCAATATCCCATCTACTCAGTCCAAAGTTAAGGTTTAAGAGAGGAGCAAATCTTGCTGGGAGCAGACAGGAAAACCCTTATTATCCAAAACATTTTTGCAGTAAGTAAGAAGACCTTTGAGTGAAAACTTACAGTTACAATTGCAGGTTGAAACGGGCCGACCTTTGGAGGAAGTGATGGACGCAGGTGTTGTGAGTGGGGATATATATATACATTCACATCCAGCTCGAGTCTATAGAGCCACGGTTCTGACTTCTCATTGGCTGTGAGCTGTTTGGAGCATGCTGCGGGGTCAGAGGTCACGCTGCTTATCTGCGGACAAGTCATGCTGACTCGGCTGCATGTTTTGTTGTGCAGCGCCATTGTGGGGGGACAGTCACTGCCATCAGCAGAAAGTTTGCCTGCCTTTCTACACACACACACACACACACACGTACACACAAACAGGTATTTTTGCAATCACAATAACAAAGCTCTGTACTTCACTTTCTTTCTTAATTCTTCTTCTATTTTTTTCTCTCCTTCCCTTCCACCAGTTTCCTTCTGATTTATTTTGTCTTTCATCTTCAAATTCTCTCTCTTTCTCTTTCTCTCCCCCGGTGTAGCCGGTCTAAGCCTTTGAGCCCTGTGTGTGTAATGTGCTGACTGCAGGAGCAGCATCCATCTCCCTATTGTTTGGACAGGCAGAGTGTTGGACACTCTTTTGCGTATTATGGACAGGCTGTGCTATCTGCACACTTACACATCTCATACAACCAAACACACACAATCATGTCATATGCACGCATGCTTTTGTTCATGCAAGGTGGGATGCACGCACACTAAAAGAATAATTTCTTTTTGTCACATGTGAAAAGAGATTTAAAAAAAAAAAGTTTCCATGTGGCCAAAAGGACACAAATATAGTGAATGTCTTTTCAGTTTCTATGAGCCAAACAAAATATACATATTTTTATCAATTACTAGAATAATTGATTTTACATGCAGGCTATATGATGTGAAGATGGATCTTTCACACCTGTTGCTTTGTGATCTTTTAAATGCCTGTAAACTCATTGCAAGCAGACAGGTCTTATTAGAATATTGTGATTTCTATTGATGTAATTTTAATGATTTTGTAGTAATGCAGCTGCTTGATAGTGGTGAAAGGTCTGTGGGCCAGTGGTGGGATGTAACTAAGTAGATTTACTCAAGTACTGTACTTAAGTACAAATCTGAGGTATCTGTACTTTACTTGAGTATTTCCATTTTATGCTACTTTGTACTTCTACTCCACTGCATTTCTGAGGGAAAATTTGTACTCAGCTACATTTATTTGCCACTTATGGTTACTAGTCTATCAGATCAAGATTTTACATAAAATAACACATTTTAATATTCTAACTTTTGTTTAAATTGTTCTTCTCTTTTTTAAAAAAAATGTGTTATACACTATGATAAACAACTAACATAATATTACTATAATCACTCTAAAAGAAGCAGTTCTTCATAATGAGTATTTTTACTTTTGACACATTAAGTGCATTTTGCTGATAATACTTCTGTCCTTTTACTTAAGTAACATTTTGAATTCAGGACTTTTACTTGTAATTGAGTATTTTTAGACTGTGGTATTTCTAGTTTTACTTCATGAAAGGTTCTGAATACTTCTTCCACCACTGCTTTGGGCAAATATTCACAGTATGAACTTATAAAATGAATTATTAGAGCGTAGAAAAAGAACCCACAGGAAATGTCATACAAAGAAGACAACACATCTGACATCTGAGCTATTTTAGACATTTATGGAGTAGACACGAGAAGAAGAACAGAGAGAAAACTAGATCAATTTCATTTTGATTTGTATCATTTTTTTACTGAAAAAATATAGTGCAATTTCTTAAAATACAGTGTCTTACTGCTCAGTTTTATTTTAGAACACAGCAACATTTTTATGGGGCCTACTACAGGACTGATTCTTCCACAGTGTCCCCTTTTTTAGCTTGTTCACAGCAGGATGTGCAACCCCGAGGCATTCGTGTTGAAAAGCTAAAAATTTCCTGGGATTTAGACATGCTTCTGAGCTTTTTGAATCACGGTGTTAAAGTTTGCTCTTCACCTTTACAAGTCATACAACATTTTACAGTCACAACGACACCAGTCTTTCTACTGACATTGCTACTTTACAGCAAATACAAGGGAGCCTGATGTAAAACGTCAACATCATACCTCTAATCATCTTTCTGGGTGTGACTGAATCATCAGTTCGCTTAGTCACCTATAAAAATAGAGCTATACGGATGTTCTCATACATAAAATATAAATTTATTATAACTATAGTTCAGGAACAAGACCACACCCTGCTCTCTCTCTTTAATCCAACCACCTGTGCCTCAATAAACCAATCACCTGTGTATACCTATATAGGTGTGTCTAACCCTAATTGATGCTCATCCAATTCTTCCAAATCTTCTCGCCAATCCCAATAAACTATTCTTTTTATCTGTATCTTGTATATATGTACAGATGGGAGACATAACAACATAAAGTGTGTTAGTAAGGTGCTGAGCCACCATGTGCTGCCAGAACAGCTTCAATCCTTCAATGAAGGATGACTCATCTGACCGTATCACTTTTTTCCACATCGCTGTAGACCAGTGCCTATGGTTCATGTAGCACTGAACTCTCAAATGTGCATTCATCTTTGTAATGAGGGGTTTATGCACTGCAACTCTACTATAATATCCCTCTCTATGTAATTGTCAACTGTTCTTGCTGATGGTCTGATCACATCACGGTCATCAACTGTGCGTTGTCGACCACAATTTCTGACCCTATTTACTGACGTCTTTCCCATAGTTTTAAATGCAGATGTCATTTTAGTCACTGTTCCTATCTGTGCCCCCAACAATGAACCCTCTTTCAAAGTCTCTTAGATCTTTTCCTTTTGCCGTCTTGGTACAAAATCAGAATCAGCTGGGCCTGCTCAGCATTTTTATACATGCCACAGAGCATGATTGGATGTTAATTAGTGTCATGCAGTGCACCTGTGTGGAAGCATCTGCATTCGTTATGTTTCTCTACTCATTTATTCAGGTTTTTCCTTTAATTTGTCACCTGTCTGTATGTAAGGAGATGAAATTTGCCTCAAAATAAACCTCAAACAAGTTTAATGTTTCTGACATTTATTCCTCATCAACCCTGAGTGTTTAGAGTGTATGTAGCTTTGTATTATGTGTACAGACAATAAAATGTATTTATGTAAGAACGTTTTGTTAAAAATGAACAATGGTAGTTTAAAAGCTTAGATAGCTAGATGAACTGCTTTGATGTAAATGTGCTTTTGCAGTATTTTAGGCATACTGGCTGTGATAATTAATTTTTACTGCCATGGAGAAAAGAAAAACATGAAATGAATGATTATTAGGTTACATTAAGTAGAGTGGCATAGAATGAACCTCTGAATGTCAGTTGTCACTGTCTATATAGTTGTGTATAGGTGTGTGCACTTCTTTGTGTGTGCTGAATGTATGCGTGCCTGTGTGGCCTCTTCGTGTCTGTCTCTGCCCATGACTGTGTGTGTGCATGACTGAGCATGTGTGTACATAGGAGTGAGTGAGTGAAAAGGTGAAAGGACCAGAGATGTGGGGTCAGTAGAGGTGGACATGAGATTGGAGACAGAGCATAGCGCAGTGTGGAAAGAACTCAGTAAGTACATTATTAAAATGCAAATCAAGCTTGTTTATTAGACTTTGGTAAAAGCAGAATATCCTCTAGGATCTAGTTTTTAGAAACCAGTATGAATTTGAAGAATCTAAATGTTCTGTTTGCATCCCCCCTCTTCTGTTTTTGGCTTTACACTTGACTATGTTGTTTTCCCATTTGCACACATAACTGGCAAAAGTATCCACATCTGTGATGATCTGCTTCCTGGATCCGGCTGTGCCAGGACTATGGTCCGGCCCGCTGGTCATGGACCATTTGGAACTTGTGCTTACCGGCACTGGGCATGGTGCCCTTTATCCAGTTCCACTGGGGAGAAATAAAGCCCAGCAGCTCAGTCCTAAACAATGGCTGGAACAGCAATGTGCTGACTCCTGCTCCGACCGACAGGCCCAGCTGCTTTTCAGCACCAGCATGTATAAATAGGTCCGTTTACTCCGGGGTCAGGACATCGTTTTTGTGGAGCCCCCTGTGAGCACTGCACTGCTATTCTTTGGGGCCAGTCAGGTAAGCCCTCCATCTCAATCCATTCAACCTATAGCCTTGTGCAGACAATGGTCACTTTACATTCTTGTTTCCTTTGTCTTTGCTGTTTCTGCTGAGCCACATAAACGTATAGGGTGAGGTCAGACATTCAGATGCACAGACATACTGAGTGTGCAACAGCTTTGTGTGTACGTTAACAGCTGCTGGTTAAGTGTGAGAATATGGGCAGTTTCAGTGAAGGCTCAAAGAATCACATGACATGTACTAGGTCACAATTTATTATGTAATGCAAAAATTATTTAAACATCATGAATTTATACACTAATACTGTAATATCAGGTCATTATTTCAAATGCAGCTGTCACTTAGTCATCATACACTTTATTGTGATTCTGAGGTGATTAATGTGTGTGTGTGTGTGTGTGGCTTAACACACACACACACACACACACACACACAAACAAACAAAAACAGGCAAACACAAAACATCACGTCTGTCAGACATGACAATAAAAATGACAAAAAGTTTGTTTAAGCTTCTTAAATATACACTGACACTAACATGTCATCATTAGCTGAAGTACACACGTGTGGCATTAAGGCGTTGTGGTTGATGTTTCCCTTAATTTGCCTTCGAATATCAATATAAATATGATTCTCCCTGCTCTCTGCACTGAAGGTAAATTCGCACTGAAAAACACAGTAGCATGGCTCTGAATAATCCCACCCCACTGGGACCATGGAAGGTGAGTTTGATGTCATGCCGCGCATGATCAACAAAAGCAGATTACATTTCTTTTTAATTTCATGCCTGGCCCGATGATGTCAATAATGTGTGTGTCTGTACACACATCAGTGTGTGCGTGTGGCATGTGCATACTACATGTATGCATTTGTGTCCCCTCCAGATCACAGTTTATGACCAGGAGAACTTCCAGGGGAAGCGTCTGGAGTTTACCTCAGCCTGCCAGAACATCATGGAGTGCGGCGTGGACAACATCCGCTCTCTGAAGGTGGAGTGTGGAGCGTAAGTCAGCAAAGAGGAGAAACATGGGAGAAACTACTGTACCTGCAGCACAAATTTACCTATATTATATGTTTATATTCTTAAAATTCAGCAGAAATTTACATATTTAACAAGATATTGATCCACTTTTGCCTAAATAGAATCCATTGAGGCATATTTTAATGATTAAATTCTTTCTTGCTTGTTTCCAAAGCCATACTACAGAAATCATCTTACTGAAATCTGATGCTCAGTGTGTTTTACCAGTGTCCTAATGATCCAGTCATGTTGTATACGTGTGTGTGCATGTCTGTCTGCTTGTGTGGACAGCTGGACAGGATATGAGCACTCCAGCTTCTGTGGACAGCAGTTTGTGTTGGAGAGAGGAGAGTATCCTCACTGGGAATCGTGGAGTGGCAGCAATGCCTACCACATTGAGAGGATGATGTCCTTCCGCCCCATCTGCTCTGCTGTGAGTCTGTCCTCCAAACCAACAGCTTCTGTTTCCCTCTATCTGAAAAAGCACAAAATTTGACTCATCAGATTGACTCATTTGGGATTAGAACCCCAGTTTCTTGTGTGAGAAGCCTACAGGCTGACTTATGCCTGCTGCTGGTTGCAGCTAATCATACACTGTTGTGCAGTGTGGACGTATGAACTATTTGAATTTGGACAGCTCACAAAAAAATAGATAATTATGCTTAAAATTCAGCTTTAAAATTCAGCTTCTGACTGGGAAGCTCCCTCTGAACCCTCTGTTGAAACATTTTTCTCTCTATGATATTGGACACAGAAAGGAAAAGCAAGTAGACAGCATTTACCTTGTGGAGAATGACTTGGGAAGTGTTTATAGCATCCACTGAATAAACATTTGGTCCTCCTCTGGTATATAACAGTATCTATGACTGTCCAACATAGACAGAAAGTGAAACAGTTACATCTCTGTTACTGAATACCTCTGTAAACGGACTTTTCTTGCATCGCGTGCACACAGAACCACAAGGAGTCCAAGATGGTGCTGTTTGAGAAGGAGAACTTCATGGGACGCCAGTGGGAGATAAACGATGACTACCCCTCTCTGCAGGCCATGGGCTGGGGCAACAATGAGATTGGATCCATGCAAGTTCAGAGCGGCGCGTAAGTCTCAACCTCTGATTGCACTCACATGGATCACTCTCCACAGGCCTCTGACACGTTAATGCTGGCATAGACCAACCGGATAAAAAGAGTGGCCTATTTTACCCATATGGTGCAATACAATTTAAAAATCAAATGGAAATACATAAAACAGGCAATTTTGCATATTGTTTTGCTTGCATACTGCAATCTGCAGACACAAGACACCTTACCCACCACCTGATCCCATTCCTCAAATGCCAATTTTGCATTTAATTATTTATTGTAACTCACTTAACTACCTCCTTATTTTATTTGTGATTATTTGTCTGTTTGTTTATATTGTACCGTGTTTACGCTTCGTGAGTTTATCTTATCTTACAGCATAAGTAAAAGAAAAGGAGAAAACTAAGGGTTGACAGTGTCCCCATTTCAGTCATATTCACTTGACTAAAACAAAAGAAATACAGTCAGCTTTTGCTTTTATTAAAAGCTTATTTGCTACATTAAGGAACTCATAGAGAGCTATTTTATGATCTTAATCAACTCCAACAAAGCTGGTAGTACAAAGTGTGTCTAGTCGGAATGCAGACTGGTCTAACCTGATTTTGTGAAGAAAGTCTTAGATGTCTCTTCACCTTTCATAGTCATTATTATTATTTCATTATCTTCATTTAAATAGAGTGAGTCACATGGTCACAATGACAGTTTTTACTATATTTAGCTGCTTCCTTCTTCTCACATAGTCTAAAATTCTTGTTATTTTTAATGTAAATGCATTTTATATCATATCAGCGACATTTTACTTAACGTGTAGCCACATATTTATCATTAATAATTGCCTCCTCTCCTCTACCCCTCCCTCACTCCTCCTCCAGCTGGGTGTGCTACCAGTTCCCTGGTTACCGTGGTTACCAGTACATCATGGAGTGCGATCGTCATGGCGGCGAGTACAAACATTACAGAGAGTGGGGCTCCCATGCTCAGTCCTTCCAGGTGCAGTCGCTGCGTCGAATCCAGCAATGAAGACCTGGAGCCTCCTCTCCCCGACCTCTCACTCTTTACCTCCTCCAGCTCCTCCTCCCCCTCCTCTTCCTCCCTTCACCCAGTCATTCCAGCACTCCCTGGTGCTTCACCATCAACATGTTTACAGCACTTTTGTTTTGTTCTGTTGCCAAATAAAAAAAAAAAGAGTCATTGAAAGAATTAAGGAAAGAAAAAAGAAAAAAAAAAGAGCCACTGAAGAAAGGCCGCTGACTGACACCCCACTGAGAAGAGGAGGGAGTTAAAGGGCCTGATGATGTCACTCAGACTCATTGCCCCTCATTTCCTGTTGGGTAAACATGGTGCCAGCAGGTGCAAGAGTAAATGGGCAACTTAAAATAAATAACAATACAAGAGTCTGCTGATAACCTTCATTGTGCTTGGTTGTGATTTATTTGTATTCACTGGTTTTAGGAAATGTTGTGTTGCAGTACATTTCACTAAGGCTTCATTTGACTGCGACCATTTACAGTTAAGAAATGCTATTATAACAGATGTAGACATTACATGTTCCACATTAAGCTGGATTCAAAGCTGAGCATTGTAGACTAGAATCACTCTTGTGCTGAAGCTGAATCCCCTTTGATGAGCACCCCACAAGCATCACCAGCTTTTAGACAATGCTAATGGTTCATTATTGGTAATCATGAGCAACAATCACGACTGTGAGAAGACCAATAATGTTATAACAGAGAGAATACATACTTAAATTATTAAACCAACAACTACAATCTAATTTTCAAAGTGCAAATTAGATGTATTGTGGTTGCTTCACCCATATATACAATATAAAGGTTACTAATAACAGCATTGATAAGAAAACCACACAGTGAAATTCATTTTCACTTAGATCCGTAATGTTTTCTCTGTTTAACCTCAGTAAACAAAGAGCAGGCAGCCAGAATAACTCTGATCCCCATAAAACAAAGAATTTTGTTTGCTTGTGGGATTTTTTTTTGTACACTGGATGTCAATCCAGTTCATCAGTGGAGTTTACTTGTGGAATTAGAGGCATATAACTACCAAAAAATATAGTGGGTGCTGATTCTCTAAAACGGTTACACATGCCACATTTTTTCTAATGCAAGTGCAGATGATATTAGTGTCTAAGCTTGAGGAACAGGGGTTCAATATAGTCCAAATAATTATGGACACTGCTGAGCGTCTGCTTTTTTGACTTTTTTTCATAGTCTGCTGCTCATAATGCAACAGAAAAGGGCATGAAAAGCTGTGCCCTGAGGCTTTAGGCAAAGGCTAAAATAAACAGTAGAGATTCAGGAAAGCTTTTCAGGATTTAGAGATAAAACCTACATACAGCAACTCTCACACCCACAGCACAAAACAATTATATGAAATAAAAAATATATTTTCCAAATAATAAATAGCCCCATAACATGTTAATTAACACAAATTAATTATTTGGCATTGTACAAGTTTAGGTAAGACAGTTCAAACAAGGCATTTATAGTCTACTGGGAATAAAGAGCTGAAGATAGTTAGCAGGTAAAGAAAGATAATAGATATGGGGGGTTATTGGTACGATTTATTGATCATTTATGTTGAATTCTTGACATAAAGCCATTTGTTTCTTCATCTTCTTACACATATACTACAAAGAAGGGAAAATGCTTCTCAGGTCTCTTGAAGACACAGAAGAGGTTTGATTGGGGTCCCCACCTTACTGAAACTACATGTATGTTTATAAGATAACAAATAGCTGTTATAATTAAGGTTTCACTACTAAGATGTTACATCCTGACATGCGAGAAATTATTCAAATCAAGTGGATAAAACAACTCTCAGATGGGATTCGTTAGAAATAAATACATTCAGTGAAGCGGCTCTAACAATCAAGTTACTCACTTAATATACTGGCAAACAGATAACCAAGACATTATAAAATATTATGTCAGACATAACTATTAATATTATTATATTATTATTAGGTAATTAATTAATTCATCTAATTTAGGAAGAACAATGCATGAATTAAACTCAGTTGTCTGGGTAGGGAATGGTTGTTGTGTTTTGATGATTTGGTTTGTTTGTATATCAGTCTCTTCTCGTCAAATCACACACTGAGAGACAGACTAAGCGTTTCTTCCCACAGCCTATCAGAGCCATCAACAATGAACAATAAGCTCTTGCACATTGTGATATGCACATGTATATTTTGCATTACTGCCATTTAAATACTGTTGCCACCTTATCTGCACTGTTCACTTTATAACCATGTTTATTCTTCTACCACTTTGCTCTTATCAATAGCTCTATATTTTGTATATTTTGCACAACTGCTATTTAAATACTGTTGTTATCTAATGTTCACTTTACAACCATGTTTACACCTTTGCTCTTTATTGTTTCATTTTATTGAAATTGTTTAATAAAGTAATCTTGTACTTGTATTGTGCACTGCCTGGGAGTTTGTCGCAATAACACTTCACTATACGTACTTGTATGCATATGTGACAAATCTATTGATCTCTCTTTCTCTGTACATCATGGACTTATTAGCCATTTTATTTTCTATCTATGATATAAGACTCCGGTTGGCTGGGTTTTGCTTATTTGGGAAGTAGCCGATATGGCAGATTCATGCTGACTTTAAATTGTCATTTGTTTGTTGCCATGTTAAGCTCCACATACTAAAAAAGTACACTTTTTGACGCGGAAAAAAAATACGATCTTCAACGTTTTTTGTCCTAGGATGGCAAAGTCATGACCCGCCCTACTCTGCCTCTGATTTGCTTACCCTGACCAACCAATCTCACTCCTCATGCCTAAAACTAACCAACCCAACCGACGAGGGCAACAAGTACTAGCCAATCAGAGGCAGAGTAGGGCGGGTCATGACTTCGCCATCCTACGAAAAACAAATTAGCACAGCGGTCTACCTTTAAAAACCCACATCATCAACGTAAAGCCCCGCCCCTGTGAGGTGAAAGGGAAATTTAGTAAAAAAAACAGGCCAGACTGCCTCTGACAGCGAAAATACGTCTATTACCGGGGAACCAAACACTCGTAAAATTTAATTTTCTGGTGTGTTTTTTAATTGTAAATGTCCGAATGGTGTAGAAGAAGAAGACACATCAACATGCTAGACGTTTTGGAGCCGCTGTTGGCGACGCCGAAACTACGGGTGGCACTTTTCGCCTTTCTTCTCTTTCTTGTTGTCTCCCCCGGTGACGCCAGACTGCACCGGACACGAAGCGCCAGGTCCCCGACGGAGGAAACGGTAGAAACTTACGACAAATACTACAATTATGTCGGCTTAACCAGGCGTTTGCAGTCCTTGGTCCACAAATACCCTGACATAGCTAACATGTCGAGCATAGGTCAGTCCGTGGAGGGCAGGGAGCTCTGGGTGATGCGTATCACCAAGGAGCCCCACACAGACACGCCGGGGAAACCCCAATTTAAATACGTAGGAAACATGCACGGCGATGAAACCGTGTCCAGGCAGGTGTTGGTGTACCTTATAGAGTACCTGCTGACTAAATATGGGGAGGACCCGCGCATTACTGAGCTGGTGAACACCACGGATATTTACATCATGCCCAGCATGAACCCTGACGGCTTTGAGAAGTCTTCAGAGGGGGACTGCAATGGCAAATACGGGGGTCGAAATAACGCCAAAAATGTGGACCTCAACAGAAGCTTTCCTGACCAGTTTGAGGGGACATCTGCCAATCCAGATGATGTCCCTGAAGTCATGGCTATGATCAAATGGATCCAGGAGAAAAAGTGAGTGTCTCTGTTTCAAAAAACAAACAAACTGGATTTTACATTTCACATCCCTCTTTTAATCCCTGCACTGGTCACTTTTTCATATATTTCATCTAACTGGATTTAACATTGTACATTGCATTCGACCTCCAATGTTGCATGCTTTGATTATTTATTGCATTTGCCACATTCATACATTCATACACATAATTTATTTGTCCATAGCACAGTCCATATTTCCTTTGTACAGTCAATATTTCATTTATGGTTTTATATCCCATTTCAAAACTATTATTATTCCATTCTGCAAATAGATTTGACATTTTAAAGGTTTCATATAATTTTAGTACTACTTTTCATTATTATTATTATTATTATTATTATTATTATTATTATTACTTTACTCTTGTTCTGTTTTTATTCTTACATGTTGTTTGTGTGAGCAGACGCCTTTGTATGCTTGCCTACATACTGCAGATTCTGAAACACACTCCTCTGACCCCCACTGCCACATTAATCCATAGTCTCCAATTGTTTGAGGTCTTGTTGCCCGGAGCACAGTTGGAATAGCTTCTGTAAACTTCATTGACCCTTTTTGGTCAATGTGTATCTCACAGTAGAGGATTTGGAGAGTGACAAACATTTCATATCAATGAGCAACTCAATCCTGAGTCTCCTTTTTATTTGTTAAGACCTCAGGGGGTTGCAGGTGTGACTAATAGTAATAATCTCAGCAACAACTGGGGCCACCATGATGGCTACTTGGGGGTAGAGCTGAAACATAAGCCACTCCACAGTCAGTTACCAACTATTTTGGTAGTTGATCAGTTGGTTGATCCCAGGTTTTAGCTTCTCAAATGTGAGATTTGTTTGATTTCTGTTTTTTTTTATTTTTTTTATCAATGTAAACTGAATATCTTTTGGTGTTTAGACTAGTCGGACAAAACAAGCAATTTCAAGCATTTTTCACTATTTCACTATTCTCTATTTTCTGACATATAGATCAAACGACTAATCGAAAAACCTATCCACAGATTTTTAATATTGATAATAATCACTATTTGCAGCCCTGATTTGGAGAGTGACAAACATTTTTGTCAATAAGCAACTCAGTCTTCTTCTTTGTTATGACCTCAGGTGGAAACAGATCAGCAAACAGTCAGCAAAAACTGCTGCTCTGGGACACAATAATGATGCTTGTGTGTTGGTCTGAGGCTCACTTGGAAAAAAACTGGATTTCAGGCCTGCATGTTGACAAATATGCATTCTGCTAAAGTGGCCCTGCCAGCTCCAGGGCTGCTCAGCGAAAAGGGAATTTACCTCTAAACAGCTTCACATTACACTACAATTTTTGTTTCCGCAATAACGTAGAGCAAAATTGTTTCCTCATAACTTTTCAAAGGATAGGTTCACATTTTTTCAAGTTCATCTTAATGTAATGTAATGTAATTCACAGCCAGTATGGATAGCTGGAGCAATTGCAGCTACCAGTAACTATTTTAATATCCATATGAGCAGTATTGTTTTAAGATGTACTTGAACTTATCTTTAAAGACGGCTGCTAAAATGTGTGATTTTCCTCTCAAGGTTCGTGCTGTCGGGGAACCTGCACGGCGGTACCGTGGTTGCCAGTTACCCCTTTGATGACTCAGCCTCCCACCAGCCGCAGGGCCACTACAGCCAATCGGAGGACGACAGCCTGTTCCATTACCTGGCCCTGGTGTATTCCCAGAACCACCCTGTGATGAAGACTGGCCAGCCCAACTGTCCCTCTGACCTAGATGAAAGTTTTACAGATGGCATCACCAATGGGGCGCAGTGGTATGACGTACCCGGTAAGAAAACCCCTTTTTTTGTTGTTGTGTTCAGTACCTAGTTTATTTGGTTGAGAAATAATCGTTGTAGATTAATCTCATTATTTCACAAGCTGCGGGTTTCTCTGTTGATCAGAAATCAAAAAAACATGGCTGATATTTTTTTGTTGTGTTACATCATCTTCTCCTAAAGACTTTATTCTAGCTTCTCACTTTTTGGTATCGAGCTAAAAGTCTGATGTCAGACACTTAAGCTGTGTGTTGTCATAGAGACGTTCAAGTGGAGTAGTTGGGTATCTTTGAACTAAGGCCTATTGTAGTATCCCCAGTCATGGTTCTTTTATTTGCTTCAAGTTATATATTTGTTGTGGGCAGCAGGCAAAGTAAAACTCCTGTTAAAATATTTGTACTGAAAGTCTAACCTGTGTTGCTGCTTGACATCTCCCCATCTGAAAGCCAAGAATGTGTCTTTTCATTGTTGGAGTGTTTACATCTTTTGTGGGTTTGTGCAAGCTATGACCTGTTTAAAGACGCGCCAGGGCAAATGATTACCATTTCCTTTTTAAACTTAGTGTTGCACATCTTAACTTATTGTCACAGCAAGCTTTTCTCCGGCAACAGATCACAAGTGAAACAATAATTTGCTTGTCTTTTCTGAGCAGAATAGCTTCAGCTACATTCCAGAAAACAACTTCAACTATTTTGCTCAGCAAAGCTGCTTAGAGATGGATTCTAGTAGCTCTATTCCCTTATTTAATAAGCTCAGTTAAAAGGAAACGCAAAGCAAAGCATTGTTACCGTGAGTGCTGTTACAGTTCATATAGCTGCACTGCATAACTTGTTATAGATGGTATAAAAGTTTTAAAAGAGTAAAGCCACACAGAACAGAGCCACAACATCGACTGTGCTAAAAATCATGTCAGACTCACTTTTCTGTCACAGCAGACTTTATAGTGTGACCTGGTTTTGGGTTTGCTAGGTGTCAAAATTCTGAAAAATGGAAAATACTTAAGCTCAGAGTGCGTTACTCATCGTGTTTGTCTGCCAAAGCCTGTAATTACTAGTCGTAGGACACTGACTGATGTATGTGTTCCTGTTCTATGAATAAGTGTCTTCGGGTTGAGAAACGACGGCTCTACTCTCCATCACTCCGGGCAGAAACTTGATCAGCATAGTTTCTACTTTTTGTTTTGTGGGTTTGTCAGGGGGGGGGGGGGGGGTTGGGAAGTGGTGATGTAAGGTGTCACCAGGTTCAAGTTACCGCACTGCTTTTCCTTGCTTCTTTTTGAAGTGTGTCAGATATTTTGTGTGCATACTACACTTACCAAATTTCATTAGCAAAGCCAACTACTGCAGGTGCAGGTAGTGTTTTTTGCTGCCCAATTAAGTTACTACAACTCACTTCCAAACTCGACTGATTCACCAGGACAATATTTCTGTCAGCTTATGAGTCTTTGGTTCTTAGACTTACAATAGCTCAATTCTGAGTGTGTGGTGTTTATTAAGGGACACTACAGTGAAGAGCATATGTGTGATGGTGTTTAGACCAGCTGTTGGTGAGAAATCTAAAGCCTGTTAATAAAAATAGTTTCTTTAAGATCAGCTTTAAGATTGCTCTTTTAATTTACTGGCCTCGTCCTGTCAGATTTAGTAATATTAGGAAGTAAATAGACAAATAATTTTAGGGTTAAAAAAAAAAAAGTATTTGCTCTTCTTGCAGCTCACTTTAAGCTCGATTGTGTCATTACAAGTCACAAGATCAGTTTACCACTAGGAATGAACTTCAGCAGTAAATCATTACCAAAGCCATGAGCACACACTCTTAAACGTCAGCCAGAGTTTGCTATTACTTATCTTTGTAAATCTTGGCTAGAAGCACCGTGAATAGAGAATGAAGATGAACTAGTTTGTTGTTGCCGTTTCAGGCTGTAATACAAGCTAGTTATTAAAGCTCTTCAGTAGCATCAGTGTCTGCTTCAATGACAATGCTTTTATCTGTGTGACCTGTCTCGGTGGATGAAATGTCACTGATAAAATTGGGCTAATGTCAGATGATGGAAACGGTCACAAAATGTGTGACATGAGTGGCCCGGGCAGAGTGCCAGGCCCAGGACCCGGACCAGGAGTCAGGAACAGGGGATTTTTTTGTGTGGCAGTCAGAGCGTGAAATAATGGTCATGGTGCATAACATGTTATCTTGACTCTAAATCTTTTGACACAGTCTAGTCTCAGAGGGCGTCCTTTACTAACCCTCAGCGAATGGCCCTGTTGTTTTTTGTTTTTTTTTCCTCAAGTTGTAAATGCTGTATACTTTCTGGAGACTGTTTCATATTTTTCATCAAGTTAGAATTTCAACTGTAATGTTTATTGTTCATTTGTTCAAAGCTGTAGGCCTTGGTTATTGTAATATAGCATGTGTTGAAAGACGCAGATCACTGCCTTTTAGACATGCAAAAGAACAAGGTCCACAATATAATTTTACTGTATGAAAATGCAGCTCTATTGCTGTGATAATCCTGGAAGTGCCTCACAATGCTCGGGCCTCCGATAGACAGTCTTAGCAGCTTAACTGCTAGCAGTCATATGACATTAATACTTCCTTAAATAGCACTTCTTCTTGAATCATCTGTTCAGATGTTTAACCAACAAAAGACATGTGCTTCTTTATCGCAATGTATTGCTAAACCCCTGAAGTCTTCCCCTATTATCAGCCTCCCTGGGCCCTACACACAGAGTTCAGCTGCTAGCACTGACTTTGGCTCCATTGTTTGGCCGCTGGTTTCCTGCTAGGTTCAGGGTGTGTCACTTGATCCGGTACATAGACAGGATGTTTAAGGTTAGGGCTGCCATAGTATGTCTCTGTGTTTGTCTTGCTCTTTAAGCATAAGGGAGGTGTTTACTTTAAGTGACTTGCTTCAAAGACAATGGTACCTGATTCAGCTTATGATGAAGCCAAACATCTTGTGACTTGAGAAAGGGTTAACATTTCGGTTAATGTTGTTTGGTTTCCACACACTGTCACAGCTGAATGTTGGTCTAGCATTATTTCCCATCGTTAGCAGGAGAGCTTTTGTTAAGTGCTTGGTGTGTTTTGGTTGACATAGCACCCTGCTGTTTCCACAGGAGGTAAAACCTCCAATGAATCACTCTGGCACATCTCCACACACCACCCATATTCACAATAAGCTCAGAGGGCATTGTTCTGTGTGAATGTTTGTAACTATTACTGATGAATTAGTCCGAGGTATACAACAGGCATATCTGTTCTTTGAAACGTATCCGATGAGCTGTTAAGAGTGTTTCACATCTTCTGAATTTGCCCTTTTCAGTTTCCATTGAATAATCTGGCAGCCAGTCACCCTTGCAAAGTTTCAGTCTGCTGAACAGCTGTCGCTTGACCGAGGATGACTCTGAGAAACTTGCGTTTGTGGTGTATATTTTGGTACGTCTGCTCTCAGAGCCAAGGCGTGTACTGCCTCGCAGCCTTCAGCTTTTCTCCTCAGCTTGTAAGGGATACATTGTAATTTTGTTTACAGCATTTCCTTCAGTTACCAAAGTCAGTTAGTAATGTGGCTTTCAGGAGGATCTCATCATCAGACAAGCAGATCAGATTGTTACAAAAATGGGTCAAAGTCTGGCAATTTAATAAATAGTGTTATCACACTTAGATTATTGAAATGAAATTAATGATGTAGTTGCAAAAAGCACAGAATAGGTGGTATGCATTGTTAAACTTTTTTGATTTTAGCCTGTGTAGCTCTTAAGTTGAATGTTTTTTTTAATCAGAGTTTGTGTGTTAAGAAATAGACCAGTGTTTTCTGTTGTGGTTTGGTTGATGTCTTCCTTATTTAGACTGTTAGGAGGCTGGTTGCTTTGCTGAAGTCATTTGTCCATGTTTGGTGTGTGAGCTCTTCCCTTTGCAAATGTGGCGTTTTTTTTTTTTTTGGGTTCTTACTGGCCACCCAGCAGGCAGTCATGGCAACCCTCTAGTGAGGGAGGCTCTGGCTGCCTGCTGTCGTTCCAGTGGGATGGCCAGCCGAACGGCCTGCCCTCCTGTGTGTCTCTTCTGTTTGCCTTACTGGAAGGCTGGGATGGCTGCCACACTGCGAATGTCATGGCTTGTTGCCACATTACACTATCTTTAAATTGTGGCATTGAAGCAGGAGACCTAGACAGGCTAAAGCCTTTCCAGACAGATAGTTTCTTTAATCAATTGCTGGCCTAGCACCAGTAGGGGCCAAAATTTAGTGAAACAGCATGTTTAAGGATTTACTTTATGAGTACATGTGTTGTGTACACACCTGTTAAATATATGTATATCCTTCTCTTTAATATATTGGGCATGTTTTTGAATGTGACATTGAACAAGTTGTGCCATTTCTAACATGCTTGATTTGTTATATTTCTGTCTTGTTATCCAGGAGGTATGCAGGACTACAACTATCTCTATGGAAATTGTCTGGAAATTACCATGGAGCTGAGCTGCTGCAAATATCCTCCAGCTGCCGAGCTCCATAAGGAATGGGATCTGAACAGGGAGTCGTTACTGGCCTACATGGAGAAGGTAGAGCTTATATCTCACAAAAGGAGCTATGATACAACAGCATTCATTATTATAATACACTTTCTGTTTTTTGTTTATTTAAAAGGATAATTCCCCAATTGAAACATATGTTTTACTTTGGTTCACAAATACTGCTTTTATTCATTTTAGCCGTATGATGCTAAAGTTCAGTGAGATATTTTTTACAATATTGTCGTTTTCCAGGTCCACATTGGTGTCCATGGCTACGTAAAAGAGGCCATCAGTGGTGCTGCTCTCACCAATGTCAGTATTTTGGTGGCAGGCATCCGCCACAACCTGACCACAGGACAGTATGGAGACTACTACCGCCTCCTGCTCCCAGGAACATACAACATCACAGCTGTGGCCCAGGGGTGAGTAATACCAATGAACTTCCTTCTCATAGCAGCTTTTTTTTTAAATACAGGGTTAACAAAGCGTTATCAAAGGCATTCAAAGACAGTACATGAGAAATGGTGGTTAATAATAGTCAGCGAACACATTTCTTCAACTCACAGCAAACCTTTCGATCAACTATTAAAACTAGGTGATGTAGATACAATATTTTTTGAATAACAAAGGAAAGATTTGACAGAGTTGCCATAATAGCCACTGTATTTTTTGTTTGAATTCATTGCAAAGACCAAAGACAGCCCAGCAAATGGTGCATTCATTACTTCCCGTTGTCTCATGATTCTTGCCATGAGGCTTAGTCTACATGTCTCGGCTAGATTTGCCCTTATGTGCTGCACTAAAGAAGTGCATAACATCAGTTACTTCCTCAAAGTTACAGAATAACTCTTTGTTAGTGAAATAAAGAAAAATATGTTCTTTGTTGAAGGACTTCCTGGTAGAGACACTGTCTTTGTTATGGTAGCTGTGTCATTTAATTTAGGTACTTAATGGTGCTTTTAAGGTGAAGTTGAAGTCCTCAAGCATTTTATCTTTACACAGGTACACATCAATGACGGTCCACAGTGTCCAGGTCGTAGAGGGCAAACCCACAGAACTTAACTTTACCCTGGCACCTGTGGTGAGTGGTACTACAGGTAGCATCACTGTGCCCACCATCCCCATGACATCGACCAGTTCTCCAAACATCTCCACCACTACTACCAGCTCCTCTGATTCCACCCGGGTACCTTCTGAGGGAAACAAGAGCAGCCCTCCTGTGTTTCCACCTGAACAGCAGCCCACTCAGCCGCAGGAATTTCGCCATCACAACTACCCAGACATGGAGCTTTTCTTGCGCAAGTACAGCAACGAGTTCTCATCCATTACCTATCTTTACTCTATTGGCCACTCGGTGGGCAAGCGGGATCTCTATGTGATGGTCATCTCAGACAACCCTACTGTTCATGAGCATGGTATGTTCTAGCAGGTTGTTTAATATCAGTCATTGAGGGATAGTTTATATGTCATGAAGTTTATGCCTTTGGCAGTATGGTATTTTCACCTTGCCTCCCACTCTCTGTTTCCATGCCAGGTGAGCCAGAGTTTAAATATGTGGGCAACATGCACGGTAATGAAGTGGTGGGCCGGGAGTTATTGCTCAACCTCATTGAGTACCTGTGCCGTAACTATGGCACTGACACAGAGGTCACTAATTTGGTCAACAACACCCGCATTCACATCATGCCTTCTATGAACCCTGATGGCTATGAGGTAGCTATTGAAGGTAAGAGAAACACACACACACACACACACACACATACTAGTGGGCAAACTCTATGCATGTCAGGCAATAGTCAAGAAACACTTTCTGCAACACCTACCAAATACACATTTTTAAGACTCGTAACATTATGGCAAATATTTTAGTATGCAGGTCACGCAGGTGTTGGATGTATTGCTTTGGATATGAACAAAGGTTTAACATTACAGGAGTTGAACTGTAATTTGATCACTTGACTATCATTCATTGTGTGTAAGTGGCTGGCTGCTATGAAATGTACGGAAAATGTAAATGAAACAGGACTTTCAAAATGACATTCATCATTCATATACAGCGCAAATCTTTAATGATCACAAAATATCATATAGTGTTCATATAGTCTTTTAGGTTTAGGAGACAGACCATCAGCATTTTTCACAAGTCGATGTTATTTCTGTGCATATAAGCTGTTTCTCATGTTGCCAAATGACATCCCTACATACTGTATCCTTTTATAGACAAGTCAGTTTAATTTTATATTGCGCAAAATCGCAAATCATAACTTTGCCTGAAGGGGCTTTACAATCTGTTTAACATACATTGCCTCTGTCGTTAGACCCTCTATTCAGATAAGGAAAAACTCCCCCAAAAACCTCTTTAATGGGAATACTGAGGCCTCTCCACATGCTGGTTGAAATGCTGGCTTCAGTTGTTTGTTGTGCAGATGCCTGAGGTATACCTGCACAACAACTGCAGCTTTTTTGCCTCTGTGAATACTTTAAAAGTATGGGAAAGCTTCACAAAGCACTTCCTCTACCTGCAAATATCTGTTAGCTAATGGTAAACAGGAAGTATAGAGGTGGTTGCACTGACGACGCCGTACGTCTGTAAGAAGGAACAGACTGTGGTTACAGATACGTGTAAATGACTCAACACTAATACTTTTTTCCTCACAGGTGATACAAAGGGATACAAAGGGCGCAACAACAGCAACAATTTTGACCTGAACCGCAATTTCCCAGACCAGTTTACCACCATCAAAGAGCCCAGGCAGCCAGAGACTATAGCTGTGATGAACTGGCTGAAGAGCAACCCCTTCGTCCTGTCAGCCAACCTCCATGGAGGCAGGGTCCTTTTTTGAGCTTTTAGTAGCAAAGATTGTAGTCTTTCATTGTCACTACCATCTTCTGTTCTTTGTTAGTTTTATGTACAACTTGAAATATGAACATTTTGCTGTTTGCTTTTTTTGAAAACCACAAACAAAAGAGAAATTTGAAGTTACATCAATAACTGTTAAAGTTTACTGCTATGATATTTTGGCTGTATGAGTTTATTTATATCAAATGTGTTTTTCCTGGTTTGCTCTGTCTTATCTTTTGTGTTGTGGAATTTAGGTTCCTTGGTGGTCAACTATCCCTATGATGATGACAAAGATGGGTTAACACAGTACAGCCAGTCTCCTGACGACAAGGTCTTTCAGCAGGTGTCTAGAGCCTTCTCACAGGTAACTGGACATGGTTGCTACTGGATCTGTTTCAAGCTGAGATAGCGTCTGCTTATAGTTTCATGTTATAACAGAAAACAAAATGTGGAGTTGAGTTGGAGGACTGATGAAAGACCCTGGTTTTTTTTGTGAAATCTGTGCTGCGACAAGGTTTGAAAACTTGATTACAACGGTACTCATTGTTGAGCTCTCTCTTGTGTGTGTTTTTGTGCTCATGTGCGTGCAGGAGAATCCTCTGATGCACAATGGACACCCTTGTGAGGACCTGTACCCTGAGGAATATTTTGAGGATGGCATCACCAATGGTGCCAACTGGTACAATGTTCCTGGTATGCCTACATTTTCATCCTCCTTTGTTTTTCCGCAGGAAATCACCCAAAGCACCCATTTAGACTCTTTATTTTAGATTTTAAGAAAATCCACATGATATGGAAGAGTTGTGTCTGTGTAGAAAAAAATACACAGATGATATTTATGTTCTTATATACAAGTTTAGACAGATGGTTTGTTTGCAACAGCTGTACTCAGTCCAATTAATAAAAAAGAGCTGTAGTTATAGGGTTTAGTGTTACTAGTTTGTCATTAATGGACACAATATTGCAATTACATGGTGAAATAAATCTGACACATCTTTTGTCTATATGTCTGTGTGGAGTTAATCATGAAACCTATCTACTTATCATAGATGCTATAATCACATAAAACTTCTACACATATGCTGTAAGTGAAAGCTTTAAAGTTTGAGAAGGAGTTAAAAAGGAAAACCTTCTTTTTTTTCTCTGCAGGTGGCATGCAGGACTGGAACTACTTAAACACTAACTGTTTTGAGGTCACCATCGAGCTGGGTTGTGTAAAGTACCCCATGGCCAAGGAACTGCCGAAATACTGGGAACAAAACCGACGGGCCTTACTCCAGTTTATACACCAGGTAATCCCTGGTACAAATCTTAACATTACCCTAAGCTTTCTCCTCACCTTCACTCTGTTTTGCATCTACTTATGTGTATGTGGTTGTGTGTGTTTGTAGGTCCACAGTGGAATAAAAGGCACAGTCTCTGACCTACAGGATGGTACAGGCATTCCCAATGCCACCATTAGTGTGGAGGACATAGACCACAACATCACCACGGCTCACACTGGAGACTACTGGAGACTGCTGGTCCCTGGGACCTATTCTGTCACTGCCTTCGCCCATGGGTAAGATTAGAATATCAAGAGGAAGAAGTGGGGGGGGACAAACGGAGAATTTCCTAAACAAACTAATATTACTGTTACTCCCTCTATTTTTCAGATATATACCTGTGACGACGTACGCCACAGTTTCAAAGCATGGAGCGGAAGTGGTGGACTTCAGACTGACACGGGTACACTCAGACCCTAATGGCCAGTCTCCCCCACCCACACAAAACCCATCTGAGAAGGAGTTCCGGGGCTTAATCAAGGACCTCTCTCTGGGCCAGGGTTTGGAGCAGTTGGTGAAGAGCACAGCCACAGAGAACAACTTCCGCTACAAACGCTACAAAGAGCTATCTGCCTCCCTGAGAGGCCTCACCCTCAACTTCCCCAAAATTACATTATTACGAAAGTAAGCAGGTTTTATCTCGTCTCCAACCGTGTATTTTTGCCAACCAACACCACCTCCCTGCTCTGTGGATTTTATGCTTTTTATTGATAGATTTTTATAATACTGATCTATAATCTGGTTCTTCTCTTTTGTCCAGCTTGGGCCAAAGTGTGGAGTTTCGAACCATTTGGGCTCTGGAGATCTCCAACAACCCCGGGGAGGTTGAACCATCTGAGCCCAAAGTCCGCTTTGTAGCAGGGATCCATGGCAATGCCCCAGTGGGCACAGAGCTGCTGCTGGAGTTTGCTACCTTTCTGTGCATGAACTATGGCAAGAACCCAGCCATTACTAGGGTGAGTTTTGGGGCCCTTTTGGAAATACAGTGTTTGATAGCCTGGACTGCTAAGTTATACTGTACATATATGCACCTACTGTGTTAGCTTCCACCTTTTAAAAAAACACACACACACAAAATATGACTTTTTTTTTTTTTTTAAAGCACACACAATACTCTTTGTCAATGCAACCTGAGAAGTCCATCCCCCTTTATATCTGGGATTGGGGTTAATCTATTAACTATAATTTTGTTTTGACTGCAATACAATCTGTCCTAGTAAATATATGGATCAGCCTTGTCTGTAATTGTTCGTTCTCCATTTCCCTTCCACAGCTGATCAACGAGACACGGATTGTCATTGTGCCATCTATCAACCCAGATGGAAGAGAACAAGCGATTGAGAAACAGTGCACTTCCACACAGGGCTTGACCAATTCTCATGGAAAGGATTTGGACACAGACTTCTTTGGTTAGTTGTATAGGTTTGTTTGTGTGTAATTAATTTGAGAAGCAGGGAGGCCGACAGAGACAGACAAAAAAAAGTCATTTAATCTACTATTGTCAAAGATTGCTTGTATATATTTTCCACTTGTAACAAAATTCTTTTCATGTCTGCTGTCTTTTTTTTTTTTTGTCAGGCAATGCATCACAGCATGGGAAGGAGGTCCAACCGGAGACCAAGGTGATGATGGACTTGATCCTAGATAAGAGCTACACACTGTCTGTGGCCCTCGATGGAGGCTCCCTTGTTGCTACCTACCCTTATGACAAGCCTGTTCAGTCTGGTAACAAAACAACAAAATTTCTATTATTTTACTGCTTATTTATATTCAACTTTGTAAGGAATCTGTTTTATTAGATTATCTAATTGATTAAGATTTTAAAATCCCTTAATCTGGGGTGTAAGGGATGGAATCACACACAAGATTGCTAAAGGATTTGGATTTGTCCACCTAACATTTAAATCTGGAGCAAAATATCTTGACAACTTGTTGTCAAATTGCTGTAAAATCTGAAATGGATATTCATCAAGCCAAGAGGATAGATTGATCTTACCATAAACACCATGTCAGGCCAAAACGTATTTTCAAATAAAATACTTATATTTTAATATTTTCAAGAAACATCAAGAAACATCAAAATCTAATCGGCTGATTTCCATGACATTTACTGAGCACATTCATGCTCCCACTAAGATGGATCTCCTCCAACTGGACACTCCATGAACCTTCCTGTTGCCCCACCTTTGAGTCAACTTGGCACACAGCATGCATATCCTATCTAGAAATGTATTTGACACTATGGAAAAATAACCATCTGAACACTGATCGCCTCTTAACATCACTTTATAGCACTAAACTTGGATTCAACTGACTTGCATTAATTTAATCATTTATTCATTTTTCCAGTTGAAAACGAGGGCACTCTGAAGTACTTAGCAAGTGTTTATGCCAACAACCACCCCAAGATGCACCTTGGGGACACTGGATGTTCAAATAACGGGCAGAGTATGCAATTTAAATATTACAAATAATTCTGGTTGTCATGTTGGTATTGAATATCGGTCATCATTGATAAGATGACAGTGGTTAAGACCTAATGGACATTTTCTGTCATTCAGTGGGCAACAGCCTAGATGGAGTAATGAGGGCTGCAGAGAGACAAAGTCACATGGGGAGCATGAAGGTAAGTCTCTCCAGTTATCACAGTTAGGCTGGCCTCCATCCTGTCATAATTGTGGTATATGATACATACAGTAGAGAAGGCAGCACTTCATTTTTTTCAGGGATGTTTCTGTTTTGATAGCTTGTTACACTGTTTTGAAATCCTGTGTTTTCGGTTTGAAAGATCTGTCAAATCAAATGTGAAAATCATTGTCTCCCAGGACTTCAGTATGGACTTTGGTCACTGTCCAGAAATCACAGTGTACAGTGGCTGCTGTCTGTTTCCCCCAGCTGAGCAGCTGGCCACGCTCTGGGCAGAAAACAAGAAGCCTCTCCTAAGCATGTTGGTGGAGGTATGCTGCAACGTTTTATCAAGGAGCTCTTAGCACATATGGTTTAACCTAGCTGCATGTAGATTTCAAACAATTTTATGACTTGTATAACATTGCTTTTCTCTCTATTTCTACCCCATCCAGGTTCATAAAGGGGTGCGAGGCGTGGTGAGGGACAAGAGCGGGAAGCCTATTGTTGGTGCCATCATTGTACTGAATGGGGGAGTGAGAGTCTTCAGTGGGGAGGGAGGCTACTTTCATGCACTGCTGGCTCCAGGCAACCACAACATTGAAGCTGTTGCTGATGGCTACCAACAACAACGGCAAGAGGTACACAGTTATGCACATACCATGTATGCAAGCTAGGAATGTGCTAGCTCCCAGGAAGATGGTCTTGATGCAATAAAGAGTACCCAAACTGAATGTTTAAATGTCTATATGTACATCTGATTTATATTAAAACATGGAGGCCTTTTGAATTTTTATTATGAGTATTTGCTAACAAAAAGTGAGATAAGTTGTTTGTTTATGTTGAGTAAAACAAGAGGCTTACAATGTCTGGTTTTGAGTAAGTATTGTTTTTTATGATAATGTTTTAGAAAGCAGAAACCAGCCCTGGCCTGGTTATAATCACATGCAATGTGCTTTACAGGTGGCTACCGTACATGCACACAGACAGTAGGAGACATTATTTCAGTACCTGACAAGCTTGCAAACAAAGAAGCAAACAGACTGAGCACTTTGGACTCAATTTAGACAGATACAAACGATGATTTTAAAAAATGCAGCATGCATCGATATTGACTTCTTGCGTAATTTGACCTTCAGTTCATAAAGAGGAGCTTGATAGCAAAACTTCATTCATTCAAACATTTGACATTATTTTGTTGAGTAAACATTTCAAATATAAATCTTGCTTCTATATTACATGGCAAGGCAAACAAAAAATGTCTAAAGTATCAAGAGACAAATGAAAAATAACATGATTGTCATAGTAAGTCTGTAGAAGAATATTACTGGGGCTCCCCGTTACTGTCTATGTCTATAAAGGGAGTGGGACGGAGCACACAGAATCTTTCCATCACCTCCACCTTTCCGTTTGGCTGCTCTGAAAATTGAAGTGTTGGGTAGGCCAGCTCTTTGAACAGATGTTCCTTAATGGTACGTCCCAGCTCCAGACTGTAGGCTGCGTGCTGCCCGCAAGAACTAAAGAGCAGGGGATCCACCACCAAATGATATGTATGTTGATACTCTGGTACTGTGAAACCGTGGATCATCAGAGGTCCTGGCTGACTAGCTGGCACGCGGTTTTCCTTAAATGTAAGGGTTTTGTCACTGTGGGGCAGATGGAAGTCTGGAAGAACAGCAGCGTTCCTTGTATACCTGTCATCCAGCGGCTTTTGGGAGTCTGCTTCACTCTGCTCACACTCGAAGTCCAAATCATGACTTGGAGCCAACATGTATTTCCTCACCTTTGTAGTCTCCCCATATTTCTTAGGACATCGAATATGCCGCCTTAGGCCATAGGGACGCATCTCATACAGTAGCTCTGGAAATTAAAGTGATATCACTTGGATTGGGATTACTGTAAAGAAAACAACCAACAAACCATTTTGATAATGAATTTAAGATCAAGAGGTGCACTTACTCTTTGACAACAGCTCTTTGGGTGTCTGTTCAGTCAACATTATATCACTCAATCATGTTTGAAACCATATGGTCTGAAATCCTGGTTTCCTGAGCCCCATTGAGTCCAGCTTTCCCAGTTATTTTTAAACCACGTTTAAATAATGACAGTGAATAAATAAGAGACACACGAGCCACTTCACTTGCTATGGAGAAATAACAAGTTACAAAAAGTAAAAAGAGACTGAAAATTGAGATCCTTGCAATTTACCTCTCAAAAGAAAGTTGAGTAATTTAAATTTTTTATAAGCCAGCGCTCAAATCCTATTTGCAGGTGTGATTGCTTAGTATAAGCAATCACACCTGCAAATGAGGCTTGCTAATTAGGTAATTAACAACCTCACTTGTGTAGGAAGTTTCAGCAGACAGCTAAATGCCTGTTGTCTCCACTTGGAGAGACAGTCTGGATGGATAAGATGATGTGGTAGAGTTTGATGTTTTGTTTTTGTTGTGACATTTTGAGTTTTTTTTTTTTTTTTAAGATGGTAAAGAAGTAAAGTTTTGTAAAAAACAAAACGACTCATTCTCTGATTATGATGAGAGAACCCTCCTACTATTTGCAGAAATTATAAATCATCTGCAAATGAATCAAATCTGACATTGTTTCAGGAAGACTCTGAGGTTGACTGAAGTATATTTTGCTGTGTCTCAGGTGGTGGTATCTTCCTATGAAGCTGCCAGCACCATCATCATTGAGTTTGACATGGACAACAACATCTTTGGCCTGCCCAGGGAGTTTGTGGTGGCCAGTGCAGGTAAGCGCTTCTATGAAATGGCCTTTTGTTACCGGTATTGACTACATGTGTATTATGTGGCTCATCCATGTAAAAAAATAAACTATCATTTTGTATTTTGGCTACTGTAATGTGCTCAGATTTTAACGTATAGTTTTATGTTGATGTCATGTTGTGTTTTAATGTTGCTAGTTGACAGTGACTGTGTATACTGTGTATGCATGCAGACATGCTCAGATTTGTATTTTTCTTCCGCTCTGCAGCAGCCTCCATGACAGCATTGGTGGTGACGGCGTGCATCATCTGGTGTGTGTGCGCAGCCAAGTCTAATCATCAGAAAGATGGCTTCCACCGCTTGCGGCAGCACCGAGATGATTATGACGACGAGATCCGGCTCACTTCTATGGGCTCCAAGAAGTCTCTGCTTGCTCACGAGTTTCAGGACGAGAGTGAAAGCGATGAAGAGACACTTTATGCCAACAAAATCTGAGAACCATTGCACCAATTTGGCTGTTGGCTGAGTATTTTATTTTGTTTCCCCCTTAAATTTAACCCTCAACCAACAAGGAACAGGTTGAACTCTGGGCAGCGTTTCTGTCTCTTCTGACTGATTATATGATAAGAGTGATAAAGACACTTTGTTCTGCTACACAAACAAGTTCTGAGCACTCACTAAAGTTATATTAGTGCTACTAAATTGATCGTTTTGAAAACATCCTGCTGCTGTCTGGACTGCCTTTTTTTTGTGCTCCATCTCTGCCTGACTGGATCAGGAGAGCGGGAGAGACGGGGGACAAATAGAGGGAGAAAGAAAGTAAGGTTCAGTCCACTCATCCGTCCTTATAGCAGGTTTTTTGAGTCCCACAGCTGCTTCATTTCCGGGCCACACAAGAGTCCTCTTGTAGACCACCCACTACCTGTCCTGCCTGGTTAAGGGGTCAAGCCAATAAGCCCAAATGAACCTCCTGTTCAGTGGATGTGTAATGAACTCTGGATGGAAGTGCTTAATCTCACACAATCCCCCCCCAACAGCCCCCCTTCCCCCCACTGATGTCATCACCATGCATTTCTTTGAATACTGCTTTGAGCTAGGTAATGAGAAGTGGAATCTGTTTGTTTTATCCAAGACAGCATTGCAACATCCAAGTGTCCAAGCCTTTGGGTGACTGAATCCAATACCGTGCCTTGGCTTCTGTAAAGTTACAGTCCACTTGGGCTGTAGTACGCGACAGAAAGCAGCAACATAGTGAATAGATAACAGTTGGTCCGTGCTGGAATTTGATCCATCCTATACTCAGGTGGTAGGAAAAGTAAGAAATTGCTTAAAGGACTGCTGAATTCCCATGTTGCACTGTGCTGGCCTGCCTGGGTTTGGTAGTTTTGTATTTTTCCCAGTGAGTTAACGCTGTGGCCAAAATCATAATGGGAGCGAGCTTCTCAAGAGCTTTAAAGCATCAGGGAGAATCCGTCACCAAGCTTGAACGCAATCCTTATCAGTTAGTGCGGAGGGCACTGCTGTATGCTTGGAGGTCACTTGCACTAAATGGAAAGCAAGGATCGTCCCATATCATTGGCCAAGGAAAAAGTATGAATCTAAATATGTAATCATGAAAAGAAGAATGTATTTTTTTTTTGTTTTGTTTTAAATACAGGTTTGTTGTGGGATAATTTCAAACTGTCTGTACATGGAAAGTTACTGCTGACTTTCGTGTATGTCACAGCGAGTGTGTGCCCTGTTTTTTTTCTCTCATGTCTATAACCTGTCACTGTGAGAAATACCAATGTTTGTTTTCATCTGAATGTGTGAGTGTTGTCCCCTCTAAACAAGTCACACTAAGTTGGTCCGTCCATTAATCATCAGTGTCTATGAGCAAAGTCAGAGCCACACCGCTTAAAGGTCCAGTGCAAAGAAATTAATTTTCTAAATGTATTGTTAGACAGAGGGCATACAGTTCACACATAATCCATAATCTTGCTAATGCCTAATGGACCTTAGACTATTTGTCACACAAAGGGCATTTAAATTCAGTTACTTAGTTCCAAACTATTATTGTGGTGTTAATTGGACTTTAGGTTTAGTATGGACTGTTAATGAGTGTTTCAGACAGTTGTTAGGGACACTGAAAAAAGAGGCTACTGACAGATTCTTAATGGCTTTAAAGCGCAACATGAGGCTGGTGTGAAATAATGCGGTAATCTTTAATCGGCTCAATTTGAGTGGGTAAATGGACACATCAGGGGAGCAGGTTTGTGTACAGACATGAAAGTAAACTGGAAACTGATGGGAAGAAGGAAAAACTGAGACCTCTCTGGTAGTATTCTTAGCTGAAATGTCCACTTTGGTTCAGAATTTTACTTCTAGCAAATCTGGTGAACTGCCAAAAACCAAAAAAAAAAAAAGATTTTCCTTAAATCTCAAGTATTCCTAACTGAAATGTAATTGTTACACTGGATCATTAAAACATCAGGTGGCTCTTAAATTGGTAATGCTATGCATGTTTTCATCACAGTAGTTTGAAAGAATACACACCTGTTCAACTAAATACATGGTCACTAAAGAAACTGCCTTGATTTCCAGTTAATTTGAGAAGAGATTCCTTCCTTCTCCCATTTAACAAATGCAGCTGTCACCGGTAACATTAAACCTGATGTCTGTGTGGATACACAGTTTTGTATATTATTTGTCTTTCTTAAACTGTGTGAATGTGTGTGTGTGTGTGTGAATTTTGAATGTTAAGCATGCGTCAGGGTCACGCAGTGTTGGTGTGAAGATTTTTTTAAACTGGAATCAACTGTAAATAATGTTTGCCAATTGTGAATGGAGAAAATAAGTGCAATTTATGTTCACCATGAATCTACACACAACAAAACGTTTCATAAGAACTTCTGTGTGACATGCTAACATGCACAAACTCATGAAACAATGAAATAAAACATCTCACAATGACTCTTGCTTTTGTGATGCATTAAAGGACACTGCTATTATTTGTGTGACACTTCATTTAAACAGACCATCCAACAGTGAAGTCGGAGAGAGTGTGAAGAGACCAAATTTTAGTCACTGAAGCAGAATTTACTCAAAATGAACAATAACGTGATAATTAAAGAACTGACTTTATAGTGCAGCTGGAGAAAATAGTGCCTGTGTCCCCTTTTTCTTCTGTCTCTTGCCAATGGGCAGTGTGTGTAATGTGGTTAAAAGAGCTGCTTGCTATGTTTGAGACTCCAGGAATGCTGCATATACTAGTTAGAAGAATATGTAGTGACCTAAAGCTGGACTCTCAGTGGTGTAGTGACAGTTTCTGCACCAAGCTTGGATAGTGTATAGAATTTATATTGGATTATGTTTGTAGTACTTTTTTTGTGCAAAACAATGTGGTGACATACTGTGTAGAGGAAAACAGGCAGATGATGAGGTGAATAATTCCACTTGTGGTAATGACCAGATGTTTTTCTCTGAGCTTTTCTGCATGCACAGAATATTTTGCTGCCTCCACAACTAGGGAATCTGTAATTTGTCCTCATCATGTGGCTTGTGTGTAATGTGAATGCTATGTACGTATTTGGTCACTAATTATGATAATAATAATTATTAATATTATTATTTATACTGTATGCATTTTTGGGGGGCACGCTGGAGAGATGAGTGCCAATGGGTTCTTGAGATTTTAAGTGAAATGACTGAAAAGAAAATATAAATAATCAGGTCACATTAGAATAAATCACTCTACAAATTCAAAGAGGTAAAACACAAGTTGACATACTGAATAACATCACTAATAACATTTCATTTTGAAATACCCAAGAATAAGTTAAATGTTCATGTTGTTAATTGGGTCTCTTTTGGACAGTTTGAACATTTAACAGGCATAGTGCCCAGAGAGCTAAATCACACTTACACAAAAATAAACACAAAGTTATTCATATTTAAATTTAAAAAATGTAATTATATAAGCGTTGATCCTAAGAGCTCTGGTATCTGTCACAGCAAGTTGATACAATACTGCTATATTGAAAATGGATTTAACTATTTCCAAAGTACAAAAAACATTTTAAAAAAACCTCACAATGTCTTACAGTATACAATATATACAATTTTGTACTTGTCTGAAGCAGTATGATCATGTTTCTACTGCAAACCTGAAACACAAACATGAACTGCTGAAACCATAGACTGTATATATGCAGTCTATGGTTGAAACGTGTTGTGGCAGCCACAAATGGCCTCTAGGTGGCGCTGTTTTTAACTTTTTACTTTACTTTTTATTTATTTTTACTGAAAAGGGTTAATTTACAAACATCAAGGCATAGAAGCTGTAACAACAATAAACACCTCTTAACATACAAGGCACATTAGATGAGAAAGATAACAAATTATGTAAAAAATTAATATAATAATGTAAATAATAATAGAAAAATAGTAATAGTAATAATAATAATACGTCTGCACTCTTCCAGAAGTCATCAAATATTTTCAGTTCTTTCAGACTTTGCATGTTTTCTCTTCATTAGTCTCACAGCACTGAGATGATTGTACACAAGGTCCCTTTTTAAAAACAGAAAAAAGATGTTTTGGTGCTGGCTGGTACCTACTCACCCTGGGGAGGATTTTTTTTCCTAGGATGGCGAAGTCATGACCCGCCCTCCTCTGCCTCTGATTGGCTTACCCTGATATTCTTACACTAACCCTAACCATTCTCACTCCTCCATGCCTAAACCTAACCAACCCAGCCACAGAAGCAACAAGTACTAGCCAATCAGAGTCAGAGTAGGGCGGGTCATGACTTCGCTATCCTAGGAAAAAAATATGTGGAGAGTGTGTTACCTGAGAGGCTAAACTGAGGGCGATAAAAACTCCAAATACCTTTTTTTTGGGTGACGTACAGTACGTTGACGTTCTCTTACTGACACGTCACACCCCCCGGAACTCGGTGACGTAGCAGAACAACAAAGATGGCAGGAATAGGGAGCAGCAACTATTGGGAAGGTATGGGAGCTTATTTTTTTTAACTGTATCGCCAACACTGTTCACAGTATCATCCGGTACAGTAACAAACATGTTGTCCGCATTTCATTAGCCAGAGTCAGCGTCGGCATGTTTGTCTAAACGCAGTCCGTGTCTCTATCACGACTAGCTCCTAACAAGCTAGCTAACATATCGCCATTTAATTTGAACAGTGAGCTTTTAAATCTGTGTCGCCACTCTAACCCGTCTATCACATTCACATCGAGAGTTGTGCTAGTTCGGATTAAACTAATTAGATGGTAATGAGTGGCGTTTTTACAAGACATTTTATCTCGTTTAATTTAATAGAAGAAATATAGCTAGAGCAGTTTACTTCACTTCTTTAAGATAATTCTGTCTTTGACAATAAGCTAAACGAGCTGTTGGTAAGTGTTAAAATGTTTTGTCTGTCTGTCTCTGTGTGTGTGTGTGTCTGTTTCAGATCTGCGAAAGCAGGCCAGACAGTTGGAGAATGAACTTGACCTGAAGTTGGTCTCCTTCAGTAAACTGTGCACCAGCTACAGCAGCTCCAGGGATGTCCGTCGAGGAGACACGTAAGACCAATTCTTCCACTTGTCACACCTGCAGAGTAATCAGTAATAATAAATAATGATACATTTAATTTGTACCGCACTTTTCATTCTTAGTAAAACTCAAAGTGCTACAATATTAATAACAGAGAACACACAACATAAAGAAAATAATAGTAATAAGAGTTAAGATGAAAAAGCCTTCCTGAATAGAAAGGTTTTTAGGCCTTTTTTTAGAAAGAGTCTAGGGTCTGTGCTGCCCTCAGAAGGTTAGGAAGGCTGTTTCACAAGCGTGGTGCAGCAGAACAGAAGGCTTGATCCCCTCCATGGTGCGGAGCTTAGTACTGGGGGCCCAGAGGAGCAAGCTGCTGGCAGATCTGAGGGTGCGGGTGGAGGTTTGTGGTATGATCAGTTCCTGTAGGTAGGGAGGCACATGTCTGTTGATGGATTTGTATATGAGTAGCAGGACTTTGTAGTTAATCCTGAAGGAGACAGGGAAAAAAAGGCACAAACAAGTTTCTCTGCATCTGCCGGGGTTAGAGAAGGGCGGAGATAATCAACCATCCAAGGCGATACTCAGTCATACAGGTCATGGGATATTCAGTAGTGTAGGGGATTCAATTTGTGTCACAATAATAGAACAAAATCTCCCAAGCATAAAAAAAAAATTCAATTGAAAGTGAATAAAAAAAATAATTGGAAACAAAAAAAATGACCTCAAAGGCAAAACTTCCAATAAAACTTTTGTGATTTACTTTTTTCAGTTTTGCTGCTGAATTTTTCAGTTCTGACACAAAGCTCTCATGTGGGCGGGTGTAACAGGGCAGCGTCCCACATTAGCCAATTACTTTTGGAGGGACAGGTCAATGGTAAGTTGTACTACCTGTTGTACTTCCAGACCATTGAAATGGAAACATTCTGAACTGAAACTGAAAAGTTCAACAGCGAAACTGAAAAATCAAGTAGAAAAAAAGTGACCACAAAAAGGAAAATCCCGTTAAGTGAAAGAAAAGTGGAGAATTTGTAACCAAATGTTTCACTCTTATATAATTTTATCAGAAGTTTTGCATTCGAGGTCACTTTTTTGCTTTCAGTTTCTTTTTCACTTTTAATTTAATTTTGATTCTTGGGAGATTTTGTTCAATTAATATGACAAACCTGATAGGGATTGATAGGTTTAGTTCCATTAATGTGAGGGCTAAAAACATAATTTGAGAAGTCCCTCTCATTTGTGTAGTAAAGTAAGATTGTAAATTGGACAGTCTTGTACCTCTAGGTACGCATAGCTAACATTTAACCAATATGAAGGGAATAACCTTAGAGAAAGCTTGTCCTAGGTCTAGGGCTGCAACTATGCAACTAACGATTATTTTCCACTACCGATTATTTTCTCAATTAATCGATTAGTTGTTCGGTCAATAAAATATCAGAAAATGGTGAAAAATGCCGATCACTGTTTGCCAAAGCACAAGGTGACGTCTTCAAACGTCTTGTTTTGACCTGACCATCAGTCCACAACCCAAAGATATTCAGTTGACTGTCATAGAAGACTAAAGAAACCAGAATATATTCACATTTGAGAAGCTGGAATCAGAGAATTTGAAAATTTTCTTCTTAAAAAATTACTCAAAACAATTAATTGATTATCAAAATAGTTGCTGACTAGTTGACAACTAATCATTGCAGCTCTATCTATCTAGAACATAAAAAAGGTCACTAGTCAAAAGTCATGAAGTCACGAGTCATGAAGGAGCAAATTTAGTAGTCTGCTGTGAGACTGTAGTGGTCAGATAGTCAGAAGGCCTGGATATGTGGGCGGTGGCTTGCCAACACAGGAAAGTGTAGGCAGCAGGAAGGAAATGTCTACAAACAATACAATGAGTCCATAGAAACTTAAGGGGTGTCTCTCACTAGCTGTGATATCTGTGGAGGAAGCTAGTGAGAGAGACCGTCACTCATCTGTACACACTGGTGTTGATTTGATGGCCCTCTATTTTTACATAGAGGGCTGACGAAACCATCACCAGCAATTAAACCCATCAGTTACACTTATAATTGAATGCAGCTGGTCAGTCAAGTTGTGTATAGAAGGAGCAGTTTGATGCATGCTTTGGTTCCTACACACAGTCTGTAGATTCTGGACAGTACTGTATTAAACTAAATTAAGTGTTAGAATTTTCTAATTCAACATTTATTTACATGTGGACTTGATGCAGGCTTCAAAATAGTCACTGAACATCAAAGTAGGGTGCAACACATTACTTTTAATTTCTTCAGAGAAATAATAATGTGACATTCTCTGGCAGCTTTTAGTCGTGCCACCAGCCTCTAGTTGTTCCACATTCTTTGCTTTTCCCCCTCAAGGTCAGACACTACCCCGCTGCTAAACAACTCTACCCAGGACAGGATGTTTGACACCATGTCAGTGGAGATTGAGCAGCTGCTGGGGAAAGTAAGTAAATTCACATGGGCCAGTGGCCCATGAAAGGCCAGCTGTTTTTTTTTTTATAAGACTGTTATAAAAAACAGCATTGAAAAGCCAAGGCTCTTGTCTTCCATCAAAGAAAGAACAGACTGTAGTCTCTTCTCCTCATGGTTTGACTCATAATAACCAATCTGTTGAACCATAGTAAACAATGAGCTAACAAGCTTAATGATTGAATTCAAGTCAAAAACTAAAAATTTGTCAGGAAGCAGTTGAAGGCGGGTAACTCCAAAAAACAAGAAGAGACCACTCCAAAACTGAATACAACTGTTAAATATCACTCATAAATGTAAAGACAAATACACTAAATACAAGTCATGTCAGTAAAAAGCAGTTGCTACATTGTAACTGTAGTTTATTTGCTCTTCTGAACACAAATGGGTGCAAATGCATTTTTCTCCCTACAGTATTGCACCTTATGAAATGGCTATTAGGCTATTTGACATGAAAGATATCTTTGCAATCTAAACTGTGCATCTCCGAGTTGACTCCTGCTTTGTGTGTGTTGCTGGTTGTCGTGTTTTGTGTGCGTGCCATGTTATGTGCTGAGTTTCTGTGTCCGTCTACCTTATCCTAATCTCCTGTTTTCCCTGGTGTCTTTTTCATCTATCTGTGCATCCATTCATTTTCTATCTCTTTGTCAGCTGACTGCAATAAATGACAAGATGGCAGAGTACACCAACGGCCCGGGCACGGCTTCTCTCAACGCTGCACTCATGCACACACTCCAGAGACACAGAGACATCCTACAGGTTTGCCATCTTATTCATCTCTTTTATTCCTCTGTTCCACTTGTTCATCTGTTTTCTATACTCTCTTTACATTTTTTGTTCTCTGTAACTGTTTTTTTTTTTTTTTTGTAACAGACCAGTTTGGTAAAAATGCTGTAATATTCTTCACTAAATTCACTAAATGCACACATGCTTCAATGTTTCAATTTTGTTCTTATTCTTGTTATTCTTTGTTCTTTATCGACTTCCTTTTCATTTTACCCCAATTTTGTTTTTTGTTTTTTTTTTACCCAGGATTACACACACGAATTCCACAAAACTAAAGGAAACTTCTTGGCCATCCGGGAAAGGGAAGACCTACTAGGATCCGTCAGGAAAGACATCGAGTAAGTAACCGTTCACGCCACTTTATGATTGATTTTAGCCTGGAGGTAATATAGCAGCATGTGTCAGAAATGTGGGAATATGGTCTCTGTACTTGAATATTTATGACGTGATTTCAATTCCAATGCACAAAACTATTGATAACTCATTAAATGTATTGACAGGTGCGTTTCTCACTCGGTTTAAACTGTAAAGATAGACGTCTTTGTGCTTTTTACAGTCAGAAAGTGTCAGATTAGCAACCTAAATAGCTGTTTGTTAGGTGGTATTACCTGTCAGCACAGATGGCCCAGACAGATGACTCAGAAAGCAGAAAAAAAGAGTATGTGCTGTCATGTACAAAAGATACTATATATAAAACAAAAAACACTGTCGTGATGCATTGCTTGTGTTTGATCTTAGTGGCTGTATGGGAATAAAAACTGCAGAGCATTATTTCACGGTGCTTTTATGTTGTAGACGTTATTGCTTAGAGGGATAGTTGAACTTTGACTTCCACTTGGCATGCTCTTGAAAAATGTTGGCCATTAAAATCTAAGAAGATTGATGGCCTCTTTGACCTTGTATTGAGAAAGTGTGTCCTCTCCTCAGATTGGCTCAGTCGTGAGTGAGTGTATTGAAATGAGATGGGGGGGGGGGGGGGGGGGGGGTGCTCCCTCGGACCATGACTCTTGTCGTTTTTTTTTTTTTTTTCTTTTGTAATAGCTTATTGATCTGTAAGATGCAGTAGTGAACGTACGGTGAGCACTGCAGGATTCCTATTGATCCTCTCCAGCCATCTAGTATGCAGATATCCTGCGGCTGCTTCATACAGTAATATACGTTCCATAGGTCTCACAGTCACTTTAAATAATAACTCCTTTCTTGTTAAGCTCTCATAATGCAACATTAAATATAGAGCAAAGCCTCTGGAGAGGGAATTTTTAAGTAATTTTCACAATATTTTATCTACTTTGGTACATTCAGTAGATTGATTCCTTCAATTGTTTTTACAGGTAAAATGTTATTAATGATATAAATTTGTAATCAACTTCCCCACACTGGATTTATATATATATATAACCGTTGTACAGACTGTGTTCATGTTTTCCATAGAAAATGTACAAGTGCTTGGCTTGCTAGTCAAGAGACTGTCTATTAGGAAACGTACTGTAGCTCATCACACAGAAACTGAAAGGTTTACAGCAGTGTGATTTCAGTTTGAAATATCAGACTATATACGATTACAGCTTATACAGTAGCTTTTCATGTCACCACTTCATTGAATCAGTCAGTGTAACAGTGTTGCTAAATTTAGAAATAATGCTCTCCTGACTTGATTAAACCACATACAGCGACATGCACACACAGTGGCTGAAGTGGCTCTAGGCGCTGCACCTTCTCTCTCTTTGGCTGAAGGCCTCTCTGGACCATTAAATAATTATTAATAGTTGTAATATTACTGGTGTTATTGTTGTTGTTGCTGCCTCTGTTATTAGGATAATTGTTATAGTAAGAAAGGTCCTGTTAATGTATCAGTGTTTAATTTCGAGGACACTGAGTTACAGAGGAACTCGCCACTTTTTACCTCAGCAACTTTATACTTTTATGCAGAATGAACTGCTTTATTAATAGATACATGATTTACACAGCAGTTATAAGAAACACTTAACATAAGAAACAAACAAGAAAAAAAATGCACATAACTTTTAGTCGTTAATGAATAATTGGTAATACCACAAATAATTAAACTTAATAGACATCTATTATAAATCAATGCATCCCCATGCTATTATATAATGATAATTGACTGTCACTGCACATAAGCAATCAGATTTTAAACAGTATATCTATTCAGTTAGTAACATCCTAAGAGGTCAGCACTACATGCAGCAGTTCACTCCATCTTCTCATTAAATCACATCACTAAGGAGTGCCACTGACCCTGCTAATAGGCTCAGTGCTGATGAATCTAATGCATAGAAATGAGCCAGTGTTGTTGACCCAGCGCTCAGCCTAACAATGACTAATGTGTCCGGGGGCCACTAATGAGGGAACCATCTGAGCTTACAGGTAGGGGAATTACTGCTGCTGCTATTATGGCACAAGTGCAATGAGATGTCGAGTCATGTTTAACATGTGACAGTTTCTTTTGAAAAGAAACTTTTTCCTCTAACCTCCCTCATTGACCTTTGCTAGTGGGGGCAAAGGAAAGTACTGAGGTAGGAGAAAATATGAAAGCAGACTCGATCTGGTGAGCTGCCATTACTGTAATGTACCTTGTGAGAAATAACAAAGCTGTGAGCTCACTTAGTATCACTAACATACATTTCATCTGATCTTGTCAGAGGGACATACAGAGAAAATGATTGATTACATTTTTGTCTGCGTTTACTCAGAGTTGTCCTTAAGAGTAAGAAAAGTACAGAACTATTCGCCCCCAAATCACAGAAGCAGGGCCTCAGTGTTTTGACTTTGTGCTTTTATCTAAATGCTTCTATCTCTAAACTAAAGTCTGATTCCAGGTTTTTTTCTTGGCTATAGCAGCCTAGCTTAGAACTTGCATCACAACAACAGCATATATAAGTAATAATAGTCACACCTTTAATGTGATACACTGCAGATTAAGTTGTATTATGTGAAGTACGTGAAGGTCAGGTTGTTCTGAAATGCTGCAGGCCTGCATCACATTTTGAAAGATGCCGTTGATGCTGGCATGGTACGTTTCTGCTGCAGTTGAGCCTTTTGTCAGGCAGAGGGCAGTAGAGATCATAGGCATGGAGGAAACCTGGTCAGGAAGGAATCCACTGTAGATTTTTATGATCTATCAGGGTTGTTTACACTGCACACACAGAAAATCCATATTGATTAAAAGAAATAGTGCATACTTGCACCTAAATGAGCAATATGACATTTTATCAAGCGCTGTATCAATATCTCTTGCAGTGCACTCGCAGATTCTGTCAGCAGAACATATTCTCGTGCACGGATGCATGCACACACACACACTTCTTGTGTTCGGCTGTGTCATTCGTAACAGCAGCATGGAGCAGAGCTGAGCTCGGACCTAACGCTCCCTCTTCTCCTGCTTTGACTCTAAATGTCAGCAACACAAATGACAGCTCGCCTGTGATTTACATCGTTGCCCTTTTAAAAAGCCTTGCTGGAGTGATGAAGCTGGCTGTCAGTACAGGCAATACTTAGCCCAACAAAGGCATCAGCCCTTCTGGTGGGGCGGCTTGCTTGGGCTCAAGGCAGCCACTGTGGAGTGTGCTGTGTGTGCACTGAATATAGTGTTTCCATTCAGTGGCTTCGGATGGCGCGCTGGGGATGAAGTAGGCACATTTGTTCTTGGACCGCTTACAGTTAGCTGGGTGGAGTAGGATGTTTATGGTATACAATATGTGTGTGTGCATAGTCTTGTGTTTCACCCCCCTCACCCCCCCGCTCTTTGTCTTGTTCTTGCCTAGCAGGAGGGTGGGGCTGTGTTTAATGACCAGAAACCAAGGAGAGCATCAAGGGAGTCAGCTGTTCAGGGATGCTGATAGCCATTAACTTTGACTGCTACCAGATGGTACAGCTTTATTTTTGATGCTTTATGGTGCTATCAATATTTGGATAGAAGGCATAGTGATCAAAATTGATCAATAATTAACTCCCACATACCTTTTCTGAAGTCATCTTTTTTGAGGTGCCCATTCACAAAAAATTCTGTTGTAAAATAGAGATACAAGCTTGATTTTTGTCAATTTTCACACTTAAATATGGATGAATCAATGACCCTCTACATGATTCAATGGCTCTGCTCCTTTGTCCTTGAGATTTACTATTTACAGTTGTTTGAATTCTTCAGTGGGAGGTAGATGGTGGGCTGGAGGAGTAAAGAGGCACAAGAGACAGATTGGGTGAGCGGGTGGACAATAAAGCCTTTCCCAGCTTGTTGACAATAAAGCGGAGCTGTGCTATGAATGGCTGAGCTGTGAGCATTGGCGTTTCCTCGTAGCTTCACAACAGGGGACAATTTTGCAAAGCTGAAATATTATAGCCCTGCTTGGGAGCAGCGTGACCATCTCTTCTCTTTCAAGTCATGTCGCGGTAAACTGGCCGGCTCAACATGTGTGATCATTCAGGTGACTAGAGAAGGAGCACCATGTTTAAAAGGAGGTTTTGATCCACCCCTATGTGTCCGTTCTAGCTTTCTCACTGTTTTCTGATCTTTCTGTATTCGCTGTGTTAGGTTACTGCTAATGAAAACTGAGTATTTCCTCTTGCTGCTGCTTCACATTAAAAGCTTTCCACTGGTGAATCACAGGAAGGCTTTTACTGTAAAGGAGATACAGGGAACGTAGTGGTACTGGCGCCAACTGCCATTTGATAAAAACAGGTCTGCACAGCAGTTATGCCAGTGCTTTTTTTGTCAGTGGATAATGCAAGAAGAAGAGGCAGTCACAGTGAGGTAGTTAGATAGAGCTGTAGATGACAGACACACCTGTTACCTTGCCATCCTGATGGAAAAACCAATTGTACTGTTATGCCGCAGCCATAGCTCTGTGCAGGTATCCTATCTAAGAAAAATGTAATTTCATAAACTCATAAAGTCATTCAGTGATTGGGGCTCTTGTTGCCTGAGTTGGTCTGGCTGTCATTTCTTATTTTTCCAGGGTGATTAATTGCTCTACTTTATATACAGACACAAATGAGCAACAAAGCAAGCCCACACTAGACAGAGACCCTTTATCACATATGGGAGTATAACATCCTAAGCTAACAAACTTTTCTAATTAGGTGAAGAAATAGTACATGCTTGGTGGAATGGAAATGCAAGTGCTTTACATCTTTACATCAGATGTATATGCGAATGTGTGGTAGACAGGTGATTTCAAAAGACCGAAGACGGTTACGTCACTTCATAAAATAAACTATCAAACTGATTTCACATCAAGGTCAATTTGTTTGTTTGTTGTATCTCTGAGTTGAGATCTGGTAAGGTCTGTAATGTTGTACTTTACACTGGCTCATCAAGAAGTTTTTTTTTTTTTTTTTGACTGTGGAAGAGTAAAAGAGAAAACGCGATGGTTCTAACGAAATAATTCACTTGGCTGAACAATGATTTGGATTGCTCTTTTCCTCAACAACTGTCTTCGACGCCCGCTGATAAGGGCAGACCAGAACCAACATTGTCAGTCAAGACTGTTAGCTTGGTATGTCCAAAGGCAGGTTGTCACGATGGGATGGTTATGAGGTTCAGAGAATATCAGTTTTATGTCTTAAGGGACAGTCATGTTTTTACCAGTGTATCTGTGTGCTTTTCTTAGGACATACAAGAGTGGCTCCGGGGTCAACAACAGAAGAACAGAGCTGTTTCTGAAGGAGCACGAGCACCTGAGAAAGTAAGTTCCCAGCACCTTTCTTTGCCATATTTGAGGAATTTGACGTAATCAAGAAAGACCTTTTAATTCACTCAGAGTAGAGTTTTGTAAGGATATCAATCAGTTGGTGTTGTTTTTTCAACCCCAGCAGTTCCACGTAGAATTTATCTGCCATTTTTCCTAGAGCTGTGCAGCCTTTCCTGGCGAGGCAGCAGCTACAGCTTCCCAGAAATCAAAGCTGGGATAATTCATCGTCATGGCACCACACAGCCATTTGGAGTAACACTGATATTGCTGGTGCTTGCTTGTTAAAGGGGCCATATTATGAAAAACTAACTTTTTCAGTGCTTTTGCGTATATATTTCGGTCTCTGATGTGCCTGCTAACACACAAACTGTGGAATAAGACCACCCAGTCAGTTTGGTGTGGGCTGGCTTGCTCTGAACTCATGTGCCATTCAGATTTGATGTCACTTGGGGCTTCATTGAAATTGTAACCACCCCTGCATCTCTGTTTCTCCACCCACGATTTCTGGACAAGGGTAGCCATTGTTATTTTCGCAAGTGACCGGACCGGTAGCAAACACAGTATGTCTAAGCTAAGAGCTAAACATGCGAAATGCTCTCTTGTCGACTGTAAAGACCAGCCCAAATTGCTACATCGGCCCCCAGCTGGCAAGTAAAATAAGTAATTTACCTGTTGGAGGTGTGCTGGTCGTCTGCAGCTCTTCATCAAACATCTCACTGTGGCTGTTTTGTGCTTGTACTATTCCTCCCTGCATTATTTCTAACTGATCGACTGAACAAAGCGCTCCAAATATCTCCATATATTGTTGTCTCAATCTGTTTTATTGAAGAATAGCGCTGCTAACGAAGCTCTGCTAATTTGGTGTAAAACATGTAACATGTAAACATGTTTCATTCCCTATAAATTCTTCACAATAAAAGTCTCCTGTTATTTAGTCATTTAAAAGTATTTAATATGAAGTAGCAAAAGCAGGAAATGTTGGGTTTTCATCAGAAGTAACTTAACACGACTCTGATACGTGCTGCCCCTCGCTAGGCTTCCTGAAGCTGGCCAATCAGAACAGAGTAGGCTCATTGGGAGGGGGGCTTTAAAGAGACAGCAGTTAAAACTGCCTGTTTCAGACAGAGGCTGAACTAAACAAATCCAGCTGCGTCGCAAGGTGAGCATAAAGGGCCAGTATAAGATAGATAAGGAGTTTTTTCAACTGTGAATCATGCAAAGTTACTCTAGTGTAGTATCAGAATAAAAATATAGAGCTGGAAATAAGCATAAAAGGTCCCCTTTAAGCTCTGACACCTCTTGGCACTTTATCTCTTTATACTTTTACTCTCATAATGGATGGAAAGCCACTTTTTCCTTATGTTGCATTCATTAATCTAGAGTTTGTTTTATAATTCAGGATAGAGAAAATGCTGACTGGATTTGAGTGCTTTCCTGGCCAGTTGAGACAAAAAACATTTCTGCTCCAGTTAATAGTCTTTTGAAGAAAATATTGGTGGGGACAGATTTATATTGTGATACCAATTAAGCCATTTTATAAATCACATTTTCCACTCTGGTACATAACTTTCCACCTTAGAGCAGCAAAAAGTTAGTCATACTCAATATTTTTTGACACAGTAGGTCAAAGTATGAACTGCCAGCATCCTCATTAGTGTCCTACTATCATTTGGCCAACTCTAAAGCACTGCAGAACAGTGTGAGGTGGTAAACTTTGTGAAATCTGCATGTGTGTACCTGTGTGCGTGAGAGGTGCGAGAGGCACCCTGTGTGGAAAGTAAAATTAGATGTCAGCAGGACACACACACTCGAACCAAACACGAATAAACCACCAAACCTTTCAACATTGCTCAGGCTTAATTAATAATTTGGACATAGCTGATAAATGCAAAGAAGTCTGATTGATTCTCTCTGTGGTTAAATGTTTATTTCTTGTTTCAGCCTCTCAAAGGAACAATGCCTCCATTACTTCCCATAAAAGATCTCTCCATTCACTTCAAAACTGGCTTCTCCTGCTCTGACATGAAATAACTCATTGTAATGTCTCAATTATATAAAATGAAAAGGTGGAGATCATGTACTGTACAGTGGGTGGACTTAAGCTGACTATCTAAGTGTCAACATGTGCAGAATCCTTCTTCAGGTAATTTGGTGGGTTCAGCAGATACAACAGCGTAGCCCAGCAAGCAAATCATCAAAAAAGATGAGTAATACAAAGTAGCCTGACAAGGAGTGGGTGGCAGCATGACAAGTGGTGGATCGTTCTACAGTAAATACCACTTTCCTAATAGGCTGTGTGCATTTACAATTTGTGCATGTATGGGTGCATTTTTACGGGAGAGTGTGTGCTTTTGCCTTTAGATGTGACCTAGGGCTGGGCAATATGGCCCAAAAAATCTAATCTCGATTTTTTTGTTTTGTTTTTTTTTTCAAGCTTGGGGTTGATTCATCGATTTTTGTTTGCCTGCAAGATGCAGGCTTGAAATATCATATTTTTTAAAGACAGTTGAGCAAGAATAATATAGACCTACACCACCTGAAAGGCTGTCATCAATATGCATACATTACAGCTTATCCACACAGCTACTGACTGTCAGTACCAGATGCTTCAACTAAGTAGAGCGCATGTAATTTAATAATCAGTTTTAGCACAGACAGAGCAGAAAAGTCCGCTCACAAATCAATCTGCCGTTGTTTGCGTTTCTTTACACGACATCAGCCTGATCTCTGCAGATTGCTGCTAGCTGGTGTTAGCTACCCGGAAGGTGGAGACAAACTGGACAAAGTAGAATCTGGAAACTATTCAGTCGACTCCCAGCGCTTCAACTCTTGTAACCGGAGATGACACCTCGTCAACTAACACAAACGGAGAGCACAGATCAGTGTTCAGTCTGTCCCTCCTGTAGATGCGACCGTTAAATTCCCAGAAGCACAGAGACAGTCATTCTTCCTAATCTGTCACTGAAAGGGTGCGGCCCTGGAAAGATCTGTCACACGGTTACTTGTGTTTACCATGTACCTTTTTATATTTTCGCTTGAGAGGGGAAAGGAAGAATGTTTTCCAGATAATGTGTTTTTTGATTCAAACTGGGCAGCAAAGAGCCTAAATAAATTCTGATGAGAAAATAATCTTAAAAATGTGAAATGAAAACGGGAGCAGCCGGGGACACAATACGCTGAACCTCCTTCAGTTTGTCAGGCTCTCGTGCCAATCCAGCCCAACTGATCAGGAGACCGATAATGAAATAATCTTATTAAACCACAACCCATATTATAGGTCTTCCCCAGACCATTGACAAACATGGGAGGGGAAAGAGGAGATTGGACATGAGGATCGAGTTACGCTTGATTGATCCTATTAGAGCCATAAAACAGGAAAGAGGGCTTGAAGAGGAAAAAGGTCTAAAATGTGTTAGTAGCCAGAACAATGGTCTAAAGTCTCACTTAAGGCAGAACATGTGCGCTGGATAAAGATGAGAAAGTCGAGTTGAAATGCTTCTACATTTTCATGATTCTTTGACGCAGTCTGTAATGCTCACTTTGCAAAAGGCAGTTTTCAGCACATTTTATGAATAATGAGGTGTCCCTTATGTGAAATTACTTGATCAGCTTCGACCCAGAGATTTTTGAGATGTTTTTAATTTAATATTCACACCACGTTATGGAGAGCTGGTCGTGGTGTTATCATTTAGCGGCTCAGCTTGTGACAAATCCCCTTTTTGTGTCCTTGGCTTTTTATATCAGGTAAGTGAGCCTACATGAGGATTAAAATGTTCTGTCCCTACAATAGTTTTAGGGGAGATAATGTAATGTATGATCAGGACAAATTTACATAAATGGTGTATGAGGCTTTATATAGTGACTGTGTGTTTGAGAGATATTGGCAAGTGGTAGTACCGGCATTGCCAAACTGATCAGTTAAGACTAATCACTTTCCAAACAAAAAAAAAAACAAATCTCCCCAAGTTAATCTACAAATGACTGCGGTGGGTTGAGTGGCTGCCAGCCTGTGGTCATTCCCAATGGATCATAATAAGACTCATTTTTAAGCCCCCTCTCTAGTTTTGTTGGTAGTGATAAACCTTGTATGGTTCCATATCAATCAGACCTGCCTATACATTAACATGTAAAGCTGTCAATGAAGTTAACATAATTCTCTAAAATGATTTCCATTGTAATCAACAATTATATAACAAACATGACAAATATAAACATATAAAAGAAATTAGAAACCGCGTTAAATCTTTCATGACAATGGCACCACCATCTTGTACTATAACCTGAGACATCACAGGGTTGGTTGGACTGGCTGAGTTCCACAGATACAACGGTAGAGACAGTGAAAGATGGAGACTGGGGAGCCACAGGACAGAAGAAGATAAAAAGGAGGCCACTACTGTATTGCTCCTGGATGTACAAAACAGTCCATTTTCATAAACTGCCACTGAAATGGAGGAACAGTAGGTGACTCCTGCACTGGCTACTGAATAGAGAGAGGTTTGCTGTGAACATTTTTTAGAGGAAGATTACATAGAGAAGACCTTTGAGTCGGGCAAGCTAGTGGTTCACCGCTACAATATAGCAGCCAAAATGACGTGAAATTCAGTTTGAGGTGGCAACCGTCCCGGCCTGAAAGTATTCACCTAAAACTCATGTCATTCCACGCCGTACATCATTTGATTCGGTCATCACAGATGATGCAAACCTCCAAAAAAAATATTTCTTACTGTGACTCCACGTTTTCCAAAGCAGTCAGTCAGGCTCACACTTCAGAGACTCCAGACTTTAGACTCCAAATGTTAGATAATCCCCACACGTTATCCCCTATTCCATAATCTTCCTCACATCATCTTGTTTCTTCTTCTTTCAATGTGTAGAATAAAGTAAAAAAAAGAAAAAGTAAGATTTTGTTCCAAAAGTAAATTATTGTTTAAGTGTTGATCGTAGGACCGTCCATCCAGGAAACCGCTGGAGGCCTGACTGTTTTTGTTGTTTTTTGCCACCCTAGAATTGGCTCACAACTAAATAAGCATTTTTATTGGCTGATGTCTGCTCTATCTGCTCACTACTCCAATGGTTTTATTCATGACCAACATGTCCATAACACTAATAAATCAACAATATGAACCAATAGTAGTGGCAGTAGGCCAAATAGTATATTTATGGGTATTGCAATTTTTCAGTATTTCTGTCTAGCTTATGCCTTTTACTGAGCATATATTTTAGATACTGTCAGTTGATAAACAGCCTCTAAAAACTAGTACTAGTAACTATTATAGCACCGAGTAAAAAAACAAAAGACCAGAATAGAAACTAGACATTAATAAAAAGATAAGAGCCCAGAAATGCTTCACTGTCTTCACTGTTCAACGGAACAACCAACCCTGTTACGTAGGCAACGACATCACTCCAAAATGGCGGCTTGCTAGCTAGATAACGGTACAAATTACGAAAATAAATTTGTCATATCTGTGGTTTTAACAACTTTTTAAAATCGGATTTTGGGCAAGGTGTTTTTCTAATATATTTGGGCACTACCAGTGCCTGTAAACCAGTACAGGAGATGACTGTGTAAATAAGAGTGATACAAATTTTTTTTTTTAAAGATTACTTTTTTGGCACTTTTTTGCCTTTTATTGGATAGTGGGCAGTGAGGAGGCAGACAGGAAACAACAGGAGAGAGAGATGGGTATGACACGCAACAAGGGTTGCTGGCTGGAAACGAACCAGGGACGTTGCAGTTATGTAGCATCTGCCAGTAACCACTTGGGTACCAGGGCACTCCCATAAGAGTGATACTTAATACTTTAGCAAGTTTATTTAGTTATTAGATGAACTATAGAGTAAGTGTTGTTGATCTGTCTGTTAGTTCTCCCTATCTCTGTCTCTCCTTCCTTGTATATCTGTTTTTCCATCTCTCTTTGCCAGTGTTCATGAATAAACCAGAGGGAAGGTGGGGCAGATCCATTAAAAGTTCATGTTAAAACAGCTCTAATGGTAGTGGTCACACTGATAAGGACTTCCTGTCAAAAAGAGGGTTTTTAGCCATGCAAGCAGCATGGCTCTAGGGATGGTGACGGCGGTTGGTTCGTCAGTCCACCACTTTGGTCCAGACGGAAATATCTCCAATATCTTTGTTAAATGCGTAGTCGTGATATACTGTACAGTTATTCGTGGTCCCCAGAGGATGATGTTCCCCTGACTTTTCGCATTGGACCACCATGAGGTTTTGAGGGAAATGTTCCCATAACTACTGGACGCATTGCCATCATATTTGGTACAGACATTCATGTCAACCTCAGGATAAATTAGTAAAATGAAATAACTTTGGTGATCCCTTAATTTTCATTTAGCACCATCATCAACTCAAAATTTGTCCAATATTTTGGTTTCTAACTAAATAGCTATTACAAATGTTAATATGCTACAGTAACACACTAAATTAAGATGGTGATCATGGTAAACATGATACCTGCTTAGCATCAGCAGTTAGCCTTGTCATTGTGAGCATGTTAGCATGCTGTACCGTACAGTCTCACAGAGCTGCTAGCATGGCTGTAGACTCTTAGCGTTGCTTTTTTTTTTTTTTGGCACATCAGCAGTGTCAATGTGAGGCAAGGCTAATTTACACCTTACATGGACTCATATTTGCTTGAATTTGATTGCTTGAGTGTTTTTGCTGTCTGTTGATTGGCTGCCAACAGCAACTGTCCAGGAAGTTCAGTTATGTTCGTATTTTTCCTCCAGATACTCTTCTTTTTCCTGTTGGCTCTGCACATTCATAAAGTGAAGTCATACAGTCCCATCACTGTAGGTGCTTTACTTCACTTTCTTACTTTTCTTTTTTTCTTAGGGTTGTTCCCCAGTTTGAGATCCCTGCTTTTAGTCTGCCTGGCCTGCTGCCCATCTTAAGATGTTTGGTCTGAGCTGCCAGTTCTCTGACATGCTAATGTAATCAGTAAAGGAGAGCTTTGAGGATTCAGGGTAAAGGCCGTCCTATCCAGTTTCTGCCAAAGCATATGGGACCCAGTCAGTTCAGAAGGGTTAGAGGTTCAGTCAGGGGGTTTACTGAACAAGCATGTTATAGCGTCTGGAGGATCTGGGGTCAGTTTATTTCTATGATTTGCTCCTAGCTGGCAGCACTTACATCACACAGCTTTTGTTGAGTGCATTGACCATATTCACTGACTGGCTAGTGCTTAAGAGGCCATTATGATCTAATGATCATAAGTACATTTTCCTGTAAATACATTATCAAGATTAAGATTGTATCCATTCATTGCTACTTTGTTGTGAGAGAAGATACCTTTTTGTAATTAATTCCAGTAGGTTTGAAGTGTTGTTTTTCTGCGTACTGTAATGAGCTGAATGCACTCAGGGTGCTTTAGGTTTTATTTATCCAAGCACCTCCCAGTTAAACAGTGTTGATCTCTGAGCAGCAAAATGTTCTACATCACCACAGCTCTTTCTCTGCTGTCCAGCTGCGGAGTGTTGGGACCAGTCCTACCAGCTAAACTGTCAGCAAAATGGGGGAATACAGTAGCTAGAAGCCCTTGTTACTCACAACACATAGCTTTCTAGATTCTTCTCTAGATTTTAACATGACATAAAGAACAACTTTATGTAAGTTTTTTGTATTTGCTTTCCCGTTGCTTCATGGTTTTTGATTGCCCCATCATAGCTGCTATTTGTTGTTTGCTAACACTGGCACACAATTGTGATGCTTGTAATCGAGAAGTATTGAAGTGGCAGGTGATAAAACCATTTCATTGTGTGTGTTTGATTGTTAGCACAACAGTGTCTGTCCTCTTTCAAAATATTACATGTCTAAATTGGAAAAAAAAATCCTATTTTTTCACATTGTCTTCCCAATTTAGTTATTACCAATTCCCAGTGTTTAACACAGTCCCAGGACCCTTATTGTAATAGACTACCATTTGCCTCTTTTTTGCATCTCTAGGGTTGATGTCTTGTTTGTTATGCTAGGTTTTATGTATATTAATTTGCCCTTAAAGTGAATGAAAGGCAGTGCTGCCGTAAAAATCAGTTCTGTGAATCTTAGAGTGTGGAAAGTGTGTTGAGTAGGTAGCAGAGGATTCTGAATCTGAGCTTAGATTTGTGATCACTGTTTATTTTTGCTGATGTAGTTTGTGTTCTGCAACTGCTGCCAATATGTGCGGACAGTTTCCTTTGACAACGTAATGAATGTTTCAATTTAGCTGACTGATTGTATTTGTTGCCTCATATTGCTCTAAAAGCCAGCCTGACAGAGCACTACCTTCAGAAGGTTGTGGTAAAGTACTAGTCAACTAATTGATGAGTCATTGAAAACAAATAAGTTATCATTTTGATTAACTATTCATCTTTGTAGACATTTGGCTTTGTGTAATACCTGCATCACACTTGCTATTGCAGATATTATCCTTTACCACTGGTTGTAGTATTTCTGAATGCAAACAGAAAATGGACACATGATGTGTGTGAGGAGTGGGTACGTTTTTCCATTTCTATGTTTGTGTGTGTGTGTGAATGGCAAGAGAACAAGAAATCATGTGGGCAAGGAGGGTTGATTCATCACACTGGGAAAGGCAATTAGCTTGGAGCTAATGAGCGATTTAATGACTGCAGCAAAACACCAGTGACCATGGAATGGAAGAAACCCACTCAAAGCTAAAACCACAGAGGGCCACATATACATGAACGTGATGGCACAATCAATCTCTCCACTACAGCTGTAGCTTGACGATGGAGGGAACAATTCATAAATCTTTTGCCCCTTCTCATCTGTGCAAATAGAAACTCCATGAATCAAGCCTCACCTCAGCTTGCAGCCATTCTGTCATTTCCTCCTCAGCCCGTGATTTATAAGTTGGGCACTGTCGGAAGAAAGACAGTTAAAGATTTACTTTCCCTGTCAGTCGTTTGTATGTCCTCCATGATGATTTTTCTTCCATCATTTAAGACCACTGTCACATGGCTGTTTGACCTTCGCCCTAACCACAACTACTTAAGGTGTCTTTTTGTCTGTTTCAGACACGCAGCCTTTGTTAGGGCACTGTTAGATTGTGTGTGCCTTATAATCTAATAAGCATAATGGGTTCTTTCTGGCTGTATTATCCTACTCCCACTGCTTCTAATGGTACTTTCTCTGCTCCACCCACCTGCTCCCACAATCCATTTGTGCAAAGCTTGCCCGCCAGCCTTCATCCCGAATTTTGTGCCAGTTACCATCCCATTTCATCAAATAATTTTATCCCTGTAAGTTATTTCATTTCAGTGCGACATAGACAACAGATATGATTTACAGTCTACTGCCAAATTGCAGTTTGGTGCTTGTGTTGGGAGCTATGATCCAAGAACAGAAGGACGCCAGAACACCGACTGTACATTACAATGTGGCTGGCCGTGCCCACCCGTAGCCTGCGTATAAGGATCCACACTACCAAGTCTGCTACAGGTCTTTGGGGACTTGTGGGTCATTCATCCCCAAGCAGACCTCCTGTGGAAAAGTCCCTTTGCAATGTCCAATTTCATGGGCAACAGTCTGATGATTCCACTGATATCTGTTAGCATTCCTTGCCAATGGTAATCCTTCCTACCTTTTCCCGTAACCCTTCGGTGTTTTTCAATTCAGCTGCAAGAAGAAATCAGATAATTAGTAAATATGTACGCTGCAATCATATAAGTGTAAATCCATATAAACTCCATAAATGAGGTTGAGATTAGATAAAGATTAGGATTACAGCGATTAAACTCATCTATGAGGTTGGGATCAGTCCCAAGTGGTCCACCAGCAGTGAGAAGGAACCTAACATTACAGGTCACCAGCAGGACAAATGTTAACGTGATTACATCAATATATATAACCCAGGAACTGGTTTGTCCTCTGAGAAATCAGTTGGTCAATACTTGACCACATAAGTGACCTGGACAAAATCAGTTGTGTGGCCCACGATCAAATTTAGTCAGAACCTCTTGATTGTATTATGTGGTGGTATATTTGTTATACTATCATTTTGGTCTGCCTGAATCAAAGCTTTAGCTGTTTTTTTTTAGCTGTTTGCTTTTTGAGTTTTGCAGTTGATCATCATTTTTGAATCTTTAAAACTCCTTTGAGGGCTGCCCAGCGTCTGTTAGATGAAGAAAAACTGTTAGCTCAGCACACATACTTGCCAACAATGCATGTAGATAAGCAGAGCCTTATGGTATGTTTTCCGCTCATTTAAAACATACTTCAAGGGCAGAGGGGGGCCTGCCCATTAAACGCAAGGAGAGCTACCTACTCCTTCATCTGTCTCTGTAAGTTTACCACACGATCAAATGAATGGAAATGAAAAAAAAACGTGTTTACTTCTTTCACATTTAATGATGTGATTGTAAAAGGCATGGCACTCTCTCCAGGCTAAAATAAAAAATAAGTGGATCACGATTACATCTCATAAATGTGGAGCAGGATTAGCATCTGACAATAAATTGGGGCATTACGGTAACATTAAATGTTTAGAAACGTCGTCCGGCAAGGCTCTGCATTGCTCAGTCAGATTAATGCAAGCACACACTGCTGGTAGATAAGGGCAGCTCACTGGCACCCAAATCAACACTCCCACACCAATGCTGTCTTTGGTCTGAGCACCTGCTAAGGTGGCACATGCGCTAAGAGCTTGGCTTTGTCCATATTCACTCCTTTAACATTACCCATCGTTTGAAAGTTGTCCTTGGTTTGATGTGGCTACCAAGTTGTCCAAAAAGTGAGCTACAAGGGGTAGCGGTCAAATAACTCCACCTTGGAGTTAGATGCCAATCCAGAATTTTACACATCATAAGCTGACATGAATTATGGATTATGATTACAAGCATTACTGAGCACCAAACCATAAGGTTGGGTTTAGGCAAAAGATTACAAATATTTATGTATTAGCCTTGAGACAGTCAAGTTAATGTATAAGGGTAAGGTTTAGGTAAAGGTTGGGGTATTGGTGTGGATAAGGTTAGGGTAGAAATCTGGGAGAGGCCTGTGACTTTGGTTGGATACAACGGATACGGTAATAGCCACACATTAAGCAATGAAGATGTGGAGTTCTTGAGTGGATGTTGGATGATGAACTATGAAATACAATCCGTGCAGTTTTATTTGTTTGGTTTACTTTAGTTCTCTGGAACATTATCCAAATTGATTCCAATTAGGGAATAAGCCGCCGAGAGCATTGTTGTTTATGAGCAACCTGAGACACAAAAGGTTTGTGTTTGTATTTGTGTGTGCGTGTATGTATCTCACCATATTCTCTGTAGGACAAAAGCAACCATTTGACACTCCCTCTTTGAAGTCGCTGTGCAGAAGCTTAGGCTTCAGGATGACTGAAGTGATATTCCCTCTGGGTCTACTTAGTCCAGAATCCCTGTACGTGTGGGAATCATCCATAACAAGAGGATAAACTAAACAAATTACAGTCACAACCTGTCAACAGAAATTATTTTTTTTTGTTATTGTTTTTTTTTTTTTATTTGTTGGAAATTTGAATCAGGATTGAAACTTGCCAAACCATTTGTCCAAGTACTAAATTTCCTACTGATTAGGGGAAAACTGTATGTGTGTTTGAGTGTTTTGTGTGAGAAATGTCATATATTCTGAATAGGTTTATATGACTAATTTTAACAAAATCTAAAAGGAGGCTGGTGTAACTAAAATTATATTTCTAAAAATGGCATTTTAGACTTAAAGCAACATCTAAAAAAACAAAAAATACTGTGTGTTTTTTTTTTTTGCTGTTGTGTTAACTGACACATGAACACCACAGGACTAGGTAGCATATACACACATAGACATGAGCACAATGTCAGTGGGAAGATTCAAATTATGTTCTGCTGGACTGGTTGGTAAATCACTATGTAGTTCTTGATAAGATGGAGAGAAGAAAGGGAAATCAAGGACCAAAGAACATCAAATTAAATCCGGTTCTTTGCTCAGCTCATTGTCACCATGTGATGCGATCAGAATCCTGGGCTAGTTCGCATCGTATTGATCAATGTCAATCTGAAACTGATAACTTTCCCCTGAGTAATTTATTCATTACCATTCCATGTTTTTGCTACACACTGCCTCATGTCAATAACTCACCAGTCTTTCTCTTTCTCACTCCTTCCCCCTCTCCCTCTCACTGTCTATAGTTCTGACCGACTGATGGATGACACAATAAGGTAAGACCCCTTATTATTATCTCACACACAGGAAGAGACATACATTTGCATGTGACAGCCCCCCTTTCTCTCCGTTGTTTAATTTACCTCCTGAACTCAATCCAAACCCTCAGTATGTGTGAAAATGGGCCCAATCCTGGTCTGAATATGTCATGCCTGATAGGTCCCATTGTGCTCAGAGAGAGTTGAAGAAAAATGATAATTTAAAAAGTCCTACTTTGTCCAAAAAAATGGCAAACTCACCAAAAAATGATTTTGCTGTCCTAATGTACTAGAACTGCAAAAAATTGTACCTTTTCATTTTTTTTTTATCAGTGACCCTGAACATTTTCAGCACAGTTGCTCATTGTTCATACTTAAGATTCAACTGGGAAAATTTCATCCACATACATGCTTAGAGGTCACCTAACATTGTCTTTTACTTCTACAACCCTGGATACGCAAAATGACCCCTGTTCACTAATCCATAGATATCATCCATTTCCCACTAGTCGATCCCTTCTCCTTTCTCTCCCCTCAGGCCTGCACATATTACAATTACTGTATGTTGTGTCTCGTAAACTCTGGTTCCTCTGGGACTAGCTTCAACAGTGGTCTGATTGGTGGATTGTGTCACCACCCTTTGTTTCCTTGAACTGCTTATTTTTTCCCAACCTTTGTGTTATTTCTCCCCACATCTTTTGAACCAACCCTCACCAATGTATTTCTTTATCCTAGTTAGGGCTGAAACTAACGATTATTTTCATTATAGATTAATCTGCAGATTATGTTCTCGGTTGATTGTCTATAAAAGTCTATAAAATGTCAACAATATGAAAAAGTACTGCTTATAATTTACCAAGGTTCGAGGTGATGTCTTTAAATTCTGTTTGTTCTGACCAACAGTTTAAAATCCAACAATATTTGCATTACTATCCTATATGATAAAGAAAAGCAGCAAATCCTCACACTTAAGTAAACATTAATTTTTTCCTGATTTAATCAACCAATCGTTGATTAAATCCTCCAAAGATTAATGTGAGATTGATTAGTTATTGCTGCACAACTAACAATAGTTGCTTGAATGTTTTCTCATATTCTAACATGAAGTAAACTGTAATAAACTAACTGGAAACAGAGTATATAGCTGTAAAGGTTAAAGGCTCTTATACGGTTAGGTGTTGTGTACATGATTGTGTTTGGATGGATGCATTAGTGAAGGCGAGAGGGGCAAAGGAGGTTAACATGCAGGTTTTGTTGCACACGTTAACTGCTCTGTGTCAGTGTGATTAGGTGGTTTTCAGGATGTGTGATTTCCAGATTATGAACATTGGATTGCAGAGAGTTAGTAGTCTAAATCACATACCATTCTATCTCAAAGCATTTTGAATGTTAAACCAGTTAAAAAAATTTTTTTTTTTTTGTTTTAGGTGACATTGAAATGAAAAGCACCCAGTTATGTCATCCAACTTTTCATTTTACCATTTCAGTCTGTAGAGTGCTCTCTTCTTAACATAAACTTCTATAACAACTCACCCAAAGTCACATTTCTCTATGGTGCATATCTTATAAAATTACTACTACACATTCTGAGCTGTGCTTTCAAACATATTACTGTGATGTTTTTTTTGGACAAATTACTACTCCTGTAGGTCATTTTTAAACAGCAATCTGTGACTGATCACATAGAAAAGTGTGAAAGGAATCTTCATCCTCCAGCTCTGATTTTCATGAGCTGGTAAACATTGAGAGAAAGGCCGGTCGAAGTTGCTGGAGTCAGCAAAGTGTTTCTTCCTGACTGAGGAGAACACGATCCCCAACACACTGCTCCAGGCCAAGACTGCGGACTGTCCCCTCAGCAACCTCCACCCCACAGGGAGATGCCACGACCTCACCCACCCATGCTCACACACACACACACACACACACACACACACACACAAACAAACACTCACACCTCACATTTAAACACCGCATGTCTCACAGTGTTTCTGTCTTGCAGCTTTACTCCCCCGAAACCTGCATTCAAACACACTCTGTAACCACTTGGCTGTTGTAACTGTTCTTGGCCTGCAGCTCATCATCCTCTCCAGCCAAAAGAGTAAACAACCGTGGTGATTTCATCTACTTTGTTTTGATCGGCCTCCTATGAGGCTGCGCCACACTGGGATGGGAGTTTGTCCCATGTGGGCAGGGCTTACTGCTTGTCACCGGAGTGTTCAAGACTTATGCAATACATGGTGTGAAGAAAACATTGCGTGCCAACTGTTCGTTTGAGAATATTCAGTTTAAATAGTCCTTATTTTTACCTTTTTAATTGCCTTGAAGCATCTTCTTCTTTAGTATTTGGTGATAGGAAATTATTTCAGTCATTAAAGGTGGTCATGGGCACTTCTCATTAACCTTACTACTTAACATAGGATGCATACAGTATGTTCACAAGATACTGAAGAGTAAGAAATGAGGTGTTCCCATTTTTTGTTTGCATTAGCAGATCAGTACTTGCTACAGACAGTGATGTGGCACATGGAGAAAAAAAAACAGCCTGAAAATATTTGTGGAAGTCTTAAAGTCCCGTCCTGCATAATAAATGGTTTCCAGGAGAGGTTGTGGGAGCTGATTTCCTACCACTCAAACACTCTGATTCCACAGTTGAAGTGAGAGGCTCAAAAGTGGGCTCAGTGGTATCGATTATTGTGTGTAACAGATGCCACAGAAGGCAAACATAGAAGCTGAAACTTTTCCTGAGCTGCCCAGCAGCTGCACTTTCCTCATCTGAAAATTGCTGAGGCCCAAGTTTGAGAGCAAGAGAGGTACAATATTACAGCAATTCTATACCTTCCTTCTACACGCCCAGGCGGCTCGCACACGTGCTGCAGGCACCCACACAAACGTGATAGGATGACTTAATGGTTTCACCCCAGAATGATTCCCTTCCTTGACGGATACAAAGTCTTTTAATACCCCCTTTTTAATTCCTATTGCTTATAGCATTGCACGGAAAAATATTAAAATATGTTTCACAATCTGCATCTCATTATGTGACGTGTGTGTGAAAGGGAAAAAACAACAGTTTATTAGATATTTTTTAAACAAGTGCACATTTAATTTGTAACCTCTTACAGTAGGCCAAATATTAGGGCTGAAACTAATGATTATTTTTATTATTGAGTAATCTGTCGATTATTTTCTCAATTACTCAATTAGTCGTTTTGTCTATGAATGTCGTAAAAAATGTTGATTTCTAATCCCTAAAGCTCAAGATGATGTGCTCAAATGTCTTGTTTTGTCCTGAAAAAACAGTCCACAACCCAAAGATATTCAGTTTACTGTCATAGAAGACTAAAGGAACCAGAAAATTATTCATTTCAGAAGCTGAAATCAGAAAATTTAGACGTTATTTTTCTTAAAAAATGACTCAGAACAATTAATCGATTATCAAGATAGTTGATGATAAATTTTCTGTTGATCAACTAATCGTTTAAACAACTAATCATTGCAGCTCTACCAAATATCAGCTGGAGTATCTTCAAATACCAGCAGATACTTTGTGCTCTTTTTTTTTTTTTGTCTTTCATAACAAAATATAGATTGTAACAGTCTAGATGTTGCTTTATACTAAATAAATATAGGACCACCATAGCAAAAAATGGCTACTTTTAAATCATTCTTAACAATATATTTCTTCAAAGATATACTGTAAGAGGTTCTGCTGTAGCTTTAAAAGGCTCCACCACTTGTTCTTTTACAGCAGACTCATTTCTCCCAAAATATTCCCCGGTGGAATTGATTTTCTAATCATCTGTTGACTCACCAGCAGTCAAAAGCACTTTACTGTGCTAATGAGCGCAATAACATGGAGTATTGTCACTTTTCAACTCATTTCTCTTTGTCTTTTCAGTATTGCCATGGCGACCAAGGAGAACATGACCTCCCAAAGGGGCGTGCTGAAATCCATACAGAGCAGGGTCAACACACTGGCCAGTATCCTTTATGCTGTGTGTGTGCATGCTTATGTGTTGAATAGATATCCACCTGACTCTTTGTTAAAACTCATCACAGGACACAAACAAGTAGCTTCTTTTATTTCTTATTTTATTTCTAATCTGGTTGAAAATCCCAAACTTTGTGATCTTCTTTAACTCTCTGCTCTCCAAGACCGTTTCCCGACCATCAACAATCTCATCCAGCGAATCAACCTGCGGAAGAGGCGGGACTCTCTCATCCTTGGCACAGTGATTGGCGTCTGCACCATTCTCCTCCTGCTCTACGCTTTTCACTGAAAACCAGGTCCTGGTGAAATCTTTTAAAGGGGCAGGATTGATCTGCTCTGTGTAGCGTTGGACCCCCAGGAAATCGAGCTCAGTGATTGGAGGACCCTGGAGGGCTCATGAGCAGAAGGACGTTCAGTTGGTCCAGTTCTACAGCAGGGACAAACTCAGCCAACAACAGCTACTCAACTTGTATTTAGCAATGGGACAGATGGAGGGCTGGTGGTTGGCTGCTCTGCTGCCAACAAGGGAACGGAGACCAAAAAGTACAAATGAGACTAGATTTTAAGAAAATTATATTGATAACTCACTTGGAGAGAAACTGTGCCGAGGAAAGTGTGACGAGACCGTCAGGACACGCGATGCATCATTCTTTTTCACAGGTGGAAGGATTTTTAGTTGAATGGTCTTTTTTTTTTAATTGATGGAGTGGGATGAAGAGTTCATTGTGGGCTGTAAAATGTGAATTAATAAATTATTCATATCAGTATGTGCAAAAGAAGTGTGTCACACTAGATACTCATCACTTAAAACATTTTATTTTTCAAAATACAGTATATGACTTGAACTCTATCGAAAAGTGTATTGAGCCTTGTCATTTCAGACACAATCATAACCGCTTATAGTCTGTTTTTTTTTTTCAAACCAAGGACAATAGTATTCAATGGTATGACTGTGGCCGTGTAGACACCAGGATACCACAGCAGGGCTATTGAAAATCTTTATCGTATTTTCATATCTTATAAAATACATTTTCTACTTTATTCATATCTTCATTTTCAATAACTTATTTTCTCTAATCTTTCAGAGCAACCAGGCAAGTTGAATGCACAGTAGAAAGTCAGGAGCTGCATGTGCTGTAGTTCCCCCCTTTAGAAGAAATGTATAAACATGACATCACTTTGACGACAGGCTGTTTAATGACCGAATGACCATTCTGCACATTTACAACTATACTGAAGACAGTGGTGTGTGTGAATTTTAAAGATGGGAACTAAAAACATTTCACGGGAGAAGGGAGTGATTTCAGTCAGGGTCGGACTCTTTAGATTAAAGTCTTAGTTTGTTGGTGGGGGTGTAGGAATGTCAAAGCAAGGCAGCTGTGTGAGAAACATCAATGTGTTTTTGTCTCACAGCTTGAGGCTGTTACACGACTGGAATCGAAATAAAATAGGCTCACTTCAGTGGACCGAAGAGGATAAATTTGGTTTCCTGTCCTCATTCGCTCTGTTTGAAGCTTTGCTCACAAAGATGAAGTAAAAGTCTAGAAAACTTTGAAGACTTTTTAGGATTTTGTAAAATGTCTTAACATTCATTAAAGGACTTACCAAATTGCAGTTGGTGGCATTTTGAATGGAGGCCGTGGTAAAAATGTCCTGTTTTCCTCATTTTATCACTGCTACTACCTTACTTCCTATACTGTAGGTCCTTTGGGTGCATTATTTTATTTAACACTAAAATAACTCACACTGACATTAGATATTTAGGTAATTCTTGATTTAATTCTGGAAAACATGTTTTTTTTTTTTTTTACATAAAATATAATTATGTCTCTATGGTGTGTGGTGAAAAAGTAAAATACTCATTTGACAGGTTATAGATGAGAAATTCTGGTTGGTCAGTTTTATTGCAGCATCACTTAGGTCAATATTTTTTTCAGTTAGCTTGTTTAGTAGATGACCTTTCTCACCACGTATCAACAATGAGGTCAAACAACTTTCTAAATCCAAAGCTACTGTAGCTGCCCCGTCATCTTTGCTTTAGTCTGAATGTGCAGAAAGCTACAGATTGTTATTTTAACTACAAATAGGTGCAGCTGTTTTACATGTTTCAGAATCGTCTATATACTGTAGCTTTTTCTCTGTTTTACAGCAGTCAGAGAAGCATCCTGCCATCTGTCCCTTACTGTCTTACCTTCTTTCGGAGGGAAATCCTGTGCTGCAGGTACATTATAAGTGTGCACACTCCGTAGATGGCAAAGGTGGAGATACTGTTATTTCAACCACTCAGACTGAACACCACCCAAGCAGCTCTAAGATCCTCTCACTCTCGAGGGTCGTGCTACAGTGACTTCTGACAAGCACAAAGTCTGTTTAGTCAAAGCAGCTGAAATGTAAAACAGAAGTCTGACCCTCTGTGTCCGCGAAGGAACCTTGATGGCTGTTTTAAGCAGCGTTTTGTGAAAACAAACAGCAGGGATGCTTCACTCTTCTGTTGACATAATGGCCTCTATCACTTCCCTCTGCAGATATTTATTGATGAGTTCAGCGAAACAATTGCCTTTTTTTTTTCTTGCAGTAAGTTTTCGAGAACAGACTGTATCTGAAACCCAGGAAAAGCCCTTACCTTCAGTGGAAGAAATGCTGCAGTTCCTTCTGTGTTGCTTTTGCTGTGTGGTTCAGAATTTAGGTGTGCCTGCAGTGTCTGTGTGGTGAGCTGGCTTTAAAAGTGCAAAGTCTGATGAATTCTTCATTTTCCCTTTTTTTCCCCAGAGCCATCTATAGTCCGTAGTTGTGGCGGCCATGATAAATGCTGTTTGTGTGCTCTGAGACACAATCGTGTATAAGAACCTGCTTTATGAACAGGGTTTAGATATAATAAAAGCAACAGCTGTACAGCGAAACACAGTACAATATAATATAAGTGCAGCTATATTTTGTAGCTGTAGTGTTGAATGAACATCTCTCAGATACAATCTCAACAAACTTTTAAAGACCCCCTCCTGACATGTTTCAAGACATATAAAAATACTGCTTTGACTAATAATTTGTGTCTGATGTGGTTTTTCCACTAAAAAAGTTCAATTAGTTCCTTAAAAATCCTTAAAAATGACATCTTCTCCTCTCCCTCATTGAAAAATCCAGATTATATGAATATGCAAATATTGTTCATTTCAAAAAGTTTAACTGCTCGATGCGAGACGTCTCCTACTTCACTGTAAAATCCATTCTCAGTGTTTGTGTACTGGAGGCTTCAAGTTTCCACCTCACACTAAGCATAAGTTGCATATTGGACCGCGTTTGGCTCCAAAATTGTTGTGATGTCACAAATCATGCTTGTAAATACACACCTTAAACTCAGATTTGTACTTTGTCCATTACCTTGGTTTATTACTGATTACCTGCAAAACTAAAAGATATTCCCATCAGCCTCAGCCATCAGCCTGTTTAGTGCTAATTAGCTGATGTTAGCATGCTAACACACTAAGAGAACATGGTAAACGTCATACCTGCTAAACAGCAGCATGTTAGCATTGTCATTGTGGTCATTTGACTTTAGCGTTTAGCTTCAAGTATCGCACAGACCTGCGAGCATAGCTGTAGACTCTTAGACTTGTTTCTTCTTCTAAACTAATTTCATACTTTTACTGGCTGTCGTCATCAAAAGGCAAAACTTGGACCATGCATGGTAACATTTATTCCAGACATGCAAAATGTACACCACAGAGATGAAAACTGGCGCATACAGTATACTGGAAAAGAAACACAGTCATATATAAGAATGAAATGAAGGTTTTAACTGTTTTACTGACAGATCAGTGCTTAGGCTAGGCATCTAGCTCCCAACCACCATATCAGAGATGAAAAAATGGAATATTAGAGAATAACAGTAGAGCAGTAGCCCACGTTACCAGGTCTTTGGTGTGATCAATAGAAATGACACACTCTAATTTCAGGAATTATGTAATGTAACATCTCCTCGTGGTAGTAACGGTGGATCTTTGGATTTTGCTGCTTACTGATGGAATGTAATCGATAAAACAGATCACAGTTGGTCAGCCTTAAACTTCATTTTCATTTTAGGACTTGGCAGAGACAGTCAAGCCTTCTATTCTCAGGAATTAGCTGCATAGTCTGATTAATTTAATCTTTATTTAGGTTTTTTATAGCTGTGGTTGCATATGAGCCCTTAACGAGTGGAATTTAAGAAAATTCTGTGGGTATCACTTTTTTCCTTATCTTAAAGGGACTTGGTCCAAATGATTCCTGATTTAAATTGCAAACATTGGAAATGTAAGCATTAAAGATGAACGAAAATCTGTGGATTTAAAACGAATGCGACATGGTCTTACAGTGATTCTGCATGTGCTTGTAGCATAAGCCTGTACTGTGTCAATACAACAGTGTATCCACAGTGGACATAATACAGTGACTTCTCTGATAAAGTGATGAACACAGACAATCTGCTGTGCTTAGATCTCGAAGAAACAGTCTTTAAATGCTATTTGTTAATCAGTTAAACTCATAGGCCTGTTCATTTACAAAAAAAATAAATGTGTATAAGCCTGTAGCCCATAGCATGCGTACATATTGCATATATATTTTCCCATATAAATACATTTCATACAGATACAAGGAGCGGAAAAAACATTCAGTGAAACAATGGCATTTAACAGTCAATGTATCACAATTTAGGAATGGTAATGGAAAACTGGTGTAGAAAGGTAGTAAAAGGTAAAATGGAGTTTAAGGGTATAAGATGAAGGATCAAAGACAAAACTGAGAAGTGGCAGCCACTAAGGTTTGGTGGAAAGGGGTTAAGAGGAACCGAAGGGAAAATGAGTCACTGGTGGGATGTTGGTGGCAGGTTTTGCATGCGTGTCAGTCTCTGCCAACATAAAGTAAGGTACAAGAGATTTTTGGAGGCATAAAGGAAGGGTGGGGAGGGGGGTTAGAGGGTTAGATCTCAGTCCTCACACATTCTTCTGTGGCTGGACTTCACACATCATGTACACAAATCACTCTTCCATGTGCAAACCTGTTCGCCTCTCTGACTCCACATTAAGAAAAGAGACAACTAATAACAGTCAAAACGAAGGCAGAATTTTGGTTATCTACATTCAGGCATGCAGTGGTCTCGTTTTTTTTTAGTTAAAAAAAAAAATCCATAATAAATAACAAAAATTAAAAATGTGTTCCCTGCCCCCTTCACAAACCCTTGAATTTCCACCGATAATCCAAGTGCTGACAAAGCAGCCACTGTGACAGCCTTAACAAACCCAGCACCACTTGGCATACAAACATTTTATAAAATGTACATCTATATATATATATATATATATATATATATATAATAATATAACCATATTTCAAATATATTTGTAGCTGTATATGCTTTGAATGCAGGAGGCTTGGTAAAGAATATATGAGGATTATATGCAGCTGTCCAAAGTTTGAAGTCCAAACCCAGAATCGGTTTTTGAAAGGAGCCCCATCCCAGACATAGAAAAAGTCTCATTCTGTCCTCACACGTGGATCATCCTCTTCATCTCAAGAAGTCCTTTATTCCAAAAAGAGTCCTCCTGACCACATACAAATCTGCATTTTCTTTTTCTTCTGTTTTAACCTGAACAATTTTACATCAGGTTTTTCTTTATTTTTGTCAAGCAAATGTTACTGGATTCTAATGCATGCATCTCTGAATGATTTTTTTCTCTTGAGTGTTTTCATTAGTTTACTTGCTGCAGTACCCACTCTCATGAGTTGCCTATATTTTTTTTTGCTTCTGGAGGGTGGTCATGATGTAATTACAATATGGCATAAAGTTAGGAATTGCGTTTCATCTTTTGTTTTGGAATGGGCTTTTTTTTTTCTTGTTGCATCCGTGGTTTGGCTTTCACGGTTCATTTCTCTCCTCCAGGTCCTCCATGTCACTGGGTTACTAGAAAGGAACAAAGAGGAGAGACGGGCGGCATCGTCAGAGAAAGACAGATCAGACACAAAGACAGGTTAAACTCACCATCAAATTCATTATTTTGACTGGTGTAGCTCTAGGGCAACCGCCCTTGCTGCACAGTCAGCCCACTACAATCTCTGCAGTGCTAAATCAATCTACACACACACACACACACACACACACACACACACACAAGGCTTGGAAATGTGCTGAGTTTGGACATAGAAAAACACACATCTCATGCTTGTGTGGATGGTGTCATTTATCACCCTGTAATCGTAATGCAGTAGGCATTCTTTGTTGTTGAACACTTGCTGTTAAAGCAGTGTGTGTGTGTGAGTGTACATATATCGTACATCATATTTAGGTGATCCTCCTCCATATTTATAAGCTTTACTGTAAACAGGAAAGATATTTTACACCTATAGTACTAGAAAAAGTAATTTTGAGAAATGATCACAAACATCATTTTTAATTCTATGTTGTATTTCATCCTACTTGTCTTGTTTCTGTACCTGAAACTGAGACGTAGACTGTGATGATGACCACACCTAGGACGATGGAGACGATACTGAGCAGACGAGCCAGTCGACCCAGCCTCCTGGCCCCATCTATATCCCCCGTCTGGAGACTGTTTCTGGACTGGAGACACATAAAAGCACAGGGTATTACCAAGAGAAACATTTGGATGATTGTTTTAAGCTATAGCACAAGACTTAGATGAGGTGTTAATGTATGATGTAAACAAAGGATGACATTTTCCTGCTAACCTCGGAATTTACTTGTTATATTTTCCCAGAGAGTTTGGGGCTTGAGAATTACAGATGTATTAAAAATGTACATTAAAAATAAATTCCTGTTCCTTTCCTCCAGCCGCAACAACAATACTATTAGGTCGGGTATCTTAACCTTCATGTTCATGACCTACAGGCCCTTAAATCTAATAAAGAAGACCTGGGAGGTCGACCCAAATCAGACTTTTACTCATACTGAATGGAAAATGATTCTACACAACTCAAAAAAGATGTCATGCGAACTCAGAACTTGATTAGTACAATTTAAAATAATTAATAGAGTATATTGGACACCAACAAGACTGCATAGAGTTACACTTAGAGATAGCCCGACTCGCCGGAGATGTTGGGATGACCATGGTACACTTATTCATTGTAGCTTCTAACTGTAGCAGCTTATGAAAAATTGTTGTTTAAGGTTAAACATCAGGTTGATAGATATAGTCTGAAATGGAACAGATACCTCAGTCACATTAAAAGCCCTTGAAACCTCTCACAATCAGGTAACAGCCCTTTTATGTGCAATTTATTTGTATTTCATAGCACACTGAATATACTCATATAGTAAGCTGTCATTATAATTCCCCTTTTTTGTCATTATTTACTTTATTATTCTGATGTACCCTTTTTATTTATTATTTAGGTTTCTCTCTGTTTCTACTATTGCCCATTGTCTAAGGTTGTTATGTCCAAAATAAAAAAACAAAATAACCCTTCATGTTCATGACCTGAGCGGTAATGACATTATCGTTGACATTTCAAGGAAAACCTCTAAGCTAGAGTTATGGGAAAATTAGAGCACACTAAAAGTGGGCTTAAACTGACTAAACTGAAAGACAGCTGTTTCTCAAAGCAGTTGTTCTCAAGACAGAGGCAAAACACAAGCATTCCCAGATTCATTGGATTTTATTGACATAATGTTGTGACTTTATGACTTTAACTGTTAACATGTAAAATTAGAAATACTTTCATTACTGGCCACACAAGTGCTGTGGCTCCATGACCATCGGTTGGTCAGTCCACCACTTTGGTCCAGAATTAAATATCTCAACAACTATTGGATGGATTACCTTCACGTCTCATATTATTGATGTTCATGTTCCTCACAGGATGAATCCTTCTGACTTTGGTGATGCCACCAAGAGGCTGACATGTTTGGTTTTGAGTGAAATATCTTTATTTTTAAAAAATATCTTTAATATCTCAACTGTTGGATGGATTGCTATGAAATCAGCTACAGATATTCATGCTCACTAGAGGATAGATTCTAATAAATTTGGTGATCCTCTGACTTTTCCTCTAGTGCCACCATCAGGACAAAAGTTTAATTTCTTCACACTTCTATTTATGACTGAATAAGCTACTAGTAAAACCAATGACATTCCCATCAACCTCAGCTGTACTTTGTGTTTAGCGCTAATCGTAGACTGTATACAGTCTGTGGAGCTACTGAAATTAGCAAATGTTAGCATTACCTGCTAAATATCAGCATGTTAGCATTGTCCAGTTGAGTCTGTAGAGAGTTGTGACATTCATATTTACATTTTACATCACTGCGCCTTTCCACGGTGACTTTCACAAGAGTGCAACTCCAAAGTGAGCTTCAATTTATCAATACCAGCATCCGGCAACAAAGAAAACCTTCATATTTCCAAGACAGACAGTAAAAACATACGCGAAGAGCATTCAGAAAAGGCAATTTCAGCCGAATCGGCAGTAACCATATTGACACTATCAGTACAAGATAAGGGTAACGCCACAAACCGCAGGGATGATTCACAGTTTAAGCTCACGTTAAAGAAGCCTGCTGTGCAGATACAGCCCAGAAACTACAGTAAGAGTGAATATAGTGGGCTCTATATATATAACCCTGAGAAAATTCCCTCTCCAGCAGCACTCTGCTTTAAAATATTTATCAGGTGGTTTTTCTGTTAATCGACAGCGAGTTGTTTTAAAGTGGTGATGACACACATGCAGTACATGAATGTTGACTTGTCTACTGCGTGCCGTAGAGTCCCATAAGGTAAAATTTGAACAATATTCTATTGCCAGCTGTGATATTGCCTATTTCAGATTGGCAGGTTTGGATTGATTGAAGGTTGTGACTTGTAGAGCCAGTTGGATTCGGTTGGAGTAGGTGCACGCAGCAGTGTGAAGGGGTTGTAGATCAACTTAATGTTGTATGCATATTGCTTTGTGTATGCTGCAGATATGGAGACAGGATGATTTATGTGTATGTGTGTGAGGCATGACGGATGGGAATCCTCAATCCCCGTGCATTGCTTTCTTGTGTGAGAGTCCCCAAACAACAAATCACACAAGGCCGATGTCACTATCCTCTCATCAGCTTTGGTTTGCTTTTAATTTGGGACGATTTTAATTTGTGATGCTGCTATAAACATGCCACATGATGTACATGCGTACGTACGCCGACGCTCACACAACTGCACAAGAATCAATAGTAAGGGAACATTTAGACATTATTTTGAAAGCACAAAGCACTTACATGCTGGCTGATACATTTCTATACACACACACACCAAGGAACATCTGACTATATTAAAGATAATTCATTATCAAATAAATATAAATATCAATATTCTGTCTTAAACAAAGGTTTGATGTATAATTGTCAAGTTTCCTTTTTCAACATTGTCCTTATGTAAGTACAATTTTATAAATGTTACTGAATTTATTTCTACTTTATTAAATAGTAAGTAAGTGAGTGTACTGTACAAAAGTATCGAAAATATTAAGGATGCCTGGTGCATTTTCATTATTGATTAATCTATCCATTATTTTTATGATTAATCAATCAATAATTATGTGTTTATATCACTTATTTTGTCAATTTACAGTGATTTAAATCACAGAAAAGCGGAAAATCCTCAAATTGAGAAGCTAGAACCAGAGAATGTTTATGTTTGGCATTTTTACTTGATAAACAGATCATCAAATTAGTTGAAGATTTTTCTGTCTACTATTACTATTACTATACTATGGACTATTTGGATTAATTATCTAATCATGTCATCTCTAGGTAAAAGAGTTTAAAATAGGCCAACGGGAAGTGCAGAGCATCAGAAAGTCTATAGTTAGCGAACTGAACGCATCAATGGTCAGTACTTCACAAGAATGACAGGATTTAGTGAGGAAAGGAACAACAACAGCTGTCTCACTCCATGTGTGACTCCATGCATCCATCAGGCAGCGTGAAAACACTGCAGGACGGTGTTGATGACATTAGCACGGCATTCATTGAGCCTCCGATAAAGAACATTTGAGCACCGCACGATATCTAAACACCCCCTTCACATCAGCAGTGTATCTGTAGTGTAGCAGGGTAATGCATACGTTTTCGTAAATGCAGCAGTGAAATCATCTCAATGCAGTGTCCAGTCAATCCAGAGCTGCCCGGGGGTCAATACACACCAAGCAGTGTAGGTCAGCATCCCTGTGGGGTGCTTTTACTGTAACTACTTTTTGCGTCTGTGCCCCAGTGAACTGAGGCTGTTCAGAGGTCAAGCACAGAGGGAAAGCAGTATTAGAAAAATGGCACACGTACTGTGTAAAATAGAGTGCTACAGCAGAGAGAACGCTAAAGAACCTAGTTCCAAACTGCACATGCAATAAGGTCATGAACGTGTGCCTGGTGATGGTACCATCCTACCACCAGAAACCTGATGAAAAGTTCAGGAGCTGTCCGTGGTGCTGAAAATGTCTTTTTTCAAATCAGAAGCCACAGCATGTGCAGTAAAGCAGGAAATGGACCTCTCACTCCCCTCACCTATATTGAATTATTCAGCTTTGTAGGTCACTTTTCTCCTTAAAGGCCCCATAAAAAACATTTTCCCAGTTTTAATCCTGTGTCCCTGTGTTAATTGTTCATTTCTTTTCTCTTCCTGTAAAATGGTTTCTAATGTTTGATGAGTCATCCTGCACTCAGGAGCGTTTACAAAAGTCTGTCCAATCAAATGTGACTTTGGGTGAGTAGCTAAGCATATAAAACTGCACTTCACCATTTGTGGGTTGTAGTAGCTAACAGAGCAGTATGGCAAGCGATAGGAAGAGATGTGTGTTTGGATATCAGTGGGCAAAAACCTTTCATTCCCAAAACAATGTGGCTGAGGTCTAATTCATTCATCTCTCCCTTGTCCTCCTCCTGATCTAACAATAGGTGAGGGAGGTGTGTGTGGAGACAACAGTCCTCTGCAGCGCCATATCGAGCTAATGTCAAAGACTTGATCGTTTCATAGAAAAACGCAACTTATTGAGTGACCATCAATATGGTTTTAAATCAAATCGATCCACTGCAATGGCAGCGAAGGAACTGGTAGAAGAAATATCCACAGCAATAGAAAATAAGGAATATACTGTAGGGGTATTTATAGATTTAGAAAAAGGCATTTGACACTATTGATCATAGATTATTAATGAGGAAACTTGAAAGATGGTATTAGAGGGGCAGCATACTCATGGTTCAGTAACTATCTGGATAATAAACATCAGTATGTGCAAATAAACAATGATAAATCTGACCTGCTGAGGGTCACGTGAGGTTCCACAAGGTTCAGTTCTGGGTCCAAAATTGTTTATATTGTACATTAATGATATTTGTAATGTGTCCAAATTGCTAAAGTTTGTTTTGTTTGCAGATTATATGAATTTATTTTCTTCTGGTAAGATTTTGAACAACAGAATTGAAAGCGTTAACAAGCTGTCATTAAATTTAAAATAAAACTAAATTTATAATATTTGGATATTGAAGAACCAATAATCATGTACAAATCATGATAGATAATGAAGTAGAAAGAGTTTATGAAAATATTTTTTTGGGGGTTGTTATAGACCACAAACTATGCTGGAAGCCACATATAAATCATGTAAAGACAAAGACAAGTCCATTGCAAAATTGCACAAAACAAAAGACATTCTCAACCTAAACTCATTACATACTGTATATTGTACCGTTCGTTTATAGTTCCACACATTACCTACTGTGTGGAGGTTTGGGGAAACACATACAAAACAATCACAAATCCAATTTTTATGCTACAGAAGAGAACTATAAGAATTGTAAACATAACTGAATAACATGAACCAACCAACATATTATTTATAAAAGGAATTTGCATGTTTACAAAAACAAAGATTATAACAAATGCAAAACAAAGATGTACATCAGTCAGTCAAGGGAGTTAATTTGTGGAATAGTTTGGAAAAAGAAATGAAAATGTGTAAAACACTTAATAGATTTAAAAAATATTTAAAATGATGATTAACAAATATAAAACTGAGGTATGAACACTAGTGTGTACATGAATTTTGTTTGGGACTTTTGTATATACATAATATACATATATTTTGTTTTGTTTCTTACATTTTCAGTGTATAAATCTAAAGGGATCTGTACAAATAATGAATTTAAAAAGGGTAGGTGTAATAAGTGAAGGCTTCAGCCTGCACCTTTCCAGTCAGTATAAACTTGCTTTGGTTTGTCACTGCTTCAAAAGTAATGACGTATTAGTGTTTATTTATTATTTATTTACATGTGTATTTGAGTTGTATAAGTTGAAAGTGACCAAACTAAACTAAACTAAACTAAACTTAAACTAAACTTAACAATTTTCCACTGAGAGTTTTTGCATATTGCCTTAAATTTCAACACAGAGATGAAGTGGACGCCCCAGAATCAACATCATTTACTGAGAGTGTGCCCACCTGATGACCCTTTAGAGCACTGCACTCCTATAACACTACTGGATTAATGACAGTAAAAAATTAAAGGATCAAAATCAGTGCAGCAAAATTGTTGTTTTCAGAGATTTGGGTATGTTATGCTAGTAGCGGCTTATGTAGCATGGTGTGGCTTGTAACTGAAATTTGTAGTCTTTATTCCCAACCGACGTTGCCTAAATGTCATAATTTGAGGCAATTTTCCAGACTTTGTTTGGCTCTGCTGGAGCCACAAGACTTTATACAACTTTTTTTCACATATCCATAAGAACGGTAAAGAGACTTTGATGTGTAAAACTGGTGGAGTTCCCATTTATACTGACACACAACTTCATATTAAAACCATGTTTTTTATTTGGTAGGACAGGTCAAGGGACACGATTCATGAAAAGTCTCTCGTGCCAGAGGGGTCGCTAAGTAAACAGTGATGGTATGGCATTGAGATGAAACTGTCTATCACGCTGGTTGGATCATCCATTGTAGCTTAGCCAAAGCAGAAAGACATAAGACCTGATTAAGCAGCTGCTTCAAAGACAGTGTAAAGGTGTATTGGGTCAGCCTAAGCAGATACGATGTACATATAAGGCCAGATAGAGCCCATGAGTATCTGCTCGCTGCTTGCGGTGAGAGTAGGATTCAAAGGCAATTTAAAGGTACATTAAGTCACCTGTCAAGAGGGCCGAGAAGATTTATGGCAGCACAGCCTGATACCCACTGTAGGGGTTTAATATTTAACAGCAATACTGGGCTTCCACAGGTATTCTCACCCAACTTTTGGCTGGATCTTAGGCTTTACACTTGTTACTTCAAGATCACAATGATTTTGAAAGACAAAGATAAGAAATTTGATTGAAACAATTTCACTGTAGGGCTAATTTGAAGAATAAAAAAATCTGTTAAAATGTACCAAATAGGTTTTGGTACAATTTCAGTGTGACTTTCACAAAAGCTAAATCAATGCAGATGTCAATCTGGGCCCTTGACAGTAAAATAAGAGATTCCTCTACCTCACACATGGCGACACACTCACGTCCAGCACTGCAATGTGAAGCTATGGTACACAGTCCCAGAGGAGCTTGTATTGATCTGGACTCACATCACAGAGAAAAGCAACATCAGCACCTTAAATCAATGGAAGCCCCTTTCAAAAAACACAGCCTATTTGGCTTGTGCTTGTTTAGAGAGAGAAAAAAAAGATTAATGAAAAGAGGGTAGGTTAAAAAAAAATCATCCATCATAAGAATAAAAAAAATAAAAACACCCACTTTTTTCGATGGTAGCCTCGGGGGCTGCAGGAGATTTAGTGTGTGTGTGTGTGTGTGTTTGGTTAGTGGGAGGCACCCTTCACTTGGCTGGTGAATGTCTATATTGATTCACAGCGAGAGTAAGCCTGCTCATATTTGTTTTCTGAATGGGAAATTCTACCCTGAAAGTGTCTTGTCCACTGTTCATTGTGCTACGAGTGTACACACCAGCCTCGCACACACGCACGCACGCACATAGTCTCGCTCTCTAGTTCATGTGGCTGTTCAGCAGAGGAAGGTGAAGGCTAGGAAGTCAGTAAGTGCTCCCTTTCTCTCTTGTCATTAATAATGGAGAGCCAGCAGCAGCTTGGTGGAGAGGGACACAACAAGGAGCTGGTGTGTAGTTACTGTATGTCTGTGAGACTGGCCATTTTGTTCACATTTACACCCATTATTTCCTATAAAACATTCATTTTTGTTCATGCTTTTCATTTTATTCGACCCTCTTATATAAAAGTATATTAAACTTTTTCTACTGATTTTACTTTTTAATTTAGAAAACCTTTAAAAAAACGTTTTTCAAAATTCAAGGATAATTTATAATTTAGTAATTGTAGTCATTGTTAAGCGGTAAGAGAGAGACTGCAAAGCTTTTGATCGCTCCCTCAGTTGGTTTGTTCTAAACACTTTGGTCTAGTTGGGTGTAAGGTGAATCACAGCCTCGAGGGGCCGCTAGCAGGGCTTTTAGACTCCGTCTTGTTACACTAGAATCTCCATTAAAATTGCAAACCACTCAACGTGGTCAGATGATCAAACCTGTCAGACCCATGATGGCACCGCTCTCATTCTCGGAGCTATAAAATGCAGTCTAGCTGCTGCTACAGCTCATGAATTTTAATTGTCTTTATATCTTGGTTAGCTTGTGAACTGGAAACAGTTCAAATAAGCCACCACAAAAACACGACGCCTTATTCCAATTTAGCACATCAGTAATAAGTGAACCACTGTCAGACCAGCTTATTTAGATACGTTTCACAGTTAAGTTTCAAAGCACAGTACACTGTTATATTAGCTTAACAGAACATGCTGCTAACAGTAATGTCAAAACAAAATTAGATTATCATTACACAGTACATCTATGAAGTGCTGGCTGTCCTGTCCAGAATGGGGCAAACACATCTGTAACTAAATAAGTATCTGACTGATGAAAAGTCAGATTACTAAACTTATTTCATTTCATCATGAGGGGGACATGAATGTCTGTATCAAATGTCATGTGGCAATCTATCGAATAGATGTAAAGACATTCACTGAAATCCACAAATGTGAACCTCATGGTGGCAGTAGAGGAAAAAGGTTCACAAATTTCAAGTCCGCCCTAAAACAATTGACACATGATTTGCTTGCTGTAATCATTCCTCCTGTTAATACTGAAGGGATCCCTTCCTGATGCGCTTCCAATGTAAGTGATGGGGGACAAAATCCACAGTCCTCCTTCTGTGCAAAAATGTATTTAAAGGTTTATTTGAAGCTAATATGAGCTGTTCAAATGAGTCAAATCAAGGCAATATCTTTCAAAGTTACTGTCATTTTGGTGGCAGATTCTCTCTTTTTTGTTACGATCCTTCTGTTGCAGCTGAACACTTTTTTTTTTTTTTACCAAAGACTGTAAATGAGGAAGATATCCACTTTTAACTCAGACTGCTGAAGCTTCATATTACTTTCAGATAAACTTTTAAATCCATTTTTGCTCAAAATAAAGACCGTGGATTTTATCCCCCATCACTTACATTGAAAGTGCATCAGCAAAGGATCTAATGATCAGTATGAACAGGAAGAATGATTACATCAAGAAAAACCTGTTTCAATGTTCATTTGGGTACCTGACTGAAAAATTGTGAACCTGTCCTTTAATGTGTAGCAACAATGTTATTTGTGCATTGAACATGTAGTAATAAATACATATTTAGTTGCAGTACTATTCAATATTCATTCACTGTTAATGTTACTACTTGTGGGATCTGAAGATTTCTGACTTCTTTAGTTCTTAGTATCAAAAAAGCCAATATGGCTGATTGAGCCCCTCCCCCCCATACATTGTAAAGCTGGTGCACTTGTATCCACAACATGACAGTGTTATCTTTCCATACATTTAATTTTCAGCACTGTAGCATAATAATATCATTACTTGCGTGGGTTTAACATTGCAAATAATGAATAAGATCTGTTTTCTGCTCTAATATCAACAGTCTGGTGTTTTTCTGTGAAGGACTCTGATAGGCTTCATATAATTGGCAACAACAGTATAAAGTGCTCTCCCTCCATATCTGCAGTACTAGATTGCTAATAACAAGTCATTTACCTACACACACACACACAGGAACACACACGCACGCACACATCCATCCATCCAGTGCAGCTTTGCAAAGTCCATATTTCACAGGCAAATCTGCCGAGTGTGCAATAACGCTCCTGCAGTTTGGGCCGTCCCATTACTGGGCTAGGCTGGTCCGGGCAGTAAAAACCTATTACCCCTGCCTCTCCAATCCCCATAATTGGCTGCACATCTTCTGTGTTTGCCAGCCGCAAGCCTTCACCACCAGAGCATCTGTCAGAGATCTGTGGCGGCAGCCAGCTGGAAGATGGCTTTTAGGTGGTCCTGCTGCTGGAAGTGGTGGTGGATTATGATGGATGTAACTTTTGGCAGTCCTTTTGTTAGCAATGCACCATCTGCCAGTGCAGGAAGATGCTGCCTCTTTTACAAGGCTAAAAGAGGCCTCAACAGATTGTACTTAATTATAGTTCATTTTGGTCATTTACAGAATTGAAGAATGGATACTGTCTTTTTCTTTGATATTTTCTGTCTGGAAAGCGGTTATCACTGTTACAAGTCTCAGTCTTTGCTTGCTGTGTTTTTCCTACTGTGATGCTTATATACTGCGGACATAAATGACGTTAAGATTATGTCACCACCATAAAATGATCATGTGTTCGTATAAACCGTTCAGGTCATTTTGTAGGTAGACGTAGGCAACTATAACAAATTTGGTTACAGTTAAAGCTGCATTCATTGATTTTTTTGGCCACTTGGGGGAAGCAGGAACTCACAATATTGACACACAATAACCTTTTTATGTGGTATTACGTAAGTGTAGTCGACTATAGATCAACATGGTAGGAAACGTCTTGGCATGAATTGGGAACTGAACACTGGACTACTGTGATATGTCAAACTACTGATTATGTTTCCTTTAACTTTCTTTTTCTTTTATCTGTTTTCAGGTTTCAAGTGTCTGGGCCGTTTCCTCTGACTCCTCCTCATTATAACATCTGAACAGCAGTTGAGTCACTGTTTTTTTCTAATTCAACTATGTATCCATTTCACATGAGCGGGGAGACTATTAGCACTCAGCAGTGAGCTTGCACTCTGGGGTTAGATCATGTGGTGTCAACCACATTACTTTTGATTTATTTGATCACAGCAGGTGTTGTAAACCTCTGTTTTTCCTGCTCTGACTCACTTGCACTTATCTGACATCACTGTGGTATCTGATTCAATTCCGTTTTAATCCAGTGATAGGAACTACTTTATAGCCATTTGCTGTTTCTCTCACACCCATCTGCCCTTGTAGCAAATTATGTTTTGATCTTCTTTGGCAGGCCTGTATCAGGTAGGGAAAGGTCCATACCCCCAGGAAAAAGAGAGGATGTTGATCGCTGCCACAGAGCTGGATAACTGCTCCAATCTGCCCTCTGCACAGAAACTAAATTGACTTCTCTCGCCTTCTATTGAGTTAGTGGCCAGCTCTAGTTTCTCCCTTCTTCACCTTCCTTTCTTCTGCCCTCTGTCAAAGCCTCTCTCTCTCTCGCTCTTACACACACACACGCTCTCTGTGCCATTAGCAAGCGGCTGACTTGTGAATGTCAGTGGGTTCATGATGATGGCTCAGGGAAGTACAGGCTGTCTCGTGGATACTGCCTGATATTCCCTTTGGTGTGTAGTAACCACAAGAGTGATATTACAGAACTAATGGGTTTACTGCATTGGCTTTGCGTTGTTTCTTTTGAGCGTTGGCTGCTGCACAATGTCAGAAGTAAAGTGCGCTGAAAATGCTCGTGCCAAGAACAACTAAGCTGCCATCAGCCACCTACTGTAGAGTTAAAATCCTGACACAACAGAGTTACTACTGATGGCATTAAAGACTCCTGGTAGAATGCTGCCAGATGCACAAACTAAAGGACTGTCAAAAGATAAATTTATCTGTGCTGCTCAGGTACAGTAGATCACCTTCTCTGCTCTTGTTTCCCGGCTCATATGGGGGGGGGGGGGTTCGCACATTACATATTGTGGCACACACATAACATGATACTTAGCTTGGTTTTATTGTGGTTGTTACACATCTTGCCAGATGCAAAAAGAGATTTTTCACTTGGATGTGCAGCTCGCAGCATTCATTTTGCAGTTTGCAGTTATTTGTGATAAAGAGGAGGAGAGAATGGTTTTCGCGGTTCCCGGCTCTTCTGCCAGCTTTGTTTGCGAGTTTCTTCGGCAACAGCTATGACTGTAACTACATATGTCATGATTACAACATCCAAAATTTGAAAGACTCACCTATTATCTGCCTCATTCTTAGCTGCAGTGACGGTGGCACACCCTGAGTTTGTTCTTATATTTTGTCAGACACATAAATCAATTTTAAATAATTTAAAAAAAAAAAAGGTAAGACTCACTTATAGACCACCTGCCAATTTTCAAATACTACCATAGTTTCCAAAAAGGAAAGAGCGGTTGCTCCAGGGATGTCATATTTTATTCATCACTCATGTACTCTAGCTGTCTACCAGCGCTCAGCCTTTGTGTTAATGGCTCAGTTAATTCCAGACTGACGATGTCTTGAATACAAGTGCTTAAAGAGGTGCAACAAAATTGAATTCTGTATTGCTGCTCTGCAAAACTACATATAATATTTGATCTGATTTAAAACCTTTAAAAACTTTGTGTTTCTAAAGTCTTTACCACACTTTTATGCTGTCCATTGTACAGAGCTCTGACCTGGAATGAAGCACACTCCTTTTGAAGGAGTTTGTAGTTCAAGTGCACTCGCTGACATGAAATCATTGCATGCTTTAGCATGTTCCAGGAGGGGATTTGACCTTGATGCACAGTTTCAATATCTTGGTCCACAAGCACTGTGGTGCACTGAAGATTAAGACAATTACAAATTGAAAGTTGAAGGTTTAAGAAAGAAAGTCCTGCTGTACCACATTACTGTAAGTATGTGAAGAGCCTGTTGACAGTACAGTTATTGATCACTGAGCCCAAAGTTATGTCTGTAATTACCAAACTGAAATGCATATTGAGCCATTTGCAGTTTATATCCCATCAAACCAAAAAATTTTTTTAAATTTCAGATTCCATGCTCAACTGTTCACATTTGCTCCTACATCAGTCTACCTTAATGTAGGAGTGTCAGAATCAGGAGGGTGGGAGGATGGTCATACTGACATGGTGAAGTACAATGCTAATTGGCCGTGACAGTGAAATAATCATATTCCTCCTACAGCTTTTTTTAGGAGCTTCTGTAGAAGCTTCTAGCTGAATTTAAAAGTATCAACTTGCAAAATCATGACGTGAAGACAAAATGTGGTCCTGTTAAGCTAAAAATGTAGACTTGCAGTCACTTTTTATGAATATGTTGTCAATTTTACTGCAGTGTCAATGGCATACTGCATGCCGTGTGTCCTAAGAGAAAAAAACATAAAGGTTTTTAATAATAGGATACTTGTATCAAAGCAAAGCGAGGGTCATAATCTATGAGGAGTGGCCTACTTTAATATATCATGAATATATTCATCTATGTAATGAAATATTGTCAAAAACAAAACATATTTCTCTGCTATAGTGATTTGTTGATTGGCTTGACAGGTCACAGCCTAAGCAGAGCACTACAAGTGATGAGCGTCACATTGCGTTTATATTTTTACAAATCAAAATGGAGCATAAAGCCAGCAGTATCTCACTTTAATATCTGGGACTTTCTACAAATTGTGCACTGGCTGGTTTTAAATAAACTACAATCTCTCACAGCCTTCCACAGCTACTTGCTGCAGACCTCTCACTACGTGACAACGTGAAAGCTTCAGATTTCAGTTTAGATCCATAAAGCATCCTCAACATGGATTATACACACAATTACATGCGCTGTATGAATGTGGACAGTTGGGGTGGAATGAAGTATTGGAAGTATTGTACTCTCAGAAAACAGCCACAGATGTTGGACATGGCTTCAGTGTTGTGCTGTATCTTGTATCAGTGTTTCCAGCATCCCTGAACTCCCTGTGAGAGGATTAATCAAGTGTCAGCGCCTCTAAAGCAGAACAACCAGCAGCTGAGTGGCAGCAGCAGACCTGAGATCATTTAAAGCCTCAGCACAGGGAAAGCTGATGAGGCACTGGGCTCGATGTGTGTGTGAGTGTAGCCAGTGAGCCCTGATATTCATGAGTTTATCAGGGATCACAGTAGCAAATGCACCATACTTGCTACAGAGAACACTAGAAGTGAATGGTGGGGTGTTTATATTCAGATGAGACATTGTGCTGACATTTATTGCATCTGAGATCTTTTCTTGTTCTGGTGGAATTGGTGTAAATGCTTTTTTTAACCTTTTTTTCTTCATGTTAAATAAATATAACCTTCAAATGATGCAATGCAATTTAATTTTTACACTTAAATATTAGATATTTGCAGGCATCAGTGGGATTGGACGTTAAAGCATCATGGCACAGTTCAACGTCTCTTTTGATAATAGATAAATTATTAAGTGATCAACAAATTTGCTGGTTTCAGCTTTGCAAATATTAAGATTTGATTCTTTTTTCATTTTTCATTTATTATTGTAAATCATTTAACTTTGAATTATTGGACTGTTGGTCAGACAAAATTTTTAAAAAGTCATTTTGACATGTCATCTTTGGTGATTTGCAATGTGCAGCTGCTGTTTGTTCAGTTTATTCATAGTAACAATCTAATTTTTTTGATATATTCAGGATGCAGTTTGATATTCAAGTGGTTTGATGACCATTTTATCACAGATTGATATTGTCACTTTCATCAAATATCAAAATGATATGTAAATAAATGGCTGCTAAGAGACTAAAATAAACATTAACCAAATATAAAAGACATGCTCAGTGCCTGGAAGACATTTTGCCTCATTTGTCCATGTGAGTTACAAAAACTTGATATTTATGAAGCAGAATAGGGTCATATCAGACATATTTTCAAATTCTGACACTTACTCAATGCTCAACAAAGTCTTGAGGTTTTAAATGACATTTTGGGATCAATTTCTGTTTGATTTCTGCATCAACTGAGTCACATTTCTTAATGTCAGATTTAGATTTAAGGGGCTTTTACTTCCCTTTAGGTATTGTGTCAGCACTCAGATGATGCCTTTTAAAGATGAACATGTGATCCATCTTAATTTATCACTTTGGCAAAACATATTTTCTGCTCCATCCATTTACTGCTGCTCCACTTTTTGATCCAGATTTATAGCCAATATAATCGATTAATTTGTAGTTTTGTTGAGCTGCAGACACAGTTTGGTAAACTGACACTCACCATGATGGAGTACACCAGTGCGACGATGCTGACGGGCCAAACGGGGCAGAAGCAGGACATGATGACCAGGATGAGGTAATCCTTGGGCTTCGGGGTCTCCTGCACGGTGGCGTTCCCGGTGGAGGAGCGGCTCAGACTGGCCTTTGACTGGGAGAGGGGGGCGGCGGCGGCCAGCTGCCCGGCGGAGCCCGATCTCACGGCGACGCTGTGGCCATTCTGGTCGGCCTCCAGGCCCTTGTCGCCGCCCATGTTGACCGTGAAGGAGGTGGACATCTTCATCCCATTTCCTCCAGGCTCGGTGGTCACCGCCAGCAGCTTCTCCGTCTCCTGGGAGTCCAAAGGCTGCGCGCCTCCTCCACCTTCACCCAAGTTGGACTTCTGGAAGTCGGTGTCCGTGTTGATGGCCATGTTCAGCTCTCAGTTATATCAAATTATATCAGAAAAGGAATATTTAAAAAAAAACTGGTTTAAAACTGATTACAGGTCAGGAGATACTGATAAATCCATTATCAGCTGAATGCAAGTTTTTATAATCTGTCAGGCTGGGATCAACTTTAACTGAACAACCAGGGGTGTAATCAGCAGCCGACGTGCTGATGGAGGAAAAATCTGATTATTGATTTAACAGGTGAGTGTAAAGGATTAAAAGAAAAAATCAGAGAGGAAAAGAAAGCCGCGTGATTTCTCTAAACATTCTTGAATCACTTTCCTTCACCTTCCCTCACATCCGCCGTTTGAGTCATTTCCAAAGAAAAGCTCTCCTCCTCTCTGATACATCCAAGGAGGACCAACAAATCAGTCAGAGGAGCTCCTGTCCTCCCGCCTCGATCCAGTCTCACCACTTTCCTTTAAGTCTGTCTGTACATTAAAAAAGTAGCCTAAACCCCCTTTTTTCTGTCCTTTTGGAAATGAAGAAGGATGAAGGTGAAGCGTCTCTCTTAAAGCAAACCCTAAAATGAGCCACTTTCTCCTCCTCTCCTCCACTGTCTGCAGCATCACAGTGACTGTTCTCAACTTGGGACCAGTGTAAAGTTACCCGAGGGAGCACAGCTCACTTCCGGCGTGGAAACACAAAATATAAGCCTCATTTGCCCAGAGCGCATAAGAGAAGATGACTAACCCATCTAATATATATTCAATATAACAATGTGTATTAAATCAAAGTGTCGTTCTTGTTGTTACTACTGAAGCCTTTCTGATTGGATGCATTATGTGCTCAGCAGTAGGGATGTAGTTGCATAATTAGGGCTAATTAATGATAATTATTTAATTGCTCAGAATAGTTTTCTTTGATCTGCAGTCCAAAACCAGAAGATATTCACTTTAATGTCCCACAAGACAAATACAGCAGCAAATTCTTGCAAGTGAATTAGAGAATATTTGGCATTTTTACTTCAAAATCGACAATTTATTGAGTATGAAAATAGCTGCAAAATATATTTTCATTGATTAACTAATATAGATGAATAAACACTTAGAAATTGTGTTTTTTTAAACCACATACCACATAAACATCTGTGACAAAACATTCTTATGTTCAAAATGACCATAGCCTGTATTTGGCTGCATCACTGTAGTAGAGCTTTTTGGCTTTAATCCGGGTTGGTGGTTCAATCTCCGGCTCCTCCTTCTTGGCGTCCTTGAGCAAAATATTTTTATTCATTTCCTTCTTTCCAAAAATCTGACTTTTTTCATTCTGAAGGAGAGATTTTCTTACTTCCCGTATTGATTTTGCCTTCTCTGGCTAACTTGACGCATCTCATGTTGGAGCAGGGCAGTCTGGCGCGGAGCCCTCTCTCCATCACCCCTCCTCCTCCTCCTCCTCTTCCTCCTCCTCCTCCCTTTCTTCTCCTCTTCTCAACATCAGCACCAGTGGTTTATGGAGGCAAGCCAGCGGCGGATTGTGCTGCTATGCAGAATTTACTGTAGCCTTGATTCTCATCATAAATTAACTCTCGGAGTCAATTTTCTAGAAAACACTTAAGAAATCCCAGCGTGTAGATTAACAAAATGTTTTATTGGATCCGAAAATATAATTCACTTGAGATAAATTGCATAAGGTCTCTAATTAATGTTCCAGTATTTAACCACATTTTTAGTTGTTTACTTGCCTCCGATCAGGCAAGACTCAGCATCAAGCAAGAGCTGCATTAGTAAAGGTGGTTGTAATGGGCTGCATGGTAGCTTAAATGTTCAATCGCAATCCTCCGTGCCTTTGATCTGCTCCTATTGATTCCCCCCCCCCCCCCCCCCCCCCATCATTAGACCATTGCATTAGCGTCAGCCTTATTTCCCAGAGTGACTGCTACACTGCTCTGTGCCCCGCGGTAGTGAACAGTGCAGATAGTGATGAGTGGGGATTCCCTGAATGAAACGGAGCTCTCATTGTGATGTAACGCCATCGATCTAATATTTTTTCCCAATGCGCAAACCCAAGTGCATTCAAATTTGTTCTTCTAGTCCTGAAAACCAGAGGTATTAGCCGTAAATCAACCTTCTAATTAAACTGCCCTGTTTCCTTCTATCTCTCTCTCTCATCTCTCGCCACTTTGTAACAAACAGTCTGCAGTAAGCACTTAAAAAAAGAAAAAAGGAAAGATGGGAGGGAGACAAGCAGTAGCTACAACAGCCCAGATCATTTATTTTTACGAGCCCCTAGACTCCTCATGAAGATGGGAATGCTGCTTAGGCTCAGGAAAATTCCTCCTACAGGGTTTATGACGGGATCCATGTTGAGCTCAGGCTGAAATAGAAGAATAATTGTGAACAGAGCCCCACCTTGTGGAAGGACGGTTTGCTTACAAGACAAAAAGAACTGACTTCCTGTTGTAAAAATACTTTAAGATCCCCTCCACACATGTTTTAGGACATATAAAAATCCTCTGCTTGAAATAATAAATTGTGTCTGACATGTTTTTTCCATAAAAATGTTCAGTTACCTTGTTAAAAATCCTTACAATTGGCATCTTCTCCTTCTGCCTCATTAAAAATCCAGAATCTATGAATATGCAAATATGTTTCAAGTTTAGCTGCTGTCTCCTACTTCACTGTAAAGTCCATTCTCAGTGTTGCACTGGAGGATTCAAGTTTCCACATCACACTTGTGTAAATTACATACTGGCCCCCGATTGGCTCCAAACTACATGTCACAAATCACGCTCGTAGGCCCGCCCCTTAAAATTGGATTTTCAATGAACACAGAGAAACTTTCCGCTTTCAGCAGATGAAAGCGAAAACAGCCTTCTAGTGTCAAACTCTGCACATACATCATTCTGCACAGTGATGCTCAAACATCCAACTGAAGGAACAAGAAGCAAAACACATTTTTGAGTGGAGGGGGACTTTAAAAACAAGATAGCTCTTTTCTACTTAAGCTCTTTGACATTATTTAGGAAAAAACTACAATAATGGTGGAGGGAATGAAGATTTAAAGCCGTTCCAGCGATTTATTAGTGGAAACCAATCAGTGATGGATACACGATCTACATGGCAATTATATATTACATAAACAACACTAGAATCGAACAGAGGATTGAATTAATGAAGTAAATCAAATAATCATTATTCTCACATAATGCAACCATAATCCTAGACCTTACTAAGCTACTACTGCTATTACTATAAATGCAATAAAAACAAACACTCAAACAAATCTATTTAAGTATTAACTAAATTATACAGAATTATAAGGGTAAAAAGGCCTTCATTTAACATACATTGGTTCTGTCTTTGTTCAGCCATGGTTTGGAGGGAAAAGAAAGACAAGCCCAAATGTCTTTCACACTCCTGAGTGTCTCACAGCCCTTGAGCCCTTGTGGAAGTCTATGCAGGGAGCCAGGTGTGGTGGTTAAAGGTAAAACTAAGCATGGAGATATTTAACAACGTGATGCTTCTTAAGCCCATCACCTCACTGATTCTCCAGCCTTAGCTGCAGTCGACCTTGTGGCAGCTTCTTCAAAACATGCCCTTGTACTTGTTCTTATCCTCCTGGTTCTTCTCTTCCATACGCATGTTAAGCACAGCCAGGTCCTTCTTGACGGCTTTTTTCATGCCCGGGTTGAGGTCCAGCACCCTGCTGAAGTCCTGCCGAGCCTCCGCCTCGTTCCAAACCTCCATGTGGGCCTTCCCACGCAGGTAGAAGGCCTTTACTACCCCTGGAGGACAAATACAAACATGTTTGTCAGGACATATTAATGTGAGGGACATCTGCTGCTCTATAGTACACAGTATGTCTTTTCTGCATTTCTGGGGTTTTCAAAAGTACACATTAAAATATTTGCTTGGTTCACATGTACATCTATGAATACATACAAGTATAGACTGTGCATGTTAGTGCTGAAATAGAGGCACCAGATATTTTATAGGGTTGGACTTTTATAGACACATGAAACTTAACGCTCATTTAAAGCCACCATAAAGAACTGCACACACACACACACACACACACACACACACACACACACACACACACACACACACACACACACACACACACACACACACACACACTGTGAAAACACACCCAGCTTGTTAAAGGCTGAATAAACTGTGAGGCTGTAATGCTTACATAGCACGGCCGTCTTTCACATTCTCATATCAACTGACTGAAATGTTGCGATATATTTAGCAACTTTCTCTGCTTCGATAAGTTTTGAGTAACCCCCTCACTTCATCATCATCCTATAGACTCAGTCAGTGCCCAACCTGGGTGCTGATTGATTATATCACTGGTGTGCTCGATGACCTCATAGTACTCCTCCATGCACAGGAGGCACTGGCAGTAGTTGAGTGTTAAGGTGTTGGCCATCTTCTCCAGCTTCAGCCACGGGACCTCCCATGCTTTCTCCTGCAAGGGAAACACTCTTGTCAGGTTTATTTTAGTTTACATCCATGTCTCTTTATAAAATGCAGCACATGCTGCTCTGTAGAAGAACATAATAATCTGTTTTGGACAACTTATTTGACTGAGTCACCTTGGTCTGAACGTTTTTGATGCAGATGATGGCCTCCTTGTATTTTTGCGTGGCCTCTTGGTAGCGGCCCGACTTGTACAGCTTGTTCCCCTGACCGTGCAGCACGGGTACAACCTTCAGCCTCTCCTCATCACTCAGAGCCCACGACTCCCTGTTATACTCACTGGGCTGGTGCACCTGTCAAACATGCGTTTCCACAAGTTACAGTATTTTATCTTGTCCCGACATATAAAATCTCATCCATGTGTTACACAAAGTAGATTTTATTCCTCATTTTCTTTGCCAGGGCAGTTTCTCTTTGAATTAAATGTGTTCGTCTCTGCTCTTTCTCACCATGAGCAGCTCAAGGACGAAGTAGAGGGGCTTTGGTTCCTTCATCAGCTCATCCAGGTCATCGTAGCCAAGGCTGTGGTAGGCAAACATGTTGGCCATACCGCACGTATGGATGTGCCAGTCGACTGGGTCTTTTCCCTCTGCAATGCGTCTCATGCTCTTGGACACTAGTGGATAAACACCAGTGTGCTGGAGAGGAGGGAGGATCATCAGAGTCAAAATTAAAACAGAATCACTTCTTTATAATGATTTGTCTCTGTGAATGGTCTGCAGTCTAGACTCAAGACCAAAGGAATGTTGCATAATCTTAGGAGGCCCACAGGTTTGTGGTTTCTCTCAGCTTCAGGAGTTTTCCCTTTAATCCTGACCTTGAATCCCCCTGTTACAGTCTGTCCCCTGAAGGTGTCACTGTGCCCCTCAAAGAGCAACATTTCTAACTTGTAACCTGAACATGCCTCTTTATTTTATGTGCAGTTTACGACTGTAAGTAACTGTGAAACTGAACATACCAAATGAAAATGTGAAAAACTACTCATCAGATTTCTGTTAAACTGTTTTATACATTTAGTGGCTGAATACACAGTTACATGGTGACCTCTAACCACGTCTTTCCTGATCTCACAAATTTCATTTAAGTATTTATAAAATAATGTTCACATTTTGTTGCAGCATTATCATTATAAACATAACAGACAATAATAAATCATTTGGTATTTTGTGATTACATCTTTATAATTTAATAGGTTTAATCAGTAGAAGCAAAAACAAAACCTATATTTCCTTTTTGCACAGACTTAATTTTGTTGTTACCAACTGGTCATAGGTAGCATGGTTGTATAGACTATACTTTTCATACACATGAAGTCTAATAATCTACATTGAATCTCTGGTCTGTTTCCTCAGTTTAACATGGCAAGTTTTCCCTCCACTGGATGGGAGTGTGCGCAAAATATCCAGTAGTGGTAGTATGTGGTGCTGCCATGTTGTTCAGAGGAGTGAATAAATGCTCTAAGCCCCATCACATCTAATCAGAGTGGAGGGGAGTCAGTAGTGCTGATTCAGCAGGAATCAGAGCCGATTAGGGAAAAGTGAGGCTGCTGCAGATTAATGACAGTATGCCTCAACCCATCTGTCTCTGACAGTGTTCCACACACACACACACAGTCATACACAGGCCAGACATAACAAATGATAGATTATATAACATAGACATATATCAAAATACACGACATACATATATGACATACTTTATATTTCAATATATCAGGTATCTGCGTAGGACAACAGCTTTCATAACTGGAAGAGGTCACACAGAAATAACACGCATGAAGACACAACATTAGTCACAAAGAAAATATGCAGAGAATTTAGTGTAACTAAAGTGAAAATGATTCAGATAAGTGATTGTTATTTGGCTGCTCGTGTTCATTTTCTATTTCATAACCGAAAGTGTGCAAATATCTGCTTGTGCTTTATGTTGAGGCGTGTCCTCAAGTTTACCCTAACCTGAGAACATGCAACTTGTCTTATTGTGTTGTTTTGTTGTTTATTATTGAAGGCAGCATCTATAACTTCCACATCTACAGTATGACATCATACTGTCTGAAGTGCACAATCACATTACTTAGAGCAGATTTGTCCTATACACACTATAACCTACTGTGTTTAAAATCAAACATAAGCACGAAAACACAAGTCAGCACGCACTTTTTAACGTCGAACACTCACAATGATGTCACACCAGAACTCGGCCACCTCACCGATCCTCATGGAGGACAGCAGGGTCTCCCAGATGTCCAGTTTAAACATGTTGCCGATCACTATCTCCATGGGCGTCCCGACCGCCTTGCTGTCATCTATCACCGTGCGTTCGTCATCACACAACTGGGTGCGGAAGTGAAACGTCACCTGGAGTAAAAACAACCACAGGAGAGAAGAACCATGCTGAGAGGAAAATTAAAGCTTGTTTGTTAAACTATTCAGTATGGACAAAAATAGTGGGGGAAATGTCTTCATCAGGAACACATTACTTATAAGTATGTGTCAACTTTAAAAAAAAAAAAAAGGACAATGACTATTTTTTATGAGAGATTTCCAGGTGACATTATTATTAAAGAGGTCAAGTAAGAAGTAAGAAGAAGAGTTGCCGCAAGTCCAAACTCACTGACTGATGATAACATGTTTTGTTGAAACGGGTTTGCAGAACACAAATGAACATCAGTCTCAACAAAGCTGTTATGTCACCAGCTTCGCTCAGTTATTTAAGAGTGCAGACAGACAGGAGGAAGGCAAGACACGCCAAGGCTGCATGCTTGTATAATGTGCAAGGAAAGTGAAAGCAAGTGTTCACTGTGGTGCAACAATTGCTCTTTTCCCTACTTTTCCCATATTTTAAGGTGGCAATGCTCTCATATAGGATACCCTTATAAGTGCCAAGTAGATTTCCATATTCAGGAAAAAAAAAAAAAAAGCCACATAAGTCATGAGCCTCACACAGCTGGTGTAAATAGGGAAATGGCAAAGCTACACATTCCTATAACATCACAGAAATTGCTATTGTTCAAATTCAAGAATGGTTTCATCATAAAAAATGAATTCACACATTTTAAAACAGCGTTCTTCACATTAGACTAAGTTTGTCACACCTTAAAGCGTATTGATTTACCTCTGAAATATTGTGCCCATTAAAAGGGGGATTGAGTGATTTGTGTCCTCTATCAGCCTCACCTGGCCGCCGGTGGGAATTGCAACAACATTAATCTGCCTCACCTCACTCTTCCTGTTTAGGTAGAAATTGTTGCAAGCCCAGAAAATGAAAAAACATAAATCTCAATTAATGAAGTCGTCACAGACTATGGTCATACTGATCAACAGGCCAATAACAATCTTACTTATTGCTCCTTTAAGTCAAGCACATAGGCTACATGTAAGAGGCATCCTCAAGGAGATACGACACACAGACCCCAAGTTTAATGTGCAGCTGAATTGATTCTTTATCAGTATTAGTATTAAATAAGAGCACATCTGCCATGTTAGTCTATAAGTAAGTAAGTCTATATAATATAATTTGTAAAACTGCCCTGTTTAGTCTCTGCCTGGTCATATGATACTGTGCACAATGTGATAATTAAGTGCACGTTAAACTCCATTAGTGCCTCTAATTAGATTTAGAATATTGACACGAGCTTTGTGAGATATATTTTCATTCATGCTCTTTAAGTTGTCAAAAACAAGACCAAAACTAGGAGTTTATCTGAGATAGTGTTCAATTATATTTATTTTCTGTGTAGGAAATGTGCTGTACAGTTAAATAGCTGTGGGCCCACACGGCTTTGTCTATATAGATGATAAAAAAAGTGATGATTTATTAAAAAGTGTAAATAAAGGCCTACAGTACCTTTGCCCCAGTGATGAATTTTGGGATTTCTCCAGTCCCTCCATGCAGGATGGTTTTTTTGATGCCCTCTGAGCCCAGCAGCAGCGTATCCTGCATATCCGACATTTTTTTTTTCTGTTTCTATTGATCACCTAATATTGTCATGCATATATATCTTATGAGTAAGTCTGTGCATGTGATGTGTGTCACACAACATGTGTAAAGGGTATGGATGTCTTGGGTTGGATTAGCTTAGGTAGGGATAATGAGATTAGAAACTTCTCCTCCTCTCCTTATGTTTCATCGTCTTTGTGTTGCTTCGTGTACCCGTCTTCATCAGCACTTTCTGTGAATGCTGTCAGCCCCCAGAAACATCCAGAAAGGAGGAGAAACAGAGCGTCAGAGTGAGAGAAACGTGGAGTGGAGCAAGCTTTTGGATGGCTACTATCAGCAACAAATGCCTCACATGAAGGTGTTTTGTTTTCTTAGGAGCGCAAGTATGTTTGTGTGGGTGAAGAATCCAGTTCTGTTGAATGTATCATAAGACCGTGTGTCTGTGTGTGTGTGTGTGTGTGAGCGAGAGAGAAAGCAAGAGAAAGAGCAAAAGTAAAGGAACACAAATAGGTCTGTGAGAGTAGGACATGGTTTCCATTCCAGAGGAAATTTCCTGGATTTATGTGGATGTGGTGATCTGAACAATGCAGTGAATACTGAGAAATGGCGGGGCAGACAATTACTGTATGGACTCCTTGACCTTGTCTATTAAACATCTGTCTCCCATCTGGGCAGTGTGTGTGTATGCATGTGTGTGTGTGTGTGTGTGTGAGTAATCCAAGGCTCCTGTCGTGTTTGCTAACAAAGTCTGCAAGCAGTTTGAGGGGGCAATTATTCTCAAACATTACCCAGTGTTAATGCCTTATTCCGTACTAATTGCACAAATAGAAAACCCCATAACTGTACCTTGGCAGCACTCACAGTTGTATAACTTTACAGCTTTGTGTTTCCCCTGTGGAGCAACATGGCATTATAGGTATTTCACCATGAATTATCAGGCAAGGTTGCTGCCTTATCTCTATTCAAATAAGACCTCTATACCCGTGGATAGTGCTGCAACATACTATCAAGTTTGCCTTTTTTTCCACTGATGTGACAAACAGGATTGGGCAACAGTTCGGTATGTACTTGGCAGCTCTCCAAGCACAGGCGATGAACAGAGTTTCACGCCCTCTTGTGGACAAAAGTGGCAGTGCAGTAGGAGAGGTGTTCTTAGCCAAATTGGGCCTGGGTTTGAAAGTGTTGCTGATTTGGACCTGTAAAGCCCTTTGAGACATTTATATGTGATACTAGACTACACAAATACACATTCGTAATGACGGTATATTTAAAAAAAAAACTAAAATATCCATCCAAACCCATCCTCTCTGTAGTGTTGGAAACACTGAAAATGCAACAGGGGCATATGGTGTGGTGCTTCTCTTGGATGACAGGTTTGTGTTGCTATAGTTACAGCCTTTTACATGATCATCATAATCGTATCCCTGAGTTTAAAAGCGAGAAGACATTATTTTGCCACCTTTTTGTTTGTAGAAACACATTGCGTGAATAATCATCATGGTTGGGCACAGCTCCATTCTTGAAAGAAAAGTTTTGCTGTAGATGATTTAAAGTTGTGTCCGTGTCCTCGCCTTTGATCATTTACTTCCTGCCAGCAAGAGGAGGGAGAACAGCAATCCATCCAACCTGTTAGAGAAGTGATACTATGACAATGATGTGTGTGCTGTAACTCAGGCTTTGTGGCAGTGACTCATATTGCTTGCGTCACACCGCCTACACCTTTCTCTACTGCTCTGCCTATGTGTGTCTAGGTGCATTTGTGTGTGTTTGTGTGTGTGTGTGTGTGTTTATACGTGCATGCACGTCGGAATTTGTTGCATGTACATTGTAGTGTGGGAAATCAAATGTGCCAGTGTGCTGAAGCGCATGCACACGCGTCTTTGAGGACAAGTTCAGCTGCGAGCAGTCCTGCGAGCAGGAGGTACACCCCGGTCTTCATCATATTTAGCCCTGCTTGAAACCCGTCACTGATGCATTAGTTCCACTTTAAGCAAGTCATACTCTATTTCTGGAAAGTATAGTCATGGATTTCCCGGGGAGGAGCCATTCCTCGTGTAAAGGCCATTCATTCATATACATAACACCCAAGGGAAAGGCTCCTTCCATGACGCACAACATGCACGCACATAGCATAATGTTTATGGATATGTAAAACCTTTTGTGCTTCTGCTGTGGGAATGAAGCTGATAGACAAGAGAGAGAGAGAATCTTTCTTTCTTTACCTGTCAGACTGACATATAGAGCTGACCTAGCAGATGCAAAAGGAAGAGGAACAGCCAATAAGAGCAGCGTGGGGATCAGTATGCAAAGCTGGGAGACATCACACACACACAGACACACGCGCCAGTGGTGAAGAATAAGTAAATTTACTTTAGAAAAACTGAAGTCCTTGCACTTGAGTATTACAAGTTTATGCAACTTAATACTACATTTCATTTTTATTCCACTACATTTAGCTGACATCTATACTGATAAGATTTTAAAAAACCTATAATGAGCATATGAAACATAATGTGTTGTTATATAGTAAATCAAACAACCCAACAGTGTGTAAAATAGTTTGAATTAGATCCTCCTTGACTAGATTCAACATTAAAATGCTGCTTACACATAATAATCCAATAATATAATTTATAATAATATAACACTGAAAGGGGTCCTTCTGCTGCATAGATTAGTTTTACTTTTCTTTATTTAAAGATTCCCTCCAAACATGTTTTAAGACATGTGAAAATATTCTGCTTGGATTCTGATATGGTTTTTCCACACACACAGTGGCATGATTGAGCCTTGGCTGTTTTTTTTACAGCATCTACTTTACTGTAACAGTCATTGTTAAAGATCCCCTCCGGACCTGTTTTAAGATGTATATAAAAGACTTTACTTTGAATAATAATTTGCGTCTGATATGGTTTTTCCACACACAAAAAAGATCAGTTATGTTGTTAAAATGCGTATTCATTTCTAAAGTTTTCCTGCTAGACACAGGATGTCTCCTACTTCACTGTCCTTTCTCAGTGTTTGTGCACTGGAGGATTCAAGTTTCCACATCACTCTTGTGTAAGTTGAACATTGGACCATGACTGGCTTCCAATATTTGTGATGTCACAAATTATGCTCGTCGGCTCGCCCCTTAAAATTGGATTTTCAATGAGCACAGAAAAACTTTCCACCTTCAGTAGATTAATGTGAAAACAGCCTCGCAGTGTCAAACTCTGCACATGCATCATTTTGTACAGTGAAGCTCAAACATCCAACTGTGGGAACAATAAGAAAAACACATTTTTGAGTGGAGGAGGACTTTAATATTATAGATTACAGGCTAGAAATGCTAGTGAAAATATGTTTTGTAGTATTTTTGTGGCCTTGATTGACATGTATCATGTTTCCTAGACCATAAATAGCAACTTTATCTCTTCAAGTAAAAATTAAAGTGTTTTTGGACTCGTAATGATATGATCATTACTCCTATAAATATTTTGGATTGAGACCATAAATCCAGTACTGGATCACACAAATTTAATGTTTATATTTTATGTATTGACAGATTTTTTTTTCTTTTATTATAAAGGTCAGTTCGAGATGTTAGAAACTGGACTTGGATATGTTTGATTGTTATGCTGGTATTGAATTAATTACTCTGGGGCGTGCCGTAAGCATGCTATTATAAAGCTAACATTAGCTGTTCTGCCAAGTTTGCGGCTTTCAAGGGTAAATATTTTAGATATCAAAAGAGACGAAGGCTGGATGATGTTGCTTGTGAATTGAATACTGTTGACGCCTTGGGAGGGCAGATAAGAGGTTTGCCAGAATCTGTTGCAAAACTGCTCTCATCCTCATAACAGAAAGCAGAAAAATGTAAGATTATCTGGCCCTTATAGAAAACAATAATGGTATACTCAACTGTGGTATTAGCTGTACATTTGCCAGGTGGCAAGAAACACAACCCCAACTGAATACGAATGCTGGTCATGCTTTTAACAACTTTATAAACAGATAATATGTCAATGTTGTGTTAACAGCTTGCTTCATCTGCTCCACAGTGGCCAAATAATCAATTAATACAACTTTACTTCTTCCACCACCCAGACACACATGCACACACATACACAGAGATCAAGGCCAAAGCACCATGTCACTAAGTATCCATCTCCTTTTGTATGTGTGCTCTCTTCAGGTTGAGGAGAAGTGACAGGGTGGAGGGTTACACAGTGACAGCCTTCCTGGCCACTTCCGTAGAGACACTCACACACACACTCACACACACATTCATGGCTAATCTACCTGCTAACACACCTACATACTGTGCTAAAGACAAATGCAAAGATACTCGGTGCACTCTCAGCCCCGGCCTGTTCCTGCACACACACCAGGAACACACTGGCGGAGAAAGATTGCTCTCTGAGAAGCAGAGACATGTGCACAGTGTGCTGCCCAGAGGCTGTACCCTCAGCTGGAAATATGGATTGCACGCACACACACGCACACACACACACACACACACGCATATATACACACACAGATCAGTGATGGTGGAACTGAATTCCTAACCTAACATCTTCAGTGGAGACTTTATGCCAGAAGTTTCATCTGTTCTGACTTTGGAAGGAAAACATCAGAGACTTCCAACCTACAGATGCTTTCCAACACTCCCAACACTGATGATGACATGTGCCGCCTGAAAAATCTTCCATTCTTTATTTCATTGAATCAGTTTTGGCTTTTTTGATGATTTACTGGCAGAGGTTGGACTGAGTCACACATGTGCAAGTCACAAGCAAGTCTCAAGTCTTAACCTTTAAGTCTCAAACACGTCCCAGGTTACTGTGGTGAGAATCAAGACAAGTCGAGTCGAGTCCCTGCTATAAGTCAAGACAAGTCAAGTCATTGCTCAGGTCAAGCAGGACACAAGTTAAGTTAGCTAGTTATGTGCCCGCATAGTTTAACTGGTTATATGGTCCTGAATCAGTCCCCTGATTGTCTCTTATGTTGATGATATGTCTTCTCAATAAAATACATAATCGATTCAAAGCCAAGTCTAACATAGCTTAAACTTAATGTTAGTTTTCTAGCTAATGTTTGACCAGCCAATAAGATAGCTAGAAAGACACATTCACGTACCTTTCTTTGTGGGTTTTGTAGTAACGGATGAAGTTAGATGTTGTGGTGGTCGGGTCACTGATTTTTGAGGTTTTTTTTCGAGACCTTGCATACTGCTGTTCTCTTCTTACTACTGTCATCGACAACAGAATCCAAATTTTATTATTTTTGGACTAGTTCCCTCCATGATAGCTGCCTCGTGTGTTGGCCTCTGCTGGTCTGCTGCGCCCTAGTAGGTTGCCAGGTTTGTGTGCATTGCACCAGAAATCACCCAATCATGTTTCAAAGACAAAACATAAATTCTCAATATCTAGAAAAATTCAAATATTTAATTTAAAAAAGTCAAGTCCCTTTAGGTCATCTGTCTCAAGTCTAAGTCAAATCTGAAGTCATGAATAACCAGTCAAAGTCAAGTCGAGTCGTTTATCAATGGTAGTCAAGCAAGTCTCAAGTCCTCAAATTTGCGACTCAAGTCTGACTTGAGTCAAGTCATGTGACTCGAGTCCCCCACCTCTGCGGGATTTGATTGCTTTGCTCACTTTGTGACGTATGTAATTTCAAGTAGTCTATACAATAGGTGATTGGCAGCTCTCTTTAGTTAGACATTTACATGAACCTTTCCTACACCTGAATGAATGGACACACTACACCTTCAAATTTCAGTCTGGAAAAACAAGGTGGCTGCTCTGGAAAAGTCAAATTCCTTCAGAACAAAATTAGTTTCTTAATAAATTTAGGGGAACAAGTTGCAAAGTCATTTTATATCTACAAGGTTTATTTATAATGTAGTTAATGACGTTCGGGAGTTTGGAGAGGTGGTGAGTCACATTATCTTCCAAAAATTTGCAGATTGGTTTTGTACAGATCTGACTGGACATACATGTTGCAGCAAAACCTGAGTTTGTAAAATGTAGTTGACCATGTTAGGTTTTGGGGAACGCCAGCCTTCAGCCTTGAATAAGTTGAAGTGCTGTTTCAGTAAGATGTGTAGTATAAGATCACTCACACAAACCTAGAAAACGTTTCTCATCTTAATAGGATAATTAATTATCTGCAAGGCCCAGTTAGTCCAATTCACCTCTGCCCTTCCTCTCTACACTGTAAAAAAAAAATTTACAATCAATTTACAATTCAATTCTATAATTTCCAAAAACAGTCAATCTTTATTTTAAAAATAAGGTCAACACATATTATTCTACAGCATTGGCTTTTTTTTTTTTTTACAAGGTTTTGTTAGTAAAAACAAACCAAGAAATTAATTTTACAATGAAAAAAACAAAACAAACATACAAAAAACAAAACAAAAATGCAAGGCTTTCTGTTATAAATAGGGCCAATGCTAATTATCATACATTAAATAATTCATGTATTTTTACAAGGCTGTGTTAGTAAAAATACTTTAAAAACTGAATATTAAGAGTAAATCCTTTAAAAGACCAGTGTGTAGGATTTAGTGGCATCTAGTGGTGAGGTTGCAGATTGCAACAAACTGAATACCCCTACGGTGGCCGCGAAACTCACGAAAAACATGAAAGGCCCTCTCTAGAGCCAGTGTTTAGTTTGTCCATTATCGGCTACTGTAGAAACATGGCAGTGCAACATGGTGGGCTCAATGAAAGGGGACCCACTCCCCATGTAGATATAAAGGGCTCATTCGAAGGTAACGAAAACACGATTCTTATTTTCAGGTGATTATACACTAATTAAAACATACTTATGAATATTATATTCCATTTCTGCCAAGTCTGTTCCGCTAGATGCCACTAAAATTCTACACACTGCACCTTTAATGCCACAAAAATGACAAAAAAAGAAAAGAAAGTCAAATGATGGTGATTCTACAAAATGGCAGTATTTTTACAAGATTGTGTGAGCAGGAAATGAATTTCAGCTGCACACATGAGGCTGCAGATGCTGGGCGCAGTCTTGAAGTGTGGAACAAACAGGCGTAGGAATTCTTTCACACCAGCTGCTATTGTCTTCATGAGCAAATGAATGTTATTATCAGTGGTTGGTACTGCCCTGTTACTGTTGTGTGCTGGTCCTTCAGGAACAGGAAAGAAACTGACAGCCAAGGTCAAATTTATAATTTGTGCATGCGTACATGCTCAAAAATGTGTATGTTACTGGAAGCCATCCTGCAATATTGTCATGTTCATATAATGTCATGGTTGAAACCTTGAATATGATTTTGTATTTTGTCTTTAAGTTAATCACAGGTTGTTTTATGCTGTTGGTTCTTTATTTAAACAGAGAAGCTAGTGAAGCACAACATTCATTTTGAATAAAAAAACTATAAAACTATATTTTTACAAATAACCTTTGAGTTGAAGATTTAAAAAAATATACTCTGGCGTTCAAATGTCACTTTGTCTAAAAATGTAATGGATCTGTATTATGCAATTTGGCGATTTTATTCAAATGTATTTCAAACCAGTTTATTGATGTAATTGTTTTGTCATATGAGGCAATGAATCTACAAGTGAGTGACACTTTCAAATATGTCCAACTTGGACAAATAAACTTAATCGGTATGTGAGCTTCCATCTAACCAGTTAAGTGCTGCCTATATGCATATATCTGCACACTGTGTCATTCATAATGACAACTGACAGTAAAGCTGATAAACAGGATTAATTGATGTTACTCCTTTTTTTTTTTTACTGTTCATGTCCCCGAGTTTAGGAAATCCATCCGTCATATTTCCCCCAAAGATTTAAAAAGGATGACAGAGATTGCAGCAGTTCAATCAAGCCAGTCAAATCCTCCAACCGTGGTGGATTTCATGTTTGGATCTTCTCTTCAACTTTTCAAACTGTGTGTTATGCCTTATGTTTGTGACCAAAATGGAGGAAAGCTGTGCACACAACTTTCCTTCATAGATCACAGATGTCTGTGGAATTTGAACAATCACCAGCTCGCCTCCACATTCTAACAATGTATCTGCTTATGGTTGAACGAGAGTCTTCTGCTCCATATTTCCATGTATCTGAGTTGTTATATCTATAGCAAACATTACCAGATCATACAGGTGTTCGTGATATTGCTCCCAGCCCTTAAAGTGTCTTACTAGCACAAATTTGCTTGTAAACCTTGTACAACAAGGTCACAGATCTGACAAGCTTTGATAACAAATGGCAGCCTCCCAACCATTTCTTACAAAATTCTGCTGCGAGTCAACAAGACAGTGATGATTTTTTTTCACAGTTGCTGAGTTAATACAAGAAAAAAACCAACAAGAACAAAACAGATATTTAACCCTGCATAACACAGATATCTTTGTGTTTCCATCTTTAACCAGCAGGGAAAAGATCCAACCTGCAGTGTCATGTGGTGATAACTACTTAATTCTCTTTTCCTTGTGTAAATCCTGTCTAATCAGGCAGTAAAAGACGGCACTGACATGTGCAAAGTAGAGTGCTGGCCGCTTGCCCAAGCAGAAAAGGTCAGAGGTCGGAGTCAATGCTCTCAAAACCACTGAGAAGAAGGACTTTTGACCCTGCAATACCTATTCTGGCCAATAGGGGGGCTGCAGCATTGCTTACTATATTGTGTGTGTATCTGTGTGTGTGTGTGTGTGTGTTAGCTGTAGCTGTCCTGACTTGCAAAATTCTCAGGAACAGCCTGCACTAGTGTCTTGTGAAGTCATGCAGTGGGTAACGACAGGCGAGAGGTTTCTGGAATGACACATTCGCTCAGATTCCCACTTGCTGCTCTTAAATTACACACACGCTTCAGTTAATGCAGTCTCCGTAGAGAAAATTAAATATACATCACTCACAAACTGATTATTTCCTCATGCAGTCCATAGCGATTAATCTTTTAACCTGTGCACAAGGGTGTGTATTGTTTTGCTCTGATATTCATGGCTCTGTCCTAATCCCCGCTCTCGTCAGAGCGGCTGGCCTTTGGCTCTGCGGATCATCCCAGCCCCAGCTCCCCCTGACCGGGCCCCTGCCGTCCTGCTCTCCGCCTGGCCCCGACCTTTAGCTACATACCAGAACACATAGCAGCCAGGACAAAGGGCAAATGCACACGACACATAAACACACTCATACAGTAGGTAGTGAATCTGTTTCTTATGCACACACACATGCGAAGGTGTCCTTCACGGCACAGGAAAGACTGGATCTATGCATGTGATGTGCAACAAGGAAAGCCTTCAGTAGATAGAATAACTTACAGTGATTATACAAATCTTTTTTTTTTTTTTCACAAATCACACATACACATATATACTCACGGCATGGTTGCTGACACAGCCACCTTCACACAATCACATAAGTTGGGTTACCCAGGGAGACCAGTTGACTATAGGGGAATATTGAGGGACAGAACTGGGAGCAGATAAAGAAATTATAGCAATCATACACATAAATACATGGTGATAAACTGCAAAATACTAGATCTATGAGTGCATGAAGTCAAAATGTCTCACAAGTAAAAGTAGAAAAAAACTTAACAGTATATATTAGATTTCATCTTCTCCTTAAAGTCTTCAGTGTGCTTGACACACCAACCTCCACAGATCACATAAGAGGTGATGTTTAATGAATATGACACATTTTTCAGGTGAAACCTTAAAAGAAATACTCCAGCAAGATATTGCGCTTCCATAAAACTGGAAGACCTGTGAGAGACAGATTAATAATAAATTTTTACCATCAGTGCAACAGCAGCCAAGATATCCAGACTCAAGGACGCTATTGCAGATCAAGCTTCAAAGACACTGGATCCTACAGTTCCCATGATGCAACGTGTCTCCAGGGAGTATGTCACTTCCAGGGCCACAACTGTTTTCACAGGCTGAATAGTACTCCACTTGACCAGTAAATTGATTTTGACATGTAAAACTGGTGGAGTGCCCCGTTAAGAACTAAGAGTCGAGTAGAAATGAGGTGATTGAGTGCTATAAAATGAATAAAACATATACTTGAGAAATAATGTGGTCAGCAGAAAACCACACCAACACTTTCCACCTCTGAAACCTAAAACAACCTTTTGATTTTAAGAGGTTAATTTAGAGAAGACACATCTATAGTTGTAACTTCTCATACCCAGGTGGCTAAACGTTGTCCGCGGTAATTGACAGTATTGTTTTGATGAGACACTGACATAGACAAGGCAAATCCTCCTGTGCCCACGCTGTGAGCTAATGGAGCTAATGGACTTAATAGACCTAGCAGCCATGTACAGATCTAATCCTACTGTTTACTTTCAACAAGAGCTCATGCCACTATTAAACATCTCATAAGACATCCAGATCTCTCTCTATACCAAGAGAAAACAAACAAACAAACAAACTGTCATTAATTACAGGAGATAGTTTGTACTAATGCAAACCAAAGTGAATCTGAGTACACTTTACTGTAAGTACTGAACTCTCGTCTTTTGGCGTAGTTGTAGTGCATCTCTGACTGTTTTTCATTTAGCAGCATGCACAGGCAGAAACATAAAATGCAATAAAATGTATTTAACTCGCACACCAAATGCTTTGCGATTGTGCAGCATACAGAGCTCCCCAGATACAAACCAGATGCATGACATCAAATTGCTGTTTTTTTCACATAAGGAACAAAACAGCTTTTGATGCCCATTTTCAATCAGATAATTACAAATACAAACCCTCAAACCATTAATTTTGCACACACACACACAAAAACAAACAAAAAAGGTCGTCACATGTGTTCTACTGTAACTATCTGTAGCATCACTTTCCAACATCCCCGTACAAATTATTAAATGAAAAAGTGAAAAGTATTTACTGAAATGAATATATTTTTAAATTGTTACTGTTTGCTGAAGTAGTTATATTATTATATATACATAGTTTTATTGTTAGCCATTTAGATTGTCTTAATGCAACAGACCTGGTTTATGGTCTTATCTCTCTGTTTCAGTACTAAATGCCATGAAGCCATCTTATTACAAAATCCTGCCTACGCTTCTGTCACGACTCATTGTTTAAAGTAGTCCTGCGCTGTGATCACGCAATGTGACGGTGCCGTATTGACCTTTTCTGCAAGGCCAGTGGGGATATGCGAGTGTGGGGGGGGGGGATATTGAATGTGATTGAAGTGCAGCCAACAGAGAGCGACAGGATCGACGTGAGTATTTCCCCCCAACAAGCTGGTCTAATCTGCTGGTTGGACCAGGTCAAGGGATTAAACGGGTGTTGTTCTGGGGCCATCCTGTCTGACCTCAATACACTTAACCTGGCCCAGTCTTTAAGACAAATCGTCTACCTGTTTAGAAGCACATGGATAAAGCCACAAAAAGGTACAGCAGCTCTGTGAGTGTGTGGTATTAAACTTATAAAAGTCCTAGTTTGAGGTTCAGTAAAAGATTTTTCATTTATATTTTGATCCTTAATATTGTTATTGTTTCCATAATATTGTTTCTTTGGGCTCATTTTAATCTCTAATCCATTGTTGTACTCACATAGACACTACATGGATAATAATAACACCATCTGTTAGGAAAATTAGAAATCATTAGCTTGTGCTTTCTAAAATGTGCATCCTGTAAACTGACTGTTTTAGCTTGATTTTAACTTACCACCTTGAGGCGCACTGCTACAAATCTTTAAAAGGAAACAAAGCTATACTGCTAGCACCTCTGAAGCGAACCAGGCTATGTGAATAATGCATCGATCTCATCCTTACTGTATCACAGTCTGCTGGTACGCTCTGCATGACTGAACACAAACCCAGTGAACTTGGAAGTCTCTGCTAACACTCCCGGGAGAGATTATCTACTATTTCAAATGCAATGTCATTTCCTGACCAAGGAAGACTGCTGAAATAGCCAGACGTTTGACTGTAGAACCCGATGGGGACTAATGCCCTTGTGGGAGACTGCAGCGTCTGACGGGCCTTAATGTAGACCATATGCTGTCAGGAGGGCAGGACGGAGCTGAGCTGGTCCTGCTCTTCATGAGCGACTATTGACAATTTCCTCAAGTATGCGTGAGATGCACACAGAGGAGGACACTCCCAGAAACACACACACACACACACACACACTTACACACTTTTTCCATCCCAGCGAGGTTGTTGCATGCAGCTAGAATCAAAGGTCAGCCTGCTATCACATGGGTCGTGCATGTGGCAAGCAGGTACACATCTATCTATCTATCTATCTATTTATCTATCATGTAAGAAAAGAAAAAATACTGTTTTGTAGCTGTGGTTTTGGTTGCTGAACCTTCCTGTTTAAAACACCCAAAAGCTGCCTGTGGTTATGGGCATGCATCCAATGGATGACACAGGAGGATGGATTCAGCTTCCACTTTTTCAGTTGAGTAAAATTACAGGGAACTTGTAGGTGGTCTAATCCTTACAGTAAGAAGGCAAAAACATAAAAGATTTTAATATTAATTCGGATAGAATAATGTTTGTAAATTAGAAACCTTCTGGCTTGTTGTGTGTTATTTCTTGCAAAATGACCATATATTATACTACTACTATATACTGTAGTAAACTGTATTTACCCTCCACCATTTTACCTGCATGTCTGAATTTTGAGTGTGAAATTTAAAGGCAACATAACACACTTTTTGTGATTTTCTGTCATTTATATACTGTTATGATGTTGGATGTCTATGTTGGTCAAAGTTACAAAACTTGTACGGATGTATTTGAGAAATTTCCAATACGAGTAAAAAACGAGAAAAAGAAGTGAAATCCTACCACTACTTCCTACTGCTTCTGGGAACTAACCAATCAGACCACAGTGGGCTCATCAGGTGGGGGGCCTTAAAGTTGCAATACAAAACATTGATGACATTCAGCCACTAGATGTCGCACTATAGCACCAACATCTCAGACCCAAACAAACGTGTGTTGTTTACTCAATAAAGTTGGAAGGAAAAAAAAAAAGAAAGCAGACAACTCACGAAACTCAGATCAAACTGTCAAACTAGGCCGAAGCTGATCCAATATGGATCAAAATTCAGTTAGTGCATTGCCTATTTTTTGCCTCAAATGCTTTCAGAAACATAATTTGAGAAAGTTTGTGATGCGGCTAACCTTTGGAAAAAGACACGGAGGGACTCCCGTGCACTAACATGCACACTCACATGCACTAACATGCACACATGGCCGGCGTGGCTACCAAAACAAAGAACAGAGAAGCTTAGATAACAACACACACAGAGGGAGTGTGACTTTAATCACCGGTAAGGATGACATTACTCTGCAATATTTCTACACAGCAAATAGTTGTTTTCTGACAACTAATACGGCTAAATATCGTTTATTGCAACTTTAAAGAGACAGGAGCTAAAATGGCCTGTTTCAGACGGAGGCTGAACTGAGGGGCTGCATACAGAGCCAGTATAAGATAAATAATGAGTATTTTAAAACTGTAAATCATGCAAAGATATTCCAATAGAGCCGCAGAATATAAGTATAGACCTGGAAATGTGCACAGTACGTCCCCTTTAAGGTTTATATCAATAGTCTCGATGGCACACAGACTACTTTCTGCTAACAATCCCACAATGCTGTCATTGTTGCATGCAAAATGGTGATGATATAAATGTCTGAAATGTTGATTTACTGTTCACCATGCAGTAAACCGCTAAGTGTCTATTACTGTATATAGTGAGTAGTGAATGAGCGAATGAGGAAGTGAACAGTTTACATGTATAGTATGTGCTAGACTCTTTATTAACTTCTTCAGTCATGTCAAACCAATATGGAAACTCTCAAGAAACAGTCATCTATCAATGTGCGCGTGAGTGTAAAAGTACAGCAGAATGTGTGTCTGTTTATAAATGACTGTGCCTGTGGTATGTGTCCGTGTATTACAAGCTGAACTGTATCCAAAAAAGAGCCAATGTTTGCTGTTCCTCTCTACGTGCTAATAAGCAACAGTAGCTTGGAAATCCTAGACGGCCCAGCGTTCAGCAGTCTCCCTCTGCCTCACTCTCTTACAAGGGATTAAGTTGTCAGGTTACATTGAACTCTCAGCGCCCTCCACCCCAGACAAAACCGTCTTAAGGTGCAGGTCCAGTTATTTATAACTCTGTTGAGTAAGCCTCCTCTCTCTACAGCCCACTTCAGCCCATAGACATGTATGGGCCTCTCTGTTCGGCTTTATTATGTGGACTCAAGGGGAATACATCACAGTGGTTGAGTTTGTGAGTGTGTGTCCATCCACCTTATATCCTAAAACTGGTTCAGTGTGTGTGTGTGTGTGTGCCAATCACAGCCATTTAACAAGATTGTCTGGCCACTACTAGTCAGACTTTCCGAATAATTACATAATAGGCCTTCACTGAAGAGCACCAGACTGACGAGAAGACCTCTCCTGTTGTCACCACACACACATGGACACACGCATAGTGAATTAAAGAGTGCAGCGTGCAAGGCAGCACATTGCAGACACACAATACCGGTCTTCTCTCCTTTTGTTACACTCTCCTGCGTCCCACTCTCACTTCCTTTCCCACTTTCTCTCACTCTCTTTCACCTCACAGCCCACCTATCTGGAACTGCCGTCTATTTCGGGAGCTCGGTGCCAGCCAAGTATCGGCTGCAATGTGTAAAACACATCACGAGTAGGAGCCCCTTTGAGACAGGATGCGTTCTGGCTTAAGTACCGTGGCGAGTGGGTGTAGGCTACTTTTGTATAATCTCTCAATCTCTGGCTGTACTTTGGTATCAGATTTGAAACCTTTTTGTGTCTCATTTAATGACATTTTCATCTTTGATTCAGCGATAGATAACTATTTTAGATATGCAGGGTTAAAAATCAGATTCAACCCCTGCTTAACATATCTTTCTTTTTTTTTTTTTTTTTTTATTCATCTCTGATTGGATTTACACCGTGTGTGTTTCCACAATCAAAACATTCACTTTGCCTTAGATTTATGCCAAGCCTGAGCAATGTCACAGTAATGGGTGCAAGTGACATATTCCTTATACTGAAGGCCCAATGATATGATATATGGTCACTGTGATATATAACAAAAAGCTCAGTTATTGACTGTTTCAATAAATTGCTCATTTATCAAAGCAGCCCCTTATAAAACAGCTGCATGAGACAAAACAGATGACCGTGGTGATAGATTCCCTCTATTTAAAATTAGACTGCACAACCCCGAAGAAAGACAGTGTGACAAAAACCAGATCTCACCACATTTCATCTGCTGACATTTCTACGATTACTCTTCAATTCTCAGGAGCAAGTAGCTGACTTTCTCATACATTTCGCAGTTTTTACTGAATACTCGCCCCTGTGTCGTATTTGATTCACGTGCTTATAATTCAAAAGTGTTTACAGAATTCCCATGATTTTCACAGACCATTTTCACTACCACTTTTGGTCAGTAAACACCCAGTTACATTTCATCTATTGCTTACTTGCTTCCCAGGAATAAGATTTGCATTTCTCTGTTCTGCCTAGAAATATTTTCTTAGTTTTCGAATCAAAGACTACGACCGTCGTCTAGATGGTGGTAAATTTAGCTCTGTGGGTTGTGTAATGGCCCCTGAAATTGTAGTTTTTCAAAAATGAAATGTATCCCAAGAGCACCATCATAGTTTACCTCTGCATCAGCTGAAAAAGAGAAAATATTCCTCACTTCAGCCACTGATCTTTTTTTTCTTCCTCGGGTTGCACCTGGCAAAAGCTGCTGTCTGAAGCACTGAAACGGAAGTCCCTTCATTTTTTAATAAAACGTCCCTGAGTGGCTGAGCGTGATAGGACATGGATTTTATTGGAGCACTGTGTTTTCATGAGGTGACAGTGCACCTGGGACCTCATTAAAATATACTTGCAAAAGAGACCATTTTTCTAGTAATGGCTACACCTAATTTAGAAAAATGACACTTTCCATCTACATACAAATTGCCACTCCCTGAAAAATTTGAGCTTCCACGGATAAACTTCCCTTCCCCACATTTTGAATGTCCTTAAGCAGCCGCCACAGATGAATCAAGAATTTTAATTTCTTCGAATAGAAGACAAAATACAGTTAGCTCATCATATGATAATATAAGTGACAGCAGCCGGCAGACTATTACATTCCACTTCACATTTGATTTCGTCTGACCTATAAAAAGATGAGTTACTGTAAGTGAGTGCAGAAAATACATTGTGTTTATAGTGTCAGTGGGCATCTGTTAACTTTATCACCCTGCACCATCACAAATCTGTAGGATTGCTTTGGCCAAACCAGAGGAAACCTGTTGATGTCACCAAACAGGCTACTGATCAAACAACGCAGACATTCAGCACGTAGTTTTCCATTTTCTCCCAAATTAGAAAACATCATCAAGAAAAGTGTATTTTGCAAATGTGGATAACTGATAAAAGGCCTTCTATTTAAAGTGGTTTTTTAAAGGGAGTTTTTCCTTATTTGGATTGAGGATCTGTTATTTTATTTATTTCCAAAGTGATTATATGATGTAATTTTTTTTAATTTTTAGTTTTTAAAAAAATCTTCATTTATTGTTGATTTTTTTTTTCTTGTGTAAGTGTGAATTTGCTTCTTGTGTTTGATGTTGGTCTTAAGTGCTTTGTGGTTTTCATGGACAGCATTGATACATACAGCATATTGCTGTAAAAGTAATGAAAACTTAATTGAAAAATGAAAAATCTAAATTTCGATTACAGAAAAGTGGTTATTCACTTGTAATTTAATTGGTCTTTTTTTCAACGTAACATTGTGTTTAATAGAATTTAAGGTTAAACGTGTGTAAGACATCTCTCTTTATCACACAGTATTTCAATATGTTCATAATTACAAATCGAAACTGTGTAAAACACGTTCTTGAACAATCCAATTAACTGATTATAATGCTACATTTGTAACAAATTAAAAGCTTATACATTATGTTTAATTAGATCACTTTCGTGGTGATTAATGCACCAAGTGTGTGAGTGTGTGTGTGTGTATGATACAGTTCCTGCTTGCAATGAACCACAAGATACACTTTTCCCTCCAGGGCTAAAAGGTCATGGAGGATTGTGGGAGCACGCTGCGCCACAGGCTGCGGTTTCGTCACCACCAGTATTGAGTCAGGTGCACTCCCAAGGATCTCACTGCCAGCTGCCGTTGAGGCAGGGATCATCTGCCTAAGCAGCTTTCACATGATTTCACCCACAGGGAAGAATTTAGGAGACGTTTGTAAACCTCTTCAGACCTGGCCTTGGAGCTTCTTCTTGTTTGACTTAAGAGGTGAACAAGGACTGTGCAGCAGACACTACACCAGAGAATACTTCAGTGATGAAAAACATTCTGCCCATTTGTAATTTATTCCATTAGATCTTTATGCTGACTTTGTATTTGAAAGTATGCTAAAACACATTCCCTATCACTCCATTAGCCATTACACTGAAAGCACCACTGAGACTCAAGTGATAAGGAACATAGATCAGATCTTATACAGATATCCTGCAGAAGAATCTCAGCAGATCTGAGTTAGATTTAACTACTCGAAAAAGGCTGCAGGGAAGATTCTCTGACCTTCTCTGTGAGGGTCAGATTAATTTGAACAGATGAAGTTTGTCTAAGAACAGGTTTGGGTCAAAGTCAACGGCCTGATATCTATACATGCTGTGCAAAGATGCGACTGGTATTACATACTCCAAAGGGCACTGGCAACCCTATCCTTGGAGGAAAAACTGTCTCAGTGAGTCCTCTGTGCCCATGCACTGCTCCAACCTTTGGTTTTTAATGACACAATAAGTTATTGTAAAACTATAAAACTGAAGTTAAGATGACACGACCTGGAAACCGCAAGACTTTAAAAAATAACAATACTTAACTAGAGCCTGATGGGCTTTCATTGACTATATATTTTTAAACGATTTATGTTCGTCTTTACAGATGTGAAGAAAACTATCTGCTTCCTCTGCCTCTTTCTGACTTTCTCTCTCACTGAGTTCAAGCAGCCCCTCAATAGCTCGGAGAGATTATAGCCTGCTGAGCTGTTTGTGCGCTAACTAACCCTCAGCAGATGCCTGCCTGATGTTGATGAAAAGACTGCAAGATTTAAGTTTGCCTTTTCACAGCAGATGTTTTGACATATCCTAGCAGGAAAGGCACAGGTGTAATTAATCGCGTTAATTATGACTGCATTCCATTCAGGTGTGCAAGTTTTCGCGGGACCTGGTACTAAAAATGCTTCCTTACTGACATGGTTTGCTGGGACTATCAAGCTATCATTAATGGTATTAATTACACCTGTGCTTTTCCTTCCGCAAGTCAAAATGTGTGTAAAAAAAAAAGTGTTTTCTGCTGTTAAAAGTACATTTAAACACACAGTGTTGATACCAGTGCAGGTTTAGCCAGAAATTAATTATTAATCTAAAGAAAAATCAAGAAAAACGCTGTTTTTCAGTTGTCATAGACAAATACTGGACTATATGATACTAATCATTTTAGTCCAAACTAAAGCAACATTTAAAATGTATGTTTGCCAGGTGACTGAAGAAGACTGCACCACATTATAATACCAATAACTATGTCATGTTCAGACACTGTATAGTGCTAGTAAGGAGTAAGGGCTTGCTTATGGCTCACAGAACACCTTAAGAAGATTATTGTTTATGTTCCCCCTGGCAGTATAATGTATGTCTCCAACAGGAAGTGTGTTAGCTAAGTCCATAAGCCTGGAGCCTGGAACACTTAAGTGCAGTAGTTCAGCTCCCAACATGTGAGGCTGAACTCCCAGTTGGATGCAAAATGACTGATGAATGTCAAGAAACAAAATTGAAATTGATAAACAGAAAACGTTTTTAATTCAATGCCTGACATATTTTACAGTGTATGACTACAGCAGTGTACAGCAGCATTTGGAATTTGATTTAAGGCTGTAATTATACAGCCTTAAATCAAATTCCAAATGCTTTCGACTTAATAATAGGTTCTATGCTGTAAAATGACTGTGTGCTAATAATAAATATAACATGACTGATGGCGTGTAGGTTGACTCAGTCCTCCTCTTTTGACGATGCTCCTCTGTCTTTCTGTTTGCAGCAGCTGTCTGTACGTCTCTTTCTGTGATGATACTCTGTTTGCTCACCCTCCACAGCTGGCAGAGCAGCTGGCACAGGCACAGGCACAGGTATGGACCACTGGGGATCCAGTGGCACGGGTGCGGCACATCTGGATTTGGAAGATGCATGCATTCAAACATATGAGTAGAAAGAAAAAGGGTTCTCTCCTGCTGTGTCAGGTGGACCTATCTTACTGCAGGTGCTTCTCCTCTGAGCCTCAAGCATTTCTCCTTCTGCAATCTCTTAATGCATGCACAGGCTGCTTCCCTGGGAGCGGATCAGGCAGACAAGTCACTGACCTGAAACAAACCTAAACAACACACAAGGTCAAGACACAACCTTTATATGCGGCGTTATGGCGCATTAATGCAGGGTACTGGCAGTCCTACCTGAAGAGGATGTACAGGAAAGAGAGTGGAATAATCCCATGTCGGTGTTCCCTATGTGTGTGTGTGTCACTGGAGTGCGGGAGGATTGTGGGGGTGGAAGGGGATGAGGGAAAGGTCTTCCAAGCATGAAGACAGAGAGGTAAAGAGGACCGGACAAGACGATAAGGAGATTGGGACACAGACAGTGACCTGGGAGCCAGACCATGCTAAAGGTAGTCCACAAAGAGGATGATGTACTGCAGACAGCCTGAGGAAGGAGTCTGCCCAGTTCTTGGTTCCATCTGTGGTGTTAAGACAGAGCTAGAGCAGTGAGAGAAGGCAACAGAGAGCATGTGTGCGAGGGAGCGTAAGCTGGGGCATCTGGTTTTGTTAAGGCCCCAGAACATTCCTTCCCTCTGTTCGACTCTGGCTGGCAGCTTTTAAAGGGACACATTCGCTCTCATATCCTGCTCTGGGCATTGCCCTCTCTCTTGAAGTTCGATTTATGACTGCTGAGGGTCACAGGCAAGATGTATGTCTGTATTTCTGTGTGTGCTCTTCTGTATGGCACTCAGGGTTGTTACAGATGAGAAATGTTATGCGTCTCTCGTGACACGGAGGAGTAAAAGCAGAAGCATGCTGATGACAGCAGACTTCAGCTGTCCCTCCATTTATTTATTTCTTAGCCAGGTTATATTCATTTTGGATGTTTCATTGTTCACTAAACACCTCAGCGGTCACTACCAGCAATTAATAATGTTGACTATTTCTGACTTAAATGTATAAAGACATTAAGTGGAACTACTTGGTCATATTTATGCATTAAAATGATTTTCAGCCAGGGCTTCAAACTTTCAGATGTTTGTGTTTCAACACCAAAAGGATTATTTTCAAGTGAAATTTCACCACAGTATTTTGAGTAAATAAGAATCCAACCGAGATGTTTGTGTTTCCTTTTAAAATTTTACCAGGAGCCGAATTTCCAACCTGAAATGAGAGAAAAAAAAATCTTAAATGTGACTGCTGATGCTTCAGTAAAATGTGTTTTTGGGGTGATGCAAGTAAGGTGAAACCTAAAATTGTGCAAACACTGTACAACATTATAATTACATCATTAAAAACAAACACTGAACTGCATAGCTATCATAACAATGAATCCAGAATGACAGAGATGAGCCTGCGGTTCCATGATGCAATGCTTTTGTTACATGATACAGCAGGTGTCATGGTATGAATCTTAACACATGAACATGCTGCATAAGTAACGATTTTTTCACGCAGGGATGGACTATGATAAAATTTTTATATGATGTATTCATTATCCTCATGTCACTCCTGGGGATGGACGGGTCTTCAGTGCAGGAAAGAGCCGACCACAACAGTTCTTCAGCTGGCAGCTTTAGTTGGTACATGAGGACATAAAGCTTGCCAGTGAAGAACTGCTGTAGGTCAGCCAACAGGCACCATATATACACCATAACCTAAAGAAAAAGATGGACGTATTTCAAGCTTTCATTTCAGCTTGTTGCTTGCTGCCATCTGTGTCAGAGAAACGAGGAAAATCCAAATTTACACTGAGACTAATAAGATGAGACACCTGTCAATCAAGCAAACACACCCTTAAACATATTGCTGTTTAAGCCCAAATACCTCCTTAATAAAACAATGATTCTCACACACTGGCAAGGCCTTAACTAATGATGACAAAAAAAATAATGATTTTGCATCTCAGGAGAAAATTTGGGGCCTTTTCAATGGAATTCTATGCAGTTGGGAGATTTTTTTGGAGCCAACATCTAGCAACCATGACTGGTGCTCCGTCTTCAGGCGCTTCCACATTGGCTTCAGCTTTTGGCCATGCTGGTTGCCGCCTGGCACAGTAACACACGTACTCCTTCTTTCTAAATCAGATTCTGATTCTTTCTGTGCTGGCTTTAAGGGGAACTTGTTGTGGGAGAGAGGTGAGGAGGTTTTGGGGAAAGGCAGAGAGAAAGATACCAGAGAGAAAAAAAAAAAAACTTCATAACATTCTTTTGTCCTTATTTGTGAATACTGCGGTTTATGGCGTTTTTTTAGAAAAATGTGCGTGCACGCATAAACAAACAAGCCGCGCGTGCGTACCAGCATCACACATGCCAGCCTACTGTTTTAGCATTCTCTCTGCTTTCGCTATAATTGAATACAGAAGTTTTTGCTAGCTAGATAGCTCGGCCTCTGGTTACAGCCTGGAACTCCTGATAGAAAACAGCTCTTGTCCTGTGGGGCAGTTCAGTTTACAGCAGCCATACAGGGCTGAATGAAAGAATTTTCCTTGCAGTTGAGACACTTTCACTCCCTTGGGTGTGCACGACTGCTTCACCAACATGTCAAGTATTTTGTTATTTCACCTTGAGAAAACCCCCTAAATTTCCATCCCAGTAAATGTCAGTTTAAGAAATGTTGGTAGACGGATGAAGCCCTTAAGAGGGGCCAATTTGAGCCATCATCGTCTTTGCTACAAAATAGTTTTGAAAGTTTAACAATGGCTAGATCAAGTGTAAGAGATTGAAAGTGACAAGAAAACCCTTTACGTGATGTACCACTTTAACATCCCCTTTCAGCTGGCCACTGTGTAATACTTACGAGTAGCCCTGGATTTGTCTTGACTGGCTTCCATTCAGCTGGCCTGACTTCAACTATTGCAGTCAGTCAGTCTGAAAAGCCTTTCCCTAGCAGCATATTCTTTCACAGTTCAAGGACAGGACTTTGGGCAAACTAGCTCTCAGCAGCACCGCGAACCCAGCAACCCCTGGAAACTCAATGAACCCCACGCTGCTCTGAGCAACAGCGGAAAGCTCTGGACGGCAGACACACACACACACACACACACACACACACACACACACACACACACACACACACACACACACACACACACACACACGCCCCCTCTCAATGTGACCGTACGATCCTCTTCCACTGAGACTAGTTTGAGTAAGGTTTTCTGAATGGGCTGTGGGCCTAGATCTGAATCTAGAGGGATCCACTGTGGGCATGTAATATTGGAGATGGGATCCAGGGTAAAGGCACCTCCTCGGAAATCATTGGGCAAATTTGTAAAGAGGCACCTGATAGCTCTATTGCCTTTGTTACCAGTGAGGAGATAAGTTTCTTCTTCTCTTTAAACTGAAAAGAAGATTACAGGTTTTACGGAAGGCTGGAGAGAGTGGTAAACAGATAAAAGGAATAAGAACAGACAGAAAAGGATGATTAAAAGGGAGCAGCAAACACTAACAAGGTCAGAGATCGCCACGGCTACGAGAAAACAGGGTGGTGACCATGCAATAACCCTGATATGACACAGGGTGAAACAAAAAGCCTCCCTCTGGCCGTGTGCAATGAGAGAAGCGCTTCATATTTAGAATCAAATCGCTCGCGAACCCCAGCTAGCACAAATATCTGCTGTACGCTGAAGAATTTGAGTGGAGTTGTAGCATTAGCTGGAAATGTGACACTCTAGAGGACTAAGAACTTGACTCACCCATACACACCGTCTTCACCTGCAGTAGGCAGGGTAAAAAAAAAAAAAAAAAAGAAAGTACTTTGGATATGATGTGTTAATCATACAATTATTTTAGCTTGATGTAATCTGCAATCATTTTCACATAGAATTGACATCAAATGCATTTGTAAGGACATTTGAATAAAAAGGCTGTCTGGACATGCAAGGCTAAAGGGAAAATTGACAGGAATAAAAGAATGAGCATCAAAAGGTACAAAAAAAAAAAAACTACATGAAATTAATTTACATCCTCATTATACACCAATTACATGTATGGGTTGTTTTTTCCCATAGCAGAAAAAATGAAGTTATGCCTCTGGCAAATAAAAAAAGCCTGTTGTGACGGAAAGTTTTTTTCTTGTAAATGTAATTTCAATCCCTATAATTCCTTAGCTATGTTTTTTCTCTGCTCGCGATATGTAAAGCATGCTCTCTACACACACACAGAGGCCATTCCAGAGTGGAGAACACAGTGTACCAGAGGAGTGATTTATTACACAGAGCTGATGATTCCCAGGACAATTACAGTCAGCCTAAGCAACAGGCTGAAAATGGCTCCTCGGAGTGTGTACGCACAAACACGCAAACACACGAGGAGCACACGGTGCGTGTGTATGAATGATCCAAGCACACTTGGCTGTGTGCGGCCGATAACTTAAACCATGGAGAACAAGGCCTACTGTCCTCAAATTAAGTTATACTCTTAGGTTAACGTGAGAGAAACATCGCATCTATACTTGTGTTTCAGGTGTTTTTTAGCTTTTCCGGAGGTAGTACCGACAACTTTATTTATCCCAGAAGGGCAATTCAGTTCTACAGCCTACTCAGATCGCATACAAAAGAAAAACTCACAGGCAAGCAGCAACGTGTCAGAACAGTGCCGGCTTTGGAGACAGATGGACTAAATATCTGTTAAGCTCTCACTCACACTTCACACTTGGATAAAGGCCGGGCCAAAAGGTGTTTAGTGGACACAAGGGTTAGGTTGCAGGCAAAAGTTGAAACTGAAGTGAGGTTTGGCTAAAAGTAATACTTTAACCAAAATGTTCTAAAACAAATTATGCCCTTAAGACAAACAGCCAAATATCATTATATACTCTTGAGTGATATGACTTCACACAGTGAGCGCTCCCTCTCTAGGATGGAAAACACCCTTGTTTGTTTCCAGTGCAACCTAACTTGTTTGGAGGCGGCTGTGGGCATGCTTTGAACAGTAATGGCTTTTCTCTGTAAATCTGACTGATATCTAATTGCTCAAGTATGACTAAAAAAACATTTAGAGGATGGAGAATGGACAGTTGCCAATAACAATATATCCCAGAGGGCTGTGCAGGGAATGACTTGGCCGACATGAAAGAATGGGAAGCCCCATGAATCATTTGAAGAATGCCATTTCGAGTCCAAAAATCTATTGCAAAAAAATGCATCCAGTCTGTGTTGTTACATTTGTACAGTTTAAGTGTAATAGTCATAAGTGGTAATATAAGCTGAATGTCTCTTCTGCAACATGAAACAGCAAAGAGCTAAGATGGAGATTCTAGCAACTAGCACTCTAAGATGAAAGCCAAATGTACGCCTCATACCGCAGTTGAGTATACCATTATTGTTTTCTATAAGGGCCAGATAATCTTACGTTTTTCTGCTTTCTGTGTTATGAGGATGAGAACAGTTTTGCAACAGATTCTGGCAAACCTCTTATCTGCGCTCCAAAGGTGTCAACAGTATTCAATTCACAAGCAACATCATCCAGCCTTCGTCTCGTTTGATATCTAAAATATTTACCCTTGAAAGCCGCAAACTTGGCAGAACAGCTAATGTTAGCTTTATAATAGCATGCTTACGGCACGCCCCAGAGTAATTAGTTCAATACCAGCATAACAATCAAACATATCCAAGTCCAGTTTCTCCCATCTCGAACTGACCTTTATAATAAAAGAAACAAATCTGTCAATACATAAAATATTACCAACATTAAATCTGTGTGATCCAGTACTGGATTTATGGTCTCAATCCAAAATATTTATAGTAGTCCAAAAACACTTTAATTTTTACTTGGAGAGATAAAGTTGCTATTTATGGTCTAGGAAACATGATAAATGTCAATCAAGGCCACAGAAATAATACAAAACATATTTTCACTAGCATTTGTAGCCTGTAATCTATAATATTAAAGTCCTCCTCCACTCAAAAATGTGTTTTTCTTATTGTTCCCACAGTTGGATGTTTGAGCTTCACTGTACGAAATGATGCATGTGCAGAGTTTGACACTGCGAGGCTGTTTTCACATTCATCTACTGAAGGTGGAAAGTTTTTCTGTGCTCATTGGAAAAGTCCAATTTTAAGGGGCGAGCCGACGAGCATAATTTGTGACATCACAAATATTGGAAGCCAGTCATGGTCCAATGTTCAACTTACACAAGTGTGATGTGGAAACTTGAATCCTCCAGTGCACAAACACTGAGAACTTTGCAGTGAAGTAGGAGACATCCTGTGTCCAGTAGTTAAACTTAAGAAATTAAAAAATATTTGCATATTCATAGATTGTGGAATTTTTAATGAGGGAGAAGGACTAGATGTAATTTTAAGGATTTTAACAACATAACTGATCTTTTTGTGTGTGTGGAAAAACCATATCAGATGCAAATTATTATTGTGTAGTGGAATCTTTTATATACATCTTAAAACAGGTCTGGAGGGGATCTTTAACAATGAGTGTTATGGTAAAAAACAGCCAATGCTCAATCATGCCATTGAAAGCACAAATCCAGCTCGGCCAATAAAAATGCTTTCTTCGGCTTTGAGTTCTTGTGAAATCAGTTTTCCTTAGGAAAAACCTTGGCACATCTGCTGCACAAAAGCATGACTATCAGTGTAGGTTTCTTGATACCTTGCCCATCTGCATGCACTCCTCCACATGTAATCAAGGATCCATGTCTGTAATTGCGGTGCTCTAAGATTTTATAAACTCTATTTGCAGCCACATTAAACATTTGAATTTAAACGACTAGTCAAAACTATTTGGAGCAAAGATGTTTATTAAAATTCAATCCTTGGTGTGCGTGTCAATATATGTACACATGGTTTAGGCTGACAAAGTGCACACACTGAAAGCGTAGTGTGCCATAGTCCCAATTTCAACGGGTCTGCACTCGATCATATGTGCACACCCAACCCCCATAATCTTTCTCCCAAGGCCACAACAAATTGCTTTCAAGTCAACAATGGATCAATATATTTGCCGGTGCTTTCCTCCTACAGCCTTGAATGGGATTAGTGAGAGGAAAGGGAATGAGTTTCAAGACACATACATACAAACAAACAAACAACACACACACACACACACACACACACACACACACACACACACACACACACAAATTAAACATTGCTGAAGTGTAATTCTGGTGGAGAGGCATGTTACCACTAGCACTCTGTCAGAATATGTTCATCATACGTACTGCTGGCTTCTCAAAAAGACCAAGCGAGAGAGACGAGGTGGAAATGAGGGGGACTTATCACTGTGTGCGTACGAAAGAGGGATAATGCGTGTGAATGAGGGGGGGGGGGGGGGGTGTCCACACCCAGTACGACCAGCTTGTTCTCTCTCACAACACGCCATGTGAATTATGAAAATGCCACTTGACACTGCTGACAGAAAAAGAGGGAGGAGAGTGCGCGCATATGCATGAAACCCATGAGTCTATACCGTATAATCTCTATTTGTGCCCATGGCTGCTGTTTATCTGGAAATGAATTAATGATTCAGAATGAAACCAGTTAGAGCTGGAAGTGGAACAACAACTTTCAGTAGTAGAAAACAGGCCCGTGCGTCAGACGTTCTTCAAGCGTGGACTTACGCCCTGTAAAAAGCTAATGTGCCCCTCATAAGAGTTTTGTCTAGTACAGCTGTTCCCCTGGTAGGAAACATCCAGTCATGTCCTAAAGTGCCGTAATAAAAGGTTTTCTTCTAATTTGGGGTCTGAAGCTGGAGGGTTGGGGGGCGTGAGAAGGGGGAATATGCAGAGAAAGACAGCACTAAGGGTGGGGCCCATGAAACATGGCATAAACAAGTGATCCAGCCACATCGTTGCATCTCAACAAGGCATTTTTGCTCCAAAAATACACATCCAAACACGACAACCTGACAGCATCTATGCTGCAGTCATTATCCACGTGTGAAATTTTGCAACCGCCTTTGATCCAGTGAGCACAGCTTGTTGCATGATGGTATTTGCTTAAGGAAGAGGTGATGTCAGTTGGCAGGAATTCAGCAGGTGGGAGAGAGGAAGAGGAAATGACCCTTTCAGTAAAGTCTCGCAGAGCGTCTAACAGGATTTTATACTTTGCATCTGGAGGCAAGAATGCATGGGAACAGTATGGAGCGTGTGTGTGTGTATGTGTGAGTGTGCGCGTGTGTGTATAGGAAGAGGGAGGCTGGGTGGTTTCTACCCCAGTGATGTCATGAAGCGAGAAGCAGACAACCTGGTACCTACCACGCACAGATGAGACAATGACGCAGCATGACTGCGTATCTGCGTACGTGTGTGTGTGTGTGTGTGTCTGATGCAAGCTCCTGTGAAGGACACCGCGTGTCAGATTTTACACACACACACACACACACAGAGCATCAAACCCTCCTCTGGAAAATATAACTGAACAGAGAGAGAGAGAAAGAGAGAGCTCCTCAGATAAGGAGATACAGAAACAGAGGGGTGGAAGTAGGGGTGTGAACGCTGGCTAAAGGGCCCCAACATAAAGAAAAGATTTGTGTGCTTCCTCCGGCTGTCATCTCCCTTCCTACCACTGGGAAGAAGTGTGTCAAAGAGTACATTGTATCTCTCTATGTATCTGTTTGTGTCCATCCCTTGCTCTGGCTAAATGCCCCTATAGTCCCCATCAATTCATCCTCCTTCTCTCTCTCTCCTTTCTGTATATATATCCTTTGTCGCCCTCCCCCTCTAACCAGCAGTTTAGTTAGCGTGCTGAAAGACAGGAAATGCCTGCGGGGCAAATGAATAAGAAGTGGCAGCTGCCCATGCGTGGTACGAATCCTGAGAATCTCCTCTGTATCATCCCTTCGCCCCACCCATCCTCCCTCCAGAGAAAGAGAAAAAGATACAGAGGGTTGAAACATGCTCTAGACCATGCGCATCTCTACGCCGACCAATGCCATTTCCTCATGAAATAAAATACAAACCACAGGTTGTCTACATGCCAAAAGTGCCAAGTTTTCTCTGTGATGTGACTGTTTCACCCTTTAGTCTTAAAAAGGAGAATTCTCAGCACTGCAATTGGCATCAAAAGCTATCTAGTACAAAACAGTCAAATGTAAGTAATGCAACAATCAACTAGATGTGATCTACTGTTAAACACAAAGAACAAAAAGAAGGAAAAACAAGTTTGGCCCTCTGAACCCCCGTCTGTCTTTATATGTGCTTTCCAGGAAACATTTAGTGGCTAAATGTTACCAAAATCCTGACCCATTTGTATAAAGATCAATATAGATTGTATAGGTGATGGCCTAATCAATAGTACTTTTTGAATATATTGTATTTGCTGTGTAAAATAGCACATCTGCATTTTTTCCTTTTATTTCATAAAAGACATGAATTTTTTAAGTATATTAGCGGAGTTGTTGTTTCAGGCTAGGTGGCCATCCTCCAATATAAAACCCTGGGGGAGACCCTGGTTTCTGTCCTGCTTCTGCCCCTCACTGGTCCACTCCAAATTAAGGGAAACGCAACATGTGGTTTAAAAATACCCAGTGGAGTTTAAACCACTAGTAGCGCTATCAGGCAATGTTTTTATGAGCACGTACGTGCATGCGCACGAGTATGCGGCCGTCACGATACACATTCCTGCCGCCAGTTTCATGCTATTCCACTCATGCACAGTTGGTAGCAGAGCCAAGAAACGTAGCAATGCGCCAACAAAGACACCGAGGAAGAAGAGTGCTAGCAATCAAACATTTATGTATACAATGAACAATTTAAAATATATTTTAAAAATTGTCCTCAAGGATAAACAAATGTGACCAAAATATGGTGAGAAACACTTAACGTAAACATCAAACTTTTGTTTGTTTAAAGGAAAAAACTCCACGGGGACATTTAAGTAGTAGCCGGACTTTCATTCGCGCACATTAGGGCTGTCCTAATGTACAAGTCTGAAAGCGGGACCATGATGACTTTTAGTAGAGTTCTAGAGTCCACTTGGGGTGCAGATCTCACTAAAATAAGCATAAAAAAAATGATAAAAGTAGTGAAGTGCAAGGCCTGTTGTATCAGGGGCTTATTTATCCTTGTGGTGTTGTGGATTCACAAACATGACGATTTGACAGTGAGCATGTCACAGTACATCTACAAGTCCGAAGGCTGGACATTTGGATTAATCCAAACATTAGTCCAAACCAAGTTGTCTTCAGCCCGGCGTCTCCAGGTGCAGATAAGGACTCATAGGGTTACAGTGCTAACAGTGGGTCCCCGCTTGACGTAGAGATCGTAATTTGGTTAATTGGTTCACAGATTTATGAGCTAAATTTCTCATTAGATTGAAAAGGATTAAGATCTATCACACTGACAGAAGATGAAATGATAAACTGATGACAGTTTGCTTGGCAAGCGGAGGTCAACCGCCATTCAACCACAGGCTCATCCCATTCCGCCGAACAAGGTGTGTATGTGTGTGGAGGAGGCATGGCAGGGGTATGTTACATTAAAAAAAACAGAGAATGTTTGTATAAGTGTGTGTATCTGTGTGCGAGTGTGTTTCCTGCAGTTCTTGCCCCAGCTGTACCCAGATGGCCGGAGAGCAGTGTGCGCTAAGCTAACAGAGACGAGAAAGAGACATTCACCCTGAGTTAGTGAGCTGGAAGGACACCGTGGTCTGACGCCCCATGAAGAACGACCCCATCTCTGCGCCATTTTCCTTATGAACTGAAGCTCACCCACAGCCTATAACATATTACATCTATTACATTGTACATGTATTTATTTAATACATTAAATATGACATATTTACATGACATTTTGAATTATTTAAAAAACTGTTTTTCTTAAATAAGGTAGTCGCAAACTTCAAAAACAGATTTTTGAAACTTGGGCCAAGGGCAACAATTATTCTCATTTATGATTAATCTGTTAATTAATTAATTTTTCATGAATCAATTAATTTATTAGTCTATAAAATGGAGAAAAAGATAGTAAACCGTAAAACAGAGAAAGCTGAAAATCCACACATCTGAGAAGCTGGAAACCAGCAATTAGTCAATTGACTAATTGATTAATTGTTTCAGATAACATAGTTGGAGCTCGTTCTTTATCAGGATGCTGTATACAGAAAGACATATAATGGACTACACAAGTGGTATTAATTAACCAGGAATAAAACCCTGATGACCATTTATTGTCACCAGTTTGTGATTATTGGTGCATTGATAACACCAGTGTGGTCCACACTAACAAAACCATCTTACACTCACCACAAATCCTTCTGTCGACAGCTGGTCGAAAAAAGTTTGACTTTATAAATAATTTGTACCAGTTTTTGAGGTATGCATCAACCTTTCTTTAGCACTTTGTCTCCTTTTAGCCTGTCCATTTCCCCTTTCTACTGCTTCTCTTCCTCTCTCCCCATGTTTCCTGCACTGATCTCTCCTGCGCCCCGTTTAGCTGTCGTCTTCTTCATAGCTTTTTCCCCTCTGTGATTTATTTTGCCTTTTAATATCATCTCCCTTGCTCTACCTTTATTTTATCCCTTCCTCTCTTCCTTATCCTGCTCCAGTCTCTACTGTGTCTTTAGGTTGGTCAGTTCAGCAAGGCCGAGTTACATTCCTGGGATGCCTGCTACATATGGTCCACATTCCAGCCGGTCTGCCGAGAGGCCCACAGCTCCTCGCCGCTGGCCCTGCAGAGAACAGCCCAGAGCTGAGTGTGCTGCAACATTGCTTCAGCCTAAAATAATCTTAATACAGCTCTGGTTGAACTCAACTGAGGCCAGCATGAGACTAGACCTTACTATGCCTCACAAATGAAGACCCATAAATTAAGACCCAGAGCCTACCATGATGTTTCATTTAGGTTTCTTTCCTTGAATACCACCTGCTGTGGTTACTTTCTTGAAAGAAATATTTGTTCCCTCCGGCTACTAGCTCTGGCTCTATCTATGTATGAGTGTGAGTGCAAAATCTACAAGGCACAATAGTCCCGGTTCTTTAACTGGGTCACCTACAGAAAAGTGTGAAAAACGAAACCTGGATGCCATCTATTCAGGAGATCACAATGTGTGCACACACAGGTGAGGTGAACATCCTCGGTAATCATCACAGGGCTCGACCTTTTTCTGTCCCTGCTTGCAACTGTGGGTAGAAACTTTCTGGTTTCCTGCACGTCTCTGAGGCTGAGCCTGGCATAAGAGCCAACGTAGTCCTCATTACGCCTGTATTCTGTATTGGCCTGTAATGCTAGGTAAAACAACTCATTTGTTGTTAGTTTAGCATTTTTGTTCCTGGGGAGAACTTTTCCAGTGGGCAAGCACACATAGTGCAACATGTGTTGTACATATGAGTATGGGGCTGGTTTGGTAAACCACACACAGCTCTGTTGAGGAGTGGTGATCGTCTCTCTCCATATGAGGCAGTGAAAATATAGTCTGGGACACAGTTGGAATACTGTTAGCGCTGCATCACCAACTACTATATCTCAGACTTAGCCGTGCTGCACACACCCACACATCATTGTTCTGTGGATGTGTGCACATGCAAGCACAGACAGAGAGTACATCTGTCTCTCCATCAGATGATACACACACACACACACACACACACACACACACACACACACACACACACACACACACACACACAGCTATGTACAGCATAATGAAACCTGCCAAGGAGCTTTGCTTGTCTTAACCAAACGCAGACACACACCCTTTCAAACCACTTACAATTCCTGGACTGGTTAACCTCTTACAACTTACATTTAAATATTCAACTAAAAAAAATGCAGTGCTCATCTTGAAGCGTGTTAAAAATCAGCCTAAGCTAGTCAAAGCTAGCAGCTCAGAGCCTCTGATGGGCTGCCTGGGTGTGGCCATAAAAATGTGCAACCTCACTGCAGCTACCGCATTTCCACCGCAGATCCTCCCCTCTTTGATTGGCCATCAATAACAGTCAATGTTCAGTCCTGCTCAGTTACACCAAGTCACTTGATGGGCTGGTCATTCACAAGCCCAACTTTGTGGAGGAGGGGTGACTCATCAAATGACATATTTTTTATATTCTTTGGTTTTGATCAATGTCAGCAACAATGATGGGGCAAAACGGTTCCAGACCTTTCTGCGGGTATTTTGGAAAGTTGAGTTGAAAGCCTGTTGGTCTCGCAGGCTAAATCCTTCCCAATTTGCCGACCCACAAATACACACACATTTTCATAAAATGAGACAAATAATCAAAACACACACTAACACACACACACACACACAGATAAATGTATTCACATACACACACAAAATCCTGACTATTGGGAAAACCTAACATTTAACTCTAGGTTACTGGGTACAAGGACATAAAACTACCGGCGCAAACATCAGATTCCAATCTTGCTCCCCTCTTACATGCCCTTTCTGTGTGTGTCTGTCTGGGGAGTGGCACTATGGACGTCACTGCTGGACGGCTGTATTAATCACATCTAGCCACGCAGAGATAACAACTGTGCCGGCTAACCACTAACACACACATACATAGGTCAATCCAATGTGGCTGAACAATCAAAGCTCAGACAAAGCAAACATTCAAACAAGATGGCAAAGGGGGGAAGTAGAGAAAGAGGGCGGAAGAGAGCGCATAAGGTGGTAACTTGTTAACAGCACCGGTTGGTACAGTGTACTGTATAGTGAGTAAAAGCAAAATATCTGTCGTGATGAATAAGGGCACCATCTGAACAGCAACTCAACTGAGGATTTCTAAAAATCTCAAATTTAATTCCTCACAAATCGACAGTAATGACCCTTGAATTGCAAGAATGCAGCTACTGAGGTTGCAGATTCAGTTCCTATTTCACTCAAAAACTGTGACATTGATGCGCAATTCCAACCTGGATCATATTTCATGCAGTGGAAATCCACCAAACGACAACTTTGACTCTTCAAACAATAATAGGACTTTCACATCCTTCTTGCAGTCCTTTAACACTCAAAATGCATAACTGTAACCTAAGTTAATGAGGTCCAGTCAATGCGTCATCACACTCTTATATGTGAAACTAGTTCCCACACAGCACTTCCTACATGTTGTGTGGGTAGGACACGTGCTGAGACTCTGACATAATTAACACCGAGGCTAATTCTCTTAAAAACAGCCATGTGTCTGAGCGTTCAAATGGTGGCATCCTGATAGTCCAGATGTGTCCAGTGGCCCGGACTCTGACTGACCTGCAGCGCCATGTATAATTCACTATTCATAGCCAAAGAGTGGATAATTACAGCAGGCCAGGCACTCTTATAGAAAGGGCAGGCAACTGGGTGAAGCTGAAGTGAGCCCCCGTACAGCTAACAAGCATTTCCAGAGCATCTCCGGCCAGAAAGGCGCATTTACTTTTTGACATCACGTAGGACGGGAGGAGGGGAGGTTACTTTTGCAATTTAACCAAATAAGCTTGTCAGCACAGCATAGGCCCTTGGAAAATAAGCAGCAAAGGGAGCCTTTAATGAACCCCTCAGAACTACAATCTGGGAGGGGGGGTTGGACAAGTCATCTGCCAACAGAAATGACCATGATTTGCACAAGGTCAAGATATCCATCAGGAGCTTTTATACCTCGCAATGTTAGGAGACAAAAAGGTCTGAGCTGTCTTTTGGCTGATATTGATGGGATGCAGGTGGAAAAAGCCACCGGTTGCTAAACAGAACGCCAAGACGGGGAGTTGCTCCTCAGCAGCCAGTCCTGGCTGAATTAGTTACTGTGTTGTGTCCATCAACCTGCTGCAAGTTTAGACAGTCTATGCACTCTGCCCCCCCTCCGATTTTCTATGAGTTCTAGTGGCAGGAATTATGTAATCTTATTGGCAGTGTTCAGGGTCCTCGAACCTTCGCTTATGCAATCTCCATTTCAACATTTAGGAAGGCAGTGGGTTAAAATATGACAACTTATCAAAAGCTCAGGTTCCAAAGCTCAAATTCTTTGGTAGAAAACTGAGTGTACTCTGGTTATAGAGTGCCAGTAAAAAAAAAAAAAGCAAGCAATGACAAACAAAAAAAAAAAAAAACCAAAAAAGGGGATAGAAATGAGGAACAAAAACTACAGTGTGCACCAAACTCTCTCATGGATACACTTCTTGAATGTCATTAGTTAAGTAGACAACCAGGCATACCTTTATACTGTTATAATAAAACTCTACACATTCCACAGGTTGACTCAAATACAACCACACCTTACCTCCATCAATTAACACGTCCGTAGATTCCTGGAAGTACGTCCTGGTCCCATGATCTAAAGTTGGTTATAAGACCAGACGGTCTTTCTGAATCTACTGTAGGCACCTGGAGATACTGAGGAGGAAAAAACAGCATAAGACAAGCTTGAAAGGGGAAATGAATGACGCGGAGGGGGAGAGAGAGAGAGAGGGCGAGAAAGAGCGAGAGAGAGAGAGAGAGAGGAGGAGGAGGAGGAGGTGGGGGCAACTCTCCACATCCATATTGCGCTGCAAAGGGTGGGGCCTCGAGGAATTCACTCTATCTGCTTTCCTCTCGACTTAAAGCTTATCTTAATTAGACTATACAGGGTCACTCTGCCTGTGCACTCAATTATGACTGAGTTATTGTGGCATACACCCATCGCAAGACTGAGGAATGACTCCTCGATATTTTCACTTCTTTGACAAGTCGAGGAGACTACTGTAATATAGACCAACTCTTATGTTCCTCTGCTGCTGGCTTCAGATTCATTCAAAGCCCCAAAACGTTGTGCCAAGGTAAAGACACACCCGTCCCATCTTATTCTGGTAATATTCTCGCACTGTAACATAGAAAAATACAGGTTTATATAGGCCTCTGCCGACCGACACACCAACCTACAGCGAGAAACCATCCCGTTTTCTTGTGTTTATACTGATACTAGGTCTTAACAGAATGGTTAAAAATGCTAAAATGCCTTTAAAATAAGACCGTGGCACGCCCTCTCTCGTGGCCTTTTAAATGTCACCACCGCTAAAAAGTTTGCAAAATGTATTTGACAGTCGCACTTACTTCGGTTCAGGTAAATCCACTGGTTCCACCGAGGCACTTGCCGGTACGGTTATATCATGTCAAATATGCGCAATTTAGCCGTGCTTGGGTAAGATTTGAGGGATATTAGGCTCTGTTCGGGCTGTTTCCCCCACGCCCAGTTTGCCTGTGGCATTCAGCAGGGCTGGCTACTGTAAAGTTGCCACGTCCGTTACATTTCACAGACTTATGAAACCAAAGCGAGCAGTAAAAAAAAAAAAGAAAAAAGAAAAAAAATACTCGACTTACTTCTTCGCTGCGTACTAGTCTAATTAATGTAGGCTACTGCGAGCGTTTTAAGCCAAAAGGTGCGCACATCAAGATGGCAATACATTTGTTATGTAATGAAAATGACTGCAGATTCTTAAAAGCCATTGGGAGATAGAAGAGTCTCAGGCCTGAGCGGCCACTCTCCAGTAGAAACAGTCAGTTTTGTAACATTTTTCAGTGCACAAGCCTTACAGAAACCCTCAGCCACACCTTAACTCTCAATCAATTTTTTTTTTCTGACACTTCCAGAGGTTTCGACGAGACGCGGAGCTCGCAAGTTCCCCCTGACAAGACTGTGTGTCCCGCGGTGTTAACGTTTAAACCATTAAAAGAGAAATGTAAAAACGGTCCAAGCTGAGTATCCGGTTGGCCGGTCCCACCCCGTGCTGCTCGCTGCTCCTCGGGGCTCCCTCCCCGGTCTCTCTCTTCGGTCCAACTCCTCTCTTCAAACCGGCTTCTCACTCCGATCAGCTGGCAGGGCCGTGACGTCAACGCCCACAACCGACCAATCAGACGCAAACCGGAAAAATCACTGCTGACGCCCATCTCACACGCACGATGACTATCAGGTGCCGCGACCAATGGCGGTGCCTCGACCAATTTCTCTGTGAGAAATAAGGCGGGCACTAGAAATAGCGACCAATGGGATTGCATCCGCCCATAGGAGGCGTTTCATCCTCTGACCTATTAGGTGTTAGGAAGTATTATGTGTGAAGTGTTGGGAACTTTTCTACACCACCAGGCTACAGATGAAATTCAAATTAAAGATAGCTGAAGTAATGAACTTACTGCGACTTTAAGCAGTGACACTTCAGTCATTCAGTTACCTCAGTCACAACACTGCACATGGTCATCTGGTCAAACAAAACAAATGTCAGTGTCAAATGTTATGTCAAAAATATTCTATTCTATTCTGGGTCAAGTCAAGTCAAATCAATTTCATTTATATAGCCCAAAATCACAAATTTGCTTCAGATGGCTTTGCAATCTGTACAACATATGACACTGTCTTTAGCCACTCAATTCAGATAAAGAGCCCTCCTATTCTATTCTATTCTATTCTATTCTGTTCTGTTCTGTTCTGTTCTGTTCTGTTCTGTTCTGTTCTGTTCTGTTCTGTTCTGTTCTGTTCTGTTCTAAAAAGGTCTGGTTTTACTCTTTCCTATGAGTCAAGAATCAGGTTCACACACAATACCTTGCATGGTCTGGTGCTGGAGTATATAATTAAACTTCTGACTCCCTATTGTCCTAAGAGGCCCCTCAGATCTGCCAAAACTGTTCCATGGTCCAGGATGATTGAGTTGGATCTGGATCAGCCTTCCAAATAGCATCAGGTTGGCAAACACTGTCTCTGTATCACTGTCTTATAACCTATCTTTACAGAATGGCCTAAGTTAACAATTATTAAGTTTTATTTCCTTCCTGTGGGCTGCTGGTGGTTATATAGCTAACTTTGTTACCTCGTGCAGCTTTAATGTTGCTCATGTCCTGTCATTGTCTCCTTGGTATACATTGTGTTTCCTGCTAAAAATGCTCTATAAGTAAGCTATTATGAAAAAAATACAGATTCACTGTGAGAAGCAAATGCAAAAGCTTATCATCTGGCATACCATGTGGTAAAGACTACCATTAGACTTATGATTTTATTTGACAATATGGTAATTTATTAATTCTATTGAACATACATCTGTGGTCAGATGTCTTTTCTGATCCTCACTGGTTCCTCAGAGACACAGAGCAGGCTTGAAGTTGTGCCACACTTGTGACAAATACTCAACCACCCACCTCTTCTTCATTATATACTGTATGTTTCTCATTCATTGTCTCCCTAAGAAGTCTCCATCTGGAACACAAAATGTTTAACACTGACGCCCAAGCAACCAAAACTTCTTAGCATTTTAAATTGTTTTTCAGCCCTCCGTTATGCATCTTTTTTAGGCAAACAAAGCATTCTTGTGGTTTGGAGTGGAGTAGGAATCGGGTTCTACTACCAAATAAGTGATTGCACTTCTCGTGGACGGAAACCTCAATTGGAGGCTTGCTTGTTGAAGTCACTACAATTCCACATTTGGAAAAGAGAATGGAGTGTGTGCTACATTTTCCTTTCCCACAAGAGGAAAAAAAATGAAACATTTGTGTGCCAACTGTGGAGGTAATTCTCCCTTGAGGACTCTAGATGAAATGAAAATGCACATGATGGAATTTACATGATAAGATCTTTGTTGAAAAGATTATCCATGCTACTGCAGATACAGTAGCTACAGCATTTCACGAGTGAGAGTGACATGAAGACATCAGGTTTATTCCTCAAATACAGTAAAGCTTATACAGACTTTGATACAGTCAAGCGGTGCCCAGTGTTGCATAATTGACAATACCTGAAGTCTTCTCAGGCCACTGCAGTGCACGCATGAGAAGAAGCAAATCTTGGGTGAATTTTCTCATGATTTTTTAATGTTGTGGGTCTGTGTGTGCATGTTGCAAATGCATATTTTCGCATATTAGCATGAATTTTGAGAGTGGGGATCATTATTCTACTTGCATGTGCGCATACGGCATGAATACACAGCTATTGCACGCATATTTACGTGTATGAGCTGCACATATGTGATCATGCATGCATCCATGTGTGAACTGTAAATGTGTTACTGTCAGTGGATGAACAAAAGCATGCAGCATTCAACGGTGCCATATCAGCCCATCTCTTAGCTGAGGCTACAGAGCAGTGAAGTTACACAGATCAAAGGCAACAACCTGTCAACCTTTTTGTTGTAACATATTTCAGACAGTCAGAAACACAATGCCGCCTCAGCACAGTGACACAGCTTTTATTCCTTGCCTCAATTTATGTTGATGCATTCACAAAGCTGGGCAGGAATGCGCCACAGGCACACATCGTTCTGGAAACCAATCCTTCCTCCCCTCAGCGTTATTGCATGGTTCTAACCCACACCGTGAGATGGCTGTTTCCTCCAGGAGCAGTCTGCGATTGTTTTTTTTTCCCCTTTGTGTCTGTTGACTTAAACCCATCAGGGCTGGGTGCACCATTCGGTTCATACCTCAAGAATGCTGTATTCCCACAAACACATCTTTACTGTAGAACTAATAAACTGCTCGTGGAGTCTTGAGTATACACACATCGAGGGAACTGCAGGCTTGTCTAGTTTGCATGTCCAAATACTAGACATATCACGAGTAATATGATATGATGAGTGTTTATCAGAGTTTAGCATGGCTTAATAGTTTTTGCTTTGTCTTCCATGACTTGAAATTGAAGGAACAGTTGCATTTGGGGTATTTTACTTCTTACTCAGAGTCACACCCTCCTGACTTTATACAAAAGTTATTTACAATACACACAATGTAGTATAAACATCAAACAAACAAGCTTAACCTCTGTATCTTCATAGCTGATCAGCTTAAATTAAATGTAAAATATAAATAATTATACATTATTGTCTACCTGCCCTACATTCTAACAAAAAAAAACCCACAAGAAAAAAATAAACAAAGAACAAAAAACAAACAAAAACCATAGAACCTCAAACCAAGTTTAAGTATAAAGGCCATGTTTTTTTAATGTACTCACTGCTTGTAATACTTCTCCCCATGTGATTTCAAATTGAGTTAATTTGTTCTTTTTGGTGGCTATTGTCCATTTAAAATAGCAATCTTAATATCTTCAGGCGTGGCAAAACAGAAAAGTATAAATCTACAAAATTTTCTAATGGTTTCCCAGCAAATAGTTGCACAAATTTCCCAACGACTGATGTCACCCAAACATAAATTGCCAAACTTTATGGAAGCTATACAATATGTTGAATAATAAGGAAAATATCAATAATTCGAATGGGGAAACATTTTTGCCTTGTTTGTATCATTAGCATGACAACAGTAACAAGCTTTACTGTAGGTGAATGAGAGGACAATCAGTTTGAACTGCTTCCTTAGTCATGGACATTTTCTGATACATACAAAATAAATGTAATTATATTTCAGGTGGTTTAGGTGGCCACCATTATTATTTTACAGTTATAGCCTGAGTGATTCAGCATTATTGGCAATAATGAAGAAAGCAGCATGTGTTGGCATCCGTCCTTTAGAAAACACTTGCATCACAGGGTAAGGGAGCCTTTATGCTTTGCCTCTGGTGAGACGTGTTTAAGTGTATCAGTGGAAACATAATGCTGCTACTTCCTCTGTCTCTCATAACTGCACAGCACAGTCTCAAGAACAATGCAGTGATTTGTGCAGCGGTACAAACAGTCAGGTTGAGTTGCACATTTTCCATCCGCATTTTTCTCACTTCAATACATGCTCCTCTTTTCTGCCTCTTCACTGTGGCTGGTCTCTTCCCCCTCTTCCTTTCTTTCTTCCCCTCCCTCATTTGTGATCTTGCTCTCAGAGAACATAAATCCCTCTCTTAAATAGATTCCAAGAATCAATCAGCACCTCTGCCAGGCAAGGAGCAATCTGGAAACTATTCAAGCCAGGTAATGGCACTCCAAAGCTGAACAGAGAGAACACGTTGCATAGTCACACACTACAACAGGTGGGGGAATGCTGCCAGTGCGCAGGACTGACTCTCACAGCTGAAATAGAGTCTGAAGCCATGACACTGACAGATTGCAGAGGATATTACCTAAACCATCCTGGTCATACTGGATCAAGGTATTATGGTCTATGAAAGTGCAGCTCAATCATGAAGAGGTTTTACATAAGGACATAAGGTAGCATGACTTACCATCACCTTTTTGCTGTGTGAAGTAACACGGTAGTATTTATCACTATTTTGCTGATTTATTGTGATATTGTTATAAAAATATAGAATTCGGTGAGTTGTTAGGTAATTGTTTACAACTAACTAGTGCGAACAATGTTAAAATTCCTTGTGCAGGTAAAAGTCAGTAGGCCTGCGTGTTAAAACAAGACCAAGAGTCGAAGCCACGCTAGCGGCTTTGAGAGGCTGTACTTAGTCCCAGCCGGGCTTTTAGCTAAATGTTAACGTCAGCATGCTAACATGCTCATAATGGCAATGCTAACATGCTGATGTTCAGCAGGTATAATGCTTATGATGCTGTCCATACTAGTTCAGCACTGAGGGGGTAGTTCCGGGTCTGAAAAGTCAAGCCAATGCAGAAGAGCCTTAAACCTGCAAAACCACTGGCTCCAAAAAGAAGTCAGATTGTATGGAAGTCAATAAGAATATGACCCTACTTCTCACTTGATTTCATACCTCAGTAAACATTTTCTTAACGTGTTTATGGTCTCAATCACTAGTTTCAAGTCTTCTGCAATACAGCATGATGTTCATTTAGCAAATTATGGTCCTATTTAGAATAAAATAGATGATAAAGCCTGGTATACTTTAGGGCGTGTCTACCTTGTGATTGACAAGTCGCTACCACGGCAACAACGTTGGTTACGTCCATTAGGTATCGTAACCCCAGATTAGAATAGGTGTATAGGGGTAGCTGTTGCTATTTTACACTATTACAGTGTGTTTTCAGTTCATGAAAGTTTACTGTAACATTTTGGTCACCTAAAAAGTCTTGTTCAGCGTTTGGTTGTACTAAAAGACCCTCTAAGGAGTCGGCTGTTCAGATTTTCCGGTAAGTACATTTTGTTTTAAGTCTGTTTTTCACTAGCCAAAATTAGCAATTGCATTATCACAGTTAACGTGAATTACGGATGCACCGTGCTAACCAAGCTAGCAGCTAACAGCTAGCAGCCAGCGTTAGGGTCAGCTCTGGTCACTTCTGGCTCCAAAAATCCAAGATGGCGATGGTCAAAACGCCGAACTTTTTACAGTCTATGTTCAGCACATTAGCATGTTAACATTTGCTAATTAACATTAAACACAAGTACAGCTGAGGATGATGGTAATGTCATTAGTTTTGCATTTAGTCATGAACCAAACTATTGACAAATTGAAATTTTGACCTGATGGTGCTAGTTAAGGGTTCACCAAAGTTAATACAATTCATCCTGAGGGGAACATGAGTACTTTATCAAATTTCATGACAATCGATCCAATAGTTGTTAAAAATATTTCACTAAAAAACAAAAATGGCAACCTCATAGTGGCACTGGAGGGGAAGTCAGGGGATCACCAAAGTCATCTGGATTCATCATCTGGAAACCATGAATATCTGAAGAAAATTTTGTACCAATGCATCATGTATATAATGACATATTTCAGTCTGGACCAAAGTGATGGACCGACATTGCCATGCGGGTAGTGCAACTAGAAGTCAACTTATATAGGTACCTATATGTTAATGCAACACACAGTACATGTTGAGCTGTATCTTTTCAGAGCTATTTAAATGGTCTTAGTGAAAATGACATCTAATTCTGTTCAGGTAGATGCTTAGTTTAAGGTAACATATTTCCATGTGGTCATAGTAGTCTTTTGTTCTAAGAATAAAAGGCTCGAAATGATCTCAGATACACATTTGAGAAAGCTAGGTACTTTTTTCAGGTTTATATACTGACTCAGTTACACAACTGTAAACTACTGATATCCAATGACCTCCTTCTTGGCCTGTTATAACGTCAGAGGTCTTACACACACTTATTCTTCTCTGATTTTGTCACCCCAAGTCTCCACCACCACCTATTCCTCTCTCTTGATCTTTACAGTTGTCTCCAGCTTTTCTCTTTCTGGTGTCTTCCTAGAGCCCCACGACTAATCTATGAGCTTCCTGGGTTTGGTCCTCTCAGACTGTCAGTTGGACATCAGTCACTGGGGAGTTAGGGGAGCACCTCTGTCACTTTAAGGAATGCCTCTGGTGAAAAGAAACTGATTAGTAGTGCTGGCAGCCAACCACGTGGAGTGCTGTGTGGAGACTGAAGCCAATGAGAAGCCCTGCTGGGTGGAGGTTACAAAAGCAGCCTGAACCCAATGACTCAGCAAAGTTGGGTGCGTGTGAGATGACACTTTGCAGCGATTTAAAGGGCCAGCGTGCCGGCTTGCAGCCTTCCAAAGGAAGCTGAAAAATGCACTTTCAAAATCAGGCCAAGTGTTCACTCCCTCCCTCTTGTGCAGATCACGAAAAGTATGTGGCCCAGGTTGTTCTGCAGGGTTGCTGGTAAAGTGCAGAGTCCATTAGAGAGCTACACCCATCTCTTTTCACTCAGAGGACACTGACTTTGCATTGGTCTTTGGAACACATAGTTTATGGTATAATTATTACAGATCACAAACTAGGGTGGCATCAAATGGTATTAAACTATATTGCTTTTTAGAAGGTGTTATCACATTTGATTTTGCCAACAAATTACTTTCGGGCAGGCATCTGTGGAGGGCACTGCCATGACCTCTTTAACTTATGTTAGCTTAACATCTTGCCTAGTAAGTGAAGATAAAAATTAGACAATTCAGACAATTATACAAGTTTTGGGGTGACAAAACAGTTTCGTATCTGATTGGAAGTGAGCTGTATTGTCTAAAACTTGAAGTTTTCTAAGAATGTGTAACTTATATTGAATTGTCTTTCATTAGTCAACAACCATACCCCCACCAACCAGCAACTACGAACTGCACCTCCAGTCAAAGGTCACTATAAGGCAACCATCAATATAAACATAAACTGGGTGTTTTAGGTCCTTCATTATCAGACACCTTTGCACAGGCGACCCCACTTATTTTTGCTAAAAATCCTGCAATGCTTCACTTTTGCTATAGGCCAAAACTACTATGCAACAGTACATCTGTAAAATCTCAATTTACTCACAAATAAGTAAATAATTGAGTGTTTCTTATGTAGGGAATATTGAATGAGGGGCTTGGTCTTCAGCTAACTTCAGTTTGATACACTTGCAGTAATGATTACTATGAATGGACTGTATGTCATGCAATTTGTTAATTTAGTTTTGACCTGATTTGTATTTTCAGTCACTCTCTAGAGAATCTGACTCTAAAGATGGTTCCCTTTTTTCACAATAAATTTCATCCTCCGCTTCCCATAATCTGTTTCCTCAAATACGTCCAGCCGAGTCATCCTCACACTGATACACAGATTTGCAGTGGATAATGAGCTGGCCCTTTCACCCCTGTTATAAATTGAATAGCCCCATATTAAGAACTGGTCACTGTTCCTTCTTTCTCTCTGTACTGAAACACTGAGCTGTATTGTGAAGAAGTCAAGTCTGTGAGCAGCAGTGGAAACTTCCATTAGGCCACCGGAGAAGTATACTCCTGAGTATTGTTCTGGTCAGGCCTGCAGCAGTCAGCATAGCACAGCACACCTCTGTGACAAGACAGGGCTATATATATATACTGTGGCCAGCAGTAATTCAGCAACTGCAGCCATCTCCAGCATCCCACAAGAGAAGGGGCCTCTTAAAGGCATAGTTCACAACTTCATGTCATTAAAGGAATAGTTAAACATTTTGAGAAATAAGCTAATTTACTGTCTTGCTGATGAAGCTTGATACTGCTGTCTCTTCAATATGAAGTAGATAGTTGGTTTATCTTATCTTAAAGGCATACTGTGCAGGATTTTCCAAAAAAACAAAACAAAACAATGTATAGAAAAATAATCCCTCTCAATCATCACTTATGACCCACTAGAAGTGTGTGGTAGTGTATTTATCTGCAGAGACTCTGCCATCTGCCTGTATTTTCTTATTATTTTTTTATCGTTTTCGGGACGTTTCTTGGCAGTGGGTGTGTAGCTCCCAGCCAATAACGGTATGCAGGTGTGAGGTCAGGACTTGTAGCATAGCAATCAGGTTCCATCGCTGTCTCCATCTCTGTCCTCTGCTCTGCTCCGCTCTGCTCTCTGTCTCTGTGTCATGGGTGTCATAAAGAGCTGCAGGTCTGCTTGACCGAGGGTGGGGCTGAGCTACGCACACGCAGAGCAGAGAGGCCACAGCGGACAGGGTGAAGCTCTGCATTCACACAAAATCCAGCAATGCGGCACCTTCCCCCCAGGGTTGTGCAGGGAGGTGTGGGCGTGTTTATTTGTGTTTTAGAACGTAATCGCTGTGAAACAATCAGAAAATAACGTTTTATTTATCTGATTCACTGCTTTTTTCTTGCTGGTGCCGCTTGCTATCTTCATTCACTTTCTAGCTCGCTTGACCACCGCTGCTCTCTCTCTCTCGCTCACTCGTTGAGCCAGAGGAGGAGGGGCCAATTTTGAATGCTGTGTTTACAAACACCAACTGACAAATCCTGCATATTATACCTTTAAAGGCTGGAAACGGGTAAACAGCTGTCCAAAGGTTAAGAAATCTTCCTTGGATTTTGTATGTATTAAACTTGTTTATAACGTGCTGATTAAAGTGATTTTGAGGTGCTGGTTTTACCTTTTGGCCAAAGCCAGGATAGCTGTTTCCCTTCTGGTTTTATTGCTCAGCTAAGCTAACTGTCTCCTTCAGCTTCATATTGAAAGGAACAGATTTAAGAGTAGTATCTTTCTCATTTAACTCTCAGCAAGAAAGTGAATTAGCATATCCTTGAAAACTATTCCTTTAAAACTTCCATTTCTGGCAGTAACTGGCAGTAACTGGCAGTTGACAGAAAGAAATCTTGATCTGAAATTTCCTAAAATCTTGAATTACGCAAATATAAATGCTAGAAATAAATGCCATTAGGTGTTGACAATGAGATACCTCACATTCCCAGAGTTTTTGTCAGCGTGCCTGTGACACAATATCCTGATAATCGTCCTTCTCTAAACAAAATACCAGTGTTACAGACCTATTGACATGATTGTGTAATGTTATTGTTGTACTCATGCTGACAATTCAAACTGAAAAATATGCTTATATAATTTGTAACTTTGTGGAACATGTGCATAGCTTTAGTACATTCTGTTCATAATAGTCAACTATGCACAGTCACAAATTTTTGCCAATTGGGGCAAAGGTGAGCTTAAGCTGGCACTTTGCTGAAGGAAGTCAGTTGAGCTATATAGGTGTGCTGATTTGTTGGGCAATTAAAGGAATGCTGGAAGGGTTATGAATGCTAAAATTAATATTTACATACCCCTGTTCCTTTTCTATTCATGCTACTGGGTGAATGCACAGTCTGTTTGCATAACAGTCACGACAATTGCAGATAAAGAAACAATTCTGCTCCCAGTAGATTAGACATTGGTCCAAAGTGCTGCCCTCCTCGTGCTCTCCTCTTGGTGCTTGTTGTACTCTTCTGCAGTCAGTGAACTGTAACCGCTGCCCTTGGTCTCTGTCAGCTCTCCACGTTGAGTTTGTTTGTTCCAGGAAATGCTCTCACTTGAACCCTGAACCGTTTAAGAAATCACTTACTTTCTTTGCAGGTCAAACCAGTAAAGGGAATCAGCGGTTTCCTCATTGATTCATGTGATGCACATCCAGCTGTTTTATAAGCTTGTTGTGGCTGTGATGTCAGCAACTCTCATTCATATAACTGTAGCCAAGATTAACTACGTAGAGAGTTAGAACATCTGAACTGCAGGTGTAGCAGATTTTTATACATGTAAGTGTAAATGGTTACTGTGTGTGTGTGTGTGTGTGTGTGTGTGTGTGTCATAGATGTAACTGTTATGTCATTCTCCTACTCATTACCCACCATTCCTCACAGCAGAGAGGGAACTCTGATCCCTTTGCATGTGAAGACGAGGAGGCCACTGCAATGTGCAGTCGTGCCCGAATTCCCGGAGAACAGCATTTCCACAAGGTTTATCTTGGTTGCCACATGCAGGGCCAAGGCCTACTTACTGATATGATTAGCCTTGCTGCTGGTGGAAAAAGGAACACATTATCCTCAGACAGTCTGATCCAACCTCCATTCTTTCCAAACAGCCTTATTTGTCTGATGCCTGGAATGACTAATGATGATAGTAACAGTGATCAGGGTGGTAGCCAGGATTTTAGAAATACAGAGGTCATGAGTCCGAGCCTCACAAGGGGGGTTCAGGGGCATGTCCCCTCCAAGAAAATCTGAAGGCTATCTATGCATTTTAATACATTTTGAGAGTAACATTAATCACTTAGGAAATAATACAGACAGTAGATGAAAACTAGACTAGAATCCAAGTCACAAATATGGCCAATTTTGAAATTAATCTTTTTCAGTCCAGTTTCGTATTGCATTGAAATCATTTTCACTGTCAAACGAATTGAGCAGAGGAGCACACCTGCAGTATCTTTCAGGTTTTGCCCCAAATTACTTGACAAGCGTTCTAACACTCATTACTCATCCAAACAATAAGCCATAATCTAAAAGTTACACATGGCATGAAAGTGAAAAATTTGTGTATAACATATAGTAGAAGAAAAGGTGTATAGTGTAAATTAGTGTGTTTACAAAAGGTAAAAAAAAAAAAAAAAACGGTAAAAAGTCATGGGGAAAATCTACGGTGGAAACGCCTGAAACTAGACGAAAGAAAAGAACAATAACAATGGCAACAGCTGGCTGCATGTGAAGGAAGCCTCCTCCCTATAAGGCCCTCCTCCCAGTCCCAGATGTGTCCAAGTGCTGATTCTTTTCATCATTCACTGTAATGAAATAATTCATTTTAAATTTGGTGGTTGCTACACCCACCAAAAATGGCGTGTTCAAGAAAGAGGTGCTGGAAAATATTTGATTTGGAAAGTTACAATTTGATTAAAACTTGTTTCTTTGCAAAAAAAAAAAAAAAACTAACATGTTTCACAGATTCAAGGAAGTTGTATAAAATTGTTGAAAAGATACGTAGGCCTAATATGGCTTTAAATGAAATATATACCAATACATAATATGCCCTTTGAAGTAAGTAATTCTGATCAATGAATTATAGTGATAAATGAGGTGAAACATTTTGGTAATAATCACTGGACACACAACTATCTATCTGTGCCTTATTTCCTGTCCGCAAATATTCTGATACATGAAGGCGCAGCATTAGGGAGCAAAAGGAATCAGGAAATTACCCAGAAGAGACTGACTTCTCTCTCATCCATGCCAACATATTTATTTTGGACATAGGCTATATTTTTGGAGTACAGCCAGTGTGACTGCAGCAAGGCTAATTGTTTATTCAAAGCTGCTGCTGTTCAGTGTAACTTTATTATAATGTATTAGCCTATTTCCCACTGTGAATATTTTTGACACTGAAAATGTCAGCGCAGAAACTCTTCTGTGTGCAAAAGTTTGGACGTGTCATGTTTTTTAAGCATATAGGTTAATAGTTAGATAGTTAGTAGAGCTCAGATCTTAAACGGAGTTGCTGCTTCTGTTCCTGTGGAGTAGCTCATAGTTACTTGTTTTGAGTGTGTAGGTCAGGTAGAATACAGTCGATCGAAGGGTATAGCCAGGCCTATCATTCATGGCATTGACCCCTTCGCCCACTGAGTGAATAGAATGACAGGACCGGATTGTACGTGATATTTTTTTTTCCCAGGATGGTGAAGTCATGACCCACCCTACTCTGCCTCTGATTGGCTTACCTTGATATTCTTACCCTAACCCTAACCAATCTCACTTCTCATGCCTAAACCTAACCAACCCAACTAATGAAGGCAACGAGTACTAGCCAATCAGAGTCAGAGTAGGGCAGGTCATGACTTCGCCATCCTGGGAAAAGAAAATTGGCGTACGGTATGTGCACAACTCGTTACATGTATGTCACATAATGTAACGAATTGCGCACGCGAGATGATGCCAACCTTTGTTCACAACACACCATACAACTAAGTAATTTTAGCAATTCTTCACTTTAACATTTTAAGAAATATATATATTAAAAAATTTAAAAAGACCCCAAAAAATACTGAGGACATGACCTCGATGTCCTCAATGGAGGTACAGGCCTGATGGCGATGCACCTCCCTCTTACTAAGAAGAAAAAAAAAGAAAATGAAGCGAAAGGGCTGTTGAAGCTAATTGATGAAGACAGGCTGGCAGAACAGTGGCCACTGAAAGTGATGACATCATTCCGATAGGGAGACTTTGAGAGAAGACGTTTTGGTGACAAGTGGTATCTATTAGAGCTGACAGGCCACTCTTAGGCACTTTCTTTTTCTCTGTATCAAAGTGCCAGGGCTTGCTTTTTCACACCACTAGCTTAAATATTAATATCATAAAAATCTCTTACTTCATCTTAACTCCAAATCTTACACTCATTGGATCAGTTTGTGCCAGTCAGTTAGCACCTGCAGCAATGCTCTGACATGTCTGCTTTCCATGCTGTGACACCATTTGACAGTATGCGGCAGACAGACCAGCAATGCTGCCTCAGCCCCAACTGGCACTCCGTTTTCCGACATGCACTCTCACGGATCAATAAGCTCTTACATAACATTCTGGTTTGGACTGGAGGCGAGATTCCAGCTGACTGGAACATGTGACAGGGCTTTGACTGTGTTGACCCACATTTTCCCTTCCTATCCCCCCCCCCCTCACACCGTCCGTCTCCTCTTCCTACCACATCCTCTATAAGCCCAAACCCCTCTCTAACCCTTCACACCCTTCAGAGAAGCAGTCATATACTTTAGGCAGTCAGATCCAGACATGGGTGGGTCAGGCCTTCTTGTGACGTGCCCAGACATGCACCCAGACAGAACGAAAGACACACATGGGGAATAGCTGATGGCTGAGCAGGAGCTTTCATTCGGACAAATGACATAAGCGTACAGGGGTAGTCATAGGAAATGTTTGACTTTGTATGGTATTCCAGATAGATATGGTGTTCTGGCTTGAGGTTTTGCTGACATACTTTAGGTGTTTCTCATCCAACTGCTAACAAATAATTATTGTTGAGCAACCTTAATTTGTAATGCGTTACAGTGATGACAGGAATTACAATTTGAAATTTAGTAATTACATTATAGTTACTGTTATTTTGACAGTTGGGGGTCGACTTGTTTGCTGTCTTAGAGGGAGTTTTTTAATTTTTTGTCTGTGTGTTCAGTGGACAGACTGCTGCGGGACATTTTAGCTTGGTGCAGGGCAGAGGCAGTTAGCTTCTAACAAAAGAGGAGAAATATAACTAACTGAAATGTTTTCTTACTTACATGTTGCGTTTTCCTAGCTGCCAGCTAGCCACTGGTTGCTTTGCCTACACTTGGTTGGTAACCCTTCAGTTGAAGACGGGACTTCTCTGGAGTGCTGCATGCGGAAAGTCACCGGAGCAAAGCTAACGTGATCTCATGGGATGGTGTATAAATAGCACGCCACTTTTAAGGGCATTTCACGTGTCATGTCTACGCATTTTAGGCTTTTTGCGTGTCATTTAATGCCATTGGTTGGGTTTAGGCACAAAAACCACTTGGTTAGGGTTAGGAAAGAGTAAAAAACTAGTTTGTCTCGTCGTGACAGTAAAAATGTCCGGTTTAACGGCAGTAAAATGCCTGACATGATGGTAAAAATGTTCAGTTAAAATGTCCCGATGTGACGGTAAAAATGTCCGGTGGTCTCAAACAGCACTCTCCTGCTGCTTTTGCAACTTTTTAACTATCTAGCCATCCACCCAACCTGCCTCCTCCTAATAGGCCAATGTCACCTTATACAAGAAAAGAAAGTCACATTATATTGAAGTCTTCTGAAATGCGTCACTTCGCCTGTCACTCAAACGTAACTATAGCTCGTAGGTTTTGGCGACACTTGCAAAATGACTTAAGAAATTGACGTTATTCATACATCATTTGGTGATACCAGGCTGTAAAAGTCTTGTTAAACTACAATATCTTGTTTTATTTTTCTACGCATGTCAAATACAGAAGATGTGATGTAGGTGTGGAACTTGGTTGAGTAGCTAAAGTTGGATAATTAGCACAGTATTGCAATGGTTTTTCAGTAAGTTATATGTATTAAGTAAGTGATAATATCTTTCAAGTAACTTACCTAACACTGCTAATGTATCAGTTAATGTGATACTCTTCAGGGCAGTTATTTGTCCAGTTTTCTGAGATTGTGTTCAAAGCGTTGGTGCTTGGGTGATTAATAGTGTTTCCATACACAACACTACCTTGTTGTGCCTTCAGGAGAGAGGGGAGAGGATACACACACACATGCACACATATACAGATGCAGCAGATTGCACACAACATTGTCTGTGTAAGGTTTTGTGATGCTCCTAATGCGAAAAATCAGACAGTATTACAGTATGAGATTGAGCTCGACTGAGGTGAACCCCATCCTGGTTTCCTGCCACATTAACCTGTCTGACTTCGCATTACAGTAAGCTGATTAAGTTGCCACACGTGTCCTATTTAAGTGTTTGTTTCACTAAAACGTCCTCCACACAAGTGCCTCTGAATCTTGTGAATATTTCTGACAGTTTACCCTCAGCAGCTGAGTGTCGAGAAATGTCTTTCCTGCGAGCTTGTTCATACTGAGCAGAGAGCGTAACTAAACAACCAAGTCGAGGTTTTTCACTGCCTAATCATGACTCATCCTAATGGAAAAATGTTCTTGAGTGGTTTCCATAACTTGACGTAGGAAGACATACTGTAAACCGAATTCTCCTCTCGATAAAGTGTATTTACTTTGTCTCTCAGTCGTCTGCCAGGGTACAGTATGTGGGTAATCAGATGATTGTGAATTGCATTGGGCCTGCAGTTAGTTCTTTAGGAAGTAGCAGTGACTCATCAAAAGCTTGCTTCCTGCTTCTATAAATAGCCAATTATTCACTAGCTTGAACACGAGGTACCAATCAGACTAGAGAGCCATCTCTTTTATTCTTCTTTTCTATAAACCTAAATATCACTCTATTACTGGTTACTTCCCCGTCAAACTGAAAAAGATGAGTTGTGCTTCTCTGATCCAGTATTTGAATTTAATCAGAACTTTTCTATAAGTTAAGGATGAATGTAAAGTTTTAAAAAAAGGTTATGTGGACATTTACTGTGGCCTGATGCCTGATCAAAGATATTCATAGGTGTAGGTTTTCATTTTTAAGGCTTTTTAAAGCCAAACTTTGTTCCTTTGTTTTATGGAGTAATTTGTTTTTAAATTCTCTCCCTTGTCTTACACGTTTAAACAGTGAAGTTCAAGGTGTCACTGCTTTCTCTTTCTGGATATAAAATAAATACATTTAAAGCTCTCAAAAGCTTAATGTCATCAAATTTAACTCACTGTGAGTCTCAGGTACAGACTGCTCAATTCTCAAGTACACTAATAGCTCACATTCTGAACCAAGATGCACATGAATGCAACTTAAGAACAGTGACATCTTGAGGCCATGCCTCTGTCTTACACTCTTGCAGCTGCAGCTTGAAAAAGAAAGGAGGAGACCAGGAGGGAGAAAAGGAATGAGAGGAATGAAAGACTGGGGACAGAGGAGAAGGGCAGGGTGCCATCACCATCAGGGTGGGTGTGCAGCAGGACAGCCAAATGTACTGTAATGAGACACACAAGGAAGTGAGAAAAAAGGCTGGTATTTTCCCAGGGAGGCTTGCTCTGCATGTGCGTGCACATTCTAACGCTGCTAAGACACACTCCTCTCATCTCAACTCGTCTGTCTCCGTGTCCACCCTCTTGGTCCTACCCACTCTCTCTCCTTCCATCCCCGTATTCCCGCTACTCACTTTCCTGTCTGTGCTTTCCAATGTTTTCCTCTTTGCTTTTCCTCCTCACTCTTTCCACTTTCATTTCCCTTGCCGTCTCCTACATTCCCCTCTCTCTCTCTCTCCCTCGCCATGACCGTCTCTCTTCCCCAACTCCCTTGCAGCTGGGGCCCTCGTCAGAGCCGTCTAGCCCAGACAGACACCAAGGTCAAGGAAACATCCTCCGGTAACGCCTTGCTATCACACACTGATATGACAGCATTAGTCTGCAAAAATGTCCGAGGATGATACAGACATACACAAGACAGATGCAATATCTACTACTGTACATGTATGTGTGTTTGTGTGTGACTGCGTGTGGAAGAAAATGCATCCTTGGAGTCCATTTTGAAAGCAGCTGGCAGCTGCTCATGGCCTGTTTGCTTATGTAAGCCTGTACTGTAAAACACAGAACAAGAACAAACTGGCTGCGCGGGACAAAGGCCCTGCCTTCACTGCTGCACTGTCAGACGTGTGTTTTTCTGTCTGCCTGCATCTATTAGACACAAAATGAAAGAGAGAGAGAAAAGAGAAACAGAGAAAGAAAGGGTCCTCAGGAGATTAAGGGACTGTAGGGTCATGCTGTACAGGACTGGTGCATCCTGGCAGCCCACCTGCTGCTCTCTGGCCCTCATCTACTGCTGTTCTGTCATACAGCACACTTCCTTGCACAAGACTCCACGGGTTGCACAAGGAGAGAGAAAGAGACAGGGGAAGACAGGAAACAAGATAGCATTATAAGCAGAAGAGTGAGAACGCAAATGAGAGAAAATCTGGAGAAGCTTGACATGTCTTTGAGCTTAGCCCTTTAAACTCTGGTCCGACTGCAGCTGCTGCCTGGAGAGCTTTTGTTTTATGCAACTACATCCATACCTCCTTCCACTACTGAGCTGTTTTGTTCTTGAACCATGTTTCCATAGCAGTTTAGTTCAGCTCAGTTTTTACTTTTATGTGTAAATACGCTAACTGTATGAGGAAAAGCAGAAAGAACTTTTCAGAGATCAAGTGCGTCACAAAAACCTGTGTTTTATTTTCCTGAATTGTTGAGGCTGAGATACAATAGAGCCTGGCTGACCTAGCTTGCAGGTGACTCTTGTCTACAGATATGCTTTGGTTTTAGATGCCAGGGCTATTTGGAGTTAGTGCAGAGACAGTTGGGGAGAGCAGGCTAGCTGTCATGATGCATTAGATCTTCCTAGCTGACTCCAATTTAGCCTGAAGGAGAGGTGGTTACCTACCAGCAACCTCAAATCGCAGAGTGAAAAAAGACATGCATACACATGCAACATGTGCAGATCCAGTACTCTCTCTCTCTCTCTCTCTCTCTCTTTCTCACTCTCACACACACACAGTCATAGCAGTACGTGCTGAGAAGCAATATGACTAGAAAATATATTTGTCCTTTCCTTTCTCACCGTCACTTCCCTCTCTTGTGTCCCTATTGTCTCATCTATTGTCCCTTTCAAGGCCAGCAAGAATGAAAACTAGCACACATTAGCTGGTGGATACATTAAGCTAAACTGCTCCTCGCCAGCAGAAAATGGCCGCACCCAGCATAACCCATGTAATGTGACAGTTAAGGAATTTGCTGCAGGCTAGCCACAAATACTTACAGCCTGAGTCTGAGATACTTGTATGCCACTAGCGGTGTAAATGACAGGAAAATTGTGCAGCGGGTGTCAGGCTTGCTGAAAACAGTTTTCAGCATGTTGGCTTTTTAAAAAACTTTTGCAGGTGCTTAAATAAATGTTTGGCATTTTTAAAATACTTTGGCATTTAGAAAGCCAAACCCTCCTACTCATATTTTCATAATTACACTTTGAGATTCCATCCTAAAGACCTCATGGTTTGCTTTTTAATACTGATAGTGAGTCTTGGTTAGGACTGGTTTCCGTCTGAATAAATTTAGAGCCAAAGTTACTGAAGCTTGAATGCTGTCATTTGTATATGTACAGGAAATGTGAGTGAGTTTCTGTTGCTTCTTTTAGCGCAGAGTTTCTGCAGCCAACTGGATAACAAATGAAAGCAAATGTTTACTCGACCTTTGGTTGAAACCATTTTCAAGAATAAAATGTAAATTAAAAACATGATTTAGAAGATACTCTGACTAGTTGCATGCTTTAGAAAAGTATGACTCCTCACCCACTGAGTCACATGACCAGAAAAGCCTGTGGACATTACAAAATACAAATATTTGTGGTCTCCAATACGTGGTGATTTTAGGCTCAAATGTAATAATATAACCACACACACTTTACCACCAGTAAAGAGAAAACAGCAACAAAACTGCAGACGATGTTACATTTTCAAAAACTCCAAAAACACTTTTCCCAAGGTTACCAAAAATATTTGGTGCATTTACTTTGTGTAAGTGCAGAACATGTTTCCTCATACTTTCTGATGACCTTGGAATTAACCAGTTGATCAGCTCAGATTTACACTAACATTTAATCTACTAAATCTACTAAAGCTGAAAGCTTACCAACCTGTGGCTGTGGAAAGCTGGTACAGGAACATAATAGATGTTTTTGAAGGTAATTGTTATAAAACCCATTATCTTTGTTAAAATGATGGTAGTAATTTCACAGTGAGAGTGCAGTGCTGTTCTCTGATTAACTACAGTTTCAGGGTAGGTTAGCCTGACATTGATTATCTGACACTATTGCAACTTAACAGGCACACATACAGTACAAAATAACACATAACACATTCTATTGATTCTATTGTTACAAAACAATGGACAATGGATTCTATTGTTATAAAACCCATTATCTTTGTTAAAATAATGGTAGTAATTTCACAGCGAGAGTGCAGTGCTGTTCTTTGATTAACTACAGTTTCAGAGTAGGTTAGCCTGACATTATAAAATAACACACAACACACATGCATTCTTTCCTCTTATGCTCTGCACCGATACTTCTTTTATATTGTGCTTTATTCGTGCACAATATAACAATGGGAACTCAGCAAGACACGTGTTTTTCATTTTTGCATCATGGAGTTTATTGACCCAATCTTGGTTCTGCATTTTCAAATTCTGCACAATGTCACTCCTGCATGCAGCGACACGTCGCACGTGGCTCTTTGTCAATTCAGGCCATCAATTATCCATTGATTTTTGGACCAAAAGCAGACACAAAATGAGTAATCTCTGTCACATATTGTTTTAATGTTTTTCCAGGTTTGACGAGGATCATAGCTGTGAATATTATCTGCTCAAACATCATTATGTGCATAGTGCTATTTTAGGGTAATTTCACTGTATTCAATTGCAAATAAGTTGCTCTATTAAATAGACATTAAGCAGGATATTATGCCATTATCCAACGGGACACAATCCAAGGTGAGCACCCGGACAGAGTCCAACCACATGGTGTGCTAACATGCAAATGAGCCAAGGTACACTTTTCACGTGAGCTCATGTTGAACTTACACATGGCTAACACATGTCCCATAAGTATGCAGAGAAAGCACTGGCTTGTATTCACCTCACCAGCACTCCAGTTCTGAAAATGAAAATAGAGGAACATAGAAAAAAATTTAATGTTTTGTTTTTGGTAAGTTTTCTCTTCATTCCTTTACAGACTGTCGACAGAATTAAAATGGAGTCATGTATGTATGACCTGTCTACCCTTAATTTGGTTACTGTATGTGGCTTGTATCAATGCAAGCAGTAAAAAATGCCATTAGAAGCTCAGTTTGTTCACATCACTTCGCTGTGGAGTCATGTGATATGAAGTAACCTTTGTAACACATTTCATGAATGCAGAAACTCTACTGAAGATGATCCAACATTTCCTCAGAAGCACAACTGTGGCTCGGTGTTGAGTGTGCAACAAATTTAAAAAACTGGATGAAATGCATTTATATTGGAAATATTGACTCCTCTTTTACATGTGCGCAGTATTTATGGACGTGCGTGTGCTGAGTCCAATTTATGTGACTCGGCAGATATCTATTGAAACTGCCAGCTAAATTTATTCCCCATGTGCTGAGCTCTAATTTTAAACGAGGTGCTAAATATACAGACAGTTTCCAAGCCAAAAGCAGAGATAGCTGCGTCATTGTGTCTGTCAGAGCAGAATCAACCCCTGGAGAAGTTTGGAGTGTGGAACATTCCAGGAAGTAACCTTGCTGATGCTGCCATCTGCTGGGCGCAGCAGCAGCAGCAGCAGCAGAGGAGGAGGAGGAGGTCTCCATGGCGACGTCAGATGACACGGTTGGATAATTTGGATGGGCAAATAGGTCGAGTGATCTTGATACAGGCATCGCTGCAAAACTAGGTCACAGGGAAGCAGACAGACCTATTTGAAGGGTTATGGACGTAAAGCTACACTGACTAATGATGTGATCAGAACACTGCAGTGGTTCTGTGTCCTGTCATTAGCAACAGGCTGCTGCTAACTTTAGTTTGCTTTAGCTTATTAGCCTGCTGGAAAACTATGTGTGTCTAACTTTAGACTCTAATGTCTTTTCTGCCACAAACTTTTTCCTGAATAATTTTTTTTTTATTATTATTTTTTGTGTCCTTTTTGTAACTTACTGTAGTTGATATGATGTAACTTTAATTTAATGTAATATTGTACATACACACAGCTAAACTAATGTATTAACTATATCTAACTATTAAATAAATATGGACAACTACAGAAACTGATTACAGAAAAATAAATCACAGTATCTGTTTTTAATACGATTTTATTGATTTGAAGCAACCTTAAAACAGTTGCAGTTGGGACCTGACTGATCCATTGTTTTCCCATCAAAGACCACAAGATGGCGTCCCCGATCAATGCTATTTTCTTTTCAAATGTGTTGTTTTCTCTTTTTTAATTATTTTTTTGTAAATAGCAGCACTTTAAAATACTTCTATCATGGATCATAGATCTCAAGGAGATTCATCATTAACTGACTAAAAACCCAAATATGAATCGCAAAAGAGGAATATTACTTTAAATGGCATCTGTTACATTTTTAAAATAATTAAAGTCGACTGTTTTCTCATACAGTTCTGAGCAGTTGCAATGGTCAGCATCTGTTGGGACATGCTCACCTGATAACCCCAGTGAACTGTGTAGGGGTGAATACTGCATCTGAAATACTGCAAGTGTACTGTAAATATTTTATAGCCATACACTTGATAAAAAAAAATGCAAAACCCTTTTTATTTAGCCAAAAAGTAAATATTTCCCCAAATCATAAAAGACAGTGAGGGTTTAACAGTAAGATGTATTTTAGTGTAAACAGTCCATTCCAACTACGTCATAAATGTCAAAGGTTTTCGGTATGTTTTTGTGCTAAACTCTGAGGCCAAGAGCCGGCATGTCATACTGAATTTACAGCAAGCACACTGTATGTGCCACAGTAGATTAAACTTTTTTATCACCTCTTGGCACACTAACATCAGAAACTGAGATAAAATAAACACCAAACTGACAGTCATAAAACAAACTCTCAACAAATCTTACAATAACAAAACGTGGGAAGGGACTAATATTTGTCTTTCTCTTGTGTCTGTCCACAACTCTATCTCTGCTGTTTTATTTAAGTTGTAAACACCAGGAAGAAGTCCTCGACTATAAACATAGCATGTGTACAGTTTATAATATCTTTTGGATTCTTACAGAGAAGCAGGGCCAAAGAAACACCAAAACACTCTTATACCTCACTTGTTGATTACCATCCAAACCAAGTACAATTAGAGCGTCAATGACCCAGCACTTAACATCTGTTTTGTATTTTGTTGGCCCTGCTGGTTGCTAGGTTCTCTCTGATCACATTTAGTTGTCTTGGCTCTGAGGTGACTCTGATAACGTAATTCTTCTAACTAGGATGTCTTTAAAGTGACAAAATCACAGGCATCCTCTCTGTTCTATACATAAAGAAGCAGACACGTAAAAGCTTTGACCACATATCAGCTTCATCTATTAGATCTTCTTTTGAAGTGAAAGAAACACATTTACAAAGGAATCCAGAAATTATTTTGGGAAGGTGACTCTTGTATCTCACAATTAATTCACTACACTGACCAGATCTGAGACTTTTGTTATTTCTTGACCCTAAAGTAGTTAAGTGCTAAAAACAGGAAAGACTCTGAGCCTCAGTGACGTTTTCATCATAGACGGAAAAAAAAAACACTTGGTAATGACATTTGTATTCAGAGATAGTCTGTTCTGCTGCATGTAATTATGCACACAAAGCCCAGAGTTTATCTACAATACAAAGAAAAATGCAGTAACACACACATACAGTATTTCATGTAGTATCAATATATCATTGGTTTAACTTTACCCAGTAACAATCTGTTATTTTGACCCAAGAAGCTTTAGCTAAAAACAATCACAAATATATTGTTTCTTGTACAAAACGATGTGCATACAACGTTCAAAAGATACACAAGTTATTAACAATCAATGACTTCTTATTGTCACTTAACAAACGCCTAACACAGCATGTGCTGTATGTTGGAGAACCTATGATTTTATATAATCAAAGCGAAGGGAATGTCAGGTTCCTTGTTAATTAAATATCAATCATTTTAATTAAATCAGTCTCTGATCACTGAGGCAGAGTATTGGGTCTGAATTGAAGTCAAGAGGAAAAGGGCAATTCAATCTTAATGGCTTAATTTGCTAGAGGCCAATGAAAGCCAGCGTTTATTGCAAGGAAACAGTATCTACTTTTGGTCATAAATTATGAGGCTTAATGTCAACAACAAAGCAGGACAGGTTGCATAAAGCCCTTTTTTTATCCTGTCACATATGTTGTTTTTCAGCATGTGCTGCCCAGATTTATTCCAGTAATAAGGAACCACAGAATTGCCTTTTTAAGCAGAGGTTTACTGTCGGTCTGGTAGTTTCAACATTAAGTCTTAAGACAAATTTTTTTTAGATAGGAGTGCCAAAAAAGGAATTCGCTGCTCAACATTTTGGTGTTAGAAATGCATAAATGACCACTGACATTTCTTCATCATCTTCTTCAACATCATTCAGGCATGTTTGTATGCCTGCTATTAAGAGAAAGCATGCAAATGATGGTGCCAGTGATAAGACCTATCTGCAGTGACTACACAGGCTTTATTTGCTGACAATATTTAAGCCTGTCAGGCATTGACATTTGGTTACAAATGATTTATAAAGCACATTAAAATACAGGCACAATATGCAATAGATGTAAAACACTAATACAACAGTGATTTTTGCATGTTCATTACATTATAATAAGACAGATATCGATCGACCATTTATGCATCTTTTGCTATTTATCAAACTGTCTGCATTTTGCTCCACTGCTTCTGCAAAGACTCATCTGTAGCTCTGATGCAAGTTTAACAGTGTATTTGTCTACTGTCATACATTCTATCAGAGCTACATTTTAAACCTTTTTTGGTATGTCAGTCGGTCTTGACTTGTCCTGTAGCAGCAGCATTAAAGCACTTCATTTATAGGGTTAAGTGAAGGCCCCTGATTCAGAGTTTAAAGGATAGGTTCACAATTTTTCAAGTCTGTCTTAAAACAATAGTCAGGTGTCCATATGTACATCGAACCAATTTTTGCTGAGTCCTCCTTTTCATACTGGTAAAAAAGATCCCTTCCTAAAGTGATTTCAATGTAAGTAATGGGGGACAAAATCCACAGTCCTTTTGTGCAAAAAGAGATTCAAAAGCTTATCTGAAACTAATATGAGGCGTAAACCATCTAAATTAATCAAATCAAGTGGATATCCTCCAAAGTTGCAGCCTTTTTAGTACAAAATTCCCTCTTTTTGATACGATCCTCCCACTGCAGCTCAACGAGGAAACACTGTCCAGAGCAACAGAATGAGGGACTTTTATACTAAAAAGTTGGCAACTTTGGAAATTATCTGCTTGATTTAACTAACTGATAAAACCTCATATCAACAAACCTTTTTGCACAAAATGAGGACTGTGGATTTTGTCTCCCATCACTTCCATTGAAAGGGATTAGGAAGGGATCCTTTACAGTAATAGCCAGTACAAACAGGAGGAAGATTGGAGATGTTTGTTTCAAATTCATTTTAATATATCCATGATAAAAAAGCCCATGCCTTGAAAAACTCACAAATGGGAAAACATACAATGGTTGGAGACACTCTCTGCTCTAATGCTCATAAGAAATGTAGGTCAGCTTTTCAAGGCTTGTCAGGTTGCACCTGTTTGACAATGACAGCTTGTGCCAAACGGGAAACTAAATAATGTTTGTAAATGTGTTTCTATCAACAATTTTTTAAAAATGTTATTTTCAAATACTTTTGCTGAGTTTATAATGAACCAAGCTTGGTATCATTTCAGATTAATGTCATGGAAGCATGATCTGTACTGTATGTGTGTGTGTGTGTCACAGCCACTTTTCTCTTCCTGTAGATTATGAGCATGTATAGGAGTATCCTGCATGTATGCACGCATGACATCTTGTTTGCATGCTCGTGATAATGTGTGTGTGTGTGTGTGTGTGTGTGTGTGTGAGATGGTGAGGATGCGTGCTGACAATGTGTCTGCCGGCACACATTTTGTGTGTGTCTGTGTGTACCCTGCTGTGTTCCAGCTGTCTGAGTGGATAAAGCTCAGTGGGCAGACAAACACTGTAGTGAATGTCACAAACACACACACACACACACACACACACACACACGCACAAACATGAAATGGCTGTGGGGACTGTGCTATAATAGGGAGTTTCTGTGAGCATTGTCTCAGCAGGGGTTTAACAAGACCACAGGTTACAACTTTAATGTGATGAGCAATTTTACTCTTGTGAAACACTTTATGATTAGCTCTGTGAAAGGTGCAACATTAAATTAACTTATTTACTTGAAAAAATCAACAAGTGCATAACCAAAAATAATTAGAAATTGAGAACAAGTTACAGTAAAATGCAACATACTAGCAGAAAAACAACCTTTTTAGTGTTATTTTTCACAACATATTGCCTCTACAAAGCATATATTTGTCATCATCGCTCCTTTATTATACTTTTATTTTCCATAGTTCCATCACATAATATCATACATATATCAGGTGTATAGCATGTTTATGAAACAGAATACAACAATAAGTTGATGAATAGTGCTTGGTAGGTTTGTATCGTAAGTTATGCTTTCTACTGTTCTGAATTTTTCCTGCTTATTGAACTGCAGAGCTGCCGTTTGAACACAATATATTTCTTACTTTGTATCATTTTAACTTTATTAGCCTTATGCACGAGGATTAACCCAGATAACAAAAAATTACCAGAAACTCAAGAAATGTTTCAAACAACATTATACTGCTAAATCTTGAACGCTCCATCTCAGTAAACCAGCCACCTCACAGCTTCACCACCTGCCGGGGGAAACATCTCATCACAGAGTTTGACTGATGAGATAGGAAAACTCATGAAGTGCTTCCACCCACCCAGCTCATTAAAATATCATAACCTTATAACGACGACTTTCCTGTGGAAGCTGACTGGGTGGCAGTCACATGCAATTTCTTTCACTGCGGGCATCACAGGACATTTCCCAATAAAAGAAGAGAACATCCAATAATATACACAGTAAACTCTCTTTTATACAACCTTTCAACACTTTTGCTCCCTGATACATATCCTTAAGTTATACCAAACTTCAATAAAATACTACAGTAAGTGTCAATGTTTCAAATATCCCAAATGCTGATGCAGCTGTGGCTGAAAAAAATGTTGCAAACTGTGTAAAATGTGCAGCAGATGAACTGATGGATCAATAAATGTGTGTGCATGTGTGTGTGTGTTAATAAATCTGTGACAGAATCCTTCAGTTTCAACAGCTGGCAGTGAAGAGACTTGTATCAGTCTGTTAGAAAAATAGATATGCCACCCATCTTGAGAGTTTACCGTCAACAGTTTGAACATAACTTCACGCAAGCTTGTGGCCTGTCATGAGCTTTTTTTTTTTTGTGTGTGTCTTACTGTTTTATGGCTCACATCAAGCATGTGATAACAACACTCACTCTCTCTCGCTTGAAAGTGCTCCATGACCTCAGTGCTTCACAAACCCAAAGCACTTTTCTAGTTTTTGGTTATGACAGCACTTTGTGGCTGAGAGTCACACACAGAGAGTCCTTCATATCCCAAATTAAAACAGCATAAGTGTAGTCCATCAACTTCCATCAAGCTCCCTCATCGTGTATAGGACCTCTGCCAATTGTAAATGGCGTGGATATTATGGGAACACGTTGGCACTCGTTTACATGTACTGACGCTGCGGTGGCGGAAAACCCTCCCCCCTGAGCCTCCCCCGAGACCTCTCCTCCTTGCAGCGAGCTGCTTTGCTCTCTCCTCTGCAGCGAAGAAGTCTGTGGTCGCCCGGAAGAATTCCAGCAGAGCTTTGTGGCTCCAATTGGTCCCACGGCTCTCCATCCCACTGTTCGGTGCAGCCACGGGGCCACCAGCGGGAATCCCCTCGGACTGGGTGGAGAAACCGCAGTGACTGCCACGGTTTGTTAGGAGGAGAAAAAAATGTGGGTTGGTCTCAAAGAGTTCCAGGGGCACCGTGGATTGGGTGTCGCCACGGACAGGGTCATCTTTAGCGCACACGCTCAGAACAGGAATCGCCACTTCGTCCACATCTCGTAAGGGTTCGTTGCGTTCCCAGTAAGCATCCCAGGCACCTGAGGTATTGCTGCTGCTGCCAGCCTGACAGAACAGAGTCTCCTCCAGGCCACGCAAGGAACAGCTAGAAAACAGGGTGTCTGTCTGTATGGTCTCACCCAGCACCGTCCTGTACCTACATACACACACACACACACACATATCCACAAAACAAGACACATACACAGACGCACAAATAAACACAGACAACAAGAGAAAACCAGTAAATCAATTTTGAAGAGCTACATGGGTCTCATTTCCCCATTGGCATTGATTTGAGAAACTTTACCTGGGTCACGATGTCTCTCAGAATCAATGTCTCGACACTGAGCAGACCATCTGTTGCTACAGTAACTTGATTGTTGTCTTAATTGCCTGTGTGTTTCCAATAAATGGCTAGTGAGTACATGCATCTGTTTTTCTTACAATCCTTTTTTAAACAGCGTCTCGCTTTTGGCTGACTGAAAATTGACAATTTTCCTGTTTCATTTTTGTCTAAGATTTTCATATGGAATCCTTCATGCAGCAGCTTTATGATTAGGTTTTTTTTTAAATCATATTCTTGACGCTGTGTGATATACTCCTCAGAGAAAACTGGAATAACGGAGGAGCTGATTATTACTTCCTCTCTTCCAAATCTCATTTCAACTAATGTGCCAACATCTAAAACTAAGAGATACGTGCTGCACTTTGTACTGTATATCTGCATCCAGAAATCCAGAAAGTTCACAATATTGTCTCTCTGCGGGTTACTAACCTTCATTAAAAGGAGAAATTTCAGTTTTAAACAACCTTATTTTTGCAGTTTTGGCCATTATTCCACTTTGTAAGTATTAGTAGTGAGGTTACTGTAATTTCTGAGATCTGGGGACGTGGGAGTATTTTTACGTTTCAAGTCAGTTTTTTTTTTGTTTTTAAGCATGTATCTATAGTGGTTGTGTTTTGGGCTTTGAGTTCTAACGATCAAAAGGTTTTTAACAATCCCCGAAATTGCATAACTTCAGTCCTTCCCTCTTCCTCCATACCTGCTGAGGCAGATCTTCTGGTAGAGCACCAAAGCCCACTGCAGGGGCCAGGAGAGTCCGTTCTCGAACCAGCTCTGGCAGCGGAACACGGGTGACAGGCAGACGGCCGCCGTCACATAGCTCGATGATCCGCACTCCCCCAGGTAAGACAGGAGAAGGCCCGACCCGGTGCTCTCGCTCACCGCGTACAGTCTTCCCGCAGGCTGCCGATAGCGAATGTAGCGCACAGCCTCTCGCAGATCCGCAGGGTCACCGAACTGCTGCAGTTTGAGGGTGGTGAGCGGCGTGCCGTTATGGCTGCGGCGGTTGAAGACTACTGGGAGGTAGCCGTGCGACAGTGCTGTTTCACACAACTGCAGAGAGAGAAGGTACAGAAGGAGAAACGGATGTGTCCATTAATGTAACATTACAGAAAAGGTCTAACCTCTGAATAGGCCATGTGGTTGAATCAATGTGGCTTTAGTGCTGTTGGTCTCTTGGTTGCAAAACCACAGAATTTAACAATGCCTCTTTTTAGAACTCAGTTTCCATTTTGTTCCACTACATGTTTCTTGCATGGTACTACTGTTTTATTGTATGGAAAAAGAAATGACCATTATTGGGGCAAATGAGAACACAGTAAAACTAGGTCCAGTTTAAGCATGCTTAGGAACAAGCACCAGCACTACACTGGGAAAAGCCGTGGTTAAAATCTACTGACTCACTTAACTGTGTGTTGTTTTCTGTTGCTATTTCAGCTCTTTCCGTTTACCACCATGTTTTACTTTTGTAGAAAAATACAGCATGTCTGAATCACCTGAATCACAAAGTAAGGAACAAACTGTTCTGGAGACAGAAGGTTAGACTTTCTCATCAAGACTTTCCATGTGAAAGGATACAATAAAATATATATCTTTAAAGAGTATTGTGTAATTATTCATTTAGGTGTTGGATTTCATCATGCTAACATCAAATTGTCAACTTCAAAATGTCTACCAACTCATATTTTTGCATAAATAACTAATTAATTTCCAGTGGAAAACCAAAATTTGGAAGTGCTTTCCCCCTGGAATAAATCATAATTAGTTTTCATCTCTACTCCAGGTCAATTCTACCACCTCTAACAGCTGATCTAACTGTCCATATTTGGCCATAAAATTCAAATGATGAGGCTATAATGGAAAACTGTGATATGAGTAGTCCATCCATAGCTTCAGGTCGTCATGATGGGACCATTTGGCCGTCACCTGGAGAACGTACAGGAATGTGCGACAGTTCTCAGGTACTGAGGAGGCCTTGGTGGAGGCCAGCATTGTGCACAATCTCATTAGCTGAAATGATGTCTATCTGCAGCCCAGACAGCCTCAACCTGCACTATGCAGCTCCCCTTGAACCGGGCTGGAAGCAAAATTGGAAAGGGAGAGCAACACAGACTTAATACGGAAAGCTGTGATCTCATGTCTCTGGCAGAAAGTCTTCCCTTTCAGTCGGCTGCACTGTGTAGAAAACTATCGCTATCCACTGTTTCTTCTAGAACGAGTTACTATTATTGTTCCTTTTTTGTTACGGATGTGACGATACGGGATATTTGGGCAGCGGAATCATTGCTGAATGTAAGAAACTGCGACACAACTGAATGAGCGATAACGTCTTTTTCATTTCTCTGAAATGAATATAGAAGAATATGCTCAAAGTTTACCAACCACACTGTCAAACAGCAAAATTTAGCATGTGGCTCCTTGAAGCATTATGTAAAATAACAAATTACAATAACAAGCCAATTTCATGAAGCAGGTATCATTGAATACTGTATGTGTCTCTCAAATCTTTTAAATGCTCTTCTGCTCACCCAAAATCTTTCATCTTTCATATATTGTTTGGCTTTTAAGGCTCTCAGGGAGCTTGCTCTCAAAATAATGGTTCTGTTGCTTCTTGATCTTGACAATGATAATAATATTTAAAACAAAACAGCATATATTGTCATACTTACTCATGCAAAATGAGACATCTTTGTCTATTATATCCAGTCAAAGAAAAATAATCAGGACACATTATCAAACCTAAGGGAGCCATAAGCTAGGAAAGATACACCTAACTATGGAAAGCATGGAACATTTTGATTGTAAGCAGAACAGAACTGACAATGAATCACATCATATAAATTACATTGAAAAGCTCTTCATGCGGAGAAGGAATGAAGATGAGTGAGCCTTCCAGTCTCTGAATATTACCTTAAGAATAAATTATCCACTACAGTGTCTGGAACCACAAGGAATAAATCTGCAGTGTCACTCTGCTTCATCTCAACACCGGAGGAGTCCAGTTCACGTCTCTATTTCTCAGACCTACTGTATGATCAGACACAATGGTGGGAACTGTGGCAAATAAATTTTCAGTTTTTAAAATGCATTCTGCTTTAAATCCGCACAAATCCCCACTGAATGCAGGAAGAGCTGCAGCATCACTGCATTAAATATTTACCAGCTGAGAAGGACTGCAGTAGCATTTATGCCACTTTCTGTTTGTCTATATAAAAAGAGGGATTACAGGCCAGATACGTGACTGGGTAGCGTGACGAAAACTCTAAGCAGAGCTAATACACAGGAACATTCATTTATTTATTCGTTACTCAGCTCCTGATCTCATTCCACAGAAAAAAAACGATTTGAATTAATTCAATAGGCAATTTCAAATGAATATAAATCCCTTGAGTTCAGTTTGATTCCCAAAGATATTGAGGATCACGATTTAAAATGTTTTACAATTTAAACTGCATATAGGAGCTGGGTTCTGAGTGATGATTATTTCATCCTGGTTACGCCTGCCAGCTCAGGTGTTAATACAGCCACACGCTGTAAACTATCATCAGGCACTGTGGGGGATGTAGTAATAGAGGCACTGAGTGAAAACTGCTCACCTTGAGGCAAATAAAATAGTTTTTTTTTGTTATCGGGGTCAGTAGTGTTACCTGTGTGAGGAACAATTCACTAAATCCAACGATTTGTCTGTTACATCATTTGTCACCAAAACCTCAAAACCTACTTTTTTGTGGGTAGAAGTGGAGCAATGACTCATAACCAATTAAGAATTTATTTTCAGGACAATCTCATAAATTATCAAATTAATGTTACAAACTACTTGAACTTTGCAAAGACACACACAGTACATGCATCTTAAAAGGAACATGGGTTTTTGTATGGGTTGCAGAAGAAATTTGTAGTTTGATCTAGTTTGATCTGTCATTCAAATATGCGTACATGAATTTACGGCAATACTTCTCCTAAAATGCCATATTTACTCTGCATCGGGTGCTGTTATTGTTAGAGATCTCAGCTACACTGTAGAAAACGGATCTGCAGCTATGACAGTCGTTTTCTGCCAGAGCTGATTAACTGTCAGGTCAGTGACAAATTCCTTTAGCAGGGACTCCAGACACAAGACAACATGCCAGCTCTCACACCTCATATGCATACACACCACCATGAACACGCACAACAGGGCAGCATTTATTCTCCTCACTCTACTGAAACAATGGAAAAGACATAAATACAAGAGGATTCTCTAATCTCTAACAACCTTCAGTGGCTTCATCGGGACATGTCGCCATAAATCAAGTTAAATTAAGGCTGTTATTCGATTAAAAGCCTTTTAGAGGCAACAAAGCATCTCACTGCAAAGCTCTGCCCTCTGTTCAGGTCAATAGTTTGCTGAAATACTCTTCAACAGGCTTGTGAAACATGTCCCGCGAATAGATTTGCTTCTCAGAGTTAAATATATGCAGGGGTAGAGCTATTATTTTACAAATAAAGAAGACAAACTTAGGTTTTTGTGATTAATTTGATGTTAAAATGTCTCCTGAAACATGATGCTGTTGTATACAGCTGTACAGGCTCCTCCAACGTTACTTTTGAATCTCCTGTAATCATTTCAGTGCTTTGCTGAAGAGCTCTGATATTTCCAAAAAAAAAAAAAAAAAAAAAGATTAAAAATTGATTTAAAGTCATCGCACCTGTTATGTAATGAATTACATGACTGCCATCTTTATAAATTTAGTTGGTTGGCAGTTTGCTGACCAACTGGCCGAAAAATAGAAAGCTAAGCTGATGCAGCAGTGGTGGGTCGGAAAATAATGAAGCCCCAGATAAAGAGTGTTGTGAAGTCTACAACAGGCCGACAAAATGATGGACTTTACAAATATGTTTTGCAGTTGTAAGACAGTTTATTGATCTGGCTGAATTTCAGAGTGTCACAGACATGCATTCAAAGGGGAGAGTAGCCTTCTAATTATTGAAGATAACACCAAAGTAAAAATATTGACAACTGAAGTTCCAACCCGTTTTTCAAGCTAGATCCTGTTCCACGAGTCTCCAAAAAAAAAAAAAAAAAAATAGAGATGATTTGTTTTATTGGTCTTATTGTAAAGTTGAAACATTATACTGGAGGTTTTCTGTCCATATTTCTACTCTACTACTGTACTGGTTGGTAAAACGTGAACAACATCTCCCATGAGTCATAGACAGAGGTGCTGCTAAATCTTGACGTGCAGATTGCACACTGCAGGTATAAAACAAGGCACTGATGTAAGATGCTGTGTCCACTTCACATCAGGACATTTATGGGCTACAATTTCTACACTCTTCGCCAAATATGAATGTAAACACCCTTAAATCAAAGCTGTAAGTCACCTCTTTACCCACATTGTCATCATTTTACTGAAGTGCACAGAGCCAGCAAACCAAAAATGGGTCACTGTGTTACAGTAATACGTATAGACGCCCCATACGTGGACTGTTTGGCCACAGTGTGTCGGCACCAAGCTGTAAAATTCACAAAGTGATGATGGGACAGAAAACACAGATGTGCTGCTTGTTTCTCTGGCCTACTCACTGCTCTTTGTTCCCAGTGAAAACTATAACAGGAGCACAATATGTTTCTGATGAATAGTATGCTTCGGAGCTACGCTATGCTTATGGACATTAATTCATTTATGCCCTGTCTGTATTGGGTTTTATGCTGCTGGTAAGCTGTCTAGAAGTTTCCACGACTGGTAATGATGAAGTATTACCGCTACTATTACAGTACTCCTTTCACCAATCTAATCATGATTATTAATGATAAATCTTTCCCACTTCTACTGCATGAGTGCGAAGCTATTATCCCGTCCCACAAGGAATTCGGAAAATTCCAAAGTTGCTCTCTCAGCAATCTGAAGGTGAAAGGAATAGTCTGGAAAACAATTTGAGTTTCGAATGGTAAATTACACCTAATTGCCAGATTATATCACACTTCCTTATGTATAAGGAATGAAATATATTTAATGATTGAGTGCCGTAAGTATACTGAACAAAACGGCGAACTGTGAACTTTGGTCACAAAATTATTGTGCAACTACCCATAAATCTATCTGCTCTGTCAGAAAGGTGTGACACGTGTAAATCAAATGAGGGGAGTCGGCTGCAACAGCTGGATGTCTGCTTCCAGGAACATTTATCGCCTTTCAACACACACTGATCACAGGCTGGAAAACGGGGCTCAATCCTACACGTCTCCACACGCCTTCAACATATTAGGTTGACTTCTTTGCGTGAAAATGGGTTAAAAGTTAGTTTGTTGATGGTGGAGATCAAGCACAGAAAATGTGGTTTAATTTGTTTTTTTTGTGGTTTCTATGTAGACTTGAGAATTTAGATAAATGCAGGGCTGGTTTAAAGCAATAGTTTGACATTTTAGGAAATAAATGTATTTGCTTTCTTGCTGAGCGTTAGATAAGAAGATCAATACAACTCTCATATCTGTTTGTTCAATGTACAGTCTGCTGCCACTTAGCTTAGCTTAACACAAAACCGACACATTTACTCACTGTGACGACAAGAGCTCGGAAAGTTACTACCTGCCTGTCCACGAAATCAGATAGAAATTTTTTACACTTACATTTTTTGTATGAATTAAACAAACAAGATAGCTTCATATTTACCATACATATATGAGAGTGGTATCGACCTTCTGCTTGTGATCTAACTCTTTGCAAGAAAGCAAATAAGCGCATTTCCCAAAATGTCAAACTACTGCTTATAAATATAAATAGCTTATAAATATCGAGGGAACGAGTGGACACAGTGAGAAAGAACAAGAAAGAGAGATCCAAGGGGAGGTATTTTCGGAAAATGTGATGCTTTTCTTTTGTACTAAAAAGTAAAGTAGTCTCAATATTAATACAGCAATAAGTACTTAATAGATTCTTTTCATCATGGGAGCACCGAGCAACATGATTTGCACTTTGATCCTGATAATAATGTGAATCAATGACTGAGGTAGTATGTTTTGTGTGTTTTATGAGTGACATAATGAGTTAGGTTTCAACCAAACATAAAGCCACTGAAAATATATACGAGTACAGTTAGATACTGTATCAACGTTTCTCCATACTATTATTTAAATGAGTATGAATCACTCCAGGCTGGATGAAACAAAGGAGGCCTTAGACAAACTGAGTGTAAAAATCTGAATGATTTAAGATGAGGCTGCTCATTCATAAATTCATGAGTTCCTGAAATGTGCTGTGTAAAAGAGGAGGGGATAGAGACCGCGAGCCCACACACTCAAAAAAGAATCCACATTTCTGTCTCTGTTTCTCCTCTGTGTCACAGATATAGAACCATGTGTGTATGCCCACGCAGGCATGAGCTCTTTTTATCTCTCTCTCTCTCACACACACACGCACACACACACACACACACACACTGACTGGGTTATGCACAGTGAATCTCACCAGTGACAGGAGCAATATTAATTGGTGTATATCCCTTGTGGCGCCTCAGCTTCCAACCTTCCCAAGCATAACTGGCTGACAGCATCATAAATACTCTCTACTCTGACGTCTTCCTCAAAAAAGACACATATCTGTCGAAATCTGACAATTATTTTTCATCCATCATGTTACTTTTTCCTTCGGTAAAGCTTTAATTCATTGTGTATCTCCTTTTTTTTTCTTTCCCACTGTTTTTCCCACTTCTCTTCCTCTTTTCTATCATCATCCATCCTTTGCTTTATAGATCAACACAAGAAGTTTATTAATTCTAGATTAGACTAGATGCCAAACACATTTGTTTTTGGTATCGAGTTCTTGCAGAGTTGTTATTTCTGACATGGAGCTGACAGTAAGCCTGTGACGGATTTGCACACAGAGCTAACAGTATGAAATGAAATGAGCTAGCACAGTGCCAGGTGCCCAGAGTGGTGCGAGAGCCAACAGGCATTCATGTGGAGCAGCGCTGCACTTCCCCAGGCCCCTCAAGTCAAGCGATGCTTTGTAATCCCTCACTCAATTACCTCAGTCAGTGTATTGAAAGAGCAGTTGAAAGACTGGTGCTGCCTCTGCATCTGCTCTTTTTATCACTTGGCTTTTCTCTTCTGACTGAGCTTGCAATGCCTTAAGCTCAAGTTATTGCCTTGCCAAATGGCCATTGATCTGCTCTGGCTTCTTCCCATATCTCTTTTAAATTACTGAATGTATGACTAGTTTCTCTTTCAAAATACTTTGTGCAAACAATATTTGTCTGTGCATGTATTCAATATGTATCTTGAATGTTTTTGGTTTCTTCTGACTGAATTTGAGGCTATTATTTGATATTATTTGAGGATATTATTTTGTGTTTGAGCTGTGCTGGTTTCCACTTCATTTTAAAGTGCAGATATACTGTTGGCAGACAATGAAAAATATGCCATGCACAGTATGCTTCAATGCGAGCTGCTGTAATTTTCATCATGTTGATATATGCATGCACATGCTGAATTAAAGAGAAGCTGCAAAGTTTATCAGATTCCCACAAGGTGCATCTAGTCAGAGCATCCTGATGGTTATCAACCTGTAAATATGTAGACAGTCAGAAACTGTATTATGATGTCTGCAGAAACTATGGAAACTGCTATTTCCAACATTTTATAGGTTATGTGGAATGTTTTACTTTATTTGTATGACTTTTTATCATGAATTTCTCATTGTCCTCATCTTGTGCAAAACTTGCAGTTCTACATGAATATGACTTGTCAATGTGAGGGGGGATTTTATACAATAAAGTCTTTGGGAGAAGCCAATAACTCACAGTTTACCTTTAACACGTTTCTTGTGATCTTCCCAAAAGAGTTTGGGATGATGAGAAGAACCGGGCTGGTGGAGTGACTGGAAGTCCTGCGTCGTTTCTGGTAGGACGGAACTGCCCAGTCCAAGGCCAACAGCCCATCGTCGCTCAGCTGCAGGTTGTCCCGCACAAACTGGACCGGACTGTCGTACGGCCAGCACACCTCGTACACACTCAGGAGGAAGGCGCTGGCCCGCCACGTCCACCCGACACACGGCGAGTAATTGCTGAAAGTCCTGCAGTGTTTCAGGAGATAGTTGGCCAGCGCGGACGGTTTGCAGATGAGTGCCACGGCGCGTGTTTTCTCATCGGTCCCGGCGCCCGCACAGGCCGTCTGCGCACCGTCGCTCTCCTCTCGGTCTGAGATGCACCTCACGGTCTTGTCCTTCGCTGCCTGTCGTGAAATCCACAGTCCTTGGAGCATAGCAGAGCCTGGCCAGATTAAGACCACCAGGATCACACTGAACAGAGCCACAAGCCATCCTAGCATTGGCACGGTCGGGGGGAGAGCAAAATGAGCACAACACGGACGCTTTCCACACCTTATTCTGGTGTGGAAGTTGATAATTAAGCTACAAATACAGATTACAAATAGTCCACGGAAACATGTTCAGCCTCACAGTGTCCCGATCTTTTGTCCTAAATTGGTGCTTTGTTCGTGTGAAGTTTGGTGACTGCTTTCCTCTGGTGCCAGAGCGCACCAGTCCCTTGTCGTTGTAGGCGTGCTGTCAGTTACGCAGCGTTTGTATCATTGCAGCTCATTAATGTTTCCATGTTTGTAGGCACCTTTTAATACCGAGATGCTATCCGTGTTTCGTGCATCCAAAGGCCAACTGGTACAGCGACCACGTGCAGAACTGCGCTCGACCGGTGCTTCGACCCAACAGTTGGGAGCGCAAGAAATCTGTGTGCAAAGCGCCGCTAATGCTGGAAACGCCTCCCATCACGTCCAGCCCCCCTCGGAGTGAGCAGGTACCCTGTGCACGTGATAATGTCTGCTGTTATTAGCCTTCCACCCTTCCAGTAAACCTAACAAAGAGTTACAGTTTTTTTTAGCGCGTTTTAATTCTCTGTTCATCAGTGTGAGGACTCTCTCTCTCTCTCTCTCTCTCTCTCTCTCTCTCACACACACACACACACACACACACACACACACACACACACACACACACACACACACACACGTGCGTGATAGAGAGAGAGACCTAGTGCGCATGGTCATTACCAGATCTGAGTGAATTCCTCCTGAATGAATTTGGCAAAATGTGCTATTCAGAGAGAGAGAGGCAGAGAGTAAAAATTAATAGAACATATGACATCTTGATAAATGCAGTACAATAAGGGATTGTTTTTGGTGGGGACTGTAAGTAGACTAATGTAACCTGTTAAGCCAGTTTCTGTCATGCAATAAGGCAACTTCACTTTTGTTCCAGTGCCTCAGTTTTGCAACTGTAAGTTGAAGGAAATTTTTTTGGACATGCAGATTTTAATGCAAACTGAGCACTGCAGACACAGTTTGAGTCAGGCTGATAACATTTATGTAACAGATATCGTCCTCTCTGGCACTCTCTCTATAGTCCTTTAAGAGGAATATTCCTTAGTTACCAAGGCAAAGAAAAAGAAAGCACATAAATTAAAATTGTGAATTAAGTATGATGGAGGATGTGGCACAAACATATATTATCTACAAAGGAGTTTTTCTACTTTGTATAAGGAGAACATTTGAGCACCAGGCTTAAATTTGCCCTAAACATTTGCCCTAATTTTTAATCACATTACTGAAAGCTTCACATTCTCACTGGCCACAAACTGAGCTCCCAGTTGTTATTGTTTGCTCTCCACAGAGCCATGGAATAATCAATTGACATCTTTATCAGTCATAAACACACTTTAGTGCTGCTACTTATGCAAGGTTGATTCATTTCATGGAAAGCTGTAGCTTTGCCATCTGTTTTTGAGGAACATGTTGTTGTGGGCATTTAATTGATGGCAGAATAACAAAGTGCTGCAGCCTGCTGAACATAAATTGATGGCGGTGTGGACTAGCTGTGTGCACAAGTGAAAGAAAACAAACCCAAACAGAAAGTGACATGACAGTAGATCATTGTACATTTGATGCCACACAATTCCTGTGGATTAGCCAGTGGAAAATGAAAACAAATGGCAAAATGGGAGATGCCAAGCCAAATAGAAGAGAATAAAGACAAACTACTGGCTGGAAGGATCTCCGTTTCACCTCAGAGACACTTTAAATGCCAGAGCAGAGCAGCTTACAGCTGGTGCACTGGAGAGACAGGTGGGGAAAGTTGTTTTATGTTAATTTACTCAGTATGCAGTTCCAAACACTGATCGTAAGACACTTCCCATTTGTGCGTAATAACCATCGCAGTTGTTGCAGCCCTAGGGAGAGATAATCTCTCAATATATAATCTTAGAGGCTCTGTGGTGGTCCATAAAACAGCTTGATCATTAACTTTAATAAGACATCAGTACACTTAATTCCTAGAAATGTTATTTAATAATAATATTTCAGTACCCTTCAAGTCTCTGGAAAAATGGCATCAAAATACTTTTTTTATTTCCTAGAAGATGTATAGTACCACTCACTTGCCAAATGTCCTTAAAATATTACCTGACTGGCTCAGACATGTCCTAACTATAAGCCAAAGGGAGGGAAAGATAGCAAAAACAGCCTCGGGTTCGGGATGCTAAATGATAATTCCTGTTATTCTTGTGTGATAGTCAGATGTTTTGAGAGGCTACATCTTCTCTGAGAACCCGGGTGGAGCTGGAAATTCTTATCTGGTAATTGTCATATAGGCCTTGACATGATCAAATTTTACCCAAAGCCAAAGATAAATGAATGAAAGAGGAGCAACCATCTTAGAAATATTTGGTCAAATACTTTTATATGTTGTTTCGAAACTGACTAAAGAAGATTTGTAGAAAACCAAATCGTTTTTCTCTGAAAATGACATAAAAAAACTGAGAACACATTAAGCTTTAAATACAATGTGAATGATGTTGTGATTGGTTGAGGCCACACCTCTGATACTGGACTTTGATTAAGCACTAAATTAAGCTGATGGACAGTATATTGTACATCTATCATACTGTCTGATAAGCAGCGTCAATGTGAGATCACTTAGTTTTATAGCAAAATGTCCTTTAGACTTGTATATTACATTCTGTATCATGTGCTGTACAGGTAAATGTTGATGCAAGGTTGCTGTATATCTCTCTGAAGCACTTTTTTGTAATAAACTGTGAAGTATATTGTGTGGCTCACCAATATCATTCCCAGTTCAATATCCTTTTCCACTGATGTAATTTGTAATGGATAGAAAAAAAGATGTCATCACATCATTTGTTTGGCATGCACTTAAATAAAGATTTCTATTTTGTATAAACTTTTGTACTGAAGCCAAAATGAGAGTTTTTTTTCTTTGCAAATTTCAGCATTTCCCCTGAAAAAAAAAAAAAATCTGGGAACAATGGCAAAAGAGACGTGCATGCCAGAATACTTAATCCAGGTGCACTCTGGTTACACACAGTCAATGATTCCAGAAAGGTCACAGGAGATAAAGAAACATGGGGATAGAATAATGCATTTTGCATTGACAAGGGCAGATGGAGGATAAAAGACCAACAATTCATCTTGAACTTTGGGATGAGATAGCAGAAGTGGCCTGATGAAATAAACAGTGGACTGAAGGTTGGTTGGACGTTATATATCTCTGGACCCCTGTCAACATGAAAGGACTCTGGAAAATGTCACAGAGGTTTTCTCAAAAACAAACATCCACTGCTGTCTTGTGTTTGAAGGCCCTGGCTCTCACCTTTAGGTTCATTGACAGCTGAGGCACAAACACACATTTAAATCTATTCCCCCGGTGCATGAAAGATGGGAAGAACTTAACCCGATTTCTCTGCAGTCATTGACAACAGATGACAAATGCACACATATAATCCACAATCAAATATTGTGTTCTGACATGCAGAATTTGGAGTTTTTCCCCAGGAGTGCTGACAAAATAGGAAAAGTATTGGGCCAAAATGAAGACGTAGCCTAGAGGTTGCACTTTCTCAGATGTTTAATGAATGAAGTGTCCTGGCTGTGTTTCTGCTGAAATTTATATATCTTCACTATGGCACAGTTTCTATGTGAAGAAGCAAAAAGAACAATGTGTTACAGATGAACCACTAATACAACTAAATCTAAGCGTGCATTATTTTCCATGATAAAAATAACCACCAAATTCAAGCGTATGCTTTTTAAAAAGGTGTCCCAAATTGCCATGAATGATTTGTTTTATAGACTGTATATAAAGATGGATGTAGCGAGGTGTGACGTCACTCATTGGTTTGCATTGGAGCAGATTTGAAGCCCAGAGTTGCTGCTTATGGTCGACGCCATCTTTTCCGTTTGGAACCAGGACCTTCATGACTTTCACACTCTGGAAACACGCCCTGCTACCTCAGACTGAAATGACTGCTAGCTTACTGTGAACACTGAGTGGTGCACACTTGGGATAATGTTAGCTACTTTTGCTAAAATGCGCTAACAGGGCCGGTATCATAATCACATAACATTAAACTGACATATTGTGACAATAATCTGACTCATTGTGAGTCTCTGAGCCGGGGAAAGCAGCAGGTGAGTCAATCACAGCTGTCAATCAACGCCCCCACAGCTGACATCAAAGCTACTATAAGTCTTCAAATCTTTTTAACAGAGCAATAATTTCCAAAATGACCACCAGCACACTTATTAGAGAGCCTGAATTTAGCAATTGAGACCATAATGACAAATAATTGACTTAGTATTTCTAGAGAGAAGTTGACCTTTTTTGAATAAGTGTCAATTAGAGCCAGCATCTAGTGGCCGTTGGTGGAATTGCACTTTAAGGTACTTCTGCATTGGCTTCAGCCTCGAGCCGTGGTAGCTGCTGCTCAATTTGTTTTTAGCGAGGGGAAAGCAGGGATTCAACCTCTTACCCAGTAACCTCTAACCCACTGAGCTCAACAGGATAACATGAGTAAATAACATTTTAACGTGTCCATCATCACAATGACTGTGACACAATGAGACAAAAGCAAGGAAGCAGGTTACTAAAAAGTGCACAGGAACGAGCAGGACAAGGGAGCAGTGAAAGGGGGGGATGACATTTAATCCGAGAAGAAGAAGACAGAGAGCATTCTGCGGCCTCATGACTCATGTTTAGATCAAATCTTGTTGCCTCGATAATGGAGATGCAAACCAGCTGTGGTCATTTGGGAAGATTGACAGTAGATTTAATATTGAGATCCTGTCTGATCCCATAATGTATCAGTAAGAGAGGTGAGAATGCTCTGCTGCTCTGTTGGTCTCTGTTGTGTCCTTCGCCCTTCCTCCCTCCCCTTCCTCTCCAGGCTCAACCCCTCATGCCCTGTCTCCATGGCACAGCCTCAACTTTCAACATCTAAACAAACAGTAACTGTGTCACGGCTTGGCACAAATTACTGCAATTCAGGGGAACTGCCTGGCAGGGGAGCTTGACTCAGACGTGGTTTTGCCTCACTCAAGACTGATGTTTGATTGTTTTAAGGGTGAATTTATTCTAAAATAGTACTCCAACATCCCACCTAGGCAGTTACAAAAGGAGAAATGTTACAGCCACGTCTCTCCCAACTTTTTTAACTGCAACCATATGCGTGACTCATGTTTAAGTTGGCATTAACACCAACATATATTTATGTGGTGTTGCATTACATGTCCTTACCCTGAACCCTGACTATGACGTAGGTCTAGCGTTGCGTGAGTCATATCCACGATCTAACAGATGTGTCCACTCCTCTGGGTGAATATTTGATGGGCTGCAGTCTATGATGTATGCTGGACAAACAGATTTTCACACACTTGCTTTGATAACATTTCTAAATTACACATGTATTTGGAACATAAACGTTCATAAACTCCGCCAGAGTCACAAAGACAAATACATCAAAACAAAAGCAGCCAATAAAGCCACAATGCTGCATCACCATCCTCTTGCACATGTCAAAACATTACCACATCCTCAGTAGCGGCCTTCCTGCCCTATTTAAACTTCCTTTGGTGGGTTGGCATGAAAATTTCATTTCAGCTGAGGTGCAAAACCTACAGTACACGTGAAACGTTTTTTTTTTTTGTAGGCTAACGGTGTGTGAGGCGATGTGGTTAGAAACATAAAGTAAAACAGTCAGATGTCGTGAAAGCCATCCTTTATAAAAACAACTGCTAGGACTTTGAACCTTGAATTTTATTTTTTGATTGTTTACAACTGAGGTTTTGCCAAGGTGTTTAACATAAGTCATCTGTGATGGCAAGCGATGCTATCTGAAACATTGGCAGTGTTTAATATTTCCTCTTAAAGAGTGGGACAACAAATGAAAGAAAAGATGTGAGAAAGAGGGGGTGTTGAGTGAGGGGTTGGCAGAGAGACAAAAAGAAACAGAAGAAAACATGTGGGAATAGAGGGTGAGCAAAGTAGGAAAATAAGATGAAAAAGACAGATGAAACACAGGGACGTGGGACGATAAGAGAGAATCAGAAAGTGTTATGTGTATGTATAATAAGAAATATCAGGATGTTGAGGTGGCACAAATAAAAGAGACAGATAAATATGCAGAATTATGCAGATGTGCCCTGACTGCTTTTTTTTTTTTTTTTTTGCTTCTTGACCTTCCTCTCTGTAGAGACGAGTGAGTTGCCTTTTAGAAAATAGATTAGATGGAGATTAGCAGGTCTTGCATGTCTTTTCTCCTGCTATTCCTGTCGTCTCTTCTTCTCAAGTAAACCACCAGGAGTGCATGCCAGGCCACATGTGACAAATGATTGTGACAAAGTATACCAGTGTTATCAAGCGTCACATGTACATGCACAAACTGAAGCTGCTATCATTTTTGGCTTTACATACCTTTCTTAAAGGCCCCGTAATACATCAATACATAATTTTCTGCCAAAGTTAGAACAGTTCTTACACCTTAGAGATTTCTGTATTTAATTGTTTCGATCACTTTATTTTACAGGTCATTTAATTTTATACTAATTTCCTGGAAATGTTCTGAGTAATTTGCAGGTATTTAATAGTTAATCTTTAGGACATTTTACAGAAAGGTTGATGCAATTTGGTACAAATTATAAGTTGGTTATTAAGGTTCATGTGTAGTTGTTAGTTTGGAAAAATCTTAATAAATTCTTAACAGTTCTTTAACAGACAGAAAATACTTTTCATTGTGTAGTTTTGTGTGTTAAATAATATATCAGCATATTAGGTTCTTATTAACAAGTGAGTGAGTGGGCTCTTACCAAGTGGAAACCTCCTGGGGCTGAAAAATGGAGCCAATACGGAGGTGCCAAAAACTTTAAAGCATAGTGTGGAAATTCCAACCAAGAAAAATGAACAAAAACATTCAAATATTCATTAAACATTTGAAATTCTTGTGCTTCAGCATCAAGTCAAAATCCATTTTGATGTCTTTTTTTTTAAAAAGGTCTCTCCAGCTTTTTTTAGATTTTATCTTAATTGCCTGGTTGAGTTTATGGTTCAAAACACATGTGGGGAAACGCAGCAGGAACACACTGCAGGGAACAGCATGATCTCATAACATATCAAATGTCTGCTAATGCAGGATCCTTGGCTCAGCTGTATTTTAATTAAAAGAGAACAAGTCAAAATATCTAGCGTTCCAACTTGGCTACAGAATTGGGTGTTTGGACAAAGACTGGGAGCAGGCTAATGAGGATGTAAAGTATCATCTCACACCACTGGCCCCTTAGAGGAAGTTACTGATTTTATATTGAAAAAACTGAATGTGGCAATAGTTCAACTAAATTTAGCTGTATAGTGTCTATTCAGGTGTACTGTAAAAGCAACATTACACATTCCTTTAAAGTTTCTTCAGTATCTGCATTGTGACAATTTTCACATATGACATTCAGGAAATAACAAATCACGTTTTAATAATTATGCCCTCATTTCCCAGGATGCGGTCACGCATTGCATTAAACTGCTGTTTTTCTGTTTAGGTTTGGAAAAGTGCCAGCTCAGGTTTTTTGTTTTCACATTAGTGACCTCAGGTGCCATCAGTACAGAATACTAAGTACAAAAAAAATAGCTTGAACTGAATATGAAATATGCTTTAGATTAACAGAAGCAAAGTTCCTCCAGTGTTTGATTCTGAGCCTTTTCATTATTATATCTGCCTGAGATGTTATGTACTGTATTACCTCCACAATAATCACTGCTCTCTTTGCTTGTTTGTGAGCGAGAACATTGACAGTTTGGCTGAACTTTATAGTTTCCCATAAGTTTGTGTTGCCCTGATCAAGACATCCTATCAGTTGTTAGTTTCTCTAACAGGGAGCCTTAATGTGACGAGAGCCTCAGCAGCTGATGATGCCTAATTCAGCCACAGTAAAAATAAAAACACATAGAGGATCAGTTAGTTGACATTCATAGTGTTTATAGATGTTTTATTGAAAGAATAGCATCATAATGCCACCGACTGTATAAAATTCTTTTACTTTCAGAATAGACGTCATGTTTTCCGGGTCTGCAGGTGCAATCTATTGCAAGGATCATTAATGGAAATCGTTTGAAAAGTCCATTTTTATTTGGATAGCCCAATATTGCAAATCAAAAGTTTGCCTCAGGGGGCAGAAAACAGTGCAATGCATATGTAAAAGTAATCTCTGGATTATAAAACATGTAAAAGTAGATCATATAATATTAACTCCCTTCAGTTAATGAAACCTACTTTCTGTTTGACAGGAGCTGTCTTTTACAGATGTCTGTTAGCTACCCTCTGCAGTTCTTCCTCATTATTTGAGTACATTTTTCTCATCCCATTTTCTCCATGATATTTTTACATCAAAGGTTATTTTAATCAAGCCCACTTGAGCTTCTGGGAATGTCATTTTCCCAGGGAGCTGATTGGTGAGGGGGCATTTGGATCTGACCTCCTGAACTCAACAGGCAAGTTACCATGATGATCTGCCTTGATTTAAAGGGAGCCAATTACTGGAAAGTCAGCTTAAACATAGCCTACTTGCATCACAGTATACCTCTCAGGTTGAGATTCTTATTTCAGAACTTCAGAAAATGTCAAGGTCAAGATCAAAGCTGATCTTTACCCTGTGGAAGGACTACGGATGACATTTACAATAATAAACATGGGGAGTACAATGCATAAATCTCCCATAGCTCTTGTCATTGCGGCACATTCAATTAACAAGATGAAAGCCAATCCCATATGTTTATGCTGGATCTCATCCAATTAGTGCTGAGGCTTTGTGGTAAATCCAAGCTGCTTTGTTGATCTTTTTCATGGATGGTCACTCTCACTTTGAGCTACATAGCTGAGCAGGTTCCCTTTGCGGGTGCATCAGGGTGTTTACACGTGTTTGTATTTGTGCATACATGTGTGTGCGTATATGTCCTTTGTGCCAACACTGAATGTACAGTAAACAGAATGTGACCTCTCAGCCCCAGTGTGCTGGCTAAAGAAGCCTGAGGGAATGCAGGATCAACGACTTGGTTAAAGGTCTAAATCTGCTGACATATTCTGCAGGTATTATAAATCACGGCAATGAGGGATTTGGAGACAATATTCTGGGAATAGAGCTGAGTATCAAAATAATAATATCTTCAATCATTGCATAACTGGCATCAGAGCAGGACAGATCAGCAGTATCAGTAATGCCGGAATACCATAAAACACTGCGACACATGAATGACTTTATTAATAAAGTGCTAAGTGACGAGTGTTTGAATCTTAATCTGGCAATCTTGACTGAGATTGATTCCAACAGTCCACATGCCTGCTGGCTCAGAAAAACAAACTAAAGAGGAACTTTTTTTGGTTGCTCACACATCAAGATGAAAACAGTTCCTTAAGTAAAATATATTTTATTAGAACAATTCAGGATTTCTCCATACTGTTTTATTATTGGGGTGATGACCTCTGTCATTGCTGTTTACTGTTTTAGCACGTTATTCAACTAGATGTTTCGCAAGACGAGAATGTGTTGATGCATGAGACACAGATGACGTCATTACAAACCTTCACCTAGCTACTCCTGCAGTGAGATGCATGAACCTGTGAGATCTTTAAGTATCTGTCAGTCATCGGGCTTGGCGGAGAATCTTCCTGTGACTCTAGTGAAGAGCAAGTCAGTGCACATAATCGTTAATTGCAGTCACCGAACCGTTACCAGGCAGAGCAGAGACAGATTGAGTAGTTGAAATTATACAAACCGCAAGATTTTCTTCCCGTTTTTTCCCAACATGCTGCTTTATTCTTTTCTATATTAGTATATTTATAAGATTTATTCATATTGAGTGGAGAAATGGCATTTTCAGAGCAGCCCTCTGAAATCATGCTTAAACATTATCTGTCACACTTGTGGTTATTTGCACTTCTGTTCCCTAATGGTTAGAGCATCATACTGTATGTCTCTGCACAATGCTCGAATAATCAATGAATCTCCATGCCACTTCAATATATTTGAGTACAATGACAACATGTGAGACAAAGATTTACAGGCATCATTATTTCTTCTCCCAAAAGTGTAAAATTTGGAGTTTGGTTTCTTCCCTGTTGAAAGAAGTATTTCAGTCTGTTGCAGCCACCATGAAATTTAATCAGAGCTGATGCAACAACCTGCTTGAATTACCTTTTTGTATTGCAAATTTCTATATTTAACAGTCATACAATATGATTAGTTTATGATTAAGTATTTACTGTCAACTTTTTGTTTTTGTGCAGACCTTCTATAGAAATCCCCGACCTTCTTAAAAATCCTGAATTTTTACTGGACTATGTGTCCAGTGAGTGTCATGAAAGCTGGGCACTTGATTTGCTATCATTTTATGATTTGATCATAGCCAACTACTGTACCTGTGCAAACACAGTGCCCAGACAAACAGGGTGGCAGAAACTGAAGGTGAATAAAGGGCATGATAAGAGCATGTGTAGTTTACCAGGAACCTGACATGGGATTTTACTTAATCTAACATTTGTCCATTAGTCAGAGCAAGAACAAAAAGGGGCAAATATGTTATTTGTGCTCTGAAACGGCAAATTGAAAGGTATCTATGATTAAAAATGTTCCAAAGGCTGTTGGAAAGATATGTCATGTTTTTATTTTACATTGTCTTGACTACTGTATTTATGGTATCTTGATACTGTAAGATTTTTCTCATATTCTTATAATGTCTGCACACACCAGATCACTGGAGATTTAACCCCTCCCAAACACACAATCACCAAACATTTGTTTCAGTCTTATAGTATTTACAGACTTCCAGTCAGTTACACAATCATGACAGTTTCTGAGGTGCTCTTGAAATAGCACCAATGACATCAATAGTGAATGACAGGAAGGAAGTCCCTGCATGAAGGGATGAATGCGCATAGAAAATGGCCTTTAACAGAGTCTCAGACAACAATAGAGCCACATGAACCCATCCCATCCCGATGATGATGTGATGGAGAAAAACAAGAATAAAAGCCCACAGCTACTTTGCAGCCAATGGAAGAACAAACAAAAACCTCCAGTGTTGACCTGATTCACAGCAGAGATTTGGAAAACGAGGACAAATTGCTTTTCTCTGTTGTAGGGAACTTCTAAAGGGGCTTTCGTGTTCACTTGGTGGTCTCACTTTATCTCTAGGGACAGGTCTCACTGGAGCAGTGCTGCATTAATCCCAAACAAAAACAATCCTTTGAGATGTTACCTAATAATCCTGATGGATAAAGGCTGTATGTACTTTTTTAGAGTGTGAGAACATATGAACAGTGAAGCAACAGCTAACTATAAGGTCACTGACTTTTCCCATAATTTAATTAATTTTTAGTTTAGTTTTTTTTAAAATATAAAATAAAACCTCTAACCCCTCGGCCATTACTTTAGAACTGGCATGGGAATTAATTTTCTTCAATTTGCAATGGATATACTGTATTTGCCTGAGGAAATAAAGTTCTCAGCAGTTTCATAGTAGATAAAACACTTTCCCACTGCATCAAATATTCTTAGTAGTGGAAGTACAAACACCCCACTAGAAGCCCTGCATTCACAATTTCAGTGGAAGTACAGTAAGTATTATCACAAAAACGTATTTAAAGTATTTAACATACTCATTAGGCGGCAGAATTCCCCTTTTCAGAGTGTCTTATTGTACCATTGGATTATTATTATTATTACTGATGCATTAATGTGTAAGCAGAATTTTAATGCTGTGGTTGGTTGAGGCAAAGCTAGCTAAACTACTTTATACACTGTTGGATACCTTTATCTATAACAATATTTTGCATGGTAAGTCTTAATCTTCAGAGTAAAATTGTCAAATAAATGTAGTGGGATAAAAAGTATAATATTTCAGTGTATTTCTTACAGTACTAGTGCCTCAGAACTGTACGCTAATGCTAGCTGTTATCTTTGACAGAGCTGACGGCTGAGTAACGAAAGTAAAGTAACGAGTAATGTAACGTGTTACCTTTCCTGCTGAGTAATGGGTAAAGTGATGTAATTACTTTTACAATAAGTAATGTGTAATCAGTAACTTGCCCCACATTCATATTTGGTAACAGTCTGTCTGTATAACACGATTTGCAATAGTGGACCTCTTAAGAGGGTCCAGGGGACTGACCCTTTATGCAGCCCCTCAGTAGTTCTGTCTCTGTCTCTAACAGGCAGTCTTAGCTCTTGTCTCTTTAAGGCCCCCTCCCGATTAGCCCACTCTGTTCTGATTGGCCAGCTTTGGCCAGCTCTGCGTGGAGCAGATGTCCATATAAAGAAATCCATCACGAGCTGACGTCAGCTCGAGCTGAAAGTAGAAAAAAAATGTTGGAAACTGAGCCTTCAGAGCAGTCTGAAGCTAGTCCAGGCATTTGTTACTTGTAAACTGGATTATTGCAATTCTTTATTATCAGGCTGCCCTAACAAGTCTCTAAAGACTGTCCAGCTGGTCCATGCAGCTGCACGTGTCATCATATTTCTCCCATTTTAGCTTTGCTGCACTGGCTTCCTGTAAAATCCAGAATACAATTTAAAATCATTCTCCTCACCTCCATAGCCCTTAATGGTCAGGCACTATCATATCTTAAATAACTCATAGTACCCTATTACCCTACTAGAACACTGCGCTCCCAGAATACAGGCTTACTTGTGGTTCCTAAAGTCTCCAAAACTAGAATGGGAGGCAGAGCCTTCAGCTATCTGGCTCCTCTCCTGTGGAACCATCTTCCAGATTCAGTCCGGGGGGCAGACACCCTCTCTATGTTTAAGAGTAGGCTTAAAACTTTCCTTTGTGATAAAGCTTATAGGCTCGCCTTGGACTGGCCCTTAGTTATGCTGCTATTGGCCTAGACTGCCGGGGGACTTCCCATGATGCACTGAGCTCCTCTCTTCTCCCCCTCCTCTCCATTTGTATGCGTTCATGTAACATTAATGCATGTTACTAACTTGACTTCTTCCCCGGATTTTTTGTGCTTTCTTGTCTCACAGGAAGATCCAGTGCCTGAATGGTGGACCATGGCCGTGGGGACTGTGGCGTGGTCCTGCGGATGTCCTGCCTCCATTATTGCTACTGCTATTATTGCTATTATTATTACAAGTCATATCTCTATTACTATTATTGTTGTTACGGTTATTGTTGTTGTTATTATGCTTCTCTGTGTCTCTCTCCACCACACCCCCCTCTCCCCCTCCCTCCTTCTTTCTCTGTAAACCCAACCGGTCAAGGCAGATGGCTGCCCACCTAGAGCCCGGTTCTGCTTGAGGTTTCTTCCCGTTAAAGAATTGAATTGAATTAAAAATAAGGAAAAGCATAATAGGTCCCCATTAAACAACAGCACACCAACGTCAGTCTTTCCAAAGGGACTTGCCTCATTTAACAACTAAACACTAATAACAAAAAATACAGTTACAAGAGAGCCAGCTTGCTTTCTGTTTGCTGCATTTCGTATTCATGCCAGCAAATTCTGTCATAAAGGTCTATTTGCTTTTCCCACATGGATTCACATTCAACTAAAGGTCTAAAAGTCATTGTGTAGTTATGAATACAGACACACAAGCACAAACACACACTAACTCCAGTGCAACAGTCATGAGGGTTGGCGCTGCCCTCTTTGGCATCCTGCCATAGTAAACAATTTTTCCTGGGATCTCTACTATGCACGCACACACACACACACGTGCACACAAGCACAAGCACACACACACACACACACACACACATACACACACACACACACGTGCACACACGCACAGATCCTGCCTGTGGATGCGTTGCTTATCTCTTCTTTTTAGCACCCATTAAAACTTTAGCCTGTTGTGTTGTAAGCAGCACAGAAGCACACACAGATCACACAGTGTGAGCCAGAGCGGGAATTAAGTGCTTGCTGTGATAATGAGATGGTTTATTTTACTCCAGAGGGATAAATACTGTAGGATTTCTGAGAAGTGGAGATACAGTATGAGCGCCATGCACGGCAGTCCTCATATGTAAACAGAACCACAAACACACTCGTGCCTAAATACACTGAGAAGATAATTCTGCCACATGTGATTTGTGTGTGTATGATGCTGCCTCCTCCATTTCTTAGATAAACAGTACCATCCCTGCATAGTGCTTGTTTACAGATTTTCCCTGCTGCCTATTTTGATGCAGTTTGGGAAATGCCGGCATGGAAAAATTACACGTCAAGGTTTTGTTAAAATCAGGCCTTTGCTCACATTTACAATGTCAAGAGGCAGGTCTGATCTGGCATGTGAAACAGAGAGAAAGAGAATTACAATGCAGCCTTATTTGGACAGTAACATCCACTGTTCAAGTCAGGGAAATGGCACCAAATGTACAAATGTAAATTTACATACAGGGAAGCCAGTGAAAGTTATGAATAATGAAGGTGTACAAGGCTAGAAACACCTGTCAAAAACATTCCCCTTAAAACATGGCAAATGCAAACATGTACTCAATATATCTGATACAAAATGCATGGATGTAGCCAAAACAGGCACAGTCTTGCTTCAGTCGACCTTGTGCCATATTTTTGGAGAATAATGTCACTCTTCACTGTGTTTAACATTATAACAAAAAGAGCTTGAGGCAAAGATAAGCCATTTAAAATGAAGGACTTGGTCTGTGATACTGGCAGCCCAGTATTTGTTTTCATTTTCTTATCATTTTGGTAAAAGTAAACACTTTGTCACCCAAATCCAGAGTGAGCTTGTACAGCAAGTTTCTATTCAAAGAACTATTTGAAATGTACAATATGAAAGAGCAGTCACGGCACGGCAAACAGCAACAAGTATAAGACTGGATAGCTCTCCTGTTTCTGTAAAGACAGTGTAAGGAGACAAGTAAATGTTAACTTAAAAAAAGAAATACTTGTTGCTGTTTCTGTGTTATTCGCTAAATCCAAAATTTATGAGTAATCAATAGAAACAAATTGGGAGCCAATTTAATTCAGCCAGGACTGGAGCGATGTGTTCCCCATGTCGAGTGTTAGTTAGATGTTAACAGTTGCTGCATTCTGCACCAACTGTAGATGAGCAGCTGCTGCATTGTTTATGAATTGCAATAGTCAGATGAGAGGAAATGAAGGTATGGATAAGTTGTTCAACTATGTTTTTGAGGAGCATTGGTTTAATTTTGGCATTATTCCTGATTTTACAAAGCGACCCTTTGTAACTTTAGCTAAAAAAACAAGTAGCAATTTTGGGGTAATTGTAAATGCAAAAAGTGTAGTTATGAAGTAGAGAAATCCTGCAGTCAACAAACTGACCCAGTAATGTCAGCAATATCCATCTTAAGTTTTCTAACATTAGGAAACAGTAGTCTGCATATGCTAATGGTCATACCAGACCATGTGCAAACCCACTGGGTGTAATGATTTAAGCAAGAGTGTATTTTATTGCTTATGAATTCAGCTTTCCATTTATAAGATGAAGAATGTGTTTCTAAAATGACACAGTTTCACTTAATTAAAGGACCAGCACATTAAAGGACCTCCACATCAGACTGATGCACTGTCTAATATCTTACAGAAAGTGAGAGCAGGCTGACAAGATAAACTTTCCCAAAATAGAAAATGAAGTCAGCTGCAGTGTGTGCGTGTGCGTGTGTGTGTGTGTGAAGGAGATGGAGAAAGTGAGAAAGAGAGAAACAGACAGAGAGAACATTCATTCACCCAAATTAAAAGTCATGAACCCTGGAAACCTCACTAGCTCACACGAAACATACATATTACCAGTAAAATGACACCTGATAAAACAACTCATATTCATGGACTTATGTTCCAAAACACTTTGATGCAATGCAGAGAAGACAGGTGTTCATTTATATACTTTGGCCTACTGTCAACTGAGATCCCAACAAATGCAGGTTGTAAATTACAGGCTCTGCTAATGTATTCTGACAACTATTGTAAGTATTTCCTGAAGAGATACAGTAAAATGTCAGATATTTCTTACATGTACCAAATAAGTAAGAAAACAAAACAAGAATAACCAATAAAATGAACAGTAAACATATACAGCAAATTCTCAATAAACAACATAAATGAATATTACGTATACACTGACATGGTCCTACCCCTTTTCTATACTTAAATAATGAACTTAATGTTTATCATATATACACAACCAACAACAATGTGTGATCTTAATGCTGAATATGTTTGTGTAATGGACACGTATACTGTGAATACACAAATCCTCTCACACACTAAGAGGTTTCATGGAAGAATCACTGCTTTGCCAAAATATTTGAGACTCTCACATTTTGCTCTTAAAACACGGAGCAGCTAAGTGTTTCTGATGGCCGCCAGAAAGCAGCTTGTAGATGTAATGCAGACGCAAGGACACACACACTCACACTGCTAATGCTAGTATCATTCAGCGAAGGAACTTCTTTCTCTGTATGTGTAGAAAATTATTTTTTACATTATGTTTCTTTCACACACTTTTCCTTGATGGAATGAGAACACAAGGTAGGAAAACATATCTATTGATGCAAACATACATGTCGACGCAAACACACAAAGACAATAAGCACAGTACACAGAACGCATCTCTACTGTATTATATCTGTATCTACTGTGTTTTTCCATTTGTAATAGCAAAGAAAATGCCTCAAATTGTAAGATTCAATAAATATTAAATTGGTTTTATATTGGGTTATCTTGAAAGCCTGTATAAATAGCAGAAGATGATCAATTCCATGCTCTGTTACCTGTTCAGTGGGGCAGACCTAGATTTAATCGAGAATGAATTGCCACATGAGATGAGTACAATCATCGTGCAAAGATTAGACTAACAGTGACTGTACATAATCTATTAATGGAGAGCAGAATGACACAGGCTTATAATTTCCTGTATATTTAAAAAAAATCATATTTATTCTGTTTCATTCACTGAGATATCACAAAACAAGGTATTTCATCAGTTCTGCTAGCAGTTCTGTTTCTCACTGGGTTGATGCTCAATCAAACCTCTTGTTACTTAGTGCCACAGAGGTCAAGGTAATGAACTGGAAAGGGGCTATGGTTCACTAAGAGCTCTATTTGCCAAGGGCAATGGCCCAGACATCCTCTCTCCTACAGCGTCTCTGAACAGCATGATAAGGGCCCCATAATTAGGAAGATAGATAGGTATAGCGCAGAGCATAGATTGTAAAAACTAATGGAGTCACTAAATGGACATCCATTAACTGCTGTCAGTGGTGCAGTATAGCAAAAACCTACTTCCTTCCTTATAATGTTATTATGTGTAACCATTGTGAGGAGCCACGTGGATTATGAATTTTGTTATCTTTGTAACAACATTGAGAAAGTTTGGAATTTAATTTTAAAGCAATGTTATGTACTAGCTCAGAAAAGTTGGTTTTGCTCATCGGTTTGACAAACTCCAAACGCCAAAGAAATAAGCAGCAAAATAATATAATTTAAAGGCATAGTATGCAGGATTTGTTGGCTGCTGTTTGTAAACACAAAGCATTCAAAATTGGTCTCTCCTCCCCGGCTCAACGAAGGAGCAAGAGAGAGACTGAGAGAGGGAGAGAGCAGCGGTGGTTGAGCGAGCTAGAGAGTGAATGAAGAGAGCGAGCGGCGCTGGCGAGAACAAAACAGTGAATCAGATAAAAAAAATGTTATTTTCTGATTGTTCCACAGCGATTAAATCTAAAGCACAAATAAACACACCCACACCTTCCGCATTGCTGGATTTTGTGTGAATGCAGAGCTTCATCCTGTGGCCTCTCTGCTCTGCGTGTGTGTAGCTCAGCTCTGCAGACACACAGAGACAGAGAGCAGAGTGGAGCAGAGGACAGAGACAGAGACAGAGATATAACTTGGTCGCCACGCTACGAGTCCCGACCTCACACACTGCACGCTCTTATTGGCTGGGGGCTACACACCCACTGCCCAAAGGTTGACGCCCAGAAATGTCCCAAACACAGCAAAATAATAAGAAAATAAAGGCAGAGGGCAGAGTCTCTGCCACACACTTCTAGTGGGTCATAAGTGATGACAGAGAGGGATTATTTTTGTATGAGTCTATACATAGTTTTTTAGGAAAATCCTGCATAGTACACAGTTCACCATGTTGTCACAGTCCTTCACTCCTCCCTTATACTTATTGTTTAAACATTTTGTATTTTCTAGGTGGCTTAACAAACTGGCAACTAAATTGCCATACTGTATATATTCACATAACTTTATGTATGTTGTTTTAAATCAAGCAGTTAACAAAGTTCTCACAGCCCACATCACCAATAGTGCCTGATCAGCTGATAGATAACCCATCAGAGAGCAAAATCTGTGGAAGCACACAGTGAAACCTTTAAACTGTAAGCGCTGTATCAAACTATATCACAGTTGTAACACCTGTTGTTGATGCAGGTTCTGCCAAAAGCCTGGAGGCTGAAGGGGCTCGATGACTTTGCTTTTTGCTCATTCTTGCTTCCAAGGATGACCAGGGAGCTGCCAAAACAGAGCCATACTGTGAAGGATGTTTGGTCTGCTCGGTTATGATGATTATCATGTGCTCATAGTAAAATAAACCTTAAAGAAAGCATGGCAGAACTTGATACTCCAGAATAACATACTTAAAATTTTCCAGAAATGGTGAGAGTGGAGAGAGTTTTTTGCGCTGATAAAACATGTTCATATCACATCTGGGCTGAATTCTGTGCTCCTGATTAGTACTGAAATTGCAAATTCAGTTAAGCCTGCCTGGCAGAAAACAAAATGTGTGCTCGAGTTTCTGGAGGTGTTCATTTGGCAGACTTTGCTACGCTAGATGAACACTTTGAGGGTTGTAAGCGACAAATTACTCATTGTACGACTCATTGTGAAACCTAATCTTCAAGAGGTGGTGTTGTTATGGTGAAAAGTGAACTATGCCAAACGCTGTAGCAACACTATTAAAAAAAAAAAAAACGGATTGCATGAAATTGTTAATCATGTATGTCTATCATGCATGTTTGTGCACTGGGAAATATATATTGTCATTTCCCCCAAAGAATAGATATCCAGCTAAGAAAGTGCCGCAAGCTACTGTTGCTTAAATTAATGTTTTATCTAGTTCCTTGTAATAATTCAGACAACCACTTTTTTAGAAACTCATTTCCATATTAAATATATTCAGGGCTACCAGGACATCGGGTAAAACATTATTTAACAGTGTCTGAGGTGCCTGCAGAGCATTAACAACATCCCAGGGCTGTGGCGTGTGTGGCAGCTTTTCTGCAGAAAGCCAGTCGGATGTGGGTTCAGACTTTCATTTGTGAAAGTACTCTCTTGCATTAAAATGTGCATAGAATTTTAAACTTATATTGTATATATATATTTTTATATTTATATTTATATATAAACTTATATTCGAGTCCCTCAGTTGTAGCGTGTTGTGTGATTGCAAAGAAAACCTGATACACATACAGGAGAGAGAAGACAAATATGATTATAAACGACGTGACATGAAACAATACGGCTGGATTGGCCGTGAATAAGAAAACTTTTCCCACTCTACAAGATATACTTATCAGGGGTAAAACCCATCTCTCTTGTGGTAAGAACTAAGCTATAGTGTAGCAACCATGCTGGGAGATAAACCCTAAGTAGATAAACCAGCAGAGTAAAATAGAATTTAAAGGGAGAGAGGGACAGCGAGAAGAACTAATAACACATCTATGAGCAAAAAGAATAGACAGACAGAGTGGTTAGTCCATGAATAGTAGACACAGTTGAGGTTTGATTAGCGGTGGGTCTGCCAGCTGATGTGAAATGACAAGCTGTTTACTGAGACAAGAGAGGGCAAAGGGAAAGCAGTGGGGAGCACTTTGGCCTGCCATCAGGCTGGCTGCTGGAGCTTTTAAGAGCCTGAATGAGGGGTGGTGTAACTTCATTAGTGTCCCTGGGCAGCATTGAGAGCAGGTGGGGAGCACTGAGGGACTCGAGGGAGGAGGACAATCCCATCTGCAGCAAAACAAGCAATTAGACACAGAGTTTCTGCCACCTGCCTCGGCTGTGATGAATGAAAGGTGGATGAAGATTGCCGTGTAATTATGACGGCTATCTAGCCCATCCATGTAGGTGTCTGCGGTGTATTTATGTTGTTTGTTTGCTTTTCATGAGTGTGTGCATGTGTGCGTATGTGTGTGTATGTATGTGTGCGATTTTCATATGTGTGTATTAGAGTGGCACCTCAAACTGCTGTCTGGTGAACAACAGGGGAAGAGTGAGGGCAATTAGGGCACTCATTGATCTGGATACTGAACACACACACACACACACACACACACACACACACACACACACACACATACACAGAGGAAGTTAACTGTATGAAATGGAAAGATTGCCTATTTGTTGCTATGACAACAGTTTGATTAAGGCCTTGCCTCTAAAAGAGAGCACTCAAAAACACAAATTTCTATTATGGCGCAAGACTGTAGACGTCAACATTTACTTAATTTTCCTTAGTTATATCAGTGAGGAAGAGGTTTAAATTATATTAGTGTTAAGCTTGAAGCAGGATAAGTTAAATATAAAATCTGTGGTTGAGGGTAAACACCACAAAAAGTCATAATAGATAATAAAGAACTCATACAGCCTCATGTCACTCTGTGTGATAACGCATTGCTACAGCAAAAAGCCCATAAAGGATTTCTTTGGAAAGGAAATCAAGTATATATTCAGAAACAGAGATACGACCTAAGAAATAACTGGTTTCAGAGGAGAATGAACAATATTAAACTTTTAAGAAATCAAAGTAAGAGAAAGGAAGAGGACAGTTAGATGGGAGGGCTGTTGGTGTCTTGTTTTGAAACCGCTGAGATCACGAATTGGGTCATAAGCTTGTTATTGTTGCGTCCATCATGAAGGGACTGACTTTACACACACAAACCATCTCTTGTAACTGTTCTGTACAATTCAATGAAGAAACCTCAAGAGCATTTTAATGTAATAGATACATTGTTGTAGACATGCTGTATTCAGCTCTAGAGGACGTACATAACATCTGTGTGATATATTGCAGTTGCCAAATGATACGTGATATAATTTTTAAACATATAAACACAATAATTACAGAATAGTAGCATTTGAATAATGGGAATTAATACTATTTAGCATGCTGTATGATTTCCCTCCTGTTGAAGTTCAGATAGTTTATTGATTGTATTTTGTCCTGCAGCAGCATCTAGTGGCTACATGTTGTCACAGCAGCTCAGGTTCTCTTAAAGTACTAAAATAAATGATGACAATGAAGTGTTGAGTGAAACTTCATCGTATACATGCAAATAAATGATTGAAAATTCAGGTGTACTGTATGTGTACTTTTTTTGATTTTTCATATCAAAAAGTCCTTATAGTTTAACCATGAACATTACATTTTTTAATTCAAATGAGCATTGGAACAAATTTATAGAAACAAATTAAACCAAACAAAGATAATAGATGTAGAAAATTATATATTCTCGTAGTTTTGTTATATTTTTCTGTCAAGAGACGAGCCATCAAGGAAACAACACTGTAAGTGGTCATTATGTGTACTGGTACTGTATTATTGTGCTTGAGAATAGAAAGAATAATGCACTGACATTTTCTTAGGTTAGATGTACTCTGACCGAAGAAAATGTCACCGCACGCCTGGGTGACTGTTTGAGTGTCAGCATCATAGATATAAAGGTTTCAAACAGAAAGATTTAGAAGATGATCCCTAATTACCTAAACATGAAACATATTCAGGGGGTTTCTTAATTTAATGATATTTTGAAGACCTTATTTTTTTGAAAATCTGACGCAATTAAGTAAAGGCAGAATAAGCAATATGTTAATACTGTTATTGACTGATACATTGGTCCAATTGTTTTTATCAGATTGAAAATATTTGCTTTTTCTTCCACTTCGCCATTAGGGGGAAACATAATCTTTTTCCTTCTGAACAGTGAGTAGCCTTGGGGCGGCTCATTACTGTTGCTGAGGCAGCAACTGGAGGTTAGCTTGAAAATAAACGTATTAAGATAACAAATAACAACATGATGTGAGAATGCTCACCTCTGCATGAAGAAGATTTATCGTAGCACATTATGTTCTTCTTGTTCTTTATCTTTTTATTGAGTGCATCACACTGTGTTCTCTTTCCTCTTTATTTTTCTTATTATTCTTCCATGTTTTTATTTACCTAAAAATGAGAAAGAACAAGCTCAAAGGTTCTTATTAGTCAAATTGGGCTCTAGAAGAGGTCAACAAAACAGCACTGAACTGTAACAAAACAGACCTCAACAAAACACAAAACTGATCTACCTAAAGGAGGAGAACATATATACTGCTGGCCAAAAGTAAAAGCTAAGGACCAGCAGCAATAACTCAAAAGGACAAAAATTATATTATTGCAACTTAAAGATAACAGAACTTCCAAAAAATCAAAATCAAACTGTGTTGGTTGTTTAATTATATGAAAATTGCCTGTAATTAAACTCAATGACAGTGAGGGTGATTGGAAATTATGTTACCAAATATTTACAGCTGCTGGTGTGATCGTGGTTGTGGCCAAGCTTTTTCAAAAAAGAAATCATGCTGTACATGGCACACACGTATTTACTTATTATTAGTTAGTTATTAAGCAGTTTAAATTTTGGCCCACAATTTATGAGTAAGGCTAGAAGTAGTAACATTTTTTCTCATGGATTTCTTAGCTCAAGTAAAGGGGCAGTGTTGCACATCCATAAAGTTGGGAAACTCATAAGACATAGTTTAAAACAAATGGCTAAAATCAAAACAGCAGGCTGTGATAACCTGACTTTTAACCCCTAGAATAGGTCAACCTCTGAAAATGCTGGATCCTACATTTCTTATAATGCATCCAATAATATCCATTAATTGCACCCTCCTTCTCTGGTAAATCCTGAGACTGTCCCCCCATGACAAATGACAGAATCAGTTGTTTCAGTAAATGCCCCAAACTCTTGACGGTGAAGCAACAAAGCCCTCTAGTGGAAGTAAGAATCATGACTCTAGTCTATCTGAAGCAAAGAAGGAAGTCAGGTGACATTACTGGTCCACCAAAAAAAGATTTTCCACCACTTTGGCTTTGTGAAACAGTTTTGTCACCAGTCCTCTTCAGAAGGCACATGAGGCAGTATGGGATGCTTCTCCTGAGGGACTCTTATCAGCTGCATTGTCATTGTGCAGTGGTGTAACAACGTATGACATCTAACCAACTCATGGTCATACTGTATCAGACAGTCTTAACAGCAAAGTCCAGGGTGGAGCACAGATTCACAACAAATACAAGTTAGGTGGATGTACAGTAACTCCAGTTCTATGAGTAGATGCATAATCCTCTAACTGCATGCCAAGCTGCCTCCCTCGTTCAAGGTTCAGTGAGTTCAAAAGATGCCAAGCAGCAGGCTTTCTGTTCATTTACAGGGCATCTTTGTCAGGGTGCTGATGCAGAGCTTCATTACAGTTGGCCAAAAGTAAAGTCTGTTAGAGCACTATTCACATCCTGTACTCATAAAGCTGGAGGTAACTTCTATTTATGGGTACATGCATTTGTGGTGCCACCTGGAAGGGAGAGCATTCTAAAAATAGCTACCTATCTATACCATTCAGGTAATAAATCTGAAATTGAAAAAAAATGTAAATCACCATCCCTAATTTGCATAAATAGGCTACAATTTGTGGGCCAGCGCTCCTTCATGCATGTCATCATCTTGTGCCATGCAAACATTTACTTACATATGCATGACTGCTAAAACAGACCCGCATGCAGTGTACCTCTCGTGTAAGTTCCAACATTTACACACGCAAATGCACCAGCACACCCACACCCGCTCAATATCAGCGGTAAACCATGTGAAAATCCGTTGAAGCAAAATAATGTGGCCTTCCTCGTCACCATCTGAAAAAAATAGGACACTCACTCAGACCATATGATCTGATTATGCATCGCAGGATAATATGGACCAATGAAATTATAACCCTGGTGCAAACAATTGTATGCAACTCTTAAAAATCCTGAAATATTTTTCTGAACCATCCATGCACACTGCATAACACTACTGACAACCCCCCCTCCAAAAAAAAAAGAAAACACAGTGAGCGACAATAAGGCATTGGTTGGCAATGATGTTAAGATGTCCTGTGGCATCCAAGCGTGACCACTTTTATCAAGGGGCCCTGTGTTTCTTGAAAACACAGCTCACACTGTCACACAGTCTGAATGATGTGATCAATATGTTGCCTGCTGTTAGCCGGTTGTCGGTTGTCAACTGGATGATTGGACTTTCTTCAGACACAAGGGGAAAACTGAAGTTCCCGAGGTCAAATTGACACAACTGGCAACTACCACTATTTTAAATGAACACAGATACAGTTTATGTCTTAATAATAATGTCTATACATGTGTCTTTATACCCGACATCTCTCTGAACTGATTGAAGTACAATCCAGCCCTGGTGACTCCCTACAAACAGCTGAACTTCTGTAGTAAATATGTAAAAGAAGCACATGGATGAATCAGTGATTGGCTGTTTTTTTTTAAATGTTCTGTAACCTCATTTCTGATTGCAAGAAAGCGGTGGTGGATGTGTAATGGTTTGGGTGTGTATCGCTACCAATGGAACTGGCACACTGGCATTTATTGATTTCACTGCTGACTGAAGCAACAGGATGAATGCAGAGGTATACAGGAGCAATCTGTGTGCTCAGATTCAGCCAAATGCATCAAAACTCATTTCAACATTTCATCATTCAGCAGCACAACCATCCTAAACATACAACCGAAGCAACCAAAGAGTTTTTGAGGGTGAAAAGGTGGAAGATTCTTGACTGGCCGAGTCAATTGCCTGATCTCAATCCGATTGAGGTCTATGGGTTGAAGACTTCAGGCAGTCATTGACTGCAAAGGATTTTCCTTTTTGAATATGATGATTTTGTTTGACTTCATGTGTATCCGTCCAATTACACTGAACCCCTTAAACTTTGGGCTCCCACACAGTTCTTTTTATATTGATGTAAACCTACTCAAATTAAAGACTTTAATGTATCCATTATTTTATTTTAAATTGAATGTGCTGAATCACAGAGCCTGAAGACACTTACTGTCTAGACTGTATGTTCTGTCCACTTGTACTGAAAGATCCTACTGTAAATGTGTATCACTATAAGCATATAGAATTATTACTGTATAAGTACTATGTATAATGTTTTCAGGTACGATTTTGCACCAGTGTTACAGAGACAATTTACTCTAGTATCTTGAGTTTAATGTGTTTACTGGGTTCATTTGAATTAACAAATCTTCCTGTGGTCACGTTTTAAAATCTTGCTGGTGATCTCTGAGTTTTACCACTGGGTGATAGCACCCAGGTAATGAAAAATTTTGAATTTAATACAGAAAGATGACCGTGTGCACATCTCATCTGGTATTTGGGCCAGGTCCAGGAAAATTCAGATTCAATAATCAATGCCAGCCAGTCTATAATCTTCAAGTAGGGTCGAAAAAATTGCCTTTTTTCAGTCCAATAAAGTTTTGGGAGCTTTAATCCAGGGTGTGGATACTCTCGATTTTTACCATTTTGAATGTAATCACTGGATCATGTCTCATCCATGTTTTTAACACCTTTTTATGAAATGTATAAAGGAAGATCAGGTTGTTATTGAAGATCAGGTTGTTATTGAAGATCAGGTTGTTATGGATAGAGAACCAGATGCAAAATTATTAAGCTTATCTGAGACGATATGTACCCATAATGACACCCACTCAGATTTAGAGATATGATGTATGTACTAATTACCACCTGTGCACATGGTGGGGTCTCCTTTCTGATGGCAACTGTGATATAAATACTGTTTACAGGCGCACACATGCAAACACATAGGTCTATTCCTGTTTCTGACAGCTACATGCATCACTGGCTGGTTTTGTCTGAGCCAATCAGCAAATGGCTCACTGGGTGTTTCCTTTTCTGCAGCGGGAGGGCAGCACGGCGAAAACCAACGACTGAAAAGGGGAAAAAAAAAAGAAATGATGAAAGGTGTTAGAGAGACAGAGAGGGAGAGAGAGATCAGACCACTTACCACAGTGACGTGACTTTGTTAACTGTATGACAAAGAGGAGAGCAGTGTCATACTGGATGGACCAATAGGAGGCAGAGAAATGGGGCCACTTATGACATCAGTGCTTGCATGGGATGAGAGTTGCCTGCATGAGGGAGCTTTCCAGTGAGTAGGCAGGTGGAGGGAGAATATAGTGATACTCCAAAAACACAATCCACATGCATTCTGCTTTAATCCATTTATGGCTCATTTTGCACATGAGCCAAATATTTTCATTTTCCATTCACACCTGTGTGTACATACAGCACATAGATGCACGTAGCTCAAAATAAATCCACAGATGTGGTGGTGATTCCTGCAGAACATTAGACACTGAATATAACATCTCAGATTTATAAATGCCATGCAAAAGGATTTAATTTCTTCACCTCATGGGCAAACAGTATAGCTAAATAAAACCCCTTTTATATTATATTTTTTATTGCCATGATTTTTCAATGTATCTGGCAGACCATTCATATTTTTATGTATGCAGATGTTTTTCATTTGAATATTCGTACATTATTCAGATGAAGAGTAAAATAAAGGTCAAGTAATTCAAAAACTACTTAGTTATGGTTGTGGAAAAATTATGGCCATGGTTAGTTAATTAATTAAATAATAAATGGAATCTAAATTATTTGATCATGTGATACATTTTTTATTTTATATTTTATTCTATTATCAAATAAATAAATAAAAATATTATTCCTGGTGGGAATTAGAAATGGATGGAAACTGCTTCTCCAACTGAAGTACAATTTTGAAAGTTATGTATAAAATGGGACTACAAGTTGAATACATCAGTAAAGAAAGGTTTAACCTTATAAGGCGGTGGTAGGCAAATAGCAGCAGTGTACCAAATCCAGCCCTGCAGAAAAAATATTTGGCACCCTAAAGAAAATTTTGACTTTCATAGTTTACATCAAAACTTTTACATAATTTTTCACAAATCTACTGTAGATAGATTAACAGTGTTTTAAATTAATTAAAAGAATTAAGAAATAAGGCATTTTCCACTGCCCTGGTTAAGTGTTATTTGATGATTTGTCTGCCACGATGCAAAATCTTAAAGCCAAGTGCTCTGCTCCGATTTCGAGACACACACAAACATAGACCTGATGCACGTTTGTGACGTAGACACAAATACACACTTGCACACACACGCACAGGAATCCAGGTAGCCAGATCACGTTTCTTTCCCCAACAAAGAACCCTCTTTTTGCGTCTATCTCTTTCTCTCACGCACACATTCACACTCATAATGAGCTGCTGCTGTTCATGCCATCCATATTCCACAGTCATGTTAGTCATCAAGAACAGAGCAGAGCAGAGTATTAGTTCTAGATGGTGACTCTGCAGTGTAATAAAAACACCCACAGTGAAGCAGCAACCATCAAAAGATGTTATTCTATATAGATATATAGATTTGTTCTACAATAATTATATTTCGGTATGTAAAAAATATGACATCATAGCATTTAAAAATCTTGTAGTTATGGTGGAGGGTCAAGAAATATTTGTAGGGAGGGTTAAGCCCCCCTTAATGACCCCTGAGCCCCAGGTATGTATGCAAGTCTGTACGCAATGCAAATCTGCAAGCATGAACGCGTGCAGATACATCATTCATGAATATTGATGGACGTGTGCACACAGCTTTTGTATATCGTATGTACTCTGTGCTGGGTGACTCACCAGTCGCAATACTGGTGATGGTAAAATTTTATTGATCGCAGACGGGGGGATATAGAAGGACATGTTGCCATTCACATCCACACACACACACACACACACTTGTGAATGAGCTCTGATCAATCAAAAACCTTCATTTTGGAGGAGATGGAAATCACTGACAGCCTGTAATGACTTCTAAATCCTACCTATTATGCAGGAAGCAGTAACGTGTTGATCCCTGGAGTACTGACAATGACCACACTCAAACACAAAGCTTCACTGTATATCTTTGTGTGCAGAGACAATACATACAGTAAAAACACATGCTTACACTATCCTGACCTGACTGACCCCTACAGGAGAGATTACCTGCTGGCCTTTACAAAAGTTAGTTGGATTGACCGGCTGCATGATGAGGAGACCTTGACGACCTTTCAGTGCCACATCAACACAAATGCTGACACATTTGCATCTTTTGTTGTTCATTTGGGCATTCCAACCATACTAATCCTGCCTTTCCAAACACCAAAGACATATTTTAGAAAAAAAGGTTGTCCAAGTGAATAAATTTGATCATTTTAGACTTGCGGTTGGGTTATGATTTACTTCATGCTCAGGCCATCCAAAGTGATTTGCTGGTGCACTCCATTCTTCAGTTTTGGTCTGCAAGCAACTCAGTGGCAGAGGTGGTGTAAAGTTGCTGACATAAGTGCACTCAGTACAGTAGATATAATTTCTTTGTTTTGGTGCTTCATTGTGGGCAGCAAACCTTCAGACAACAAAATGCCAATGTGGACAAAAACTTTCAAAACATGTCATTTACATTTCTATATTTATTCACATTAATAACATGGAAAAGAGACTTAAATCTCCTTCTCAGTATTAAAGGGAATGTTATGTGTCATTTTCATGGTTTTATGGTCCCTTATTTCAAAGCCAAAGATTTATAATAAGGGACCAAGATCTTGCTATAGGCTCAGTGTGACTCAGGAAACTGCAATGTGAGAAATTCACAAACTTAGTTTAGAACTGCCTCTGGGAACTGTGGGAAATGTTTGACGTCATGGCAAACCATTGTGAACCATACGTTCGTCTCAAGAGTGAGTGGACTTGCACAGTGAGAGTGAGGTCGGGATGTGGCTAATCAGCGGGGCCGGTCGGGTTGATGGGATGCCCAGACCCCAGTTATTTTCCCACATTGTTATTATACATCACTTTATTTCCATGCTCATCTTATCATATACACTATTATTGCACAACGATATGAGAGAACCTAAAGTTGTATAACATTAAAAAAGCATTCAATATAAATGTCTGACTTACATTTACAGTACACAGTTTAAACATTGTTCACCTAAAGTCGCTTACATCAACAGTCACTATCTGCATAAACTGTGTCCTAAAAAGACTCAATACACAACATACATTTAAAGCGTTTGTCAATGTGTAATTTGTTCCCATCTGTCTTCACCCATGCTGGTAAAAACATGTACAGGTACATGAGGTCCAGACCAAGTTCAACATGTAGAATAATGATAATTTTCCATGGGCAACTATTTGCACAAGCTGATGTGATTGTTCCAAAAAAAAGAAACGAAAACAAACCCTATAGAGGAAACCCCTGGGATTTTACTGTACATTCATCTGAATTTCCACGTACATTCTCCCTTACTTTCTCACCCTTCCTCCTTCTCTCTGTTGCTGTAATCCCACAGCTCCTATGGGAAGGTGTTAGGACGATAAGAAACAGACAGTCTGGAAAGCAGGGAGAGGCAGGAAAGGGAGCGGGGGAGTGCAGTGGTGGGGCCTTTACAGCTGTGTCTGTAGTGTTTTATTCTCTTTCTATTTATGATTCCCAGATGTTTGCGAATCCTGGTTTAGTGGAACTACACAGGCATGTATGCAAATCCATAATACGTAGAAGGAATGAAAGAGAGTGGGAAACGTTAAATGAAAACAGGAAGAAGTGTATGAGACAATGACATTGCTGTAATATTTGTAATATTTATATTTGTCCAGGTTAAAAAGCAGGCAGTTAGGCATGACTTGGAAGCTGCCCAACGCAACCACATTCTTCTGCCATTTAGTCAGTGCCATCGTGACGTTAGCAGTGAGACAGCAGGGAGTGTTGCTCATTTACTGTCCTTTCTAATCTGTAGCTTTTTGCTGCTGTTCTGGGAATTCAAAGCAATAACCTTCTTGACACAAGCCCAGTGCTGTAACTTTGTCTTTACCTCCACCTCGTACCCTACAAGCTCTGGAGCATTATGTCCTATGTGTGTGCGTGTGTGTGTGTGTGTGTGTGTGTGTGTGTGTGTACGGCACTGTGCAAACGTTTTAGGTTTAGATTCATAATGTAATACCATCAGAAAGGCATCTGATCGGTCCCAAATGTATTCTTCAGAATGACAGTGACCCCAAACATAGAGTCAGAGTCATAAAGAACTATATCCAGTAACAAGAACAAGGAGTCCTGCAACAGATGGTATGACCCCCACAGAGCCTTGATGTCAACATCATCGAGTCAGTCTGGGATTACATGAAGAGACAGAGCTAACTGAGACAGCCTAAATCCACAGAACAACTGTGGGAAGTTCTCCAAGATGCTTTGAACAACCTACCCGCAAGTACTTTTTACTGCCTAAAACCTTTGCACAGTACTATACTGTATATACACATACAGTATACAGTATGTATGTGTTAGGGCTAGAAAAAGAGTTGCAATATTCTCACTTATCACTAACTTTTTTCTTATTTAAAAAAGGAAACATTTTACAGGCCTGGCTCAGCTGCAAATACTTTTCTTGCTCTGTAGAACATCAATACAAAATTACAGACAAATATATTTAAAGAACCAGGACACAAGATGGAAAAATACAAAATATCATTAAAGTGGAAAAGAAAGAAATGAGAAAAAAAATCAAAGACAGTCTGTGCAATATAATGTTCTCCTATATTCTCCTTGTCTTACTTGCTTTAAAGCTCACAGTGATTAATCAACAGAACATTATTTCCCTCAGCTCTAGCTTTTTAGCATCTTTCAGCTTTTAGCCACTCTGTTTTTTTTTTTTTGTTGTTTGTTTTTTGGTTCAGTCTTACTGTTGTGACAGTGTTTGGCAGTAAAAAAAAAAAACCTCACCCTCCCCATTGTACGCTACCTTCCCAGCAACAAACGGCAGACAGACAAAGTCAGGAACTAGCTGGTGATCATAGTGGAACATTCAGCAGCTAAAGAACCTGATTTCCCTCCAGAGTTGGTTGGTGGAGACCAGAAAAGAGCTTGAGAAGATAGTCAAGTTGTTTTCCTTCCTCTTCCTTTCCTCCTGCCACAACAAAGACAACTCATTTGGTATATTACTGCTCAGCGTGCTGTCAGTTATGTGTCTTTTCTCCTTCCATGACATCATGTAAGATGTAACATCCCAAAACTGTTCAAAATGACTTTCAAGGGTTTTTCTTTTCACCTCTCTGGATGCCCACTGCTGGGTTTATGGCTTTACAAATAAGGACAATTACATGTGCTTCTGGGTACGCCTGCTCACTGTGAGCCAGTGTGACACTGGTACAATGGGCCAATAATGGCTCTCTTGCTGGGCAATAAGCCCATAAGGATGATGACTAAATGGACCAGGCTTTTCCTTATGCTTCCCCTCCACTCACTCTTATTCCCTCTGTCCCATTGTGTTTCTATTAATGTGCACATTCAGCATGGGTGTGTGTGAACATGCTTGTGTGTATGTGCTCATGTATATACATAGAGTATACGTAAATGCATGTCCAATGTCATTGTGAAAATGTATGTGTGACTTATTCCAAAGGATTTTAGAAAAGGAACATTGACTTTGTAGCTCTAAGTTACATGAGTAGATACTGTAGAAATATCTGAACATGGGTCTATGTTTATGTATGTACATTGTCTTTTTTATATAATCAAATCTCTTCTTTAATAGAGAATAGGAGAACTGGGTACATGTAACATCCATTCATCTATCTATTTCTAGTCACTTATCCAGGCCAACATGGTGGTAAAAACAGCACAGCAGCCCGAAGAAACCTTTTCCTGGAAACCCTGTGCACCTTCTTGTAGTGTATTACCGGGCGATTGCCAGGTCAGCAGAGAAAAAGTAGTTCATTCATTGTGTCCCATATATCCTCCCGAATGGTTGTCCCCTCTGTATTCTCATTGAGGAGCCCCTTTGGGACCCTCTTTGCCAAGTGCCTGAAGATCATAAACAAAACTGCCACCTTGAATGAAAATCTTAATTTGGCTGTTTGTATCCACAGCCTCATTCTTTTGGTCACTATCTGGCAATACTACAACGATTGACTTGGATAACTTTTCTGAACTTCTACAATTGGGATAGATGATAGTCATAGAGGCGATAATGTCCTTTCAGATTTGGAGGTTCAGCATTTGGCTAGGGTAGATATCTGCTTCCTACTTTCTTCAAGTAGAAGTTGTCAGGGTGTAACAAATGACTGCAATAAAGGACTGGGTGCATGATGGAATTCAGTTCCCCACACATATGCATTTCAAAGCTCTTATGAGGCAAAATGGAAGAAAATATGAGAAATAAATTCAATTCAGCAGGCAAGATAAATACACACAAAAAGAGAGAAACTGACTAGTGTTTCCTGCAACATCCAAACATTCCCTCCCGACTGCATCCTAAGTACATCCTCTCTACAGATTTGGCCAGTGTTGACCAAAGTTATGAGTACCTGCTGCCAGAGGGTTGTTTTTTTCCTGATGGTGACATTGTCTATCATAACCAATGACATATTAGAATTAATAAAAGTCCACTGTGGTCCACTAACTTAAAGCATCCATAGTTGCACAGCAGTGTTATTGGTAGCTGTCCAGAACAGAGAATGCTGCAAGACGTGTAACTACTACACTGTCCCCAAGGAATGGTTTCAGTTTCAGTGTAAGTACACTGTCTGCCAAAGGATATGGATGAAGTGATTTGAGGAGGTTTGTTGTGGAAGGGAGACAGGTATATTTAATTCCAGAGCGAATCTGTTTGGCAAGTTCTTCTAGCTGTTAAGCTTTGATCGTCTCAACGTGCATCCATGATTGAAATGCTTAGAACTGAACAGAATATATACAGTTTATTACATGGTGCAGTACAATATGAAATATTCAAAAGCCCAAGAAGAAACCTACTTTGTTCTCATTTATGTCACAGTGTGAGGTAACACTTCTAAAACTGCTGCTACATTAGAGCTGAAAAGCTCTAATGTAGCTAGTCTTCCAAGCTGAATAGATGTTCATCCTGACATATTAAATAGATTTGGTCTGCAACTAAAAATTATTTTCATTATGGATTAATCTGTTCACTATTTTCCAGATTAATTGATTAGTTGTTTAGTCTCTAAAATGTATATCTTCTATTAAATATCTATAAAAGAGATCGCCATTTCACAAAGCTCAAGATGCTAAAATGTCTTTTTTTGTCCCGACCAACAGTGCACACACAACCCAAAGATAGTAGTTTACTGTCATAGAGAACTACAGAAACCAGAAAATAATACAAAGAATTTTACCATTTTTTCTTAAAAAATCACTCAAAACAATTAATTGATTATCAAAATAGTTGCTGATTAATTTTCTGGAAATCGACTAATCAATTAATGGACTAATCGTTGCAGCTCTAGAATAGTTCGACATTTTATGAATGGTGCTTCCTGGCAAAACTACGCAATATCTACACAGACTGCGTATCGAAAGCAGCGTGTTAACGGAGCAGCAGCAGCTTCAGTCTTCCATCTGTGTCTATACAGGATGCATTCAGGCACAGTACTGAGTATAGGTAACCAGCAATTTGGCAGCGCTCAGAAAGCTAAAGACAATAGATTTGATGAGTAAAATTAAGCCTCAAATAGTGCTTTTAATGCCTAAACCTAATCATACGCAGGACTGAGGATGTGAATCCTGAATGTAATTTCTAGGAGACAGGGTTGCACGATGAGACATATGATATGACATATGTGTGATGTGAGTGGTATTGATCTTCTCATCTAACTCACAAAGAAAGCAAAGAAAGGTTTTTTCAAAAATATCAAACTATTCCTTTAAGTGTAATTGGAGTGCTGCTTCACTCTGTCCCACATATATGTGACTGTGCCTAGAGTCATTTTGAAAGCAACAATGACAAACTGCAAAGAAAATCTACTTCCTACTCTGCCTGATCTTTGCAGGGATCAGTATGAGTACAGTAAAACAGTAAAATCCTTTTCCTTTTCTCTATGGATGCTGCACTCTGACCCCTGTGTACTGGAATCGATGCGAACCATAGGAAACACTAGTTGATGTAGCAGCAAATAGATTTCCCTAGGAGGCTTGCCACATTGCTCAACCTCTTTATTTACAAAAGGACTGAGGCAGCCAGGTGTGCACCCATGATTGCATTTTTGTGTTCTACCTGCCATGCAGAATTTCAGTTCTGGGCTCCTCATGTCACATTAGCAATTGTAATAAAGCTTGCAGAGGGATGAATTATGGGAATTAATTGCTTTTCCTTGCATTATTTGCAGTCATCGGTTTGTATTCCAGCCTGTTGTATCATATGATGACAAGCATATGCATGTGTGTGTGCGTTAGCGGTGTCAATGAAGCAAGAGCAATGTGTGCTAACATGCTGTAAGTGCTGCACAGGGAGAGTGGGATGTGGGTGGGTGAGAACAGATGAGGACAGGGAACGGCCAGCATCATAAAGACACATGTGAAGGCTTGGACTGGACTGGACTGGACTGTGCTGGCAAGAGTTCAACCAGGGACAGAAAGAAGGGAGGGCTTGCTGCTAAGATGAACGGAGGATTGTGCTAAATGGACTGGTTCTGTCACTTACAGTGGGCTCAGCGGGGTTGTGAGGCCTGGGCCCTCTCAGTGAGGATGAATGTTGAATGAAAATATCCACCCGCCACAAAAGACACATATAAACAAAGACTGTCTGGAAGAAATGTTACACCACTCTCTGTTAGGATAATTGTTACGGAGAGACGTTTAGCATCGAGGCCCTCAGCTTTTTCTGACCTTAGAGCAGGAGCTGTTTGTATTGCTGCCACATCTTCATTCCTGAGTGCATTTTCTTCTATGTCCACATCTTTGGTTGTGTATTTGTGTGTGCTGGTGTTGCTGTTCGAACATGTGCAACCAAGCATGCACGTGTACAAGCGTCTTTCCCTGTCTGCTTGAATACATCTTCATTTGAGCATTTGGTCCTTGTCAGGAAATGCTTCAGAAACTATGATTGCACGCTATGATTTCATTATGTTGGGCATTTGTTCATAGAACATTTTAAGGGGGAATTTTTTGCACCTTGTTGGTACATTATTAAAGGGTGACAATAAAATTTTAAGGGAAAATATGAGGGGAAAACAGTTGTTTCTTTCTATATTTAGACACATCATCCATTGGTAATTAGAATATATTACCATCCACTTGTCCCAGTTTGCTGTGGAGAATAGACAGTGGTAGAACGGGAGTGATGTAATGCTGATGAAGTGCCCTCCGATTACTGGATCTTACAAAAACTGATCAATGACAACCAAAAGTGGTAGTAATCATGTTTATCCAGAGTGTGTTTCTGCATGTATGTGTGTGTGTAAATGTTTGGGCTGTATGTAAAGGGGGTTGTCAGGGAAACCGAGCTGGTTTGATGTTAATCAAGCTTGGCACGGTTACTTTAACTTCCCTGGCCCCACAGGCTCTCTCTCCGTATTTGACTCCCTGGCACCTTTTTTTTTTACCTTCCATCTCTGTTAATCTGCAAGTTAGTTCTGTACTGTTTCAGGTTTAGTCATGCACTGTGTTAGAACTATTTAGCAAAACCAAAATATATCAAGAATACAAGAATATATACACTCACTGAGCACTTTATTAGGAACACCTGTACAATCTAATGCAGTCCAACAGCTCCATAAATTCTGCTTTTATGAAGCTTATACATTTCCAGTTTTGGTTGACATTGTCAGTGATAATTCTACTTTATGTTTATATTAAAGGTGTTCCTAATATTTTGACCCCCTCATGTATGTTAATGGAGTGGACAAAATATTAGGAACACTTTTCAATATAATGCACGCCTGTACACCACCACCAACCACTACGACCTCAATAACAAACATAAAGTAGAATCACCACCTTTCTGACAATGTCAACAAATACTGAAAATATATAAGTTTTGTAAAAGTTTAATTTATGGCAGAGCTGTTGTATTGGATTCCATTAGACTGCAAAGGTGTACCTGGTAAAGTGCTTGATGGGTGTATATGAGAAAGAGGAGGACTGAAGAATGAAGTTGGTGCAGCGGCCCTGTAACCAGAGCAACAAAACTGCATGCTAATCATACCATCAGGGAGGTCTTTGACCTCAGGAATGCATGGTTTGACATTGCAGTGATTGGTGACGGGCCAACAAAGAATCTGCACTGGCATAGAGATGGACAGGCGAGGCATCAGAAGCGAGGCATCACAAGCACAGTCATATCAATAAAACCATATATATATACTATATATACTAAACATGGCGAGACCGTGGTGAGACAGACCTACTTTGTGCTTTGTCTTTTGATGGATTCAATGATAACTGAGTCAGGACACAAAGGCTTTTTTAAGGCATTATTACATGCTTTAGATAAATTGGTGTTGGGGAAGCAAGAATAAGAGAGGTGTTGTATTATAATGTGATGCAATGAGTATTGTGAAACCACATGACAAATTCTCAATCAGCTGCGTATGTAGAGAAACAAATGCTGCAGTTGGACAAACAAGAAACAAAACATTATTGTGAATCACAAACAGGTATAAATAGACTATTAGCATAAAGTTCAAAAGCAAGGAACAACTCACACTGGATGGGATACTTGTCTGGAGGACAACAAGAGGCCCTTGGAGTCACACACACACACACACACACACACACACACTGCTTATTCTCTCCCCTCCCTCTCTGTCCCTCTTTCTTGCCTCATCTCTCTCCCAGCCCAAATTAACCAAATTTGAGATTTATTTTGTTTGGCCACTTAGACACATGTTCCACACAAATGCAAAATTGGCATTTGCATATGAGTGGCAGAGTAGGTGCAGGGTATTGTTCATGCTAGACTTAGTTTTATTAATGAATTTGTGTATGGTATGTTGCTTGCTCGCTGCCCTTAATTATGACATCCATCTGTTTGGCTTGGTGACATAATGTGTCAGTCACTCAATATGGATTCACTTTTTTTAAATAAAGGGTTGCAAGATGGAGAAACGATTTAATGCGCAGCCATTTGTTTGTAGGATTTATGTGTGTGAATATGGACATAAACACATGTTTTGTATCTTGAGAAGTGCAGGAAGAATAAGAAACAGACAGTTTATCTTCTATCATTCTGTTCACTGGGAGGTGAACTCATAAACAGCAGCCTGCATGTATGCAAACAAAACATGCATGTGAACACTTACAGATTTTTGTTCAAGCCAACATAATTCTAAGCATACCAAATTTTTCTTCTTGTATACTATTTGCAAGAATGCTACATAAATGGGTCTCTTCAGCTATGTTCACATTACATGCTGAAGTGACCCAAATCTAATTACTGTGCCTCCAAGTTACTCAGATCTGATTTTTACAGAAGTGTGAGCAAATCAATCTGATTTTTTCATATCAGATCTTGGGCACTTTTGGCACTATGTGGTATGTGGTCTTAGATCTGATTCATATCCAATCTCTGCCTATGTGACCACTGTCTGAACCATCAGATCCAAATGTGTGTGACCTCAACAGTGTTCACACCAGAGCCAAACATGACTGTGAACCATCAACACAAAAAGATCGGATCTGACTAAAAAATCATAATTGAGCATTAAAGCCTGTAATGTGAACGTAGCCCAAGTTTTTATTGCTTGCTCACAGTAATGCAAGAAAAAAACAAAACAATAAAGTGGTCACCATTAACCAGAGTACACTGAGACTGTAATTACAAATGTATTAAAAGTGTTTTACATGCAATTTAATAACTGAATTTAAGCTAAAATGACACAGTACTTTTGGACTATGACATTTAAACACCAGTTGCATCCTTTTATCATTGAAAATGTCTATAACTAACATCACTTTTGTTCCTCGCTAATCTTAGATTTCATCTTTGAGCAACATTCATTACTCCTGCAGGTTCTCCACCACAGACAGATTCAGTTTTCACAATATTTCAAAATGAATGCTATCTATCTAGAAAGCAGCAACAAAATTCCACAATGTACTGGGGTTACAAAAGATTTTTACTCATGTCATTTTGACAGTAGAGTATTTGTAAGGCCTAATTGCGCACCGACTTGTTTCTTTTTGTAAATTTGATTAAAATATTCATAGCATTTGACATAGCTTGTGCATGTAAGTGCCTCATACCACATCAGTAGTCTGATCTTGTAGCTAACATATACTGTGACAGACTGTTAAATATTCATAACATCAGGCCTTTCTATATAATTCATTGGTATTTTCTGTAGGCAGCCACACCTCACGTCTCCTCATCTCTACGCTCACACCAGGTTAGGCTTTATATTTGTTCTGTTTAAGTGGGATTTGTAAAGCGCAGTGGGAAGAGTAGCCCTTCTTTGTGTACATCTATGTGTGTGTGTGTGTGTTATCCCAGTGGATTGCGGTGGTTGGTAGTTAGCTGGACAAACACAGTGAGAGAGGGTCAGCCAGAGGTGGCAGTTGTGAAAGAGAGAGACGTAGAAAGACGGAGGGATCGTGTGCAAATAAATTGGACTGAGACCGGCTCTGAAGCACAGGGTCCGACTCCTGATAACACATTTCTCCTTTTCTCTGTCTTTTTATATGTTGAGGTCACAGAGTTCTGTGCATACAAATAAAGGAATGGTTGAATACTCATAGTCTACGTACTGCAGGCACGTATGTACATACTCCCTCATACATACATGGCATGGGAGTGCTCTGAATTTCTCGCATGCTAGCCCCTTTATGTTCCCAGGCCTTTGGCTCTTACCTGAGTTTGTAGTATACACAGACACAGACACACACACACACTGAGGCCACTATCACAGCCCTGATAAGGAGGTTTTTATCCATGGATTCCTGAAGGGTTAGCAGACACAGCTTATCACACTGCTGACGCAATGCCATCCTGCTGCCCAGTAAAGAGACTCCTTCTAGCTTGACCAGCAGGGACCAACTGGTTAGGTTGCGTTTCCTGCTCTGGCCTGATGAGATCAAGGAGCAGCATTAGATTGGGTGCCTGTTTTAGTTGAAAGGAAATTGTTGTGCAGACTATATTATAGTTTTTCTGCTGGAGTCAGGGATTCATTGCAAGTTTCACTTCCTCCTTGTAAAACGCAAGAAAACTTAAATGCATATTTCATATTTAGGACTATATTTCTCTTCTCTGCTGCCGCTTCGACAACACACACACACACAAACCTCGTAAGACGAGCGTATTTGAGCTAGATGTTCCAAGTCATTACTGGTGTGAACAGGCCACTGTTGGAGATTTATCCCTGGTGGCGAGCAACAAACAGGATACGATACATTTTCTGCTCGGCCAACTCATAAACAACTCCTAATCTATCATATGGTAACAATTAAGCAAAGCCAGAGCTAGAGTGAACAAGGTGTGTGTGTATATATATGTGTGAGTGCGGGGTGCGGGTTGAGGTATCGCATGCGTGTATATCAGTGTAATTTTGATATTTTCTTGTTTAGCAAAGCCGTTCCCTCAAATAAAATCGAATCAAATGAATTTCATAGCAGTGATCCCATCGAGCAATTTTACATTATTTTGCCATTTGAGAGACAACCGCATAATTGCAGATACCGCTGCTAAATTTAGCTTTCACGAGGTTGAAAAGTAAAATATTTAGTACTGTAGATGTCTAACTTGCATGACTTTGGGAAGACATAACAATAATTAAGCTTTATCTTAGATATGCAGATGTCTCTGGTGGACATGTGTAACACTAACAGCTGTCAGTTGTTTAATCATGTAATAATAATAATTTTTCTGCTTAATCCAAGGCTGAAGGCCAAAGCATAGATGAAATGTTCAAAATGTCATCTCATTCCTCAGAGAGATAAGGCTTTCCTTATATTCAAGTTCCATTTATAAAGGCATTGGGTTTTAATAGATGTAAGAAACCAGGGTGTACAATGCCCTTTTAGCTGAATAATGACGATGAAATGTCCAATAACAGCATGAATCCTGTTCATCTTGGAGTCTGTGTGGTTGCCATGTGCTCTCTCAGTGCATTTATGTCTTTTGCTTTCCTGTAACAGATGCGAGGCAGTATTGATTAGTTAAGACTGAGGCGCTCCATAGCTTCCTATATCATTTGCAATTCAGTTGATGTTTCCTACTAATGCATAAAACACTGCGTGTTTCATGTAACATTAATTGAGGCCCTTAGGAAGATCTTCCTCCAAAGCTTTCAGTGCGGTTTCCCTGCTATCTTACCACTCCGGCTGATTACAGTAATTTAACTATTGTTGGCAAGTTTGTAATTACAGTAGACAGACTGAAGCAGTGAAGTGGAGAAAATATGACAAAACAATGAGAAAGATACAACAACAGATTTCTGGCTCATGAGACAAACTTTGTTCATCCTGTCAGTTTTGTGTCCTGTGTATTTTCAGCTGCTCAGAGATGGCAGATGGTGCTACAAGGAAGTGACCGGCATCACAATACATTTTGGTGTCAAGCCAAAAGCAGGATGACATGATATATTACTGCACTTCTTGCCGAAATATACCAGTTGTTCACTCTATCCTGAAACGATGACTTCCTCCCTATCCAGTCACTAGTTACCGTAAGCAAAGACCTTAATTTTTTTTTTCCTTTGTCACTGATAAGGAATAATACAGAAAAGGATTAGGGCCACGTGAAAAATTTTGAGTTTAAAGTCAGCTCAATATATAATATATAGTTCAATATAACTCAGAATTCTGACTTTTAACGTAGGCGTACAAAAAAAGCCCTGCCTTTACAGTACATTAACTGTTTTTGCAAACATTGTAAAGTGTTTGGTTTATATGAAGTCCTCAGCTGCAGAGTTATGTGTACACACACACCACATAGCTCAATTTTCCTACATTTTACAAGACTTTTCAGATGTTCTTTGTGTCTATTTTTGAATGTGCGTCATAATTTTGGTTGACTTACAACATGATGGCTCAAGAAGTTGCACTTCTCTTTAGAAATTTTACTTCCACAGACAAACAGTAGTATACAGATAAGTATGTTTTTTCCACTTCCATGCATCTTTAAATCCCACACTCTACATACAAAAACAAACACAGGAATTCATTCACTGTTTTTTTCCTCCAAGGTATTACAAGCCCCATGTAAGAGCTGCTGCTTGTACTGTATGATCAAACTCAGCTTTTCCTGTGACACAGTCGTGTGTCCTTGGAATACAGACTCTCCTCACTCGCTACTGGAGTGTGCCACTGCACCAAAACCATAGAGAGCTACAGGCTCGCGTAAAGAGTTTCCCCCTCGGAGCAGGAGAGGGTCAGAGCAGCACCTTCAAATAACATTTCTGGTGTTTAGCAAAACACGGAGAGGCAGAGGGAAGAAGTGAGAGAGAACAGTCATCTCACTGCTAAACAGCCCCCAGAGACACAGACCCTCCTCTCTCCTCACATTTGCACATGCACTCAAACTCATGGAGTCAGTGGCACACACATGTACTTGTGTGCACACGTACACACAGCAGCGGCAGCATAGCCTGCGTTCTCCTTCAACAGGCACAGGCAGTCTGTTGTCTCTGGCAGCCAAACAGCTGGCCAATGACGTCTCTCCAGCCCAGTGTGTCAGAACATGATAAATAGCTTCATGTGCCATTATTCAAAAAGGTTATGACAACAAAGCAGTTTATTCAACAGCATAAACAGTAGGATAGGGCTGTAAATTGTACGCGTGTATAACTTGGGGATAAACCAAAGGCAGTGACACGCTCAGTTTGGGTTTACATGTTCCCAGCCACAAGATAAAACACAGTGATAACAATGCATTATGAGTGTCTGGGTGTATGTGTGAGAGA